>OY757313.1:133148366-135763355 GCA_963583905.1 Stenurella melanura | reverse complement strand
TACTGCAGTAGAAACTGCGGAACATATTCTTTCCGAATGCAAGATGTTAGTCCGCACTAGGCTAAAGTACGTAAAAAAGGTGGAATTAACGCCTGAAGATATAGGAAAATCGCAAGTTTTGTCAATGGCTTGGGAATCCTGGGCAACAACTAATTGTAGAGTAATTCACAAAAGATCTCTTTTAGGTCGGTGTGAGGAAGGGATGAAAGAGTCGAGCCTAGCTAAACAATCTAAAAGCAATCTACAAGCCATGCGCCTAACAGTCAACTAAACTATTACACGAATCTCAAAACGTCTGGCGAGACATAGTGTGAATAAGTATATATTCTTTACAAATCTCTTTTTAATACATAGCTCAAGTAACAATTTAAATTCTGTTTAGATTTAGTTAGGCTCAATCAGTGTTTTATAATGGCCACCACATAAGCCACTGATATGCCTGATTTATTAAATGCCAAATGCACGTAAAGATTAATTTGCTTCAAGGAAAGTTTCAAAAAGCCTTTAAGAACTTACATTAAAACTAAATGATTGACTTATCAAGGTATTTGTCAAGCCTTTAATAAAGCAGTATAGCTGTTAAGTTGAAGTTGGGAGGATTAAGTTTAATAGAGATTAAGCAAATGTTGTGGTTTTATGGTTGCTTTATGAAATTAGTTTGAGCTGGCTGTTAATGCTGTGTTATAAGTTGCTTTAAAATCACTAAGTTTCAGGTAGAACATTCATAAAACCAACTGCTTGCTAGAGTTTTAACAAGGCAGACAAACATCTGTAATAAATCAGTTTTAAATATAAAAGGATTTGTTTTACCTTTGCCCAGACTATAATGTTTTAAAATATGGTAGTTGTGTATGACGTGCCTGTGGGTGAATTTATAATAATGGGAAGTTGTACTGAAATATATATTAAATAGCGTCTCAGCAAACTGACTTTTTAGGTTATATTTTCCGAGCACCATTAATTCTATATGTGTTATGTGTTCAAATGGTTTAAAATTGGTTTTAAGATAAGCATACAAGTTTAAAAAAATATGTTAAGGCCAATGAGGCTTAAAATACACTTTTACAAGAATTAATCGACATACTTAAAGAGCAATTGACGATGTAGTTGGCATTTTAAGACAAAACATGTTTGAAGTAGAATCATTTACAGCTTATAGGGTTTATACATATAGCCACCATTTTATTTCCAGCCGTCGATTAATATAACGGTCAGCCATATGGAATGTCACAGATTGAACAAAAAAAATGTAATTTGTCTCTAATAGAAACATTTTATAAAAACAATTTACGTATACTAAACCATATGATGGACCGATGCTAAACCTCCCTTTACACTTTAAGTCAAAAAAAAATAATAATTATGCATTTTTTAAAAATTGTGTTTTTAGGGAGCGTACGAATTTTTAAGAACTATCTACTACATGTTTTATAGTAAACTTAGCCTCGTTGAAAATTTAGCCCACTATAAGTAGTCCACTATAAGTTTTTCTGAACTGTTCTTAGTAGTCGCCAACTATCCATTTTACAACTTATGTATAACTACAGCGGCTCATGGTTGATGTAGAATAGATTTATTTGCATTTATTTTTACTTCCTTAAATACGAAAAGTCCGCTCAAAGTATTTGTGTGTGTACTTTAAGTTTTGATGTAGTGCCTATCCCTAAACCATGTATTATTGTATAATACTCTTCAGATACTCTGCGAGTAAGGCTTTAGATAATTCATTAAAACTTGAAAGTTTTAATAGTAATTTTAAAAAGAGGCATTTACGTTTATAAGTAATCTTGGAAATAAGTTTTTAGTATAACACATACATTATTTTAAAACTACAATTGTTACTTGGGAGGTGAGGTCAGTTGGAAGTTTATTGCTAGTAGTTTAGAGTCAAACCAATCTTTTAATATACCGTTTTACTTTTTAATCGACTTTAAACATTTTGCAAAGGAGAAGGAGAGGTTCTTTATTCGACCCATGTGTCTTTTTTGTTTGTCCACTGATTTTTCTGGGAAATCTTTTGAAAACTGCTCGACGACGGCGGTCCAATATTAGTTTGATCAGGCAATGTTTGATATAAGGTGAGCCGAAATCGGAGAAATTATTTTTTATTCGAGCATATGCAAGATTGTGCCGAAGTCACCGGCGTCGTGATATTTTCGGAGTCACTCATACTAAATCTAATGTTAGACTATAGGGCTGCCATAATTGCATATCTTTTGCATGTTTACGTGAAATTTGGTCGCCAAAATGGAGGAAAAGAATTTCAAAAAAATGAAGCGTCCTCTAAAAATTACACAGCTACACAAAAAAAAATCTGGCCTGGGGCTCTGACCATGTTTACTATATGTTTTTGGGGACGTACAATCCTCTGTTTAACTCCTCATCAGGATTTTGCCATAACCTCAAAAACCCGTAATTTAAGCGATTTTGACATCTCTTCACATAAATCGTTCTAACTTTTTCTAGGCAAAAATGATCCCTTCTTTTTTGCACTAGATCGATTGCAAATTAAATTTACAATCCGATGATGTGTGGCACGATATATTTCCGGAGCTTTTTAAGTAAGATATCGGCCGCCAAAGTGAGAGGTGCGAGGATTTCGCCTCTCGAGCGACACGGCCCGGCTTCGAGGGCCATTTCTGCCAAACGAAAGCTAGCAAAAATCTGGAAAAATTCATGCTCACGTAGAAAGACGTAAGAAATCGTTTGGCGTAAATTAGAGGATGATGCGCGCCTTGGTTTTCGAGATATGGCCGCTCGAAATCACCGGTAGGTGAATACTGAATTTTTTTACCGCTTCCCGAGGCTGTATCTCGAAAATAAAACGAAATATAGAGCTGCGGTTTACTCCATTCGATTTCTCTCGCCTTCCTACACTTTAATTTTTTTGCAAAATTTCTAAGGTAAAGCATCTAAAAATTTCAGAGGTATGTAGAAAGGCGAAAAAAATCGATTAGAGTAAACCGCTCTGTATCTCGTTTCGTCTTCGAGATATAGCCTCGGGAAGTGGTAAAAAAATTCGATTTTCACCTTCCGGTGACTTCGAGCGGCCATATCTCGAAGACCAAGGCATGTATCGACCTCAAATGATTTCTTACATCTTTTACATCTTTTTACGTACCCCTGACTTTTTTCGGATTTTTCCTAACTTTCGTTTGACAGAAATGCCCCTCGAAACTGGACCGAATCTCTCGAAAAGCGAAATCCTCGTCCCTCTTATTTTAGCAGCCGATATCTCGCTTAAAAGAATATCGTGCCCCACGTCATCGGATGTCGAAATCGCTTAAATTATGATTTGACCATGATTCCGTTAACTGAATCTTACCACCTAATACCGATATTGAGGACGGTGTAAAAATGAACAAACAACAAAATCTAAGGTATGTTTAACCGATCTCAATATGGTTACTAGGAAGTAAGGTTAATTTAACCGAAATACGGTGAGACTTAATTTTTTAATTCTTTTGAAAAATTTTTTGATATCTAAAGTTCGCACTTGGCAACAATTTCTTTCCTTTGTTGCTTATTAAAAGTTATTTAAAATCTGAGGTAAAATAAACAAATATACCACGTGTTTGTACTGAGCAACTTTAAGAAACTTGTTTAAAGTAAGAAAATTAAAAAGCGACACTGTTTTTATATTGTTAGTCCATTTATGAATGAGTGAATGTAAATTTTTCCTTTTCCTTTCCTCCTGTATGCCTATTTGTATTTTTATGTTAATTGTGGTGAAACAGTAGGCACAGTTCATTTTACGCTCCAGTAAATTATCTCCTCTACATATGACATGCGGGTTTCACAAATTTTATTTATAGGGGTCCCACTATATAGGTATGTAGTTCAAATACAGCATACGACGTTACTATACGTGATATATTTCGATCATAAAAGCGTTTTTTTTCGTGCTTCTTTTTTAAACCCTTATACTTCATATCCAGAATTTATTCGAATTTGACACATCCGTGTATTCATTATTTTACGCTCGTTAATATTCTTTTCAAAAGGGGTAGTATGCTTATGCTATAAAGTACTCTACTCGATACGACGTCACTAGGCCTGCAGCGCACCCTTGTTACTTCCACATTCACGTAGTGGAACGGAAATATAGTAACAGTAAAAAAAAATCTATTTTTTTTATGAAATAGGTTTAGGATGTCATGAAACGTCGCGATATTAAATTTGAGTGGAAATAATTTTCGGTCTGCCTGTCTGTAATTTTTATTTTGCACGCGTTTTCTGTGGAAGAGAGGAGACTTAGATAGGAGATCTGAATATGGAAATTGTGATTTCTTAGACAGCGGTTTTTCTGACAGAACCGGCAACATCGAGATAACTCGTAAAATTGTTGGAAATATACGTGGAAATTTTGAAAAATAAAGCAGCATTCCCTGTAAAATCACCCTTGTTTAATCGGCAAGTATAAATGTATATTTATAAATAAGACGATTCAATTTTAATAAAGAATATTCTTAACATATCGAAATGAAATTTTATATATACAAATAGCCATGATTTGCAATTTTTAAGGCCTAACCACCAAATTTTTCACTTCTTATTTCGTAGGAAATGACCCTAATTCTTGGATTTGAATGGAACACTCTTTACATTTTTAATGCAGTTACTGTAGATTGACTAATATATTCATTTAAAGACAGTTTTGAATCTAACACTATACTAAGATCTTTTATGGATTCACACCGTCTTAAGTCAGTAGATTGTAATTGATAGTTGAGGTCAATACGCTGTTTCTTTCATTGATTGATTGATTTGCCAGCGAAAGATGAGCATTGGTGCCGATTCCGGGCATCCATGGAGGTTCGTTCCAACGCGCAGCTTGGTCGTCTGCCGAATACGCCCAACGAACGGCCAAATCGCGTGCCGGAACCAAACCTCGGATGTTTAATGTACCGCCGGACCGACTGCATACGCTGCGTTGGACATGGTACATGCTTGTTATTGGGTAGGAATATAGAATGGTATAGTGTAGGTGTTTGTGAGATGCTTCGTTTAAGTTTCTATGCTTCTTTTTTATTTTCCATCTTTCATCATCGGATGGGGAAGTGTAGGCGTTTGCAAAATGCTCCTTTTTAGTTTCCATGCTTCTTTAAAGTTTCCATCTATCATCCCCTTATTTATTCTTCCTCCAAGTCTTCTGTTTTTTCTGTTTCTGAATCTAGCAGTGAGCACCTCCATCCACCCGCTTGCGTTTACTTCGTTTATCTACCAAGACATACATACATTCTTTCGCTGTAGGGAGCCTTTTCTTTTATTAACCGTTCCACAGGTTCCATTTACGGTGGAAGTGCCCTATTTCGCAAAAAACTTTTTATGGCTGGTTATGAAAAAGAGGCCCGCGAGAATATTTTGCACACCCTGTATTTAAGTTTGTTTCTGTAGTAATTACTTTCAACTGCCGCTTTCCAATTTCGGGTATTTTATATTTCATTGCCTATATTTAAAACCTTTTCAATTTTGTTTAAAAAAAATTCTTTGTTGTGTAATAAATTAAAAACTAATAAAATAATTACAATTAATAATCTAGACTAGCCTTATCTGTTTGTCCCTCTGTGTGTTTATGTTGGCAGCTTTCCTACTTGCACTCATTTTCATCCTTCCTAGAAATCAGCTTGTTGTTATTAAACTCGTTTTCATCCTTCCAGATATTGTTAAATAGGTACCATCCACTTAATAACTTCACTGAACCCTTACTTCTCGATGCACTTTTAACCACTTTTACACTTCAAGATGTCACCGAGTTATTTAGATACTATTCACCACACTTTATTATTAATTATTTATTTTGCTTGATTTCAAACTTATATTGCGTGAAGCAGAATGTTTTTAGCCACAATAAAGTTAAGCTTTTACAGTTTTAAGTGTTTAATTGAAGAATGTTCTTGTTACACCAAACTTTAATTTTTTGGGCTGTTTTTGAAAAAATAAACACTTCAACATTTTCTACAACATGGTAAATATTGACATCTTCAGCAAATAATACTTTTTCACAGTCAGGAATCTGTATCAAATTATTAATGAAGAGAAAGGATAGCAGGGGACCAAGATTTGATCCCTGGGGAATACCAGAAGTAACAATGAACTTTTTAGAATCAAACTAATAAGTGCTATAAGAGATTTATCAAATCCAACGTTATTCAGCTTACACAATTTGTTTCTGTGATTGATGCTATCAAACGCTTTGACAAAGTTGGTATACAGATTCAGCAAATTTAGTATTAGGTACGCAAACTTGTTTCTGCGCAGATAAACCACGCCTTGTCGTAGAACGATGCAGGGCATTGGTCCATCGCTTGACCGCGACGAGTTGAGAACAGCGCGAGCGCACCCATTCTGCTTTTAATAGCGTAGCGCGTAGCTGTTTCATTTCATTATTAAAATGCCGTGTGTTTATACAACTGCAGAAAAAGTTCAAATTGTGAAGTGGTACTTCGGGTGCCATTCCACTGATGACACAATAAATTTATTTTCTGTGGCATATCAAGACAGACCAATCCCCTCAGCTAGCATAATTTCATACATTACTAAAAATTTGAGAATTTCTGGTGTGTCGTGAATTATTGTAAAAAATGCTATCAACCCGAACCCCGTCATCAACAAATGAGCGAAGAACGTGAAATTCGTGAAACTAATGACTATGCACTTGTTGAAACTAGTGAACCTTGTTCTAGCAGACAAATTGCTGATAAAGTTGACATGAAGGAAAGAACTGTAAGAAATATTTTGAAAAGAAATGGGTACAGTTGTTTTAAAGTTCAAACAACGCAAGAAATATTTCCCGAGGACAATTTCAAATGGATGGAATTTTGTGAAATCGTGATAAATAAAGTGAATGAGAATGAAAACTTCTTAAAGAATATATTGTTCACAGATGAATCATCCTTTTCATTACATAGGAAACACAATCCATCCGTAGTACGATATTGGTCTCGAAAAAATAAACATTTGAGTGTTGCTGTGCGAACTCCGTATCCTCAATAGTTGAACGTTTGGATGGGAATTTTGGACAATCTTATTATAGGTCCACTGCTAATCGATGGCAATTTAAATGGCAATACATATTTAGAGCTTTTACAAAACCAAATAATTCCTGCAGTTCAAAATCTTCCTGTCAACTTTGACGACATTTAGTTTCAACAAGACGGCTGCCCAAGGCACCTTAACTGTTATTAATTTTCTGGAAAGAACATTTCCCAATCGTTTAATAGCTGCGATGGGAATGATAAAATGGCCCCCCAGGTCACCTGATCTAGCACCCCATGATTTCTTTCTGTGGGGCTTTTTAAAGGAAACCGTGTACAAATATGCGTTTGAACGAGCCAATGATTTAGTTGAATTATGGGAAAAACTTATCCAACTTTGTGTAAGCATTACTCCAAATCAACTCAATGATATGAGAGGTTAATTGTATAATCGGTTTGACTAATGTTTGGCACAAGAAGGTGGTTTGTTTGAATCCTTACTTCATTAATTTGATAATTATTAGTTGTTTTTAGTTTCTGAGGGTTATTTAATTTTATTTTATTTATGTTCAATTTTTGTGATTTAATGAGAATAATTTATTTCTTGATAATTGTTAGTTGATTTTAGTTTCCGAGTTATTTAATTTTATTTTAATGTTCTATTTTCATTTCGGTTTTAATAAGAATTATTATTTTATTCCCATAGCATTTACGGCTAAAAAAGAAACTGCAGAAATACTTTCAATAGAAGAAATTATTTGTCAAAAATGTGACAAATAACTTAGAGAGATATTTTCTCGTTTTGTATAGAAATTATTACCTACGTCCGCATCCATCCTTAGTTCATGCCGTACTAAATTCAATTCATTGTGGGTCTCTGCTTTCACGATTTATGGAACTAGCGGGGAGTGGTCAATTACATCGTTATTCCTATACCCTAAACTGCATTTTCCGAATCTGTCTATAACGTTAATCTTCCCATGATTATCTACTACGGTAGCCACATATTGAAAGAATCCTGCCAAATTAGTTATGGTTGAGCGGCTCTCCATAAAACCAAGTTGTGGTGATATTAAGTTTCTTACCGTAGGATAAGTATAAATATATTGTGGTATCTCCAAAAGTTGTACAAAATTTCAGAGAATAGAAATAGTTCCATGATTTGGGGGATGTATCGCCGGATTTAAGTACTGGACATACTCTCGCAATTTTCCATATATCAGGAAAAACAGAGCTCTTAAGAATTATATTGAAAACAAATAATAGTGGAGTTGAAGTTGAGTAAACACTACTGAAGTAATCACTAAATCTATTAGCAATGGATTGTGGGGCTACATAATTGATATTACCATTGTAGTTATTTTGAGCAACTTTTGTCTAAAGCATATCTGATATACTTTCGATTAATATATGACAGAACGAGTTATGTCAAACTTGTCTATTGCCCCTGTTTTTAAAAGCTTTTATGGGGTGCGCTGCGGGACTATACGATCTACCCCTTGTAAACTTAATACAAACTCAGTTTTATTTATAACCCTCCGAAATGTACTTGTATTATAAGGCAGAAAGTTTGTATATATTATGACACCGAATTTTCAACCAAGCGTATCATATAGCACTTGGACTCGTTGATGTTTACGCTGTTATAAGCCCAAATTAAGAGGGGAAATATTCACATGCTAATTAGATTCCAAGTAAATTTTGTAACTTCGTCGATGCTAAATATAAATGTATAAAACGTAAACAACTCGGTTTCTACCCGTTATCCGTAGTTTTCAATTGGGCATCTAATTACATTTAGAGGGGCTTAGGTCAAATAAACAAAATATTGTAATCTGTAATGTTATCTCATGTTTTTGATACGTTAAACAAGCGTCTGTAAATAATAAATCTGGACTCGAGTAAAGCAGCCACTTAATACGCGTTATACGTAATAGTACATAATTTAACGAGCGGTAATGTAGGTAATAACTCAGGCAGATGAAGTTTGCAGCGCAAGCCGTAATAGAGTGCCGTAAATCATCAAGTGTGTTGTTACCATGATCACAAGTTAAATACTATATTTTATCTAAGATTATAACAGTGAATATTAAAATAATAGTTCATCTTCACTAACATAATTCATCATTTTTGACAACGACCAAACTATTCAAACATGTTAAAACTTTCCTCCAAAATAAAATCATGAAGATACATTCGTTATAACAGGGTTCCGTTGTTTCTTACTTGTTGTGTCTAATTGTACTCGACTAGTGCTAGAGTTAGCGCTGAGAGTCGAGCCTAGTACACGATGGATAATGTGACCAAGCGCTTTAGCTCACTGCGCTACCGTATCGGTAGCGAAATGAATCACTTAGTTAAACTATATCCTCCCATAAATCGGCGGAGTAAGTTGTCCACCGAAAATAAAATAACGTTGTATAAGGTTGCGTTTAGGCCCTTGTTGATCTACGCGTGCCCTGCGTGGAGCAACGTCTCCGCCACACAATGTAAGAGGATACAGATAACACAGAACAAACTCAATCGATTACTTACAAACGCTGACCGATGCCCACCCATAGCTGAATTACATCGAGCAACGGATCTCCCGATGATTTGCAATTTTATTGACGAGACCTCGCAAGAGTTCCTCGCCAATAAAATACAGCTATTGGCCCTGACGACGGACCTGACAAACGAACGAGCTCATCAAAACCCCACCCACAGATGTAATGTCGCATACGCTATGATTTTACACGTTGACCAATCCATTAAACAGGTTTTTTTTTATTTAATTTTCCTGCATGAATTTGAACATTATTTTCGTTCCTCACCTATGCCCCATGACTAAAGCTTTAAGCTCTTATCTTTATACCTGCGGTAAAAAATCAAAGTTAAGAAACATTAATTTATAAGAAGTGTTTGATACTATCTATAAATTCTAATACCACCGTCTCGTCATTTTTATGAGTTTATAATCTTTTTATAAATTGTAAAGATTATGTTATTTCATATACATTTTACATATATACTTTCATAATGGGGTACCTAGCATATACGTTTAGTGTATTGTAATTTAATATCAAATAAATGCTTTAAAATGTTAAAAAAATGGTAGCGAGGTGGAGGTTACATAGCCCTATTAGTAAATAAATTTGTGGTGATGTTAAGGTAATTGTTTCCTTTTAACACGCTTTTATTAGACAACTATATGTACAGACGTATCATTGCTTGTCTTACAGATTACAGTTGGGTTGTTCAGGCGTTTGGCCTCTCCTCACCTCGACCTATAAAGATCTTTTGTGATTACACCATATCTATATGTTCCCATCCAATCCTAGGCTTCTAAAGAATCCTAGAATTTTCCTGGGGGCTAACTTGGACACTTCTGCAGGTGTCAAAATCGCCTGTTCCAAGTGTTGTAGCCTTTGCCGGACTAGTACTTCGCATGTGCAAAGTATGTGTTCCGACGTTTCGGTTGTCTTTGTACAGAATCGACAACTTTCATCCTCAGCCTTGCCCATTTTTTTAAGATGGTATTTTAATGGGCAGTGACCCGTGAAAAGACCTGTTAGTAGTCTTAATTCCTTTTTGCTGAGTTCAAGTAGCTCCTTAGCTCTCTTTTGCGAATAAGTAATGAACTTTTTCGCTTGTTTTTGTCCTGGAGTTGAGTTCCAGTAGGAGGATTTTTGTTCATCCTCCCACGTTCTTACCTCCTCCGTCATGTTACTTCTTGCTATCCCACAAAACTGTTCTGGTCCGATGAATGACGATTTGGCACCCTGTCTTGCAAGGTCGTCCGCAATCTCATTCCCTTCTATTCCTTCATGCCCTGGCACCCACATCAAGTTGACCTTGTTGTTTCTTGCCAGTTGCTTTATTGTTTGTAGACATTCCCAGTCAATTTGTGAATCAAAGGTGAATGAACTCAGAACTTTGAGTGCTGCCTGGCTGTCTGAGACTATATAGATTCTTGATCCCCGTGTGCCTTTATTTATGCACTGTAGAGCACAAAGATCTATGGCATATATTTCTGCCTGAAAGATGGTGGGAGTGTGACCCAAGGCTATTGTCAGCCTGCAGTTTGGGCCGTATACACCGGTGCCTACTCCCTCATCCGTTTTGGATCCATCCGTGTACCAGATGAGTGATCCTTTTTCCCATTGTGGACCTCCAGAGCTCCATACCTGGCGGCTAAGAATTACCACTTCAGAGGTTCTCTCAAAGTCGAACCTTTTTGGTGTGGAGTCTGTGGGCTTGGTCATTGAGTCTAACTGGACTTCGTTTAGGACAGTCAGATGACCAACCAGATCCCCTGGTTTAAATTTCTTATTAGAATGTATCCTGTAGGCGCCAAGAGCTGCCTCCCTTTTAACATGAATATGCAAGGGAGGCAGATCCAGTAGCGCCTCCATTGCTGCCGTTGGACAGGTGCGTATTGCACCTGTGATTCCAAGACACGCTAACCGTTGCAGTTTTTGCAACCTGTTTTGTGCTGTTTTTTCTTTTGTTTTTGTCCACCATACCATCGATGCGTAGGTGACAATAGGTCTAATGTTGTTAGGTGTGCGTTCCAAGTGAGTTTTTGATCTAGGATTACTCCTAGATATTTGACTTCACTGGAGAAGTTAATTAGTGTGCCATTCAACGTTGGAGGCTTTAGTGTAAGCTTCTTTCTTTTGGTGAATGGTACTATGACTGTTTTACATGGGTTGGCATTTAGGCCCTCCTCCATGCACCAATTTTTGATAATGTTGAGAGCAATTTGCAATAGGCCTGACATCATCCTATCGTTTTTGCCTCTTATTATTATCGGTAAGTCATCAGCATAGCCTTGGACATCAAATCCATGGTTGCTTAACCATTTGAGAAGATTATCGACTACCAGAGACCATAGCAAGGGTGATAGGACCCCTCCCTGGGGGCATCCCTTGATAGCAGTTATTGTCACCGAATCACTTCCCATTTCAGTCGTCATTTTCCGACTGTTGAGCATGGAATAAATCCATCTTGTTATTGAGGGCTCAAACCCCCTTTGACCTGCCGCCCTTTTTATTGATTCATATGAGGTGTTATCAAAAGCCCCCTCTATATCTATGAATGCACAAAGGGCTACTTCTTTTGCAATAAGTGTCTTTTCAATCCTATTTACAAGGCTATGTAAGGCATTCGTTGTTGATTTGCCAGCTTGATAGGCAAATTGATTTTTGTGAAGCGGTGCCCTTGGTAGAACTTCACTTCTTAGATGTTGATCTAAGATTTTCTCCATCGTTTTTAGGAGAAAGGAGGTTAGGCTTATGGGGCGATATGACTTAGGCTGATCGCTTGGTCGCTTTCCCGCCTTTGGTATAAACGCCACTTTTACCTCTCTCCAGGCTTGGGGAATATACCCTAAGTTGTAGCTGCTTCTAAAAATTTTTATCAGCATTGGTAGTATCTCTTCGATTCCCTTTTGTAGTAGGGTTGGAAAGATACCATCCCCTCCGGGCGTTTTGTAGGGCTTGAAAGTGCTAATCGCCCATCTAACCTTATTAGGTGTGAATATTTTTCCTGAGAGACTTTTTTCCCGGTTTGTTGGATAGCGTACTTCCTTTCCAATCCGGTTGTTAATGTCTCCCTCTTCTATAATTTTGCAGTCTGGAAAGTGAGTTTGTAGAAGTAACTCTATACTTTCTTTCCTATTTTCTGTGTAGCTGCCATCTGATCCCTGTAGCAGCCCTATCCATTTGAGTGGTCTCTTGATAGGACTTTTTGGAGTCGGGTAGCTGGAGGCATTTCATTGATCCTCTCATAGAAACCCTTCCACGTCCTTCTCTTAGACTTCCTCAATTCTTTGTTGTATTTTGTGAGTGCCTCTTTATATTCGCCCCACTCTCCGGTGCGTTTTGCTGTATTGAAGAGGCGTCTCATTTCAGTTTTAAGTTTACTGAGCTCCCTGTTCCACCAAGGCACATCTCTATTTGTAGCCTTTTGTTTGATGGGACAGCTTTTCTCATATGCGTTTGTTATCAGAGTTTGTAGTTGGATAGATGCAGTTTCTAGGTCCTCAATGGTCTCTATACTTCTGCCTAGGTCCTCAGCTTCCGACCTTAGATGTTCACGATAAACATCCCAGTCGGTCAGTTTTGGTATCCCGTACTAAGATGATACTCAAGGGGCAATGGCCTGTTATCAGCCTTAAGTCAGATTTTTCGAGTGCGAGAAGTCTTGTGGCATTCTTTGCCGAATAAATTATGAACTTTTTCACTTACGTTTGGCTTGGAATATTCCTCCAGTAGGACTTATTCTGTTCCCTTTCCCATTTTAAAATCCCCTTTATGTGTCACTTAGATAAGCCACAAAATGGTTCATGCCCAAAAAAGTTTGGATTGAACGCATTTTTTTGCAAGAGCCGGACGTCAGCTAATCCATTTCCTTCTATTCCCTCGTGTTCTGGCACACACATCAAGGGAACCTTGCTCAAAAATGTAAGATCTGAAAGCCTTAGTATACCGATCTTTGCTCCTTGAGTGCCTTTATTTGTGCATTTCTGGGCACATAGATCTATAGCGTAGATTTCTGTTTGGAAGTTGGTTGGGCTCTAGATAGCCGACAATTACGATGTATATTTCTTACATGCCTTGCCAAATTCTGATTATATGTTATACAAAACTCAGAATAATATCTACACAGAAGCACAGAAATAAAAAAAATGATCACTTTCTTCTGGATACATGCTTAATTCCATGTGTTCTAGTTTTGTCTACATATATGCGTTTTATTATTTACTTTCGTATATTAATATATTAGATTAAGGAACATTATGTACATATACGTGATCCTTTCACATTTTCTGTCCGAAAATTAGATTTATCAGGTGCTATTTCGTACACCTATGTTATCCTTCCATGTTTAAGTTTAAAAATAAAGTATGCCTTTTAATTCAATGATATGAATCAACCTTCAACGACCTTGCATTATACAACCTTTCATCGTAGAGTAAATAACTTAAATGGGAATGCATTTAAATGAAATTGAATCTGAAATCTCAAAAAATTAGATTAGCATGTCCGTCTATATAAAGTTACAACTGCTCGCTTCAGGGTGGGGCTGTAAAGGGTAGTTGAAATTAAAGGTCATGGCTATGTCTGCATTAGCATTTACGTTTTGACCCTTGGGAGGCTTCGAGTTATAATACTGCATTGGCGATATTCTAGAAGTAAAAATAGGAGCCCTCAAATTTATATTAAATTTATCAAACATTTATAAGGTTTCATCGTCTCTGTTTTCTTGTTATTCTGCTTCGGAATTGACATATATGTTTCACGTTTGAAATTGATTAACCGATTGACGTAATAATGAACGTTTGAACAGATTAATTTTAAAAATGAGTATCAAAATATTATTGTTAGAGATATTGAGAAAACAGAATGTTTAGTAAATTTATATAGTAGACCTTAAATTAAATATTGCTATAATTGGTGTGTATATTTCATTTTTAAAAAGTATTTTTAAATTAACTATTGATTTACGGGATATGAAATATCTTGCTTATTCTAGTTAATCAGCCGTATTTATTTTAACGACATCTGGAACGAGATTATATTTTGAGATGATTCCGTTGAAGGGTTGGGGGTTAAATAGGGGAAAATTAAAGCAAGCTGGTGAGAGTACAAAAATTTGGGATTTGGTGTATATACGAAAAGCGAAGACCTAAGGTTTTTTTTATAATATTTTCCATCCTGCCACAACCCCTACTCCCTTATTAAAAAAGTTAATAAATTAAATTGAGGTTTTCACTTGAAATTTCGTACACGTATGTATTATAACGACATCTGATTATATTTTGACATGATTCTGTTAAAGGAGTGAGGGGTAAGTATAGGTAAATACGGAAAAATAAGTAAAGCAAGCTGGTATAAGTACGGAAACTTGGGATTTGGTGTATATACTAGAAACTAATATTCTTTATAATATTTTTCAAGCCCCACCCCACCACCTCCACTCCATTAATAAAGGGATTGATAACATAAAATTGAGATATACACTAAAGTTAGTGCACATATGTATTGTATGACATCTGATTGAGATGATTCCGTCAAAGGGGTGGGAGGTGATAGGTTGTGAATAGGGGAAATAAGCAGAGAAGCTAGAAACTTCATATTTAACGTATGTGGTAGATACCAACGCCTCAAATTTTTCTACGACATCTGCCCAAAATATTATTAAAATTCTATTACCAATAATTTCCACATACTAGAGTGCAAGTATAGTCAAGATGTTTCCTCTAAAATGACTTGGATGAAAAATCTGGATATGGAACTAGTGATTCCTTAGACAGCGGTTTCATTATTTAATTTACTTCATATTGCAAGACCATAGCCTCAAAACACTATGTTATAAGATGTATTGAGAGCGAAAAATTAAAACAATTTATTTTGTAAAATATAGCCCTTTGGAAGACAAAGTTCTCTAAAATTCATTTCTTCCTTTCATACGTTAAACTTAAAATGGCCTTAACATTGTTATTAAATAAGATTTACTCGTTTTGCGACGTACACAATTTTGAAAGATGTATTTTTATATTTTTTTTATCAGATTTTTTATAAAATTAAAGAATTACTTATTATTTTCACGAAATTCAAGAAAAAATAGGAGTCGAGAATCGTATATGTTAAATCTATCAATTTTTCAACATCTGTAACTACTTAATTTTTTTTTAATTTCCCAATATCAGGATATTGTAGCTGAAGGTCTCCTCTTTCGAAGCCTGTACTTATTAACACATTTTTTTAAAACAAATATGTATTGATAAAAGTTAATTTTTTGAACAAGGTGTAATTATGACTACATAATTTACGAAATAAAAGCAGTTTGAATCAATATACTAAATTAAATTTGCAACACCCTGTGGATTTTTAACCTTATAAAGCATTCCTTCTCGAAAGATAATGTTAAAATGTATTCATACATTCGAATGTTAAGTTCAGGTAGCTACAATTCTTTGTCGGCAATAACAACTCCATGGGTGAAAAAATTGTGTAAGTCGTTATCTAATCCCATAATAGAATCACATTAAAATAGAATTTATTAAAAAAAGGAAACTATATAGGAGATTTACCTTTTATTTGGACCGGAATCAACAAAGTATTGATCAGCGACGTGGACGTAAAAATAGAATTGAACATATAATTCCTTTATCCTTTTTGTTCAATGTCTATTGATTCTGGCAGACACACTGAGCTAATCTGTCATCGAAATACATTTAAAATAAAAGAATTTCATTAAATCAACCTCCATAACGAGAATTTCGAGATGGCATTCACAAAATTGCTTTTAAATTATTACTGAATTGAAGTTATTTTTTGTTGGATGGATATTATCAATTTGCTGCTTGATTTGAATTGTCGTGTGCATTTTCCCAGTAGATTATTTATATATTCCCAGTTAATTATTTGCATACAAATTGAAAATTAAACGTAGACTTTTAAGATAAGTTTTTTGTTTTTTTTTTTGGCATTGCGACTTACGTCGATACAGCCAGATGCGAAGTTAATATTAATCATTAATTAACTAATTGTACCCTAATTCTGACCTAACCTATACCACCGATCACGAATAGAGACTCTGGGATAAAACAAGGACACTCTCTTCTCGCCCAGGGGTCTATCAGGGCATTTTATAATGGCACACACAAAGAGTAAGACCACGGAAAGGAAGGAATATATACAATGGGATAAAAACAAGGGGTGAGAAATCTAACCTAACCTAACCTATTTTTAAGATAAGTTAATACAATCGAAATTATTTGTAATTCAGTAGAAACTTTCTCAGATACGAATAATTTGAATAGAAAATTTTATTTGCTTTTTTAAATACTTTGATAGTATACATTAAAACTCAAGTTGTCTAGAAAAATTAATAAATAGAAGGTGTACTGATCATATGAATTGTAGATAGTTTACCCTAAAACTAGTTGTTGCTCAGAATTCTTATGTGCCTTTGCTAGGTGCCATAACCAAATGCGGCCCAATATTTTGCATTCACAAAGTATATGTTCCGCAGTCTCTGTCGCAGTAACACATCATCTGCATTTATCATTTTCTGCATTGCCACTCAAGGCGCAGTGGCCTGTCAGGAAGGCTTAGGCATCGATCTTAAGTCAGACTTTTCGGGTTCTAGAAGCTATGTGGCATTCTCTGTCGAGTAACTTATGAACTTTGGCCTGGAATATTCCTCAGTCAGGATTGTTTCTGTTTTTTTCCCCATTTTAGGATCGCTTCCGTTATGCATCCCCTAGAAAGGCCACAAAGCGCTTCGGACCCAAAAAATGTGGCTTCAATGACTTTTTTTCTCAAGGTCGACTAATCCATTACGTCCATTCTATCACGTTCTGGCACCCACATCGTGCTAACCTTGTTGATTCTTGCTAGTTGCTCCAGAGATTGTCTACATTCGCAGGCAATGTTACATTCAAAGGAGTAGGATCTGCAAGCTCTCAACGCTGCCTGGCTGTCTAAAAGTAAATAGTACCTTTAGAATATTGTTTATACATTTTTGGACATATAGACCTGTAGCATAGATTTCTGCCCTGAAGATGTTTCTGGAAGTTTCTGAGGATTTTGAATAGTTTGCAATTAGATCCCGCTAAGCCCATTCCAATGTCTTTAGCTATCTTCGATTCACCTGTTCATTAGATGTGTGACCCTTTTTCCAACTGCAATGCTTTTACCTTGCTCATTTGACGACTCTCAATTAGCACATCAAAGTCCTGCATAGACATTGAGTCAGTGGGTTTGGTGCTAGATTTCAACTGACTAAGCTCTAGAACCCAGAGTGACCAATGGTGTAAATGTGGGTACCTGCCTTATGACAATAAGTGCCGCCTATTTCCTCACGTGCAGATGTAGAGGAAGTCGATGTAGCATTGCTTCCATAGCTGCTGTCAGACAGGAGACTATTGCTGCTGTAGTCTCGAAACAGACATGGCGTTGCTGTTTCTGTAACGTTCCGATCACATGAATAGTAACAATATACTTCCTTTGATTTAGAAACCGTCATAGTACTAAAACAGCACCAATTAATATGAATCAATGAAATATCGATAATAGATAAGAAGGGTCGGCGAAGCTAAAATTTAATTTCATAAACTTAATGACAGTTTCTAAAGGCAGTTTTGATGCTTTCACTTTTGGCATCATAAGTAGAGGACTTTAGCCGAAGTCGGGGCTCCCCCCACCACTTTTTGTGACCTTGACCTTGACCGTGAACGTGTATGCCGCTATGGCGTGACCTTGAGCCGTAGCCGGTGCGTACCCTTGAAGCCG
This sequence comes from Stenurella melanura, assembly GCA_963583905.1. Taxonomy (NCBI): domain Eukaryota; kingdom Metazoa; phylum Arthropoda; class Insecta; order Coleoptera; family Cerambycidae; genus Stenurella; species Stenurella melanura. The sequence goes on along the minus strand of OY757313.1, from coordinate 135,745,093 downwards.
GGTTGCATTTGACCTTGAGAAGCCCTCATGACCTTGGCCGTGAACGTGGAGGCCGCTCCGTGGCCTTGAGCTGTAGCCGGTGTGTGTCCTTGAAGTCGAGTTGCATTTTACCTTGAAAAGTACTGTTGTAAAGCTTGACCTTGAAAGGTCGTTGGCAGTTGTTGAGTTCGACTTGCACCACTCCATTTGACCTCGAAAGGTATGTTTGTAATTGAAGAGGGGGAAGGCTTTGTGGCGTAGCAGAACGCTATAAAAGAGCGAGAGGAGTCTCTGTATTATCATTCTTAAAGTTAGATTCCTTCAGTAAAGTATCCAAGATGTATACGTGTACTTGCGGTGCTAGTTTTACGCGAGGTGATAATATGCGACGTCATCAGAGACAGTCATGTAAAAATAGAAATGATAATGGGCCTGGGGCAAAACAACCAAAATTAGATTCAACTCCTTCGACATCTACAAATCTGCAAACGTGTTACAGCTGTAATGTGACTCTAACAGCTAGACAGATGAAATCTCATAAGAGGACATTGCAGCATAGAACAAATTCGTGTGTACCTTTGATGAATGGCGTAGAAATTGTCCGAAGTGCTTTCCAATATAGAATAATAAGTTACCGAGTGCATAGTGAAAATGAAAAATTGGACTATATAATGTTTTTCAACGAAATTAGACATAAAGTATTGGATTTATTGCATGAAGTCCTGATGCTTCACAAAATAGTGAAGATAAACATGGAGACATTTGCCAGATACATATTGCAAACTCAAGAAGTGTCTGAAATGAAATCATTTAACACCTGCAATAAAATTTTGGATCAAGGTATGGATTTAGGCAGCTTTCTCGATACTTTTGTGGATATGATGGTTGCCCAAACTACAGAGTTCCAAGAACGCGATTCCGGTACGTAAATATTTATCGAAGCGTAGAATAATGATTAATAACTGCATATTATTTTTAGGATGGGCCCTTGAGGAAATAAAATTTGTTGAAATAAATGTGAATAAGTACAGTCCACTACGTGGTTCATCATATATTAAACTACCAAAGTACATAGAAAACAAAAGGGCCGTAGTGAATATAGAAAACCAGGATCAATGCTGCTTTGCTTGGGCTGTAACTTCAGCACTGTATCCTGCAAATGGTCATACATCTGACATGTCATCTTATCCGCATTATTCAAGAGTTTTAAACTTGACAGGTATGGATTTTCCAGTTAAATTGCGCGATATTTCTAAATTTGAAGAATTGAATAATATATCGATTAACGTATATGGTTTAGAAAAGAAATTTGAGAATAATAGAATAAAGTATGATGTTGTCGGACCTTTGCGTTACTCTGAGAAAAAATTACGTATGCATGTTAATTTGTTATTAATTTCCTCGGAATGTGATGAAGATCACCATTGTTCAATAGACTGTGCCAAAACTCACTATTGTTGGATAAAGAATTTATCTGGGTTAGTTTCACATCAAATTTCTGCTCACGGACATAAAAAATATTTCTGTGACGGATGTTTGCTGTATTTTAGCAATGAGCGCCAGTTAATGCTTCATCAGAAAAATGATTGTAATCATATTTATACAACAACACCATCGACACAATTTCGGCTTGATAAATATGGAAAACAGGTACCGGAAAATATATTAAAATTTGAAAATTTTGAAAAGCAAATGCAAGTACCATTCGTAGTAAATGCTGATTTTGAATCAATTCTTAAACCAATAAACACGTGTGAGCCTAATCCTCAGTGCTCTTACACTAACAAGACCTTCATTCATGAGCCGTATTCTTTCGCATATTTCATAAAATGTTCTTTTGATAATTCCCTTTCCAAGTTTGAGCTATATAGAGGATCTGATGCTGCTAAGGTTTTTGTATCACGTATAGAATGTGATGTAAGAGAAATTTATAATACATATTTGAAAGATGTAACACCGATGGCTCCTCTAACACCATCGGAGATAGAAAATTTTAACAATGCAACCGTTTGCGGTATATGTGAGAAACCCTTTAAAGAAGGTGACGTAAAAGTGAAAGATCATTGCCACATAACTGGTAAAATAAGATTCGGTGCTGCTCATTCTATCTGTAATTTAAATTATAAAATTCCAAATTTTATCCCTGTTATATTTCACAATATGAGTGGATATGACATACATCTATTTGTCAAAGAGTTGTGTGCACATAAAGATAAAATTGAAGTAATACCACAAAACAAGGAGAAATATATATCTTTCACAAAACACCTTTATATGCATGATTATGTTAACAGCAAGGGAGAAAATAAAAATAAATTTTTAAAATTACGATTCATTGATAGTTTCAAATTTATGTCAGCATCACTACAGCATTTAGGAGAAAATTTATCAGACGATCAAATGGCTATGACTAGAAACTTTTGTGGTGATGACGTAAAATTTAATTTAATGCGTCGGAAAGGCGTATTTCCATATAGCTTTGTAGATAGTTTAGAGAAGCTAAATAATCAAAATTTGCCTTCGAAAGAAGAATTTTATGATAACCTAAATGAAACACACATATCAGACGAAGATTACGAAAGAGCTCAAAATGTGTGGAGGTTGTTTGAGTGTAACAGTTTGGGATCTTACTCAGATATTTATTTAACCACAGACGTGCTACTTTTATGTGACGTATTTGAAAATTTTCGTGAAATTTGCCTGGACAAGTATAAATTGGATCCGGCACATTATTTCACGAGTCCTGGTTTATCATGGGATGCTATGTTAAAATTAACACAAGTAGAACTTGAGCTATTAACAGACATTGACATGATTCACTTTTTTAAAAGGGGTATACGTGGCGGGATAAGTCAGTGCTCAGAAAGGAAGCATATTGCAAACAATAAATTCCTACCTAATTATGACTGTACAGAACCTTCCTCATTTATTACATATCTCGACAGTACGAATCTATATGGGCATAGTATGTGTCAGATGGTGCCATCTAGCGGATTTGAGTGGTTGTCTGAAAGAGAAATTCTCGATTTAGATATTACCAACATTTCAGATCAAAGCGCCATCGGGTATGTTTTTGAAGTAGACATACATTACCCGGAAGAATTACATGATTTGCACTCAGATCTCCCTTTTTTGGTAGAAAGCATTATACCACCGGAGTCAAAATCAAAATCCTCGAAATTAATTCCAAATTTGAATGACAAAAAGAGATATGTTGTACATTACAGAAACCTGAAACAAGCCATTAAACATGGTTTAATGGTGTTAAAAACACATAGAGTGCTTAAATTCAATCAGTCGGCGTGGTTAAAAAAATACATCGATTTGAATACAGAAATGCGAAACAATGCAACCAATAAGTTTGAAAGAGACCAGTATAAGTTGATGAACAACTCAATTTTTGGAAAAACAATGGAAAATGTAGATAATAGAAAAGATATAAAGTTAGTGACTCACTGGGAAAGTATAAAAAAAACTGTAGGTGCAAATGCACTAATAGCTCGGCCAAATTTTAAGTCATGCACAATTTTCTCAGAGGATTTTGTGGCCATTGAAATGGGTAAATTGAGGGTCTTATATAACAAGGCGATTTTTGTTGGCTTTTGCGTGCTTGAATTGTCAAAGACTGTATTGTATGAGTTCTTTTACGAAGTTATTAAAAGTAAATTCGGCAATGATGCTTCCTTGCTGTACACTGACACTGATTCATTAATAATCAAAATTTTGACTGACAATTTTTACGACTTTATCATACAAAATCCCGAAAAATTTGATACGTCCAATTACACTGTAGGAAACAAATTTAATATTCCAAAAAATCCATCGGTGCTCGGAAATATGAAAGATGAGTTTCCTGGGGATCCTATAATTAGCTTTTATGGTACGGGAGCCAAAGCCTATTACGTGCAATCCGTCAATAACGAATTAAAAAAAGCAAAAGGTGTCAAGAAGTCGGTTATTAAAAAAGAATTGACATTAGACGACTACAGGAAAGTTGTGGAACAAGGGGGTTTAATATTTAGAAAAATGAACACGTTTAGAAGTCATTTACATGATATATATACGGAGATGCGTAATAAAGTAGCACTTTCTCATCACGACGATAAGCGTTTTGTTATTCCAAATACCACAAAAACTTTGCCTTGGGGGCACTCTGATATAAGATTCTTTCAAAGTGAACCAAAGCAAAACGTCGAGATGCTAATATCAGCCGTAAATAGTCTCGAACGAGGTGTTGAAAAAAATAATGATAATTTAGATGCTTTACTTGCCGCAATAGCCGAGTTGAACAATGAATATGTGTAACATATAATGCTTTTAATACTAACGCAAAGATCGGCGAACGTCCTACTAAACTGGAAAATTCATCCCCAATATTTCACTTAATTATTTTAAAACAGTATTTACTCAGTTGTAGCAAATGTATGACATGTGTTCTCTTATTGGTTGTTAATAAAATTTATACATGAATTGTTGTGTTTCTTTTCTCTCAAAATAAATTGTAATCAAATAATGTAAAGTGTATACTATTAACGCTTTCAGCTATTACACCACTTTCTTACTGAGAGTGTGCATAGTCGAAGTTTGGTATAGTTCTCTTCATATACTTAAGGCACATAAAAAGTGTAGGCGCCTTTGACTTTAGGGTAAAGATCAAATACCCTGACATTTTGTTATTTGCTTTAAATATATGAAGAGAACTATATCGATGTGGGGACTTGAAATGTGCAGATACATTAACGATGGGGGTGAATTTAAACCAATCAGAAAAATGGGTGGGGAGGAGTAGTGGGGGTGAACTCCTCTACATAAGCGCCAGCAATGCTAACAAAATTCATTTCGTCTTCAGCTATCCTTAAGTGCTGACGGGTTGTTAAAAGACTTAAACGCTTTTTGCTTTGTGTTAGTTGTTGTTAGTGACTTAAAAAAATGGAAGGAAGTAGCTATTCGCAGATGGCTGGTGGTAGCAGGAAGAGAGCTGCTTCGCCAATATTGGATGTTTTGACGGCGATGGCCTTTGTGTCGAATTTTAGGCCATCACAGGAGGACGCCTTGCGTACAAACAGTGGTGGTGTTGGCGGTAGCAATAACTTCAGCGACATCGATGTGGGTGCTACTGATTTTAACGACATCGACGTGGATTACCACCTGTCCCAGGATGTGATTGAAGAATACAATCCGGAGTTATATCGTATCCTGGATGAGGTGGAGCGTAATGTGGTAGAAGAAGCTGCTGTGCCACTTCAGGACGCGGGTCCCAATGTCGGTGGCGTCAAAGACCAAGGCAAGTTCAAAGAGCCGATTGATTTGCCCCTTCCTGCATTCGCCAGAAAGAATAATGCTGACGTTGTCGAAGATTCCGGGGATGAATTTCAACCACCCAAGAAGTCTAAGAATTCACCAGGTCCTTCTGGGATTTCTAGACCGGCTCCTAGGAATAATCGTTCTTCAAAAAAGGGTAAGGCGGCGAAATCCAAGAAGGGTGATCATCGTAGCATCCTTAGAAACATTTTGGAAGAACCAGCTCCTCTTACTTCTAGTGTGCAGAAAAAATCCAAAAAAGGTAAGGAGCCTGTCGTGAAATCGAGACCACAGCACAGCATTCATCGTTCATCGCCTGTTAATTTAAGCGATTCTTCCGATGAAGAACAAGAGATTTTTTCTCAGATCGGTGATAGGGACATCTTCAGCAACTTCGGCAAATTACTGGAAAAAGTGAAGCGTGAAACAGCAGAGAAAACGTCCGCCCGCGCTGGTGATGACAAATTACGGGATACCGCCAGGCGAGCCATTCTCCTAGCAAAACAAAACATCGAAGCCTCACAAAAGAAAATACAGGAAGAAAATGAAAAAATCAAAGCCGAAGAACAAAGTATTTCGCATTACACCGATCTATTAACAGGTGCAGACGAACGAGAGGTCGCTGAAGCAAAGGCTGAAAAGAAGTTGAAGGTCGTGAAAAAACAATGTAAGGCCATTGAAAAAATATTGGTAATGTGAAAGTTGTGTTAAAAAAATGTTAGAAATAGTTATAATTCATTCTCTGTAGGTTAGGTTGTAACGTAAATAAATGGTATGTTAAAAAGAGTATTCCCTTTCATTTCTTGTAACAGCGTAAACATATATTTGGAAATAAAATAAAATATAATATAATAATTTATAATAAAATAAAAAAACATGTAACGCCACTGTCACTGTGTATATTGAATTTGAATTTATATAGTACGCGGGTATTGGCTGGATACAACGGTATGCAACCAACAACACTACTATGTGTATGTGGAGATGCATACCGTTGTATTTACGCTGCACCAAACGGCAAGTAGAGCGGTTAGTATTCACGTATAACAGTGAAGCCTTTAGGCCGGCAATAGCCGAACGGGATTTAGGGTTTCACACCCCTAAATGCTCCGTAGTGACAGCGGTTCGAATCCCAGATCACAAAAAAAAACGTGAAAGAAATAGTAAGAATGTGGGGTGGGGGGGGGGGGGGGGGGGCTAAAACACACCAATACTGTTTTTTTTTTCTATACTCCCTTGAAAAAAAAAATGATACATACCTCTATATATTTTTTACAAAAAAAATAAAATAATTTCTAACTTTATTTAGGTGTGCATTTTACTATGCACAAATAGTGTTATTTTATTTCTATACTCCTGCGAGAGAAAAAAATATACATACCTCTAAAACAGAGTGTATGAAATTAATATTACACTACCTATTTTACCATTTCATTTACATGCGCGCGTTCTAACAATTATTATTAATTATACATACCTTTGTATCATTATTTATTTTTATGAATGTATTGTATTGGTTTGTAAACGTTATTTTATTTTCATACGTCTTAGTGAGACATCTAGCGGTCACTAGAATAATAACTGTATTCCTGTATAGAGTTGCCTATATGTCTACAAAAACAACTTACTTCAGATGTATATTTCGTTGGGTGACATTTAGAGGTCGGTAGAATAATTGTATTTCTGTATCGAGCTGCCAATCCGTCAGTGGCGCACTGTATGCTACATATTTTTATATTTAATTACTGTATTTATTTTTGATTACATTATTCTCAACTCAAAATTATAATGGTATAATTTGGTAATTTAAGCAAATATTTGTTAATAAAAAATACTTTTTCTGTGCTGATATTTTATTATATAACAAAAAAAAAAAATAGAAAGATTACAAATTTATTTATTTTTATTACATAACATAAAAAGTTATACATCTATTTCTTCTTCTTCTTCGTCTTCTGACCCACTGTTCAGTGACCATTCACTCGGTGAACTAGATCTGCTAGGCGGCTCTACCTCTATAGATGAGCTAGGACTACTGGGTGGCTCAACTCCCAATGGTCTCCACCATTCTGAACCATCAGGACCATCCTGGTTTAGATCATCCAAGTAGCGTACTAACGGCACAGACCAAGTACTACTGTCTGGCATGTTACCATTATCTCTGTACTCCATGGCCATTCTGTATTCGTATTCCCAGAATGGCATTGTCGACTCTGCGCAGTCGCTGGAACTTATTGTATTGTCTTGAGCAGCCATTTCTTGCAACTTTGCAGTTTAACTGAGAAACATGATGAGGGGAGTTTCTTATATAAATGGACCCCCACTCTATATTATAACCAACATTTGCAAGAATTGTGGGTACTAGGTTCATCATATACGGATTTTTCTCATGGTAACATTGCCGTCGCCACCACTATCGTAAACGTGGGAGAGAAAGTGGGGGTAAACTGACATACTTAAAACTGAGAGAATCCTCTATTCTTTATCAGTTCTGTATTAGAGAGCTCTCACTATGAATACTCAGATTCAAGATCATACCGTGTCGTCCAGCAGTGATCCGATACTTAGTGGACCAGATTATTGGGCAGAGTCCCTTCTACGATTGTTATCACAGCTACCACCTTTGGAAGATATTGAGGACACCCCACCGGTGCCTGATAGTACGACCGAGGACTGTGGAGACAGTAGAGTAGAGCCCATGGGGTCGATGGATCGGTCACCGTCACTCTGGAGTCTGGAGACCGTTCCAAATGAGGACGACTATGATAGTGACGAGGTATCCGATGAAGAATATATGGATGATGAAGATATTTAATTTTTGTAATTAATAATTTATACAAATGTTTTTTTTTATGTAAATAAATATATCGATTCTAAGAAATTATTTGTTTATTATTCTCTATTTTAAGTGCAAAATAAAGTGGGGTAAATTGACTTACATAATAAGAAATTAGTACATTTGTCTTCACTTGAGTAGCATAATATCGCTTTACTATAGCAGTCTAGCCTATACCAACCCCATATTCATTTTATACTAGTGCCATTCAACCACCACAACGTACATTAAGAGTGAGGTGGTAGACTGTTTCTTATACACAGATTATTTTTTTCATAGCAGCATTTCCACCACATAGACAGATATTTTAAATTATATCTTTTTTTTTTTTTATACTTTACAAGATGTAAAAAAAAACACGACATTTTCAAATAACAAATATTTATTTACAAAAAAAAAAAAGAATTATATTTACAACAAAAAAAAAGAAGTGTATTTACAATAAAAAAGTATATTTACAATAAAATAAAATAAAACATAACTAAACTAACTTAACACTAAACTATTTACATATTTACATATCCACATTACCATTACAAATAACACACACCTCCACCGGTCTTATTTGGTGTAGTGGATCACCGCAACACTTGCAATATACCCGGACACCATCGGCAAAGCGTGTGGTGCTATGTAGGTCAACATGGCGATGAAGTGACGTTTCGACACGTCTTTGGTAACCTACATAACACCAGTAGCAAAGTTCATACTCCGCACCACCCCTCACATCCACAACTACGTATGCCATGGTGGTGCAGAATATCTCCCCTCTGGCGTCCCCTCTTTGCAGATATTTGTGGATATGCTGCAATTGATCCTCATCGTCGGAAGCGTCTGCCACGATGCCATCATCGTCCGCGTCGATATGATTTTGGACATCCTCTTCTTGATCCTCGATGCCATCATCATCCGCGTCGATATGATTTTGGATATCGACGCCCCCAATGGGAATATGATCTTCATCGCGGCTCTCTTCCTCGTCGTGGCTCTCTTCCCCGTCGTCGCTCCACAAATCTCTCACCTCCACAACTTCTACGTCCTCAGCGCCAACTTCGAGGTTATCAGCGTCAGCTTCGACGGCCTCAGCTTCGACGGCACCATCTTCGTCGAATTCATCGTCCCATCGGTTGTTTAACAGGTCAACCTCTGACAGCCAATCTAAAAAGTCTAGATTGGCGCATCCTCTGGGAGCACTTGCCATCAATCTTTGGGGTGCAGCCATTGCAAAATAAAAAATTGCTATAGAGTATACTTCGCGTAAACGTGAGGAGTTCTCTTTCGGTGTTGAAAATCAACTGATCTGAATCGAGTCACCTCCTCGTTTATATACAGTTGATGACGTCATGTCACCTCTGACGTCAGCGCCCTCAGCATCTACTTAAATGAGAATGAACACAATGAGGAGCACAGTTATTATTCTGCTTTCATACTGTACATATTGTAAAGTATTAAGAAGTATTAAAAATGCCTTTTCCAAAAGAGTGGCAGTCAAAACCAACCATTGCAGCATATCCTTTTAGAATGAATGACCAACTGGTGTGTCATAACTGCTACGTTTCCTGGCCGAAGGAATATTTCAATCCATGTACGGGCTTGTGCGGAATTTGTGTAAGGGAGAATCCTGTGTCAATTCAGAGGTTCCAAGGAAGAAAAGCTGGGGAACGTCAGTGTCGTAAATGTCTTCAAATGTTGGCTCGCAGCAACTTTGGAATAATGAGAGATGTTTGTGGTGTTTGCATGGTGGACCATCCATTAAGGCAGCGGTGTATGGCATGTGATAAATTCGAGAGCAATTGCTGGAATAATATATGCAGCCAGTGTAGACATAATAAACTATTGTGTGAAAATGTCGGTCACTATTATGTGGATATGTTGCATCACAATAGAAAATGCTGGTGTCCTGGAATCGAGAAATTCGAATGTTAAGGCGTGGGATTTCATGAAGAATTTTTTTTACAATAATTTGTATTTTTTACATATTTTGCTTAAAATAAAATATATTTATATTAATTTGTTTTTTCTTCTCTTTAACTTAACGAAATATAAAATCTAAATACTGTTACAGTGAAATAAAGCAATTCAATAATGAATTTTATACGTTTAAATAAAACACATTAATATCGTATACATATTTTATTTCCATATTACTGATACATAAGTAAATATATAAATTGATTATGCATATTTTACATTTAATAAATTAAACGACATCCATTTTGTCAATCCAAGAGTTGTGTTCATTGGAAAGTCCAAGCCATTTGACAAATATTTTGTTCCCTTTCTTTCTTAAAACCTTCTCCACTAGATATATGTCAGGATACTTAGTTTTTTGTAACTCCATTTCATAAAAACATCCTTTGATTGGTTGTCCATGCATGTCCTCGAGCTGGTAAGTTGTTGGGTTCGTTATGTTTATTTTCACAATTTTAAAAAGTTCAGTTGAAAAATTAATTGTATAACCTTTTTCAAATACACCTTTGTATGCACTTATTCGAACTATGTCACCAACCTTAAACTTGGGTTTTAAAGCAATCCTAATGTGATTATACACATTTAAACATGTGGTTGGTTTAACGTCAGCAGGTTTCATGCCAATAGTTCGATGTACTTTATTGTTGTACTTTTTTGTGACGTTGGATAGAATATCGAACCATTTGTATTTACCTCTGGCTGAGAATTCTTTATATAACCAATTTTTTAATGTTCGTATCACTTTCTCCACAATTGCTGCTTTTTTCGTACTATATGTAGAGTAATGATTAATGCCATACTTTTTCATTAAAGTGGAAAAGTTTTTGTTGAAGAATTCCGTACCCTGATCGCTTTGAAGATTCTTAGGTGAGTAGTTTGATTTTTGCAAAATGCTCCTCATACCCTTCGTAATTTCTATACCCGTTTTATTTCTTAGGGGTCTTGTCCACACATATTTTGAATAGCAGTCGATCACTACGAGGATATATCTATAGCCCTTATTAAGGTTCGCATATGGCTGCATTTCAGCCAAATCCATTTGCCATAAATCCGCATACCCTTTGATGATTGTTCTTCTTCTACGAAAATTTTTTCGGGGTAACCTGTGCAGTTCCTGCACAATGGCCTTCTTTGTAGCACTGATTTCCATGTTAACTTATTGGATCGATTGGGTGTGCAGAGAATACACTAAGCTGTTACATGTTTGCCGATAGACTAATTTCTAATAAGTTAATTCTTCTAATTTATTAATTTTGTCAATTATTTTCTGAAGCTCTCTAGCTTGCTGAGAAATTGAATTTTCCACTGTTTTATGTTCCTTATCAATATTCGCTCGTATTTGTTCATTAATATACTTTTTCATCTCTGCAACAACCCGTGCATTTCCTTTATCAATTTTTTTCGGAATTTCCTCATTTACATAAGTTTTTGCAGTGGCAACAGCTAACAAAACTTGACCATTAACATACTTTTCCATTTGACCATTAACATACTTTTCCATTGCTGTGATAATTAAGTTAGTGGCCTCATCCATAGCCTTGCGGATGTCTGCAAAGAAGGTAGTAAGTCGCTCTTCAACATAGTTGCGTGTTACCCCATCCTGACTATCTACCGGTTCTCCAATGTTCTTTAAACGTTTATTCTGAATGTCGAAGTGATTATCTGTAGTTAGCTTAAAGCCAAGACCTGGTGGACCACGCACGACTAATGATTTATTAGCGCCGCCTCTTCTGCGTCCAAATTTATCAATTGTGTTGTGACCAGGTAGCATTTCTAATTACATCTGATCTGATTTAAGCATTTCACAGTATATTATACTTCCCCATTATAATTATGTTAATAGATTATTTTTTCTTCTCTCATTTCCTCCAACAAACTAATTATTTCATTATTAACGCCACTGTTACCTGCCATTTTTGAGCTATACAGCAGACGTAGACGATCTACCAACTCTTTTGGCTTATTCCAATAAACATAGTCGACACCTTTACTATTGTATATTTTCTGAAGTGGCATTTGCGGAAAGCCCAAACCAGTTCTGGATCTCGTCATTACTGTAGAAGATGTTAGTGGTTCTATAATGTCACTGAATTTTTTCCATTTAGTTTTATTCAAACCCTTTTTGATATCATAGTGTTTATATGCTGCTCTCGTCTTTTTTAATATTTCGCCATATATTTGATACTCCTCGTCAAAAAGAGATACTTCATCGCTGCGTAGAACTAATGGGTACTTCAAAAATATTACATCGTACAACTTAGGACTGCCAGAATACGTTCCTAGAGACTTATTACCATTCCACAACGTAATATCCCCACTAGAAAACCGCACCTCGACATTACCCATATGTAGTTTGCCTGTATGGGGGTCTAGACGAACACCATATACAGTGTCATATTTATAGTTGCCGGACTTTACATTTTCTAGATGTTGTTTGATTACAGCACATTTCTCTTCTACACTGCCAATGGATCTTTCTGAGCCTGGGGTACTCATTAACGACGATCTTGGTGGTGTTTCCATATAATATGCTGCATTATTCTCGCCATCGTCGCTACTGGTTTCAGGTGTCGCTTTAAACATACTGGTCGTAGCTTTATTACTATCTCGAGATTGTGTCGGTGTTGGTGGTGCCTGGTTATGTGATTTTATCTGTGAGGCAGATGACATAACTTTTAAAGGTTTTGTTATGGGCTCATAGATCTTCTCAAGTGCTAACTGACTCTCAACATTTCTACTCTTCAGTGAATTAAATTTTTTACGTACAGAATCAGTAGCTTCAACTAGTTGCCGTTTGAGGTTTACTTCCCTTGCCATGTCTCCATCGATATTGCTATGGTCTTTCATTTTCTTTTCCAATGTCTAGCCTCAACGAAGTAGTCCCGACGCCGTCCACAGGTCGATTGAAACTTTAATTGTTATACTTTATGGATATATGAAACTATCAAGTCCTTTCCTATATCTCCCCTCATTCACATCTCTATCTTTGTCAATTACAAGAAAACCATACTTGTCTCTCCAACAATGTGCACACATTTCTTGAAATTGCTTAAAAGATACATCTGGTGAGACATGATCAGAGAAAACGTGATGCAAATTCATTTCGTCCTGTTTGAATACAGCTAAAAAGTTAGTATTGTCTCTTACGATTTGTTTATTTACACGAGAATATGTCTGTGCGAGATAAAAACAGTCTACATTTCTATGACGGCCCATTGAGAAAAATGCACGAATTACGTCTTGCTTTTCACATATAACGTCATCGAATATAAAAATAGAATTGAGCTTGGCATCAGACGGTTGTACTATTTCCGCATTATTACTGAATGTATAAAACCCTAATCCCTTAATCGGTGATAGTATGGTGCGTAAGAACTCATACTTGGGTTGATATAAGGACTTTGAATATAGGTATACATTTTCAAAACGTAATCCAAGGGGGTGAGTAAGCAAAGATATCATCAAGTTCGTCTTGCCACAGTTACTCGGGCCGATAAGTAGTCCACGAACAGTTGATGGAAGTAATGGCCCATGACGCGATTCAATTTGCAATCCACATCCAACTTTTTCATCTAAATTTTCTATAGAAAAATTCTGGCTCTGCTTCACAATGCGCATCGTAGCACGGTTGAAGACTATATAAATAGATGTATGCATTACAATTGTTATTTAAATGTTGTTAGTCAAGCAGCGCACAAGTAAGAACAGCCGATTTTTAAAGGTCGGTAAGGGGGTAGTTAATTCTCTAATAAATAAGTTTCCATTTGAACTACATTTACCCGGCGGTTACCAGTACTGTGGTCCAGGTACTAAATTAAAAAAAAGATTAGCACGAGGCGATCCAGGTATAAATAAACTCGACGCTGCATGCAAGCAGCACGATATTGCATACGATCAAAACTCGAACGATTTATCAGCCCGACATATAGCAGACTATCAACTTGAACAAGCTGCGTGGAGTCGAGTTAAATCCAAAGAGGCAAGTTTAAAAGAAAAGGCTGCCGCGTGGTTGGTTACGACTATAATGAAGGGAAAACAACGTCTTGGTATGGGATGTAAATCAACCACATCTCGTGCTACAAAAAGAAATAAAAAGAAGAATAAAAGCAGGAAGAATAATGTTAGAAAGGTAGCATTCGGGGCTGGAATAGTACGCAAGGTACGTGATGATCTGCGTAAAGCCGGTGGTAAGCGATCTGTAGCTAAGGATACTAGAAAAGTTATGCAAGTAGCGCTTCAAGCTGCACGACGACACATGAGATCAGCTGGAGGAAAACGCAATATCCGTACACCTCGCATAATACCGATTCCGAAAGTTGGTGGAATTCTACCCTTAATACCTATTTTTGCTGGTTTATCGGCGTTAGGTAGTTTAGCAGGCTCTGCAGTAGGCTTAGCCAAGGCTATAAATGACGTGAAAAAAGGCAGAGAGGAATTGGCAGAAACAAACCGCCATAATAGACATATGGAGGCAATTGCTGTTGGGAAAAGTGGCAAGGGACTATATTTGAAACCATATCGTAAGGGATTGGGCCTCTATCTAAAATCACAAAGTTCAAAAAACTACTAGACACACTGCCTCGAAAACCTCTCACCAACATCGATCTTAAATATTATGCTGAGAAGATGAAGGTGCCATATTTTCGGGGTATATTTATGCGCGATACTTTACCAAATTCCGGGCCAAATCGTAATGAATCCGCCATCATAAATTTGGATACTATAGATGGCCCGGGAACACATTGGGTGGCATATAAAAAACGTGGTAGTTTGGTCACATATTTCGATAGTTTTGGCGATTTACCCCCACCAAGAGAATTAATTCTGTACTTGCGCAATGATTTAACGTTTACGGATAAAATCTACTACAATTATGAGCGTCAACAAAATTTCAACACAGTGTGGTGTGGCCATTTGTGCTTAAAGTTTCTTTCTTCGAAAGTTAAATAAAACTATCCAAATGGCATCTGTGACCCCATCGATGGATCGAGAGGCAATTAAACGGATGGGCCACTCATTGATTGCTTTCTCTAGACTACGCAGCTTGTTGAAGATGAGTAAACAGCAACTTTCAGATATGCCTAAAGAAGTAATGATTGCATGCGCCCCTTATGAAATTGCATTAGTGTGGGATAAACTACCCAAACATCTTCAGGATGACATTGATATTTTAAAATACCAGTACTGTCAAGAACATTATTCTCCTGAAGGCGAAAATAATGTTGATGTTAACGATGGTCCGTCCCCTCGAAAAATATTTTGCTGCTACTGTAAAGTGGACGGGGTGAACGTGGCGTCAAATAATGATATGAATCTATCTCCATCACCGCCCAAGAAAAGAAGATTAATACACAACTACTGCTGCAAATCGCAATAAAGGCACACACAATCTCCAAAAACATCAGTCATGTCACGCACTTTCACTTTATCAAGCCGCTCAAGCGTGCTCAGTGCAGAGTTTTATCCCCCGATTGAACTAGATATGAGCTGTCGATATGGTCTGGGATTAACCGGATTTTATTCATACAATTCTATATTTAATATAGATGAGACAAACAATGGTTTTTGCTATAGGACTTCACCGAAAGTAGCTCCCACATTTATCCACATACCGTACGGAGTCTATGAAATTGATGAAATATATAATGCAATACTGAAAGTTATGCCAACTAACAAAAATGAAGAAAAAGAAAAATTATTTCAACTGCGAGCAAACAACAATACAATGAAATGTGAGATTCGGTCAAAATACGGAATTGACTTTACACAAGCAAACTCTATTGGTAGTCTGTTGGGATTTGAACCGACATATTTAGCACCAAACAAGACTCACGAATCGACACTCCCCATTGATATAATGAAAGTAAGAATGATACGTGTAGATTGCAACATCATTTCCGGAGCGTATCTGAATGCTCTTAAATCCCACACACTCTTCGAGTTTGATATTGATGTTGAACCTGGATTCAAACTTACCAGGGAGCCAGCTAACATCATATATTTGCCTGTTAAACCTGAAGGACGCCAGTTTATCGACAACATTACTGTACGCATATTGGATGACAACGGAGATTTAATTAATTTTCGAGGTGAAAAGATTTTTGTGAAGCTAGAATTAAAACAATTTTAATATTTCGAGCAAAAGAAATGGGTTTTCGATATAATCAGGAAAGATTAGCACATTACCGCCATAAAGTGTTTAACGATAAAAAGAAGGGTGATTGTAGAAACCGATTCATTCAGCGTATACCTCTTAAACAGTTAAGACATAGATTGTCGGCAAAGGACCGTGCATTTCTTCAATCTATTGGATTAAAACTGAGAGAAAATTAACTAATAATGACAGTTACTACATCTAGTGAAAAACTCGAAGTGTTCGACGAACCTGTGTTTGATCAGTCACTTCTCAGTTTACACGAGCATACATACAAGCCGTACGGGTCACCATATTATAGAAACTCCGATGAAATACGTATCCCTATCAATTTTCAAGACCTTATACTCGATATTGCAGAAAGTTACATCTATATAGAAGGGAAATTTACACCTAACGATGTTACCAAGCGGTGTTATTTATCCAATAATGCTTTAGCTTTCCTCTTTGAAGAGATTAGATATGAAATGGGCGGTGAGCAAGTGGCCGTCGTTAGGAAGCCTGGCATCACTACCACAATGAAGACTATGGTATCATATGGGCAAACACATCTGCGATCACTATTAACTACTGGTTGGGGCCTCAGCGAACAGAAACAAGATATTTTAGATAGTACTAGCCATGTGTTTAGTGGTAGACTACCTCTTAAATACCTTATGGGTTTTGCAGAAGACTACACCAAAGGTATTTTAAATGTGAAGCAGGAATTAATTTTAATAATAGCTCGTTCCTTCAAAGATTCCTACATTGGGGAAGTTGATGCAGATTTAGAAATTAACAAAATTGAATGGAAGATTAGGCATATTGTGCCTGAGGATAGACAAAAGCTTAAACTATTAAACAGAATTAATAAAAGTAGTAATAATGCTAGAGTTAAGATGGCTTACCGTATGTGGGATCTCTATGAGCTACCTACTCTGCGCGATACTGCTTCAGATGTCTGGGCCGTTAAAACCACTAACAGTCTTGAGAGACCTCGATACATAATTATTGGATTTCAAAACAATAGTCATTCCGATGATAGAAGTAAAGATGTGACAAAATTTATACATGCGGATATTAATAATATTCGACTATATCTAAATGCGGAAGTATTTCCTTATGAGCGTTGGAACTTAAATTTCGATAAGAAACTTGACTCTGCAGCTTACTATGCATATGAAAACTTCCAGCGTAGTTACTATGATAAAGATATGGGTGAACCTATGATGGATCTTGCAGAATTCAGAAAATCGCCACTGTTTGTCATAGATTGTTCTCACCAACCAGATGCAACGAAATCGTCTACTGTCGATATAAAAATAGAATTTGAAACCCGAAAGACGAAGTTCCCCGAACAAACTCGTGTATATGCACTTATACTTCACGATACATATTTAAGCTATAGTGCATTGGATGGTTCAGTTCAGTCTGGAATTGCCGGCGCTAAATAAAAATCTACTATTATAATGGCGTCATCAAGTAACGAATTCCCTACTTTGATTGTTGACTTACAAGGGTTTCAATATAAAGAAAATATGTTTACAGTGAAAGAGTTGGCTGTGCTGTGCTGTAACACTAATCAGCAAGCACATTACCTTTTCAAGCCTCCATATCCTTTTTCATCGCTAACCCGAGGGGAACAGAATCAGTATCGATGGCTACAGAACAACTATCACGGTGGCGTAAAATGGAGTGATGGATATATTCAACTGTCAGAATTCCCGACGATACTTCTACGGCTTTGTCAAAATATAGCTAATAATTATGAACGTCATATATCACCACAGGATGTTATAATTTTATGCAAAGGCAGACTAAAGAAAAACATTCTATTGGAACATCTAAGATGGAATCGAATCATAGACCTAGATGACAGCTCCCCCTGCATACCTAGTCTAAAATCATTGACTGTACCAAGATGTATGGAACATATTCAACCCAATTATAGTCATTGTGCTCTTGCAAACGTTCATTATCTTAATAAATGTATTGTAGATTTAGATATAAAATTTCAATAAATATCTTTTAGTATTAATAACATTTTTTTTTTATACATGTATCAGAGGAATAGGAAAATAAAAGTATGATCAAGTAATGTGTTTCATTTATTTCATTTTATCCTTACAATAAAATAGATATAGTTCATTAATACATTTTAATATACATATTTATTATTATAAATATTTCGATACAAAATGAAAAAACAATAAGTGGTTAACTACTAATTGAGTTGTCTACAGTTTCTTCATCAAATTGCTCGAGTTGGCATTTTAAAATTACTTTTTTAGGTAGATATTTTTCTATATCATATAAAAAACATTTTAAATCTATTTGTACCATTTGTTCGCAAAATTCTTCTAAATTTAAGAGACCACATGAAAATTTGCCACACAGGTTAACACCGGCATTATACCTTTCAGAATCTTCCTTAAGACGTTCAACTAGTTCAGGATCGAAGTTGACACTTAGATCATAGTTCATAGAATGTAGAGAATGCAAACTTAGGTCACTCAGTTTACAAGACAGTCTATCAATGGCCGAATTAATATCTTCCTCCTTTGTCCACCTTTGTGCCGAATATTGCATCCACATATTTGTTGGTTGTAGTAAAGCTGGAAATTACATAAATAAATTTAGAAATATATATATTTTTTAATTATAAAATTACTTACATGGATGCTATTGATGGAAAGTAAACAAATTGAATCGAAGTACTTGTGGTACAAGTCTTTGATGACAAGACCCTACTAGAACTAAGCCTGATTTGATGTGAGATAATGAGTAATCTAAAAAAAATTATATTTTGTAATATTTCTACCACAGCCATTCTTTTACTATATTCTATTTACTAACTAGATAATGTTTTGAAACTTCGATAACATATTTAAAAAATAAGTTCGAATTTTACTAGTGTTCTCGATTTGGCACCGATATATATGGGAGAACTCTGACCTAAATGAATCAACGCGTATTTACCATCAACTGAATTTATTTCATCTATAATAGGTACACTTAAAAGTTCTACAATACGTTTAGGTAAAAATGATTTGAAGGTATTATTTGAACCTTCATCAAACAAATGTACTAAAATCGATTTACCAAACCGTGTATTAACCACCATCATTTTCTTTATGACGTAAATCTTATTTAAAGTTAATGATGAAATGGGTTTTTGTTCTAAAACCTCTACGTCTTCAATTATACGTTCATTAAGGGCTGATAAATTGATATTGGTATTCATATTCGAACGGTTATGTATAGTGAAAGAATGACAAATAATTATATTACAGAATTTAACTCACTTGGAATACTCACAGCACTACTCACTTATTAACTGTAGCCGAATCAGACTAAGTATGATACTTGCCCTGATAGCATATTCTCTTTTATAGAGAAGAGTTGTTACGTCACAAAACGGAAAGAGTCACCCCACTTTACCGTTTATTTAAAGAACGAATGTACTTTTCAAGGTCAAATGCAACTCGACTTCAAGGACACGCACCGGCTACAGCTCAAGGCCACGGAGCGGCCTCCACGTTCACGGCCAAGGTCATGACGACTTTTCAAGGTCAAATGCAACCCGGCTTCAAGGGTACGCACCGGCTACGGCTCAAGGTCACGCCATAGCGGCATACACGTTCACGGTCAAGGTCAAGGTCACAAAAAGTGGTGGGGGGAGCCCCGACTTCGGCTAAAGTCCTCTACTATCATACTCCGAAAAAACCTAACCACCAATTTTAATTGCAGAGTAATGAATGAATGGACACAAAAGAATCATGCATATTGGTTGAATTGAAAACCTAAGCTTTCATTCAACTTCACATGTTTATCAGTGCGTTCAGTTCAAATCAAGTCAACTTTGAATCACTTCCAAATGTCGTATTGACTTGAAATTTTGTATGTGTATATGATTCACGTAACTGATATTTTGACATTCTTATGCAAAACCCCGAAATTGAGTTTCCAAGGTGACGGGCAGTTTATTGTCATTTAATAACCGATTAGTAACTCAGGATTTTTAAGGTGGCAGACTATAAATAACTGATCGAATTTCCAAAATACAAGTAACATCGTCAGCTTTAATATTTATCGTCTGATTAGACTGAATATCGATATCTGAGGTTATGGAGGTTGCAGATTATAAATATTTGGTCGAAATTGAACAATTGAAAATGTCGTCGTCAATATGGTGAATAAGTTTTGTAATTTATGGTCTAAATCATCTGAAAATCGGTATCTAGGAATTTTCGAGGTCGCAGATATTTAATCGAAATTCAAAGATACAAAATGGCGGTTTCAAGATGGATAGGGTTTTGTCATTTATGGGTAGGGAATTTTATTAAGTGAAGACGTCTGATTTATGTATCTGATTTGTAGTACCGCTTCCGAATCGAGCAAATGCACCAGGCAAATTGCGACAAAACTAAAAAGAAGAAAATAAATAAATAATTTAAAAAAATTAAAAAACAAGCTTTCAAAAACCAACTGCGTTTACGTTTATTAAATAGAGCCAATTACACATTCTTTTCTTCTGTCTAATGCACTTTTTAACAGTTTCAGTTTTTTTTTAAAGGCTTGTTTTTTAATTTCTTTAAATTATTTAGTTAAGGTGGCCATTCCCTAGAAAGAGACGTCCGATAAGGAAATATTTATTATTTTTGGCCATAACTTTTTTTTCTTAGTACGTATATTTAAAAAACTATCAGACTACCTAAGTAGAACCATAATAAGACTATTACTATGAATTTTCACTACATATTTTCAGTGGTTTGCAAAGTAGTTTAATTTAAAACTACGAACTAAGAAGATTAGCATAATTTTTAAATTTAAATCGAACTATTTTGCAAACCACCGAAATTATTGAGTGAAAATTCATAGTAATATTCTTGTTGTGGTTCTACTTAGGTAGTCTTATAGTCTTTTTAAATAAACGCACTAAGAAAAAAAAGTTATACCCAAAAATAGTAAATATTTCCCTATCGGATGTCTCTTTCTAGGGAATGGTCACCTTAAAGAAAATTGTGTCGGTTAAAATGGAATCGTAAACACTCGTAATAGTTGAATAGTGTTTTTATGTTTGTAATTCTAATTTGTGTATTTTTTTACATGATCAGTATGATTTAACATAAATGGTATAACTGCAATGCTATGCTGAATAAGTACTACTAAATCAGACAATTTATTTCTTATCTTATGGTATTTGGAAACCAAATATTTCTTTTTCATTTTAGTTCATTCTTTATACAATCGCCTTCGCGAGTGATGTATATATACCGCCATGGTTATTTTTATAACTGGATATTGGATGGATTTGTTTTTAAGTGAAAATCGTGCGGTGGTGAGGTCGGTATCGATCGTCTACATGTTAAGGAAATACAAAGTGTTCTCGTATGTCGATGTATCGGACAAATGGTTAATAATACTACTGTACAAAATATACCCTATGCGTGTTGGCAGAATATCTTTGAACTTCTAGGCAGACTTCAGTGACACCTGATAATTTAACACCTGAAGGCGGGACAATAATTAAAAGTTGTCCCTAATTAAATTGTTTATGACCACCGTGTATTTTTTAAAATATACTTACAACAATTCAGTATATTTTTTCGTTCCTAAAATTTTCCGTATGTTTGTTCGTCGGTCGGTCTGTCGGTCTGTCTGTAACTTTTTTGTGCGCACGTTTTCTCAGGTACACCATGACGAGATTTGGAACTAGATTATTAGTGTAGGCGAATTAGACAAAAATCGACCTAAACTTGAGAAAGTTTACCGAATGAATTGATTTTCACGAAACTTTCTGGATTCTATTCGTATTGATGTCTAGATCAAACTCCACAAAAAAAATTCTGCCGCTATTGCTCGGCAATATTTTTAAACAATGATTTTGTTCATTTGTTAATTACCAAAATTTAGGTAAATTTAAAAAACAAAATGTATTGTTAGATAATTTGATGAAAAATAACAAATTTTTATTCTTGGTAAAATATTCGAAAAAATGCGTATTTTTCGAAATATAGCGGTTCGAATTTTTCCAATAAAGGGGGAGGGGAATAAAAAGTGACGAGAAGAAATCCACAAAAATTCTGGTGAATGTATTATTAAAATGCAAGACTTTTTCCCTTTATGACTTTTTTCTAAAGTACATTCTGTAAAAGTTTTTCCAGAGGAACCTGAAAAAATATCCCTTATCTGAAAATGGAAAATCTCGTAAACAGTGAAATTAAAAAATCTGAAAAAATTCAGTCGTATAGGATAAGATATTCTTCAAATTTTAGTGTGACGTAATTTTTTTGTAATGTGCATGTTTTCCGAGTTTTCAATAGTTTCTCATGATGAAAAACGATCAAAAACGTGCTTTTAGTTGTGAAAAACTGTTGATTACGCGGAAAATATGCATGTTACAAAAAAATTACAACAGACCAAAATTTTAAAGAATGTCCTCCTAACCTATTCGTCTGAATTTTGCCAGATTTTTAAATTTCACAGTTTACGAGATTTTCATTTTTCCGATAAGGGCCATTTTTTCAGGTTTTTCCGGAGAAACTTGGACAGAATGCACTTTAGGAAAAAGTCATAAAGGGAAAAAAACTCTCGCATTTTAATAATGCATTCACCAGAATTTTTGTGGATTTTTTTCTAGTCGCTTTTTGTTCCCCCTCCCCCTTACTGGAAAAATTCGAACCGCCATATCTTGGAAAATAAGCATTTTTTCGAAAATTTTACAAGAGTAAAATGTTGTTATTTTTCGACAAGTTGTCTAAAAATACATTTTGGTAGTCAACAAATTAGCAACAAAATCATTGTTCAAAAAAATTGCGGGGCAATAGCGGCGATTTCTGTTTGTGGAGTTTGATCTAGACATCAATACGAACAAAATCCAGAAAGTTTCGTGAAAATCCACTTAATCGGTAAACTTTTTAGTCAGAAATGCTAGTTCACCTACACTATATATTTTGCACTAATTTCAGTGAAGGCTTGGGGGTTAAATAGGGGTAAATAAGGGAGAATAAGTAAAGCAAGCTTTTAAAAGTACAGTAACGTGAAATCTGGTGTATATACTTGAAGCCAAGGCCACACATTTTTTATATTATTTTCCAGCCCCCCCCCCCCTAACCACCCCCACTCCATTATTAAAGAGGTTAATAAAGTAAAATTGAGATACTGCCTTGAAATATGGTAAACGTATGTTTTATAAAAGCATCTGGAACTAGATTATATTTTGTGATGATTCAGTTGACGGGTTGGGGGTTAACTAGGGATAAATAAGGGGAAATGAGAAAAGCAAGCCAGTCAGAGTACAGAAACTTTGGATTTGGTATATATACTAGAAGCCAAGGCCTTAGGCCTTCTTTATTTTCAATCCCCCGCCACCTCCACTCCATTATTAAGGCGGTTGATAAAATAAATCCACTTGAAATTTGGTACACGTATGTATTGTAATGATGACATTTGATTGAGATGATTCTGTTGAAGGGGGGTTGGGGGTAGGTAAATAGGGAAAAATAAGTAAAGCAAGCTAGTATGAGTCCAGAAACTTTTGGCGTATACTTATGCTAAAAGCCAACGCTTCAATTTTTTTTATAATATCTACCTCAAATATTATGTTATTAATAACCTATGACCAATTATTTCCACATACCATAGTGCAAATACGGTGAAATGTTTTCCTATAAGGAGACGGATGGGAAATCTGGATGTGGAAGTAGTGATTCCTTAGGCAGCGGTTTCTTTCTACTGATTAATAAGGTTGAAGGAAATGTATGGCTCAATTATAAACCTTAAATGTCTCGTTTTTATAATTAAAATATTTATAAAGGCTTGTTAGTTTAGACAGTTATTTAAACGTCAACAATGCTATATTATGCAATTATGTCTCTATTGTCATTCTAACAGAATGACGCTTTCAGAAATACTTCTTCATTACAGGGCTTAAATTTAAGAATTTACATTTCTGCTGTTAAAGAGTTTTAAGAGTTATTTAATATTGAATAAGGCCAGATTTATGATCAACTTCTAAGTACATAATTTGCCATTCATAGAAGCGAAAAGTTAGGAAATGACCCAAATTACTTACAAAGTATAATTTAGTTTGAAGACGTACTCATTGCCTCGTAAAATTTTATGAATCAATAATTCGTGTAAATATTATGAATCCTACTATTTTTTTTTGAATAATACCAAAATCCGAAAATACATATTCAGAATTTTTGCTTGTCTGTTTATCTGTTCACCCACCTGCCTGCTTTTCTGTCTGTACATCCGTTCGTGCCCGCCCAACTGCAACATATTTCAGTAAAAAATTTTACACGCATTTTTTTCCAGCGTATGAAATAAGCTGCTTTATATAGGAGGTGGTGAGAAAGTAATAGAAGGTCTTGAGGGAGGGTAGAGGAAGATGGTACGAAAATGAGGAGAGATCATGGAAGATACTGGGAATGCGGGAAGATCCTGGGAAAGTGGGAAAAAGGGTGGGAACATCAGAAAAGTACGAAAAATCACAAAGTGGAGTATATAGTACGGAGGAAATGGAAGAAGGTTGGATATAGGAGGAGGTGGTGGATGTTAAGGGTGATCTAGGGGAAAGTGTTGAAGGGTAGTTTTAAGATGGAGGAAAAGTAGAGGAATGTAGAAGAAAATTGGAGGTAGTGGAAATGGAGGTGAAGTTTTTGGAGAGAGAAGATCGTTAGGGAGAGAAATATAGTGGGAATGTGGTATGATAGCAAAGAAGTGGAAAAGTGGCGAGAAGGTGGAAAAAAGTGAGAGAAGACGCTGGCAAGAAATTATGGATTCACACGAGGTTAGCTATAATTTGAGTACAACTCTCATGCTTCGAAAATAGATTTTATCAAATTGTTTTTAAGTAATAAAAGAGCGTTGCGCTGTTCGGAATACTAGGGCAATTATTATTGTGAATTTTAAAATAATAATTCTGAGATAATAATATGGGAAGAATACTCAAAATCTATTTTATGTTGGCTGACTCAAATTTTGGTTATTATAATAATCACAGCCAAGTATGAATACAACATTCTAATTTAGACACTCGTTTTACGTTGTAAATAGTACTTACATACGCATTTTTAACAAGGTAAAGAATTTGATTTTTTAAATTCCCTTTTTGGTATTTTGAGTGTAAGTTGGTTATTTCACTGAATTGTAATAATCGTTTGTACCAAAAATAAGTATAAGAATAAAGTTAGGTTGAGACTCGTAACTTGCGATGAATCATAGATAACTTCTTTGCTAGAAAATTAGCAAAATAACACATCCTAAGAACGTGACAACTTCTGCCATAACTTTACGATAAATTTTCTTCATAATACTGACCGTCTGGCAAATTTTTTTCTATATATACATTCAAGTATGCCAACTTAAAATTGAACCCGACTTATCGGGAAATTCTTCTGTCGGTATCATGTAAGCTTTTATTTCCTTTTTACGATTTTTATTATTGAAGTAAAATTATAGAAAAGGGAAATATTAGAAGAAATATGTAAGTTGCCATTTGAATTCAGATAATTCTTGTTGATCCTGCCCGTTTTTTCATCAAGGATTCTCTTCTAAGTGATGCAAATAAAAAAAAAATATATTTTATGTAGCCATACTTAGTATAAATATTGTTCGACTTTCGAACCTATATTTCTCTATCTCTACATATTTATGACAGTTTTTCATTTCATTAAGATTTGTCTTAGACTGATATAAAAATGATTTGGTGCTATCGAATATTAACCATATTCTCAACTGAATTTTCCATCAATCCGACATGTCAGTATATTCCCTGGACACTCTATTTTTAGTAACACATACCGCTTTTGCAGAAACTCTCACAAGACGAGGACCTTGATATTTCAAAATAATACTGCTTTAATGGTAGCCGAAACGTCAGATATGCCATTGAAAATAATAAGAATGTGAACAATACCCTTATTGTTCACCCTGTAAATGTAATTGTACTACATCTCTGTAGCGGTAGATTTTACTTTGCTTGAAGGTATTACGTTTGTTAAAAAGTTCTTCCATAAATTCCAATTTATCTATCCGCAATGCCATCTGTTTTAAGATATCGTATACCAAACAGATTCACTCTTATTAATGCCGTAGCTTAACCACCGTCTGCGTCTGTCTGATTCATTTGGCGCGGAGGTTTCTTTCACTAAATTCTTTAAAATTATTTCTAAGTGGCAGAATGCCCACTAAATAACAAAAAATATGAATGTGCCACAAATATATAATTATAGACAATAATTTGTTACATCTCTACTTGGCCTTAGAAAAATTAACAATGATATCACCGGTTAAGGTGATAACCAAAGGCAATTCAACCAACACACAAGTAGTGACGGCGAACGGCTAGCTGATCTGGTGTGTGGCTGGAATTTCGTGGGTTCAATGAATTTATACATTTTTTTTAAATCAGCTAGAGGGTGAACCAATATTTTTTGTGATATTTTACCTAGCTAGTTTGTTCCAACACTCAGAGGTAGCTTAAAATGATGTAAAAATTATGAGCGCCATCCACGGAAAATTTAAGACTTAATGCTACCCCTGTGATGGTGAAACCAACCGCCGTGGAAAGATTTGATCTTATGGCGGACAGACAAACAAAAAAAAAAAATGAAAAATTGAATTTTACGATAAAAGATACTTATTTATTAATAACTTCAGAAAAAATCATCAATATAAGAAGAAATGCTCATGTTGTGTTAGGTTTTATTTTAGTCTTCTATATTATAAAATGCTCTTGTGTGACTGGCTGTATGGTCTATGACCCAAAGCCATAAAAAAAAAAAAAAAAAAAGAAGAAATCAACGAATTTAATCAATATAAAAAGTATAAAATGATGTTATCAATTATGAAATAGAAATATTAAGTAATATTATCACAATTTCCAAAGGAAAATATTTATAGCCTAATTAATTTATCATTAAAAGAAAAGAAATATCTTGTGCAATGAAAGTTATACAGTAAATATTACACAAAAAAAATATCAATGAAATTCTCAGAATCTCACCAATCCTCCTGACGATGGATAGATAGTGGATGAGGGCTCCTGGTGAGTTCTGGTAGCTTTTCTTAACAGCTTTTCAGAACACAGACGGCTCCTCGACGTGGTTTGACGTCTGGCTAACCTGTATAACGCTAGGGTTTTGCTGTCGGTTTGGATTGACTGGACTAAACTGGACTTGACAAAACGGAATTTCCGTAGACTATGTTGAACTTGACTAAACTATGTTTGACTGGACTATCCGTCTTATGAAATCTAGCAGGCATTTAACCATCAAACGAATGAAGTGTTTTTCCTCGTGTTTGTTAGGTAGATGAATTATTTAAATTATCTAAATTATCTAAACTATGTAGATAAGTTATTTGTGTAAACTATCTGTGTAGATTTATGTGTATTTATTTAAATAATTATTTATTAATTATCTATTATCTATTATCTATTTGGCAGCAAAACTCTACGTTTGGGAAGAAGAAAAAATATTATCAGCACATGTTTCAGAATTATGGTCATGTTTAGTTAGCAGAAATGAAAAGTATGACTAAAGGCCGTTAAATACTAATGAGAGGAATCAATTAAATAAATGTAATTACCTTTTATTAGATAGATCACTATGAGAAAGTTTGATAATAGCAGAAGTGACACAACTCGTGACTGAATGATTATCAAAAACTTAAAGTCAAAGTATATGCTGCTACAGAATTGGCTACAGAAATGGCCAATTCTGCTATCAGCCAGCTAATAAAAGAGATATCCCCTCCCAAGTCTCAATTAACATATTACCATACTATAAACTAAAAATTACTAAGAATTTGGGTCCGCGTTGTTCTATGCAACCCATAATACTTCCTGCAGTATATTTGGTTTAACCAATAATCTAGAAATATGTGCTGTGAAATACAGATATATTTACTATTCGATCGAAGCCCCTGTGTTCTACGAGAGCTGTTAGCAAAAACTGGAATACAAAAAGAGTTAAATGGTTGAAATATGAAAATATAATAAATGTGTACACTTCTAAATTTAAACAGATTACCTACGATAATTTAATGTCTGGTGTTTTGGTTACTAGAGTATGACAAATACCTGTACATATTTCTCAAAAATTCATTTTGTTTACTATAATTTAATAAAATTACTTAAAGTTGCCAGATATACGCAACAAATTTAATGAATAGATGTGGATATATTTTTTTTACATATTGCCCATACTCAGAATCTTTACTCTTTATATAATCAATCTACATAATGTGACATAATTCTGCTTCCTCGATAAAAACATTTTAAACTTTGGAAGCTCTAGGTAAAGTATTTCAAATAGGATTCCATCTAAAGTCCAGCAGGAACGACACATGGAGCTTACTCACTAATGTAACACATTCTAGTTTGATGAGTTGCGTATCAAATATCTGGATTGACATTATATCCGTTTGACAAAAAAGAAGATTCCTTACTTCATATTCACAAAATTTTGACACATGTTTTGTTTTATTTGCCTCACTTCCTTCTACTGTATGACACGTTTGACTGCATCAGAATGACACGTTTGACTGCATGATAGAATGTTAAAGAACAAGAATACGAATCCGTCTACCTTTAAAAAGCATGGCAAATATATAATACAGATTCAGAGTGTTCGTTTTGGTATGGCAATAATTGGCAATAAGAGCAAGCGAGAGCGAAGCAACTAGGTTATTCTTTTCTATCGTATAAGGCCAAACGAGAACTGACAGAGCTGCCCACATACATGTGATGGGGATAGTAGGTGGCACTTTGTACGATGTGTTATAACTACGATAGAAAAGAATAATCTAGTTGCTTCGTTCTCGCTTGCCCTTATTGCCAATTATTGCCATACCAAAACGAACACATTCTGAATCTGTATATTTGGATAACTCTTCTATGTCACCCTCTTTATTCGTTCTAGGAAATGACAATTACATCTACATCCTTTAAGACCTAAAAATACAAAACTAGCAAGAAGGTTCACATCACCTGAGAAATACGAAAGTAATTGCCGAAGTGCAATTTCCAATTCATGTTCGTTAATATAAATTTACTGGTGTGTATAAGAAAATCGGTAAAGGTATTTACACAGAACTTCCCTCCTTATTTGTGCATGGCAGTCACTCTAAAAAATTAATTATTACGAAATGACATTGAGAATAATAATCGGAATATAGTTATTGCTATTATTACAAAGAAAACTTGATAAGTATTGGTCAAAAAAATATACAGTCTGCTCATCCAACAGCAAAAGTTCAATACTAAATAGCAGGTGCCAAATACGGCAGGCTTGCGCAAATACCTTTACAAATGTCCACCATGACTGAATTATTTCTTGGGATGACCACCCTGTACATTTTTCAATAAAAGTATAATAGGTGCATATGCCAGATATTATTGCCATCTGTCACATTTTCAATCCAACATTCACGTAATGGAGTGGAAGTATAGTGACGGTTAAAAAATTTCATTTTTTATGAAATTTTTCAAAAATGTTGGTAAAAAAATTTTCAAAATTTTTTCTTCTGAAATAGGTTTAAAATGTCAAACGTAGAAATTTTAAATTTGAGCAAAAAGGAGTTTCCTTCTATTCTATAGTAGTGGTAAAGAAAAGTTTAAAAGTTAAAAATTATATGATTTTTAAATAGGTTTAGAATGCTATGAAAGGCGAAAATTTTAAATTTGAGCAATTAAAAAAAAATTCGATCTATTTTGGCAGTAAAATCTTTTTGAAAAATGTGGGTGAAAAAAATTTTCAAAATTTGGTAACTGGTAACAAAATGCTGCAATTTTTTTTTCCGAAATAGGTTTAGAATGTTATGAAACGTGGAAATTTTAAATTTGAGCAAAAAAAATATTTCGTCTATTCTATAATGGTGATAAATATATTACATAAACATGTTTTCATTTTTTTTAAATTTTTCTAAAACATTTTTAAATTTGTTTTAATAAATTTGGAATGCCATGGAAACGTGGAAATTTTAAATCTGAAAAAAAAATTCCATCTATTTGTGGTAACATTTTTTCAAAAATTTTTAAATTTTTTTAAATTTTTCTTTAAATAGATTTAGAACGCTATGAAACGTGGAAATTTTAAATTTTGAGAAAAAAAAAATTCATCTATTTTGGTGGTAAAAATTTTTTCAAAAATGTTGGTAAAAAATTTTCAAAAAATTTTTTTCTTTTAAATAGGTTTAGAATGCCATGAAACGTGGAAATTTGAAATTTGAACAAAGAAAAAAATTTTTTTTAGTGGTAAAAATTTTTTCAAAAATGATTTGAAATTTTTTTCCTGAAATAGGTTTAGCGCGTCATAAAACGTCGAAATTTTAAATTTGAGCAAAAAAAAAATTTTTCCACTATTTATTCCGTTTAGACGGTCCACCCTGTATATTTTTCAGTGAAAATTCTACCAGTTCTTCGCTGACAGTAGGGTTAACTACCTACCAAATTTGACTGCTCTCCGTCAAGTAGTTTTTTAGTTAATGCACCAACAGACAGACAGACAGACAGGCAGACAGACAGACAGACAGACTGACGGAATTGAAAAACCTATATTTTCGGAATCTACGTGTTCTGAAACGTCAGAATCCGAAAAAATCTCGGAGGGTGTTTTTTTCTCGAATACAATACTTCCCTTCGGTATGCGAGGGAAGTAAAATACAATAATAAAGTAAAGGGTAGTATGGACGAAGATTTGTGTTTGATTAAAACATCCAGACACACAAAATTTGAAATTAAGTTACCTGATAACCATCGACTGCATCATAATTTTGAGCTAAAAGTATTTAGTATGAAGGTTGGAGACTGACTAGGTGTATTGAAACGATGATATGGGTTGGAAAATTGTTGATTGTTGATTTATGCCTAATTGAGCATAAAATAGGACTTTGGCAATTTGTATGTTTATTTAATAAAACGTTTATTTATCTTACCGTGCCAAAATGAATTTCCGCTTTACCGAGGGTTTATTAAAACCTTTTTCTAAGAGTATTAAATTAGCCAGGCCGAGTTTCGAATCTGAATATGATAAAAACAAAATTAATTAGAGTGAAAATTATATGAAAGCGTGTGTAGCTGTAAGCCAGTAAAAAGACGACATCCAATGTTCGTTTAGAACAACATAATGAGATTTTCGCTCTATTCAGGGGTTGATGTAACACAACGAAAAAAATATGTGGCGTTTCCCTACCGAGAAATATATAAATAGGGCGTATACAAAGTATGAGGATATCGTATATGTTGTTTACTCAATCCAGAGGGAAATAAGTAAAATGTTTGGATATATGCAGTAGTATAGGAAATAACGTATACTTTACGGAAAAAATTACTTGAGTCATCTAGATGCCGGACATAGGGGTGGAAATTCATTTTTGCGTGCTTCTTATTAAATATTTCTATATACCTACTAATTCTCTGAAAAAAATGTTAACGGTTCTTTTTTGTAGGTTATAAAATTATCTTATATACAGACTGTCTATTTTACGAGGGCCACACCAAATATCTCGCTTAATATCTATTGTAGAAGAATAAAGTTTTAGAAACAGTTATACCATTTTTTGTGAGCTATATTTCAGTAAAAAGAAATTTGAAATCCATAGCCTACTTTATGAGATATATTACAAAAACCTGAAAAATAGGAAAACCACAAACGGTTATAGCTTCCTTATTTGAGGAGATACGAAAAAAGTTAAAGGAATGAAAGTTGACGGCAAAGACAATAAGAATAATAACGTGTAACAAAAAAATCGAAAAATGCAGTTGGCTTTGACATACGCTATTGTGCAAAAATGAAAAATACATATCTCAAAGTAGGCCATGACGCCATTAATTCCGTTATTTTTTTCTCATTCCAACGATATAAAACATGTCACAGAAATTTTAACCGATAGTGTCAATATTTAATATTTTACGAATACCACAATTCATATAATTGAATCGTACCATCAGCTGTGCCATAATAGTAAAAATTCACTTTATAATAATTATAATTCCGTAATTATTTATTACAATTTAATACAAATCAATAAATATCTCATAAACAAAAATACAAGTACAAAACGAACATCCAAAGAAAAAAACGAAAAACTATGTATAACAGTACTACCTACTACTATATTGAAAAGAAATTGTGTGTATTTATTTTTCTAACTACAAATGCTCAAATTGTGCACCATGCATTCTGACACATAAACGTGCTCTACGAGACACGTCACGCATTACATTTTGGAGCATTTCAGGAGTAATTGCCTCACATGCGTTTCGAATTCTGGTTTTGATGTCCTCAATATTTTCAGGGGCAGTTTGAAATACCTTGTCTTTAATGTAACCCCAGACGAAAAAATCCAAGGGAGTAATATCTGGTGATCGAGCTGGCCATAGAATGGGTCCATAGGTGTCTATCCAGCTATCTGGCATAACTTGATTTAAATAATTTGTACATATTACAGCAGTGTGAGGTGGAGCCCCATCTTGCTGAAAATATGAATAATTTAATCTTTCTGCCACTGTTAATTCATAAAGAAAATCTTGAAATTCGTTTTGCAGGAAATTAAGGTATCTACGAGCGGTTAATTTGCCATCATAAAAATAAGGTCCAATTACTTTAGTCCCTAAAAGACCCAACCAAACATTCGTAGAAAATCTTTCTTGGAAAGCAGTCTCTCTGCACCAATGTGTATTTTCTCGTGTCCACTTATAATGCATATTTCTATTGAAAAATCCATTATTAGAAAAATTTGATTCGTCCGACCAAAGAATTTTGCTACATATCAGCGCGTCATTCCTTTTCTTATTTAATAACCATCTACAAAATCTTACTCTCCTTGGCTTATCTCCCTCATTTAAATGTTGAACTTTCCTCATTTTGTAGCATCGAAATCCGTTTTTTTTCAATATTTTTCTTGCACTGTCTTTTTTTATGCGACAGTTTCTCTGAATTTGTCTCAAAGAGGTTTCCTCATTTTGGTTAACATAATTCATTACTCTATTCACTTTTCTTACATTATCCGCAACATGCGCTCGCCTTACTACTTTTTTTGAAAATGAACCGTGCGTTTTTAGATTTTGAACTAACTTCCTAAACATAGTTCGATTTGGCTGCGGAGCATCTGGAAATCTATCTCCGTAAACCGTGACTGCCATCTCAGCGTCAAAATTGCACTGACAATAAATGCTAATCATATCGAATTTGTTATTATTGGTGTACACCATAATTACTGATATAAAATTTGTCTTAGAACTAGACAACGCAACATACAACATACAACAGTGACAATCTGTCAAATTTATTAATAACTGTATACATTATATGAATTGTGGTATTCGTAAAATATTAAATATTGACACTATCGGTTAAAATTTCTGTGACATGTTTTATATCGTTGGAATGAGAAAAAAATAACGGAATTAATGGCGTCATGGCCTACTTTGAGATATGTATTTTTCATTTTTGCACAATAGTGTATGTCAAAGCCAACTGCATTTTTTAGATTTTTTTGTTACACGTTATTATTCTTATTGTCTTTGCCGTCAACTTTCAATCCTTTAACTTTTTTCGTATCTCCTCAAATAAGGAAGCTATAACCGTTTGTGGTTTTCCTATTTTTCAGGTTTTTGTAATATATCTCATAAAGTATGCTATGGATTTCAAATTTCTTTTTACTGAAATATGGCTCACAAAAAATGGGATAACTGTTTCTAAAACTTTATTCTTCTACAATAGATATTAAGCGAGATATTTGGTGTGGCCCTCGTAAAATAGACAGTCTGTATATGATTTTTTTCTCTGTTTCCCTGTGATCAAATTTGTCCGAGATACAGTTATTTGAATAAACGCGTGATGGTTTTAACTTGTTTTATAGATGGAGAGCTGGCTGTACAGTAGGGTGGAATGAGAAATTCTTTTTGTTTAAACTATTTTGACATAGGAGTTAAAATGTGCCTTTAGATAAGTAATTAGTCCCAAAAGCTGATCGACCTATCTTAGCATTTTCAGATTCCTCACGGGACCTAAACTTTAGAAATTTTCATGATTTTCAGGTTTTAATTACCTGCATTAATTTATTTTTAATAAATCATTTTCTATTTGACACAGTGTTTAAAATGATTATTGAGGTATGGTGAAAGACCCCTCCAAGCCAAATTACTTTATTTTAATATTTTCCGGTTCCTCATTATCTTTGAAAATCGCGGTGTATATGAGAATTATGCAGCAAACAGCGCGCTCGAATACAATCATGATCTAGGCGACAAGCGTCTATGAAGGCGAAAGGGGTAGGACATTTAACCCCGCTTTCATTTGTTTCATTACTGTTTTTAGTTGTGCCGACTGTCCGTCAGGTGTTGCAATATTTAAGTTATTATGACAACTAAGTGTGAAGTTCGTTGCGAGATATTTGACCAACCTACATTATTAAATACCTACTTTTCGGGATATTATTTTGCACTATTTATTTGTTCAGAATGACCTAAAATATAAATGTGCCGGAAAACATCCAGGTGTTTCTAAGATACTTAATAAAGGTTGTACCGAAAATTGAAGAAATTTGGCAAAGTGCATCAATTCCCACCGTCTCTCACAATTGCATTTGGGATAAAGTAAAAAAAAATTATGAACATTATAAGCAAATTCAAAAGAATTTAAAATCAAGAAAAATTACTACGATCATGAAGGTCAAAATAGTAACCTTTAGAGAAGAAACTTCTAAATTATTTGACGTAGCATTCTGCAAATGCGATTTTAAAAAATGTAAATGCGAGGAAGTCAAAAAAGTGCTTTTGAGAGAGCATGACTTTCTTACCGATCGGAGAAGTAGTAGAATTATGGCTATAGGAGCAGTAGATGGAACAGCTACCAAGAAAATAAAAATGAGAGAAGAGAGAAAAGCATTGATAGCGCCCAGGGTACTGAAATTCAAAAAAAAATTAAATTAATCAAAAATTTGCTGTAAAATCTTATAGTCATTCCGCCATTAATGAAGAAGTACATCTATCCTTCAGCTCTTCTAGTAGCGAAGATGAAAATGTTGAAGTTAATGAAGAAAGGGAAGATGAGTTTGAGCTTTCACCTATCTTGCCTAGTAAGTTTGCTTTGCTTAAGTTTTATACTTACTTGCAGTTAATTCAATGGGTTTCTTTTAAGTAATGATCATCCACAAAAAGAAGTTCCAACCCAAATGAGACATAAATTGACGTCAGTTGCACTTGCTTGTGATAGAACTGGCGTGTCAGATCGTGCAGTGGCTATAATTGCGAATGCGGTTTTGGAGAATATTGGCATGGTGTTCAAAAGCAACTCTGCAATGACAATAGATGGAATAAAAATCAGGAGAGAGAGAGAACGTCTCTTCTGATTTACTAATTTCCCCTCCGTAAATTTGGCTTACAAATGTACCAATCAGCGACAAGGACACGCGTTCCCTATCTTTAGAAGCGTTGCATTTTAATCTGAGATAAACTATAATTATTTTAAACTTTATTTTCGGTGTTACATCAGGAATAAATAATTTAAAACACATTCTCTCATACAATGCCGCTGAAAATGTGGTGGTAAAACATTTCATATAATAAAGCTATTTTAGCAATTAATTAAGTACATTTCATTGCAATCTGAAGTATTCAGACTTGTGGCTTTATATAACAGTAAAATAGTTTCCGATACACCTGTAAAGTGCAACAATTTGAGTTATGATTGTTTTCTATTTATTTAGAATTGCGAACTATTTCATGTTAAATTATGACAGTATGTATTTGATATTTTTTTCCCTTTTTGTGTCAGTCTTTGTCACTGTCCCCATTGCTGTTCTAAGAGATACAAGGATGATTGTTTGAGGGGTCTCTCGGCTTCTTCAGCCCTTCTTAACTTCGACCTGAATTACCCTACAATTAGTTGTTGACCAGGACTCCCAAGCTTTTTACAAAGCTTGTGATTTTTCTGGAACTAATTCTCCTATGTCGTTAGACGTTAATTACACCTTTCCTAGGTACTTTATTCTAGTGCGGACTAGCATCCTGAAGTCGCAAGGAATGTGTTCCGCAGTCTCTATTGCAGTATTGCAGTATCTGTACGTATGACATGCCCATATTATTGAGATGATATCTCAAGGAGCAATGGCCTATTAAGAGGTCTGTTAGCAGCCTTATTACGGACTTGTCGAGTTCGAGAAGCCCTGTGGCAATAAGTTATGAACTTTTTCGCTTGTCTTTGGCCTAGAGTGTTCTCTTTTTCTATTCCTTTTCCCATTTTAGGATCTCGCCTTTATGTTTCACTTAGATAAGCCATAAGCCAAAAAAATGGGGCTTCGTCAATTTTTTTGCAATGACATCAGCTAATTCGTTTCCTTTTATTTCCTCAAGCCTTGGCACCCATATCAAGGTAACTCTCTTGTTTTTGCCAGTTGCTTCAAGGATTAAATGGTGCAAGACATGAATCTTTAACGCTACCTGGCCACCTGAATGATCTCTGCCCTTCAAATTGCTTTATTTATGCATTTCTGGGCACATATCTATAGCATAAATTTCTGCTTGGAAGATGGTTGGAGTTTTACCTAGGGCTCTGGACAGCCTGAAATTAGGTCCCGCTACCCCCACGCTAACTCCTTCAGACATCTTCTTTCCATTTGTGTACCAGATGAGTGACTTTCTTCAGCCGCAGGGCTTCGACTGTGCTCGATTGACGGCTCTGAATTAGCACATCGAACGGACGGTCAAAGTTTCGATTGACTGGCATTGAGACAGAGTGTTTGGTCTTGTATTCCAAAGGGATTAACCCTAGAATCATTAAGTGACCAACCAGATCTCTTGGTTTGAAAAATTGTACCTGCTGCAGCCTTAGAATGTTATTGAACCAGGTAAAACGATCCATTTGAAAAAATATCCAATTTACTATAAAAGTAAATTCAGACAAAAATTCCATGAAAAAATAATATTCAAACCAGTCAAAAGACTTACACACCTTTGGCATCATATTAAATCGAAATCTACGTAAAAAATTATTATCACTAAAAATGACCAAAATATTGAATTTTGCATCTCGAGGACGACGGTCAATCGCCTTTAGTCTCCGTCGTTCGAATTTTCAATAGTTCAAATGTCCGTCTGTTTGTCCGCCCGTCTGTCCATCGATCCATCTGCCCGTCCTCTTGTTCTCCACCCGTCGCATTTCTTGTACGATGATTTAAGAGAGAAATCCAATTTTATTGAACTTTAAATAAACACAAAAGTACTACATTGCATACTAATAACCATTTCGCCAATCACTATGATATCATCGGGAGATTATGGATAGCAATTATACTTATAAAACTGAGCAACATTTTGTATGTATAATAATACGCCTGAACGAACATAGCCGAGTTTCAAAACTTCATTTGCAGTTTTTTTCCTCAAAATCTTTCTATTTCACTCGAGTACTATATTAATATATAGTACCATATATTGCATTGCTTTAAAATTAGCAATTTTTTTTTAAATATACAGGAAATTGTGCTTTTTAATGTTTCAAAAAGTTTTATTAAAACTCTACACGTGTTTCGACTTATCAAGAGTACAAGATATTACTCTTGATAAAGGCCTAATAAGTTATGTATTTTTGAATCAGCCCATGTAACAAAGATAAACATCAGTAAAATATTACAAACATAAACTATTCTAATCTCAATTCGTTAGATCAAACATAGTAAGCAAGTTTAAAAGTGAATTATTTATTATTTGTTTACTTATAATAATGAAACATATGTTTCATAGTAAGCAAGTGCTATAAGTTTTATATGATGAATGCTTAGGGCATATAAATTTACTAGTCCTCTTATAACTTTGATTTTAGTTGTTTAAGTAGCCTAAACATTTAAAGCCAAAGGGTGTGTGCACTTGGCAAATCTCGAGAGCACTGATAGTTAATATAGTTTTAGTCGACTGAAGTAACTAATTTTCATACTTGTTTGGCGAAGCCCAACTCTAATAAAATCGACCTGTTGACGGTAGATAACACGAAATTAATGTTCTGTCAATTTTATACTAATCCAGGGATCCTTACTCTTACGGATAGAATTTCAGGACACTGTTGGGGATGTGGTAACTGAGCCTGATTAATTTCCTTTTGTCATTAATTATTTTAACTATGTGTAATGCATGTGAAGGGTACTCAAATTCAAGAATTTGATCCGCTGCCTTCCTATTTGTTAAATCCAAAGTCAGTTAAATGCCAATCTGGACGATAGATACCGCGTAATTTTTCATTAACATTACTTTTTCAGATACAAAACTAAAAATTAGCTTAACTAACGCAGCTTGATTCAAATTGTCAATAGAAATATCACTATTTCAGATTTCCTCATAGACCAGTCAGCAAAGGAGTGTAGGGCTTAAATAAGAGGAAAGTGTAGGAAAGCTGGAATAATAGTTATTATTATGTTTCTAAAACTGTCCTTGATACTGTTAATTTTGCACCTCTGTGTCACCAAGGTATCTTGTAAAAGTGGCGCTCAGGATATTTTCTGTTAATATCTCGCTTGTATTTTAGAGAAAATAATGTTATAGCCACTTTTACTCTACGAGACATTCTTTGCAAGAAGGATTCTATACAGTTTTCTTCTAGACTATTTACAACATCGAAAATTAAGACTTAAAATCCGTTGCTGTGACAGCATCTGTTAATAAATGTTTTGAACAAAGCAGAACTCAAAAAATCGTACTTTCGAGTTATAATATACAGTCAGTATACAGTAGTACGTGGCAGTATTTCAGGAGTGTATAGTTTAGTTCAAAATAACACCGATGAATTTTTTCCCTATAACTCCTCCTTTAAATGTTAATTTTGAGAAAATTTCTTGCTGATAGCTTCCAGACTGCTTTATGAATTGTAATAAAATTTGGACAATATAGATGACAAGTAAGCATTGTCGATTCAGAAGTATGGCTCCGTTTGTATCTTGTCTAGGAAGCCAGGGCTGGACCACCAATAATGCTTTTTACTCCTAAAAGGTCCTGTATTTTTTAAATGTAATTTGGGTTTCACTCCC
This sequence comes from Stenurella melanura, assembly GCA_963583905.1. Taxonomy (NCBI): domain Eukaryota; kingdom Metazoa; phylum Arthropoda; class Insecta; order Coleoptera; family Cerambycidae; genus Stenurella; species Stenurella melanura. The sequence goes on along the minus strand of OY757313.1, from coordinate 135,705,839 downwards.
ATGAGCTGAAACTTTATATAGATGTAGTTCATGACATTCTGATCAAAAATGGTTACAAAAAAAATGTATCTCGAAATCCTGTCATTAAAATTTTTTGTGACCGTGCAGATTTGATCAGCATGTCATACACCACCTCTTTGCAAAGTTTCAGATCCCGGTAGTGTATTGGCATTCTTTACTACGATACAGAGTAGCTCTTCACTAAAATGCAGTATACTATGGAATGATTTTAACGCACTATTTTTATTGGAAATGCTTATTACAGTTCAGAATTATTCTTTTTATTATATGTTCTGAGATGCAGTATACTATAGCCTTACAGCATACGCATTAATCAGAGACAATATTTATTGCAACTCAGTAAGAGATAACAAACACGTGCCCTCCCTAGTGAGGCAATAATAATACACACTCAATTTTGAAAATGTATGAATTTATTTGAAGAAACTTTAAAAATTAATTTTGTATATAATGGCAGGGTTCAGACTCATATGGAAAACCTGGAGAACCTGGAAAATTCAGGGAATATAAAAATCTCTAAAAAAAACCTGTAAATATCAGGGAATTGTATAAATTGTATAAAAAATCATGGAATTCTGCGTCTCGATATGGAAAATCATGAGTTCTTAAGAATTTTTACTGATTCAGTTCAATTCAAGAAATTATTTTGTCAAATAAAAAATTGTTTCGCTAAAAAGTGTATGGAAATTAATAATTTTGGTTATTGAAAACCTGGAAAACTCAGGGAATTTTTTCAGCTTTGCAAAGTCTAAACCCTGAATGGGTTCCTATCTATATACCTATGTAGTACTAATTATTGCGCCTAAGAGATATGGATGGATATGACGAATATGTGTAGCACACTATCCAATTAGCACGAGTATTCGCTCTAAATTCAGCAACCCACTTATCACACCAAATGCTATTAATCACATTATTTTCTTAAATCGAATATTCGCATTAAAACTGTCTCCACTTGCTTTAAAATGTTCTAGTATTGTAGTTTCTGAATTATACGTGTTAGATAATGTCGTCTTGTAATCCATACTGAAAAATACATATGATAAACGATTAACAATGTTTAACAAATGCCAAAACATCCACCTAACCTAACAGTTTCGTACATCAGCACTTGTCATCGCTTAGACTTTAAGACTGACGCAATCCACAGAGTAAATATTGCCTCCAATTAATGCAAATGTAGTGCGGCTAATAATATACTGCATTTCAGTACAGCGTCACTTTGTATCGTAGTAAAGAATGCCAATACGCATCCTGGGAGTGAAACCCAACTTATATTTAAAAGGTGAGGAGTCCGACTTACATTCCTCTTAGTGGACATCCAGGGGCAGGCATATATCCCGATTTTAAACCTACAAGATGTCTACTTCTAAACCATGATTAGTAAATGTCAAGCTGATTTTGTTAAAAATAATTAATTTAATTTATAAATTAGGTTTGCACCATTAAGAAAAATGTTCATATCGCTTTTCTTGTCTGCTATGCTGTTAGGTAAAGAGTCAATCATATATCTAACTGTTACAAACGTGTCAAATAACACAGGCCCACAAAAGAGAAAGTTGTCGATTCCACTGATCAGACCAATCGTTTCCAGTGTATTTCGGCTTGCTGTATCCGAATCCTGTGTCAGTTTTGCCCCACCACGTTACAATTTTGTTTTAGCCTCAAGGAACAATTAGAAAAATGCAAAAATCGTACTATTTGGAGCTTAAAGTGTTCTAAAGTCAAAGGACTTGTATGAAATCTGGTACAAAAAATGTGTTCTCGCTCGATGACCCCGAATCCGATGACAATTTTGCCCTGCCACGTCAAAGCTGGTAAAGAATTGCAAATTACAATAAAGACCACGGAGAACGTTTTCACCAAGATATAAAAGAGTTGGAGAGAAGATATCACGGCAGATGGGATGTGAATGTGATGTCAGACTGTTGCTGGATGTTAAAAAGAGATAGTAAAACTCAGAGAGGCAAACGTAAAGGAAGAAACCCACTCTATAGCTCATTTTAGAGTAAGAGAGTACGCTCATAGAAAAACTTGAACCAGATAATTAATTTTTTTTATACAAAAAAATTAAACAATTTACCACTAAATTTTATTCAAAACCGTTGCTTCGTACAGAAATAAGTAAGAACAAAATACAAGAGATCAAAAGCCAAAACTACATCATATGTATACAATCGGATCGGTTCGTTACTATGAGTTGTCACTAAGAAGTTGTAACTATTGCAGTTTCTTAGCGGTTTTGACGTGGTGGGACAAAATTGACATCGAGTTCGGTGTTAACGAGCAAGAATGCATTTTTTTGTACCAGATTTCATACAAGTCCTTTGACCTTAGAACACTTTAAGCTCCAAATAGTGCAATTTTTGCTTTCTTCTAACTGTTTTTTGAGGTTAGAGAAAAATTGTGACGTGGTGGGACAAAAGGATTCGGATTCAGCCAAAATACACTGGAAATTATTGTTTGGTCTGTGCAATCGACAACTTTTCTTTTGTGTGCCTGTGAATGCTGGCTCATTGACTGGAAATAGAGTTTGTTCAATAATTTTATCAAGAGATGCGGTAGTGTCTCGCGTCAAGTTCACTCAAACATCCCCGCTCACCGTAAAATACCTTCCCCCATCACCACCCAAATTTTGAATTAAAATTTCTCAATAAATATATGGATTTAACTAAGAATTTGTTCATTATAAATCGATAATTATCTATCGATTGAGACCAGAATCAATGATATTAATTACATATTAACTAAGATACGTGCATAGTAATGTGTAGCCACGCCCCCTTGCGCATAAAAACAGAGGATTTTATATTTCTAACAATTAAAATGTATATTTGTCCCATTAATTTCGGCTTTAGTCGGTGATGATCGGATACAAGTAGGTATTGCGGCACTTTGGACGGATCCGTAGGACTCCGTCGTGGCCCTCGTAGGGCTTCGCTGGGCCCCATTTCGCCCCCATAATGGGGCCCCCGTAGGGCTCCATCGTGGCCCTCGTAAGACTTCGTCATGGCCCCATAGGGCTTTGCTGGGCTCCATTTCACCTTTCACAATGGGATCCTCGTAGGACTCGACATCTCCAACTCTGGGGCCCACAAGAATTCCTGTTCGTTTTGTGGCCTCTTTAAGGAGGTTGAGGCGTTACAGTCTCAACCAAAAGTATGTCGAATTATAAATCGGAACTTTTCCATAATAAATTATTACAAAAGGTATAAGTCGATGATACCAATAATTATTGTCATAAAGGCGTAAGTATATTATTTATTATTAATTAATTATTTAAGTAGATTTAATTACCTACTTTACATAATGAACTAACTTTTGGATGTTTTGTCCAAACTTATTAAAAAAGAAATAAATTTATGTAAATATCTGTGTATTTTACAATTTTTTTTCAGTAAATAATTTAAAAGAAAATGAAAAGCAGTAAAAATTAATATTAAATCATTAAATAATTGAACAATCAGTTAAAAATCTTTAACGAAAAGAGAAATTTGACTGTTTACATACGTTTAATATATTTTTTTTATTTATTAAAAGTCTCCTAATTAAATTGGAAACAGCATTAGAATATGCGTAAGACATCAGTGCTTTACATAGTTAATTTTCGGAACTGCTGACTTTATTTGGTTATTTGCTATAAATTAAAATGTACCGTTTGCATGCTGGGTTGACATATTTTCCATAAGACTACATGTAAAAGATTTTTAAAATTGTTTACTTTTTGAATTTCCTAATGACTTTGGACATTTTACAGAAAATTGTGTCATATAAAAATGTATTAGAAAAACTTTATTTCAGATTTTTTTCATTAATTTCGTCTAACGCCTCAACATAAAGCAGTAGCACCATATAACTAACTTAATGTTTTATTCGCCTTTCTAGATTGTGACCTGTGTAATACCAATAGACCCTCTTATATAGAATACCTATAAATTTGTAATATCGTTGAATATTAAAAACACAGGGCTAGTTTATAGGTTGGATTTCCAACCAATAACATTACAAAATAATATATATTCTATATGAGATGGTGTATTAATATTACGCTTTTTCCAATCTAGAAATGTGAATAAAAACGTTAATAATGCGAATAAACTTACAAAATCGTATAATTTGAGGTCAATCATATGGTACTACTGCTCTTTTCTCGCACAATATAACCTCACTTCTATGATTTCCGGTCACGTGATTTTGACGCAGCTGTCTGAATATAAAACCTTATTTCAGGTTAACACTTCAAAACACACATAGACATGAAAAATACCTGTTAAAGTGTTTTGAACAAATCCTAGGATTTCTCAGAAATGTTTCGCTTAATTCTCCTCGTTTTAGAGACCTTATCCTGTTTCTCGGCGTTTTTTTCACAACTTGTTATTTTCTCCACGCGCCTTTAAAATAGCAGGAATTCTAAAAAAACGAACGTTGTCTCTTTCTCATCTATTACCTTAATTCTGTAGTGAGCAAAGCAAAGGCAATTTCGTAATTTTTGCAAATGAAAACAGCGGCTATTATAACATTCACACTTCAATAACACAGGAATGAGTTGTCAGCCCTCCGGCAAAAAGGCGCCGACGACAGCCTGACATCAACAAAAAATAATCAGTTGATTGTAGCATTTGAAAAATCTACATTAATAATTTCAGTTTCAATGCAGTAAATTAACCCATTAATCCGTTTGTTTGATAGGCAACCACTCGTACTTCAAGGGGCATAGTAGGTTGCATATCTGAAATTCTTAACAGGGAAAGAAAGCGTGCTTCTTTTATGTATAATATTTTAAGTTAGAGGTGTTGCTCACGTATTCTGTTGTTGGAATATTACACAATGGTGTAATTCAGTCTTTTAAATTGCAAAGTCCTTTGTTGGCGCATTTTTATTGGCTGGAGAAAGAGTTCTCTAGATGCTCAAGTTGGCAACACTGAGAACATGGTGAACGGTGGAGCGGAAAATCCGTCGAGGATTCATCTTTGAGACAGCCACGAGTGAACAGCGGCGGTTCCGATTTTGTGTGGAATTTTTGGGGTTTTGCATCGTTTACACTGGAAAGGGATTTGATTGATGTACCCAATGATCCTCACCGCTTTGCTGTGAAGATTTTGTGAATTCCCCGCTAGGAGTTTTGTCGGTTGCCACAAATCTGATCGCCACGTGTTTCAAAGGTTATGTGATACTCTCTATAAGAGGTAGGCTTTTTATTTTACTTAGTTTGGTGTTTTATTTAGTTCTTATTTATTGTAATTATTACAGAGTGTTTGGAGGGGCATATATGTTTGGTATAAGCACGTGTCTGGTGCTGTCATTTTGCTTAAGTAAGGGGGCCCAGCATTCAGAGGAGTAATAGGAGGTCCATTACTCAGACATTTGGTTTTATGTGGGTCCTGTTAACGTATTGAGAAGCTTTGGTTGGAGAGTTGTCCGCAGCAGTCTCCAAGGGATTTTGGCAGAGTTTTGGGGAGTGACGGAGTCGCAAGTGTAGCAACGTCGAGAACATCTAGAAAAGTGGTGACGGGTCCCGTTGAAGTCGTCACAGAGAATGCCAGGGCCTGAACCAGGTTTTTTTATTCTTTTAGTCAAGTATTTTAAAGAAAATATTATAGTTTAATTCAGTGGTTTTTGTTCATATGATAAAGTAAATTATAACACAATATTGCAACTACAAATCAAGCTCTAAGTTTGTGTGTAGAATGATGATATATTTAAGAGTTTTACTGTAAAACACCCATGGTACCGTGAGATGTTGATCAATTAACCTACTATTATGTCAAACAAAAAAATTCAATTCATGGTAAATCTTTAATTCGTGGTTGTAAGTTTTAACTCATAGTCGTACATGGTCAAACTCGTAGTTGCAAGAGAATCTTAGAGAGAAAGAGATCTAAGTTCGAATTTAAATCAAGTTTTTTATTAATTGCCTAAAATTTCTTTAATACGCATAAACCACAATTAGGTGAAGTTTTTTTATTTATTCTTTTTATTGTTGTATATCTCACGTGTGTTGTAATAAATATCTAATGTCTACATGTTCTTATTATTTGCACTGATACTCCTGATATTTGCTTAAATTTTGAGATTTGAGAGTAAAGTAGAGTTTAGATATCACAGATATATTTTGAGTATTCCATCGCATGGTTGCTAATAACTTAATTTTGTTCCGAGCTGGCAAAATTATTTAAATCTTATTACGTAATATACAGCCGGTGGCGCCCTCTTGAGTGTCCACACACAATCCTAACCCACGGCCTATGCTCTCCACCAAAAATCGGCTGTCGTTCGCAACGGAATAACATGTTTTAATATTTAGGTATCAAAATATGTTACACCAAAAGTGACGCAACAACGTGGGGGCTCGATTGTTACACCAAAGTACACTTAGAGTAATAAAGTTTCATATTTTGATAAGAGCCGAGTGTGGACACAAATTTTTGGTTTTGTTTGAGGAATTTAGTAGTAATTAATTTAATTTTAATCAAATATCAGGAACGTGTGTAGACATTAGCATTTCTATCTTATTTCATGCAGGAATACGGTTGCTATTGATAAAGTTTTTGTGAGATGTACAACAAAACACTGGCATTTCTTTAGACTCCAGCGATTGATTTGCGACGTTGCCACTTTTAAAAAATAGATTACATTTTCCGGAGAAGTACTGGTTGCGAAATTAAAACTGCTTATGGTTAGAAAACATTTCAGATTTTAAGGGGAATTATTAAATCAATATACAGGGTGGAAAAGAATATTTCCAAAATTTGTGATTGAATTTATTGATGATAATTCTCACTGCAGTTTTAAGTTTGGTGTTTGCTGCATTTAATAGCAATTGTATATTTTACTATACAGGGTGAAGTAAGTAAGTGTTGGGACTTAGAATTGTTGAAACATTTTGCTATTTTAAGCAGCGGACTTGTGTGTTTGTTTATTACCTGCATTTGTGATTGTTATTGCTCTTTACATTAACGTTTAATTTAGTTAGAAATTTGCACTTTTAAAATTTTTTTGATCATGGAAGATACTTTTAAATCTAATCATTTATTGCTTGAAGAGTTGGAATATGAGTTGAACATCAGAAATGTTTATTCCAATAGAAATCAACAAGATAAAAGGAAGATTTTAAATAGATTGTTGGAAAAAGAACGTGATAGACCGGGTCGGCTTATCAATTTAGATACTTATAAACTTGATTTTAATGCTGAGCAGCTAGCCGTAAATGCTACATTAGATTCGATCAAAAGTTTAATTGCTGATTTCGAAGGCACTTCCTCTGATTCTTTGTTTAAGAGAATAAAGTCTCGTATTGCTCATGTTACCGGTCGTGTTCAACGCATTATTGTAGAAGGTGATAACGCGGAAGCTGCAAACACTTTTAGAAATGAATCCTATGCGACGTGTATAGAATTAGAGGCCGATTTACATGAACGAGTAACAGCTATGGTTCCGAATGATGACTTGAATCAAACTGTGCACAGTCAGGTTGTTCACGTGCCCACTCCTGTAGTGACGTGTGCGAGCAAAACTATTCCAATTTCTCAGTGGGGAGTAAAATTTAATGGGGATCCTAAGAGTGTTTATTCTTTCATTGAGCGTGTTAATGAGTTAGCGCAGGCGCGTAAGGTTGATGAACAAGAACTATTCAATGCCGCGGTAGAACTTTTTGTGGGAGATGCTTTTGTTTGGTATCGCAGCATTAAGACTAGTGTAGATAGTTGGGCCTCTTTAGTTTCTTTAATAAAGAAAGACTTTTTACCACCCAACGCGGAGGATGAAATATGGGAACAAATTAAGAATCGTAAGCAAAAGAGACATGAAAAAGTAACCATTTTCTTTGCACAAATGGAAAATTTGTATAGTCGACTTAGTCATGCTCCTAGTGAAGTCACAAGAGTTAAGCACATTCGGAATAATTTATTACCGGAATATTTAGGTCAATTAGCTTTATGTGAGGCAGATACAGTTGCTAAATTGATTAGTTTATGCAAAAAATTAGAGGAAGCTGCTTACTTAAAGTCTAGGCATAGTTATGTACCGCAGATTTCTAACTTGTCAGTTGAAGACTCACCTTCAGTTAGTCGATGTTGTTGTTCGTGTAATAGTAAACAAAATGCAAAGAGTAGTAGCAGTTTTAGTCATGTAGGGAGTGCGACTCCTAAGGTTGAACAGGGTGTTGCCAAAGTAGAGCAGGTAGTCGCAAGTACTTCAGGAAACGGAAATAGCGCCAGTAATCCCAATACTTCAGCACAGGCTCAGAGTAGAAAAATTTGTTGGAATTGTGGTAAGTCGAACCACACTTTTTCGTCTTGCAAGGCTAAGAGGAAAATATTTTGTTTTCGTTGTGGTATGCCTAATGTTAGGTTAGCTAATTGCAAGAATTGTTCAAAAAACCAGTAAAGGAGGTGTGTTCTGGCCGCCACACTGTTCCCAGTAAGTTGGCCAAACGAAAATTTTCGTATTTTAATAAGAGAGAGTGGCAGTCTTGGCTCTCACATGTTAGGAATTTTTATAAGTTTTCGGGTAAGACAGACTTGCAGGGGCAAGCTGCGCCATTGTTTGTTAAGAAAGGTACTGATAACAGGCCTTACGTTTCAGTAAAATTATATGGTAGGGACATAGTGGCTTTACTTGATTCGGGAGCAAATGCTTCTATTATTGGTTCAGGTGGCCTTGAGTTGTTGAGACAATTGAACTTAGAGATCAATCCGTCTCATACTCAAAGTGTGTTTGTTGCGAATGGGAATCAGCAAACAGTAACGGGTTTGGTTGATTTGCCCATATGTATAGGAAATGTCTGTCAAATTGTGAAAGCTTTAGTAGTGCCTTCTTTGCCTCAGTCTTTTATTTTTGGTAGCGACTTTGCGAAGCAGTTTGAAATTATGGTAGATTTCAAAGCAGACCACTGGTATGTGCAAAGCACATTGGGTCATGCTAATGTTGAGTTGACTCAAAATTCGGGAAATGTTGACAAGGTTTATGATTTGATGACACTTGAGGAGCTTAGTGTTCATCAGCGGAGAAAAGCTGATGAAGTTATTAAATCTTTTGAGGAAGTTAGTAGTGAGACCACATTGGGGCGCACTAACAAAATAACTTTAACAATTGACACTGGAGATGCTAAGCCATTTAAGAAGAAACAGTATCACATGTCTCCGTACATGATGAAAATATTAAATTCTGAGTTAGATGACATGCTTAAGTTAGGTGTTGTGGAACCTTCTCACAGCCCTTGGAGCTCTCCTGTGCTCCTGGTCAAAAAGAGTTGTGGAGAGTATCGTTTTTGTTTTGATGGTCGTCCTCTCAACGAGATAACCAAGCATGATTCCTACCCTCTGCCGAATATCGACAGAATACTTAATCTGCTGCGTGATGCTAAGTACATCTCGTCAATAGACTTGAGGAAAGCTTTTTGGCAAATTCCATTGGATGAGTCATCCAAGGAAAAGACAGCATTTAGTGTAGCTGGTAGAGGTCTATTTCATTTTACGGTCATGCCATTTGGTTTGTGTAATGCTAGTCAAACACAGCAAAGATTGGTTGACGCAATCTTCGGTCCCAAGTATGAGCCTAAGATCTTTGCATACTTGGATGATGTGATCATTACGAGTTCCACCTTTGAGGAACATGTTCAGTTGCTTTCAGAAGTGAGAGACCTTTTGAAAGAGGCCAATCTCACTATTAATCTGAAAAAGTGCGAATTTTTCAAGACGTCCTTGAAATTTCTAGGTTTTGTCGTGGGTTCAAATGGTCTAAGTACAGATCCTGATAAGGTTTCTTCTATGGTGAACTACCCTCGTCCTACGAATGTAACAGAAGTCAAAAGATTTCTTGGTCTTTGTTCATGGTACAGGAGATTCATAAGCAACTTTTCTACCTTGGTAGCTCCCTTGAGTGATCTCACGAAGGGAAAGAAGAAGAAACAGCCTATCTCATGGTCTGCAGAAGCAGAAACATCTTTTCTAAAAATCAAGGAAGCATTGGTTTCCGCCCCTATATTGTCGCAACCTGATTTCTCTAAACCTTTCACGATTCAGAGTGATGCGAGTGATACGGGGATAGGTGGTGTTCTGACACAATTTTTGGATGGTGAGGAAAGAGTTATTGCTTATGCAAGCAGATCGTTGTCTCGAGCGGAGAGAAACTATTCAGTGACACAGCGAGAATGTTTGAGTGTTTTGTTTTGTACCGAGAAATTCAGGCCTTATGTCGAAGGAACTCGATTCACAGTGGTCACTGATCATCATTCGCTGCTATGGTTGAACAACTTAAAGAATCCGACGGGAAAGTTGGCACGTTGGGCAGTTCGACTGCGCCAACATACTTTTGATATGGTTCATCGAAAAGGTTCTTGCAATGTAGTTCCAGATGCACTGTCTCGCATTCCTCCGGCCGAACCGGAAGTTCTTTTGTTAGAAATTTCCTTGGAAAATTTGGATGATTGGTATCGATCTATGCGTGAAAATATTTCTTCTTTTCCAAAACGTTATCCTCAATGGAAGGTAGTAAATGGTTTAGTCCATAAGCTCATTCCATCTCGTGTATCGGTGCAGACAAATCTTACAGAGTGGAAGTTACTTGTTCCGAAGGGACAAAGGCAGCAAATCATGAGTTCATGCCATGATCCTGCAGTTTGTGCACATTTTGGGTTCTTCAAGACATTGGCTCGTCTGCAAGAACATTATTACTGGCCAAAAATGCGCCAGGACGTCATGAAGTATGTTCGAAAGTGTCAAGTTTGTGCTTCTCAGAAGATAGCAAACACGGCTAGAATGGGACTTATGGGTGGCGAAAAATCTGCAAGTTATCCTTGGCAGATAGTGTCTGTTGATATTATGGGCCCATTCCCACGATCTTCGAAGGGAAACACTCATTTACTTGTGGTAGGTGACTGGTTCACGAAGTACACATTAGTTTGTCCTATGCGTAAGGCTACCGCTCAAAACGTGGTTAAGTTTATGGAGAATGAAGTTTTTCTTGTCTTTGGTGTACCTCAGTTCATTTTGTGTGATAATGGAAAACAGTTTGCAGGCTCTGAGTTTAAGAAACTGGCAAAAGAGTATCAGGTACAAAAGATTTGGTTCAGTGCACGTTATTCTCCACAGTGCAATTTTGTTGAACGTAACAATAAGACAGTTGGTACTGCCATTAGGTGCTACATAAAAGAGCACAAGAATTGGGACAAAGAAATTCATAAGATTAGGCAGGCTATTAACACTGCAAAGCATGAGGTGACAGGGTTCACCCCGTCCTTTTTGAATTTTGGTAGACATGTTCCTATTTCGGGAAATTATTATGGAGAAGTAGTCTCCACTGACGATGTTGAGATATCGCCAGGTGATAGGCAAGGCTATGCTTCGGAGTTGAAGTGCCTTGTGGATGTTTTCAAGGAAGTTCGTAAAAGACTTCATGTTGCGTATCAGCGCAATAGTAGAGTTTACAATCTCCGGAAGAGAGATGTTTCGTTTAAGGAAGGCGACCTTGTTTGGCGCAAAAATAAAGTTCTCTCGGACGCGGCGATTGGGTTTTCTAGGAAGTTAGCTCCTAAGTATGTACTGTGTACGGTACGTAAGAAAGTTTCGCGTGTAGTGTATGCCCTCACCAATGTTGATGGAACCGACGCTGGTGAATGGCACGTTAAGGACCTAAAGGCTCACTTTGGTTCAAATTCTGAAATTTCGGTGGGCTAAGATGGCTTACGTCAGGCTTCAAACTGGGAGTTTGAGTCTTGATTTGTGTTTTGTAGATAGATCTTTTGATTATGGAATCATTTTGATTTGTATTGTTGTGTAGAGTTCATCTGATCAGTTTGTTATAGTTCCGATAGTGTGACCAGTCTCGTGATTTTGAGTTTCCCTTGGATAAGACTTTCCCGATTATGATTTTACCGATTATGACTTTTACCGATTATGACTTTTACCGATTATGACTTTCACTGATTTTGATTCCTTATGGACGTGTGGTACACGCAGTTACCAAAGTATCCAAGCAATTCATGTCATTTGAGCTTTCCGTTGTAACACCTGTGGTCACTGGCAGATGTAACGTTAAAAAGAAAAGAATCTTTTTTTTGAGTTTTAAGTTTTTTTTGGTTAAGATTTTTTCTTTTTTTATTTTTGGAAGGGGGTGGTGTAGCATTTGAAAAATCTACATTAATAATTTCAGTTTCAATGCAGTAAATTAACCCATTAATCCGTTTGTTTGATAGGCAACCACTCGTACTTCAAGGGGCATAGTAGGTTGCATATCTGAAATTCTTAACAGGGAAAGAAAGCGTGCTTCTTTTATGTATAATATTTTAAGTTAGAGGTGTTGCTCACGTATTCTGTTGTTGGAATATTACACAATGGTGTAATTCAGTCTTTTAAATTGCAAAGTCCTTTGTTGGCGCATTTTTATTGGCTGGAGAAAGAGTTCTCTAGATGCTCAAGTTGGCAACACTGAGAACATGGTGAACGGTGGAGCGGAAAATCCGTCGAGGATTCATCTTTGAGACAGCCACGAGTGAACAGCGGCGGTTCCGATTTTGTGTGGAATTTTTGGGGTTTTGCATCGTTTACACTGGAAAGGGATTTGATTGATGTACCCAATGATCCTCACCGCTTTGCTGTGAAGATTTTGTGAATTCCCCGCTAGGAGTTTTGTCGGTTGCCACAAATCTGATCGCCACGTGTTTCAAAGGTTATGTGATACTCTCTATAAGAGGTAGGCTTTTTATTTTACTTAGTTTGGTGTTTTATTTAGTTCTTATTTATTGTAATTATTACAGAGTGTTTGGAGGGGCATATATGTTTGGTATAAGCACGTGTCTGGTGCTGTCATTTTGCTTAAGTAAGGGGGCCCAGCATTCAGAGGAGTAATAGGAGGTCCATTACTCAGACATTTGGTTTTATGTGGGTCCTGTTAACGTATTGAGAAGCTTTGGTTGGAGAGTTGTCCGCAGCAGTCTCCAAGGGATTTTGGCAGAGTTTTGGGGAGTGACGGAGTCGCAAGTGTAGCAACGTCGAGAACATCTAGAAAAGTGGTGACGGGTCCCGTTGAAGTCGTCACAGAGAATGCCAGGGCCTGAACCAGGTTTTTTTATTCTTTTAGTCAAGTATTTTAAAGAAAATATTATAGTTTAATTCAGTGGTTTTTGTTCATATGATAAAGTAAATTATAACACAATATTGCAACTACAAATCAAGCTCTAAGTTTGTGTGTAGAATGATGATATATTTAAGAGTTTTACTGTAAAACACCCATGGTACCGTGAGATGTTGATCAATTAACCTACTATTATGTCAAACAAAAAAATTCAATTCATGGTAAATCTTTAATTCGTGGTTGTAAGTTTTAACTCATAGTCGTACATGGTCAAACTCGTAGTTGCAAGAGAATCTTAGAGAGAAAGAGATCTAAGTTCGAATTTAAATCAAGTTTTTTATTAATTGCCTAAAATTTCTTTAATACGCATAAACCACAATTAGGTGAAGTTTTTTTATTTATTCTTTTTATTGTTGTATATCTCACGTGTGTTGTAATAAATATCTAATGTCTACATGTTCTTATTATTTGCACTGATACTCCTGATATTTGCTTAAATTTTGAGATTTGAGAGTAAAGTAGAGTTTAGATATCACAGATATATTTTGAGTATTCCATCGCATGGTTGCTAATAACTTAATTTTGTTCCGAGCTGGCAAAATTATTTAAATCTTATTACGTAATATACAGCCGGTGGCGCCCTCTTGAGTGTCCACACACAATCCTAACCCACGGCCTATGCTCTCCACCAAAAATCGGCTGTCGTTCGCAACGGAATAACATGTTTTAATATTTAGGTATCAAAATATGTTACATGATCACCAGGCGCCACCTAGAGTTCTCTAGACTGTCGCACTCTCGCCAGGCATTTCATCCGTGCTTCCAGCCCGGGAATTTTTAATTTTTAAGTACCTTCAGCTATCTAGTGCCGTCAATCTAGACTTCAACATCATATTGTAATCCGAAAGAAATTTGGTTACAGATATTAAGTTTATATTTGCCGAAAATAAGCTGGGAACGCTCAGGGATCGAACCGTGGACCTCATGATTCGTAGGCTGATGCTTACACCAGTACGTCACTTGAAAAGTGGTTAATGAAATCCTAAACGTGTAACAAAAGCATGCTCTGCTACAGTGTCTCGCACCAAGTTCACTCCAACGTCCTCCGCGCTCACAGAAATAATAAACAATCACGCAAAAATACAAAAATAGTATTTACAAAAAGTAGTGAAATACCCTGAAAAACAGATTCTCTACAAAAATATAAAATAAGAAAATGTGATATCTCCAAAAATATTTGAAATCAATTAAAATCGCCAAGTCCTGTATCTATTTATAAAAAGAAAATGTATGAACAAATTTAGTTTTCAAATACCAGAAAACTTGGCACGTTTCACTAAGAGACAACAAGGTGTTTGGATTCACTAGTGCCACTCAGTAAATCTTATACAAATTTTCCCGTCAACCTCTAACTGCAGTATTACATATTATTTCTGATTATCAATATGTGCAGGATCTGTGGAAACATGGAAAGTGAAACGCGCCTAGCTTTTTGTATTAAAAAAAAATGTATTCTTATATGTTCTCTTTATAAATAGATACCGGACTTGGCGATTTTAATTGATTTAAAATATTTTTGGAGAGATAACATTTTTTTATTTTATATTTTTGTAGAGGAAAGATATTCTTTTGGTGCAATTTTTTTTACAGAGAATCTATTTTTGTTTCGTATTTACTAAAAAGATAATGGTGTTATTATACTCAAATTTTGTCGCATATTGTATGTTGTTGATTTATATAGTTTGCAGGTAAGCTATGTATAGTTACGTACGAAACTTCCTATATACGCAGTCTCTTATGCAACTCACCTCGTTGTCGTGCAAATACAAAACCTGATTTTGCTTCTGCTGCAGTAAATATATTTCAGTCATTTCATGAAAATTATTAAAATTTTCTTGAAAAATAATTTCCATATTTTGCTCTAAAATAATATTTAAACAGGTTGTGCTAGTTTATATTAGTACCAAAGTTTAGCATCATGAAACTTACATGAATAATAAAAAAAAATACATACAGAGATAGGAAATTCGACATCAACATTATTTTACACTCGAGCTAAGGGCCTCCCAAGTTTTATTACCGGTGATGTTCGAATTTTTGTATAGTTGTAATGTATCGTATCCCTTTGATTAAATCAAACAGGCATAATGTGGACTGTATTCACTAACGAATGCGTTACATGGTGCCCAGCATGTTGACATCCATTATTATTTCAGAAATATGTCTGTTATAATCAACATGCCTGTTACACGCATGTTTGAGATCAGGCCCCCTTTATAATGATTATGAATAGGGTTGCTCTTTGAAGGTACATTACAATCGCATCAGTAGCGTAGTACCTTGCCAATGTGCAACTACAAATTAAAGAATAAAATCTTTATGAAAACCAAAAGTGAACCCCGTGTGTTGTTTTGTCCAATAACATGAGTTCATTGGTCAAACTTTTTCACATGCGATTTTCTCGAAAAGTGCGCATCCTAGAAAAACGTTTCAGATAAAAAAAAAACACATATTTTATCTTCAATTTTTCCTCAAAAATTTCTGGCTTGCTATATTTACCCCTTCAAATTCTCAAATTTTATAGACAAAACCTTAGAAATAAATAAAATTTTCTATACTTCATAAAATTTTATTTTTATATTAATATATTTGTTAATAAATATAAAATGCAAACATTTGAGAAAAATTCACTGTTCTGTTCAAAAGAGTTAGAGCGAGGTTAACGAAGAAATAATCATTTATTTTTTATTTTCAATTATTTATTCAATAGACCCCGAAACGAGAGAAATTATCCGCAAAAACAGCGTTAAATAATTATTTATAGTAATTAAATCACCCAATAGATCATTATGTAGTTTGTTACGATCTAATATGAAATATCTAACAAGACACACAAAAGCGAGATCCTGGGTATTACAAATCCTATACTGTGAGAGGACAAATAATACTAAGAAATGCTAGAATAAAAATCTTTATTGTACAAGTGCAGGACACATAAAAGCTACACACCTTGTGGTGAAAGTTAAGAAATCTACAAAACAACTTTCAAGAAATTCTAAAACTACGTTATATCTCCACAAATAAATTTCACTGCTCAAACGGCTCTCTAGTAGTATAATTCTATAGTAAAGTTGTTAAACAAATTAAACTTATCTTTTACATGGGGATATCGCTGATATCAGGTGCTCCAGATCATTAATGTGCTTTGCATAGCTGCGTAGAACCTCCCAGAAAATTAGTTAGATAAATCTCTGTATAAATGTGGTAACAGGTAGCAAAATACCATCCATATAATAAAATGACTTTCTTCACTATTTAATCTCAGTTCCAATTCCAACCAGTTATACATAAATTCAGTCCAAGCTTATCAAATTTCCAAAATATCCCAAATATACAAGAAGGTTTGACACGTGGCAGTTAAAATCTGCCTGCCAAAATCTCTCAGACCAAAAATCTACCAGATACAAATCCACTGGTACAAATCTGCTCGTACAAAATCGTCTACGATTATATCTACAAACTGAATTAGTCAGATGATAACCTCAATTTAGCACGTGTTTCGATATCGATTCAATTCAATGTGGCTATATGACTAAATTCACCAAAACAAGTTACTAGTACAAATTTTCGGATCAAAAGAGAACGATTTCTCGTATGAGTCGTGTTACTTGACATTTCATTTATATCAGTTTGTAGCAATTCAATTGCCACAGTAACTGAGAGTTACAGACAACCATAAAATTTCCTTTTATTGTTACTATGCTGATATAAATAAAAATAACAAAATTATCCTGTAATTATTTTCAATTAATAAACCAAATCGTTAAAAGATGTCACTTAGCTAGAAATATAAATAGGAAAAGAAATTCACACTTTAAACGACTTTTTACCATAGTAGTACACTGTAATTTGTTCAAAAATAGAACACCATACATAGATGTAGCTTCTCACTCTCCTGACTAGTGTTGCCCTCTGCTCATACAAAATTTTCAAGAGCTTCATTCCGAGGTGAGTTTCGAAAAGACACAGACTGTTCAGATACAGAGATTTCCTTAGTACCCAACCACTAAAAACGATTGTAGGAAAAAACTGGCAAAGATTTAATCACCCTTGGTCGTGAGTTGTACAGTATGCAAGGGAAAATTAGTTAAAGTATCTTCACTTTGAGGCCGCATACCATCTACGGTTAGTAGAACTTTTTTAAATTCCTCTAAAAATAATAATTTCTATATATTTTTTGAATTTAAGTTAATTTTAGGCCTTTTTTTTGTTTCTTCTTTCTTTGAATCCTTTACAATTTTCTCCTTACTTCATGTATTGAGAATAAATTTTGATTAAGTAGCATTAAGAAATATCAGGAGCTGGCATTGTCAAGATTGATATCAATCGCAAAAATCGAGATTTTTTTTTTTGTGAATTCCAAACCATTTTTTTATGCCCAGTCTTGCCAAATTTTATCTTGAAGCCCTGCTATTACTCTGCAATTAGACTATATAAGAGCATCTTTCAAGGACTTCTCTTCAAGAAAACAGGTTGTATGCAGTTGTATGTATTATATTGAAGCTGTTTTTCTTACCGTTCCATAAATTGTAAAACAACAATATTGGTAAACTTTATATAACGATCTATATAGTATATTTTTTCTTAAATTTTAAACAAGAAATTATTATAAAATACATATATCTATGTACATATAATATAGTAGATATAGATTTTTCTTTTTTTGTGCGGCTACGTATACATGTATACCACGCTTTAATTGTAATGTAATCATTATAAACATTTTTTTCCTTATCAATACATATACTAATTTTTAGTATAAATATTTCAACTTTGTACTTCAAAATTTCACGAATTTCTTTACTACATTATAGTCTCACAGATTTTATAATTTTTGTTTTATTTCCATAATGTTAAAGTTTGAAAGTTAACTTATTAGTTGGTTATCTTTAAAAATTTTAACATCATTTAATTTGGAAGCAACTAATTGGCGTCCCTCTATACAATAATTTACTATCAACGTCTAAAATAAATTAATGTAATTTTCAATACCCATTACCCAGCTCCCGAATGATAAACTGAGAGCCATTCGCAGTTTACCATGAAAACAACTTAATAACAAACACGAAAATTTAGAAAAATTTTAAATAGGCAATTTTATGGTGACAGGTTATTAGTAAAAATACATTTTGATATATATTAAATTACCATAGGAGTAAATGACTGCACGCAGCCTGTTTTTGGTTAATTTTGAGGTCTATAGAGACTGTAGAAAATTTTTTTTTTTTGCATTTCGCTATAAAATCAAAAGATCTTTCAGAAAGTATTATAAAAAAAACATGCTAAATGGGCCTATTCATGATAAACTATGACAAGAAAAAGCAGATAATCAAAAATATAAGAATCATTTTGTCACAAATAAAATGTAAATAATTTATCTGACAAGTCAAATTAGAAGCATAAAGAAAAATAAAACACTATTCTGAATCATTATTTTATAACGAACTCCTGCAGGTTTGAGCCCTTGTGCATTGCTCAACTCTGCTATACGATAATTCCACCGCTGATAGTATTATTCTCCTGCTAAAGCTGTTACTCTATAATTTTTGGAATGTAATTATGAAATTAACAATTTTTATCCTAAATCCCCTATGGAATACATTTATCAAACTAAGAATTTTCATCTTAAATCCTCTATACATGTCTTTTGCAGTGTTTGCTCTGAGGTATATAAAGTAATCACAAGACACGCTTGTAAAATATCTGCAGTGTATGGCAGAGGTGCTTTATATTAAATTAGGAACCACTGCATCGCCGATGCGGCCTACGTTCCCCCTAACAGAATAGGCCTAAGACTGCGACCTGAAAATCAAATCGGTAGCATCGTCTACCGTTATCCACTGCAAATACTTTTGAATGTCCCGATTATGACGATTATATAAGACGATTATAACTATCTTTATCTACTCTTATTAGATTATATATTAATTCATCAACTGATTTTGAACATGTAATAGTATCCATAAACAAATAGCGTGATTTATTATAACTCTCTAGTGATTTATTCTTACACCAATCAACTTTAACTTCATGCCTAGCCAGTCCAATCGAAGTAATGCGCAAAATTAAATAGAATGTGTATTATTATTGAGGGGAGGAAGGTGATTTGACATGTTTGAATCGTTTGGACGTTGTCAAACTGTTATATTAATAGTTTCTAGCGATGTCATTGATAGAATTATTCTTAGATGTGTATTACTGTACAGCGAAAATAAATAAGTTGGGAATTTCACTTTGTTGGTAAACGTTTATAAAATCGTAATTTTTATGTTACACAGTTTGTGCTAACTCTTTAAACAGTTTTTCAAGGGACGGAGATTAAATGGTATTTTTGCTTATATTTTTTTCTTCTAACACATTTGATCACAATCTCTTAAAGGGAGGAATAAACTAATAGCTAACTGGAGTTTGTTTTGAAAAACGCTATGCTATTTTGAAGCCTGCTTAAAAGACAATACAAAAATAGCGCTTTTGCAAAAATCAATAGGTTTAATTTGACTTGTCTTAAATGATCAATGATCAAGCAAAATTGTAGGAATTTTTTTTTTTTTTTTTTCACTAACCTGAATATCTCCCACGAGGCATTACGACTGCAGCCATCCTACTTACACTACTTATGATTACGTTATCGATCATTTCTTAAGGCAAATTCTCCCATATTTCAATTAGAGTAACTCTCGCTTCTTCTTTGCATTGAAATTTTTGACTTAAGTCATCATACATGTGTTCAATTGTATTCAAGTCCGAAGAACTTACATCCCAAATCATTATCGGTATTTCCACTTGGTGGAGAATGGAACGTGGCGATACATAAGTACGGCTCGAGAAGCGTGCGCGGTCACGGACGCGCTACACTAAATTTGTTGTAGCTTTTGAACTTATTAATAAAATTGAAGTCAGCAAAGCTTAAATGAAACGAGAAATATGTGGCTATTGGATTATCATATTTTCAAATATAAAAATGAATGTATGTAGGAATGGTACACATATGAAGTCGAAAAAAAGAAATTTTCGATGAAATCGGTAGAAGCTCTACCATTTCTACAATTTTTAAGATCTAAATCTGAAACTTATTACTCTTAAAGTAATGTATAAAAAGATCCGATGAACAGATATGCCAAATAATTTTTGTAATAAAAGTTGTTAACGGTTATTTTACCCCTTATTTTCACAAATTTTGGAGCAAAGGGAAATTTTTCGTTTATTTTCGTAAAATAAAGAAGGGTAATTCAATGTTTAAGGTAAATCACCTTAGAGCATCTTAAAGTACACATTTCAAGTTTTAAAAATCGCACGTACAGAAATCTAGTAACGCGCTTTAAACCAAAGTAATAGGTGGTTTAAGTTAGTTATACAAATCAAATTTTATCACTTTCTCAAAATTTTGAAATTTTGGAAGTGTACATCTTCAAAAATAAATTTTTGAGATTTTTTTCACTCATCGAATCTTTTTATACATTACTTCAAGAGTAATATGTGAAAGTTTCAGATTTTTATCTTAAAAATTGTAGAAATGGCAGAGCTTTTACCGATTTCATCGAAAATCTCTTATGTTTTTTAAAGTATCATTTTTGAGGAAAAGCTTCATAATTTTTTATGACTTATAAAATATACTTACGTGCTTCGATGTTCCTACTAATACGCTTAAAATGTTGGAGGTAGCTCCAACAAACATTTGTAGCCCACGCAAACTGTTGTGAAACTAATAGTGTTGCCACAGCAGTATGTTAAAAAATTAATGTCAAATTATCCCATGTTAGATTCCTGTCCTAAGTAACCCCACAGACGGCAACAGAAACATTTTGCGTAGACCAAGGTCTTTCTCTAAATACACTAACTTGGAGTTTTTTCGTATGTAGTATGATGAAGCCTAGTGGCAAAGCTAGATGTCTTCCGACTTCATATATGTACTATTCCTACATACATTCATTTTTATATTTGAAAATAAGATAATCCAATAGCCACATGTTTCTCGTTTTATTTAAGCTCTGTTGAGCTCAATTTCATTAATTAGTTCAAAAGTTACAACAAAGTGTAGCGCGTCCTTGACCGTGCACGCTTCGCGAGCCGTACTTATGTGTCACCACGTTCCATTCTCGTGCGTTAAAAAAAATCTGGAGCCTATATTATTGATCGTACAAAAAAAT
Source organism: Stenurella melanura (assembly GCA_963583905.1). Lineage (NCBI taxonomy): Eukaryota > Metazoa > Arthropoda > Insecta > Coleoptera > Cerambycidae > Stenurella > Stenurella melanura. The sequence continues at coordinate 135,684,540 of OY757313.1, read as the reverse complement.
TTCATATGCGTTTTTGATGTGAAATTTCCCCCTCTATCGCTTAGTGCTATTGGTTTTTTGATATGTATTTTTTATTTTTCGAGTTATTGGCCAAGAGCCGAATTTCGGTCAATATATTCGACTATTTTACGGGTATTCTACACTAACAAAACTACTTATTCTGAAAAATTCAGCCCCATGTTGGAGCTAAATCAAGCACTATAGACTGTTTCACAATCAAGGTGACGACAGTAAACACAAACAAAACAAATTTAAACAATTACATATGAAAATACATCGAAATATAAAGGCTGCCACAGACGTGGCGGTATGCATGCACAAGTTTATTGTGCAAGTACACTGGAACGTGTGTATAATAACGCTTGCACAAGTATTGTGACTACTCGTGCAAATGTTATAATATACACATTCCGGTATACTTGATTGATTGATTTATTCATTTGCCAGCGTAAGGTGGGCATTACTGCCAATTCCGGGCATCCATGGAGGATTTTTCCAACACGCAGCTTGGTCGTCCAAAGGACGGCCAAACCGCGTGCCGGAACAAAATCTCGGATGTTTTATATACCTCTGGACCGGCTGCATACGCTGGGTTGGACATTGGAATGCTTGTTGTCAGCAGCGAGAGTCGCATGACGCATTGGGTGGGAATATAGGATGGGAAGTGTAGGTGTGTGTGATGCTTCGTAAATATCCATTTACGGTGGAGTTGTTGGAAAGGGCCCTATCTCGCGGTAACGGTATTTTTTGCGCGTTATGAGAAAAGAGGTCCGAGGTCACCCTGTATGTCGTTTCTTTGAGACAATCGGTTTCAATTTCCGCCTTCCAAATTAATGATAAAATATTATGTTTTGAGTCAATAAATCGAGCTGATAAAAATTAAGATGGTGAAGATCAGATGGAAAGATAGAATAGAAGAATATCAATTAAATCAAATAAAATAAATTAATTTATAGCTTATCTGACTTTCTGCAGAGTCTTGTGATTGCAGTTTAATTTTATTTCCTTTCCTTTTCTTTCGTGGGTTGAGTTGATTTTGTCCATTTAAAAACTTTCCACTGTATACAATTACTATAGGTCACAACACAGCTATATTGCTTTGTAAACATATGTGCCTCATTTTGACACTGACTATGTCATTATTTATTGCCCATGAACCACTTAAATACTATCTTGTTGGGTCGTCTAGGGTGTACGTAAGGACACTGCATTTCACTTGCGTTTGTTTGTTTATTTGATTTAATATTAGAAAATCTTGTAATTATGAATTCCATATGAACTCTGTTTTTCTAGTGAGGCGCTTCATTTCACGCAGAATTTCTTAATCTACCGGTGACTGAAATACTTTCGAGTTTGACGGGGTTTTTACCGCTTTTTTACCACTTTTTAGGAGCATCTTAAAAACACGTCTATTTACGACGACACTTAACTCACTCCCACATACATTCCAGTATACTTGTACAATAATCTTGCGCATGCATACCGTTCAAGTATGCAGTTACGTCTGTAGCCGCCTTAATGTAGAGAAAATACGTGATTCAAGACTAATGCAACAAGCAACGGATCTTTTTAAAAACAAGCAAAAATTGTAGTAAGAAATTCATGGTTGTCTAGACCTTCAAAGTTAGGAGAAAAAGAAATAATGTACAAAAATTACCAATTTATCTCCATTGCCGATATGTGTAGAATGTTAATAAAATATAAAGATTGAGGGCATGTTTAACAATTTCCATTACATGATGAGTAAAAGTAAATCAGTATTACTCTGAATTTCCCCAGTTTGTTTCATAACATTTCCGATAAAATCACTGTAACAAAATCATTAGTCAAATAAAATGTACAAATTTTAATATTGGATTATAAGTGCTATCCTGTAATACGTAAATACCTTAGAAATGCCAGGTTAATATTAATATACAGATGATTTTTAAAAATCGTTTCCCAATATAATGATGTATACTTATTACTTATTATTTGTTAAAATTTTATACTAAAGAATTTAGGTATTTAAATATCTACTGTCACTTCGCAACGTTTGTAATTCTTATTCAAAAATCAGAGCGCGCTGCTGTGACATTTCAGTTGCGATGAATAACTGGTAAAAATCATAGCCACAAAAGAAAAATGTCGCAAAACGTAACGTAAAAGATATATTCCCCTACATCCATCAATCATTTTAAAATAAAGATGTTTTTCGAAAGTAACACATTTAATTACACGTTAACAATAAATAAAAAAATAATTTATCACCACCTCAGAATGGCTAATTCACTGTCTAAAATTTATTATTCAGAACAGTAACTGTGGAGGCTGCAGAATTAATGAGACCAGCTATGAAATAATGGTGTTATGAATTGTCTAGAGGGGTTTTAAGGATTATTTTGGCTTTCTGGAATTATTGCTGTTAAAAATCTACTTTTCTTAAACACAGTTTTTGGGCATCAAACTTTCAACGATCTGTATTAATAAAATTATGACTAATGATAACGGCTTCTCTTAGCAGTCCTTTCTTTAGAAAAGCTTGATGTATAAGAAACTATTGGGGAAAAACATAGCGATAGTTACTCGTACAAATATTTTGAATCATTTCAAAGCATTTAGAGGGTGTGAATTGTATGGACATTTTAAGGTTACATTTTTTGTATAAATGCTTGTTTAAAATAACATTTATTTTAGTTTGAGTCTTCACGTATTGCAAATCTGATATCAAAATCGAACTGTGCCAGAATGGCCAATACGGAAGCCATTTCATTAAAAATCGTGATTTGTGCATTTCACCACATGGGTTGGAATAAGAGACATGATATATAGCAAATCTGATATCAAATTCGTACTCATGACCGTCAAACCCTCGGATAGAAAGGCTTGAGCTATTTTCATAAAAAGGCACGATTTGGTCATTTTACCTCAAAGGGATGGAGGATATCACATGTAACATTGTAATGACATGAAGAATGTAATTCAATATTGCTTGCTGCAATTAATAGAATATTATTCAACGAGTGGTAATGTATAAAATAACTCACGCAGATGAGGTTTACAGCACGAGCCGCAGACGAAATTTTCGGTGAAAGAGTATCATGTAGAAATTATTTAAAAATTACAAGTGTTAATATATTCCATATATTTATATTTTTGAAATTTTAGTATATTTTAAAACAAGTCTGGAAACTTTCACAATTAATGGCGATTTTCACCGTTATGAAACGAGAAAAAGCTCTATGTTGACCATTCCTGTACATGGTTTGTCCTCATATGAGAAAAGTCCTATGTACGTAGGAATTAAACTATACATAATGGAATGTCATAAATGAAGGAACGTATTCCTCGTACAAATTTAAGAATATTTTGTCATATAAATAATTGTTATTAGAGCATTCGTTTACAAGATACAGGGCGTTGTAGTTTTTAAAAATACAATTATTTCCCTATATATCTTTTGAACATATGTCTATATTCACCTGAAATTTTGTGCATAGAATACATGATTAGTATTGTATTTAAATTTAAAAAATTAAGCCCCAGCTTTAACCAGTGACGTAGATTTGAAGTATATAGGGTACCTTTTTTCATGAAGTTATGGCACGCCATTGGCCACTGGGCCAAATTTTTTTTGTGTGCTTTTTTGGATTTCAAATTTAATTTTGAAAAACAATGTTCTCTAGGCATTTTTGCGCATATTTCAATTAATGTGTGGGCTGGAATTGTCGACGAGTTTTTAATTGGTCCATTTATTTTACGTCGAAAACTTAATGGACGATTATAGCCAAATTTTCTTCGAGCTGATTTGCCGCTTCTAACGGAATTTGTTCCATTAGCCGTAAGGCAACGTATTTTTTTATGCATGATGGTGCTCCACCTCATTTTCCCTTGCTCGTACGAGCATATCTCAGTGATACTTATCACAACAAATTTATAGGTCGCGGAAGACCTATAGCATGGCCAGCCCGCTCCCCAGACCTGAATCCCCTAGATTATTATTTATGGGGTCATTTAAAACAATATGTTTATTTTCTCTCGATGAACAAACTCTTCTTCATAGGATAGAAGAGGGATGCCAGCAAATTCGCCAGAATCCTGGAATATTTGGAAGAGTAAGAACATCTACGAGACAACGTACCCAAAAATGTATTGAGACAAATGGACGTCACTTCGAACATCTCTTGTAAAGTTATTGTATTAATTTCTTGTTTCGTTTATCTTTGCTAATTTTTGTTTAAATTAAAAATTAAAATTTCTGACGAGTTTGTTTTTCTTACATTTGGCACTGGTTAAAGCTTTGGTTTCATTTTTTAAATTTAAATACAATGCTAATCACGTATTCTACACACAAAATTTCAGGTAAATATCTACATTTGTTCAAAAGATATATAGGGAAATAATTGTATTTTTGAAAACTGCAACGCCCTGTATCTTGTAAACGAAGGCTCTAATGACAATTGTTTATGTGATTAAATATTCTTAAATATGTACGAGGAATAGGCTCCATCAATTATGATATTCCATTATGTTACACCCTGTATAACAAATTAATGCCGGAAATAAAAAACATAGAAATAGCCAATTGTTCAGAAGTAATCTTAAATCTTTTCTCCTTCACAATTGTTCTTATAGAATTCAAGAATATTTACAATTTTTTATTTACTTACTTAATTTGTACATCTTACACATTATGTCTTTTAAAATATTATTTTACCTTAATTTTAGATACCTACTTTGTGTTTTTGTTTTTAATATATTTTGTTTAATATTTAACTTATATACGTTCTCTCTCTCTACCTTTTTATATTTCTGTACACTTAAATTATTATGCTCTACTTTAATGTAATGTTGAAATTTTGTATTTTTGTATTATCTGTAATATTTTGACGTTCCTATGCCATTTTCTATGGACTACTGGAAAAATAAAATAAAAATAAGATAAAAATATAATATAGTTTAGAAAAATAAGGCATTTCCCGGTCTTGGCTTACATTAGCTCGGTTAGTAGCTTTGAGTTTTTTGTGCCGTATAAATGTGGACTGAACTATATATGAAGAGAGAATTTAAAAAAACAAATAATGAATATGAACGTATATTTCTTCGAATTTTTCAGCGTAGCTATATTTTTTAAATAATGTCCATCTAATCATTCACCCCAAATTTTAAATTAATTTAAATTTAAAATCACATGAAACTACCCCAAGACCGATTAAATCACTGAAGGCCTAAAGCGAAAGGTACATATTTCAAGACTAGAGACACACATCAAGTACCCGAGTAGACTAGAATTAATTTCACTTTCCGAAAATATTCAGAGTTACAGCTAGGATTCGGACCCGGAATCTTAGGGTATTCTGCTGAAATACTGTTAGTTATACTTCCATATTCACGTAGTGGGGTGGAGGTATAGTAATCGTAAAAAAATTTAAAAAAATATTTCTTAAAAAATGTCATGTCACGTTTGAAGATATTGATTTGAAATTTTATACACGTATGCATTATAACAAGATTTGGAACTGGATTGCATTTTTGCCCTTACCCGATGAAGAATTGGAGTTTAAATAGGGGTAAATAGGGGAACATAAGTAAAGCAAGCTGGTAAGAGTACAAATTTAAAGATTTAGTGTATCTACTAGAAGCCAGTGCCTCAGATTTTTTATAATATTTTCCATCCCTCCACTACCCCCACTCCATTATTAGAGAGGCTGATAAAATTGAATTAAAATGACGATGATTGACTTGAAATTTGATACACGTATATAATATATACGTGTATAATATAACGACACCTGGAACTAGATTATATTTTGAGATGTTTCCGTTGAAGGAGTGGGGAGGGGGGTAAGTAGAGGTAAATAGGGGAAAATAAGTAAGCCGGTAAGAGTATATAAACTTGAGGTTTGGTGTATATAGTAGAAGCCAAGGCCTCGTCTTTTTTATGATTTTCAACCCCCTCCCCCCGTTCTCTCATCATTATTATAGGGGTTGATAAAATTAAGATATTCACTTGAAATTTGATACACGTATGTATTGTAATGACATCTGATTGAGATGATTCCGTCGAAGGGATGGGGGGGAGGGGGGGCTGGAAGTAAATTGGTGGTGAGAATAAGTAGAGCATGCCAATAGGAGTCCAGTAAACTTAATTTTTGGCGTGTATGCTAGAAACCAACGCCTCACACTTTTGTATGACATCTGCCTCGAATATTATTAAAATTCTATAAACAATTATTTCCACATATTAGAGTGCAAGTATAGTCAAGATATTTTCCTTTAAGGGGCCTAGGATGGAAAATCTAGATGTGGAGGTAGTGGTTCCTTAGGCAGCGTTTTTTTTTGTACAAAATAAAAATAAACTTGATGTATATTTAACATAGTGGATATGACCTAACAAACTACTGAATAAATAACCAAACGTGTTTCTATACATATTTTAATATTTACAATAAAACACATGTTAAATTCTCCAGTTGCATCCCCTTGCCTACGTCTGTGATTAGAAAAACGTATGTCGATGTTGACAACGTAGCTAGGATACGATAATGGTAAGTGGTAGTTATATCGTGTAATGAATGTAAAATGTGTTTGTGTCCGGTTAAAGGGGTGTACTTCCCCATGTTTGGTGATTAATCCACCCCTCGCACCCCAGCAACTGTATCCTGACAAGACTAACGCGGTTACTCAACAGGAAACGAAAAACTTTAAGCAGGCGAAGGGGTTGCATGATAGGTACTGAATATAATTATTGTTAAAATGGATGTGTTTGCTCTTGCATATTAATATGCTTGAGTGTATGAGTAATAAAGTTATTTATTTGATGCAGTATCAAATAATAGTAGCCAAGTATTTATACAATTGAACATTAATTTTCAACTTCGTAATTAGCAACGTGCTATTTGCAATAGCGTGGGAATCGAGCAGAATATGAAATTCGTTATATTATAATTAATCATTAGTAATTTACGAAACATTTAGCCGTGTTTGGTTCAATTTCCTACTATATTTAGGGCCTAGTAATTCAGAAACAAATAATAATGATAGACGTAGGTTCCTATACAGATCGATAATATTTATATCGATATTAATTAATTTTAATCATCATAGTAAAATTTTATCGTGTGTTTATAATTTTTTTGGTAATTTTTTTTCGAAAGAGTAGTCTAGTATTTTTTTTTATTCCATCATTTATGTTGCATAAAGATGTATTTCGAAAGAAACTCATACAGTAAAAAACTAAGCATATTTAACAAACGAAGTTGCAGAAAGTCGAGAAGTCCGCGGAATTCGTCGTATTTTTAATGAAACGTAGGAGCGAGCGTAAATGAGTCTTGTTAAACTCGTATTTCAATACAAAAGTTCCAGTAACTCTAGGCGCGGTTAGTACTTGCATGGGAGTTTCGGGAAATACTGCGAGCGTTCTCGCTGTACGTTCTAATGGCTTGGATATCAGTGCATACGCACAAGATATGTAACGTTAGGCGGGGGTTGCATAGTGAATATACCATCCCTCGGTGATGTAAAGCAGTCGGTTCGTTATTTATTAAATGTTAGGCAAGTCAAAAATCCCTACTCATCCATAGAGAAAAGGTTCGGTCAAACTTTCAGGTCGAAGGTAGTTTGTGTCCTAGCGTAGTGGAGATAGGCCGACGTTAAATGAGTGAATAGGAAAATTTTTAATATAGTGAATGACAACCTAAAAATCAAAAACTAACGTTAAAGCCATAGGTATATATTGTATTAATTTGACCTGTCATTGAAAAGTATACTGCAAAGAGTTCTCGCACTTGCTTCAACCATTTATATGACTAGTAAAGAATTATGTCTTTACTCATCATGTGAGTGGTAAATAATGGCTGGGTTATGTAATATTGTAGTATAATAGCAGCCCTAAATAGCGCTACTAGAATGGATACATAATACCATGGGTGCATAATGGATATACACGGGACATTAGTCAATGCACTTATGTGCATTGTCTAATGTCCCGTCTATAGCCACTATGCAACCGTAGTGTTATGTGTTCATTCTAGTAGCGCTATTTCGGACTGCTACCAGATACTATATAATTCAGCCATTTTTTTACGGCAGTAAATGATACAATAATTAAAAGTTTATTCATGATGAGAGGCTTAAAAACTAAGTTAATGTTATTTAGTTAAGAAGAGAATACATCTCAAAGAAATAAGTGCTGCTACGAATAATTAAACAAGTTTTGATTCCCGAATTGCTAGAGCTGTTTCATCTCGATGAATTACCTTAAGCAGGCGCATTGTTAGCTAACATTTTCAAAGTGAATGTGTTTGTCTAGCTATGTGCCATTTGTATCTATATACGTAATAATTGACTTGCCTGCCTGGTGGGCATATTACTTATCCTTTTTGGCTAAAGGGTTTTCTCTTTGATAAATTGTAAAAGCCTATATATTTTTACAATTTACATGAATTATATTAACTTTGAGCAGGAGCTCAAGAAGAAAATGTAAAAATAAAATGTAAAAGCATAAGTGATACCTGAGAAAAATATTTCACGAAACTAAACATGACATGTTAGTGGATACAACGCGAATTACAGAGATACATGTGTCTAGAGAAGTATTATAGTGATAACACTACATGCGGAAGCTGCTAAAATCTATTTAGTTTGATTTACCATTAAACATGTCATTTGATTAATGCAATAATCTTAAAAAATGGCATTTAATTTTCTTCCATATTAACGAATGAAATTATCTTTATCAATCATGTGTCAAAAGATACTCCTATGATCTTCATGATAGTAATATTATAAGTGCCTTCAGTTTCACTATAAGCATTGTCAACATTGTAACAGAAGTCGAATCAGGGGTAGTCAAGTACGGCCCTGCCGTGTATAGAACAACCGTTGTTTTGTTATTTAGGCACCGGTTATATTTCAAGGGTCGATACTTTAGTCTATTAAAGTAACATACTAGTCGTAAATAAGTATCTGAATTATGTTATCTAATTTCGTTCGGTTTTGTTAGATTTCCGGAAATATGCGCTTTTGACTCGAGTAGATTATTGAGGGTCGACACCTTAAAACAGTCCCATAGTCGGAATAAATAACTATATAAATTATTTTATGTTGGAACAATTTGTTTTGCTACGTCATTCCAGGAACCGAGAATATTCAGACAAATGGTTTCATAGCTCGGTTGATATCTTATAATACGACGGAGCATCGCATCGTAGGGCCAAGGTAGCCTTTTCAGGACTGAGGTAGTTGATTCACATAGCATTCCAGGAAATATATATAATAATATTAGCAGTAAAACTAGATAGGCCACTAAGGTAGGGTTTTCTCGTATAAAAGCAAAGTAATTGACAAAGGGGTTTTTTATCTACCTTACTGGTATAAATCTTAGGGCAAACTAGGATATAATAAAATATCAGGGATTATTTACAGCATCATGCGTAGCACTAGTCATTTTTCTTAAATCCCATGGTCCGTTAGGAAACTTCAAATGTGAGTACAGTTTAATGTCGGGAACATTTTAATTGGTAGAGGTTTCAGGGTGTACTACCCAATTTTGAGAAGTCTTATGTCGAAAGGGTAAGATTGTCACTTCCGGTTTAGCGTCTCTACGGTCAACATCTAGAGGGGAATAATAAATACGTGGGTTGCAAACCCTTTTTAGCTTTACAGTCTTTATAAATTGTTCAGTATTTCATCGGTTATATCGTAAATTCATGTAATGTAACTAACCTAAGAGTGTTTGGCCCGCGATTCACCTCAAAATTTGAAATTGCTGCTGACCACTTCATTTTCTTGTACTGCGTAATTGTTGTTTGTTAATTTATTTCATCGTTAAATGTATATGTTTCTTGTTTCATTTGTTTTCGTTATGTCTGTAAATATAGTGTTTAAGTGTTTTGAGAAATAATGTATTTTATTAGTCGGTACGTAGAGGAGCTCAATCTAACATTCAGAAAGTTCAGTTGTGAAATATGTTGTTGGTTATGCACAGGGAATGGGATACAACCACCTAGAAAGGAGAAGGGTAGCACAGTCTAAATTTGTACTATAATATCGACGAAGACTGCAAAGTAATTGAGACACTCCGTACTAATGATAATGTCGAGTTCCATTCATGTAATTAAGGGAATATGACCCCAGTTATTACAAGATATTCCATACATAACATGGTCCTTACATATTATTGAAATGTATTACAAAAATAATGTTATAAAAAAAATGAACTGTCTTCATAAAACGGTCATCCGTCGCACAGTGGAAAAAATGCCTTTCTTTGGACAAAAGTCTGCCTACAAGTCAAATCTTAATCAATTTTGATCTACCTTGGCTTAAAATGTAAGTTATTAGCTACACTTTCAGAGTATACTGCCTAAATTGCAAACCCAGATTTTCTAACCTCAAAGAATGTATCAAATATGAGAGTAATCACTTTTTTCTATTTCTACAAGTCAAATCTTAATCAATTTTGATCTACCTTGGCTTAAAATGTAGGTTATTGGCTACACTTTCAGAGTATACTGCCTAAATTGCAAACCCCGATTTCCTAAAATCGAGAAATTTAACGAAACATATTTACCCTACTGAAAATGTTATTAACATGTTTTATAAATTACTTTCAGTTGTTATTATCACATTTTGTTATAAAAAAAAATGTTTTTCGAGCCAATGAATTAAAATGTTATCTACAAATAAAAGGGGTACAAACCTTATTAAAATAAAAAAATGTATACTATAAGTAACAAAACTCGAATCTTTTATTGATAATAATTGTGGAGATATATCGAAGTCACTAATTAAATATTAGTATACCTATCTAATATCTATTTAAAAGATCCAGTCGAATATTTTATTGTTGTTAATTATCTTGAGAATATATTGAAGAGGTTAACTAGATATTGACAATACCATCAGTCTACCAAATTTATTATTATAGATTAAAGTGCAAGCTTTATCATATTAGGCAGGGATCTGAATAATTGTATTTTATAAGTGAATATATTTTAATTTTGTGCAAATATCAAAAATTATGGATGTGATATTATTCTCGCTTTTCATTAAATGTATTTTTTAACTATATCTATAAAATTGTTAATATTAACATTATATTGATTTATAGAAAAAGATTTGAAGAACGAATCTTTAAATTTCAATTTTATATTGTTTTATATAAATTAAACATTGTTATAAAAATGAAATATAAAAACAAGAAAAAAAGTAGTGTGAAATTATTTGGAATGGTGTTAAACAAAAATATACAAAAACAGATTTAATATTAAATAACATTAGGGATACATCTAAATTTGATGAAAATCAATTAAAGATGATACAGAAAAAATTGATTAATTTGACTTGTAGAAATAGAAAAAAGTGATTACTCTCATATTTGATACATTTTTTGAGGTTTGAAAATCGGGGTTTGCAATTTAGGCAGTATACTCTGAAAGTGTAGCCAATAACCTACATTTTAAGCCAAGGTAGATCAAAATGGATTAAGATTTGACTTGTAGGCAGATTTTGGTCCAAAAAAGGCTTTTTTTCCACTGTGCGTCGCGTTGCGCGTTGTTCGGTTAATTTCACCTTATTACATAATATTGATACTGAAGTCGGTATAAAAATCAACAGGTAACAAAATGGATAATATCTTTAACGGACCTCAATATATAAATAAAGTTTTTTAATGCGGTTCAATTAAAAAATAAAACTTTATTAAAGCGGCTGAAGATTCAGTCTAATGATAATGAATTTATTTCATAAATTAGATACTTCCTAATAACATGTTCTCACTATCGCGCATCGTTTAATACAAATTTACATCATGATTTGTTGAAGCAATTTTTACTTTGTTCTTTATCATTGAATTAATCAGTGTTAAACAAACAAAATAAAAAGTGTTTTAACAGAACATATTAATTGATTATCACAAAGTAACGACTTTGACTACTCAATTTATAAATATACGTCACTGTGGTGTATAATTAACATCGTATAGCATTTGTTCGGTGTTTTGTGTTTTTTTAGATTTTACTGTAATTCTCCGAAAATACAGACACCCAAAAGGCGGTGTGCAGCGGTGATAATTAAATTATGAAAATGCATTCCGCTGTTCCACGTCCACAATATGTTAACTAAAAATGTATTCGAAGTACACGTTTTTAAAACAAATATCACGTAGATTAGTTTATAACACAGTTCAAGCATTAAAGTATTATTGTCAAATTTTAGCAGTCCCGTAAACAAATTACAGATATGAATTACAAGCAGAATACACCACTAAACAGAGACATTAGAAGTTGAAAATTGAATAATATTTTAAAAGCTTTTCGCAACCTTTTACTACCGAGTTAAACAATAAAATTAATATACCTCATGTCGTCCCTGAGTCACGGAACGTTTTGAAAAATGCAAATTAACAAACTGTTTGACCCTTTCTTGTGAGACATTGCAAAAGCCGTGCAAACAAAAGTCGATAAAGGATAAATGATTTCTTGCTATATATAGGGTGCAGAGGTAGATTCTTTGGGCCAAAATATGAGGATACAACCAAATATACTTTAGTGAAATGTTGCCGTGGAAAAAGAAGCACTATGTATGTGAGTGGCTATATTTGCCTTCATTCGTTTAGTGCAGGTAAAAGAAGCTGTAAAAAACGTACCATAAATTTGACTCGTTAAGATAATTGATGCCGCATAGAGCAGTACTTAAAATTTTTGTACACACTGATAGAAATGTAAATCTGTTGAGCAATGGTGAATTTTGAGTCTAAATTCGAATTATCAAATATTCTCTTTTTGCTCAGTTTCGACGATAATAATTTAATCTATTGAATTATGATTGTTGCCAAACAAGGACCACGAAGACATACGAGCAATTCCTTGCCAAAAAATGAGGGTTCAGAGTTAAGGTTAGTGCTATTTATACCAATAATCCTAACTTGATCTAATTGACCCAGCTTAAATAAATAAATTCTATTCTAGAAAACAAACAAACAGATATAAGATAAATAAATTCAATTCTAGAAAACAATTAGGTAAACAATTATTAAATAAATAATTCAATTCTAGAAAATAAATAAATATCAAATTAGTCATTTTGATTCTAGAGAACTTCGAGCAATTTCGAAATTTTTTAATATGTTCCAAATATTCATTCATTGCTTCACAGTACAATTCTGTAGTTTTTCATAATACTTGTTCTTTTATGAATCACTTTAAAGTTAAATCATATCTTTAATCGCCATCGCCTAAGTGTTTGTTTACCAAATGGCACTATACCTGTTGTTCTCAGTTCCATATGTACAGATTGTACTGTTGTACTCATTTTCCTTATACTTACTGTAAATTAAATCTCTTAACAACCTCGCCGCAGACGAATCTAATGTTCGTGATTTTCCTTTGTCCGATTTAGCTTTTCGATTATATGGTCCTTGCTTAATTTATAAACAGTTGTTCTGGAATTTATGTTAAGTATGCGGTTTTTTCCACAACTCCGGTTTCTCCTTCGCTTCCTTTTATATTTTTATAAAAATTTAAAACTACTTTTTGGCTATGTTCACATAAATGTTGTCTAGAAACTTTCTCTGTAATTTGCGAGCTGTTAATAATCCCATACTTTCCTGTCATTCTCTGCTAGTGCTGGATAAAGAACCTTCCCAAAGCCTAAACATTTTCATGATATTATTTTACCACAATCACTTATAAGCACAAAACTACCCGCCAAAATATTTATAAAAACACAATTGCATAAAATACGCTAACACACAAAGGAAAATATCATGTACCTGTTAAAATATATTACCCTTTTAAGCTCTCACAATCTAAATATAATGTAAACACAGATCACCAACTATATTTATTTTATAAAGCACATACAAATATATTCTTAACTGATACGGTTGATTTGAAATTCCGTGACACTGACAATGTTAAAAGTTCGACTCTGCCGTCCCCGCTAGGTCGTAAAATATTTTCCGTAGGGGCGAGTTGGTAAATATGAACAAAATAAATAAATTAAATAATTGGAACAGGTCTGTTTTCATCAATTTGTTACTTTAATCAATCCAGAACATACTTTATATGTGAATAATGATGTTATATGTATTAAGTACCATAACATATTTAATATGTTATAGAGGAGTTAGCTCGAAATCGACATGCCCTGATCTCCCCTAAATGCTGTAGTCAAATATAAGCGGCAACTATATGTATGTTCCATCATAGCGGCCAAACTACTGAACCGATTTTTATAAGTGAGGTGTTGTGGATTCGTCTGAATGTCAAGAGTAACTAACTGGCTATAAAGAAATACAATATGGAGCCCACTGGCCACCAAACTGTCTCGGATGATGTAAAAATGTCCTTTAAATCCTATCAAGATGGGTACTAAGGTATGGCTTTCCATGGTAGGATTACATTCATATTATACTACACCAGTAATTTCGTAGTTGGGTTTAAGTTTTTAGGCTGCTACTTTTTGAGAATTTGATCTGACCATTTACAAAATGGCTTTGTATACATTTGTACTGTTAACGATTACCTTGTATTTTTCTATTAATTTCAAGGTTTGTTGTATTTTTTTTATAAATTCACAGAAGAAACCTAATACAAGCATTTACTTGTTTGGTACATTTAAATATCAAACATACTTATATTCAAAATTAAACTTAACGTACTTCACAAAGTGGAAATATCTGTGCCTTTGGATGGTTTTATTGATTTTTCACCTACCCCTTGAATCCAGTCACGATTAAAAAGATTACAAACTTCTTAATATGTTCTGTTCCTTGCTAATAGCTACTAATCAACATCAAAATTTGATTGTGGATAGGCACGACTTTGTCTTGAACTTGGAGTTATTTTGTAAGTGTTGAAAAGTTAGGTCGTTAAGACTGAATCTGGAACGAGGTGGATTAATTAAAATCTATTTGTTCTGGAAACTTTCATTTTGCATTGTTTTTCTTTGTATTATGCAGTAAGCAATTGTCTTGAGTCAGGTCTATTAATATACAAGGTGCCTCAAGAGTATGATACAATACTTAGAAGATGTATACTTGGGATCAAAGTAACTCTAAAAGTACCTGTAGTTGATTTTCTTAGGATGCTCGGGATGATTTGCTCTTAAAGAATAAATCTTGATACTGTTTTTTATCCATAACTTCCAAATTACTGAATAAACTATAATAAAATTCAGATAATATGTAACAGTTAGCTGTGATTGAAAAATATATTGCATATTTTGTCTAGCAAGCTAGGGCTAGCATACCCCTAACTTTTAACGTATGTTTTTTCAATTGTACATTTTTAAGTAAGTTAATTAAATAATCTTTTAAAAATAAAATCTCTTTATTGTAACAATGTTTCGCATACTGATTTAAATTGACCATTTCCTAGAAAGAGACATCCGGTAGGGAAATATTTATTATTTTTGCCCATAACTGTTTTTTTCTTAGTACGTATTATTAAAGAAACAATAAGAGTTCCTAGGTAGGACCATAACAAGACTATTACTATGAAATTTCACTCAATAATTTCAGTGGTTTGCAAAATAGCTAAATTTAAAATTAGGAAATAGGAAGATTAACGTATTTTTTTAAAATCTAGTTATTTTGCAAACCACTGAAATTATTTAGTGAAAATTCATAGTAATAGTCTTGTTATGGTTCTACTTAGGTACTCTTAGAGTTTTTTTAAATATACGTGCTAAGAAAAAAAAGAGATGGGCAAAAAATGTCTCTTTCTAGGGAATGGCCACCTTAAATAAACTGTAATGGATTCTTTATTTTGTTTAGTAGTATAACTACTCATTAACAGTAATGTATTAAACCAGTAAAGAATAGGTTAAACGCATTATTGCTGATTAACAGGTTTTATTCAATTGTTACTAGTCTAATTACAATTACGAATATGTGAGGTGTCATTGGAGAATGCTTATATATAATAACAAATAACAGTGGCGTACTTTCCGGGAAGGGATATCCACTATACGTGTCTATTAATTATTATTAATCTATAACCTAATATTTCACTTTCCTCCCCTAAATTTAATAAAAATTCTGGAATTATTACATACGAAAAAAAAATAAAAACAATTGATAACCATGTTTTACAATTGACAGGTTTAATATTCCTGTCGGTTCTTCTTAAAACCAGTTTTATTACTTTATCAGAATTTTTATTACTATCTGTGATTACAGGCTCCTTTACTGTGTTAACAGTATTATCATTTTATCTAGAACCTTCACTTGCTTCTATGTCCAAGTCTTTACTAATACTAGGTACCTATCTCATCAGTATTATTTACAGAAAAATCACGATCAATTATTTGATTGATATGCCTACGCCGTGTCTTATCTATGCTAGGTATGTATTCAAATGCATCAATTTTCTTTTTAAAATATATATAAAATTTAATCTGTTTTTGTTGAGCATTTTCTACATTATCTACATTACGTCTAAGGTTAATCCATCATTTCATTACTAATAAAATCTAAGACAGTAGATGTAAAATTGCTCTGGTTGTCTGAAACTACACACGTTGGTAAACCTAATCGGGCAAATAAATTTCTCAAAATATTTTGAGTGGTAGTGGAATTAATATTTGTTGTAATTATTGTATCTATCCATTTGCTATAAGCATCAAATACTACTAACACATAAGATTTATTAGAAATTGGACCTAAATAATCCATATGAATTATTCCTCAAGGTTTATCTGGACATTGCCATGGTGTTAACTCTTCCACAGGAGTTGAACTCGTTACTAAACAATTACTACAAGATTTAATAATTTTTTCAATATCCTTATTTATCTGAGGCCACCTAACATAAGATCGTGCAAGACTTTTTGTTTTGACCATGCCCACGTGAGTTGTATGGAGTTGAGCTAGAATCTTTGGTTGAGTATACTACCATTTTATGCCCTAACATAACAGTTAAACTGATTTTTATAATGCAAAAAGGGTTATAATTCGATAGGCACCCGACTGGGCCAACCCTGTTTAATATGTGTTTTAACTGTTGATAAAATCTCATCTGTTTCTGTGTCCAGTCTAATTAAATTGCAATCAACAGGTATATCATGATTATCAGCAATAAAGTTAAAATAAGAGTTGTCTATATCAAGTTCTTTAACTCAGTCTCGAGAGGTAACCTAGACAGACAATCAGCTGTATTTCACTTTAACATATTCTATATCATAGTTATAATTTGCTAAAATCAAAGCCCATCGCTGAAGGCGATGTGTGGCTAAAATACCCTTTTAGGACCAAATAATGCTACTAAACACTTAGCATCAGTCGTTAAGATAAACTTACGAGCAAAAAGATACTGGTACTGCGTACTACAAAAATTATACTGGCGGCCACCTTTTCCATTTGCGAGTAATTTTGTTTACGTTTTGTTAATGTAATGTAATTGTCCACTGTTAAAATTATGAGTAAGTTAGGATCATAGTGTACTAACACTCTGGCAGAACTTTAAATTCATTAAACGCTTCGTTGCATTCGTTCGTCCAAACAAATTTCGAATTTTTTCGTAACAATTTATAAAGTGGTTGAAGTACCGTTGAAGCATTTGGTATACATTTATTATAGAAATTAACAATACCTCAAAAAGATTTCAAGTGTGTAACATTTGTCGGTACTGGAGCATTTTTAATCGCCTCAATTTTATCGTCACATGTATGGAACCCATCGCTGTCTATTTTATAACTTAAATAGGTGGGTAATAGATTTTTTGAAAAGTTCACATTTACCAATCGCAATAGTAAACCAATTATCTTCTAACCCTTTTATTACTCTAAATACTTTGCTTATATGCTCGTTTATATATTTTCCTGTTATTAAAATATCGTCTAGAAAACATACAACCCCTTCCAAATCTATTAAAACTTGCTCTCCATTATTTTCTGAAACAATGTCCGGGCGCTGGCAATACCAAAAGGTAGTCTGTTATAGACAAATAAACCTTTGTGCGTACTAATCGTAGTCAATACCTTTGATTTTTTATCTAATTCTAGCTGTTAATATGCATGTGACAGATCAGTTGTTTATGTAAATTCCACACCCTCTTGTAATTTAGCAAACCTTTCCTCTATGCGAGGCAGAGGATATTTATCAACATTTAAAATCGGGTTGACTTTCCTTATAATCACCACAAATTCTTATAGTACGATCTTTTTGTACTATTGGGACAATCCTCGTCCCCTATTCGCCGTAAGTGACTAGGCTAAGAACGTTTTGAGCTATCAAATGGTTCAATTCTGCCTCCGCTCCATTTTTCAGCGCAAGTGGTAACGATCTTGCTTTAAACTTGGGTACTGCCGTGTTTTCAATTGATAACTGTTTGGGATGCATATGCTATGGTGCTTGCCTTCTGATATTGCGAATGTGAATGTAGCGATAGAAAGGTAATAAGTGTTTCAGTCAATATGGAAGATCAATCATTTGTAATCAATCAAACAACTAAGAATAAGTAGTACAAAATAGATACATAGAAATTATTTTTAAAGACACGCGTTTATCAGAAGTTCACTTAAAAAAATATTTTCAGCTGTCAACATTTTGGCTGTGTCTTGGAAAGGTTTACGTGCGAGAAAAGTGAAATTTCATGTAAGCACTCCACACCTCCAGTTTTAGTCAAAATATCTTGAAAATCTTGTGATAGTTGAAAACAAAATTTTTCATTTTTTAGTGCATTTTTGATAACGTGTCTTTAAAATGTTAGCAATCTGTTATAGAATAATAATTGATAAGTTAAATAAGATATATACGTATAACACATAAATATATGCGTTTAACTAACTTGCAGCTTTCGCGACCTATTGAAGACAACCCAAGCGTATGACAAGTTTTGATAGAACGTCAACATCAGAAGATAAATAATCTAACTAACTAATGGGACTATGTCAGTTTCCTTTTTAATTTTCTGTTGACGTATTAAGGGACTAAATACATCCCATAACGTTATTTTTATTAAAAGCACGAAAACTGTTCGCTATTATAGCGTACCAATTTATCCAGCACCATATGTTATATATAATACACAAAGGCAATATTTAAATTTCACTTTAGAGCATCATCAATCATATAGAATGATATATTTTAAATAGGATGCTGGTTATTTCGAGAGCGCTACTGTCCAGCATTATATGTATAATAATGGCGACCACAAATTCACTTTCGGATCATCCTGAACAATAATTAAAATAACCTAGTCAGTTGAAACAAATTTATAATTGAATTTTGGTGTTAAAATAGTTTGGGGAATGGTTTAGTATTCGATTTCGATTAGCATTGTTCCAAACTAGTGTAAATTCTCGATAATTTATAGACCACAAGAAAATTGGACAATCTTTTTACACTGGTAATCAGTTTATGTATCTACACTAAGCAGTATTGTCGAAAAGTAAATTGCATTTTGGCGACACACTTAGTAAAAACATATAAAAGCAAGAATATATTTGTCAGGTTTTAAGTAATTTTCTGCGTTATTTCCCACGTGGAAAGTTGCAATCAGTGATATGAAATGTACTTGCTCAAGTTTCTACATTAATGGTTATATCGTTTATATTATATATATACGCTGCGTGAGTTTAGAACGAAATAAATAAAGAGAGTCTACCACGCAGGTGTATTAAAAAATGTGTCTTAAGCCTTGATATCCTCGAACAATCGCTCGCAGAGAACCGACAGTCTGACCACCGCTGCGATATGACGACCTTTTTCAACGTGAGGATTTAAATAAGGCTGGTTTACAAGAATCCGTTCAATGGGGTGTTTGCATCGAAAAAAAAAGTATGTTTTTTACCAGCTCGATATATTCTACATACAAAAATAATACGTTTTGCCAAGTTTTGCGGTTTTTTTCTTTTCCGATTAGTTTTTATTTGAAATTAAAATTCAAATAAATTGAACCGCTAAATCTGCTGACGTAGCTAAATCTAAGAACATATTTCTTGAAATTTACCCAGATTACAGAAATCTTTTCGAGTTGCAACGAATTAATCTTCTTCCTCTAGTCTCTAGCCAGGAGACTCATCTGTCATTTCAATTTTAAGGTTAAGTGATAGATAGTGTTGTTTACTTATTTATCATAGGGATTAACGTAAATTTTTACGAAAAAAAGGATTGAAATGGAAAGTGGTTATGAAAAAGCATATTCCAATAATTTACCCATGGTTTCAATGGAGATGATTCACGACTTTTATATAAATAACATGGATTTTATAGCTCCTGAAATAAAAGGCGTGAACAGGTAATATAATGCAGTGTGCTTTAAATCTATACTTACGTGAATCTTTATTGTATTGTTTTTTAGATCCACCAGGGAAAGTTACGGTGATAATGCTGTTGGCTATGTGCAGTTAAAACGTGGCGATGGAATATGCGAGTTAAAATGCACAGTTACTCCAGAACATCGCATAACAAAAACTGGATATTTGTGTCGAATTCTAATAAATGAAATTGAAGAAAAGGTAGAATCGTGCAAGTGTGAAGATTGTGCGGCAGCAGAAGGTATTTAAATATTGATTTTAAAGTTTTCTGTTCGCTTAAATGTAAAAATAATTCTTTCTAAGACTGCGAAAAAAACTACTTTTTCACTATTAGGTATTATATGCATAAAATATGTTTATAGTAATAGTGGTAAAAATATAAAAAGTGCATTATTTCACTCTAGCATATAGCAGTCATAAAAGTAAAAACAATTGAAGTTGTCTCGCGATCTTCGCTTTGAAAACGTCAAATTTTAGATTAATGTTTTGATGTTTCTGTAACTTCTAAACCAATTTTTAATTTTATTTATTTTTCTTTCTAATCGCAGACAGTCGTAAAAACAATGTATGAAATTCATGCATAAAGTGTCTTTCTCTTACTCATGGGATGCCAACTTTTTATTCATGAATAAAATACATTATGCATTTGTTAAGTATATAATTATTTTAGGAGGATGCAAACATGCAGTGGCTTTTCTATACTGGTTGCACAGGAGATCAGAGGAACCTTCACCCACTGATGTAGAATGCTATTGGAAGAAATCAAAATTAAGCAACATTAAAAAAGATTTTCTCAAGTGTAGTGATTTTCCAGGCAAAATTGTTACTCCGTTAGGATTAACAAATGATTTTTTATCAAAAGTTATCGAACATGGTCCAGTAAATTCTAACATTCAATTATTAAAATATCACAAAAAGGAACAAATGAGAATATTAATTGAAAATGGTTCAATATTTCACTTGTTACTAGACTTTAAAGAAATAAATGAGTCCGGACCCAAAACATTCATAGAGTTTTGCAAAAAGAAATTAAGTCCTGAAACTTGTGAAACAATTTTTAAAAAATCACAAAAGCAAGCATCGTCCAGTCTTTGGCACGAAATGAGATATGGAAGAATTACAGCATCAATTATATATGAAGCCAGTCGATGTCAAACAGATAACGGTTCATTATGTAATCTTATATTGGGGGCATCATCACCATTTGAGACAGCAGCCACTGCAAGAGGAAAAAAACTAGAAAAGAAAGTTTTAGCAGTGGTCCAGAAAAAAAGAAAAATTAAAATACAGTCAGCTGGCATCCAGTTAAGTTCAGCAAACCCAATTTTTGGAGCTTCACCCGATGGTAGATCAGAAGATTTTTGCATTGAAATTAAGTGCCCTTCAAAAAAGTCAACCGTAAAAAATTACGTAAAAAATAATATAATATCAAAAAAATATAAAGCACAAATAATGCTTCAAATGCACATGTGCAGTAAAAAAAAGGGTTTATTTTGTGTCGCATCCCCTAATTTTGAGGAAGACAATAATGTTATGATATTAGATGTACAATATGATGAAAATTTTGTGAACGAGCTGTTAAGAAATGCGGGAAATTTTTGGGAAAATTATATATTTCCCAAGTTAATAAATGATTTATAAGATTTTATGAGTTAAGAAATTTTATTTAAGTGACATATTTTATTAATTTATAATACGAATTAAAAAAAAATGAAACATAATTTCCTTTATTTTGTAATCACAGTGTATAAATGTAATCTCTATATAACTCCTATGAAATAATTGTGAAACCGTAGTTTTGTGTGGTAACTAAAAGTAGTTTTAGACTTTATGAACATGTTACGATTTAATCAGATATGGGTTAAATTATACCAGAAAATCTGAAAGTTTGGTTTTATATATGGGTGTTAACAACATTGTAGATAATGTGTGTGTGGTTTGAAGATTATTGTGGAGCCTTTGACAACTGATAGAAGTAAAAATAATTAAACTACTTTGTAAACTAATTATCTAGATACCTTGTCCGTTTTGTTATGTTAAAATAATGTCATTTTATTTAGCTTAAACTTATATCCTACATTAACTTGGCATAATTTCAAAATAAATTGTGATTTCAAATATATACATGAAATAGGCATTCTTAATTTATTCAATACTACATGTCAGGCAACCAATTTTTCAAAAAATATTTAAAAAAGTATAATTCTTCACCACATTCAATTTATTATATAACCAGTCAATAGAACACTTAAAAAACTGTTTTACATCAAATCGTAGAGAAATTTGACATAAAAAAGTATTAACTATACTCGTTTACTTACTACATTCACTAGTAACGAGGAAGAGAATTGAAATTATCTTCATTCAACAATAGTGCCCTTTATTGAAACATTTTTAAGACCACAATGGATTTTTTAAATGAAAAACAATTAGTTTTAATTAGTGGCATAATTTGAACCAGCAATAATATAGCTCTTTTGAACATAAAAAAAACTCACTGAACATAACAATTTTTGTATTAAAAAAAATTACACAAGACAGAAAATAGATTTAATATTTTAAAAGCAATTTTTGTAAATTCACCAAGCCACAAACCGTATGCATTATTTGGTCCAATGTATATACATTTTTTATATTAATACGAGAATGCGGTTGAACAGAATTAAATTCTCTGACCCTTCTAATGACTCTCTCAATATGAACTCTGCAACTGGCTATTTTTTTACTTTCTCTTACAGATTCTTTAGGTAATTTTTGCTGTGTAGAAACAGAGGGAGGCCTAATTAACTTACAATTTTTTGTTGCGAGTAATGGAGCCAACTCTTTAAAGCCCCTATCTGCCATGACAACACAATTTATTGGAAGAGCTTCTAAATATTTACAGTCCTTTACAATAGCAATATCAGAAGTTCTTCCCCCATATCCATTGGATATAAAATTAATCAAACCGTCGGGAGTTGCAGAAATTAAATATTTAATTGTATTACAATTTTTATATGATGACCAACTCATTGCCTGCAAATTTGAATCAGTGGGTTTTGCAATTTCTACCTCGTAGCAATCTATTATCGACTGCACATTTTTGTATTTGTATCGAAATTGAATAGGCAGATTTCTTTTTATTTTTTGTTCATCGGGCCAAATTATTAATTGTTTTAATAAAAATGCAACTTTTGGTAAAGTATTTTTATAAATTTTGCTAATATGCCCGGTAGAAAAATTAAAATCTACACCTAATCTGAAAAAGGTATCAGCCAGTCTAATTCTTTGCAAAGTAATTAAAATATTTACTGGGTCGCATTTCACTTCTTCACTAAGCAGAGCGACAATGTAATACATTGGTTTAGAGACACCCAAAAAAAAAATGAGGAAATTTTTTAATATTGTCTAAAGCAGTCACTTTCCGTTCTACTTTTCGTTCACCATCACTGATTTCCGTAGTGGATGATGACTGCACAAATGAGGAGCCTGACTGTTCTTCTTCAGTGGTAGTGTGTGACGATTGACAGTCTGATGATGTGGACCTTAAAACTTGAGTTCTGGTTGAATCACTAGCAGTAGCACCATATTCACTATTATTGTTTCCATTAAACTGTATTCCTACATCTTTCATTTCCCAAGTCACTTGTACTTCATTATCAACCTGTAATAAATATTATAACTTATTTTAGAAATATTTAACGGTTGGTTAGACAAACTTACTTTTTCTGTAGACCCAAAAGTATCTACTTGTTTTTCACGATTTACAGTTTCTTTTTCTTGAATAGATTCTATTTTGAACCTCCCAGATGGAGACTCGATTGTTACGTTCACTTCTGTTTCTTTGAAAGATTCAGATTTCTTCTCAAATGCAGTAGGCACTGAAGATCTCTTTTTAGGGGATTGATATGACTCTTCAAATATCAATTTTCTCTTAGCTGCCGAAGAAACACGGAAATCTTTAGAGGTGCTAGGTTCATTTTCCATCAAATGCAATTTTTCTTGAAATTCCAGCTTTCTCTTCTTTGCTGAAGAAGTTAACTATGATGATTTTGTTTCATGTACACTGAACTTATGAGGAAGAACATCTTTTTTTAAATAAATTTTAGAACCCATCAGCTTATATTGCATCCAGTTTTCAGAATCATTGTCGAGCTGTAATAAAACAAATATTTATTTATATATGTATCTGCCTGTGAAGGGGGCTGATGCCAAAAAAATTGGCTTCTTGTACATAGACTAATCTCAATTTTATGGACTTTTACTTGTTTTATTTATTTACCCTCATTTAGCCTCTAACCATTCAACAGAATAAGATTAAAATATAAAATAGTTTCAGATCTAGTTACAATACATAGGTGTACCAAATTTCAAGTCAATATTATGAACCGTTCCAGAGTGACCGTGCACATAAAACAAGTTAGAGACAGACAGAAATTCTCTTTTTCTAAGCCTGTTTAAAGAAAGGAAAATTTCAACATTTTTTTATCGTTACTGTATTTCCACGATGTGGAAGTAATAAGCCAAGTAAATTATCAACAAACCATAAAATCAAAGCCATATTGGAAAAATGATACGAAATTCTCTTTACAAATTTATAGACAAAAATAAAAAAATTATGGATATTAATTAACTTTTGAAATATTAAACAACATAGCATAAAAGACATAATGTATCTCTCACTTAATCTTATTTTGGATCAAGCAGTATTCATCAAGTTTGTTTAATTTGATTATATGAGAGCAGATTTCTAATAGTTAATATATTGTAGTTATGCTTTTATATGACAGCCAATTACTTAATGTGATGTAAATAATTTTGAATATACTTAGGTTCCAAAACACCACCAAGCAGGCACCGTACAGAGAAATTAAAATTAAATATAGGTGCTTATTATACATAATTTTGTCAAAGAAGTACAGGTTGTAAGAATATATAAATGTTATACCATGTTTTGTACATTAAATACTTACATCAAAATGGTCTTCACATATGTAATACTGCTTTCCTTTGGTCCAGTGCAGGGTAATATTTATATTATTTTCAATAGCTGTAAACCAATCACTTCTGCGTTTAAAATCTTTAGGCACTGTTAAAAATATTTTATTTGGTAAATTCACACTTGCATTCCGACAAAAAGGAGCGGGTACAACGCATTCCTTAATACTCATATTTAACCTAAAAATTAAAACATATTTTACATTAGAAACAGCATTGTAATAAATTTAATGCACAACTTACATTTATTTGATGATTAAACCACAGATTTGATATGAATAAACACTAAAATTAAACAAATACTTAAAAATAAACAAACGAACTATAACCTAAACAAACGTATCTGTTATGTTACTTATGGCAATAATTAGAAGAAGAGGACGAGGCATTCAACATGGCAAATACGAGGTTTACTCAATAGTCGGTAGTTTTTACTAAACGTATCTCACTCCAACTTCCACCATTTGTATTGGTGATATCTCTCTCGTGCGAGAATTAAATAACTCAGAAATTAGTATTCGATCCTCATAATTCTCGCGTTTTAATTTCTACAATTATTGTTGTATTTACGACTAATGGATGGCGCAAAGATCGAATTTTCGTACGTCACGATTCTTCCCACTACATCCCTTCCACTTTTTTCATTAATTAATTTTGAAATAAATATTGATTGCTTGAAAAAAACAAAAAATACGGGTTCATTAATTTTTTACACTCTAACGATTTTTGCATTTAGCTAGATACCATGCAAACACCCCATTACGCGACTTGGCAACGGACAACCGACCTCTCCTTCGGAATCTGTTGAGTTTGATTTCAGCCGAATCGTTCAGGTGAACCGAGACTGTGCGGTTGCATCTTGTTGTTTTTGTTCTGAGGAATTGTGAAAAAATATGGGTGAAAATGTTACTATTTAAAACGACAAAGCTTTGATAAACTTGTTAAGACAGCATGCTAAAAGTTACAAAGATTTAGTTGTGAAAACTAACAAATGGAAAAAATAGGAGACAAGGAAAACGTATTCTTTTAACATTAAAAGTGCAACCAATTTAGTATCCGTGCTCTAATCCACGCAGAATGCAAAGTCTCAAGTCGACGAATAAAAGAAATTAAGCAAACTTCCCATTTTAGCAAACCATTTGGGACCAAAATCGCCATCCTTGTCGGTCGACAGATAATCGGTTCTCTGTTACCGATTGTTGGAGGAAAACAAGGCTTTAGACAAAACTCTACAGAATTTTAATAAAACAAAAAATTGTATGTTTCTCGATTTACGAACACTAACGTCATTTTGGAAGAATCTTCAGTGGTATAGTCTGGAGTACAACATCTTTGTAAATACCAAAATACTCAACCTTTAAAATGTCCAATGGATGTCCAACTCAGTAGCGTAGTGCTAACGTGTTAAGCTTGCGACTACGGAGTCCCGGGTTCAGATCTTGGCTAGGGTATGGCGTTTTCAATGTGTTATTGAGATGGTAGCAGTTGGTTAGACCGATGTTGGCTGTTGCAAGTTGAGATTATCTCTCCCGTGTTCGACTCTCAGCTGCAGCAGATGGCAATGTCACAGGGACTGGTTGTTGTATTGATATCTATATGTATGTGTTCTGGTTGTGTCGTGGAATAGCTATAGGTAAACTCCACCAGAACGTTAATATAAATAAAGCGCTGACAAAAAATGCTATATACGCATAACATTAGTTCAGTGGTCAATTTTTTTCACGTGATTTTCTCGAATACTGCCAATGCTAGAAAAAAAAAAAATTAAATAAAAATTGTTCCCAAAGTACTGCATTTTGGTTTCTTAGAAGAGAGAGATTATAACAGTACTATTGTTTAAACATTCGAATTAAAAGTCTCTACAATAGATGCATATGAAAGTAATTCTTCAAGAAAACAATATTGTTGAGTGAAAAGACTGTTTAAGACGGTATTTCGAGTACGATAATTCACATTACTTGTGTGGAAATATAACATGAATTAAACATAGCAATCGCAGCTTGATATGGATATATGCATATTTTTCTAAATTGAACGATATCCTATAGATAGGGCACTAAACTATCAAATATTTCCGGTTGATTGAACCGTATTACCTAATTCCGGTACAATTTAAAAAAAATTAGCTTTAACGTTTTTAGTGGCCTCTTATGGCTTCTATATAGGAAAAGAAAAATCCGTCGTCTTGAATTTTCAAGATTTAGCATCAGACTCGTTATCAAAGAAACCCGACATTCATATGTATCTCATATAAATCTGAAATTATATGAGCCGTATTGGATTCGCTATTCTTAATTTTTAATTTTTGACACCAGACTAGGTATCAGTTACCCCTAAAATACCTAAATATCAATTTCAATGCAATTCCGACAAAATTTTAATTTTGTCTAGCTTTGGAGAGTCCTCACTGTACACTGGTCATGGCTTGATGAAAAAACGTATTTACTTATTTACAGTATCCCTTTTATTGTCTATATGTTATTTGTGGCATTATCTTAATTCTTTTCTTCTTCAATTCTTTGGGACTTCCTGCCACATGTATTTTTTCTTTTTAAGCGTTGCTCGGGGAATCTCCAAATTATCACAATTAACCAGTATGTTACTGGTAAATAACCTCTACGCCTGTGACTTTTACGTCAAAGGATCAGTTAGAGGTTGCTTCCTTTAATTAAACAACACAAATACCTGTAAAAACGTTACATTTTTAAGATTTGGAACTATTCAGGAGAAGACGTATGAGAAGAATTTCAAGTAAATTCAAAAATGAAAATAGTTTCATTCCCATATAGTAGACTTTTCTATTTGTCATAGTTTTAGTTTGTACATGACAATGTTTTATATAAGTCAATAATTGTTGATAATAGAAACACATAGGACACAATATTAAACACAGACTCATTTTAAATTGGCCATAATTTACCGCCTTTAATATTGAGCACATTTACTTGCTAAATTTTGTACACTGGATTGAGTATGTGGTGGGTTCCTTGTGAAACATCTTTAGAATAATTATTTTTTGAAAAGGGAAAAACAAAGTACAATTTTATTAATTATATTCCTAGGTTTAGTGATAAAATAAGTAGAAAATTAAATAAGTTAGGCATATCCACAATAAGTGTAAACAAAACAAATTTAGGAAGTATTTTAGTTAACAATAAAGAAAAAATAAGTAAAGTCAACAAATCGGGGGTTTATGAAATTAAATGTAAGGACTGTAACGCGGTATATATTGGCCAGAGTGGTAGAAGGACAGCTAATAGGGTAAAAGAACATAAACAATCTATTTTAAACAACACCAAAAACACAGGAATGTCAACACATTGCATTGAAAATAACCATTTTATCGACACAGAGAATATTAATTTAATCCATTCAGAAAGAAAAGAAAAACGCTTAAACCTCCTTGAACAATTAGAAATAAAAAAATCCCTTAAAAGCAACACTTGTACCACCAATGACCAACTAAATTTCATAAACACTCCTATAATAGACAAGGTTTTAAGAATAGCCCATTGAATTATATTCCGAGTAGGTAGATCCTTAGTTTTATTACTTGAAATCCCCGTAATTGTACATGTTTGGGTATTATTGCATTTATTTTTAGAACAACCGCCCTCATAGCTTTAGTATTCATCTGTAATGCTCTTGAGAAAGGCCTAACAAGCCGAAGCATATGTAGAGTGTATAAAAATACAGTTTTTATTTGAAACATCAAAAAGCATTGTTTTTCCCTTTTCAAAAAATAATTAAATTTTGTAGGCTTATTTGCAGCTAATATGATGTTATCGTCGGTAGACTTAATTAAACAGCTTTTATTATCAATGCTAGGCAAACCATTTACGTACAGTACAGAAACAAATGGCCCCAGTTCTGATCCTTGGAGGGCTCCATAAGAGATAACTAATTTAATGAACTTGCATCGCTTATTGCGACCATCAGTTCATAATAGGACAGGCACAATTCTAGTCAACCACCCAACTTGCTTCAAACGCCATATTTTGTGTAACAGTTATACATAATTGACCTGTTCAAACGTTTTACTCGAGTCTATAGACTTCGAAACATTTATTATTTTGTCCAGTGAGAATTTCATTAAGCAATATCATGCTTTGTATAGAATCATTATATTATATACAATTCGTGCTACAATTTTTTAGACGAACAATACAAATGAAATTGTCATTAGAAATGGCTTACCTTTCCTATGTAGCATAATTATGTAGGAAAATGCAAAACTTCGAATCTCTAACAGCCGAACGACAGTAGCAAATCTCTTATTACTGCAGCAGTTTCTTTCTTGTTAGCAGTTTTCTGTAAAGGCCAAGTGCCGATTATCTCTATTTATAACTAAAAGAGGGTACGCTACTAAAATTAATTGTTCGTTAGTTGATTTGAAGTATTTCACATTTTTTATACTTCTTTAAAATATATGAAATTATTTAGTTTCGTGTATTTAGCTAGTGCTATTTTCAACACAATTTACACATTGATTTATTTTAGACCATTGCTGTAAATGCAGTTTGTGCTAAATTTAATTACCGCACATTTGATATAATTTTGCGCATTTCACTAAAACAACTTTGCCTTTTTATTCTGTTTTTATAGTCCTGATTACACACATCCCACAACATCGGATATAATTCGAGATTTTCTGACAATAAACAAGTGTCTTTATTACCTACTATACTCTATATACCAAACTTATAGCATTCTGAGCTTTAAAAGTGTTCAGCCAAGCTACGAAATGCCGTCAACAAGTGAATATTTTCTTATACACTATCGGTATGCTGGCAATTACTTTGACGTCTGTCATTAATCTGTATACCTCCTTTCGTTTCATTTTAATGCAGCTGTATGACGAAGACAGAGACCGATTTTTTTAAATAGTACTTAATTTAATTTATAAATTAAAGTTCTGCCATTAAGGAAAATTATTGTCACCTTGTTACAGGCAATGAAGGCAAAATCTTGTAAAAACCTCGCAAAAATTAAAATTCGAAAACATTTGGAATAACTTTATGATTTTCGGTTTTTTTGCTCTAACGTCTAAAATGACGAAAACAGAAAAAACAGTTTTCAGCAAAAGTTGTAGCTCGCCTCTTTCTCTACAATAAAGGTCTTTACAAATTTTTTGTCTTATGTAAGCCGTTTAGGAGATAAATCCACTTTTCCACTTATAGTTTTGAGCCGCTCCGTAATGCCGAAAAATGATAATTCTTCGGGAGTTTCGTACGACCGGACTCATCGATCGATAATTCTTACTATTCAGAGCCACTATAAAAATGAAAATAACATGAAATGTAGAGAAAAGCCTCAGCTTCAATGTGGAACTGATCACAAAATTCATACAAATTTTTATCATAGAGAAAAGAGTGTTAGAAGGATTCATGCATCCTACCTATTTCTCCCGTAACAATGGGTGCTTTTTCACTACATGGATTCAATTCCACGCACTTTAATCTATAGTTCCTGAAAATTTCGTTGAAGAACTTTAAGAAACAAATAAGTTGTATATGTTTTACTGTATAATTGTGCATTTTCTGAACGTGTATGAATAATGTAGACAAATTCAAAAAATATTGCACGCATTTAAAAATTCTAATGTCAGTCGAAAGAACATGTTTTATTGTACTTATAATCCAACAATTAAGACTGTTCTATTATTATTAATTAAGATATGGCAAATTGAAATCCAAAATTTGGAGGTGACTGATCGATGAGAAATATACCCTCTACTTTGATCGCAAAGCATATTTTTTCAATAAAAGTAATAATTGCAATAAATATCATTGTATAAGAATATATTAGCAAAATGAATTATCATTCTAACGACTCCCGGAAAAGATATGAATAAATCTGTGGATCAACTGTACAAAGTTTTCTAACATTTTTTCTCTATGATAAATTTTTTTATGAATTTTGTGATTAACTCCACATTAAAGGTGAGACATTTTTCTACAGTTTATGTTATTTTCATTTTTTTAGGGGCTCTGAATAGTAAGAATTATCGATCGGTGGGCTCGGTCGTACGAATGTCTCGGAGAAATCTCTTTTTTCGCGCATTTTGAGGCGGCAAAAAACTATAAGTAGAAAACTCGATTTATCTTCTAAACGGCTTAAGTAGGACAAAAATTTGTAAAGACCTTTTCTGTAGAGAAGGAGACGAGCTACAGCTTTTGTTGAAAACTTTTATTTTTCCAAATTTTGTTGAATTTTCCCGGAACTTGAAAGTGCAAAGAATGCATCATCTCGTTCTCCAGGTTATTACCTACTTAAATCCCGGAGATGATCCTTTGATTAATTTTTGTTACTCTAAATGGCTAATTTGGCTGTACTACTTGTTAGCCATGCTATATGCCAAATGATTAATCAGGTCTCTGGCTGATACGAATGTGTCAGGTAATTGCACGCTGTCCCCTAGACCATTACATTAACTCTTAATCATAATATTATATTCTTATCTACAATTATTTCAAAATGTTTATTTTCTTACTTAATATAATCAGTAACAAATTAAATATTGTTCTTGGTACGGATCTTCAAAGAAATTATAAATTTGACATTCATGTAAAATTCATATATTTATCAGAAGAAATAGAGATAAGTACATTATAAAAATTTCATAAAATAAGCATGAGATTAGCTACAGATTGCGTGTGCAATTTTAACTGGAATAAAATTTTAAATAGAATTTTATTAATTCTACAAATGTCCATATTTAAACAACACGCACGAAACTTTCTGTTCAGAAACTTCTTTAAAAACAAATTTTTCTATCTTAATAGCGATATTCTGATTACGATAAAATCATCTTGGATGAAGTTAAAATAACACGTAGTTATCTTTTAAGAGTA
The DNA here is from genome assembly GCA_963583905.1 of Stenurella melanura. Taxonomy (NCBI): domain Eukaryota; kingdom Metazoa; phylum Arthropoda; class Insecta; order Coleoptera; family Cerambycidae; genus Stenurella; species Stenurella melanura. The sequence continues at coordinate 135,652,465 of OY757313.1, read as the reverse complement.
AGAAGTGGCAAAGTTGTCTAAGTTGCCAAATTGTGACACGCCGATTTAATGGAGCGAACAATGGAACATTTGGTTTTGAAGGAATATTTTGTTTTTGTTTCTTTTGTAAACTATAAAAATGAGGAGGCTTTGTGATGTAAGTTTCCTTCGTCCAAAAGCATTAAATGAATTTTTTGTACTTACAGCAGAGTTTTATAAATTTTACTTTTAATTGAATTTGTTGCAGCTTTGTTTAATTACTTCCACATCCACGAAGTGGAGTACGACGCGAGCTTTACCAACCACGTTTACATCATCTAGATATGATTAAAACTATATCTAAGAGTTTTCCTATTAGTACGGAAACCCTCGACCAGGGTTTCTGGCCTCATCGCGACATAAGGATTTCAAACTTTTTCGGAGAGTTTATACCCAAATCAAGAAAAAAAGTCCTTTTTGACAGTTTTCAAGGTTACCAAACGATCGACACGTCCGTTTCCTGATTTTTGTGTTGAAGTAGGATGTATTGAACTCTGTAAAAATTTGAACGGACATTTTCCGCCTGGCGCAAGCAGCCGAGTGAAGAGAAAATTGGAAAATTTCCCAATAAATTTTAAAGTGGAAAATTTTGTCATCGCGACACGTCCGTTTTTTATGTAATTTGACGATTTTCATGCGAAAAAATTGTGAAAAAATAAAAACTGACGATTTGATCGTTGCCCGTAAGAGTGAGTGAACTTGTAAAATGTATTTTTTCCGGTTCCTGCGAGTTATCGCGACACGTTCGTGTCATTGATTAAATTATTGGTATTGGATTTAGATATACGTAAAGAAAATGAACGGACGGTTTCTGCATTTCTGTTTTCAGAAAAATCATTTTCCGTCGCGGTGAAAAGTCGCATTAGTAGCCCAATCATTCAGATATTTACCTCTAAACAAACCGGAGGTGGATGATTTTTTTTAATGAGTTCTTTGGATGGAAGCAATATCATCATATAAAATTTGCATGATTTCCAGACTGGCAACATTAAGAAAAAAATAAAAAACTTTTTTTTCCGCTATTTTCCCATCATTTCGAAAAATAAACAATATTTTTGGAAGGAGGATACATTTTATATATAAACGAAAAAAATTATGGACACGAACCGAACGGTATAAACAGAGACGCATAGGTTTTCAACAGAAACGAGAACAATGTACTAAAGAAATGAGATAAATCTACCGTTCTGGAAGATATCGGACGTCCCACAGTGAGACAAAACTATAGTGTTGACAGCTGCCAAATTAACTGTCAAATATAATAACTTTAAATTCATTACATTAATCGTCCCTCGCCAAGGACATCTTATTTTTCTGATGAGAAGGTTGCTAAATTAATAACTCAGAACATTAGTCGGCAAAGCGAAATCAAAAAAAAGTATTTTTCTTTTAATATTTTTCTACGACAACACATTTATATAATCTGACTCAAAATACCAGTTTGGATTATCCAGAATTTCGAACTAGCGGGCTAAAGCGACTAAAATTTTGACAGCTGCCAAAAGCATAAATATTAATTAATTTCTATCTATAACTAAAAGGTAAACTATGTGTAAAAACCTGAATTCTGGTTATGCTAGCAAATCAAAATCATAAATGAATTTGTCTAATTTCTTATTTGACAATTCTCATTCTAACACTAGCATCCACACAGTCCCCTACGGCCATGTAGATTAAACTAGTATTTACATAACCCCCTACGATCATGAAGATCCAGTTAAAAATGAGAACAAATGCCTAAAATGAATTTATTTATCTACCTTGTCTTAAAAAATTTTCATTTCTAATGGATTACATTTTCATGAAATCTAACGTTCTGTTTCTTGGAAATGCTTAGCCTTTGAAACATTATTTCGCTCTTATTCTGGAACTCATCAGATAGACAAAAAGCCACTCATAAAGATGTTTCATGCAAAACCAAGACAATTTCTATGAATAAGTGTGAAATAATTATATTTGACATTGACTGATATCAGTCAATATCAAATATAATTAGTGACTGATATCAGTCAATGTCATATATAATTATTTCACACTTATTCATAGAAATTGTCTTGGTTTTGCATGAAACATCTTTGTCTTTCTGATGAGCTCCAGAATAAGGGCGAAAAACGTTTAAAAGGCTAAGCATTTCCAAGAAACAGAATGATAGATTTCATGAAAATGTAATCTTCCATCCATGTAATCCATTAGAATGAAAAATGAAAATAATATTTATAAATTTGTAACCTTGATACTGATTTGCATTAGAAAAACCCATATTTTTCAGCAAAAATACGTTTTTATATGAAAATTATAAAAAAAATTGAGAACGAAAATCGAAAATTCGACTGGTGGGATTGATAGAGAATTTCATAACGAGCATATTCTTTTAAAAAAGGCATCTTAAAATCTGCAATTTTACGATCTAAAAGTTGACTTGGGTGGAACAGGGTAAGAGACGACTTCATTTCATTTTCTACAACCGTGCAATACGGAAAATGTCCGTTTAGACTTTTTTTAGGATGTATAGACCCTGGTCAACTATCTAAGAAATGTTTCAGCAATGTCCCTGTAACTTAGCCAAGTCATTTTTTTAACAACTACATTTATCAGGTTTCTGCAAGGCAAAAAATTTTCGTTCTTCGCGGATTGGTGTTTTCTTTTACATTTTAAATAGAATTCCACTAAAAACGGATGAGGTGCTATATATATATATATATATATTGTACCGACGGAAAATGTTTTCCACCGCATTCGCAATGCCCCAGAGATTTATTTTACGTAAAAAAGTTTCTTATTTTCTCTTAAACTATACATTGTTTATTGATGTGTCCATGTCGCGATGACAAGAGATTTTGGTCAAGGGCTTCCGTAATATATATTTAACTAAAGTAATGTTATGATTGAATGATTTCAACCAGCCCTTTCATTCCTATCTGAACTCTGTCTCGGTTTATTTTCCTAACGTCTGAGATCTGTCTAACGCTGTGACGTTTAGATGTACCTAGTATCGTATAGTTTGATGGACACGACAAGGATTTTATATAATTTAGGCCGGAGCCATGTCGCCGCTACGATACTTATCAACTCTACTCGCAAGGGGGATTCAAGTTACCCTTCAGACTCCCCAAGGCGAAAATAGACAAAATTGTATTTACTGTGATTGCTACAGTCTGCTCTCTCCTATGTCGGGCGGTGCACCTTTAATGAATATATTTTATAATTAGCACTTTATTAGAAACCCTTATTAATAATTAAGACCGTTGATGGATTCTATAAGTATTCGGACAAGTACACAGACGTGGCGGGAACAAGGGTGACCCGCGGTAAGTAATTGTCCGACTCACGCCGCAGAATCGCACGTCGGTCACAAATCTTGTAATTAGTGGATCAATAAGAAATCAAATTCAAAATATATTTTCATTTATCGAAATAATTCATAAAAGGTAAAAAATGTAAATATTCAATACTTAACTAATGTATATAAGGCAAATATCAAAGAGCACCACTACTCGGCATGCCGTTACCTCCCATAGGGCTGTAACTCATCCAGCGTCGAGAGAGCTATTAAAATCGACTGTACAAAAAGATTCAGACTCCCAATTAGTAATGATTGTAAAATGTATGCGGAACTTTTTGAAAAATTATTCACTTTTAATTTTGCACTGAAATTATCGAAATGATTGTCAGGATGCTTAAAGAAGCTATCTATATGAGTTCGATGGTTTTCCTGCTTTTATAAACGTACTAATGGCATGGAACCCAAACATACTTTTTTTCCGTCGACTCACCTTCGAGCGACTACTATGGTGATATCCTGAGCCGGGATAAAAAGTATTTTGGGTTCGTCGGAATCGACCCTCCGACTTTGAATTTTTTGACTAATTTTTGGTACGTTCTAGTGGTTTGAATAAGGATTATGCTCTCCCATTTTGAGGTTAACTAAATGAGGATTTTGGTTTATATTGGAAAAATCGTCCCATTGAGATTTTCTTAAATTTTGACGTGTAATATAGCTACTCGCTACATCCTGACTGAGGATTTCGCCCTGTGAACCACCAAATTCGTGGTACTTTCGAAGAACCAAATTCGTGGTACTTTCGAAAAATTCATCTCGAGGAGCGGTTTTCCGCTTTGTGCAAGTCTCTTTATCGTAGGTACTTTCGAAAACCTAAATTTTGGATATTTAAAAAAATATTAAATTCATTGTACTTCGAAAAGTTTGTTGGTCTGAGCAGCTTTCCGCCATGTGAATATATTCGTGGTACTTCCGAAAAAAAAAAAAAAAGATTCGTGGTATTTTGGAAAAATCAAATTCGTTGTACTTTCGAAAAATTCATCTCGAGGAGCGATTTTCCGCTTTGTGCAAGTCTCCTTATTGTAGGTACTTTCGAAAAACAAAATTTTTGATATTTAAAAAAATAAATAAATTCGGTGTACTTCGAAAAGTTTGTTGGTCGAAACAGCTTTCCACCATGTGCTTTTATTCGTGTTACTTTGGAAAAATCAAATCCGTTGTACTTTCGAAAAATCTGTCGGAAGAAGCAGTTTTCCGCCCTGTGCGACTTTATTCGTGGTCCTTTCGAAAAACCAAATTCCTGGTACTTTCGAAAAGTTTCTCCGGCGGAGCGGTTTTCCGCTCCGCGCAACTTGAAATTTTTGTCAAATTTTTGAGTATTTTTGAAAAAATGTTCCAAGTCAATATTTTGGTCATTTTTAATGAATTTTTGCGCAGATTTCGATTTAAGGTGATACCAAAGGTGGTTATAAGTCTTTTTAATGTTTCAAAGATGATTTTTTCATGGGATTTTTTGTCTGAATTTACTTTTATAGTAATTTGGATATTTTTTCAAAGAGATCGTTTTACTGGGTTCAATAACAACGTCACGCGTACATAACCTATGCGCAGCAACATTTACAAAGTGCATATGTCAAAAAGTGTCACGAAGTGTCAAGGTATAATATATCATAGAATGGTGATTGTACCACAAGGGGTGGCCACTCTTTTGTCCTCTAAAAAAAGTTTATATATTTTTTTTCCAATGGTGAAAATGGTCGTAAAATGACCTTTTGGAGTAAATTATCTCCATGCAAGCAATACTCGTGCCAAATTTCATATCGATCGGTTGCGTAGAAGCCGAAAAAAATATATATAATAGTTAAGGGCATATTATTTCTTTTTGCACCTTCGTAGGGGTAGTAGGGTAGAGTTAAAATTTTTACCATGTAATATATTCTATAAACTGCATCATCTGGAAGTCATTTTAACTAAATAAGTGCGGGGCACATTTTCCTAACTTATCCGGCTTTACCCTTTCAAGTCAATATCTTAAACCATGCCAGAGTAATCGTGTGAACAACAAAATAACTGCAGACAGACCGACCGACGAACAGACTTTTTTCCAGCTTGAATTTAAAGTATCCACGTTTCATGACATTCCAAACCTATTTCAACAAAAAAATTGAAATTTATTTTACATTACTATTCTTCGTCGATATGGAAATAATGTTAAGATTTACACATTATATATTTTTATGATAGTTTAATTAATTTGATGTAAACTTAAGCTACCCTATATATTTACAGTAACAGGAGACCATTAAGGATATTGATTTTAGTGTTATTAGAGCCTTTCATTAAAATTTGTTAAGACTGTAATTAAATATTTAGATGAATGTTCCAATCCGGTAAAAGCCACAGGGAAGGGATTTGAATTTATATTTTACCTCAAAATTCACTACTCACGTCTTGTATACGATAAGGCGGAATCTTACTTCCTAAGGCCTTACTTAATACTAAGAGCTTCCAATAAATTTTCCATCCGTATTATACATTATATTAAAAGTACGCCAGCTGCAGGTCCATATGAATTTTCTATCAAAGAGGGATTGATGCCTTACGGATAACACATCTTTATTTATTTACTTTTGATATATACCCGGGAAATTCTACCGATCTTATTAAAATATATAGATGAATTTAATAAGCGGATTTTGGAATAGTTCGCGGTGAATTATTTTCCTTTATAAATCCCCATATTCACATTCAATTCATATTTATTAGAGTAGTATTGAATGAGTATGTTCCCTCAGAAATATTTATTTTGTTTTGTTAACATAACCTCAGCTAACATGTAAAAAATATACATGAATATTGGCATGGAGAAAATTGCCCTCTTAGGGCTGTAAGACTTGTTTTTGAGCGAAATATGCAGCGTCCACAGGTATCCCCCATATCACTTTGTTTCCAAGAGCAATACTAGCGGTACCCACGGTTAAAGTCACTTTAACTCACTTGGCATACGAGATGGTTTAATTATTGAATAAATACTTTAGAAAATGAAACATAGTGGTAGACAACAGAGTGCAAGTTTATTAATGAAGACAAGAGTATTAATAAAAGTCGTACTTACATTTTTTTTAATCATCACATTCGTCACCCCTGGGAAGCCAACCTCCGGGGGGAGGAATTGAGCCACGCAGCCTCTGTACTTGGTGTCACCAAAACCCAACTGCCTTCTTTACTATCCGTCCGTGCCGTTACTCTCTTTCGCGATTCAGCATTTCCGGCCTAGTCACAGTGTAGCGTGAAACTTAAAATATTTTAAGTCTCTCATTAATATTGTATTAAGAAAATTGCTGATTATGCCTGAAAATGTATTGAAAAATGAAACAAACAAACTACAAAGAACTCTATTTATTAAATGAACATGAGACTTCAGGGGTGAGTGAGTAACAAACACTTCCGTTTAATATACAAAAAGCAATATAGCATAAACAATAAATACATGTACAAAAACTTATTGGATGGAAATGCAAAATATAAACTCAACCATTCGCGTCTGGCCAGTTCCGTGTATAATAAATGTTTTATTATTATAGAGGCAAGAGTTAAATTATAACAATTTTTACAACAATATCAAAATTTATAAACTAGTTACACAGGGAAACCGACAAGTTAATATTCGATATGTTGGTTGTCGAACTAACATAGATTTTCGCACACCATGAACGAGATTTATTTGAGAAAACACAGGTATAAATTCGTGCACTAGCGACGATCTCAATATTTAGTTTTTCGGGGAAACCATCGATGAAAATTAAATGTTTATGACATAATACAATGTCCGGAAATTATAATTCTGGTTACCGAACATCCAGTGACTACAGGATCATGACTAACTAAATTCGTTAGCAAACATTGTTTATGGCATCGGCCATTTGCAATGCAGAAAAGCGCAGTAGATAGATAGTTTATAAATGTACTTACAGTTTAATACTTTTGTAATTTAACACTACACTACTTCACTATGTACTTTGATAAATATTGATAACGTTAATTTTAGGTATCAATTTACTAAAGCAGGTAGACTGGATGACCAATATTAACTTTTTAATGTGTCACGACGATTCTCGTAAACAGCCCCGGGCAGAGATCCTGCCTGGAATAATGTATTTCGACGCGATTCATCGTACTCACGCCAAAAATGACGGGATAGTTTTTGATTAGTTATTTATAAAATGACAGTTGATCTACCGAGCCATGGATTTTTAGCGTGCTAGCAGGGTTAAGGTAATTTTAGAAGAAAGTATTAAATAAAAGCAGTATTTTAAGTAAATTACTCTGATTATCGAGTGGACAAAAAGTGACCCGTTGATGGTCGAGGAGAACTATGTCAAGATTGTTGGCTTGAATTAGCCTGACTGCCGGAAAGTTCCTATAAATTCGACCGTTTTCGACAACGGACTCGATATCTCCGGGGACGTAAGGCAGAATTACTGTCTGGTCTATCCCGTACGAGTGCCGAAGATGATAATACAGCACCCGCAACGCCACGTCATGGCGATGGATGTAGGCCGAAATCGTATACACCGGACATGCGGAAAGTAAATGCACGAGCGATTCCGACGCCTGACGGAAGGTCTTGCAGTTTATATCAGGAACTTCTACACCTATTACGCGGCTTTGGTAGACCAGCGTGTTAATTACACCGTCTTGACAGACCACAATGAATCTCTCGGTCTCCGACTTTAGCCCAGCTGACCTTAAAAAGGTGAATGTCAGCCTTGTCGATAAACCCAGTGTGTCTAGGTTCTTGTAGAACACTTCGTGCATGGGTTTATCGACATGCTGCCTAAACAGACGTTCCTGTTCGGCAGCTTTTATCTGGGCCTTCAGGCGAGGGGGCTAAAATTCAGTGACTGACTCTGGTGTTTATTATTATTATTGTTATTTCTCTACTTTGTCTCAGCTGAGCTGGTAAGCTGGTATGTCCTTAGAGTCAGGGAGAAACTTCGTTCTATCCTGGTCCGTTTAATAATTTTCTTGTTATGTGGCACATTTGGAGGATTGATATTTTTTGTATGACAACGTAATGAAAGCATTGTAAGCCCAGTTTTTCTATGTTTTTCTTTAACTGCTTTGTTATAACTCCTTCCACTGAGATCACAATAGGGATTACTTCTACTCTGTCAAGGTTCCAGATGTGCTTAACTTCTTCTTCTTCTTCTTATTATTATTATTAATTTTCCTTGTATCACACGTCCTCGCCGGGGCGTGGTTATTAAAAGCTATGACTCATCGGTCCTGGGGCAAGATGGTCTGTCTAGTAGATGTATTACAAATATTTATGGTTATCGCCAATTACCCTTCGTACAATACTACATGTGTCCAGTAGAACGGACTTCAGTATCGGCAGTTACAGTTCATGCTCCAGACCTAACTGATTCAGGCTGTTTTTCAACTTTTTAGATATTTCGCCTGTAGTATTATTATTACTATTAAACGAATTGGAAGAAGTTCATGGAACTAGAATTAGGGGAAGAATATTTAATGAAGATGGTTTATAGTTGCATAGATCAAAAAAGTCCCAAAACTCCAGAGACGTCATCCAGTAGCACAACTAGCCTTTACTCGAGAACATCCAAATTAAGTGGACTCAATTATGGTGTGAGGTGGCCTATGTTTACAGGCATGCACAGTGATCTAATGATTTACTGTTTAGCGTGGAGTCCACGCCGCGGCTACCTTCTTAACCCATCCCTCAGCCATCCCACTGCCTTTCTGGAAGGGGAAAATCTGGAGCGCTCCAAGGCAGACAACACGTGGTCCATCAACATGGCCTTACTAAGTGGTTTAAGGTGACCACTTCCTAAAAAGAGACATAGGGAAGTATGTATTATTTTTGGCCATAACTTTTTTTCTCAGTATGTATATTTAGAAAAAAAACTATAAGACTACCTAAGTAGAACCATAACAATGCAATTTTCACTCAATAATTCCAATCGTTTCCAAAATAGTTAGATTTAAAACTATTAAATAAAAAGGTTAGCATAATTTTTAAATTTATATCCAGCTATTTTGCAAACCAGTGAAATTATTGCGTGATAATTCATAGTAATAGTTTTGTTATGGTTCTACTTAGGTAGTCTTATATTTTTTTTAAATATACTAGCTAAGAAAAAAAAGTTAAAGCCAAAAATAATAGATATTTCCCGACCGGATGTCTTTTCGAGGAAATGGCCACGTTAATAGCCCGCTTGTTTTCGTTGATAACCTACCGACTGTTAGATGAGATACTTGGTCACCCAACAATACAAATAAGATATTTGTTTTTATTTATGTAACAACATTATAAGCTGAAAAAAGTGTGAAAAAAACATTTGTTATGCCGCGAAAAGTATTTTATAGTCCACAGATGATTTTTTCAGATTCTTAGTTGTATTTTAAATAACCGAGAACTGCCGTAGGTTACTTACTATCAAACAATGACGAAATACAAGCGCTTAAGAATCTCATTATAATAATAATAATATACTTTATTAATAGTATAAACATACTGTACAAACTACAATGACAAATGTTTACAAAACAAACACATAAAAAAAAACAAATACACATGTATAAGAATAATAAAAATAAAAAATAAGAAGTACCTACTTAAAATACAAAATGTTATGCAATTAATTATTATTAATAATTTTATCTTTTATTGCAGTTTTAAACCTCTCTAAACTTGGTAAATCTCTAACATTTTTAGGTATATTATTATATTCCTTAATTCCATTAATTAATAACGACTTTTGCCCCTTCGTGGTTTTTCTGTGATCTATATACATATTACTTTTCCGCCTAGTATTATATGAATGAACATCTTTTACATATTTAATTAAATCACACAAATAAGTTGGTAACATATTATTGACAATTTTATAGATAAATACCATAGTTTGTATATAAATAATATCATTAACTGAGAAAATGCCTAACACATTTAACATTAAGTGAATAGGTGTATAGCGATCACATTTTAATATTGTTCGCATGCATTTATTTTGAGCAATTTGAAGATCGTTTTTCAAATTTTCATTTACTGAATGCAACACAGTAGTGCAATACATAAAATGTGGCAATATTATGGTTTTATATATTGTAAGTTTAGTGTAAGTTGATAGATCTTTACCTACTCGTTTCATTTTTTCATTTTGTTTGTTTTTTTTGTTAATTTTCTTTATTAAATATTCAACATGCTGCTTAAATGATAATTCGCTATCTAATATCACTCCTAGGTATTTATGTTGACTTACAAGTTCAATTGTTTCGTTGTCTATTGTCACTACATGATTACTGGTATTATATATATCAACTTGGTTTTTTGTTGATATTACCATACATTTACATTTTGATGCATTAATTTTTAATTTTTTGTGTTCAAAATACCTAGATAAATTATACAAATCTTCAGTCATTTTATTTGTTAATGTATTGTGGTTTTTACCAGTAATTGATAACAGTGCGTCGTCGGCAAATAAATGTAGTTTACAATTTTTTATTATTTTATGCATATCATTTATATCAATCAAAAACAGTAAAGGACCCAACACACTACCCTGCGGAACACCATAATTATTGACCATTTCTTCAGAAATTGTATCCCCTATTTTAACAACTTGTTTTCTATTTGACAAATATGCTTCAAACCACTTTAATACAATTCCACTTACACCATATGAATTCAAATTAATTAGCAGTATATCCCTACTTACAGTTTCAAAAGCACGTTTCAAATCCAAGAAAGCCACAAGTATCGTCTCACCCACATCAATAACTTCCCTCCATTCGGTTATTACAGCTTGAATAGCTGTTTCACATGAATGTTTTGACCGAAATCCTGATTGGTTTTCATAAAATATTTTATTTAATTCGAAATGATTAAGTATTTGTTCATACACAACACATTCTAATACTTTATCCATCACAAGAGGCACATTTAATGGTCTGAACTCACAGGCTATCGAAGTATTTTTTATTTTAGGGATTGGATTTACTGTTGTCACTTTTAACTGTTCAGGAACGACACCTTTATTTAATGACGTGTTAATAATATTTAGCATTACATGCCCCGAAACCATAAAAATATTTTTAAGCAGCTTTACATCTAATATTGCATCAGAAGACATTTTGTTTTTTAAATTTAAAATTATTTTTCTCAATTCTGCCAATGATATCATTTTGAAATCTTTTAGTTCAGTGTAGTTTATTTCATTATTCACCATATTAAGATCTGAATCAGGAATACTTTGGACTATCTCTTTTATACTATCAACAAAATATATATTAAAGTGTTCAGCAATATTTCTTTCTCCATTTTCTGTTCCATGTGGAAAAATTATTTCATCAGGAACTTCTGACTGCATTTTAGTGTTTACCAATGATTTTAAAGTACACCACATTTTCTTATTATCCCCTTTTTGGTTATCAATTTTATTTGCATAATATTTTTTTTTTCTTTTTCCTTATTAATGTTGCTGCTTCATTTCTTTTTTGTTTATATGCTATCCATTCTTCTGCTGTTTTCCCTTGTTCATATTTTTTATATAATTGATCCCTTATTTTAATTTTTTCTTTTATTTCATTATCCCACCACTTTTTATCATCTCGATATTTTTTATATCTTGTTGGAGCAACTTCCTCTATAATTTTTGTTGTTTTGTCAATAAATTCATTATACAGTATATCTACATTGGTATCGTTTAAATCCCATCTACAGTCTAGAAGTTTTACCTGAAGTTCTTTAATATTTGTCTGGTTCAGTTGTCGATATTTTTTTATCGTCTTCATATGATGCACATTATTTTTAGTACTGATTGTTACATTAATTTTGATAATGTTATGATCTGTTATTTTAGGAGAGCTTAAGACTTCCGCAGAAAATATTTCATCATCCTTATTCGTTATTACCAGGTCTATTATTGATGCACAATTTTTTTCAATTCTTGTAGGTTGTTTAACCAATTGAACTTTTTGAGAATTATTTATAATATTATTGATTTTATTACTATAAAAGGAACTTTTGCTAATATCAATGTTATCAAAAAACTTTTATCATCAAAGACACTTAATAAATTGTCTAGATACCCTAGAAATTCACCCATGCTTGAACTCGGCGATCTATATATTACTCCAACATATATTATTTTATTGCACATTTTTATTTTGAGTATTAATGTCCACCATTTTTTATTTATACAGTCTTTCATATATACACTACAATTAACATCCCCACGCACATATGCCATCACACCACCTGTATGTCTGTTTTGTGAGTTCACCACATATGCTTTATAATTTTTTATTCTGTATTCGTTTTCATAAATGTCACTAGTAATTCGCGCTTCAGATAACAACAATAGGCATGGTTTTACTATTTGTGCAAAGTCTGTTATATCTTCCATATGAGCTAGATAACTTCTGCAATTGAAATAATTTATTATAAATAAATTACCACTCTCTAATTGCTATACTTTTTCTTCTTTAGCTAATATAATTTTCTGGATTCTCTTTAATGATTCGCAACTATTATCCAAACATGAATGTTTTATATCTAAACTTAGATTATTATTATTATTTGCATTTATGCAATTTATGCATTTATATTCTTCTTCTTGTTTTATGCAATTTTTTCCCTCATGATTTTCTGAGCACTTATAACAAATTACTTTATCTTTTTTACAATCTCTATTAATATGCCCAAAGCCTTGACACTTAAAACATCTAATAACATTAATATGCTTCCTTTTATAGCATCTTGACCACCCTATATTTATTTTCTCATTATTTTCTAACATTTTATCCACCGTTGCATCTACTTCCACTATGACTGTATTTTGTTCTTTATTATTTACATATTTTTTTACAACTTTCTTAATAGGATTATTTAAACCAGATAGATTATTTTGATTTACAATAGCAGAAATTAATTTATCTTCATTATTAAAGAATTCGTCATCAACATTAAATATCTTTATCATGGGTAATTTTTGCTTAGGGTTATTGGCAACATATTTGTGTTTCAAAATTTTATTAGTCTCATTTTTTAAAATATCAATCGAGGTTTTATCACTGCATTTAATTGCAATTGCACCATCATTTAGTTTTTGAACTTTTTTTACACCTACCTGCAATCTTTGCAGATCAATATTCTCTTTTAAATCCCTCATCGTTTTGTCACTATTTTTTAAAGAAGTATCAGTTGGATTATGAGACATTGGCGGTCTGTACAAACTTAACTATAATTTGTACCGTTATTTGTGTTATAATAATCATTATTTCAGTGAATTTTATGCTGTATCAAAATGGTACGTATCGCATATTACCCTTTCTCGCATAGTCTTCAAGATATGGACGATAGAGAATAAAAGCACCCAGTGTTTACCTATATTTATTGCTATTAATGTTAGTAAGTTTTTTATCTTATAAAGACGGGTGCACGTATCACTTAATGAATTTGGTATTTTAAGACAATTCCATTTTTTATGACGGCAACTTGTATTTACAGACACAAATATATAATCAGCTTTGTTTATATTCGCTGATATCTAATTGAATTCGGTGTAAAAGTGAACAAATAACAAAATTGAACGTATTTTTAACAGACCGATAGGCAGTAGGAATTAATTAATCTAATGACGACGGTGAAATTTCATTTCGTTTCAATTTTTTAAACGTTTTATATATCTGGTCTATATTTGGATAACTTTTGTCTATACTGATAGAAAATATTGGAGATCATGCCCACTCTTAATATGGTTACATATATTCTGTTTATTAACATTCTATTTAGAAATCTGTTTGTGTGAAATACTCCAATATCAGCCGCGGTAATATATTATTCAAGTTTAACGAATTGAGGAGAGCTCTTGGTTGAAAGTTTGGTAACTTCAGAAATTACTTTAGACGATCCCCACAGAGCCCCTTTACCTACCTAGAAGATGTCTAAAGTAACCCTATTGATTTCTATTCTCGCATTTCACTTAGTTAACCCTCTCTGAAAAACTACTCCGGCTGCGTTTCTGTAGCTTCGTTTATTCGGAATTTTAAAAACAGTTACGCTTGAAATGGTATGACAAGAAACTTCGTCTGTATATGGTCTTACAAAAGTTTGATATCCCATTGAAGCGACTGAATGAATAATATTTCCGTATTCTCTCATGTAATTGTCGAGATACGAATTAGGCCATTTTTTGCACCAATAAAGTCATTATTGAGTAAAAAAAAATGAAATTGCCTTTGACCGTACGGACATGCAGTCTTATCGCTTTGAAACACTATATATATAGTTTTATCACTCTAAAAATTGTTGGAGTCACTGACATATGTAGTGTGTTATTTCGTGAAATATTATCCGCAAATTCCACTTGTGCTTTTAAATTTTGTCTGTAAAATTTTTCTTGGGCTTGTTGCCTAAGGGTAATATAACTCATGTAGATTGTGGAAATATATAATATGTAGTAATGTACCGAGTGCCCACGAGATCAGGTACACATCCCACTCATTTCTTTATTTTTAAAGATAAAAATTTGAAATTAGAGTACAGGATATTTGACACGAAGGTAATGTTGGTCATAAGCACAACAAGAAATGCACTTCCGGTTTAACCGGAAGTAGAAATAACTTTTTAAGGAAATTTTAAATTTAATGTAAATTCTATATATTTTTTGATCTTATGTGACAGATCTAACCGTTTTTTTTAATCAAAGTCGAATCTGAAATGACCTAAGATACACACAAATTGCTGACAAAAATGATAACATCTTCATTGTGTTCATCTCCAACTTCAAACTATTGTTTCACATCCATTTACAGATCGATTCTAAATTTTAAAATTGCATTAGAAAGTTAATTTGAAGCACGTAAAAAAATGCAGAGCGCAAAATGCGGGTTTTGGGTCGGTTATTTTTTATAAAATAGCTGTTAAAAGAAAATGCCATGAAATTAATTAAATTATCAAGGCAGTTATTTATTTTGTTTAAAAATGCCTTTTAGCTAAACATTGGCAGTATTTACTAAATATCATAAACTTTAATAAATATGATTTCCATGACCACTGATTAATTACACAAAATTCCATATTCAAGATCATTTCTGATAAGATTTTGATTTTGAAAAAACTATCGTAAAGAAAATTCAAACCTATATAAAAATATACAGGCTGCGATTTGAAATAAGAAAGTTAGTAGTACTTCCGGTTAAACCAGAAATGTATTTTTGAGCCTGGTCAAATGTATTTTTATACCAAATGTATACCCTTATTTCAGTTTTTTTCTTGAATAATATAGAAAAAACCGATGGGTACCTATCTTGTGAGCATCCGGTAAAAGTTGATGACAGAATCAGCTGTAACTATTTCGATTTTCATATTTTTAATTCCGAATTCATAAAGTGTTAGCTAATTCTTATAGTTTAGCCAGACAGAAGATCCTGAAGGTTGTAATATAGCTCATATAGATACAAATTAAACATAGCCTTCAATAAAAAGAAATGAGCAAAATAGTTATCACTGTTGTAACTAAAATTAAATAGATGTGCCTAGCAAGTAGGCAAATCAATTATTACATGTGTAGGCGCAAACGATATAGAGCTTCATATAGACATACATTGAACATACTCGTTCTATCAAGATATAATCTAAAAATATACTTATCTCAGACTATAAAAAATAACACGTTAACAATTGGGAAAATCAAACTATGCAATATACATTAAAATTAGTAACACTGTTTCAACATTTCAAAGAGTATTCTCTGCTTAAGGTGGTCATTCCCTAGAAAGAGATATCCGATAGGGAAATATTTATTATTGCTGGCCATAACTTTTTTTCTTAGTACGTATATTTAAAAAAATTATAAGAGTACCTAAGTAGAACCATAACGACTATTACTATGAATTTTCACTCAATAATTTTGGTGGTTTGCAAAATAGCTAGATTTAAATTTCAAAACTATGTTAATCTTCCTATTTCGTAGTTTTATATCTAGCTATTTTGCAAACCACTGAACTTATTCAGTGATAATTCATAGTAATAGTCTTGTCATGGTTCTACTTAGGTACTCTTATAGTTTTTTAAATATTTCTATTCAGAAAAAAAGTTATGAGTAAAAATAATAAATATTTCCCTATCGGATGCCTCTTTCTAGGGAATGGCCACCTTAACTTATTAACCTTATCTTAATTTTTAAACTGAATTGAAAATAGGTATTAAATATATAGAAACTGCTTCAATCACACTAAAAATTCTTATATCACGCACTGGCGTATATATTGTCTTGGAATATGGTTCTGACAGCAATGCTAGATGACGTAACTAGAATCATGTTCACTTTCTATTTCTGTTAACGGGACCATGAATACAAAATGAGGCGCGATACTGATTAATGTGGTAGCATTCTTTCTATTTTCTATCGTCATGTCATGGGTCGAAGCGTGCCCAAGAACTCTTTGCAATTAAGACTCATCAGTGACTTCGAACCAAGCTATTAGTTGTTAATGGTTACAATGTGCTATATTATTTCTAAGTTGTCATAGAAACCGTCACTACATCACGTTTAAAATATTATACATTTCGCGAACTCTAGTGAATGATTCTCTCTAAATACCACTCGTGTGCTTTTAAACTCTTTTTTCGAGCAAAGTTGCCAAAAGTAATATAATTCGTGTACATTGACAATTTGTTACAAGATTTAATCAGATAACATACTATTAATTCATACTCTCTATGTTATTAGACAACCATTATTTTACCAACAAAGTTTATAAAAGCTAATGATTTATTAAAAATTATTTATTGTTTGAACATTTGACTAATCGGAGCGAGATTTACAAACTGAAATTGGCTAAAGCTTGCATAATTTGCACCACCCGAGGTGAAGTAATATTTAGAAACACCATTTTTTAACATTTAAAATAGAAACTAGAGTTATTGATGGTAGGAGTATCTATAAAACGAAAAATTTCTCCTTTATATATTTTTATAAATCTAGAACTCTGACAATTTAAGATATTCACATGATAGGAAAAATCGTAAGGAGGTTCTGTTATTTGCTCATGCATTTAATGAAGAAACTATTTGGAAAACGTTGTTCAGGACTTTAACAGTCCATAATCTATAAAACAGAAATCGCGAGCACTGGGCAACAATTTCCTTTCGCTTTACAAAACATCAAACGATGAGAAATATATTAATCACCAAATACTTATTTTATTAAACAGTCTGGTTGAAAGGCATGATGAAGACATGCTCTACAGTTTACAACTTATTTCAGGTAATTGCCAAATATGTTATGTGGATAGGACAAAGTTGGTTTACACATGTCAATCATGTGTACAAACTGCCTCCTTGTACAAGGCTAATGCAGTCACAATTGAATAATTCAGGGCAGATTTTGCAGCCGAATGAAACACTGGATAATTAAAATGGAATGGGTTTCCTGGAGAAGCCATTTAGGAAAAAAATGTGCCAAGAACTCTACCTGCTGGGTGATAACATGCTTTTGCTAAACACAGAGTTTCTGAAAATCCGCGATCAAACTACCCTCCATCTTAACGTTTCGGTTACACGAAAACTAATAAAAGAATTCACAGATTTCGCAACTTACAACCATCGGGACATTATAAATGATAACACCGTATATAAAACATAAACTTATTCTAAACTGGGCTTCGCCTTGTCCGGAAGCAGCTACGATCCGTCCCAAAAGACATGATTTTAGGTACATATTACAAAGATAGCTATTCGCTATTTGTCAAACTTTGTGAATCCATGGCGACTACGATTGGTTCTGACCGACTACAGCATAGAAAAACTACACAATAGATAGCCCACTCTATGTTAATTTTGAATCACAAAACGTCAAGAAGCGACATCCCTTGGAGGGACATATTACCATGTGTACATTTAAATATGCATTTCTCCCATTTACCCACAACTACTAGGTATAATTCTTACAGAACAGTGTAAAAATGGTTCTGGCCCACACAAAGCGGCAAATTCAAAAAAAAAATATATTCTACAAGGGGTGGCCTCTATTTCGGTAGAAGGTACAATTAGATCTGGTCTTTTCATCACCAAATAATTAGCCATTTAGTCGCTACATTCTCTGACAAATCAACAACTTTTTTTATTGTCAGTTTGTCAAATAATGTACCGAGTAGAAAACTAATCGGAAGTAGAAGAGACGCCTTAGTGCACTTAATTATATATGCAATTTTACATACAGGGTTTAAATCTTTACGTCGAGAATCTTTGCCATTGATAATATTATTGACAATGTTAATATAATAATAGACACTTTAAAAATGAATTATTATTTGTTTACTTATAGTTGTATTGAAACATATTCTTTATGGGATTTTGCAAACAGCAGAAAAAAATGGCTATCTTTAACCTATCATCGTAAGGGGTTATGTAGATACTAGTTTAATCTGCATGACCGTAGGGGACTGTGTGGATGCTAGTGTTAGAATGAGAATTGTCAAATAAGAAATTAGACAAATTCATTTTAGGATTATAATTTGCTAGCATAATCAGAATTCAGGTTATCGAAAGAATGCAAAGATTTCTTTAATATTTTTACACAGTTTTTTTTTAGTTATAGATAGCTATTTTTTTCTGCCGCTTGCAAAATCCTATAAAGAATATGTTTGAATACAATTGTAAGCAAACAAATAATAATTCATTTTTAAACATGCATAGAATATATATATACTAGTTAGCTAATAGATAGGTGAAGATCTGCTGTTTTTATCAGTCAATGTCAAATATAATTATTTCACACTTATTCATAAATTGTCTTGGTTTTGCATGAAACATCTTTATGAGCGGCTTTATGTCTTCCTGATGAGCTCCAGAATAAGGGCCAAAAACGTTTCAAAGGCTAAACATTTCCAAGAAACAGAATGATGATTTTATGAAAATGTAATCCATTAGAATGAAATTTTTTTAAGACAAGGTAGATAAATAAATTTATTTTAGGCCTTTGTTCTCATCTTTAACTGAATCTTCATAATCGTAAGAGGTTATGTAGATACTGGTTTAATCTGCATGGCAGTAGGGGACTGTGTGGATGCTATTGTTAGAATGAGAATTGTCAAATAAGAAATTAGACAAATTCATTTTAGGATTTTAATTTGCTAGCGTAACCAGAATTCAGGTTATAGAAAGAACGCAAAGCTTTCATTAATATTTTTACACATCGTTTTTCTTTTAGTTATAGATAGCTATTCTTTTCTGCTGTTTGCAAAGTCCTATAAAGAATATGTTTCAAAATAATTGTTACGATCTAAAAGTGAAGATCGCACACACTTTAAAGAATAAAAGGTCCTAGGCCTTACAAATCTTATTTTGGTGAGTGTGGGAGGATAAATAAGTAGAAAAAGAATGCTGTAAGGTAAAAAATATTTATTACAACGATTTAATTTTACATGGACAAATTTTAGGAACATTTAAGTATTAACAAAAAAAAATATATGTACAATAGCACACTACTTAGTAAGAAAAAATATTTATAATAGAGGAAAAAAAATTTAAACTGTACAATAGGTTTTAACGACTGGGGTGAACTATGCCCCGGGTGGGTGCATTCACCAGTCCCTACAAACAAACAAAATATAATAGCTCTCGGCCACAAATGTAATCTACACCCTACAGTATCTCTCTGAAGGAGTCACTATAACAAAATAAAGGAACGATAAGCCAAATGTTAACTACTAAATGATTAAATATAAAATATAAAAAAAGATTACTAAAAACTACAGGATGAGCACACTAATTTAAAATTGTACAAAAATAACTTATCTTTTGTTAACCCACGTGAAGAATTGTAGATTTCAGGTGCTCCGGATCTGGGGTCTGGTGTTATGCCAGAACGTCCTCCAGAAAAACACAGCTCGGTATACTTCGCTTCAGAAAACTTGTACCAAAGTTAAAATTATGTGGGGTTGCCCACGTGGCTATCAAACCATACCAAAAATCTAGGGAACTACTATTTTCGTTGCCCAAAAATAAATCCTCTCCAAAACCGTCCAGATTATCTGGACGTTAATTACTTGTTGAAATATCTCCGATTTAAGAATCGATAAATTGAGAATATAAAATTATCAAATAACTGGTGAAATTATAGTCTTAACTCCGATACCAAGATCGATTTGCCTCAACGTGGCCTTTGACTTAATTACACTGAAAACAAGTGTCTAATGAATTTTCGAAATAGAGAGAGGAAGATTCACTCCGTCCTGCGTTATTTATAACTTCAGTTAATATAAAAAAACTAATTCATGTGCGCACTTTACACTAATTCAACATTTTTGGTAGGAGGTTTGATTCACGTTGTCAACCTTTAAGTTTTCTTACTGAGATCTTTATTATCGGCATTCGGACTTTGCGAAAACTGACATATGGAGTAAACATTTGTACTTTTCGGATTAATGCTGAAATCAATGCATTTTAATGTGTTTAGCACTATAAAAGAGAATCACTCATTTATTACAATGATTAACATGGAATTTTATTTTATGTTACCAGGTTCGCCATCTATTGCCTGATAGGTTAACCACAAGCTTATTAGTACCGACTTGTTTAACCCATGGTCGCTCTTGTCGATTTTATCACGAATAATGACGGATGTTTTCTCTTTTAATCACATATACCGGGTGTCCACATATACCGAGTCCCCCGTAAATTAACTCCCTGCTTACCCCAGATGTTAATGCCAAATAGGGCGTGACATAATAAACATATTTAAAAGCTTCTATTTTCTATTTTCTATACTGCTAACAAACTACACCAAACAACTCGGTATAAGTGACAAAAGTAGCGCGAAAAATACAAATATGTCAGATCTGTCAGTTTGGAAACAACATTGCGTCATCTGATGGAGAAAAAAGGAATTGAAAAGAATGGTGATGTGTCCCTACTACAGATGCCTCTGAAAATCGTGTTGTAATTATCGTATTTATGTGCCCTACCCCTGGACTACAGCCGCATTATAACTTCGTGTTCTCCGCCCATACTCATACTGTGTACACTTCTCACATAGTAACTGGCTCTCACTCAGTATTACGTCATCTGAAATTGATTCTTTCATGTCGGCGGCCTTGGATAAAACTTGTAACTTTGGCCCCATACACGAACATTAACATTTCCAATGTTAAAAATCATGACAACTGATATGACGTTTCTTATAGACAATATAATTAGCTAAGTATATTTTGTTCCTGTATTATTTTACCATAGGATGAATTGTAGATATATGCCCTAAAGCAACATCAGATTCTTTTTTTGGGTTGTCTTTTTTCTCGAAAAGAGATACATATTTCCTACTTCTATCGAAAACATGTCTCCAAACTAAAAACTTTAAAAAAATGTCAAAATTTTCTAGTCTTTCCCCAATAGCCACAACTAACATTGGGACACTGTTTGCTTGACGTACATGATACATTGTTTATTGATACTGAACAAATGCCCATTGCTTTTACAGCTATACTAATATTTGTGTTTTGTTTCAGGTAAGAACAAAAATGAATCAACATGAATGAACATAGTAAAAAGAGAAGACTGGTTGAATGTCCTCTGCATTGTCCTTGGTAAGTAATGGTTAAAAAAAACTAGTTTGAGAGACTAGGCCAAGAGCGCCAGTTGTTTCTACCGGTGCAGTCGACAGACTGAATATTGAAATAGATGACCGCACCAGATACGAACAGCCAGATGTTAAATTAAAGCTTCACCGAACAGGCTTAAGAGCAAATTGAATTCTTACTATCAGCTTTATCGATTTTATGTTCACCTATCCGATCGAAAAAGTTATAATACATTGTTCAGAGTTAATAATTAAGTTTATGTCATGTAGTTAGATTGCTGGCTTAAGTGGAAAGTTAGGAGACATTGCTAGTTCACTGGGTACGTAATGTAATCAGTAATGCTGAGCACATGACTTATAGCTGTTGATAATTCGATTATTATCCACATCAGGCTGTCCTCTGGTTATTTTACATAATTTTACGCTGCATTCAACTTAATAGCCTATGCACACCCATTCTCATAATTACTACACCTCGTAGTCTGAAAAGCTATTTAGTTTAGGTGTACCATACTTGTTAAATACCAGCTGCATCTTTTCTAGAATATATCTATAAGTTTAAAAGTGAATTATTATTTGTTTTCTTCAATTGCATTGAAACATATTCTTTATAGGATTTTGCAAACATCTTTCAGTTCCAATAGTTATTTTTTCTGATGTTTGCAAAATACTATAAAGAGTATGTTTCAATATCGATAAGGGCTCATTTATAGTTATTTCCATAGCGCTGTATATTTTATTTTGACAACGGAATGGTTTTAAAAAGAATGTTGCAATTAATTCATTTATATTGCGAGAAATTATAAAAAACCGCTGCCTAAGGAATCACTACTTCCACATCCAGATTATTCATCCAAGTCGTTTTAAAGGAAACATCTTGACTATATTTGCACTCTAGTATGTGGAAATTATTGGTCATAGAATTTTAATAATATTTGGGGCAGATGTCATAGAAAAGTTTGAGGAGTTGGTTTCTACCATATACGTTAAAAATGAAGTTTTTAGTTCACCCTACTTATTTTCTACTATTCACCTCCCACCCCTTCAATGGGGGCATCTCAATCAGATGTCACTACAATACATACGTGTACTAATCTCAAGTGAATATCTCAATTTGATGTTATCAATCCCATTAATAATGAAGCGGAGGTGGTGGAGTTTGAAAAATATTAGAAAGAAATCTGAGGCCTTGGTTTCTAGTATATACACCGAATCCCAAATTTCTGTACTCTTATCCCTTGATTTACTTATTTTCCCCTAGTCACTCCTATTAACCCTAACCCTTCTACGGAATCATCCCAAAATATAATCTAGTTCCAGATGTCGTTATAATACATATGTCTACCAAATTACAAGTGAATATCTCAATTTTATTTTATCAACCCCTTTAATAATGTAGTAAGGGTAGTGGAAGGGTTGAACCATATTGTTAAAAAATTTGAGGTCTTGGCTTCTAGGACATACACCGAATTTCAAGTTGCAATACTCTTACCAGCTTGCTTTACTTATTTTTCCCTATTTACCTCTACTTACCCCCACTCCTTCAACGCAATCATGTCAAAATATAATCTAGTTTCAGATATAATTATAATATATAAATGTACCAAATTTCAAGTGAAAATTTAAATTTAATTTTATCAACTCTTAATAAGGGAGTGGGGGTGGTGGGGAGAAATAGAAAATACTAATAAAAAAACCTGAGACCTTCGCTTCTAGTACATACACCGAATTTCAAGTTTCTGTAGTCTTACCAGCTTGCTTTACTTATTTTCCCCTATTTACCCCTATTTAACCTCCAACCCTTCAACGGAATCATCTCAAAATATAATCTAGTTCCAGATGTCGTTATGATACATATGCGTACTAAATTTCATGTGAATATCTCAATTTTATTTTATCAACCCCTTGAATAATGGAGTAGGGGTGGTGGGGGCTGAAATAAATTATCAAAAAATCTGGGGCCTTTGCCTTTTGTACATACACCGAATTTCAAGTTTCTGTAGTCATACCTGCTTGCTTTACTTATTTCCCCCTATTTACCCCTAAATAACCCCGAACCCTTCAAAGGAATCATCTCAAAGAATAATCTAGTTCCAGATGTCGTTATAATTCATACGTGTATCAAATTTCAAATGAATATCTCAATTTTATTTTATCAACCCTTGTAATAATGAAGTAGGGGTGGTGGGGGTTGAAAAATATTATAAATAATCTGAGACCTTGGCTTCTAGTATATACACCGAATTTAAAGTTTCTGTAGTCTTACCAGCTTGCTTTACTTATTTTCCCCTATTTACCCCTATTTAACCCCCATCCCTTCAACGGAATCATCTCAAATTATAATCTAGTTCCAGATGTCGTTATAATACATACGTGTACCAAATTTCAAATGAATATCTCAATTTTATTTTATCAACCCTTGTAATAATGAAGTAGGGGTAGTGGGGGTTGAAAAATATTATAAATAATCTGAGACCTTGGCTTCTAGTATATACACCGAATTTAAAGTTTCTGTAGTCTTACCAGCTTGCTTTACTTATTTTCCCCTATTTACCCCTATTTAACCCCCATCCCTTCAACGGAATCATCTCAAATTATAATCTAGTTCCAGATGTCGTTATAATACATACGTGTACCAAATTTCAAATGAATATCTCAATTTTATTTAATCAACCCTTTTCATATTCCAGTAGGGGTGGTGGGGGTTGAAAAATATTATAAAAAAATCTGACCTTGGCTTCTAGTACGTATACCGAATTTCAAGTTTCTGTACTCTTACCAACTTGTTTTACTTATATTCCCCTATTTACCCCAAATTAACCCCCAACCCTTCAACGGAATCATCTCAAAATATAATCTAATATCAGACGGCGTTATAATACATACGTGTACGAAATTTCAAATGAAAATCTCAACTTTATTTTATCAACCCCATTAATGGGGTAGGGGTGGTGGGGGGTTGAAAGATGTTATAAAAAAATCTTAGGCCTTAACTTCTAGTACATACACCAAATTTCAAGTGTCTGTTTTCTTACAAGCTTGCTTTACTTATTTTTCCCTATTTTCTCCTATTTAACCCCCAACCCTTCACCGGATTTCCTCAAAAAACAATCCAGTTCCAGATCTCGTCATAATATATACGTGTACAAAATTTCAAGTCAATATCTCAAACCGTTCCGGAGAAAACGTGCGGACAAAAAAAGTTACAGACAGACAG
This sequence comes from Stenurella melanura, assembly GCA_963583905.1. NCBI lineage: Eukaryota > Metazoa > Arthropoda > Insecta > Coleoptera > Cerambycidae > Stenurella > Stenurella melanura. Next base: position 135,627,336 of record OY757313.1, on the reverse strand, counting down.
ACCGACAGACCGACAGACAGACAGAAATTTTTTTTTCGCTCAAATTTAAAATCTCGACGTTTCATGACATTCTAAACCTATTTCACGAATAAAAATTTTTGAAAATTTTTTTGCGATTACTATACTTCCAATCCACTACGTGGATGTGGAAGTAATTAAGTACAAGTAACGTCGATAAATGGTTCCAAGTTGGAGAAACTATTAATTATAACTGAACTAAAGCTGAGAAGAAAATTAAATGTTTGGTGGCTAGGAAGAATCCAAATGCTTCTTCCTTTCGGTTTCTTCGAAACTAAAATTATAAGTTGTTAAGTTATACTTACACTCATAGTGTCATTCGAAAATGTCAAACTAAACCAACTATAATTAGGTCCTAGTGGGCTAAAGCAAACTAGTAAGAGTTCATGAACTTGAGATTTGGTGTTATACTAGAGGCGAAGGCCTCACATTTTTTTATAATTGAGATACTGACTTGAAATTTGATATACGTATGTATTGTAATGACATCTGGATCTAAATTATATTTTGAGATAATTCCGATGAAGGGTTGGGGGTGAATTCGAGTAACTTGAGTAAAATAAGAAAAGCAAGCTAGTAAGAGTTGAAAAACTTTGACGCATATATTGTCAGTCAAGGCCTCATTCCTCATTATTATTTTTTTTTTATGTGGCACTATGGAACTAGTCCAATCAGCCAGAAACACAATACAAATGGTAAGGTCAATACTTGACTAAAGATTAAACATTTGAACCTAACTTTTATTTGCTGAATCCATGAACCCATAGACCACAGACATCTATATAGTGTAATTAAAATATCGCAAAGGGAAGAACACATTTAAGTTCTTTGTCATATTTGAAAATTACATAATAATTAAGGGAAAGTTGACACGGACACACGCTTCTCGCCTAGAGCTCTATCAAGGCGTTTTGAAAATTTCTTGTACAAACTGGGTAAGGCCATGGTAAATAGGGAGAACAACATGAGGTTAGACAATAGGATTTGTACATTAAAATGTAACATATATTAAAATATAAAATGTCTAAATTTTTGCACCAGTTTTACTCAAAAAAGCAACTATGTATTTTAATAGATCGGTTTTATTCAGACATAACACATGTAGTAGATTCAATGGAGCCGAAACCCCGCCTCTAATTAACTTAGAGTAGAGGCTGTTACATTCGTCCATGTGCTTTTGACAGCTAAACATTGTATGATCTAAGTCACCTTCTACATTGCAATGTTCGCATAAACTTGATGTAATAAGTTTGAGTCTAGCAAGGTGAGCTGGGTAACTTCCATGTCCGAATTTCAGGCGGTTAATAATGCTAATATATTTACGGGGAATATGAAGGTCATCATGCCAAAACTTTGTTGGTATTTCAGGGTGAATATATGAATATCTTGTGGAAAATGTACAGCAAAACTGTTGCCAGAGTTGTGACCATTTTTCCTTCATCAGCGGTCAAAATATTTGTTTGTTTCGCAGAAGGCAGAGCATAATGGAGGGATTTTTTTTTTAATCCAATATTTGTTGCACAGGTCAAAATTATTTAACTTACTTATTTTTTTAACCAGATTAGGATCTAATAAATATGACTTTGTAATAAATTTTTCTGACAGAAACTCGCGACATAGTTGTAAAGGAGGCTCCAACGCTTCCACATGTAAAGGTTCAATAGTAGTTGAATTCATAGAACCTAAATAAATTCTTAAGCACTTATTTTGGACAGTATCTAAACGTTTCAGTAGTTGTTTACTGGCAGAACCATATAAGGTAGAGCCGTAATCCAATATCGATCTCACATATGATATATAGAACATAAGAGCGGATTTTTTATCTGCCCCCCACCATGTCTTGCAGGTCATTCGAAGAAAGTTAATAGCCTTGTCACATTTATGATACCCAAATATTTCACTAATTTTTTTTTTAATCGAAAAATTGAAGTTTCCACATTTAATAGTTTGCAAATTATTTATATTATGTCGAGAAAAAAAGGTCACAGTAGACTTTGATTCAGAAATTTCTAGACCATTATGGGAAAACCAAACCTCAAATCGTTTTATACTATTGTTTAATTTTGATGTGCACTAATCAAATTTCCTGGCATCTGTATAGATGCAAAAATCATCGGCAATTGGATAACATTAACTGTTTTATCGATTTTGTGAATGTCCGCAGTGTAGATATTAAACAACAGTGGGCTTAATACTGATCCTTGGGGAAGACCTACAGATACAAAACGTGGGCCAATTTTTTCATTATTGGTGTTTCTGACATAGAGTTCTCTATTATATAACAAACCAACAATGGTATGTGCAGTGTGTTTTGGAATGAAGAATTCTGACAATTTCTTTTTAAGAATATGTAGATTAACAGAATCATAAGCTCCTTGTATGTCGAAGAAAATAGAGCCCAGTTAATTATTTTTTGAAAAGCATAGTTGTATGTCTGTTACTATGTTAGAGACCGCGTTTAGAGTGCCTACACCTTATTTGAAACCGAATTGATTTTGTGGAAGATGCTGATTTTTTTTTAACCACCACTCTAATCTGGTTTTCAATATCCATATCCAAGGTTTTTAGAATGCAAGACAGTAAGGATATAGGGCGATAGGACTCGACTTTATTAGGGTCTCTATTAGGTTTGTTGATAGGTATAATTACTATTTTTTTCCAAGTTTCTATGGACTCGCCTTTAATCCAAACATCGTTAAAGATTTCAAGGAGAGATATTTTTGCATTTAGAGGCAAATGTGTTAACATTGGATAACTAATCTCATCAAAGGCAGGTGCAGAATTATTTGTAGTTTTAATTGCCCAGTTTAGTTCAGTTAATGTGAAGGGTTTGGAAATATCAGTACTATCATTGCCAATATTCATAGGTAAATTCTGATTAGCTCTAGGCGGTGATACGTTATTAAAAAATTCTTCCAACCATTCTTAATTAGAGCATGTATTATGTCGAATGGGAATTCTTTGTATAATTTTTGCTTGTTTCCATAATTCCGTGGTGGGAGTATTTTTATTTCATTTAGAAACCCATTCCTGCCAACTATGTTTGGCTTTCTGTTTAAGTAGTTTTTTCACTTGGACAAATGTTTGCTTACATTTTACAAAGTTGTCATATGTACTATTCGATTTGTAGGAATGTAATACTGACTTTCTTTTATCTACCGCTCTTTGGCAATCGTCATCCCACCAAGGAGGAGGTGGGCGCTTTTTCATTTTAAATGGTTTATTTAGAGAAATCGCGACAGTGGCTGCTTGATTTATTTTTCCATGAAAAAAGGTATATTTTTCTTCCCCATTTAACATAGGTGGAATATTGTCAAAACTGAGGAGAATATTATCCTCCTATAGAGTCCAATTTGCTTTATTAATATTCCATTTGTACTTTGGATATATGACATTATTGGAAATATGGGAAGTTTTAAGTTCCATCAAAATAGGGAAATGATCTGATGATAAAGTATCATCCGTGATTTTCCATTGAATTTTATTAGCTAAGTCCGTAGTAGTAAAAGATAAATCTGGTGCCGATATGTTGATGTTTGGTGCAGTAAGTCTTGTAGGTGAACCAACATTAAGTATTACTAGGTTTAATTCATCCACAGTTTCTATGATAAGAGAACCTTCTTGATTATTTTCACCAGACCCCCATACCCTATTAGCATTGAAGTCACCGCCTATAATTGCTGGGGCGTAACCATATTTAATTATATTCTTCCAATCTGACTTTGGCGTATTTATATTCGGTGGTCTATAAATTGATAGAACAGTAAGATTTGTATTATTATACGGAATTTGGATTCCGCAGAGCATTATATCACTGTTGAAATTGTCTGAAAAGTTTAACTCTTTAAATGTAATTGTTTTTTAACAAATATTGCCGTACCGGCCTTATCATCTATTCTATCGTTTCTTATGATGTTGTAACCTTGAAATATAATTTTTTGACCTGGTTTATACCAGGTTTCACTAATTAATGCGATATCGATATTATTATTAGATAGAAATTGCTGTAAGTTATTTTTATTGCTCACAGCAGAACGTGCGTTACACTGCATTAGGCCTCAATTATCTTTTTGAAATCTGCCACATCACCACCACCTCCAACATCCCCTCTCTATTATTAAAGAAGTAATGAATATAAAATTGTATTTTAGTGTGTCTATGAGAACAAAAGTTATCAATAAATTTTTGGGCATCAGCCAATCCCCATTACCGCTTTGGGGCAAAGGATTTCAATTATTAAGGACAGGATCGAAATGTCAAAAACTCGTAAGCTAGTACTTATGTTAATCCTAGATGGCACAGTGTGTATCTTATTTTATTTTATTGGCAAGTTTCAATATTTGTCGGAACGTTGTCCGCATTGCCACATGTACAAAAATTTCTTTAGTATAAGATATAATAAATGTTACAAATTATAATTATAAATAATACCCAATTACATAAATAGTCGTAAAATAGGTAGTATCTGGTTAGGTAAATTCTAAAATGTAGGTGTGCATAATTTATGCCATGTACAACTAATATCATATAGGGATATTGTTTAAATTTTAAAATGAAATAGTTAACCACATTATTAATTTCGAACTAAACAGCAAGAACCTTTTATCCAAATTATGGGAACATATCAAAGTTTTAATTATTGCAAATGGCAAAGACAATATCTATTTAAATTTGGCAACTGTGCATCATCTAATTTTTATTGGACCTAACAGTTGTAAATATGTCCTTGAACGTAGTATGTGTGAGAAGCATTCCTTGTTCTAGCGTTCAACGTCAGCCTATATAGTGGCTAGCGCGTAGGGTCCCTGGTTCAAACTCCTGCGTCCGCTGATTTTTTTTTTCTTTAATTGTGTAATGATTAATATATTTTTTCACTAATTCTTTTCTATAATTTCTTTACGTTAGGTTAGAGGTTTTTATTCTGCTTAAAATAATTTCATTATTTCGTGTGATTTCTTTAGGTTAGATTAGTAGGTTTTTATTCTGATATCTAATTGTTATAATAATAATTATTAGCGCCGCATGCAGTATAATCGTCGCTGATAAAGAAATGGGGGGTGCGGCGGTGTCCCCCGCCTTGTTTTCACAAAATAACAGGAAATACTTCAATTTCGACAATTTCTCAATTTGTAGAATTTATTACACATTTACAAGGTAATGCGCATGCTCGAAGCTCCGGACTTTCGGCAAAGATTAAGGAATTAACAAGATAGGACAGCCAACGGAAAACCATGTATCTTTTAGGGTATCTATTTGGTTAGGATAGAATTGTACATTGAAAGAATAATTTTGAAACTTTTTTCTATAAAATGAGGAAAAAACAGCCACACGCAGCTGTCATCGAGGTCTATAAGTGACGTAGCACTTGTCGATTTCGATGAGCCAACCTATCTTTTAGTAAGCTTGGTCAAATTCGTTTAAAGGTGTTTCAGAATCTCATGAGCCGCGAAATGCGCAAAAGGCAAAGTTTAATCTGAGTTATAAGTATGTTTTTGAAGACACTGGAGGCTGCCTTGCTGTATACATAAACAAGAGCTCGGGATAAATTGTAAACAATAAATATAATATTTTTAAGAAGTGTAACTGAGTCAACAGGACGGATTATGTCTCTGCGCATATGAAGGTCACAGCTCATGAGGTTTTAAAACACCTTCTAATACATAACCGACAAATCCCGAAACCGCTTCCGCTGGATGTCGCGTCCCTTTAAATTGGAGTGCACAACTGTCTTCGTCTATTTCGTCTTTTCCGTCAGACTGTCCTGTCCTATCTTATTAGGTCTCTAATCTTTGCCTGACCTCTAGATATAGTGTATCATTATCCTTTTTTCCAAAAAAATTAACATACTTTTGCACATATCTAAGAAAAGAACATAACCAATATCCGAGTAAGTATATTGGGTTAATCATTCTTACACAATAAAAATTTGCCAAAACTGGCTGATTGAACCCGTAACTTCAGGGTTTAGGTTACACGTTGTTTCCTCCCGGTGAAGCAGTCACAAAATGAAATATAAGATACTCTTTTCTGTGGAAGCATAAACGAGATAAAGTTATGGACAGTTGATGAAAACACTAATGCCATGAACCATATTCAAGGTTCAAACATAATTTATATATTTACATTTCATTGAAAATTCACCTAATTTTTGACAAAAATGAACAGAATTTATTGTATATATTGTATACTTGGAATATAGTGCCATTTTAGTGCTTGAATACAGTTGCAAACTGTTGACCATTTAATAATACTTTCATTGTTTAGTTTATTTAACAAATTTAAATTTGCCACTTTTGATTTCATTCATAAATCAAAATCATTACCTCTTTTCATTCATAAGGATATTGGCGCCATCTTCTAGTTACATGATGAACTTATTCCAAATATTCTTTACAATTATTCTGATGACTCATCGATTTGTGTTAAAAATCAGTTTCATACATTAAAATGTACAAAAGCAATTTTATGCAATTTTTTACTCAGATATGAGATAATGACTGTAATACGCATCAAAACGACCTAATTAAATGTACCTAAATAACTCTGATTATCTAATATAGCTGCAAATGTATCGTCTGATAATAAGGCAATTTTAAAAATTTATTCCGATTTTATCGTGCACTTAAAAAAGAAACAAACAGGTCAGTTGTCTTTGGCCGACTTCTGTTATAATACTGCCCACTTTAAAACTTCGTTTGAATTACTTATAAAAAAGTTATTTATGAAATACCAAGTGTCGATTTGACGGAATTTTAATGATTATTAGGCAACCACATATACACTTTATGACATTTCTATCCTGACCTTAATGTTGTCATTTTTCATTGATACGACGCGACGTTAGTAATTAGTGGTGCTCTACAATTTTACAAGTAAATGCTAGTAGAGATCAAATTATTTTAAATTAGTTTATGTACAACTTAAGTATTAGTGCATTGTGATAAGTATTTGTGGACTGTTTACCCTTTTTTTTAAATGACATATGAATAATTAATAATAATCAAAGGTAGTGCTGTGATAGAAAAACAGGGACACAACTGATAAATTAACTGTGGCTAATAAAAACTCAAAGACTTTTTACTAAGTGGAACATTCAGTGGCGTACAAAATTTAATTTGAAATCAATGAATACATTTAAATATGCCTGATATAGAGGCAAAATGTGGCAAATGTAAGCTTTTAATGAACGCTAACGAAAGCGTAATAATATGTAATGGAACCTGTGGAAATAAGTATCATTGTAAATGTTCAGGCATAACGATCAAATATATTTCTTTAATAGAAAACTGCAAAGGACTAAAATGGTTTTGTGATAACTGCTCGGCACAATTTGAACATATTGTCAACATTACTACTCAATTTAATAAGTTTAAACTAGATATTGCTGAACAGTTGTCGGAATTTCGAAATATTATTAACGATAATTGCTCTCTGAAAGAATCCGAAAAATTTGTTTCAAACAATAGAAGTTTTGCCAAGGTTCCAGCTGGGGAAGTTGTTATTGTAAAACCTAAAAATAAGCAAGAATCGAAAAAAACCAAAGAAGTCATTCAAAAAAGTCTCAAACCAGCAGCTCTTGAAGTAGGTATAACTCAGATCAAAGATATAAAAGAAGGGGGAGTAGTGATAAAGTGCAAAAATAAAGAACAAGAAAAACTGAAAAAAGCAGCGGAAAAGAAGTTAACAAAAAATTATCAGATTTCAGCTCCGGAATTAAGAAATCCGTGTATAAAAATTGTCGACATAGAGGAAGAGTATGAAAATGAAGATTTACTAAATTATATAAAAAAGCAAAACTTAAATTTACAACATGATTCTTTACATATGGAAATTAAGGTGTTTAAAAAAATGAAGAAAAATTATATGGCGATTGTGGAGTGTGATCCAGTCACGCAAAAAATGATTTTGGATGAAAAATTCGTGTACTTATATAAACTGGTCAAGATGCAGAGTCTTTGAATATATTAGTGTGTTTAGGTGCTTCAGATGCGGAGGCTTTAATCATCATGCCGAAAAATGTGAAACTGAAGAAAGGTGTTTAAAATGTTGCGACAGTAACCATAAAAGCGAAAATTGTGAAAATGATGAAATGAAGTGCCCAAATTGTTTAGAAGTAAATACCAAATTTAAACTGGATTTAAATGTACATCACTGTCTTTGATAACTCATGTCCCGTGTATCTAAAAAAAGTAGCATTGGAGAGGCAAAAAATCAAACAGTTTTCCGAATAGCAACTACAGGCATGTAATAGTAAGAATAACAACCATAATCTTTTCTCTTCATCGAATAATCTTTGTAACCTAAAAATAAAAATTCTGCATTTAAATATTCAATGTATAAAGAACAAAATTGAAGAATTGGAAATTTACTTAGCTTTACATGACATTGACATTGTATGTTTAACCGAGCATTGGCTAAAACCTACAGAAGTAGAAACTGTTAAAATAGATGGATATAAAAGAATTGCTGTTTTTTGTAGAGATGTGCATGAAAATGGAGGTGTAGTAATTTTCTGCAGGAATAATAAACAATTTAAAGTAAGAGAACTCATACACGTAACTGAATCTTCTATTGAAAAGTCAGTAGAAATTACCGGTGTTGAAATAAAATTTTCACAATATGTTTTAAAACTTTTGGCAATATATAGACCACCACAAGGAAATAGAATGAATTTATAACTACTTTATATAGGGTTTTACACAGAACTGTAAAAAAATGTGACATGATAATTTGTGGTGATCTAAATATTGACTACCTTTCTAATTCTATTAACAAAAATGAGTTGTGCGATTTACTTCAAACATACAATTTAGACATGGTAATAAATGAACCGACAAGAATATCTGTGAGAAACAAAAGCTGCATTGATTACATTTGTACAAATGTCAGAATTACTCCTAAAGCTACTTGTAAAATTTTAAATGATGGTTTGTCGGATCACACCTCTCAAATATTAGAGTGCAAATATATAACAAAAGAATCTGAAAAATGAGCGTTATGCAAGAAGCTATAGTGAGGCAAATTATAAAACTTATTATCATCAGTTACAGAATGAACACTGGGATGATGTTTTTAATGCAGTGACGGTCGATGAGGGTTTTAATAATTTTATAAATATTTTGACATATCACTATAATTCAAGTTTTCCCTATAAAAAAATAAATATTAAACATGCAAAAAATGCTTGAGTAACACCAGGCATTAAGAAATCATCAGAAAGGTTGAAGTTCTTGTATCAAATTAAATCATCAACAAATAGCCCAAATGACATAAGTTATTACAATAACTATAAAAAAATTTATAAAAAGGTTATTATTGATGCAAAGAAAATGTATAACGATTCCTTTTATAGTAAAGCCAGTAATAAGACAAAAGCAATATGGTCAATAATAAATAAAAATACATGTGACAGAAAAATAAATGATATAAGTGAAATAAAACAATAACTGAATCATCTATCATTGCAGTACAATTTAACAAATATTTTACAGATCTACCCTCCAAGTTAAATGACGAACTTGGTGTCACTCCTGAATTAAACCTAAATTCTATATCAGTATACCCCTCAATTTTTTTAGAACCTGTGACAGAAAATGAAATTTTTAATATCATCATGACATTAAAAAATAGTAACGCATCAGGAGTAGACAATTTAAGTGCTAATTTAATTAAAAAATCAGTCAAATTTTTAGTGGCTCCACTTACATATTTAATAAATCTATCTCTAACTGAAGGAACATTTCCATCTATCTTAAAAATAGCTAAAGTTCTTCCTCTACACAAAAAAGGAGATAATACTGAGAATTATAGACCGGTGGAACTTTTGTCGACTATTTCCAAAATAGTAGAACGTGTAGTTTTTAACAGAATTGTAATTTTTTCAGAAAAAAATAAAATATTGTCAAATGCTCAACATGGTTTTCGTAAAAAATATTCTACTCAGACTGCAATACTAGCATTTTTAGAGAAACTTTATGAAAATTTAAATCAAAATAATAAATGTTCTGGACTCTTTATGGATCTGAGCAAAGCTTTCGACCTAATAAATCATTCGATCCTTATCATGAAACTAGAAAAATATGGCCTTAGAGGCAAAGCAAAAGACTGGTTGATATCATATCTTACAAATAGATTTCAATTAGTAGAAGTTAATGGTACTCAATCGAGTAAACTAAAAATAGACTTTGGCGTACCACAAGGGTCCGTTTTAGGGCCTTTATTGTTTTTATTTTATATTAATGACTTACCGATTTTCTTTGATGAGTATTTAATCATGTTTGCTGACGATAATTCCTATTTGTGTTGCGGAAAAACTATGCAGAATGCTTTAGCTTCTTTACAAGACAACATAGTAAGATATGCTGAATATTTTAAAATAAACAGATTGTTCTTGAACATTTTTAAAACAGTATTTATTATATTTTCTCCTAGAAATTCCACATATATTAATAGTCATCTAATCAAATTAGAGGGTAAATCTATACAACAAACACATTCTACAAAATTTTTAGGAATACATATTGATAATGCCCTAAATTGGGATACGCACATAATGTCTGTTGCTAAGAAAATCTCTTCCACCTGTTATGCATTGTACAGATTATCAAAATTAGCCAGTAGACAAACACTGTTAACCTACTATTATGCACACTTTCTATCAAGAATATCATATGGTATTATTTTCTGGGGTTCAACTCACAAATCTGAAAGATTATTCAGATTACAAAAAAGAGCAATTCGTTATATTTTAGGAACATCAAAATTGGAATCGTGTAAAAAGATATTTAAAGATCTACAATTATTAACCTTGCCCTGTATCTATATTTTAGAAGTACTCGTTTACGTACAAAATAATTTTAATTCATTTTTGCCAAGTAATTATAATCATAATTATAGTACAAGAGAAGGTCACAATTTGTTAATCCCTATATATAGCTTATCAAAGTATGAGGAAAATCCGAGGTATATGGGAATAATCTTATATAACAAGCTACCTCAACAATTTAAAAATATTAGCAATGCCAGAACTTTCAAGAAAGATGTTAAAACATTTTTAATTAATAACTGTTTCTACTCAGTTGAAGAATTTTTAGACATGTGAATTTTGTACTTGTTGATCTACGTATTTATTTTATTTTATTTTAATTGAAAATTCGACGCATATTCATATTAAAGGTAAAAGTTATTTGTGACAATGTAATTTTATATATGTAAGTTGTCTTTGTTTTTAGAATATTTGTTAGTGTTATAGTTTCTATTATTTTAAGCTCTTAATTATGTCATAATCAGGGGGCACTAGCGTGGTGGTGTCTAATCGTGTGACTAATCCTATACCGTTGTAATTGGTCTTTTGGATAATAAAGTATTATTATTATTATTATTAAAATTTTATGAGTAATTATTTCCACATACTAGAGAGCAATTATAATATCAAAATGTATTTGCTTAAAAAGAATTGGATGGATAATCTGGACGTGGAAATAGTGATTCCTTAGGCAGCGGTTTTTTATATTAAAATGTCCACCTATTAAATTAATTAAATAACAGGAACATGATTCTGTACACATATTATTATTGGATATACTACTTGTATACCCGTATTAAGAATTAATTATATCAGACATTGTCGGTGGTCTAAAATTGACATAAATCATATCATGAATATTAATAGCAAACTGCGGTCGTGGATTCATAATTATGGCAGTAAATATATTGTAAAACTAATACCTTATTTCCCAACTGTCATACATTATGGTTGTCACGGGGAATTTCCGGTTTGCCATTAAACCACATTTATTACGTTTGTAACATTTAATATGCCCATTCTGGCGACAACTATTAAAATTCTGTAAGTATGGGGTGCGCAAATAAAACTACGTGAACTGGTTTCCATTTTAGATTTACGCTTTGCTATCAAATCGTGTTTGTACAGTCGCACAGTGAAAATGCAAGGAACGTGTTTTAAAGGACTACATTGTGGAGCATTGCGTCAAAATAATTCAAGAGTTGTACATATGTAAAAAAAATATTGTCTGAAATATGGCATTTGTTGTCACCCAACTGAACCAGATTTCTTTTTATGTAAAGATCTGATGGACAAGGCACATTTGTTGCACATATCCAAAACATTAATAGCAGCACTATATCCATAGGAAAAGTTTATTTTCGAATATGGCAGAAAACTATCAAATACTAAATACCTAAAATACGATTCAAATGTATTGACCCCTTATTTTGACCGCGAATATCTCAGAAGCGGTGCAGTGGGAAAATTTGAAAAAATTAGGTGTTCATTATGTGTCTATTCTAAATCATCCACTGAAATTTGAATAATGTACATTGGACAGTTTTGAAGTTCTGCTAAGTCCTATTGAAAAATGTCCTACTTTCTTGGAAAATATGCCTACTTTCTAAATAATATTTTAGATGTCGATAAAGTACGCATCTTTTGTACGAGAACACTTTTTCAAAACATTTTATTTTAATTTTGCAGTTATTTTCAAAAACGTGACCTCTTGTTTACTCGGTTATTTATCAAAGTATTTAAACATTTTTTGATAGAATAGTTAATTATACAAAATGAGCATTTCCGGAAAAAATAATTGGTGTATATCAAATATTAATTTAGTTATCAAGCGAAATAAATAATATCATTGCAAGCTTGCAATAATATTATCTATTGCGCTTGATAACTAAATTAATATATGATATATATCAATTCTTTTTCTAAAAACCCTTACATTTTATATAATTAATTATTTTATCATTTTTTTTAAATATATTAATAAATAATGATTTATTAAAACACTTATTTTGTTTCTACCACTGTATTTTATTGTAACTTAACGCTACTATAGTTTCGATACTTCAACGTATCATCTTCAAAGCGACTCAAGTAAATGAATCGATTGAATGAATGCTCACACTGCTAGCTGGGCGAGGTGTTCGTCGACGACGAAACAGCTCAAGTCGGTGGTGAGTCATTAGCGCCATCTAGCGGATCCTATTGTTCTGCTTGTCTGGGTTGAACGACGGCGCTAATACTGGTCGGTGGTGGGGCCCTACCTGGCGGATTTCATGTATATTTAATAATTAAAGAACAACGCTTAATTACGGTTTGTGTCTAGTATAAAATCTAAATATAATAAAAATAAACGGAGGTTGGTGCTAAAATATTTCAGATTAAAGTTTGCTTCGTTACAAGCGTTTAAAGATTTGATGGTTTTGAATTTGTATGTTGCGTTTTAATACTTCTAAAGAAGGCATTATTTTCTCACTCTTGCAGAGCCGAATTTCCGAATTTCCCTGCACAGTTTGATATCAGGGGAAAGGGCCAATCTTGTTCTTTCCGTAGAAACTTAGAGAGGACTTCCACTCCACATATTTACTTAGTTATGAATTTTTGAAAATTCTGTTTTTAAATTTTTGACAGCAATGCAATGTTTCGTTCGCCTGTGCCAAGCCGGATTTCCGGTTTTGCACATTCACTTTAGTATGTGGAAAAAACGTCACTCTTCCTCTTTTCATAGACACCTAAACCGGCCTTCAACTCCACGTATTTACTTACTACTGATCGACTGTTAGAGGTCGCGGTAGATCTCCGTCACACACAGGCGCACTGTCTTTGCATCTATTACTAGTTTCAGCCCCTTATATCTCGAGAGCGGAAAAACTTAATAATATGAAATTTTAGGTGCATAATAAGAATGTCGAGTACTATATAAATACGTATAGAAACCATATAAAAATAATGTCATGGAACAAGCCTAGTGTGATAGATCGTAACCAAAAAAAGTTCAAATTTTTTTAGGGCTTTTAACTTGAATATGAAAGACACAATTATTTAACATCAAATTAAAAACATTTTCAACTAGAGTAAACATTATACTCTTTGCCGATATATTGTACATTTTATGTCATTGTTGCACCTTCTATAGGGTACTCTTCGCAGTTAGTTTGTAAATACTGTTAATTTATGACATTTTCAAGTTTATGAAAGACTCGACAGTATAGAAGAAATTAAAAAAAGCTACATCTAACCCATTTGTGCCTCGAACCTACAAACTTTACATCTACATTTGAAGCATTTATTGGTTACTTTCTAATGTGTCTGAATTTTATATTTCACAAGTATCTATCTCATTTATGTTTATATATAATAATATACAACTGCGGCGTTACAATCGCATGTAGCGTGAAACGGATGCAATGGTTGGTGTTGTGGCATGAAGTTACCCTATAAATAATTCCACTGGTAGTCTCATAGAATAGCAATCATCCACGAACTGATGTTGATTGCGTTAGTTATTTATCTATGTCTCTATGGGGATTAAACCGAATTAAATAATTGTTACATTGTTAAATAGTTAATTTTAATTTTTCAATATGAAAGAGGCAATGGTACAGATTTCTGTAAAAGTAGAAAAATATATAATGTTTGTCAGTAAGTAATTTTTTTAAGTGCGGGCAACTATGAGCAACATTTTCTCGTGGTTTCAACTCGCAACATTGTGAGACTTTTCCAAAGTGGCAAACTATTTAAATTTTAATATTACAGTTTGAATATGTATGAACCAGATATCAGCAATACCAATATTAAATAAAATATATTGTAAAATACAGTACCTCCGGCAAGTGTCCATTTGTACCAGTTTTATAGAATAGGCCGCGAATATCAAGACCACGTACTATACTGAAATATTCCGCAGCTATAAATAAAATTCAGTGTGAGATTGCCAATTCAGACTTCAACGGCCGTCAAAGTAAATGAATTAAGTTGTGTGCAACAATGTTTTATGCATTGGTTATCTCATTCAATTCAAAAAAATATCGTCAAAATTAGAACCGTCTTTAAGAGAAGGTAACCAAATTAAATAAAATTTCGCTCCGTTTAATTAGACCTTATTAGATAATATCGGTATGAGGTCGGTTAAAAGTATATTTTGGTTCATAATCTGTTCATTTACTTCCATTTTCCATATCTACGTAGTGGAGTGAAAGTAAAAGTAATCGTAAAAGAATTTTTTTTCTTGTTGGAATAAGTTTAGAATAGCATCATACATCTAAATTTTGAATTTGACCAAACATTTTTTTATCTGGAACTAGATTACGTTTTGAGCTTACTCTAGTGAAAGGCTGCAGTGTAAGTAAGGGACATTAAGTAAAGCAAGGTGGTAAGAGTCGAGTTTGGGATATGGTGTATATACTAGATATCAAGGCCTCAATTTTTATAACATTTACCATCCCCACCACCACTCCTTCATTATTTAAGGGATCAATTAAACAAAATTGAGATATTCACTTGAAATTTGGTACACTTATGTATTACAACGACATATGGAACTAGATTTTGTTTTGATATTATTTCGTTAAAGGATTGGGAAGAAAATAGGAGTAAACAGGAGAATATAAATAAAGCAAGCTAGTAAGAGTCCAGAATCCTAGGACTTTGTGTATATTGTAGAAGCCAACATATAAATTGAAGACTAACATTTTCATTCAAATCAATTTAGTTCAACCATCCATCAGTTTTGTCAATTTGATGGTAATATGAAAAAATTGTTTTCAATTTTTGCCTTAGATGTAGGTTGAAGCTACACTACAGTTTACAGTGGATTTGATATAAATCGCTACATCAATGAACATTAAAAAAATTGAGAACATACTTTAAAGAAGACAGTAAAGAAGCTTTAAATTATGGCTTTTGGTCAGCTGTTTGAAGAAATTCCCCATTTTTGTCACTGAGATAAGTATCCAAAATTGACAGGATTGGACTAGTGACTGATATGTTGCAGCGGGAGTAGTTTCGAGCTCTGAAATTTAGCCATGCGAGTGGCTAATTGAAATTGAATAATTCTGTTATCTATCAATAATTTTAATATTATTATTATTTATTAATTACTATTACTAGCTGTTCCACTGAACCGTTTTAACCACCTCCACATGATACCAACATTGTTGACGAAACGCGTATTGAGTCATGATATTCGAGTATTTTGGTACTTCATCGTAATTAACAAAGTATCTAATGCTTGGTATATTTATACGAAAGTAGACGGATTACACGTATATTATATTTTTCATACAGAAAGTTCTATTCATCATTTCTAGCTTCGCTATATGAATTGAAAGCTTGACTACCTACTAATATAGTGTTACATTGTGCCTGAGGTAATTTAATAAATGGAATATAATAATATATCTACGTAATAACCGACGATCACACTACATTCATTATGTATAAACACATCAAATATTTATGGTTGCTAGAGGTTTGATTATACTTCCGCTTCATTTGTATGACAAAATAGAGCTCAGTTTCTCTGGTAGTCATTGTCAATTGGTCAAGTCTACAGGGAATCGAGTTCTAGCCTTTTAAAAAATTGTACCATTTTTAGATTGATAAGAACTTTATTAATTCCTAAAGTTCTATAATATACTTACAGTGGAGTAAAAAAATGACATTGATATGCATAGTTGTATAACAGCAAAATTATGTTTTCTGGGGTATCATCAGGAGTATATATCTGAGATTTGGATTTTGGAGATTTGGAAGTTTTTCAACACTGTTTTTTTAGGTAAAAGGAGAATATCCACGGTTCTAGAGGCCCGATTGGGACAAACAAAAAATCAAATCTGCATTGGTTTTGGGTCATTTGAGTACGTACATAACATACAAAATTGAATAACCTGGCTAAAAAGCGTTACTTTTTCATCTTAACGCCTAGGGACGTTAAGAGTTCCGATCGGCTTTAAACAACAGAATGTATACCTTTTGTTGAAAACAAAACACCCTGAAATGTTGATGCCCAAATATTGAACCATGTGGATATAAGTAATTAGTTGTCTAAAATTTGAATTGCCCACCATTTTATACCATTAAGTAAGCTGGATCTTTTCTCTTTCTTTTTTTAAAATTGGAAATCTCGATGCCAACTGAACCTAGATTTGAAACATATTCTTTATAGGATTTTGCAAACAGCGGAACGAAAAACTATGTATGAGAACAAAAAGAAAAACTATATGTAAAAATATTAATGAAATCTTTGCATTCTTTCGATAACCTGACTTCTGGTTATGCTAACAAGTAAAAATTCTTATTTGCCATTCTCAGTATAACACTAGCATCCAACATAATCCCCTACGACTCGGCAGATTAAAATAGTATCTACATGATTCCCTGCGATAGATAAATTCAGTTAAAAATGAGAACAAAGGCCTGAAATTAATTTAATTACCTACCTTGTCTTTAAAAATATATTCATTCTAATGAATTACATTTTCATAAAATCTCATTCAGTTTCTTGGAAATGCTTAGCCTTTGAAACGTGTTTCGTCTTTATTCTGGACTCATCAGAAAAGCCCAAAGCCAACGGACGAAAAACGTTTCAAAGGCTAAGCATTTCCAAGAAACTGAATGAGATTTTATGAAAATGTAATTCATTAGAATGAAAAAAATTTAAAGACAAGTTGGGAAATAAATTAATTTCAGTCCTTTGTTCTCATTTTTAACTGAATTTACATATCGTAGGGGATCATGTATTTACTAGTTTAATCTGCCTAGTCGTAGGGGAGTATGTTGGATGCTAGTGTTATAATGAGAATGAATGAAGAATTTTTACTTGTTAGCATAACCATAAGTCAGGTTATCGAAAGAATGCAAAGATTTCATTGATGTTTTTACATATAGTTTTTCTTTTAGTTCTCATAGATAGTTTTTCTTTGCGCTGTTTGCAAAATCCTATAAAGAATATGTTTCATTACTATAAGCAAATAAATAATAAGTAATTCACTTTTAAACGTAGTTTTGTTGGAATAATAATTACGAACATTTTTGTTTTTGTTTGTCCCGATCGGACCAATAGAACCGGAGATATTAACCTTTATACTCCAGATTTATACTCCTGGTGATACCCCAGAAGGTATGAAATTATGAATTTGGTGTTACGAAGTTATCCATATCTCATCGTTTCTTTTTGTCTCTTTTTACTGCACTAATAACGCTGTTTTTTAATAATTATTTCTCTCGTTCATCTACTGAAATAATAATAATGATGATAATGGAAATTATAGTTAAAATAAGGACAAATATATAAACAGAACAATGTTGGCAATCTCAAATTTTGGCACTATTAAAACCACATATTTGTTACAAATATGTATATGTAAGAATAATCTAAATCAACACAAGCGGTTACCTTAAGTACTCAAATAATAATAGTGATAATAATAACACTATGTAGTCCCTGAAAACCCAAAAGTGACGTTATTCAAGTAGGAGCTGCATATTTTGAAACAAGGGACACACATCCATTATCCCTGTGTACTGGAATTATTTTTTTTTTAAATAATTCCCAGTGCTATGGCCTGGAACCGAACACGGAACTTGAGGTGAGAGTTAGTTAACTATCGACTAAGAAGAGTTGTCTTCCAAAAACTGAGACTTGTCTTCCGAAAGCTTTTATATATATTCATTAAGACAAGCACAACTAGTTGTAAGTTTAGAGGTAAAATGAATTGAAGGAAGCTGGATTTTTGTACACGGCTTCAAATAGATCTAAACATCCCTGAAAACTCTCCAAACTTAGGGACTGTACGTTTTGAGTTATAATCATCTAGAGAAGTGCAAAAATGTTCACGTTGAAAATTTTAACAAAAATGGTTCTATGACTTATGGATGTGTGTGATGTGATGACTTCAAATTTGGTGCACGTATGTACGAGCGTACTGATGGCAGATGGGACTAGATTATATTGTGAGATGATTTCGTTGAAGATTTGGAGGTTAAATATAGGTAAATAGGGATTTTTGTATACGGCTTCAAATAGACCTAATCGATCCTAAAAACTCTCCAAATCTAGGGGCTAGACGTTTTGAGTTACAATCATCTGCAAAAGCGCAAAAATATTCACAATTTTAACAGAATAGGTTCTATAACTTATTTTGATAGGATAGCGAAGTTTGGTTGTGAAAACTTTGTGTGCCGTTTCGTCAATAAAATCTTGCAGGTGAAAGTTAAAGTGTCGACCTTATCGTTATTAATTTTAATTTCCAATTGGAGAAGAATTCTACGATTTTATTCAGATAATACCGTGCCTTTTAAGTGACCATTTGTGCATGAAACAACCTTCCATACACATCAGTACTATACCACTGAGCTGACGCAGTGCGTTCAATAATAATTATAAAAAAATAATTGAAAGTGTGTTGATTAAAATTGATAGAAGTAAGTGTTGGCTATTAATTGATGTTTGATTGTATGTAGTTAAATATTTGAACGATTTGATTAGTGATATACTATGCGAAAAAGCTGACTACTAAGTGGTTAATTAATTTAAAGCCGGCACATTTAATAACTGCCTTGAATCTCAGCAATTGTAATTATATTTTAACCCACAGAAATATAAATTATTTATGTCTTTTTCACAGATAAAATATCGTCGCTAATATTTAGAGTTTATCTAATCCTGGACATATTTTATTTCTAAGCCTCTTTCATTTTAGACATGTCAGTCTTCCACAAAGGCTAGACTTCCAATAAAAGCCCAGAGTTAGAATTTTCTAATTAAATTTGACGATCAGCAACAGGGTCGAGATAACGTCAGTTAAGAATGCTATCGAGGGCGGATGGAAAGGGAAAATTCACGTATATCTCCAGTTTAAATAGAGAACAAGTCAAACGTTTACTACACAAACCAAAACTTCGAAAATTTACTGTTACATTAAGTAGCATCGAAAACATAAAGAATGCCAGAATACGATCATTAAAACTGAATTCTTGTTAAACCAAAATAAACTAGACAGAAAAAGCTGCTGGAAATCAATACGTGAAGTGGGAAGACTTGACTTTGAGTTGGGTCGTGTCTAGTGAAGGTTAGAAGGAAAGTTTCATTGTGAACTTTCTTTAAAAAATAAAATTCATGGACTATTAATGAATTGTGAAGTAACATTATTTGCAAAAGTTTTTTAATACAGGGTGTCTAGTGTATACGTACACATATTCTATATGATAATGGTTTGGACCATAAGAAGTACAAAAGTCTTATTAAAGTTCTGATTTAATCCAACGGTTTTTTTTTTCAATTGAATATTTTCTAGAAATACGATATTTTGAGACCAGATAGTAGTACTTATAATATTGGCTAGGTCTGTAACGCTGGCCAAATTAGAACATGTTCAAGGTCGTCTTGTGGCATATATCTCCCGTTTCATTATGTGTATCATATCCATAAGAAATGAAAAGTGTGATAACACCAGATGATTGTCACCCGACGTATATGAATGTTGCTAACTGACTAATAAAAAATGCCGCCCATGCATGTCGTCGACGGAAGCTCAAAGAAACTCTTCATGTATTTTTCAGCCTAGCGTTATTTAGTTGTAGGCTATACCACCATCGTTTGCTAATCATACAATGTTGTCAATGTGTTTTATTTGACTTGTTTTTAGATCAATTTATAATGAAAATTAACATAACTGGGTATCATGAATGAGATGGTGAATTATGTGTTACTGAAATGAAATTAACCGCTATAATGTGATTACTGACTGTGGTTAAACAAATTTGCATTAAAATAAACAAAAAGTTAGTCTTATTCCCAGGGTTGGCAAAAATTGTGTTTTTTTTTATTTTAATCAAAAAACACGTATTTTTTTTATTTGAAACAATTCAATATGTTTTAGACATGGATTTTTAATTGTTGAAAAAAAAACATATTTTAAACAATAAAAAATATGTTTTTAAACTTAAATTTATACGGGCGCGTCGACCCAATACATTGTTTATGCTATAAGCCATGCCCATATTGCATCATAAGAAGACGAGGACGATACTTGACAACGGCTCGGCCAATTCGGTGTAATAAATACGTCAAGTTGTCAATAGTGCAATAATTTTTTTGGTGATTGGTTATTGACTACACAGGCACATAAAAAAAGTCGAGTTGGAGAAGGCAGACCTAAGTATTCCCATGAATTCTGACCTGCTGAACACGAATCCGATGTCCATTTTGCCCGATTGGCTCTTGCATTCTTCCTAACCTCAAAAAACACCGTAAGAATGCCCGAAAAAATGAAAATCTGAAAAATTCAGGAGTACATATGATGGCAACAGAAATCGAATGGCGCAAACCAGACATCCCTGCGGGCCTTCGTTTTCGAGATAGAGCAGCTCAAAGTCACCGGAAGGAAAAAAATGTTTTGTTCGCAATTCACGAGGCTCTATATCGGAAACCAAAAAAGCTATAGAATTCTAGTTTGCGCCATTCGATTTCTCTCGCCATTCTACGTACCTCTGAAATTTTTCAGATTTTTAGCTACACTCTCATTTTCTCTGGCATTCTTACGGTGTTTTTTTTGAGATTAGGAAAAATACAACAGCCAATAGGGCAAAACGGACATCGGATTCGTGTTCAGCAGGTCAACATGCATGGGAATACATAGGTCTATCTTCCCGCACTCGACTTTTTTTTTGCTATTAATCGCTTTAAAATTAACACTTAAGAAAACAAATAATAACGGTATATCTTCTATATAATAGTAATATGTTTCGTTCGTTGTACTTATACTACCATACTATTATAACTAGTTGTATTGCATTACATAAAAGTTCATATTTTTTACTTTATTGTTTTTTTTTACCTTATCAAATACAACGATGTTCCGAAAATTGTCCATCAAACACAGTGAAAAAACGCATTGAAAAAATCATGTTTAAAACAATTGTTTTAAACGTGTTTAAAACAAATGTGTTTAAAACAGGTTACTGTGTTTTAAACACTTAAAAAACATGTGTTTAAAACATTTTGTTTTAAAACTGCCTTCCCATCATTAAAATGCATTTGTTAAAGTTAGACAGAAATTTGTCAATAAGGGCATATTGCAGTGGTACTATTGCTTCTCAGTTTAAAGTTTTCGAGAGACTTCAAATGCATTTTGATGAAATATATTTTCAATTTAAGACTGATTATTCAAGATAACACTAAAATTGCGTTATTATTTTTAAATGATAGTGGCAACACTGTGGAGACCACTTCGATGGTACGAGAAGTAAGCACAATTTCCTTGTCTCGTCCGTTTTGTGCTTATAGTTGTACTGTCGACAATAAAAACATTGCTAATTTTTAATTAATTTTAAATACAAAATTAGGTTGGAGTTGGAGAAAAAAACATTTATTAGAATTTTTTACTGCTTTTGGGTTAATAACCCATCGTGCAAAATATTTGTATGTATACAGCAGACATCCTTTATACTGTGACATTCAAAATTACCTGAATGCCACTTGTTAATTTTTATTCTAATAGCAATGAATTTTTGTAGTCTTAAACCACATTTCAGTAAACTTATTATTTAATTTTTCAGTCCAATCCCAAAGCCCTAGTCTTACTGAATCTGGAAGAAATTGTGTTCGTCAATCCAACTTTAAATTATAAATTAGCATACAAGCGCCATCTGTTACTTCTCTTGATAAACACCTACAAGTCATCTGGTACAACAAATATTTAAAAGAAGAAATCTGAATAAGTGAATAAATCCCAAAAATCAATAATCAAAATTATAATTCGATAATTCTGATTAAATTGGAACTCATGCGTGCATAAGAATGATACAGTACAGTAATTGTGTAGATTTGTATTATATTTAAAGAATGATTTATGTTCCCACTACCAGCTACATCTCGCGTATAGAAGTGTAACAGGTTTTTTAGAGATCAAACACGGTAACCGAACAGGTCGTGATGGTCATTTTCCGGTAGATTTCGGAGCGATACAGACGTGCTGTCCGATTAACACCTCATCCAGTGTGGTATGTTAATAAATAGTTGATAATATAAATATAATTACCTTCTGTAGCATTTGTTGTACATGTATTTGCAATTTAATTGTTGAATTTATCATAATTAAACGCGATGTTTGTTGATCACAAATTACCTTCATTCGCGGCGCGTGGCTTGAAAGAGACGCGGTCATGTTAATGTATGAACGGGGTATTTCGAGATATGTGTTTAACTCAGTATTAAGATATATTTAGAGGTAAATTTTATTAATGAGTAATTGAGGTTTAATAAGGGTTTAAAGACAGTTCGAATTTATTAAATTACGTTTCCGTAACCTTGTCGAATAATTAAAAGGAATTTAACTCGATATTAGTAGGGGCGAGAAGGGCATGTTAATGTAATTTATTTAGAGATATACCAGTAATGCATTAACGTGGGGATTTTATCAAACGCACTAAGAGTGCCCACTAATAAACAAGTAATTTCAAGTGTAGTAACAGATGATAACTCTTGTAGGAATGAGGTGTTAAGTTTGTGACGTAAAAGTCACCGTCGAGTCCCGATAGTCCAAAGTGACCAGCGAAAACTCGACTAACCCGGTTAACTTTGAAATGCGGTGAGAGCTGGGTTCGTAGGTAAGGTTAGAATTCAATGTGTCAAACTATTTTAATAACTATGAAAATGCTTAGAAAGTTAATTATATACGAATTATATAAGCTTGGGGGGCGCCAGCCAAATAACTTGACAGAGAATGGGATAGAGAACAAAACAACAAAGTAGAAAGCCAACGTATATAAAGGTAAAGTTTAATAATTAATTATAAAATGTATAAGGTAAATAAATTTAAAAATATGTAAAAAAAATAGGCTTATCTGCACTTTGCAGATATGAATATAGTATCCTTTTAAGAAGGTAGGTATAAACAGTGTAAATACACCCTTAAATTATAAACTATTAAATTTACAACAAGAGATCCATAAGATATTCATTTGTATTTTCATTTTTTAGCACCGAAAGCAGCTGCTCATGGTTTACAAATTGCATATAAAGAGCTTACGACATATTACATATAAACACTAAACAAATAAGAACGTGTTATGTATAAAACGGTGGCAAGAAAATGAGTGGCGACAAACTACAAAAAATATATATATATACGTTGGATTCAGTAGCGCTGGAGGCTGATGAGACTCCTCACAATTTTATGGTTGAACCAAATAAATCTCTCCAGTGGGATGAAAATAATTAATTGTGTCACTTACTTGGTCTATATTACGTACCCTCAGAATCGTACGTATTACCTGGGAAAAATGTACAGTGAACGATGCCCAGACGACAACCCTGGACAACACGTCTGTTTCAAAGTTGCTAGTACCTGGTAACAGTTTCTTTTTTTAAAAAATAAGGGAATACTGTGGTTCCAATAAATCCTTGAAAGGCCAACAAATGTCTGTATTTGTATCTAGGCAGTATTCAACAAAAATAGGGCAATAGGGCTCCAAAAGAAAAACCAAGACAAAGAAAAAAACCTAAAAAATGCCATACCTTAATTTTATTGCCCAGGTATGTATTTATACTAAATGTTAAATATTTAAAAGCAAAATTACTGACCTTAGATGTTCTGAGGTTTTATTTAATTTAATTAAATAACTAAGAGACCTGGAGAACCACTTTTCTCTTCTCTCCACAAATTCTAAAGATGGCCGTCTCTTTTTTGTTCTTTCACCGTAAAAAATTTAATCTTTCTCAATAATATCAAATTTGCTTATTAAAATTCCCTAGATTTATTTGACATCTGTCAATTTGAAACCAAAACAATTCTCGAAATTATTTCTATGAATGACTATGAAAAATAACCAGGTAGCTTACTAAATTTTGAAATTTGACTTAATGATTAGTTATAATAACATCCTAATTTAATACTATTACTTGTTTTAGGAGGCTAACGAAAGGAAACCAGCATAAACATAGACCATATAAGGACGAATAAATAGAGAAGTAGTTACGCTGGAGGATTCAACGTCTTGATAAATAACAAGCAGGTAGTCGAAACCAACTTCACCGATGTGAACCGTCCAGAATTTCAAGACACGAGTGCTTCTTTGTTTATCGCCGATAGGTTACATACTGTGCTTCTGTTGAAAGTATTTCATGTTTAAATTTTATCGGTACTTGCTAATTTTGACTTGCCACACACCCCCTTTTGCTAGATTAAAAATATTAGAGCTTGGCTATAATATTTTTGGATAATTTACTACTCCGTAGTTATAAAGTTCACCTACTGAATAATTCTATAGATACTAAAGTTTAATATTTAACCTAACTAACCTAATTTACTATTTACACGAGTCTAGATTGGTATTACTTTGTCATTAACATAATCAATCTTTGATTGTTAATGTTACTATACTACAAGATCATAATTTTTTTTTTTAAATTATTATTGTTGTCGCGATAACTATGTCATAATCGGGAAAATTTATCTAAATTAATTTACTAATTTTTAAGGAACATATAGGAGCTTGTACTATAACTGGAAAATAAATATGCTCGTCTAAATATGCTTTTTATGGAATTTACACACCAAAACATAATTAGTGAAAACTATATACCATTAAATGTAGAAAGAAAAGAAACAAATAAGACTTCATTCACACGACTTTCACTGGCCAACACATTCACACGCTCAAACAATCTTTTTCTTTTTTTTACGACTCATCTGGTTCAGATCCATGGTATGGTTTTAGATCTTTAACATGATAGTTTCCTACATCTTTACCATCTAGATCTTCTAATTTATAAACGAGTGGAGAAATAACTTTCTTAACAGTGCATAATACAAACTTTGGAGCTAATTTTGCTGCGAAATGTTCTGCTGCGCAAGATAAAACATAGTTTCTTTTCCAAACTTTGTCTCCTACATGGTAAGTATCTGCCTTTCGTTTACGTAAATTATAACTTTTGCAATTCTTGCGGTAAGCTTCTGCCAATCGACGTCTTACATCGTTATACAGATCCGGCAAATTTTTCATATCCTCATTATACTTTTCTCTGTCCATGCTATCCATGTCCATATTTTTTATGTCAACCTTGCCATAATAACTTCCTCGTGACGGAACATATCGACCAAAATTTAACATTGTCGGAGAGTAACCTGTCGCTTCATGGACAGCGGTTCGCAGAGCATACCCAATTTTAGGTACCTCTTGATCCCAACAACGGTGATCAGTGACTTTTAAATATGAACGGATTGCAGTCTCTAATACTCTATTAACCCGCTCTACAGCATTTACTTGAGGATGATAACGAGCATTGTAATAAATTTTCACCTCATATTTTTCAGCTAGGTTTCTGAAAATATTACTTGCAAATTGTGTTCCATTGTCACACGCTAATATTTGTGGAACACCATACACTAGAAATACTTGTTCTTCCACAAATTTTTCTATCAATGGCGCAGAAGCTTTCTTTAAAGGATGAAGTAGACAAAATTTAGTGAAATAATCTGACACTAATAACAAATATGAATATCCATTTTTAGAACGCGGCAGTGGTCCAAGAAGCAGGGGCGCCTTTAGGCCTAGGCGCACTAGGCGCGCGCCTAGGGCCCCACTTTTCCAGGGGCCCCCATTTCCCGATTTATTGAGGTAAAAAAGCGACGTAAAAATTTTATTTCTTTGTTATGTCGTTATTTATTTTCGCTTTACTGATAGCAATAATGATATTTACAACTATCATGAAATACATTTCTTCCCTTTTCCATATCATCTTCATCAGATCTCAATTGCAACAAAAATGACAAAATAAGAATGGTTCATGCGAGAATGTGTTCACGAACATTTGTCGTTTATTTACATTTTATATCATTTGAACTTGAAATCATTTTATAGTTCTTCCTTTGCATTTCAATTTTTTTCATATTTCAATGTAGAAGTCTATAGGAATTTATTGTTTGTGTTTATCGTGTTTGAATATTCTTGAATATTCATTTTTTTAATCTTTATTCACTTTATCACACTGAAAAAAATATGTTCGTAATATTAATGAATCGGTTCATCGACTGAAAAGTGATGAATCCGTTTATAAATATAATGTACGTTTACATAGTAACAATAAATGTGTACATTGTATTAATGAACATATACATTACATCAATAAACAGATTCATAAATTCTCAATGAACTTTCATTCACTGAACATATTTTTTTCAGTGTATTAAAAAAAGATGCAATCAATTAACAGACCAATTTGGCAATTCCTCAGACGTTACTATTTAAGTTTCGGCAGTCAGCACGTGCCAGATGACAAATCAGCTCTTCGGTCTATTTCACATTAATGAAAATAAATCTACTGATAATGATGATGCGAAAATTCAAGAACCTGAGACAAACAATCTAGAAAACCCGAGAAAATAACTGAGAAAATTTTGATTTTGAAACCAGTGATGAGGATTGCGAACAGGAAGAACTATTAGGAAACGATTCTAGTGAATCTGGCGATGATGAACAAATAGAAAAAGAATCTGAAAATAAAGAAAATTTGGAAAAAGAGTATGAGGATGCAAAATAAGCTAATAATCAGTTCACTGCAATGATCAATGCATTAGTATCAACCTATAGAGGCGACATAGATTCCGAGCTATCTCCAGATAAATTGCATCAATTTTTGATATATGTCGGCTTAAGTCGCCTGCTGAAATATATAAAGGACCAGTTGATAGTTCTGAAACTTGGGGAAAATGTTGTCCTGGGCCCCCTGATTAAAATTCCCTTTGACCGAATTCGATTTTTGACCTAGAGACGATTGAAACTATGTGAACATCTGCGAAGGTATGCTTAAATGTTCCATAAAAATTCTGAAAATATTCACACATTTTTTAGAGAAAATAAACATCTTTTGTTTCTTGGTGTTTTTTTTTCAAAGTGCTTCATTCTCCCGGAAAAAAATAAAACAGAAAAAAATAATTTTTTGCAATTTTTTTACGGGAAAAGGAAGCACTTTGAAGAAAAAGTTGAAGGGGCATAAGCTGATTATTTTTACCTAAAGAACTTGCCTGAATATTTTGGGATTTTTCTGAAGTAGAAAAAAATTCAATTTTAGGGAAATTCTTGGTCGAAATTATTTTTGTCTAAGAAATTCTGAAAACCGGTAGGCGTATTCTTTGAACAAAAATAAGCATCTTTTGTCTCTTGGTGTTTGTCTTCAAAGTGCTTCCTTTTCCCGTAAAAAAATACAAAAAATATTTTTGTTTGTTTGTTATTTTTTTCCGGGAGAAGGAAGCACTTTGAAAAAAATGCCAAGAGACAAATGATGCTTATTTTTCTTCAAGAAATGAGCATGAATATTTTCAGAATTTTTATGGTACATTTACGCAGACCTTCGAAGATGTTCACAGTTTCAGTCGCCTCTAGATCAAAAAATCGAATTCGGTCGGACTGATGGTCAGAGAGAATTTTAATCAGGGGATCCAGGAGAATATTTTCCTCAAGTTTCAGAACATTCGACTGAAACCTATTCTTACTATAAAAAACTGCAGAGTCCTTTATTCTCAATGTGTTGCAGGCGACATTTTTTAATGATGAAACCCTTTTGTGTATTTATTTGACCATTCCTGTCAGTAATCCCTCATGTAAACGCACTTTTTCGACGCTCAAAATAATTAATAACCACCTACGAAGTACTTCGGGGCAACAGCGACTTCAAAATTTGTCTCTTCTGGATACTGTATCAGAGGAAACAAAACTGTGATATCAAACGTTTGAATTGACAAGTTTACTAACATATAAAGCCGGAAAAAAATAATATGATAATATGTATTTGTAAAAATATACTTGCCTTCAAATATTGCATAATATTTTTTTAATCGAAGGGCCCTCAAATCTCACAGCGCCTAGGGCCCCAATTTACCTAAACGCGCCCCTGCCAAGAAGATCCACTGACACATATTGCCACGGAAAATTTACTTTTTTGGGTTGTCCCATGAGACCAGGACGAGCAAAATTGCTGACCTTTTGAGCATTGCACACGTTGCAGTGACGTACATATTTCTTTGTGTCTTGTAACATCCTAGGCCAATAATACAATTCCCTAATACGCTGCACAGTCTTGATTGTACCTAGATGTGCTGCTTGAGCATCATCATGACAACTCTTAAATATTTGAAGTCGTTGACCTTTGGGGACAACTAATTTCCAGTCTGGTAAATTTGTATAGTTACCAAAATTCGAGGGTATATGTTTATATAAGGATCCGGCATCTACCTTCCAGTCAGGGTATTTTTTTGGGGATTTCAAAACATTTTGGGTCATTTTTACATACCACTTATCATTTTCAGCATCGTCATTATTTACCATGACTACGCAGACTTCTATCGGAGACCTCGATAGAGCATCGGGTACAACATTTAATGCGCCCTTCCTGTGTTCAATAATCATGTCGAACTGCTGCAATTTAACGGCCCATCTGGCAAGTCTGCCAGAAGGATCTTTCAAACGGTTTAACCATAGGAGGCTATAATGATCCGTTATGACTTTGAACGTAGTTCCTTCGATAAATGCCCGGAATTTTTCTGTCCCGTGCAAAATTGCAATTAGTTCTCTCTCTGTCACGGTATACTTCCTTTCAGCAGCTGTAAGAGTACGACTTGTGAAAGCAATGACAACTTCTTGCCCATCTTCATTCAACTGCGTCAACACACAACCAACGCCTACCTCTGACGCATCACACTGAATTGTGAACTGTTTATTAAAATCCGGGTTAACTAATATGGGTGCAGAAACCAATGCTTCCTTAACTTTTCGGAAAGCTTCTTCCGCAGCTTCATTCCACTCCAATTTCTGTGATTTACGTTTACCTTTTATCAGATTTGTCATGGGTGCTGTTAAATTCGAATAAAAAGGAATGAATCTTCTATACCATCCAACTAAACCGATGAATCTTTTTAATTCCGTCACTGTTCCAGGACGAGGGTAATTTAACATTGCTGAAACCTTTTCCGGATCGGTACGCAAACCTTCGCCATCTAAAAGAAATCCTAAGTATCTTAGTGATGGTAAACAGAACTCACACTTTTCAAGATTAATAGTTAGATTTGCTTGTTTCAATCGTTGAAAAACTTCATTTAAAACATCGATATGTTTTTCGAAAGTTGGGGTAGCAATAATGATATCATCTAAATAGACGAAGACAAATGGTTCCAAAGAATATCCCAAGACTTGATCCATAAGTCGTTGCTGAGTTTGAGCCGCATTATTCAACCCAAAAGGCATTACTACAAATTCAAACAAACCTCTAGATGGAACGACAAATGCTGTCTTTTCACAAGAACTCTCTTCTAGTGGTATCTGCCAAAAAGCTGATTTTAAATCGATACTCGAAAGATAATGTGCACCTGTTAATTTACTCAGAATGTGATCCACATGAGGTAGTGGATAAGCATCTCTTTTGGTAAGACTATTGAGTTTTCTACCATCAAAGCAGAATCTCATGTCACCACTTTTCTTTTTCACCAAAAGAACTGGAGAGGCCCACGGACTGTTTGAAGGACGGACTACTCCCAAGGCTAACATTTTGTCTAACTCCTTGTTAAGATGATCAAGCATGTAAGGAGACATATTATGATGCCTTTGCTTTACTGGTGCTTCGGTGCCTGTGTCAATCTTATGTACAATTGCATTTGTACGACCCAACTTCGTACCAGACATCCACGACAAAGCTTTAAATTTATCTATAATCGTATCCAACTCACTAATTTGATCTGCTGTCAGTTCAGATTTTGACCGAATTACTTTCGCAAGATTAATCTCACAAACTGACATGTTATATAAGCAATCCAAATTCGACTCACCGTCATCGATAAAATATGAAGCTTTCTTACAGTTTAAAACTACTCCGAAAGTCTTAATAAAATCACTACCCAATATGAGACTGTGCGATAATGAAGGAACAACTAAAACTCTGATAACATGCAAAATGTTTCCTATCTGAACTGGCAAATTTACATACCCAGATATTTTCTGCGCGGTACCGTCCGCTGTACTAATATTGACTTCAGGTGCCTCAAACAATTTTAAATCAAATTTTTCTATAAGTCTTAAACCTTTCGCACCAAAAACTGAGTTATTAGCGCCTGTATCCAACAAAGCTACTATACTACTATTAAAAACTTTAATCTTAATATAGGGTCTATTATCATTGTCTTTCCGAACTAATACTAAATTCGACTCGGGGTTCATATTACCAATATTGCTGTCTTCATCGCAAACCGCTATTATACTATCCAGATCATCAAATTTTTTAGTTGCCGTAGTGTCGTGACAAATACCAGTAGCCTGAGAAACTAAGTCCTTGGAATAAAAACTTTTCACGAAATCTTTCCAAGCATTCCATTCAACCAAAGTGGTTTTACCGTGAGAAAATTTGTTTCCAAAGCCATAATTATTTTTATTTCTTTTTGTGGTTATGGTATGTACAGTTGGATGCAAAGCATTTTGAAATGAAGCTCGATTTCTGTAGACCTTAGCATTAGAATAGCTCGAGAGACATCGGCCTACTGAGTGCCTCTTGGTCTGGCGTTTTTTGAACACCTCTCACAATTTGGACGAATCACGCCCTCTCTGCCGCAACTATAACAATGAGGGGTTTTCTTGACTCGGGGACATTCACGTTTGACATGACCTGTCTGTTTGCAAGTGAAACATTTTACTTCATCAACTCTGTTGACTCTATCACGGTTAGGACCATTGTTGTTTCTCCTGGGCAACGTTGAGTATCCAGTGCTACGTGTCCTCGATGTGAACTCCAAATCAGGTTCCATTGTTGTAACATGTTTCCGAGAATTACCATTAATTCTTTGTTTCCGTAAACTATTAGCTTCTTCTAAAGTTCGGCACACTTCTCCAAGTTGATCAACTGAGGTTATATTTTGCAGAGCCAAATGCATATGATAGTCAGGTAGAAGATTTTGTCTGATCGTTTCTAATTTTTCAGCATGTGGTACACCTTTGACTAAGCGAGAAAAAAGATTTTCCATTGCCGCTATAT
Source organism: Stenurella melanura (assembly GCA_963583905.1). Taxonomy (NCBI): domain Eukaryota; kingdom Metazoa; phylum Arthropoda; class Insecta; order Coleoptera; family Cerambycidae; genus Stenurella; species Stenurella melanura. Next base: position 135,595,501 of record OY757313.1, on the reverse strand, counting down.
AAATTACAACAGGTTCATTCTCACCCTGCTTTCGAGCGTTAATCTGTTCCATAAGTTCTTTGTCGTGTCTTGGAGACAGAAAATCTTTACGTAACAGTGATACCAAACCATCCCAATTATCAACTTTATTCCTTGCATGTCTATACCATATTAGAGCTTGACCTGTGAATAATTCTACTGATGACCTGAAAAGTTCCTCCTTTGAAACATTACGTGAGAAGCTTAACTCTTCGACTTGCTCCAGAAAAGAGTTAACAGAGAATTGTGCTGTTGTACCATCAAATTTCAATGACCATTTGTGGAGTGGATAGGACTTACTATTAGTATTATTCGAAGTAGAAGGCAATTGAGGTCCCTGTTGTGCCTGATTATGTCTCTCTAATATTTCCTCGATATCTCCTTCGAGTGATGCAACCAAAATTAAACTATCTCCCTGAAATCCACTAGCTTCCTTGCTAATATTGTCAGGAAATCGCCTGAGCCTACCGTTCAGATGTGTTAGTCGAGTACGGATCCTTTTGTAAATTTCATCATTCGTACCATCGAAGTTATCAACCAACTCGGTTACGGAATCTATGCTATCCTTGATTTCTTCACGCTCATCCTCAAATTTGAAATCCTGAACTTCATGTTGCACCGCTGGTCGAGCCAAATCTTTTTTAGTTCCCTTCTCAAAAATTTTCTCTTTTGAGGTATATCTGCTGAAGACGTAGTTATCCCTCGTATCTTCAACTCGTAGTTTACTTCATGCACCCTCAAGTAATTTGGTTCCATATCATAACTGATGTCCATATTTGCCAAAATTAGTAACCCAAAATGCAATTTTTATAATGCCGAATGAATTAAATTACCAAGTAAAAAAACACCCCGTATAATAAACACCTATTATAACAATGTTATCCAAAATAACAACAGTTTATAATCCGCTAAACGCAATAAATGAAGTGCCTATTTCAGATTAAAATAGATTGTACCAAGTTCACTAGCTCTCTCAGATACACCCTGTATAACACACTATTACAACAATATATTGCAACAAACATGTGACATACACATAAATTTCAATAAATAAGGTGTGTAAATAATACTACACAGAAATGCACCCTCTGCTGCGCACCCTGTATAAACCAATACACTCTGACAATGAGAGAAATACAAATAAACGTGTTACTACACACTAACAGAAAATAACTGTTAATATTTCTTGGTATTATAATATCAACTGCCCTATAATTTGTAACATTTACTATCAAATAAATGATGAAAATTTTGCCACAATTGTGTATTATTTACCGCCCTGTAAATTCAAAAACTGTAATATGGTAATATAGATCAGTTAGTACTATTCAGTAATACACCTATAGTAAAAATTATTATTTATGATATCTCAGATACCAATATTCCTATATAAACCCTGTATATCTTATAATTTAGCAAAGTACTGAATTTTATATTTAAAAACTGCACAGCAAGCAACGTTATCTGACGACAAACTGAAAACTCGGTTACACACGGTTTCAGTGGCTTCTACACTTCTTTTACTGCTATTAGGTTAACCAATTTTGTTTGTTTTGTCTCTTAAGGAATAGGGAAAGGTAATTAAGGAAAACAAGCTTATAGCACCGGCTAAGATGAAAGAAATAATAATTTAACAACTTCTAACAAGGTCCCACGCTTGGTTGCGCCACTTTTGTGACGTAAAAGTCACCGTCGAGTCCCGATAGTCCAAAGTGACCAGCGAAAACTCGACTAACCCGGTTAACTTTGAAATGCGGTGAGAGCTGGGTTCGTAGGTAAGGTTAGAATTCAATGTGTCAAACTATTTTAATAACTATGAAAATGCTTAGAAAGTTAATTATATACGAATTATATAAGCTTGGGGGGCGCCAGCCAAATAACTTGACAGAGAATGGGATAGAGAACAAAACAACAAAGTAGAAAGCCAACGTATATAAAGGTAAAGTTTAATAATTAATTATAAAATGTATAAGGTAAATAAATTTAAAAATATGTAAAAAAAATAGGCTTATCTGCACTTTGCAGATATGAATATAGTATCCTTTTAAGAAGGTAGGTATAAACAGTGTAAATACACCCTTAAATTATAAACTATTAAATTTACAACAAGAGATCCATAAGATATTCATTTGTATTTTCATTTTTTAGCACCGAAAGCAGCTGCTCATGGTTTACAAATTGCATATAAAGAGCTTACGACATATTACATATAAACACTAAACAAATAAGAACGTGTTATGTATAAAACGGTGGCAAGAAAATGAGTGGCGACAAACTACAAAAAATATATATATATACGTTGGATTCAGTAGCGCTGGAGGCTGGTGAGACTCCTCACAATTTTATGGTTGAACCAAATAAATCTCTCCAGTGGGATGAAAATAATTAATTGTGTCACTTACTTGGTCTATATTACGTACCCTCAGAATCGTACGTATTACCTGGGAAAAATGTACAGTGAACGATGCCCAGACGACAACCCTGGACAACACGTATGTTTCAAAGTTGCTAGTACCTGGTAACAGTTTCTTTTTTTAAAAAATAAGGGAATACTGTGGTTCCAATAAATCCTTGAAAGGCCAACAAATGTCTGTATTTGTATCTAGGCAGTATTCAACAAAAATAGGGCAATAGGGCTCCAAAAGAAAAACCAAGACAAAGAAAAAAACCTAAAAAATGCCATACCTTAATTTTATTGCCCAGGTATGTATTTATACTAAATGTTAAATATTTAAAAGCAAAATTACTGACCTTAGATGTTCTGAGGTTTTATTTAATTTAATTAAATAACTAAGAGACCTGGAGAACCACTTTTCTCTTCTCTCCACAAATTCTAAAGATGGCCGTCTCTTTTTTGTTCTTTCACCGTAAAAAATTTAATCTTTCTCAATAATATCAAATTTGCTTATTAAAATTCCCTAGATTTATTTGACATCTGTCAATTTGAAACCAAAACAATTCTCGAAATTATTTCTATGAATGACTATGAAAAATAACCAGGTAGCTTACTAAATTTTGAAATTTGACTTAATGATTAGTTATAATAACATCCTAATTTAATACTATTACTTGTTTTAGGAGGCTAACGAAAGGAAACCAGCATAAACATAGACCATATAAGGACGAATAAATAGAGAAGTAGTTACGCTGGAGGATTCAACGTCTTGATAAATAACAAGCAGGTAGTCGAAACCAACTTCACCGATGTGAACCGTCCAGAATTTCAAGACACGAGTGCTTCTTTGTTTATCGCCGATAGGTTACATACTGTGCTTCTGTTGAAAGTATTTCATGTTTAAATTTTATCGGTACTTGCTAATTTTGACTTGCCACAAGTTGACCCTTCAGATTTGAAGTTAATCCTTAAATTGGGAATTTTACCATACATTTGGCTTAACTGTGTGCCAGGAAAAATTGGGTAGCTGCTATAATCCAGGAGAACCAGACTATTCGCCAAGGAGTTTTGTAATCCAAGGTTGGAGTGGCTTGGTAGGGAATAGTCCTCGCTGGATGAGAGCACCAAGTTGTTTGGTTTGGTAACAGTTCCGACGTCTAAATTCTTGGGATCTCTACGGAGTCAATAATCGAGTGGTGGCAACACAAAAGGATTCAGTAAGACGAGGACCAGGGTTGGTTACTGCAGAACCCAGCCGGTGGTAATTGTATCAACTGAATTTGCTTTTCAACATTTCTTTTCAACGTTCAACTTTCAACGACATTATTCAACATTCGACAAACTTTTATACATTTCTAAATTGTTTTATGTTATATATTGCCTTCAGCTAATTATTAATTTTCTTCCATTTAATTACTTAATCACCGCTTAGCAATAATTTGTCATATTTTGTAAATTTTTTGGTCTTCAACCTAGTCAAACTTATTAATTAAATATATAACTTTCTGTAAGGAAGTAGCTACATCCAACCATAAGGTGTAACATTTCAATTAGTCAAAATTAACCATTTCAAGTTTTATAATAGAGTCAATAAACCAGATATTTTTAACTTAGTGTTGATAATTTCATGAGTATCTATAACATTAATTATCTCTGAGTAGTCACAGTCGTACAATTGGACAAGTACGTTATAGATGCTTTTTTTAATATGACTACTGGCGCCTAACAAAAAAAAATAAAAATTTTCTTGAATAATTTCCGAACCACGACCCAGTCTCCACTATCTAAACGAGAACCGGGCAACCTCAACTTCCTAACCTGCTGGGGGCAGAAGTTGGTGGTACAATACATCCTGAATAAACTTATGTCGCAGTGAAATTTGCAACAATCCTCATCACTGGATTTTCGGCCATCGTTGACGATTAAATAAATTTTGAAAAGGAAAAGATTCCTAGAAGTTTATGGCAGTTTCAAATATGTTTTATAGTGGAGTAAAACTAAAATTCCTAGGGAATTGTCTTACTATAGCAATTTTTTTGCTGGAACTTATTGAAAACATTTCAAAAAGTGTAGTAAAAAGTTTCGGATTGAATCCGTGTGGCGGAAAGCGTTTGTTTAAACAAAAGAATGCTCAGAATCCCGTTTTTTCGCAGTTTTTCTTAAATATTTCTGCCCTGGTAGCACCAATATTGCCACAATATATAATCCATATAGGACCAATATATGAATATTGGTCCTATATAGGACCAATATTCATATAGATAGAGTGCAAGTGGTCGATTATAATGGTGAAAGGTCGTCAACTATGTTAGTAAGTGCAGGAGTGCCTCAAGGTTCCATCCTAGGTCCACTCCTATTTCTTATATGAATGATTTCTCAAATTATATGAACAATGTAAATAGCATACAATACGGTGACGACACCACTCTGTATATGAGAGGGACAGATATAACAGAGTTAAATGAAATTAATGCCTCAGCTCAAACTCGTGCTGATGACTGGTTCGCTGCCAATAGATTATCTCTTAACAAAGATAAAACAATATATATATATATATATATATATATATATATATATATATATATATATATATATATATATATATATACGCTTTACGTTAAGAAATTCTATAGATGAATCCACAAAATTTCTAGGTATTATTTTAGACAAAAGCTTAAATTGGAAAGACCACATCAACATGGTAGCTAACAAACTGTCAAGCCTAGTATTCCTACTACGTAAAATAGCGTCATATGTTCCAATAGAAATAATTAAAATAGCATATATCGGACTATTTCAACCACAATTGTCTTATGGTGTACTTATATGGGGAAATTCGATCGAATGAAGTAGGATATTTCTATTACAAAAAATGGCAATTAGGGCAATGACTAACAATACATCACGTGTTACTTGTAGGCCCCTATTTGCTGAATTAAAAATTTTAACGTTCCCAGCATTATAAATATATCACTGTCTAATCTACATAAAAAAAATGAACAACAATTTCAGAAACAAAGTATCAACCATAAGTATCAGACTAGAAAATCTAACGAATTAGTTCTCCCCCAATATAGACTAGAAAAAACCCATAAAAGGTTTTTGTATATGGCTATAAAAATGTACAATCAATTGCCTAACAAAATAAAGGAATTATCTTTCTCCAAATTCAAAATAGAGATCAAAGAACTACTCACCACTCTAGTACCATACAGTATCGAAGAATATTTTGATAAAGTATTTGATACACCATAACTAATAGTCGTCAATTATATATATTTATTATTTACTGCGTCTTAACTTCATTCATTAATTTTTCGGTAGTTTACTTTTTTTATTATTTTAACTTATAAAACTTAATATTGTCTTATTATAAATTTGTAAAAGTAGTGTATGTGATTGTCATTTTAGCCCTAAGTGTATCTTCTAAAATATTTTATATGTATTTGTTGTGAGTTCTATGTATGTATGTTCTTTATATACTTTGACAATGCTAAAACTAATGTAAAGTTATTGAGCAAATAAAGCAGTTTATTATTATTATTATTATTATATTGGTTCTATATGGATTATATAATCCATATAGGACCAATATATGAATATTGGTCCTATATAGGACCAATATTCATATATTGGTTCTATATGGATTATATATTGGTACATTATTGGTGCTACTAGGGTGGTTGTATAACCCGTATCGCAATATAGAAGGAGATACAAATTATTCACAATGAAAACTAGGTTTGTCCGAAACTTCTTGGTCAATATGCCAAGTCGTAAAACATTAAGAAATTTTAGGGAGGTTGTTTTGAAACAATTGATGATATCTTGAACGCACATATTGTAACGAAACTTTAGAAGAATACACCCTTTGCGGTGTTACTCCATCAAGCCAAGTTTCAAGTTAAAATGTTTACAATAACTCCTAAAAGACAATCGCAAATTCGAAAATCGAATCGTCGACTGTTTATGGGCATCAAGTCGTATATCAAAAATTTTTATTTCAGATTATAGTTGTTTTTATGTTTTTTGCGGTGGTATAAAGAAAGATGAATTTAAAATTTTTTAAAAGATGAATTGTAAATTTTTTAAAACCAATTTTATTCTTCTATTTTATTTTTTTTTAAACAAATGAATTTTACTCAATAATTTTTTGCCCAAAAATAGAAATTATTGGTATATGTTAAAAGAACATAAAAAACACTCTTTAAGAAACCGTTTTACCTGCACCAATTGGGATCCTATATATGACACGTTTTTGCATTATGACCAAGTTATAAGCAAGAAAAGAGACATCATGACTTGAACATTTTTTTGGTCTTAAAAATTTTAAAATTTATTTTTCTTTATGCCACCACAAAGAACATAAAAATAACTGTAATCTGACATACAAATTTTTGATGTACGACTTGATGCCCATAAACAATCGACGATTCGACTTTCGATTGTTTTTTAAGAATTATTGTAAACATTCTAATTTGAAACTAGGCTTGATGGTGAAACACCACAAGGGGTATATTCTTCTATTCACATATTCGTCAGAATATGTGCATTCGTGTTCAAGTTATCATCAATTGTTTCAAAATGACCTTCCTAAAATGTCTTCATGTTTTGTGACTTGGCATATTGACCAAAAACTTTCGGACAAATTTAGATTTATTCGAAATTTCATTGTAAATAATTTATGTCTGTTTCTTTATTGTGATACGGGTTATACAACCAGAGATATTTAAGAAGAACTGCGAGAAAACAGAATTCTGAACATTCTTTTGTTTAAACAAAAGCTTTCCGCCACAGGGATTTAATTTTAATATTTTCAACAAATTCCAGCAAAAAATTGCTCTAATAAGACAATTCCTATCTAGGCATTTAGACGCTTTGATTTACTCCGCTATTATTCCGTTTCAACTTTTCAAGATATTGCAAGAAGGTTCTTAATTTCAAATAATTATTTTCTTTCGTGACTTAAAAGTTAAACATAATAAAGAATTAAACATAACTTCCATAGAGCTTGGATAATGAATAATAATCAAGATATTACTAGCAGTTGAACTAACTTAAGAGCTGTGTATTCACCTCGACTGATTAGAAGAAATAAATAATTTAAAAACTTAAAGAACACACTTTTAACAACCACCTAAAGCTGCTATAAAAATGCACTGGAATAGAAAATAATATTAATAATAATAGTAATTATGTAGGGGGATTCTCATTAAACAAGATGATAAATTGCGTTTTTTCGGAATTTTTGTTGGGAAAACTATTAGACAAATCATTTTCAAACTTTGAATATACGTTTATTATTCATTAAAGCGATTACATTAAAATTTTGATATGATTATAATAAGAATTGTGCCTTTGGTGCCCCTTGAAGTGAGACGCCTTCCAAAATTTCTCGGTTGCTGGCTGACACAATTCTTTCTCTCCAAATCTAAAACAAGAAAATGAAATTTCTTTTTACTGCTTGTGAATATAGGTATGGCGTGAACTAGGGAGAATTTCTTTTTTCAAAAAATGAGGACACTGCGACGCATGAAAAAAATAATTACTTTTTTCTTTTTACATTTTTTATAAGAAAAAGTTTTGCATGTATTTTATTTTCCCAAATTTACGAAAAAGAATGTTGTGATCTCAATAAATGTGCCAAATTTCAGAGCAATCGGCTTAATAGTTCTTGAAATATCACGTCAACGTCTTGTGATATCATTTTGGCGTGATATCTCAAGTATTATTAAGCCGATTGCTTGAAATTTGGCATATTTATCGAGAACACATCTGTATTTCTCATCAACTACGGAAAATGTAATACATGCATCATAAAGAATGTGAAGGGAAAAAAGATTTTTTTTCATACGTCGCAGTGTCCTCATTTAAAAAAAAATGTAGTTCATGCCATACCTATATTCACAAGAAGTAAAAGAAATTTGATTCTTTTGTTTTAAATGTTCTGGAGACAAGGAATTGTGTCAGCCAGCAACCGAGAAATTTTGGGAGGCGTCTCATTTCAAGGGGCACCAAAGCCACAATTCTCATTATAATCATACAAATTTGAATGTGTTTTATCTATAAAATTCTCACCTATAAATGGCAAAACCTATTTTAAGCGCTCCGTTCGCTACAAAAAATGACCGGTCTTTACTTTTTGCTTGCTCTTTATCTGTAGGTGCAGGGGAGGGGGGGTGAACAAGACTTACTATGTCCCAGGCTGTGGAAGCCTTGTTGACCAAATTCCTAAAAAACGCGATTTATCAGCTGTTTAATGGGAATCACCCCTTAATAAACGTAAAACGTGGAGCGCCCGATGAGTGAAATTTTCTGTTTTTCTATGTATTTGAACGCCCCTCGCTCTTACGTTTATTAACATTATAATAATTATTATTATTTTCTTCTTTTTAATTTTGTCCCAATTAGGCTGGTGTGTTTTATCTATAAAATTCTCACCTATAAATGGCAAAACCTATTTTAGGCGCTCCGTTCGCTACACAAAATGACTGGTCTTTACTTTTTGCTTGCTCTTTGTCAGTAGGTGTAGCGAAGGGGGGTGAACAAGACTTTCTATCTCCAGGCAGTGGAAGTATTTCAGGAAGTTGGGTCTAGGGCCAAATCTGACGACAGGAAATGCTGGGAGGGGTATTTTTAGATTTTTCGTTGCAAGCAAGAAGTCTCAACAAGGCATCGATGTGGAATTTCAACAAGAATTTACCAGGTCACATGACTGCTTCCACCATCCGGATATAGTAAGCCTTGTTGACCAACCTCCCCTGCACCTACTAACAAAGATCAGGCAAAAAGAAACTGGTCATTTCTTGTAGCGAGTAGTGTCTATTTGTCATCTTAAAGTCGTTTTGAATTCTTGAATTTCGACTAAATGTTTATAATCTGCGATCTCAAAAATAACCAGATGCCAATTTTCAGATAAATTAGACGATAAATTTTATCCGCCATATTTACGCTGCCATTTTGAATTGTTGAGTTTCGACATATATTCATAATCCGCAACCTCAATGACCTTCAAATACCGATTTTCAGATATTCAGTTCGAAAGCTATGAGTAGAGAAGTTGAAAATATTATCTTTTTGATCAGTTTTGCATTATGGAAAACTTCCTCAAATAATATTTTTCGAAAGATGCGATAATAAAGGTATTTTAGTCTAAAACCGATTTTTAAAATATGTAATTTTTCGACATGAACGCCTGAACTAAGACTTTACCTAGCCTTTTTTCTTTTATCAAAAATCAAAATAGCAAAGTCAATAACAACATAACATATGATGCATATTTTATGGCAAACGCTTAGCAGAAAACTAGAAAGTTATGGATGAGAACCTCTATAAACGCAAAAGCTCCCTTACGGTATTGATTGTTACATATTACTAATAAACGTCTACGTATATTATTTTCGTCGAATTCAAGTGCGTGACCAGGATGGTAATAACTACAAAATTAATTTAATATAAAATGAAATATGATTAAAATACAAATTCAAGTGTTACATTTTAAGACGAAAAAGCAATTAATACCACACGTGGCATGTTGCTACAATTGCTGTAATCCCTCTAAAAGTAATAATTCAAACATTCGCAACAATTCATTTTATAATCGTACTTTGAATTATATAAATATTATCATTGGTATACAGACTGTCTATTTTACGAGGCCCACACCAAATATCTCGCTTAATATCTATTGTAGAAGAATAAAGTTTTAGAAACAGTTATCCCATTTTTTGTGAGCTATATTTCAGTAAAAAGAAATTTGAAATCCATAGACCACTTTATGAGATATATTACAAAAACCTGAAAAATAGGAAAACCACAAACGGTTATAGCTTCCTTATTTGAGGAGATACGAAAAAAGTTAAAGGAATGAAAGTTGACGGCAAAGACAATAAGAATAATAACGTGTATCAAAAAAATCGAAAAATGCAGTTGGCTTTGACATACGCTATTGTGCAAAAATGAAAAATACATATCTCAAAGTAGGCCATGACGCCATTAATTCCGTTATTTTTTTCTCATTCCAACGATATAAAACATGTCACAGAAATTTTAACCGATAGTGTCAATATTTAATATTTTACGAATACCACAATTCATATAATTGAATCGTAACAATCAGCTGTGCCATAATTAGTGAAAAACAATGTATACAGTTATTAATAAATTTGACAGATTGTCACTGTTGTATGTTGTATGTTGCGTTGTCGAGTTCTAAGACAAATTTTGTATCAGTAATTATGGTGTACACCAATAATAACAAATTCGATATGATTAGCATTTATTGTCAGTGCAATTTTGACGCTGAGATGGCAGTCACGGTTTACGGAGATAGATTTCCAGATGCTCCGCAGCCAAATCGAACTATGTTTAGGAAGTTAGTTCAATATCTAAAAACGCACGGTTCATTTTCAAAAAAAGTAGTAAGGCGATCGCATGTTGCGGATAATGTAAGAAAAGTGAATAGAGTAATGAATTATGTTAACCAAAATGAGGAAACCTCTTTGAGACAAATTCAGAGAAACTGTCGCATAAAAAAAGACAGTGCAAGAAAAATATTGAAAAAAAAACGGATTTCGATGCTACAAAATGAGGAAAGTTCAACATTTAAATGAGGGAGATAAGCCAAGGAGAGTCTTTTAGGGACTAAAGTAATTGGACCTTATTTTTATGATGGCAAATTAACCGCTCGTAGATACCTTAATTTCCTGCAAAACGAATTTCAAGATTTTCTTTATGAATTAACAGTGGCAGAAAGATTAAATTATTCATATTTTCAACAAGATGGGGCTCCACCTCACACTGCTGTAATATGTACAAATTATTTAAATCAAGTTATGCCAGATAGCTGGATAGGCACCTATGGACCCATTCTATGGCCAGCTCGACCACCAGATATTACTCCCTTGGATTTTTTCGTCTGGGGTTACATTAAAGACAAGGTATTTCAAACTGCCCCTGAAAATATTGAGGACATCAAAACCAGAATTCGAAACGCATGTGAGGCAATTACTCCTGAAATGCTCCAAAATGTAATGCGTGACGTGTCTCGTAGAGCACGTTTATGTGTCAGAATGCATGGTGCACAATTTGAGCATTTGTAGTTAGAAAAATAAATACACACAATTTCTTTTCAATATAGTAGTAGGTAGTACTGTTATACATAGTTTTTCGTTTTTTCTTTGGATGTTCGTTTTGTACTTGTATTTTTATTTATGAGATATTTATTGGTTTGTATTAAATTGTAATAAATAATTACGGAATTATAATTATTATAAAGTGAATTTTTACTATTATGGCACAGCTGATTGTTACAATTCAATTATATGAATTGTGGTATTCGTAAAATATTAAATATTGACACTATCGGTTAAAATTTCTGTGACATGTTTTATATCGTTGGAATGAGAAAAAAATAACGGAATTAATGGCGTCATGGCCTACTTTGAGATATGTATTTTTCATTTTTGCACAATAGCGTATGTCAAAGCCAACTGCATTTTTCGATTTTTTTGTTACACGTTATTATTCTTATTGTCTTTGCCGCCAACTTTCATTCCTTTAACTTTTTTCGTATCTCCTCAAATAAGGAAGCTATAACCGTTTGTGGTTTTCCTATTTTTCAGGTTTTTGTAATATATCTCATAAAGTAGGCTATGGATTTCAAATTTCTTTTTACTGAAATATAGCTCACAAAAAATGGGATAACTGTTTCTAAAACTTTATTCTTCTACAATAGATATTAAGCGAGATATTTGGTGTGGCCCTCATAAACTAGACAGTCTGTATATATCTGACAAATTCTGTTTACATTACATCCACTTGGTGGAGTGGAATGACTTCCACATCCACATAGTAGAGTGGAAGTAAGGATATTATTTTTATACGATTCGAAAGTAAATATGCGCAGAAAAAAACAGACAGACAGATCGACCAATAGACAGAATTTTGTAACTTCCACTCTAATACGTTGATGCGGAAGTAAGATTTGCGAAGGACCAGTCAGCTTACGCCAATGGCAGAAACTAAATGTGGATTATTGCTGAAATAAAATAGAACTACCCTTGAATTGGATTTGAAGGACTTTCGTGATGTTGATCTTTCGTCGTTAGGCCCAACAATTTGCAGGGCACGAATAATTTTTAACAAGCGTCTTTCTATATGAATAAGATTGCTATATTAGCTGAGTCAAAGAGTCGAGATATTGGCCCGATTTTGTTACAAATAAGGCTAAAAAAACGGCCAGAAACCGTCCTGCACGGACGTGCGATAGCAAGGGTTTTAATGTGAACTTCTGGGTTGAATCTATCCCTCCATGGAGTGGGAGAATGACAAAATTTATCGCTCATTATCATTCAACCCCTTCAATGGTAATGACATGTATACTTCCATTAGTGCTCGACAATATTTAGAGGACTGGATGGAAGTTTAATAGTAGTCGAACTTTTTTATTTGAATAGGTTTAGAATGTGACGAAATGTCTAAATTTTAAATTTGAGCTAAAAAAAATATTCATTTTCTATTCCCTTTAGACGGTCCACCGTGTATATTTTCCAGAGAAAGTCTAACCATTTCTTCGGTGGCAGTTGCGTTAGCTACCTACCAAATCCGACTCCGTCAGTAGTTTTTTAGTTAATGCACTAACAGACAGACAGACGGACAGACAGACAGGTTGACCAAATTAAAAAACCCGTATTTTCGTAATCTACATGATCTGGAACGTGAATTACTGAAAATATCTTGGAGGGAGATTTTTCCTCGAATACAATACTTCCCTTCGGTATGCGAGGGAAGTATCATTACCTAATATCGATATTGAGGTTGGTTAAAAATACATTCGATTTTGTTATATATTCATTTTTCATCGACCTTAATATCAACATCAGACAATAAGATTTAATGACGACATGACGGTGAAACTTTAATTTCATTCATATTTTAGTAACTGGTTTATTAAATGCAATTCAATATTTTCTCCCTTTTTAGTAGTCATATTCCATGTTATGTTATGCAATTATGACAATTTTAAATATTTAAATTTTGGCATTAGATTCAGTATCAGCTCTTCCGAAAATACTCAATTCTCGTATATTCTTCAATTGAAAGTACTTTGTTCCTATTTTTGCTCAACTTATACTAGATGTAGCTTGATGATATGGGACTACCGCCGAGCCATACTCTACAGTTTCAAAAGATATCCCTAGATATCTCCTAAGCCATTCCAGAACAAACGCAAAACATACATACGGGTTAAAGTCGGTTAAAAATGGGTTCTTAGTTCGACCCATATGTAAGTTTTTACAAGCCTTTATTCCACTTCAACATGTATGTCAGTTAAGCGTCAGTGAGTTTAGTTCGGGTGTTGCAAGTCAGTTTTGAATCAATTCCAATTAATGTATTGCCTTGAAATTTTGCATGCTTCTGTATAATAGGGGAGCCCTCGACCAAAATTTCCTGTCATCACAGCTTGACTAAGTCCATTCGTTGGCAGTGGCCAAATTTTCAGTTATTATTTTACCTAGCTTCTTTGGCACCAAAAACATGTAATTTTGTGGGAAACTGACGTACCGTGATGACAAGGTTTTCCAAGTGTCAGAAAATTGGAAGTTTTCAACTACTAGAGGGCGAGGTGGGAAATGTCAGTCATTATTTCTCCTACATAGTCTAACATTACCTTTAATAGGAACAAATAAACTGACGTGCCACGATAAAAGAAATAGGCCTGCGGTTCATCGCAATTTTGCGTTCATCGGGTGACTAAATTTAAAAAAAAAAAGTTATATGAATAAAACCTTTTGAAATTTGTTCCTTAGGTGTTCCTGACAATGTTAATAAAAAAAATCTATTCATGCAGGCCTTTAATTGTTATAAACAATTAATTTGTTCACTAAGAAAAAAGTATTTCTAGTGACTGGAAATTTTTTTAGCTAAAGTCGACCAAAGTAAACACTTTTTATTCTTTATGATTTTTCAAAAAAATGCTTCCTAAAACAGTTATGGCCAACTTTATGTCGAAAAAACGCGAAATTCTCCGACTTGAGAATTTTTTTCTCGCTCATTTTTACACTTACAAAAAACAAAACCAAACAATTCCCCGTAGAATAACGCGAAATTTTTTATTTTTTGGTTTCATTAATGGGAGCATGAAAAAATTTCATTCAGGGAACGCGAATTTTTATAAAAAAAAAACTCGTGCGCGCACGCCCAGCTGCTCGATTGGCTGGACGCATATAATATATTGTATCTATATACCTATGTATATATACTTTTTTCACACGTTCGGAGTTTTTGCTATTTATTTCTTGAAAATTTGTCAAAGTTTTTATGGAATGTAATGTAATTTCAATTAAATATATTTAGCAATATTCAATAATAGAAAAATTCGAAAAAATCTAAAATGATAGTGCATGCCACTCTAGAAAAAATGGTAGTACCTCTTAAATAAAATACTTAATATTCACTGTAAAAAACTCGCGTTTTTTAATGAATTTTTTTTATGCTCCCATTAATGGAATTAAAAAACAGAAAATATTGCGTTATTCTACGGAAAATTCTCTACAATTCTGTGTAAAAACGTGTAAAAATAAGCGAAAGTCTTGAAAGTCGGAGAATTTCGCGTTTTTTTCGACATAAAATTGGCCATAACTTTTTTAGGAAGCATTTTTTTTTGAAAAATCATAAAGAATAAAAAGTGTTTATTTTGGTCGATTTTAGCTAAGAAAATTATTTCCAGTCACTAAAAAAATTTCACTCTTAGTGAACAAATTAATTGTTTATAACAATTAAAGGCCCGCATGAATCGAAAAAATGTTTCCATAAACATTGTCACGGACATCTAAGGAACTAATTCCAAAAGGTTTTATCCGTATGAAATTTAGTACACCCTTTCATTTTCCAAGCGTTTAAATGGTGATGAACCGCAGGCCTAAAATGGATCGTTTACTTTTACGTGTTCGATAAACGAATTCATGCCTTGAGCAACGCCAGAGATGTCAGTAGCAATGGAACTTTTTCTTCAGGGAGTGATAAACTATTGAAAGATAATCGAATTTTTTATGCCGGAATATGCTCTAAAATCCTGGTCGAGGGCTGCCCTACTGAGTATCGATGCCAAGGCAATATTCAAAAAATTCGTAGAAAGTGGGCTATTATAACTTAAAAGAAGAAATAAAAGGGGGTCAAGGTTGTATCCCCGGCGCCTCCGGCAAAAATTGAATAGTGTTGGCAGAATTGAATAAATATTATAATTTCTACTAACCGCCTTCTTAACGATAATTTAATTTTTCCAAATTTTGTCCGAACTATTTAAAATTTAAAGACTGTTTGTCAAGCAATAATGTTCATTCAACATTTTATAGTCATTACTCATTTTCTGATTCTTCATTGCAATTCAAGTAGCAGCGCTGAAAGAAATGTTAATAATTCACTTTGTCCTTCATGTTAATAGGACTCAGCGTTTTGCATTAACAATATAATTATATAATAAATCGGTAATTTCCAATTGTCTTGAATGTGTTCGTGTGCATCATTTAAATTAACAAATTTTACATTACAATATATAATGAATGCATTAGTGACTTCAACCCACGTAGCGACGGTTGATGCTGGATGTTGACTTTACACTATAGATATTAGATTTAATTCATTCTAATGAGTTGGTAAACCCTAGTGCGGTGCTCTACGTGTTGTGGTTTAAGTAACACTTAAACGAAACGAACGGGGCCACTACCCACTATTTGTTATTCACCGGATTCACTCTGCAAAATTCGCTGGATTTATCCTGAAACATTATTTATTCGAATGATGTGGATATCATTTGCATTCATTATATAACTCAGTGTGCCAACGTCTGACTCTTGTGCTGTTCCACCAGCATTTTATATAAATATGAAACTACACTCAGGTTACAGCGAAATATCGGAAATAAATCCTACACAGAATAGTCCGGATTCTAGGATTCTAGCCTTTAAAAAGATGGTTCTAAAATGTTTCTATTGAATTCGCAAGTTTGAATCCGGAGGTCGGAATATTATCCACAATTGGAGAGAGACATCAAAAATATTTCTCAAAAATTTGTTCGTCTCTACAAATTACAATATTTTCTGTTAACGTCGTAATCCTTCCTAAATTTATAGTGCAATATTTATTATCTCTAAATTTCAAAACTAGATGAAAATACACAGAATATATTCTATCAGCAAAAACGTTTTTCATGGGATTTTTAATAATAGAGGCACGAGTCTGGTATCAATTTTTCATCAAGAAACGTGGATCACAAATTCACACGGTGATAAGTTAGTTGTAAATCGTGTGGAAAAAAATGTGACTTATAAAAGAATTTGCGTTAAGGAATTAATGGGGAATGAAGTAGTAACTAACTATACTTCTAGGACTCCGAAGATTTTTCATCATTGGCATAGGCAAAGAGGAGGATTAGCGTGTCAAATTTATTCCTGTGACAATCCTCATTAAAAACATTTTTTTGGTCCAGTTTAGATCGACTTCTTTTCTAATTCAGATTATTGAAAAGTACATGTTTGTGATATAGTAAATTTTATAAAATATTAAAGCTTAACTTACTGTGGCTTATTTGTAACTTATTTCAAATTTGGGTGCACCACTGGATTCGGCAACCCTTCCAATAGGTTTGTACCAAATTTTGTGAAAAAATTCAATTTTTACATTTTTCCTGAAAGAAATAAAACTCTGAAATTGCCGATGAAAATCCATTGTCGCGGTGAATTCTATATTTATGCAAAAGACTCAAACAACTGCCAAACGAACGGTTCATTATCAATTTGCAACTTTTCCTTGTTCAAATTTCTGTTTGTAGTGATAACTATGGCCACGCAAAGGTTGAGTTTTCAAGAAGAAATAGATATCAAAATTATTGGTGATGATGTAAAATATGACAACCGTGCCTTTGACATTTCCCGCTAACCACGTGCTAATCGCGAGTGCGCGGAGCCGGAAAAACGTGCAGTATGACGAGCGACACCAAGACGTAAAGACGTAAAAGACGATTAAGTGTACACGCCAGCAAATTTTGCTTTAAAAGTAACTTTATGTTTATTACTAGTACTTATATTTATGTTTTCTTATGTTTTCAATATACATAGCCAGCTCGGTGGCGCAATGCTGAAGGTGTATCAATTTAAACTTAGTAATAGCCCACTAACAAACAACATCACGCGAATCAGAGAGCATAATGCACCTTTTCGCATCAAACACAAATTACCATACCAGGCGTTGCTCATCTTTCGGCAACATATCTAGCCACACCCACTTTCTCTATTCAATTATAAAAATTCTCAAACACAATTTCCGATATTTACCTTTTCTCTTCGTTTCCTTTTTGTATTTTTGTTTGTTTTGTCGCTCTAAATTATTTCTTCCAAACAATATTTATTCCTTTATTATTATTATTATTATTATTAAATTCTTTAGAAAGCAAACATTTTAAATTATAAATTATGCGGTCTGATATAGCCGCTCGCTCTTGCTGCATTGCTTGGAACGGGTTTTTTGGATAGTAATTTTCCCGTGACGAACTATCATATATATCTGTGATATTTTATCTACACCAGCGTCTTTTGCATTGCATATATCAATTGTTTTAAGTTTAAAAATTTTTTTTTACATGTTCTATCTTATACACTTTTTAATTCGCCGATCCCGCGAAAGGAGATAGTGATTATTATTTAAGTTTACTTTTAATCCAACCTAGCCTCGCTCTGTCCATCCCTTCAATTACCATGGCGATTAGTGCTGTGGATGTTTGGCTGGCTCCGGACGAGTGCTTAGGTAGGACAATTATGTATTATTAATTTAAAATAAATTTGTTTTGATTTGATTTGATTTGTGTTTGGCTTGCGACCACGGAGTCCCGGGTTCGAATCCTGGCCAGGGTATGGATGTTGGTGGCGTTTTTCATGTGTTACCGAGACGGTAGCAGTCACCTAGACC
Organism: Stenurella melanura; assembly: GCA_963583905.1. Taxonomy (NCBI): domain Eukaryota; kingdom Metazoa; phylum Arthropoda; class Insecta; order Coleoptera; family Cerambycidae; genus Stenurella; species Stenurella melanura. The sequence continues at coordinate 135,577,125 of OY757313.1, read as the reverse complement.
ACTGTTGGGTGGCACAACATGTCTAGTCGCTGTTATCTCTCCTGAGTTCGAGTCTCAGCTGCGGTAGATGGCAATATCGCAGGGAATGGTTGTTGTGTTGATGTCTATGTGTACGTGTACGTGTCCTGGTTGAGTGGTAGAGCAGCAATAGCTGAACTCCGCCAGGACGTTAATATAAATAAGGCATTAAAATAAAAAATAAAATTAAAAAAAAAAAATTTCATTTCGAAATATTGTCGTTAATTTCAACTGGTTATTTCACATAATCCCATAATAACGCGAGGACATCAAAAGAATCTACTCGTGAATTTAATGGAAATAAGAACCTAATCGTCCACCGCTTAACGACAGTACCGTTAGAAAAACAAGTGTTTTAATAATACCGTGTTCCAAAATCTACTTTTAGGGGCAGAAGAGGTTGCATAATAACTATCTTGGCACAATTTGACCAAAACCCTGGTTCAAACTTATGAAATGCTGCTTCAAATTGAAATAAGTCCCGACGTACCATTTAAAGGTGCCTCAACCGAAACCCCTGTAAACCCATATAAATAAAAATGTTTGCATACTTTGAAAGAAGGAGACAAAGAAGAAATATTTAAGTTTTGCTTGTGGGTACAAGGCGGCGCTGAATGACGGAAACTTCAAGAAAAACCGCTGTCCAAGGAATCGCTACTCTCACATCCAGATTTCCCATCCACGTCTCTATAAAAGAAAACATCTTGACAATATTTGCAATAGTATGTGAAAATAATTAGTAACGACATTTTAATAACATATTTGAGGTAGATGTCATAAATAAATTTGAAACGTTGGCTTCTAGGTCATACAACACAAATGAAGTTTCGGGACTCTTATTAGCTTGTTTTACTTATGTCCCCTATTTACCCCCCCCCCCCTTCAACGGGATCATTTCAATCATATGTCATTACAGTACATACGTGTACAAAACAAGTGAATATCTCAATGTTATTTTATCAATCACTATAATAATAAAGTTGAGGTGGTGGGGGAGTTGAAAAATATTATAAAGAAATCTGATGTCTTAGCTTCTAGTATATACACCAAATCCCAAGTTTCTGTACTCTTACCAGCTTGCTTTACTCATTTTCTCCTCCTGTTTACCCCTATTTACCCCCCCCCCCCCACCAAACCCATCAACGGAATCATCTATCATCTAATTTCAGATGTCGTTATATACATACATATATGAAATTTCAAATGAATATCTCAATTTTATTTCATCAGCCTCTATAATAATGGAGTAGGGTGGTGGGGAGGGGATGTAAAATATTTAAAAAAATCTGAAGCCCTGGTTTCCATTATATACACACTCCCAAGTTTCTGTACTCTCGCCAGCTTGCTTTACTTATTTTTCGTTATTTACCCCTATTCAACCCCTCACTGAAATTAGCGCAAAATATAATCTCGTTCCAGATCTCGTCATGATACATATGTGTACCACATTTTAAGTCAGTATCTTAAACCGTCCCTGAGAAAACGTGCGCACAAAAAGTTGCAGACCGACGACAGACAGAAAAGTTTTCTCGCGCAAATTTAAAATATCGGCGCTTTATGACATTCTAAGCCTGTAATGAAACATATTCTTTATATGATTTTGCAAACAGCAGAAACCATAACTATCTATGAGAACTAAAAGAAAAACTATGTGTAAAAATATTAATGAAATCTTTGCATTCATTCGATAACCTGAATTTTGGTAATGCTAGCAAATTAAAATCTTAAAATGAATTTGTCTAATTTCTTATTTAACAATTCTCATTATAACACTAGCATCCACACAGTCCCATACGGCCATGCAGATTAAACTAGTATCTACATAGCCCCCTACGGTCATGAAGATTCAGTTAAAAATGAGAACAAAGGCCTGAAATGAATTTATTTACCTCTTGTCTTAAAAAAATTTGATTCTAATGGATCCATTCACTAACAGAGTTGTTTCTGCACAGAATTGCATATTTTGAACAGAGAATAATCCCAATTGAGTGATTACAAAAGACAATATTACTAAAAAAGAAATCTCTGGTGTGGTATTTTAAACGAACGATTAATAGGGCCCCATTTTTAAATGAATTAATTTTTTTGAATTTTTAAGAAATGAGTTTTCTACCGAAATTCAGAACCTGTCAGAAAGACCAGAGTAATATTTTCAATTAGATGTATTCACTCCATATTATACGATGATTAACAAGGAGTGACTCAACTAGAACTTTCCAGGTAGGTGGACTACACAATACACATAGTAGTTCACTGATAAGCCTGATCGCTAAGATCGCAGAATTTGACACTCTTTGATTTTTATTTGTGGGGCACTCTTAAAAGTAAAGTACAAATCTGGACCTAAAACTAGGCAGCAAATATGTTACAGAATCGGACAATCTTGCCACAAAATCGTAAGAAAAGGACTTAAACATGTCGTTAGTAATAACCGTAAGCGAATAGAAAAGAGCATGACAACAGAGGGCTACTTAGTAGAGAGAATCTGCATTTATTATTTTATTCAATCTTAGTATTTGTTATGTTGGTGTACCCAGTTTCCCACAAATTTTAATAATGGCATCGTGCCGAATGCCTTTGTTTTACTGTTTTATTATTTATTTACTTGTTTAAGTAGTACCAAATCCAGCGGTGTTCTCAGCTCTTAAATAAAAAAATTGCTAATAAGATTTCATCATGTTTGGCATTGAGAGAAAACATAGTAGACCCAGTTATTATTAAATTTAATCCACCACAAGAATGCACGTGTCAAAGATCCATATTAACAAGAAAGTCGATTTAAAAACGTAAAATAGACGTTTTATTGGAGTAGTTTCAAGCAAAATGAGATACATTATGTAAATCATAACATGCCTAAAATGAACGTCACATAAATGGGTGATATTATTCAAGCGAAACAATATACTTAAAAATAATTTTCGATAGATCCTAACGTAATTCTTTTTCTTAGTTGAAAATTGCCTGATCTTCGTCACTTAAAATAACATACTCGTATTCATTGTGACTTAAAATAATATCCTCAATCTCTTCAAAATTATTACAATGGTCGTCACTACAGTAACGCATTTCGTTGCATTTCATTTTATTAACTGAGTTTAAAAATTTTTTAGATGAGCACGTTCACAATTCGACCCGCGTGTATGTTTTTTATGATTTTCCAGTCAATATTCTGTAATGGCTTCAGCGATTTCTATGAATTGTTCTACAAAAAAACTATGTCCAGTATAGCGTGACCGCAAAAATCTTGAGAGAATTTGGCGAGAACAGTGATAGTTTCGTCGAAGTGGCATTAAAATTGGTAGTTAGGTATTCTCGAAGTAGCTGATAATGAATCTGATGACAAAAATTGAAAAGTCAAGTTGCAAATAAAGTTTGAGGCGTTGGTTTCTACCATATAAGTTAAAAATGAAGTTTCTACTTATTTTCCCCTATTCACAATCTACCTCCTCCCACCCCTTCAATGGAATCATCAGAATCAGCTGTCGTTACAATACATACGTGTACTAACTTTCAAGTGAATATCTCAATTTTATGTTGTCAATCCCATTAATAAGGGAGCGGAGGTGCAGGGGCGTTGAAAAATATTATAAAAAAATCTGACGCTTTGGCTTCTAGTACATACCAAATTTCAAATGTCTGTACTCTTATCAACTTGCTTTACTTATATTCCTCTATTTACCCCTAAATAACCTCCAACCCTTCAACGGAATCATCTCAAAATAATCTAATTGCATATGTCGTTATAATACATACGTGTATAAAATTTCAAATGGATGTTTTATTTTATCAACCCCTTTAATAATGGAGTAGGGTTGGCGGGGGGTTGAAAAATATTATAACAAAATTTGAGGCTTTGGCTTCTAGTACATACACCGAATTTCATGTTTCTGTACTCTTACCAGCTTGCTTTACTTATTTTCCCCCATTTAGATTTACTTAACTCTCAACCCTTCATCAGAATAATCCAAAGTATAATCTAGTTCCAGATATCAATATAATATGTACGTGTACCAAATTTCAAGTGAATGTCTCAATTAATTTTATTTTATCAACCCCTTTAATAATGGAGGGGGGGGGGGGGGTGGCGTGATGAAAAATATTATAAAAAATTTTGATACCTTGACTTGTGGTACTTATTTCAAGTTTCTGTAGTATTATCAGCTTGTTCTACATATTTACCCCTATTTACCCCCCAACCCTTCACCGGATATCTTCAAAAAACAATTCAGTTCCAGAGTTCCTTATAATATATACGTGTACAAAATTTCAAGTCAATATTTTAAACCGTTCCGGAGAAAACGTGCGGTCAAAAATGATACATTCAGACAGACAGATAGCCAGACAGACAGACATTTGTTTTTTTTTCGTTCAAATTTAAAATCTCGACTTTTCATGACATTCTAAACCTATTAAAAAAAAATTAATAATTTTTTTGCGATTACTATACTTCCAATCCACTACGTGGATGTGGAAGTAATAGTTATTTCTCGTCTGTAAGTATGTGAATACAAAATTGTAAATAAAATTACATATTGAACAAAAATGTTGGTGTACTCCAAATATAATCAACAAGCATATTATACAGATCTTATATATTTTTTGCTTCATAAAACAGTTAGATTCTTTAAACAACTTAAATGCTGTGAAACGTATACACAATACGATTTATATCGACTTCATTTATATTGCATTTTCATTGCTATTGCATATAAAAATGAAAAAGCGACGAGCCATTATAAAATATTCGTGACTGTGAAGTTTGCTTTATAAAGTTTGTAATCTTAAAGTTTTTCCGTCTTAAAAGCTTTTCCAACTCGGTACATTACAAAGTATTTGCTCATAGGCTTATTGAAGATAGTATCTCTTTGCGATCTACATTTACTTTTAAGTACCTAGTAATCCACGTGCAATATAATTAGGTTTAATTTTTCTTATTTTACAGAATACAAATATGATTCACAGCAGTAATATTAAGAGTTGTGAATTACGAAATAATCTATTTTGTTATGAAGAAGTTACAAATTGATTGATATCAAAGAGAGTTATAGTTTCTTGGCGACTTTGTTATCCATGACCGTAGAATTGTGAAATTTTGTATGATCAAAGCGCTAAATTAACTAAACAATGTTTTCAAAGTATTGCTATACGTCACATCTATTATGATTAAAATTTTCAGATACCTTGTACAGTTAAAAGCTTTAAAATAAATAATTTCTCCAAACAAAGAACAAAGGGGATCATCAAAAAGTTGTAAACTAAAAGTTTCATTCTATTTTGCATACGCCTATCTACCTATCAGTGCAATGACAATATTTACTGGTGATTTTTTGTTATGCCAAATATCTACGCGCCTAATGAGATGTTAAATTAAATTCATTGGCCAATTATTTCGGTATATCATATGCAGCTAGAGTATATTTGCAAATAATGTAGTAACAAAGGCTTTTTTTAATTCTAAAATAACATTTTTTGCGCATAATTTCATACCTCCCCCTTCAACCCCCTTTAAATTTTTTTAATGGAACGAGGGTGCGTGTGATAGCTTATTTGAAAGAGTTCTTAATCAAGAAAATTAAATTTGAAAATTTTAAATGTATTTGAAATCTATCCTAATACTACTGCCTATGTACCAAATATCTGTCAAATCTGGCTTTTCTAATTAATTTTGTGCCATATAATATATATATAACGTTCAATTTAAATGTATCGTTTTTTCTGATACGCAAGTGGTAAAATACCCAACAGAAAGGAAAGTACCTAGTAAAAAGGATGTCTTTTTACATATCAGAAAAAATTGTTTTCCCCAATAGGTGGATCGGTAGACGCGGTGAAATTGAGTGGCCTGCCCGTTCTCCCGATTTGACCCCAGTTGACAATTTTTTATGGGATTACTTCAAATCGAAAGATTATTTCAATAGACCAAATAACGTCGATGATTTAAAAGACAGAATAAGGCAAGGAATTAATCAAGTCACCTCGGAAACGATACAAAATGTTTTAGAAGAATTTCAGCAACGCCTCCATCATTCTCAAGGAGCCCACGGGCGCCCAGTTCGAACATTTGATTTAAACTGTTTCATGTTCTTTTGTTTACTTAATAACATTAAAAATGTAATATTTTTCAATAAAAAAAAAAATTGAGAAATTCAAAAAGTCCTCTGTTGCTGGATAGAGAATTAAAAAACCCTATCAAATGAGCTATCACACGCATTTTGGTTCCATTTAAAAATTTCAAATTTCAATCAACCCAAGGGAGAATATGAAACTATGCTAAAAAAATGTCATTTTAGAATTATAAATTGATGTGTTTTAGGATTTTACTCATGTATGTATGTGTATATGTTGATTTACATCTTTATTTATATATATAATTTATTTTTATGTTTACATTATTTGACGATGTCAAATATAGAATGTAACAATGACATATCCTACATCATGTAAAATAATTTAATAGGAATATTAAAATATTATTATTAATATTATTAAGTAGTTCGTTAATTTAAAAAATCTATTCGAATGTTTTTTTCATGTACATCTCAACAATAAAAAGAATGGTAGTTTTTAGCACACGAAAATAATTTATTATCTCCTTTTCTACAGACAGGATAAAAATTGTTCTTTGCGGAGGAATGTGCAAGCCAAAAAAGTATATTATTATCTGGGACTTATATGTCACGAGGAACTATTAATCAACTCATAGAGAAGACAATCTTAATGTTTTTATCGTGCTACTAGAAGGACACTCCCTCCTATGTTTTCTTTGAACTTCCGACCATCTCATGCAACATAAAATTGTTTTAATTATCTTTGTATTACTGAAATTTCCTCAGTTTTTCAATTACAGCGTCGACAAGTGAGTAGTCGAAAGGTGACCTCATCAGTGTCTGTAAACCCACTTGTGAATATTTTTCTTTAGATTTTCAAAATGTGCTGTTGCGTTTAATGTTATAATTTAATTTAGTTTTTAAGGTATTGGATCTAATCTGTATTAAAAATATATCCAGAAAGTTGGAGAAAATATTCGAACAATAATTCTAAAGTTAAAGATGATATTTGCCACTGTAAGGCTTTTTAAGGGAGTTGCAGACCTCTGACGATGATCCCCTTAATCTAACTCTTTTTGTAATTTACTTGTCAAAGGTAAAGCGCTTAAATGTTGTTAATCCGTTTTAAATTTAAAAGCCTGTAATCTGTATTAATTACAAAAGAGGCGCTACTATGGGTTGGTTTTCAACATTCACAATTTAAAAAATATCAATAATTAACTATCTAACTAATCATACCCATGAATGTAATTTACGAAAGTCAAACAATTCATAGTATAGTAGAACATGACTTTGATAATAATCATAGAATAACAATAAATAATAGCCAACTGGATGCTCTCGAAAGCTTAGAAAGTGCAAAATGTAAAAATTACAGGAATAATGACAAAGGGGGCCTATCCTAAATAATTGAAGTTATGGCCTACTATATAAATACAAAAGAATTAAAAAACAAGTACAGAATAATGAAAAGGCTGCGTATTATAATACTATCATTGAGAATTCTCATAAGACAAAAACTGTATGGAATCTTGTTAATAATTTAAACAAACATCTTTTAATAATAATGATTCTATAACAGCAATCAATTTCGAAAATGCAGTAATTAATGAACCATTAGAAATTGCAAACACTTTCGGTAAATATTTATCAAATGTTGTCAACAAAAAACTTTAAGAGCATTTTGGTAACAATGTGCCATCACCTACATTCATCTTTAAAACCATGTTCTTCACTCCAGTTACAAAAAATGAAATCGAACTCATTGTTAAGAAATTGCCAAATAAAACATCTACAGGCCTGGATGAAATACCAGTAAAATTATTAAAAGAATGCAGTAGCGAGTTAACAGAAGTCCTCGCTGATTTAATTAATCTATCAATTTCAACGGGAAAGTTTCCTGACTCCTTAAAGAAAGCAACTGTTATTCCTTTGTTTAAAAAAGGGGACTGGACTGATGTCGAAAATTACCGTCCTATATCGTTATTGAGCATTTTATCCAAGATCTTCGAAATAGTGGTATATAATAGAATTTTAATGTTTATAAATGAGAACAATATTTTTACAAGTTCTCAACATGGCTTCAGAACTGGATTCTCAACCGAGTCGGGCACTGTTGACCTAATTCAACATGTACTTAATAAAATGGATGAAAACCACTACATAGTAGCTGTCCTGTTTGATCTCACTAGGGCGTTTGATAGCATAGTATGTATGTGAAAAAATGTACGATATGTGTCTACATGGATCTGTAATTAAGCAGATAAAATCTTTTTTATCTCAAGGAAAAATAATTGTTAAGATGAAAGATGCTGTGTCTGATATGTACGATATAAATATTGGAACTCCCCAGGGGAGCGTATTGGGACCATTAATTTTTCTATTATTCGCAAACGATCTTCCTAATTATATAACTCATGGGAACGTTTTTATATATGCGGATTACACTACGATTGTAGTGTCTGATACAAATCCTGCAATTATTAACAATAAAATTAATGAACTCCTAAAAGAATTCAGCGACTGGTGTAATAAAAATCGTCTAATAATTAACTAGGCTAAAACCATTTGCATTGAATTTAAAAACCGGCACAGAATTTCGGACAACAATTACACATTTTCATTTAATAATCATGTTATCAAAACTGCCAACTCAGCCTGCTTTCTGGGTATAACCCTAGATGGTAATTTAAATTGAAGTCACCACATCGAAATACTATCTGCACAAGTAAGTAAAAGCTTTTATGTAATAAGTTCTCTAAAAAACTCTTCTAAACGTATACTACGCCTTCGTTTACTCTCCTATTGGATACAACATTTTAGTGTATGGTCAATGCAGTGACATTGGCAGGATATTCATACTCCAGAAAAGGATACTTCGGCTTATATTTAATGTTGGGTATAATCAATCATGCCGTGAAGTATTTAAAAATTACAAAATTTTTGCTGTGACATCTATATATCTATTCAAATTGTTGACACATATTCATGCAAATAAAAACAAATTTATGTATAATGGAGATTTTCACAATTATCCCACTAGAAGAAAAAATTTAATTTATTTTATTAAACACAAACATGAATTTTGTAAAGTCACCTATTAACTCTGGTTGTCGTGTTTATAATCTCATTCCAAACGAAATAAAAGATCGCGTATCTGTACCCAGTTTTAAAAACAGTTTAAAACATTTTTTGGCGGACAATTCATTTTATTCTCTAATTGAATTCATACTTTCCTTACAGACGAAACTCACCTGACTTCTCGACTAATAATTCAAATATTTGTTATCTATTCTTATTCTCTTTTAATGTGTGCCCATTAGGGTGGAACTTAAAAATTGAAATAATTTTTTTTAATTCTAATAGCGTGAAAAAATTGCCTTGTAATGTCCTTATTAAAAATGTCAACGCAAAATATTATCTTCAGCTGCCTCAATGACCTCAAAGTTATTGTATTTTGTTATTTTTACTATACAAATATCATATGGTTATAATTTGCTTTCATATAACAATTTGACACATTTATAGTGTACTGCTAATATAGGTTAATCGAAAATTTATGATCATGACTATACTTGATATTTATTAGGTTCTAAAAAGTCTAGAAGTGGCATTTAAATAGTATCCCCGTTACGTGTTGTCACTAGTTTGTTGAAAATGTATTTCTGTTGCTTTATTTTATTTATTTATTTATTTATTGCATACACTGTTCAACAGGTAAGATACCCAATTACAGAACAGGAATAAAGGCATACAAAGCATTAATTACATAATATACAACAACATAGAAAGAAAGTAAAATGAAGAAAAAAAATTACTTAAATGTACGAACTATGAATAACTAATGATACGAAGAAAGAGAAAAAAAATAACATGGAAAATGTTTAAATATAAAAACTATATATACATATATACACATATGTGATTCAAAGCAAATTAAGAAAAACAAAGACACTCACTGGTTATTTAATTTAGAACATTTTGTTTTATGTCACTAAGGCTGCAATTAAAAATATCGAAGTCGTTACATAATTTGTTAGAAGTACTGCAAATCGTATATAAAGGTGAATTATTTAGTACGTTGGTACGCGGCGTAGGTAAATAGAACACTTGGTGATTACGAGAGGTTAATCTGGGAACGTGAAAATTAAGCTTACTAATTATTTCGGGTGCGTCAAAATCATTGTGTAGTAATTTAAACAAAAATACTTGAGAAAAGTACGTACGCCTATCCTCAAGAGTAGTCATATAATATCTTTCAAGCAAGTTACTGTGCGGAAAACCAATCACTGGATAGGTACCGTCGGATTTGAACCACAGTAATTTAAGAAATCTACGTTGAACTGCCTCCAAGTTATTCTTGTGAACATCATAACTGGAACTCCAAATTAGCGATGCGTACTCAAGTTTCGATCTGACGAAGGATTGATAAAGAATTTTCAGAGTATCAGTATTAGTGAACTCTCGACTAGTACGAACGATGAATCCAAGGGCTCTGGAGGCTTCGGACACAATGGTATCGATATGATCAGTGAAGGATAATTTACTATCAAAAATTACGCCGAGGTCGCGAAATGTTATAGGTCTTTGAAGTATGACATTATCTAACCTGTAATCAAAAATAAAAGGTGATGTTTTTAAAGAAAAGGACGGACATTACGTTACATTTACTAGGATTCATGAATAATTTATTTACTATACACCAGGTGTTTATTTTGTCAAGAGAAGTCTGAAGTTGAAAACAGTCATCGATTTCATCAATTACTGTGAAAATTTTTAGATCGTCAGCATATAAAAGGTGAGGCAAATTAATTTCATTCACTATGTCGTTAATAAATATGTTAAAAAACAAGGGCCCCAGAACAGATCCCTGGGGAACTCCAGATGTGGCAGCAAATTCGATCGATTTGAACCCATTTAATGCAACGTACTGACTCCTATTCATTAAATAAGATTTAAACAAAAGGAGCAAAGAATATGAGAAGCCGATTTTTTCTAATTTATTAAGTAACAACTGGTGATCAAGTCTATCAAACGCTTTGGAGAAATCGGTATATATGACATCTACCTGCCCACGTTCATCTAGGGATTCAGAAATATATTGAGTTACACAGAATAAATTTGTTGTTGTTGAACGCCCTTTCATAAATCCATGTTGATTAATAGAGAGTTTGGTGTTAATCGAATGATATATTCTATCATGAAGTAATATTTCTAAGACTTTACAGAAGTTACAAATTACAGAGATTGGTCTGAAGTTCTCAATATCTAGTTTGTTTCCCTTTTTGAAGATGGGACATACTTTGGAATATTTCCATAGGTCAGGAAATAGGCAGTTTTTTAAGATTAAGTTAAAAATTAGAGTTAGAGGATATGCAAAGATGATAGCGCAATCCTTTAATAAAAAAGCTGGAATGGAATCAGAACCGGTCGTCATTTTGGGTTTAATTCGTTTTAGAGCCCGAATAACCTCATCTTCACTGAAAGAGTTTATGCTAACAATAGGGTTATTGTTAGGTATATCGGTCTCAAAGTGATGTTCCTCGATATCTAATGAAGACTCATTATAAGATTGACCGAAATAATTGGCAAATGCATTTAGTATATCAGAGGGATTGTTTATCGAAGGTCCCTCGAAGAACATCTCTTCAGATACACTGGCCGACCCTTTTCTACTTTTGATGAAAGCCCAAAATTTATTGGGATCATTTTTTATATTGTCTTCAGAGTTCTGCACGAAATTTCTGTAGGCTAAATTGGTATCATATTTTATTTCCCTTCTGATGTTTTTGAGGTTATTGTGTATAAGTGGATCACTGGTTCTTGCATACTGTCTCCTAAGACGTTCTTTAAGGCTAATTTATTTTATGATACTGCCATTAAACCACGGAGGATATCTGCCGCTACGAGAAGTCGATTTCTTAGGTACACAAGATTCAAATACAGAGTCAAGTTTGTTGTAAAAATGAGTGCATGCATCATTGACGTCATTAAAAGAAGAGAGGGAGGACCAGTCTATGTTGAGAAGGTTTTCATACAATTTGGAGAAATCACATTTGCGGAAATTATAACTAACGTCATGATTAGTTGGAAAATTATTAATAAGGTTCTTAACAGTACTTATTTCAGTTGATATGATCAGAGCAGGGTGATGAAAATCTTCATTAGTTAACGGATCAGGAGATTGAGATACATCACAGTTTTTGTTGTGTAATACTAGATCAAGAATATTGTCATTGCCATTAAATATTGAGTTGTATTGAGATAAATTATTAGTGTCTAGAAAATTATTCAAGGCTCTAATTTGGGCGTTAGATTTTGAGTCTTTTAGGTAAGATGCATATTTGGGGATATTAAAATCGCCCAAAATGACTATATCATTATCGCTATTTTGTAAATACTTCAGGGTACCTAGTGTCTCAAAAAAAATATTCAAAATCGGCAACAGGTATACTCGATGGTATGTAGATAACAAATATGTAAAGAGACTGACTTTTGTTCTATTGTGTAGTAAAATACAGTATGTTGTGTTCGGCGCTCCCAAAGATTTAAGTGAGTTAGTTTTGCCTACTTATGAAGAGGTTATGAAATGTTATTTATATATAACAAATGTCCTAAAATCTCAAAACAATAATAAGGAGCCTTCTATTAGTGAAGTGTCGGAAATTGTCGCAAATGAATTTGAAAGCTTGTGGTTGAAAGCTAGTAGTGTCGAGAATGAGAGTGTTGCAAATGATTCACACATATCACGATAAATATAGGAATATGTTAAAACCATTTAAAGGTAGGAAAATCTCAAAGAACTATCAAATAAAACTTAAAAAATTTCGTGAAGATGTACAGAATATTCGTTATGTAGTTGTCAAAAAGTTCATAAAATACCAGAGAGGGAGAGAGTATTTCTACTAGATCAAAGAACCGAAAGGAAAATAATCATTGGAGCAATTGACGTTTGTACTTCTCTAAAACTTATACAAAAATTCGAGAGACAAGAAAAAGAAGCTTCACGAATTGCAAGACAAGGGGAACTTCAGCCTGAAATATTATCCACATCAAAACAGAAATCTGATAAGGATGTCTCTGATTCTGGCGTTATGGAGGAAAAGTAGTAGATATACCACTACCTACTGCAATGGGTATGGGTAGTCTACGAATAAGACAAAAACTTTCTTGCTTAGCGATGGCTTGTGATAGAACAGGCGTTTAAGATAGGTCTGCGGCATTAATTTCAAGTGCTACTTTAGAGGATTTTGGAATAATTTCAAAACAAAATGCTGCTGAAATTATCGATAGAATGAAAATTAGACGTCAAAGGGAAAAGCAGAGCAAGAAGTCACAAGTTGATTTATTAAAGGAGGATGTACCTAAACACGGAATCTATTTTGATGGACGCAAAGATAAAACGCCCATTCAAGAAATTAAAGGAGAAAAGCGATACCGAAAAACTATTACTGAGGAACACATATCTTTAGTTCAGGAGCCTGGATCCAATTACATCGGCCATATTACACCTGCTTCCGGAAGTGCCCCTGCTGTGAAAGACAGAATATTATTTTTTTTTTTAAGAAAATCTCGTAGATGGTTCGCATCTTGTAGCTATCGGATGTGATGGTACTGTTCTCAATACAGGTACGAAAGGAGGTGTTATAAGACGTCCGGAACAACATTTTGGAAAACCCTTGCAATGGTTAGTGTGCCTCTTACATTTGAATGAACTTCCATTACGACATTTGTTACATCATTTAGATGGGAATACAACTGGACTTTCAGGATTGTCGGGACCAATTGGAAAAAAACAACTGCAAAATTGTGAGAACCTTCCAGTACCTAGATTTAACAAAATTGGCTGCGAATTGATTAATATTGATAAAAAAGATTTAAGTACTGATCAGCGGTATTTATTGAGTATGTGCCAAGCTATATCTAATGGAAATTGCTCGTTAGATTTGTCGAGGAAGAATCCTGGAAAGTTATCACATGCAAGATGGTTTACAACTGCCAACCGTATCTTACGATTATATGTTAGTACTAAAAGCCCATCAACCAATCTTCGAGTACAGACAGAATATATAATGAAAGTATATGGTCCAATATGGTTTAGAATTAAATCAAATACTCGTGCATAGCCAAATACTCTCCATAGCTAAACACTTATTTTCCATAATTAAGCTTTCTCGGTACTTAACAGAGGAATTAAAGGCAATCATTGACCCTGTTATACAGAGGAATGGTTATTTTGGCCATCCTGAGTATATTTTTCTAAGCATGATAACGAATGAATGAAGGGACATAAGGAAACTCGGCATAAGGAGAATTATTAAAGCAAGAAAAGTTCAAAAAGAAATTCGTGTTTTTTATGTGCCACCCCTAAATTTCAGTGCTTCACTACGTTGATATAATCAATTGGGCTGAATGTGAAGTAAACGATCCACCAATAATACGAGACTTAAGTAATCAAGAATCGAAAATATTACTGAGTGATATAACAACTCCCAAGTTAGAATTTCCTCGACTTCTGTATGTGGTGCTGCAGCTAGAGACGGATTTATAAGTGGAAGATTGAAATCGCGCAATTTAATGCCAAGCTTTCATACAAAGGCTGAATATAAAGCAGGATCATCCAAAGACAATTAAAAACAATAATTATTAAGGATTTGTAGGTAGTGTGGTTGGGAAGCGCAAGGATGGAAATCGATTAGCAGATACCTCCACATGATGAGTTCTATTTTGTTTTGATATAAAATAATCAAAAGTACTACAATATAATGTCAAATATAATTTTTTTAAATTCATTTATTTTTTTAATTTCAAACAGATTGCGGCAGCTGAAGATATATTTTTTTAAATCGAAATTTTTTGTGTGTGTTCAAGAGGACAAACGGCAACTTTCACCGGCTATTAGAATATAGAATTAAAATTAAAAAAAATTATTCCAGTTTAAGTTCCACCCTAGTGTCCATATTATCATGTAGTTACCCATATACTATGTTTCTATTGTATCATTCTCTTTTCGTGGTACTCTGTATGTTAATGTATTTACACTTTTAATTTATGTTTTTCTCCTTAAGCCATTGATATGGCATGCTATTGACATGTCTGATCTATAACTATGTATTATAGTCAAAAGACCAATAAAGGTATTTACTTGTTATTTATTATTTACTAGGACACGGTTTGTCCAACAGAAACTGAGTTTTGGCCATGACATTATTTTGGCATAAACATTGTCAGTTGCACTTTAATTTTAATCTTCTCCAGATGATGCCAAGTGGTTGGCGAATGCCATTTGATTAAATTAAAGTAATGCTTCAGTTCTTTGGTGTTTTGTCACACCGAAGGTGTCAACTCCCTCCAGGATGTAGAGATATAATTATCCTCAGGTCTGTGTATGATGATACATTATAATGACAGTTTTATTTTAAAATAAATAAGGCAATTAAGTTAAATAAGTAAATAGATAAATACATTTTTCATTATAGTGGTCACTAAAAATATTAGAATTGACTAAAAATGGCGAATAACGAATTAAAAGAGATTTTTTGCACGTTACTTACAATAAAACTGTCAAGCTTTCCGACGGTGGAAGTTTTAGTAAATAATTAATTAAAACAGTGTGTTTTAGTAGTTCAATAATTAAAATACAATTTACCTCTTTGCTGTTTTATCCGAGGCGAGAGCAAACAATTTTCCGCTCAAAAGATGTTAAAATAAGTCTTCATAAAGACGTGAGAATGAAACGTGAACAATTAGGAAGTTTGTCTTGAAAAAGTTCCGCCCTGAGGATTCGTTTGACAAAAGTTTGATGATGAAATTGTTCTTAGAAAGTTTTTTGAAATAAAGCTAATCCCTCAAGAACTTGTAACGTATATAAAACCTAGCAAATTTTGAAACAAATTTTAACAGCTTCAAAATGTACGAAGAATTGGATTTATAACGTTATAAGTCAGATTTTATTATCTTTCAGGAAAATATACCTCAATATTTTATGGGCTATTCCAAGTTATATTTTGATGAACTGTCTAAGCTAATAATGGAAAACGCATTACTAGGGCAGATTGTAACATATTTTAGCAGAGGTTATTACATTATTTTTAAATAATTTGCTATAAAATAGAAATATTATTACATTATTTTTAAATAATTTGCTATAAAATAGAAATATTCGCTTGTTACTACACACCAATACTTAAAAAAGAATGTTATTTTGTCGCACACATTGAAAATGATTCAGAATCATTTGGTAGGAATTTCTGAGTAGGTAAATGAGTAAATTTTATTTTTAGATGAAATCGAATTATAATGATTATTTCATTCATTGACATCTAAGCCAATAAAATGCCATTTTTTGGGATCACTGCATCAATTAATGTCATTATAGTAGGGGAGCCCTGAACCAGGATTTTAATAATTGATCACTCCCTGAAGAAAAAGTTCCACTACTACTGACATGCCTGACGTTGCTAAATGGGTGAATTCGTTTATCGAACATGTGAAAATAAATGCTCAATTTTTTTATCGCGGCACGTCAGTTCTTCTATTTAAGATAATGTTAGACAACGTAGAAAAAATAATATCTGATATTTTCCATCCCACCCGCGTCTCTAGAGGAAGAAAATTTCCAATTTCCCGACTCATGGAAAATATTGTCATCACAATACCTCAGTTTCCCACATAGTTACATGCTTTTGGTCCCAGAGAACCTAGGAAATTAGTAACTGACGATTTTCGGACGAATCGGACAATAAATGATAAAATGTGTCCGGCTAATCGTGTCGCAATTTTGAATTTCCCAATTTCGATTTTATATTCGTAACGTGCTACTTCAATATCACCCACAAAACGATTTTCAGCAGTATATTGATAAAAACCTTTTGTCATTTTGGCGCCGCCATTTTAAATTTTTCAATTCCGATTCCATATTTGTAATCAGCAATATCGAAAGCCCGCGCATACCGATTTTCAGCGGAATAGGACGGCAAATAAGGAAATTATTTTAATGCAATTTTCGGTAATTTTTTCACGTCCTGCATATGGTGTATAGGTAACGATTTTTCAGAACAGTGCCTTACCCGACCGGTAATTTGAAAATATAAAAACATGGATTTTTCAAACGTTCATAACTTAGTGAATATGTGGACTGGAAGGTCGTTTTAGGTATCCATGGAAAGAGGAAGGTTGACGTTTTATTCTGATACAAAATCTCAATGGTGAAACGGAAATCCGGCTCGTCACGAACGAAGGACAAATGGCGTTTCTCGTAAAAAATGAAAAGGATGGATTCTTTAAAAAATCGTAACTAAATAAACACGTCGAGTATGAGGACGTGTGACGTCTCCATGGAAAGAGGAAGATTGGCGCTATATCCTGATACCAAATTGGACCAGCAAAACAGGAAATTCGGTTCGGTAAGAGTGTAAGAAAAGTGGCCTACTTGGACCTATCAGAAAACATTGAAATTGAACCTGAAAAGTTGAAATCATGTAATTTTTAAACATTCGTAACTAAGTAAATATTGTGACTGGAAGCTCGTTCTATGTTTCTATCGAAAGAGGAAGATCGGCGATGTATCGACATCGTAAACTGCAGGGTCAAAATTTAAAATTCAGCTCGAGACGAACGAAGAAAAAAGGATATTTTTTGACGTCTAGTGAATGTTGCGCGGAATAAAATCGATTGAAAATGAATTTTCACTCCTTTCGCAGCACTTTGGGACCTGCAAGGGAAAAGTTGTTTATTTTGATTGGAACTAAACACTTTTCATGAATTTAGCCATGCCACGATTACACGAGGTTTTGATCCAGGGCTCACGGCTCACCTACTATTATTAGAAGTAAATCAATTTAAATCGGCTTTTGATAGTGTCTAGAAAACCATTACCACTGAAATATACTTCTCTTGACACATTTACCGCTGTAAGAATAATTTGTAGACACTGGCACATATCTTATGTCATTTCGTGAAATATTATTTGTGCTTTTCGATTTTATAAAGTCATCAAAGCACCTGGAAACAAAGACTTAATATTAAATATACATTGTATGTATTTATTTAATTTATTTGTGAAATATTCCCCCCAAATACCACTCGTGCTTTTAACTTTTATATTTCATATCCTTAAATTGTTATCTAGGCTTTTATAATGCAATCAGAGAGAGTAACTTTCAGGCAAATACGGAATGTGGAAGTTGTAATATGTGTACCAACCAGGTAAATCAGTTATTACACATGCAGACATAAGTAACATAAACCATTCATTTTTTATGAAGAAGAACCTTTAGAAAACGTAAGCTAAAAATGTAGCTGCTTACGGTAATCCATCAAAAAGTAACAACACGTTAATCATTGGGGAAATCAAATCTAAGCACTGTTCATTGCAATTATTCGTAGGAGCACTTATTGAGTATTTCAACAAGTATTCACTGCTTATTTGAATAACTCTGTCTTAATTTTCGAATTTCTCAAATTAAAAGTAAAGATATATTTACCCCATTAAACGTTTTAATCATTACATCACTCACTATCGAAAATACTGTCAGGATTATGACTCTAAGTACCATCGCTAGATAGCTATACACAGTGACCCAGAATCCGCAAAAAGTGGACACAAATCTGAAACTTCGGAAATGTAACTGCACGGAGTAGATAATCATTGGAAAAATATTTTGAAAAATCAAATCTTTGAATGGGAGAGTTTCAGAGGTTAAGAAAAAGCTTTTATTTAACTGTGTTAAAAAGTAAAAAATAAGAGAAAGTAATTTTAAATCAGCTTGTAAAATTTGACCTAAACAAACTAACACCCTAACATTGCAAGTTAAATAAAATCTATTAATAAAAATAAAAGCTTTTAAAAATAGTTTAGTCCTATATAAACGTTCGAATGCCATCTCTAAACCTTTGTACCTCCACAAATGTTAATAAGGCAGAAATATAATATCTAAGCTTTCTTTTTGGACTCTGGCATTGTTTGGCTAAACCTGATACTTTTCTTGTTTTTCGATGAAAGCCATTTTGAAATACTTGTTTTCTCAAGATAAATCGTAATTTTTAAACCGTTATAACTTTATAGTACAAATAACGAAGGCAAAATTATGTAAAAACCTCGCAAAAACTAATAAAAGAATCATCTCCGGGATTTAAGTAGGGTAATAACCTGTAGAATGAAATTATGCATTTTTTGCACTTCCAAGTTCCGGAAAAATTCAAGAAAGTTTGGAAAAAATTGTTCTTGCTCTAGCGGCTAAAATAATGAAAATGGAAAAAACAGTATTAACAAATGCTGTAGCTCGTCTCTTTGTCTACAAAAAAGTTTTTTATAAATGTTTGTCTTATTTAAGCCGTTTAGGAGATAAATCCAATTTTTCACTTACGGTTTTGAGCCGCTCCGAAATGCGCGGTAACTGAGATTTTTCCGGGAGTTTCGTACGACTGGACACATCGATTGATAATTTTTACTATTCAGAGCCGCTAAAAAAATTAAAATATCAAAAAATGTAGAGAAATGTCTCAGCTTTAATGTGGAACTAATCACAAAATTCATACAAATTCTTATCATAGAGAAAAAAATGTTAGAAGATGGCTTAGTAAACTTTATACAGTTGGTTTATTCTATATATCTATATATCTTTGAGATTTATGCATCCTCCCTATTTCTCCCGTAACAATCGATTATTTTTCACTGCATGGATTCGATCCCACGCACTTAAATCTATATTTCGTGAAAATCTCATTGAAGAATGTTAAGAAACAAATAAGTTGTACTTGTTTTGCTGTATAATTGTGCCTTTTCTGAACGAGTATGAATAATGTAGACAAATTCAAAAAGTACTACACGCATTTAAAAAACTCTAAAGTCATTCGAAAGAATATGCCTTATTGTACTTATAATCCAAAAATTAAGACTGCTATTATTATTAATTAAGATATAGCGAATTGAACTCCAAAATTTGAAGGTGACTGATCGATGAGAAATATACCCTCTAATTTGATCACAAGGCATATTTTTCCAACAAAAGTAATTGCAATAAAATGTTATTTGGATAAATATATCATTATATAAGAATATATTAGCAAAATAAGTTACCTTTCTAACGACTCCCGGCAAAGATATGAATGAATTTGTGGATCAACTGTACTATCAAGTTTACTAAGTCACCTTCTAATACTTTTTCTCTAATATACATTTTTTTATGAATTTTGTGATTAGTTCCACATTAAAGCTGAGACTTTTCTCTACATATTAAGTTATTTCCATTTTTTTAGTGGCTGACTGAATAGTAAGAATTATCGATCGATGAGTCCGGTCGTACGAAACTCCCCGAGAATTCTTATTTTTCGCGCATTTCAAAGCGGCTCAAAACTATAAGTGGAAAACTCGATTTATCTTCCAAATGACTTAAGTAAAACAAAAATTTGTAAAGAACTTTTTTGTAGAAAAAGAGACGAGCTACAACTTTGTTGAAAACTTTATTCTCTATTTTCATTATTTTCCCGGAACTTGGAAGTGCAAAGAATGCATCATCTCATTCTCCAGGTTATTACCTACTTAAATTCCAGAGATGATCCTTTTATTAATTTTTGTTACCCTAAATGGCTAATTTTCCTGTACTATTAACTTTATATTAAAAATTTATATACAACCTTATTTTCTCAATATTTTATTATCTTTCGGTTCCAATGGAAATTTTTTTTGGCCACCCCTGAAAAGTGGTGGAATCCACCCTCTATAGAAGGTAAAATGCCCGCATATAAAATAACGTTTTTTGTTACATCAGTTAAATTATTTAAAAAAAACTAATGAAATGCCACTTGTACGTTCCGCGTGCGGTCTGCCGATGCATCATAATATAGTGATGGATGAGTGTGTCGCACGTTACAAAAAATTACATATTTGGAAAAGACGCTTGAAGGCACCTATGGTTTTTCGTTTTATCTTAAAAAGGAAGGATTAAGGTATTTTTTTAATATTTTTTTCAAGGTATGATTAAGTAAGACTTTTTTGATTTTCTACACAAAGCTAGAATGACATAAAAATTCCCATCAAACACCACATAAATAAAATACTATATTTTAATCTAAATTCAAAATTTTCTTTATACCATACATTGAATTAAAGTATATACCTCAAATGAACTTCTAGAAGAATTTCACTTTGATCTAACACATTTTCACACTATCTTATCAAAGATAGTGTTACAATTAGCTGGAAACCCGGTCGATCTGTGCCAGGCAAAAGAGTAGTGTTTGCGATCCCTTAGCGGGTAGAGGTAGTTATTCTAGAAAATGATACATTGGTCTTCTTTTTAACTATTTACAAAATATAGAAATGATACCTATGCGAAACTTGAAAAAAATTACTTTTGTCCATTTTTTGCGGATTCTGGCCCACTGTGCAATACTAGAACCGTATTCATTAAGATTTCTAATCTCGAAATCATAAGGGCGGGAGGTTGGTCAATGTAATAATACTCTCTAAGGTTTACCGGTCATGATTGGTTGAAGCGTGTGCGAGAAATCTTTGTAATGGAATTGTCAACGCTGTTACGTCAGTTTAATATTTTACACTATGCATGGTTTCAACGTATTATTTTATTTCTCTGTTGTCACTAATTACATTGCATATAAAATGAGATGAATTTCGCACATATGCTGACTGCATATGTTAAACATTTAAACAACTTTGTTTTTTCTGGATGAGTCGTTTAGGAGATATGTCTTTATGTGACATACCTACCTAAATAACACCATTGAAGAAACATGTTACTAAACATTCAAAAATATCAAGAAGCATCTGGGGGCAAAAACTTAATATGGAAGATATGTTTTATGTATTTAATTAATTTATTCGTGTATTATGCTCCACAAATATCACTCGTGGTTTTATATTTTATCTGTAAAGTTTTTCTCGAGCTAAGTTGCTAAGAGGCAATATAATCCGTGTAAATTGGCAGTGTATTATCAAATATTAAATCCATCGTGCTACATCGGGATTTAGTCGAATAATAAAGTGTTAGTTTACACACTTTATATTACTAGGCTACTAGCACGCCCTTGAAAAAATGTTGCAGATAAAATTGCAAGCTCTGGTGATCGTACGGAGTGAGTTAAGATGTTTGGTATGACACTGATGTTGAAGTAGTTTCCACAATCACTACAGTCGGGTACTATGTCCAACGCATGTTTCGTCGACTACAGTGACATCATCGAGAAATAAAGAAAGCTCAAGTAAGATTTATCGATTTTCAAAATACCGTTTTGCAACAACATCCCACAGAACGAGTTGTTTATCTACACTAATCCTCTTGTTAGAATTTTTTAAATAGAAATTATAATTCACCATACATTGCATGGAAAAATATAGTACATATTACAGTGTATTCTCATTTAGTTCATTTTCATTTAAATGGTATAAACTGTGTAGGGAGTCAAACCTATTTACTCTAAATCGCTTTAATTAAAATTTAATTACCTGTATTCCCCAAAGCCAAATATTCTGCAACATATAATAGTGTCGCGTGTGAATTTTAATACCTCATTAGCGTAAAATGAGTCTACATACAAAGTACAAAAATATGGTTCAACCACTCACTTGCTTTGATTCTACCACAGTATGGAAAATTTAGTTGTATTATAGAATTGTGACCAGTGTACATTCCAGATATTTTTAGGTCGGCGTTTCCTTGCTTTTCATTTAGAATAACCCCAAGCAATATTTGCGGTAGCCATTGTAATTTTCTTTATACTTGCCCTCGGTTATAAAAGAGTAAAACATTTCGGATACGCTTTATGCTTATTTTTATTGCATTTAATCGATTTCCGCAAGCTATAAGGTACGCAGCATAGTCATGAAACGAGTATTGATTTTCCATGAAGGTATTAAGCTATAATCCACACTATTAAAACTCTCGAAATTATAATTTATGTGTCGTACAATAAATTTCTAGATTAAACCTGAATGATCTCTGTAAGTTCCTTGTCTTTAGTGGTTTATTAGGGCCCTTCTCTCGAATTCAATGAATCTAAGAGGCGAGAATGTTGGCTTCCTCCATTTCAATTTTCAACTAGTAATAATAGCTAAATCTGTTATTCATATGCTTGGTTTGTTTAGCGTGTGTCATGTGAAGTTCTATAGATTATAAGTGCGTGTATGTTTTATAATAGCTAGGGAGCTGGTGGCATACATTTTTATATGATTTTATTGTGTGAATGAAGTTGAACATTGTAAAGAGGTAATAATAAAAAGCCGCAAAAACCATTTCAGTCGCTACAGCCTTGCTGATTTTTCAATTAACAGTAAATTAAGCATGCAATAAAGAACATTCCTATATGATTTTATTGTGTCAGCCACTTGTTTTAAACGTTGCTTATCGATATGACATTAATATAAAGGCAGTCGTCTGAAATGTTGTTTTGAAATTTTTTTTTTTATTCATTTATGATATGCTAAAAATTAAACGATTTTATTGTCGATGTACCTTGTATCAAAAGTTTCGCAAAGTGATTAAAAACAATAAAACAAACTTCAGTCACCTGTGTACTGCTGCGTTTAAAGGGGATGAACTTTCAAAAATGGGGTAAAAAAAACGCTTCTGTATTATTTTATTATGTCAGCCACTTAGCAGGAAGCTTTATATGTACAGAACAAAAAAATAGTAGCTGAAATCTGCGATGCTGATTTTTCATTGGCTGACGTTTCTTAATAATTACACAGGCCGATAAAATACAAAAAGTGATTTGATCAGAACTGTCTTATCCCATGTTTTCTGACATGCTGAGACCAATTCTGATATTAAAAATAAATCTACCTCATCAGATTTTGTCTACCACCTTTTATTCCCTAAAAAATGCAATATAAAGATCTTGTTCTAAGGTTCTGATCTAACTTTTCTGAAGTATTTTGACGAGTTGAAGCCAATTTTGGACAAAGACAATTTTCTGTCGGATCTAAACTGAGACAATACA
The DNA here is from genome assembly GCA_963583905.1 of Stenurella melanura. Taxonomy (NCBI): domain Eukaryota; kingdom Metazoa; phylum Arthropoda; class Insecta; order Coleoptera; family Cerambycidae; genus Stenurella; species Stenurella melanura. The sequence goes on along the minus strand of OY757313.1, from coordinate 135,553,102 downwards.
AATTTTGTTTGCCCAAAATTGGCTTCAGCGCTTTAAAATACTTCAGAAACCTTAGGACTAGACCTTTTTCCCCTTTTTAGGTGATGAAAGGGGTGGTATACAAAAACTGATGGGGTTTTACAGCCAATTCATTTAAATACCTGTCATTAAATCAAATAACTAACTTGTTTCCTATTTCCGGACATTTTGAAAGTTTTACAGAATTTTATCACCAACACAGTGATATGAAAATTTCTTCTCTACCTGTAATATTACCGGTTTTAGAAATGTGCCGATCGAATGCAATATACTCTTCGTTTTGTATTTGCGAAGAGTATAATAACGAAGAATCACATGGAGATCAAATATTGTCATAGATATCTATGTTGAGTGAAACGTGGATATTGAATATGCGTACATATTGGTAATGAGATAAACTTCTATATTAGTAGAATGATTAAATTCCTAGTTCAAACTTACAGGAACTATTTCCACATTTGGTACGTTTGTGGAAATTGATATTCGCTGACAGATACTCGAACTGTTTGGCGTATATTGGGAAAGCGATAAAGTCACTTAACTTGAAATTCGTTCGTATGCGCTAGACATCTTAGATCACGTATAATCTGTATGAACCGCATACATTTTAACTAAATTTCAGAAATTATTTTATCTTCATGGAAAGATCATTGTTGTATCAAACTGAATTTATTTTCATTAGCACGCTTTTATTAGCGTGACCTGTAACTGCGTAACTGTATATGTAAGAAAATCTTGCAATTTAATTTTCATATGCTTCCAGATGTCGTATTGATTTGAAATTTTACGTGCGTATATGTTTCACATGACAAAACCTTTTGACACATTTATAGAAAATTCATTTAATATTCGATTCTACTAAAAACTGGTATCGAGGATTTTTGAAGTGGTAGATTATAAATGTATCTGAGGGTTACAGAGAGGTTGAGATTATAAATACTTGGTCGAAATTCCTGTAATTTGTGATCTGAAAATCGGCATCTGGGGATTTTTGAGGTCGCAAATGATAAATGTGTAACAAATGTAAGATAGGGGTTAAAGAAATTAAAATTATATTTCATACAATAGCGCGATATGGGTAGAAAATTGAGACATTAGTTCACAGACTCTAAAATGTCATAAAATAGTCGTCTCAGTATAATATTACAGGATTTCAAAAACAAGATTGTATAAATTTCTAATTTTAACAACCGCTTCGTGTCAAATGCAAAAAAACTTTTCGACCATAACTATAAAGTACTCTGTAGTATATTTTTCTAAATTGGAGATGTTTTATTACCGTTTAAAGACCGCCCATAAACCCATAACGCATGGGAAGGTGGCAGTCCCGTCAAACTGCTTTTTATTAGAAATGTAACAAACGCGCGGTTAATTAATTGGGAGATCGAGGTAAAACGACCCGTTTCTGTGAATGCGTAAAATAGGCAGGGCGCGGGTCAACATAAATGGAGTAATTGTTTACAAGCATTCCCCAAACCCACTGCATATTAGGCAGGAAACTGGCGAGATTTTTCCCATTATTTTACGTATATGATATGAAGGAATCTAAGGAATCTAAAAACAAAAGTGTTTTTTCATCTCGCTAGAATAATTAGCTAGCTTAGATATAGAATAGTTTAAGTTACTGTGAAAATAATGTTTTATATTTATAATTTAGAAGTACCCCACCCTGATTCACACCACACCACACACAAGTCTAAGTGCTATTTTCTTTGTTAAATGTTTCACCGATTATTATCGTGTTTTGTCTGTTAATATAGTTTAAGTGTGGTTAGATCGCCGTAACGAATCAGCAGGACTGACAAGGGAAAACAAGGGTAACTTTTAGAACTGTAACCTATCAAAGTGTATCCAAATGGTTACTCAGAGTTGTCCACGTATAACGATCTTAACTAATCCTGACAATGTGTGGTACAATAAACAGAGTGGCTATGAGTAAAGTTTTTGAGGAAGACCCGCTGGGTAGATTGATTATAATTCCTTGGTAGGAGCACAGAGTGTGAATTTGACTAATTATGAAAAGAGTAATTTAAATCGGGAATAAAATCAATAAAAAGTAGTGAAAATCCTAGATTAATGTAAACGGGGTAAAGGGGGCTATTGCAAATATTGAAACTTAAAAAGTTTAAAGTCTCTCATTAATAATATCTTAAGAAAATTGCTGAGTAATTATACCTGATTTATTTAAAAAAATGAAACAAGCTACAAATAGCTCTATTTATTAAATGATCATGAGACTTCAGGGGTGATTGAATAAAAAAACACTTTCGTTAAATATATCAAAAATAATATAGCATAAACAATAAATACATTACAAAAAAATTATTAAATGGAATTGCAAAATATATACTCAAACATTCGCGTCTTTCCAGTTCCTCGTAAAGTAAATGTTTTACTATTATAGCAACAATAGTTAAATGAAAACAATTTTTACAACAATATCAAAATCTATAAACTAGTTACAAAAGGAAACCGACAGGTTAATATTCGATATATTAGTTGTCGAACTAACATATACTTTCGCACACCATGGAAGAGATTTACTTGAGAACTCGCTGATGTGTAAATTCGACACTCGCGACGTTCTCACTAATTAGTTTTCAGGGAAACCCTCGATGAAAGATAAATGTTTATAACAGGATATAATGTCCGGAAATTATAATTCTGGTTACTGAACCTACCAGGGACTACAGGATCATGACTAACTAAATACGTTAGCAAACTTTATTTATGGCGTCGGTCATTTAAAATGCAGACAGCGAAGAATAAAGTTGATAAACGTATTTACAGTTTGATTCTTCTGTAACAGTGTACTACACTACTTCACATTACAATATGTGTTACATTGATAACATTGATTTTAGATATCAATTTACCAAAGCAGGTAGATGGGATGACCAATATTATAAACTTTTTAAAAAATGGTATAATTCTCCACAACTGACCCAGGCAAGGGTCTGCCGGGTAATAATGTATTTCGACGGGACGCTACTCTCAGTGCCTTTTTGGCGGGATGGATCATTTTTTGATTGATTGTTTATAAAGTGGCAGTTGATCTACCGCACAGTGGATCTATTTCTAGCGTGCTAGCAGAGTAGGCTTAAGGTAATTTTAGAACAAAATATTAAACAAAAGCAGTATTTTAGGTAAATTACTCTTGGGTGGATAAAAGTGACCTGCTACAGTGTTTAGTCGAAATACAAAAATTCAACATGGCGGCTGACCTTCAATTCTCTATTGTTGTCATGGCCCTGTCGATGAGGACTTTTGGGGGTTTGCTTAAAATACCAAAATAAAGATGTTACAAAAAAATTATTTTCGATTCTTCGAGGTTAAAACGTAAAGTAACTGGAGTATATTACGCTTAGCGATCAAAGTAATCCCCTTAAATTGCTAGAGAAAACTTTAAGAAAGTATTTCGTTTGGATGAAAATGGTATCACAAAGCTTTGCAATCTTATGAATAATTTTTTACCACAAAGTAGAAGAAATACTCCTGTTTGATATGAACCGTAATTATAAAAATATAGTAGTAATAAAACTTTGTAAATGATTTCGAATATGGATATTTATTTTACTTTGAGGTAAAGAATTATTTACAACATTTTACATCTCCATAGCACTTCGTCCATCCAATCGGAAATTTTTAAAAAATTTTCTTGTGACAATTCAAATTAATTACTTTGATCCTTAAGCATTATGCCTAAATCTTAGGTTATTTCTGCAATTAATCAAAACTCAAACAACACTATATTTTCATACCTATCTTACAAATTTTCCATTTCATCAATGACTTTTAATATTACTGTATTCATGTAAATAAAATCCATTTTTATGTTTTAATTCTAGTTTTTAAATTTAATAAATACTGTCAGCTACTCTTCTCTTTTAAGAAACATTTTTAAAGTACTTGCTAAGTATGCCACTATCCGTGACTATCAGTGACTCAGATATAACAACTTCATGTATTACAGAATGCTAAATAATTTTACAGCTACTGACCTTGTTAATAGCTACTATTTTAGGTGGCTATTGATGACGACTTACGTTATAGAATTGCCCGGATAGAATAAATATTTTGCATTTAGTTGCTATGATAGCGGTTATAAGAAGTTGCTTATCATTTAACCATCAGCATAGCTACTTGTATAGATAACCGCCTTGAACGCAGAAATTACCTAAGAGACCACTGAAAAAGGTGAAAGAGGGACCATTAGATATTATGATGTAAAACACTGTCACGCCGCCGCCCTGTTAAGCGAACCTTATTATAGTTGGCTAGTGACCATAAACCTCTATCTCATTACCATGATTGATATCCCACAGAGCCGAACTTACAATTTTTGTACACAGTAACGGTAGAAATTTAGAAGTACTGTCTTTAGTAAATAAATAGTTATTTGGTACAGTGATAAATTAAACAATTTTACTCGATATTAAGCTCGTCTCTGTCGTGGGTAGTGTTTACATACCTGCTGTAAACCGTTGTTACATCTTAAAATATCTTCGGTAGGTGGAAGTCTGGTAACTATATCAAAATAATTTGAAATTATAGTTCAAACAGGTGTGTCTCCGTTAATTTCTTATTTTAATCAAGCCTGAACATACTTTACATGAGAATGTTGTTATATGTATTAAATAATAAATTATATTTATGATTTTAACATTTTCTACAAATATTGAGCACGCCCCGCTGTATAAGCGGCAGAGCTTTGAGGAAATAACAAGAGTTTGCGTATTTTTAACCAACTTCAATATTGTTATTAAGTAATAAGGTTTAAATAACCGAATAACGGTATAATTTTATTTCATAATTTTTACTGGTAGTTTTTTTTTAATCTTGTCTATAAATGCACGTATTCAAATAAATTTGGAAAAAGAAATTATCGAATTTTGTTTATTAAAGTATAGTCGTATAGTTGCATATTACACAGAAATTTCATCGTCGTTTTACTATTTTTTTTAACGTGTGATATTTGTAAAACACCCCAAGCTTCAAGAAATACACTTAATATTTTAAGCATATCTTAAAAATGAAAATAAAAAGAAATTTTAACGAGGAACATATTTCATTTCTTTATAAAACGCTCTCAGGCTTTTAGTCGTGACTAGAAGACATACGCCAAAAAAGGCCATTCAGTCGCTCAATCCTCTTCAAGAGACTTCTAATGGGATTTAAATAGAGTTGCGAGCAGCATATTCTACAATATTCTCAAAATATGAATTTCTTTCAGTCATTAGCTTCCTCAGGCGTCGAGGTCATTAAAAGCTTTCCTGAAATTGCAGCGATTTGTATTCTAAAACTGGCTTATGTCTCTATCAATAGCTTTTGATACTATTGATAGCACGGAATTCAATTGATGAGTTTTGAATTTTAAGTTCTATTTGAATTTTAACCGGAGAATGATTTGATCAATATAGTTTACATTGAAATACCAAAGACAAGTCTTTGTGCTTTTGTAGATATTTCTATGAGCGCAATCGTTATTCGAAGTTTCTACTTCATAATTCAGTGGAGTCCTCTATCGAAAATGATTGAGTTATTGCTTCCGTATACAGGGAGTGACATTTCCTCCTACTTAAGACCGATGGAAAGTAATATAACAAGCTAACCATTATACTCTTAGAGGATTTACTGCACTTTTTATATATTTGTTGCACATTCTATAGAATACTCTCCGCATTTTTATCGTAAATGAAAACAAATTTGCGATGTTAGATTGTATTAGCGAGATGAATGAAGGCCGCCAAAGCTTGCTCCATAATCTTATCGCATTTGTCAGAAATGTGTTGCTGTGAAGTACAATATACATTTAATGTAGATTCTTTTCCACACCACAGAGGTAGAGTCCTAGGCCCTGTGTTTTTTAAGTGGTGTCTTCAGGAGGTATATTTCAAGATTCTGTTACTGCTGCTACTCGTGATTTTTTACTGCGATCTTTTAATTCGTTTTAGTCTTTGTTCAATATTGTCCATTTGCGTATCTCCACATTCATCCTGGTTTTCTTCGGTTTCTTCAGTTTCTTCGGTTCTCTCGTTGTTTTCAGTGTTAATATTGTAACTGAGCACGTAATCGTCATCGTACTTATCTTCGTTAAACTCTGTACATGAAATTCCCTTTTGCCGTAAGATCTTATCTGACGGCAGATTAAAATACCTGAAAGTTCTAGAATTCGTATGATTTAAATGCTTTTACTTCAATAATGCAAAAGTAATAATGCCATACAACAATGACAATGTTAGGCAGTCATAATAGTGCAAACAATTAATTATTAATTTTATTGCCTGTCTAAACATTACGAAACTTTTTTCTGTCTGGAAATGTTTGGTATGGTGGGAGAATATGGATGGGGGGGGGGGGAGAAAATTGTTTTTAAATTCCCTCTACCGCGCACCGACCGGAAGTTTCGTCTGCCAGTGTAATTGGGGTATATGGAGTACATATACTACCTGTGCGGACAGATATCGGTAAAAAAAATGTGGTTTAAAGAAAAATGAAAATATGGAGGAGGGGATATTTTTTTAAACGATTTTTTCACCGATATCTGTTCACATAGGTAGTTAGTATGTGTATTCCACATACCCAAATTACACTGGCAGACTAAACTTCCAATCGGTGTGCGATAGAGGGAATTAAAAACAAAGTACCCACTTCCATATCCTCCCACCTTACCAAAATTTTCCAGAGAGAAAAAAGTCTCGTAGTTATATGCTCTCTTCGATTACCGACTGGCAGACGGTAACTTTTCGTCATCGAATTGCACGCCATTTCCCTAACATGCAAATAAACGATTTCATAAAAAAAAAATATTAGTATGAAAAAGTTTGCCCCTTCCCTCAATCCATAACAGTTACGACGAAAGTCATGAGGAGCAAAGTTGTAGTGCTCGAAGCGCACTCTATGGTGGTATAGCTTTTGTCGTAGCTTCCGTAGAAGCAGAAATATAATTTGCACCTGTTAGGCGCCCCCCCCCTCCCCCTCCCTCGGAACTTAAGAAATATGGAATATTCTGCATCTTATATACTGAACAGGGGCTTAGACGTATGCAAAAATCAGCAAGCTAAGTGTGCATCTAACAATAATTTATCTGCCGCCTGGACTAATAGTAATTAACCGACTTTTATTCTTTCTTTAAGAGAAGGTGGTTCCCAATTATATCCGTATGTACGTTTTTTTTTACGTTCAAACATTTATCCGGAATGTCTTAAACAATTTCTGTGGAAATCTTTTTCATATGCAGATTGTGGCCAGGCGGCGGTCCGGTAATAATTTCATCAAGCTATATTTAATATAAGATCAGCAAAAATCTGAAGTTTTTTTTTCCAAAATAAGCGAGAATATGACAAATTCGCAATGAAGTAGCTGATAACGAATCTGGTATCAGAAGTTAATATTCAAAACTTCAAATAAAGGGCCATTCAACAAATGTGTTCAAAAACACTATTTTTAATTTCTTTCAAAATAGTTTTTTAAAGAGCGTAGTCGGATAAGCATGGGTTAGCTTCCCCCTCTTGGATCTGGTTCATATTTGGGAGGTAAGTGCCTACCAATGAGAATAATTTGCTTCAAATGTCAGCTTGAGAAAAACATTTTTACAAAATTTATGAATGTATTTAAAAAATTAAAAAATATGAATTTCTAAAATGTGAATGAGCCAAATTCGGGAGCTAAAATATATGAGGTCCAGGGCGTTACCTCGATTATAGAAAAAATTCCCAATAAATTAAATGAATACGGGGTAAAAAAATTATTTTAATTTTGCAACCATTTTTTTCTCTATGAATTGTTTGATGGAACCACTATTTTTTTCCTGTGATATGCTCATATCCTAAGTAACAACATATATTTTTTGGAGTAAGATTAGAGAATTACTTCATAGTGTAAGAAAATAAAAAATATATTTTGAAAAATGATAAAATTTCACTTTCTCAAATGTGAATGAGCCGAATCCGAGATCTTAAATATATGAGGCCCAGGGCGTTATGTCGATTATAATAAAAAATAATACTACTAATAATAATGAATAAAATGAATAGGGGGTAATTTTTTTTTATTTTACAACAATTTTTTCTTTATGAACCATTTGATGGAACACCACTATTCTTTTCCTATGATATGCGTTTATCCTAAGTACCTAACAACATATATTTTTTTGGATAAGATTGGAGGATTACTTTTTTACACTATGAAGTAATCCTCCAATCTTATTCTGAGAAATATATGTTGTTACTTAGGATATTAGCATATCACAGAAAAAAAAAACCGCTGCCCAAGGAATCACTACTTCCACATCCAGATTATTCGTCCAAGTCACTATAAAGGAAACATCTTGACTATATTTGCACTCTAGTATGTGGAAATTATTGGTCATAGAATTTTAATAATATTTGGGGTAGATGTCATAGAAAAGTTTGAGGAGTTGGTTTCTACCATATACGTTAAAAATGAAGTTTCTAATTTACCGTACTTATTTTCCACTATTTACAACCTACCACCTCAATGGAGTCATCTCAATCAGATGTCACTACAATACATACGTGTACTAACTTTCAAGTGAATATCTCAATTTGATGTTATCAATCCCATTAATAATGAAGCGGAGATGGTTGAGTTTGAAAAATATTAGAAAGAAATCTGAGGCCTTGGTTTCTAGTATATACACCGAATCCCAAATTTCTGTAGTCTTACCAGCTTGCTTTACTTATTTTCCCCTATTTGCCCCTATTTAACCCCCAACCCTTCAACGGCATCATCTCAAATTATGATCTAGTTTCAGACGTCGTTATAATACATACGTGTACCAAATTTCAAATGAATATCTCAATTTTATTTTATCAACCCTTTTCATATTGGAGTAGGGGTGGTTGGGTTGAAAAATATTATAAGAAAATCTGACGCTGTGGCTTCTAGTACATACACCGAATTTCAAGTTTCTGTAGTCTTACCAACGTTTTACTTATATTCCTCTATTTACCCCAAATTAACCCCCAACCCTTCAACGGAATCATCTCAAAATATAAACTAATTCCAGACGTCGTTATAATACATACGTGTACGAAATTTCAAATAAATATCTCAACTTTATTTTGTCAACCCCATTAATGGGGTAGGGGTGGTGCGGGGGTTGAAAAATATTATAAAAAAATCTGAGGCCTTAACTTCTTGTACATACACCGAATTTCAAGTTTCTGTACTCATACCAGCTTGCTTTACTTATTTCCCCCTATTGACCCCTAAATAACCCCCAACCCCTCAACGGAATCATCTCAAAGTATAATCTAGTTCCAGATGTCGTTATAATTCATACGTGTACCAAATTTCAAATGAATATCTCGATTTTATTTTATCAACCCTTTTAATAATGAAGTAGGGGTGGTGGGGGTTGAAAAATATTATAAATAATCTGAGACCTTGGCTTCTAGTACATACACCGAATTTCAAGTTTCTGTAGTCTTACCAGCTTGCTTTACTTATTTTCCCCTATTTACCCCTATTTAACCCCCAACCCTTCAACGGAATTATCTCAAAATATAATCTAGTTCCAGATATCGTTATAATACATACGTGTAGAAAATTTCAAATGAATATCTCAATTTTATTTTACCAACCCTTTTCAAATTGGAGTAGGGGTGGTGGGGGTTAAAAAATATTATTAAAAAATCTGATGCTTTGGCTTCTAGTACATACACCGAATTTCAAGTTTCTGTACTCTTACCAACTTGTTTTACTTATATTCCTCTATTTACCCCAAATTAACCCCCAACCCTTCAACGGAATCATCCCAAAATATAATCTAATTCTAGACATCGTTATAATACATACGTGTACGAAATTTCAAATAAATATCTCAACTTTATTTTATCAACCCCATTAATGGGGTAGGGGTGGTGGGGGGTTGAAAAAGATTTTTAAAAAATCCGAGGCCTTAACTGCTCGTACATACACCGAATTTCAAGTTTCTGTACTCTTACAAGTTTGCTTTACTTATTTCCCCCTATTTACCCCTATTTAACCCCCAACCCTTCACCGCATTTCCTCAAAAAACAATCCAGTTCCAGATTTCGTTATAATATATACGTGTACAAAATTTCAGGTCAATAACTTAAACCGTTCCGGAGAAAGCGTGCGGACAAAAAAAGTTACAGACAGACCGACAGACAGACAGAAAATTTTTTTTCGCTCAAATTTAAAATCTCGACGTTTCATGACATTCTAAACCTATTTCACGAATAAAAATTTTTGAAAATTTTTTTGCGATTACTATACTTCCAATCCACTACGTGGATGTCGAAGTAATAGTGGTGTTCCATCAAATAGTTCATAGAGAAAGAATTGTTATTAAATTATAATATTTTTTTACCCTCTATTCATTGAATTTATTGAATTTCAATTTTTTCTATAATCAAGGTAACGCCCTGGACCTCATATATTTTAGTTCCCGGACTTGGCTCATTCACATTTAAGAAATTCAACTTTTTTTATTTTTCAAAAATTATTTTTTATTTTTTTACACTATGAAGTAATCCTCCAATCGCATTCCAAAAAATATATGTTGTTACTTAGGATATGAGCATACCACAGAAAAAGAATAGTGGTGTTCCATCAAATAATTCATAAAGAAAAAAAGTGTTGAAAAATTAATTTTTTTTTTTACCCCCTATTCATGTAATTTATTGAGAATAGATTTTTTTTATAATCGACATAGCGCCCTGCATCACATATATTTTAGCTCCCGGATTCTGCTTATTCACATTTGAGAAAACACATTTTTTTAATTTCTCAATATTCTATCATAACTTTTGTAAAAATGTTTTTTTCCCAAATATGAACCAAATCCAAGCGGGGGCGCTAACCCATGCTTACCCGGCTACTCTACTTCTGGGTGTGTAAGACTTACTCCTGTAACTCCTTGCTTAAGTTGAATTTTTCATTACGTATTATGTAATCAATTATGTTTTTATGTTAAATATAAAAGGATGAGATGAGATAGAAAAAAGCATTGATGCAGTCGAACCCGTGTTTTTATTAGAGGGTGGATGAATTTCTGTACATGAATCGGGACTGTGTTCATTTAAAATTAAATTAAATTTTGTGTCTGAGCGTCAAACAAGGTTGGACGACAAGCAATAGGGCTTCCCCAAGATCAAATTAAATTTCTAGTTCAACAGGCGACAGACAAGCTCAAGGTGCAGCGCAGATCCGACAGGCCTTGGTATAAGCCGAACTGTGTTGAATTTGCTCGTTATATGCGCATATATTGTCTTGATTTTGCACTAAATCAATTTTGACGTCGTTTCAGTGTCTGAATTACTTCATTAGAGGAAACTACTTTTAGCGAATTACGTCACTAGCGTGTGTTTTAAAATGGCTCTTTTCTATAGGAACTTTTAAGGGCTATTAAGAACGTTTCGTTGGCTCGTCGAAGGTGCCTTGTTAGAAGCCGCCTTGAATGTAGGAGGAAAATACAAACAATTTTGTGTTTGATAGTTTCTTAATCAACAAATAATTTGGATTTACTATTCGCTTGGAAGACTAAAATTACTTCCAATATTATTAACTGGTATGCTTTAATAACACAAACAAAAATTGTGTGCGAAATTTCGCACACAATTGGTCAATCATTCTAGAATATCGATATATTTTTGCGAAAAGTCAAAAGTCGTCCAGAAGAGTTAATGGACGGTGTGAAACACAGATCGATATACCGAACGCTATTCAAGAAATTGGCGATCAAAGTCGGAGATGCAAGAATTTCGTCTCTACCAGGTTGCCTTTTCCTCTTATTGGTCATTTCATTTTTCTCGTTGAATTCCATACTCATGAATTTTTTCAGAAGTTCCCTAAACATTTTTCAATTTGACTGCCGATTTGTCCAATAACGTTCGAGATATCGATTTGAGTTTCATTGCGTCCTTTCTTCTCAACGCCTGTGAATGAATTCTTTGAAAATTTTTGGAAGATCGATTTTCCAGAATTTTTTACCAATTTCGAGATCTCGAAAATTCGTCCCCGACCATGCTATTCTAATTTCATATTCTTGTTCAGCGTCTTAAAAAACATTGAAAAAGTTGCTCAGAAATCTCGTTTATATATTTTTTTTGTGGGCCTGTGTAATTAGTAGACAATGAATGCTGATCTAAATCACCATTGAAAAACTTATGAAGAGAATCAATAAAACAGTGAATGGTCTCGCATGAGGTCTTATATAAAATTGAATTTTCTACAACTGTACCTTTGTAATAAGACTTATATTTGTATTTATTTATGTCACCTACAGTTCCGTTGGCATAGCCATGGTGCATTTTTCACCCAACGGTCTTACGCAAAGGAGGGAAGAACACGATGAAATCAATTAATCAGAGATTCAGACATTTACGAGGTGCAGCTCAGTGGCAATTGAATTCGTCATTTTGAATCTTCGATTTAAATTTTTTCAATCTTTTTTCCATTCATTTTAGTGAGCAAGTTTTATGTATATCTGCAAGAGTAATGCAATGAGGGTATCCCTGTAGCATTCGCCATTTTAAAACTTTAACTTTAGAATTGGATTCAGTATGAAGTATTCCGAAAATACCTAACTATCAATTTTAACACAGTTTCTTGCATATTTTCGAAAAGAAGATATTTTTGCGCACCTTGTACTATACAGAGGTCGATGAAACTAATAAGAGTTCATCGCAGAGTCGTACTAGACAGTCTACAAACATTTTGACAGAAATGACTAAACAGACATAACAAAAAGGCATGCATAATGAGCGAATTAGGAACTTCCTCGTTTTTAGACATTTTTGAAGTCTGCTGAAATGTAATAAAATCATTATTTTACTCATTTTGTTTTATTTATGGCTGCCTTAACTCTCTAAATATTGTAAAATATATTTTTTAACAAACACTTCTTTGTAAAAAAAAACGATAAAAAACAATATGTTGTGAATAACCCTTTATGTTATACCATGTTAGAAACTACAATGTATGGAAAACTTTTCATCTACTTCTGAGACATCTTGCAAGGACACAGGTCGAATTGAGAACCTTTTGCATTTATACCCGCTTAAAAAAAATTTTAAAGTCAATGAAACCATACATAATGTTTTAATTACTTAGCAGGGTACACCGATTTAGAGTAGATTATCAATTAAGTCCTAGAATTTCCGTTACATCCTTAAGGAAGTTTTTGGGAAGTGTCCGCAACTCATTCGAATCCTCCAATGTCTCCTTGCATTGTACTATATATCTCTGATAGATATTTATGTATTACACTATTGATTATTATTTACCTGTAGTTTCTTACCAGAGTAATAAGTTAGACGTTTCGCCCAATCCACTCTATGATCCTTAGCAAAGAACTTTCCCAGTAGTGTTTTATCATTTATAAAAAAAATCATCAACATGGACCAACGCGTTTTTGAGTCACGAATTACCGACATACAGACAAACATTCACGTTGAACACATAATAACCATCCTAACGTCCGGATATAAACAGAAACACCTAACGTGGATCCATTGCCTTGAATTTGTTGTAAAAAAAGCAATCTGAATTTATATAGAATATAAAAGTTGTGCCTCGCCATATTATTGAGTTTTTAATGATGACCTCAAAGCAGACAAAGCATAAAAATGACTTTACATTAAATTTGAGATGATATAATTGGGGTTTAAACCGCTTAGAAACTTTGTAATAAATAAACTCGTTTGATACATTTTTATGAAGATCCATTTAAAAGCATATTTCTGATGGAAATGCGCATAATCCCTGTAGAAAAGTTACCTTTAAAATAATCATGAGGAATTTGTCATTTAGAATTTTTAACGAACTCATTTAATTTTGTTAAGCTCTAAAGAGATATATTCACTCTAATCTACAATGAACAGAGAAAATTGTATTATATCTTTAAGTGTATGACATCAGTTGATCAACAGTTTCCATGTTTAACTTGTTTTTAACATGACTATGAAGAATTAATCGGAATTAATTATCGCAATAAGCAATTAGGTATACACATTTGTGCATTTCTAAGTAAAATAGAATGACGTCATAATGCTACGGCAGCCATTTCTATGATGACATCGTGGTTTTTTTGAATTAGTGAAATTTCCACCACTAAAAAAATTACTCATATCACTTTCGTTATCTGCCATTATCTAAGGAACAGGATACCAATATGAATAATTGCACGCTGGCTTCTCTGTACTATTACAAGAGAACCATCAAGAATTTTCAGTCATCAAATGCAGTAATACTACTCAAAAAACTTATATTTCAGGAAATAAAAAGACCAGTATATTTACAAAGAACGATATCACATGCATTAACTTCTCAAAGAACAATATTTCCTACCACTGTTGGTATATACTTTTATATTATTGTTCTAAATTAAAAGCAAATAGAGGATGTTGTTTCTATGTTTTGGCTACAGTAAAAGATATATATCAGCTGGTTTCTCTCATGTATACCCTGAAGAAGACGATTGCGCAAACGTTTTAGAGCGTGGGAATGTACCATCAGTACATATCAATGGCTTATCAAACTTTATTTTCTGGATAATTTGTCTCTTTAATCTCTCTCATAAAATAGAGAATAACTTCATTAAATGAAAATATTTATAGGTTCCAAACATAAAAGTAGAAGACATAAAGCTATATACAGAATGTCTCAGAAAATTTTGAAGTGATTACTTTATTTCAAATTTTAATATTGGACCACAAATGAAATTTTGTCTCCACCAACAATTGGAATAGAAAACTCAAAATTGGCCGACATTTTTTTCCATGGGCTAAAAAATGATAACAAATTTATTTCAAATACTGGAAACTGGAAACCTAGAGCGACATATGCGTCTCTTATTCACAGATCTTGCATAAAGATGCAAGATCTGTGAATAAGAGACGCAAGATACTTGCGAAAGCGCAAGTATCTTAAGCGTATTGAAAATACCAGATGCAACTATGCTGCTCTTGGAGTCCAGGGATGGATGGCTAGGATGATAGGTATTTTCAACATTTGCATTAGGTACCATTAGCGATTAGTGATAAAATAAAAAAAAATTTTTTTTTATCAAATTTAATAATACCACTTGGGTTCATTGTAATTGGACCCATGTTCATTGATACATTTTTTTTAGATTAACCCAGCTATCATCTGTCAAATTTTGTAATAAAGCTTGTAGAACACCCTGTATAGTGCTTTTTGTACTTTACTTTCTTATATCATACTTAGATGTGTTTGATAATTTTATTTACATAATTTTAAATATATTTGTCCATACGATCGAATTAAGCTAGTCCATGTTTTATTGGGTTAATTTGTTTTTTTAATATTAATTTGAAAGTGACGATGTTCTGTAAGAAATAACGCAAGTTAGGCAAACTAAGTGACATACGATATGGCAGTGCCGGCATGTATCACAAAAGACCTTTAAGTTTAGGAGTGTTTATGTTTATATTTTAGTTTCGAGATACTGCTTGGGTTGTTATTGAAACGTGATATCCCTAATAGCATGGCGTTGAGTGAACGGTACGGTTACAAGGCCGGCGCAGCGGCCTAGACAGATCTGTCGCTCTCGATACGTTTTTCGTAAGATGGGTCCTATATCATGCGCCAAGTAGTATTTTCAATACTAAAACTATTTTGTACCATGATGTAATACAACAACAGTACAATAATGATAATAGAAAACCAAAGACATATGGTTCTATAACCTATATAACGAAAAATATTCTCCAAGGATTATAAACTTGTTTACACATGAAAAAATATAAAAGGAGTATAGATAAAATATCAGACATATAAATTTATTGAAACATATTCTTTATAGGATTTTGCAAACAGCAGAAAAAATAACTATCTATAACTAAAAAAAAAACTGTGTAAAAATATTAATGAAATCTTTGCATTCTTTCGATAACCTGAGTTCTGGTTATGCTAGCAAATTAAAATCCTAAATTGAATTTGTCTAATTTAAATTTACACATTAGATTAAAAAATAAAAACCTTTCTAAAAAAGTCGAATGGGCTATGCACATCCCAACTTGAGGCTGCAGGTATGGCTGTCTTCGTTAATATAAAAGACGAAAAGGCGGTTAAATGGAGAACGTTTTAGAGACTTTATTGAATATTTCAATTATTCTTTTCGATTTGATGTACTTATCTTTTTAGGTTTTGAAATAATTGGGAAAACTACAAGCGTGCTTTTTGAAAATCCCTCATATAAATAATTACGACATTTTAATTTACACTTTGTTCATGAATTTTTATAAGACCTTTACAGCAAGAGAAAAAGTATTGTTTTTTTAATGGTCGTTATATTAACTTTTTTGTGTATTCCAATAAAACTGTAAGTGGTCTTTTGAAAGATGTATTAGAATACGGCAAAATTAGTTTCTGATTTAGATCAAAATAAACAAAACCATTTTTTTATCAGCAGACTATTACAGGAATTAATTTTTCCCGTGTTTGTATATCGTCTGGCAAGATAATCTGTAGTACTGGTGACGTTTTGTGGCCAGCAAGGTCTCCGGATCTAAGTCCCCTTAATTTCTTTCTATATAATTATACAAGAAGCAAAATTTATTACGGGCATTAGTACACGAAATCATATCCTACCAAAGAGAAAGCTTTTTGTGTTTCTAATTAATTAAAAAACTAATTTTGCCGCATTGTAGTGCATCGTTGAAAAGAGAATTAGCAGGAAATTGAATGCACAAAAAGTCCAATATTATGGCATACATATAAAAAACAAAAGTTGAAGTTGATATCGCAAAAACAAAAAGCAATATTTTTTGCTCTTACCCTTACTCTATTGATTTTAAAAAAGTGTCACTACAACATGCTAGTTAAAATGACAACAATTTAAATTAGGGAAAAATATGAGGTTCTCAAAAATTAATGGAGTTAGATCAAATCTTAAAGGCTCCATTGAAATGTCCAAAAAGTTGTTTAAAACTTTCTAAATTAAACCAGCCTCTATCTTTTATGATAGCGGACATAGCAATACATGCATTTTAACCTTAATCACTGTTTAGTATTTCATATTAAAATTCTGTGCAAAATAAGGCGTAGTTGAACTGCCTTATTTTGTACAAAAATTGTATGATAAGTCAGTTATACTGAAACTGCAATTGACAGCCTAATATTCTTTCTATTTGTTTAATGTAATCTACTGTGAAATATTGCAAATTTAATCAGGAAGGCCATTACCTGTAGGAATACAATTGTAGTTGGACGGTTGTGTGTAGGGACTTTCCGATACCCCAAAAGTATCGACACTTGTATCGATACTGGTATCAAATGAAAAGTATCAATACCGGTATCATATCGGAAATAAAGTATCGATACTT
The DNA here is from genome assembly GCA_963583905.1 of Stenurella melanura. Classification (NCBI taxonomy): domain Eukaryota; kingdom Metazoa; phylum Arthropoda; class Insecta; order Coleoptera; family Cerambycidae; genus Stenurella; species Stenurella melanura. The sequence continues at coordinate 135,535,745 of OY757313.1, read as the reverse complement.
GTATGACTACTGGTATCGAATGAAAAGTATCAATACACATATCATATCGGCAGAAAAGTATCGATACATCTCTGGAAATTTTTATCAGGAAATTAAAAAAAACTCTTCCACGCTTTATAATTACTTTTCTTTTTATTTTAGTGATACCGGCTAAAAAGTATCGATGCCGGTAACAAAAGTATCAAATACGAACTTAAAACGGTGATATCTCAGTTAATTTTCATCCTAGTGAAATAGAAGAAATAACAAGGTTTTTTGCAGAAAATACCCTAAGTTTCCATATAAAAATGCAAGAGTTTTTACATGCGTTTTTTCAATAATTTAAAAATAATTTCAAAATTGAATCAAACTTTTTTTAAATTTTAAATTTCGGCATAGCCTTTAAACTCCTAGAACATATTAGTACCCAAATAAAGTAAATTGTAAATGGATTACGTTTAATTTCAATGTTTACGGTTAAACCATTGGTTTCATTGCTGATATTTTCTCCGAAAAAATGAGGCAACCATTTTATTTTCATCATAACTCCTTAAGTTTTTACGTTAACGACTTTTATTAAAGCTCATTTTAAAGGTATTTTCAAGTACTTCAAAGAATGTCTGACAAGTTTCCCTCTTGCATCTATAGAAATAAAAGAATAAACATCGTTATTTTATAAGCTCCATTTTTGCTTCTGATGATTTTCTTGGTACAGCGTAGGGTTTTCGAGTTATTCGTGTAAAATAGCTCTAAAACGTGGCATTCTTTAATGAAAAATCCACATTTTCAATCGCGACTAACTCGAAAAATATTGATTTATCGAAAGAACTTCATAAATTATTTTTTGCTTAAAATTCATCCCTTTATCGATTTCTGATTACTAATTTCTACCCGCGAGAAGGGTGGCTTCCACCCCCAGGCTAAAAGCACACTTTCGGATAGAAATTTTTTTGACCTCAGGTCATGGTCAGTCATCCAGATCCTGACCTGTCGAAAGCTTTTGACATGGTCAAATATCATTTGCTCTTTGTATAATTAGATAGGTACGGGGTACACCATTAGATCTTATTAAATCCTATTTGTTAAATAGAAAGCAGCTAGTTGAAATAAATGACCAAAATCATTAACAAAGATCAATTTGGGAAAATCTGCCCCCGATATCTGTACCACAAGGGTCAATACTGGGGCCCTTACTATTCTTAATATATTTTAACGACTTGCCCTTACACACAGAACACTCAAAAATTATATTGTATGCCGATGACACCACCGCTATCTTTGGAAACAAAAATAAAGTCACTCCACAAGCAAAGACAGAACAAACTTCCCGATCGCATAGGAAATTCAAATACATTGTACCAATTTAAACATTCGTTAAAAAACTATCTACAAACTCATGCATTTTATTCTATAAACAACTACATAAATACAACGCAAAATTCTTCTATAGATGACTCTTTATACGTCTGAATTTTTTTTTCTATATTTATATCTTTTAAAGTGTCTTTTTTTTATTTTACTCCAGTAGGTACTTATAATATATATTTCTTTTGATATGTTTTTCTAGGAATTTTAAATCATAGAATTTATGTAACTTTTACCCAATAACAAAACAGAATATTTTTATAATTATTGACTGATTTTATATTAAATATGGATAAGTAATAATGCTTCTGCAGCTATCTGCCTATTTCTTAATTGTAATTTTGTTTAATTCTCACTGTAACTTAGCAATTTATAATGTAAATGACGATGCCCATACTGTGTTTCAATCTAGTTGGAAAATAAAGATTTTCTATTCTATTCTATTTTATCCGAAACTTTTTTTTTGTGAGACTGCGTAATGTATCTACCTAAGTAACTGAAAACTATTAAGCCACGGTCCAACAATAAATTTACATAAAATGAAATAGCCAATGTTTCGAGCCAGTGACTATAATGTATGTGTTCCTTTTTAATGGTTTATTTTTTGTGGGGGATTTTTTAAGTTTTAAATCTTTAAATCTTTTTTAGTGCATTTTACTAACACTTAATTTTAAATTAAGAGCTACAAATCGAAGTGTATAGAATTGAAACTAGTTGATCCATTTGAAATATGTTGCAAAATATCTGTTAAAATGTTGCGGTGCAATATCGATTCCCAATCATTTAACACAAAATTAATCTAGCCATGAGTATCTGTGTCTTTTCTACTGGAATAGTAGCAACTACACTCGAGTGCCCTTCAAGTCTGTGTTCCTTTTGTGGCCTTTGGCTCTGCATCGAAATCTATGTACAGCTAGCTGTCATAACAGAAATCTGTGGTTCCGTCTCCTTTGTAGTTATATGCTAAAAGCCGAAACGTCAGTAACAAACTTGAAATGATAGAAACTAAATAAATTAACCAATTCTCTTATTCCGATATCAAAGCTGACAAACTTGTGTAAGCCGTTCAGATATGCATATCAAACGATTCTTGACGGTTTAAACAAAGTTCGAAATACATCCCGAATACGTGAGATCATTATTTGCATAGTAATTTCCATTTGGTATTTGCATTTTGATTTATATATTCAGGTGTGAATTGCTCGATGTACTTAAGTGCGTAGAGTTGATTATAATTAAGGGAATTAAAGTATTAGAAATTTGAGCAATGAGAGAGATTGTGACTGATCTCTATCCGGATATTTGATAAGTCTGCAATACTTACAGGGTGTTTTAAAATATTTTGATTATCAAGCGCCCCATATATGTGACGGATGGTTTACCACGATAGACCACCGGACTCACCCATAAGATAGATTAGGTGTAATATTGATTGGCGTTATATAAATCAGTGGTTTGATGTAGTAAACTTCGTGATCTACGGAAAGATGATCACGGTACATGGCGTATGATTTAGAACCCAAACTGTAACACGTGGTCTATAGTAGTATACATTTGTTTACAGTTGGATTGATATCTTATGCATTCATCGGTAGCATAGGTTACTGTAATTGGTAATACCATTAAACAGAAACTAGTGTAGTAATTTTCTCATCACAAAACATCACAGACTTTTTGACCTCAAATTCAGTCTCAGCTACTCCGAAAATACCTGACCAATTTTAACAAAAGTTTAACTTCGAATAGAAAAAAACTTTCCGATTTTCGCTCAGCTTATACTAAACATGAGTAAACATAGCTTGTTGTAGCTAATATTGGGCCACTTCCGAGCTATACTGTATAGTTTGCAAAAGATCTCCATAGAAGTTCTTTAAACCATTCTAGAGTAATAAATGAACAAACATAGAAAGTCGCCGCCTAAGGAATCACTACTTTCACATCCATGTTTTCCATCCAAGCCTCTTTACATGAAAGCACCTTAATCTATATTAGCACTCCAGTATGAGGAAATAATTTCTCATAGAATTTTCATAATATAATATTGTTTGCCCGAGAAACCCATTAAACGATATACCACGTACTTTTTCGACCGATCGACGGACCGATGTTTAATGGTGGTGGGAGTGGTAATGGGAGTGGTTAACTCCAAAACTTTTTAAGTACTTTTCTTAACCCTTCTAATAATTTAGTGGAGATGACAGATGTGATAAAATAAATTCGAGACATTGAGTTCTAGTATATACACCAAATTCCAAGTTTGTGGATTAGCTCGCTTTACTTTTATTTGCCCCTACATATTCCTCAACCCTTCAACGGAATTGGCTGAAATATTAAGTGAGCTCAAACATAATCCAGTTCCAGATCTCATCATAATACATACGTGAACCAAATTTCATGTGGGTATCTTAATTTTATTTTATTTTGTCACCCCCTTTACTAATGGAGTGGTGGTGGGGGTGGCAGATGTCATAAAATAATTTGAAACCTACGCCTCTAGTATATACAGTAGGGTGACCCACCCAAAAACGAAGTATCGACTTTTTTCTTGCGCATCTGATGATTAGTTTTTATTTTGGGTCCACATGAAGTCCTGAAAATTTAATTAAAAAATATTAAGATTTAGAGGTCGCTAGTTCGACTTTTTTATACTCGTGCAGTCATTTTAATTCTCACAGCTTGATTTCATTCGGATATGAAATTTTCGAATAAAGTACACGCTCCAGACAAGAGTTCTTATGTTTTTGTAGCCACTGAACATGATGGTCGTGGTTAATTCTCTATGCAGATGCTGCGTCTCTTCGTATTTGCCAAAATGTGTTAGAAAATAGCAGAAAACGGGCAATAGTTTAAGCTTAAGTGAGGTAAACTTTGAGAAACCATATTTTTCTCAAGCTTAAACTAACTGACATTGTAGTGGGAAAACATACCGAGAAATTCCGGACAGGTACGATGGTTTAGGATTTTTTTTTTCAGAAGAAATGAACGAGAAAAAAATTAAAAACTCCTGACAACGGGCAAATATCTAGGCTTGAGTGAGTAGAACTTCGAACATCCATTTTTTTTTCTCAAACTCAAACTAATCTACGTACGTACACTTTTGAGTATAATTTTCAGGATTCAATCTCATTCATGTAGTGTTTGAAATCGGACAAATAAATAAGCTTATCACAAATGTTCCTGTTACCCTAAACTATTCTTCTCGGCTCTCCCAGAACTGATGAGAAACGCTGGAATTGTCTTCGCTAAAGTAACTGGAAAATCTTGCTGCATTTAACTTAAAATAATTAAAAATTATTTTTTTTCCAAAATTTGAGCTTCGAGGATCAAATACAGAGCTCCAACACAACCCAATTCCAGATCTCGTGGTAATTCATACGTTTGCCAAATTTCAAGTCGATATTTTAAACGGTTCCAGGGCATTTTGCTAGCAAAAAAAAGTTACGGACAGAAAGACCGACATAAAATTTTTCTATCAAATTTAAAATCTCGTTTCATGATATTCTAAACTTATTCCAGTAAAAAAAAATGAAATTTTTTTACGATTACTATATTTCCACTCCATTACGTGGATGCAGAAGTAAAACATACATAAGGTTCGAACTAAGAATCGTTTAAAAATCAAAAATTATCTTTTAAGTGCAACCAAAATTATTTACGGTGTAGACTTACTGAATTATACCTATTGCCCCAAATATGAGTTTTTTTTTTAATAATACTTTAGGAGTAGGTAGCTAGTGTGTTTAATGCTAGAGATCATACCTACATGTTGCAAAAATGCTTCTAAGAGTATGGTTTTTGTGAGAAAATAAATGTATTCGTAACAATATACCACTATTGGTTTTCCTCGGAAAATTCGTAAAAAGGTAGTTCACTGATGAACAGACATTTTTCAGTCACACGAGACAGACAGTTCGGCAAGTATACGTGAGATGTATGTTTATTCGCAGTCAACAGTAATCAACTATAACTTTGAGTTGTTTTCTAATTCATTTATTAAAAAATATTATTCATCAATGACTTTTTCTACTACAGCCACGAGGGATGTTCATTTAACGAGCGTAAATTCAATCATAAACAACTACATTTTGAACAGAATTTCGTTTCGCATCGGCTGCTAAACAACAAATGCGATATGAAATATTTCTTGCTCGGGTCACTGTAAAGTGAAGGTGGCTTATCATACAGGGTGACCCAGAGTTAATCCGCTAAAAGGCTCAGATTGATTATTCAGATTAAAATAAGAATATATACTTTTCCCAAAAATGCATCTCCTCCGAACTAGAGTAAAAATAAAGCGATGATGAAGATGATGCTTTTTTCCCTAGGACGGTGATTTGGACCGACGAAGCCACTTCCACCCGCGCTGGTATCTTTAATCAGCATTACTCTCACATTTGGGAGCATGGAAATCCTCATGCCGTACGAGATATCTATTTTCAATATCAATTTTCGTGCAACGTTTGGATAGGATTATGCAACGACTCACTCATTGGTCTAATTTTTCTGCCTCCACACCTAAACGGTCCAGCTGTCCTTCATCTTTTGGAAAATGATTTTCAGTCAATCTTAGACGACATGCTTCTATATGATGGAGTAAACAGATGATTCCAATTGGGTGGGTGCCCAGCTCATTACACTCTACCAGTCCACAGATGGTTGCACAACCATTATCCTAGAGGATGTATCGGTCGCGGTCGAGGCTGCGCGCTCTCCAGACATGACTCCTATGGACTTTTTTGTATGGGGTACCATGAAGGACAAACAAATAGATTGTTCAAACAGTCCGATAGATCAGATCATCAGAGTCCTGTGCAACTGCTCAGTCGGTGGTCTGTAGGTATGAGCTTTGCATTGAATATAGTGGTAGTCATGTCGAGCAGTTTCTGCGAATTTTGAAAACGAGACGCATTCTTCTCTCTTTTTTCCTTCTTACTTTAACTCGGAAGGGGTACATTTAAAAAAAAAACGAAAAAAGTCTTATTCTAACCTGAGAAATCGATCCTTAACGTTTGGCGGCTTAACTCTGGATCACCCTGTAGATTATGACTTCCAGTGACGGAGTGATGCAATGTCATCAGTTTACTTGTGTCAATATTTTTGTTGGAATATTTCTTAATAGTATTTTAACATACTATAAACACTGAACGAAATGTTATCACAGAAAAAGTGTAGTTTGCAACTCGCACAAAGTGACAATTTTGCACTCGCATGAATTGGAGCAGCCGCCTTCGGTTCGTGCTACAAACTTTGATACTCCTACAAAACTCATCTTGTGCTTATTGCATAATATTCTATTACGTTCTGCTATATTTTTGAAAATCGTTACTAATATTGATTGCATACCAAGGTACATTTTTCACTGTTCCCTTTTCTAGTGAAATTAAATTGTTTGCACAAAAATTTTTCGTAAATTAGTATTAGTTAATTTGGAATATTTTCTTAAACATTTTTTGTTTTATTGCAGGTTTGTCCCTCGTAGACAGTCATATTAAAAGTGATGTAGGTAAGATTTTTAAAATCCTCAGTTTGTTTAACGTTATCTTAGCAAGAGACGCTCCCACATGCAATATACGAATCAGCAAAGAGACGAGATTTTATTAGAATGCGCACCCAACAAGGTTAGTAAATATAAACGAGGTTCACTTTGTTGGTATGAAATTTCTAAGGAGTACAAATATTTGCTTCTTTTTATGTATTCAGAAACACAGTCCGACTACGAATTTCGTATCAATGTAAGGGAAAACTTCAACAATACATGGAGTATAATATTGTTTAAATTTACGACTCGTATCATATAAAATCATAAACGATTCGTCCCGAATTTTGAGTTGGATTTGACTGCTACTTTGTTTCAGCTATCGTGTGAATTTCAGGTTTAATGTCATGATGATTTAATAACTGAAGTATAGATTTCAAATTACGATTCGAACAGAAGTAGATGTAAATATTGTACTTTTCATCGGATTATTCAATCCATGTTTAACATTCTATAATAGTTCTCTGAAAACAAGTTTATCTTTCTAAGAAAATATCTCAATCTCCTTTAACATGGGTTAGTTAACTTTCATAACTTGATTTTTAATTAATGTGTAGAATAAGCACATGAATCTCGTACATATATTTCGGATACACTCTGTATTTAGGGCTTAAATTTAAATTTGGACTTGTTAAGTTGAAATTTCAACTTATTATGTTACAACTGTGACTTAAAAAATTTAAAAACCTTCAAGAATATAATACTGTGGACGATTTCGGAATTTCCTTCTGTGAATTTATTTGTCCACTGTCAGTTATATGTAACCTAATTAATAAAGAGTTAAACCATTATTATTGCATACATTCTACAGCAGTATATTTGCCTACTTTCCGCAATAATAGCCAATGCGGTTTATATGAATTATTTAACATATTATTGAATCGTGTGAAATGCATTATTATGTCATTAAAATTAATTTCACCGTGTAATAGCTTTTACATAATGTAATAAACAAGCCTTTGTCATTATTTGAAATATGAAAGGGCCCCGATTAGTACGGCGCGATCAATATACTGCAGTAAAACGACATAATACCTTTGAAAATCATACAGATTAGATGAAAAGGCCGCTTGTTTAGCGAACGCATAATACAGATGCACGATAAAACAATCCTCCATTGATAAATCAAGTCTCATCCAAACAATTCAGCCACAAAAGCCGCTGGATGGATGATTATATAACGTAATCCTGTAATTGTTGTTATATAATTAACATGGTTTCAGTGCTAACGTCAAATGCGATTAGTTCGTTCAGAAAGTGCTAAGATGCCTCACGCCACCCTCTCTTGAGTATATATTCTCAATATTGTCAAAAGTTAAACCACTACTACCAAAATTTGCTTAACAAAAGTATTTCCAGGCTCGAGCATTACTATCATAATCTCATTGTCAGTCCCACGTCTCTAGTTTATTTAACTTTATAGGCTTTGACGTTAGATATTGAATGGAACGAGTAGAAGTTGCACGCGAGCGTGGCCGATTACGTATACCTATTTGATTTATATTGCACCTAATCGAGTTGATGCGATGTCCAGGGCCAACTGTGTACATCCCTAAGACCTAAAGAAATATAGAGAACACTAAGGCATTAGTAAATTGTGATACATTTGAGTATAGTAATGAATCGCAGTTACCGTGTACCCTTAGCGGTTTCACAAAACAGTAGATATACTTCTGAGATTGTAAGAATGCTACTAAATTTTACTTACTCAAAATCGGTTATGTACCGTGATATCTAGAATTATCGTTGACGAATGTGGTCATGGAATTAAGGACTACGAAGCGGGATAAAATTCTACTAAAGAATATCTGCAGCATGTCACGAGTCATATGTATACAGGGTGTAGCTTCATGTCGTTAAAAAGAACTGGTGGTAGGGAACGACAAGACAAACGAAAAAAAACCTTATATAACATGGGATCTAAAGCTCATAGTTTTGGAGAGAAAAAATAAACAAAAATGTCCAAAATACTTAGTAACATAGTTTGAGAACTGCTGGTATATTCGGGTAGGATTTATTGCCTCGCGTCTTGTCGCACATGATACTCTCACATTCGTGCCGATAAAGCAATTAAAAGCGACCGACAGGGGACACCGCCATGTTTTTTGCTTCTTCGTGGCCAAATTATCTTATTACGCGTGCTATACTCTCCCTTGTAATATTCTCAAGTAATGATTTCAGTTTGTGTCCTTACTTGGTAAACAACGTACACACGACGCGACCTACCCGTTCCTTGGTTTTGTCTGTTGCTTTTGGTCTTTTTCAATTTTGTGCCACTTATGTCAAGATTTATTTTGTTGACTTATCGTTCAAGTCATTAGTACTTGGTTATGTAAGACATTACTTCTCGTTCGTGCTTTTTGTGTTACTTTTTGGATTTTGGACCAAGTTTTTCTTTTTGTTTTCTTTATTGATAACGTTAATTTACAGTTTAGTGTGGTGTTTTAAAACGCAGATTTGGACATTATGGGAGATTATGTACTTTATTGTGCATAGAAACCATAGAACCATGTGAATAGAAATCATAAAAAATGATCCTAATTTACCAAATGTGTTAAACGGAGTGCGTACGTCCTTAGTTCGACGTGCCGAAATGTGTATACGTGGAGATGGAGATCATTTCGAACAATTTTTGTGAAAAATTCAAAAGAATTGTTCAGTTATTGGGTGTTACCTATTGGGCATTAAAGATATGATTATTATTAGTATTCGCTGTCTTGTTTTGATCTGTTTATTATTGTTTAAATTGATTTTCATAGAGACCAAAAACTCGATTTTTAGTTTTCGATACCTGATTGGGAAAAATTATGCGCTCAATTCGTTAAAAAAATCAGATTTTTTCCTAACTTAAAATACACAACTATTTTCTGTTATCGTATCTCGGACGTCTAACTGTTCGTTTTCCAATTTCATAAAATAATTACTAATTTTTTAAGCTTTTAACACAATGTTACAAATGTTCATAAACCACTTTTAAATTTTATAAATTCTTATAAACGACAATAAAAGCTACAATAACTTTGTTCCAAGTTAAAAAACACATGTAAACAAATCCTATTTAAACCCCTGCAGCCATGCTATGCTTGCGTTGTGCCGAAAGAGGAATCATTTACATTTTCATAATTAGTGGTATAAAAAGTTCGGTACAAGTAATCACATCAAAGTGCCGCGCTTTTTCCGGCGGGAACACAAGTCGGGTATTACAGTGTTTTATTATTTCTAATATTCGGAACTGTAACATCCATTGACCCTGAAAAACAGTGGTTCTCAAAAGTTTCCTATCTTAACATTTAAATGTTCTACCTAGGTCAGTTTTTTCAAAGTGCCCGTAGAGAAAAAAGTCATATAGGTTTTTTGTTTGTCTACTCGTAGGGACCGACTACCAGTTTTTTTAATGACATGAAACTAATTACACCCTGTATACACTAAGTAATTTTCAATAGTAAGTTTGGTTGTAATTTCGGAAATCGGGATTAGCACGACTGTTCGGCGAGATAATAGCAGTACTGGGAGACAAGCAGCGCGAAGCATGATGCAATGTCAATGTTGTGAATGATCTAAAAAGTTGTGCAATATTGAAAAATCAGCCTTTTTAAGTTGCCCGTGTGGTGTAAGTTGTAATAAATGATTACGTGACATCAATTTATGTTCCGTAAGTTTGTTAATGTAAAAATGAAGTGAATAATTAGTGAAAGAAATTCGCTATAAGTAAAGCAAATGGTTATGAAAGTATCAAAATAGCAAATTGCTGATAATATTGGCTATTTCAATGTTAAATTATTATGTTACTGTATACTGTAGATAAAGTACCTGTAACAATAAAAATAGTGCTTCGAAAGAGGTTACACGTGTCCTTTAGTTTTGTGATGTGAGATTCCTTTATTCTAGAAAGTTAACTAACTAACTTTTTAATAAATTGTTGCCCTCTGAAAGAGGAAATACGTACTTTTGATACGTTGGATTATTAACTTCCAAGCAGCATAAATAATTCTGACTTGCTGTGTTAATAACATAGGAACCAATTATTTATATATTTGGCCTTATTTGTCTATAACCAGATTCACTGTGTATATTAACCTAACATGGCTTTTAATTATGTGTATATAACAGTAAATACACGCTCGTACACTCCTATGTAGTACGCTCGCTAATGGTTTTAGTTTAACTAAAGGAAATATTTTATTTCATATCTTGGGAAATACCCATCAAGCATATATCTTAGTTTATCGTTGCATGTGCTATTCATTTTATCATTATCTATCAAGTTATTTTCGTGTCTATGTTGATTATTTTTCTGTACGACTATCAATGATGTCATTCGTTTATATTTATGTACGTTGCCTAATGTTTTTAGTTTACCTGTCAACAGTGTTTATTTGTGTACTTGTAGAGCAACTCGCAGTGTATTGTTATTGTTAATTAATTTGTGTTTTTTTAATTTTTGACTTTTGCCTAAAATCATTAGTAATTTTTCTATAGTTTTTTTTTACGGGAGATTCAAAAACATAGTGGCGCCCATTATTTTTTTCTTTTGTCAGGGTTTGTATTAACTTTCGTTAATAACTGTTAGGATAAAAAAAGCACTTGGTGACATGCTTGATTTAATCGTGCCTAGTTATCTGTCAATTAGCTGCCAAATTATTCCCTCTCTTTAAGTGGCGAAATAATAGTGGATATCTCTGAGCCGTGTTTTTAGCAGTATTCTTTCATATTGAAGTAAAGTAAGCGTTACAAGCAATGGTAAAATAAAAGTTATAAAAATCCAGTGAGAGGTATCAGTTGAATGGTGAATCTCACGATGCAAATTATTTCTTTCGCCGCTACCCTATTAACCTTCCTGTTTAGTTGAAATACTCTTGTGATGAATAGCAGCGAAGAAAGTAAACTATGAAATTTTTGATCAACGGATTCTTTCTGAATTAGCGATTAGGATACCGTTATGATATCGATATCCAAATATTAAAATTGACGTTTTCACGGCACATAAATTACACGGGCAAGATCGTAAATTTGATCCTATAGGAGTTAAGGAAAATTTACATTTTTTGACATTTGGCACATTTCAAACGTAAATGGAAACGTCATAGTCATTATAAAAGGGTGGTATGAACCAAGGTATGACTATTTTTAACCAGTATAATTTCTCATCTAAAAAATATAAACATACAAAAAAATTTAGACCTACCTACATTATTCTTTTCTCTCCGTAATGGAGAAGAAAATGTGTATCCTTCTGGCCCTAACGGAGATATCTACTCTCGTAATAAAAAATCTATACATTTATACTTTTATTATTCATATACATATTAAATTAATTTAGCATCAGCTTCGTTGAAATAAATCTAGCATTAGTGCTGGGTATCCTTTTTATCGTAAATTAATATATTGTTGAAAACATTTATGATTTCAATGCGTCATTCTATTGCATTAGTTATAAGTTTCCATCAAAACTATTCTTGTCATGTTACTATGTGGATCAATACACCTGTGTAACTTCCGATCAGAAAATCGAAGCTAACAAGTGGGTCTAATATATTCGAAAAATAGCGCTGCCACCAAAATTACTTAGAGTACAAGTCAACCTTGGGGTCCCTCAAAGTTCTATATTGGATCCAATACTGTTTCATTTATATCCGATCGAGTTCGAAACTCCGATATTCGGCGCATTTTCTGTAATATGTTGCTTTGCAATATTTCGGAGGACAGCAACGCAATGTAATAATGATTATACAAATTATAAAAAATTTGTAAAATTATGTAATTGAAACAATTATAGGTTTAATCCCATATCCCTTCTACTCCCTATTTTCTTCTGCGCTCCTTTCCGCCTATTCTACGCAGTTTATTCCACGGTAGATCCCATAATTTCTTCGGTTGTAGACGCCACCCTTTATCAATACATTTCTTATTTGACAAGTGTGTTAACTATGTGCCAAATATTATTGTGCTCTGTCTCATTTTTAATTATTTTTTTTTATTTTTGGAAGTGTCCACCCTGTATAGTTTTCACTAAAAGTAAGTAATTCAATTTCTTCGCTATCAACTACCTATATCTGAGAATGATTCCTTTACGATTGCTCTACTTCCCCTCGATAAACGAAAGAAGTAAAAATTGACAAATGTAAAAATTTGAATGATCCTAAAGACTAAATATGTGCAAGAAAAATATATATCATTTAAAAGTTCACGTAAAATTTGACCTAATATAAAGCAAAGAATATCGGGAAGGTAATCGCTAATCACCACACATCTCTAAACATCGTAATTAAGGACGTAACTGTATCGCTATCCTTGGCCATTAAGGATCTGACCTCCTTCGCCTAGTACCAAAGGGAAACTTTAAAAAAGTTGTCCGATTTAATCGATTATACAAACTTGACGTACGGTTGAACTGGAAGTAAATCATATAAAGGTACATTAATAATTATTTAAATACTTTGTAGAGAAATCTTGTGACAAATTCAATGCACTTTTTTAATATGCGCGAAATGATTAATGCATCTGCTTTGACATGGTTTTTCTTAATTTAAAATTATAAGGCGACAAATTGTTAAGTGATCAATGATCATCCTACTTCATCTGATTTTCCAGACGTTAATTAAACTGCATCGCAATCGTATTGAGACAAGCAGTTTTAAATTGTATAATGCTATTCGCTTCAGTTCTCTCGTAGCAGTTATTTCCTTGATTAAATGAGATCCTATTTTTGTTTAAACATTTGTAATCCTACAAAGGGATTATAAGAATGCATAAAGGGGATTATAAACGTTTAGTTAACGACGCAAAATTTAACGTGGATGTATTTTTTTGTAATATTAAAGTTTAGTATACAGAGTGTTTGGTACATCGATAGGAAATTTTCACTAAGTGATAGTTGGGGTCGTGTGGAACCTATAAGGCCATGATTACCTTGGTAAGGTCTCACCGTTTTTAAGATGTCGGCCTATATTTTTGAAATGGTCGAGTTGTTACTAATAGGTATATACATGTTATTTTTATGTTACTAAATACTTTCAACGTTCTTCAATATATATTTTAGGCATTCTTAATATGCACACAAAAGTCACTGCCACAGGCATCCGAGCAAAACAATTTTTTGCGTTTGTTCTCCTGATGTCTACCGGTTGTTTATTTCATTTTTTTGTTCACGGCTTGTTACATACGTTTGATTTCATTTTAGTATGTTGCAAACAGAAAATTGTATTCAAATATTAGTAAATGCCATCACCGACTTGTGGTTGAAAGAATTTATTATGTTTTTGTTTAATTTTCTTTCCTTATTAATAATGTAAGGTCTACAAATAAATATGTTTCATTTTTAGTTTAGTGAACTATAAAACTGTCATCATGTGGTATACCATAGGAAAGAGTATGCAATAGAGAAGTTTTCATATCTATTTGAATCTCTTGAAGTAGTGCCGTTTTTTGAGAAAATTTTGCTTAATAGAAACGTAAAATCCAACTATGAACACATAAATTATTCTACATATTTTTTATAGTAATACTTCGGCATTTCCTCTTTGTACTGTATCATCAAAGTGCATATTTAGAATATCTACAATAAATATTTAAGTAAGCTGAAAGCATTTAGTGCCATGAGAAACACATTACTAACAACTCAACTATTTCGCAAAAACATCTAAAAAGGTCGATATCTCAAAAACGATGATACTTTGCATAAGAGTACAATTGGTCATATAGGTTCCAAATGACCCCAACTAGCACTCAGTGAAAGCATTCTATCGATGTACCAAACACCATGTATAGTGAATTCATGATGGAAGAAATAAATTCGATAAAATTGTTACAAAACGGATGTCAAAAAAGCGCTCGGATAGATCAGTTCTTAAATACATCTATTTATTCACTTACAAAATTTTTTGAAAAAGTTGTGACGTATCGACGTTATTTTTTTTAATAACATCCTGTTTCTAACAGTGTCGTTTGAAAGAGCATATTTTTTTACATGTGAAGCTACAGATATAGTATGTACCTATATAATAATTTCGAAGAACAAAATAATGCTTGATATTCATGATGATTTATTTAAAATGAATACAATCATTTAAATAAATTTGAATTTACCGTTCAAATTATTTTCCATGTAGGTACTTCTTGATAATATTCAAAGCAATGGTACCTAGTGGAATCATCGATTGTAATTGTGTCTGACATTTGGTATTTGGTTTACTGAGTTGAAACTCTTTTTCCTCAACTAAAAGTCTCGGAAATGAAAAATAGAACAAAAAATTTTGTAGTTACGAACGAAACCGCGGTATTCTGAAAGTCCATCCACTCCACATCCTCCTACCAAAATGTCAGACGAAAGATACAGGCCGTTTTTTGGCGAGAATTAAAAAAAAATTGTAGTAACGGACGAACCTTTGGTTACTTGTTCTAATCAACATCAATAAAGCTGAAAAGTAATGTCAGACGTTTTCCGTGGTCGGTTTTTAAGATATAACGTTTTTTTTTTTCAACTTTCAACCCTTATATCTCAAAAGCCGCCCGTGGAAAGCGTCTGACATTATTTTTCAGACTTAGTGACGTTGAATAGAACAAGTACCCAAAGTTTCATCCATAACTATAATTTTTTTTATTAAAAAAAAAATGCCTCCAAAAAATTGCCCGTATCTTCCATCTGACTTCAATTTTTATCCCCTCTTCCCATATCCTCTCTCTCGTTAATTTCCGAGACTTTTAGTAAGTACAGGAAGCAGCGGCTGCCCGTGAAATTTTGGTAAGCTATAACTTACTAATGGAGCATGGAACCCATATTTTACACTGATATTTAGTTTATAAAATTTCAGAATGGTGTAACTTTATAAAGAATGAAGATTTTTTGATAAAATTAAAAACCCTTTCTTATATTTCCTTCCTTGTTCGAAAAAGAAATACAGTATATATATTTTACAAGTACTTTTTCAGATCCCAGGGTAGGCACTGCACTTTTTGAAAAAAAATTCGCAAATTCCAATCAAATATTTT
Source organism: Stenurella melanura (assembly GCA_963583905.1). NCBI lineage: Eukaryota > Metazoa > Arthropoda > Insecta > Coleoptera > Cerambycidae > Stenurella > Stenurella melanura. The sequence continues at coordinate 135,519,877 of OY757313.1, read as the reverse complement.
TTTCACAAAAGGTCTCCTTTTGGCCTTGGTTATAGCTTACCAAAATTTCACGGGCCGCCGCTGAGAGGAAACAAAGTTTCGACATCAACTCAGTAAACCAAATACCAAATATCAGACATAAGTACAATCAATGATCCCACTACGTGCCATTGCTTTAACTATAATGTTCAAGGCGAAATTCAATGTCATCGAGACCTTTATGAGGATTAAATGAATCTAATTTTGTACCTAATTCTACCATTTAATTCCTCAATATTTTATCTTCAGATAGGTTCTGAATTTCAGGTAATCTCATAAGAAATAATCTGGTGGGGTTAGATCAGGAGATTTAGCTGGCGACTTTACTTGTTCCCGTCTATCAATGAACACAAGTAGACAGATAAATGAATTTTCTGCCATAAGAATCATCTACTTTGCTGTCGGTTTAAGAAAAAAATGTCATTAACAACGTTTTCCAGTGAACAATACTATGCGCAAATCATGCCAACATGCAGTCTATGATTTTTAGAGTAGTGACCGAGGTAGGGACTATAATGCGACTGGGTTTTATACTACGTCACTGATAATATTGTGAATTTTTTGGTGCACCAACCTTTTCTTTCACACTGCTAGCAACTATGATTGCATCCTCGCTACTATCTGAGGAGCAGGAGGTACTAAGAAATACATCAGTTTTAGTAAATGATTCTTAAATTGATTCTTTCTAGGTTACTCGTAGCCGCCATATTGCACTTCTCAATTGCACAAGCTGCTCGTGCCCAGCTCGTGCCTAAAATTTGCAGTACTCTTTCACTGATCAAAAAATCTGATTAACATTTAACACTTCATTTACTTAAATCAAGAACCTAAAAGATCTTGATCCTACATTGTACAGTTTTACATTATATAATATACATAATGCGTAATTCTACCAAATTAAATAATGTCAATAGATAGTTCTACTCTATTGTTTCACCTTCCTTATGTGTACCATAAGATATTTTAACTGTATAAGTAAAACGAGTCATAATATTATCTCTTAGGATTTAAAAAAGATATTCATTGTTCTGGATCACCGCGTGTCTTGTAAGATGTCTAACATGAGACTTAGGAGTCCTATAGCATGTCCATTCGATGTCAGTGATATGGAGATATCGATGAAAGTGCCTACTGGATATATGTCGTGACACGTGAAGTATGGCACGGCAGGGTGTTTTCTATAACGATATAATGTTTACAAAGCCCTTAAACTGAAAGGCATTATTTCGCGTTTGATGATGTCAGACTTTTATACCTATACAAAGTGTAATATAAGGTATACAACAGGATATCGATTATATCTGCATATGAATTAAATGGCCACATTTTTATTAAATAAAATAGATGAGTTATGTAAATGAAATTAAAAATTCACCGACCTTGCATCTTAGGCAAGTGTAATAGGCGTATTGTACATACCCCGCAGAATTGGTTTTCTAATTGAAAGTTAGTAAACATTTTAGTTGTGATACCGTAAGTATTTTCTTATCTTTTTTCCCGAGATATTTAGACGTTAATAAGATTTATAAAATGAAAAGTATAAACCACCGACGACCGTAGTTTGCAACATATGTGGTTATTACTTGAATGTTTATCCTTCATCCTGATCTGTCGTTTAATCTGCTCTATTTGGATGGAGTAGTTTTAATAACTTTTAGATTTCACTTTTCGATAATTGTGAAATGCTGTGAGGTTTTGTTCGGTTTCATTAAAAAAAAGACGTATTCGTGATACCTCGTAATATCCTAGTATATTTAATATGAGTTATTATGTTTTAATAGTTTGTATGTATGAGGTTTCCATTAGAATTAAGACACTATTTTAAAGAACGTAATAAAAATAAAACCAATTTTTAGAAATAAAACATATAAAATTTTTTTATTGAATTAAATGTATTTTAATTATCATGAAGTACAAATATAATATGAAATCTTGGCCTATCATATAAAGTAAAAATATTGAAAGCAGTATGACAGGCGAACTTAGAATTTGACTGACTATACATATACAATGCCACATTTGTGTTAAATCAACAGAACCTGAATAGAGCCAAGCACAGTTGGATAAATATGTTTGTGGAAAAGGCACGTTGGGTGATGTAAACTCATCCGAAGAGACTTGACGGAGAGAGTAAGAATTTGGTTATAAACTCAAGTAGAATGCATATATCATTATTTTAATTAAATTTGTATTATGGTCTTATGGTCAATATGAACAATATATAAATAAAAAAAATGATTAGATGTTACAGAATTTGTAAATGTTTGCTGGGGTGTTTAGGACGTTAATATATATTTATAAAACCAAGAGTAGATAAACAACCGCCGGCAGTGCAGTGCATTTATGTTTATCCGTTGAATATTTATCTTTGACTTTGATCTTTCGCATCGCCTAACAGGCGAGTCGGCTGACCGATATGTCGTGTGTCACACAGTGTGAAACTAATAAGTTGTCATTTTCAAAATTCTAGCGTACGCTCAATTTTTGATCAAATTCGGCGCAATATGTCCGAGAAATCTGGTGCTCTATGAGGTAACTGCTGGTTTCACAATTATTAAGGTATTATATGCCAATTGGCTGCTGCCAAAACCCCTCGAAAATTTAAAACATTTTAAAATTTCTAAAATTTGTTTTGGCAATTTTAAGAAAATAAATGTTTTTAAAATTTTCCCGTGATTTTGGCAGCTGCAAATTAGCATATAATACATTAATAGTAAAACCAGCAGTTCCCTCGTAAAATACCAGCTTTCTCGGACATTTTGTGCCTAATTTCATCCAATTTATCCAAATTGAGCGTGGGCTAGAATTTTGGAAATGACATTTCATTCATTTCACACTGTGATGTCGCCTCATTTATTCTTAAACGGGCCCCATATAGATGTGCCCATAAGTGTTTTCAGTACTAAAAACATTAGTTACTGTATTAGATAATTTATCCATAATAGTTCATGATAATTATAATTACTTAGATAGATAGATAGTTTATTTATTTTCAACATATACATAAAAAGGCAAACCATATAAAAAAAAAATGCGTCAATTACAAAATTTAAAAAAAGAGAGATAAAGCAGATAGTAATGATGCGAGTGTAAATATATATAAAGAAAGACATTAGAGAGAAAAAATGCATTCAATGTATAGCAGTTTCTTTATAAGAAATCATTTTTAAGTTTCCTTTTAAAAATGTAAGAGTTTGATACTTCCCTGATTCCTTGAGGTAGGTAGTTAAATAGTCAGGTTGGAGATCTGATTTATGACGAGTGTTATGATCGTGGGGGGCAGCATTTTGCGTAAATATAGATCTATTTTTAAAAACAAATGGGCACACTTCATAAATAAAGGTGCTAGCAACTGTTAGAATTTTAAGATGTCGAAATACCTCTACAAGAATCACGAAAACCCAGATCTGCTAATATTCTTATACATACGTTGATTCTGTGTACTGCTTCTCCAGTTTATAATTCCGTTCCTTAAGTGAGAATGAAAGGATCAAAAATACAATGTTTTCAGGATATGATTACTACAAAGGTTTTTAAGAAATCGTAGTGCATAGCAGGATTTACTCAATTTTCCACATAGAGCCTGGATATGTGAATTCCACTGCAAATGGCAGTCTATGGTAATACCCAACATCTGAACGTTATTTGTGGTTTGCAAAGAGAAATTGTTGCGCAGAGCATATACACATTTTTGCGACTTAAACAGTACGTACTGCGTTTTATTCTGGTTTATAACTAACAATTTTTCTGAGCCCACATATAATCATATTATACACTCTATATGCAAGTATCATAAGAACTTCCACACTTTCAGTTGTTAACATTAGTGTCATCAGCATATTTAATAGTTGTTTTTGAGATAGAAGTTCAGGTCATTTACGAAAATTACAAAAAGTGTGGGGCCCAAGATTGTGCCTTGACTCCAGCTGATGTGTTGCAGCCGGAATTAGTTTTGCCATTTGACAATTGAACCTTTCGAGTACGTCCATGTAGATATGATTCGAGCAAATCTAAGGTTACACCTCTAAGACCATACCTAAATAATTTTGCAAGTAATAATTCGTGATCGACAGATAGATAATTGTTATTATATCGGGGTAGTTCAACATGTGTCCAATTCTGTGCTTTAAATATTTTGTATCTTTCTCAACTTAAGTTTGTAAAATTTTATACGATCCAATAATTTTATTATATAACTTTTCAGAACTGCCTTATTATTAAGAAATTTTAGTGCATTAGCAGTTTTATGCCTTGTGTCGAAAAGAGTTATGTTTTCTTCATAATTTCATCACTCACAAACTTAACGCTTAAACGTGTAATGAAGTTGGCACGTAGAACTGTATTTGTGAGTTATAGCTAATGGTAGTAGCATTTATAGCTTTTGTAAACGTTTTAATATGCCTTTAAAATAATGTTTTATTTAAAGCCATCATTTTTGCATTTTTGGCTCTTCTTTGAAACAAATTTTGTACATGTAGTAATTGCTTATACCTAATGTATAGTGTGCAGAGAAAGGTTACCACCAAGTAATTGCTGTATATTTAATATAAACATTATGCACAGACTGCTGTGTGTGTGCTCTATTTTCGGTTAACGTGCCAACGCCTAATCTAAATGGTTCATTTTGCAAGAAGACTATTATAACCATGGCTTTTTGAAAAAAGAAGATTTTATTCTAAAAAATGGTAATCGTAAAAAAAAAATCTAATTTTTATTTTTTGTTGAAATAGAATTAGAATGTCATAAACCGTCGATATTTTAAACTTGAGAGATACAATATTTTCTGTCTGTTTGTCGGTCGGTACGACTGTAACTTTTTTTGTGCGCACGTCTTCTCAGGAACGATTTAAGATAATGACTTGAAACTTGGTCAGGGTTCAGACTCATATGGAAAACCTGGAGAACCTGGAAAACTCAGGGAATTTAAAAATCTTTAAAAAAGACCTGGAAATATCAGGGAATTTTATAAATTGTATAAAAAATCAGGGATTTCTGCGTCTCGATATGGAAAACCATAGAGTTCTTAAGAATTTTCACTGATTCAATCCAATTCAAGGAATTATTTTATGTCAAATTAAAAATTACTTCACCAAAAAATATATGGAAATTAATATTTTTGGTTATGGAAAACCTGGAAAATTCAGGGAATTTTTTCAGCTTCGCAAAGTCTGAACCCTGTTGGTACACTTATGAATCGGAACGAGATCTGGAACTAGATTATATTTTGCGCTAATTGCGGTGAAGGGTTGGGGGTTAAATAGGGGTAAATAAGGGAAAATAAGTCAAGCAAGCTGATAAGAGTACAGGAACTTGGGATATGATATATACTGGAAACCAAGGCAGATTTCTTATCATATTTTACACCCCCTGCATCACACACCACTCTATTATTAAAGAGGTTGATAAAATAAAATTGAAAATTATATTTTGAGATGATTACGTTGAAGGACTAGGGGTTAAATAGGAGTAAATAGGTTAGTAAAGAAAGCTGGTAAGAGTACAGGAACATGTGATTTTGTGTATATACTAAAAGCCAAGGCCTCAGATTTTTATAATATTTTTCAACCCCCTACTCTAATGTTGATAGAATAAAATTGAGATATTCACTTGAGTTTTGGTGCACGTATGTATTATAACATCTGGAATTATATTATATTTTGAGATGATTCATTTAAGGGGTTGGGGTTAAATAGGGGAAAATAAGTAAAGCAAGCTGGTAAGAGTACAGAACCTTAGGATTTGGTGTATATACTAGAAACCAAGGCCTCATATTTCTTTATAACATTTTTAGCCCCTCCACCACCTCCAGTTCATTGTTAAAGGAATTCACTTGAAATTTGGTACACGTATGTATTATATTTGGAACTTGATTATATTTTGAGATGATCCCGTTGAAGGGGTGGGGTAAATAGGGGAAAATAAGAAAAATAAGCTAATAAGAGTCCAGAAACTTCATTTCTGAGGTATTTGCTAGAAACCAACGCCTCAAATTTTTTTATGCCATCTGCCTCAAATATATTAAAATTCTATGACTAGCTATTATTTCCACACGCTATAATGCAAAATAAATACAGTCAAGATGTTTTCCTTTAAAGAGACTTAAATGGGAAATCTGGATGTGGAAGTAGTGATTCCTTATGCAGCGGTTTTTAAATTGATTTGTAAATTCTAAGATTCCTATTAAAAATTATACGTCTCCGTCGATGTATCTATGCAAACACTCTACAGGTCGCAATCCTTAGCAACTCCAATTGATTTACTAATCGCATCGTCAACTATCAGAATAAAACCCTATTGAATTTTACATTGTTCTGTTGGGTCGTTTAATTATAATGAGTAATTATTTTTATCACCGTTTTCGCTGACCATTTCTCTCATACTCGGCATCTATTGACATCATGAATTTTTGTTTTTGACAGCAAATATTTAATTAGAGTTTAATTTGTTTAAAAATCATTATAGAATGTTTTTTACAAAAATAAGAAAGGAAAATACAGTTGTGGTATATACCATAGGTACTTTTCATTTTAACGAATACGCTATGATGTTAGACGTTAAACAGATCTTAATACCTAAAGAGATTAGTGTGGATTTGGATGTAAGACAAAAAAATTAATAGTTTTGTGTCTTAATTGTTTATTTTTAATATGTTACATTTCTAGGTCCATCACATTAATACATCTTAAAAACGCTACAATCGATTATTCTTGTGTCTTTCTTCAGGATAATGGTTAGGGTATACGTATGAGTTATCAATTTTACCAGAGGATTGTGTAGTGGATACGACATCATTCGGAGGTAATGTAGTCAGTGTATGAGATGTTGGCCAAGCTAAAAATGTCTACTATTCTTACGAAAAAAGGTTCGGGAAAATGTTCAAGTTGACAGCAGCTCGTCTCCTGTCATCGGCGATGGGCCATACTAGCAGAAATAGGCGGATGTTAAATAAATTATATGAAAAACATTAGATAACATCTTTAAAAGTATGATATATGATATATAAATGAAATAAATAAATAGTGGAAATAACTAAACATTAGACTCTATGGTTTACGTAAAGGTAATTATTTTGCTCGATTAGTTACTTAAATGTAATTATTTTGGTGAAGTTAGGTTAATTTGAATTAAGGTGTTTCTGACGTACTAAGCGTTTTCTGAAGAATGCTCACAAAACTATCGGAAATTTTCTAGGTAAAAAATATGTATTTTATAACTCAAGCATAACGAATATGAATTTATACTCATTGAAAGGCAATTAAATAATTCTAGATTTATTATTATTCATCTTTAGTAGTTAGTCTATTTGACTTGCTTTCTGTTTAGTCCTGTATTGTTACAAGTAGCCAAAATCATTCTAAAATGAAAGGCGACCTATCCAGAGATTTTTCTTACGAATATACCACTTATTTTTGTGACAATGTCGAAAAAACTATATTTACAAAAGTACTTTATGTAAATCATAATTCCAGTTTGTAGTTTAAATGTTTCTCTTGAAGCAGGATGGGGTGTGGGTCTGGGCACAGATCGTACAAGGGTGAGAGCGGATAATAAATTTAGTATGTCACCAAATGTTGAAAAATACATCATAGAGTTTTAAAGCGCTCGTAACTGAATTAGTTGTGTTGCTGAACACTAGGAAGTCCGGAGTATTGTGATGTTTTTTGGTAAGAATAAAACAGCGCTAGTAATGTCGCTGTCGCGTTCTATTGTAAGTTGGACACGCCAGACGAGAGCACATCCACTGTTGCGAATGTAAATAACAAAAATTGAGTCCTTTTTCCGTGCGACAAACTTCAGCATGTTTTCAAGTAAATATTTCTCTCAGTTTGGTAAACAAATATCTAGAACCGTCAGGACACATGATTTTTATATGTAAAAAGGAATTTAGGATATATTTTGCACACTTTTGTCATTCAACTGAAATAATCAAATAGTCTTTGTCCACTTTTTATGTTGCATATTCTTTTTTCTCGTTCCGAAAAAATATAGTATATTTTTATTTTAGTAAACGTAAAGAGTAAGGAACTTAAGCCTTGCTTTAAGGACAATTGAAAACTGTTCAGCATCAGTATTTTATTTTCGTCGGTAATAAGTTTATATTTTTATTATTATGTGCAAGGCAAACTAAGATTACTTGTCCCAAAATTTTATGTGAAACTTAAAATAAGTCAACTTATTTTCAGCTCTATCAAAATAGTCGATGACATTTATAATCAATTTAAAATAATAAATGCTGTAATTATTGTTTAAAAGAAGAAATTCTGGTAGAGTGGTGGAAGAGTTAGGGCTAAACTGCGCCAAGACGTTAAAATAAAATCAGTTTCTATCATTCCTTGTTTAAAATAAAACAATGCAGTAATGGATTCATTACTAGGACAGTCATAAAGCTCTTCACGAAGCTCAAATTAATTTGTTTAATAGCACCACTGACGAAGATCATTGCAAAGGTTGTCCCTGTATGATTCTATATTCCTTTGCTATAAAAAGTTTGTACGTATCAACCCCCTCACTAATTAAAAAAAAAATAGAGAATGGGGAATAACGAAAGGGTCTGGTGCAGATCGGGTGATGATTAGTGCCCTTTTGACACGTAAACTTTCTTATTTTCCACTACGGTATGCGTTTTTATTATACGTTTTAAAAGTAGATGTTAGTCTTATTTCAACGATATATCACACTTTACTATTTTCCGTTCATGACCCATTAAAAAAGTATTGTTCGGATCCTACGACGGCGTACAGTGGATTGACAGACTCCAAAATCTGGTATTAATGTCAAAAACAAAGTGCAGCAAATGCACTCTCTTTTATAACATCAATATAGACAATACTTAAACGCATTATGCCAGCGAATATTCGGGATCGACAACCGCCCACCCCGTCTTGCTTCTACCCTTAAGTTGTGTTCAACTACCTGTAAATATTCGTACGCACGTTGTATTAAGCCTATTTGTTAAGTGAACTTTGTTCGCTGTGTTTTGTTATTAATTCTTCTAAATTCTATTACTTGGTTATGGAACCGTCTACTTCAGGTACTTGTTATATCTTTAATATTTTTATTAAATAATAATAATAGCATTCATTGTTGAATAAAACATTTCTAAAAACTATGTTCGTAGAAATAGGTAAACTTTTAGTTGTCTATCGAGCCATATCCGAGCGAGCACTTTTGTTTGCATGATTAATATGAGCAATTATCACAGATTTAGGGCACATTTAAGTTTGTTGCCATTTTTCACGATTTTCTTTACAAATGAATATTTTTACTATACTTTTTGGTTTTTACTATACCTTTTGGATCTAGAGTTACCTATACCGGAAATAATGATCGAGATATTAAATTTTTCAACAAAGGTAATTAATCATAAAGAGGTCGTCAAATAAATACAGTTGTCAATGTCCAATATTAAGTTTTAAGTTTAAGTTTTATACAGGTAGGTACTCAAGAATTAGGAGAATATGATTTTTTATTTAAATTCAAATCATTTGGAACAAGTTTTTTATATACATGGTCTACAGAAATCTACCCAAACTCTAACACTTGCTAAAAGACGCTTTACATTTTATAATGCCGCCTCCTCTCTCCGGATGCCAAGACGATGATGTTGACGATGACGATGATGATGACAATTATGTTGACGAGCGTATTCTGATTCTGATGACAGCTTTCAGTTAATTGAATATATGTGCTATTTAGTTTTGTTCATTACTGAATATATTTGTTATTTTCTTTACTCATTTCAGAGTTTTGCTCTTTATTTCGATTCCAACCATCCCAATTTGTCAATAATATGTTACAATATTTTTCTTGTAATCATGAGATTTCAAATTCAAACTTTGTGAGTACTGTTTATCCCCGTTTTCGTGCTCAACACGATGGAGACATAATTTCCTCCCCCATCCTTCACTGAACCACCCTCAAATCCCCAAAACCACACCCTTGTAATATTTCTTGCTACTGGGCATGCGGGGACTCGTTAGATCGGGGATTTATGGAAAATATTATTCCAAATTTCAACCGTTCTAGTATTTTTTTTTCCAGAGGTTCGAGCAATTTTTCGTCTTTTGTAATTGAACTAACAGTAAAACGTAATCAAATTTTAAAGAATACAATTTGTCAAAGAGCTTTATCATAGTAGTTTATTGTAAATTATTTCGATTGCCAAATGAGCCTTTATTTTCTTAGCGTAGGTTTGCGATTATCTAAATTAAAACATTGTACTTTAGGTAATCGACAATACTTGTTTTACTCGTCGCAAGGAATGTACAGTATTTCTAGCATTACTTTGGAAATTCAGTCTAAAGAATTGCTACCAGGATAAGCCATTTCAAAACCTGAGGTGATAGAATAAGAGCCCCGAGGTCGTGCTTGTTGCAAACGATACCCGTATAAAAATATAGTTCACCAGATATGTTATGCGTTTACCTCAAACGAAAGGAGTCGATTGTTTACCTGGATAACCATTATAGGTCCTCTGCCTGAATTGATTGATGCCGGTCGCATTTATTGAATCATTTAAGGAGTTGTTCATTAAAATAACATTATTTATTATAAATAAATCATTTACGTCATGCCTGTCAATTAATATAAAGTAGTGAAACAATATTTTCAATAATTATGAAGTGATTCTAAAATTCAATCATTAGAAATTGTGGGTCGACGCTCATGTCTATCGTTATGAAGAATTCCTTTGTCGGTTTTTTTTATGACTTCCAAACTGAGTTTGGATATCCTATACTCAAATGTTAAATTCAGATATCACATTAAATTACGATGCGTTGGATTTGTATATTGCCTCATTTACATATTACGTGAAAACTAGCCTCAAGTGTCGCTAGGTAGTACCTATATAAATTAATGAAATTAAATGCATTCACATTTGTGTTCAAACATACTAAATCCAATTTGGTTAAAAGCAAAAGTAATTTCAATATTGGCACCAACAAAACTGTTTATAAGCGGAAATGGGTTTCTATATGTTTCCCCTGGTAACCCATACAGAGTAGGAGAATATTAAATCGCTCACTAAACAACATATAAACTAGTTCCAAAACTAAATTATCGCTTTTTTCTTCCCACTTTAAGAAGGTTTTAGTCGTTTGAATATACAACGTGGATCCAAAGATTCTTATTGAATTATCCATAAAAATGTACCTAATGAAACATATTCTTTATAGAATTTTGCAAACAACGGAAAGAAAAATTATCTATGAGAACTAAAAGAAAAACTATATATGTGAAAATATTAATGAAATCTTTGCATTCTTTCGATAACCTGACTTCTGGTTATGCTAGCAAGTTAAAATCCTAAAATAAATTTGTCCAATTTCTGATTTGACATTCTCATTACAAACTAGCATCCAATATAGTCCCCTACGGCTAAACAAATTAAACTAGTATCTACATGACCCCCTACGGTATGAAGAATCAGTTAAAATGAGAACAAAGACCTGAAATGAATTTATTTACCTACCTTGTCAGTTATGAGTGGCTTTGTGCCTTTCTGATGAGCTCAGAAAAAGGGCGAAAAATGTTTCAAAGGCTAAGCATTTCCAAGAAACTGAATGAGAGATTTCATGAAAATGTAATCCATTAGAATGAAAAAAAAATAGGACAAGGTAGGTAAATAAATTCATTTCAGGACTTTGTTCTCATTTTAACTGAATCTTCATACCGTAGGGGATCATGTAGATATTAGTTTAATCTGCTTAGCCGTAGGGGACTATGTTGGATGCTAGTGTTATAATGAGAATGTCAAATAAGAAATTGGACAAATTCATTTTATGATTTTACCTTGCTAGCATAACCAGAAGTCAGGTTATCGAAAGAATGCAAAGATTTCATTAATATTTTGACATATGGTTTTTCTTTTAGTTCTCATAGATAGTTTTTCTTTCTGCTGTTTGCAAAATCCTATAAAGAATATGTTTCATTACTATAAGCAAACAATTAATAAACAATTCACTTTTAAAAATGTACCTAACTAATATGCTCTCTACACTATAATAATAATGATATTTTTTGGAAAAAAGAATAATAGCCTAATAATATTGTCAAATAGTTAAATAATGACAGAATATAAATGTTCCTACTTAACATAAGAACGAAGAAAACGATATTATTTTCCTTCAATTAGTCGTTTTCATGGCTGCGAAAATTGCATGGCTTTTGAAGATTTACATGAAACTGAGCCACTAAAATGGGCGAAAATAATATATATATATATATATATATATATTAAAATAAAATATTTCTGTCAATCACCTCTGTGAATCCTTATTTTCATAAGGATAATAAACCAAACTGCAAATAATTGCGAGCCTGGCCGCGTTAAGTATAGAAATCACATTCTACAACAAAACGCTTGGTTTTGATTTAAACAAGCACCAGCCGAAAGAATTATTCCTAATTAAAGGAAACTCTCGTACCAGCCGTCTCAGACTAACTTGCATACTGCAGTTTCGCACTTCCTGGTGCTTTCGGCTGGTGCTTGTTTAAATCAAAACCAAGCGTTTTGTTGTAGAATGTGATTTCTATACTTAACGCGGCCAGGCTCGCAATTATTTGCAGTTTGGTTTATTATCCTTATGAAAATAAGGATTCACAGAGGTGATTGACAGAAATATTTTATTTTAATATATTCTGCCCTCTGGAAGCACGCTGTTTACCATATATATATATATATATATATATATATATATTGAATTGAAGGGCCTTTAAAAAAAGACAAAAAATATTTAATAAAATATGACCATCATTCGGTTAATTGAAGCGTATTACCTAATATCGACTTTGAGGTCAAAGCCGCTGCCGACTTCCACATACATATTTCCCATCAAAGTTCTCTTTAAAGGAAAATATCTTGACTGTATTTGCACCCTAGTATGTGGGAATAATAGGTCATAGAATTTTAAGAACATGTCAATGAATATCTCAATTTTATCTGATCAACTCTTTTAGTAATGGAGTGGGGTGGTGGGACTGTTGGAAAATATTGTAAGAAAATCTGAGGCCTCGTCTTCTAGTATGTACACCAAATCTCAAATTTCTGTACTCTTACTAGCTTGCTTTACTTATTTTTCTTTATATACCCTTATTTAACCCCCAACCCTTCACCAAAATTAGAGCAAAATATTGTCTAGTTTCAAATCCCATCATGATACATATATATGTGTACCAAATTTCAAAGTTAATATCTTAAACCGTTCCGGAGAAAATGTGCGTACAAATAAAGTTGTACACCGACCGACAAACAGAACATTTTTCTCTCTCAAATTTAAAATCTCGTTTTATGGCATTCTAACCATATTTCAGCAAAAAATAATTTAAATTTTTTTTTTATTACTTGCTATACTTCCACTTGACTACTAGTGTAGTAAAATAAGGAATCAGCTTCAGAATCCTTTGTAACAGGGCAGACTTTTTTCTTCTATTTTGTATCAGTAATATATGGTAAAAAGTCCGCTGTAATAGTTATTAAACAAGATAGGTGTAAAATCACGGTTTTTCACGAATAACTGTTAAAATTTAATTTTATCGAAAGAACTGCTTGCTCCAATCGAAAGAGGGGTAAATTTTACGATAACGACGTGTAAGATAATTTTTTGTACAATCAAATTCCTTGGAGATGTGAATTTATTAATTAAGGTCTAATATGTGGCTGCATACTACATGCGTATGAGCCAAAAATGAGGCGTGCTCCTTACAAAAATGGCTATAACTTTTGATTGGTAAAAAGCAAAAACCAATAACAAAAAGTTCTTAATGAAAAAAACTGCTTCACTTATTCGATCCACAAATTCAAATGATCAAAAATATATGTAAATAATTATTATTAACTAGTAATTAGCATACAATCACTTATTATCACTTATTTCAGTAAGTCTTCTGTAAACTGTTAAAAAAAAATTATTTTAATTGAAATTGTGGATTGGTTTCCTGAAGTGATCATTATCTAAGATGTATGTATTGAATAAGATTTAAAAAAATTGCTTTCAATACGGACCTCTTATTTCACGAATGTCGGAAAAACCAGCTTTATTATTTCCATGCGTAATTTCAATCAATAATAACAATAAGTGTAAAATGCTTATTGACATTCAGTAGGTGGTGAATTTATAGCTGAAAACTCATACTTTATAAAGAATAATTTATTTTATAACGTCCGCTCATTGTGCCCGTGGTCATTATGAGCGTCTTTATGGTAACCGTATCCAAGATATAATAAATAAATAATATGCAGGTGAAAAATAAAATAGTTACTTCCACATCCAAGTGGAGTGGAAGTATAGTAATCGTTTTGTTGAAAAAAGTTTAGAATGTCATGAAACGTAGAGATTTTACATTTGAACGAAAAGAATATTTTTTGTAAAAATTTTAATGATTTATTTATGAAATTCTAACAAAAAAATTATTATTCCTAGAAAGTATTGAATATTTCAGTGCAATTAACCGTCTGTTATTAAACAGAAAAACTTTTATTAATATTCTAAATGTATAGAAGTTGTGGTTGAGATTATATCTTTCAATATGTGCTTTCATAGATTTGTTTAAATAATTTGTTAACCATTATTTATAACACTAATTTGTAGAAAATGTGGATTTCTTTGCAAATCATTTAAAATAGAGCATAATTCACATATAAACACATAAAAAATTGTCACTGAGGTATATAAATAATGACATTGGTTTCATAATTCCGCCATTTTTGATCCGCCATTTTGAATTTTAAACATCAAATTTGTAATCAGCAACCTTGAAAACCCCCACCAGCATTTTTTCCGGCTTCATTTTTTTGAATTTAGCACACGATACAATTTATTATTTAATTTTGCAATAATTGTTTATAATTGTAACAATAAGATAGCAGCAGCATTTTTTAATGAATGAACTTTTATACGTAGAGAATTTTTAATAATTAAAAAAAAAATTGAAGACGATATGAGCTGTTACACGGGATTCCGAAGTTAAGCCTGTCTTATGTTACTACACTAAACGTGGACGATGAAGTAAAATAAACAATTAACAAAATCAAACGAATCGTCACCCGACCTCAAAATATCGATATTAGATAATAAGGTCCCATTATCCGAATGATGATGAAATTTTAATTCATTAGTTTTTCTGATCGTTTGTTTAAAATCGATTTAATTGTTAAAAATCATTACACATTGAGAATTGTTATGTTTCATGTCAAAAACAATGTATTTATTAGTAATACCCATGTTTGTAATGACTAATGATAGAATAGTTTTACTTCCACATCCAAGTGTAGTGGGCGTATAGTAATCGTTTTGTTGAAATAAGTTAGAATATCATGAAACGTAGTGATGTATCATAACTAGATCTGGATATATTTTGAACTTATTCCGTTGAAAGGTTGAGGGATAATGACATTTGGTACACATATGTAGTACAGGTAAAATGGATGAAAATTCACCGCAACAAGGAATAGCAATGGTAGTACAATTTTATTTTGAAAATGGTTATAAAAATACTTTTGAAGAAATGGATGAGCCCCTGACAAGGTCTCAATTTTTTTTATGGCATCTGCCACCAAAACCACCACCTCCAACATCCTCACTCCATTATTAAAGCAGTTAACAAAATAAAATTATATTTTAGTGTGTATGAGAACAAAAGTCATCAATACATTTGTTGACATCAACCACCCCATTCCTGCCTTGGGGCAGACGGTTTCATATATTATTAAACTTCTTTGAGCAATTATTTCCACAAAATGGAGTGCTAATATAGTATCAAGATGTTTTCGTTTAAAGAGACGTGGATGTGATATCTGGAATTTATGTAGTGATTCTTTAGACAGTGGTCTTTATTATTGGCACTTTAAGGGTGTAATTCCAGTTACAAGGTTATTAAGTTTGTATAAATAAAATAGTCCTAATGAGGCTTTAATTTGTAGGGCTTGGTAATCGAAACGTCGGCGAAAGAATAAAATGTTCTGTTGTCTTGAACCGACAATTTTTTTCTACCATATCCCATACAAGGACACATTTTTCTCATTTTCGGTATAATATAAGTAACTGTGTTATTTGGACCACTATTCAATAAATATAAAGGAGAGTTTAAACCACACACCCACTATCGGCAACAGAATCGCCATATTGAAATAAATTTTCCATCAAGGTCGATGGAAATGTGAACATTTAAATTCTATCTTTTGTTCAGATTTGGTTGTAAAAGAAGAATAATAAAAAGACCGTCTCATTTATAATAGGACGTATGTTTTATGACCACGATGGAGAGGATAACATTCCGCTATGCGGTCTAGCTCGGTTATCTGAGTCCCTACTCAGCGGTCCGGAATATCATCTTTAACCCTGCTTATCAGGCCCGGAGCAATTCCCAGTGTTTTGCTTATGAAAAAATATGAATTGTGCATGTGGAATATTTTACATGGAATAAATTATATACTACGAACTTAATATAGATAATATTATAATATATTATGTTACATTACTTCCACATTCACGTAGTGGAGTGGAAATTAGTAATCGTAAAGAAATTTTCAAAAAAAATTTTTTAAAATAAACTTAGAATGTCATGAAACGTCCAGATTTTAAATTTGAGCGAAAAAAAATTTCTGTCTGTCTGTCTCTCGGTCTAACTTTTTTTTTGTGCGCACGTTTTCTCGGGAATGGTTTAAGGTAATGACTTGAAATTTGGTACACATATATATTATGGCGAGATTTGAAACAGGATTATTAGACCAGTGCCAAACCGGTTTTCAGAGACCAGAAATCTGAAAAATTCTTAGCAGTATATGGGTGGTGGGAAAATTTACAATCAATGGTACATAAATGGGGAAAAATCGATTGGACCGCAACAGATAACCGGAAGTGGTGAAGGGGTGCGAAAAGCTGTATTTTTAGGGGTAAACGTGTTCTCTTACGATTTCTGGCAAAAGTAGGCCTCCTATCGAAAAAAGGTTAATACAAAAGTTGTAGATAATTGAGAGATCTACAACTTTTATTTGAATCATTTTTTTACATGACCTGAAAAATATTGAGAAAAACGGCAAAAACCAATTTTTTGGTTATTCATTTTTATCTTCCACAAAAGTAATTCGATTTTGATGAAATTCGGTAAAAATGTACATTTTTATGCCTCAAAAATGCTGTAATGTTTTTTGAAGCGTAATATTCATTTTTTGATTTTTTGCGAATTTATTGAAAAAAAAACGCTAATTTTCTATCAAAAAAGCTCATTAACAAATGTTTGATTTTTGAAAATTTCAGGACGGCATTTCTTTCTTTGAAATCTGTACTTTAAGATGGTGCAAAAAAATCATACCGTTACTGTGGAAGAACATTGTCAAAAATGGAAAAAACTAAAAAAACACTTTTCTCAAAATCGATTTTCCGTGAATGCCACTAATTCTTCATCGTTCATTTAAATGAATAAAAATCATAAAAATGGTACGATTGATGAAATCGTCAATAAGTATTTGCATTACGTACAGAGCCATTACGCAGCAAACAGTTACGATGTATTTGATAAATATCCCGAAGCTGATGTGACTACTATAAAGACAGCATCAACATTAACCGCTTCAACAGCAAGCTCAATGAGTACGAAGAAAGGCAAACACAGAAACAGGAAGTATCCCTACATTTGAGTTTCGTAGTCATACACAAATTTCATTTACTCCAGAGAAATGTTTGTCTAATGAACCAAATAAGAAAAAATTGATAGAAACACTGTCAGAAAAATTTCAATCAGAATGAATTTTATGTAGACAAGCAGAAGAAGACGCTGATGCCCTAATGCCCTAATGTTAATACAGCCACTGAATTAGCTGAAGATCCTACAAAAATCGTACTAATTGTGGGTCAGGATAATGATCTAGTTCTGTTAAACTAATTAAATTCAAATAATTCCGATATTTATGTTCACAAACCAGGTTCAGGTAGGTAGTACAAAAGATACATTTTACATCTTAAGCAGCTTCAAATAGGAATCAACAAGAAGATTGTTGCGTTCCTCCACTTTTTTTCTGGGTGTGGCGCGACTTCCAGTTTCGCCGGAGAAGGGAAAAAACTGTTGTAAAATCATTACTGTCTAACCAAAATATATCAAAGCTCACAGAAATTTTGTACCGGAGAAATGCAGACAAACAAACTATACCCGAAAATAGATTGAAGCTAATAGCGTCTATTTATAAATATAAGAAAAAGGATATGCCACTGAACGAATTGAGGTTTGAAATGTATCAAACCGCTATGATAAGGACTTCATTTGATTTAGAAAAACTACCACCAACTGAGGCAGCAGCTGAGCAACACTGCTACAGGGTTTATCTTCAAATTCAAACTTGGCTTGGTAACAAACTTACAGGATTGGGGATGAAAACACCATCTAACCGGAATAATGCCTAAATTGACGGAAAAAGAATTAATTTCTGAAAGTTTGCTGAAATCTATCTGCTGCAGCTGTGAAACTGGTTGTGATAGTAAAATATGCGGCAGTCGAAATCATGGAGTAAAATGCTCCATTCGGGGCCTGAGACTGTTCTAACTCTGAAATACAACCATTAGAAGAAATCAGCAATTCGGAGGAGATTTATGACGAAGCAACAACAAATGTTCAAGATAATATTGAAAATAAAGATCTTGATGAACTTGAGAGCCTTGACGAAGTCGTAAACCTTATTGAAAATCCTGAAGAAATCGAACGATGTGTTGAGTCTGATAATGTAGAACAGCTTCCCAAAAAAATTAGATGATAAATTTTAATTATGTATTTCTACTTTGTAAATAGATTTAATGTAAAATGCGTAATAAACTTAGTTGTGAAAGTGCCATTAAACAAAAAAAAAATAAATAAATTATTTCTTGCCTAAAAATAGTCATTTTTAGCAATTTCTTAGGTAAAATTATTATTAAAACATTTTTCTCCCAGCAGTCCGAACCTTAAACAGTTATTAAAGTTCCTCTATTATATATTGCATTGAAATTACCATTTTGCACCACTTTCAACACTTCATTTAAATGAACAATGAAGCATTAGTGACATTTACGGAAATACCGATCTTGAAAAAAGTGTTTATTGGGTTTCTTTCATTTTTGACAATGTTTTTCCACAGTACCAGTATGATTTTTTTACACCATCATAAAGTCGAGGTTTCAACGAAAGAAACACCGTTCTGAAATTTTCAAAAATCAAAAATTTGTTAATGAACTTTTTTGATAGAAAATTAGGGCTTTTTTCTTCAAATTAAATTCGCAAAAAATCAAAAAATGAATATTTCGCTTAAAAAAAAAAACTGCATTTTTGAGGCATAAAAATGTACATTTTCACCGAATTTTATCAAAATCGAATTATTTTTGTGGAAGACAAAAATAAATAACCAAAAAATTGGTTTTTGCTGTTTTTCTCAATCACTTTGAGGTTATGTAAAAAAATGATTCAAATAAAAGTTGTAGATATCTCAATTACCTACAACTTTTATATTAAACTATTTTCGATAGGAGGTCTACTTTTGCCAGAAATTGCAAAAAAACACGTTTCACCACTAAGAACACACCTTTTCGAACCCCCACCCCACTTCCGATTATGTGTTGCAGTCCAATCGATTTTTCCCAGTTACATACCACTAATCCTAAATTTTCCCATCATCCACATACTGCTAAGAATTTTTTTTCTTTAAAAAATTATTGACACTGGTCTATATGTTTTGCGCTAATTTCGATGATGAGTTGGGGGTTAAATAGGGGTACTTAAATAAGGAAAAATAAGTGAGGCAAGCTGATAAAAGTACAGGAACTTGGGATTTGGTGTATATACTAGAAGCGAAGGTGTCAGATTTTTTTATAATATTTTACACCCCCTCACCACCCCAACTATATTATTAAAGGGGCTGATAAAATAAAATTGAGATATTCACTTGAAATTTAGTTCGCGCATGTATGTTAAGGACATTTGGAACTAGATTATATTTTGAGATGATTTCGTTGAAGGGCTGGGGGTTAAATAGGGGTAAATAGAGAAAAATAAGTAAAGCAAGCTGGTAAGAGTACAGGAACTTGGAATTTTGTGTATATACTGGAAGCCAAGGCCTCAAATTCTTTTATAATATTTTTCAACCCCCACTCCATTATTAAAAAGGTTGATAGAATAAAATAGAGATTTAGTACACGTATGTATTATAACGTCATCTGAAATTATATTGTATTTTGAGATGATTCCATCGAAATAATTGTTATTAGATTCTTGTCTGTTTTGAGCAATGCTGGCGATTCTAGATATGACTAATATTGGGGTATTAGAGATGCATATTTGGTGCAAGTATTTATTATCAGTAATTGTGTGTTGACAATAGTTCATTAACACAAAATATCTTTAATACAATATTCTGTGTGCGGTTGAAAAAGATGCAAGAGTTTTAAGAAGCCATTTTGCTGTTACATGCGAGGAAAGTTTCCTGTATAAAATTTATCTAACTAATTGACTTTTAAATGATGTGGTATAGCCGTTAAATGGGGTGATATGCCTGACTGGAGTTAATCTTAAAGATACCCGTCTTGTCTCAATTATTACTGTAGGGAGATAAATACGTACTGTAAATATTTATTTTGCAGTAAAGGTTTATCTTATTAAGTGCTGGGTATTGGCAGGTTTTGAACATCATTGGAACGAAAATGAGAAAACAGAATATGAACGTATGGACGGGAGAAATAAGTAAAGTTACTACTTTGGATAGAAACTTAAAGCTGAAAATTCAAATTTAACTTTTGACTCACACGATAAGTTCTGAAAAGGAATTGGGACCTTTCATGCGACACTGACACGTTTGTATTTTTAATAATCTCCTATTGATGATGCCTACTTGCTGGAGAGACGCGATTCGAATATGTTGTTCAATGTCCCGGTATTTGTGAAAATGATTTCAGTTGTCTATGAGGGAATTTTTTATCATTTACATCTTACCAGTAACTTTTGAATCTCATGTTGGTGTATTCTACTCGTAGTATATAGACGAAAGCAGTAGTTAGAAGTTCCCATTACTTGAGACTTTATAAATAATATAAATAATACTTGTGTAATCAACGATTTCGAATGTCTGTTCCTAATTTAGTTTATTTCTTGTCATGTTGGGTAGATACAAATCTCTGGAATGGTGGGGAAGTTTCTCTCACAGAGACGGGCCAAGAAGTTCGTTGAAAAACGATGGGCCAAATTTATGGGGGACCTATTGTGCCAAAATAGTAAGGCTGGGTTCTAACCGAACACTGCCGACTTAATAAACACATGAGTCTAATGGGTCTGGCAGATGATGCAACATGTAGACTCTGCCAAGAGGCAGAGAAAACTTTTCTACGTACTGTGCTATTGTGAAGGTCTAGCTAGGCTGAAATTCCAACTACTTGGTGAGGAAAACTAAGAGCTATAAGGCCCTTATCATGGCTCTGGAGTCTCATACAAAGGACAGAGCTGAATCAGGAGCTTTAAGGAAACTTATAGCGTGAACGCCTCAATATATCCACAGACGTAATGGTGACCAACACTAATCACTTCTTTATAATCTAATCTGATACTAATAATAATGATATTTATTTACCATCCTCAATGATATAATTTGTGTATATGGCAAGTCATAAAATAAAGAGAGAAAAGGCGTATATAGTAAGTAAGTAAGTAAGTATTTATTGATGCATTATACAAAAAGTATTTACACAAGTCAAAAATACAGGGTGTTAAGAAGAGTAAATGTACGAAGAGTAGTAAACAAAATTATACAGTAGAGAATGTAAACAACGAATAGGTAAATTTTCACAAACATACATATATTCAAGTTACTTACATAAATTGGAGAAATCAGCTGAATAATATTCGTTCAGTGAAAAAAATTAATTTTCGATTAAAAATGACTTAACGACCGTTTTAAAACGTTTACAATCTAGTTCCCTGATATTGCATGGTAATGCGTTGAAATACTTTATTGCATAGAACGCTGTGCCATTGCGTGTTTTCGATAAGCGCAAAAATTCGTGGTGTAAGTTCCTGTTGCTTCGGGTGGAATGAGAATGTAGCTGGGCACGTGATAGGTATTTTGATTCATTTTCTTTTACATGTAGAAGGCATTGCAAAATGTAGATGCTATATAATGTTGGAATTTTGAGTTTTTTAAAATATTCCTTGCACTCCTCCCTCCAACTCAACCCCGCAATCACCCTTACTGCTTTTCTTTGGACCGCGAAAGCAGTTGCGGCATGTGGGGAATTACCCCAAACCAAAATCGCGTAGATTAGTACCGAGTGTATTAAACCGAAATATGCAGTTATTAAAGTCGTCTGTGAGACACAATTCACAAGATTACGCAATAAGTAAATATTTTTGGACATTTTGCCACATATGGCATGTACATGTTTTTCCCAAGTTAATTTACTATCCAGATAAACACCTAAGAATTTAACGCAATTCGTGGATATCATGTTATCTGGTGTATGTTGTCTTAAGGTAAAAATCATTGTTTTAGTTTTATTTTCATTTAATTTCAAATTGTTTGACAGGAACCAGTCGTGGGTAGTGGATTGTGTTTCGTTTATCATTGATAGCAATCTAGTGATGTCCTTGTTGTTGTGTATTAGTGTGGTGTCGTCCGCAAAAAGAACAGATCTTGCTGCGGCGGTGTTGTATGGCAAGTCATTTATAAAGATGAGAAAAAGAATTGGGCCCAATACCGAGCCCTGAGGTACACCATGTTTTACATTTATCCGTTGGGAATTTTTGTTTTTATAGTTGACAAACTGAGATCTATGTTGGAGGTATGAAGACAATAATTTCTGGCTGGTAATAGAAAATTTGTAAAAGGCTAACTTTTTTATCAAAATATCATGTGAAACGCAGTCGAATGCCTTGCTTAAATCTAAAAACTGAGCGTATATGATTTCGCTGCTTTCAAATCCTCTATTTACGATATCCGTTAGTGTATTTATAGCTGTGGTAGTGGACATTTTAGCTCTAAACCCGAACTGGTGATTGTTAAACAAATTAAAATTCTCATAATAAGATGAAATTTGCAATTTTAGCACGGTTTCAATGATTTTTGCAAGAAAAGGTATTATGGAGATTGGTCTATAGTTGGCAAGATCATCAATGTCACCTTGTTTGTGGATTGGAATGACTTTTGCTATTTTGAGGATTTCCGGAAATACATTGTTTTTAATACATTGATTTATAAGTTTGGTTAATGGAATATATATAATGTGCTTAATGGAATTAAGGATCTTCAGGTTGATATCGTAAGCATCTTTACTGTCGGTTTTTTTAAGGTTATATAAATAATAACATATTAATAACAATAGTAATCACGCTGACTATAATAAATAAATACAAGAAAAACAAACAAACTTACTGTACTTACAAACTTATTAGTCAATCCAAAAACTCTTGAATACTACAAAATACACTTTCTGGCAGTAATATCTTTACTTCAATCTTATATTTTGATATGGGAAGATTTTTGAGTTCCTCTGAGAGACCATGACATAGTATAATACTACTGTAATGGAAACATTATTTAAACTTGTCTGTTCTATGTTGTGGAATTGATAAGAGCTTTCCGTGTCCCGTTTTGTATGCATAACTATCGTTGAGTGTTTTAAACTCCTGCAGGTTAAGTTTAACGTATATTGGACATTTAAATATGAAAATACAGGGTGCGGTCAGAATTTTCTTGACAGTCAAAATGTCCTTACAGCTTTCTCTATAATTAGGATTAAACATCAGTCTTATAATTCTTTTTTGTATAACAAAAGCTCTATACATTTGGCTTGACCTTCCCCAAACACAGATGTTCAGTATAAATGAAAGTAAGCTAGGGAATTTAAATATCAATAATTCCGTCCTCACTAAGAGTGCCTTTTAGTTGCAATATCGCAAAATATGCTTTGTTTAATTTATTGCATACATGATTGCCGTAAGGCTCCCAGGATAATGAGTGGTCTATATAGAGGTACCTAAGAATTTTGAGCAGTTACTCATCGGTAAAGAATTTAATGATATTTGTTTTCGTAGACTGAAATTTAGAAATACCGATTTTTCCTCATTTAAAATTAATTCATTTCGATTGCATCAGTTGTTCATTTCATCAACAATAGTAATAATAGCCTCAAGTAAATCATCACCATTTGCAGCAGCTGCGGAAATAGTTTGTCATCCGCGTACATAACCGCGAGAACTTTTGTTATATGGCAAGGAAGATCATTTATATATATGGCAAATAATCAAGGCCCCAGA
Source organism: Stenurella melanura (assembly GCA_963583905.1). NCBI lineage: Eukaryota > Metazoa > Arthropoda > Insecta > Coleoptera > Cerambycidae > Stenurella > Stenurella melanura. The sequence goes on along the minus strand of OY757313.1, from coordinate 135,495,598 downwards.
ATTGATTCTTGTGGAACACCTAGAACTACATCATGTACATCAGATGCCGCCTCATTACATTTCACTATACGTTGTCCATTAATGCAATCAACCAATTTAGGGACTTCTAGGGATGTAGATATGTTGCTACATCTGGAATAGATTATCAGTAATTCGCTGGATAGCCCATCTGATCAACAGCTCGGTTTTTCAGTAAATAGATCCATCGATACGATTCTCCAACATCGTACTCCTCCCTTATCATTTTTGGCTATCGACTGGAGATGGAAAATATAAAATGCACAATGTTTTACAGACCACCAGATAGTAGACACCCACGAGGATGCTTTTGAATAGTCCCGCCAAGATCTATCGTGGTTCGGTCAGGCCTAAAATTTCAAAGTCATGTTTTGACCTAATCTATACGTACTTACTTATTGAGGAAATACCCTGTATGCTGTAGGGTTTCGTAAACTGTATGGCAGTAGAATAAGTATTCATGGATAAAAGGCGGCCATATTTTCTGTTCAGCATAGTTTTCAATTTCTACTAAAGTGTGTAAATTATTTAATTGGGCTGCAAAAATTAATCGCTAAATAGTTAAAAATAAAACAAATAATAAAACGACTAGCTGCCTCCGAAAAAAAAAACATTCGAACATTTGAATTAAACAAGATTACCGTTGATGTAAAAATTTAACGTTTAATGACTACACACACAAAATCATCTATTTGTTCACGAGAATGGCGAAGTAGTTGGTATATAGTGAGTAACGATCCATGCTAATTGGATTTTCATTTCAGAGATGTTTAGTTCTTTTTAGTTCGAATCTCCTTTTTAGCATTCTGTTTCGTATTTGCTTTTGTTTTGTTCTCAGATGTTTTCAATATTCTTAGTTTAAGATAGGTATTTCAATTCCATCGTATCCGTTTACACGACACACGTACATAAACCAGGAGCCGTTAACATTAGAATGCAATAACTACAATATGTCTCTCGACATATTTTGTCCTTCGAGCCGAATTTGTTGTTTTACTTTTTTTTGTTTAATTTAAGAGGAGTAGCCGACATGTCATCAAACAACAACTGTTAAATTTATTAATTGTCACATTATTATTAGTTGATATCAATATATTTCCTCTTCTAAGAAATACTGCAAATCCGACCAAATATGTTGTGAAATATTTATTGTCTTCAAAAGTTAGCTGCTATCAATTTATGAACATATGTGGTTTAGTCGGATGAGATAAAAGGAATATTCTGCTGTACATTCTCAAGAGTCGAAAACCAATACCAATATCACTAGTAGTATTAAACTATGGATCAGCTAATTTCAGATTCTAAATATGAACCAAGAAGCACCAGGGTATGGTATACTGGACATAGCTGTAGTTCAAACTTGGGGCAAAAAGAAAGATTCAAAACATGAGACAAATTAAGAGAAATTGCGGAACATATTGTTTTATTTTCATTATGTATTTTATTTAAAACATTTTAAATAAAATATGTCTCATTGTATTTGTTTTATTTTTCTTTCAATCTGTAATAAAGCCGAAGGGCTGAAAACTGGATTTGTCATAGCTGGCCTTATATTCTCCATTTAAGTTGAAAATAATAAAAAGATATCCACTTCTATGTACCATTCAGTCAAATTTACTGAAATCGAATCAAAATTTTATTGACACTAAAACTGTTTTGGATAAAACTGATTTGTCAACTACACTTGAAATATGCGGATTTATTGATAGCAGAAAAACAGATTTACAAAACATATAACACACGTATCTCTTAGAAAATGGCACAGTGTGTCGAACGTATACATATTTATAAGGGTTTCTATTTTTTGTTTTCTCGGAGAATCGTCTATGCGAGAAATATAAATTTCAAATCAACAATCAGTTCAAGGGGATGACAGATCTACATCCGTTATAAATGAACCTAACCCATGAGAAAATCTGATTAGAAACATAATACGTTCAAGATGGATATTTGATGTCTGTGAATGAGAATATATGATTTTAATCTTAATGGAAGAATTATTTAATTTTGTTACATGGACAGCATGAAACCTATTTCCCAAAAGTACCTATCCTTGAAATATTTGGCAGTGATGCATAGTTATACAGGGTATTTCCAAGACGTGATGTCTTGAGCTATATATAATAAACTCACCATTACTGTACACAGAGTGATGAATGTGTGTTCACGAAACAACATTTTGGAATATTTAAATAAAGGTTGAAAAATATATTAATAGATAAGATAAATTGTAGAAAATATAAAGCAAAGTTGGTCAAACGCGAGTCAAACTCATGCGCCGAGATTTTTTTTCTAATTTAATATCCTTATTTATATTAACGTCTTGACTGAATTTTAGCTATTGCTATTCCACTACACAGCCAGAACACGTACACACAGACATCAGCACAACAACCATTTTCTGCGATATTGCCATCTACTGTAGCTGAGACTCGAATTCAGGAGAGATAACAGCGACTGTTGTGCCACTCAACAGCGGTCTAGTCCACTACCGTCCCGGTAACACATGAAAAACTCCACTAAATATCCATACCCTGGCCAGAATTTGAACCCGGGATTCCGTGGTCGCAAGCGAAACACCTTAGCACTGCGCCACCGAGCCGAGCCGAGTTTCGTACTAGGATCTTAATTCCATGGTGTTTCAACTTTTTATCACGTGCTCGTTATCCCAGCAGACTCATTTTGTTACATGGTTATAATCTCGAGATTATACCCAGTAAAGCAATATTGTATCGAAGACCGTTCATAAGGACGAGTTTTATGTATATGAGAAATAATTAGACCTCGTTAGATACATTAACATTGTGGACATCACTTCTAAAAGTAATCTTCTTACAGATATGAAGTTATACTAATACCTTGTGACATAATCAATGTGTAATGCGCTTTGAATGCATCATTCATTTAAAGCCAACCGAGTTCCGAGAATTTATGACATGGATGAAATACGGAAATTTCTTCTGTATTCCATAGATAAAACAAATGCAAAAGTTTTAACTCTTTGAAAATGATTTATATGAACTTGATGCAGGCAACGTGAATACGGGGGAGCAATAAGTAAATCGAGAGACCATGAGAGCATCACAAAATAATGTTTTGACCTTTACATGCAGATAACGTCTATGCGGAAAAAAAAATTTTTGGGAGTTGAAAGCATTCTGTACACTTTTTTTAACATGCTGACCGAAACTTAGTAAATAATAACTAAAATTTATAGTGCTATCCGAAATATTTAAAGGGTATCATTCCTTAATAGTAAACAGTCTTGTCTTTTTCACAATAACAACAATTTGGCAGGATTTAATAGAAAGAAGTGCGTGCTTGGAGGGCAGCTCAACTAAGGATTGTCATCATTAAATGTTTGTTAAGCAATTTATGCATCTTTGAAAGTGAATGATAAAGTGTATCTTCGGCATACATGTGTATTTTTGAAATAGTCTATAAATCTATGAAAGGTCGATGGATAGATTGTGGAAAGTATGGGTCCTACAATAGATCCCTGCGGTATGTCCGTCGATACAGCTAATAAAAATAACCCCCTTCAATCGCACTTGCCTAGCTACGGTCTCCAAATATGGTAATAGCAAACTTATGGCATCGCTATACTTCAATATTTCAGTGATTTACACGATCTGTGGTACCGATGGCTTCGTTTAAGTCAATGCCAATAGCGTGACGTTACCCTCATCCTTTGACTGAAATGCAGGGTGTGATTAGTTTCATGTCATTAAAAAAACTGGTGGTAGGGAACGACAAGACAAACAAAAAAACCTTATGTAACATGGGGTCTAAAGCTTATAGTTTTGGAGAAAAAAAATAAACAAAAACTTCGCAAATTTTCAATAAAATCTTTTGAGAACTGCTGGAATATTGAGGTAGGTTTAGATCGTCGCGCGTGTCTTTGCCTTATACTCTGACTCTCCCTTGTGCAATATTTTAGTTACTATGGGTGTTTCGTTATGTACACACGTCCAACCCGCCCCGCCGTTCGTTGTTTTTGTTATTTTTGAATTTCGGGTCACTGTGTATTTATAGTTAAGATTTATTTTACCGTTCAAGTCGTTAAATTCTTGATTACGTACAGACACAACTTACTTGTTCGTTCTTTTTGTATTTCGTTTTGGATTTTGGACCAAGTTTTTCTTTTATTTTTCTTTATTGACAACGATAGTTGATAGTTTATTGTTTAGTGTTAAACGGAGTACGTTACGTATGTCCTTAATTCGACGTACCGAACTGTGTATTGATGCAGATGCAGAGATTTCGAATGATTTACTTAGGTAAGCTTTTAACCCAGGACACTCATTTATGTTACAAACGTTAATAAATCACATTTAAATATTCTAAATTATAAACATTAATCCAATATTTTGTTCCAAATTAAAAGACACACATGTAAAGAAATGCTCTGTTTAAACTTCTATGGCCATTATTTGCTTGCACTTGTGCAGGAAAAGATAACGAATTATTTACCTCTTTATAATTGCCTTCGGTTGAGGGCGGTCGATGATCCAAACAAAGCCTTTGCTTTGACACCGCGTGTGACGCCGAGGACTGCACTTTTTTATGACAATTTAAAAGTTGTATAATTGGAAACTACAAGTCTTTTGACCAAGAAAAGCAGTGGTTCTCAATTATTTTCTACACTAATATTAAAAAAATATTTAATATGTTAATCCATGTCAGTTTTTTCAAAGTGCCCCTAGAGGGAAAAGTCAAAAAGGTTTTTTGTTTGTCTAGTCGGTCCCCATTACCAGTTTTTTTAATGACATGAAACTGATTACACCCTGTATATCGTTAGTAATATAAACATTAGGCAGCTGTAACCTGGCCTAAAACCTGACAGTTGAAGGTAAAATATCGCATTTATTGATCTGTTGCATTTCCATTATTTTTTTATATATTTAGATAGAGCTGATAAAATACTTTGGTTTAAGTCTAACAGGGATACTAAAGCTTTCTTCTAAACAGAGGAAATGTTCATTATATAAAACAACCGGATTAATAATGTTAACTGAAATAGACAACCAGTAGGACAACTAAATTTTATGAATAAGGCAGGTAATAAGTTCCAAATAACCGGGGGACGAACACTGAATTGTATTTTTTGTACTTTTGTGTTGGACTCGCCTTGCTGTATGATATGACTGACAGCATCTGACGCGGTTGCCTGATAAACGCATGACCTCACAGAAATTATTTCCCTTCAACCTTTCTACATTGTCCTCTATCGGCCAAAAAGTAGACTCACATCTCGAAAGCATATCAAGACGCTGTTAATCTGCATTTTTTTCTAACTTGACTAATTGATGGCAGGAGTTTCTTTCTGGGAATAATGTTCTGTATTCGAAATGTTTAAGTAAAAAGTCTCAATCTAAAAAAAAATTAGTAATTTTTACGTGCTATAACTCAATTTTACAGCTTGTATAACTCTGAGGTACTTGACGGGAAGTGCCCCGCCAAAAATCGATTCTGTCAGTCGTTATCATTCATAAAACAATAAAAATATCTGATAAAGCATGAAACGATGACGTGCCAAAAGAGCCACCCAGCTCCCTTGCTATTATAGTCTTATTATTTTTATATTCTATAAAGTCGAGCATTCTAGCTTGAAACTTAACGATATGCTTCCTGAACAAGCTTTAGTGTCTTGGCAGTGCTTCTAAATAGTAAATCTAATTACCTATTTCTGCTTGAATTCTGATAAAGTTACTAAACTAAAACCATCACCAAGTAACAAAAAAAAATTAACAAGTCTTAGCACAAATATTAATTAGTTGTAAAATTATATTTTTGATACCTGCAAAGTTGAGACACTAAGAGAGGGGCATGATTACTTCTTGAAGATGAGTTCTGTGGGCGGAGTTGCCAGAGGTTTACTGCGTAATCCTAATTGGAACTTTTAGAAAGGAAAACATCTAAGGCATTTTATGTTTTATAATAGCTTCGACTAAGTTTGCTACTTTATAAATGAATTTTAAGTAATCAACACGAAATGACTAAATTGTTTGAAAGGGTAAACACCAAAACAGTTCTTTAGAAAAACTTACTTCAGTTTAATAAGATTTTCTTGAAGTAACTTTATTTTTAAACATTTCTTACTTGCTCTAGGCTGCTGCTGAGTACTTGGGATAATTAATGCTGTATACTAAATTTACATGTAAACGGTACGTACCGTCTAATTGCACCTCCAAAATGCGACAGATGTCCAAAATCAATCCAAATTTCTACAAATCAAGTATATACAGGGTGATTCAGAACTTATCCGGAAGAATTCAAGGAGATATGCACCCTTAAAATTAGAGTCGATACCACGAAAAAAAATATAATAAAATCCTAACAGAACTGCCGTAAAAAAATATTAAAGTTGTGGTAGTATTAAACGCTACTTAGCTGGACGACTGGATGAAACACTGACCTACCCCTTGCTCTATGCGCAGATCTCCTCAATCAAGCAAATAGCAACTAGTTCGCGTTGTTAGTGAGTGTTTTTTTTTTTTAGTGCTGTAAGTGAGTTTCTTTCAAAATGCCATATGTGCATAGTAACGCGGAGTATATGGACATGATTTTAACTTACGAAGCGTATTTGAATGAATTACACGGTAAAGAATTATAGCCAAACGCGGGACATTTGGTTGTTTTTATATATTGAACAAATCATCTGAACGACTTTAGACAAATTAATGTATACATAACCTATATGCTTAGCGGTTGATGATTATTGAATAGTTTATATTATACTTGTGTGCTTAATGGAAAATTTTTTGGCACTTAATGAATGCTCTGTTTGAGATGAATTAGAGGAAGATTCATCTGAGTTTATTGGATTTTTAGGTAGAACAAATATAAATATAAGATACAGTTTTGTGTATGAAATCCATACCAATTGTTCTAAGGAAAAATTCAAATGCAATTTTAGATTGACGAGACAAACATTTAATTGGGTTCAAAGCCATATTAAAGACAAATTAGATACCAATTCAAAATACGCTGACTATGCAGCTTCTGCGCATGCGGGACCATTTTCATCGATGTCCCGAACAACGCTAAAAAGTTGCGTATCCGACGATGGTCGCTTCAACCATCTGAACGCTGGCAACTTTAGCACTTCGTTTTATCTTAACGATGCAAGCGCACTCGATTCACAACCGACGAATCATCAGAACACGCTCACGGTGAGGCAATGCAGAATGCTTTAGCAGCGTCTGAATTGTATGAGGAATGTGTTCCCGGCAGTCATGTGCCTAACCCAGAAACTTTTACGGCAGTCGTTCAACGTGGCCGTAATATTGGAAATTTACAACTCAATCGTTGACGAGACGAAGGACCTGGTCGTCCACAACGTATTTTAGCGGCCGAGGAAAAAATATTGGAAATTGTAGCCGAAAATTTGCATATAAGTACAAGACAGCTCGCCCGACAGGGCCAATAATTTACTTCTCCAGGAACAGCAAGAAGGGGGAACATTTGCATTAGTACGGCAAAATTGGACACGACGTTGTCAAAACTGCATACAGGTCGGCGGACAAAATTTCGAACAGTTATTGTAACATCAGCTATGTACAAAATTTGTAATCATTTATAGTAAATAAAAAATTGAATGTAAACTTCTAACTTCAAAGATAAATTACGTTAGGTTAGATTCTTGTCGTTATCGATTTCTTTTACGTGAAGTTTTCGCATTTCACAACTATTCATCCAATATCAGCTGTTTTCACGATTCATGCTGTTTCCAATTTTTATTGCAGTCGACCAGAATAGCAGTAGCGTATAAGTTAAATTTTTAAATTTTTTTTGAAGTGCTTTTTTTTCATTTTTTCTTTGCGCTATCCGTTGTATATCCCCTTAAATTTTTCAGGATAAGTTCTGAATCACCCTCTATAGTAGAAACTTCGATACTTTTTTCAAATCATTCGGGATATCTTCAATTCTTTATTCGATTAATTGAGTCGGCGCGTGCAAACTCCTTGGAGAATTATGCGAAAAACTGTCATTTTACGCTTGCATGTGGAAGGCTGTGGCTCTTAAACTATAATAATCAAACTAAACATTATACTCTTCGCTGATTTATTGAACTTTTTATATAATTTTTGCACATTCTATGGGATAACCTTATCGTAAATAATGTAAATGTAAATAAATTTTTATTTAAGTCGCCAAGTCTGGTCCATAATAATCTCGCATTTGTAACAAATTTGTTATTTCCAGTTTATAAACATTAGACTATTGAAATCTATGTGTAACCGATTTTGCAATATAGTAACGTTTAATTTACCTTAATAGGAAAGATAATTCCTGAAACGAATTTCGTCACGGCTTAGGGATCTCAAAGTGTGGAAATAATCTGACAGCTAATTGACAGATAAAAATGTACAGTTATTTGAAACTTGTCACCAAGTGTTTACCATATTCTTAATTCCATTATCAATGGTTAATAGAAATACTGACAGAGGGAAATTAATGGGCGCCACTATGTTTTTTTTAATCTTCCGAAAGAACTATAGAAAAGCCAGTGGAATATGAAATTATATGTACTGAGTTTATGCAGAAAATAAAAAACAAAGCTTAATTAACCATAACAATATATTACGTTTTATTTTACGTAATATATAGTTGTTGACAGGCAAATCCCAAAAAAATATGTAACATACGTAATTATAAATGAACAACGTTGACAGTTATGCATGAAGTTAATAAAAATGGTGTATTATTCTTACACAGACAAATAATATACTCTGACAGGTATGCTTAAAGATAAGAATAAACTGTGTAGTATACGTAAATAAAAACAAAGAAATAAACTTGATGGTTATCCTCAAAGATACGAAATAATTAGTTACATTAAATAAAATCAGCAAATAACGAACTTAATAGTTACGCTCAAATGTAGCATAGGACAAATATTGTTTCCCTCTGCCATTTCCCAATATTTTTTAGAATTACCAGCAAATATTATTTTCCAGCGTTATCTTGTTTAAATATTTTTCAGGGTGACCACCCTGTATATTATTCACTAATAGTATAAAAGATTTCTCCCTTCACAGTTGTATTGACAACATGCAGAATATTGCCGTTTATCACAGTTATACTGTTATTTAGCAACAATGTCGTTCATTCTGGTCCCGTAACAGTGAAATACATTTTGATCGTCAGTATCGAACAGAGTACCTTTTTGAGAAAATGTGTACGAAATGTCAATTTATTACAGTAATATATCTATTTCAAAATTTAGAGACAAAACACAATATGGGTATTCCATCCCAGACTTCCTAGACAAGATACGAGAGGCGCCATATTTCTGTGGAAATTTTATTACAATCGATGCAGTTGTTTAGAAATTATGTGCAATAAACCCCCTTCAAGATTCAATATTTATGGAAGAATATAAATAAGTAGATTGAATGTTGTTTTGCCAAACCATGCTCCGGAATGCTTAGCGAAGATCACTCATAAGGATCTTCGCTAAGCATCTGAAGGACATGCCAATATTTTTATATTAAAGGGCGCCGCACCAGAAGTACCTTTAGCAACGGTGAGCCAATCTGTCCTCGGGCGAATTCGTTTCAACTTGTAGAAAAGCTAAAGACGAGAAAAGAAAAATATTTACTTACCGTAAATTGCTACCAACTGGCCACTCTCATTTCTAGGCCACGATGTACATTGGCTTATCTAATTTGTCATCTTAAAATTAACACCGTTTAACACTTTCTGAAGGAAAGTATAACCCTGTTGAACTCTGAAAAATCGGCTTTACGGACTTTCAGAAGTTAAAGACCCATATGAGATTAATTTTAAGTTCGTTCGCCGCTTGCGTACTGAATCGTACGAAGGTCGTAGAACTTAAAGTAAGTGGTCAATTTAGAGACTCGGTGATATTTTGTATTTGTTGATTCTTTATAATGCAATAGATGTATATAAAACAAATATCTAAGTCTATATAATAATCAAATGTATATATAAAACGACTTAACCAAGTATGGCTAGAGAAAGATGCCTCGAGATTAACAGCGAGAGAAGACTGTGACAATAGACTGCTCAAAAGGATTTGAAACCCCTGAGGAGATACGCTTCTAAATTTTGTACTTGGGTGAAAAGGTTTTAAGAATAACAGTGATATACTGCAATGAATATTTCGGTTTTTTTGCGATTAGCTTAAAAGGTCCTAATCGGCGATTTTATAAGTCGTCAGGATCACCTGAGATTGTGCTTCGAAGAGCATATATGAGTGATATGCAAGGCTCGGGAATTTTATCTCGGCGATAGAGATGACTCACATATAGACATAATATATTGCAAACACTCTGAAACAATCATAAAAACGACGAGTGGTGAAGCATTCATTATTAAAATAAAGCAGAACCGACCTTAAGTAACATTGCAGAGATTTTGATTGCAGAGCTGAAACTTGTTTGGTCTAAGGCGTCTATTCTCGTGGTGACAGATCAACAAATTTTACATCTGATAAGAAAATATCACGAAAAATTGAGAAACCTTAAGAAACCACTAAAATCCCGATTGAATTATGCTCTTAGACAAAAAGTGGAAAAATTTAGAGAAATTGCAGAAATAAAACTTTTCGATATTTCGTCCTGCAAGTGCGCGAACTTTTCATTGTGTAGGTGTAAAAACAAAGTGCCAATTAGAGAAAGAGAATTTCTAGTAGACTAGAGAACTGAGAGAAAAATGTTTATTGGCACAATTGATTCAGTAGCTACGCGAAACATTCAGCGATCCTTAGATCGAAGAGTTTTGGAAACAAGATCGCTACCTTCAACTTCTACTTCCAATGTGCTGGATATGAAACTGTCAGATGGTGAAGAGACATGATATTGATGACAGTTCTAATGCAAAGCAGGAGGCTAGCCAAAAATTACAACGCCAACGATCTAAACAAATGCGTATTAATTTACCAAGTCTCGCACAAGCGTGCGATCGCACAGGTGTTTCTGATAGATCAGCTGCTATGATTGCGTCTGCTCTATTAAAAGATATTGGACTGGTAACCAAAGAAGAAACTTGTAAAATAATTGATAGAAGTAAGATAAGAAGAGAGAGAAAAAGAAGACGAAACATTTTAAGAACCAAGCAAGACGAGGATTTTTTACAAGCCATTTATTTCGATGGACGAAAAGATAATACCCTCGTTCAGCATTCAATTGGTAATAAAAATCACAGAAGAACAATTAGCGAAGAACATATTGTGATTGTTTCGGAACCCGGATCTAAATATTTTGGACATATCATTGTTCCATGTGGTACAGCAGAGGCAATTTTCGAAAATTTTATATAGTTTCTGAAGCAACATATGGATTTGACGAACTTAATGGCTATTAAATGTGATGGGACCCTTGCCAATACGGGAATTCATAATGGTGTAAATAGAAAGCTAGAAATGCATATTGGAAGGCCACTAAAGTGGTTCATTTGTATGTTAGACGCAAATTAATTACCTTTGCGTCATTTAATAAATGATTTAGATGGGGAAACTACTGGCCCTTCTGGGTTTTCTGGCGAAATCAGAAGAGCATTACAATCTTGCGAATGTATACCAGTCACAGAGTTTCAAAAGATTACCACAGAACTTCCCGGAATTGACTTACAAATGTTGAGCACAGACCAAAAATATTTGTATAACATGAGTTTGTCTATATCGAAGGGTAACATATCTGAGGATTTGGCCATGCAGCCACCTCCGCGTGATGAGTTCTGGGTTGTTTTATATTAAAACAAACGAAAAGCTGCATAAATCATAAGTTTTAATAGTTTCACTTATTTAGAAAAAAGTCATAAATTTAAAGAGCCTGGGGCACCGGAAAACGTAATCGTATGAGGCTCAGTTTTATCACAGTAAATTGACCCTACGTGTAGCCACTTTTTCACATATAGGAGAAATCAAATTCGAAAAAAAAAAAATTTTCGCCATTTCGCTCCACCTTAATGTACATACCGAGATCGGAACTAGGTAATATAAGTTCACTGTCACATCCCCCTATACCTCCTCTTCAAGTGAGTCTTTATAATAAACTGATCAAATTAACTTTGGATATTATGAAATTCCCTAAAAAAAGTACAAGATAAGATGTATTCTGTCATACTTGCATGGAAATCTTTCTGCGCTGGCAAAGCCAACGTACGGACGGCATGTACAACTATGGAGAAAAAACCTCCGCTCGACATTCGAGCGACCTTCATGATTTAGACGTCCGCAAGGCACTTTTTGAATGAATTTTACGTGAATGGAAATTGCTATTATAATCTAAATTGAGCAATTCAATATGAGAAAAGCTTAAACTTGTAGACTTCAGATATACCGCCCTTCAAAGCGCGTGTCTGCTGAGGAATCCGTTTCTGAATAGACGTCGAAGCCATGGTTGCAGTTTTATAGACTCTCAGGAAACCAAGTTTTTATATTTTCGGTGAAGAAATCGTGCTCGGCGCTACATTACAGTTGTTATCTTTTCATTGTAGTTTTGTCCAATTTTAGTGCACTTTCTAATTGACTATCGGAGAACGTTTTTACTACGACGGTCTCAAACTCCTGCTACACTCCTTCTGAAATTTCTGTTGCCACGTAAATGAGGGTTAAAACAAAGTAGTGTAATATACTTGCGATTGAAGTATCAGTCAATACGGCAGTATACAATAAATTCTTTCAATGAGAAACTGGACATACATATTTACTAACTGTACACATTTGTGAAATAGATAAAATATAGTATTTATTTCAAACATTGAATAGTTGGAGTTTCACTAGGCAACAGCATTCTTACAATATATTGAAAATATCGGTTCAGTTCCCTCTAGAATAACAGCAAGAATGTAAAGAGCTGGGAAAATGAAAGAAATTTCCGCAAACCCCTCTGAAATGCAAAACCTCAAGTTTGCATTTTCATCAGATGCAATAAACATTCTATTCTGTGTACTTCATTTACTTTCTTGTTGCTTGCTAGACAAAAGTGCAATTAAAATTGTATTTGATGTGTTGATTTTACTAAAATAAACCTATTTATTTAAAGTTAATTACAGCATTGTCAGCAGCATTTCTAATTAATTTTTAAGGCCTTGATTGTCATGTCTACGACAACAAAAGTTAATTATTTTTGAGAACCTTTTCAGCAGAGGCATTTTTATACAGGGCATTCCAATAACATCTTTGAAAAAAATTGTAAATAAAATTGAGCACAAGGCCTTAAGTCAAGGGTAGCGTAGACACTAATGTATTGCATAACCCGCTGACTGTATACTCAACTCGCGGTACCGCTCAGTTTCATAGTTCTACCAGGAATCGAGTTTAATTACAGCTTTTTGAAAAGGGAAGACTCTCTAAAAATGGTACCATTTTTAGATTGCTTTGAACCTTTATTAGATTCTAAAGTTGCTACTACTACTCTGTCAGTATATCTATACGTAAGGAAACACCATGCAGGTCGTAGTTCTTAATAGAGCTACGTAGTTTTTTAAAATTGTCGCGCCTGCTATCAGAAGAGAACCCTATTGAATTTCATAATCGAGTAACTTAATCGAATAAAATATCACAAGTGCTTTGCGTTTTATCGGTAAAATTTTGTCGAAAGCGTAGTTGCCTAATAATGCTGTGTAAATTAACTGTTCATTATTTGATTACATCTCAAGCGTTTTAACACGAGGGATTTAATCTTTGACATTGAACTGTTACTGTGTATAAATGATATTACTCTTGACAGCTTTAGTCGAATCGCTGTATCGAAATTTAAAAAAAACCCAAAAAGTGTTCAATGCTTTTCTGAAACTTTGGGAATATCTTCTTGGGTCTATAACTCGAAAAGATAAGAGTTTTTTTTGTCGGTCGAACCTCCGACATTGTTAAATAAACAAATTAGATTAACAATTGAATAACTTGAACTTGAACCTGAATAATTATTCAAAATTGCTGAAATTTTTTTTATGGGGTTTTTGGGGGTCGCTGATTACGAATTTGATACTAAAGAGTTCAAATTCAGAATGGCGGAATCAAAATGGCGCATATGTTATTAATTATTTCTTATATTTTTAACTAACAATTAAATAACTGCCAGAAAAATAACTGAAAATGGCTGAAACTTTTTTTGGGTTCCAGAGGGTTTCAGAGGTCGCTGGTTATGAAATTGATAGCAGAGAGTCCAAAATCAAAATGGCAAATTCAAGATGGCGGTTGTGACACTAATTGTTTGGATATTCTCTGTGAATATTCATAATTGTATCGGAAAATTTCCAAAAAAGCTTCCTAGGTCACAAATTATTAATTTAACATGGATAAGTCAGAATTGAAAATGGACGATTCAAAATGGCCGAAATATCATCCATTATTTTAATTTTTTTTGTAAATCTGTCATTCTAAAAAATGATAACTCTCAGAGAAACCGAATTTTTTAATATTACAAAATGTCAAATATTACCATGCTTAACGTACGTTTCAAATGTTATTGGTTTGGAGTCGAAATCGTTATTGTATTCAAAGTTCGTTGCTAATAAGCATCCACTCCACGAGCGTACGGTGGGAAATTCGCTCCGTTTTTTTTTATTTCTGGAAAACGGTTTAGAATCACTGAATGAAATAAAATGCAAAGTTAAGCCAATAAACATACCTTTTGATTGTTTTTTGTTTGAAGACGATATCTATAATTGTTTTCAAATGTGACCCCTTACAAGCACCTATCCTACCGGCGCGAGGTCGCAAAATTGCTCTGTTTTTTTTCAACATCTAAAAAACGGTTTCGAATTTTTTAATGAAATAAAATGCAAAATGAAGCCAATAAATTCACTGCTTTTTGTTTGGAGCAAATACGTGTAATTGTTTTCAAATGCGACCCCTTACAAGCATCCATCCCACCAGCGTACAGCTGGAAATCCGCTCAGTTTTTTTTTTATTTCTGGAAAACGGATTCGATTTTTTGAGTGAAACAAAAAACAAAATGTTTCTGATGAACGCACCTTCGAGTATTCTTAGTTTCTAGCCGATTTTTATCATTTGTTGTTGTTATAGTCCAAAATCACGTTGAGTTCTTTAATTATTTAAGTTTTCCAACGAATTTTTTTTTATATATTTTCGAGAATATGTGGTATATGTGAACAGTTAAAATCCTAGTACAAAGACTGAACTGAAAAAACATACATACATACGAACATTGAAAGTTAAATAAAAGCTTTAATTTGTTTTACATTTAAGACCGGAAAAGTCTATTGTCACTAGAGTTATGTAACTGGGCCAAATTTCAACACTATCGGATAATAAAAAGTGAGTTAAAATTCTAGTACAAATTTTCAACCGGAAATACATACATACATACACACGAACATTGCAAGTTATATATATATAAAAGCTTTTAATAAATAATCATTATAAAACATTACTTGATGCCGTTTTCGCGGACCGTTTCTCTCGTTCTCAGCGTCTATTGGATAAAAAGTAATAAAATTTGATAACAGTCATTTTTACGTTTCACTCGTTCTAACAGAAATGGGACGATAAATTGGTCTCAAATTAACAACGTATCACTACATATTTGTTAACAGAATGTGTCAATATGAAGATAAAATTTTAATAAGTATAGACATTTTTTTGTCTGAGGCCATGCTACTAAAATGTGAGAATTTGCAGGCGTCTATATAGCAAGCGAGAAACTCTTTCATTTTTCAGAGTAGGCAACAAGTATAGAAATAAATAAAAATAAAGAATGGAGGCAATGTTTCTGTTTTATTTTTTTAGAATTAGTACTGTTCAAGAAAATCGTTTGTGGAAAGAAACCAATGAACTAATGATATATGTATGGCACTTATTCGATAAAATAGCTTAAGGGGTATGTTTTACCTTTACCAACGATTCTTTAATCTTCGCTAATATCACATACATAATTCTCACTCTTCGAATTAGACGCATTCATTCCACCCTGGCAAAATAAAAGTGGAAACGGGAGACGGAGCGAACAAGACCTTATAAATAACTGCAACGTAATAAAATTTACCTTGCTCGGAATTGTACACCTCTACGTGATCACCATGATTAAATTAAATGCAAAGTTCTGTTAAATTCTGTGTTGTGGCAAAGACGATGGGAGATTCTTACTCGGTTTCCGTTATTAGGTGGTTTTCATTAAAACGGAGATGTGAGAGCGATACCGTGTAACGTACGTAATTTGGATATATTTTCAGAGATAAATTTGATCTTTTCGCTGTTTTCGTGCAAGCTAATTGTTTTTTTCGAACGTTTTAATAAATTTAACTGATTTCGATACCTATTTTCTTTAAAGTGTACTTCTTACAAGGAATGTTAAAATGTCTCTAATATAAATTGAATAACGTGGGCTAGAATGTCTTTAATTTAAAACTAGTAAAAATTGCATTGGGACTGCATTATTGGTAGAGGAGAATATTGAGAACATTAAAAAAAAAACAATTGATTCCATTTTAAGAATTCGAACGCCTATCGAAAAAAGCCACAAAAATATCAAAGAGACCATGTTCTTTTGTTTCTTTTAATTCCTTGATTTAGGAGTAGAAATACATTATCAACAACAAAACATCGAAGTTCTAGAAAACAGAGTTTCTCGAACTTTTCATAGCTAACTATTCGTATTATTGACCTGTCATTTTTTTCAGTGCCCCTAGAGGAAAAAGTTAAGTTTAGGTTTATTTGTCTAGTGGTTTCCTACAAGCAGTATCCCATAAAAATAAGAAATTAATTAAATTACGCCTTATATAAACTGTTGTGATGCAGCTTTTACTGTTTTTCCGTTATAAGAAAAAATATTGAAATGTTTGTTTGAATATTTATATTTTCATGTTTATACATGACACAAACGAGCTCTTCCCCGATTATCATTTTATATTTACTGATGGATCCAAAAACGAAGAAAATACAGCGTGTGCTTTCTTTTACTCGAATACTAACACTCAATTTATGTTTGCACTAAATGATAATTTATCTAATTACTCTGCGGAACTCATTGCTATATGGCAAGCATTACTGATGGTTAAAAATCTACAACAACAAAAATTTGTAATTTTTGCTGATAGTAAAAGCTCGTTAGATAAATTAAAAAATATAAAAAGTTTCCCTAGTTGCAACTATGTAATATCTAATATAATAAATTTAATAATTGAAATAAAAAAACAAAACAAAATTGTACATTTAGCATGGGTCAAGACTCATTGTGGTATCTTTGGCAATGAAATAGTTGACAACATGGCGAAACAGGCCGTACATTTGGGGGAGGTGACTGAATACCTTTGCCCATTTGAAGATCTAACTTCGATAACAAAAAATTTTTTTACAAGAATGGAACAACTTATATCAAAATTCAGAAAAAGGGGCGTATTATAAGTGTATTGAGCCATTGCCTTCAAAAGAGCAGTGGTACAAAAACTGCTATTCAAAAAACACAATTAGTAAAATATGTAGACTAAGATTTAATCATGCACTGGTACCATCATATCTATTTAAAATTAATAATAGAGATAATGCGTTGTGTGATTGTGGAGAAGTAGGGGATACGGTACATATGATTGTAAATTGAACGAAGATAATAATAATAATTTTTAGATGTAATTTATAAATCAAATCTTGTACCATGTCCGTTTAATTTGATGCAATTGCTAGCATCAAGAAACATTTTTGTATATAACCATTCAGTATGCCATATAGAAAAAATGAAATTAAAAATATAAAAAATATGGAATATTTGTAATTTGTATTTATAAATACGTTTCCTATCGTCTTTCCTTCAATGTTAACCCATGTTATCCGAGATCTAGTCAGTATGTGTGAAAATCGTCTATATCTGTATCACTGTCAGTTCCCAATTGTAATATGTTAAAAAAAAAAGATATGAAATTATTAAATGAGTTAAAAAAAAAATATATAAAAAAGATATATGTTTGTATGTTTGTACTTATTCGTTTACGTAAATATAAGCTTGTTTTATATACAATAGAAAAACATGTAGTTAAAAAAAAATGTTACACACTGGTAACCAAGGAATAATGTGATAAGAAATAAAATTTTAAAAAAATTATTATACTAGGAAACTTGGCGAATGGTCTTTGTAACCGTAGTCAACAGACCTGAAACACACACACACACACACACACAATATTTATATTTTCAAAATGTACCTAATATGCTGTTGAATAACTGATTTTCTTGTGAAACGTGAAACTTTTATAGGGAGGGTAAACCCGTAAAGTATCTGAAAACGAAAATGAATAATCGTCTAATGAAACGATTCGTATTTTAACACTCAATGCACTTCGACTAAGAAGGCATTTTGCAAAGAAAGGTAAAAAATTCTTAGTAATTTACATATCTCCCAATTATATTATATAGTTCACTACATATATTTAATGCAAGTAAAGACGTTTACGTATAGATGGGGGAGCAGGGAATTCCCTATTTTTGTAGAAAATGGTTAATCATAAATATAATGTAGTACTTAATACATAGAACAACATTTTTCGCATGTAAAGTATGTTCTGGCATGATTAAAATGAGAAATTAACGGAATCATACCTGTTTGAATTATAAGTTTAAATTGTTTAGATATAGTTACCCGACTCCCTCCTACCGAAGTTATTTTAGGATGTAACGGTTTACAGCTGGTTGCACAGGTTTCCCCCAAGGAGGGGTGCTATCTCCATTACTGTGGGCAACCCTTGTTGACGAACTCCTCCGAAAAGGGAAAACCAAGAGCTGATAGCTAAACTAAGGGGCCCTTGTCAAGACTGTAGAGTCAGGACACAGCTGGATAAGGAGTTCTAAGGAAAACAATCAGGAGCACCCCAATAGATCCATGGGGGTCGCGGTGGTCAAGGCCAATCAGCCTGCTCCTCCTTCCTAATCTAATATAATCTAACCGACTCCCTCCTGCCGAAGTTATTTTAGGATGTAACGGTTTACAGCTGGTTTGTAAACCCTACTCACAACAGAGTGGAACTTAATAGTGTCAGTGTATCATGGAATATCGATTTTGTCAATGATCCACAAATATATAAGATATTATTCCTATCTTGACACAAACGAAACAAAGTAAATATTTTTTAATTTATCACTGTACAAAATAATTATTTATTTACCATAGACAATACTTCTAAATTTCTACTGTTATTGTGCATAAAAATTATAAGTGCGAATATCCCTTATCCTAACGAGACAGCAATTTACCGTCTGTGTCTATGGCTTATTTTATGTGCATTAAATATGTGTAGTCAACTATACAAGAAATTATACAATTGCTGCATAGAATATTACTAGTTGATCGTTCTATTCTCTTGGGTGAGAATTTAGACAAAATTCTCATGATCTTGGGTGGTGACTTCAATATTAGCTAAGCAAGAAGCACAACAATTAATCAATTTTCTCAGAGAAAAGGTAATATCATAAATAAATAATAACCCTAACAATACAGCAACGAAATCAGGAACTACACTTGAAGCAGTATTTTTAAGATACCTCAATCAACTTTAGTCTAGAGTTTTTTTTATCAAATTTTACGTATCACAAACCTATCGTGTCATTTTTAAATCTAAAGAGACAGGAACAGAACAAAAGTTTTCTTTTTCATCGGATTCATTATTTTTCATTGAATATAAAGTGCTGTTTCATTCATTTTCGTAAGACCTTACGCTTATAATCTGTTATTAATTTTCGCAAAGACGTTTCTCTTCAATGGCGTTAGTTTTTACTTTTACTATTATTTTTTTTATATTAATACATAAATATGCTATTTTATGAAATAAAACATTAATACTTAATTTTCAACTACTCAATGATTGGTCTATTAGACTAACAACCGTTACAATAATTCATATTTACCTATTACTGAAACAAGTGACCCATTTTCGCTTCGCCGGAAACAAAGAGCATATATTACTGTTACATACTATTGACAAATCAGTTTTGATGCTAATATGAAACTTATTGGAGAACAGTAATTGTCGACTAATTGTTGTGACAAATACAGAATTTGTAAATAACAGTAGAAATAAATTTTTATAATTTACTTTATAAATTAAATATCCACCAGTGTCTATTTATCTATTTCGGGGGTGAATGGAAAGTTGAAAAGATGGGTGCTCACAAATATGTTTTCTACACTGTGCGTAAAGTACTTGTCTTACTCACGCTGCATAATGCTTAAGTTTAAACTTTGTCGCATTAGATAAAAAAAAACACACTTCACATAACAAGTATATCTAACCGGATGTGTAACAACTGCCTTGCTATCCTATTGGACAACCCACTGGATTCGGTCGATCTTAGAAGACTAGGTTCTTCGCTGAGAAAAGTAATTTTCAATTGCTTAATGCTGGAAGAAATCGATTTTATTTATTGCGTTTTGAAAAGGGAAGATCCTACTCTAAAATGCGGTATCATTTTTATATTGATTGAGCTATTACACAGATCTTCAAAAAACACGTATTTTTGTTTTTTTAACCCAAATAGATGGCTTGCCATTTTGTGAAAACCTAACCTAATGGTGCTAAAAGGGCCAATTCTGCCTATGTTCGTGCCCTAACAACTAGACAACGATGCGAGATTGAGTAAAACGGATCAGATCATCTTATTCAGCTGTCCAAAATCTACGAAAACCAATGGTAATAATAGAAAACATAACTATAGATGGCGCAAACATTATTTTATTTCTGAGTTTAGCAATAAATACCAGATTTTTTGTCGTGAATATGTAAAAAGTAAATCGGACCTAAATAGCTAATTCCATGAGATTTTGATGCCCTGAACATAATGCCGCTACCCGCTTTGCTCTATGAGGTCAGGATTTTGAGAAAACATAACCTCAAAATGAATAAAATAATATTTTTATAATATTCAGGTTTCAATCAATGTTAGGTTTAGAACCTGTGGTGTTTGCCTTTCCTCTTGTTTGTAAATGTTTCATTAGATGTAGGTATGTTTAATACCTCTTAAGTGTATGTTTTTACCGTCTTAGCGGCTAAACTGACATTTGATAACTTTTTCCACGATTTACATCTTATCCGATTTTCAAGTTATTAACACCTAAATCTATTATAAACAGCCTTTTTCACTTTGAGGTTATGTTTTCTCTATATCGTGATCTGATCAAATAAAATGGACAACGGCTTCGTTTTCAGCACGTAGAAATCCGTCTGAAATAATACCTTGTATTCCGCGTAGAGATTGAAACCTGAATATTATGGCAATAATATTTTATCCATTTTGAAGTTATGTTTTTTCAAAATCCTGACCTCATAGAGCGGGTAACGGCATTGTGTTCAGCGCGTCAAAATCCTATGGAATTAGCTATTTAAGTCTGATTCACTTGTATACATGCTAGACAAAAATTCTAGTATTTCCTGCTAATCTCAGAAATAAAATAATCTTTGCGATATTTATAGTTGTTTTTCTTATTACTACTACTGGTTTTTGAAGATTTTGGATAGCTGAATAGGATGCTCTAGTCCGCTTTACTCAATCTTGTATCGTTGTCTAATTATTAGAGCACGGATATAGGCAGAATTGGCCTTTTTAGGACTTTTAGGTTAGGTTTTCTTAAAATTCTGAGGTGCTGGCGCAAAACGGCTAACTGCATCATGTTCAGCGCATCAAAAACCTTTGGAATCACTTATTTGGGTGAAGAAAAAAGTATCTTGTGGGCAGTGTTATTAAGGTCTTAAATTGGTATCAAAAATTGAAGAGGGGCTCCGGTGCGGCGGCGACGCTATGCAGGTCGGAGAGGCTCTACAGCTTATAATTCTTAACGGATACAATTAAATTTTGTTTTAGTCACTTCGTCTACTATCAGAATTGAACACAATTGAATATCATAATGATCCGTCGACTTGTTTAATTATTATAAATAATTGTTTAACGCCATGTTCGCGGACTATTTTCTCGTTCATTCATAGATCCGATTACTAAGAAAATTACTTTCCAATTTAATCGTTCAAAACCGGAGCAATCAATTGGTTTCAAACTTTTACCGTGTTATCACATAACAATTTAATACCTAAATATTAAAAAAGGCTTCACCTGTGCGAACGGCAGCTAATTTTTTGTTGGAGAGCATAGGGTCGTGGATTTTAAGAGAGTGGACATTCAAAGGGCGCCACCTGCTGGATACTAATGTAGTGATATAAATAATTTTGCCAGCCAGGAACAAAATTAAGTTACAGCAATCATGCAATGGAATTCTTAAAATCCATCGATAATGACAAGATTTAGCACTTTACTATGAAATCTCAAGATTTAGGCAAATATCAGGTGCACTAGTGCACATAACAATAGCATGTAAACATTAAATATTTATTACGACACAAGTGAGATGCACAACAACAAAAATAAATAAATGGTTCAGATGTTATCTAAACGTGGTTCATACGCATTAAGGAAATTCGGTATACTTGATGTAATGAAACTTCACTGAAAATCAAACTCTACTCTCTGCCTAAGATTCTCTTGCAACTACGAGTTATCTAATACGCAACTATGAGTTCTAACTTACATTAGCGAATTGAGAATTTACTATGAATTATATTTATAGCTCTTCACTAAAATATTAGGTAATAAACGAGATTTTGTGAGCTAACAACTGCAATATTCGCTACTTACACTTAGATGGTAATGAATGTTCTAAAATAAGTATATTCTATTAAAAATATTTCACATGTGACATAGTAGAAGGTAAATTAGCATCACATGGTACCATACCTTGCTTTACAGTAAAACTCTTAAATATTTCATCATTCTAGATACAAACTTAGAGCTTAGTTTATAGTTGCAAGATTGTGATATAATTTACGTTAAAATAAATAAGGCAAATAAAAAAAAATTATGAAGAAAAATCATTAAATTAAACCATAATAATTTCTTTAAAAATACATAACCAAAATGAAACAAAAAAACCTGGTCAGAGCCTTGGCATTCTCCTCGACTACTGCAGCGTGACCTTTCCCACTTCCTAGACATACCCGACGTTAGCTACGACTACAGCTCCATGCTGCACCAAAATTCCTGCATAAAATTTCTTGTAGACTGTTGTGAACAACTCTCCAAGCCAAAAGTTCTCTAAATATCAGCAAGATCCCTACATAACAAAACTTCTGAGTAATAGACTTCCACCTATTACTGCTCTTCTGAATACTAGGCCCCACATAACCAAAATTACAGCACCAAACAGGGCTCTTACATAAACTGCAAAATTGCCTGACCCATACAAATTATCTCTGGCCTAACTCAAATATATGCCTCTCCCAAATGTAAGTAATTTACAAATGGCTAGTTCCAGACGTAGGTGTATCCAATTATAAGCCTGTCCAAACATAGGCCTTTCCAAATACTCTGTAATAATTACAATAAATAAGAACTAAATAAAACACCAAACTGAACAAAGTAAAAGCTTACCTCATATAGTATTACATAACCTCACGAAACACGTGGCCAAAGAAATAAACGAATTCCTTCCAGGAATTGTCAAAACGCTCACAGCAAAGCGATGAAGATTATTGGGTACATCAAATCAAATCATTTTCAGTGTAAGCGATGTAAAACCCAGTATCGGGACCGCCGCCGTTCACTATCGTGGCTGTCAAAGCTCCAGATCCGGACCGGAAATCTGCCACAGTTCTCAGTGTTGCCAACTTAAGCATCTAGAGAAGACTTTCTCTAGCTAATTAAAATGCGCCAACAAGGAACTCAATAATCAAAAGACTTAATTTCACAATTACGTAATATCTCAACTACAAGAACATACATTAACACCACTAACTCAAATTATACCTAAAAAAAAACATGTGTACTTTCTGAATGTTAAGACTTTGCAGACATGTGACACGCTATGCCCTTTAGAGTAAGAGTGATTGCATACCTCTCTACTCCAATAAGTGAATAAGCTAGAGTCAATTTACTGCAAGTTAATTGAAATTAATCATGTAGCTTTTTCAAATGCTACATCACACTAAAGCTAACACAATATATTAATGTGAAAATAAAATTATAATAAGTGTAGAAAATATGAATTCTTATCTATGGCATGTCAGTAAAAAATTTAAGTTTACGGAGGTAAATATAGCAAGTGGGAAACTTTTGAATCGTTGTCGCTATTAGAGTTTCAAATGTTTATTTTCATTATATTTATTTTGTTGAGTTTTTTGAAAAAAATATATTTTGCACACTTTTTTAATTGATCATTTTTACAGTGCATTGCAAAAGGCTTGCTTCCAATATGTGATGTTCAAAATATTTCCATAATACCGCATTTTTTTCATCTATAGACTGGACTAATAATACAACATAAATTATTATTAATAGAATTTCTAATGGTATATCCTTCAAGCACGCTATGTCGTTCAATAACAGGTCAGCGGAATATAGGCCGACCGATTATGTAATGAAGGTTTCTAGGGTACCAAATCAATGACAGGATGGCATAGAAAAGAAATCCACAATAGACGTTACAAATTCAGTTTTGGGCCAGCGTGGCGGCCATCGTCTCGGTGCCAGGCATTGGCGCCAGCCTGACGCGTTGGCGACGTGCCTACTGCTTTCCTATTGATTTCCATCGCAAACCTCGGAGGTCGTTTATTGCTCCGAAGCCTCCATACTCTATGCGGATGTCGCCTACGCGTCTCTTCGGGTACCTTTGTTAAATTCGTTCAGTCTGGAAAATGTACAAAGTCAGCATAACGATAATCGTTTTTTATATGGCATTTATAAAAGGACGATTTTTTGTTGGTTTAAATATTTGTGGTATATAATAGAATGAATATAACAAGTCTTAATTTTGGTAGCTACTAAATAGAATAAACGAATTGGCAAGAGAATAACTCTTATTATACCTATTTCTTTTCACCAAATAGGTATATTTTTAATAATCACCGTAGAAATATTTTTTTATACAGAAATTCATTTCATAATGGTCCTGGAGCTACCATATAGTATAATAGGTCATTTTTGCGAGGGGTGAAGCATACGCTATCAGTGGGATAAAAAAATTTTAGGGTCGTGAAAAAAGGTAATTTTCAAATGGCTACCAAAAGTTTGTGGTTAGATTGACTTGAAATTTTGATTGAATCTCAAGTACTCCCCAAATTTGGCGCACGTTTGAGCTCTGTTGCGGTCTGTTAGGGTAAAGGTTGATACATTTCAAAGGGTTGCCACTCCGCAATAAGGGGCGCAAGCTTGATTTTAATATCTCTGGGGGATACTTGACATACAGTCAAAATCTCAAGTCAATCTTATCACAAACAAACTTTTGGCAGCCCATTGAAAATTACTTTTTTTCACAACCCAAAATAATTTTTTTGGAGGAAAACCGTTATCTTTTTTGCAGCCCTCCTTTGTGCGCCAAAACATTTTATTATAAAAAGTACATTCGGACATATTTTCACAACTTTTTAGTTGTTAGACCTCGCGTTTTTCTTTCAATGGATTTATTTAGCTGGAAATGTTTTATGTATGTATGTTCAAATCTGGTAATCGAATTTTTGACCGCTTCCCGATATCCCATCATGTTGAAATTTTGCACACAACTGTGGTTCTAAAGACAATATGGTATAGTATATTCAATTGTATGGTATTTCCAATACGGCGGCTACCACAAAATGGCGGATTTCCTTTTTCTTGACAAACCCCACGACATGGGTATCAAATGAAAGGATATATAAAGTAGAATACAATAAGATGTGTGTTGTTATTCTAAATTCAATGAAAGAGTTTAACAAGAGTAAACGAAATGATAAAATAAAAGAAAAATTAGGCAGACGGGAAACTGAAAAGTAAAAAATAAATAAATACAAACATATTTTTTAATACAATGGTTTTCTTTTAAAACTTAATTACGTTACGTTATTCATAACGTTAAAGATAATATGTTTTAAAACACAACCATTTTTTTTTAATATGTGTAAGTATATTTATTTCGACTTTTCCGACGCCCAAGTACAAGCCTATGTCTCGTCCCTCGCAAAAATGATCTAGTATGAAATGTGTTTAAAAATAAAAGTCCCAGTGTTTTCCGTGAATAGGTGCATGTTTAGGACTCGCGCGTTTTTCTCATATGATAGCTCGAGGACTATAACAGGCCATATTCAAATATTGAAAAGGAAATATCTGTGTGTCTATATGTATATGTGCAAACCATTTCTTATAATCGCGATAACTTTTATCAGACTTAAAATGTCTGTTTAAAATTAGGCACGTATCTATTCCCTATCGAAATTGGACCATATCTGTCCAACAAGGCGATCACAGAGCCATTTAAAATATAATGTTTCATATAGATTGTTTTTTGTATCGACAATGTATGATATACACTGTCTCTCAGCTTCGAGGGAACTGTACGTACATTAAGGAATATCTCAATTTTACTTTAAACTTTTATTGAGACATTGAGGTGTTTTTAATAGAAATACTACGAAATGAGTGTGAGTTGCAATCAAACGCTACCGATCTCGAATATTTATTAAGCATAACTTCTGTTGTACTTTCATTTTCAACTTTGGACCAAGGTTTTCACTTCCCTCACTTACCAAATAGATCTACGGAAATGGCAACGTATCATTTGCTAGATTACGTGTACTGGAATTTAGATAGAGGTAAATATCATGTTTCATTACAATTCTATTTATCGAAAGTCCTCGATACTGTCGATTAGGACTTCCTAAGATAAAAGTTTACGGTATGGGGTAATAATTAAATTGGATAACGTCCGACATGGAAGGTAGAACGCTGAGGGTTAAATTATGGAATGATTTGTCTGAAGTACAAAACTTAGTACTCTGAGTTCCTCGGGGGCCTTTGTTATTCATGTTATATATTAACAATTTACCTGAACAAATATAGATTCTGACACACTTGAGGAGCTTCCAGAGAGAGTTTACAAGCCCTAGAGGAAGTTAGCACTTTGTCTCAAAGAGACAAATTAATATTCAATGAGTCTAAAACATTTTTCATACAATTATATATTCAATAACCACTACCAGACAATGCAGCATTACATAAAGACATAACGGTACCCCAATGTACCAAACTTGATAAATATGTATAGATTTTTAAGGTCATTTGATACTCATATAGAACATGTTTGTAAACATCTAAATAAGGCATATATTGCTATTATGCGAGATATAATGTTTGAATCTCAAATATGTCAGAAACAATCAGTATGATGTTAAAACTACATATAATAGATATTAAAGGGCTTGAAGTACTCTTTTATAGATTTTTTCTCTATCCGTACAGCTTGAAAGTTGACAATATTATGTGCAAAACAATGGGCACTTTGTAATTTTAGGTTAGGTAAATTAGGATTCTCCTGCTGCCGTTGACCAAATAATGGAAATTCAAAAAATCTATACCAGTCTTTATTAATATATAGAATTACTAACATGTTCTAAGTTTTTGGCATTTTTAAAACAGTCGTTCTTAAAAATATACTGACTTTAAAATTAAGAGACATTTTTTCGATTTTGCAGAAAAATTAATTTTTGTTTGTTTGTAAATAACTCTAAAACAATTGCATTAAAGGAAAATATGCCAATATAAAAAAATTAAGCTTAAGGAAGCGATATATTAATTTATTCTTTGAAATATTTGTAGAATTAATATGACGGTACAAGTGTGGGACTTGAACTTTTAGTGGCAAAGAAAAGAAATACCTACATTTAAATTTCATATTTCTTCAAAACTTTTGATAACTTGAAGCTCTTAAAATTAGAGCATGTTGGTGATACTATATATTAATAAAGACTGGTAATTTCTATTCTATGACTTAGGAGGCGTTTTTATAAAGAATGACTTTCTTCATTTTACAATAAAAAAGATTTTCCTATTCCTAATTCAAACCGTAAACACACTGTAGTTATATCTCCACTCCAAGCCATTTTAATGGTAATGAAAATGTAAAACTGACAACTAAAAACGCGAGACTTCCTTAAATTATCTTCTCGTTCTGGTACTTTCCATATTTCCAGGATGTCAGGTAACTAACCATTTTTCGATCAAATTATATAGGTACAAAAGTTGCTTGAAAATCTCGTTTGGAATTTTTCCATACATAACTATTGTAAACGCCTGATGAAAATTTATTTGCGTTGCAAAATACATAATCATTTTAATCGGTCGATTTCTCCGTAGCGAATAAAAATGCAAATAACTTCGACAACCCCCACGATAATCTCAAAAGCCGCAAAGCGTTTTGTTTGTCACAGCTTCCCACCCGTCGGTTCATTTACGTTACCGACCCTCTACTCAACCTAATCATTTTGACAGAGTAGGCATATATCAAGCACGATACCAAATATCTAAAGCATCTCCTATTGGAATTAATTTTCCGCAAGAAAACATGTTTCGTATAAGAACAAAACCGTATTTACTCGAAGAGTATTATATACTTAAAAAAACATACAGAATTCTCTCATGAGAAGCTAAATCAATTTACGAACAAATATTTGGATTTCATTCCGACTCCGTTCTTTTTAAAAATAGAACTTATAAAAATCAATAAATATGCTGGGTGCATGATAAAACTCCAGCAAAACCCAAATGCATCAAGTGCTAGCGTATGAAAGCTTCTCTAAAATTTATTCGCAACCCTCTTATCGATACAATGGAAGAAAAATAGAAAACTATTTTAAAAAAAGATTCTTATTGCACCTATTTGGTGGAAGTGTTCGAATTCCGTTACTACATCCTGTTTATTATTATTCCTCTCACAAAATAAATATAATCTTAAAGGTTGCTTACCATTTAACATTTTTTATCAATAATGTGCTTTAAGAAATAAGAGTTATTTATTGTATAAGTGTTTTATTTAGCGTTTTATCCACGCAAGAAAGTTTAAACCCGAGAACGAAGTTCGAGAGTTTAATTTTCTTGAGTGGATAAAACGCGACTAAAACACGAATGCTATACAACGTTTTATCCACAATCACGGTCATTTAGAATCAGATTTCAGAAAAAAATGACATTTCGCTCTGTCAGCGACTGTAACGTCAAAAATTATTGAAATTAATTTAAAAAAACTTGGAAGGTGTTGAATGGTTGCTATTTAGTTTTGATTGTTTATCGATTCCATTTGTAAAAATTTGTAAAGTTGGTGAAAAATGCAAGAAAGCGATTTGGTTCCTAAGAGAATCCTTCGGGAAGCTCAAGAAGCAACTCTCCAATTATTGCCTGCGAAGTTCAGGAAACATTATGAAAAAGTATTTTACGAATTTAATGAATGGAAAGAAAAACGGGAAGTAATGACAATAAATGAGGAAGTTCTGCTATCGTGTTTCTTAAACATGAAGAAGTATGCAATTTCATCCATGTGGTCGAAGTATTCGATGCTGAAGGCCGCTATAAAGGTCCATAAAAACATAGACATTGGAAAATATAGTAAGCTCACTGCCTATCTGAAGAGTGACTCGAGAGGGTACAAAGCGAAGAAAGCTGCGGTATTGGAAAGAGCACAGGTGGAAGAATTTTTGACAATGGCTTGCAATAAAGAATATTTGATGATTAAAGTAATATCTCTTAACCTTTTAGCTATTGTGGATAATACACTTTCAAAATTTTAGGTCGCACTAATAATGGGGGTGGCTGGTGCCTGTCGTTGCTGTGAATTGATGAATTTGAAAATCAATGATGTAGAAGACAGGGGCGCATATCCTGCTTGTTTCTGTACCAGATACCAAGATCGGCGTCTCACGAAAATTCACAATTATGGAAGAGGGATTCTCTAACAATACTGTGAAGACGTGTAGAAAATACATGTCCTTGCGTCCGAAGAAGTTATCCGATTCTTTTTGCGATACACTAATCAGAAATGTACTTCAGAACCTGTTGGAATCAACACTTTGTCGAAAGTTCCTTCAAGAGTTGCTTCATTTTTGAATCTGGCAAACGCAGAAGCTTATAGCGACCATTGCATTAGGCGCACTTCAACAACTTTACTGGCTAATAAAGGTACTGACCTCACAACAATGGGCTTGTTCGGCATTTTTTTTTATTTCATAAATCGAAAGTGCAAGTATAAAATAATGGATCTGCAAAAAATCAGAGTTTTATTCGCACGTTTAGTATCTTGAAAACTATTACAAATCTGCACCTCGCGAAAAAGGGGCGTGGCCAGGCGCTACGTCACTATACGCATAGACTCAGCGATCTCAACAGACTTGGTCCTCCTTAGTTGTTATAATTATAAGTGTTTTTGAAGCATTGTTTGTTTTGCTTACTTCTTGACAGTAGGGGAGTACAATTTGGTGAAATGTCAAAAAATTACAATTTTCTCTCGCTTCTGTCGGGACGAATTTTCGATTTTGACTCTGCAATTTACGATTAGGATTCATCGACGACCTTCTCCTTTCCGTAGAGACATAGAACGAACTTCCACTTGACGTATTTATTTAGTTGCCAGCGTTTGAAAATTCCATGTTTTTCGACTTTTCAGGTTAAATTTGAAAGGTCGTAGAAAGCCCTTTCTTACGTCACTTTCGTATAGTGACGTCACAAATGAGCGCTTGGTTTTTGCAACTATTACTATTTTCAACTCTTTATATCTCGAGAACAGAAGAAGTTAATAATACGAAATTTTAAGTGCATAATGGGAATATCGAGTACTATATGAAAAAGTATAAAAACCATACAAAAAGAATATCATGGGACAAGCCCATTAAGCGACATGGTGGGTGGAGAAGTTCCGCCATATGTATCGAGGATATATCCAATAAGCTTGATATCGCAATGAAAATCCAAGGTACTCCTGGTACAAGAAGAGACAACCATTGTTTCTACAGATTTATCAAAAACTTCTACAAGCACTCTGCGTTCTGAAACCGATGACAAGTACAAGTTTGTTATTAATGAAAACGAAGTGAAATATGATAAATATGAAAATGTCTGTTAATACAAATATTAATATTAATCAAAATAAAATAATATATAATCGATTTAAGATTGTATTTTTCATTATTCCACTAGTGGAATAAAGTAATTTCATTATTCCACTAGTGAATAAAGTGGTACTTTATATGATTCATAAGTGTGGATAAAATTCCAATTATAATGTGACTGTGGATAAACCATATTAGTGTTGGGCAAGTAAATATTGTGCTTAAAAATGCTTTGTAGACGTACCTATAAATGTTTGTGTGTTACTGTAAGTTTGTTTCCAGTTTCTTATTTCTAACTTTACACTAACTTCACAACAGTGTGGATTGGGTTAAAAGTACCCGTACTTATTTTAACCTCCCCACAAAATTGTGGAAGGTTACTAAAATTGGTCCAAAATCGAACATTGAGACATCATCAAATCTTTACGTTTTGAGGTCCTAGGAATCCAAAAAAGTGGTTTTTGAAGAATGTCTGTGTTTGTATATGTGTGTTAGCACGATAGCGACGAAACTACTAACCGGATTTGAATGAAACTTTGCATTAGGGTTTCTTTGGTGCTCCAGAAGATCTGAAAAGGTTTTGGTTGAGATCGGATTACGTTTAGTACCTTCTGGCACAAGTTGTTTATTTTATAATTTCTTACAATTTGTAATTGAACCGTTGAAGAGCAGTTAAAATTACGATTTCAACAATATATCGCACTTCCACTCTTTCGATTTGGTTTGAAACTCATCACGTTACATGCATACCTATTCAACAACTATACGCCTTTATAGGTAGAGAGATCGCTGTATAGATTTCCTATGAATAAGATATATGAAAAACTTTGTATCAGTGAGTAAGTACTACCACTGACCTACAGGGAGCCACTTTTCATATAAGCAAATTTTGCCCACGTCATGGAATTTGACCGGAAGTGAAGTCAAAATGCGGGCGAATAAGAAGATGCAGCCTATTTTTTTAATAACTAGAAGGCTTGTACTTTAACTAATAAAAATATATTCGATTCGAAACCAAAAAAGAATACTTTAGTCGAGGGTGTGCATTGAGTTAGAAGGTAGGGAGACGACATCCTATACAAATTTCATATACAGAAACGGCATCAGTAGGCGTGGCTAAATGTAGTAACAATATGGTGGTTTTGCCAGACACGGACTAATAAGAACTGTGTACCCCGACGAGACGATGTAACGTAAATAAATGTTCAATTCAATAAATGCAAGAGTTTTAACCGTTTTTATTTACCTTGATATATAAAATGTGCAATGGTATCCTAAAATAAACAATTTGTTTCTGTTCTAGGAAATATATAACCTGAATATATTAAAAACACATTTAATTAGCTGTTTTTTTAATACGGCTCTGTTTGTTGTTTACACTACCTATGAAATGTTATTCCCGTTAATTTCTGGTCAACACCATATCTAGAAGAGCAACTTCTTTTAGCACACGACACTATAGTCCTTTTAATGTTTATTGTCTAAAATTTAACAAACTATCAGTAAAAATCACAATAAATCGCACGGAAAACAAACTGTCACTATTTGACGGAAAAGTAGTAACGAGATGGCGAAATGATGCCGTTTTTGATCACGTGACAGCTTCTCCATACCTTCTAACTCAATGAGGGTGTGCCAGGGTTGTGGGCAAATTAAGCCTGGCAGTCCACTACAATCTCATTGTATACCTCAAAACCTACATTTAAAATGCTCCAAAAAACAGCCACAAAAGGTGAAATCAATGTATTTTTTCAAATCTCATTAAATTTTGCATAAGCAATTAAAAAAATTATTATAATTTTTGTTGCTTGTAAATTTTATTTTTCATAAAATGATTTAATTTATTGAAAAACATTTTTTTTAATAAGAATAGATAGTACTAACCAAACTGTTTCCCCCAAAAATCATAATAAAAAAGTGCCTTGGTTCAAAGTTATAAGCAAATTATTTTATTTTTTTTGCAAAACGTCATATTTTGTAATATTTTGCTCTTATAATAAAACAGACGACGGGGGACTATTTGGTAACCATAGAAGTGTATGCAAAAAAATTTTAAACTAACTGATGAATTCATGTAATTATGCAACTTTGAATACGGAATTCTACATTTGCACAAATTCGCCAATTTTTGCTATGTAAAAATAGTATTTATTATTGAATCATAATGGAACCAACTTCCTTTACATGTTTTTCCAAGTAAAATGAGCTTTGGAAAGTGTAAATCAGACGATTAGAACTGAAGTTATAAAGATAAACGCTTACAAACAATTATGAATTTTGTGGTAATTTTGCATTAACAAATTTAGCGCCGGGTGAATTAAATCAAGAGTATTTTTCTCGTAATGTGGCTAATTTAAAAAAAAAAATCGGCGTGCTAAGCAACAAGACTTCTAATTTATTTTTTGGCCTAAAATAATTAGTCTACGCCTAAAATGGGGATGTTAGTGCAATTAATTAAAATCTAGAATCGAGTCTAAAACTGCTATAAGAATTGATTTTCAACATTTTGAAGTTCCAGGAATACGAAAAAGTGGTTTCAAAGAAATGTATGTATGTATGTAAGTGTGTATATGGACACGATATCTCCGAAACTATAATGAACGAATTTTGATGAAATTTGGTACACATATTGTTTTACTTCTCCTTTTGAGATTTCCAGTCACATGTGTTTTCACTATTAAATAACATCTGAGGAATATACAAAATCATACAATTAACCAGTATATTACTGGTAAATAATGATGATATTGATACCGTTCATATGTACTGAAACACTTTAGTTCAGATCGGATAAAGTTTAGTGCCTTTTTGGTACATAGACTCTCTTATTTTTCAACATAATACAATATTTGTATTTATACCATTCGAATGTAGTAATAGTTTCAATGGTATATCACACTTGACTTTCTTCAGTTCTTTTACTTCCCTCGCATATCGAATAGAAGTGTATTGTATTCGAGAAATAAATCACCTCCGAGATCAGATTCAGATACAGGTTTTTCAACTCCGTCAGTCTGTCTGTCTGTCGGTCTGTTGGTGCATTCACTAAAAATATATTTGACGAAGAACAGTCAAATTTGGTAGGTAGCTGACGCTACTGCCTCCGGAGAAATGGTTAGACATTCACTGGAAAATATACAGGGTGGACAATAGATAATGGAAATTTTTTTGGCTCAAATTTAAAATTTCCACGATTCGTGACATTCTAAACCTATTTAAAAAATAATTTTTTGAAAATAAAAAAAAATGCCCGAATTCAAAATTTCCACATTTCAAGACATTCAAAACCTACTAGAAAAAAAAAATTGTGGAAAATTTTTACCACCAAGAACAACAAAATGAATAAAAAAATATTTTTCTTTGCTCAAATTTAAAATTTCCACATTTCATGATATTGTAAACTTATTTCGAAAACAAAATGTTGAATTTTTTTTTCCATTACTATAGAGAAGACAAAAACATTTTTTTGCTCAAATTTTAAATTTCCAAGTTTCATGATATTCTAAATCTATTTAGAAAAAAATTTGCCACTGCTATAGAATAGTTGATGGAAAATTTTCTTTTGCTCAGATTAAACATTTCCACATTTCATGACGTTCTAAACTTATTTAAAAAAAACAATTATTGATAATTTTTTAATGTTTAACAATTGCCAAGGAAGCCTATTACAGTTTTGGTGAAAAACGGCGGTCGTCGTAAGAAATAATTCAACGGTGGAAATTTGTAAACCCTTAGAACAGATTGTTTACTAACCCCTGTTGGCGCTGATAAACGACTTGAGCTGACTTGAGGATCTTCATCCACACGAACTAAAATTTTTAGCTCTTGATATGGAGTAATTCGTTTCGGTCATCCTTCAACATTTTTATGACGAAATGAACCCGTTTCTCCCGAAAGACGAAACAGATCTTTGAAAAACTTACGGTCTGGCTGTATTCTATTTGGATATTGAAATGAGTATCTCCTCGCTGCAGCACGTCCGCTAAATTTTTTTTGTACGTAAACACATCCCTCATTTTCGTATTTGAAAAATTATTATGTCGTGGCATTTTAAATAAACAAGTTAAAGAAATTAGCTCAAGGAACACAAGAACAAAATAAAATGATTAAATGACATACATGACAGAACTAAAATCTAACAAAAGCACA
Source organism: Stenurella melanura (assembly GCA_963583905.1). Taxonomy (NCBI): domain Eukaryota; kingdom Metazoa; phylum Arthropoda; class Insecta; order Coleoptera; family Cerambycidae; genus Stenurella; species Stenurella melanura. The sequence continues at coordinate 135,460,567 of OY757313.1, read as the reverse complement.
CTTTTCAATAAATACACTTTGTTTTATTAAATTTGGATTTGCCTTTCAAAAAATTGTTCAAATATTTAACGGCAATTTCCTCGAAAATGGTTGTAGTTATTAAGTTCTACCAAGTGTACCTTTTATACGTAGAAATGACGCCCTCATCAGATTTTCTGGTCAGGAGTACCACAACGTTTCGTCCAAGAGAAATATGAAAAAATTCATCACCAGATACAGGTCCCATGGCGCCCTCTATGATCTAACGTGATGTAATACATACATTATTGTTTCTTACAATAATAAAAGTTCCTTTAGCAAATTTGGGGAAGATCAGTCAAGAAGCTGTTGAGTGATTGAAAAAAAACGAAAAAATAATTTAAATTTTAACACCCTGTATCTTTTCCCACAGCAACATTTTACTAAAGCATATTTAGTTATATCTTCATATTTTGGCCCAAAGAATCCACCCTGCATTATGGCCTATTATTAATGGTCCACCCTGTATACATACACACGCCCATCTGTATTTTCAATACTAACAACATACTGATTTTTTAAATTTGTTTATTAACAATTTCTTCTACAATGTTATACTTGCTATTTTGCATTTATCTGTTTAGCAAACGATTGTTTTCAAGAGTTTTTTTACACAAGCGAATACACCCACCACGTGATCAAATAACGCGGTATAGTGAGCATACCCCGTTAAATTTACATTTTCATTACTTTCAGACAGTTCAAAAACGACAATTTTATCAAATGAATTCTCCGTCACGTAATTCTGTATAAAAATAATTTTCATGAGCCGGTTTTAATTCCAGCGGGGTTGCAAAAGTCTCCACACCAAATTAATATAACTCCGAGCTGTCAAACAACCCCTTATTAATAATGATTTAGCGTTAATTTTCTTTGAAATTTACTCTGTCGAGTTCAATACTTCATAAAAATGTATTCAGTTTTCCAGGGTTTTGAACAATACGCGTAAATAAGTAATTATGAATCTAGGGAAACTTCATTAACAAGCAGGCATGGGCGTCACTAAAGTGTTATTTAATTTTCACTTGCCCGACAAAAACACAATGAATAATAAATCACAGCAGATCGTAACAAGACCTATTTTTAAGAGAGGTGGTTATATTACGGTTCGATATGAACCTATACATTTTTAAATTTTTATGTATTGAGCTTAGTAAACAAGGCCAAGAATTTATTGATTAATAATGATAATAATAATGAATTTATTGCTCAACATACTCTTCTAGTTATAGGGCAATTTTACAAAATAGAATTAAACTACATAAATACAAAGTATACAATATAAAATATACAAATATACGATAATTATTTAATTTACAGTAACTTAATATTACGATTATGTACTTAAATGTATTTCCATCATGGAATATATGGGTGATTTAACAAGGATGTTTGTTCATTTAGATGATAGTGCAAACGTAAAGATTTGGCATAATCCTAAACGTACAATTCTAAAGATAATTTGGGAAATGAGTTCTATTATATTATTGATATACTTGTAAATTGAAGTTAAAGCGTATTAACTTTAAATAATTTGGATATCCCTGTTCGGGATATTAGTGATCTATTTTAAAAAAATAAATATTTGCATTTCCGTTGAACGGATTTTTAAGATTGTCAAGGTTTCTGATAAATAGGATCCCATATTGGTGAATCATATTCAAATTTTGAACGCACAAAACACAAATATAATGTTTTTAATGCTTTTGCATTGGTAAAGTTTCTTTGAACTTCTAATAACAAAACCGAGTATATTTAACGTAGATTTAGTAATTGAATGAATGTGTACTGTGAATTCCTAACCTAACCTTTTACCTTTTTACCTTTCGTGCATAAGTCGTAACTTTACATTTTGATACATTCATTAATAATTTATTCACTCGGCAGCAATTCTCAATGGCATTTATTTGTTTTTGTAATCTTGCACAATCCTCTATAGTAGTAACTTCACTAAATAATTTCAGACAATCCGCAAAGGGAAGTTTGCTGCAATTCAATCCATCACATAAATCATTTATAAATTCTGCATATAAGAGTGGACCCAAGTTTGAACCCTGACTACCCCAGAAGTTGTGACGTATGTATTTGATTTAAAATGATTGTACTGAACGTACTGTAATCGGCTTTGTAAGTAAACTAAAAATATTTAACAAGTGTACCACTAAGACCAAAGTTATCAAATTTGTTAATTAAATGTCTATGGTCGATACGACCAAAAGACTTGGAAAAATCAGTGTACACCACGTTCACCTGCCGTCGTTTGTCTGCTATATTAGAAATACCTTGGGTTAGATACCCTGAGCTTTGGTTAAACATATCAATTATGTCACCAGTTTTATGTATGGGACACGCTCTTGCCAGTTTCCAATATTCAGGAAATGCTGATGTTCTTAGCGATAGATTGAATAAGATTAACTGCGGACTAATAAGCAGATTAGAGCTAGGAATCTGGTCGTGACCCGAATAATTAACTATTTATAGTGTAGGCCTGGTTGCAGATGAACTAACGGTTCAGTTAAGAAGGGAAAATTAGCATGAAAAATACAAAAATCGAAAACCATAGTTGAGCCGAGCCCATTATTAACATATCAATTTTTTGACTATAATGAACGTACCCCAGATATCGGGGCCAACATTATGAAAAGTAAGCAGTTCGAAAATTATAGTTGGTCCCTTTATAAACATGGCAATCTTTCAGCTAGGATGAATGAACCATTGATTGTGCTGGAAGAAAGAGAAAAATGTGTGCCCTAAAACATGTTTTCCTTTACTATATCTCAAAAATAATGAAACGTAAGGACGATGGAAATTATTACAATTAAATGACACGGTCACACTAACTTACTTTCTCGCGTGACTAAAAACCATTTTTATCAATGATCTACCCTTTGGGAATCTTAGAAGAAATCGATAATGACATGTTAGGTTTTCATTGTGTTTATTAACATACAAAATATGTGCAAAATCGTTAAGCGGCTTTTGGGAAAATCTATTTTTTCTCTTTCATCTATGTGAACCACCCTTTTTGAGGGTAAGTGAAGAAGTAAAAATAAATCTTGGAGTATTTGTAAAAGGACATTAGATATCGAATTTAAACGAAGTCGATGCTAGGCTAAGCAAAGGACATTCGTACACAAGGAGATCAAAACCTCTTCGAGTATTTGGGAGCGATATAGAATCAAAATTCGTTAAAAACTGTTATCAAAATCTGAAGGCATCGCTTCTAGTATATACACCAAATCTCAAACTTCTGTCCTCTTGCCAGTTTTCTTTACTTATTTTTCCCTATTTAACCCCCAACCCTTCAACGGAATCATCTCAAAATATAACCTAGTTCCAGGGGTACCAAATTGCAAGTGAATATCTGAATTATATTTTATGAACCCCTTTAATCAGAGAGTGTGGGTAGTGGGGGGGGGTGGAAAATATTCTAAAGAATCGTCTGAGGCCTTCGCTTCTAGTATATACACCAAATCCCAAATTTCTGTATTCTTAACAGCTTGCTTTATTTTACCCCATTTACCCCTATTTATCCCACAGCACTACACCGTATAAGTCCCAAATACAATCCAGTTCCAGACAGAAATGTTTTTGTTTTGCTCAAATTTAAAATCTCGACGTTTCGTGTCTAAACCTATTACAACAACAAAAATTGAATTTTTTTTACGATTAATAAGTATACTTCTACACTATATGAATGTGGAAGTAAAATGAAGTTTGTTTAATTTTAGTCCATTAAAATGTTACAAAATTATAGCGGAACCTTGCATTTTGGACAGGACAAGATTTTTATTTTTGGATGTGTAGAGAGTGTGAGTATAAAACTTGACTTTCGGGGTTAAAAGCCCCCCATTTGGCTGCCATCTTGGAAAAGAGGGTGTAAGCAGTTTTTCCGCGATATCTTGAGAATCGTAAGTCTCACAAAAGAGTTTCTGGGGTTTTTTTTTGTAGAGAATTTAATTGTCCAGATCTTTTGTTCCAACCTTTTTTTTTCAGCACGCACCTTTCGAGATGTGGACAATTCAATTCTCTCGAAAAATAGTCCCAGAAATTTTTTTGTGAGACTTACGATTCTCTAGATATCGCGAAAAAACTGCTTACACCTTTTCCAAGATGGCGGCCAAATGGGAGGCTTTCAACTCCGAAAATCGAGTTTTATACTCACGCTGACCTCTACATATCCAAAAAAAATAATCTTGTACTGTCTAAAATGCAAGGTGAATGTAACATTTCAATGGATTTAGTGGCGCCAGTTGCCACGCCAGTTCAACTTGCACGCCAGTATAGGTTTACACACAATTTTAAATTCTATCTCGCCAGTCTTATTCTTTACGTTCAGAGTGCAGGTGATTGTTGAAACAAAATGTCAAATAATAAAGTAAAGAAAATTATAATTCGTACCGGCCCCGAATTTCTTGCTTTTTGCTATTTTATTTAATTCTAAGGTATATGCATTCCTAATTGAACGAATCTTAGCCTTAACATTCACATACACTGAACTGAACTTGTGGTAGGTTCCTTGTGAAACATCTTGAAAATAATTGTTAATAAATTAAACACTGCTTTTAGATGAATCAATCAATATATTATAAATACTCTACATATGTTTCGGCTTATTAGGCCTTTATCAAGAGTATTACATAGTGAATACTAAAGTTTCTGACGTGCTTATTCAATTTATACCTAAAAGTATTTATGTAAAAGTATTTATGTTTTAAGTCATAAATAGATTAAAACATAAATACTTTTAGGTATAAATTGAATAAGCACGTCAGAAACTTTAGTATTCACTATGTAATACTCTTGATAAAGGCCTAATAAGCCGAAACATATGTAGAGTATTTATAATATATTGATTGATTCATCTAAAAGCAGTGTTTAATTTATTAACAATTATTAACATTCACACTTTCAGAGCCACGAAACGCCATTACTGTTGTCTTTTCATATGCAATTACTCAGGATTCTCTGTTTTTATAAGGATCAGATGAAAGTTGGAAATTCCAAGGTCAAGACTTGCTCGCCAGTTCTCACCAGTAACTGTTTATACGTGCAGTATTTTTTTAATGGTGTACCAGCATCTACTGGTGCCACTAAATCCATGCACGTATAAACCCGCCTGTAGTTTTTAACCTACTTTTAAAAAATTTTAAAAAGAGATTCACAATTTTGCCCGTATGTATGTTTTTTTCTGTGCTTGTTTACACATTTCTCTGAAACTTCTATGAAGAATAATTGTAAATTTGAGAGTACGGCCCGCCTGTGGTGTCATCTTAATTTCAACAAGCTATACGAAATATAAGGAGAGGGAAAAAAACACATTTTTCTATTCGAAAATTTTCAAGGATACAAACAACAGCAACTGACAATTAGAAATAAGATATTCTCAGAGAAGCTGATAGTGAATTTGATGTGAAAATTTAAAGATTCAAACTGACGTGTCCATTGAGGCTGCCATAATTTCATAAATTTTGTAGATTTACATGAAATTGAGTAGCGAAATTTCATTACCGTTTTTAGAGGAAAAGGATGAAAAGAAAATATTGAATCGCCTTTATAAGACGATAACTAAAAGTTATAAAATCAAATTTAACCATCGTTCGGTTAATCCAGTCGTTACCGAGATTAAATTTTCGAGCTCTCGTAATAAGGTTCACGTATTACCAGAGCTCGGGAATCTTATCTCGGTAACGTGAAAATCAGGGTTGGCTCTGCCAGCGAGAAAAGATTTTTATGCAAGCATGACACAATATATCTTATCTTGTACTTGTTTTTAGGCAATTCCGTAATATCCAAAGTTAATAATATTATCAGAGTATTATGAAGACTCACTCGAAGAGGAGGTATTGGGGGATGTAACATTGAACTAACATTGTCTAGTTTCAACTACGGTATGTTACATCCCAGTATCACTTCCACTAAATCTAAATTAAAATTACGTTGCCCGTCATTATCAGTAGAGCCACTCATATGCTTTTGTAAAGGAATATGTCTATTAAAAGTTGTTTTAGACGCCCAAGAAATTGTTTTCTTGCAACTACTACAATAAAGATCTGTACCATCAAATGGCGGATCTAAAAAGTCGCGAATCTGCAAGTATACTGCATCCTGAAAAGCACTAGACATTTTTGTATACCGCCGACTTTATATAATTTCATTCTAAGTTTGTAGACACATATGTACATACATATTGCTAGATTTACACTACGGTTTGCGAAACTGCGTAACTGCGATCTCAGATGGTCTACCCTTTTCCTTTATTGAATGTTGACGTTAATGAAAAGAATTGCCACAGTATACCTAGGTAAAAAGGATTTTGTCAAAGCAATGTTTCACAATTTCGGAGGCGTCGTCTAATTAAAGGAGATAATAAAACCACATTAGTAAAAAACATATAAAAGTACCGCCATACACTGGCATCTAATGCTGACACTCGGCCAGGGTCGAATTTAATAACATTTTACAATGAGATAGAATTCACTTTATCACGCTGCGTGCATGCACATCCTACATGGCAGTTTTATGCCATTAATTCTCAACTTTGCTTGTTACGTGTGATTTAATATTATATAAAAATGGTTTATTTTATTGGAAAAAATGTCTTGTGTTGCCAGAAGTTAATTGGGTTTTTATATTTAATTCTTATGAAAATAAATAAAATTAAACACGCCACATATATTAAACTGAACCGGAAAGTATGTGTTTGATTCAAAATTGTCATTTTATTTGCTAGATATGTATTACTTGTGTTTGTAAGAACCATTACCGTTTTTAAGTTAAACTTACCAAAAATACATTGTAGCTGTCTGTAATGAATATTTCATCACTTCGTCGTTTTTCTGATTGTTTGCAATATAATATTCTGTCTATATGACAGCCGTCTCTGGCACCGCATAGAATTCTCGAGCCTTGCTTATTACCTAACATCAATGTTGGGGTCGGTGTAAAAATGAACAAAATTGAACGGATTTTTACACGACCGCAAAATCGATATTAGGTAATATTAATTAACTGAACGACGCGCGACGGTGAAATCTTATTTAAATTTTTAGTGGCCATTTTTTAATGGCCTTTAAAAAATTGTTTTCAATTTTTGTTCTTCTAGAGAATGAAGACCTTTATAAATAACTCTCGGCTATGCAATTTATACTAAACCGTAATTTAATTAGTTTGTTATTTTTAAAAGAAAGTTTATTGATACAGTGTACATTGTACATAAAATGCTCGATGGCAGTCCATAAATATTATGTACATTTTTCGTTTGAAAATAATAACCAATATTATTGAAACTTTAAAGCAATATTTATTTTTCTTTTGTTTCAGGTATGTTCTTCAGAAACAGTTATTTTTGACGAGACACTAGGTAAGGTTTTAAAAATCGTTTTAATATTTTCTAAATTTTATTCTAGACAGGAAATATATTCAATTTAAAGTCATATTTTTATGTTAGTTTATAATAGCAACCTAACCCTCCCTTTGGCTTTACGCGGCGCCACGTCTGTCTTTCTGTAGCAGTACTACAGGACTTCTTTGCAGGTAACATTTGATGTTTGTCCATCAGCAGCCAACACAAGAAACTACGTTTGGATCTAGCGTGAGATAAAATCAACGGCAAGAATGTCTTAAAATACTTTTAATAAACTATGAATTTTTGCAAAAAGCCCAAGTTGTTTTAACTTAGAATTAACTAAATTACATATATTAAATGTACCTGAATTTTCGTTTCGTTTCGTTTAACATTCATTTGAACGAATTTCAATATTAATTTTTTCATTTCATATAAAATTCGTTCAAGTGACCGTTCGAGATTTCAGTTACATATTATTGTTTGAAGGTTATATATGTACCTAAAGTTTCGAACGTTTACTTGAACGAATATCATATGAAAATGAAAAATTAATAATTAAATTCGTATAGGTGAAAGTTCAAAACTTCAAGTACATTAATATATTTCCAAATTAAATAAAAGCGAATTTTCATTTTGATGCATTTTATATTTTTAATTGTAGAAGTAACTAAATAATATTTATTTATGATGATATTTTGCATGAGTCTTAGTACACTTAGGACTAATTTGAGAAACTTAATAATAAATACAATACGTATAACATAAAACAAAACATAAAAGCAAAGCTACGAAAAAACTAGAAATATAGTCAATAAAGGTAGTTAAGAACAATAAAGTTTTCTTTCACAGACAACTTCATTTTTGTAGTCGTTTTTCACATAAAATTTTAATTTCAATCTTTCTTTTCTGTAAGTTGTGAAACAAAGCTGAATCAGCAGCTCTTGGTGCATACTGTTCGCTTTTTGTCCGAGGGGTTGATGAAGAGATAGCGCTGATAAAAGGATATAGAGGGGAATTTTGCGTAATATATGCGGGCACTCCACGCAGACGCCCGCTCTGGCGCCGTTTTCAACCCCATTTCACCCCCTTTCGAAGTAAAACAGTCAAAACACTCTGTTGATTGCCAGCACTGACTCTATCAGCGGCGTCGCTAGGATTTTCGTTTGTACTCGCAAAGTTTATTTGCATGACTTCTCGTTTATAATTAAATGTGTTTTACAGTTTCCGACTCAAGGAATAATAGTAAATGCAGGATGGCTATTTCATTAAATTACATTATAAGCAAATAATTACATGCGCAAAAGCAACCTAAGGAACAAATGGGAATATATGTGGCAAGAATCTACTTTCACAAATCCAACTAGATACTCATTAATTCACTCGAATTTGCCCCATGATCTTTGGCACGAAAACTATAAATGCTCAAGAAAGTACACCACTACTATCATACGCTTAAAGTTTGGGCATGCCTGTTTCCCTGCGCACTTATTTAAAATTGGTATTTACCGCACAGATATCTGTGAATACTGTGATGTGACTGGGGACTTGGACCATATATTTTTCGAATGTAAGCAGCATGCAATACACACTAATAGGTTATACACTGATATTCAGAGAGTTTGTAATATTGCAACACCTTATAACATGCTTCACCTCTTAACGTTAAACCAAAAAAAAATTTTCGATACGCTAATTAATTTCGTGAATGAGACTAAAATTAAGCTGTAGATTAGTTTTGTTTCCCCATTGTTCTTTACCTCTTGTTTATTTATACCTCCTATCCGTGGTCTAGTCTAGTGTGTCATGTAAAATGTCCTGAAAGACCCCTGGACGAGAAGAGTGTGTCCCCCTGTTTTTCCTTTCTTCCTTTGTCGTCGGTAGGATGATGGTTTCTTGCTGTTTAGGTTAGAGATAGGTTTGGGAAAAATAAGATAATCGTATTCTTCAATATGTTGTGGCTGGCTGTATGGCTAATGGCCTTGATGCCAAAAAAAAAAAAAGCAAATAATTAAATCGTTAATAAAATAATAAATGGTAAAATTTTATTCGTCCTATTAGATCTTTATAAAGATATATTGGACATGTCATCAATTACACTACCTACAGATAAGTGCATTAAAAAAAAATTGAAGAAATTAAATCGCCTTTGACAGAACGGTCACAGTTTTTACACTGCGAGGGAAGAATGGTAATATTGAAATCCACTTGTAATAGCCACTTTACCGCGTAATCATTAAACTGTGGGTTGTCACTTTTATTAACTCTAATCACAAATTAATTTACCCCTTTCATAATTAGTCCAATTTATTCTATGCGATACTACCAAGGAATGATCGACAATATACACGGGGTCTTCCTTAAAATCTATTACTTGCAGCTGTTCTGAATATTGTACCACGTATTGATGACGATGAATTAATATCGTTTATACATAGACAATTCTTAGAGACATAAGGGTGCACTTTGATATATTATACTTCAAGACTTAACCCTTTTTCCTTGTCAGGCCTGCTGATTCACCACGGTGGTCTAATTTTTATGACTCGACTTTCGCCATAAAAAACACGAATTTTCAACCACACTTAAAAACTTTATTTACAAAAACGCGAAATTATTCAGTTATAAATATCACAAGGAAGAAAAGGATACTTAAAATTTAAACGAAGATTATAAAAATGGACCGTAGTCCCGTACTTCATTTACAATAAAACATACAAACTGATTACCCGAGGGGTATTAAAGAAACGGTACACTTAACGAACATGAAGTTAATTATTTCTAACAACTATTCGAATGAGGTAAAGTTTAATTTGAAATCTAATGACGTTGAATTTTAGAACAAAACCTCAAGCAACTCAAATACCCGTTGATTGACCCTTTTAATATCTTTAACCCCTATCTTACATGTGTTACACAGAGTATATTCTTTTTTTCTTAAAATAACTTTGCAAGGTAATATTTAAAACCAAACCGTCTTAATAGGCGAGTCTGCCTGGGGTAAAAAAGTGGTGATTTTACAAATTTTGTATACCATTTGAGTTAGCAACGGATTATTGTAGGAAAAATTCCGCTGAACAAGATTTTCTTATGAAAAATTGTCCTAAATCGCGAGCTTCATGGTCAAATAATTATTTAAACAAGTTTTTCTTCGTTTTTATTTAACAGAATGAAATCAGTTTGACGGATCCGAAAAAATCATTTTGTCAACCCGTTCATTTGGAATAGCCAAAATAAATTTCTTATTTTACAAATTAATTACTTAGAAACTAATGAGGTTGGGATATTGTTTTTTTCAAAATATATGCCTTCTATACCAAAGAATATACCATATTTTTTTTGGTCCGATATCTTCAATACTTTTTGATTGTTTAAACAATTGGCATAATCTGTTAATTAGGAAATAACTTTTTTTTCGAAAGTTTGGTCGACTTCAAACCAACTTTAAACGATAAATGTTGATGTCGGGCATAACCCTCATAGAAGTCTGCACGAACGTAACTTTTTGCTTTTGTTTATTTAAAGCATAAATTAATTTTGCAAATTAACAAATGGAATATCTCGGCTCTGGGTAACCGTATCGAAATGGAGTTTTGTGCAGATAGAAGTGCTTGGAGAAAGGAAAATTTTGAGATCAGAAAGGACTTGATCGGATAACCAGAACCGGAAATAAAAGTTATATTGCGTGAGAGGCTCTAATTTGTTTATTAACAACTTTTTGGACACGAGGTTTGGTGCAAATGAAAGCTAACAAGTTTTTCCATCAACCACAAAAAGTTCTACAAAAAATATTCAATCATTGAAGAGTTATACGCGTTTTTCACCCTTAAAAATATCTCTCCCTCGACGTGAAAATAGTAAGATTTGACGCGCAATGGGGTGGCGCGTTCGATCCTCGGTGTGGGCAAATTTTTCTTTCGTCAAATTTGCTTTCTTTTCACGTAACCAAGTATTTTTTATGATAATAAATGTTTTTACTAATTTTTAAAAACGTCTTATATATATTTTTTGCAATTTTCATTAAATAAATGGCTATTTTGCAACAAGCATATGATTGTTCTTGTCCGACGAGGGTTAGTCAGTAGGTCTTGTTTTTTTTTACTACTTTTTGTGAAAGAGAAGGCTTGTTTTACTTTATATGAGGGGGGTGCCTGTCGAGAAAAGACCAAAAATAAAAAGAAAACAAATTTATTTTTCACTCTCATGAAAAAAACACACACATTGTTATTTGTAAATGAGAAATAATCAAAAAGATTTAACTATTTTAATGCCATTATTATTTTATTTTTGGTCCTTTTTCGACAAGCACCTCCACAAATAATGTAAAACAAGCCGTATCTTTCACAAAAAGTAGTAAAAAAGAACAACCCTCATTGGACAAGAACAATCATATATTTGTTGCAAGATAGCCATTTATTTAATGAAAATTACAAAAAAAAATATTTACGACGTTTTTCTCAAATTTCTCAGAAAGTGGAAACATTTGTTATCATAGAAATACTTGTTTACATGAAAAAAAAGCAAATTTGACGAAAAAAAAATTTGCCACACCGAGAATCGAACGCCGCCACCCCATTGCGCGTCAAATCTTACTATTTTCACGTTGTGGGAGATATCATTTTAAGGATCAAATACGCGTATAACTCTTCAGGGATTAAATATTTTTTGTAGAACTTTTTGCGATTGATGGAAAACTTGTTAGCTTTCATTTGCACCGAACCTCGTATCCAAAAAGTTGTTAATAAAAAAATTAGAGCCTCTCACACAATATAACTTTTATTTCCGGTTCCGGTTATTCGATCAAGTTCTTTCTAATCTCAAAATTTTCCTTTTTCCAAGCACTTTCATATGCACAAAACCCCATGTCGATACGCTTACCCAGAGCAGAGATATTCCATTTGTTAATTTGCAATATTAATTTAAACTTTAAATTAACAAAAGCAAAATGTTGCATTTGTCCAAACTTCTATGAGGGTTATGCCCGACATCAATATTTATCCTTTAAAGTTGGTTTGAAGTCCATCAAACTTTCGAAAGAAAAGTTATTTGCTAATTAACAAATTATGCCAATTGTTTAAACAATCAAAAATATTGTGGATATCGGGCCAAAATATATGGTATATTCTTTGGTATGATAGGCATGTTTTTTGAAAAAAACAATACCCTGACTTAATTAGTTTCGGAGTAATCAATTTGTCAATTAAGATATTTATTTTTGCTAAAACAAATGAACGAATTGAGGAAATAAGTTGTGCCTGGCGCGAAACGACGCGTATTGGAAATATCTTTCGAATGAATCAAGATTTCGGATACGTCAAACTGTTTTCATTTTATTAACGTATTAAATAAATAAATAAATTAATTAAATAAATAAATAAAAACGAAAAATATTTTGTTTAAACAATTATTTGACCATGAAGCTCGTAGTTTTGGAAAAATTTTCATAAGAAAATCTTGTTTAGCGGTATTTTTCCTATAAGAATTCATGGCTAACTCAAATGATATAGAAAATTTTTGGGAAAAGTCCCAGGAAGACTCGCCTATAATACCACAGCAAAAGAGAAAATACAGCAAACATTTTTAACTAACAACAAGTAACGCAATCTATATATTCTAGCTTGTGGTTTGATATTCGCACTGTATATATGTTATATACATACAGGTTCATAGTGAACTAATACTAATAATGATGCCTAAATCAATTAATGATATACATTTCTATGCTAATGGTATGTAAATACGATCCGCTGTCATCCAATAGATGTGGTGCTACGCCCGAGTGATGGAGGTTTATGCAGAGTTTAAGTATATCCCCAAATAAACATTACAAATGTAATAATTTGGCCGTCATTTGCGGCGATACACTTATTTTGTTGATTCCATTTATTCGTATGGGACGTGCTTATCTACAGCTACTACACAATGGATGAAAAGAATTCAAAATGGTCGCCATAGACAAATTTTTGGTGAATGTAAAACAGCAAAATTTTGCAATTTTGTTTTATTTATTTCATACGTTCACGCTTATTTGTGTAGAAATATTACATATACTGACGCGCCTAATTTAAATTTAAGACATAGAGGTGTATTAATATCCTCTTGTTATATATGCCGATTTTTCAAAGGTAACTTAATTTATGAAATATGAAATTATATAACTTACCTTCCCCTCTACTAAAATCACTTTTGCTAAACATTTTTTAAAAGATCTGCTTTAGTCGTAAATTTAATCAAGCTGGACGATTTACTGCACTTTTTATATAATTGTTGCACATTCTGTAGGATACTCTTCGCATTTCTTTTTTTGTAAATAATATTAGTTATATACATTTTTTGTTTAATTACAGAGCATAAAACAATGACTTTTTTTATTTAAATAATTAATAACTTTTTTGTTTATTGATCGAATTTGTTCACAAAATAGAGTTCTTCCTTTAGTTAATACTAACTTACTGTCCAAACAATACAATCGGACTTTTCGTTCTTAAGTTATCGTGCTTACAAGAAACGCGACGGACCGACTGACAGACGGACGGACATTTTAAAAGTTGGTGAGAATTCGATCACCAACACGGTGATATGAACATTTTTTCTCTACGAGCCATATTACCGGTTTTAGAAATGGGCCGATCGAATGCAATATACTCTTCGTTTTGTATTTTCGAAGAGTATAATAAGAGTCGTATTTTTTTAATAGTTAATTTTCATATATACAGACCCATTTAAAAACGGGGCACCTTTATCACTGTTTTCCTTTTTGTCCGACTTGAACCAAATTTTACCAAAATATAGAACAATTTAGGATCTACTTGTGACCAAAAAACATTCGCGTTTTACAAATGCAAAGCCACCTGCGGTACCAAAATAAATGTAAAAAATATATAAATCATATTAGGCATTTTTTTATCGAAAAAATTTATAAATGACAGTTGTTCAGGATTGTCCAAAAACGTAGAGTTCAAAATTTTAGCAATATTAAAGACTATTGAAATTCTGTTTAAACAATGTCCGAGTCCGAAAATATAATTTAAATTGTTTTTTTTTCTTTAGAAAATTATGCTATGACAAATTTGTTTGAATTTAAACATAAGCTGCCAGGTAATTGTCAAGTGATTTGTATTTATTTTCAGTTTTATCGAAATTTTGGACTTCAAAAACTAAATTCAATATTTTTTAATATTGCTGAAATTTTGGACTCTAGGTTTTTGGACAATTCTGAACGACTTTCATTAATAAAGTTTTTCGATAAAAAATTCCTAATATGATTTCTTTATTTTTTCCATTTATTTTGGTACCGCAGGTGGCTTTGCATTTGTAAGACGCGAATGTCTTTCTGGTCATAAGTAGATCCTAATTTGTACTATCTTTTGGTAAAATTTGTTTCAAGTCGGACAAAAAAGAAAAAAGTTATAAAGGTGCCCCGCTTTTGAATGGGTCACTCTGTATAAAGTAATTTTGCTACATTAGGTTTAAACGGTATGTGAATGATTTAGATATGTCTGATCTACTCGTTTCCTCAAGTGTACTCCTCCTTTTCAATAATTTATATTTTTCATTTGTATACTAATCAAATATATGAATAATAGTATGTTACTTTCATGATAGCTATAATTCACGAGGGCGAAATTTAAGACACGACCCGCAGACGAGTGTCGTAAATCACCAGAGTGAATAGTAGCCATTATATGAGAATAGAATACTATTCTACTATTAAATACCTAATATTATTTATTTAATTCAATTTCATTTCATTTCTCCGTATTAAGAAAGATTCATACGCCATCGTTTATAATTTTCTAGATTTACAAGTTTAATGAGGCAATTTCTGCAGCTTACCTTGTCAAGGAAATCTCGTTTTCACTGTCAGTGGTCATTTATATAATTACATTACTCTTTTTGAGTAATATGTAAAATTATTGTAAATAGCGTGGACGTTCAAATCGCACAAATTGAGCATTTCAAATCAGTATACCTAATATACGATTCAAATGTATTGACCCCTCACTTTAACCGCGAGTATCTCAGAAACGGAGGAGCAGAAAAAATTTAAAAAAATTATGTGTTCTAAATCAATCACTGAAATTTCAATAATAATGTACATTGAACACTTTTGATGTTCTGCTAAGTTATATTGAAAAATGTCCATTATATCTTGGAAAATATGCGTACTATGTAAATGATATTTTAGACACCGATAAAGCACGGCATTTTTTGTACAAGCAAATTTTTTCATAATTTTTTATTTCAAAGGTTTGCAGTTATTCTCAAAAATGTGACGTCGTGTTTATTCGGTTATCAATATGGTGGTGGCCAAAAATTATTTTTTAAATTGAGTATTTTTTTAATTTTTCTCAATTTCTTCACTCTGTATATTTTTCTACGATGTGATGTAGAAATGAAAAACTAATATTTTTGGTAAGTACTTCCCTATGGCTAATTGCTACCATTTTCGTTTTATGAATAAATAAGTGGCAATTTCAAGAATAAACTTAAAAAAAGAGGTTCCCTCAAATAATTAGAAAAAATTATAATAGGTGTTCGACGTGTTGCCCATTTTGATTTACACACGTCTTTATGCAATTTTGAAATGATGCCATTTAGTGGGACCATTTCTAATAGGTCCTTTACTGTAATGTTTTTTGGTACTTTTTTTGCCGCTTTCGTTATTCGACAAGCAATAAAACCTCAGTTTGGTATAAATTGTCGTGTCCAACGAAGCATTTATCACACTTATCGGTGGATAGTTACAATTTGTATTTAATTTAAAATATTTGGAATTTTACAATAAGAATTTTAATAAAGCGGAACTTGTAGACATGACTTTTGTTTTGGGAGAGTCAGACAGAAATTGTTTACTTGCCAATAGAATTTATCACCAACGTTATCCTGAAAGAAGGATTCCTGATGTGAGCAGCTTCCAAAAAGTTCTCGATAGATTTCTGGAAACTAGAAATGTCGAATATAAAAAAAAATGAAAGAATAAAACGTGTGAACGAAAAAATGAGTTTTCTGCGGCGCTGGCAACGGTTGAGAATCCCCATATTAGTCAAAGAGAAGTGAGCTCATCAGTAGGAATACGTAGACGGTCTGTAGGTCGAATCTTAAAAGCAAATAAGTTGCATGCATATCATATTCAAATGCACCAGGAAATATCTGATGACGATTTTCAAAAGCGCCTACAATTTTGTAATTGGGCCAGAGGTAAAATGCAAGATGTTGTCAACTTCTTCAGTGATGTTTTGTTCAATGATGAGGCAACTTTTCTTAAAAATGGATTTGTTGATAGGTACAATTTCCATTTGTATGCTTCGGAAAATCCTCACTTTTTTATGCAAGTTGATAACAACAACTATAAACGCTTGGGGAAGAATTATTGGAGAACATGTAATAGGGCCACATTTATTTGATGGTACATTGACTGGAGCTATTTATCTTCATTTTTTGGAAAGCTATTTGCCACAATTATTGGTAAATCTCCCTGAAAGAATTCGAAATAGGATGTGGTTTCAGCAAGATCGTGCTCCAGCACATTATTTAAATGCAGTTAGAAACCACTTGAATAATACCTACCCAATGGATTGGAAGAAATGGACCCACTAAATGGCCTGCTAGATCCCCAGATCTTACAAAAATAGATTTCTTTTTATGGGGATACGTGAAGGAAATTGTTTATAGAGACACGCCAACTAAAGTACAAAATATGAAGAAAATAATAATAACTGCCTTTAGATCTATCACACCGACGCATAGAAATGTATGTCAATCAAAATGGACAACATGTGGAACATTTATTATAATTTTTCTACTGAGTTATTTGAAGAAACCTCTGTCTTTAGTTTATTTTTGAATTTTGTAATTATTGCTCAATAAAACGAAATTGGTTGCAATTAGCCATAGGGAAGTACTTACAAAATATGTTCATTTTTCATTTCTACATCACATTGTTGAAAAATATGCAGGGTGTTCCATTTGAAAAAATTTAATTTAAAAAGTTCTTAATTGAAGTTATAGACTTTTTTATATAGTTTACTTGCAATTTTTTTTTAAATTCTAGCTATAGTAGATCTCAAGATATCAGATCCGTCGCACTATTGCCCCACCCTGTATATTGAAGTGACATTTTCATGTGATAAAGTGCAACTATATTAAACAAACGATTTTGAATTTAGTAAAATATCATATTATCAGTCAAATTGCGAAAAAGAAAATTTACTCTTTGACACATTGTCATGGGCTACTAATAAAATAATACAGTTTGTAGACACGTAGGTAAATGGTTCAAAAACAATGTTGGAGATTGTTGCTAATAGATGATGCTTTGAAAAAGAACCGATTAATGTAGGTTTTGAGAGTTTATTAAAGTACCTGGCATGTACCGTTTGAGTGCTTCCTAGGAAACTTAGAGAGACAACATTTGTCTTTTTGTTGTTGCAATCTTGACATTTTGAATTTCTTGTTAAAAGTTACTAATGTGATTTCTTACAAACAACTGACTGTACTCATTATTCACTGCAGTGCATAATGGCTAGCATTGACCTTAAGGAAACACATATATAATTAAGTACATTATATAATAGATTATTATTATTATTATTACCTATTATAAATATATAGGCACACTATTTTCATTTTTTTCCTTCTTCAATTGTTTGGAACTTCCTGCCACATGTATGTTTTCTTTTTAAGCGGTGCTCGGGGAATCTACAAAATATCACAATTAACCAGTATGTTACTGGTAAATAACCTCTACGCCTGTGACTTTTACGTCAAAGAATCAGTTAAAGGTTGCTTTTTTAAATAAACAACACAAATAAGTATAAAAACTTGAAATTAAATATTTCGCCGACGTTTCGGAAATCTATTCTGTTTTCTTTTCAAGGCTTTTTTTTGAAAAATCTTTTTTGCTGTGTATGATAAATACACATAATGTTTGTTATATTCAATATCCATAGATACTTACTATTTACATAGAACTGTAGATATAGTTAACAGTTTTTTTAGTGTTAACGTTAAGTTTGTGAAGTTCCTCTTTTAACATTGGCAAGTTGTATAGTCGTACAGACATCTACGAAACAATTCGACACGCATCTATCTTCATTCAATAATATTATCGCAGATTCTTTAATTTTTCTTTTTTTGCTATCTGCCTCTTTTGTTAAAATTTTTGCCGAGTCCCAGTTTAATCTGTGTTCATTCTCCCAAGCGCGTTCGCAGATCTTGGACCTCTGAAAAAGATTTTTCAAAAACAGTCTTAAAAAGGAAAAAAGAACAGATTTCCGAAACGTCGGCGAAATATTTAATTTCAAGTTTTTATAATTATTTGTGTTGTTTAAAAAAAAAACAACCTTTAACTGATCCTTTGACGTAAAAGTCACAGGCGTAGAAGTTATTTACCAGTAATATACTGGTTAATTGTGATATTTTGTAGATTCCCGAGCACCGCTTAAAAAGGAAACATACATGTGGCAGGAAGTCCCAAAGAATTGAAGAAGAAAAAAAATGAAGATAATGCCACAAAGAACATTTAGACACTATTTTCATATTTGAATGTCATTTAATTCCCCTGTATTCTTTACCCTACCCTTTTGTTGTATTATATTATGATATTAGATACTTCTCTGGTTTCAACAACTAAGCAAATTAGTGAAATTTTGTCATAAGAAAGGAGAAACACGGAAAAGGCAACAACTTGAACAAACACATTAAATTCCTAATTACTTGACATTCTTAGGAACAAAAAACACAAGCTTTCGAACAGCAGGAAATGTGCACAAATGTGAATTTAATTATAAAGCGAATTCAGATTCTTTGATCAGAACATCATACCATTCTTTTTTTTTCTAGGAAATATTTTTTAATTAATGCCTAGCCTCAATCGTTTGTACTCAGAAATTACTGCATAACTGTTCATTCAATTGCAAAGAATTTTATAAAGCAAACTGAAAAGCCAAAGTGCTAATATAACTATGTCTAATATTTAAAAAATAGGACAAATACGAGGATAATAGGCGGCATATAAAGATAGAGAATACTGTCAGCGAGACAACTCGGTAGAGGGGGCGACTAATAATTTATTGTGTTTTGAAAAAATTAAAATACACAGACTTACCTGCCTACAAATAATTTTGAAATGACTTAAAATTTTTAGATATTGGAAGGTTTTCAATTCGGTCCGTATGTAAAAATACCTTTCCATCTATTCTTAACTTGTCGTCTTCATTTTAAAAAATGGCTCTGCGTAATGTGTTAAACTACAGTTCTTTTCGTTTAGTTCTAATATTGACAAAAATTTTCGAAGCAGTTATGAAGAAATTACGAAGGGAACCATCTATTTCATCCTACTCAAAGCGGCTTTAGGGACAAACTTCCTACAACTAGCAATTAATAATCTCTGGAAATTCTTTGGGTCATAGCTATTTGGATAAAATCACGAGAATTTAACAGGCCCTAATTCGATCACACCACTTTGTTAATAACTATATTTAAAAATTGAAATTTAACTGATCAAATTGTAAAAACACAGTCGGTACATTTTGATATATTTGCTAGGAAATTATTTTAAATCCTTGTTTTAATACACGCATTTTAGTGAATCTATCTTAATGCAAGAACTGCGACAAGAAAACGTAGCGCTGATAAAATGATGTGTACTTACTGCTGTCTCGGTTTCGGGAATCTTTTTGGCACGCGTGCTTTACGATTTGAAGAATCGGATCTGAATGTAGAGACAAATATGCTTTAATGAAGCAGGTAAACGCTGATCTGCCCAAACGCCACTTGCGGTAAATATCGATATTTATGTTAATTTTTGCAGATTACCTTCTCACGGCTGAATTTGCTTATTTAATTTCAGATATAAAATAGAAAACTAACTAGTGTTGAAGAAATCTATCATACTCATAAAACAATTTTTCTTTCTTCTTTATGTGCTCGCTTACGGCGAGACACATAATGAAGAAAAGTATGAATTTGCATTGCATTTTGGTCATGAAAAGGTTACTTCATTACATTCCCAATGGCACAATACACATGAACTGAGGTTTCTCTGCCTCTTGGCAAAATCTGCATGTTGCATCATCTGCAAATATCTATTAAGTCGGCAGTCTCCGGCTAAAAAACTCACTATTATTCTAATGGTTTTTTTTTATTTTGGCACAATAGGTCCTCTGTAAACTTGGGAGGGTCGTTCTTTAACGAATTCTTTGGCCTTTCTCTACCGTAGGAAAGTTTTCTACCATTCGAGAGATTTAGTTTCCATCTGTTTATCGATAGATGCTCGTATGCATGGCTTAGTCACACCGCAAAAGGGTTTGGGTCCTATTAGGGCCTTAAGCCCCATCTCTGGCCAGCTCATCAGCCTTTCCATTTCTCTTGTGTGTTTTGTTTCCTGGTACCCATGCCACGGTTACGTTATTCTGACTTCCTAAGTCTAAAAGGGTATTTATGCAGTCCCGTGTCAGCCTCGATTCGACCTGCATGGAACCGATTGCTTTTAGTGCAGCTTGACTATCGGAAACAATAGCAATTGACCATTAAAAACCATTAAAATATATTCATTTTGTTTAGCTAGTGTTACATATCAAGTCTGAACCTAAGTATTTCAGTGTGTACATTATTGAAATATTTCACCATACTAACATACACAAATAATATAATGAACCGTCGTATGTTATGACTGGAGACAAGATGGCTCGTTAAAAATATTGTAGCTATACAAAGGCACTTCCAGGAGATTTATGCCTATTTTAATTAGAACATTCTTGACGATTAAATTTCTGCTAGGCGGAAAAAATGTTTATTAAAAGAGCGTCTTAAATAATGTTTCAAATATACAGGAAAATATAGGACAAAAAACCTGCTATAGACGATGTGTTAATTGACAAAAACCTTACTTTTTACTTAACGAAACATTTTTATGTGTTAGCGGGTTAATGGGAGAAGAGAGGGTTGTGAGAAGTAGGAGGGAGGAGGTTTGGTGGTTTGAGGGGTTGTCCGTGCCGTGGTTTGTGCGGTGTTAGTTATTGTCACTGTCTTTCTTTAAAGACGGGTAGTCTCTGGTGCAGCAGTTTGTGTGTAGAGTATGTCTGTCTCAGCCTTTATGGCGTGTGTACGGCTCTAACTACGCCTTAATATTAGAGCTGTTCTCACTCATACACATATCAAGCGGGAGGTTATTCTAAACCTACGACTTTCCACTTATAAAACTTCTAAAATTATACGTTCATCTCTTTCATTCTTTCATGCGGTTAAACTCGATAATGGGCCAACGTTTGTGCCGACTCAGTTAGCATAGCCGACAGCCGTGCGACGCGTTTTAACTTGTTAATCCAACACTATTCGTCTCTCGCTTCAAATAATCTTAGCCCATACGCTTCTCGTGACGCACACGCCATAAAGGCTGATGCAGACTCTATGTGTGTGTGTGTGTGTGTGTGTGTGTGTGCGTTGCATCATGTGCCCTAACATCGTGATGTCAGTCGTCATTACCGGTTGTTGAATTTTGGTTGTTAAAAAGCTTTGAGAGACTTCATCGATGAAGTCTCTCAACATTTGCATGCTTGTAGCTTGATGTAATTTAACAATCGGCGTGTATTTGTCCGCGTTCGTCAGGAGTCTCAGAAGTTTTTTTGGGTTACTTGCAATCTCTTGCACTGCATGTATGTCAGAGATGACTTTCTATGACACGCAGGCGTACGTCATTATTGGTCCTAAGATGGTTTTATAGAGATGCAATTTGTTGTCCGTAGATAGTTTTCTTCATCTATTTACAAGTGGGTAATAGGGTATAGTCGGTTCAATGTTGCGTATGTTCTTTATATTGCTTGTGTCACGTGAGGGTCTCTTTTCCAGGGTGACCCCTAGATATTTGACTGAGTTGCGCTCTTCAACTGTCTCTCCATCTTCAGATTGTTAATTGTGCGTATATTTATGAATTTCCTGTGAAATGTGATAGTCTGCGTTTGGTCTTTGTTTATTTAATCTCTCATTTTTGGAAGAATTTTAGGAGGTTACGTAGAGAATACCGTACCTTTTATGTAGCCGTTTCAGCGTAAAAAGATTGACCGTATAACACGGTGTCGTCCGAATATAGGAGGAGGTTGGTGGTTAGGTAGGAGGGGATATCTGCTGTATACAAGTTATACGGCAGGAGTGAGAGTTTTGCCCCCTGCGGGACGCTCGCTGACATTCTATATAGTGTTGATTGGCTGATGTGACCTCTTATGTAATTTTTCATTTCGTTTATTCTTATCCCGTTTATAAATTAGCCCGTTATGCGAGACCGTGTCATAGGCTTTTTCAATCTTCAAGAGTGGCAAGACTGTACACCGTTTTTTGTTTCAACCCCTGTAGATGACTTGTACCACCCGGTTAACAGTTACTTACCTTATAATTTCCTTCGCATACCACTGTATTGCGGCCGTTTCGGTCAGATGTTAATAATTCAAAATGGTAAATTCAATAGGGCTGGCATACTTGCATAACTTCTGCAGAGTTACGTGAAATTTAGGACATATGGGGATAATTGTTTTACTGTATTCGAAAATATGCAAGGGCATGGTTAAATTGTCATGGATCTAATGTTGTTAAAATTGGTAATTAAGTATTCTCGAAATAGATGATTATTATTATTGTAGCGCAAGCAGATCTGTGGAATCCGCAGCACTGTAGGAGCCATTGTGCATTCGCGTGATGTGGGATCTTCTAGAAGAGACCAGTGCTCTCCACAAAGGATAGCAGTCTATTCCATGGTTTATCCAATAATTCCTCCGGCTGTAAAAATTGCCTTTGGAGATGCCTATACCTTAACGCACCGAAGGGTGCGCAGCTGCATAGGATATGAGTGGTGGTTTCATCCTCCACTCCACACATCCCACAAATAGGGCTGTTTTTCAACCCCATTGTGTGAAGATATTTGTTCAGAGGGCAGTGTCCTGTTAACAAGCCCACTATCCGTTCCATTTTTTCTCTATCGAGCCCAAGCAGCCACTTAATGTTTGAGTCAGTCGAGGGCCCCTTTATATGGAACCTCGACTGCCTCATTCCAGGGGCCTGAGTCCATTACTTGCTGGACCTTGCAGTGGCTGGCTCAGGGCCAGGAAACGGAGTTATTGCTCCTTCTCCCACCAATCGGTCTGCCTCTTCGTTGCCCTCTACAACTCTGTGACCGGGCACCCATATGAGTTTGACAGAGTTCTGTCAAAATATTCCGACAGTTTAAAACTAGTCTTGAGTTCACTTTGTTTGACACAAGAGCCCTCAAGGTTGCTTGGCTGTCGCTACATATATAAACATGTTGACGATACCCCTCCAGAGATTCTCGCTTGCACACACCAATATGGCATATACTTCTGCTTGGAATACACTAGGATACCTTCCAAGTGGCACCGATATACGAGCCTTTGGCCAGTCCCATTACACATTCCATCTTTGAACACCCTATTTGCTGCTTTTTTAGCTTCCAGTTCCACCTCGACATGCAAGGGAGTCAGTCCAAGAATGGCCTCCATTGCTTTCGTTGGAGTAGTTCTGATAGCTCCTATAATTCCAAGGCAAGCTAGCCTTTGAACTTGACATAGGCGAGCCCTAATTGTGGAGCGCTCCTGGCAGCGCCACCACACTAGTGCCGCATATGTTATTAGGGGTGTTACCATGGTGGTGAAGATGCGTTTATACATCCATAAGGAGGCGCGCGCTTTCCTCGTTTGAGCTTCGACGTGGTCCTTCCATGACAGCTTGGAGTCCAAGGTTACCCCGAGATACCTTACTGTGCGGGAAAGACACAAACGTGTGCCTATAAGAGAAGGAAGCTGAAATTCGCTTATTTGTTGATACTAAATCTAATATTAAAAATTTAAAGTGACGAATCTAATAGGACTGCTATCATTGCAAGACTTTCGCAGACTTACCTGAAATTGGATGCATGGAAATATTTCTTTTACTTTGTAGAAACTGTCCATCTTGTTCACAACCTTATACTCATCAATCCATAACGTGTTTTGGATGATTTTCATTTGCACGGTCTACAGTATTAAATATAAAGTGATCAATTACAAACAGTTATTACTGCACTGCTATTTATAATTTCAAGTAAAAACCATTTACGTAATAGATGTGTATTTATTGCTACTAACAGGTGTATTTGCTACTATTAGCAACGCAATTAAAATGCACATTTCGAATTCAACAATAAGCAAAATTTAAATTAACAATAAAATTAATTAAAGCGGAATCTAAAACGCACTCAGAAATTTCTTTTATCTGTGAGCTATATTATTAAACCTACGTAAAAGTTAATGAATTGCGTCTACGAAATTTAATTAAATGTTTGAGATTGATGAAAAGATTAAAACTCTTCAGAGCCTCATTTAAACAGTTAGGTGTTAGCTTTCGTAAGAAGTATTATATTATTTCCTCTTTTCAGGTCTGCAAGCAATATATATCTTGTTCACTACTTTTTAATTAATTATGTACATGAATAACTCTTTGACACTTGTGAAATAGATACTGTATTAAGAATTAATAAATATTTATGCTGTTAGACCAAGGGCCAAGTGATATTCAAGTCTATGAAACTCCATCTTTGGAGGGACATACTTTCAGGCGGGTCCGACAGCCAGCCAGGGGCTGCGGGCCTCACTTTACCGCCCGATGATAACATCGAATCTTCAAAATCAATACGTCCCGTACGTTTACATCTTAAACTGATAGAAAAAACAACAAAACATTACTTGTGATAAATTAAAATAATTTTTCTTAAAATCCTTGCTCAAAGTGGTACTAAAAATGGCCAATAGGTAATTTGGCTCACAATTGACAAAAAATGGGCAAAATTATAATTTCTGTTCCCATGGCCACTAAAACACAATTATATTTTTATAACCACTCTAATAATGGAGTGGAGATGTTGGAGGTTTTGGTGGAGGTGTTAGATCTCATGAAGGAAACTGAGACCTTGATTTCTAGTATATCCAACAAATCCCAAGTTTCCGGACTCTTATCAACTTGTTTCAGTTATTTACCCTTACTTACTCCCCAGCCCTTCAACAGAAAAGCTCAAAATAACATGTAGATCTGGTTATAATACGTACTTGTACGATATTTTTAGTCAATATCTTAATTTTATTTTGTCAACTCCTTCAAAATGGAGTGGGGGGGTGGTGAGAGTGGCATATGTCATAAAAAACTTAAGACTTTGTCCTCTAGTATATACACCAAATCCCATGTTTAGCGATTTTTACAAGCTTGCTTTACGTATTATCCCCTTTCACCCTCCAATTATTAACCTATTCGTATCAAAATTTAATCCAGTTCCAGATGTCGTTATAACAGATACATGTACAAAGTGAATATCTCAATTTTATGTCGGTTATTTCTTTAATAAGGTAGTGTGGGTGGTGGTACGGGGTATCAGCAGTTAAGAAGAATTAGGGACCTTGGCTTCTCGAAAATGCACCAAATCCTAAGTCTAAAAAAATTTTGGAATCATTAGTAGCCTCCTAGGATGTTAAAAAGTAAAAAGCTTGGATACCAAAGAGCAGGAAAAATTTGATCCAAGAATTTTCCGCGGACCCTGGTTTGATTTGGTAAAGAATTTCTCAAAGTTTGAAGCAATGAGTAACCATTTAACTCATGATTTTTCTGATGCATTTTTAGGCAAAAATAAGTAGGTAATTGATTTATTCAAGAAAAAACCCTGAAGGCCCTTATTCTCCGAAAATAAATATTTTGAATTAAAATTAGTGCAAATTAACGAATTCATAAAACAAGCAAAATAAATCAAATGACCTAAAATCTGTGACAAATCGTCCTTTGAGCCTTAAGTAACTTATACTTTGAGTCCAAGGACTGAAACGTCACTGTATCTGGCATGTAGTTATTACAAGTGCCAGATAGAATTGTCAACAAAACTGTCAAACTCATATGGGTGCCCGGTCAGAGGTGTGGAGGGCAACGAAGAAAAAGACCGGTTGGCGAGAGAAGGAGCAACAACTCCTTTCCCTGGCCCTGAGTCAGCCTTCGGTCTGCCAAGAAGTCGGACTCAAACAAAGTTACAAGACTGGGCCATGGCAAGGTTCAACACTATTGGACTCAGGCCCCTGGAATAATGCAATCGAGACTCAACTATCAAGTGGCTGCTTGGGCTCGATAGCGCAAAAATCAGACGGATAGTAGGCTCGATAACATGACACTGTTCTCTGAATAAACATCTTCATAAAATGGGGTTGAAAAGCCACCCTATTTGTCGGATGTGTGGAGTGGAGGATGAAACCACCACTGATATTCTATGCAGTTGCGCACCTCTAGGTAGGTCAAGGTAGAGACATCTCCAAAGGCAATTTTTACATCCGGAGGTACTACAGGATCAACCCTTGAACAGACTGCTATCCTTTGTGGAGAGCACTTATAGGTCTCCTCGCGTTTGTAATAATAACAATATTAAAAGTACCAAAGAAGAAACCTGCTGTACTATGAACAGTTAATTAGAAAATGATGGAAAAGAATCATGTTTGAAATGTTGATATCGATATTGTTAGAAACAAAATCAAATTTACTTTAAAAATATACATTGGTCATTCCACAGAAAAAATAATTAATACACTGGAGTAATTATTATGCTCCTCACAGATTTATTGAACTTTTTATATCATTGTTGCATATTCTATGGGATACTTTTGCAGTTTTTTTTACAAATAGTATTTGTTTTAGATATTTTCCCCTTTATGATGCTAATACTTCTCAGTGGAAAATAAAGTTAAAATAAATCTTTCGAATTTGACATTTGTTTGTTATTTTTTTTGCTTTTCCTTTTGTTCGGTGACCACTAATAGGGGATTCTGAGATCGTTTACTTTCAGTCATATGCATCTCTTGGACAGACTTTTAAAATTAAGTCTGTCATTTAATACTGTGTAGCGAATCCATTTAAGGCATATAGGCTTGTGTTTATGTTAATTGTACACCTCTTTTTGGCGATACGCTATATTTAAAAAATTTCAAATGCAACTCGTGCTATCTCGAAAACTATAAATAACTATAAGGATCAAATGTTAGACGGAGGTTAAATAATGTATGGCGATTACGACACCAGCGTTGAGCTAGTATTTTGGTTATTTATCCTCCAAGAAAAAATAAGGAACGCGAGGGTACTGAAATATTGTAGAAAATATGTAGCATCGAGATAATTTCTCTATTTCTAGAAATATTACGTCGACTGTTGAGCGGTATTGTAATAAAACGTCCAAATTTAATTTCAGTCAAATAATTTTTACAATCAGATTATTGTAGCGAAAGATATCGATTTATTCCGGAGAACTATAGGCAGTACAGGTTGAATATGAGTTACTTCCTTCAAATCCGGCAACGTTCAAAACTGCATATTAATTGATTTCATGTACAATGTCCAAAAATGTCAAGGCCATAATTGTAAGACTTATATTTCCAGCACATAAGAAATATAATCCACCTTCACAAATATGCCAGCTGCATAAAATTAGGTAGGGATAAATATAAACATGAATTAGAAGCAGCTTACTATGCAATCGACTCCTAGTTTCTTACAACACCTATTACTGCACTTATTATTTTTACACTTAAAAGTTCTCATGTTTATTTGTTGCGGCTTTGGTTGTTTCGTGATTATGATTGGAGTGAAAATGTTGTGCTGTATCTTCCAACCATATTCGTTAATGTTCAGTAATTTAGGGGATGGATCAGTAGAATTTCTCCTCACAAACAGTGTGTACGCACTTCGCTTTACGTGGTGAATTAAACCCATATCCACCAATTTTCGTATTTCAAAAATTCCAAAAGTGATGAAGGAAAATGATAATATAATATTAACTTTAACACCCTGTATCTCTGTTAATATCAACTTTTGGACTAAGGTAACTTTGGTTAAATCGTAATATTTTAATGTCAGGAATCCACTGTTCCTCTATGGCCCATTCTTTAATGGACACCCTGTATAGAGCTAGTTTTAAAAGTATGTCCAAAAGTTGCGTAGCAATGGAGAAATAAGCGGAATTTCGATTACTGGCTCCCTGATTACCAATTTCAGGATTTTTCAGGTCAATAGTAATAATTACATTCCGTATTCTTATCATGCGTCACATTTTTTGTAAACTATTTTTTATGAGCACTTTTTAAATTAAAATTATATCAAATTTTCGTCCTCCACATGAAATATTATATTCCTCAGTCGTGTCTTAATTATTTTTTTTGCCCAGGAGAAATCTTGCTACATGTTCATGGAAATCTATTCAGAATGGTATTTCAATAGAAACAATTTACGGATTTATTTTTAAACTGTTTTAATCAAGGTATTGTTTAACATGTTTTTAATCTAGCTTCTTGAGTTACTATTATATAGAATTGTCTAAGTGTTCTCTGAAATTCTTGCGCTTAGCGTATCTCAAAAGTATAATAGTGTGCTTTGTTAAATGAGGCTAATAAAAAAGAGTAATAACAAAGTTTTTGATATCTGTCTAATGCTTCTTTAAAATCTAGTTCTGTCCGTAACTAGTCCCACATAAAAGATATTCATAGTTTTAGTATCTCTCAGGAGGGTTGCTCCGCCTGCTGCTTATTATACAGGTACATTAGAATCCCATCAGTCTGTGACCTAAATACTAAGGCGTCTTCCCATTGACGCTATTCATTATTATCACTGGCCCATTTATGTATTCTTTAAAAATAAATGACTTTATGGTATAAAATTACTTACACAATAAAGATTAATGTTTCTGTATATATCTTTTTTATTCTCTCAGTTTTCTCTAATGGTTATTGTTAGCTTTCCAGCGCCAACTAAACTCCTTGAACAAAAGCTTTTAAGTGCTTTTCTTATATAACTACATTAGACTTTCTTGTTTAAGTTATGTACTGGGTGATAAATTTTCAAGTTTATTATTGAATTGTTGAACGCAGGAAAAATATACATGTTCTCTTCAAGACGTAAAATATGCTCCGGAGATTAATATATAAAACCATGTCCCAAACAGCCAATATTTCAAACCCTCTCAGACTTCCAGTACGTGATGCTAGTAGGTGTATGTATATATTTATGCATTTTTAAGTTTGTCAGCATGCTACTGTGGAAGAGTTTCCGTACAAGGCTCGTTAAAATATGATCGTGAAGAGCTGAAGCTAAGCAAGCTATTTTTACTCGTGTGAAAATGGCAGCTAATAAATCTTAAATAATACATTTTCCATCAATTAGGCGATTAGAATAATAATAATAATATTTACTTTACAGTTTAAACCTAAACATGAACTTAAAATGAAACATTCTTAATGTGCATAAAATTGATCATTATTGACAAGACTGGTGATAATTAAATCTATATATCACTCTAACCATAAAGTTTCAGAAATTTAAATAATTTAAAACAATTTAATAAATACGATATAATTTTGGATGATACATGGTTTGCATAAATTAGTAAATCTTTTAATGTTTTTAATTTTTCTTATTTCATAAGGTAACAGGTTGTAGAATTTTGGCGCTAGATAATTTAAAAATCTCTT
This sequence comes from Stenurella melanura, assembly GCA_963583905.1. NCBI lineage: Eukaryota > Metazoa > Arthropoda > Insecta > Coleoptera > Cerambycidae > Stenurella > Stenurella melanura. The sequence goes on along the minus strand of OY757313.1, from coordinate 135,430,678 downwards.
ATTGATATTTTTTCACTTTTACGTATTTTGATAGGCTGGCTGTTTTTACTTCTAGTACTATAGTTGTGGGATATGTAATCTCTTAAACTATTGCTTTTGTGGATATAAGTACAAATGGATGTACACATGGCACGCATGTTAAAGATTTTATCCTTATATAATATTGTTGGTGGGTATAATCTAACTTTTTTATACATTATTTTCAATATTAACAACTTTAATTTCTTGCTAACTAATAAAATATTAATTTCTAATATGCTCCACTACATTGAAAGTAGAATTAATTTTATGCACATGATTCTCATTTAAATATTTAACCATTATTTATAATTGGTTGATATTTAAAATTACTATTTAATAGCCTAAGCAGTGATATCATATTTCTGTTTGTGTCGATTTCTCACACATGGCATATTATTATACTCTTCGCAAATACAAAACGAAGAGTATATTGCATTCGATCGGCACATCTCTAAAACCAGTAATATTGCTCGTAGAGAAAAAAATTTCACATCACAGTGTTGATGATCGAATTTTGAACAACTTTCATAATGTCTGTCCGTCCGTCTGTCCGTCCGTCTGTCTGTCCATCCGTCTGTATGTCCATCTGTCTGTCCCTCCCTCGCGTTTCATGTAAGCACGATAATTTAATAATGAAAGGTCCGATTGTATTGAAATTTAGATAGTAAGTTAGTGTTAGGTAGAGGACGAACCCTATTATTTTCTAACAAAATCGATCAATAAATAAAAAAGTTATAAATTTCTGAAATAGAGAATTTTTTTACATAATTTTTTGTTTTTGTTTTGTAATTAAACTAAAAATGTCTAAAACTAATATCATTGACAAGAAAACTGCGAAGAGTATCCTATAGAATGTGCAACAGTTATATAAAAAGTGCAGTAAATCGGCGAAGAGTATAACGGTTAGCTTGTTAATTATATATTATTAAAATAAATTATAATCCAGAAAATACACAATTATTATACAACTAAGAAGGAAAATGTCAAACATACAAACTTCAAAACATTAGTAATCATCATAATGACAAGTCTGGTTAGACTGGCAGATGTAAATTCATCATCATGACATTATCGACTTCGCGCTCATTGGTAACTTCCCAACTAACACTAATTTATAACAGCTGTAAAAACATCTATACCGCTATTATATAAGAGTAAAACGTTTTCTTAATTTCTATACAATAACTATATACTTAGAATAGGCGCAGGTTTATAAAACCATTTTTTCATTTAAAAATCGCCAAGAGCGGTATTTATGCAGCTATTTAACACCCAATAGTAACATTCTGACAGTATTCAAATACAAATTAAATAAAAAGTTCGCATAAAAATGTAAAGAGTCGAATAGAAGTTCGTTTACACAGCTTTATATAATAATGATGTAGTTTTAATAGTTCATTTTTGTATCAGGTATGGAATAGTTTGCTACGACGACTATTATTATTAATGTCCAACTAAACAGTTTTTATAACAGCTATTATAAAGCTCTTGTAGTTGTATGGAAAGTGATACCAAGTGTCTTAAAGGATAATTTGATTCTGTTGATGGTAATTATAGTACTTTCTTGTTGTATAAATACTGTAACGGATTGTTTTATAAAACTATTAAACTCGTTATGTAACCATTGTATAGTGACAGCGACATAGTCCTTATGTAGGTTTATAATAAAACAATTTAGCTCGTTATGCAAGTACTATAGAACCACAACTCAGTTTATAGACACATTGTAGTTTATTTTATAGGACTAATCAGCTTCTTATACAGATATTATACAACGAGTCTGGCACGTTAGTACAGTGACTTCTCTTATAGAACAATTCAGTGTGTTACGCAGCCATTATAAATTAATAATTGTATCATTTCTGTTAAAACTGGATGATGCGATGGCGAAATTATATTCCGTGACTTTTAGTGACCCTTTCTATGAGAGCGGTTCAATATTTAAAAAAAAATGTTTTTGAGGTAACCCTACGAATTTATTCTTCGTGCTGTGACTAGAATGTATACAAAATATTGAAATATTGGTGTTGGAGAAGGTAATATGAACTTCTTAAAATCAAATGTGGCGTGTTTCTTCTCATAATTTTAAGGATCATTTAGTTACAACGTTATCATTCGTTTCAAACGTTTTTGCTGAAATTCATCTGTTTTTCATGTTGTTATTGTCAGATCCAATTGTTGTATTTAAATCTTCAGGCATTTTCCGTACCCTAGAGCTCTAAAATTTTTCACATCTATTATGGCAAGACAATATTAAAATATCCCTATTCCCTCCCTGTTCAGATGTTAAAACGAACAAATTGTATTTTTCTGGTTTCATGAAAATTGCTAAAGACTCCGTCAGACTTTCCTTCTTAAATTAATATTCTTACACGAAACGCCGGCGTCAGACACTCAGACCATTTGAAAATTAGTCGGAATTAAACGGCAATCATAATGATATGGACATTTATTTCTCGACAAGTGATATATACGGTTTTAGAAAAGTATCTGACAGATATAACCCACACTCGGTTCTAAGAAAAGTATAGTAACAACAAGCTTTACGTATATTTAGGACAAAAAATTTATAACTCAAATATAAAAGTCAGTAAAAATATATCTGATATCTGCCGTTTGACTTTATAAATTAATAATATGTTTTTACATATTATTAACATTTATGAAATGAGGAATAACTTGTAATCATCACCGGAGGACAAATCGCAGATTATAATATTAGCCAACAGTTTAACTAACTTATCATATAAATTCTAACATTTGCTAAACTAGCCTAATCGCTTTTAGAATATAAATCAAACTAATAATCTTCGTTAAGGCAAAGGGACCGATTCATATTGGCATTTAACACAAATTATAAGTTTGTCAAGAACCTAAACATTATGTTAAACGGTATAAATGATATTATAATAATTGCTAAAAGAGAAAACGGAAAAATTATTTACCATGTGTAAATATGGCCATTCAAATTATTGAGAATTTGAGAAAATAAACGCCTTAGATTATAAATAATAGAAATGTGAATGGATAACTCATTACAACCATCGCAGGACTACTTTAGAAATTAGTCTCGACCACCCAACAGAATTTAATCGCGCATGAACGTATCTGAAAATCAGTTGTAAGTGAATGGTTTTAGTTAAAGCGATTTAATTTATACGGTTGTGTTAAAAACTGGTAGACGAAAACCGAAAGCACCCGTCAGTAAATCAATTAGAATTTTGTCAACAAGGGAAAATAAATCTAATATATTTTAAAGTTTACTCTTTCAGGTGCGTGAAATCAGTAAAGGAATATATATAATAATAACCATAATAACACGTATTTATTATTTTACATTTAAAAATACAATTAGTTATTGATTTTATTTAAAAAAACATGAAAAATAAATAGCGGAATTAATCGGTCACAAGTTCACAAGAAATCATGATCCTTTTCTTAGACTTAACCATAGATTCTGTTCGCACTGCACAGAATCGGTCCCTTACTTCTGTTTCTTGGAGGTACATCAGGGATGTAAAATTTGTACATTTCGAGCAGAACGGAAAACAATTGACATTAATTTTAACATAATTACAAAAAATATACATGGCTGCAGAATACGATTTACATATTTCAAAAATATATTTTAAATTAATTTTCTATACGTAGGGCTACAATGATCCTGTACATTGACGTTCGAACAAATATGACATATATCTTTTTGAACCTAGTAATGCTGCTCCTTTTTAGCTGATTATTTAAACCATTATATATTTTACTAATTTGGTAACTAAATGATATCTTAAACAGTTCAGTATGGTGCACAGTGTGACATTTTAACAATCTATGGAGACTTAATTCTCTTCCAAGTAATTTCTGCTTTTGTTGATATTATTTTTTTTGCGTCTCTTGAAATGTTAATACAAAATATTTCTCAAACCTGTTTTCCTTGTTTCTAATATTATTTTGGGGAAAAAATGCGTTTTTTGTATAATACTTTTATTTTCTTTATAAAATTAAAACAAAATATATTACAATTATTAATATTGCATGTTTTACAAAAAAAAAGTAAAATTAATCAGATTCATCACTATCAGATTCATATTCAGTAGACTCACTTGCCTCTAACTCGAAATTAGGTGCTGAGAGTAGTGAGACAACTTCACGAGAAAGTTTTCCTTGTCTTCTTTTAGGGGAATGCCTAGAGCTAGCTAAAAATGGATCAGATGAAATTAAAAGTCTGGGAATAGGATCGGTGTTTGTGCCCCCCCCCCCCTAGTTAAAATAAAGTTCATAGAAATATTGAACAAATTCTCATCAGACTGACCCTCACACGCAAATCTTTGTTTATAGCGATTTTCCTGACAACCACCACAAGCCCATTTTATTATGAAGTAAGTCTCACTGAAAGTTTCTTCAACATGTTTGAAAACATCTTCCTGTGCGACACACCATCTGGAAATAGTATGGTTAATCAGTGACTGTAAGGGAATTTCGGCCGAAATTTCAGTCACTTCTATATCTGCAGGGTAACACTTTTTCATTGCTTATTTAACTGTATGATATGATGAATACATATTAGGAACTATGATGTTTGCTTGCTCTCTTATCACATTATATTGATGCGTCGATCATCAACGCTAGAGCTTGATTAGCTGACAATGTTTTTTGTTTCTCAAAAAACAAGTGTCAACTTTTTTATTTTGATGTCGCGAGAGAGTGACGCTTGGGATAATTCTTTTACTGTTGCAGCGGAATATTTTTTCCCTGGTCATGCAGTTTCATTTCAGCAGCCATAGCTATTTCTCCCATGCTTATTGACTTAACAAAAATTTGTAGTTCCCTTGTTTTTCCGCAACACTCCTCGAATGGCTTAGATGATCTACCCACGACAGAAGGTTGTTGATCACTAGAAGTTGAAGACAAGGAATTATAGACACTTTCAGGAAACAAGGATTTCCTCTAGCCATTTGAAATTGTTTTTGAAATATCGGTCTCGAGTTCGATGGCATTTCTCCCACTTAGATTCGATTTGATGAGACAAACTTCTCAGAGAAGTTTTTAAATCCTTAATAACGGTATCAAAACGAACTACATGGTCAAATTTTCCCAAGACAAATTCGTGCACTGCATTACAGAGCTCCTGTTTACTGTTGCTGTACCAAACTTCAAAAATTTTTTGACGAGTTATTCTTGGACCCATTCTGAAAAAGAAAAGAACTATTATGGAGAGGCAAACAGAGGCAATTTTGTTTTGTTTTTCCTAATAGTAGAAAGTCTAGCGAATATTTAAATAGCAGGTAGAAACATACGCTCATATAAGAAACTTCCAGTCTATCTTAAAACTTGATAATGCATACAAATTGTAACATTGCTAAAGTTTTTTTTTATATAATTATTTATGTAAATCCATAACAAGAGAAACTTACCTTAATGACTTGTTAGAACATTAAGCTATACACCGATATTAAAATAACATAAAAACTTAATCCACTCTAAAAGAACCATTACGAACAACTGAATTTCTTAAGCAACCGCCTATCAACCACCTAACTGTGTTGCTTTGGTTTAGACCGTATTTATGACCATAAATACTTCTGTAATAAGTAAACAAGTGCAGGTATTTAATAATTGGAATGTTCCTATCTAAATTATGTAATATCCTGTAAATCTGTCAACCTGAAATTTTCGTCTTAAATCCCTCTAGATTATTGAAGTGTCCACACTGTGCACTGCTAGGGTGAAATTAGAAGACCTAAATCTAATATTTAATGTGTGCACATCAGTTCGAAATTTAATTTTTTGGCAAAGATATGTGGAGTCTTGTTTAGCCTAATTCCATGAAATAGACAGGCTGTGATGCAATCCTCTGTTATACATGTTAAGCCATTTTGTCTCCTTGAGTTTATGAGAAATTCTCTGATTTCGATAAATTCCATAAATAGTCTATGAAAAGAATTTTGTAATTTCAAAATTTTCCTTGCATATGGTAGCAAAAATATATTAGCTTGTATTTTAAGGTTTTACAAAAAGCACATAATTACGTTTTAATAAGGAGCAAGAAAGTGTTCCATATGATACATTCCACATTCGTATTATTAATTATAGGTTAAGCGGAAGAGCAGGATCTAGTAACCTAAGGAGTTGAAGAGTTGAACTTCGCCTCTTAAGTTAACTAGCGTCCTATGTTAATTTGTTGATGTACATCATTTTTTATAAAATGTTTGTAATTGCTAGTTGCTTAATAAAGACAATATTATTATTATTATTATAAGTACCTGCATGAGACGCTCTCGCAGAGACTAGAAAGACTTTTCCACTTCTAATGGCTAAACCTCATCCGAAGCACTAATTAACATTAATCTATTAATATCCTTTCAATTATTCTCGAACGCGTGCTGAATATTAATATAGTCTACTATTAGCCCAGTCCTCGGGAGATTTGAGTTAGAATTAGATAATCCTTACGAGGACTTTTCATTTTTTGGTTGGCCATTAGTAGTAGAAAAGCATTTTAAGAAGTTATGAAGGCCGCTGTGGGCGGAACATAAAGTTAAATGGCTACAACTTAAAAAATAATGTTAGGTAGTAACTTTTAAAATACGAAAAATACAAACATTTTGACCGGAAATGCCCACAGCTTTCGATTTTTAAATGGAACACCCTATATATTTTTACATTTTTGGAATCTAGAGGAAATTTTGAATACAATACATTCATTTTGCTTACTCAAAGAGATTTCCGCAACGCTTTATTTTGTATCTGTCTGACAGCTGATATTGTTTTATTACATTCAATGGCTACTATGATTTTTCCAATGTTATTAGGTTACCTGATTTACACAGAAATGTGCCATTTTAGTTTCCAAAGCCCACTAATCTAGTATCTATTAGCCGCATGTTTCTAAAAGCTTGGTTGCATTGTATTTTGGCTGAAATCTCAAATATTTCTGAGCGGATTTTCAAAATTTTGGTATAATTAGATTCGTATGAAAATGAGGTATTTAAAAATGTTGGTGAACGATTAAATTCCCATTTAAAAAAAACCGAGTTAGTGGGTAAAAATCACATTTAAATATTTTAAACGCCTTTAGAGAATTAAGTAATGCAATCATATTGCTCTTTTTATTTTTATAGTAATGTAGCACACAAACTAAAATATATTTTGGGCACCACAGCACTCTGGATTCAGAAATAGATTTTTTAATAAAATGTTTAATGTTTATCAAAAAGTGACCAAAATGGGTGTATTGTATTCAAAATTTCCTCTAAATTCCAAAAATGTAAAAATATATAGGGTGTTCCATTTAAAAATCGAAAGTTGTGGGAATTTCCGGTCAAACCGGATGTGCACCAAACTTGATTTTTTATTGAAAAGATGGCATTTTAGTGGTGTAATAAGGCCTCCAAATTTCAATTTTCTATTCCAAATATTTTAGGAAATATCGGGGCGAGCGCAATTTGTGACTCACTCGGTATATGGCTCGTGGCGCCATAAGTTTGATTCTTATTTTATTCGAGAACCGCTGTATGAACGAAATTTTCTTAAAGGCATTATTTTTGTATTGACTTTTGTGGCCTTCAATTTTCATCTCTCTGATAATTTTTATATTTTTCGTACTTTAATCATTATCTTGAAAAAAATATATTTGTAGGTTTGACGCCATTTTGTGTTATGTTCCGTCCACAGTAGCCTCAATAACTTTTTAAAATACTTTTCTACTACTAAAAACCTATAAAAAATGGTAAAGGTATTTACACGACATTTGCGAATGACAGAATGTAGTTATCACTATTATTACAAAGAACACCTGATAACTTTTGGTCAAATAATACACAGAGCTGTCATACAACAGCAAAAATTCAATGTTAAATAAAAGATGCCAAATATGGAAGGCTTGCATACATATCTTTACAAATTTCCACCATTATTTTTTAGGATGACCAACTTGTATATTCTTCAATAAAACTGTAATAGGTGTCTTCCTTGTCCGTTGTGTTAACTATATGCCAAATATTATTGCTATGTCCCATTTTTACTATAGCAGTGGTTAAGAATTTATTTTTTTTAATAGGTTAAAATGTCACGAAACGTGGAAAATTTAAATTTGGGCGAAAAAAAATTATTTTCGTTATCTATTCCCTTTAAGCGGCACGCCCTGAATATTTTCCATTGAAAGTCTAACGATTTTTTCGGTGGCTGTAGCGTCAGCTATATAAAAAATTTAGTTGTTCTCCGTCACGTAGTTTTTTTTTTTAATGCACCAACAGACAGACTGACGGAATTGAAAAACCTATATTTTCGTAATCTGCATGATCTGAAACGTGGAAATCCGATAGAATCTCGGAGGGTGATTATTTCTTGAATACAATACTTCCCTTCGATATGCGAGGCAAGAAGTTATTTTCTCTCTCGCTCTCTCCCTTTCCCGTTGTATTTTCCCGCGGGCCTGCGGTATACACAATACATATCTGCTATATTTATATGTTACATGTGTCTCTTTAATCTATTCAGAACTAATCAGCTCGTATGTTCAACATATTTTAGGTTCGTACATTGGTGTGTTTGAGTATTTCTTTATCAGAAATATTACTTATGATTACCCTGTGCACTCTCACTTTCAAAATAGTATGTCCATTAAATATTTATATATTTATAGAATGATTAAATTTCCATAAATAATGTTTTTACCATATTTAGTGGCCTCTTATTTAATTTTTAGCTTTTTCAGAAAAAGGAAAATCCGTTTTAACATCAAACTCATTATCAGATAATCCTGAAATCCCCATGTACCAAATTTCAAGTAGATCTGCAAAAATTTTGCAATTATGTTGGATTCGTGATTTTGAATTATAAATTTTCAGGTTCAGTATCAGCTACTTCTAAAATAATAACTGTCAATGTTAATGCAATTTTGGCGAAATTTGAAATTTGTTTAATTTTGATAGTCCAGCTCACTGCCCACTAATCCTAGCCTGATAGAAAAATCACAGCAGGCAATTTCAAGCAAAATAACATCTGATAGTTATTTTTTTTTAATTACACAGATTTACAAAAAAAAGTTGTCTGGATCTGAGGTCAGACCATACGTTCCTTATGTAGTTTTCGAAGCTAAATTCGAATCTGTTTTTAGTTTAGCTCTATCACGTCAGGATTCTGAGATATCCTATCCTAAAAGTGCAGGGAATACGGCTTTTTGACATATTTGAGGTTGTGTAGCTTTGCGATTTTTTTTCCTCGAAAAGCCATATATGGGATCTTAAAATACAAATCTTCCTCTTTAAAATGCCGTAGAGTTTGCTCAAATATCTTTTCTTTTCGCTGAGATATCGAATTTTTAAAATTGTCTGTTAATATCATATCTTTCCCAATACATTTAATTAGTACGGAAACCTTATAGTCAATATATAAATTGCAATATCTCGGCAAAAAAAAAAAATATGTATTTGAGCAAACTCAACGGCATTGTAAAGGTGATGACTTGTACTTTAAGATCCCACACATGGTTTCTTGAGAAAAAAATTCTCAAAGCTACATAACCTCAAATATGTCAAATTCCGTATTTTTTGCACTTTTAGGTTACGATATCTCAAAATCCTGACATGATAGAGTAATTCTCAAACCGGATTCAGATTCAGCGCATCGAAAACCTTCGGAAAAGTATAGTATCGTTTTTGATACAAAAAATTTTCCTAATTTTGTAGGCCTGTGTTATTATAAATCATTTTCTTTATCACTAGCGCATTCGCCAAATTTGCAAATAATTTTAAACTTGAACTAGAGTATGGCTCGGCGATCACAGTTGCGCCATACCCTACAGTTTGCAAAAATTTCATATAAATTGCCTCAGCTAATTCAAAGCAATAATTGAATAAACATAAAAAATAAATAATGGTCGAACTAAAAACCTCCTACTTTTTAAACTTTTTTGAGATCGATAAAAAGTACCGTCACACTATCGAAACAAATAAATTGTACCCAATCGACAGGAAGTACAGTCATTGCATAATTTATTATTCGTGCAGTTACCCATGAGAAAAAAGATATTAATCTGGCTCTTAACTAGATGAAAATGTAAAACACAACGACATACGTCAGTGTACTGCAAATATCAAAGCCATAAAAATGACAATATATTAAATATAACGAGGGTAAGTGACATTGGAAATAGTCCACAATAAAACCGACGGAGCATTTCGTGCATCCTGGAACATTTTAATAAAGGGCATACTGCACTCAAGGGCGTGCACCCTAATTTTCTGCAGGGGCAACTAAAAGCACTACTAAATTCACAGAAGGAACAAAATACAAATATCATACTAAGAAAAAGCTAACTTAAAATATATATACACATCACATAACTCTAAAAAACATGTAAACAGCAATAAGGGAAATGGGGTTATACGCATAGTAATCTTTTAATTGACTCAGGACTACAATTAGATATATCAAGCTCATTTTGCACCGAATTATAATTATTGCACATAAAATGTATAGGTGAGAATTTTAGTAAATTTGTTCGGGGAGTAGCAAGATAATGTTTCACGATTTCTGCTTCCTATACGAGGTACACGAAAACACAGTTGTTCCAAAATAGACGGGCAATCAGACATATTGTAAATAATTTTATGCAGAAATATTACAGAGTGTGCTAGTCTCCTATTTTCTAGACTCGACATATCAAATCTTTCTAATAGGTTTTGTGAATAACCAGTTGTGGGATAATTGCCATCTTCAATAAAACACAAATACTTAACAAAACGACGCTGAATGTTTTCAATACTTTTTATATACGTAGCATCGCCCGGGGACCATGCCAGTGAGCAACATTTTAATTTTTATCGCACACAGGAGTAGTACAATAATTTCATAATGTCCGTATTATTAAAACCCTTACAATTCCTTATTACAAAATTTCGTATTAGCATTCCGTTTCTTATATTTTTTTATGAAAGGTTTTTAGAGATCGAAAAAGTATTAGTTGCCAATAACAAAAGCAGCCCTTCTTTGTATGTAGTAAAATAAAATAAGTATAACACACCAACTGTCTCAGTTCTGATGGTATAGTAGTTTCCATAGATAATTCAGCGATACAAAAAAGCTCGCAAAAAAAACCTAAAGGAGACCTACCGCTTCTAACTAGTATACCGCCGGACAATAGTGTGAAAAATGTAATAAACTTATTCTTAAACTTTTATGACAAAGAAACGGTTACTCCACCCCTGGAAGTCCACGTTCACTAGATCGCTTATTTCAGCGAATCATCTATTTTGTGGAACAAATTTCAACCAATTATATTCAGTGGGATTGGTCCACGGTCTTAACTCGTTACGAAATATTTATGACATTTTTTGTGATGATAATAAAAGAAGCCGAACACCTTCTTGATGTCCTTTTTTGTACACAAAATGAAAACTAATTGCGTCTGGTCTCCTTTAAACTGGTTTGCAAGTTTTTTATATGGCTGAATTATCTATGGAAACTACTATACTTATATACTTTTGTTAGCACGAACACTTTTCTTCTTTTAATCCTTTAGGCTGTTATTTTATAAACTTATGTTAATCATGTTATTTATATTAAATGGCAATTTGGTGTTCTTCCTTTTTAATTGCAAATTCAAATCTAACGAATTGTAATTGTAAACTCTGTGCATCTATGTCAGTGTATTTATGAGATTGACTGACGATATTATTGTTATATTGCTATTATTCTAAACTTCCGTTTTAAAATCTGAAAACTCAAATGAAAAAATTTATAGAAATAGTCTGACGTGAATTTAAATAGGAGTTCAGTGCTTCAATGCCGTAGATTATTTTGTATCTTACATATCACAGTGTTGCTAGATGTCCGAAATCACTGGGTAACGCTACGTGGTAACAAAACTAAACGATTTGTGCAGGCATCTGCAACGGGCTGATACATGTTAGTGATGAACAACGCTTAGTCACACTCTCTGTCATTTAATGGGTTCTATCCCCAACTCTGACATTGGCAACACCCCTTCACTTTGGTTTTGAGGGGTTGTCGAATATGCGTGCTGTGTGTGTTTATAAAATATGACAGTTTATGCGTCTCTGGTGTTCACCCTGTATGGCGGATGTGATCCAATTTCACGTTTTCTAATCGCAATTTCAATTCACCGTATTATGATATGAATACCTGTGCGAATATATTTTTCTACCATAATTAATATTTTTCTCTGGTTATAACATTAAAATTTGATTCGGCAAAAAGATTATAATATTTATTCATTTAAAACACATTGAAGAAAAATATACTAAAAATATATATATTTTTACTTCGACTAATCATATTGTGAGACTAAAAATAAGAGCGTGGGCGCTCATCAAAAGTTTGAATATATTTACAGTAAACATCTAAAAACTTTGGATGAACTCTTACGCTTCTATTTTTAGCATGTAAGCCTGAACATATTGTAAAGACAGGTACAAATATAATGTTTTCCCTTTTAGTACGTACATTTTTTTTACAGGCGAGGTTTTAGAAACGAACTGTTTTATTTTATCTTTTTCATCTTGACGTCTTTTCGAAAGCAACATCTCGATCACTGTTCAGGTTCATTTTATGAATAATATAAAAGTAGAGCAAAAAATGCATATAAGTAGTTACAATCGAAGTATCATTTTAAGATATGCGTCAGGACCCAATTTCAGTAGTGAATAAATTTGTAATAAAAATTTTAAGGCTAACAGAAGTTGTGTTTATAGACCGGGAGATAGCGACACAAAAGTCTAAGTCATCTTTTACAAGTGTGGCACCCCTTCAGGGTTCGAATTTCATAATTAATTAAACGAATGTGATAGCCTGACCGCTGGACGTCGAGGCGTAATCACAGGACAATCAATCGAACTTACGGATTTCCAACGATTTTATCAGTAAATATTCTCATATTTTCTGATTGTCAATAAAGGCAAAATTAGCGAAAACGAAATGCCATAACCTTCGAGTAGGGCTAATAGCCCGCCATACTAATAATTAAAACAGGTTTATTTTTGAAATATTGCAAAACGATTTTATACAGGTTCATTTTTTTCTCCAGCTAGTCATATTCAAATAGTCATTCCCGAGAATCACCGTGCCATACTGTTTCGACTGTTCTAAGTGGTCGCGATACTGCTGTAAAAAGCAATTTGCTTCTGCTTCTCTACGGCAGTATGGCGACTACTTAAAATCGTCGAAGCGGTAAGGCATGATGATTTTCGTGAATGACTACTTGAACATGATTAGTTGGAAAAAAATGAGCCTGTATAAAATAGTTTTGCAAGATTTAAAAAATGAACCTGTTTTAATTAGTATGGCGGGCTATTTCCACTCGATCGGTATGGCGTTTCATTTTCGCCGAGTTTCTCTTATTGACTTCTTATTGGCAACCATACAATATAAGAATCGTTACGTAAAAAATCATACTAGTTTCATTAATTATGAAATTCGACCCCCGGTTGGGGTGCCATACTTCTAAAAATGACTTTTGTGTCACTATCTCCCTGTCTATTACGAGAAACGGTGTAGACTCTACACATATACATAGACAACTTCTTTTATCGACATTTGACTTCAGTATATTGCATTTTTTGTACATTTTTCATCTATTATGATTATTAAAAAAATTCAGCATTTAGGAAAACTCTATGTGAACCCCGATTTACGTGTGATCTGAGTAGAATTTTCAAAACGTATGTGTGTCGTCTAGCAAGAAATAAATTACATCTTTTGGGCACCCCAATGGATAAATTTGGATCAACTGGGATTTATGAAATCAGCCCTAAGAATTGTAATATGAAATATGTTGAACAAACTAAACATCCAGTCAATAAAACTGGATTCAGTAATCACAGAATAGATATCAATAACTTAAGATTGACTAGGAAGTACAACTAATAATGGACAGTCGAATGCTTGAAAATTGTAAAAGTGTTGAAACAGTATCAAGAATCCTAAGGAGTCTATCCCAAATAGTTCGCTTTATTGGTTAGTAGGTCACTGTTCCATATGACAAAAGTTGGTACGATATAAACGAATTGATCGAATCGTCACGGTTCTTTGAACTATGATATGACCTCCAGATGATGCCAACGTAGTTAGCAAAATTCGCATCAAGTATAGTATTAGAATGTAGTGTTTTGATGTTTGTAGAAACTGCTTCATCATCGGTTTCACATCAAAGGTTGAACACCTCTCCCCAGGACTAATTACCATAGCTATAGATTTATAACCCAAGTGAGAAAATAAAAATAGACCCAGCTCACGGTTAACTATTTCTAATAACCTCATGTTTAATTCCAGAAAACGAAGGTTATGTAATTAAAACTACACATAAATATTGTATTTATGTTTCCATGTCGCCACAAATAAAAAGAATGACAATTTGTTACGCATGTAGCTTCTTGTCGAGCTGTTCATTGGTTCGTTTAAAATAAATCGTGCCAGATTAGCTTTGAAAGACGTACATCGATGGAAACAATCCCAATTATATGTTATTTATTCCTTACAAGTCTAATATCGATTTAACGTCGTTCGGTAACCTTCAAGGTGTTCAAACTTGACAGTCCCAGAGATAAGGATAAAGTGTTCGAAATAATCCAGCCGACATTGGCATCCTGGAATTTAAAACCGCGATTCATATTAAACACGGGCTTTGCTCACATTAGTCACGGTAAAATCGTTTAGAACTGGGTTTTGGTAAAAAAGGTATTTAAGTAGGACAACCCACCAATTTGTACCATTTATTAAAAAAAGACAAGCCAACAATTATACTCTTCGCCGATTTACCGCACTTTTGATATAATTGTTGCACATTCTATACGATACTCTTCGTAGTTTTATTGTAAATAAACGAGTGATGGCTCTGCCTAACTGCGAAATGAATGAAAACCGCCAAAACTTGGTCCATAATCTTGTCACATTTGTGACAAGTTTGTGGCTGTTAAGCTGATATATGACATATGAATAGGGACTATTTGCCATTAAAAAATATTATATAATGTATAAATTTAATAAATTAAAATAATTAATAACTTTTTTATTTATTGATCGATTTTGTTTCAAAACAATAGGGTTCTTCCTCTAGCTAACACCAACTTAATTTCCAAATTTCACTACAATCCGACCTTCCGTTCTTAAGTTATCGTGGTTACAAGAATCGTGACGGGCGGACGGACATTTTGAAAGTTCGATCACCAACACGGTGACATGAATTTTTTTTTCTAGGGGCAGTATTACCGGTTTTAGAAATGTGTCTACCGAATGCAATACACTCTTGTTTTGTATTTGTGAGGAGTATAATGATATGATGATTTCAAACAGACATAAACAGCGCGAAAGCCTAGTGCACAAGACTAAAAGTTAGACAAACTATCAATATATCTAAAAAAGAAGAAAGAAAACATTTGCTTTTGTTACTTGTTTCTTTTCACACAGATCTCAATATCTATATTAGGTTTGTAAAAACAAACTGAACCTGAAAAAATAAAAATATTTTTTCACCATTATTAGTGGTACTTTCTGTAGTTTCTAGAAACTGATATATCCTTGTTTTGATTTTTAACTGTAATATCAAACTCATTTATCAGGAAATCCTCATGTCTTTAAGTTCCAACTTTCATGTAAATCTATAGAAATTTTGCTGATCGGTTTTTTACTTCCACATCCATCTTGTGGATTGGAACTAAGTATAGTATCGTATGAAAATTTTAATTTTTTTTGAAATAGGTTTAGAAGATTATGAAACATCGAGATTTTTTTTTTTGAGCAAAAAAATTCTGTCCGCCTCTAACTTTTTTTGTCCTCACGTTTTCTCCGGAACAGTTTAAGATATTAACTTGAAATTTTGTACACATATATATTAAACGAGTTCTGAAACTGCATTGTCTTTTTAACATATCTGGTGAAGGATATATACTAGAATCCAAGGCCTCAAATCTTTTTAAATTTTTCCTTAAGGTCTAAGTAATGAATTTAAGAAATTTCTGTCAATAATTTAACATTATCTTCAATATTTCGTCTGACTCTTCATACTAACTGATTCTTTAATGATTTTAAATGATAGTAATGATTAAAGTCCATAGATTTTAAGTTACGGTCACATGAAGGTCAAATAATGATATTCAAATACTTAAAGGTTTTTAACTTTCCAAGTACTAGGTATAGTAACTTAGTGTTGAGATTTCAGAGGGATTGATCAGAACAAAAGACAAATATGAGTAAGCTACTTTCTGGTGACCTTGACTTTGACTTCTAGCAATATGTTCAAGGTCATTTGATCGTAAACTCTTAATTCTTTCAATGAAACCCTTATTTTGCACCACGGATTCAGAAAAAACTCATAATCTCATTTTAAGATAGAAATCTTTCAAGAAAAATTTATATAGAAGGGGAGGATATTTACCCATGAAGTTTATCTGAATGTCAGAAAAGTTATTGTCATAAGATTGGAAATTCTGATTTAGTAAGAACTTAGACAGATAGAAGTTGTAGGAAGTCAAATAACCTAACTTCGGTGACCTTGGCTTTGACCTTGACGTACAGTCTTAAGATTATTCATTCATAACTCCTAAAAAAAAATTGTTTGTTTTTTTGTTCGTTTTTTTTAATTTTCGGGTTTTTCTTTATTTTCATATAAGTTTATTAATAGTTTTAAGTCATAGAATATCATTAGGTTTAAACATTTTAATTACAAGTGAACTGTGTTCAAAAGTGTTGATAAAATTCAAGAAAATAAAGGAAAAAATCGCAAAAAACAAAGAACGAACAGAAAGGACAAAAAAAATTAAAAAAGGAGTCAAACACCTGTCACGTCCGCATCATTGACTCTGCAATGGTTGACACTAAGAACGGGTTACATTCAGCAAAATAAAAGAATTCATGCCACAATGAGTAATCTTAAAACTGCACGTCAAGTTCAAAGCCAAGGTCACCAGAAGTTAGTTTAATATAAAACGAAAAGATCTAAAATAGTTAGGTTATGTTTCGAAATAGTTTGGTTATGGTTTTGCTAAATTTTGATTAAAACACTGTCATTGGACGATCTAGATTAATTTTGTCGTCACATTTATAAAACCGGCAATATTGCTCGTTTTCATATCACTGTATTTGTGATCGAATTCTGAACTACTTTCAAAAAATTCGGCCTTCTGTCCGTCCGTCCGTCACGTTTCTTGTAAGCACGATAACTTAAGAACGAAAAATTCGATTGTATTGAAATTTGGGTAGTAAGTTAGTGTTAGCTCAAGGATGAAAAAAATCGATTAAGAAATAAAAAAGTTATTTTTTTAATAAAACATATTTTCTTTTTTGTTTTGTAATTAAACAAAAAATGTCTAAAAGTAATATTATTTATAAAGGAAACTGTGAAGAGTATCCCATAGAATGTGCATCAATTATATAACCAGTTTATATTTGAGTTTAACTTTTATAAAACGTCAGTTATATACTTGAACCATGATTAACAATAATAATCCATGGTTAAAGCAGATTGATAGCGATCACTTCGATAAGAGCGGTTTGAAAAGTGTTTTAATAATTTGATATAATTAATAAATCAATATTATCAATGTTCTTGTACTTTGGAGCAAGTGTATTTCTACATTTAAATTTAATTTAAATTACAATTAAATATAAAATTTAAATCAATTCGGATTAAAAGAGGCGAAGGGGACTTCTTCCAAATTGTTGACTTGTCGCTAAGGTGCTAGTGGAAAATATGTTTAGTGATAGACAACGGCGACAGCTGGCGGAATGTTGTCAGACGTGCTCTACAATTATTTAAATTTACCATTTTTTTGTTCCTTTCCAGTTAAGCACATTGCATCCTATCTATTGGTTGTTCAAAATTAAAATGTTACATACATTATTTTAGTGCAATGCAGGTTTTCACGGCCGTTGTCCAATGAAGTAGTTTCTTCCGGGTTTTGCCGCGGTCGTCGAACTTGACTTGACGTTTCGCTGATCATGCTGTCAGCTTCTTCAGAAGGATTCCAAAGACTGAAGTTGTTGAGTTCTGCTCCTCGTTATATACCTAGGCGCTGCTACGCTTGGTTGCACATTCGTCATGCTCCGTTGATCGTGACCGATTACATTACTGGTACTTGGCAAAGCTAGTCTCCATGTATTGCTTAGTCGATACCCATCTTCTCTGTTGAAGTTGTTCTTATTTTTCATAATTTCCAGTGATTCCCTAATAATTCTTGGGTAATAACGTGCACTTCTGTCCAATATTCTAACGTTCTCGTATTCGATCTTATGGTTCTCATTATGATGAACATGTTCTGCTACAGCCGACTTATCTGTGTATCCGAGCCTAGTACATCTCTGATGTTCCTTGATTCTGCACTGGATACTGCGCCCTGTTTGTCCGATGTAACTTTTTCCGCATATACAGTCCAACTGGTAAACACCTTTCGTCAACAGTTTAGGGATGGGGTCCTTATTTGAGGGAAGCAACTGTTGTATTTTCTTCACTGTTCGAAAACGTACACCTATTTTCTTTTTTGATAAAATTCTTCTTAGCCTATCCGTGACTCCGGCGACGAATGGTAAGCACGCATATGTTGTAGGTTGTTCCTTTTCTTCAGTTATTGTTCTTATCTGTCTGTTAATAATTCGTTGCATATCTCTTTGCTTGTAACCATTCTTTTCTAGTGCTTGTTGGACGTTTTTAAGTTCCTCGGGTTTGTTCTTTTCGTCACATATTGTTGCAGCTCTGTGGAACAAAGTTCTTATCAGCGACCTCTTTTGTTGTGGATGGTGGTGTGATGTAGCATGCAGGTAACGATCAGTATGCGTTTTCTTCCTATAAACTCCATGGGCCAGTTTACCATTGTTTGAACGGTTCACCAATACATCTAAGAAAGGCAAACCTCCCTCTTGTTCGGTCTCCATCGTAAACTTGATGTTTGGATGACGATTGTTTAAATGATCGAAGAAGATAGCTAACGAAGATTCTCCATGGGGCCATATTTCTACGAGCAGAAGTATGGAGCAGCTATGGGATCACCACTTTCACCAGTCATCGCCAACATATTCATGGAAGAATTTGAAGAAGAAGCTATACGCTACAGCGAGAAGAAACCGAAATGTTGGTTACGCTACGTAGACGACACTTTCATTATATGGCCCCATGGAGAATCTTCGTTAGCTATCTTCTTCGATCATTTAAACAATCGTCATCCAAACATCAAGTTTACGATGGAGACCGAACAAGAGGGAGGTTTGCCTTTCTTAGATGTATTGGTGAACCGTTCAAACAATGGTAAACTGGCCCATGGAGTTTATAGGAAGAAAACGCATACTGATCGTTACCTGCATGCTACATCACACCACCATCCACAACAAAAGAGGTCGCTGATAAGAACTTTGTTCCACAGAGCTGCAACAATATGTGACGAAAAGAACAAACCCGAGGAACTTAAAAACGTCCAACAAGCACTAGAAAAGAATGGTTACAAGCAAAGAGATATGCAACGAATTATTAACAGACAGATAAGAACAATAACTGAAGAAAAGGAACAACCTACAACATATGCGTGCTTACCATTCGTCGCCGGAGTCACGGATAGGCTAAGAAGAATTTTATCAAAAAAGAAAATAGGTGTACGTTTTCGAACAGTGAAGAAAATACAACAGTTGCTTCCCTCAAATAAGGACCCCATCCCTAAACTGTTGACGAAAGGTGTTTACCAGTTGGACTGTATATGCGGAAAAAGTTACATCGGACAAACAGGGCGCAGTATCCAGTGCAGAATCAAGGAACATCAGAGATGTACTAGGCTCGGATACACAGATAAGTCGGCTGTAGCAGAACATGTTCATCATAATGAGAACCATAAGATCGAATACGAGAACGTTAGAATATTGGACAGAAGTGCACGTTATTACCCAAGAATTATTAGGGAATCACTGGAAATTATGAAAAATAAGAACAACTTCAACAGAGAAGATGGGTATCGACTAAGCAATACATGGAGACTAGCTTTGCCAAGTACCAGTAATGTAATCGGTCACGATCAACGGAGCATGACGAATGTGCAACCAAGCGTAGCAGCGCCTAGGTATATAACGAGGAGCAGAACTCAACAACTTCAGTCTTTGGAATCCTTCTGAAGAAGCTGACAGCATGATCAGCGAAACGTCAAGTCAAGTTCGACGACCGCGGCAAAACCCGGAAGAAACTACTTCATTGGACAACGGCCGTGAAAACCTGCATTGCACTATTGGACACCTCTACGGGGAGGAGATCTACTTAAAAACCAGGAGATTGGAGAAGTTGAGGAAGAAGAAGAGCAGACTACTATCATCGTTAGCATTCCTACGACGCTGCAGAGACAAGGAGGTTACACCGACTTTCATCAAGATTAGACACCATCTACAAACACCCGCCGCCCTAAGGATAATCGGCAGAACAGAACAAGCATTGACCAGAGAGAGAGTGAGGTACACATATCATCAACTACACACAGTGTCCTTAGAATTATACAACTTACACCTGGAGTTGTCGGCCACACTAAACGAGGATCTGTGGAGGTTAGTCGACCGTATTACCTACGAGCAAGCAGAACTTCAACAAGAAAGGACAACGAAGAAGCAGACCAAGAAGTTTGAGAAACTACAAGATAAGAGAATAACGCCCAATAAACCAGAACTGGACGTCAAGAAAACCGTAGTGAATCTAACAGACCAACCACTACCAGAGGAATGGACATCTGTGTTAGCGAAAGGCATGAACTTTGCTGTAGCACCTAATAAAGTACCCAAAGAAGATATTATCGCCGAAGTGGAAAACGCCATTAGAGGATTGGCAGTTGAGGAAGCAGAGGAAGTAAGACATGAGACGGCACGTATACTGAGGAAATCTAAACCACCCAGGAGGAACATCACGAGAGAGGAGGAGAAGGCACTTGGGGAGATTCGTAACAGCCAAGACATCATCGTGTTAAAAGCAGACAAAGGTAACGCAACAGTTGTGATGAGGAAGGAAGAGTATCAAGATAAATTGAACTCTTTATTGGCTCCAGAATACTATACAAAGCTTAAGAAGGATCCTACCCCAAGAATCGAAAGGCAAACGAGAGCAGCTATTACGAAATCGTTGATCCCAGTAGAAGAACATCGTCGCCTACTTCCGAGTGAATCCATTCCACCACGATTATACGGACTACCGAAAATTCACAAACCTGGAAATCCTTTGAGACCTATTGTCAGCACATGTGGATCACCAACCTATGAATTGGCTAGATATGTCGCTAATATACTGCAACCCTATGTAGGCAAGACAAGTAGCTACGTGAAGAACTCAGGACACTTCGTGGGAATTCTAGAGGGTTTAGAAGTAACGAATGAAGACATCATGGTTAGCTTCGACGTAGAATCTTTGTTCACGAACGTACCGATTGATGAAACTGTTGACCTGATACGGCGTAAACTTATACCCAAAGGACTAAGAGAAGACATCCCGGATCTGGTCCGCGTGTGCCTATCGGCGACATATTTTCTGTGGGATGGCGATTTCTACGAGCAGAAGTATGGAGCAGCTATGGGATCACCACTTTCACCAGTCATCGCCAACATATTCATGGAAGAATTTGAAGAAGAAGCTATACGCTACAGCGAGAAGAAACCGAAATGTTGGTTACGCTACGTAGACGACACTTTCATTATATGGCCCCATGGAGAATCTTCGTTAGCTATCTTCTTCGATCATTTAAACAATCGTCATCCAAACATCAAGTTTACGATGGAGACCGAACAAGAGGGAGGTTTGCCTTTCTTAGATGTATTGGTGAACCGTTCAAACAATGGTAAACTGGCCCATGGAGTTTATAGGAAGAAAACGCATACTGATCGTTACCTGCATGCTACATCACACCACCATCCACAACAAAAGAGGTCGCTGATAAGAACTTTGTTCCACAGAGCTGCAACAATATGTGACGAAAAGAACAAACCCGAGGAACTTAAAAACGTCCAACAAGCACTAGAAAAGAATGGTTACAAGCAAAGAGATATGCAACGAATTATTAACAGACAGATAAGAACAATAACTGAAGAAAAGGAACAACCTACAACATATGCGTGCTTACCATTCGTCGCCGGAGTCACGGATAGGCTAAGAAGAATTTTATCAAAAAAGAAAATAGGTGTACGTTTTCGAACAGTGAAGAAAATACAACAGTTGCTTCCCTCAAATAAGGACCCCATCCCTAAACTGTTGACGAAAGGTGTTTACCAGTTGGACTGTATATGCGGAAAAAGTTACATCGGACAAACAGGGCGCAGTATCCAGTGCAGAATCAAGGAACATCAGAGATGTACTAGGCTCGGATACACAGATAAGTCGGCTGTAGCAGAACATGTTCATCATAATGAGAACCATAAGATCGAATACGAGAACGTTAGAATATTGGACAGAAGTGCACGTTATTACCCAAGAATTATTAGGGAATCACTGGAAATTATGAAAAATAAGAACAACTTCAACAGAGAAGATGGGTATCGACTAAGCAATACATGGAGACTAGCTTTGCCAAGTACCAGTAATGTAATCGGTCACGATCAACGGAGCATGACGAATGTGCAACCAAGCGTAGCAGCGCCTAGGTATATAACGAGGAGCAGAACTCAACAACTTCAGTCTTTGGAATCCTTCTGAAGAAGCTGACAGCATGATCAGCGAAACGTCAAGTCAAGTTCGACGACCGCGGCAAAACCCGGAAGAAACTACTTCATACATTATTTTTTCCATTAACAGAACAAATGTGAGATATATTCCGGAAAAAATCACCCTAATGTTCGATTTCTTTATATTGAACCTATTTACACTGTCTGCCACCGATCCCAATCTATTTAAATTTATAAAAATAAACTAATACATAAATCTATGACAGTCATGTAATACAATTATTTGTACAGTTACTAACTGCCCCCTTCTGAACGCTGCGCTATTGAGTACATACATTTAGTGAGTCACGCGGAGTTCAAAGACATTCCCTATAATCCTTAATTTGTAAAGTCGGGGCACAAAGCACGTGGCGATGGCGACGGCGACGAAGGAAATGCGACTTGTTTCCCTCGATATATACATATTAAGGCTACTCACCCTCAACAGTCCCCTCCAGTGGCGCCAAATCTAGTTATTCGTAATGATATTTGGAGCATTTCCTTCAATACAGTGAATTAATGCGAGAAAATTAGGGTTTTTTGTCCTTAAAAAATACCAATTTTTTTGTTGTGGGATCGAGCCGGCGCCGGCGTTAAAAAATAATGAAGGTAAATAAATCTTTTCTGGCGAATACCTCATTTCTTATAGCTAAGAGGCCAGTTAAGGTTATTATAAGATTGAAAGATAATCAAGTTTCTGATAAAATAGTTTATATTCATTTTTTACCTGAAACGAATCGTTAAGAACAAAACGTGGTGTGAAGATTCCGCACATAGCCAATAGCCTATGGATGGAATGAGTGTTCTAAATTAAAAAATCAAAATTGTTCATTCATTAGCTGTTCAAAATATGAAGTAAATGAAATATGAATGTTGGCTATGCGTCAAGAATGGACGTTTACATGAAATAGGGTCCTCATGTCACCGATAAGAAATAACCTTATAGCTAGCTCGCATTTCGGAGCTAACATGATTGTTATACCGGGAGATAGTGATACAAAAGTTCAAGTCGTTTTTTTCAGGTATGGCACGTCACCCCTTCAAGGGTCGAAATTCATAATTAATGAAACAAAAGTGATAACGTGACAGCTGGACATCGCTTCGGGGCGTAATTACAGGACAATCAATCGAACTTGTCAGAAAAATTGTGGATTTGAAACGATTTTTTACATGAAGATTCTTGTATTTTCCCGTAGTCAATTAAAAGAAACTTGGTGTAAGCGAAATTCCATACAGATGGAGTTGGGCTAATAGTCCTCCATACTAATTAAAACAAGTTAATTTTTAAGACGTTTCAAACATTTTTTTTCATTCTCATTTTTTCTCCAGCTATTCATGTTCAAGTAGTCATTCACCAAAATCACCATGCCATAACTTTTCGAGGGTTGTATCTAGTCGCCATACTGCCACAAAGAAGTAGATTTTTAGGACTGTCCCGGATTTAATACAGCTGTATAATTACCATCTCTTCCACCTACTTCTGCAGCGGCCAGCAATATATGTACCGTGTCCCAGGTCCAAATTTGGCTGGGAAAAGATAGACCCACAAGTCATAAATAACGATTTTTTGGAGCCCATGACGACATTATTACCACCTGCGCTGGACAGTAAGTCAGAATATCTTGCTCTGTTATTTGCGGCAATGGTCACAGACTATCATGTCTTGGAGCTTCTGCCGTTGATACTTTGGATAATTATTATACTGAGGATGATGAGAACAATTCCATTCATCTGTAGATAGCAAACATAAGTGAGGATGAAGAGCTCAAGGAGAATAATGACAAAATACAGATACATTACATTGATACAGGTGAAGACGAGACGTAATTTTTAACCCTAAACATGGATTAGGCCTACCGGGGAAACCATGTAAAAAAACAAACGCGCCTTGTATTTTACCCACTAGCGGCCTATGGCTTTTAGCTGTGGGTGGGCACTTGCACAAACACAAGCAAATAACAAATCATAATAAATAGGTTACATACTTTACGATTGTAAAAAAAGGGATGAGGCAGGCAATGTCCCCATTCCACCCACAAATTACAAGGCAAATTCAAATAGATATCGTATTTGAATTTGCATTTTATCATTATCAAATAATATTTTCATAATAATAATCATAATTAATTTCACACTAACTTCAGTTTTTTTAGATTAAGAAATTAATTAATCATTTAATCAATTTCAACATATTCTTTAATTAGTTCTATTTCATTTTCCAGTTTGATTTTGATATATTGTCAAATGTAAACATGTTCCATTCAATAATTAAAAACTCAATATTCATTATTCATAAGTTTATTAAGTTTTCTTTAGACGTGGCATACCCACCTATTAGATATAAATCACCTAAGAACGCAAGACATAGACATACGTCCCGTTTTGATACGTATTGCAGGCGTAAAATGGAACAGAATGACCAACATATCCGTAGACGTACTATACACAATTTCAGTGTCCGCTACC
Organism: Stenurella melanura; assembly: GCA_963583905.1. Taxonomy (NCBI): domain Eukaryota; kingdom Metazoa; phylum Arthropoda; class Insecta; order Coleoptera; family Cerambycidae; genus Stenurella; species Stenurella melanura. The sequence continues at coordinate 135,405,535 of OY757313.1, read as the reverse complement.
CACCTTGGTTACTAGTGGTTAGAGTTTAGGTTCATGCGCATAAAATATTAGCGGCAAGCGACCCGGCATTAATATTAAGCTGATTTGTATGTGAACTTGGCAGAGGCGGGTTAATATGTAGTAAAATATTTAAAATATTTTCATAAATAAAAATAGCCTTTTTTTATTAAAATTAATTAACGGCAACATTTTATGACCAACTACTGCTTGGGCTTGGCGCTCTTAGATAACTGGGGGTGGGCACTGCCTACCCTGCTTACCCTGCCATCCCTGACTGTCCACTCTTCGCTCTATTTCTCGTAAACGGTTCGTTATACATAAAAAATTAAAATTGTTTTTTTCATTGGAAGTCTGATTATCTTTCAATTTTATAAAAACCTGAACCTTAACCTGGAGGTTAATTATTAACCTCCAAACCATAGGAAGTGATATATTCGCAGAAAACTGAATTCATTGAACTTCGACATTTAAATTTTTTTAACGCCTTCGCGATTTCATTCTAAACTTTTGATATATCATTTAAAACGGAAAAATAAAGCGATTGAAATAACATAGAATTTTAGATTTTTTGGAATAGAAAACATATTTTTCACAAAGACAACTGGAGTATATCTTAATTCGGAGCTTTGTGCGAGGACAACAATACACTATCGATTTTGGATGAGAAGTCACTAAATTTTTAGCTTTGAAAATAATGAGATCTTGTTTTTAAACTGGATCCGCCTGTGGCAGTAAAATCCAATGTAATTTAAACTTTAGAGGAATATGCAATATCCAACTAAATGCATTTAATATCGTTAACATAACAAATTGTTGTTGTTTTAAATTCGAGACTCAGCATTACTATTTCGATTATCCAAGTTACGGAGGACAGACACAAACGTTTCTAATTACAACGTAAACCGAAAATTTCTAGGTAGTGAATATAATACAAATTTATTAAGTCCAAACAAAGTAAGGCTTAATTGTTTTAGTTTTGATGAGCTTTTTTTTAGGAAACTTAATTTTTGGAAGTCGTGCCCATCCAGATTTTTATAATCAGTGGGTTATGAACTATCATATCCCAATTTGACTTGAACTACTTTTGTGCAAATCATATGCGTGGTTCTTTGTGTAAGAGTAATTTAGTGGGCAAAAATAAATAAAATGCCCGGTTTTTCATTATTATTTATTTTATATACCCATTTACATTTTTTAATAAACTTATCAGGTTTTATGTTAATTAAGTTAACTAATAATTTTATAACAAATCAGTCTTCCAATTTTTAGTACCTGTAATACAAAATGATAGGATTGATACGAAACCTCTTAACGGAAAAGCAGTATTGAAATCGGACTCAAGTAAAAGCAAACAAACAAGCTTGTAAGAACCGGTATCAAAGTTGAACCATTTTACTTAAAATCGGAACCGAACCGTAACCATTTTTTCAGTATTCCTTAGAACCGGAACCGTACCGAGACCACTATTTCATTTCGGTGCAGGTCCGTGCCATATACACATTCAAGATTTCAAGTCAAAGCGACATCTGAAAGTGAGTGAAAATTCAGTTGCAAGATTCTCTTACATACAAAGCTACAATTAAGCTATAGACGCTGATAATTATTAGTTATTTTTCTTCTTCTTGTCCGTTACACATAGACGAACGTTTTGTGACTATTACTCTATTCTTATTCTACGACTCGACTAATGCATTGTGACTAATACATTACATAATTGTTAAATTTATTTGATTTCAAGGTAGTCGTATGCCTATAACGACCAGAAGTATGGCAACCGAAAAACAAATACTGGACTTATTCGCCCAAATCAAAAGATGATGATGGACCAAGAAAAGAAACGCTAGGAAGAGAAAGAAGAACAGGAAAGAAAACGCCACAAGGAGAAAGAAGAACGGGAAAGAAAACGACAAGAAAAAGAACAAAAACGTGAAAAGGAAAATGACGACTTAAGGAAAGCTATAGAGACGCAACAGAATGCCTTGTTTACAGTCGTTGAAGAAATAAAAAATGAAATTAAGGAAGATATGGGTAGCGTAAAGACGAAAGTTAACGAGGTCGAAGTAAAAGTAGGCAGGGTTGAAGAAGAAGTTGGTGAAGTCAAAGTGAAAGTAAACAAGTTCGAAGAAGAAGTCAAAGGAGAAATAGACCAGCTTAAACGACAGTTGAGGGATAGAGGAAGCCAGCAAGTGGTATCATCAGGCCAGCGATTAAAACAGCAGCAAGTGCAAACAACTGGAATGACGAAGAGAAGGCTAAGGCATTAACCGTGGCTTTAAGAGGCCAAGCATGGGAGTTCCTCCAGACAATTCCGGTAGACCAACATCGGAACTTTAGAGTTTTAGAAGCTGCCTTAGATCTACGATATGGCGATATACTGTTCGCTGCTGTATTGAATATTTTGTATAATTGTTGCACATTCTATGGGATACTCTTCGCAGTTCTCTTTGTAAATGATTGTAGTTTTAAAATTATTTATTCAATTACAAAATGTAAGAGATGTATTTTTCAAAAAAATGATTAATAACTGTTTTATTTACTGATGGAGTTTGTCATACTTTTCTTTCTTAAGTTATTGTGCTTACAAGAAACGGACGAAAACGAATGGACGGACAGTCAGACGGACGGACATATTTAAAGTTGTAGAGAATTCAATCACTAACACATCGATATGATTTTTTTTTCTATTAATGATATTTACGGTTTTTGAAACATGCCAATCAAAGGCAATTTACTCTTCGCTTTCGTATTTGCGAAAAGTATGATAATAATTGATAAGTAACATAAAAATATTCCAATCCTTGCATTACACTGATTTATAACTGAAACCGCCTATATATGCGGCCAGTCTATACTGGAACAAATAATGTTGTTTTTTCGTTTGACCCCGTTAAGATTCCAAACATCGATCAAAATGATTGGATGACTGGAATATATAGAGTTTGTAGACTCGTCGGCGCCTGCACCCGTCTTAAATTTTTTACACGAAACAGACAATTTGTATGTACAATAAAATTATAGTGCCCTCACATTTCATTTACTTATTTATAATAATTCACTGTACCATAAAAAGTTTTACAACTTTGTACTTTGAATAAATATAAAATGTAAATTTTACATTATAGATATGTGAATAAGTTCAGGTGTCTTAAGAATGAAAACCACTTGGAAACGCACACATGGAAATTCAATTTATCGTACCTCTCAAGAATTTCTAAGAGATTTTAAATTGAGAATTTATTACTAACGTAATAACACCGTCTCGAGGAAATCATAGTTTTCTATAGTTGAAAAGCTGATATTTTTATGCAACATGAACTGCGTTCTCATTTTAAGACAATTCTCCCCTTTGACTCCTATTACATTTATTGCTTGTGATATCTGAGCTTACGTTGGATTCTACAATAAGAATAATGGCTAGGCATATCGAATGAGATCGATTTCAACAGTGGTGGATTGAGGCTTTTCCCTGATCCTATTTTTATGTTGCCGCATTAGATATTTGCTATTTGTACATAATAAACAATATGTGGTTCAGTTATCTGGCCCAATACAGCGACATCAGATAGTGTAGGCGAATTGGACTAATGTCGACCTAAACTTGAAAAAGTTTACTGAATGAGTGGATTTTCACGAAATTTTCTGGACTCTGTTCGTATTTTTTTAAACCATTATTTTATTGCTAATTTGTAGACCACTCAAACTGTGGTAAATTTAAAAACCAAAATGTATTTTCAGATAATTTGACGAAAAATAACAATTTTTTATTCCTGTAAAATTTTTGACAAAAAGCATATTTTCTGAGATATGGCGGTTCGAATTTTTCCAAAAAGGGGGGAGGGGGAATAAAAAGTGACGAGAAATAATCCTCAAAAAGTCTGGTGAATGTATTATTAAAGACTTTGTTTGCTCTATTGCTTTTTCCTAAAGTGCATTCTGAACAAGTTGATCCGGAAAAACACGAGAAAATGACCCTTATCGGAAAATGGAAAATATTGAAAACTATGAATTTTAAAAATCTAAAAAAATTCAGACGTATATACTAGGTAAAATATAAAGTATATTTTAGTCTACACGTCTGAAATTTTTCAAATTTATAAATTTCGTAGTTTACGAAATTTTCCATTTTCCAATGTTCCAGAGTGCACTTTAGGAAAAAGTTGTAAAGGAAAAAAAGTCTTGCATTTTAATAATACATTCACCAGAATTTTTGTAGATTTTTCCATGTCACTTTTTATTCCCCCTCCACCCTTTTTGGATAAATTCGAACTGCCATAACTCGCAAAATACGCATTTTCTCGAAAATTTTACAGGAATAAAAAGTTGTTATTTTTCGTCAGAATATCTAAAAATACATTTTGGTTTTTAAATATACCACAATTTTGGTGGTCTACAAATTAGCAATAAAATCATGGTTAAAAAAAATTTCGGGGCAATAGCGGCAAACATTTCTATTTTGGAATTTGATCTAGACATCAATACGAACAAAATGCAGAAAGTTTCGTGAAAATCCATTCATTCGGTAAATTTTAGTCAGAAATGCTAATTCGCCTACACTAAGAATAGATAAATTATATCAGGAAAAATAAAAATTAGAGAAAGACAAATTTTAATACTCTTGAAATATTTAGTGTTGGATAGATATATTGGGATTCAGAGTATTCCTCACTATTTCCCTCTTTCTGTCTCTGCCTGCCTGCTTGTCTGTCTGTCTCTCCTAGATAATTTAGGCCGGAGCCGTATCGCCGCTACGATACTGATCAACTCTACTTACAAGGGGGATTCAAGATACCCTTCAGACTCCCCAAGACGAAAATAAACAAAATTATACTCAAGTATATACTGTGATTGCTACAGTCTGCTCTCTCCGTCGAACTCTTATGTCGGGCAGTTTTAATGAATGTATCTTATAATTAGCACTTTCTCAGAAACACTTCTTAATAATCGAGATCGTCGATAGATTCTATAAGTATTAGGACAAGTACACAGACTTGGCGGGATCAGAGGTGACCTGCGGAAAGTAATTGTCCGACTCACGCCACAGAATCGCCGGTGGGTCACAAATCTTATAATTAGTGGATCAATAAGAAATCGAATTCAAAATATATTCTCATTTATTGAAATAATTCATATAAAATGTAAAAAATATAAATATTCAATACTTAGCTAATGTGTATAAGGCAAACATCAAAAAGCACCACCACTCGGCAAGCCGTTACCTCCCGTAGGAGTGTAACTCATCCAGCGTCGAGAAAACTATGACAATCGACTGTACAAAAAGATTCAGACTCCCAGTTAGTAATATTTGTAAAATGTATGCTAAACTTTTTGAAAATTATTCACTTTGAATTTTGCACTAAAATTATCGAAATGATTGTCAGGATGCTTAAAGAAGCTATCTATGTGAGTTAGATGTTTTTTCTGCTTTTATAAACGTATTAACGGCATCGAACACAAATATACTTTTTTACCGTGGACTCGCCTTCGAGCGATTAGTATGGCGTTGTCCGCTTGAGCAGGGATAAACACTATTTTGGGTTCGTCGGAATCGACACTCCGACTTTGAATTCTTTGACTATTTTTCTGTACGTTTTTGGGGTTTTGTATAAGGATTATGCTACAACCCTCTGATGAATATTAAATGAGGATTTTGGTTTTTACTGGAAAAACCGTCCCATCGATTTTTTCCTAAATTTTGACGTTTAAAATAGCTACTCGCTACATCCTGACTGAGGATTTCGACTTGTGAACCACCAAATTCGTGATACTTTCGAAAAACCAAATTCGTGCTACTTTCGCAAAATTCATCTCGAGGAGCGGTTTTCTGCTTTATTTACGTCTTGTTATTATATTTTAATAAAAATAATTTTTTGAGATTTTGAAAAAATTAAATTCGTTGTACTTCCGAAAAATTTGTGTGCGGAGCAGTTTTTCGTCTTATGCGATTTTATTCGTTGTACTTTCGAAAAACCAAATTCGTGGTACTTTCGAAACGTCAAATTCGTTGTACTTTCGAAAAAATCTGTTGGTCGGAGCAGTTTTCCGTCCCCCGTGATTTTATTCGTTATACTTTCAAAAAACCAAATTCGTGGTACTTTCGAAAAGTTCATCGGGCGGAGCGGTTTTCCGCTCCGTGCAACTTGAAATTTTTGGAGTACTCTTGAAAATTCGAACGACGGAGCCCAAAGGCGATTGACCGTCGTCCTCGAGATGAAAAGTTTTTCTAAGTCAATATTTTGCTCATTTTTAGTGAAATAATTTTTTTGCGTGGATTTCGATTTAATATGATGCCAAAAGTGTTTAGAAGTCTTCTTACTGATTTAAATATTAGTTTTTCATGGAATTTTTGTCTGAATTTATTTTTTTAGTAAATTGGATATTTTTTCAAATGGATTATTTTACTTGGTTCAATAACAGTTTCAGGTAGTAGGCGAACTTGTGACTTTTGTTATGTTCTATCATAAACAAGACCTTACATTCTTCATTTTTAGGAAGTTTGTATAACAAATCACTGGTATGCGTTTATCAAAGTTTGATTAAAAAATTTAGTATGATATATTGCAGTTGTTTATCATTCGTTAAACTGAAACCGTGGAGAGTTTATAGAATACTTGAAAGTTGATGCTGAAATCTGGTGGAAAAATATAAAATTCTTTCCTATATCTTGGTGTCTTTAAATCACCTAGATAATAACACGAATGCCAGAAATACAGAAAGTGTTTATTAAGATTGGAGAAAATAATTAGGTACTGTTTATACCAGATGTACCTATACTAGTAATACTTCAATGTGTTATTTCGTCACAAACATGAATGTAAAAGCAGTCATAAATGTTGTATTTAAATTTCTGATCATTCACTAATTCCAATGTATATGATGAATTCAACAAATAATGAGAATCATAGTTTAATGGACATTTTAATGTATCTAATATTGTGACAATTAATAAGCGCTTGCAAACTATTAATAGGAGTGTATTAAGCAATGGCCCCGAGAATATTTTATTTCTTAAACTCTTGAATACACAAATAATAACTAATGTTTGGACAATAAAAATAATGTCGATCAAATAATTTACCCTAGTATGTCAGTGAAGTGCACATGGTTGTTCAACAGATGAATCAAGCACAGGATAATCATAAGTAGATTGACAATGAGAAAAAATAATTCTTTTGTAATCAACATAAAATATTTAGAAGTCGGATGGTATCCTTATAGGACAATAGAAGTACTGTAAAATATAATTAATGCCTACAAAAATAATTGATAGAAAAATTTGGAAAACCTTAGAAAAATTAATCAAACAAGCAAACAACAATTAATTGGTTTATTTTAAACCAGTACTGTAATAAGGATATGTAAAATATTTTTTATTTCAAGCCTCGTTAGTCACATCTGTATTATCGTTCTTTAACTTGTCAGAGTACTACAACTTTCATTATTTCGTATCCATTTCCTTTTCTGATTTTTTTACTTTTTGTTTCTTTTTCTAAATTATTTTTCGGATTCATACAATTTTATGATATCCAATAATTTTTCCATCAGCTATTTCCACCATATTCAAAATTTAATTTTAAAATTTTCTTTTGCAAGTTCGTCTCTGCTATAATTTCAATTCGCCATTGTCTCATCATATTTAAATATGTTTAGTTGATCTATCCCTGTCTTGTTCAGCTCGTCAATTGCCACGACTTTGTGCCGTGAACGTCTAGCTGGCTCCGGATATAGATACCAGAAAAACCACATTGTGCTGTTTAATTTGGAATAAAGTGTTTTTAAATTGCATTGGCAACTCTCCCCAATATTCTCCAACAGGGCTGGCAAAAGCAAGAATTTATTGTGACAAACGTCTAGTTACTGTCTCTTTCCTGGAGCTCATATCACATCTTCGGCAGACCGCACTGTTGGATGTGCACATTTTGTCAAAAATGTCAACTTTCACGAAAAACGTTGACCTTGAATGTGATGAATGATCTGTTAATGATTTGCGTTTTACATTTGTTTTTTGTTTATTTTTCTTTTTATATTTTGAATGATTGTACAATATTTCTATATTAAACAACTCTTATCAATTTTTCATTTCAATATTTTGTTTTAAATTCATGTTTATACTATCTTTACAGTACCATTGTTTGCTAACTTTATAATAGCAAACTCTAGAAGAATATTTTAAATGTAATGAGCTTTAGTGAATATTATGTTATCTGACTGATAAATCCTCCGTTTATTTTATCCAACTTTTGCAATTTATTAAAACTTGTTATCTTCCAAAAATATAATTTGTTGGAAATATCCTATATTTTATCTTTTACCATTTTACATTATTTATAATTACAAGGTAATTGTAGTACTGATTTATCAAATGCATGGTCTCATGTTGTTATGTATCTCTTTTTTACTCATCTCCATCTAAATTGCTGCTGTGATTAATTAAAGTTCCTTTCTATTGTCGCCTCTGAACGTAGCTTCTCCGCTATTTATTTACGATAATCATCAGCCTCTTAAAACATAGGTAATCCATTAATTTTCCAACGTAATTAGAGTTTACTGGTAGTTTGACAGCCACGTCGTTTAACTGCCGCTTCCATTAATATTTTTCAAGTAACGTCTTTGGTTTCAGCAACCCTTGCTGATGATTGTAAAAACTATCCATCTAGTGGTTACAGTTATTTTATAAACGTTCTGTTCTTTAAATAAATGAAAATAATAATTTAGAAGAATTTAATGTGCACAATGTTTAATCACAAATTCATTCAGTTCAGTTCAAGAAGATTTTATTTAAAGTTGAACTTAACAACAGGATTCTACTGAAATTCATGGCTGGAGTCAGCCAGACATCCACGACGTGCAACGCCGCGTCCTGATAATTGAGAGACTGGACGGAATGGGCTAGATCAACTAAAAAACTGCCTAAGAAATCACTATTTCCATACCAGTTAGTTATGCAAGTTCAAATAGTTTTTAACTATTTCTGTGTCTTTTTCCATGTTTATTTAAGAAAATATAAAAACATATCCTTTAAATATTTAAAATTGTATATAACTATAATTTATACAGAAATTGCAGATGAATTGTTCCTTTTTAACCGCCTTAAAAAAAATTGTGGAGGTTACTAAAATTGGTCCAAAATCGAAAATTGAGATAGCATCAAATCTTTACGTTTTGAGGTCCCAGGAACCCAAAAAAGTGGTTTTTAAAAAATGTTTGTGTGTGTATGTGTGTGTTAGCAGGATAGCGGCGAAAGTACCGAACAGATTTGGATGAAACTTTGCACGGGAGTTTCTTTACTACTCCAGAAGATCCGAAAAGGTTTTAGATGAGATCGGATTACGTTTTGTGCCATTTTGGCACAACAAGTTGTTTATTTCATAATTACTTACAATTTGTAATCGAACCATTAATAAAATAAGTAAAAATTTTTTTGAGTTAAACGGTTTTATTGTAAATAAACATAATAATGATGCAGATAATGTACTAAAGGCTAAAAAATAATTAGGTATTTTGTTTCGGACGCCATTTTAAATTAGGAATTTTTGTCTAAAGTGTTCTACTTGTCAAGCCCTTTCATTTGACACCCATATTGAGGGTATTGAAAAAATAAGTAATCCGCCATTGTGTGGTGGCGGCCATCTTGGATTTTGATTTTTTTCATGGTGTACTGTATTCTACTAGTTAGGCCCTTTCATTTGATACCCATATTGAGGGTGTTGAAGAATGTAATTCGCCATTTTGTGGCGGCGGCCATCTTGAATTTACAATAATAATGAGTATATATAATTGTATTGTCATCAGAACTAAAGGTGTGTACCAAATTTCAGATCCATCCGTCAACAGGAAGGGGGTAAAATTTCAATTACTAGGTTTGACCCACACAAGACAAACAAAGTAAGCTAAATGGAACCGTTTAAAAAGTAGTTAAGATTTCGATTTCAACGACATATCACACTTGCACCCTTTCGATTTGGTTTCCGCGAAAAAAATTAAAAAACAAAGCCAATGTGAAGCACAAGATCGCTTTTCGTCACGTCATGTGCATTGAACAACTATTGCGTTCAGGATTTACCACCGCGGTGCAGGTATATTAAAAATAGACCGCTATTTATAGGTTTAATTTCCAACCTGTAGATTTCAGTATATTTAAAAAATCAATGATTAAGAAAAATTATATGCATCCTATCCGAGAGAGTTCATTAAATGATTATAATACATATGTTATAGTGTATTCAAGAAGAGTTTAATCAGGCAAAAGAAAAGAGTGCATTTTTTCTAAATCTATAAGCAGTAGCAAGGTGTTGATTTATTGATTGATTTGCCAGCATAAGGTAGGCATTGCTGCCGATTCCGGACATCTAATCTGGACGTGTCTATATACTGCCGGACCGGCTGCATACGCTGGATTGGACATGGGACATGATTATAGCCGACAGCGAGAGCCACATGACCCATGCTTCTTTTAAGTTTCCAACTGTTATCATCGGATGGGAAGTGTAGGCGTTTGCGAGATGCTTCTTTTAAGTTTGCGTCTTTCATCATCTCCTAATTTATTCTTCTTCTGAGCTTTCTGTTTCTTCTACTGTGTCTGAGTCTATCAGTGTGCATCTGTTTCTGCCCGCTTGCGTCCATACACAGTTTTATGTTTCCCAGAAATCTGTGTTTTAGTTTCAACGTTTTGCATCAGTGCGTCCACTTCGTTTGTCTGCCAAGACATACATACATTACCTCGCCACAAGGAGTTTTTATTTATTACCGTTCCACGGGTTAATATCCATTTGGCAGGGGCTCCGTCTGTAAAGAACCAAGTCATCACCCAGATGAATGACTCCTGTATACCTCTCTGCAGATTTACTATTTTATCTAGAGATGTGTCTGCTTGTCGAAGCGACTGGGAATGCAATAAAAGGTAGGAGTCCAGAGTATCTGAAACGGTACATGGACGAACCTAATAATTAAGAGGAAATTGAAGCTAGCGTACACGGATGCGACCAAAAATCTCAGAAAGGGTTGAGTGAACATAACCTCAGTCAAACTTGTGTAGATGCCGTATAACGGCATAGAAAACAATGAAGAACGAAACCATTTGGCGGAAGACAAGGGCAAAAATTCTCTGTAACCATGAGACGGTGTTTCATTTGCCAGGAAATCTAGTTCAACTAAAGCTACAAAACTGGGCCATGGCACAATTCCGACAAATATTGGACTTAAGTTTAGAGAACGAATGAGATGGATGGTCGACCAAATAACGGACACCTACATGCAATGAATTTGAGGGACGATCCGGTTTATCGGATGTGTAAAGTGAATAATAATTCTTTGAGAACAGCACCGGTCTTTCATTAGAAGGTCTCACGTGTCACGAATGTACAATAGGCCAATAGAGATTGTGGATATTCTATTCTACGTGCGTATCTAATAATCAAGTTAGGTGCAAAATTATTTAGATACGTTTTTGCTTTAATGATAGTTGTGTAATTTGTTGGACTTTTTCCAATAAATATAGTCATTTTAGTGGTGTATTCTGTTTGTTCTTGTCGGCGCCTCCACCAAACGTCGAGAGGAAAATCCCTTCTACCGGCTATACCCATGGCTAAAGGCACTACAATTCACTAGGCACATGGGAGGAAGTAATTTAATTAATAAATACTTTGTAAAATAAAACATAGTGGTAGGAAACATGGTACAAATTTATTAATAAAAGGAACAAATTCAAATCAAATGTCTATTTACATTTTATTCTTCTGGGGAGCCACCCCTTAGTGGGTAGTTGGGCAACGCAGCACCCGTAACGACTTAACAAAACTTAATACCCATCTGATTTTTACACCCTTTTTCCTCAGCCGGTACTATTTTTGCAATTCAGCATTTCGTCTTCATTACAAAGTAGCGTAGATGAATACACAGAGTTTCTGCTGAATTGTTAATTCCCTTGTCCCTAAGTGGAACATATTTTATTTAAACAATAACATAATCTTACTTCTCAAATGCTGTTAATTTCTATTCTCTATTAAAATGATATACTGGGTGTTTCAAATAAATCTTGAGTACTGCGTGACAATATCCCACCTTACTTTACTTCCCTCGCCAACAAAACAATATTATTAAAAATACCAGTCGATGCGTATACCATGGAATGTAGCACTTTTGTCTGTTCTAATTAAAATACCTTCGTATAATTTTATCAAAACTTAGTTTTCCATATAACATCCTCGTCGAGTGATAAACTTAAATTTGTTCATCAAAACTTGAGTTATTTGCTATGTACTTTATAATGAGGCCAAGATAATTCAAACGCTGAAAGAGATTTTTATTTTTAGATTATAGGTCTTATTGAATCTTCTAATATTCTCGTTAAACTCAGGATTCAATTATTAAACTTCACGTCGAGTATGCTGTGAAATTTCATTTCAAGAAATCAAAGGGAACTCATTCAAAGAAGACTTTAAAAATACAGGACTTACGAAACTTTAGGGACAAGTGGGCGTTTGAATTAGAAATATTTTAAAAGTTTATTGTTCCGGAACGATACTCGAGTAGGAATATATAAATTTTACTCCATTATTTTTATTCCATTTAGTTTTAAAGCATATTGTTTTCAAAAATAATATTATTTTTTAATTACGTGTACTATGCATGCTGCAATGAAATCGAGTTACACGGAGAATATACAATATAATCAAATTAGAATTAAATAAAATATTTTGTCCAAACGCATAAATGGCATTTTCAACTGACACAATGAGATTATCTTGCATTTTCCATTACAGCTGTGCGCTTGATTCATGATGCTATGATTGGATAGGAAATGTATTAGAACTCCAAAGCATGCAACCATCATCAACAGATATGTAACATTAATGATAATTCTAATATTTATTTAGTACAAAAGCTATTACACGAATGTAACATATTGTCAGTAAAGAACACTCACAGTTACCTCTGTTTATTAGGGATAATACGTTTCCATTATACAATTTACAATATTTGTTGAATTACTATAACATAATCTAACATGCTATTGAATATGTCCAAACTTAAAGGGTAGAAAGAAACAATTGCGTTAAAGGGTTTTTATTGTTTAATATGTTAGTTTCACACCTAAAGATTATAAAATCACAAAGTGCTACTACATTCCGGGGTGCGTTTTTGAAAGCCAACCGAGAAAGCCCATTTTTTAGTTTTTTCAAAATAACTCAAAAACAATGCAAATTTGAAGATTTTTACAAAAACACTTTTTTGCAAAAAATTAAATTTCCCATCCCAAACACATTATTAAAACATTTGTTTTTCCTATTTTTAGTATTAAAAATAGTAATTAACAAAGTTAAAAATGTATGAAAATTCACTCTCCTTTTTCAGTAATTCGTTCATAACTTTTTTTACGACATCCTAAGTATGTACAGTGTGTCCCACGGTAACACCTACGTAGCTCAGTTATTAATAAGTCGATTTATTTTAAACTTGCTTAAGTTATACACCTTTTGAAAGTAACTTAAAAGCGCATATACCTATTTAATTTATTCCATAGACGTGCGGACTAAGGGGGTGAGAATGGAGTAAATTTTCAGGTATTAGGATTTTTTTTTAAAGATTACCACCATCTCATAGAACATCCATTTAAAACCCCTTTGTGCCAAATTTTGTTAAAATATCGCTAGTAGTTTTAGAGATATAAACAGGTACATATGACGTTTTGTCAACAATTGATGGCCTTTAACTCGGAACGTGGTGAATTTAGAAACAAAGGAATTTCACATTTTTTGTTACAAATTTTGTAGTTTACTTACTTATGTCATTATTTGTAGTTTAAATTATTGTTCAGTTTCTTATTTAAAATGGACTTTCTTTCTGTAGCTGATAAAATCGAATTAATTCGGATAGTGGGTCAACATATAACTTCATATGGGAGAGCGGCCAGAATTTTCAATGCTAGACATCCAAATCGAAGAATTCCCGTAGCAGCAAAAACTGTATGTAGTATTAATAGACTTTTTAATGAGACTGTTTGTATTAAGAAGCATAGGCAAAAAAAATATCAAGTATTAAATAATAGATATGCTGACGATCCACGAATCAGAGCGGCATTCAGAAATCACCCAGCATCTAGTATTCGCTCAGTTGCTCGCATTTTAAACGTTAGTAAAAATAAAGTTTGGCGTTGTCAAAGGAGAAACCGACTAAAATCTTTTAAGCTGAAGTTTTTACACACTCTAAAAGATGGTGATGAGGAAAGAAGACTAGAATATTGTTTGTGGTTACAAGGGGAATATTTGAATGATCAAAATTTTATTCAAAACATCATCTTCACTGGCGAAGCCACATTTATAACTAATGGGGTTGTGTCGCCAGAGAACACTCGTTATTGGGCAGCTGAAAACCCGCATTGGGTAATAAATTGTAAGAACCAATGCGTAGCCAAATTCAATGTCTGGTGTGGCACATTGAATAATAAAATTTTGGGTCACGTTTTTTTGGAAAATTTAAGTGCCGAAACTTTTCTCAACCTCTTAAATTATTATCTTGATGGATTTTTAATGGACCTTCCACTATTGCAAATGGTAAATTTAATTTTTCAGTTAGATGGGGCGCCGGATCACAATTCAATTGTTGTTAGAAATTGACTAAACCTTAATTTTCCTCAAATGTGGACTGGAAGGAACAGTCCATTACATGAGTGGCCCCCGCGGTCCCCAGATATCACGCCAATGGACTTTTATTTTTGGGGAGTAATTGAAAACCGCGTTTACAAAACCCGTCCGAGAAACAGGCGAGAATTATGTGAGAAGATTACAGATGCTTGTCGAGAGGTGACACCAGTAGAATTACGCAAAGTTCAAAATCATAAAATAGAGATAGTAGAAAAGTGTATTAGATTAAATGGTGGCTTAGTAGAAATAACGAACATTTAGTTATGTTACTAAATATTTATTTGAATCATTTTGCTATTAACAATTTAAATATGTATTTTTTTTGTTTAGTTTGTCTATTACATATGATATTGATTAACTAAATAATAGAACACTCAATTAAAAACATATCTTTAGTGCTAGAAATTTAAGACGTTTTATTTTGTTAATTTAGAACCTTTTTAATATTCTGATCAATTTCTTAATGCGCCCCACTTTGTTGGAATTAGCGTAATTCGTTGCATAATCTAAAGGCCATTCATATGTACCTGTTTATACCTCTAAAACTACTAGAGATATTTTAACAAAATTTGGCACAAAGGGGTTTTAAGGAATGCCCTATGATATCACTCTCATCTTAAAAAAAAATCCCTAATACAATTTACATAAAAATTTACCCCATTTTCACTCCCCTAGTCCGCACGTCTATGGAATAAATTAAATAGGTATATGCGTAGGGGTGTATAAGTTAACCAAGTTTAAAATAAATCGATTTATTATTAACTAAGCTACGTAGGTGTTACCGTGAAAAGTGAAACACACTGTATAAATGTTCACAGAAAAAAAAGTTCTTGAAAAAAAAAAGAAATAGCTTTTTTTCTGCTCTGTACGACCAATGGTGAGATATCGTCATTCAAAGTTGACCATTTTTTGCAATATGTTACCGCATTTGCTAATACATTTTTTCTTTTAATTTTCAGTAAATAAATTTATTTATGTGCAATAAAACAACAATTTTAAGATAATTTAGAAGTAATACAAATGTTTCTTTAACGTTCTAAAATAAACATTCATTTTTACGGAAAGTAATGTTACAAACAATTAATATTTGTGATTTTGCCATATTTCGAAATCGGTGCTGCAAGTGAATCCATTTCAGCGTTATTATGTGATTCAAATGCGAAGATAAGTGCCTAGCTAAATGTCGCTTACAATTATTTAAATGATTACAGTATCACAACTGTCTCCAACAGCTGATACTTTTAGATTACATGGACAGCGAACATATTTACAGATCAAACAATGGAAGGGAAATATGTCAAATCCCCTCCAATGGGGATGGACGAAAACAAACAATGGATTGACGCCATTTCCATTTTTCCATTTTAATATTTTATTTTATTTAACTATGTATACATTTCAGCAGTAACTCTATTTGATAGTATTTCAATAATCACACTGGTAATTTATATTGTGGAACACAAACAAAATATACCAGCCGCCGATGGTATGGCTAGAGATTTTAGTGTTTACTGAATTTTATTTAAGAATTGCCTGGAGAAGACATTTTTTTCCTATCGATGTCTATTTTTTTAATGTATTTTCCGAAGAAATTAAAATAATGTGTACATAAATTTTTTGTGTAATCAAGAGTGATGTTCCAAATATACAGGGAAAAACAAAAAAACCCTGCTTAAAACAATGAGGACTTGTTTAAATGGGCATATTGCCGTTTATGGGGATGTTAAAACCGCTGTCAGGTAAAAGGAAAGAGAATTCTGAGTGTAGAATGGAATGAAATGAAATGAATTGTAAAGATTTTTGTGGATGTATTTTTTGTTCGTTTCGTGGGTTTGTCGGGAGTGTTTGCTGTATTTTTGTTGTAAAATAGGCCTGAGCCCTTTCTTCCATGAAATCTTTTATCGTTAAGAGATTTGTGGCCCTATGTAACTGCACAATCGGAGTGTACCTATCTGCGTTAGTAAGTAAGCGTATAAGTTTATGCCAATTGTCATGACTGCACCGCAATCTTCACTTCAAAAAATGTCATGAAATCAAGAATGGCTGTTTAAAAGGCTGTCATGGAAATTGTGGTTGCAGAAAGTTTGTCATCAAATGCTCCATATTTTGCAAGGAATGGGCTAGAATTATTTGCGAAAATGCAAATGTTCCAAAAATATCACCAGATGATGTCGATAAAGATATCGACAAGCAAGCTGATATTGCCATCTAAAGTATTAATATTGAGGAATCGACTTCTTAAAATTAACCATGCACGATATTTTTTTTACTTTCACGAATAAAAATGTTATTTGTTGAAATGCGTTTTTTGTTCATAATGTTTTCCTCAAGATGGAGGGGGAATATCTATATGTATTGGTTACTAGTAGCGTCCTCTACAATATGGCATAGATAACGTCATATGTTCCTATTGGGAACAATACCACCATAGAAGTACGGCGACACCACTTGCGTAGTATCCTCTATAGGCCTAGTGCCCAATAACCTGTTTAATGCGTCGTTTCTGGTTGTCGATGTTCAATTTCGCTCTGATATCCATTCGTATGCAGATTTCTCAATTTTTAAGTAAATATTTTGGTGCTGCTGCAATTGTAGGTAGTAGAGATGCGTTGTTAAATATGTTCCTTGCAGGCTATCTTAGAAAACACTAGTTATGGCAAATACCCGGAGAGATACATTCTTTTCTTTTGCTCCATACGGTGCTACAAGAAAAGTTTTCCTAGATCAGCGATGCATCCGATCCAGCATTATTATTTTTAAGTCGTTGAGTGCTCTCATATCGCTTTTGTAGTTTCGCCACCAACATTAGTACTCTTGGTTGAAGAGAACTGAAGTCGTATCATAATCGGTAAAAGCGTAAAAAAATAGTATTGTCGCGACCGCTGGTCTATGACTGTTACAATAAGGAACCACTTGGCCTGCAAGAGGTTTTCCTAGTTGGAAAATTATCAAACACAAATTAATTAATAAATAATATTTATTAATCAAACAATAAAAATGGTTGCAATCAAACAACAAAGTCAGAAAAACACAAATATAAAATAAACAGCAAATAATGTTTTCTTACCAAAGGCACATATTGGGAGAGGTAGGTCCCCAGATGGACTCCCAGAATGGACTGCTCTAATGGACTGCCACTGCCCATTCATTCTGGGCTATGTATATGATTGATAAATGCTTGATCAGCACATTCCCTACATACGTAAAGCGCTTGGAAACTAATGACCTGATGTTATTAATTAATAATTATTGTAATCTGATAATCCACGTCCTTTAATATGTTATAAATGCTTTAATACTTTATATTTTATAGATTGGAAAATAAATGATATTGAATTTAGTTTATTTATTATAGATTTAAATTTGGAAATTCTTTAATTTAGGTTTTCTATTTTTGTATTTATTTATAGGGAATATGGTAATAATATATTTTGCCAAATTTGCATAGAAAAGTAGTTATTAATTTGACATGTGACAGTATACAGAGTGACCCAGTTTTCATCTATCACGTTTCTTGCAAAAATTCACTCCCTCCGATAGAGCAAAAAGAAGAAAAGAGAGCAGAATGCGTCTCCCTCGAAGGGTGTCTTGGATCGACGAAGCAATTTTCATCTGCTCTGCTCTCTTTAATTAGCATAACGCTCACATTTGGGAGCACGGAAATCCTCATGCCATACGAGATAAGCATTTTCAATATTAATTTTCGTGCAACATTTATATGGGATTGTGCAACGATTCACTTGACCCAATTTTTCTGTCACCACGCCTAAATGGTCCAGTGTTTTTTTGGGAAATGATTTTCAGTCAGTCTTAGACGATATGCCTTTAAATGATAGAGTAAACAAATGACTCCAATCCTATGGACTTTTTAGTATGGGGTACTATGAAGGACAATGTTTATGCGGAGCCTATCACGACGAAGCTGCCCTTCAGGAGAGGATTGTTTAAGCAGCCCGGGAAATTACACCATCACACGGTGGTCCCAAATCGAGTTTTTTTGGTTAAAACATGGATAGAGAACGCAAATCTTGTCGGAAATGAACAACTTTTTTATTAAAGAATTTTGAAAAAAAAATCCTTTTTTATTATTTTAAGTTAAAGGCGAAAAGAAATGTTTTTAAATAGTTTTTGATATAATATACTAAGAAACCTCATACGATAGAAATATCGAATCCACGAATAAAAGTCAATTGTCAATTTGGCAGTTCTCAATTAACACTTTTAGCCTAATTAGGCATTAAATTTTGACCTTCAAGGACTTGATATCTTTATCGTATGAAGTTATTCAGTATATTATGTCAAATATTATTTATACATTTTTCTTTCGGTATAAGACATTTATTGACTGCCTGACAACTGTCATACAAAAATAGTTGCTTCGAAGTTTTTTGAAAAATTAAAGCTGGTTAGAAGATAAAGTAAAGCAAAATCAGCTGTCAAATTAGACAAAAAAGTGTCAATTGACAGCTGCCAAATTGAAATTTGATTTATATTCGTGGATTCGATATTTTTATCGTATGAAGTGATTCATATTACATCAAAAATTATTTAAAAACAATTTTTTGGCCTTTAACTTCAAAATTCGGGCTCCGAGGATTTGTTGGAATTTCGGTAAGCATTAATTTTAAAAAAAAGTTCATTTCCGACAAGATTTGCGCTCTCTAGCAATTTTTTAACGAAAAAACTCGACTTGGGACCACTGTGATCAGTCACACCTACTCAGTCTGTCGTCCGCAGGTGTGAGCTTTGCATTGAAAATGGGGACATTTCTCTCTCTTATTTCCTTTTTGCTCTAGCTTGAAGGAGCACATATTTGAAAAAAATAGATGAAGAAAGTCCTGTTTTAACTTGAACTATCGATACTCGACATTTAGCGGTTTAACTCTAAGTCGCCATGTATTGTCTGAAATGATTTTCTTTCTCGACAAACTATAGGATCCGATGTAATATAAGTCGTTCTTACCCTCATTTTCTTTACTATAGACCTATTTTATTCTTATTTATCATTTTAAAGTACAGACCTGTTAAAATCTGTACCAAAACTTGTAGAAATCTGTTAAAAGCTGTACAGACTTATGCCCTTGCACCTGGAGTATATATATGAAAATTTAAATATATCCCGATTCGAAATATCAATGCAATACAAATATCTGCTAATGTATCTAAATCAGAAAATTTAAATAGAAATTTACTAATTCGACAATAATGCATCGGCAAATCTTTTCATGCTCTCACAAATAAAGTATTTATTTACTTTTCCATAATTTTATCAAAACTCAGTAGAATGCAAATACTCCCAAGTCAAACAAATGCGTTTTAATTAAAGCGCAGATTAGTTGTATTATTACCTCCAGCAATTTCAAAGAGAGACTACCTAGCTAAATGAATTCTGTTGCACACGACAGAATAATTGCATTTTTCGCTAAGAATTGGCCGAGCGTTGACAAATGAAAAATGAACAAATAAGTCTGTCGCATTTCAATTCCGCCTCAGCTACCCGCTGAAGATTTGAAATTCATAGACGCCTTCAAATACGTAACCAGGGCGCATTGTAAAATATTCTAAGCCTAACAGTCATTTATAACGCTTGTTTTCAATGATGTACTCAATTCGTTCGAAAAAGAGTGGTTTTATGTAAATCATCTGATCATGAAGGTACAAAAGGTAGCCAAAAATAAACTACATTTTTCATTTCAAATTCCTGTAATAAATCCGCTTCTTGTGTACAGCTTTTTGCAATCTAAGTAAATTCTAGTTTACCATCATTTACTGCATGTCACATTTGACGGTAGCACGCCAAATGTTGCCGTTAAGTAGTACAGCTATAAGAGTTCTGGAACACTTGTGTCAGTAGATAGGCAATGGGGAGACCTAGATGGCATATGTTATTTCGGAGCGACCGTGGATGACTGAGGGGTGGTTGGGTGATGTACATACCTTATGTATGCAAATGTATTTTTTCCATGTATTACTGTATCGTGTGTACTTAAAAAGGGTTAAAACCTAGAATATATTTCAATTAATAACAGATAAGCAAATTACCCACTCGATGTACGTACTTTACAGTCTACACATACAATGGTAAAGCAGAAGTGAGATCGACGGAGATAGTTTTTTCGTAGTATTCTTAAATTTTTTATAAGAAATATCAAAGTTTCAACCCTGAACAACGTTACCGCATAGCCTTTATTATGATGCCACTACAAATGCATAGTTTTGGTATACTAAGTATTGTATTGTGTATATTCCACCAAGTTCTAGCATCATCACATTGACAAGAAATGATTGTATCAATTTTGCATAGTAATAACGTTCTTGCGAATTCGCCATAATTGTGAAATTGCCATCAGAGATACCAGCTCTAGTCATGAATTGAACGAAAAAGTTCGTAAAGGTTGTAAAACAGTTTTGCACAACCTCAGTGTTGCATTCAAGTAATCACTTTTCAGTTTTACTTCATACGCTGAGAAGTTTTCCTTCTTATTTTCTCCAAGTTTGATATTCAAAGTTAATTTGGACTCTTAAACTAAAAAACCATAAGCTAGACTGATTAATATCCCTCGCAAGTTTTCCATTTCAACCTTTATGGTTCGACCTCTATGTGTTTTCCATACAAATTTTTTATTTTTGGGTATTGTTCCTATGGTATAGAAAAAATCAAGTTTCTGAATCATTTGGATGGGGTCAAAACGTGAGAAGTCCGTTTTCCTTAGGGTCGCCATATGAAATGAATGTCAGATTTCTACAGGATTGGGAAGTACCAAGAAAACAAACATATAAATATTCTCTGGAATTAATTATATTTAATACAAACGCACCATATACATACAGTGTGTACCTAAAGAAACGCACAAAATTCATATCTTTGGTATGTGTCATTTGTCAAAAAAATCCTCGAACAGGTCGATGTTAGTTTTGTAAATGCTACATTTTGTCACTATATCAAAATTTATGATGTCATTAGTTTCTGAGTTATGACATCATCATACATTTTTTTTAATTGAAACAAACATTTTTGTTTACTGTTTATTGTGGTATATTCCTTTAGCTTTCTGGTGATATGAAAAATATTGATATTACCTAAACCATTCTTTTGGATAACATGTTTTTATTGATTGATAACTTACATAAGTAATTGTGAGAAAAAATCATCTCCATTGCTCAAATTGCGACCCTCCAACTATTTGGAATTGACCAAGATGTAGTGTAGACACTTTGCACGCTGTTCTGAATCATGTCATGCGCAATTCGTCTCATCTCCAAGCCAATTCTGTCTTTCAATTCTTCTATGGTATCCAGTCTGTTAAAATACACCTTTGACTTTAAGTAACCCCAAAGAAAGAAGTCTAAGGGGGTTAAATCCGGTGAACGCGGGGGCCTCTCAATTGGACCTCGACGACCTATCCACCTTCCAGTAAAAGTGTTATCTAAAAACTGACGCACTGCTATCCCAAAATGAGGTGGGACCCCGTCTTGCTAGAACCAAACGTTTTTAGCAGAGATATCTTCATCTTCATTGTTCGGAAACATAACTGCTAAAGCTGGCACTAACTCAACTCGCAAAAACTGTAAATATCTTGCGGCCGTAAGATTTTCTTCAAAAAACGATCACCACTCATGCCTGCCCACACGTTTACTTTGCCTGGTCGCTGTGTATGGGCTCCAATGAGGATTTTCGCGTGACCAATACCAACAATGTACAGTTCCCTTTAAAGAAAATGTAGCTTCATCAGAAAAAACAATGTTCTTTAAAAAATTTGGGTTTTCATCGCACAAGGTCATCAACTGTTCACAAAACTGTAAGCGCCGATCTATATCGTCCTCATTCAATTCGTGGATTAATTGCACTTTGTATGGATGGCATTTTTTCTTTTTTCAATAGACGTACAACATAAGTTTGACTCACGTTATGATTTAAAGCCAGCTGCCTTGTCGAAAGCTGGTGGATTTCCTCATTCTCTAGAAGAATATTTAATTTGGTCTCGTTGCTTGTGTTAGGGCGACCAGATCGAGGGAGGTCAGCTACACTGCCAGATTCATCATATCTAGTCACCAATCTACTTACAGTGGATCTAGAAATTTGCTTTTCGGGATACTTGGCATTGAAAACATCACATGCTTGCTGATGAGTTCTCAGCCTATCACCATATCCAACCATCATCAAAACTTCTACGCGTCTCTTTCACTTAAACGTGGCATTGCATTCACTAGTTTTACTCTGTCTCAGAAGTGTCACAAAACTGAGGTTCCACACGTGCCAGGAATAAAAAAGTTATCGATACTTTACACAAGAAGGCCTGTATCTCTCTGTTGTTAAGGTGATTGTTTTTTTATTACGTTCTTTGTTTTGTTTTTATGACAAATGTTTTCATGCTAGTTAAAACAAAAATGTAGGCAACAAGATTTATCATTGCATAAGAAAGTGGACCATTACTCATGAATTTACGAAAGGTAGCTATTTTTACATAAAATGTCATTTTTCTAAAATAATGGCTCAGGTAATATCATTTTTTTATATCACCAGAAAGCTAAAGGAATATACCACCAAAAACAGTAAACAAAAATGTAGGTTTTCATTAAAAAAATGTATGATGATGTCATAACTCAGAAACTAATGACATCATAAATTTTGGTATAGTGACAAAATGTAGCATTTACAAAACTAAAATCGACCTGTTCGAGGATTTTGTGGATATGGATTTTGTGCGTTTCTTTAGGTTCACACTGTATATCTAATACATAGACAGTAATAGATATCAATGTATTTTAGCTATGGATATCTTTAGCATTGATCTTACTGTATCCTAAATGCCCTAAGCTTTTTTGAAGAAACTTTAATCCAGAATCTAATTTTCTGCCTTGATATAGGCTGGAATATGAATGTATTATAAATAAAAATCATATCTGACGCTTTGCTCCGGTGCCCTTGACCTTAGGGTTTATTTGCGTAGGAATTTGATTTATTGTTTCGTGTTTCTGGAGGGCAGGACTAGAAGCGAAACTTTTGCGGCAACGTTAATATCAGTGATTTAGTATTTGTGTCAATTTCAACAAGACCAATATTGGATACATTTCAGTCTCTAATAAATCTACATCCGCAGTTCGTTGATTTCTTATTTGCATATTATCCATATTGCGTTTGCCCTTTTATACAGGTTGTCTCTGTTGATCGGGTATAAAGATGATCATAATTTCCTCCTCATTTTCGAAATACAGGCTGTTGTAGATGGATGAGGCGCTAAGCCTCTCGACATACTTGAGGCACTGAACTACTTTTGAAAGTAATAAATAATGCAACGCTGAAAAAAAATCTGTCTATCGGTCAGTCTGAATTTTTTTTTGTGCGCACGATCTCTCAGGAACGGTTTAAGATATTAACTTGAAATTTGGTACACATGTGTACCATCACGAGATCTGGAACTAGATTATATTTCGCGCCAATTGTGGTGAAGGGTTGAGTGTTAAATAGGGGTAAATGAGGAAAAATAAGTAAAACTAGCTGATAAGAGTACAGATATTAGGAACTTGGTATAAATACTACACAGAGAAAAATGTGTGTGATATTTTACCACAATTGTAGAAAATTGTACTCCAAATTGGTCTTAAAATGGTGACAGGAACAATTTGTGCAAATAAATAATACATTTTTGGGGCAATGATTTTGTACAGTTTATGTATTAACATTGTTTGAAATTTTTGTACAAACTTAAAAATCATATAAATTGAATTCTTTACAAATTTGAATTATGGTTGCATAAAAATACATAATTTTATTCCACTTGTGGAACAAATCTCTGAACAGATTAAGTTAGTTTCTACAATTTGTGTGAAATTTCATTCACATCTAAACCTCTTCATTTGTAAAACATATTTACAAAAAATTGTGCTCTTAAGTGACACAATGTTTATAGTTTTTTAAGAGAATGTGTTTTTAGTTTTCCACAATTTCTAAATGAGAAATCCACAAATTGTATGTTTATTTTGCCAACTTTGTAATTCATTTTGCACAATATATGCACTTAATTCAAAGAAGCTGTTGAGTAATGTATGAACTGGGGTTAGTTTTGCACAATTTATTACTCTATAATCTCCAAATTATGTATATATTTTTTGGTTCACCGTGCACTCATTTCACACACTATATGTACCCACTTGATTTTAATTGTATTATTCTGTAACACAGATTGTGAAATATTATTTCCAAAATTGGAGGTATTCCTAAAGGATTTCAATAAAAAAAATTAAAGAATAAATATATTATTTTAACAGAACAACAATACATAAAAGAGCATGCATTTATATATTATCATATGGTAAATGAAAACATTTCTATTTTTTTAAATACAAGTAAATTTTATATGCATAAAGTTCTAGTTGAAAAGAATTAGGTGACTTACATTTATGCTTAAAATAAATCCATTTAATAATTCTAAATTGAAAGGCTTCCAGTGCTTCTTCTTTTTAGCTTCTATTAACGCAGTTTATAGTAATAAAGCTTATGTCGTAGTCACGTCACATTCTTAAAAAAAACAACATTTATCAGTTCATCACCAAAATCAAATGTATTGCTTACCATCAGAAGTGCTATCTTCGTTTTGAAGCAGTTCTTTTACAAGTTTGCCTTTTGGGTTTAGTTGTATAGGGACAGCTTTCTGTCGCTTCGCATAAGAAAACGAAATTATTCCCTAGCTGTAAACGAAATCAAGTATTAGAAGATAGGTATCATGCATTCTTCGCATATAAACAAGAAACCATTTTTATATTTATATGTTAACGAAGTTAATTTAAGAGAACATATATGCAAATCTGTAACTCTGTGTGAAATACTTACCTATGTGAATGCTGGAATTAGATCTAGGAAACCCCACTCGGTTAATAACTTTTCAACAAATTCCATCACAAATGTAAGTACTTGTATAATTCGGAAGTGTACGTCTTCACTTAACGAAATACCATCTGGATCTGATGCGTAATTGCCTGCGCGTATATGCGTAGCGTGGCCGGCGCGGTCAGTACAATTTTGAACCAATAAACTTTACGTGAAACAAATTAAACAATTATACAAAATTTTAAAACAATATCACCAAACTAATTGTGAATAGTATGTCATTAAATTGTGCAGTTTGTGCGGGCGGCATAGATTACTATTATTGTTCAGCGGACATAAATATATTGGGACTCCTACTTTCACAAGTTTATCAACAACCGTTTATAAAATAAAATCACATTTTTATGTTACACAAGTTGTGCAAATCCTTTAAACAATTACTTAAAACTAATTGTAAATAGAATGGCAACAGAATATATAGTTTGAGAATACTATTAACAATTAATTAAGTTAAATTTGCTATGATTTGTTGAGAAAAAAAAAAAATTTAACTCTAAATTTCGTCAATTTGTTGGTCGAAGTTTCCAATAAATTCATCGTAACTAAATCTTTATATTGGATAAATAAAACGCACAAGAATTATGCACAATTAAAATGTGTAAAACCATATAACGTTGTGCCTTAAAATTTTACAATTGTTTTAAAAAATGCAACAAGGCGTTGTTCCACAACATTGTGCAAAATGTTCCAAAGCGATTTCTCTCTGTGTAGGGGCCACGGCTTCAGATTTTGTTATTATATTTGTCAGCCCTTCCCCACCCCTACTCTATTATTAAAAGGGTTGATAAAATAAAATGTATGTATTCACATGAAATTTCTTACACGTATGTATTATAACAGCATTTGGTATTAGATTATATTTCGAGATGAATCCGTTGAAATATTGGGGATTAAGTAGGGATAAATAGGGGAAAGCAAGTTGGTAAAAGTACAGAAACTTGGGATTATGTATATATAGTAGAAGCCATGGCCTCAGATTTTTCTATTATATCCCCCTCCTCCCGCTAGCTCCACTCCATTATTAAAGGAGTTGATGAAATAAAATGTATATATTCACTTGAAATTTGGTACACGTATGTATGTATGTATTGTATTGTATTGATGTCTTATTGAGATGATTCCGTTTAGGGGGGGGGGGAGATATCTACCAAATTGATCAAAATGAGGAAAAAATGTCTTCATCGGATTTGAATGCCGATCATGCACTTTTATTATTATTATGTTTTACCTAATTGAATGGTTTGGGTCTTGCACTAGTAATTAGAACCATATCAAATCAATCATGGCACTCTATATTTGAAAATAAAATGGTAAACAGAAGAAAAAGTCAAGTGGGCTTAGTAACTCATCAAATAGTTCTTTCTTACTTGAAGTTTTCGAAGGAGCTCCAAAATGTGTTTCATATTAGGGCCGCTTCCAGAGAAATCAAACATTTGAAAAAGCCAGATAAATTGAGTCTTCTATCTTGATAATTGTGAAAATTGTGGCATTTACAATGATCCGTTATATCCGGTATGTCCATAGAAAATAAAATTATCTACATGCTGATGAAGTTCTGCTGAGTAAAACGGAATCATCCTACATATTACACATCAATAAGAAGCATATACTTGAAGAGCGGTGGGAATTTGTAATAATTAACGCTGAAACCATTTACATAAATCATAAATGATTTAACATAACGCTTCACACGTTTCGCTAGCAAAATTAACTTCATGGGAAATGTATTTTCTGACGATGCCGATTTGGTTGGCGAAATCCCAGTCACGTTTAGTTGCTTGAAAAAAGGTTATTGTAGATTTGGTATATAAAAATGTAAATATGTTCTTAAATTGATAAACACATTTAAGGAGAAGCCCTTACAACCAAGCATTCCATGGCTTTCCGTGATGTGTGATTAACAGTTTTCAAAGTTAAAAACCTTTTCAAATATTGTGTCGTGCGGTTCTATCCTGAATACATTTTTATTCCAAATGTGTTTAGGACAGGAATGATCCTGTATGTTACACATTAGCAAGAAAATTGAGCCACTACCCCCACAGACTTATGATGCATGTGTTTGCAAATCTAGATGACCTTTTCAATTCTATTGTGCCGTGTGGATCTATCCTAAATACATTTTTGTTTCAAATGTATTCAGGACAGGAATGATCCTGTATATCACACACCAGCAAAAGATATATTCCTCAAGTGAGGTTGGAATCTTTGATGACCGACACTAAAATCGTTTACATAAATCCTAAATTTTTAAGCATAACGCACCACCAGTTTCGCCAGCAAAGTTAACATCATCAGCTATCTTCTGACGATACCAACTTGATTAGCGAAATGCGTGTCGATTACAGTATGTAGACTGCACACTCTATTCGACACTGTACAATACCATACAGTGTAGTATTTTGTTTGAGAAAAGGTTATTATACGTTATAAATAAAGGCGTCGTAAAATATGTCAATAAATCGATAAACATATTTAAATTTAACAAGCCCTTACAACCAGCATTACATGGCTTTCCGTGATATGTGACTAACAGTCCTCAAAGTTAAAAACCTTCTCAAATATTGCGTCACGTGGAGCTAGCTTGAATACATTTTTATTTGAAGCCAGCAGACTGGCAAGGAATATGCTATACTTTGTTATATGAGCAGGACGGAGTAAGGCTTCACTGTTTGGTTTTAGACAAACAATAAAGCCTCGGCAACCGTATTACTTCAACTTGCACATCTTTATTTAAATAGTCAAAATGTGTGCACGTCTTCTTCAAGAGGTTATTGATGCATGTATTTGTGAGATCCTCGACGAATACCGAATTTACATTAAAGGCTGACAAGTAAATTTCTATGCAAAATGTATGAGCAATATGAGCATACCGAACGAAATGATAAAATAACATTTTCGTATTATAGTGGAGTCATATGAGCAGCAATTTTAGTGATTAAAGGATTAATTCTAAACATCAAGGCTTTCTTTTCCTGCTAAGTTTCCAACCATACAGATTTCGGCACTTGCGTTGGCCATTTTTTGCCTATTTTTAAACATGTTTGTGTTTTTTTTTTTTTAGTTTTTCTTGAATAACTCAGCTTCCTTACATCAGATCGAAGTTTTAAAAAAGACGAGTTAGTTGTTCACAATTAAATTCTCTACAACCCAGTGTGGTCGATTTTACCCCTAGCCTATAGATAACCTCAGAGATATCCAAGATGGCGGGAATTAAAATGTTGTATTTTCTTGATATGTTCTGTTCCTATATATTTTTTTAAAAACCGCTACCCAAGGAATCACTACTTCCACATCCAGATTTTTCGTCCAAGTCGCTTTAAAGGAAACATCTTAACTATATTTGCACTCTGGTATGTGGAAATGATTGGTCATAGAATTTTAATAATATTTTGGGGAGATGTCATAGAAAAATTTGAGACGTTGGTTTCTACCATATACGTTAAAAATGATGTTTCTAGACTCTTATCTACTTATTTTCCCCTATTCACGACCTCCCACCTCCCACCCCTTCAGCGGAATCATCTCAATCAGATGTCATTACAATACATACGTGTACTAACTTTCAAGTAAATATCTCAATTTTATGTTATGGACACCTTCAATAATTGTGTGGAGGTGGTGGGTCTGGGGGATAGAAAAATATTGGAAAGAATTCTGAGGCCTTGATTTCTAGTGACTACATCCCAAGTTACTGTACTCTTACCAGCTTGCTTTACTTATTTTTCCCTATTTACCTCTACTCACCCTCCACTCCTTCAACGAAATCATCCCAAAATATAATCTAGTTTTAGATTTAGTTATAATACGTACGTGTACCAAATTTCAAGTGTAAATCTCAATTTTATTTATCGACCCTTTTAATAAGAGAGTGGGGGGATGGAAAATATTATAGGAAAACCTGGGGCCTTCGCTTCTGGCATATACACCAAATCCTAAGTTCCTGTGCTCTTACCAGCTTGCTTGACTTATTTTTCACTATTTATTCTTATTTAACCCCCAACCCTTCAACGGAATCATCTCAGAATACAATCTAGTTCCAGATATCGTTATAATACATACGTATACCAAATTTTAAGTGAATACAATTTTATTTTATCAACCCCTTTAATTGTAATGAAACATAGTCTTTATAGAATTTTGCAAACATCAGAAAATACTATCTATGAGAACTAAAATTCAAATTCAAATTTATTCAAATTAGTATATACACCACATTTAATACAATGGTAATAAACAGTATATTTATGGATTTGTTTAAATTAGAGATAGGCACCTAAATGATTTAACATTTGCATGTGCCTTGATTTTTTTATTTGAATACATCTTACACTAGATACTAAATAATATAAGATTAAATATAAACTAAAACTAGCAACCAAAACTTATGAAGCACTCAGAGGATTTTACGAATTGTATTTTATTTATTAAATAAAAAAGAAATATTTTTTTCTAAAAAGAGATTCTGGATGAATCGAAATTAGTGCTTATAAAATGTCTACATTCTTTATTAAACCTTTTAAGATTAATCAATTGCTTGATTTAATTGGTAATAAGTTATACAATTTAGGGGCTAAGTATTAAAATGATCTTAGTCCAATATTTTTATTTACAACAGGTATTTGTAGGCTTTTATGAACTTTACCCCCAGTTTCATGCTGATGGGATATGAAATTTTGTAAATGCTTATTCTTTTGTAAATATGAACACCAAGATAAGATGTACAGTGAACGGCCATTAAGAATATCTTCTGTATACAGTAAATTCGTAGGATAAAAGCTAGACTTTTTAAAACTTATTTTTAAGATGAAGTTTTGTATTACATTTAGCTGTTTTAGTGTATTGTTGTAAAGCCCTCCCCAAGCAATAATGCCATATCTAATTAATGATTCCATCAGTGACTTATACACCATTATTACAAGATTTTTCCCTAGAAATTCTCTTATCGAGTAGAATTTATGTATTAGTTTTCTTATGTTTGATGCCAATTTCTTAATATGATTGTCCCATTTGAAGTTTTGATCAATTATAGATATTTTGCTTGCGGTTCTTCTAGAATTTCCTCCGTACAGTTAAGTCAGGTCTATTAGCTGATATTAACGAAGAAAAAGCTACGTAATGTGTTTTTTTTATATTTAGTGATAATTTGAAAGTACTCAACCAATTAGGTATGTACTTTTTTTACACTCTTTATAACTTTTTCTTTAACGAAGTTCCAAAAAGAGTCTTGGAATAATAAGACTGTGTCATCAGCAAAAGAAATAATGGTACCCTTTATGTCTAAGTTAGTTAATAAGTTTGTATAAATTAAAAACAAAATTGGACCAAGCACAGTGACTTGAGGAAGGCCTCAAAATATAACTTAGTTCCAGATGTCGTTATAACACATAAGTGTACCAAATTTCGAGTGGATACCTTAATTTTATTTTATCAAAATCTTTAATAATAGAGTGGGTGTGGTGGGGGGTTGAAAAATATTATAAATAAATCTGAGGCCTTGGCTTCTACCATACACATCAAATCACAGGTTCCTGTGCTCTTACCATATTGCTTGATTTATTTTCCCTTATTTAACGGAATCCCTTCAACAGAATCATCTCAAAATATAATCTAGTTCCAGATATCGTTATAATACATAAGTATACCAAATTTCAAGTGAATATCTCAATTTTATATTATTAAACCATTAAATAATGGAAAGAGGGTAGTGGGGAAAGGTTGAAAATATTATTAAAAAAACTGAGGTCTTAGCCTCTAGTATATACACCAAATTCCAAGTTACTGTATTCATACCAGCTTGCTTCACTTATTTTCCCCTATTTACCCCCGTTTAACCCTCAACCTTTCACTGGAATTAGCACAAAATATAATCTAGTTCCAGATCTCGTCATGATACATATTTTTTATTTATTTATTTTAACGTATTGGCAAAGTTTAGCTAATGCTATTCCACCACTTAACCAGGACATATGTGTACCAAGTGTCAAGTCAATATCTTAAACGGTTGCTGAGATAACGTGCGCACAAAAAAAGTTACAGACCGACCGACAGACAGGCAGAAAGAAATTGTTTTTTTCGCGTAATAAAACTAGGGAAATATTGCACTAATAGTGATTTATAATTGTGCCAAATTTTGTTTGAAAGTATTAGGAGGAACGATTGCAGAGAGCGTTAGTATGAAAACAGTATTTTGCTTCCCTGTTTTGGGCAAGCCATCGCAGAGCATTTATTTCAATTGTAGCGTTTCATAAGTTTCATAGTACTTTATAATACTTATCGAAAAATCATAGCATAATTGAAAAAAAATTGTTAGTGTTTTTCAAAGTATTTTTTCGAAAATTTTTAAAGCTTTTAAAAACAGATTGAAAACTTCTACAATGCAACTGCGATAGATATGTGTTCGTTTAATGAATGTAAAAGTTATATAGAAGCAATGTATGAATTCAATTCTCAAAAAAAAACAAGAATTGTCTGCGATGGCAAGTTTTTACTAATCGCACAAAGGAATTAACGGTTCTTCTATCAACTAAAGATGCTGCTCTAGAGCAGGTACATAATGGATGTTTGATGGCGATAAATTGCCGGAAGAATATGGTTGGAAGATGGCCAAAATTGGTTTTCCGATCGGATTGCAGCAACAAATTAAACCACTACCCGACAGTCTTATGAAACACATTGCATGTGGTTGCAAAACTAGATGTCAGACAAAAAAAAGATGGGCCTTAAATGCTCAAGAGACCCCGCAATTTTTAAATGTAATTTAGGTTTCACTCCCATGAGCTCAAATCTTGCACAGAGGTAGTTCATGACATGCTGATCAGACGTCTCCATGGTCACAAAAAATTTAGTGACATGATTTCGAGATTTTAGTAATAGAAAAATCAGGTTCACCCCTTATGAGGCCTGTCCAGGTCTACAGTTCGACCCCTGATCATCCGTGACCGTCATCTTTAGTCAAGAATATTGGCCCCACATTCTCCTTTAGGTATAAAGTGCACAAATAGTGACAAAATTTTTTACAAATGTGTCCGAAGATGCTTCCTGAAGGAACTACGGCTCTCCGAGGATGGCCCCTAAATTGAGATTTTAACTGATTATCTGGGAAATAATTTTGCTAACTTTGAGATTCGGTTCACGATTTTGCTTTATTAAGTCTTATTGCTTTTTTCTTATTTTCAAAAGATTAAAATGTCAGTATATTGCTAATTGTTAAAAAGCAAATTAGAAATCAATGATTTCTCAGAGTTGGCTAAACTAAATTGTCAATTATCTCAAAACAATAAGTTTGTGTCTTGACTTATTCTTGCATAATACCATACATTTGTTTCCCTACTAATATATTTCTTATAGATTTTGCCCTCCATAACGTAATACATTTCCAACAATAGATCGATATTACATTTAGTACTTATCAAGATCTTACCATTCTTTACCTCATTTACTCTCCGTCAATATGTTCTGGTCAAAGTGTTTTTAGGAAAAACAAAAATGCATGCTTTCAGTAAATAAGGTGACAATGCTATGGCTACAACATTTATTCTTTATTTACGGTTTCTATCTATTGAATTCTTTACGTTTATTCAGCTGAGAAAACACTCAGCGTCATTGTAACTAAAGCTTTGTCTGCTGATATAGATTATTAAATGACCAGAAGATTTCCGGATAGGGTTTAATTAACTTGTTGTCATGTCGTAAGGAATTAACTGTATTTGAGAGTATCTAATTGCATTTATAGCTTCATTGCAATTTCATCTAACGACCGATTTCGATCAAAGCTTATTATCCAAGAACGTCCTTTGATAAACGTGATACGATTGTTTGATCAACATAATGGTTTGTAACATTCAGTCAGTATTTCGCACGTTTGTTGATTTTAACTGAAAATTATTTCCAGTCATTAAATTATTCGTTTTGGGTAAACATACTACGGAGCAATCATTTTCATGCAGATAGACCGTATCTGTCGGACTTTATCAGAAAAACAAATTTTATATCAGCTCTTTTCGCGATATCAGTTTTTATGAAAAATATTACTTCTGCAGCTTCAACAGTTCATATTATCTTTTTAAAAAGTGTTAATATAACTAGACGTATTTTGAAATATTACATTTTAAGTTAGCTTTGGCTGAATCCCAAAGAAAATGTGCTAGTGTGCACCTATTACATAGTTACTATATTACATATTATTACTCCTCGTAAATACGCAGACAGAGTACAGCATTTGATTGGCTGGTATCCAAAATCGTAAATATCGTTTGTAGAGAAACAAAATTGGTAAAGGGATTTACATGGAACTTTCCTCTTAATTTATACACGGCGGCGGTGGTTTTAAGAAATTATTAATTACGAAACGCCATAATATGAGAATAATAATCGGAATGCAGTTATCACTAGTATTACAAAGAGAATCCGATACATTTTGGTCAAAACTATACAGACAGCAAAAATTTAATATTAAATAAAAGGTGGCATATACGGAAGGCGTGCGTACTGGTATATTATTTAGCCAGCGATAATTTTAGTAATAACTCGATTATAACAATAAATATTAAAATAATTGTTTGAACAACTTCCACACTATTCAAACATCTCAAATCACCTTCCTACCATCAATAATAACGAACCATTCTATTTTATTTTGCGCATTGCATCGATTAGACAGGCTAGGCATGAAGATAAAGGTGATTGGTGTAAAAATAAATCACTAGGGAGTTATAATAAATCACTCTATTTGTTTGTGGATAGGATACTAGATAAATATCTTTACAAATTTCAACCATGGTTGAATTATATCTTAGGATGACCACCCTATATATTTCTCAATAAAACTATAATAGGTGTCTTCCATGCCAAAATAGTGTTAACTATATGCCAAGTATTATTCCTTCTATCACATTTTTAGTAGCACATCCACGTAGTGGAGTGGAAGTATAGTAGTAGATATAACATTTTCAATATATAACCTATACAATGTCATGAAACATGGAAATTTTTAATTTGAGCAAGAAAAAATTAGTTCATCTATTCTATAAGTGGTAAAAAATTGTTCAAAACATTTTTTAATGGATCTAGAATATCACGAAACGTGGAAATTATAATTTGAGCGAAAAAAAAATTTCCAGTGACAGTCTAACTATTTCTCTGGCAGTAACGTTAACTACCTACCAAATTTGATTGTCCTCCATCAAGTAGTTTTTTAGTTAATGCACTAACAGACAAACAACAGACCTACAGAGAGACAGGCAGACTGACCCGATTGAAAATACATTTTCGTAATCTACATGATCTGAAAAATAAAAATCCGAAGAAATCTAGGAGAGTGATTTTTTCGAATGCAGAACTTCCCTTCGGTATTCGAGGAAAGTAAAAATCATATCATTGTATTAGTAATGAAAAATTTTGAATGTCCGTCTGTTCATCCGTCTGTCACATTTTTCGTGAGAACGATGACTTAAGAAACAAAATAGTCCGATTGTACTGAGACCCCGTACCAATTACATGGAATTTTGGGTTTCAGTAGATTTTAATGGAACAAGTGTCATTCGATAGATTATAGCTACCTGATCAAAATCATTATGAGCGCGAGTCTGTTAGTCAATTTTCTCGGAGCATAGAAGTAGTTAATTTTCAGTATTCAATAATAGGACTTTAAGAAGCACCTTTTGATGTATATTGTAGTAAGCAGTGGCATTCGACAGATTATGGCTTATTGATCAAAGCTCCTTATGAACGCGAAGCCCATTATTTATATTTTCAATGCTACAGAGTGGATTTTCAGTATTCGATAATAGAATTTTCTATTTGCAATTTAATAAATATGGTAGAGTCCTAACACGCGCCATTTCATGGAAAATCGTGGGACGTGGACGTCGGAATAGTTGAAAAAAAGATACGTGAGAACACGTGCGATTTTTTGCAGAAATAGTTCTATCTGATGTCAAATGAAATGGAAATATAAAAAGGCGCACGAGGGAGCCCTGCCGGAGCTCGAGAAATGGGCCCAAATTCGTCGATAAACTGACTTTTTAAACACAAAAAGAGCGGGGTAACAACTTAAAAGTTGTGAATATATGTTCATTGTATGAACTGTTTATAATAAAAATATTTAGGCACATGCCGGAGGACTGCAGAAAAAGATATATCGGGTTTTCTCAAAAAAATTTGGTGTTTTTTTTTGGGTTATGAAAAAAGGTGATTTTCAAATGGCTGCCAAAAGTCTGCTTGATGTCAGATTGACTTGAAGTTTTGACTGTAGCTCTAGTACTCCCCAAAAATCTTAGAACCAGATTTGCCACACGTTTGAGTCCTTTGTTGCCTTCTGACAATTCTTTGAATTATACCTTTGAACCTATCTATCTACCTATATTTGAAGATCTAGCCAAAATTCTCATTATTATGTTATTTAACTCCGACGGCTCTGTAAGGTCTCAAATTACAAAATATTTTGTCTACGTAACTAAATAATATCAATTCTCTTTTTAAAATTACAGTACATCTAGACATTACAAACTACAATGTCCCGTATTAATAAACTTTTTACCACGATTTTTTTATATATAATTTTTAACTATTGTTTATTAATGAATTTTTTTACTGTTACATTTTTATTGAACAGATTGTGGTAGTTGTTTAACAATAATAGCTGTTTTTTCTCTTGTGGAGATATTCAATCACTATATAACAAATTTCTAATGTAAGATACTGTTAGTTTGCCATACACAAATTGTTAATTTTTAATGTTGTCATAAAATTGAAAAAAAATTTTTGTTGTAATTTTTTTTTTATTTCTTCGACAAAATTATGTCTATATTCTTTGTCAAACAACGAACATAGATTCAATGTCTAATAATTTTTTCACTGCTTTGTCTAAATATTTGTTATAAACAAATGTATTTGTTCCAGGTTTGAAAAAATATTTTCCTTTGTATTTCATTGAGTCGGTGATTTTGTGAATTTTCAGAAATTTTTCTTAAAAAACATTTTTTATTGTTCACATTTCATTTCTTCAGTCTTCAATTGTTTAAATAATGTTATGAAATCACTTTATGCTCAAAATTCATGGTTTATGTTTAAATATTCATTGTTTATTTAACAAACAATTTAATAGAAACAATTTTGAACATTAAATGTCACCCATGAATAATTAAGATACAAGTCCAGACTTTATTTACTGGAATTGCGTGCTTTTTAAGAATGTTTTTCATTTATGCTCTCTATGAATTTTTTCGAGAGATTGGCAAAAGACTGGAACTCACATTTGTGTTTACTTAATTTTTTATAATTTTACAATTTTTGATGGTGCGTTTTTTATTTATTACCCTCCGGGGGTTCTCATTCCGAATCGAATCCTCTATATTTTTTTGCCTCATCGAATAAGAATCGATCATTTTTGGAATGCTTGTTGATGCATTTATATAAATTTATATTTATTATATTAAGCATATGCATAAACGCAGCTACATTTTGGAACGGAAATGCAACGCTGGCGTGTTTATTGATGCTGTCAATCGTTTAATTAATTGAAAATTTCGCTATGAATTTAACTACCGTTCGGATTTTGTGAAAGTGTCAAAGACAGTACAAACACATTTTATCGACAAACGAGTTTAGTTTTACCTTCGGTTCGACACGAATAAAGTTGTTAAATAAATATTGTGAGTACTCAATGAAAATAGGAATAGCGTACAGAGAAATCAAACTAGACGCGTGTAATTGGAAAAGCATGTAACCAACTTTTATTTAAAAATAAAATGTAAATATGAATCTAAATAAATGAATTCTTCTTTAACTCAAGTTTTACAGATGATTTGTTTTAAGTTTGAAGTACTATCCATAATTATATAAAATCTTATTATGATCTTTTCCAAATCATGCATGCCTTCAGAATCAACGTAACACAAACATTATTTTTTTTTAGATTGTAATATCTAAAAATGTATTTTTTATCTTTCAATTAAATTTTTTTCATTCTCAAAAATTCATCAATTTTACGATTTACTTAATTTTTTTTTAATATAAGAAAATGAACGTAGACGTATGTGAAAATGTCCAATTTATGATTTTAAGTGTGGTAACATAACTGAAAGATCATTAAATATTGACTTTATTGAACCTTTCTAACATAAAAAACTGCCCAAGGAATTGCTATTTTCACATACAGATTTTCCATCCAAGTCTCTTTAAAGGAAAACATTTTGACTATAATTGACTCTATTATGTGGAAATATTTGATGATATAATTTTACTAATACTTGAAGCAGATGTTATAAAAAAAATTGAGGCGTTGGCTCTTAGCATATACTCCAAAAAGGAAGTATCCGGAATCTTATTAGCTTACTCTAGTCATTTTCACCAGTTTACACATCAGATGTCATTATAATACACATATATCAGATTTCAAGTGAATATCTCAATTTTATTTTATCAACCCCTTTAATAATGAAGTGGAGGTGGTGGTGGGTTTGAAAAATATGATAAAGAAATCTGAGACTTTGACTCCTACTATATTCACCAAATCTCAAGTTTCTGTACCTTTACCAGCTTGCTCTGCTCATTTTCCTCTATTTACCAATACTTACCCCCGACCCCTTCAACGGAATCAACTCAAAATATAATCTAGTTCCATATGTCGTTATAATACATACCTGTACCAAATTTCACGTGAATGTCTCAATTTAATTTTATCGGTCCCTTTAATAATGGAGTGGGGGTGGGAGGGGTTGAAAAATATTATAAAAAAATATGAGACATTGACTTAGAGTATTTACACCAAATCCACGTTTTTGTACTCTTACCACCTTGCTTTACTTATTTTCCCCTATTTACCCCTACTTACCTCCGAACGCTTCACGGGATCATCACAAGTTATAATCTAATTAGAGATGTGTTTATAATTCATACATGAACCAAATTTCAAGTGAATGTTCCAATTTGATTTTATCAACCGCTTTAATAATGAAGTGGGAGTAGTGGAGGGATGCAGATTATAAAAAAAATTGAGGCTTTGGCTTCTAAAATATACACCAAATCTCAAGTTTCTGTACTTTTACCAACTTGCTTTACTCAATTTCCCTTATTTACCCCTATTTACCCCCCAACTCTTCACCGGATATGTTCAAAAAACAATCCAGGCCCGCATCTCGTTA
The DNA here is from genome assembly GCA_963583905.1 of Stenurella melanura. NCBI lineage: Eukaryota > Metazoa > Arthropoda > Insecta > Coleoptera > Cerambycidae > Stenurella > Stenurella melanura. The sequence continues at coordinate 135,366,866 of OY757313.1, read as the reverse complement.
TAATACATACTTGTATAATATTTCAAGTCAATGTCTTAAACCGTTCCAAAGAGAACGTGCGAACAAAAAAAGTTACAGACAGGCAGAAATCTTTTTCTCGCTCAAATTTAAAATCTCGACGTTTCATGATATTCTGAACATATTTCAACAAAAAAAAATTCTGTTACGATTACTATACTTCCAATCCACTACGTGGATGTAAAAGTAAAAGAAGGTAATTCTTTATTCTACTTCGAAACAACTGATTATAATAAAATCCAATTACCGATTTTCAGTCGAATCAAACGACAAATGATAAAACTCCTCCACCATATTGACGCCGCCATTTTGAATTTTTTAATTTCAGTTACATATTTAGAATTTCCGAGCTGAAAAATCACTAGACGCGAATTTAATTTGATTTTAAATGACAATAAACTGTCTGCCATCTTGGAAACGTCATTTTAAATTTTTCTAAAAAAATGTCAAAATGTATTTTCGTGTTAACCATATACAGCATGGTTCTTAGCCCAAACGCTTAAACTTAGGGAACGTTAGCTTATGATGAATAATAACTAATAATAAAAAAAAATATAGTAAAAGATTTTTAGTTGCCGAAATAATATCGTGAAATTTAGAAGAAAAATTTTGACAGTTGTGAATTCCAATTCCAATTCCCTGTACTTGTTCCCTGTAGCAGTTGTTATAGTTCGTATTCGAGATTTATTTTCACGAACACATTAGAAAACATGGAGCATAATTTCTCCAATGAAAAATATATGGAAATGATATATACTGTGATGTATACGGATATGAATAAGAAGTAAGACAAAATTCAGTGGCGGCTGCTAGCGCTGGACAACATATGTGGTTTTTTCATGATGGTGCTTTAGTATACTGCAGAACCAAGTGTGGCAACATTTGGATAATGTGTTTCCCGAAATATGGATAGGCCGATGTCCAATTTCCTGACCCCCTCGTTCGGCCGATCTTGATCTTCTTGATTTTAAATTTTTTTGGACACATAAAAACTGTGTACGTTATGGAAGTCAACACTAAGGAAGAGTTGGTAAATCGCATACGTGTTGCAACTGCGACAATTCGACAACAGCCAGGTTTAGGCCGTTCGTGTGGGGAGCAATGGAGCTGAAACGTGCATTGAAAATGGCGAAAACGACATTGAACTACTACTACTATTACTATGATGGCCCTATAGCCATATCGAGCCTTGACCTCCTCAATCCTCTTTCTTCACCCATACCGATCTACCGCTGCATGTCTCCAATTTCCTATACCCAGTATTTCTTCGGCATCTTTTCGTGCCCCGTCTTCCCAGTGCAACTTCGGTGTTCCTACCGGTCTCTTTCCTTCCGGTTTTCCCGTGAGCACCTTTTTAGGGATCCTGTCGTCTGGCATTCTTTGGACATGTCCTGCCCGTCTCGGACGCATCAGCTTTATAAGTATTGAGACTTTGGGTTCTACAAATAACTGGTATATTTCATGGTTCATGCGTGCTCTTCAGTAGTCCCCGTCGTTCACTGGGCCAAGAATCTTTCTCAAAACTTTCCGTTGGAATCGGTCTAGGAATTCCGAGTTTTTGGCGTTTAGTATCTCGATTTTAGGATGGGCAATGTCGAATGGTAGGTTCTATTTGCTGCCTGGATCCTTTTCTAATCTCATTAGTTGCATCATTGTCGTGTGATATGTTTGTGCGGAAGTAGGTGAAGTTTTTCACTACTTCAAAATTGTAGTTGTCAAAGGTGATGTTTTGATCTAATCGATTGTATTGTTGTCTGCTTTGGAGTAGTAGCTTGGTTTTTTGTTCATTGATGTCTAGACCTATTTCCTTTGCCGTACTTTCTATTTCTGTGAAGAGTTCCCTTACGGACGACAGTATTGTCCTTGGCATTATATTCATTGATTTGATCTGTTTATTACTGTTAAGGTTATATGTATGCTAGTTTTTCTAACGACGCTTTCCAGTGCTAAACTAAAGAGAGTTAGTGCCAGCCCATCTCCGTGCTTCAGTCCGTGTAACCCTAAAGGCTTCACCTGTTTCTCCATCCACCTTTACCTGGCATTGGGTGTTACTCATGGTCAATCTTATTAGCCTTACTAGTTTTGATGGTACACTAAAGGCTAGTAGTATTGCGTATAGCTTTTCTCTTTTTATACTATCATAGGTTTGTTTAGAGTCAATGTAAATTTGATAGAGAATTTTTCTTTAATTTGTGAATATTTGATCTGTGGTAGATCCATCTGGTCTGAAACCTGCTTAATATTTGTAAACAGCTTTGAAAAGTTGAGGTGAATTTTTAATTTTTTAAATTTACTTACTGGATTACCTACGTAAATAAAAAAATGTTACTAAACTGGCTGGATGTGGTTCAGAATCAACTTGCAAGATTTGAACTAAACACATTAACAAACTTGATGTTGTAAAAAGCTTGTAAATATGTTTTAATCGATGTTTGAGTTCATTGTGTTATGAAACGGATTTTTGTTCAAAAAATATTTTTCTACGATGATTATTATTAAACAGTTGCCTTTTTACAATATACCCAGTTTTTTTTAATTAAATAGGTATAATAATGTCAAATAGTAGTTTTTTTTCAATCATCGCGTAATATTTCTCATTTAAAAATGCAAGTAGTAATTTTCCCGTAAATTGGTTCCCAGCTGTTTTCTTGTAAAGCAGGATATTCCCGCATTTTCCGGAATTAATCCAAAGAATGTATGCCGTTGGAATCATACTCCTGAGTACTTTAAAAGCTGAGAGTGATAAAGCACAAAGTTTGCATTTTCAAATATTTACTCTGAAAATTTAATGGATCATTAGAAGGTCTCCATAGACTTGCATCGCAGAAGGATGCCGCAGTTCGTGCAACCCCTCGATGATGTATCTCACAAAAATCAACCTTTAAGACCGCTAAAAGCGTCGAAATACGTTCATTAATAGGAGATTCTAATGTATATGGAAATATTAATTAGTAAAGTATTTTTAAATTTTAATAAGCGCGATAAACATTTTCAGTGCAATGTAATTAAAAGTGTGCTGAAAGCCGCTTCGGTGATGTATTCGGCTAACTGGAAATATTGATCTTAGTTAATGAACTTTTCGGTCGAAAAACTTGGGTTGATTATTCTAGTCGCGTTAAAAAGGATTGAGCCAACTAACGACTAATGGTGAATAATTGCTTTTCCTAGAAAAAGAGGCTGAAAAACACCGTTCTTATTTCACCAGTAACGATTCAAAGCTAGGTAACTAACCAATTAGGCTTTATTGCGCTAATGACGACGAGCATATGCAATATGCAGTTAATTCTCGACGTCCCGGACCCCATTTATTTTCAATTATAAAAAATTACCATATTTGATGTGAATGATTTAGAGAATTTATTTAATGACTCGATTTTGTTGTTAATTTTGAAAGTTGTAGTAATAGAACAGTCACACATTATTTGTAATATATATGATTAAGAAAAAAACTAAAAACCCTACTGCAGCCAATCCTATCCAGCAAAACTGTATTAACATTACCGGAAATATATTGTATTCTATATACCCATGTTTGGAGCCGTAGGTCATCCAAGGCATACACCGCCGTGATAGTTGAAGAGCATAAAGGAGCGGGATCTGTTTAACTGATCCTATAGATACGCGTGAATAACTCTTATTAAAAAAGAACTAGATAAACGTTGTTTATTCATAACTCCTTAGTCTACTCAAGGCTTAGCTATAACATTATTACCTGGGGTCAGTCACAAGAAATTAACGAGTCTTTATCATGCAAAAGCGTATAATCAGAATAATGTTCAATCTTTCATGCAGATAGAGCTGCCGTGACACTTTCAGAAATAAGAGAATTATGACCACACCCTGTATATATCTATTTAAAATTTTATTTTTAGTTCAATAAATGAACCCAGTGTGGATGACTGGATGTTATAGTTCTGCTCATGTATATAAAGGGTTGAAAGTACGTGGCAAAGAAAACAATAAAGATACCGGCGTTCCGGCTAATTAGTGAAATGTCGAGGAGGGATAGGGCTGGCCTTAGTTTTTCCTAAACACTGATAATTATAGTATGCCTAATTGCTAATAGGCCAACTATTAAGGGACGGGTCAGACGCAAGATGAGGTAAAAGACAGAGCCGGATTATCGGTATTGTGGAATTAGAAATATCTACACGCTCATTAAAACACATCTAAGAACTAACTGCTGCCAGCTGCCACGACTTGAATAGCCCATGACTTTCTGTCTCGCTTTATAAAATAAGAGGTGAAAAACGGACGATGTTGCCAGCGCCTTTTACCTCGTCTTGCGTCTCTTGCGCCGACCTTTTACCGGTTACGCATACTATAACTTGAACAATAATTTATACTTCAATAATCAATTATTTATATCAAATAGAGAAGTGTTAAAAGAGGTAATTATTAATTTATTACTGTAGACGTTTAATTTTAATTTTAATCATATGAAACTAATTTAAAAAAATTTATAGTACAATACTAGTAAAAATAATATTAATATACAGTATATTACTGGTAACCGAAAATAAATATTGTTACTTCTCAGCAAGAACCGCATGGAGGTATGGGTAATTCTTGCCAGTAAAGGAAAGAATATTAATAACAAAAAAAATTGCAAATATTAACAAAAATAAAAATTAAATTTCTATGGAAATAAGACAAATATTTCTTCTAACTTAACTTAATACTTACTTAATTCTCAATATTATAAATTAGTGAAAATAAATAAATAAAGCATTCGATAGGAAAAATAAAATCAAATATTTTAATTTCAACGAAATAAATTAACGGAAAATTCTTACCAAATAACAATACGAAATATAGCATAGAATTCGTCGCTATTATACACTATAAAGGCAACGTAATGTAATTATTATTTTTTAAATAATTATGTAATATTTCGCAGCGAAATTAAGGTTCTGACACACTTTTCATATTTCAGATTACATGTGCGAATGAGTTAACTTGTCCCCCATTTAGAGCGAAAGGCGGAGTTTCGCCTTTCTTTGCAAATTTTTCATCCCATTTTATAGATGAGAACAATCATAACAAAAGTTAAAGATTATCGAATGAAATAAATAACATATTATCAATATTGATGACCTGACCTAAAGGCTTGTCGCGAGTATACATTAAAATAATCCTTCTTCTGCCGAATTAGATACTTTTGATCTTCTCGCAAAAAGTTTTTTTGTCAGGCCATGAACATTAATAAAATGATGTTATTTGTTTGATTCGATCATTCTTAACTTACCATTCGCACTGGATTCACTACGGCCCGGCCTAAATCAAATAACGTAATTTTTTTCTACTTTTAACGACATTTAAAAAAAGCTTATTATTTATGACATTTCTAAATCACATTTTAATACATTTATTTAATAACACTTGAAACATCTTTAAAGAAATATTTTTTGTTTCAGGTACTGCGCCTATTAATAACCTATGTAATTAAGGAGAAATTGAGGGGTGAGTTGCATAATCTTATGTTATACATATACAGTGAGGCTCATAAGTAACGGATGAATTCATTGTCTGCGTAATTTACAATTTATGATTAAAATTTAATTTAATGAAACGAGGGTGCATATGATAGCTCATTTGAAAGGGTTTTTAATTCTTTTTCTTCTAAGTAAACAAAAGAACATGAAACAGTTTAAATCAAATTTCAAACTCGGCGCTCGTTGCTTCTTGACAATAATGAAGCAGCTGCCGAAAAATTTCTACTCTACTAACCGTAGACTGAGATATGCGACGGACAGGATACTTAGTATTAAAAATTTCGCATACCAGCTTCTGCGTTCTTGTTTTATCACCACATCCTAATAATATCAAAATTTCAATTCTTTGGGTAACGAAAAGACTTATCGTTAAAATAATTATCAACTTGACAATCAGAGATAAATAAGCAGAATCATAAGTTTGCACAGATGTAGCAAATGAAGATATTATTATTTTTTCTGATATGTAAAAGGAAACTCTTTTTACTTCTTTCTTTTTATTGGGTATTTTGCTATCTGTGTATCAGAAAAAACGATATATGTAAATTGAATGTTGTGACATGACAAAAAAATCGGCAAAGGTATTTAGACAGAACTTCCCTCTTTATTTATACAGGGTGGGCGTAGTGGTAAAAATATATACCTACAAACAATTTTTTAGGATAAATTTTAAGCTTTTTTTACAAAAAAAACTTTTGATTTTTTTTTTTTTCAAAAAATGTTTTGAAATAAGTTAGAAGGTCATGAAACGTGAAAATTTTAAATTTGAGCAAAAAAAAAGTTTCATTATATTTTTTGTGGTTTAAAAAATTTTGAAAATCTTTTATTTTCAAAAAAAAAAATATTCAAGTAGATTTAGAATGTCATGAACGTGGACATTTTAAATTTGAGCAAAAACAGAATGTTTCCATTATTTGTTTCTTTTAGACGGTCCACCCTATATATTTTTTAGTGAAAGTCTTCCATTCCTTGGTTGTCATCCATCAAGTAGTTTTTTAATTAATGCACCAACAGACAGACAGACCTACATACAGACAGACTGACGGAATTGAAAAACTTACATTTTCGTAATCTACATGATCTGAAACGTGAAAATTCTAAAAAATCTGGGAGGGTGATTTTTTCTCGAATACAGTACTTCCATTCGGTGTGCGAGGGAGGTAAAATTAATTAGAAAGTCATATTTGACAGAGATTTGGTACATAGGCGTAAGTAGTTTATAGTACAGGCAATGAAGGTAAAATGTTTTAAAAACCTCGCAAAAATTAATAAAAGGATCATCTCCGGGAATTAAGTAGGTAATACCCTATAGACTGAAATGATGCACTCCCATGTTCCGGGAAAATTCACAAAAATTTGGAAAAACTTTTTGATTTTCGGTTTTTTTGCTCTAGCGGCTAAAATAATAAAAATAAAGAAAAAAGTTTTCAACAAAAATTGTAGCTCGTCTCTTTCTCTACAAAAAAGGTTTTTACAAATTTTTGCCTTACTTAAGCCGTTTATGAGATAAATCCAGTTTTCCACTTATAGTTTTGTAGACGCTCCGAAATGCGCGGAAAATGTGAATTCTCCGGGAGTTTCGTACGACCGAACACATCGATCAATAATTCTTACTATTCAGAGACGCTAAAAAAAAAATGAAAATAACACAAAATGTAGAGAAAAGTCTCAGCTTTAATGTGGAACTAATCACAAAATTCATACAAATTTTTATCATAGAGAAAAATGTGTTAGAAGATGGCTTAGTAAATTTTATACCGTTGATTTATTCATACCTTTGAATTTTATGCATCGCCCCTATTTCTCCCGTAACGATAGGTGTTTTTTCACCACATTGAAGAATAATATGAAACAAATAAGTTGTATATGTTTTAGTGTATGATTGTGCATTTTCTGAACATGTATGAATAATGTAGACAAATTCAAAAAGTACTACACGCATTTAAAAAACTCTAAAGTCACTCGAAAGAATATGTTTCATTGTACTTATAATCCAAATATTAAGACTGCTATTATAATTAATTAAGATATAGCGAATTGAACTCCAAAATTTGTAACAACAAATGTAATTGCAATAATATGTTAATTGGATTAATATAACATTATATAATAATATATTAGCAAAATGAATTATCATTCTAAGGACTCCCGGCAAAGATGAATAAATCTGTGGATCAACTGTACAAAGTTTACTAAGCCATCTTCTAACACTTTTTCTCGATGATACATTTTTTTGTTAATTTTGTGATTAGTTCCACATTAAAGCTGAGACTTTTCTCTACACTTTGTGTTATTTTTATTTTTTTAGGGGCTCTGAGTAGTAAGAATTATCGATTCGATCGATCGAAATCTCATTTTTCGAGCATTTCGAAGCGGCTCAAAACTATAAGTGGAAAACTCGATTCATCTTCTAAACGGCTTTAGTAAGAAAAACATTTGTAAAGACCTTTTTTGTAGTGAAAGAGACGAGCTATAACTTTTTTTGAAAACTGTTTTCTCTATTTTCATTATTTTGGCCGCTAGAGCAAAGAAAACGAAAATCAAAGAGTTTTTCCAAATTTTTTTGAGTTTTCCTGGAACTTGGAAGTGCAAAGAATGCATCATATCATTCTACAGGTTATTACCTACTTGAATCCCGAAGATCATCCTTTTATTAATCTTTGTTACCCTAAACGACTAATTTGCCTGTACATTTTAAATACATTTTAAAATTTTCGAATTTAATTTTTTTGATGAAGAATATTCAAACTTCAAATAACCTTGTATTACTGGATAGAGAATTAAAAACCATTTCAATTGAGCTATCACATGCACCCTAGTTCCTTTTAAAAATTTTAAAAGGGTAGCTGTCACTCACAAGGAGGTTGAAGGAGGAGATATACAATTATGCTCAAAGAATGTCATTTTAATATTAAAAATTGATTTGTTATACGATTTTACTCATTTTAATTTTAAATTACGTACATAATGAATTAATCCGTTAATTATGTATCTCACTGTATATTTTAAACACGACGCGACGTCTTTCATTCTTCCGTGGAATAAATTATTACATTTGTTAAATACGAATATGCAATCTGTTAAATTAGCAGGGGAACGGTCCCCATATCCAAATAACATGCGGTTAGCACCATATATGTGTTGTGAATTTGCAGTGCCAATTTTAGCAGCTCGAGTTAAATAGCTGTTCAGATAATAATAGTCCTTTGTGTCTATTTTAAAGGAATTACTCGTGTAACTCAATTCTGTCATTGTCATTATGTAGAATTATTTAATAGATTATTTAAAGCATAATTGGCGAGAAACATATTATTGTATATACCTACATATGTTTTGAAGTTACAGTTATATCCTTATTAAATATAAATATATTAGAACGACCTCATAAATATTGTTTTATATACACAGGACTAGATCGATCCCTAGTAGCCTGTCGAGAAGAGTATATGCTCCCCTTCCGATTTCTCATATTATTTTGCAGAAGAAATAAATACAAAATTAGGAAATGGGTACAATTTTAATTTAATCGTTTAACAAAGCAAAAATTATAATTCCCAAATTTTACATAATGAAGACAAAATAAAGTGACGTAATAAACGTATAACGTTTACTAGATACCACAGAAAGATACGTACGTGCATAAAGTAGCAATAAAACAAAAAGCACTATAAAATAATAAAATAAAAAATAACTCCGTAAAAGGTAATATTGCCTGGTGCTTACACACCTAGGCAAACACCCCCAAAACCGTGGGTTCGGAAATTATAACTATAATAAGATACTACTAACACTATTTATTAACTTACTATTTACAGTACGTATTATTACACTAATATAACATTATGAATCGTGTATTACTTGATACTTCACCTCTAGTTCACTTGGGATCACTCCGAACTTATCTGATTAAAAGCGACTTCTCCGCCGCTGACTTGACGGCCTTTCAACCATTCTGATTCCTTCTGGCATATAAATATCGAATAATCCATTTAATTTCTCAATGCACACCCCTAGCACGATCCCTGTGAGGAGGGCTAATCTCCAGCACAGGCGCTGCGCACCGTGGTTGTCTGGTTAGTTCCGTATCGCTATCTGAGGAGGCAAGTGTTGTATTTTAACCTTCAAAATACAATTTGTTATGATGATGATGATCATGTTGTATTCTATAATTACCAAAAAATTGGAGCATGTTGGTAATATTGTATATTAACAAAAATCAATACGAATTTCTTTTATGTTCGTTCTGCGGCCAATGGCAGCGGGAAAATCCTAAACTTATCTTTAAAAGATTTATTAAACAGGTTCATTTAGAAAATATACGTGAAAGTGGTTACATTTGATAATATACTACAAACGCATTAATACTTAACATATGGCATTTGCTTTCACGAACCAAGCTGGCATCGTTGGGAATTATTAAATAGCGTAGCCGGGTAAGCATGGGTTAGCCTCCCCCGCTTGGATTTGGTTCATATTTAGGAGGTAAGTTCCTACCAATATGAGAATAATTCAGGGTTCGGACTCCTATGGAAAACCTGGAGAACCTGGAAAATTCAAGGAATTTGAAAATCTTTAAAAAAAACCTGGAAATATCAGGGAATTCTATAAATTGTATAAAAAAGTCAGGGAATTCTTCATCTCGATATGGAAAACCATAGAGTTCTTACGAATTTTCACTGATTCAATTCAATTTAGGGAATTATTTTATGTCGAATAAAAAATTACATTATTAAAAAATATATGAATATTAATATTTTTTGTTAAGTATGGAAAACCTGGAATATTCAGGGATATTTTTCAGCTTCGCAAAGTCTGAACCCTGTAATTTACTCGAAATGCTAGCTTGAAAAAAATTGTTTACAAAAGTTATGAAAGAATTTTGAAAAATTAAAAAAAAATATTTTCTCAAATATGAATGAGACGAACCCGGGAGCTATAATATATATGGGGTCTAGGGCCTTATGTCGATTATAAAAAAAAATTAATACTCAATAAATTTAATGAACAGGGGCTGAAAAAAATATTTTAATTTTGCAACAATTAACCCATGTATATTATATCTCCCGAATTCGACTCATTCACATTTGAGAATATCCAATTTTTTCATTTTTCAAAATTCATTTTTTATTCTTTTACACTATGAAGTAATCCTCCAAATTTATTGCAAAAAATATATGTTCTTAGGATATGAGCATATCACAGAAAAAAAATAGTGGTGTTCCATCAAATAGTTCATAAAGAAAAATTTGTTGCAAAATCAAAATATTTTTTTTTACCCTCTATTCGTTTAATTTATTATCAATTGATCGGTAAAGGTATTTATACAGAACTTCCCCCTTTATTTATACAGGGTGGGCGTAGTGGTAAAAATATATACAAAACATTTTTTTGGGATACATTTAGACTTTTTTTTTCAAAAAAAAAAAATTTTTGTTTTCAAAAAAAAAATATATTGGTGTTCCATCAGATAGTTCATGAAGAAAAAATTGCTGCAAAATCAAATTTTTTTTTTACCCCTATTTGTTTAATTTCTTGAGTGTCAATTTTTACTATAATCGACATAACGCCCAGGACCACATATATTTTAGCTCTCGGATTCGGCTCTTTCACATTTGAGAAAATCAGTTTTTTTATTTTTTCAAAATTCTTTAATAACTTTTGCAACAAATTTTTTTTTTCAGGCTGGCATTTGGGGTAAATTATTCTCATATTGGTAGAAACTTATCTCCCAAATATGAACCAAATCCAAGCGGTGGCAGCTAACCCATGTTTATCCGGCTACCCTTTTTAAAGAAATATCGCTATTTTATACCTATAAGAATAATTAACTTTCAAAAGAATGCGGAGAATAACCTATAGAACATTCAACAATTATATAAACGCTTTCATATACCAGCCAAGATTACAGTGTTTACATTCAGTTTGTTGGTTAAGTTCATAACCAGTTAAAGCCGATTTTCATATTGGTGTAAGTCTCTGAACGTCATTGCGTTTGTCTAAGCTATGAAAACATTTTTCAATTCCTACCACTGACGCTGTCTTATCAACCTATAGGAGAAACGTCCCATATTTGCCGAGCTTTTAGTGCTGTCAAATTTAATAGATTGGTCTGTACTCCTTACAAGCTTATCTAATGATTATGACTGGTCATTTCGTTGCAACGACGTTGGCGACGGCTTTCTTAGATTATTGTGTCTATATATTTGCCCCATCTATGTTTGCTCATAATCGTGGCGATGCACTTTGGGGACTTCTCAGTTTTCTAATGGAATTAGCTCTCTTGGGTTTTAAATATCGGAGTGAATTTTGCAATCAGTTTTGAATAGAATTTTAATGTTGTTACGACTTAATATTCATGTTTAAAAGACAGGAGGATTCGTAATTACAAAACAAAGCGTTAGGAGCCGACACAAAAAATTTGGTGTAGTTTGTCATGTATGTTCCGATACCGCTTAAAACGGATGGCACAGCCACACAAGAAAAAAAAAGTTCAGACCCAGAAACCAGATGCCAATATTTATGTATTTTATCCCCCTGAATTCGATTCATTTTATCGTTGTTTTTTTGTCTTAGATTTTATTTGAAATAGCATGCTATTATAAATTTTTTTGTGTGTGGCACAGCCCGACAAAAAAAAATGTTCTGACCCAGAATCTGGACCTACCAATCCTTATGTATTTCGACCTCCTGAATTCGATCCCGCCATCAGAATTTCATTTTATCGTTGAGTTTTTTTTGTCTGAGATTATCTAATGTAAAAGTGCTATTCCAAAGATAAAATCGAAATCAATAAAATGAAATTCTGAAAGCGGCATTGAATTCAGGAGGTAAAAATACATAAAGATTGGTAGGTCTAGTTTCTGGGTGTGAATTTTTTTTATGTGTGGCTGTGTAATATAAACCAAAATTGCTCACGGAAGTCACTTTATTGGCGATTACTTTTGAACCGCTGGAAGTAAAAAAGTACGATTTTATACAGTTACAAAATATATTAGAACCCATTTTTGAGTGGGTATCCTAGAACTAGTCCCCCCATATTTTTCCCCTGAACTTTTCATTTTCAATTTTTTGAGTAAAAATCGGTAAGAATTCCTTGGTCTGACAAACTTGGGAAAAGTTTTTATCTTGATATACAGTAGAATGTTTTGAATTTTTATTCGAGTATTCAACATAATTATTTTCAATTTAATATTCTATTTTCACCATAACTTTAGAAATTTTATACCGCTAGTAAATTATTTCATAACGGAGTTACTAATTCTTTGTACATATATTTACTTGTTTTATTTTATTTTTTACATACACTATCCAACAGGTCGAGAAACCCAATTACTGTATAGGACAAAAAAGATTACAAAAAAGGAGAAGAGTAATGTAAATTTATATAAATTAAGATATACATACATGCACAAGGAGATCGAGTAAATAAAATATATAAAATAATTATAAGAACATTTAAAGAACACAAAGTACAAGTGTTAAAATGATGAATAATGATTAGTTAATTATTAAAGATACAGAGTTTTAGAGAGGGAACGTTGCAGTTGAAAATATCAATGCGGTCGTGTATATAATTATACGCAGTACACATGCCTTGAAGTGGAGAATACTTTTCCATATTTGTCCTGGGCGTGATCACTTTAAATTAAATTGTTTGGCGTAAAGCATTTCTGTGAGATTCTCGATAAGAGTTCAGACTGGGTAGTGCCAATAGGCGGATATGTCCCATCTACTTTAAATATGGAATACTTCAAAAACCTATGCTGAATATTTTTTAAGTTATCTATATGTATCTTATAATATGGAGACCCAACGATTATCGCATATTCCAAATTAGATCTCACAATAGGAAAGACAGTTCAGACGATGTCGGTAACAATGTCGTTAGTTCCCTGTGGGAAGCCTGAAGTTGCTAAAATCTCGACAGATCTATACTACTACATATCTGTAATATTCTAGATAATACTAATATAATGTGCATTTTCTCATGTATTATCTAACACATCTCTGACAGAAAGCTTAAAAATCGCTGTCCCCCACAAGTCACCAAAACCATGCATCCAAAAAAATCTGAAAAAAATCAGGATCCTTGGGAATAAGGTGTAGATTGAATCAAAACTATCAAGATAATTTTTGGTACATCAAAAGAGAGCTGGACGACAAATTTTGTTTTGCGGCATAATATGTATAAATCTACGAAGTCTGTATTTAAAAACAACTAATGGTACAAAATACTATTTGTGCAAATACGACTTGTACTTGACTGGTATTTTTCTATACTATACGTTAACTAGAGATTATAAAATATGCTGCGTGTAATCAAATAATAGTCCAATGTACGGCGGTAAAAATATGGTATTACCACTGAATCTTATCAAGAATCATGGATTTTCATGAAATTTTGGAAATAAGCTTTACTTACCCTTCACTTTATTCCCTGCCCTATACCGATGTGCATAAATTATTCTTAGGGGTGAGAACTACCCATTATTGCAAAAACTTGATAAAATAATGAATTGAAGCGTTTAATAAGTTTAAAAACGTTAATGGAGTTTGAATCAAGATTGTTTGATATTTTAAGACACTAATTTTTATTTGTCAACCATTATTTGATTTATTTACCCCTTATAAACTACCCCTTATTATGATTAAATTGGAAAAAACAATTTATTGACTTTGTCATACTTCCCAACTTTTCAACCCTTAAAAATCATCCCTTATTATGAAAGAATTGGAAAAATCATTTACCGGCATTTTTATATAATTTAATACATCATTTCTCTTAATTTGGTATTTTACTATCGTGTTCAACTTGAATAATTATTTATTGCAACTTTTCAACCCTTCAAAACTACCCCTCATGAGGAAACAAATTTAAAAATTTTCTACCGATAGATACGAGTTCGGTTCCACAATCGTCTGGTACGTATTTATACTATATATACATTCATCTATGCTCCAAAATCTACCTACTCCGAAATTTAAAAAAAAAGTGCGTTTGGTTTTTTGACAATAACTCGCTTAATTTTTATGCTAGAAAGTTCATCAAAAAACCATTTTGTAGGAAATTTGATGACCTACGATCTTCAAATTCTTAAGCCCTTTATTTTTGTAATGTATTAAACCAGTAAAGAATAAGTTAAACGCAGTATTGCTGATTAACAAGTTTTATTCAATTGTTACTAGCCTAATTACAAATACGAATATGTGAGGTGTCATCGGAGAATGCTTATATATAATAACAAATAACAATGGCGTACCTTCCGGGAAGGGATATCCACTATACGTGTCTATTAATTATTATTAATTTATAACCTAATATTCTACACTTTCCTCCCCTAAATTTAATAAAAATTCTGACATTATTACATACGAAGAAAAAAAATTGATAATCATGTTTTATAATTTACAGGTCTAATATTCCTGTCGGTTCTTCTTAAAATTAGTTTTATTACTTTATCAGAATTTTTATTACTATCTGTGATTACAGGCTCCTTTACTGTGTTAACAGTATTATTATTTTCACTAAAACCTGCACTTACTTCTATGTCTAAGTCCTTACTAACACTACCTATCTCATCAGAATTATTTACAGAAAAATCGTGATCAATTATTTGATTTATATGCCTACGCCATGTTTTATCTATGCTAGGTATATATACAAAATAAGTTTTAGGACCAATTTCCTTTTTAACGATGCCTTTTACCCAGCAAACTTTATTTACCTTCCTATAATCTCTCACTGCTACTGTCTCATTGGCTGCAAGTGTCCTAGTTTTTTTACCTTTATAATATTTTATCTGTTTTTGTTGAGCCTTTTCTACATTATCTCTTACGTCTAAGGTTAGTCCATTATTTACATTTTCCGTTACATCTGATATATCATCCCTAATAAAATCGAATACAGTTCTAATTTTCCTACCAAACATTAATTCAGAGGGTGTTACCCCAGTTGTACAATGTGGCGTAACTCTGTAGGATAGCAAAAAATTGTTGAGTAACACATTTGAATTTTGAATGGTTCCTTTACCTACGGCTCTTAGTAAAGCATGCTTGACAATTTTAACGCCAATTTCACCTTGTCCATTTGTCGCGGGATGAAAAGGTGGAGAGGATTTAAATTTTATTTTATTTTTACTTAAAAAGGTTTGAAATTCGATAGATGTAAAATTGCTCGCGTTGTCTGAAACTAAACACGTTGGTAGACCAAAACGGGCAAATAAATTTCTCAAAATATTTACCGTGGTAGTCGAATTAATATTTGTTGTAATTATTGCCTCCAGCCATTTGCTATAAGCATCAAATACTACTAACACATAATATTTATTAAAAATTGGACCCAAATAATCTATATGAATTCTTTCCCAAGGTTTTTCTGGAAATTCCCATGGTGTTAACTCTGCCTTAGGAGGTGAACTGAGCGTTACTAAACAATTGCTACAAGATTTAATCATTTTTTCAACATCTTTATTTATTTGAGGCCACCAAACATAAGATCGTGCAAGACTTTTTGTTTTGACCATGCCCATGTGAGTGGTATGGAGTTGAGCTAGAATCTTTGGTTGCAGAGAATGAGGTATTACCATTTTATGCCCTAACATAATACAATCTTTTTCAACAGTTAACTGATTTTTATAGACAAAATAGGGTTTTAATTCGATAGGTACTCTACTAGGCCAACCCCGTTTAATATATGTTTTAACTGTTGATAAAATCTCATCTGTTTCTGTGTCCAGTCTAATTAAATTGCAATCAACAGGCATATCATGATTATCAGCAATAAAGTTAAAATAAGATGTATCTATATCAAGTTCCTTTAACTCAGTCTCGAGAGGTAACCTAAACAGACAGTCAGCTGTATTTCGCTTTGTATTGACATATTCTATATCATAGTTATAATTTGCTAAAATCAAAGCCCATCGCTGAAGGCGATGTGCAGTTAAAATTGGAATACCCTTTTTTGGACCAAATAATGCTACTAAACACTTAGCATCAGTCCTTAAGATAAACTTACGAGCAAAAAGATACTGGTAAAATTTGCGTACTCCAAAGATTATACTGGCAGCTTCTTTTTCTACTTGTGAATAATTTTGTTGACTTTTTGTTAATGTTTGAGATGCATATGCTATGGGTCGTTCATCGTTTTCCCCATATGGGTGAGAAATAACGGCCCCCACCCCATAAAATGAACTGTCCACTGTTAAAATTATGGGTAAGTTAGGATCATAGTGTACTAACACACTGGCAGAACTTAAGATTAATTTAACTTCATTAAATGCTACGTTGCATTCGTTCGTCCAAACAAATTTTGAATTTTTTTGTAGCAATTTATAAAGTGGTTGAAGTACCGTTGAAGCATTTGGTATAAATTTATTATAGAAATTAACAAAACCTAAAAAAGATTTCAATTGTGTAACATTTGTCGGTACTGGAGCATTTTTAATCGCCTCAATTTTATCGTCACATGTATGTAACCCATTCCTGTCTATTTTATAACCTAAGTAGGTAACAGATTTTTTGAAAAATTCACATTTACCAATCGCAATAGTAAACCCATTATCTTCTAACCTTTTTATTACTCTAAATACCCTGCTTATATGCTCGTTTCTATCTTTTCCTGTTATTAAAATATCGTCTAGAAAACATACAACCCCCTCCAAATCTATTAAAACTTGTTCCATTATTTTCTGAAACAATGCCGGGGCGCTGGCAATACCAAAAGGTAATCTGTTATAGACAAATAAGCCCTTGTGCGTACTAATCGTAGTTAATACCTTTGATTTTTTATCTAATTCTACCTGTTGATATGCATGTGACAGATCAATTTTTGTAAATTCCACACCCCCTTGTAATTTAGCAAACATTTCCTCTATGCGAGGCAGTGGATATTTATCAACATTTAAAACTGGGTTGACTGTTACCTTATAATCACCACAAATTCTTATAGTACCATCCTTTTTTACTATTGGCACAATCGGCGTCCCCCATTCGCTGTAAGTGACTGAGCTAAGAATGTTTTGAGCTATCAAGCGGTTTAATTCTGCCTCCACTCCATTTTTCAGTGCAAATGGTAATGATCTTGCTTTAAAAAACTTGGGTACTGCCGTGTCTTCAATCGATAACTGTAAGGTGCCCCCATTATAAGTACCTAAAACATTAGAAAAAACATTAGGGAACCTTGAAGCTAATTCATTCTTAATGTCGTAATCCCGTGACGTTTCTACTACAATATTGTGTAAACTGAGGTTAAATAAATGAAAAAAATCACGACCCAGTAGTGGTGGTCCCCCACCCTCTATAATATACAAGTTTAACAAATTTGTTTTATTTCTGTATGTAATATTTACTGTAATATAACCTACAGGAATTATTTGGCTACCTACATAACTCATAAGTTGTTTATTTGTAGGAAAAATCTTTAAATTATTCAAATATTTCTTTTTAAAATCTCTAGAAATTACTGATATTGAAGCCCCTGTATCCAATTCGAAAGAAAAGTGGTTATTATTAATTAAAATATCTATGGTTATGGGGTTGTTTGTATTTAAGCTTAAGGAGAAAATGTGTTCTATATTATCATTCTCTACTTCGTCCTCTGCTAGATAATTATTTTTTAATTTACTATTTTTACACATCTTGGCTAAATGCCCTCTAATTCCACATAAATTACAAGTATATTCCTTAAAGAAACACTTATCTTTTGAATGATTCCTCTTGCCACAAATTCCACAGGTGACATTGATATTTGAACTACTCGGCGTTCTTGACGTCGACGTCGGCTGCTGCCAACGTCGTGTGGTAGCTGTTGGAATTACTCCGCCATGTTCATTTGTCGTACTTTGTCCCTGGGCCGATGGTAGCTGACGGGTGCCGGTCTCTCGGTACGTGGAATATGTGCGCGGTCGTTGCCTTTCCTGTTTGTCCGAAGTTTTGCTTACTTGGTAAAATATTTCCTGTTTGACGTGGAAGTCTTGCTTTTCCTGGTAGCATCCGGCAATTTCCATGGCTTTTTCTAAACTAATATCGGATTTTTCCTCAAACAATCTCTCCATCATCTTTTTTTCGTCCAACCCCATTATGAATTTATCCCTGAGCACTATCTCTAATTCATTTCCAAATTGGCACTTACTTGCTAAACTTCTTACTCTTGCGGCCCACTCATTAACGGATTCGTCAGGATGCTTTACTGCACTGTAGAATTTATATCTTGCCGGGAACGGCCTGGTCATTGGTTTAAAATGTTTATTGAAAATTGTCACTAATTGTTCGTAAGTTTTACTTTCTGGCACTACCGGTAAACATAAGCTATAAATTAGTCTGTACGATTCTTCATCACACGCGTTCAAAAGGAGGGCTCTCTTGATATTAATGTCTTGAATGTTATTTGCTATAAAATATTGTTCTAACCGTGCTTTAAAAATTTGCCAATCGGAATCGCCACCTTTAAATTCGCGAAGTGATCCAACTGCACTGGTATTTTGGGCCATTTTGTCTAAGAACTGCTAATTTTCTCACTTTTCACTTGTTTTGGTAACTAATTACACTTCCGTTTTTCTGAATAATACGTGAATTCGTTTTAATCCTCGTCGCCAAGTTGTAATGTATTAAACCAGTAAAGAATAAGTTAAACGCAGTATTGCTGATTAACAAGTTTTATTCAATTGTTACTAGCCTAATTACAAATACGAATATGTGAGGTGTCATCGGAGAATGCTTATATATAATAACAAATAACGTGTCTATTAATTATTATTAATTTATAACCTAATATTCTACAATTTTTAAAAAGGCAACATTTAGAGGGCTGCAAAACGGTACCAGTACGTTAATGCGAACTTTGAAAAGCCATATCTCGGTGAATGTGTAAGCTACGACAATATATAAAAAAAACAAAATTTTAAGTAAAAAAAATCCTAACTTTTTGTTCTCTAACAATTTCTCCATATCTTCGATAATTTCTTAGTTATTTTAAAAAAAAAAACCGATTGTTTTAAAATTTTCAAAAATGCTTTTTCCAATTTAACCATATTTTTTTTCAAAATTAAGAATTCTAAACCAGTAAAACTTCTGGATCACATTACTAGTGCTTAAATAAAGTAAATTAAATGGATTACGTTTAATTTCAATTAGGGTAGTAATGCCATTGTTGTTTTTTTCCACGAATAAAATAGCAATCGAGCTTATTTTCGTTATAGCTCCCTTAGTTTTTATGCTACAGTTCTATAGTGTCTCGTTTTAAAGGTTTAAGTACTTTGAAAAAGGTATTATGTATTTTCTCCGTACAATTGACCGTTTTCCTGTTATTCAATGTTGAATTCTTTAAATTTTTCTTTTGATATATAAGGCCAACCTTCAATAAGCTCTAACTAGCCTTGTATTGGGCCTACAGCAATAAAAAACAATCTCTTTGTTTTTTTATAAGCTACATTTTTGCTCCGTATACTTTTTTTTAGAAAATATAAAGTTTTTGAGTTATTCGTAAAAAACCGTTTGAAAGCAATCACGAATGACTCAAAAAGTATTGATTTTTAGAAAAAACTCCATAGAACATTTTTTGCTTAGAATGTGTTCTGCTGTCGATATCTGAGGTAATTTTCAATTTTAAAATTCCCACCCCTGAGTAAATGCGCACATTCGCATAGGGTAGGGTTTGCTTTTTAAGGTATTTCCTACTTAGTGTTCAAATTTCAAGCAAATTGATGCTTCGTGATGGAAATCCAAAAACCGTCATACACTAGACTATAAGTGTAATTCTACTTTCTCTTCAAAATTTTAGTAATCAACATTTTTGAAATATCTGTAGGTAATTATTTTCGGTTTATTTTTTCATCGTATACTCTTAAATTATAAAATGTAATATCATAATCAAATCAGTTATTATCTTTGACACCCTGCTCTAAAGCATTCAAATCCTGTGACACCAAGAAGAGAAAGTTATTTCTCTGACTAACTGGAGCGCCTATTTAGATTTAGTAAATTTATATTCAGATCTCCCGAACAAAGAATATAGTTTACTGTGGAAAATATCAATGCAATATTGCAATGGAAAAGATGTTACTTAAAAATCAACGCCTCTTTCATTTTATTCTTATAGTCTTTTGTTAATTCTTACGTAAAGTAATTTCATTAAAAAGTAAAATATTACAAAAGTATGAGTTGAAATGTTCTCTTCCCATTTAATCCTTGTACAACAATTAAATTATTACGAGCTGCATTAGCATGAGGGATTGTTCATAAATTCATTTCTCGTGATCTCAAATTGGCTAGTCGAGCGGCATGAGATGCTGACAATTCCTGACTAATTCGTTGTTTTCGGAATTTTCGGTTACGGAAGAGCGGCAAACTCATTACAGATTCGCTAGCTCTGTGATTCGTGTCTCTTAAATAACTGCACGACTTGCAATTCTGATTCTTTTTGAAGTTGTCACATTTCCCTTTGCGATCTTTCTCTAAGTTCTCAGCATGTTTTATGTTCATCGGCTACATCTTCTGACGATATTTAATGTATCCCATGTTTTTCTAATCAGCATTCACGCTACCTTCTTCCTCATTTAAATTTATGAGGGGTTAACTCCGAAAACAGAATGAATAAATTCAACAAAAGTATGCATAGCATCACCAGCTCTTTTAATTTTGAACTGCTTCTCGCTAATCCTTACTTAAAGTATTTTGTACTTCCTTCTAAATAGTGCTAAGAAAAATTTTGGAAACTTCAAGCCATCCGCTTATGAAAATTTTGAACAGATTTTGTTAACATGTAAACAATCAACTAAAGCATGTCATTTATTTCATCCAATAAGGGAGCAAGAAATAAAATTTGCTATTAAATCTTTAGCCAGCCAGCAATATGAAATGACAATTTAAATTTTCAAAATATGAATCATGGTGTATCCCAGAGATCCAACCTGGGGCCTCTGCCTTAACTCTTCATCTACTACAGACACATTGAGATTTACGATCTTGCGTCCGGTCTCTACCGAAACAGATTACCATGAGTACAATACAAGTACCTCTGGACTTCTCAGATTACCTCGATATAGATTAACATTAAGCGCCAAACCTAAATCTATACAGGGTGGACCATTAATAATAGGCCGTAGTGCAGAAGTAGAATCTTTGGGCTAAAATATGAGGATTTACCCAAATAGTAAAATGTTGCTGTGAAAAAATATACAGGGTATCAAAATTCAAATAATTTTTTTGTTTTTTTGCAATAATTCAATTGTTTCTTGACTGACCTTCGCCAAATTTGCTAGAGGCACTTTTTTTGTTTTAAGAAACAATAATTTATTTATTACATCACGTTAGATCATAGAAAGTGTCGCAGGACCTGTATCTGATAATGCATTTTTTTTTATATTCTTTGGACGAAATATTGTGGTACTTCTGACCAGAAAATCTGATGGGGGCGTCATTTCCACGTATAAAACGTACACTTGGTAGAACTTGATAACTCCAACCGTTTTCGAGGAAATTGCCGTTAAACGTTTGAATAATTTTTTGGAAGACATTCAAATTTAATGAAGCAAAGTGTATTTATTGAAAACAGTACAAAACGAAAGGAAAAACAAAA
This sequence comes from Stenurella melanura, assembly GCA_963583905.1. Lineage (NCBI taxonomy): Eukaryota > Metazoa > Arthropoda > Insecta > Coleoptera > Cerambycidae > Stenurella > Stenurella melanura. Next base: position 135,344,780 of record OY757313.1, on the reverse strand, counting down.
TCGTAATAACAGCGTAAACTCTTTCTCACTTTCTGATGATCTAATGGAATATTTTCATGGTATCGAGATAATTATATGAATCAATAGATTGTGTAAAATAAGGATCTAACCTTATTTAGAAGACCAAAAAATAACATAAAAGTTGATTTAATGACATTAGTATTTATTGTATTAACTCCCACCCCCCTGCAGAAACCTTATTGCTGCAACTTAGGGTACATTTTCGATATGGTCTCCACCTACTTCTATGCCTTTTCTAATTCTTTTCATAAAAGATTTTCTTGCATTGAAAAATACATTTTCCTGCCCTCTAATAAAATTGGCTGTGTTTTGTGATTTGTCACACAGTTCTTCTCTTGAATTGATAATATTTGCATAGACTAAAGACGTCATATGTCCCCACAAATAATAATCTAAAATATTATAATCAGGACTCCTTGGTGGCCAAGCAAACTCACTTCCTCGATCGATTCATCTGGGTAAGAAAGTCTCATCAAGATAATTCCTGATTTGAATGGAGAAATGAGGGGGAGCTCTATCTTGCATAAACCACATTCTCTTCCGAATGTCTAGCATGAAAGCATGTAATATAACAGCAAGAGTATTTTGAAGAAAAAACAGATAAGACTGTCTATTTAAATTTGGAGGAAGGACAAATGGTCCCAGTAACTGATCCGCCGATGATACCACACCAAACGTTAATCTTAAATTCGTGCTGAAAATGCCTTTCTTTTACGGCACAAGGATTTTCTACTTCCCATTAATGGGTATTTCTCCAGTTAAAAACGCATCGTCGAGTAAAAGTTGCCTCGTCGGTAAATAAAATGTTCTTAACAAAATTTCGGATCTTGTTGTGTTTATTTAGAACAAATTGGCAACATTGTAGCATTTGTTGAAGATCCCTTCGAACTAAGTTTTGTACAGGAGTGAAGTGATGGGTAGAAGCGTTCTTTGGGTAAGACTCTTAGAACATATTGTTTACTTACCCCTGTTGCCGCTAATAAACGACTTGAACTGACTTGAGAATCTTCATCCACACGAACTAAAATTTCTAATTCTTAATCTGGAGTAATTCATTTCGGTCGTCCTACATCCTTTTTATGGCGAAATGACCCCGTTTCTCCCAAACGACGAAACTGATTTTGAAAATCTTATGGTCTGGCTGTATTCTATTTGGATATTGAAATGAGTATCTCCTCGCTGCAGCACGTAAGCTAAAATTTTTTTGTACGTAAATACATATCGTATCCCTCATTTCTCTATTTGAAAAATTATGTCGAGGCATTTTAAATAAAGAAGTTAAAGAAATTAACTCTAAGAACACAAGAACAAAACAAAATGATTAAATGACGTACATGACAGAACTAAAACGTAACCAAAGCACACTTTTCAATAAACAAAGTGTACTTTATTTCATTAAATTTGAATTTGTCTTTCAAAGAATTATTCAAATGTTTAACGGCAATTTCCTCGAGAACGGTTGGAGTTATCAAATTCTACCAAGTGTATCTTTTATACGTAGAAATGACGCCTTCATCAGATTTTCTGGTCAGAAGTACCACGTTTCGTCAAAAAAATATGAAAAAAATTTATCAACAGATAAGGGTCCAGCGGCGCCCTCTATTATCTAACGTAATGTAATACATAAATGTATTGTTTCTTATAATAAAAAAGGTTCCTCTAGCAAATTTGGTGAAGATCAGTTAAGAGGCTGTTAAGTTATTGCAAAAAAACGAAAAAATAATTTGAATTTTAACACCCTGTATCTTCTTCCACAGCAACATTTTACTAAAGCATATTTGATTACATTCTCATATTTTGGCCCAAAGAATCTACCCCTGGACTACAGCCTATTATTAATGGTCCACCCTGTATAATATCATATTAAGTAGCTACTCTTTAGCCGTCCGAATGAATGTAATGATTTTCTCAATACACCTTATTCTGTCAATTTACACCCGAGAGCTTAAAAGCTCATATTTGCGGAGTGCTCAAATATACACATATTTTCTTTTTTGTTAAAATGTATAACAAATAAGTGTAGATATTTTTATTTGTATCTGATTCTTTCTCCGTCTTTCTTTCTATCGATGTCGGTCAGATTGTTTTCTATTCTGACTTTCTATAAATGTATACAATTCACATAAAATGTTGAAAGAAACGCTATCTATCTATTAGATTCTTTCATCGGAGTTGAGTCAGTATAGCAAGTTTCAGCCATTCAAAACGAAAAAATTGATTTTCGCTTTTATGTAATAAAATTTGAAAGTGATTTTCTTACTTTTTGTCGGATATTTTGCCACTGAAAAATATTTAAAAATTTTAATGAAAAAACCTCTGCGCTAAACGGATCAGACAGAGGTTGGTTCTTGAATACTTGACTGTTTGAAAAAGTCTCACACCTAAAAATTTATAAACTAGAACAATGTTATAAACTAAAAAATGAAAATGAAAGCTATAGGCAGTTAACGTTTCGGAAGAGAATCTACTTCCTTTCTCAAAACTTTTTGGCCGTCAACCATGCAATTCTTTGTTCATGTAGCCACATGAGATATTAAATTATATTTGTCTTATTTTTACTTACTTCGTCTCTAAAGATGGGTAACCAACTAATACAAAAATCTATTGAATAATTTGAAACGCATCTATCCTCGTTTAATAAAATAATCGCGTATTCTTTAAGTTTTCTTTTAGTTCCGTTGCTCTCTTTTCCAAAATCTTCGCCGAGTCCCATTTAATCCTGTGATTTTTATCCCACGCGTGTTCACAAATTTTGGATTTTTCAAATTCTCCCCTTCTAGCGTAATTTCTATGTTCACCAAGCCTTACGTTGAATGGTCTAGACGATTCACCTACGTAATGTTTTCCACAAATAGGTTTGGTTTTTGATAAAACCGATCTTAGCGTGGAGCCCGTTTGAAAAACCGTTCGTACGGAAAACCTATTCCCAATTTTTCGTAATTTATCCGATAAACCATGTATATATGGAATTACTGCCATTGACCTAAATACCTCACGTTGTGATAATATTATCTCTACTACCAATGTTCAACAACTGACTATCAACAAAGCTCTCAGGATATTGATTATTTTTTATAAATTGCATTTCGTTCCTTAATATTACATCATCTGAAGAAATTGTTTTGGCTCTGTCATACAAACACTTAACAATACCTTTCTTAACACTTATATGTTGATTTGAATTGAAATTTAAATATCTGTTTGTGTGTGTTTGTTTTCTATACACACTGGTTTTTTAACTAAAATATCTAAGAAAGGTAATTCATTATTATTTTCCATTTCTATTGTAAATTTAATTGAAGGTTCTTTTTCATTAATCTGATTCAAACATTTTCTTAAACTTTCTTTACTCTAAGGCCATATAGCAAAAATGTCATCTACATATCTCCACCATACAATGGGTTTATAGGTTAAATTATTAATATTACTTTCCTCAAAATTTTCCATGAAAATGTTACTTAATATTGGAGATAATGAAGAACCCATGGCCATTCCAAAGTCTTGTTGATAGAAGTCATTATTTAATTGAAAGTATGTTGTTTTAATGCAAAATGTAAGTAATTCCATTATAGTTTCAATGCTTCACTTAGTTCTATTCGCCAAATTCCCAACTTGTTGCAATTTGTTTTTAATTATTATTGATGTTTTATCTACAGGAACATTTGTAAATAGGCTTACTATATCAAAACTGACCATTAGATGCGTATTGTTAAAGTGACTTATTGTCGAATCCCACAACATTAAATATTTATTAGTACCAAAGGTTCTTTCTCCTTCTAAAATAGGTTAAAATGTATTTCGATTCACCCTAAGAATGCGTTAACCCATAGTTTATAAATAATTAATCATTTAGCGCAAGAAAGTGTTTGTGGACAGTTAATATTCTAAAGAAGGTTCTGGACTCTTAGTAGTTTCCTCTACTTATTTTTTTCCAATTTACAACCCTTCCAAGGGAATCATCTCAATCAGACGTGATTACAATACATATGTGTACCAAATTTCAAGTAAATATCTCACTTTTGTTTTATCAACCATTTTAATAATGTGGGGGCGGTGGAGGGATTGAAAAATGTTATAAAAAAATATGTTGCCTTGACTTCTGGTATATACACCAAATCCCAAGTTTCTGTACTCTTACTAGCTTGCTTTACTTATGTTGTTCTATTTTTACCTATTTAACTCCGAACCCTTCAACGAAATCATCTCAAAATATAATCTAATTACAGATGTCGTACTAAATTTCAAGTGAACATCTCAATTTTATCCTATCAACCCTTTTAATAACGGAGTGAGGGTGATGGGGGGGGGGGGGGGGGTGAAAAATATCATAAAAAATTCGGATGCCCTGACTTCTAGTATATACACCAAATCCCAAATTTTTGTACTCTTACCAGCTTGCTTTACTTATTTTCCCCTATTTACCCTCCAACTCTTCACTGAATAAGTTCAAAAAACAATCTAGGTCCAAATCTCGTAATAATACATACATGTACAAAATTTCAAGTCAATGTTTTAAACCGTTCCAGAGAAGACGTACGCACAAAAAAGGTTACAGACAGACCGACCGACAGACAGACATTTTTTCCTCTCAAATTTAAAATGTCGACTTTTCATAATATTATAAACCTATTTCTGAAAAAAAAAATACAATTACTATACTTCCACTCCACTACGTGGATGTGGAAGTAATAGGAACAAGGTGTACTTTGCGAGACCCCGTGATATAATGATTATAATTATGAAAAAATCTGAGGACATTAGGCATTTTACCTTCTATCGTGTACTAGCACTCTACGAAGTTTCAAACATTTCTGTCCATTTTTATAAAAGTTATAAATATTCAAGACATACGTACAAATAAATAGATACATGTATTTTTCCATTTAAAATCTCAGTCTCTCGGTGATACGTGTTGATGTTATCAAAATCCATTCAAACTTTACCCAAATTTTATTAGACCACCTTCATTGATTTTAGAAGGAGGAGTGGGGGGGTGGGCTGAAAAAGAATTCGGACGTCGCCGAAATAACGGCCACCCTAATCCATATCTATTATTAACACACTTGCAAATACGGCCGATATATTTCAAAAACTGTAAATGTCGTTAGTTGAGAAATTGACGAGTAAAGATTGTCTCAGCGTTTATGGAGTGTGCGTCAAGAGAAACATACGGTCTAAGATGATTTGAAGTGAGGGACGAACAGTGTCGAATCAACCAGCCAAAATGTTTCGCTCCGCCATGCTAGTTGAGTGGGCACAAACGTTGGCCCATTATCCATATGAAAGAGTGAACGAGATTAACGCATAGTTGTAGAAGAATTATCGAGTGGAAAGTCATAGGTTTAGAATAACTTTCCGCTTGATATGTGTATGAGTGAGAACAAATCTTAAAACAATGCGTAGCTCGAGTCGTGCACGTGCCATAAACGCTGAGACAGACTTTAGATAACCTCCTCAGTTGATCTGATGCTTATCTAAAAAGACACTGAGGAGCATAAACTTTGCACACACTCTGTTGACGAATTCCTCGACAGACTTTCAATCTTTCTGACGTTTTGCGTTTTACGCTGATAAAACCTTTCACTTGCGAATGTAACATCAAAATTAGTTGAAAGTTGTAAAACTCGGAAAATGTATTAGGAGACGCGTGAAAATGATCAACAAAGAGAAAATGATCCATTGAGAATTCGATCAATAGGTCCTGATGGGACAAGCGGAAGCAATCGACCCTTATCACATCCACTTTTAGTAAAAGTTAATTAGTACCAACCTTCGATGTTTATTTTACTCTTATTCGCATATATTTATACTGCGGTCCTAAATAAATTTTCCACTGAGTATGCAGGCGTGCCAAGTTGGGTATGATTTCTATGGAAAATGCAGAGCTCAACTATTCATAGGTCTGCAATTCCATACTCTAGGAGTATGAAGAGGAATGATTGTTTTGATAGATAATTTCCATTTTCACAAAAGGTATCAATTATGTTACTGAAAAAATGATATAAGAATTGTTTCGATGGAGAAAGATATTCTGCGTATAGATACGTCATCTGCGGCCGATTTCGTATACGTCACTTTTGGCGTTCGTTCATTCATCTACAAACCTACGCGAATTTCTTCTACGAGTACTAATAGTGGAAACTGATTTTTTTCCGTACGCTATAATTCTCAGTATTTATTTTTTTTCCTCAATCGAACTGTTGACCTTTTTTGCTGTTTTAAGGTCTAGCAGAATTCCATACCTCAGGTATTCCTAATTTGACGCCCCTGTGAGTATGTTTTCTGTTAAAATTAGTTTCTAATGCGTATAAATTTTTCTCCTTTGAGAAACTCATTAAAATTATGTATAGTGTATGAGCCCGAAATGTATTAGATTAAGGATAGTCAGTAATTCAGCTTAGAAATTACTTATTCCTTGTGAGGATTGCCTCCACTCACCTTCCGAGCATATAAACCCTTAGCTAAACTTCTAGGTAACTAATTACAGTTTACACTTTCTAATTAAAATAATTTGCATAGTTTTCTGTATCGCTTGCTCTTAGCTAGTAAATCAGGTTTTTCTGAAAAGTTCTGTAGTTAATAGCAACGTTGAATGCAATTGCTGACCTACATTTGCATATCAACTTAAGATTTAGAACATTGATACGTTGGCGTGCCAACTGAATATTTACTCTTACAGGATGTATAAGCAAGTAACAAGAAAATTACAGTGATGCAGACTAAAGACGGATTTTTTATCAATCATAGTGTTAGTCAGTCAAATAACTAAACTAAATTTTACTTTATATTTCGAATTTTGAAGTTTCAAAAATTTTCACTCGGAAGTTCGAATTTTTTGTTTTCACTAGCAAGCCATGTAAACAAATGAGCAATTTTTACTAATAACACTTTGAAGTTAATTGTGTTAGCATTCGAACAAAATGTCATTTGTGTCTCAATATAATAAAAAAATTGAAAAATGTTACCTTTTTTTCAATTTCAAAATTCGAATCTTGTCTTGAAACTCGGTGTGCAAGGTTAGAATTAGACTATGAACAACTTTTTCCAGTAACTTCTTTTGATATCTCCAACGTGACGCAAAATATTGAGAATCTGTCCTATTCACGAGGTCGCAGTAAGCTGGGTTTATACCTGAAGTTCTCTATAAAATGTAACTCCAGATGTTTTACCTCTGTACTAAAACTCAAATCTCTAGTTCTAAAATAAATTGAATACATTAGTGTCTGATGCGAAAATTCTATTTTCATCTAAAAACCGATGAATTTCAGGACATGCTCTGCTGAAATTTGTTTTCACTACATACAATTAAAATACTATCATTAATATCGATTTCAAGTTTGGTACTAAAGAATTTTTACTATGATTTAAACCACTTTCCACGACATTTTTTCGGCTGAGGTGATGTTTCATCATTTATTGTCACAAATAAACTACACGAAAATTCAGCTTTGGTACTATATGTTTTACGGTTTCAACGCGGGGTGGCTCTACTACTCTCACCTCCACCTGAGGAATGCAGCTGAAGGTCGTGTCATTCATGTATCAAAACAAGACCTTACATATGCGTGAAACTAGCCTTGGTGCAATGGGCCTTTTCAGCATATTTTTTTTATTGCGGAATCATAATTTTATGAAAAATTAAAATACCCGTATTTTTTCAATTTCTATTTTGATGCAGATTAGAGCCAGAAAAAATAATTAAAATCACCTATTTAGAAGTCCAATTTAAACGATTATCCGTAACGCGCCATTAATACGTCGGCAATCCCAAGCCAATAGTGTAAAAGGCGACTCGGCAACGTTGTACAAAATCAGCATTCAATTGACGTATGTAGTGATGGGCGATATCGCGATTTTCCAATCACTCCTTAACGGCGACTTATATTTTTCACTTCCGGTGGTTTTAAACTAACGCCATCACAATCTGCAAGCTGATATGTTTACCGTTCGCCGTAATTTGTTTGTGTGAATGTATGGCTGCATTAAGCAGCACTGGACAAGTATGAATTGAAAGTAAAACGATGTAAATTACACTTTATATTAATATTTTATATAATCACGGTGATTTAATCACGGTGATTTAATCACCGGCAGTGACATATCGCTCATGACTAGACGTTTGACAGCTTGTTGATGTTAACATTTTGGTTTTGAGGTTAGCGTAAATTGAAAGCCTCCGATTTCGATTAAAATGTCTAGCAAGCAGTGTTTTGTTCTACTCTGTGAAAATGCGACCGAAAATGCCCCAGAAAAGACGACAGCTCAAATGAAAGTTTAAGGTTATCCGCTATCCGCACGCTCGGCGATCGCAGTGTTGTCGGTTTGCAAGTTCTTCTGTTGTGTCCTCGATGATGATTGGTGGGATTACGTGTGCAACCAAGGCGCGTGAAACTCGAACGTTTGAAATACCCCGTGAAAGTTGTTGTATTTCGCTAATTTATTTCTCAGAGATTGCTGTTTTAAGACGCCTCATTTTTAGATAAAAAATTATTTTATTTTCCCCAAATGATACCCACCATATTTAAATGTCAAAATTCGAATGTACTGTAAAGGCCCATTGGTCGCGGGATTGACCTTCAGCTGAGGTGATTAACCTGTCCTCAGGTGGCTAGAGAGCCTTCCCCCCCCCCCCCCCCCCGAAAAGAAACTAATTGTTGTTTTTGTTTATAGATTCAGCAGCATGTAATTTTGCAAAATTTAATTTTGGATCAATAAAAAATTGTAGGTTTTTTTACCAGAATACTATTGTAAGAATATCTCGATTGTTATTTAGTAAAGAAAATGTAATATTATTGAATAGTTGACACTGGACAGAATATTTATTCGTCACTTTCATGGTCACCTTACTCAACATTACTTTCGTCTTCACTCCAATTGATCTCTACTTGTTCTTTTTGCGCTTCTTCTGAAGAAAGTAAGATAATATCTTAATAAAAATGACAATTAAATTTTATTAAATTGAATAATATTATATAAGTACCGTCAGAGGTATCTTCTGGTCCAATTGTTATATCTTCAAGTAGTGTCGGTAACTGTTCGCCAGTGGACCACTTGAAAGAATATTTATTATACTCTTCGTAAATACAAAACGAAGAGTATATTGCATTCGATCGGCACCTCTCTAAAACCAGTAATATTGCTCGTAGAGAAAAAAATTTCATATCACTGTGTTGGTGATCGAATTCTGAACAACAAAATATCCGTCCGTCCGTCTGTCTGTCCGTATGTCTATTCGTTTGTCTGTCCGTCTATCTGTCCGTCCGTCACGTCTCGTGTAAGCACGATAACTTAATAACGAAAAGTATTGAAATTTGGAGAGTAAGTTAGTGTTAGCTAGAGGAAGAACCCTATTGTTCTTGAACAAAATCGATCAATAAATAAAAAAGTTATAAATTTTTTTAAATTAAAAATGTTTTTTTACACATTTGTTTTTAATGTTTTGTAATTAAACTAAAAATGTCTAAAACTAATGTTATTTACAAAAAACTGCGACGAGTATCCTATAGAATGTACAACAATTATATAAAAAATGCAGTAAATCAACGAAGAGTATAACGGTTGGCTTGTTTTTATATCTTCCCAGCCGTAATTTAATGGATCATGGTCCGTTGGAACTGTACGATGTGCATTGGCCCACAGATTAGCAATATAATACGTTCTAAGGAAATGTTTCTACAATTTTGTCTTGCAAGGTGGTAATGCTGAGCGATCAATGTTTCTTTTAGGCAATTTGAGCACTTCCTTGCTATTTGCAATTGTATGGATTTTGAAAAACGCTTTTAAACTTTCTTCGTTACCTGTAATTATCTTCGGGAAGCCATACAACCGACAAACCAATTCCTCAATAATCGGAAATAGCGGCAGTGCATCTGTTTCAGATATTAAACTTTTTTTATTCGATAAATTTTTCATTCTGTTTTAATATATCGAAAGGACGTTTTTCCCCTTTGCGGAAAAATGCTGAGTTGAAATCACAGCCTGAAAAATACAATTAAATATCATTAAATTAACATGTTCGTATTATATAATTATTAAACAATTTCAATGACAATCTCACCTGTGAAAGGATTGAACGCCTGTAACGCTGCGCTTACGTCGTTTGGTACTAAATACTCTTTTACTATGATTTTTACACCTGTTCATACGCGCAGCTGAAGCATTTTCTACCTGCATTTTTTCGGTTGAAGGTGATTTTTCATCATTTATTGTTACAAAAAATAAACTGTACGAAAATTTCAGCTTTGGTATTATTATTTTTTTTACGTTTTACAACGCGGGGATCGCTCTATTACTCTCACCTCCACCTGAAGAATGGCAGCTCAAGGTTGTTTCATTCATGTACCATACAAGACCTTACGTATGGGTGCAAATCAGCTTTGGTAGCACCCTCAAAATATTGTCTAAATGTTATTTGTGGCATTATCTTAATTTTTTTTTTTTTCCTTCTTCAATTCTTTGGGAATTTCACTGCCACATGTATGTTTTCTTTCTAAGCGGTGCTAGGGGAATCTACAAAATATCACAATTAACCAGTATTACTGGTAAAAAAACCTCTACGCCCGTGACGTTTACGTCAAAGGATCAGTTAAAGGTTGGTTTTGATAACTAAACAACACAAATAAGTATAAAAGCTTGAAATTAAATATTTCGCCGACGTTTCGGAAATCTAATCTGTTTCCTTTCTCAAGGCTTTTTTTTTTTTTTTTGAAAAATCTTTTTTTTGCTGTGTATGACAAATACACAGCTCTAAGAATGTTTGTTATATTCAATATCCATAGATACTTACTATTTACATAGAACTGTTGATATAGTTAACAGTTTTTTAGTTTCTATACAATGTTAAGTTTGTGAAGTTCTTCTTTTAACATTGGCAGCCAAGTTGTACAGACATCTACGGAACAATTCGACACGCAATTATCCTCATTCAATAATATTATCGCGGATTCTTTTATTTTTCTTTTTTTGCTATCTGCCTCTTTTGTTAAAATTTTTGCCGAGTCCCAGTTTATTCTATGTCCGTTCTCACACGCGTGTTCGCAGATCTTGGACCTCTGAATTTCATTTTTTCTGATATAATTTTGATGTTCGCCCAATCTTACACTAAAAGGTCTGGATGACTCACCCACGTATTGTTTGTTGCACTCACACGGAATATTATAAATGCAGTTTTTTGAATTTTGCTCGTGGTTTGTTGGTTTCGTCTTTGTCAGAATAGATCTTAAAGTGTTGCTTGTTTGAAATACCGCCCTAATATCAAATCTATCACCGATGCGGCGCAACTTTTCGGATAATCCGCATACATAAGGAATTAACGCTGTGTAACGTTTTTCAGGTTTTTGTCGTACCTGATTGTTAGTTTCAATATTTATGAAGGTTTTATCGACAAAACCCCCAGGGTATTGGTTATTAATAAGAACTTCCTTTATAAACCGCTTCTCATTGTTTAGTATCTCATCATTAGAAGAAATGATTTTGGCCCTATCATACAAACATTTTACAACACCCCTCTTAACGTGCATCGACTGATTTGAGTTGAAATTTAAATATCTGTTGGTATGTGTTGGTTTTCTATAAACACTTGTTTCAATTGTACCATTTACTCTTTTAATTAAAACATCTAAAAATGGTAATTCATTTCTAGTTTCCTTTTCTAAAGTGAATTTAATGGAAGGTTCTTTATTATTTAAATGATCCAAAAAATTATCTAGTAACTCAATACCATGAGGCCAGATTGCAAAGATATCATCTACGTATCTCCACCAGATAACCGGTTTGTATGCACAATTTTGAACATGCCTAGTCTCAAAATCCTCCATAAATATATTGCTTAAAATCGGTGACAATGGAGAACCCATTGCCATACCGAAATCCTGCTGATAGAAATCATTTTCTAATTGAAAATAAGTTGTTTTTATACACATAGTTAAAAGTTCCATTATAGTATTTACACTCAATTTAGTTCTCGCTTCCAAATTATTTTCATTTAACAATTTGTCTTTGATTATTTTTAAAGTTTTGTCTACTGGGACGTTAGTGAACAGACTAACTACGTCAAAACTAACCATCAGATGTGTATTATGAATACTGTTTTCATAAACTTTTTCGATAAAATGTTTACTATTTTTTATATACGAGTCAGTATTTCCAGATAATGGATTAATAATTTTAAGCAAGAATTTTGCCAAATTGTGGCATGGCGAATTAATGGAACTAACAATTGGTCTTAATGGGACATTTTGTTTATGTATTTTCGGTAAGCCATAAAAATGAGGAGGCTTGCTATAATGCGGTGTAAGCTTCCGTCGTTCAAAGTCATTAAAATCATTTTTGTATTTAAATAAAGTTCTATAAATTTTGCCCTCAATTGATTTTGTTGGGTCTTTACTTAATTTTGAGTATGGTCCTTCATTGATAAGTGTCATAATTTTCTCATCATATGTATTTTTATTTATAATGACTGTGGCATTACCTTTGTCCGCTGGCAAAATTTTAATGGATTCATCTCTCTTCAAAGAGGATATTGACCGTTTTTCTTCCGTGCTTAAATTTTCTTTAATTTTATATTGCTTCTCTAAAGCAATTTTTGCCCGCACGCGATATTCATTTCCATCATCTGTTGGCATGTTTTGTGCAGTTTTTTCTACGGCTGCTATTATGTCAAATTTTGGAACCAATTTTGGGTTTATTGAATAATTTAAACCTTTTGACAAGACCAATTTGTCTGAAATTGTTAAAATCCGTTCTGACATATTAATGACAGTCTTGTCAATTAGAGGATTATTATTTATATTATTCAATTGTCTAATCTGTTTTTCTCTCATTAAATTTTTGAATTTATTTATATTCGTACTTTTTTGCAAATTAAAATGTTTGTTGTAACTAAACCTGATATTCCGGTGTGTATAGAACAAGATTTCGACTATATACACCGGAATATCAGGTTTAGTTACAACAAACATTTTAATTTGCAAAAAAGTACGAATATAAATAAATTCAAAAATTTAATGAGAGAAAAACAGATTAGACAATTGAATAATATAAATAATAATCCTCTAATTGACAAGACTGTCATTAATATGTCAGAACGGATTTTAACAATTTCAGACAAATTGGTCTTGTCAAAAGGTTTAAATTATTCAATAAACCCAAAATTGGTTCCAAAATTTGACATAATAGCAGCCGTAGAAAAAACTGCACAAAACATGCCAACAGATGATGGAAATGAATATCGCGTGCGGGCAAAAATTGCTTTAGAGAAGCAATATAAAATTAAAGAAAATTTAAGCACGGAAGAAAAACGGTCAATATCCTCTTTGAAGAGAGATGAATCCATTAAAATTTTGCCAGCGGACAAAGGTAATGCCACAGTCATTATAAATAAAAATACATATGATGAGAAAATTATGACACTTATCAATGAAGGACCATACTCAAAATTAAGTAAAGACCCAACAAAATCAATTGAGGGCAAAATTTATAGAACTTTATTTAAATACAAAAATGATTTTAATGACTTTGAACGACGGAAGCTTACACCGCATTATAGCAAGCCTCCTCATTTTTATGGCTTACCGAAAATACATAAACAAAATGTCCCATTAAGACCAATTGTTAGTTCCATTAATTCGCCATGCCACAATTTGGCAAAATTCTTGCTTAAAATTATTAATCCATTATCTGGAAATACTGACTCGTATATAAAAAATAGTAAACATTTTATCGAAAAAGTTTATGAAAACAGTATTCATAATACACATCTGATGGTTAGTTTTGACGTAGTTAGTCTGTTCACTAACGTCCCAGTAGACAAAACTTTAAAAATAATCAAAGACAAATTGTTAAATGAAAATAATTTGGAAGCGAGAACTAAATTGAGTGTAAATACTATAATGGAACTTTTAACTATGTGTATAAAAACAACTTATTTTCAATTAGAAAATGATTTCTATCAGCAGGATTTCGGTATGGCAATGGGTTCTCCATTGTCACCGATTTTAAGCAATATATTTATGGAGGATTTTGAGACTAGGCATGTTCAAAATTGTGCATACAAACCGGTTATCTGGTGGAGATACGTAGATGATATCTTTGCAATCTGGCCTCGTGGTATTGAGTTACTAGATAATTTTTTGGATCATTTAAATAATAAAGAACCTTCCATTAAATTCACTTTAGAAAAGGAAACTAGAAATGAATTACCATTTTTAGATGTTTTAATTAAAAGAGTAAATGGTACAATTGAAACAAGTGTTTATAGAAAACCAACACATACCAACAGATATTTAAATTTCAACTCAAATCAGTCGATGCACGTTAAGAGGGGTGTTGTAAAATGTTTGTATGATAGGGCCAAAATCATTTCTTCTAATGATGAGATACTAAACAATGAGAAGCGGTTTATAAAGGAAGTTCTTATTAATAACCAATACCCTGGGGGTTTTGTCGATAAAACCTTCATAAATATTGAAACTAACAATCAGGTACGACAAAAACCTGAAAAACGTTACACAGCGTTAATTCCTTATGTATGCGGATTATCCGAAAAGTTGCGCCGCATCGGTGATAGATTTGATATTAGGACGGTATTTCAAACAAGCAACACTTTAAGATCTATTCTGACAAAGACGAAACCAACAAACCACGAGCAAAATTCAAAAAACTGCATTTATAGTATTCCGTGTGAGTGCAACAAACAATACGTGGGTGAGTCATCCAGACCTTTTAGTGTAAGATTGGGCGAACATCAAAATTATATCAGAAAAAATGAAATTCAGAGGTCCAAGATCTGCGAACACGCGTGGGAGAACGGACATAGAATAAACTGGGACTCGGCAAAAATTTTAACAAAAGAGGCAGATCGCAAAAAAAGAAAAATAAAAGAATCCGCGATAATATTATTGAATGAGGATAATTGCGTGTCGAATTGTTCCGTAGATGTCTGTACAACTTGGCTGCCAATGTTAAAAGAAGAACTTCACAAACTTAACATTGTATAGAAACTAAAAAACTGTTAACTATATCAACAGTTCTATGTAAATAGTAAGTATCTATGGATATTGAATATAACAAACATTCTTAGAGCTGTGTATTTGTCATACACAGCAAAAAAAAGATTTTTCAAAAAAAAAAAAAAGCCTTGAGAAAGGAAACAGATTAGATTTCCGAAACGTCGGCGAAATATTTAATTTCAAGCTTTTATACTTATTTGTGTTGTTTAGTTATCAAAACCAACCTTTAACTGATCCTTTGACGTAAACGTCACGGGCGTAGAGGTTTTTTTTACCAGTAATACTGGTTAATTGTGATATTTTGTAGATTCCCCTAGCACCGCTTAGAAAGAAAACATACATGTGGCAGTGAAATTCCCAAAGAATTGAAGAAGGAAAAAAAAAAAACCCTCAAAATGTCGCGAGCTCTCGGACTATAACAAATAAACACATAAGAGAACACAACAAGTTAATAACTGCTTCATATATTGATAAGTTCAACAAAAATATCAATTTAGTTTGCTTTAAACAACTAGAGAAACATTCTAAGAGAAACAAACTTTATACACTTGGGACTTGATTATTTCCTCATTGGCAACAAGTAAATATTTGCTGTAAGTTTTTAATGTTCTACAAAAGCAAAGCTTTTCCTAAGTATACCATTTTGTTGAGCCTGAGCAACTACGAATTCTGTAAATATAATAACAGAAGTAGTCAGGTACTTCCAAGAGCTTATCTTTTACGAGAGTCTTTACTATTTTCAAAGTAAATCCACTGACAATAAATAAATATATGAATGTGGTTGATATAAAGTTGTATTAAATATAAACGAGCAGTCAGTTTTCTTATCTGCCATCATGATTAAAATCAAGTAAATAATAACCACAACTTACATTATTTGCGCTGTGGTAAATTAACTGATGTACAGTGTGTTCCAAATTGAGACTGCATTATTATAAAAAAGAAACTTGGTTAAATGGATCATCATGTTTTAGAGAAATTGGGTATTTTAATGATGCTTTTTAACCCCCGACGCAAAAAGGAGGGGTGTTATAAGTTTGAGGACTTTGTCTGTGTGTGTGTCTGTCTGTCTGTGGCATCCTAGTTCCAAAATGGCTGAACCAATTGCAAAGCGGTTTTTTTGTTTCAAAAGCTGATATTTGCTAGATGGTTCTTAGCTGTGTTTGGTAAAAATCGGCTATGCCATTTCCAAGATTTTCAGGTTTCATTGTAAAACACTCAGTGTAACGGACGTTGTGTTCTAGGAAATGGCGAAGGATCCGGTGTTATTTCACATATTAAATTAATGTTTATATTTAAAATGTATTTAAACAGTTTTAAAAAATATCTTGAACTTAATAGGTTTAAGTTAATTCTATAATAAGAAAATTGGAAAATAAAAGTTAAATTAAAAATTTAAAAAACTCCGCCCCTGTAGCACAAGATATTGGGTGGATATAGGTACAGTGTGTTACCTATATTGTATATTGGGCCAATATATGTCAACTTTAACCAATATTGTACCAATATGATAATCAGCTGTATTTTCAATATTTTCACCAAAATATAGCCAACATTTTATGTTGGCAAATCAGATTCAATGTTACCATTATTTAACCAATATTGGCGCAATGTGATATTATTTCTTAATATTGGACAAATATAACTCCTTTATTACTTTTACGTATTCAATTATCATTTTACTTTAACCATTCGTTCATGTACATGTACAGAATCTATCTTTTTGTGAAAGCAGTGAAAGATCGGATCGTAAAAAGACCGCAGAACTTTGTAAAAACTTTGGCTCTGAAGAACTAGTTTATGCAACCTATAGCAGATTGTGCACTTCTTTATTGTAAGAAATAAACAACTAAAATGTATATTTTCTTTTTTTGTATTCCAAAGTAAACCACCACTATAGTAACAAATTACTCATTTAAAGCTATTTAGTAATTTTGTAATAAGTTTTAAGCCATTATGTCCCACTGTTGCACCCCTTAGAACCACCCTATTTTATATAGGCAATTTTTTCGCTATTTTTATGTTAAAAATTGATACTATCAGGTTGCCCCGAAATTCCTGCATTCCCCTTTAGGTTCTGACTCTACATGCAATAGTGGTAAGAGAACTTCCTACAAACATGTGTTCGAAAATGCTTCTTAATGGAGCAGTCTTTCTGAGGATGGCACCTAACTTTATGAAACTCGATTTTACATTATAAAGGTTTATTCTTGAACAATATCAACCAAAATTTATTTTATTCATAGAAGGAGAAACGAGGGATCGTTATCATTTTTTTCAGATTTAAATTTTTAATTGTTTAAGACTTAATTATGATTCCCAGGATAATACATAAAGGTTATCTATATAATTGTGTAATTAGTGTTATAAAGAAATGAGACAAAGATTGACTATTCTTCGCTTCTCCGCTGATGAATAAAATTAGATTCGGTTAGTAGTGTGCAGAAATAATGCAAAATAGTGAACCAAGTCTCAAAAAGTCGTCCCAATCATAGCAGTAAAAACCTATACTTGGGCGCTATCCTCTGAGGGTTGTAACATCCTTAGGAAACATTTCCAGACACAGGAAATTTTCATACTAATTTTACATGTAGCATCAGTGTCTAAAGGGAAATGTGAGAAGTTCGGCACACTCTATATATTTTAAATATTGTGTAGCAATGGGGCGCCAATGCTGGTGTCCAATATGACACCAATGTTAGGATTCAATATGGCATCTATGTTGGTATATAATATGACACCAATATGTGATTGCAATATTGGACATTTATTGCAAAAATCTGACGTTCGTTATATTGGTCCAATATGTGAATCTTATATTGGTCCAATCAGTTTGTGCTACAGGGGCGACGCAAAAAACAGACCTTTAAAAAGGAACAAATAATACATATTCACTGGAAGTCGAGATGTTGCCTCACGCGCCACTGATAATTTCGTAGAAATTTTAAAAAAAGTGGTAGTTAAGTATTTTCGGAGAGCTGCTACTGAATCTGCTGTCATAAGTAAAAATCCAAAATACTAGTGGGCTGCCATGATTCCAAAACTTTTGCAGATTCGCATGAAATTTGTTACATCGGGATATGATGATTCGCTGGTAACGAACCTGATATTATACCTAACAATTTCAATTTGCAGAAACTACATAAGAGACCACTAAAGAGGGTGAATATTTGTATCGCCTTGCTAGCTTTGAATATCCCTGTTCGGTCGCGGTGTTTTTTTTTTAAACAAGTTTTTATTCAATTTCACATGTTTGTCAATCGGTTTAGTTTTAAATTTTGCAAGTTATTTTGAAACACTTCCAATCAATCTATTGCCTTGAAATATTGTATACATATGTAGTATCGACGATACTGCAATATTTTGATAAAATCCATAGAATCTGGACTGAAAAAGTTAAAGAACCTATAATATAGGCATTTTTGTATCATCGGCGACTCCGGCAAAAATTGAAAAGTCAAATGATAACAGAAGTGGCTAAATTTTACATGAAAGTTTTTTAGGTAGTGTACTTCTTAATTATATATAAAAGCTTGTCGCGAGATATATACAGGGTGTTTGGCAGAGGGTTGCCAAACGGGAATGGTGGATAGGTGGGGCCATTTAGAAGTTAGCTAGCCCTAATGACCTCTATCCAAAGTATCACCGTTTTTGAGATATTATTTTTTCTTCTTTCTTGAAAATTATTCTCAAATCAGCCTATTAGCATGTATAACACTTTTTTTATGGTTGTAACAGTTCAAAATAATTTTTATTTTTTTCTGCAATGTATCTGTTCTAACAAAATTATATGGAATGCTGATAATTAAAGACACAAATTATTATGAACTAACAGAGTTCCCAGAATTGCTAGAAAGGATCATAAAGTTCAACTTTCACTTTCCCAAAAGCGAGAAGCTATCAAGATGTTCAAATGCTTTCAAAAACTTCTCCCTTTAATGCCATTTTTAACCATATGCTACATGCAAGAAAAACTTTTTAAATAACATGAGAAAATTGGTGGAAATTTGTTTAAAAGGACATCTGTCTAAGTTACATTTAGACAAGTAGAAAAATTTCTAAATGTAATTCCCATTAGAAAGAAAACAATAGGATCATATTCAGTACATGTGAAGTATCAATTTTCAAACCAGTGCATCCAAAGCAAAGTTGCAGAAACAAAATGGCGGACGTTTTACGTACGAAAAAATGTGGAAAAGTCGGTCTTTCTCGTTTATCTGTAAAATTTTTCAGAAATTAAATAGAAACATCGAAAAATGACATTTTTTAATTTTGCAGCAACTGTTGCAATAATTAATTTATGGTATTAACAATCTAAGGAAATATGCATCATAATGTGCTTAAAAAGTGACTGCAATCTAAATGTAACTCAGACAGATATCCTTTTAAACAAATTACCACCAATGTTCTCATGTCATTTAAAAGGTTTTTATTGCATGTAGCATACGGTTGAAAATGACATTAAAGGGAGAAGTTTTTGAAAGCATTTGAACATTTTGATAGCTTTTCGTTCTCTTGCAAATGCAAAGGAAAGTTGAACTTTATGATCCTTTCTACCAATTCTGGGGACCCTGTTAGCTCATTATAATTTCTCTCTTTAATTATCAGCATCCCACATAAGTTTGTAGGAACACAGATACATTGCAGAAAATAATATAAATTATTTTGAACAGTTACAACCATAAACAAAATGTTATACATGCTGAAAGTCTGATTTGAGGAAAATTTTCAAAAAAATAAAAAATAAGATCTCAAAAACGGTGATACTTTGGATAGAGGTCATTGGGTCTAACTAACTTCTGAATGGTCCCATCGTTCTCGTTTGGCACACCCTCTGCCGGCCACCCTGTATGTTAACATAATAACCTTAGTTCTGTCGAACTAAATGTTCTATGATCAGTTTTTAGGTCAGCTCATTAACATTGATACATTGATATTATTCGTTTAATTCAATAATTTTTAACTTGTCACTGTCAGTATCCACTCATTTGCACTTGGTCCATTTATTGGGCTACGGACGTGTCCTAATCCAATCACGTAATTTTTAGTACATTTTAATGAAAGCTCTTTTTTAATAGTTTTTTTCACTTATATTTTATTAGATGTACAATGGTAACCTAGTTAAATATTGATCTGACCTAGTTTACTTCCGATAACTACTTTTAACCATTGTATTATTTATGATTCATATTTATATATTCTTGTAAATATAAAGTGTACATATCAGTATATTATAAATCATTTTCTTGATTTTGTTTATTTCTTGTATACACTGTGTCCATAATAGCTACCTATTTAATTAAAGGATTCATTGTGATATTATTATTTGATTTGTCTTAGTCGAAAAGCATATAGAACTCGATCTTCTGTAGTAGTTTTCTCATATTTCCTGTACCTTTTCGAACAGAGCCTTCGTCAATTCAAACATTTCAACGTGCAATAATCGACAAAATATCAGTTTAGACTTTTAGATTTCTCGAAATGAAATTCCATTTGTTACAACCTCAAAACATTTTTACTCTGCGTTGATTGAAGCAGTAATTCGAATTCTTTATGGCTAAGTGTGTGATCATCTATTTTGATTCATTACATAAAACCACACTCTATGCATTCCAATTTTAGGTCAATTACGCTGCGTAAGAACCATTTCATACAATAAGTTGATCCAAGATGGTATAGCATCATTTAACTTAGAGTAATTAAAGATAATGAACACAGAAATTTGCATTTCGTTTGAGGGTGAACGTCTTGCAAGGCAGACTAAAATAATTATTATGACGATGAAACTACAGTAAGAAAATAGCTTCTATTATCGTACTTTCTGGTCTCAGAACAAGATTGCCATGTCTTATAGCAAGAATTCTTTAATATTAGCTTAGAACAAAACGTTAGAATTGTTAATTAAAGCTAAAGCTCCTTCTCGCAAATATCATCTATTTTGTTCTCAGTTACACTATCATTGTAATTATGTTTCGTTTATGTGAAAACACAAATGTTACGATTCAGTATACCGTATCAGCTTATATCCTGGGAATATCTTTACTTTGAAAAATAACAGCGAATCACAGTACTTAATAGTTAAATTTTGTAATGATGCGACCTGGATTTGTTACAAACAGGAATCATTAAAGTAACAAATTTCACATTTCAGTCCCAACTTTAATGTACCCAATGAAACCACATGCTTTTATTTATTTTAATTATGCCTGCTTGCAGAAAATTATTGCTTATAGTCTTATAAAATGTAAAATAAAGTTGGCCAAGATCACTGCTGTCACGGGGGGGGGGGGGTTGGCTACAAAACCTTGTTTTGCAAATATATTGAAAGAAAACTGCGAACTTTGTTAAAAAGTGTTAAATATACAATTTGAACCCCATGAAATTATCATAAATTTGAGTCATGACTGTTCAATTTGGTAAAAATTACCGAGGTATGATTTAGGTTTTCTTTCACCCTTTTCTAAAAGATAAATTTCAACGTGCGTTTTTCGTGATTAATTGAAGAACCAAGAGCCTGTAAGAAAATGTTCAATATAAATGTAATTTAATTTGTTATCATTTGAATCTTAGCACAACCTTCTGCTATAACAATTGACCAATTTATAGCTATGTAAAAATTGAAAATGCAAATGTAGTTTTTCTCAAAAAAATGAATTTAAGTTTTTATTTTAGCTTTTGAAATAGTAAATCAATTGACATGTAATGGCGTATTCCTTCAAAATAATTTATTAAAAATGCTTTGTAAGATATCGTGTTTTCATCTCAATTTGTTATAAACGGTAATCTTTTAGGTAACAAAACATTGCAGACTTCAATTTCAAAATAAAGTTTACTGAATTATCTATCAGATGCGGCCACCTGCATTTTTACACTTGCTTCTACTGGGTCTTGAATATTGTACAAATCATAAAGAAAGAAACAAAATTTAATAATTAATTTTAAACATTTTTTCAAGGCGTACAAAAGTGTTTCCTTAAATATACTATTAAAGCTACTGTAATAAACTTGTTTAACCCTGTTTACATTAATTTGGAGGTTATTATGTTTATTGATTATATCCATGAAAATTAATGTACCCATTTCAAATGATATCAATTTACACCATGTGCAACTACCAAGGAATACTCATACATCAACCTGTCTTTACGTCTATACTCACAATACACAGTGGGCCACGTAGATCTAGATAATCTGGTTAAACTGTATTATACTTAAATTAAAACACAAGAAAATGCAAATTAAAAGTTAAATAAATAAGAAAAATAGACCGTAGTCTCGAACTTAAGCGAATAATTACTTCGTTAAAGAAGAAAATCGTTTACACTCAAATTCAAGCTGATTGCCAGAAGGGCCAAAAGAAATACAATATCATTAACAAGCGTGAAGTTAATTATTTCTGAAAACTATACTTTAGAAACTAGTGCAGGAAATGCCTGTTGCCAGCGACAATTTGAATGAGGTAGTTTAATTTGAAATCTAATGACATGAAGTTAAAATTTTAAAACAAAATCTCAAAAACACAAATACCTATACTCAGTAAATTAAAATTATCGCGATAAAAGTAGGACGATGTCACTCCACCAGTAGCTGATCGAAAAGTGTCTCTTTTTCTTGACGGGATTATCCTGGTCAATTTTTAAGTTAGTGAGCGTTATCCACCCCAAAGAAATCTAGACCAGCGAATCAAGGTCCGCCCTTTTTTAGGGACCTCAGGGAATCCGGAACGTTGCATCCTCTATAGTAGAAATTGTGTACTAAAATAGTACTCGCCTGGCAATTGGCGTCCTCTATAGTAACTATGGCCAAAATGGCTTCCCCTGTGTAAGAAACATCCCTTTAACCAACTTAAAATATTCTATATCTAAGCTATCTAATTATACCTAGTCGGTAATGAAACCTTTTTTTTACGAGTGCACTTAAAAAGGAAAAATCGAGTAGTTTCCTACCTAGTGTAGAGTTTGGGGAATTCTTGTAATCAAGTAACCTATTTATGATTTGATTTGCACCCTGACTAGTTTAAATATTCCCTTACGGTGTCTTCACTCGGGCCCGCGTAATTGATCCCGCGATTTGGCATGTCCAATAAAACGATTTGACAAAGACGTTGACCCAATCGAACTTTCTCATGGCTTTGAAGTTTGAGTTTATGGGAGGCCTTTGAACGGCAATAAAATATTTCCGATTTAGGAAATAATACCATGTACTTTATAGTTATGGTCGAAAAGTTTTTTGTATTTAACACCAAGCGGTTGTTTAATTAGAGATTTACACAATGTTGTTTTTGGAATTGTCGAATAATGCGTTGTCGGCGTTTTTCTTATGAGTCCGTAGAGTTGTTAAACGATGAAATTATACGAGTTTGTTTATTTCTTAAATTCTCTAATTTTGACTCGAGCCTACTCTATGATCTTTTAGGCCTTTGAACTGTTATCCAAATTTTCTATAAAATCGCGTTATTTTATAAAAAGTAATCTGAATTTCTTTAACCTCTGTCTTACATATGTTACACTACATCACGGAGGGACTCTCTTTGTTTTGTTATTAACTCGCTTCTATTAGCTTGACCTGTAACAATGTAATAGAATGTTACAACTCACTTTTCACCCACTTCCAGATGTCGTATAGACTTGAAATTTGACATGTGTGTATGGTTTACATAACAATAAAATTCCTCATTTTCGTATTGATAAATCGAAGGTGGCGTTTCAAAGATGGCGACCAGTCTATTTAATATCCGATTTTACTAAAAAATTGCTATCTGGGGATTTTAACTCCAAAATTCAAAATAGTGGCGTCAACATTTATAACAACATAACATAAACATAAACACCACACATAGTAGACAACCCCCAAATCCGAAGTCTCTCATAGGCTGTCCGGAAGGGGGTTACACATTTGAAAAAACGCAGACAACATCCATTACCCGCCAACATTGCCAGGGCCTGTGCTGGGGATCGAACCCAGTACACGTTAAGCAGTCTAACCAAGCGCGCTCGCCACTAAGACGCTTAGCCGACTGAGCTACCGTGCCGGCGCATGTTTTATCATTTAGGTATCATCTAATTCGATTGAAAATTGCTATCTGAGGGTTATCGAGGTTGCAGGTTACAATTATCTAGTCGAAATTTAACAATTGGGATAACTTTTGTAATTTTATTGTCTGATTCGTATAAAAATCGGCATTTGGGGATTATCGAGGTCGCAGATTGTAAATATTCAGTCGAAATTAAATAATTCAAAATGGCGGCTTCCGAACAGGTTCTGACGTTTATAGAGAGGAAATTTTAATGAACAAACACACAATTCTAATTTGAATAAAACTAAAAAGAAGAAAATAAATAAATAATTTCAAAAAAATGAAAAACGCGCTTTTAAACACAAATTGAAACTGTTAAAAGTGCACTAAAAAGAAGAAAATTTTACTCATCGGACACCTCACGCTTTTACGTTTATGAACATAGTTATTGTCATTATTGACATTATTTTCTTCTCTTTAATGAATTTTTTAACAGTTTCAGTTTGTGTTTGTACTTTAAAATCTTTCTTCTGCAAAATGGAAAATTTTGCCTGTTTTTGCAAACTTCTTAATTTTACTTCCACATCCGCGTAGTGGAATTTATGCTATCTTGCTGCGTGCAAGCGAGAAATTTAGAAAAGTTCTCGTTGACAAACATTCATATATATATGCAGCGACAGCCATGCTGAGGGCTCTTGTGTCAAACAAAGTCACCTCTCATCTGGTTCTGAACTGACAAAATATTTTGACTGAGCTGTGTGAAGACAATTTGGTCAAACTGGTATGGGGGCCCTGAAACAGTGGTGTTGAGGGCAACGAAGAAGCAGACCATCTGGCAGGAGAGGGAACAAAAGCTCCTTTCCCTGATTCTGAACCAGCCTTCAGTTTTCCAAGAAGTCGGATCAAATCAGAACTACGAGACTGGGTCACATGGCACAGTTTAACAACCATTGGGCTCAAGCCCCTCGAAATGAGGCAATCAAGGTTCTATGTAAATGGGCCTTTAGTTGACTCAACCGTAAAGTAGTTGCTTGGGTTCGATAGAAAGAAGAAACGGATAGTATGCTTGATATAGGGGCACTGTCTTCTGAATAAGCAATAAGCATCTTCTGACAATGGGTTTGAGGAACGATCCTATTTGTGCGTCAAGGTATAGGTATTTCCAAAGAAAACTTTTACAGTCGGAGGAGCCGTGGAATCTACTATGGAATCGATTGCTCTCCTCGTGGAGGGCACTGGTTGTTTCTAGGTGATTCTACACGTCGCGATTGTACAATGCGCCGCGCACAATGGGCCAGAATCCAAAATTTCTGGCCAATACTGTGAAACCCTGCAAATGTACTTGTTGTGCATAGCATTAAGGGAAAAATAGTTTTAAAAAATGACACCCTCTGAGGATGAGATATAGTGTTTGAAAATATAAACAACCTTAGATATTTTTAAAACTCAGTTTGCGTACTTTTGATACCTAAATTTCTATGAGAAAAATAAGGAAAAAAATTATCAGCCCCTGGGGGCGAGTTGTAACTGTTGAAAATATAAATAGTGCACGATTTCTTTCAAATTTGGTTTCGAGCTGATTGCACTAAGTATTTATGAGGAAAACATTTTTAAAATACCTTCTCGTCGTGCTTCTTCCGGAGTGTATGAGATGGGCTTATGCTTTTCATGATGAATCCCCTCTTCTCTGATTCTGAAATATATTTCACGAAAAATTGAGATATCCTGTAATTTCCTTTCCACTGGTCAATAGTGTACACCAGGTATATACATTTCCCCCTTTGGTCGGGACTTATTGTATCGCATGAATACCTGCTGTGACGTACGCACAATTAGAATTGCTCCGAGAACGCTCTATTGGACGCGCACTTCTATTTTTGCAGCATATTTCACTGAAGTAAGCAGTTTTCAGCAGCTAGTTTTTATAAATTTCTTATTCCACAAGTTCCGACTGAGGTAGAACGGCAGGTAAAATACTGGGTAGCTGTGAATTGAGTCTTGCACGCAGGGAACCCTGCTTTAATAAACTGTGTGAATTAAAACATAATATAACGAAATTAGTTTTTCGATTTTTGGCCAGGATTTTGGAATCCCAGCCCACTGCACTGTGGCGCCGACAGACTTGAGTAGTGCGGATAAAATCAGCTTGCGGTATTAATAACAGTATGTTAATAATACTGTTAGCACTTTGTTATGAAAGACTTCCTCGAAAGGAAGATATTACGTTATAAATAATATATTGTTCTACGGCTGTATAAAATTAAACTACCCTGACTAATTATCAAGCGCGAAGTCGCGTGGGTAATAAACTTAACAATATAGGAAAATTTACGCATGGGTACTAATTCAAGTAATAATGCTGCACAAGCTGCCGGGTCCACAGCTTTCTGCAGCTTTCAAAGTTCGAAAGCACAGGGATGAACTCCCAATGGGTTCATTACTCATATAAATAATTACATGGGGGTTGTTGCCATTGCAGTAAGCCAGCGATGCTGTGATACTGCTCAAAGTTGCCAACAGTACGCCGTTATCTCCTGTGGGAATATACTAGCTAATAATGCATGCAAAAAATCACATAAGCTTCCAAACCACAATTACCCACAGGTCTAATGGTTTTTAATATTTAATGGGGTGGGTGTTGCGTTATGGACGTAACCTTTTAGGGAAAAGCACCTACGGGGATTATAAAGTTGGAATATTGAAGTAAAATCATTAAATCCTGGAAGTGTACAGAATTTTAACATTTTTATTACAAGTATTTTTAAGAGTTAATTTAGGCGCCATTTTGGAAAGTATTCTTTAATAAGCAAACAATCTCATCTTATTAGCACGGGAAATATACCTAGGATTTACAAAAAGAAATTTACTTCAACTTAACACATAATGTAATATATTTAGGATTCTACAGTCGAATTTATAATTCGAGAAATAATTTCAAAATGAGGTCCTCTTGCAGTAAAACAGTCATATCTTTTTCTTTAAACTAAATCATAGAAAATGTTATACCATTTTAAAAACTACACTAAATGAGCAATTTTTAAAATAACTTGCCAGGTTGGAATGGTATTTTTTTTACAATATGAAGTCTAAGTTAGCTAATAAAAAGAATTAACTTATGAATCGGACAAAAATGTTTTTTTTTCCAAAGGTATGTAGTCGAGTGCAATTAGGTTTTTCCTTGGAACCCAGTTGTAACGAATGGATTTTCGTGATTTTTTTTTGCATTGTGTTTCTAAAATACTGAGTACAAAAAAGTTTACCCTTTAAAAATTGGCGCTTTTTACTTGGGAGTAGTTCCCACCCACTCTAGAGGGGTGGGCAGAAAAGTAAAATAGTAACCACCGAGTATGAAATAGAATCATATTCAATGACTTAAAAGTATTGAATGGAAAAGCTTATGAAATTGCAAGTATTTTATTTTTTGTTCATTTCTGTACGATAAATAGTTATAAAAATATGATGTGCTCAAACGTTTATCAGTCAAGATATAGTGTTTAAATCTCAAATATGTCAGAAACAATCAGTATGATGTTAAAAATACATATAATAGAAATTGAAGGGCTCGATGTACTTTTTTCTATACGTGCAGCTTGAAAGATAACAATGTTGTGTGAAAAACAATGACTGCTTTGTAATTTTTTTTGAAGAACAAATTTAGATTTTCCTGCTGCCATTGGCCGTATAATGAAGATTCAAAAAATCTGCACCAGTTTTTATTAATATATAGCATTACTAACATGCTCTAAATTTTTGGCATTTCTAAGGCAGTCGTTTTTAAAAATATACCTGCTTTAAATTAAGAAATATTTTACGATTTTGCTGAAAAAATTTCTTTTTTATAAATAACTCCAAAACAATTGCATTAAAGGAAAAGATGACAATACAGAAAAGAAGCGATATATTAATTCTTTTAAATATTTTTAGAATTGATAGTTTCGAAAAAATGACAGTACACATGTGGGGCTTGAGCTTTTAGTGACAGAGAAATTTAAATCTCATATTTCTTCAAAACTTTTGATAGATTGAAGCTCTCAAAATTAGAACATGTTGGTAATACTATATATTTATAAAAACTGGTACAGATTTTTCTACTTTCTTTTCTATGGCTAATGACAGCAGTAAAATCTTAAACTTTTTATTTAACCAAATTACAAAACACTCATTGTTTTGCACATAACATTGTTATCTTTCGAGTTGTAGGGATAGAAAAAAATCCTGTGAAAGAGTACTTCAAGCCCTTTAATTTCTGTTGTATGTATTTTTAACATCATGCTAATTTAAAAGTGAATTGTTTTTTGTTTTAAATTGTAGTGAGATTTTGCAAACAGCAGAAAAAACTATCTATGAGAACAAAAACAGAAGGAAAACTATTTGTAAAATTATTGATTTACAATCTTTGCATTCTTTCGATAACCTGAATTCTGATAAGCTAGCAATTAAAATCCTAAAATGAATTTGTCTTTCTTATTGGACAATTCTCATTCTAACACTAGATTCCACACAGTCCCCTACGGCTATCCAGAGTAAACCAGAATCCACATGACCCCTACGGCCATTACCATTCAGTTTAAATGAGAACAAAGGCCTAAAATGAATTTATTTACATACCTCGTCTTTTCGAAAATTTTTCATTGAAATAGATTACATTTTCATGAACTTTATCATTCTGTTCCTTGGAAATGCTTAGCCTTTGAAACGTTTTTCGCATTTATTCTGGGGATTATCAGAAAGGCACAAACCCACTCACACGATGTTCCATGCAAGAACCAAGAGAATCACCATGTTTTTTAACATTAATGATTGACATTGATTGAATGAAAAAACAGATTTTCACCTATGTTACCTAACTAATATACGATTCAAATGTATTGACCCCTCACTTTAACCCCGAGTATCTCAGAAACTGAGGAGCAGAAAAATTGAAAACATTATGTGTTCATTATGAGTATATTCTAAATCAGTCACTGAAACTTGAATAATGTACATTGGACACTTTTGAAGTTCTGCTGTTGCATTGAAAAATGTCCCACTTTTTAAGAAAATTTTGATCATACCAGTTTTAAATCCACTATATCTTGGAAAAATATGCCTACTATGTAAATAATATTTTGCACACCGATAGAGCACGGCATTTTTTTACGAGGAAATTTTTTCATAATTTTTTGTTTTAAAATTTTGCAATTATTCTCAAAAACGTGACGTCATGGTTATTCAGTTGTTTATAAATGTATTTAAAAATTTTTTGTTAACATAATTAATTACATAAAATGTAAACATTTTCAGAAAAAATGATTGGTATACCTATATCAAATACTAATTTAGTTATCAAGCGTAAAGGATAATATCATTGCAAGTTTGCAAGTGTGTTATCTATTACGCTTGATAACTAAATTAATATTTGAAATATACCAATTATTTTTTCTGAAAATGCTTACATTTTATATATTTAATTATTTTAATAAAAAAAATTAAATAGATTAATAAATCACTGAATAAACACGAAATGACGTTTTTGAGAATAACTGCAGAATTTTAGAATGAAAAATTACGAAAAAATTTCCTCGTACAAAAAATGTCGCGCTTTAACGGTGTCCAAAATATTATTTACATAACAGGCATATTTTTCACGATATAATGGATTTACAACTGGATTGGTCAAAATTTCCTTAAAAAGTAGGACATTATTCAACATAACTTTCAAAAGTGTTCAATGTACATTATTCAACATAACTTTCAAAAGTGTTCAATGTACATTATTCAACTTTCAGTGATTAATTTAGGATAAACTCATAATGAACACATAATTTGTTTAATTTTCTCTGCTCCTCCGTTTCTGAGATATTCGCGGTTCAAATGAGGGGCCAATACATTTGAATCGTATATTAGTAATGGAACCTATATACTAGAAGACATGTTTAAAAGTGAATTATTTCTTGTTTGCTTAAAATTGTAATGAAATATATTCTTTATAGGATTTTGCAAACAGCAGAAAAAACTATCTATAAGAACAAAAAGAAAAGGAAAACTATTTGTACAAGTATTGATTTACAAGCTTTGCATTCTTTCTCCCCTACGGCTATGCAGAGTAAACCAGTATCCACATAACCCCCTACGTCCATGAATAGATTTCATGAAAATGTAATCCATTTGAATAAAATTTTTTCCAAAAGACGAGGTATGTAAATAAATTCATTTTATGCCTTTGTTCTCATTTTAACTCGCTTCATGGCCGCAGGGGACTGTGTAAAAACTAGTTAGAATGAGAATTGTCCAATAAGAAAGACAAATATTTTAGGATTATAATTGCTAGCATAATCAGAATTCAGGTTATCGAAAGAATGCAAAGCTTGTAAATCAATACTTGTACAAATAGTTTTCCTTTTCTTTTTGTTCTTATAGCTAGTTTTTTCTGCTGTCTGCTGTTTCATCATACTAATTGTTTCTAACATATTTGAGATTTAAACATTATCTCGACTGATAAACGTTCAAGCGCCATTTTTAAACTATCATAACAGTCATTTTTAGAATTATTCATCGTACAGAAATAAACAAAAAATAAAATGCTTGTATTTCATCATCTCGTTTTTTTGTACCATACCACTTTTTTCATAATTGTAAGATTTTTGAGTTATTTACGAGAAGCAGTCTCAAGGTACCAATTTCTTAAAGATGAAATCGTACTTCAAATGGTTATAACCTGGAAAATATAAGTTTTCATGAAAAACTGTAAACCGCCTTTTTCTCTTAAAATGTTATTCTATACAAAATTCGACTATTTTGCTTTTTTGCCAACCGCTCTAGAGCGAGTGGGAATCACCCCGAAGTAAAAAGCGGCAATTTTGAAAGGGAAACTTTTCTGTACTTTGTTACGATCTAAAAGTGAAGATCGCACACACTTCAAAGATTAAAAGGTCCTAGGTCTTACAAATCCTATTTTGGTGAGTGTGAGAGGATAAATAAATAGAAAAGAATGCTGTAAGGTAAAAATATGTATTACAACGATTAATTTTACATGGACAAATTTGAGAAGTATTAAGTATTAACAAAAAAAAATATGTACAATAGCACACTAGTAAGAAAAATATTTATAATAGAGAAAACAAATTTAAACTGTACAATAGATTTTAACGACTGGGGTGAACTATGCCCCGGGCGGGTGCATTCACTAGTCCCTACAAACAAACAAAATAGCTCTAGGCCACAAATGTAATCTACACCCTACAGTATCTCTCTAAAGGAGTCACTATATCAAAATAAAGGAACGATAAGCAAAATGTTAACTACTAAATGATTAAATATAAAATATAAAAAAAAAGATTACTGAAAACTACAGGATGAGCACACTAATTTAAAATTGTACAAAAATAACTTATCTTTTTCTTAACCCACGTGAAGAAACGTAGATATCAGGTGCTCGGGATCTGGGATCTGGTGTTATGCCAGAACATCCTCCAGGAAAACACAGCTCGGTATACTTCGCTTCAGAAAAACTTGTACTAGAGTTAAAATTATGTGGGGTTGCCCACGTGGCTATCAAACCATACCAAAAATCTAGGGAACTACTACTTTCGTTGCCCAAAAATAAATCATCTCCAAAACCGTCTACGATAAAAAACATGTAAATTAGTGTAGAGCTAACCTCAAAATGTACACATGGTTGTGAACTAAAAAGAAGTGAAAATACAACTTACCCAGATTATCTGGACGTTAAATACTTGTTGAAATATCTCCGATTTAAGAATCGATAAATTGAGAATGGAAAATTATCAAATAACTGGTGAAATTATAGTCTTAAACTCCGATACCAAGATCGATTTGCCTCAACGTGGCCTTTGACTTAATTACACTGAAAACAAGTGTCTAATGAATTTTCGGAATAGAAAAAGGAAGATTCACTCCGTCCTGTGTTATTTATAACTTCGGTTAATATGAAAAAACTAAGTCATGTGCGCACTTTACACTAATTCAACATTTTTGGTAGGAGGTTTGATTCACGTTGTCAACCCGTAAGTTTTCTTACTGAGATCTTTATTATCGGCATTCGGACTTTGCGAAAACTGACATATGGAGTAAACATTTGTACTTTTCGAATTAATGCTGAAATCAATGCATTTTAATGTGTTTAGCACTATAAAAAAAATCACTCATTTATTACCATGATTAACATGAAATTCTATTTTATGTTACCAGGTTCGCCATCTATTGCCTGATATGTTAACCACAAGCTGATTAGTACCGACTTGTTTAACCCATGGTCGCTCTTGTCGATTTTATCACGAATAATGACGGATTTTTTTTTTAATCACATATACCGGGTGTCCCCGTAAATTAACTCCCTGCTTACCCCAGATGTTAATGCCAAATAGGGCCTGACAACTTAGTATTAGAAACTCAATGCAAAAAAAAGCATTCAATAAAACTGTGTTCCGTAATTTTTTACTTTTTGTGTCTAATTGCACTCGACTAATGGCACTATTCATTTTATTTAGGACTGTAACAAACAACAGGGCTATTCAGGGTTGCGTAAAAAAAATATTGGAATTTTGTAGATGTGACACGCGAAAAGATGTCGATTTTCACGAAATTCATAAAAGTGCAAATCTCTCAAAAACTAATGATTTTTTACCAAGGTCATGTTTTGATATTCTGATGAGTCATGAGCTGGCCTGTCAGCCCTCCACGGGATGACGTTGAGTTTTGGGACACCCTGTATGTGTCAGGAACAGGTAGAAGCACTTTAAGAAAAGATAAAGTGATATATTTCTGGTGTATTTGTTAATAGTGAATGTATTTAAAATGTTAGTAAGTGTATTAATACAGCTGTTGATAATTTAGTAAATATTTAAATGTTTTCAATGTTTTCTTAACCGCTTCAAGTTACCGAGGTACCTCCATGAAAATTCAGGATCATTTTGTGTTAGGTAAAGATAACTTTAATTATATTCAGGAACCACATTCTTCTAGACCAACTGCAGTAACGCCTCTGGTGCGGAACAGATCACTACTTTAAAGCCCAAAAAACGTATCTACCAATCTTCCACCTCCCACGCCGACCCATATTCGTCAGTACATTTCTTTAGTGCGAACAGTGAACACGTGTGTAGACAAGTATGACAATTTCAAATTGTTGTGTCCAATATTTTATATGAAACGAAATAAAAATATATTACATATTAAGTATGCCTATACAATTGTACATTAGTTATGATATCGGGAACAAATTGCCATCGGCCAAAGATAACTTGATTGCAGATGTGCACTTCATCAATTCAGATGCCTGTGATAATAATTATTTGTATCCAATAAATTAATTTGCGTAATTCTATTTACAAAGATATATTGCATATATGTCTCATCATTATTCTTTTATTTTGCTATCTATATAAATGTAAGAAAAATTTATTTTCCACAAAGAATGTTGTTTACTTCAGAATAACTCAATCTTTACATATCTTCGGGTTATCGAAAGAATGCAAAGATTTCATTAATATTTCTACACAAAGTTTTTCTTTTATAGATAGTTAATTTTTCTGCTGTTTGCAAAATCCTATAAAGAATGTTTCAATACAATTATAAGCAAACAAAAAATAATAATTCATTTTTAAACATGCATAGAGTATATAGGCTCCAATACTAGTTAGCTAATAGATAGGTGAGGTTGTTTTTATCAGTCAATGTCAAATATAATCATTTCACACTTATTCATAGAAATTGTCTTGGTTTTGCATGAAACATCTTTATGAATGGCTTTATGTCTTTCTGATGAGCTCCAGAATAAGGGCGAAAAACGTTTCAAAGGCTAAGCATTTCCAGGAAACAGAATGATAGATTTCATGAAAATGTAATCCATTGGAATGAAAAATTTTTTAAGACAAGGTAGATAAATAAATTCATTTTGGGTCTTTGTTCTCATTTTTAACTGAATCTTCATAATCGTAGGGGGTTATGTGGATACTAGTTTAATCTGCATGGCCGTAGGGGACTGTGTGGATGCTAGTGTTAGAATGAGAATTGTCAAATAAGAAATTAGACAAATTCATTTTAGGATTTTAATTTGCTAGCATAACCAGAATTTAGGTTATCGAAAGAATGCAAAGATTTCATTAATATTTCTACACAAAGTTTTTCTTTTATAGATAGTTAATTTTTCTGCTGTTTGCAAAATCCTATAAAGAATGTTTCAATATATCTACAGTTGGTCTAGCAGGATGTGGTTCCGAAATATAATTAAAGGCTAAAGGACTTACCTGTAAGAAGTTCAGTCTTAGTTATACGAGGAACCACATCCGAATAGACCATCCCACCTACCTCCAAATTCTTTTATCCCGTATTCTAATCTAGTTGACAACACACAGAACGTGGTGACGAATATGGGTCGGCGTGAAAGGTGGGGGTTTGATAGATAAGCTTTTTGGGCTTTAAAGTAGTGATCGCACCACAGGCGTTACTACAGTTGGTCTATTCGGATGTGGTTCCTCATATAATTAATATTGAACTTCCTACACATAAGTCAATTATTTTTTAATTTAGATTAATTTATTTAAAATTTCATTACCACATTAAATACGAGTGATTCAAACGACCTTGTGCTAGAGAAGTTGCAAATTGTGTAGCGTATTGTGTAACATGGAATATCCCCATATATTTTCATTAATTATTAGTTTCACGAACTGCAACTAAACTCTTTTGATGATAAACAGCTGTTATAATAAACATATTTATCAAAATAGTGTAAATATAACTAGTATCTACTCGTACAATACAATATTTAGATCATCGTTATTATTAATAGTAATAAATTGTAAAGTGTTATTAATTTTCCGTAAACAGTAGCACATTACTTGAACCGTATTATGGTAGCAGAGATATTTAAGTGGATGCAGTTGGTGTTCATAGAATAAAACAGTTTAGCAATTACACTTGAAATTACAATTAGGTATTATGACATTCTATAACCCTCTATTCTTAATGAAACATAATCTTTAAAGGATTTTGCAAACAGCAGAACAAATAACTATCTGTGAGAACTAAAGCAAAAACTATGTGTAAAAATATTAATTAAATCTTTGCATTCTTTTTTGTCAGTCAATGTCAAATATAATTATTTCATACTTATTCATGGAAATTGTCTTGTTTTTACATAAAACGTTTTTATGGGTGGCTTTATGTCTTTCTGATGAGTTCCCCAGCATAAGGGCGAAAAATGTTTCAAAGACTAAGCATTTCCAAGAAACAGAATGAAATATTTCACGAAAATGTAATCCATTGGAATGAAAAATTTTTAGAGCAAGGTAGGTAAATAAATTCATTTTAGGCCTTTGTTCTCATTTTTAACTGAATCTTCGTAACCGTAGGGGGTTATGTAGGTACCTATTAGTTTAATCTGCATGGCCGTAGGGGACTGTGTGGATGCTAGTGTTATAATGAGAATTGTCAAATAGGAAATTAGATAAATTCATTTTAAGATTTTAATTTGCTAGCATAACCAGAGTTCAGGTTATCGAAAGAATGCAAAAATTTCATTAATATTTTTACATATAGTTTTTGTTTTAGTTCTCACATTTTTTCTGCTGTTTGCAAAATACTATGAAGAATATGTTTCATTACAGTTATAAGCAAACAAATAAATCACTTTTAAACCTCTGTTCTTGCTAAGATTTCGTGTACTATTTGACTCTTCCATTTAATTTATATAAGGAATTCCCTGAAGTTTTAGTCACTCAAAATAAAATAAACCCTAAGAAACCGTTGCCTAAGGAAATAGATCAGGTGATATGCGCGCATTCGTGTCGAACTTATACGAACTTAAAAACAAAAAAAGAATTGACGATTTTTAATTTAGCGGCGTCACCGAGCCGGATGGGATATAAACCGACCGACGAAGCTCTTCAGCATGTTAGGCTTGCCCGAGCAGGTGGAAGAAACGTTACACCTTTAAATTTGTTAAGAAAAAACAATTTTGTAGAAAAAACATATAATTTTTCTCCGTTCCTTTAAATTTGTCGGTGTTTGTAATTTCACTGCGTTATTTTTCCAAAATTTTTGCTTATGTCTTTCGAATCATGTGGAAAATAAATCCAAGGAGAACGCCACTGGCAATTAATGAATGGATATGTCATTAAAGTTTTTTGACTCAACAGCGAATATTTTAATTCTGAGTAGAATATAGTTTATTATTTAAACATAACGTCGATATATTCATAAGTGGCAAATACGGAATCAATCGAGTGATTCAGCACAGATCATGTGGTTGTTATCCCAAGTGTGTTCATATGTTTTAAATTTCTCGAATTTCTCCCCTTCTGTCCTAATTTCTATGTTCGTCATACTTTACTTTGAAAGATCCAGATGACTTAGCAAAGCCAGGATATTTGGATAACAGGCTGATACACCCTGTATAACTAATTTTGTTTACCACTCTAGAAGACTAATCACTTAGTCTTTTTCTAAATCAGTGTACTATTCACACCATTTGCATATATACATAGCGCAAGATGATGAACAGCACACTAATTACTTTGTAAATTAACCCCGGCGAGTTTGTGACATTGGGACAGAACGGATATTTGCCCGATTAGCGTCTAACTAATCTCTTTAACTTCATGGCTATCTATAGTACAAAATGTATATTAGGAAATTACATGTCACTGCTTTCTATTAAGGACTGCCAAACGCGATTATCACAATCAATAAAACTAATTATTAATGAATATTTAATGGTATAATCAATATCATGCATGGTATAAATAGATATGAATATGGGACGAATATGAAATATTCAGACATTGCTGACCTAGACTTTATTACCTGCCGATAATAATACTTTATTAAGTTATTGAACGGGAACGGTAATATTATACTTGTGGAATAAGTTCGATAGTAACATAGCGTTGTATTGATGAAGAAAAATATGAAATACAAGAATAAAACCATTACAATGGTTTGCGGGGTAGTTGGTTCTATTGCATAATTAATAATCATACAGTGTCCCGTAAATATGTAAAAAATTAACTGTTAATGTATTGCTGAAAATTAATGTGTAATCATCGTACAAAGAAATTAGCACATTAGAGGAGCATATCAAAAGTCTATTTTTAATTTGTATTTCAATATATCGTAAGAAAATCAACATTAACATGTGTCTTTTACTAATAAAAAATTAACACCAGTGTTCTGAGGGGCTTAAGCTATTTAATGCTATGCTCATTGTTGTGCATTGATCACCTTGGTACCTGTAAATTTTTTTTCAAAGACGGTTGTTGCTATGAAGCATATTCGAGAGAGAAGAAGAAGAAAGTTTCTAAATTAATCAGGGAATATAATGAAATTTTTTCATTAAAACAAAGTGTATCCAAGAGAAGACATTTCGAGAAATTTAGAGGGAAAGGAGGTTGTTGATTTTACCCATTTGTAACCAAGAGGTAGATGATTTTTTTTTTATTAGATCACAGATAGATGCTAGTTTTTCTATTTCAAATATTTTCATACAAAAATTAAAACCGGCTTGGCACACTCTTTCATGTTTGGCAGGGAAGGATTATTTTTCAAGAAAACTACACAAAGAACTCACCTTAGTTCTCGACAAGGTTTCGATAGTTTCATGTTTTACACTTTACTACGGGACAGTGTAGCTATCACTTACACTTCAGCATGTTCGATATTAAATCAAAATAACTAAATTACACATCAGATCGATATTTATGGGACAACGCTACAAAAGAAAAACATTGAAATTGTGTATGCAGAGTGTATTAAGAGAGATATCCACCACCGGTAGCATTGTACTAGAACATGTTGTGTGGTTAATCAGCTTGGTCATATTGTTTGCCATGTACTTCGGACAACTTGGTCTCATATTTAGGGATTGTCTAATATGTATGATGTATATATGGTTTTAGTTTATGTGGTTTAATGTGAGAAACTAATTTTAATAAATTTCAACATAGATTCGCACGCGACCCCCTGCCCAGTTATGCATATTACTTATATGAAGTGTAGTTAAATTTGAGCGAAAATTAAATCTGTGTCTCTGTAACTTGTTTCTGTGTGTACGTTTTCTCTGCAACTCTTAAGATATTGACTAAATTTTGGAACTGAATTATATTTTGTGTTCTGACACCTACTCCCGTTCGCCGATTTATTAATATTTCTATATAATTGTCGAACATGACATATTCTTCACAGTTATTTGTAAATTAGATCATTGTTTAGATATGATTGTTATATTTTGTAATTTTGATTATCTCTATGCCTGATGCCAACTTTATTGGAGAATCGATTATAAATTTATATGCAGTGTTTTTGTTTTTGTAATCTTGGGAGACGTTGCATTACTCTTTATGAATATTTGTTTCGTTTTCATTTACCGATCAATGTTTCAAAAACAGTAGGTTTCCTTCTTACTTACTGTTCAAATTCAAATTTCAGTTCAG
Source organism: Stenurella melanura (assembly GCA_963583905.1). Taxonomy (NCBI): domain Eukaryota; kingdom Metazoa; phylum Arthropoda; class Insecta; order Coleoptera; family Cerambycidae; genus Stenurella; species Stenurella melanura. The sequence goes on along the minus strand of OY757313.1, from coordinate 135,306,303 downwards.
TCGGATTTTTTCTTCTTAAACTATCGTAGTTGCAAGAAACGTGACAGGCGAACAGACAGACAGACATATTTGAGTCGTTCATAATTCGATAACTAACACAATGATATGACATTTTTCTTGATCAACGATATTTACGGTTTTATAAAAATGCAAATACGATATAAGTACCATTCGTTTCTGTAAATTATTCTTTCTCAAATAATAATCACTGATAAATTCGTCGAGTTACAATAACACAGAAGACGCAAAAGCATAATCCCTGATGCAAGAAAGAAAATTAGCTTCCTGTAATCCAAGTACATGTTGCACATGACCCGGATTCAATTGATAAGTTTATACCCGTAGTCAAATGGTTTACGCTTTCTGCGACAGCAGTTCGTCCGGTACAACGTAAATCGATAGGGTGAGAGCGAGAGAAAGACAACAATATCAATATTCTATTAAATGTTTCAGAAAAATTAGTCATGTTTTTTTAAACTAGGGAATTATTTTCTAAGTTTTACATCATGCAGAAAATTAACTTCAATGTTTTTTTTTGTAGAGAAAAACTTGCATTCATACCTGGAAATTTTTATTAATTTGACATTAAGAAGTACTATAGAAATAACAAGAGATATTAGCTGTAAACAAAAACGATAAATAAGACCATTATAAAAACTCTGCCTAAGGATTCACTATTTCAACATTCAGATTTCCCATCCAAGTCCCTTTGAAGGAAAACATCTTGACTATATTTGCACTCTAGTATGTGGAAATAATTGTTCGTAGAATTTTAATAATATTTGAGAGAGATGTTATAAAAAAATTTGAGGTGTTGATTTCTAGTATAGGTATACCCCAAAAATGAAGTTTCTGTACTCTTACCAGCTTGCTTTACTCATTTTTCCTTATTTAACTCTACTTATCCCCACGCTTCAACGGAATCATGTCAAAACATAATCTAGTTCCAGATGTCGTTATAATACATACGTGTACCAAATTTCAAGTGAATATCTCAATTTGATTTTATCAGGCCCTTTAATAATGGAGGGGTGGTGGAGGATGGAAAATATTATTAAAAAAATTGAGGCCTTGGCTTCTAGCATATACATCAAATCTCAAGTTTCTGTACTCTTACCAGCTTGTTTTTCTCATTTTCCCCTATTTACCTCTACTTACCGGCCACCTCTTCAACAGAATCATCTCGAAATATAATCTAGTTCGATATGTCGTTATAATATACAAGTGTACAGAATTTCAAGTGAATATCTCAATTTGATTTTATCAGCCCTTTTAATAATGGAGTGAGGGTGGTGGAGCGGTTCAAATATATTATAATAAAATCTGAGGCCTTCGCTTCTAGTATATATAACAAATCCCAAATTTCCGTACTCCTACCAGCTTGCTTTATTTATTTTTCCTTATTTATTCCTATTTACCCCCAAACCTTCTCTGGATATGTTCAAAAAAATAATCCAGTTATAATACAGACGTGCACAGAATTTCTACTCGATATCTGAAACCGTTCCAGAGAAAACGTGCGTACAAAAAAAAGTTACAGACAGACCGACAGACATTTTTTTTTCTCAAATTTAAAATCTGGACGTTTTATGACATTTTAAACATATTTCAAACAATGTGGAAGTAATTATCACTTACCACCATCATTCAAACACATAAGCCTTTTTGATAAATTGTAAGTTGCCTCCTTCATCACTCGGTCCTTCAATTGTGATATTTGTACTAATTCTCCAATTATTCATGTAAAATCTTCCTTCTAGTGTTTATTAAGATCGAAGCTCCCGGGTGCGATAAATATAGCGCACACAACAACGTTTCAATATCATATAATAAAATTCCAATAAGCTTGTCCCCTTCAATCCATCAAATACGCAGAGTAGCACGTTCAAGAGCAACAACCAAGATTGATCAAACGTTGTTATGTCATATCGTATTATATCAAAAAGTCCTTTTATATGTTTGCTCGGATTAACTCTTGTACAAAAAACATATATTATCATAATATTATATATTCACTCCAAATCTAAGCAGTTGTGGAGAGTGGCAGCCTTAACCAAGCAAGGTAGAATTTAAAATAACATTACCGATACCATTAAGGACATAAGAATATTAAGATATTTGAAAATAATCCATCCATATCCGCTCTCAAATTCTTCATACATAGGATTAATTTTTTGCTTGAGGTTTTTAAACTGTTTTTAAAAGCACATTGTCATAGACAACGTTCAATGCTGAAATACGCTTGTTGACAAGATAAGACATGTCCTTCTTATCTAACCATCCGGCTTATGTGGAAATTGATTAGCTTGTTCAGAAACGTTATCTTCCATCTGCGGTATTCCTCCGGGATCAGCCTTATATCTTACTTTTCTCTTTTCTGTATCAACGATTTACTCTCGACATGTTCGGATCAGGAGACTGTACCAATAATAATAATAACGGCCATCAAGTATTTCAATGCAAACTGTCATTTGTATTTACTATGGATTTCTTAACCGTATTTGATTTACACAAGATCCATAACACATTAAACACGAATATCTTAGTAAATAATATCTGTATGTCTGCATATATGTCTGATGTGAGGTATGGATGAGTACGTGTGAAAACTGTTTTGTAAATACCATAACTTATGTTAAACTTAAAATTATAATTTCAAACTTGACACATTTGGAAAATAACATATAATAGAGCGGATCTGTCATGAAAAAGGAGCGCAAGCCAACATTGGAATTTGAAAATGTTTCTTTTGTTTTTCTTTAAGTTTGTGTCATGCAATTAGTTTTTGAAAATCACAGGTCTCATACTCGAGAAGAGGGGTAGATCCTTGCACATGAAGTTTTCAAGAACTACTTTTTCGACGGTAACTCGGAAAATAATACCTGTATGAAAAATTAGTCTAATTCAAAGTTGAAGAGAATTTGAATACACATGATTTTAGCCGATGTTTGTCCAAAAATATTAATTAAATCTCGAGTTATGGGCAATTGAAGAATTCTCGGAAAAAGTTTTCTTGCCTATGGTTTCAAAGTGTTGATTTCTCCAGAAAAGAAGGTTGATAGGGATCTGAAATTTTTGGTGGATATAGGGAAAGTGTAAAGCTTAATTGTGGTCAAGGTGGTAAGTTGGTGGGGGAATTAGGGAGAGAGGGATACGGTAAAAATTTCCGGAGCTACGTAACTTCGTCCAAAAAGTCGACAAATTGATGGGTCTTTGCTCATATTATATATCTCCATAGATAGAAACGGTTTTTGATTTTGAAAAAAATTGCGAAGCTACACCCGAAAAACAATTTTACATTATTTCAAATCGCCTTTTTTGCAAGAAAAAAAAGGTTATATTTTAATTTTTTTTTTTTGCACATGGAGGGACTTTTTTTCTCCTTAATCTGAAAAATTATCTTGACAATAGGATGATGAGGACGGGAGTTAGAGCTGATAACGCTCTTGGCTCTGTGGTGTGGTTATCGACTTCGGACTAGTGGTCTAGGAAATGGCGTGCAAATTCTATGACGAAAAGTTACCGTCTGACAATCTGGTAATAGAAGAAAGCATATAATTACGACATTTTTTTCTCTCTGAAATTTTTTTGTATAGTGTGAGAATATGGAGGGAGGGCCTTTTTTAAGGAATGGTTACCGATATCTGTCCGCATAGGTAGTTAGTATACAGATTCAGAAATGGTAGTTCGCAATATAGGGAATAAACGCCCCGCCCCATATTTCGTGAACGCAAGTTTTGAAAGTAATCGAGTCGACATTGAATTTAGTGCCGCATTAAGTGAGGAAGGGCATATGTCGCTAATAATTTCTACGCGGAACGAGACTAATATCTCGTCAAGAGTTAGTTAGAAGTTATTTGTCACATTCTTGACAAATAATTTCTTCCATTGAAAGTATTTCTGCAGATTCTTTTTTAGCCATAGAGGCTATGGGAATAAAATAATAATTCTTATTAAAAACAAAATAAAAATAGAGCATTAAAATAAAATTAAATAACTCTCATAAATTAAAATCAACTAATAATTATTAAAAAATTAATCTTATTAAACGCGAAATAGGAATAGAGCATTAAAATAGAATTAAATAATTCTCAGAAATTAAAATCAACTAGTAATTATCACAAATAAATGAACGATGTAAGGGTTCAAACAAACCACCTTCTTGTGCGAAACAATAGCCAAACCGATTATACAATGAATCCCTCATATCATTGAGTTGATTTGGGGTAATGTTTGTACAAATTTGGATAAGTTTTTTTCGTAATTTAACTAAATTATTGGCTCGTTCAAAGGCATGTTTGTACGCGGTTTCGTTTAAAAAGCCCCGCAGAAAGAAGTCATTGATTGCTAGATCAGGTGACCTGGGAGGGCCATTTTGTCATTCCCCTCGTACTTATTTAACGATTGGGAAATGTTCTTTCCAGAAAGTTAATAACCGTTCCTATATTGTGACTTGGGTACTTGGGTAGCCTTCGTGTTGAAACGAAATTTTGTTAAAGTTGATACGAATATTTTGAACTGCATGCAATATTTAGTTTTCTAAAAGCTCTAAATATTGATTGCCATTTAGTTTGCCATCGATTATCAGTAGGCCTATAATATGATTGTCTAAAATTCCCGCCCAAACGTTCAACTTTTGCGGATACTGAGTTCGCACAGCAACACTCAAATGTTTATTTTTCCCGAGACCAATATCGTACTACGGATGGATTGTGTTTCCTGTGTAATGACAAGGGATGATTCATCTGTAAACAATATGTTTTTTAAAAAGTTTTCATTGTCATTTACTTTATTCATCATGATTTCACAAAATTCCATCCGTTTGAAATTGTTCTCGGGAAATAGTTGTTGCGTTGTTTGAACTTTAAAATAACTGTACCAATTTCTTTTTAAAATATTTCTTACAGTTCTTTCCTCCATGTCAAATTCATCAGCAATTTGCCTGCTAGAACAAGGTTCACTATTTTCGCGCAGACATTAGTTTCTCGAATTTCACGTTATTCGCTCATTTGTTGATAACGGAGTTCGCGTTGAGAGCATTTTTGCAGTAATTCACGACACAACCGAAATTTTCAAATTTTTCAATACGTGAAATTGCGCTAGGTGAGGAGATTTGTCTGTCTTGAAATGCCACAGTAAATAAATTTATTGTATCTTCAATGGAATGGCCTCCAAAGTACCACTTCAGTTTGCACTTTTTCAGCAGTTGCATAAAGAGCCGGCATTTTAACGAAATTAAGATTAATTTATTTTATTCCCACATCTTTACGGCTAGACTACTGAAAGCAGAATGGGTGGGATCAACGACGAAGCCAAGCGGTAGTGCTATGAACGAATACCAATGCTCTGCGTTCGTGTACGACAAGGCGTGGTTTACCTGCGCAGATACACGTTTACATATTACCAACTACAATTTCCGAATCTGTATGTAAACTCAAATCCAAAATATAAGCAGCATTTGCGGCTTCCTTTATTCTTTTTTTACTATTGTCTGGAGGTGTGACAAAAAATGACCACAAATTAAATTAAGTAGTTTTTTGTATAAACTGCCGCTGAGGGAAGTAAATAAGTTACGCCCACTAAATCTGATTGATGGCAAATTCTGCTACAGATCTACTGATTGGTCGAATTTTATTATGCGTATTAGTCTAGTATGTAGAGTCCACGTTGACTTGCAGAGCCGGAGTTAGAATTTCAGAGTTTGGCAAGTAATGAAACAATGAAAGTAAAATATTCCCTGCTTTCATAAATGTTGGATTTCACAGTTCTACCTATTATTAAATAAAAATACAACAACCCTACATTCGTTTTATTTAGGATTTAATTCTAGCATTATATTGAACCTACCTAACAATGGTTGTATAATTCTAATATATACATGTGTATTGCCAAAGCACGTGTAGCTAAAATACATTGTTGTTTCTTTTTTTGGTATATGTGACAAAAAAATCTTTCTCTTTGTATATTGTATAAGACAACATTATTATTGGTATCTACATTAAACCTACTTACTGCAATGCATGCGCCAATAATTAAATTATTCTTCTTCCCCGGAAGATGACGATGATGAGGAATCATTGGGATTTATTATAATTGGTTGTTGTTGAGGAACTGTGGCAAAATATTGATTTTCAATTTTGTTTAATATGGTTCACGCATCCCGTCCAATGCTTTTCTATGAGCTTCCCACTGTCTAATAAGTTGTATCACATTATGACTAAGTCGGGGGCTTGTGTTTCTAACGTAATTTTTTAATGCACTCCAAATGTTTTCAATAGGATTTAACTCGCAGTCTTAAAACTGTATGACCATATTGTTCTGCAAATTCGTCTATTACAAATGTTTTTTTAATGTTTGCATTTTTCGCTTTTTTTTTTAAATTCAATTAATTCAAACTTTCGCGTCGAAGTAGTTGGTATTTTCTCAGCTTGTCGCGAATGGTAAGAGGCATTATCGAACACTATGACCGAATTTGGCTTTATGTTACGCAACAGTTTTTCTGCAAACCGTTTTTCAAAGTGGCGTTCATATCTTGGTGGTAATCGGCCGATGACTTTGCTATGTTTTTTGCGGAAAGCATTAAACACCCTTTTACAAATCCATCTTCATTACCCGTGTGTACTATTATTATACGTTTACCTCTCGAGGAAGGTACATTTGGAGAACATGTGTCATCCGACCAAAAAAAGTTTTGAATTTTTTTTTTCTGAAATAGGTTTAAAATGCCATGAAACGTGGAAATTTTAAATTTGAGTAAGAAAAAAATTTCCCATTATTTACTCCATTTAGACGGTCCACCCTGTATATTTTCAAGTGAAAGTGTAACCATTTCATCGCTGACAGCAGCGTCAGCTACCTACCAAATTTGGCTGCTCTATGTCAAGTAGTTTTTTTAGATAATACACCAACAGACAGGCAGACAGACTGACGGAATTGAAAAACCTGTTTTCGTAATCTACGTGATCTGAAACGTGAAAATCCGAAAAAACCTCGGAGGGTGATTTTTTCTCGAATACAATACTTCCCTTTGGTATGCGAGGGAAGTAAAACATTTAAAAACAAACATATTTGACAGTAATAAAAGAAATGCTAAAAAGCTGAGTTCATATTTATAAAGCACATACGATGACTCCTTTGACGGCAATTTTTTATTCGCTGAATAAATATGAACCTAATGTTCTGTTATTTTTGTGGTGCGTGCTCTTTCTGTTGAAACTGCAGATAATAAGAAAAAAAAACTGTAGTGTAGTGCTAGTATTTTAATGAGATTAAGTTGGAAAATTTGCCAGTAGCGTTTTTTGTGATAATAAATATTTAAATGGAGAGTTGTCATACGACAAGTAAAATACGAATGTAGTCATAAAAATCTTGAATCCGGTCCTGAACGCATTAAGCAGGTGTTCGTTTGCAAGCGTGCGGCTCTCTGCGATGTAATTCTTAAGGGATGCCGCTTTGAATGTTATATTTTGGACACAACTTTAACTTGACATCACAGTCACACTAGCAGGCGAAAATTCAGGTCGGTGCGCGGTAGAGAGAATTTTAGAGAAAGAAAATTTCTTTCAGGGGGTTATCGAGGTTGCAGATTACAAATATTTGGTGCTTTAACTATTTAAAATGACGGCGGTAATATGGTGGTTCAATTTTGTAATTTAAGATGTGATTCGTTTTGAAATCGGCCTCTGGGAATTTCGAGGTCGCAGATTATAAATATTTAGTCAAAATTCAAGAACTCAAAACACGAGTCGGTCATTTATGGGTAGATAATTACTATTCCACATCCACGTATATAATGGAGTAGAAGTATAGTATTCGTAAAAAAAATCTTTTCTTTTTTTTTGTGGAAATGGGCTTAGAATGTCATAAAACGTCGAGGTTTAAATTTGAGCGAAAAAATTTTTCTGTCTGTCGGTCTGTAACTTTTTTGTGCTCACGTTTTCTCAGCAACGGTTTGTGATATCGACTTGACTTGAATTGAATTCGGTACAGGTATGTACTACCATGACGAGATTTGGACATAGATTATATTTTGCGCTAGTTTTGGTGAATGGTTGAAGATTAAATAGGAGTAAATAAGGGAAATTAAGTAAAGCAAGCTAGTAATAGCACAGTAACTTGAGAAGACTAACTAAGCCAAGACATCAGATTTTTGTATAATATTTTCAACCCACCCCTTCACCACCCCCTCTCTATTACACGATAGCGCAAAAAAGTCGAGACCCAGAAGCTAGACCCCCTACACTTTTGGGATGCTATTACCGAATGTCACAATAAAGAAAAAGTTTTAATTACCCAATTTTCTCCTACCACCCCAATACAACCCTTCTGGGGAGTTGAAACTCCAAAACTCTAAAAATGAATCAAGGAAGAGTATAGAGAAATCGAATGGTGCAAGCCGCAGCTCTCTAGCTGTGCAGCTCTCTAGCTGTTTTCGTTTTCGAGACACGGCCTCTGAAAGCGCGAAATAAATTCGATTTTCACTTTCCAGCCATTTTGAGAGGTGACTGTTCGGAAACGGGAATAGTTACGGAGCTGCGGTTTGCGTTATTCGATTTCTCTCCTCTTATTGGATTTTTTCAGACTTTTGGAGTTTCAACTCCAACCCAAGAGGGTTGTAATTGGTGCCAGGGGAAAATTGGATAATTAAAACTTCTCTTTATTGAGATATTCGGTTTCAGCGTCAAAAAAAAACATAGGGGTAGGGGGGTCTACCCTCTGGGTTTCGACTTTTTCTTATTTTGTGTGCTTGTGCAATGGTTTTATGAAATAAAATTGAAATATTTATTTGAAACTTGGTACACGTATGTATTATAGCGACATCTGGAACTAGATTATATTTTGAGATGATTTCATTAAGTGTTAGGGGTTAAATAGGGGTAAATATACGGAAATAAGTAAGCCAAGCTGGTATGTGTACAGAAACTTGGGATTTTGTGTATATACCAGAATCCAAGGCACCAGACTTTTTTATAATATCTCTCAACCCCTGCACCAACCCCCACTCCTTTAATAAAGGGCCTAATTAAATAAAATTGAGATAATCAGTGGAAATGTGGTACGCGTATGTATTATACCGACATTTGAAAGTAGATTATATGTTCAGATAATTCCGTTATGTTATAAGGGGTGGAGAGGTAATTAATAGTAAATAGGGAAAGATAAGTAAAGCAAGCTGGTAAGAGTACAGAAACTTGGGATTTGGTGTATATACTAGAAGCCGAGGCCTCAGACTTTTTTCTAATATTCTTCACCCCCCCCCCCCTCCGTGCCCCACTCTTTTATTAAAGAGGTTGATAAAATAAAATTGAAATATTCACTTGGAAGTTAGTACACGAATGTATTATAATGACATCTGATCGAGATGATTCTGTTGAAGGGGTGGAGGTAGGAGTTTGTGAATAGGGGAAAATAAGTAGAGCAAGCTAATGAGAGCCTAGAAACTTCATTCTTGACGTATACGGCAGAAACCAACGCCTCAAATTTTTCATTAAAATTCTATGAACAATCATTTTCGCATTCTAGACTGCAAGTATAGTCAAGTGACTTGAATAGAAAATCTGAATGTGGAAGTAGTGATACCTTAAACGACGGTTTTTTATTAAGTGATTTGCGCATTTGATCTGTGGTACTGCTTCCAAATCGAATAAATACACTAGTCTAATTCGGATGAAATTAAATAGCAGAAAAACCACCGGATATTGTTAAAAAAATGCACTAAAAGGAAAAGAATTTTAAAATTATAAAATAATAATAATATATTGTGCAGAAAAACAATAAGTATTACTCATCGCGCGCCCCACCCTTTTACATATAATTAACATAATGATTGTTATTAACATTATTTTCTTCTGTTTGGTGCATTTTTAATAGTTCAAGTTGACTTATAAAGTCGTGTTTTTATTGTTTTTAAATTATTTACTTATTACCAAAGTTACCCCAGCGACATACTATTAAACAGTCACTGTATATTTTTGTTACAAAACCAAAATGAACATTTCATATTTAACACTATTTGTACTGAAAAGTTCTTGTATATAAAATGAATTACAAACATTTTGCTCGGCTTAAGCTTAAATCGAAAATGGCAAAGCGACATAAAAGCACTTTGCATCTGGCAAACATAAATATGTTTGATAAAAGCTTTAAATGTATATACATATTAGTATAGTGTTGTGCGCTTTTATTTTTAAATTCCAAGAGCATAAAAATTCTTATGCATATGAGACTATGCATACATAAAATAAGTTATAACTTAGCTACGAATAGATCTGAAGAATTTTATTTACAGAAACTTTACCATCATATTTCCCTTTTAAAGCTGACAGATTCATTTTCTGACGTTGTTTTGGCTTAAATTTATGTTTCAATTTTCAGGGAATTTTTATAAACGGTGACAGTTCTCAAGTACATTACATCTCTATTTTTATGAAAAGGAAAAGCATTAATATACGTCATAAAATATCTTTATACCGTTTGTAAGCCAGAATGCTATAAAAAAATGAAAAAGGCTGGAAGAAAGACACCTGTGAAATAAGTTGCTCGTAATAAATCTCATTCAGCTAGGTAAAATTAATTTTATTACCTTTTATTACTTTCTACAAGTGATACTATAGATATTAAGTTTTCGTGATATATACAATTTGATGGATTTTTTAGAAGGAATTACTAATACATAGGTACAGATTTGTCCAGCCAAATACGAACACAGTTGACTTTGGTCCGCACTGGCAGGAGCCGATTTGTAGTACGGCGATTTTCATCGCAAATACCAACTGGTGTTTCGGCGTAATGAAATTTGGTGCAAATATACTTGTTTGGTAATTTTTAACATTTCACTGTGATTTATAGTAGAGAAATATTTATTGTTAATGAATATTAGTTGTCTGCCGCGTCTTTCGACAATCCTTTAAACCTAGTAGAGATATGGTATTTATATCGTAATTATATTTTAAATCTTAAGCATTTAATTAATGATGAAGCAAAAGCAGTGTTTTACAACGTGGTTTCAGATTTTATGACTAATTTTCCTTGTTGACATTGTAGAGAAAAGAAGGTGGAAGTTCGAACTTGACTCCAATTCGAATGTTTCCACTGAATTATTTATATTTACTATTAACTATCATTGGCACTCCCTAACGTCACTACGATAATTTTTAATAATTAATGGCATTCGTTCTGTGCACAATTCGAATCTAAATATCATCGCCATTTTTCGTAATTCTAAGTAATTTTAGTGAAATTGTAAAGTAGACTTTTAGTATAATATTCGACCTAGTAAATGTTAGTAGATTTTAGCCAACTATAGAACAAATTTGTTAAAGAAGGTGGTCAGATTTTTCATTTTGCTTTGAGAATAGAAGAGTTCTAAATATTTCAAATTCGTTTCCTAACAAAATGAAAGTTTTTAACTTAGAAGAAAGAAGGCAAATAATTAAATAAAAAATGAGAGAAATATTTGCAATCGCGAATAGGCCCGTACGCGTACCTTCTCTATCAACAGTGCACAGAGTGATTCAATATTTCCTGTTTAGATTAAATTTTTATTTCCCCTTCTTAAAATCCTTCATTTTTTTCTTGGCAATGAATTTTATGTTTGTAAGAAGCCGCTGCCAAGTCACTTTAAAGGAAACATCTTGACTATATTTGCATTCTAGTATGTGGAAATTATCGGTCATAGAATATTAATTATATTTTGGTCATAAAAATATTATAAAAATCTGAGACCTATGCTTCAAGTGTTTGTAGTCTTACCCGTTTGCTTTGCTTATTTTCATCTATTTACCTCTATTTAACCCCCAATCCTTCAACGAAATCATCTCAAAATATAATCTACTTTCAAATGTCGTTAAAATATATACTTGTACCAAATTTGAAGTGAATATCTCAATTATATTTTATCAACACCTTTAATAATGGTGTGGGGGTGGCGGAGGGTTGGAAAATATTATAAATAAATCTGAGGCCCTGGCTTTGAGATTTTTTTAAAGTTTATATAACTTTTATTAATTTTAGACTTGTCATATCCACTTTCGATAGACTTCATCGAACTGGCATCGAAATCCAATAAAGTGCAAAATTAAACAAATTTTATTTTTTTTTAACATTTTTTGAAAAAATGATGTAGAGATCATTTTTATGATTTCTCTTCTGAACTCTAGTCTGGAGCCTGAAATATTAGTGAAATCGTTCAATCCATGAAGTTTGTGTTAGCTTAGTATTATATCATATTATAGGGTAAACTTTAAAATTTATGATTAAGTATATCCAGCACTGTTGTACGGAAAGGTTAGAAGGCGAAACGGGCTTGTTTGGCCTAGTTGTAACAAAAGTCAAATTAAGGGAAGCCAAGTCCGACCCTGTCGCTTAGAATCACCGTACTTTAGTAAACTATCGTAAAATACCAGTCATAGATACATCTGTTTTATGTTATTTTAGAGTCCAGGAAACGTGCTTTGTTAACTTTACTCTTTATTAGGTAGGCGACGTTAGCCACTTGGAAACAATAAATAACCATCCAAATTATTTTATGTCCAATTCTCTTTTGTTAGTCGAGCTTGTTAAATAAGGCCTCGCCGGGTGGTCTAGTGAGATTTTCAGGACTAAAGCAGTTGATAGAGGCTTCCAGAAACCTATGTAATAGACCATAAGATAGATAGACCACTTAAGGCAGATTTTTTCCCCCCATACAAAAGCAAAGTAAGGAACAAAAGGGGTTTTTTTCATCTGTTTGAGTGGAAATAAAATGTTCAGTTAGGCCATATGATAAATGCCATGGTTCGTTAGGTAATTTCAAATGCGTACGGTTTAAAGTAAAGAAGATCCTAATTGGTCGAGCTTTTGAAAGTTTACTGCCCACTTTTGAAACGTCTTTTTTCTATTAAGATAACATTTTGACTCTTGGTTTAACTTCGGTTCGGTCAGCATCTATCTACGGGGTATAGCAAATTCTCGGTTTGCGAACCTTTTTCAATTGTAAAGTTTAAGTACATTTGTTTCGTATTTTGCCGGTTTTAATAAGTAGAAACTTAATGTGTTGTAATCGAATTAAGAATGTTCGGTCGCGGTTAGCTAAAGATTTGAAATTGCCGCGGACCATTTGATTTCTTGATATAGAGTAATTATCGTTTGTTAATTTATTTAATCGTCTTTAAGTGTTTGTGATTGTCAATTTCATTTAATTTCATTTTCTTATGTAAATATAGTGGTTTAAGTGTTTTGAGAAATTACGTGTTTTATTTGCTTGTCAGGAAATTAAGTTCATTTTACATTCAGTAAAGTTTGTTGTGAAGTAACCTGGTTGATGGACACCAAAAAGGATAAAATCACCTAGAAAGCAAAGGGTAAGCACAGTTTTGTTTTCGATGGATATATATGATATCGACGGAGTTTGCAAAGTGATTGGGACGCTCCGTACTCTGCCAATGGTAATGTCTGATTAAATTATGTAATTAGGGGAATAAAACCCCAGTTATTACATAGTTACCAGCCTCTCCCGACTATTGCTATTTACCTGCTTCTTCAGAAAATACATTAAAACTTCATTCCTTTCTTCTAGTTAATCATAAGCACAGGAAAATAGTGGTCCACATTATGTAAATACATTAGAAATGAATAACAAACATAATTTTTACACTCTTTAAATAACGACAGGAAGTAAACAAAATGTTAATTATAATGAGTTGTATGACAACTAGATACCAACATATAGCTTATTAGAGCAAGTGGTACGGGCACATGCATTTCGAATGCAGCTTTTTTTGCTGGAATCAGTTCAGTTCACTATGGTTTCTGACCCCAAATTATATGGCTAAAATTAATTAAATTAAATTATGAAAAAATTAAGTGGCGTAACTATTTCCTGTGTTAATAACAAAAAGACATAAATTAAAGGGTATTTAACGTAAAAATTTTAATAACAAACGCTTGTTTGGCAAAGTTTTATTGATTTGCGTAACAAAAAAATTATGTATTATATATCGTTTTCCAATTATAACAAATCTAATTGGTCAATAGGCAATATATCTTCTAGGACGTTCTCTATATTATCCTCGACATCATCGATCTCGCTGCTCTCTTCAGATTGTAAAGTTTTAGGTTTTGGTTCCAGCAGCATATTAATTACTTCAAAGGAAGTTGGAGTCTACGTTGACGGTTTATGCGTTTTTGTAAACTAATACTTGAAATGATGGTATCTAATGTATCCATAGCTCTGTTTAACATGTCTTCCATATTATTTTGCCTACTAGTTTTCCTAGCGTGAAATTGTACAATTTATTTCTAGCTTCAGATCCTTCTTCTCCAAAATACCCTACTGGCAATACAGTATTTTCAATGATCTGTTTACTGTGTGCTAGCACTTTATGCACAGTTGCAGGCATTGCGTAGCAATATTCTTCCAATTTGGGTGCATCGATTTGGTAGTTACAGGACAGGCAAATTAAAACGACTTTAAATTTTCTAATGAGGTCTTCATCAGCATCGGCAATTTCAGAAAATTTTTTAGTGTCATTAAATGCTGGACGAGCAGCATTACCATCGTTTGTACTACCAAACCCGGCTTTTGATTTGTCCACATGTAAATGAATTTTTTCTAAAAATCGTTCTTGTATAATTTTGGTCCTTTTGGCAACAATTTCTTTATTTCTGGCCTCGGACTTACCATTCACGTATATCATATCGATAGATAATGTGGAAGATACACTCAGAAAATCCAATCCAACAATGTAATGGACTTATTAGAAACTACAAAGTACTTGGTTTTGGATCAAATGCGTTTGTCATTTTGAAATCCTCATTTCGCAAAAAATCACGGGGTATGGCACCACATATCGGACAAGCTTATCTTGACGTTGTTCCGGTCAGAGTATTCAATACTTTGCCGTCAATTAAGGTCATGAATAGATTAATCTTTGTATTAATTCCTCTGTCATTCGGTAAAGAAATTTTCAGTTCCTTTCTCAATTTGCAGATCGATAGTTTGATTTTCTTTTAATATGTGCTCCGCTGACTCCTTGACGTACTCCAATTTAAGAGGCCTGCAATATCTTACAGATTGCGAGTTCGATTATTCCAGAAAATAGTTTCGTGTGACTGCAAGCGAAGAGGCATTACCGTAGTTGCATACAAAGATGCATCAGAATGGGTACCAGAAATGGTGAATTTTTGTTTAATGTTGAATGACCTGAACTCCCATCGAGGCCGTAACTGAAAATTATTTCAGCATTAATTTCAGTAAGTTACGATGATTCCATGTACTGTATAATTGGCTCTTCTTGCAAAAGTACTATTCTTTTTGTCGTATATTCCAGTAAATTGCTTAACGCTACATCTGTCACAACATCGGAAATTTTGATCCCAGTTGGCCTACAGTTTTGTTTAGACAATGGCTTACTTAAATTGGAATCTAAAGTCAGTTCTAACGCTTCTTCGGCTGAGTAATTCAAATGTTTTTTTTTCTGGAGGAAAAAGGATTTTTCCAATTTTAGCTCGTCGGGTTGGACTTTTGTTTACTTCTTTCAAAATTGCTAAAGATCTTTCGTCTTTTTTTTCATGTGATAATTGCGCAGCTTCCGTTTTTGTGATCTGGATGATTCTCGGCCGACCAGAAGAAGATGATGGCGTTGGCTCGTCTATTTCAAAAACGAAGTGTCCTTTTAGCCAAGTAGCATTCTTGTTCTTAAAATAATCTTTGCTTGAGTCCACCGTTCATCAACATTCCGGCACAAACAACATAATTTTTCCCGTAGTCTCTGCTCATTATATGAATCAATATTCTCTCCTATCGTATTTTTTACATAGTCCTAAATTGCCGAGAATTTGTTGTCTTTGTAACTTCCTTGTAACCATATTTCTATAAGGTCTTCGTTCTTGAAACGATGCATACTTCTACAAAATGTAATAATTCATCAAAAGTTGCAAATAGTTGCGGGTAAACTATACGGGACCATAAACATTGATAAGGACTGATTACATTGGCGTAAAATATATCACGGCCAAACGCCGCCAATTTTTTATAAGTCAAATCAAATTTTTATATTTATATTTCACCATAAGAAAATTCAGGAACATAATTATAAATTTACTGTAACCATTAATGAAAGACTTGGGATTTTTCTATTAAATTTGTAAATACTATATACCTGACGGACAATAAAAAAAATACGACACAAAAGTATTGAAAAACACAGCAATAGCATACTTTTCCACTTGTCATTTACACAACGGCTTACGCTCGATAACTGAAACCTTTATTCTAAACAGCAAATTATATTGTCCTAGTTATGTAAAAAGGCGGATGTAACAGACGCGCAGCTAGAGAACCTTGTCCAGTGGGGTGTTTACTATCTACATTTGGGTACAAAATTATTTCTGAAAATTGGAAAATAGGATTTTGGCCAAGAAATCCATTCTTAGAAACCATAGTGCGATTATGAAAATCCATGCTACCAGATGGCAATTTGGCCTGATATTGTTTAAAACAATTTTGTTTATAATAAAAGAGAATATTAATTTTTTCAATGAAACAAATTTTGTATATATTTTCATACAGATTTCCAGCAAAAAATGTTCAATAACTTTTTTTCTATTAATCTATTACATCCAGTAATTAGTTTTTATTTGTTGTCTACCCTACCAGAGAGGGTAGGAATTACCCCAAATAAGAAGCCGACATTGGGAGTTTTTAAAATTAATTTACATGGTTTTAAAAGGACATTATGGAAGAAATCATAAAAATCTATGAATTGGATGAGAACTTCGAAGTAAAAAAAAGCTTCATTGATTGCACTAAAAGTGTAAAGTATGTATTTTCTGCACTGCGGGGTAGAATGATTTAATATCCGGACTCAGTAAAGTAGAAGGCCATATGTTTGCTGCTATTAGTCACTCAATCATGACCCTATTACTGCATTAATTAACCTTGCTTAAATTCACCATATAAACAATACTTCAGTATATGATCATTTTACAATTCTGTACGTGCGAGTTTATGATGTCTAGACTGGCATGAGAACTGAACACAGAGTATCTCCATCTAGGGAAAAATTTATTATAGTTAATAGGTTACTGGAATAGGGATACTACTACACATTAATTAGCGGAGTAGTTTTCTCAACGTAAAATGATAGTAATTTCGATCAAAATAAATGTTCAAAAACATTCCAAGTTCCAATTACTGTGCTTGCCTCTCCCACACGTCTTTTAGGGGTGGATGAACGTTTTTAAATAACTATTTTTCTGTTAATTCTATGAAAACATTACAAGAGGCAAAAGTTAATTTAAATTAAATTTTCTATGAGACATTTTTTAATTATAGACCAGTGCCAAATTGGTTTTCAGAGGCCAAAAATCTGAAATATTCTTGGCAGTGGGAAAATTTAGGATTCGTGGTACATAAATGGGAAAAAATCGTTAGGACCGAAGCAGATAACCAGAAATGGGGTGGGGATGCGAGAAGGTGTGTTTTTAGGGTAAAACGTGGTTTTTTACTTTTTTTGGCAAAGGTAGACCTCTAACAGAAAAAAGTTTAATGTAAAAGTTGTAGACAATTAACACATATACAACTTTTATTTGAACAATTTTTTTACATAACCTAAAAAATATTGAGAAAAACACCAAAAAATAGTTTGCTGGTTTCTTATTTTTATCTTCCACAAAAATAACTCGATTTTGATAAAATTCTGTGAAAATATACATTTTTATGCCTCAAAAAAGTTGCAATTTTTTTGAAGCGTAAAATTTATTTTTTGATTTTTTGAGTATTTAATTTGAAAAAAAGGCCTAATTTTCAATCAAAAAATTTGATTAATAAAGTTTTGATTTTTGAAAATTTTAGTTGAAACATCTACTTTAAGATGGTGTAAAAAATTGTACTGCTACTATGGAATAACATTCTCGAAAATTCAAACTTGGCTTGGTAACAAACTTACAGCTTCGGATTGGTGATGGAAACATCATCTAACCGGAATAATGCCTAAGTTGACAAGGAAGGAATTAATCCCTGAAAGTTTGCTGAAATGTATCTGCTGCAGCTGTGAAAGTGGTTGTGATAGTAAAAGATGCGGTTGCCGAAAGCATGGAGTAAAATGCTCCATTCTATGCTCGAATTGTCACGGGACCGAAAACTGTTTTAAGTCTAAAATACAACCATTAGAAGAAATCAGCGATTTGGAGGAGATGTATGGCGAAGCAACAACAAATGTTCAAAATAGTATTGAAAATAAAGATCTTGATAAACTTGAGGACCTTGACGAAGTCGAAGACCTTATCGAGGATCCTGAAGAAACCGAACAATGTGTTGAGTCTGATGATGTAGAGCACCATCCCAAAAAATGAGATTATGCATTTCTACATTTTAAATTGATTTAATGTAAAATACGTAATAAACTTATTTTGAATGCAAGTGCCCATAAAGCATAAAAGAAATTAGTTTCTTGCCTAAAAATAGTTTTTAAGAATTTCTTAGGTAAAATTATTGTTGAAACATTTCTTTTTCAACAGTCCGAACCTTAAACGGTAAATTAAAGTTCCCTTATTACATATTACATTGAAATTACAGTTTTGTATCACTTTCAACACTTTATTTAAATGAACAATGAGGTATTAGTGACATTTACGGAAATATCGATTTTGAAGAAAGTGTTTTTTTATTTTATCCATTTTTGACAATGTTTTTCCACAGTAACAGTATGATTTCTTTACACCATCTTAAAGTAGATGTTTCAACAAAAAAATACCGAGAAGAAATTTTCAAAAATCAAAACTGTGTTAATCAACGTTTTTTATTGAAAATTGAGCCTTTTAAAAACTAAATTCGCAAAAAAATCAAAAAATAAATATAACGCTTAGTTTTCGCGTTTGCGAAAAGTTGAGCTTTTAGGGGTGAAACGTGGATTTTTCTTACGATTTCTGCAAAAGTAGACCTCCTATCGAAAAAAACTTATCGTAAAAGTTGTAGACAATTGAGAGATCTACAACTTTTATTTGAACAATTTTTTACATAACTTCAAAAATATCAAGAAAACGTGAAAAACCAATTTCCTGGTTTCGCAAAAAGATGAAAGCTTGAGACATAAAAATGAAATTTGCACCGAATTTCATCAAAATCGAATTATTTTTGTGAATGATAACAATAAAAAAACAGGAAATTGGTTTTTCACGTTTTCTCGATATTTTTGAACTTATGTAAAAAATTGTTCAAATGAAAGTTGTAGATCTCTCAATTGTCTACAACTTTTACGATAAGTTTTTTTTTGATAGGAGGTCTACTTTTGCAGAAATCGTAAGAAAAATCCATGTTTCACCCCTAAAAGCTCAACTTTTCACACCCCCACCCCATTTCCAATCGATTTTTCCCCATTTATATACCATTAATTTTAAATTTTTCCACCAACCATAGCAAATAATTTTTTTTTCAAAAGTTATTGGCACTTGTCTATTAGTGTATATTATTGGTGAAAATTAAACAAATAAAAATGTAATTTCGGAATTATCAAATTATTAACCGACTTAGGAGGAAGTTTCCAAAAAACATGCAGGTCTACATGTTTGTTTTTCAACGCTCAAATATTTCGTTCGTAAGCAATTCCTATGTACTTTATTTGTAAATTGTAGAGTACTTATAGCATGGCGGTGATTCCATAAGGTGAGCAAAAAGCAAAAAATAAATATTTGTGTTCGAACATTTTAGCGATTTTGGCGGAGACGCCAGGAAACAAATATCTAATAATTAGTAATTAGGTATTTTCAGAAACGCTGCTGCTGAGTTTGAAGTCAAAAGTTAAAGATTCTAAATGACAAATCCTATAGGGCTGAAATAATTGCATATCTTTTGCAGACTTGCATGAAATTGGGACGCTAAAAAGGATGGAAGAAAATTGTTATTTGTACCCATCTTGTGTGGACGGAAACTCTTATACCTATATTTTTAACATAAACCAACTACAAAGTCGAGTTCAAACGTGCACTTAGTTGATCATGTTTTTACAACTTTACTGCATTATTTAATGTGGGTAATCCGAGATTATGGAGCTTTAGAAAAATAAGCTTCTGGATACATACAGTTTAATGTCTTCTAAACTATATATGCCACCGCTTTGTTGGTAACAGGTTTGTTCAACGTTTTATGGAGGCGAAGCGTTTTTTTAAAACCTGATGACAAGTAGAATTTTGAGTTAGGCATGGCCGGCTACGAATTTCTATTAATTAGAGATTAGACGGGGAAGGTAGCTTGCAAATTGAAATAATTGGTGAATCAGATTCGAACGAGATTTGCTATGAAATAATTTTAATTAAAATTATCTCCTAGAAGTGGTTCGGACTCCAATATAAACTGTTGGACCTCGTTTCTCTTTACTCAACAGAAAATCCTGGATTACCTCGGTGATTTGAAAGGCGGCTGAAAAATATATTCAAAAAACATTTTTATGACTAACGCCTTTTCATTTCGAAGGTTCAATTAGGTGCAGTAGGTAACACCCAGCTGTAACTTTCTCTCTTTTCGTAGTACTTCTATTAAAAGTACGTTAAAAGCATTTTAAAGTAAAAACCGCTGCCTAAGGAATCACTACTTCCATATCCAGATTAACTATTCAAGTATCTTTAAAGGAAAACATCTTGACTACATTTGCACTCTAATATGTGGACATAATTGGTTATAGAATTTTAATATGTTTGTGGCAGATATCATTAAAATATTGACGTGCTGGCTTCTCGCATATTTATTTATTTTTTATTTATTTAGTTTAATTTAATTTACATAATCTGGCAGTAATTTGCTTTACAATTAGATTACAATTCTAATTCTAAATATTACGTTACAAATGATATTATAGTATACCAAACATTACAATTTAGAATCATATAATAAGGGGGAAAAAATATAATTAAAATAAGATAGTATGAAGGCAAAGATTATATAAGATATAATATGCACCTAAGTGGGTAAACACTTGTTTTGTGCATAAATGTGCATATATGCCAAAAGTGATTTTTCTGAACTCTTATTAGCTTGCTTTACTTAATTTCCCCGATTTTCCCCAATTCACCCCACCCCCTGAACGGAATCATATCAATCAGATATCAGTACAATACATATGTTTACCAAATTTCAAGTGAATATGCCTATTTCATTTTATCAACCCCTTTAATAATAAAGTGGATTTTTTGAGGGGTTTGAAAAATATAACAAAGAAACTGAGGCCTTGACTTCTAATATATACACCAAATCCCAAGTTTCTGTGCTCTTACCCGCGTGTTTTACTTATTTTTCCATATTTACTCTTATTTATCGCTCACCCCTTCAACGGATTCATTTCAAAATCTAATTCCAGAGTTATAATATACACGTGTACCAAACTTCAAGTAAGTATCTCAATTTTATTTTATCAACCCCTTTATTAATGGAGTGGGAGTGGAGGGATTGGTCGACGTTTTGTGAAATTTTAAACCTATTTCAGCAAAAAAAGTTTTTGAATTAATATAACATATGTTCTACGTGAAGTTCGCTTAAACCTATGAGATACTGAGTTTCGGTACATTGTACATCTTCGTATATTTGTATGCTTCATCAAATACCTTAATAACTTTTTCTAAAACTACTGAAAAACGAAGTTGGTGGCAAACATGACAGTTTACATGCCTTTGGCGATCACCCTATTGGGCGGATATGGTCCAGTGACATGCTAGTTTACATATGTACCAAATTGTACATAAAAATCTTTGTGTATACTGCGGAGGAATAGCAATACAGTAAGAATTCATATTTTAAAAACATTTAGTCTAATGAAAATTATTGTTCAGCTAAATTGAGTAAAGTATCCGCTTCTTGCCATATTTCATAGCTAACCATCGTTAAGCTGGATGAAAGATACTGAACTTTTTGTATAGGAAATTTTTGCCCCACGTATTTGTTTACCATTTTTGCCATCATACTTGCGGTAAGATACAAGGACAAATTATTTTTTTGCCACAATTTGACAAAAATGGTAAAGAACTCCTTATTGTTATTTTTTACTCCTTTGAGGGGGGCGAGAGTAGATACATCTTGACTATACGATACCAAAATTGAAGCAACGCTAACTACCGTTGGTAGTTAGGATGGTGACCCTCCATGGATATACAGCGGACTTGTCCCACTTTCTAAAAGCAATGTTTATCAGCGTCTAGGTAGAAACTGTGCAATTTAGGTGGGGATTGCATAGTAGATATAATAAGATATCCCCTTCGGAGGGTATGCAAGGAAGCTCCTCTATTAAATGGTAGGCTCAAGGCTGACGCCAAGAACTCCTGGCATTGTCGCACTGAGTTTGATTCTCATTTACATCAGAAATCACTAAGAATTTTTCTCGTGCATCTTAGATATTTGTAGATACGATAAGGGGTGGTCTGAGTTTTGTGGATAAAAAGGTTGTAGGGAAACCCAAATGCTAGTAATTTAACAACCTTCAACATTTTACGCAAAAAAGTAAAAATACTGATAATATTTTACAGACAAAATTAATGCATAAAAAATATCCACCGACTTCTTTAGAAATGCCCAGAAATCTTATAAAAACTAAAAACATTCAAAATTGAAGTATGTATACCGTGTACCCCACTTTCTATGGAAATGCCTATAAAGCAGCTTTATAATATAATTTATTAAAACCTTTACTTTATTGCAAACATTATAAGATTAATTTAAATCTTCAAGGCCTACTATGATTTCTGTCAATATCAAAGTGGTGATTCACGAGTTTCTTAATTCAAAATCTGAGTATATAGTTGACTACACATATTTAATGCTCATAAAAAATAAAAAATAAAAATAAATCTCTGTCTCGTTAGCCTGAGTGATATCCCACAGAGTCGTACTTAATATTTTTGTGCACGGTAGAGATTTAGAAGTATTGGCTTAATAAATAGTTATTAGTGATAAATAAAAAAATACTCTGTTTTGCTTGTGTCAAGATAGAAATAATGTTTCATATATTTGTGGAGCGTTGACGAATTCGATGTTTCATGATACACTGACAATATACAATTCTACTCTGTCGCGGGTATGATTTACATAGCTGCTGTAAACCGTTACATCCTAAAATATTTTGGGTAGGAGGGAGTCGGGTAACTGTATCCAAATAATTTTAAATTATGATTCAAACAGGTGTGTTTCCGTTAATTTCTATTTTTGTATCATGTCAAAACAAACTTTACATGAGAACAATGTTGTTCTATGTATTAAATAATACATTATATTTATGATTTAACATTTTCTATGAAAATAGAGCATACCCCGCTCTCCCATGTATACGTAAGCGGCAAAGCTTTGAGGTTTTTTTATGAGCATTAAATATATGTAGCCAACTATACCACTGAATTTGGAAAGCTCTCAAATTGATAAATACCAAATTTCGTGAAAGAGTAATGAATAATGACAGATTTATGACAAAATTAAATAATTGCTTTTATATTATCTTTTCTAAAAACTTGAAGCGTGAAAGATAAGTAAAAAGAAATGATAAATTAATTTGATTATTTTATTGATATGACTTAGTGGTATTAAACTGATTATTAAAAAATAAATAATTAGTCGTACACCAAGGACCAAAACTTAACAGATCACCATGGAAAACAATGTTTAAAGTCAAATGCCAATTCATTAAAATACATATACTCCCATATTATTATTGAAATTCTTTACAAGGGTGTTTCCATACAAAGTGGGTCACGCTGTGTGTATAACAAACACCATGCGGCATATACCAAACGTAAATTATATAAAGAAAATCACTACACTACTATGAGTAGTAATTTGTTTCAGAAATGCCATGTCATTAAAATACTCAAACGATATCAATCATGAATTATTTCTTTTTCAGCGAATAAAAGAACCTAAGAGCGAAATAAAGAGTTAAAACCCATTAGAATTGATATAAAAAGGGCAATTCGTTATTGAGTAGCGCGATGAAAGAAAAAATATTGCTTCATATCTTGAAATATATGTTGCCGCCTATTAGTCAACTGGATGAAGGGCTTTCAAGATTTATTAAGCTATAAGGCTGAACAAAAATATGAATCTAGCTCTTATTAAACAGGATGATTTGAAATCTCAGTACATTTATAAATTGTCATACTAAGTGTTTGTTAAGAGAGTTTACAGCTCGAATTTAAATCGTCAAATTTTATTGCAGGATAATGATATAATTATAGTTCATTGCAGAGTATAAGAAATATAAAAGGTCCTTAAAATCTCCTGTCGACCCCTTGTCTATTAAATATTAGACTAGTGAAGAATCCCTACTCTTCGATAGAGAAGAGGTTCAACAAAATTTCCAGGTTGGGGAAAACTGATCTTCTGGCGGCGGCGTATGCCTCAGTAGCGGAAATAGGCCGATGTTAAATAGTGAGAAGAAAAAAAAGACAGCGATAGAATCGGGCATATTTCAAGTAACCAGCACTCAAAAGGAAAATAATTATTATTTAGATGTCGAAAATAAAACACAGATTTAATTCATCGCACAAATCTTTATTTACTCTTATTCAGTTACTACAATGTAATTTCCTTTCGGGTATATGTTAAATATTTACTTCGTATACGAGTTGATATATGAATATTGAAATTAAAATTAGATGTTTTCATTGTAATCGCCAAGGCATATTGATGATTAATATTCTTATATTATATTTTACGGTTTGTAAAGTAAATAATAAGGAAAACGAAGATGAAATATTACTTAAATGCGAGCAATATTTTTTTTTCAATTTGTCAATGTTCGACACAATTCAATGTTCAGGGTATCCGAGTATTTAAAACATCTTTTGTATATTGAATTACAAAAGGCGAGCATTTGTATGATGAGAAACGGTTTAGAAATATAGCAGACAATAAACAGAACCATTGATCACGTTTTGTCACTGCCGTAATGACGTATCCGTAATAAGATTTCTTACAATGAAAAGGTATACCGCGTATCTTTTTAAAAATCGTTATTTTCCTAGCAACAAATCCTTTCAGTTCTCTTGTGGACAATATATCCTTTATGATGGTTTGTAGTTGAAAACATCATAGAAACTTTGTGTGTTTATAGAACTCGTATCCACTAATAAAATAATAATTAGTACAAAGAAATACCACTAATTTGGGAGATCCTAAGATAGAGGAGTGCAGAGACAGGATGGATGCTCTCTTTGTTGAAAGTAGCGTGAAGTAGCCTATAATGATGTAAAAGATGAGTACATGTTACTGAAACGAGTCGGATACAGAAGATTTTAAGACAGACTTGGTAGCTCTGACAACAAATGTATGTGGGAAATGTCGTCAACTAAAGGTGCGTACAGATACACCGAGGCTGCCTTGCGACGCACCTTAACATTCATATTGATAGTGATCTATCTATCACAGCCAAAACTTTTACCAGTTTCATCACATACGCGGCATCTTGTTTAGCTTTACAGTTATACGCCAATGTATATAAGGACCGTGGATATGCAAGATATTAATGAAATTCTTTAAAAAAAAATAAAACGAGTTTGGGACTGACGATATTCCTTAAAAAAAAGGCGTAGACGAAACTGTTGATATTTGTTGCATAATAAATAATTCTCTAAAACATAGCAGCTTCCTAGATTATTTAAAAATAACACGTTTAGTATCGTTGCATAAAGTCAAGTAAGTCTTTCAAAATATTTGAGAGGGTAACGTCCAAGAGACTAATGAATTGGTAATGAATGGTATTACAAAACAACTTGATCACTTTGGGCATGAATATTTAAAGAATTGCTCTAAACAAACAGCACTATACAAATTTACACAAAGAATGCAAAATGTTAGAACTTCTTCTTGACTTGTCCAAAACAAATAATTATATAGATATTGAGATACTCTGTAAATTAGAAAAATATGATATAAGAGGTAATTTGTTCAAGTGGTTCATATTGCAAATAAAAACTGACCCAGAACTTTGCAATACAGCAAAAATTAACTTCTCACTGTTATATAGTTATATTTATTGCCAAGTGGACTTATATTAGTAGGAGATGTTTAATAAAAACATTAAAGTTTCCATAAATTGAACAATCTGTATTACTGATATTAAACGTTATCAAAGAGGTATTTTTTATCCAACATTATACTAAATCTTTTGTCATATGGATGCAAGTAAATTCTGGCAATAATATAATAGACGCCAATGCATAATAATTTTAATTTGAAATGTTCAAACTCAGATTTAAGTGAAGATAATCGTAATAGCTCAATGTCATCTTAATTCAAATCTCAATCTAGATTTATGGAATTAATCATAAAACTAATTAAGTGGACCTACAGCAGTTCACTTTATTGTCTAAGAAATGCAAGAGATAGTTGTTAGCAGACTGTGAATAATAGCAAACAATTTTCTCGAATTCCCGAGAGACAAGCAATTTCTTGGTTAACAATTGAAACCACAAAGACGAAACGGTTTGGCTCTTGTCAGTTATGAGGCTCTTTTATTCTCAAGAAAATAAGGTATGTACTTATTTCATTTGTCGAAATTAATTAAATTTTCATACACTTTTCAAAGTGTGCGCTGAAAATGCAGTTTGAAAGCATAGACATTGAGTAATTGAAGTGCAGAAGTATGGAGATAATTATATCCAATTACACAGGGTGATTCATTAACAATGGAAAATATCTAAACCTGATATACTATAGACCAAAACTTGACGATTGAGTCTTATACAAATGTTGCTAGTTTAAGAAATACAGGGTGTCCAAATTTTGAATTATGTTTCTCTATAAACGTTTGTGGAAGAATTATTGGAGAACATGTAATAGGGCTATATTTCTTTGATGGTACATTGACTGGAGCTATTTATCTTCATTTTTTGGAAAACTGTCTGCCACAATTATTGGTAAATCTCCCTGGAAGAATTTGAAATAGGATGTGGTTTCAGCAAGATGGTGCTCCACCACATTATTTAAATGCAGTGAGAGATCACTTAAATAATACCTACCCTCATCAATGGATTGGAAGAAATGGACCCACTAAATGGCTTGCTAAATCCCCAGATCTTACAAAAATGGATTTCTTTTTATGGGGATACGTGAAAGAAATTGTTTATAGAGACACACCAACAACAATACAAAATATGAAGGGAAGAATAATAACTGCCTTTAGATCTATCACACCGGCAGTTTTAGGAACAGTGGGAACCTCATTTCAAAAGCACATAGAGATGTGTGTCAGTCACAATGGGAACATTTATTATAATTATTTCTATTGAGTTATTTGAAGAAATCTCTTTTTTTAAGTTATTTTGTAATAATTGCTCAATAAAACGAAATTGGTTGCAATTAGCCATAGGGAAGTACTTACAAAAAATGTTCGCTTTTCATTGCTACATCACATTGTTGAAAAATATACAGGGTGTTCCATTTGAAAAAATTGAGAAAATTCAATTTAAAAAGTTTTTAATTGAAAAATAATTCTTGGCCACCCTGTACACTTTTAGGAAAGGAGAGTGATTCAAAAACATTAATTAGATGTCTCGTAACTGGCATTCACATAAGTTCTTCTTAAAACCCATAATTGTGGCTGTGGTGATTTTTTTAATATCCATCTGCAGATTGCATTATTGCAACAAAAAAATTCATTACATCCAAGTGATTGGGAGATATTCAATGCTAATATAGGAATGAATAGAGCCTAGATAGAGGCTTTAAAAAATTTACTGATATACATAGCATTCCATTTAAAAAAAAGGCACTTGGTCCTGTAATTTCGTCTTGGTTCGAAAATAACTTCCAGTTATAGACTTTTTATCTAGTTTACTTGCATTTTTTTTTTTTAATTCTATCGTAGAACTCGAGATATCGAGGTCCGACGCACTATTGCCCCACCCTGTGTATAACAAATCTCAAGTTCTGTACTCTTACCAGCTGGCTCTTCTTATTTTTCCATATTTACCCCCCAACTCTTCACCGGATATGTTCAAAAAACAATCAATTCCAGATCTCGTTTTAGTACATACGTGTACAAAATTTCAAACATATCAATATCTTAAACCGTTCGCGTTCCAGAGAAAACGTGCGCACAAAAAAAGTTACAGGCCGACCTATTTCAACAAGATATTTTAATTTTGTTTTGCAGTTACTATACTTCTATTCCACTACGCGGATGTGGAAGTAATTTAGTACTAATTTTAACATTGCTCGTAGAGGGCCCTAGTTATACTCTACTTCTTTTGGAAATGAGGTTTATTTTTTGTCTTGAAGAATGAATTTATTGGCAAAGTGAATCGAAAATCTGAAAGAGCATCCTTCTTTACGTCAAAAGGTTACTTTTACTTACCTTCAGGCAAATGCTTTGAAGATTAGCTAGCAATCAATACGCAAAGACTATCGGTAGAAAGATAAAGCCTGTTATATAATCAAATGCAAATGCAAATTCCCTACAATGTAAGAGTAATCTAAAATAGAATTGAGGAAATTAATATATTACTAGCAAAAATACTCGTAATTATTTCAAACTCTTACTAAAGACTTATTCATAGATAAGTACAAAAACATATATGTTTTTGTACTTATCTATGAATAAGTCTTTAGTAAGAGTTTGAAATAATTACGAGTATTTTTGCTAGTAATATATTCATTTCCTCAATTCTATTTTAGATTACTCTTACATTGTAGGGAATTTGCATTTGCATTTGATTATGTTTTATGATTATACCTGTATTGGTTATTCTCCGAAATCTGTTTTGGATTATCCTGTTCGTTAGAACCATAAATAATTATTGCATAAATACCTATTACCTGGTAAGTGACTGCTTAGTTCATTTTCAACTTTGAAAGAAGTAGCACTGAAGAAGTATCCTTGTGTAGGATACAGAAACACGTGTCTGTGAAAGTTTTTAAAGTTTTTGGTAGGTGTTTTTGTCTTTAGTTGTTTTTTGGTTTTGTTGAACAGGATAATTTAAAATTAAAACTAACATTATTGTGACAGTTTTCTGTACGTAATGTGCATATTTCTTTCTTATAATTCAATGTTGTTCGTGGCATGTAGCCAGCAAAGTATTTTGTTTAGAAAGATATATGTTTTTGTACTTATCTATGAATAAGTCTTTAGTAAGAGTTTGAAATAATTACGAGTATTTTTGCTAGTAATATATTCATTTCCTCAATTCTATAAAGCCTGTTGTTTAATTACACAGAAAAAACTCATGTACATTTGATCATATATGTATGATACCCCTCTCTGTATTTTGAGTCGGTGAATCTGATGCCGCCATCAGAATTGCTCCATCACGTTTCTTCTAATCCTTCTAATTAAGATTTTCCAGGGCCGGACTCGGAAAACTCTGTCCTAGTTTTTTACAAAAAGTTAATTTTTCTCTCGCATTTGTGGAAAACTATTTGCGTAATCGGATAGTTCAGAAAAAATGCTTTCCGAACAGCGATTCAATTTTGACGGCACACCCAAACCGTTTGGGCAAAATAATCACAAAACAATTTAGCGCATCACGACTAACACTTTTTACCGAGCATTATTTATGGAACAGTTTGATAGAGTATATTCAAATACTTCAAATCCATATCTCTTTTAAGACTTCACATAATACATAGCTAAAAACTCACCTATCTAGTCACTAAGAAGAAGAAAACAATGTAAGGAAGATTCCTACACAGCTTTTGTTTTATTTCAAACTATCACACTGTTCTATAAATCACTACCCTGCAAGATTTTGCCCCTGGACAATGAATAGTTGTTTCCGAAGTACTTTTTCCCGCTGAAACCAAATCCGGGCTCAGAATTACTCTATTTTGAGATATTCTAACCTAAAAGTGCAAAAAACATTGTTTTTGACATATTTGAGGTTATGTAGCACCGCGAATTATTTTTTTTTTTCAAAAAACTATATGTGGGATCTTAAAGTACAAGTCTTTTTCTTTCAAATGTCATTAAGTTTGCTCAAATGTCTTTTTTTTTTTTCGCCGAGATTCGCATTTTGAAATTCTCATGTTTGTGATTTTCCCTATACCTGAGAACTCATTAGGGACACGTATATATCTAAAGATTGTTTTTTTTTATTAAGAAACGTAAAAAATATTTAAAATTCAATAACAAGTCAATATTTTCTTATGTCAAAAGATCTGCTCGTTCAGAATCTAAGGTCAGATTTTCAAAATTTTTCGAAGAAAATACAATATGGCCGACCTGAGTTGATTAAAGTTACAAGAGCGTATATGGAACTTTCATGATTTTTTTTTAATGAAAGAATAGCGTCTTTACTTAGATTCTCTTAGTGTGTTAAAAACTGACCATAACATTTTCGTGTGCCGAGAAATTCATGAACATGCAAATTCAAAAATGCAATATCTCAAAAACCTGACGTGATAGAGTAATTCTGCGCCCGGATTCAGTTTCAGAGAGAAAAATTACCTCGGAAACAACTATTCATTATCCACGGGCACAGAATTTTCAAAATTTTGCGGGGTGGTGAATGCTCGATCGAAATGTTAGTCTTTATGCGCTAAATTATTTTGTGATTTTTTTTGCCGAAACGATTAGGCGTGCCGTCAACATTGATTTGCTAGTCTGATTTTTTCTGAACTTTCCGAATCCGTTAATATTTTTCCAGAAGTGTAAACTTTTTTGTCAAAAACAAGGAGGGCAGATTTTTTCTCCAAGTCCGACCCTGGATTTTTCAAAACCAAGTAGGCCATTCTGACAAGTCCCTACTGAGGAATGTTGCTGATAGATTTAATTCGATTACATCCAGCCGTTGCATGGATGTAGCTCGTTAAATTCTCGGACCCAATGCATAAATCACCCTGTATCTTCTTAACCAGTGGCCAAAAAATTGTTTCCCTTGTTTATCTACACTTGCCTTGCAGTGCTCTATTTTCCATTAGACTATGGCGCATTGCTTGTGAATCACCCGTATAATAATATGTTCAAAATCAGTGAAAATGTTAATTAGAAGGGGAAGCACATGACCATTTTTTTATGTGCTTGTGTTATTATATAATTCACTGTGCACAGAAAATTTGGGACATTTTTTTCCACATTTTCTAGTGGTTCAATTTCATGTGGATCTGCATAAATTATGCAATTATGGCAGCTCTATTAGATTCACAATTTTGAGTTTTTAACTTTTGATACCCGCGCCTTCGCCATAATTAAAGATTCAGAATTCTTTGTGTTTATTTGAAAATTAGTAAAAACAGTAATGTGATAAAAAACGGGCATACCTTCTTTACTCTGAACATCTAAAAACTATGCAAAACATGCAAAACGGAACCGAATTAAAGGGACTTGTTCCCGTGTACTTTATAGAATATCCCAAATTTTCTATGCACAGTGTATTATTTAATTAATTAAAGTTGCTGATGTGGTAAAGAAATTCTGACGGCGGCATCAGATTCAGCGGCTCAAAATACAAGGGGTGTCATCATACTCTGCTTAAAAGTACATGGCTTTCTTTTAAATTTTGTGTGCATGCATAATTTTTAAATATGCCACTCCTGATATCCTGCCATTTTTATTTCAGACATTTTTTCAAATTTCAAAAGGTTGAGAAGATATTGACCATCCACACAGTGCACAGTGCAGTGGTCCAAAATCAGAGAAAAGTGGACCAAAATCTGATTACTGCCTAAGTAAGTCAGGATTGACGTACATATTACGAGAAAAATAGTGAAGAAAATTAAATAAATCTGGGGTGGGTTAAGGGGTGGATTTGACAGTGGCTATTTACACGTATTTTTCCATGCAAATTATTTAAAATGACTCATGAAGTATGAAAAAAATAATAATAA
Organism: Stenurella melanura; assembly: GCA_963583905.1. Taxonomy (NCBI): domain Eukaryota; kingdom Metazoa; phylum Arthropoda; class Insecta; order Coleoptera; family Cerambycidae; genus Stenurella; species Stenurella melanura. Next base: position 135,274,529 of record OY757313.1, on the reverse strand, counting down.
AATATTAAACTCATGGGTGGCTTTGTAGGGGGTAGTTTTTTTGACAAAGTGAAAATTTATGTATTTTTTTGCATGCATTTTATTTAAAATGGCTCATAAAATACGAGAAAAATAATGAAAAAATATCAAACTCAGGGTGGCTTCGTAGGGGGTGGTTTTTGGACAAGTGACCATTGATTTGTGTTTATACATGCATTCTATGAAAATAGAATACGAGAAGAGAGAATAGAGTTCGAGATAAATAATGAAAAAAAATACAAAATTCAGGGGTGGCTTTTAATGGGGGTGATTCTTGGACAAAATGACAATTTGTGTGTCTTTATATGTGTATTCTATTTATATGACTCACAAGATACGAGAAAAATAATGTAAAAAATACAATACAACACTAATAATTAACGGAGGTTTATAACTTTTTAACGCGAAAGATGCATATACTCGTATTAATAATGCAAAAGAGATGAACTTAAGTTATTCACCGGTATCAGTCGAGTATGTGTCACTTCTTTCACGTTCACCTTCTACGGTTTTTCTTCTTCGTCAACATCAAAATTAGTGTCAAGCCATTTTCCATTCTTCTGATGGAATGTTTCTCGATTGTGATTGCATTTATCCAGTCTTGAAAGAGCTTTGTTACAAAAGTCAAATGCAGCGTTTCTTATGCGAACGATTACTTGCGCATCCTCTGCCTTTCCATAATGACTGACTAGATAATCCACCACATGAGCCTTCTGTGCTACGCGCGTTTCACTAGATTTTTCCAACAAAACGTCAAACAGTTCTCTTCTTGCAGGTATTCTAAAATAAAAAATTTGAATTTGGTGATTGCTTAAACTAGGGTAGCTAAAGGTGGGGGCGATGCAATCGCTTCAATATGTACTATAGGTGCAAAACTTTTAGTGTCCATAGTATAGCGTTTGTCATACTACTGACGGCAGCGACACTTATTTTGGTTTGAAAATAACTTGAAGCGCCCTGTATCGAAATAAAAGAACGCGATTTTTTCTAATGGAACAACTTCGAACAAAAATGTATTTAACTGTGGAATAAAGGGATGCCTAGAGTATATTTTAGAATGCAAATCTCCGTGGTTTTTAGTGGCAAACTTTCTTTAGGTCTAATAGAATTTACAAAATGTCAAAGAAATTACGTTTATAAAAAATAATAAAATCAGCCGCTTCAAATTGAAATTTGTGGAAATATTTTACATGTAAATAAATTACTTGCCTTAAAGTGTTTGTTGTAAAAATTACAAACCAAAAGCATAAATATTTGAAGCACAGTCACATGTTGAAATCTGCCAACAACTGAAGTAAAATCATAGTTTAACAATTATTCAGGTGTGAAGGGTCATCACAGGTAGATTTCTCGAACAAATGGGTCGATATTCCCAGAAATGTTAGCTGGGATGTACCCTAATGTACCCTTGGAACATGAAAGCTGTATAACACACTTATAAAATTTGAATTTTGCCAACTTTTTATTTATTTCGGACCACAGTGCAGTGGTGCCATCCTGTACCTACATACAAATATAGCATAAAAAGGGCCATTTCTATGTTGTTTTACTTAATTTTAAATTATTTATATTAATTTCTTGATAATAATCTGCATATTTTACATATTGTTTTATACTGTACTATTGTCAATAAGTAAATAAGCACACTTCAGTCAGATATTTTTGCAAATTTTTGTTTAAACGAATGCCGTTTTAATTCTACGCCTATGGTGAGTTATACATCTTTATGTGCTTAACTAAGTGTCTTCTGCCTTTAGTCATCGTTTAATTGATCCGTGTCTTGAGTTAAACAATTACTTCCGGCGCCCACTCAACTAACAAAGCCACTGCCCGACCCTGCGGTCTCTGCTGGGTCGCTATTTGACCTCGACCATCATGCCCAATAATTTGTATAATTTACATTTGCCACGACAGATGCTGCAATTTGGTTTGCAATATAAATTTGGTACTGATTACTGACAAACCGTTGCAGAATATAGGGTTGACTGTAATTTTTGAGAATGGTAAAAATGGAAGATTTTTATTTTCTCGCTAATTAAGTGGTCATAAACTTTGAAGTTTATTGCAACTTTCAAACTGCTGCCTAAGGAATCAATGCTTCCACATCCACATTTTCCATCCAAGTCTCTTTAAAGGAAAACATCTTGACTATATTTGCACTCTAATATGTGGAAATAATTGGTCATAGAGTTTTAATAATACTTGAGGCAGATGTGTTATTTTCCCCAGTTTACCCCTCTCATTATAATACAAGCGTGTACCAAATTTCAAGTGAATATCTCAATTTTATTTTATCAACCCCTTTAATAATCAAGTGGAGGAGGTGAGGGGAGGGTTTGAAAAACGCGATAAAGGGATTCGAGACCTTGGCTTCTAGTATTTATACCAAATAACGAAATTGAGTAAAACACTACTATGTTTTTTACCACTATATTTGCACAAAAACGTGACTGCAGTTTCGACCTGTTTTAGGTCATTTTCAAACAATGATTCAATTAAGAATGAAATACAAAAGATTTTAAACTTAATTTGTTAGAAGCATTGGAAATATACAAATACAATAATAAAGATGATTTAATTTTGTTAAATGATCAATTAGATGTTATGTACTCACCTCTTTTTACTGCTACCAAGATGTAATTAAAATTTCTGAGAAACCCCACCCTTAGATAGTTAGGATATCATAAAATACCTGTATAATTTCATAATTCTCTAATCTGTTTAAATCCAGAAACATATTTAAAAGGGACCAAATCTTTTGTATTTCATTCTTAATTGAATCATTGTTTGAAAATGACCTAAAACAGGTCGAAACTGCAGTCACGTTTTTGTGCAAATATAGTGGTAGTGTTTTACTCAATTTCGTTATTGTCATGGATTACCACAGAGTAACGGCTTCCTCAATCAATTTCCTTTATACCAAATCTCAAATATTTGTACTCTTACCAGCTAGCTTTACTTATGTTTCCCTATTTACCCCTATTGAACCCTTCAACGGAATCATCTCAAAATATGATCTAATTACAGATGTTCTTATAATACATACATGTATCGAATTTAATGTAAAAATTTTAATTTAATTTTATCATTCCTTTTAATAATGGAGTGGGGGAGTTGAAATATATTATTAAAACTGAAGCTACGACTTCTAGTATATACACCAAACTCCAAGTCTCTGTACTCTTAGGGAGCATCCATAAATGATGTCACGCTTTAAGGGGGGGTTCTGAAAGTTGTGACACTTTGTGACAGGGGAGGCGGAGGGGGCTAAAGCAATTGTGATGTCACAATACAAGAAAATAATTTTATGTCTAATATCTTGATTATTCATTATCAGCACCCTTGATATTAGTAATCTACATAAAAGTTACTGTGACGTGACAGCCAGAGGGTGCGGGGGTTATCGGGCGAACGTGACAATGTGTGGCACAAGGGGGGGAGGGGGTCAAAAATTAGCAAAAGCAGCGTGACATCATTTATGGACGGCCCCTTACCAGGTTGCTTTACTTATTTTCTCCTATTTACTCTATTTAACCCCCAACTATGCAACGGAATAATCTCAAAATTTAGTCCAGCTCCAGATGTCGTTGCAGTATATACGTGTACCCAATTTCATGTGAATATCTCAATTTTAATTAATCAACCCCTTTAATAATGGGGTGGGGATGTTTGGAAGATGGGAAATATTATAAAAAAATTTGAGGCCTTTGCTTCTAGTATATACACCATATCTCAAGTTTCTGTACTTTTATTAGCTTGCTTTATTCATTTTTCCCTATTTACCTCTACTTACCCCCCAACCCTTCAACGGAATCATCTCAAAATATAATCTACTCCTATATGTCGTTATAATACGTACATGTAATTTGGTATATGATGTATCAAATTTCAAGTGAACGTCTTAATTTAATTGTATCGGCCCCTTTAATAATGGAGAGGTTGAAAAATGTTATAAAAAAATCTGAGACCTTCGCTTCTAATATATACAACAAGTCTCAAGTTTCTGTACTCTTACTTATTTTCCCTTATTTACGCCCCAACCGTTCACCGGATATGATCAAAAGACAATCCAGTTCCAGATCTCGTTATAATACATACTATACATAATTTCAAGTCAATATCTGCAAATGTTCCAGAGAAAAAAAATTTCCAGACAGAAATTTTTTTTATCTTTCATATTTAAAATATCGACGTTTCATGACATTCCAAACCTATTTCAACAATACAAAATGTTGAATTTTTTTTTTACGATTACTATAGGTAGGTACTTCCAATCCTCTACGTGGATCTGGAGGTAAAGATTGCTTTTAGCTCCATAGTCCAGTCCATCTATATACAGAAACCGACCAATAAAGTATTTTTAAATTTTAGATATTTTATGTAGAATTACTCTCTAAAACAAAGTCAATGTTTTTTTTAAATGGCTGCCGCTAACGCCGCCTTATTATTGGTTGTTATTTGCAAGAATCGGTTTTTCCGAAATATCTCGTTTCTGGTGAAGCACTCGACCATTTTCTCAGTATAATTAAATCCTGCTTCATCACCCTTCAACTTTATCGTATCATGTTGTCATTTTTCTTCTCAAATAATTGTATTTTCTTGTAGATTTTAGTTTTGGTGCCAAAAGGAACGAATTCTTTCAACAATACTGTGAAATAGTTCAATTTTTTGTTATTTTTATTCCTTTTTGAAGGTATTTTTCATTGGCCTTAATACTGTTAATACCCTATTTTTTTAATTAATTATTTTAGCATTTTTCTGAATTTTAAATTCTCTTAATCCTGCAGTTTTTTTAAGAACTGAGGACTTTTAGGATAAATAAAAGGTACATAAGAAAATCGACAGTTAAATAAATGAATGTCCTGTTATATTAGCTGGAAACAATACAAGTATTTAAATGAATTTAAAAAATTTAAATGAAAATCAGCAAGGAATATTACTAATATCTGTAAAGTCACCATACTATACCGCTATTTCCTCGCACTTTAATACTTACATGAAAACAATAATCACTGAATTATACAACAGTCAATTTCGTAATAAAATGACGTCGTATTACTATAATAAAGAAAAACCTGTATAGACATGAATTTTAGATTTAAGAAACAGACGAGTTTTAATTTGTGGCCCATTGAGAGAGCGCCTAAAGTGTATTACGTTTTGCAGTGAACGCTCGTTGCCCTTGATGCATATAAAAAATATGTAGAGTTGCATTAATTGTTTAGAGGAGTCTTCTATTAGGAAGACTATGAATATTAATTTATATATGACTAGTGATCATATTTTTTTTTACACTGTTCTACCCTTATGAAAATTTTGAAAAAAATATGTGTTATAGAGCATAGTAGGTTGCATTTTTAAAAAAAGATTGGTGGTGGTGTCGCCCAATATATATGAATTTTTTTTTGTTTTAAAATGTTTAATTCGAATATTTTAGTATATTACTTATTGCAAATTCTCAATAATTTTGTGTATACCTCTTAGGCATATCTACCACATATATAAAAATCATACAAATTGGTTACGTTATTAAAGAGAAAATAAATATTTTTCAAAATTCGATTAACTAATTTATTATAAAAACCAGAGAGGGCAGGGGTGTAATACCTTGCAGAATAGTTCCTCTTAGTAATGTGATGTCAAGGTAAAAATATCAGCCCAATTTCCCGAGGGGCATTCGGCCCATGCGTACCCTGCTACCCTCTTTTCTGTGCACAGTGTATTATTTAATAACACAGACGCACAAAGAAATGGTCATGTACTTTTGAGCAGAGCATGATATCCCTCTGTCGCTGAATCCCACGCTGTCGTCAGAATTACTCCATCACGTCAGAATTTTTCCTAATCCTCTCCTAATAAAGATTTTCACTGATATTTAGCAATTTTTTTGAGGTCCGCGTCAGTAGATATCATTGGCTCAAAAGTACATGGCCTTTTTTTATTTTGTGAGCCTGTGTTATTTTTCCTTGAAATCTTCTGTGGTGGTTAACATTCATAAGGAACATATTTTTCTAAAATTTCCTGATATAGTACATTATTATTAAAGCCATTAAATTGCCTAAAAGTACTGTGTATTGACTATTTCATTTTTTTTATTATTAAAAACATATTTAATACAGGTCTTGTATATCTAGATCTATTCGAAATTATATTGCGAACAATCCCCATTTTTTTGCAATATGATCCATACGATTGGAGACATATGAAAAAGTCGGTAAAGGTATTTACACAGAACTTCCCTCGTTATTTGTGCATGGCGGTCACTCAAAAAAATTATTAAATACGAAATGACATATTGAGAATAATAATCGAAATACAGTTATTGTAATTATTACAAAGAAATCCTGATAACTTTTGGTCAAAAAAATAGTGCTCATCCAACAGCAAAAGTTCAATACTAAATAACAGGTCTACCATGAATTATTTCTTGGGATGACCACCCTGTATATTTTCCAATAAAAGTATAATAGCATATGTCAAATAGTATTACCATTAGACACATTTTCAGTTCCACATTCACGCAGTGAAGTGGAAGTATAGTGGTGGTTAAAAATTTCATTTTTTTTTTTTAATTTTTCAAAACTGTTGGTTAAAAATGTTCAGTCTTTTTTCTTCTGCAGTAGGTTCAGAATGTCATGAAACATGGAAGTTTTAAATTTGAGCAAAGAAATTTTTTTTTTTATCTGTTGTAGTGGTTAAAGATTTTTCAAAAATGTGTGAAAAAAATTTTCAATTTTTTTTTCTGAAATAGGTTTAGAATGCCATGAAACGTGAAAATTTTAAATTTCAACAAAAACAAATTTTTCCGTCTATTCTAATGGTAATTTTTGTTTCCAAAACGGTAAAAAAATGATGCAAATTTTTTTTTTTCGAAATAGGTTTGGAATGTCATGAAACGTGGAAATTTTAAATTTAAGCAAAAAAAAAATAGCAAAAAAAATATTTTCTTCTATTCTATAGTAAGTACCTACTTAGTGATGAATACATACATTTTTTCAAGAAAATTTTTCAGAAAAATTTCTAAATTTGTTTTAATACGTTTAGAATGCCATGGAAACGTGGAAATTTTAAATTTGAGCAAAAAAAAATTCCACCTATTTTAGTGGTAAAAATATTTTCAAAAATGTTGGTAAAAAAAATTTTCAAAAAAAATTTTTTTTAATCAGGCTTAGAATGCCATGAAACGTGGAAATTTTAAATTTGAGCAAAAAAAAGATTTTGTTTTCAACTATTTTAGTAGTAAAAAATTTTTTAAAAATGTTGGTGAAAAAAATTTTCAAAATTTTTTTTTTCCGAAATAGGATTAGTGTGCCATGAAACGTGGAAATTTTAAATTTGAGCGAAAAAAAAATTGTTTCACTATTTATTCCGTTTAGACGGTCCACCCTGTATATTTTCCAGTGAAATTTCTACCATTTCTGCGCTGACAGTAGCGTCAACTACCTACCAAATTTGACTGCTCTCCGTCAAATAGTTTTTTAGTAAATGCACCAACAGACAGACAGGCAGACAGACAGACTGACGGAATTGAAAAACCTACATTTTCGTAATCTCCGTGATCTGAAACGTCAGAATCCGAAAAAATCTCGGAGGGTGATTTTTTCTCGAATACAATACTTCCCTTCGGTATGCGAGGGAAGCAAAAATCCGAGAACAAACTATCTTTTACGGTTTCAGTATAAATGACACTCGATAGCGAAAACCTCCTTATATGTTATAACTCAGAATCCAACAAAAAAATATCCCTTCCTAAGCATCGCTTTTTTAATTTCTTAAAAATTCATATTTTTAACATTTAAAAAATATTAACCAGATTAAGTAAATGTTAATATTTGTTGGAAATGAATATCAATTACACGAATATTCAAAGCTGTATATTAAAATTTAATTTATTTGTTAACGCGAGTACGAACGACGTAATTCCCAGTGAATAGTAAGAACCCTAGATAGTCTATTATCCATGTATCAGAAGGTGTAACAAAGCCCTGAGAAATTAGGCCTGCATTATAGATATCCCATTAGACCTACAATTAGAATGACGTAATTCCGCAGTACTACGCTTACTAATTTCTAGATTCTGTTTGATAGTAAGTTAGTCCATTGGGGCAAGGAAGTTTAACTAATACGGGTCGACTGGCAACATTAAGGTTTTAAACGAGGTTTAATGATTACATGAAAATCGTTACATTTATAGTAATGATGATAATAGTAGTATTATATTTTTCACATTTGTTTACAATAGCAATATTTAAAAATAGTGGCATATTTTGATGTGACACAACTAGCAAAGTTAAGTTCTACTAATAAAATCGGTAAAGATGTTTACACAGAACTTCCCTCTTTATTTATACAGGGCGGACACTAAAAAATTATTAGTTACGAAATGACATATAAGAATAATAATCGGAATGTAGTTATCACTTTTATTACAAAGAAAACTTGATAGCTTTTGCCAAAAAGTGTTACAGCAAAAATTCAATATTAAATAAAAATGCCAGATACGAAAGGCTTGCGTAAATACTTTTACAGATTTCCACCATGGTTAAATAATTTCTTAGAATGACCACCCTTTATATTTTTCAATAAAACTATAAAGTGTCTTCCTTGGGGAAGTGTGTTAACTATATGCCATGTATTATTGCCATCTGTCACATACTTAGTTCTACACCCACGTGGAGTGGAAGTGTAGACATTTTTTTTTTTTAAATAGGTCATAAAACAATTTTTTTTCTCATGTATTCTAGTAGTAAAATAAATTTTCAACAATGGGCTTAGAATGTCATGAAACGTGGAAATTTTAAATTGGATCGAAAAATTCTTTTTTCCATCATCTATTATTCTATGTACATATAGCAGTAGTAAAGGAAATGTTCAATAATTTTTTTTACAACTAGCTTTAGAATGTCAGTTTTAAATTTGAGCAAAGTGAAGTTTTTTTTTCATCTGTTTATTTAAAAAGACATTTTTTTGGAAATATTTTTAGAATGTCCTGTCCTGTCCGTGGAAATTTTAAATGGCTCCTATTTCAGAGTGGTAAAAAATTTTCTCTTAATGTCCCTAGTGCTTAAATTATTTACGGAAATTTTTTCGAGGCCATGAGTACTTTAAAAATTTCACACCTTAATATGTATTTTGATGTCAAATTTGACAGATAAATTTCCACTTGTTAATTTCGTTCAGAAAGGATAAAAATGTCCTAATTTTTTAGGTTGCCACGGTAATTTAACGAAAGACAAGCCTCTAATTGGTTAAAAATGGTGGTGTGAAATTTTTTCCTGAAAGAAGTTTAGAATGTCATGAAACGTGTATATCTTCCAATGAATGTCCTTTTCTCTGTTGGCCGAGGCGTCAGCTACATACCAAATGTTTACTGTTCTCCGTCAAGTAGTTTTTTGGTTAATGCACCAATAAACAGACAGATAGACATACTATACTAATAATAATAATAATAATAATAATATTTTATTCACCATTTTGGATACATGTAGTATATATGGCAGGTCAGAGTATAGTGTAAGTAATAGTAATAATAATAATAGTATAATACAAACTTATTTAGTGACAAACAACATAAACATGTTACGTAAATACATATACATACAGATATAGTCATAAATAAAAAATATATATACACACATACGTACATACATATATATACTATATACATAACATGCACACACACATATACATATATATGGTATTTACAAGGTTACATAGAATAGTTGATATAATAAATACAAATACGGTAATTTTATTATGGCCCCAAAAAAGGTTCTCTATTTAAAAAGTCGTATACACTGTAGAATGCACCTTTCTGTAAAATGTCTTTTATTATCTTTTTAAACTTATGGTAACTTCGAATATTTCTTATCTCATCTGATAGACTATTGTATAGTAGAATACAGTTATAGCGTGGGGATTTTTCAAAACACGATGTTTTGTGTTTTGGTATGCTCAAGAGGTCCCCATGTCTTGTATCATAAGTATGTCTCTCTTTTAGTTTAGAAAATAGGTCCATATTTTTCTTTGTGTACATCAAACATTTAAATATATATATATGCACGGGGTAGTCAGGATTTTTTTGTTTTTAAATATATCCTTACAGCTTGCTCTAGAATCTAACTTGAAAATTAGTCGAATAAGTCTTTTTTGACTTATAAAAACTCTATCACTAGAGGTGGAGCTTCCCCAACAAATTATGTTGTAGGATATGTGCGAGTATGCCAACGCATAGTATATATTTAATAGTCCGGTTTCGTTTAAACTAGTTTTCATTTGTAATATGGAAAAGTAGGCCTTATTTAATTGGTTACAAACATGTTCGGTTTGGATAGTGAATGATAATTTACAATCAAGATAGTTCCCAAGTAGTTTTACACTATCCGACAGACTTATGTCGTCGTACAATGTTATATTGTGTGGAAGAGGTTTCTGTATATAAAAATTTATAAGCACAGTTTTTTTAGGATTTAGTATTAATTTATCCCTTTGTGACCACGTACTAACTTCTTCAAGAGTTAGAACCACTGCTTCTTGAAGCTCCTCAGGTGTGTTGGCCGCCAGAGTTACTGTAAAGTCATCTGCAAACATAGTTAGACGCCCATTGCTTATGTGACTGGACAAGTTGTTGACATACAGCATAAACAGTAATGGCCCCAAAACGGAACCCTGAGGAACTCCAAGTAGCAGTTCCTCTAACTCCGATTGTGCTCCTTCTACTTTTACTCTCATCATTCTTCCTTCCATATACGATAGTACCCAAGATAATATATTTCCCCTGATACCGATGTTATACAGTTTTTGTTTTAGAAATTCTTTGTTAATAGTGTCGAATGCTTTTGATAAATTGATAAATCGAATAGCAGGGAAATAACATATTTACCCTGGTCTAAGTTTTGATAAACGTAGTCCAACAGGTGACACGTTGCCGTTTCGGTAGATTTATTTGCCCGGAAGCCATGTTGAGCAGTTGTTAGAATATTATTTTTTTCTATGAATGGTACTATTTTATTATACATAATTCTTTCAAATAGCTTTGATATTATACTTAAAACCGAAATCTGCCTGAAATTTTCCATATCGTAGGCAGAACCTTTTTTATAAATTGGTGTAACAGTTGCTTGTTTTAGAATTTGTGGAAAGCACCCTGACTGACGCAATTGAATAACCTATATTTTTGTCATCTATATGATACGTGAAAATCCGAAGAAATCTCGGAGGGTGATTTTTTTCTCAAATACAATGCTACCCTATGGTATGCAAGGGAAGTAAAAAAATATACACAGGGGTCGAACTGAAAACCTCCCACTCTCTTAAATTTGTTAATAAATTAGTGCTTGATGCTAAACATCATCCGATAAGAAATAAAATCAGTTTCCAACCTTATATGCTAATATCGTGCTAGTATAGAAACCTCTCTTATATTTCCAAGTTCGTTGTCATAGAATCTGCCTCGCGCTAAACAGTAAAATTAGTCATATAAGTAATTGTAATTAAACTCAACTGTTAAGTATGACATGCGAGTTTCATTTGATGCATTTATATGAGCTGGCATAATATACGACTAGAACAACTAGAATACATTATGAGCCTTTCAAGCCAAAGTGGTGGACTCTTTATTAAATGTGACATACACTTATGCAGAATTATTAGACTAGCTTCACTGTAAATTGAAATACTGAGTCTGGATGGTAGAACTTTTACATTTATGACATGGTAGATAATAGTATAGGAGCCAGCGTACAGTTACCTGACACATTTGTAACTGGTAGAGACTTGATTAATCATTTGCCTTAGAGCATGGTAGACAAGGAAAGTGACATGAGACTTTTTCTTAGTGGTGCAAATTCACGACTATAAAGAAACTAAAGCGTCCTTTAAACGTAAAAGCTCCCCATTATCCTTCAGATTTGTGCTATAAACCAATTTTAAAGGAAGATTAAGCAAAAAAGCTTCCTTTTTGGTAAAGTCTCAATTTTGACCATTTACGCATATTTTAAGTCAACTTTATTGTGAAACATAACCTACAAATTTGATGACATTTCCTCCGTATTCAAGCTTTAAATATAGTGAAGTAGGATATAATGGAGTGTTATTTGATTCAAGCAGTAGTTTCAGTTCTTCTGAAGAATTATTGTTTTGAGAAGATCGAACATTTATAGACCGCGTCGGCAGTATAATAAGAGTGAAACAACAGTCCTCGTGTGGGCTAAAAGTTGGGTTATATTGACAAGCTGTCAAAAATTATTGTAATATCACAGTTTTTTCAATTAAGCCAACATAACAACCCCTTTTACCAAAAGGGCGAAGTAATTTGTTTTATGGTAGACGACACACTTTAAAGGTGATTGAAAGTCAACTTTAACCATACTTTACTTAATGGATCCCTTTGGTGTCATTTATAGTACTGGTCGTTAATTTATAACCGAAATTAATTATTTAAAAAAATCAGCTCGACATTTACTAATCCTGGCTTAAACCCTGCAGTTTCAAAACGTCTGCCGCTATACCTCCACTATACGGGATATATAACAGTAAAAGATATTATGAGCTTTTAGTAAAGTAGCTGTAAAAATATTCAAATGACAAAATCAAACGTGTTTTTATCTGACTTCAATATCTATTTTAGGTAACGAGAATCAGTTAACTGGGCGACGACTGTGGAATTTTTTATTTTGTTTTTTTTAAGGTAGTTCAATTTTTTCGAAAAAAAAGGTATTGTATATATTTTAACATTCCACGTTTTCATCTCTCTGAATTATGAAATTTAAGCAGAGGAATTATTTTTGGTACGTTTTATATAAATTTCTATTAAGGCAACCCTCACTCAGTGATTATATATGCCTATGTTAGATACCTCGAGGCGTGAAATGACCATCGCCATCTGCTACATTATAAGAGCTCTTTGAATATACGAAGGAAGGTCAGAATTATTTAATAAATTTAATTACCAACGTACTTAGGGACAAATTGCTTCAGTTACCAAGTAACACGTGTTTTTAATTTTATGAATGTACCCATATTATTATGTTTTTAATATGTTATGGTATAGGTACATAATAAAATTGTTCTCCTTGTTTCATGATTTGAGTAAAAATGGTTTTGAGTACAATATAAGAAGATTACAAAATGTGACACTCTAATATAACCTATGTTCATCGATTTTTTTTGCAACGCAGTCATGTCTGCAAAAAAATATAGCATTTAAGAATTTGGAGTGACAAAACTAAAACTTCCTTAATTTGCACGTTAATGACTGGGTAGCTGTGACTACTTGTCCTAATTTTTTTAATTTGCTAGTTCGTAATAATGCTTATAAATAAACACACCACAGATATTAATTAACCACCAAAACCAGAGTGAAGGCTGTCTGGGAGGAGTTATGCATTTAATAACACACATACACACATCTATTTCGCACCGACATTGACAGTGTTGGAGCTAGAGATTGACCCAGTACACCATACAGTAACCAGTAACCAAGCGTGCTTGTCACACAACACGCTCTATTTCGCTGCATTACCATGCCGGTAACTGTAGCGCTATTTAACATATCAAGATTACTTTTGAAGTAGGTAAAATTAATATACCTAGTCTACATAAAGTTCGTGCAAACCTAAGAGACACGCAATATTATGCTACAATTTCGATATTTTGTACATCCTCGGGTATTGGTGGCGATGAACCTAGTATGACGTAAATGACGATAGGGAGAATTCCACCATATTATTTTACATATATGCTAAATTTCAAATAATAATAATAATAATAATGTTTTTATTGATGAAAGATTACAGTGACAAATAGCTTATTGACAACGATATAATATGAATATTCATCAAAAGGCCGAGTTCAAAATTTCTGTTCGAAAACAGAATTTTGCTCTTCCACTCAACCAAGGATCTTTCCTCTAATAGAAGCTGTTGTGTATACAAGAAACTGGTTACATCCACACACAGACATACATATACACATACATACACACAGACGTATTTATTCGATATTTGTGTTCAGCGTGTTATGGCATGAATGTTTCTACAAACATTTTTTCTACGCTGATTACTAAACATTTTTGTACCAATTTGTAGTGACTGGATCCTGGGTTGTTAATGCGTTAGTTAGATAGTTGTCGATATTTGTTACCGCCACTCCTTTCCATAATCTCGTAATTCCAATTTTACTTCCACATCCACGTAGTAGATTGGTAGTAATCGTAAAATAATTTTTTTTTTTTGAAATAGGTTTAGAATGTCACGAAACGTCAAGATTATAAATTTGAGAGAAAAAAATGTCTATCTGTCGGTCTGTAACTTTTTTGTCCGCACGATATCTCTGGAACGGTTTAAGATATTGACTTGAAATTTTATACACGTATGTACTATAACGAGATTTGGAACTGAATTGTTTTTTAACTTATCCGGTGAAGGGTTGGGGATAAAAATAATATAAAAAAATCTGGTACCTTGGCTTCTAGTACATACACCGAATTTCCAGTTTCTGAACTCTTACCAGCTTGCTTTATTTATTTTCCTCTATTTGCCCCTATTTTAACCCCCAGTCCAACGGAATAATCCCAAAATATAATCTAGTTCCTGATGTCAATATAATATATACGTATACCAAATTTCAAGTGAATATCTCAATTTTTTTTATCAACCCCTTTAATAATGAAGTGGAGGTGGTGGTGGGAGGACGGAAAATATTATTAAAAAAAATGAGGCCTTGGCTTTTAGTACATACACCAAATTTCAAGTTTCTGTACTCTTACCAGCTCTACTTATTTTTCTTGGACTTGGATGAAAAATCTGGATGTGGAAGTAGTAATTCCTTAGGCAGCGGTTTTTGAAATTGCTATGTTCATTTTGTTAACTAATTATCGTTTCTGATAAAGCTACATTGTGTTTTAGTGGAATGGTTAACAAACAAATTAATCGCTATAGACTCCCTAGCATCAACAGTAGATGATAGAGGTTCATAACTAATATCCAAGAAAACTGACTGTCTGGGGCTAGCACTTTTGGGAGCAGAATTCGAGGGCCCTATTCCGACAAAAGGTGAAAAGTATTTGAAACTAGTTGAAGACCATTTCGTTTGTGCTCTAGCCCTCCCAACGACCCCGATGTTACCGATAATTATGGTACCAGTCAGATGACACGTCTTCTAATTCCTATGGTATGGCTATTAAAAGCTTAAACGACATTTTTCCTGGGGGCTGTATTTGGAAGATGATGAACAATAGAATGGCCAGCACGGTCACCTCACCCCACGCTTTTAGATAATTGTGAAACTACCCTAATAGTAAAGTCTACTTTAACAGATTAAATTCGATTGGAGCTCTAAAAGAAAGAGTCCGAAATGAAATCTTGACGATTTCCCTAGAAACGTTCAAAATGTCAATTGGAACACTTGATTTGTCAGTTCACTGTTTTTTGAACTGATATTTCATTTATTTGACGCTCTGTGTTGTAAATTTATTTCAAATAAATTGATCAGATCGACAACTTGCGAGTTAAGCAAAATTTTGTATTATGACACATCGCGAATCGCTAAAAGATCAATCTTGCTAATGTTCTAATTTTCTCCATCTTTCTTTATGCCTTTGAGACATGGGTCGCTAAGTAGGCAGGCGAATGGCGTATTGATGCCTTCGAGATATGGATCTGGAGATGAATTAACTGGATGGTTCAATTTTCTAAGAAATACATATCTCAAAGCAACTTTAGTGTGCTCCGCGACAGATGACGTGAGGCTGTCGGTCGTGCTATACGGCAAAGTAAGGTCAACTAGAATAATAAGATGAAGAAATTGATGAAAATTCCATAGCAGCAAGTCTTTCCATAAAATGCCGGCATGCATGCCAGCATATTCATTAGATAAAAAATTTGTTGTTAAACGAAACGAACTTCTTACTATAACTGAATTCTTCAGCGTATTCTTTTACATAAATAAGTAATTTTCTTAAGAAATGATCATCGTTTTTCATTTAATCATTTATTGTTTGTCAAATATGACGGTTATATTTATTCACTTGTTTTCTTACAAGTTGCACAAGCTGCAAAATTGTTGAAACAATTTAAAAATGTCACCTCAAGTTTCAATAATTAATATGTCCAAATTTAGGGATAAAAATCATTAGTGGCTGGCTTCCTGGAAAAGGAATGAACCGAATACTGAATACTTGTGAATCAAAGATACTTTACTTACTATCTATGCTGTCCAAATTACTTACAGTCGACGCATTGCAACTTAGAAGCTATCAGCAAAAAATATCTTTAAAATTTAACCTTTAAGGGTCAATAGCTCCGAAGGTGGGCGTCCCAGGAAAAAATTATAGGTACTTTTAAAATTGTTTTGATCCAAAGTATATGCTCCCGAAGTATTGCCCCATACTTGAGGGACCCTCTGTATTTTATTTATTTAAGAAGAATCAGCGTCCTTAAATAAATTGGGGTTGCCATTTAAAAAAAGGCGATGACGTCATTACAGGAGGGGTGGAGTTAAGAAATTGACAATTATCATAGAAAATGTCTCTAAAAAAATAAGGTGACTTTTCCATGAACATTGGCAGATGATCGTGGAATTTTTTATTAGCAGCATTCCACAGCCAACGCTCGCACTGTACATTTTTAATAAAAAGACCAACCTCTGAGTTGTTTTGGTACAGAGTTTCATAATTGTAATTTAAATCCGGCTTAATTTCTCATTTCCGTCACAGGAAATGTTTAAAATTAAAAAATTAATAAAGCCTCCGTTTAATGTGTTTTAATTTTCATTGGATTTAATTTTCTCGTTTGACATTTTACCTTTTTATAGCTTGCCCATTTAAACCAATACTTTACAATCTCCCTTCTGGCAATGCGGCTTTTATGTCTCCTTTATTTTCTTATTTTTATTCTGGAATCTGAAAATAAAATGAGATACCCGAAGATGCTGCTCCTAGAAAATAAAATTTAAACAATTTAGCTCCGAACGAGAGAAGAGTCAGCAAGCAAAACACAACTTATGAAATACAGAATTCTTGAACTCAGCGTGCTTATGGTGCTTCTGAGAATTCGGTGCAGCTTACGATAAAATACGGGGAATAGCTGATTACTTACTGATTTAGTTCATTTACTCTAGCATCTTTATTAATTTTAATTGAATTGAGTGAAACATACTAAATAGAATAAGGAATAATAACACTTGGTGTTACTGTTCCACAATTATTATTCAGACATATATTTCCGCCTTTTGACCATTATCGAAGAGTTATAGTAACTATCAGTAATACCTACCAAGTGTTTTTAATCCTTGTTCTATCCTTATTAATCCCCAGATTTCAGATATTTTACTAAGAACTAGTTTTCGGTATATTTTACGTTTAAAAATCGTTATTAATAATAACCGCCTTGATATTGCCGTCTCGCCTTTCTTTTTGGTGATTGCTTCTGAACAATCCAATTTTTGGTCGGTTATGTACAATATCCATTACGTTTGTCAGGTACGCATCCACCATCTAAAGATTCCATTACATTAATAAATTGTGTTTTACAATTCATCTCTCGTTCACTTTCTCCACATGACTGAACCAGTGCAATGCGCACTGGTTACCAAAAGTACCAAATCCCAAGTTTCTGGACTCGATGGGGTGTTTCTTGCATTTTTAAGGGTATTACATCCACCGAGGAATCGCCAAACCTATTTTTTGGTAATCTCCAACCCATAAAACAAAAAGTAAAAGCAGGCGATCTTTCGACCCCCGTTTTTAGTTTTTACTAGTTAGGCTATGAGACAATGAGGCTGATGGTGCATAACACCAACTTTGAAGCCTCATAACTCAGAAGCTAAAAATATGCTCAATTTGAAACTGACCAGGGCTTCATGTCTTATCATAAACTAACGCCTAGGACCAACTTCAAGTCTGATATCGAGGGCGAAAAGACAGGCGATTTTTGCGTACTCATTCACCGTCGCTCGTCGAACCTTAGATTCACTTGGTGAAATTTTGTTTCGTAATTTTAGTGCCCATTTTTAATGTTTCATGGACAAATTTATAGTTTTGATATATGCGTCCGTCCGTTTGTCTATCCGCCTGTATGTCACAGCCCTTCCATTCTCTCATTTTTATATCTATCGAGATGCTTTGTATACAGACGTAAATTGATGACCCAAAAACGTAAATGAAGAAATTTAAAAAATGTTGGAGACTCCTCCAAGTTCCCGAATGTAGCTTTTAGTTCATACTTTCAATGTATATTATAACGGACAGTGTACCAAAAGTGCGTTCTGAAAAAAATTTAAATCATTGTTTTTAGCGATCTGGCAAACGTGTTCAGTGAAACAGCTCTTAATACATAATATAGCGTAAAGGTGAAGAGAATGTTAATTAGTATCGCCAAAGAACTCTACCATGTACGTGCTCAAGATGCTTTTGGCCGTTTTTTGAATGTCAATTTTAAAGAAAAATCACTGTTTTAGTGGCTTTTATGTTATTTCCACAAAGTAAAAATCATTTTGAATTTTAAGCTTTAACATCAGACTTGTTTTCAGAGAATCCTCATACCCCACGTATCGAATTCGCCATTTATACCGTTTGACATCAGATTCAGTATCAACTACTTTTACCAACCAAATAGTTTTCTATTATCGCTTGATCAATTAAAGCAAAATTACGATTTTTGTTCACTTTGTACTGATACTGTAATGGGACTATCGCCGAGCCGTACTCAACCATACAGTATTCAAAAGATTTTATATGAACCACTTTAACCATCTCATAATAATGATTGAACACACACTCAAAACATTTTGAACCTCAACAAAGAAACTGAAAATAAGGATTAATATGAATTTATTGAGATAAATATTTTCTTTTCCTTTTCGCGAAAAATAGAGACGCGAAATATCACAGGCTAAATAACACTCCCTCGTAGCTTGTACATGGTAGTTTTGTGGGATTTACTTTCTTTCAAGATGAAATAGCTTGTCATATCCAAACGGATTTGAGCGAAAAATGACATCCAAAAGATCTCACTTTATATCCGAGCACTGAGAATAAATTGAAATTATTTTTAGGTTTATTTAGGTCAAACTTCTAAAGCAGTTTTATTTTTTGTTCATAAATTGAATGCAAAACTATTTGATAGATATAGGAATTCATCTTGTCAACGAACATTTGGAATAGGTTTGTTATTTTTTACGTTAATTTAAATTTTACTTAAATATTTCATGTCGGACTATCATAACCAATGGGCAAACACCTTAATTTTTGTGTGTTCCGTACTTAGTGAAAAATCGCTTTCTAAGATTTATTTGAATTTTTATGTTTCAGATTACGATAATTAAAGTTTTTAATTCTATCTCGGTGTAAATCTATCATCTATCTTTTGCCGCTATATGCAAAAAGATATTAAATAGCGAAAAATAATATTTGGCAGGTGGTTGTCGCTATTAGTAAGGAAGAATATACTTTTAGTTAATGGAATTTTTATCAAGGGTTGTACCACAAAACGACATTAAATATTAAATTATTTTGCCGCCTAGTAAAGAAGAGATAACGTACTATTTGTTTTTCAAATATTTCTTGCTTGGTGTGCAGGCAAACCTACAAAAGCCATAAAATTTCATTGGCGTTCCGCCAGTATGAGTTATCATTCAGTGGCGTTGCTCTGGATAGTTTTGTATATTATGTATACAGTTTTAAACTACTTATTAAAGGTGAAATTTAAGTAAATAAGATATTACAAATGAAACACGTATCGGTACAGATCTAATATTGCAGAAAATAAATAAATAAATAACAACCAAAACAAGTTATGGAATTTCGGAAACCCGTACAACTGCTCGCCCTTGTATCTACTTTTAACTCTTTTTTAACTGACTGTAGTTAATACAATTGCCAAACAAAACCTCTTGTACTTTTAGAGCGAAATATACAGGACGGTCACCCCAAAAAAAAATTAGAATTATATGGAATATAACTGACACTATTGCGAAGCAAGAAAACCGAATAAACCTTTTGTACATGAAGTTGTTAAAATGTCCAATATTTTATTTTCATAAACTTGACTCTTGTGTACTTTATAAATCGCAATTCACTTATACTGTTCTTTTTTTTCAGTTCTACACTCTTCTGGAACAATCCAAAATGGCAAACGCTATTCTTCAATACAAACAATTCACGATATTCGCCCCTATCAATTCTGCTTTTCAGAAAGTAGGCAACATCAACGAAGAGCCTGACACTTTGGTGTTATATCATATAGGTAAGTGTTAAGCAATACTTCACCTAGGTGCTTATAGAATAAGAGACAGTCTAATTTAGTAAGTTGAAATTCTTGTTAACTGAAGATGATTTGGAATATGACATGATTAAATGTATCGTCAGAAATAATTTATGAGGTATAGTGTCTGTACTGTCCGTTTGAAAATTATAAAAAAACACCAACCAAGAAATAGTTCATAATACCAGCGATATCATGAGGGGCGCCCGACAATTTTTAGAATTAGTATTTAATTATTGTAAATATTTTTTTACTACTTTATATTAATTTATGAGCATGATGTAAACTATTTATTTATAATATATAATGTTAGTTTAATGGACAACTCCTTAAATGATTCAATAAAAGTAAATAAACAACCTACGGCTATGCTACCGGCAATATTAAGAATGAACCAAGAGCACGTAACGGACTTGTAATGGTGAACAAGGTAAACAATCGACTAATTTCGTTATATGTAAGCGCATAAGATAACTGGTTAACAATATTCGTATACGGATAACGTTTGTACTGTTCAAGCACAGTCTCGGTGTTATTCTATCGCAAGCTGACTTTGTAATGATTTATCCTGGTAACAACGCTTTAGACTGAATTTTTAAATTGAGAATAGAAATACCATAACTAGTATCTATATCTGAATGATAATCTCACAGCAGCAAATTAGCAAAAGAAATAATTCTAGAGTAGCACTATACCTATAGTCAACATTTAATTCTTAATAGATTTTCTGAGTGCTAGTCACGCTACCCGATGACGTATCTGGAGCTTTAGAGCATTTTTGACATATACGACTTCAAACCAACTTCTTTTAACAGTACGCTCATCTAACTATTCTGGTTCCATGAATTTCTTCCAGTTCATTTCTTGTTTGAATTACCGTTCGACGCCTATTTCGGAGTGTATCTTCTGCCTTAACTTCGACATCTCACATACTCTGTAGATTACCTCCAACGTGCAATATTACGATACGTCGCCTTGATTTTGTTTTACCAAACACATCAACTACATCACTATAAGATGGACCGTTTTCAATCATTGCTGCGGCCCTATCAATGTCAGTCGGTGTTAAATCTCCCATTTTGAAGTATTTCACAGTCAAGGTGATGACAGTACAAAACCAAAATGAATATAAACAATTACTTATGAATATTGTCTATAATTGTTTATTTGTGACAAATTCAGATTTTCTTACTTTTAATTGGGTATTTTACCACTGAAAAATATTTAAAATGTTTTTTGGAAAAACTGTCAGATAATCAGTAAGCCTATTTACAAATGTTCTTGTAGATAAAACATTAATAATAATTAAAAATGAATTGCAACATGATGGGAATTTGGCGAATAGTACTAAGTTAAGCATTGAAACTCTAATGGAAATAGTTACACTTTGCCTTAAAACAACATACTTTCAGTTAAATAATATCTTCTATCAACAAGACTTTGAGATGTCCATGGGTTCTTCATTATCTCCAATATTAAGTAACATTTTTATGGAAAATTTTGATGAAAGGAATATTAATAATTTAGCATAAACCCATAGTTACGTAGATGACAGTTTTGCAATATGGCCTTATAGCAAAAAATGTTTAAGTAATTTTTTAAATCAGATTAACGAAAAAGAACCTTCAATTAAATTTACAATAGAAGTAGAAAATAATAAGGAATTCCCTTTCTTAGATATTTAAATTAAAGAATTAGATAACATATATCAAACCAGTGTATATAGAAGACAAACACACACAAACTGATACTTAAATTTCAATTCAAATCAACATATCAGTATTAAGAAATGTGTTGTTAAGTGTTTGTATGACAGAGCCAAATAATTTCTTCAATTGATATAATCTTAAGGAACGAGAAGCAATTTATAAAAACTGTCTTATGAAATAATCAATATCCTGAGAGTTTTGTTGATAGTCAGTTAATGAACATTGGAAGGAGCGAGAATATATCATCACAACCTGAGGTGTTTAGATCCATAGCAGTGATTTCATATATACATGGTTTTACGGATACATTACGAAAATATGGGAACAGGTTTTCCATACAAACGGGTTTTCAAACGGGCTCCACATGAAGATCGGTTTCAACGAAAACCAAACCTCTAAATTTTTTTTTCCTTCTTCAATTCTTTGGGAATTTCACTGCCACATGTATGTTTTCTTTCTAAGCGGTGCTAGGGGAATCTACAAAATATATCACAATTAACCAGTATTACTGGTAAAAAAACCTCTACGCCCGTGACGTTTACGTCAAAGGATCAGTTAAAGGTTGGTTTTGATAACTAAACAACACAAATAAGTATAAAAGCTTGAAATTAAATATTTCGCCGACGTTTCGGAAATCTAATCTGTTTCCTTTCTCAAGGCTTTTTTTGAAAAATCTTTTTTGCTGTGTATGACAAATACACAGCTCTAAGAATGTTTGTTATATTCAATATCCATAGATACTTACTATTTACATAGAACTGTTGATATAGTTAACAGTTTTTTAGTTTCTATACAATGTTAAGTTTGTGAAGTTCTTCTTTTAACATTGGCAGCCAAGTTGTACAGACATCTACGGAACAATTCGACACGCAATTATCCTCATTCAATAATATTATCGCGGATTCTTTTATTTTTCTTTTTTTGCTATCTGCCTCTTTTGTTAAAATTTTTGCCGAGTCCCAGTTTATTCTATGTCCGTTCTCCCACGCGTGTTCGCAGATCTTGGACCTCTGAATTTCATTTTTTCTGATATAATTTTGATGTTCGCCCAATCTTACACTAAAAGGTCTGGATGACTCACCCACGTATTGTTTGTTGCACTCACACGGAATACTATAAATGCAGTTTTTTGAATTTTGCTCGTGGTTTGTTGGTTTCGTCTTTGTCAGAATAGATCTTAAAGTGTTGCTTGTTTGAAATACCGTCCTAATATCAAATCTATCACCGATGCGGCGCAACTTTTCGGATAATCCGCATACATAAGGAATTAACGCTGTGTAACGTTTTTCAGGTTTTTGTCGTACCTGATTGTTAGTTTCAATATTTATGAAGGTTTTATCGACAAAACCCCCAGGGTATTGGTTATTAATAAGAACTTCCTTTATAAACCGCTTCTCATTGTTTAGTATCTCATCATTAGAAGAAATGATTTTGGCCCTATCATACAAACATTTTACAACACCCCTCTTAACGTGCATCGACTGATTTGAGTTGAAATTTAAATATCTGTTGGTATGTGTTGGTTTTCTATAAACACTTGTTTCAATTGTACCATTTACTCTTTTAATTAAAACATCTAAAAATGGTAATTCATTTCTAGTTTCCTTTTCTAAAGTGAATTTAATGGAAGGTTCTTTATTATTTAAATGATCCAAAAAATTATCTAGTAACTCAATACCATGAGGCCAGATTGCAAAGATATCATCTACGTATCTCCACCAGATAACCGGTTTGTATGCACAATTTTGAACATGCCTAGTCTCAAAATCCTCCATAAATATATTGCTTAAAATCGGTGACAATGGGGAACCCATTGCCATACCGAAATCCTGCTGATAGAAATCATTTTCTAATTGAAAATAAGTTGTTTTTATACACATAGTTAAAAGTTCCATTATAGTATTTACACTCAATTTAGTTCTCGCTTCCAAATTATTTTCATTTAACAATTTGTCTTTGATTATTTTTAAAGTTTTGTCTACTGGGACGTTAGTGAACAGACTAACTACGTCAAAACTAACCATCAGATGTGTATTATGAATACTGTTTTCATAAACTTTTTCGATAAAATGTTTACTATTTTTTATATACGAGTCAGTATTTCCAGATAATGGATTAATAATTTTAAGCAAGAATTTTGCCAAATTGTGGCATGGCGAATTAATGGAACTAACAATTGGTCTTAATGGGACATTTTGTTTATGTATTTTCGGTAAGCCATAAAAATGAGGAGGCTTGCTATAATGCGGTGTAAGCTTCCGTCGTTCAAAGTCATTAAAATCATTTTTGTATTTAAATAAAGTTCTATAAATTTTGCCCTCAATTGATTTTGTTGGGTCTTTACTTAATTTTGAGTATGGTCCTTCATTGATAAGTGTCATAATTTTCTCATCATATGTATTTTTATTTATAATGACTGTGGCATTACCTTTGTCCGCTGGCAAAATTTTAATGGATTCATCTCTCTTCAAAGAGGATATTGACCGTTTTTCTTCCGTGCTTAAATTTTCTTTAATTTTATATTGCTTCTCTAAAGCAATTTTTGCCCGCACGCGATATTCATTTCCATCATCTGTTGGCATGTTTTGTGCAGTTTTTTCTACGGCTGCTATTATGTCAAATTTAGATTTTTGTACTAGTTGGTTGCCAATCCTTAGAGACGAAGTAAGTAAAAATAATATAAATATAATTTAATGTCTCACGTGACTATGAAAATACATAAATAACGTACTGTCATGGTTGACGGCCAAAAAGTTAGAGAACGGAAGTAGATATTCCGAAACGTTAACTGCTATTTTCAGTTTTTAGTTTATAACATTGTTCTAATTTATATATTTTTAGATGTCAAACATATTGTAACAATCTGGTATTCAAGAACCAACCTCTGTCTGATACATTTGGCGCAGAGGCTTTTTCATTATAATTTTTAAATATTTTTCAGTGACAAAATACCCAATCAAAAGTAAAAATATTACTTATGAAATCATAATTTTAACAACTTTACATCTTGACATTGACTGATTTAATAAAAATATTCAAAGTAAACAAAAATTGTAGTAAGAATTTCATCAAATATTTCTGCTTGGGCTTGTTGCAAGCTATTATTTTGTATTGTCAATTTATTTCACAATAATATGTCATTATTTAAATATGCTCACAAAATGCCACTAACAGTGATTACTTGATGTATCCTTATTTTTATAATTTCCAAAATTGGGATGGTTAAACCTGAGAGTTTAGATTAGAATAAAGATTTCCTGAATTGTTATTCTAGAGGTGTACCGTTTTTTTTCGAAAATAGGTATATTTTCAGTTTCGATGTTTAAATAGTATCTAACAGGTAAGACCAATGTACGTTGTTATAAATGTATTTTCAGAATTTGAATCAAAACGATCAGTCACGATGGTATTTCCCATGTAAGCCGAGCAGGATCTATTTAACATACCCATATATTATCCAGAGAACAATGCAATTAATAAGAGGAAGTAAGTCAATTTGTATTGAAATATATGTTTCATTATGCTCCGTGTATTTTGCATACTACAAGCAGGCTCTTTACTCTATCTGATAACAGTAAATTTAAACTGTCAAGGCGCCTAGGCTATCTAATTTATTACTGGCACATTTCCGGGACGTTTAATTTCTAACATAAAAATATGGTTGTATCATCCAAAAAGGTATTATATTATTATACATGGAACATGATTTTATCATTGAAAGAGGTGTTAAATAAATACGTAATATTTTACGAAATGAAGGTGTTAGATTGTGTATTTAAATTGGATTTATGATTTTTATTAATTGAACATCTTCAAGAAAAATCACCATAGCCTGGTTCATGCAACCATATTAACTAATATTAAAGTGGAGGTCTGTTAAGAATACGCTTGATTTGATTGTTGGTTTATTTTCATACGGATCTTAATATTGATATTAGACCCAAACGACAGTGAATTTTTTTTTCATGATTCTTAGTGATTGTTTTATAAAGGTGGTTCAATATTCCTTAATTTTTCCTCTTTTGAGTGACTTTTTCTTTAACTGCTACATAGTAAAAGAAGAAATATGTCACTCCACACCATAATTGAACCTACACCGGTCACTTCCGGTCACGATTTTTTGTGTCATCAAATACATGAATAAAACTTACGTCAAAATGTAGGTTTTGAGGTATACAATGAGGTTGAAGTGGGGTGCCAGGCTTAATTTGCCCGCAACCCTGAGACACCCTCGATTAAAGTATTTTTGTGTATTTTTTTAAGTCACCGAATACATTAATTTTTTTTTTTAAGTAAAAGTACAAGCCCTCTAGTTATTAAAAAAATAGGCTGCCTCCCCTTATTTGCCCGCATCCTCCCATTTTGACGTCACTTCCTGTAAAATTCAATGACGCGGGCAAAATTTGCTTATATGAAAAGGCTCCCTGTAGGTCTGTGGTAGTACTTACTCACTCATACAAAGTTTTTCATGTATCTTTTTCATAGGAAATCTGTACAGCCGGCTCTCTACCTATTATATCTCTATCTCAACTGGCCTATCAAGTAGCTAGTAAAATTGCTATAATATTGACAAATGACAGTATGCGTTTCTGGATTACTAAAAAAAGTTCAATAAAGATTACTAAACAGCCTTGTTGTTACTATATACTGAAATGAATATTTGTTTTTAACTGCTTAAATGAAAACACATACCCATAGATTTTATTGTTTTATTGTGACCTTTTAAAAGTGTAACATAAATTTTAAACGATGTTGCAATAAACAATTCGATTTGTAAAATAATTCTCATCGGAACAATTGTTTTTTCAAAGCATTGTTTCAAAACCACTTTACGAAGTTAAAATAACAAATGATAATTTATATTAAAACGTTCAATTGGGAAATAATTGTTAAATGTAGGCTCGTAAATAAAAGTTTTGTGCAGCTGGCACTTTATACTACTGTAACTGAAATATTTAGAATTACACAGTCATAGACAATAACATAAACATTTTGGAAACTAAAATTGAGAGTATATTTGGAAACGAATTTTCATAATGTCAAACTTTTTCATGTCATCACTGCAACTCCAAAATTCTAAACAGTGTTGTACCCATCCTGATGCATTGAACTTAACAATACTTATTTGTAAAAATACGGGAAAATGAAAAAGTTACGCCCTTTCGAAAATTCTGAGAGGTAAGATCTGGAGACCTAGCCGGCCATATTATAGCGCTTACGCATCTGTTCTTTAATTTATTTACCACCGATCAAAATTTGTCGTGTGTGAAAAGATAATATATACACATTCTTTTCATACCATCGGTTTGCTTGGAAACATGATATCTCTAAGCATATTGAAATACCCGCAAACAGACATTCGAAGAACATTATGGGATCTACAATTTCTAAATATTTGAAGTTTAAACACTCATTCTTATATTACGAATAGAACAATTTAATGTATAGGCTCTATCACCACCCTTAAAAACCACGACTGATATACAGTGCCGCGGTTTTTTGCACTTTTCCGCGATGTAGATGGTTCCACGGCAAATTTTATACGGACTGAAAAATTCTATATTTTTACTACAAATGCATGTTGCTGATAGAAGCAATGGTTTTCGAGCAATGATTGATGGAACTCGGGGTCCCCGATCGACACACGTGGAATATTCATTAAATAACTCAAAATATCTAGAGTTGATACAAATATTTGCGAATTTTTAAATCAATTTTAAACCATGGTGTCTACTTTTAAACCATGATTTGTAAATGTCACGCTGATTTTTTGTGTAATTAATTCCATTTATAAATTAAGTTTCCATCACTAAGGAAAATTCTCATATCACTTCTCTGCCATGCTCTCTAAGACAAAGGATTGATCATGTGTCTAGCTTTCACAAATGTGTCAGCTAATTGAATGCTGGCTCCTGTACTATAAATATTTATTTCATTTAGGAAAACTTCGTAACTCTTATATACAACGTTGAATCCCTTCCACATCAACGTAGTGTAGTGGAAGTATCGCAATTGCAAAATAAAAAATATATTTTTTTGTTGAAATAGGTTTAGAATGTCATTCTGTCGGTCTGTCGGCTGGTCTGTAACTTTTCTTATGTGCACGATTACTCCGAATCGATTTAAGATATTGACTTAAAACTTGGCACATGTATGTATTATAAGGCGATCTGGTACTAGATTATATTTTTAGCTTATTCCGGTGATGGGTTTGGGCGCAAATATCAGTAAAGCAAGCTAGTATTCAATAACTCCCCTAAATCCCGAAGTGTTTTACACATGCCTCATATTTTAAACCCAAACGAATACTAATTTTGATCATTTCGGTAATATCATGTGGGTCAGTATCCGATGTCCAAGCTAATGCTTCCTTTTTCGGTTGCTCTCCCCTTTGCTGTATGGTGCGTCGGACAGCGCCACGTCATCTACCGTGGTTGCCTGTTACTTGCTTGCCAGTTAGATTAGGTTAGGTACAGTGGATGCGCTAATTTCTAACTTTTCAACGCGCGTACACTGTACCTAATATAATCTAACCGGCTAGCAAGCAACAGGAAACCGCGGTAAATGACATGGCGCTATCCGACGCACCATACAGCAACGCGTAAAGCTATCATGCGAAACTTAACAGACAACTACACAGATGACGTAATACTGTTGGATGTTGTGAGCCATGTAAAACGTTTCCTTGGTGCAAAAATAATAATTACCCGTGAAATTCTATTGCAGACATCAGTGTCTCCAGACAGCTGCTACATAAATCACCGTACCTATCTCAACGGACATCGTAATGCTGTCCGATATGCATCATAAAATTCAGCTTATTCAATTTTTATTCTAAATGATAATTAGGGATATAAGGGTAATATCCTTACCTTATCCTTAAAGGTTAGGATAGAATAGGATAAAGTAAGGATAAATAAAGGTAATGTGATGCTTATTAGTCATTTGATGCCA
Organism: Stenurella melanura; assembly: GCA_963583905.1. NCBI lineage: Eukaryota > Metazoa > Arthropoda > Insecta > Coleoptera > Cerambycidae > Stenurella > Stenurella melanura. The sequence goes on along the minus strand of OY757313.1, from coordinate 135,245,587 downwards.
TGCAGTAAACCAGAAGTAGCCATGTATACATGTAATGTTTGTGATGAACCATTCTCTTGGCCTAGCGGTCTAAGTCGACATACCAACATTCATAAAACACTATCTTTCCAAACAATGTTATTTTTGTAACCGAAAATTTAAAAGAAAAGATAATAATAAGCCGCACATGGAGAGTACACACTACCGACGAGTTTCCCGATACTTCCAAGACAACCTCGAAAAACATTAGTCAACCATCTGAGATTGAAGAAAATCGTGATAGAAGGGTGTCTGATCTAGCGTTACTTACTGGTTGCTAGTACGAGTAAGAGTTCAGAAACTTGGGATTAGGTGAATTATTAGAAACAAAGGTCTCATTTTTTTATGACATCTGCCGTCCACACCACCATCCCCACATAATTATGGCTGCGAAGCCATTTACACACACTCCATTATTAAACTATTTAACAAATTATATTGCGATTTAGTGCGTGTACCAGAACAGAAGCTGAAAAAAATTTTTTTGGCATTTTCCACCCACATTAAACGTCTGTCGGTCGGCCGATCGAAGAGTTCGTGGGCAGGCGAATTCAAATTATTATTATATTATTAAAATTCTATGAGCAACTATATTCACTTACTAAAGTACTAATATAGTATCACGATGTTTTCGTTTAAAGATACTTGGATGGGAAATCTGGATGTGGAAAAAGCGAGTCCTTAGCCAGCAGTTCTACAAATACAGCTTCCAATTGAGTGTATAATGTAACGTCGAAAGTTTTGTTCCTACAAATTCCTCCATCACTTTGTTTACATTAGTTGTCCTTCACAGATATTTATTTAAACTGTAAATATCATGTCCAATAATTACATAGCGGACACAAAAGAGCTTCATTTCATAAAATGATAAATTTTAAACGCTATTTAATGAAATTTAAGATCTCTAAATAGTAATTTATAGCAGCAGTCATTCAAAAAAGGAATGATGCACCAATTTAAACCTAATTAATGATCTAAACACGAACGAAACTCTGGAAGGAATTACTGGTGGGAACAATTAAAACAGAATAAAGTATAATTAAGTCCAGAAACAATATTTATGCTCTTATTAATAACGAGGGATTACAATAATTATATTTAGTACTTTGAAGTCGGAGAAGAATAATACTAGTGAATAAATATTAATTTACAAGTACCTGTTTCAAAATTAATAATGTACATTTGTATCAGTTGTTTTAGTTAAAAGTTGTAAACTATAAATTTAATTTATTACACTTGGGAAGTGCGTACTAAAATTACAGTTTACTGAACAATTTACTTGCAAATTCTAAGGAGAGCATATTTACATAGATTTTTATGGTTAGCGTGTGTGCCAATTTGTTTCTCAAAATATGCAGAAAAATTAGTTTGTTTGGTTGAAATAAATAAAATACAGGGTTTTAAGAAAGAACCAACTGAAACTTAAAAACATGGGGCGCGAGATAAATAAAATTTTGAGTTATTCGGCAAGTATTTTTAATACCTCACGTCGGTCTATCGGTCTCTGTCTGTTGGTCTGTCTGTAACTTTTTTTGTCCGCGCGTTTTCTCCGAAACGGTTCAAGATATTGACTTGAAATTTTGTACACGTATATATTGTAACGAGATCTAGCACTGGATTGTTTTTTGAATATATCCGGTTGAAGGGTTGGGGGTTAAATAGGGATAAATAGGGGTAAACAAGTGAAGCAAGCTAGTAAGAGTACAGAAACTTGAAATCCGGTGTATGTACTAGAAGCCAAGGCCTCAGATTTTTTTATAATATTTTTCAACATAATTCCGTTAAATTAGTGGGGGGTAAGTAGAGATAAGTAGGTAAAAATAAGTAGAGCAAGCTGGTAAGAGTACAGAAACTTGGGATTTGGTGTATATACTAGAAACCAAGGCCTCAGATTTATTTCTAGTATTTCTCAACATGCCCCACACCACCACCTCCAGTCCATTATTAAAGGGATTGATAACATAAAATTGAGAAATTCATATGAAAGTTAGTATCTCATTTAGATGATTCCGTTTAAAGGGTAGGGAGGTGGTAGGTTGTGAATGGGGAAAATAAGTAGAACAAGCTAGAAACTTCATTTTTAACGTATATGGTAGAAACCAACTCCTAAAATTTTTCTATGGCGTCTGCCCCGAATATTAAAATTCTATGATCCATAATTTCCACATACTAGAGTGCAAATGTAGTCAAGATGTTTCATTAAAGTGACGGATGAAGCATCTGGAAGTGGAAGTAGTGATTCCTTAGGCAGCGGTTTTTTAATTTTCTAAAGTCATTTATTTATTTTCTTCTTAGGTTTGTTCCAATTACACTAGCGTGGTAAAACCTATTTTTTTTAAATGTCCTACAATATGACAATAAAGCGGTATTGCATAATAAAAGTGATACAATGTCTTGAATGAAATGAATTGTCTTCGATTTCTGTGGAATCTCTTACAAACTGTATATGAGTATGACTCGACAGTGGCCCTCTGTTAGTTCCATGCATCTATGTTTAGTATGGTGTGAACGAATAAAGAACACAAAGTTTTTATATTCGATACGTTGGTGAATTTGCTAGTGCTAATTTTCGTCGAGTCCGAATAATTGAAGCTTCTTAACTAATATTGATTTCGAGGTAGGTGTAAAATCCGCTGCCTATGTAATCACTATTTCTCTTTACACGAAAGTATCTTGATGTTATATTTGTATGTGGAAATAGTTTAATTATATAATATTTTAAATCCATAAAACGATGTGCCACTTCTATACATTTTCGACGATTAATAGGGGTGAGGGAAATTTTTTAAAAATATTTGCTCCCGTACACCCTAAATCACAATTTTAATAACAGAGTGGGGTTGGTGGGGGTTGAGGTTGTCATAAAAATGACCTTGATTTCTGGTATATACACCAAATCTGAGGTTCTAGACTCTCACTAGCTTACTTTACTATTTACCCCCCAATTCTTCAACACAACAAGGTGAAAATATATTATAGTTCCAGATCTCGTTGTAATGCATACGTCTTCCAAATTTAAAGTCAATATATTAATTATATTTTGTTATCCCCTATAATAATGCAGTGGGGATGGTGAGGGAGGAAAACGTCATAATAAATTCCTTGACTTCCAGTATATACACCAAATCTCAAAGTTCAGGACTTATTAGATTTCTTTACTTATTTATCCCTATTTGGCCCCCAATTCTTCAACGAAATAAACTGAAAATATAATTTAGTTCCAAATCTCATTATAATACGTACGTGTACCAAATTTAAAGTGAATGTCTCAGTTTTGTTTTATTATCCCCTTTAATAAATTGGGATAGTGGATGGTGGTAAGTGTTAAAAAAAATTGGAGGTCTTTGTTTCTAGCATCTATACCAAATCCCAAGTTTCTGTACTCTTACCAGCTTAGATTACATATTTTCATCTATTTACCCCCAGTCCTTCACCGGAGTAACTGTAAAATATAATCCAGTTCCGAATCTCGTTATATTGTATGTGTACCTTTCAAGGCAATCTCTTAAACAGTTCCAGAGAAAACGCGCACACAATTAAAGTTAAAGACGGAAGGACTGACCGACAGACTGACAGCCAGATTTAAAACCTTGACGTTTCATGACAATCTAAACCTATTTCAACTAAAACAATTTTGTACATTTTTTAAAAGCTTTTATTAACTTGCAATGTTAGTTTGTTTTGATCAAACCTTGCAATAAAAATTTCAACTAGGTCTAATTAAGCTACGTCTTTGGAACTTGGGATACATGTACAAGTCCGGTGACAATGCAATATAGTATTTCTATTTTCGTTCTAAATCCAATATGACGGACGACCCAAGATGGCGGATCAGCTTTTTCCTCACACCCCCTTGATATGAGTATGAAATGAAAAGGTTTGACGAGTAAAATACGACAAGCTATGTGACGTCATTTTAAATCCAATATGGCGGCCATCCCAAGATGGCAGATCACCTTTTTCTTCACAACCCCCTTGATATGGCTATCAAATGAAAGAGTTTAATGAGTAAAATACGATAAAATATATAACGTCATTCTAAATTCAATATGGCGAACGCCTTAGGATGGCGGAGTACTATGACGCCCACCTGGGTGTTTGTTAGTTTACAGGTGATAACGTTAATGCTTTTTTTTTAAGGTTTAAGTTCGGCAAGTAATGTTCTTGCTCGTGATAAAGGTCGTGGATCAAAGATCTTAATGAAACAAGAAAAATAGTGAATACTAATGGGCGCCAAGTGATTTATATAATAATATTACCCTAACTAAAATTTATGATAGCTCAGCCAAAAATCACTAAATAAATCTGAGTTGCAAATCTATAATGATGTCAAAATTAAAGAACACGGACCTTAATTGTGTATAAATAAATATATTAACAACAAATACCTAAATTACAAAAACAGTGGTGTACAAATATTTGTCTATAACGTGCACGTTACCCTTGCAAGAGTCGGAGTCTTTGGACACCGCGAAATCAAAACAGCTAGTTGTCCAAACACCCTTACTATAAACTTTAAAAAATGTAAGACTCTGATGAAGGTATCAATATCACAAATAATAAACAATTGGATCTTTACATTACCTTATATAATCCCTGAACTATAACTATATGTATACTTCCTTTAAAGGTGAAACTAGGTGTCGGTTTCAGGCTTCTCCCGGAAAATTCCATACTAAAGATTTTCAATACTTTCCTAATTTCCTGACTGTCCTGATTCTCTAGCATTCGAGACTATTTCAAAAGGTATTCTTAGTAATACTTAATTTTTCCCAAAATATTACTTTTACTGCTTAAAAGTAAGTGGAGCCAAACAAAAACGTCTAAAAAGAGAATAATGACCGGTCTTAATATTTTATCAACCATAACTAACAAATATACACATTGTTATTGCTTTTTATGATTATTTAATGCAAAACGCTTACCTCCTCGTGCCGATTTTCCCTAACATCAACAGGAGACGTTTATACAATTATGCAAGGTTATTTAATATCCAAAAACACATATAAATAAAATGCTAAAGAGGGTATCTTTGACCAAACAACCAATCCTTAATTAGACTCCCTCTTAGTGGCACCACTATGAGTATATTTTATCCGCAAATTACGAAATACTTAATCAAAACTACCACACGGCCGTTACCTTGCCTTTCATACTTCTGTCTAGAATGCTCGTTCTTTTTTTAAAAACTTGACCGTTTTTTACTTATTTTCTTATCGCCTTTGAAGAGCAACAAAACACAAAGATTTGCACACTCGCTTACAGATGTCTCCTAGAGTATCAAAAAGTAATATAATAATTGTTTATAGTCCAGGAACTCTTGTTATTTTACGATTTCTTAAAATATCGTAACAGTACCTTTTTAAAAGCTTTTATTTAACTTGCAATGCTAGTGTGTTCGTTTGCTTAGGTCAAATCTTGCAAACTGAATTAGAACTACTTCCTCTTATCCTACGGAGTTAAAATTTTACATGTTGATTCAGTCTCGACGGCAGTGCATGATAATCGTGACCTGATTCTATATCCAGAATATACAGTGTGGTCGATTAAGTGTGCAACATAGGGAGAGAAGGTTTTTAGTAGCACAACCAAAGTTTAAATACCGCCATAAGTTATTGCATGTCCAATAACCATTTCAGGTGCACTTAGCTTCATGTTAAATAGTATACAAGGTAGGGCAATAAATATGAAGATCGTTCAAGAGTAAAGTGAGCTTATGTCGAAAATAAAATATATACCTATAAAAACATATCTGAGAAAAAGCTTTTATTTAAAAAAAAAACTGTACTAAAAAGTAAAAAATAACTTTTTAAAATTCATTTTTTTTTCATACGCCTGGAAACCAAAAACTTTGGGGGCGGTCAATTGAGCAAAGTAACTATACAGTAGTGCTATATGACAGTCCCCAAAGCTTTTGGTTTCCAGGTGCATGAATTATAAAAAATTAATTTTTACTTTACTTAGTAGTTTTTTAAATTAACTTTTTTTTTTTTACTTTCACTCCACTACGTGGGTGTGGAAGTAAAATGAACATATTGTGACATTCAAAATTACCTGAATGCCACTTGTTAATTTTTATTCTAATAGCAATGAATTTTTGTAGTCTTAAACCACAATTCTGTAAACTTATTATTTAATTTTTCAGTCCAATCCCAAAGCCCTAGTCTTACTGAATCTGGAATCTGGAATTGTGTTCGTCAATCCAACTTTAAATTATAAATTAGCATACAAGCGCCATCTGTTACTTCTCTTGATAAACACCTACAAGTCATCTGGTACAACAAATATTTAAAAGAAGAAATCTGTATAAGTGAATAAATCCCAAAAATCAATAAACAAAATTATAAATCGATAATTCTGATTAAATTGGAACTCATGAATGCATAAGAATGATACAGTACAGTAACTGTGTAGATTTGTATTATATTTAAAGAATGATTTATGTTCTCACTACCTGCGACATCTCGCGTATAGAAGTGTAACTAGTTTGTTAGAGATCAAACAAGGTATCCGAACAGTTCGTGATAGCCATTTTCCTTTTGACTTCGAGCAATTACGGACGTGCTGTCCGATTAGCACCTCATCTAGTGTGGTATGTTAATAGATAGTTGATAATATAAATATAATTACCTTCTGTAGCATTTGTTATACATGTATTTGCAATTTAATTGTTGAATTTATCATAATTAAACGCGATGTTTGTTGATCACAAATTACCTTCATTCGCGGCGCGTGGCTTGAAAGAGACGCGGTCATGTTAATGTATGAACGGGGTATTTCGAGACATGTGTTTAACTCAGTATTAAGATATATTTATAAGTAAATTTTATTAATGAGTAATTGAGGTTTAATAAGGGTTTAAAGACAGTTCGAATTTATTAAATTACGTTTTCGTAACCTTGTCGAATAATTAAAATTCAAAAGAATTTAACTCGATATTAGTAGGGGCGAGAAGGGCATGTTAATGTAGTTTATTTAGAGAGATACCAGTAATGCATTAACGTGGGGATTTTATCAAACGCACTAAGAGTGCCCACCAATAAACAAGTAATTTCAAGTGTAGTAACAGATGATAACTCTTGTAGGAATGAGGTGTTAAGTAGACCCTTCAAATTGATGTTAAGTAGACCCTTCAAATTGATGTTAAGTAGACCCTTCAAATTGATGTTAAGTTGACCCTTCAGATTTGAAGTTAATCCTTAAATTGGAAATTTTACCATACAATTGGCTTAACAGTGTGCCAGGAAAATTGGGTAGCTGCTATAATCCAGGAGAACCAGACTATTTGCCAAGGAGTTTTGTAATCCAAGGTTGGAGTGGCCTGGTATGAAATAGTCCTCGCTGGATGAGAGCATCAAGTTGTTTGGTTTGGTAACAGTTCCGGCGTCTAAATTCTTGGGATCTCTACGGAGTCAATAATCGAGTGGTGGCAACACGAGGATTCAGTAAGACGAGGACCAGGGTTGGTTACTGCAGAACCCAGCCGGTGGTAAATGTATCAACTGAATTTGCTTTTCAACATTTCTTTTCAACGTTCAACTTTCAACGACATTATTCAACCTTCGACAAAACTTTTATACATTTCTAAATTGTTTTATGTTATATATTGCCTTCAGCTAATTATTAATTTTCTTCAATTTAATTACTTAATCACCGCTTAGCAATAATTTGTCATAATTTGTAAATTTTTTGGTCTTCAACCTAGTCAAACTTATTAATTAAATATATAACTTTCTGTAAGGAAGTAGCTACATCCAACCATAAGGTGTAATATTTCAAGTAATCTAAATTAAACCATTTCAAGTTTTATAATAGAGTCAATAAACCAGATATTTTTAACTTAGTGTTGATAATTTCATGAGTATCTATAACATTAATTATCTCTGAGTAGTCACAGTCGTACAATTAGACAAGTACGTTATAGATGCTTTTTTTAATATGACTACTGGCGCCTAACAAAAAAAATAAAAGTTTTTCTTGAATAATTTCCGAACCACGACCCAGTCTCCACTATCTAAACGAGAACCGGGCAACCTCAACTTCCTAACCTGCTGGGGGCAGAAGTTGGTGGTACAATATAACAAAATCTGATGCATTATTATTAACCGACCTCAATATCGATTAGGTGATATGGTTCGATTAACCGCGCGAGGGTGAAATTTTATTTTATTATTAGTGACCGTTTTTTTAAAACGCGGTTGAATATTTTCCAAAAAATGGATTTATTTCTAATATCTCTGAAATGAACTGTATATGTCTAGCCTACTTATCCGCCATCAGTTTAATACCGCCTTTGTCAAGAAATTGTTCTGTTTGACAAAAGCAGAAGAACAAAGCGAATCATGGAATCACTGAAACATTGGTAATTCAGCAAAGAGTTTAAATAAAGACAAATTTGTTGGAATTTATAGGAAGGAATGTGTTGCTTCACCGAGACCGACTTCCGACATTGGAACATTCGCAAAAAAATAAAATATACTACATAAAAGAGAAGGTTTCTTTCCAGCATATATAGCAGTATGTGGAAGTGACTTTTAGTCATTTCTCATGCATATTTACCGACCCTCTTACAAAGAAGGCGACTGAAATTTTCAGTAAATCATATTCTTTTCAGTTATATTGAACAGAAATTTTATTCAACTGTGTATCCTGATAATTCACTGAGACGTACGGACGAGGCGCGACTGGAACGTATTTATTTCCATCCTTTATATCTTGACGAGTTTTAAAAAAGTTATATATTAAAAGCATATTGATAAAATTGAATTATGTGGTCGAAGCAAGATATTTCGAATTCCTCACATTCTAGAAATAGTTTTGATATTCATATATTGACAAACATGCAGTTATTAAATATTCGTTTTTATATATATATATAAAAATACACACATAAACACAGCACACATAGTAGACAACTCCCGAATCCAAAGCCTAGGCTATGCTGTCCGGAAGGGGGTTGCTCATTTGAAAAAACGTAAACATCCATTACCCACCAACATTGGCCAATGTCGGAGCTGAGGATCGAACCCAGTACACGAGATGCAATCTGACCAAGCGCGCTTGCCACGCTTAGCCGGCTGAGCTACCGTGCCGGTTATACTTCTATATACTGGGTGAGTCAATTATGTGGACGTCAATATCGTTCCCGCAATTTCAAGTGTTTCAGATAAAGACTGTGGGAAATGAAAGTGACATATTTTAACACTAGTACATGTACAAGATCGGCCACATGTGGTGACAAGCTAATCCTTGGATTTTTTAAATGGAACTTCCAACATTCTTACCTCCACATCAAAATGTGGATCGTTAATAATTTGCACTCCATTTATCACTTACCGTAAGAAGTTATCTCAGTGAAATATTTCAAGACAGATGGATATGCAGAAGAGGTCTATTGAGTGGTCGTCACGTTCACCTGATTTATCTCCGTTATATTTTTTCTTGTGGTGTTATCTTAAAAGCAGAGTGTACTTAAATAGACCGGACGCAATAGGTGTATTAAAACAACGAATCCGTGATGAAATACAAACCATCAGACGTAATTAAAACTGTAATGTTTCGAACATCGTATTGGTCGTTGTCAAATTGTTAACGGTGTACATTTTGAACATTTATTGTAATAAAAATGAAGTTTTAAATTGTGATACTTGCAATAGTATTGTCTAAATGTTATTTGTGGCATTATCTTGATTTTTTCTAATACTTTGGGACTTCCTGCCACATGTGATTTTTCTTTTTAACCGGTGCTCGGGGAATGTACAAAATATCACAATTAACCAGTATGTTACTGCATTTATAGTATTCCGTGTGAGTGCAACAAACATTACGTGGGCGAGTCATCCAGACCGTTTAGTGTAAGATTGCGTGAACACAAAAATTATATCAGAAAAAATAAAATTCAGAGGTCCAAGAAATGCGAACACGCTTGGGAGAACGGACATAGAATAAACTGGAACTCAGAAAAAATTTTGACAATAGAGGCGGATAGCAAAAAGAGAAAAATTGAAGAATCAGCGATAATATTGAATGAGGATAGATGCGTGTCGAATTGTTGCGTAGATGTCTGTACAACCTGATTGCTTGCCAATGTTAAAAGAAGAACTTCACAAATTTAATATTGCATAAAAATTTGAAAAACTGTTAACTCTATCAACAATTCTATGTAAATAGTAAGTATCTATGGATATTAAATATAACAGACATTCTTAGAGCTGTGTATTTGTCATACACAGCAGCAAAGAGTTTTCAAAAAAGCCTTGAAAAGGGAAACAGATTAGATTTCCGAAATGTCGGCGAAATATTTAATTTCAAGTTTTTATACTTATTTCTGTTATTTGTTAAAAAAAAGCAACCTCTAACTGATCCTTTGACGTAAAAGTCACAGGTGTAGAGGTTATTTCCCAGTAACATACTGGTTAATTGTGATAATTTGTAGATTCCCCGAGCACCGGTTAAAAAGAAACAATACATGTGGCAGGAAGTCCCAAAGATTTAGAAAACTTGCAATAGTATATGAAGTTTTAAAAATTATATTTTTCCTTGGATGTTTACAAAAATATATATACAGTGTTTCCCAGAATTGAGTTCCCGCATGGCAACCTGTGATGCCTCAGTTCATATTGGACCCATATAACCCAACTTAATTTAGTCAAAAAATGCATCCCTTAGGAAGTACATTCTCTTAAAGTGAGACAAATTTTAAAAAATCCGATATATTCCGTTATATTGAAGACGAAATTTCAAATTTTGATGGGAGCTGTACCCCTATAATAAGTACCTACTCTATGTAAGCTTGGTTACAACCAAATTTGGTTCTCAATTATTTTTCATAATTATTAATATTTGACCATCTGTAATTTTTTAATCACACTGTAAAATAATGGAATACTAGAGTATTTTTGTAGTGCATTGAAAGGGCTGCAATAGAGGTACTCTTAAATGTTTGTAATTTCAATGAATATACAAGAAATTATCGTTTTTTCCTCTATTTGTATTTAACATTTATTTACAGTTCTAGAACAAAATGTTGTAATGACAGAAAAGCAGTTTATTTAAAAAAAATACATTAATAACAAATGCTAACCTGTTTCAGTACACAAATTAACACTTTTAAAATTTTACGTAATATCAACCGAAAATCAAGAATTGCCGTTTTTTCTCCGTAGGTCATAGATGCTTGTGAAACAGGAAATCTGTCGTGTTTGAGAAACAAAAGATAATTTAGTTCTTATCAAGTTTAGATGGAGTATTTATAGAGATACAGTTCCCATCAAAATTCCAAAATTTTATCTTCGATATAACTGAAATTATTGGAAAGATTTTTTTCTGACTGGCACTAAGAGGATGTACTTCCTCAGGGATGCATTTTTGGACTAGGGTAAGTTGGGTTATATGGGCCCAATATGAACTCAAGAATCACTGGTTCTCGTCCGGGAACTCAATCCTCTGACATCCTGTAATTTAATAGAATTATCGATGATGTCACAGATATGTGAAGTGTCAAAAAAAAATTCCTTATGTACAAAAAGAGCAATCTGATATTAATTCACATTCTTTTCGAACTCAAAATACAAACAAATTATGAATGTTATGCGCTTCTTTTGGGACTCAGTATAAATACAGGGTGTAATTAGTTTCATGTCATTAAAAAAAACTGGAGGTAGGGAACGACAAGACAAACAAAAAAACCTTATATAACATGGGGTGTAAAGCTCATGGTTTTGGAGAAAAAAAAATAAACAAAAATTTCGCAAATTTTCAATAAAATCTTTTAAGAACTGCTGGAATATTGAGGTAGGTTTAGATCGTCGCACGTGTCTTTGCCTTATATTCTGACTCTCCCTTGTGCAATATTTTTATATTTTAGTTACTGTGAGTCTTTCGTTATGTACACACGTCCAACCCGCCCCGCCGTTTGTTGTTTTTGTTATTTTTGAGTTTCGCGTCATTGTGTATTTATAGTTAAGATTTATTGACTTACCGTTCATGTTGTCAAATTCTTGATTACGTACAGACACAACTTACTTGTTCGTTCTTTTTGTATTCCTTTTTGGCTTTTGTACCAAGTTTTTATTTTATTTTTCTTTATTGACAACGTTAGTTGATAGTTTAGTGTTTAGTATTGAACGAAGTGCGTATGTCCTTAATTCGACGTACCGAACTGTGTATTGATACAGATGCAGAGATTTTGAATCATTTAGGTAGGTAGTAAGCTTTTAACCCAGGACACTTATTTATGTGACAAATGTTAATAAACCACATTTAGATTTTCTAAATTATAAACAATCCAATATTTTGTTTCAAATTAAAAAACACGCATGTAACGAAATGTTCTGTTTAAACCTCTATGGCCATTATTTGCTTGCAATTGTGCACGAAGAGAGAACGAATTATTTACCTCTTTATAATTGCCTTAGTTCAGTTGAGGCGGTCCATCAAAGGCGATCGATGATCCAAGGCCTTTGCGTGTGCCGGCGAGCACTTTTTTATGACAATTTAAAAGTTATATAATTGGGAACAAGTCCATTGACCAAGAAAAGCAGTGGTTCTCAATTATTGTCTACCTTAAAATTAAAACTGTGGACCTAGATCAGTTTTTTCAAAGTGCCTCTAGAGGGAAAAGTCATAAAGGTTTTTTGTTTGTCTAGTCGATCCCCATTACCAGTTTTCTTTTAACGACATGAAACTGATTACACTCTGTATAACTTTTAAGGCCTTCGACAGCAAAAACGATACATAGAATCGGACTGTGTCTACAACAATTTTTATTAGTATGACATAAAGTAACAATTTGTAAAGTTCAGTCAATTTAACAGAAAGCCACTTTACCTAAGGAATGTGTGGGTTCCTTTATGAAAATACTTTTTTAACAGATTTTTACTCTTTACCTCTGTAAATGAATTTTGGCGGAAAAAAGCGAAATAACGTGACCGTAGTGTAGATGGAAAAATGATGTATGCATGGATAGAGAATTAAGAGACAGATATAAGTATCTAAAAGAAAAGTTTCGTGACTGCAATTGATGTCCCGGATAATTCTCTTACTGCATACTAACTACTGCGCCATTTTGTCTAAGGTAATGGATCTTTGACTGCAGCCATTGAAGATTAATTAAATTACTTCCACATCGACTACACCCGGGTAGTGGCGTGGAAATATTACATAGTAATTGCAAAAAAATAATGTCCTTTTGTTGAAATATGCTTAGAATGTCATGAAACATCGAGATTTTAAATTTAAGCGAAAAGAAATTTCTGTGTGTCGGTCTGTAACTTTTTTGTGCACATTTATTTTGAAACAATTTCAGACATTGACTTGGAGGGACATCTCACACCTCTTAGGAGTTTATGTACACCGACAATATGCTGTTGGGGTTGTCAAAATTGAGCATTTTGTCCAATTACACCAACCTAGCTGTATAGGTTGATACACGGTTTTATTATAAGTCTATGGTCTTAAAACTAATTTAATTATTTATGTTAACTATTTACGATTAACTTAAATTTCCTTACAAACTCGCTATCTTTAACTAAGTAGTATCCCCCCGCACTCTAAATCCTATTTAGAGTTTTAAATAAAAATGTCAGTCTTTTTAGTCGCACCCAAAATTAAAACATATTAATGTCGTTAAGTGAGCTCAGTTTATTAAAATATTTCCTACAGCAGAGCTACATCTCATTTTATTCAGAAACGAGTGCCTTTATTCCTATACGTGTATTATTTGTAATATAAATTGTATAAGTTTGCTACGTATGTTTCTAAACTCCATTTAGAGAATCGCACTCCTGAGTTTTAACGAAGCTCATGATTGTACCTCAAGCTGCTATGCTGGTATTGTCTCCCAAGAGATGGGATGTTATTCCGTGTATTTTCTAACCTAAAAAATAAATTCACTCTAAGCAGTGAGAGCGGTGTGTATGGGGGTTTTGCAAACATAAAACAATTACTATGATGGGGATTAAAATAAGACATTATTATTATTATTATTATTATTATTATCTAAATTAGTACCCACAAAACTTGTTTAATTTTTGCAAATGAATGGGGTAAACAAAATACTTTTTCAGTATCCCAAATTATTGAAAATCCAATTAGTTGAATATTTTTTAAAATAATGAAACCAACGCTAACTCTACCCATAATGCAGTAGGACAAACATCGACACTATATGCATTTCCTCCTGAAGAAAATATTCAAAAAATCAGAAATCATTCATCTTCTCCATTTATCCTCCTTCTAATTATTATTCACAATGAGCGTTTATGAGCCATGTACGAATGTTGGCCACCCTCTGCTATTTGGTACGTCTGACAGAATCAAACCATTTGTCGCGGTTGCCTGTTAGAAGTCGTTTCACCAAAATTCCGAGGAGTTTCATATGGGGCTTACGTGTATGGAATAAATATATTCGCTTTGAAACACCAATGGCAAGACCGGAAACTTCCTGGTTGACCAAAATTTTACACTACATATACAATACCCAATGCAGATAGACCAGACCACATCAACCAGAATGAGAACAATGTTGATAGTTGAGGGAAAACTATTTGGCAACAGATCCAGAGGACACCCTCCAAAACAGTGGATAAATGTCACCGAGGAGCTGATGGAAGAGAGCTTAGATAAAGCCGTGCGCTTAACAATCAACCACGACAGATGCTGTGATGCTGTCAGACGTGCTATACAGCAAACGGAGGTCAATTAAAATATTGCATGGATCATAGGTATACGTAGTAGTACGTCCGTTGTTAAGTGTATCAACCTGTCTGAGGTATAAAAAGTTGAATTAATATGAAGGTTAAGATTGTCCTTAAACGACGACTCAAACATTGTGAGAATATCTCTACTGACCCAAGTACATTCGCCAGTCGACGTGCCATTTATAAATTAATATTTGATTAAAAATATTACTCTAAAATATCTTTTAAGAAAATCGCATCTTAATCAACATAAATGCGGTCTGTTATCAGATTTAATGCAGTTCCGCTTAGTCGTATTTTCTTCCTGTAATAGCATTCTAGCACATTATTTCAATACATTGCGCATTGCTCCCGTCTTTAGTCTAGTCTAGCGGTCTAGGAATGGAGACTTCTTCAGGAGACAACTTGGATTACATCAGCATGTATTTTGCTTCTACTGTAATTGCTTTCACTTAAAATGCTGATGTGATTGGATCATTTCTTGTTTTTGTTGCTAGATTCCTAGTTTTTATTTTATTGCTTTGGAAGTAAGTGAAATTAAATGTAGTTCAACTTTGACAGCAACCTCAAAAATAATTTCAATGTAGCTAAAACAACATGTATGTAAACACTTTAAATAGTGGGTGTAAAGTAGTACTATACAGCCTCAGAGCACTCAAACGATTTTATTGCCCTAGACAATTAAATGAAACTAAATAAAAAAATATGAGAAAAATCTAATTTTTAATTTTACCTTTCAATATTAACACAAATATTGCAATATAATACAGAGATTTCCAATATTTCACTTTCATGTCTTGGCACATTCTGTTCCTTTATTTTTCAATGATACTTCTTCACTCAAGGGGTTGCATATAAAACTAATTGAGTTGCATTTTTCGGTTTACCATAGAGAACGTACGTGTCCAGGAATTTTCATTAGGCATGTTCCAGCACACAGTTTGATCATCCATTAAACGGTAAAATGGAACCGCTCAGTCATGGCATGAATATGTCACAGCGATAGATGGTTAGATAGATAGACGACTGAGCGACTACTTTTGATCTAAAACGATTTTGCCTCAGAAGTGTATTTTCATTCCCCATGAAGTATTATATTTAGGATCTCTGCCCTACATTTGTAAGCAAGGAGGTGGATGAACGCCGAAAACATCAAATCTATACCTACTTTATTACTGTTCATAATGACAACATCAACATCATTTTTAGATCGTTGTATTGAAACAAGAAGCAATGATACCATATCTTCAATGTCGTCTGTTGAAAGGTTTGCCTATTCTTCTCTCCGATATGCACATTAAATGCAAATCATCTTGAATTTCAGCAAAAACATGTTGACTTGATATCTGGTAAATGTTTTAAACGTTTGAAGTCTATATCCACATTTCTGTTGTTTTAAGAGAGGTCAGTTACTTTTGCAAAACTAATGTCCACGTTTTCATATATAGTTAATGTTAATTTTTGCATCGAATAATATGACCATAATCATTGTTGAATTTTCGGAAAAATACGCCGAGTACAGTATCAGTATAATTTTATACCTTTTTCATCTTATGTCTACCAACTACTTTATATTTATATGGCAACAAATTTTGCTTCATATTTTATACAATCTGCTTTACATTATTAACGGACTACGAGATATTTCACTATTACTACTATTACTCATTTTAATAAAAATAATAATAAAGGACTTTATTAACCAAATTAATATTACAATTTAGAATAACGATTTTAGTGGGCAAGGTTCAGTAAAGCCTAAAGGCATCCTGTTCTTCCACCTGACCCAAGACAAACAATATAGCTTCAATAGCCAAATTGAATTTTCCTAACTTATGCTTACATGAAAAAAATAAATAAAAAACCTAAGTTCTGGAAAAAGGGCATCAAATATGGGAAACAACAACAAAAAAGTACAACAAATTTTTAGGTGAAATACAACAGATTTTTTTGTGAAATCACTGCCTACTCATAATTAACTCAATCACATGTTTTTTAAAACCAGATATACTTTTAGTTTTTAATTCCTGGGGTAATTCATTAATACGCTTTGTAATATTGTACGAATATGACTTCTTAAAAAATTGGGTATGAAGAACAGGAGGAGTAAGGGTACCCTTAAATCCTAGATTTAAATTGTGAACATCGGCATCAGTCAGAAAACGTATTTTACAATACAAGTGGCGGGATTTTGTTAATCAGTATATTAAAATAGGTACTGACAAACAGAGTGCAAATATTGTCTATTTTTCATGTTAAGCCAGTTATATAGGTTTAGTGTGTGGCTAATACGATTAAACTTCATTATGCCAAAAATTAACCGCAAACAGGAGTTCTGAAGTTTTTGAATTCGATTACTATCAGTGCCATTTAAACAAGGCCCATATACGTCACGTATATACGTATGTCACAATAATTCAACTGTGACAACACTAGAGAATCACGGAGTACATATTTAGAGGTTTTGATCAATACAAATCTATTTTGATATATTAGTTTTAAATTTAAGTATACCTTTTGTAGACATTTATTAACATGTGGTGTAAATCTCAAGTCTTGGTCCACAAGGAGTCCCAAATTGCCCACAGTATTTTGAAATAAAATAGGCTCATCTGCTTTGATTTTTATACTGTTCTTGAACTCTAAAGCTAATTTATTTCTTTCCGATTTTCTTCCGAATACAATCACAGCTGATTTACTAGATTTAGTCGAAGACATATTTCTTTTGAGAAGTCAAATAAAGAGCTAAGATCATAGTTTATGGCAGCGATTGCCTGCTTACTTTCACTTGCATCAACAGACAAATACAACTGTGTGTCATCTGCATAATAATATTATTTACATAAGAAAAAAACGGATGAAAATTTAGACGAGTAGATTATAAAAAGTATAGGACCCAAAATAGACCCCTGGGGCACACCTGTGCTAACGGTTAAAATATCTGAAGATTCTCCTCCGTACATTACAGTTGAGATCTATTTTTTAAATAATTCTCTAATAATTTAGTTGCACCTTCTGTGGAGCCGATGAAATGCAAAATGGATATCAACATCTTATGATTGATTAAAACTGTTTCTCTTCTGTGTCAATTTATTTTAAATAAAATATTGGTATCATCATTAAATGCACAGCGATTTTAAATGTGTTATTCAAAGGTACTATGTTTGGCTCCAAGGACTACAACCTATCATGCCTTAAGTACATTTGTGTGCTGAAACCAAGTTTTAAATTAAAAAAAATTCTACCGCGTAGTGTTCGAGTAAATCCCGGTTTTTATTGCCAAAATGCGGTTTTTGACCGCAATTCGAGTAATTCCGGTTTTTACCGGAATAACTCGAAATTTACGCGGTAGAAAATTTTTTAAATTTAAAATTCGGTTTCAGCACACAAATGTACTTAAGGCATGATAGTTTAGTCCTTGGAGCAGACTTTTTTGTTGACCAGTGTAATCATTTAATGTAACAGCGAAATTTAGTTTTATTATTTTCAATATTAGTACTAAAATCATTATATTAACTGTTCTAGCCCCCCAAAAAAATTGCGTTCACATCATTTGAATTGGCATAAAGTGGCGCAGTGCTTACGTGTAAGGGTCGCGACCCGGGTTCGAATCTTGGTTAGGGTAAGGATGTTTAGTCGCGTTTTTAATGTGTTACCGAGTAGCAGTAGTCTAGACCGCTGTTGAGTGGCACGTGTCTAGTCGCTGTCATCTCTCCTGAGTTCGAGTCTCAAATGTGGTAGATGGCAATATTACAGGGAATGGTTATTGTGTTAATGTTTATGTCTACGTGCTCTGGTTGAGCACCAAGACGTAAATATAAATAATGCAATTAAAAAATACACTTTTTTCCCATTTTAAGGAGATATTTGAATACTAATTAATATTCAAATACTATATTATTATTACGTGTTCGTCACATATAAGGAATGAAGTCGTAAGGTACAGGGTGGTCCATCTAAGCGGAAACGTTGACATAGGGGCTCTACGATTGTAATAGGAAAAAAATTTAATTTCCAAAGCCAACTTGGTGCATACTGTTCATAGAATAGTAGAATTGCAAGGAATGCTTCAACGCCAATGTTTCTCATAGCCTACTACTATCTCTTGTAATTTAGTTGTTAATAAAATGTTGTATACTGTTTTCTCGAATATCTCAGGAACTATCTGTAGTAAGTATATCAAATATAGTATCGTTGAAATCAGAAAACAAGTCTAAATCGGATTTTTTTTTAATTATACAGGGTTGATAAGAAAATGCGAATGGAACCCAAATATTGAATTTGAATATTTATTATCATTGATAACATCACAACATTTCATTTCCAGTAGAAATATACAAGGTATTTTTTTTTTCGAAATAGTTTTCGCGAATATTTTCACCATTTGATGTTCTGTTGTTTTTTTGACCTCAGATTCGGAATGCCAGGAATAAATATCACCTTTTCAGCATTCAAATTTTTTTCGTACTATAACCGTAAAGCCGCTTTGTCAACGTTTCCGCTTAGATGGACCACCCTGTACTAAAATTTAACTTTGATTTAACTTTCCTTCCCCAGACTTTCCGTATATTCTTTATCTGTGCGTACCTGTTGCTCTTAGTGTTTCCTTCACTCCATCGATTTATGCACTTCCTTCTATTCCTTTTTTAGTTCTGTTTGCACGGAATCGCTCTCCTCTAGGTCTGAAGGTGTATTTCCGAGTATAATCTGTATGATTTATAATTTACTGCGTCACCTTAAAAAATAAAAACAATAAATTATAATTTATGAGTTTCTTAGAATGAAACAGGTAAATACATAAATCCTAAAGTTCAGTAAACAGATGGTAAGATACTTGAGTAGTAATTTTCAATTCAATTTATATTTTAGTACAGTACCTGGAGGTAAGAAAGATGCAATATTTAAAAATATTGTCATATGTGTTAGTTTTAGTATGTAGCGCCAATCGGCTATACTGTGGTTTTCTAGTGTATAGTTCGTACTTTCTTTTCACCGCGGTGCAGGTCTGAAATTCACTAAACGTCAAAGAATGTTCATTTTCTTTCGTTAGTGTGGACTCGAAATGAACACTCGAAATACTGTGCCATAATTTTTAATCAGATTTCTCTCATATGTGTTTCTGCCTTTCGACCATTATCAAAGAGTTGTAACTACTAACCTAAAAGTAACCATTACAAGATATTTATAGGATTTGAGATGTATAGATAACCTAATTAACACTTTATTACTTATTTCTAATATAGCTACTACTAGGAATTTAATTTCAATTTTTAATGACTATTTCTGGGTATGTTTAATTAAAGTTCAAAATATTACTGATAAGTCATTACTACTTTGAAATTCTAAGTGTCTCAGTTTTAAGTGCCAGTAAGAAATTCAAGATGGAGGATTTAAAATGGAAATCAAAAAATTATTTAAATAAATTATTCTAATAGTTCATAACACCAGTGATTTATTTATTTATTTATTTATTTAATTATTTATTCAACAACTTTACAGGCGAAGCCCAATTACAAAGTTGTAAAGAAACGCGATTTACATGAGAGACTAAATAAATAGTACAATTAACATATGAGAATAACAAACAACATTTTACGAGGAATGAACAAAAAGAGAAACACACAAATATATAATACCTTACAAAACACAATCACATACAGTGAACACAGTAGGTAACGCTTAACAGTTGCAATAACAATTAGGTGTATACTAAGTAACAAGGTATAGATATAAATACAAAAAATAAGTAACAGACCGGTTTAAATGCGGTTTAAATTCCGTTAAGAGTGATTGTTTTAACATGTCTTAAAAAATTGGAAGGACTAAGGGCAAATAAATCGAATCTCTAGTGGGCAAGATTACCTAATATGCATAATCTTACTAAAGGGCTGGACAGGTACTTTAAACTGTGGAATATAAAAAAGGTCAAAATTTCTACCTATTCGGTTTGGTACATTAAATGGTAATTTTGAAAGAAGTTTGTAGATATAGATTAATGGGGCATGAACACGCCTGAGCTCAAGAGATTCATAGTCATATCTAAGCAACAGTTCATTGTAGTGATCAAAATGATCATACAAATGCGTTTCTTTATATAGAAGATACTTAAGAAATTTTTTTTGAGTGCTTTCTACAAGACCAATAGAATTGCGATAGAACGGTGACCAAATGATTTGACAATAATCAAGGTTAGACCTAACAATGCTGTTATATAATACTTTGATACACTCTATGTTAGTGAAGTCTTTAGTACTTCTAACAAGGAAACCCAGCTTTAGACTTGCATTACTTATTTGCCTTATATGACTATTAAAAGATAGTGTTTTGTCAAAGAGAACACCGAGATCTTTAAATTCTTCAACACGGCGAAGTTCAGTATTATCAATAGTATAGGGGAAATCGATGGTTTGATTTTTGTTAGAATACGTCATCGCTACACACTTTTTAATGTTGAGATCAACTTTGAAGTCATTGCACCACGTAGAGATATTGCTTAGATCCTGTTGCAATAGGGTACAGTCGTTAGTATTTTCGATTCTGCGGTATAGCTTGCAATCATCTTCAAAGAGAAGGCAAGTTGAGTGACACAAGACATCAGGCAAGTCATTAATAAAAATGAGAAATAGCATAGGACCCAAATTGCTTCCTTGAGGTACCCGGAACTGAAGTTTCATGACTGGTAGCCAATTAGATTGATATAAACTTGTCTTTTATAGAGATAAGAACATAGCAGACATATGATATCAGAGTTTATGTCATAATTTTTTAATTTAGAAATGAGAGTCTGATGGTCCAGCCTGTCGAAGGCTTTAGCTATATGTGTAAATAACATCCAACTGTATATTATCTTCAATGGCGATTTTAGCATCCTGGGCAAGATTTAATAAGTTAGTATTAGTAGATTTTGCAGGTAAGAAACCATGTTGAGAAACGGAGATTACAGGTTTTACTGAGCTGTAGATAATTTCGTAGATAGTCGTCTCAAATAACTTGGAGAATGCACATGGAATCACGATTGGTCGGTAATTTGTTATAATTTTTTTATCAGCTGATTTGTGTATTTGTAGCAGTCGCCCCACCTTCCATTTAGAAGGATAACAGGCATTTTTAGGGCCAAATTAAATATAATACATAACGGTTCTAACATGAGTTCGGCACACGCCTTTACCAGGTATGCTGGTCATAAATGCCGACCGACAATTCTTAGAATAAGTTTTTAATTATTGTAAATATTGTTTTACTACTTTATATTAATTGATAGGAATGATGTAAATTTACTTATAATACATAATGTTAGTTGAGTGAATGATAAAAGTAAATATATATCGTTTAACCTACCTACGGCTATGCTACCGGCAATATTAAGAATGAACGAAATACACATAACGGACTTGTAATGGTAAGCCAGGTAAACAGTCGACCACTTTCGTTTGAGATAAGCGCATAACATATTTAGTGGACCTTATTCGTATGCGGATATCGTTTGCAATATTCAAGTACGCGGTCTCGGGTGTTACTCTATTACAAACAGGCAGGAAAAATTGATAATAGAATTATTCCTGCTTGTTTGTGATAGAATAACACGCGAGACTGCGTACTTGAACATTGCATATCCGTATACGAATATAGTTAAACCAGATATGTTATGCGCTCACCTCAAACGAAAGTAGTCGATTGTTTACCTGGCTCACCATTACAAGTCCGTTATATACATTTCGTTCATTCTTATATTGTCGGTAGTATAGCCGCAGGTAGGTTAAATGATATTTATTTACTTTTATTGAATTATTTATGGAGATATTTATTCAACTAACATTATGTATCATAAATAAATAACGTATTATAAATAAGTAATTTGCATAATTCCTATCAATTAATATAAAGTAGTAAAACAATATTTACAATATTTAAAAACTTATTTGGTCGGCGCTTATGACATCACTGGGTAGCTATTCTGTATCGGTGTGATGTGATCTGAGCACATGTTTTCATGAGAAAGTGGGCGGAGTTCTCTTGAAAACCAAATTATTCTGTAACTGTGGGAGCGGTCACATCACGCCAAAAATCGGGGAACTTGCTTCTCTTGGTAAATTGTAGGGAACGGGACCGTTCACGCGTGAGAGGATGAAAGTATAACCTCACTGTTGGGCAAACTGTCATTTTATTTGGATGTCAGTGGCATGATATTTGTTTATTTGAAGTAATTTTTGTGTTAGTTCATATAATGAGTTTTGTGTTTCTTAAACTGTAGGCATTAAAGACCGATGAATATTGCCGATGTACTATATTATCAATGAGGCACTATGAGACATTCAGATTGCTGGAAAAAACGTCAAAAAGAACACGATAACTTCATTGCATGAGCAATCCCTACGGCTTAGCAGATAGGGCTTTTATAATTAAGTAAATAAAAAACATGCTTGCGGAAATTATACAATATATTATACAAGTCAGATTATGTACAATCAAATTATTATATTACAAATTAAAGTTACTTTATTCCGAATTATTTTTATTAGTTTCCGGGGACAGCATTTAAAGTGGTTATTACTCTTTCCCACATTTTTTAGCATCTTTTTGTGAACTGATCCACAGAAGCTGTAGTTGTTTTTCCACCCATTTAATCAAAATATATTTTAAGGCATTATTCATCGGGTTGGAACGGATTTTTCATGTTATTATTCTTAGCCCAACAGAAAATTATGTAACTTTTACAAAATAACAGATATTGCACTCATTTTGAATGTCAGAAACTCGCATTTTGACAAGATGCATTTCCCATCATTCAACGCACGACCTTCGATCATGGCGTTGCGACAATTCTATTGGTTGAAATGTAGGAACAACTGTTGGCAACTCTGCAAGGATCACTTCACGTCCCCGCGTAGTCACTGTAGTTACAGAATAGTATTTTTGTTTCCCTGGGAAGGGATCGTGATATGAGCTCTTTTCTCTCACTACAAATGTTCACGTTCACTGAAATTACAGAATAGTTACCCTGGTGTTATGAATTATTAGAATAATGCATTTAAATAATTTTTTTATTTCCATTTTGAATCCTGCATGTTGAATTTCTTACTGAAACTTAGAACTGAGACAATTAGAATTTACAAATATTTTAAACTTGTCGGTATTAACTTTAATGAAAATATTTTTCTTCGTCATTTCTTAGCATTTTACAGCCGTCATATTAATTCCGCCATCTTGTACTTCGTTCACAAGAATTTGGATATCAGATTCGTTATCAGCGACCTCGAGAACCCCGAGGAGCAAGATTTATGTAAATTGGTTAAAGAAAAAAACTTTTCTGTAAGATTTTTATAAAACATTTAGACGCATTAACCGTCTTCAAGTTTTCATATTTCAATAATCGCCCATGACAGATTTCTTTGAAATTTAATCACGAATATTTAAAAAAAAAAAAAAAATTATCCCAATCGATTTCAAAATAAAAGCTCTACACGATTTTGAACGAAGAAACTTTTTTCTGGACCATTGTGCGACGATGAAATTTTATTCCATAATATTTAGTGGCAGATTTCTTAAAGGCACCCATTTTTCAAGTAAAAAAAAATGTTACCAATGAAACGTTTTTATATGGTTGCGATGATTTGTTCAAATTTATAATCGGCGATTAGCTATCTCACAACCCCCCCCCCCCCTCCCTGCTCTTCGAAATTGCAATTACGCGATTAATGCCACCTTCAAGATTATATTGAAGAGCTGGTAGTGGAAGTCATTACCCTTGGGCCCCGATTTCCTCTCGACGGCCCTGGAATCTACTAAGATTAGTATATTTGCATGCCTTACATACTTATTAATGTGATGTGACCGTGACTTTGGAAGTAGAGCATTTTCAAAACCTTATGAGCCGCGAGATGCGCAAAAGGCGGAGTTTATTCTGCTTAAGAACATTTTAAAAACATTGACTCAGCTACCACATAAATTTAATGTAATGATTTACTTACATTGTTGGGATTATATATTAGATATATAATCGCGCGCAAGTTTCGCTACTTTCTAAATTAATCTCAAAGGGCCGTTGGAACGCAGATCTGTACACAACGACAGCTCGGGACAAAGTGCAAACAATAAATCTAATGTTTTTATGAAGTTGTGTAATTGAGACGATTGCCGAAATTATGTATCTGCGCATACCAAGGCCAAAGCTCATGAGATTTTGAAACACCTCTAACATAATAATAGTAAGACTAACTTAAGAGCTTTTACGGTATTTTTTCTTCTTAGTCTCTTTAAAATGTTCATTGTTTTAGATATTGTCTGTAATTGTTTATTTGTGGCATATTCAGATTTTCTTACTTTTTATTGGGTATTTTGCCACTGAAAAATATTTAAAAATTTTAATGAAAAAACCTCTGCGCCAAACGCATCAGGCAGAGGTTGGTTCTTGAGTACTTGACTGTTTCAAAAAGTCTCACACCTAAAAATATATAAACTAGAACAATGTTATAAACTAAAAACTGAAAATCAAAGCTATAGGTAGTTAACGTTTCGGAAGTTTTGAGAACGGAAGTAGATTCTCTTCCGAAACGTTAACTACCTATAGCTTTGATTTTCAGTTTTTAGTTTATAACATTGTTCTAGTTTATATATTTTTAGGTGTGAGACTTTTTGAAACAGTCAAGTACTCAAGAACCAACCTCTGTCTGATCCGTTTGGCGCAGAGGTTTTTTCATTAAAATTTTTAAATATTTTTCAGTGGCAAAATACCCAATAAATAGTAAGAAAGTTCATTGTTTTGTTGATAATATTCCCAATCGAACCTGTAAATTCCTCATAAGATACTTTATACACTTTTTCTTATTAAATTTCGCAAGTTATTTTCTCTACTAACGCCAGCTACTCTTTCCATTTCTCACTGTGCCAATCTGGCTTTTTATTCGGGGAATTGCCAAATTCTTATTTTATCCCTCACATTCACCTATACTCCATATGATGTCCGCTGTCAGATTTGATGTTATTTATAATTTATTATTCAGCAACCAGCACTAAGAGGGTCGATGAAAATAATAAAATTTGTTTTATATAGGCTTTGTATCCGTCTCAATTCCTCAATGAAGAAGATTTATTGTGTAAAGCCCTACCGTTTTCATATTTTGACGTAATCCCACAGCGCTAAAAATATATTAGTTCACTTCCGGTTTTAACTGAGTATAAAAACATTCACAAATATTATAATATAATGTAATATATTGATTCAACATAGACGGTTAAATAGGAACATTACATAAGTTAAATACTATACAAGTATCTTACGACATGATTTAGGTAATAGTTGCGGTAAATAAGTAGGCTAGAAAAGACAGTATAAACACTAGGCGGTCTACAGACATACACACATACGTACAGACTCACAGATATTTTTTATTCCGTTTTGAGTTCAGCCTGCTATGAAACGGATTTCTGTACAAACAGTTTTTTCTACGATGATTACCAAAAACTGTTGTTCAATTATAATATATATATTTGATAAAATCAGATATATATAAAAAGACTTCGAAATATCAGTCGCTTATAATTAAGACGCGTCTGCATTATCGTCGGCATTGCCGATCGGCATTGCCGCTTGGCTTTGTTGCTCGGCTTTGCCGACTTCAGTAACACATCCACATATAAATCGAAGTCGAAGGCATCATCTGTTGATATAGTTCTACCTGTATCACTGTCAGTTCCCAATTATAATATGAAAAAAAAAATCTGAAAAATAATTTAAAAAAATTTGAAAAAAAAAGATATATGTTTGTATGTTTGTACTTATTCGTTTACGTAAATATATGCTTGTTATATACAATAGAAAAATATGTAGTTAAGAAAAAATGGTACACACTGGTAACCAAGGAATAATGTGATAAGAAATAAAATTTAAAAAAATGATTATTATACTAGGAAACTTGGCGAATGGTCTTTATAATCGTAGTAAACAAACCTGAAGCACACACACACACACCCACGTTGATATAGTTCAGTCAGTCGCGAGCAAAGCCAGCCGGCTTACACCCCCACTAGTATATTCGGCTTGGATTCTTTTGAAGTTTCCGATAACAGGCGGTAAATGTTTCGGCATGCCGATCTGCTTTTCATGCCGACCGTCATAAGCCGAATTGTACGTACCCACTTGCCAACAAATGCCGGGCGGCCATGCCGATCGGCAAAGCCGACGATAATGGAGACGCGCCTTTAGAACCCGTATGCCCGAACACTATTTTACAATTTATGAGGGGCGGTTTCAGACTCGTTTGTAAGAATGTTTTTACTTTGTACGTATCTTATGTGCAAAAATGATACTCTTCAAAGTGGTGATGCTAAATTTCGGTGAAATGTACACAATACAGCACTTACTACACTAAATAATACACAATAATAAAAGTGATTGAGTTAGAGTCGTTGTAAATGTCAAATACATTGCGTGCAACCACGATAGGTAACACAGCCTTACAAAAAAAAGTATTTGATCCGGGTGACTGACCATGGTATCCTTACGTATTTCGACGCTGAATCTGAATCTGAGGTAAAAAAAACTCGTACCCCTTAAATATTCGTGTAGGGCAAAAGTACCTATCATTAAGGAATGAATGGGAACTTTTTATCTCTCGGACTTTTTTTTAATGCCAAGGGCTTCAGCGAGAGGCTGATATTTCTCCCGAAGGGGTTGATATACCCTCTGCACCCCTTCTATACCCTTCTTTACATAAAACTGCATCATAAAAGCTTCTAACTTACAGGCTCTTGAGAATGTAAAGGATATAATGGTAGAGGGTAAATGCCGCTCCGAAACCAAGCCTCCAGAAGAGTATAGTATAAACTACCCCCTGCTGGATGAGGAACACAGGAGTGGAGGGATGTCTGAAAGAGCAAGTGTTCCTTGTTTTTACTGCAGAATATTCGCAGTGCATTAACAAGAATCTCCTTCAATTACCTTGACCGCACACCGCAAGGGGCCCCAAGGCTCCAAACCCCAAAGAGGGTTCGGAAAGCTTTTGAGATCGGAAAGATGCACTTTGGGGTTTTTAATTCTGAGAAGGAAGTCAAACGAGAATCCGTCTCTATAGATTTGTCTTTCACTCCAGCATTCAATGCATCTCTATAACCCTTATGGTTTCACCTGTATTTCATATCTTTTTCATTAATAAGATTAAAAACTTATTCTGTGGCGTTGTGTAGTTTATCTTTCTCGTTGATTCAGCAGGAACGCTTTTTCATATTTCCCACGCACGCAATTTTGCACGAATTCACGAAAAGGGGGATTGTTTAGTTTATTCCACGGAGTATTACATCCGGCCATCATTTTTATTAAATCTAATTTCAATGTCGATTCTGGTTCACTTTAAGTACGCGTGATTTTCTTAACAAAATGAGCACAAATTTATTTACAAACTGATTTAAGTATGGATGAAGATCACAATGCTTTAAAATATACTTTTTTACTTTGTTTCACCGGCGTGAGCGAGGCTAACCGCAAATATTATATGTAGAATCGGTATCTCAGCGAGCGCCTTGATAAACGTATTTACTTTGTTGAATTACATCATGCGAGTGAAGGTATTGCGCTTGCCACTGTGTGCTTCACAACACATATGATTGTACGTATCCAGTTAGGATTAGCGTCCAGCGGTCGGTCGGTCGGTCGGCGATAGAGATGGGGAAAACGGTTCCATTCATCGATCTCTCGCTCTAGAAAAGCACCGCGATAAAATAACATTACTTTGGAACGATCGAATTAACCCACTGGCTTTGGTTTCAATGCCCGGAGGTCATATGTAAAATGAGTAGCGAGGCTCACATGTAATGTTTTCGAAAGACGTGATGGCGCGGCCAACCTCCTGTCATTGATCGTTATGAGTAACCAGTTATTTTAGTATTGAGTAACTCGATGGTACGTTATCTAAAAATATTTCGACACCCATTTCGAGTCAGCAGCACGTTGAAAAGTGATTGACCACGAAGCTTCGGTATGTTGATCAAAATAAAAACATTTTTACAAACGAATGTTACCTGTATTTTGCAAGTTGCAAGTATTGTAAGTTAACATTTTTTTCGTTTAAATCGTTTTTTCATAAGTTTATAATTTTCGAAATTGTAGATATATACAAATTCAAATAACTGTATGTGGATTTTTATGAAACCAAAAACGGTCAACGAATTATAAAAATAAATGGAAACGTCAACATTTAAGGTTCTTCAGTGCTTATATTTTTGTCTTAGCTAGCTGAAATTCAGCACTACAATTATTAATATTATATGGAACAAACTTCTTTAGATCATAATGCACGTTTGATATAAAAAGTGTTCCTCCCCCTCCTTTCCCAACACATCGAATTTGGCAAGATAAAGTAACTAGTTCAGTATCTCAATTTTCATCACAACGGGATGTTATTTTTTTAACTAATCGTATATTTTCGAAGTTTTTAATTCTTTTATTTAATTAATAAAATAACACAATTAACATAAAACGCTTTTAAATTTTGAGCCACGTCCGACTCCAACTTTTAGTCGTTGGTTATACAGGTTGTTCCTTAATGACGTGCTAATATTTCAGAATGTTATTCCTTAGATCATTTTATAAAGAAAAGTTCATATGAACATATGTCCGCAACAGCCATGGCGTACCACTTTTTTGGTAAAAAATATCATGTTCGCAGGGACGCCACTGGTGAAGTATAAAATAACTTTTCTAACTAAAATATCTAATTTTATATCCTATTACCTTATACCAATTAGTCCAAAAATTATAAAGATTTCCATAAAAAACCACCCCTTCGGTGAAAAGAGCCTTATTTTACTGATAACTCGTTAACTGTTAAAAATATAAAAAAAATTGCTCATCATAAAAAAAGAAGCTTGACTAATTGCCTAAAGAAAGTCCTCTTGTAATTTTCTTGTATATGCCATGGTTTTCGAAAAATCGGTATTGAAAAAAATTGCAAAATTTGTATTTTTATTGCGCACGAATTTTCGTTTATTTGAAATTTTTTGCGCGACCTACAGAAAAAATTGAATTGTTCGAAAACCAAACATGCTAAGAAGAAAAACCAAAATGGGTTTTAAAGGGGATATAAAATACTCTTTTTTGTTTCCATTTTTGATGGCTATTGATATCTATTAGTATACAGAAATAGCAATATAATAGAGTTACCTCCTAATTTTTTGCACTTTTAACTGTTCACAGGCCCATCAAAAATAACTGACTTTAATATAAGTTATAAATGCATTCTCTTTTAGTTCAAGGTTGTGCTTCAATGCAGAAAAAGTTAGGAATAAAAATGTTCACATTTACAAATTTACCAGCATGTTGAATTTAGCCAAATTTTGGCCAATTGTTTTTAATCATTTAATAGTTAAAAAAATGTATTAAAAAAATATCATCTAAAAATTGAATATGCAGCCTTTTTTGGATTTTTTTTTCTTTTTTGGCTAAGTTTAACATGCTGCTAAATTTGTAAATTTGAATATTTGTATTTCTAACTCTTTCTGCATCGAAGTACTACCTTGAAGTAAAAGATAATGCATTTATAACTTAGAGTCAGTTATTTTTTACGGACCTGTGAATAGTTAGATGCACAAGAAATCAAGAGATAACTATATTATATTGTTATTTTTATATACTAATAAATATCAATAGCCCTCAAAAATGGCAACACAAGAGAGTATTTTATATCCCCTTTAAAACCCATTTTGATTTTTCTTCCTAGCTTGTTTGGATTCCGAACAATTCAATTATTTCTATAGGCCGCGCGCATTAAAAATACAAATGTTGCAATTTTTGTATATATCGATTTTCTCGCAAATCATGGCATGTACAAGAAAATGACCAGAGGACTTTTTTTAGGCAATTAGTCAAGCTTTTTTTTTGAGCAATTTTTTACATCTTCAACGGTTAACGAGTTATCAGTAAAAAATGGTTTTTTTCACCGAAGGGCTGGTTTTTTTGGGTGGTTGAGCGGCATCCCCGGAACTGATTTTAGTGGTTGTGTGATATTTAATCCTCACACTAACAGTTACGGAAGGAAAATCGCAGATAACATTTTTTTGCGAGCTTCTGGTGTATTCTTTACTTTACCGACTGGACTAAATATTAAAAATAATAAAGTACTTTCTGAAATATTAAACAATAACGATTTAAAAAAATGTCAATACCCTGTATCAAAAAATTGAAGCCGTTGCGTACATATGTTCATATGATCTATTCTTCATAAAATGACCTAAGGAATCACACCCTGAAGTATTAGCACGTCATTAAGAAACACCCTGTATATTTTTATCTAAGTTAAACCAATTTTCAAAGCTGGTGTATATTCTTTTCTTCTTCTCGTTAATCTCTATTTTATAGCACTTCGGCATCATACTCTCTCGCCATTGTATCTTATTTGACTTAACATTTTTATTTGCTTTCTTACACACGTGCTGAATATCTTTTTTGTAAGTTGGTCTTATAATTAAGTGACATGTTATTTTTTTTTATTTTTTTTAAACTCGCAATTTTTTAAAAGATTCTGCTGCCAATGTGAACTAGAAATAATTTATTTAATTAAAGATTCGATAGCAGTTAGAAGTTGTTAGCTAGATTATAATCTGTAAAATATTGCTTTTGGCAGAAATTATTTGATTTAAGCACCAGACAACGGCGAATATCTCCGTAATCAGATCATAATAATTGCTGTTCAAATTTGCGAATCTCTGAAAGTTGCAAATTAACTTCATTTTACTTTAACAGCAGCAATTCTTTCTTTATTTCTGTCCGAATATTCTGATGAGCACAAGCGAGAATTTTCTGAAGAGAATAAAAATTGTCAATTAAAAAAGTAATTTCTCCAGAGTTATTAGAAAAATTTAATAATTAAGCGAAATCTAGTTTAAAATAAATACAGCGTTTTTAGTCGCTCAAATTGAAGTCAGCGAATAAATTCAACTTAATTTACTGCTGCTGTTGTTACATTTTTGAGTAAAACTTTTTTAATTGCATTTTAGCTTTTCTGTAAATTAATGAAAAATACATTTAATTGACATTTTGTTGAAGAGTAACTCTGATGGAGACATTTGCTATTAAAGAGACAGACAAGTGACGTGTTAAAGATCTGGGTTTGGAGACACATATTTGTGATTCTTCACTTAATGCGTTATCCTGGACTGACTCACCAACATCATATTCTCAGACATCCTGTCAATTTTTTGTTACATCAACCGGATAGAGGAAGATATAACTATTGGTGATATTGGAAATATCAGATGATAGTGTGACGTACTTTCTTCCAGTTGCCTAGCTCATAGACAAATGGAAGCGTCACTTTAACGCTGAGCTATATTACGGTTTTACTCGGTTGTCTGGAGCGCCACCTTTACGATTTTTATGTGGAATAATGGTCCCACACTAGACTCTTAACACAGCCAGTTGCAGTAGGGCTGGGATAGCTACAGTGGAGAAACGATTATGTCCAGGGGTCCGGACTGCAGATTAGATTTTCACTCACATTCAACAGTAAAACGCACATGTCGGTAAATAACAAAGTTTATTAAATAGAATAAAATTTGCAACAACAATAAAACAGTCAGGTACCAAAAATACTCCTGCGAAGTTCATTATAAATAATATCAAAAATTAAGATATGTCATTTTATTTCAATTTAATATTTGTGACATACAAAGCTAAGAGTACGAGGAACCAGACGGTGGTAAGCAAACGGTGCGAACTGTAAAAAAAATAAAATCGGTAAAAAACAGTAAGCGGTAAAAACAACAGGCGGTTCGCAAGTACCAAGCAATAGCAAGCGATTATCTACACTAATAATCATGCATAAATGAACGATCGGAGTGTAAGCGTGGACAACTTGGCAAAACTAAATAAAACTGATACCAAATAAATAAAACGGTTATCGAATTCGGTGCGGTTTGTAATATAGGTTCCATTCAGATCGAAAAATAAAACTGTTTGTGATTGGTATTAGTTTACGGCAGAGATTATTCTGCCTAGACGGTCAAACAGAAATAATCATAACGGTGGTATTTCGTTTCGGTTCAGAAATGTTAATATTACATTAATACTTCATGAAATATCTGCCAAGTGCCTCAAACCCCACAGCTAAGTGTTTTTAAATGAAATCGGTCCGGCCACGTGATATTTTGTCGTAATTAATACGGAAAATTCCTAAGTATCAAAATATCAAGATAGTTAATTTATTTACGGAATAACAAATTTCTATAAAATTATTTCAAGGGGACAGATTTTATTTTAATTCGTAAAAGTACGAAATAGTTAATGATTGGGAAGAAAACTATATTAGTTTTTGATTTTCACTTTAGTTCTTGTCAACATGATAATTGTTTCGCCACACACAGTAGCTTCTTCGGATGTTGAATAGAATAAGACGTCTGACAGTAAGGAAAATGGTTTTAGAATTGAAGTACTTGTTTCAGTAACTAAATAAAATCAACCATTCTTGTACAAAATAATGCCAGCAGAAAAAGTTGGATTTAACTGGTTAAATTACTTGATCTGTCGTCTGCTTTATAAACGGAGTAACTCTGATGGAGACATCTGTTATTAAAGAGACAGACAAGTGACGTGTTAAAGATCTGGGTTTGGAGACACATATTTGTGATTCTTCACTTAATGCGTTATCCTGAATGACTCACCAACATCATATTCTCAGACATCCTGTCAATTTTTTGTTACATCACCCGGATAGAGGAAGATACAACTATTGGTGATATTGGAAATATCAGATGATAGTGTGACGTACTTTCTTCCAGTTGCCTAGCTCATAGACAAATGGAAGCGTCACTTTAACGCTGAGCTATATTACGGTTATACTTGGTTGTCTGGAGTGCCACCTTTACAATTTTTACGTGGAATAAAGGTCCCACACTAGACTCTTACACAGCCAGTTGCAGTAGAGCCGGGATAGCTACAGTGGAGAAACGATTATGTCCAGGGGTCCGGACTGCAGATTAGATTTTCACTCACATTCGACAGTAAAACGCACATGTCGGTAAATAACAAAGTTTATTAAATAGAATAAACTTTGCAACAACAATAAAACAGTCAGGTACCAAAAATACTCCTGCGAAGTTCATTATAAATAATATCAAAAATTAAGATATGTCGTTTTATTTCAATTTAATATTTGTGACATACAAAGCTAAGAGTACGAGGAACCAGACGATGGTAAGCAAATGGTGAGAACTGTAAAAAAAATAAAATCGGTAAAAAACAGTAAGCGGTAAAAACAACAGGCGGTTCGCAAGTACCAGGCAATAGCAAGCGATTATCTACACTAATAATCATGCATAAATGAACGATCAGAGTGTAAGCGTGGAGACCTTGGCAAAACTAAATAAAACTGATACCAAATAAATAAAACGGTTATCGAATTCTGTGCGGTTTGTTATATAGGTTCCATTCAGATCGAAAAATAAAACTGTTTTTGATTGGTATTAGTTTACGGCAGAGATTATTCTGCCTAGACGGTCAAACAGAAATAATCATAACGGTGGTATTTCGTTTCGGTTCAGAAATGTTAATATTACATTAATACTTCATGAAATATCTGCCAAGTGCCTCAAACCCCACAGCTAAGTGTTTTTAAATGACGGTCCGGCCACGTGATATTTTGTCGTAATTAATACGGAAAATTCATAAGTATCAAAATATCAAGATAGTTAATTTATTTACGGAATAACAAATTTCTATAAAATTATTTCAAGGGGACAGATTTTATTTTAATTCGTAAAATTACTAAATAGTTAATAATTGGGAAGAAAACTATATTAGTTTTTG
Source organism: Stenurella melanura (assembly GCA_963583905.1). NCBI lineage: Eukaryota > Metazoa > Arthropoda > Insecta > Coleoptera > Cerambycidae > Stenurella > Stenurella melanura. The sequence continues at coordinate 135,211,078 of OY757313.1, read as the reverse complement.
ATTTTCACTTTAGTTCTTGTCAAGATGATAATTGTTTCGCCACACGCAGTGGCTTCTTCGGATGTTGAGTATTGGTATACTGGTAAATTGTCATGTTGACAAGAAATAAAGTGAAAATCAAAAACTAATATAGTTTTCTTCCCAATTATTATCGTGGATTTTCATCAAGTAACGGCCCAATCTGTTCAACGAAATAATTAAAATAAAATGAACGGAAAACTACAATTTCTACCCACTCGGTACAACGACAACCATTATTCTAACTAATTAAATAGAGAAAACGATATAAGTTAAAATAATATAAACGGAAAACAGTTTTCCTGGTATTCTCTCGAAATATCATCTATGTTTTTTCCCAAGGCGCGGGCCTACGGAAAATTCTTCGGAACATAGTTATTGGGATAAAATCTTGAAAATCTAACAGGTCCCCAATATAGCACAACTACTTATATAATTATTATTTAAAATTATCACTTTTATACACGTATTTTAGTAAAGTAATCCGATCTCTGTAAAAGTTAAAACTGTGACAAGAAACGGTGGCTATTTCAAATTGGTACTTACTGGATCGGCGGTAGAGGTATAATAAATAGTCAACTTAACTATTAGACAGGCGGAACGGAATTGATTTCAAATCTGTTTCAATGAGAATGACTTGCGCTGGCTTAGCCAACGCCCTCAGTGTCATTTTTTGCAATTTGGCCAATAATACAGGTAATCCTCTCACAGCAGGGTTTATTACATTTTCTATATGTATAAAGTAGAAATCTGCTTCACAGTTTAAACTGGCTGAATTAGGAAGAATCTATAATAAAGATTTAGAACAACTAGTATTCGTCTGGCTGATTGGATTAGTTCCATAGTGCCACATAAAAAAAAACTAATATTCGACTATAAGTGGAACAAGTAACGAAGGATAATATTTATTTAAATTGCATTTTTGGTATCGGAAAATCACTTCGTAACAATAGGAGGCAAAGCGAACAATCTCCAAAATATTGAGTTGATGTCTCCAGGGAACCAATGTGAGAGAATTTTGGGTGAGACCCAACGCCTAATTTTCAACCACACAGATGTCATGATACTGAGAGAGGTGTCTTGCAACAAATGGAAGCCAACTAGAATAATACGTCTGACAGTAAGGAAAATAGTTTTAGAATTGAAGTACTTGTTTCAGTAACTAAATAAAATCAACCATTCTTGTACAAAATAATACCAGCAGAGAAAGTTGGATTTAACTGGTTAAATTACTTGATCTCTCGTCTGCTTTATAAACGGAGATGGCAAAGAGAAGATGAAATATTTAATAAAAGGTATCCAGGAAAAATTACGCTCTAACTTTTAGGCTATATGACGAGGGATTTTGATTATATTTTTGGCCCATAGGCGAGATAGTTGTTGGAATTGCTTCGTTTTAAGGTGTTGTTGAACACCCTTAGTTTGCTTACAAAGTGAACCACTTGATTGTATAATTAACAATTACTGCTAACTTTTAGTATAACATTTGCATTAGGAAAATTGTTCGTTATGATATTCTTTGAAGAATGAGCTTTCACAGCTTTCAAAACACGCTATTTTCACTATTTCTTTACTCGAAAACAACTGCGCACAGAGGGCAATTTTTTTTTTTTTAATGGCAACTTTTTAGACATGCAAGAGCGTATTCTCTAAAGTTAAAATATAACAAGATATTTGTTTATTTATGTCGCGCATAGAAAGGTTCACGCGTAGAAAACCTCGTAAAATGGGCCAAAATTGCGATTTTTCAAAAATTCCAACGGGATATTAATTTTCAATAGATTTTTGAATTGTCTAAATGAGTTTCCTAATTATAAATGGATTTTATAAAAAATGGCACAATTGTTAATTAAGAATATAAAAAAATAGATCGTTAATTATTCAAAAAGTAATAAACGGACTTTGATTGAAAAAATAAATAAATACAAAAATATGCATATAGTTGTAAAATTATTATAAAATGATATTTTTTAATTTTGAGCAAGTTTTTCTTATAAAATTATACAATATCTAACACAGAAAAGGCAGTTTATCTGAAGCTACCACCAGCGCCCTCTATGCATTTTTGAAATTCTAACGATCTGGGAATGGGTTTTGGGTCAAGCAAGAGCAGAATACAGGAAATGATGTTCATAGTAAAAAAGATGGTTATTTACACCTATAATACCGCTTTTCCGTGGACACATTGTATATTTATCTTAAATTAAATATTTGTAAATACTAGATTAAATTGCAGAAACAAGAACCCAATGCAACATAATAATTAAATAACGACATATGCAATTATGATACGAACAATATATAAAACAAATAAAAATAAAGATAGCAAAAAAATAAGAATTATACATTATGTATAGACACCTATTTCCAAATTATGTTCTCAGTTCAATTAACGTGTGCAGTGTCCACCTATCTATACTAAATATATATTTTTTTACCTCGCTTTTAAAATTATTTAAAATCCTAATACCTCTTATTTCATTTGGGAGTTGATTATATAATCTAGGAGCTAAATATAAACAATTTCTTTAACCGATGTACTTAAAACAGAAGGGCGTTGTAAATGTTGTTGGTTTTTGTCTCGTATTATAATTTTGACTAATTTGCAACAGATAAGCTTTGTTTTTAAATTGCTAGACAGTAAATACAAGGAAGTAGTTGTTGCAGATCAAGTATTCTGGCTTCATTATATAGATCATTAGAATGGTAGGTAGTTGGTTTAGATAATATTATTTATATAATTTTTTTTAATAACTTCCAACTTTCTTATATGTTCTTTAGTTGAACCCAGGCATGCAATAATTCCATATCGCAATCTGCATCCTACCAACGTGAAGTATATAATTCTTAATGTTGGTATATCTAGTACTGGCTTTAAATACCTGAACCTATTTAATATACTTCTTACATACGCTTGAGATATAGTTGATCCATCACATGTTACGATCTATAATAACACCAAAACTTAACTGATTCTGCTTCCATAATTGTTATACCCCCTCCAATATCAATAGAAGAAAACGAGGGAAAATATTTTTTTTTACCAACCGAAGAAGGGTAGATATTTAGATTTAGTATAATTTATGATAAGTATTTTCTGACCAAACTGTTCCCTAATATTTTTTATATCCTCCTCTGCAAGTGATTTAAGATCCCGCCACGTTTCCGCGACATGTAACATAGCTGTATCGTCAGGTGCAACTTAGTATAACTAACTCCTTTTGAATTTTCATTCAGTCTATTATTGATAAAAATTGTATATAATAGAAGACCCAATACAGTACCTTGGGGAACACCGTATTGGACCGTAAGCTCTTCGCTGACTGTTTTTTTCTTCAATTTTTAATAACTTTAATATGATACTCTAAATATTGTCTCATAATATTTTCATTCACAATCTATAAGCTAAATAAGACTCTAGTATAGTGTACGCTTTCTATTTTCTGATTATAATTTTGAGTCTCGTGTCTAAACAATGTTCTTAGCCTACTACAAGTATACAAATATAAGATGAAGACGTCCGGTTTGGTTTATAAACCAAAATTCAGTGCTTTTACGTTTAGACTATCTTCTAATTCGCCCGATGCAGCTTCATGAATAACCCTTGCCAATTTAATTATCCGTCTGCATAAATTCATGGCCCTCGTGTACCTCACATTGTTCAGCTTTCAACCAGTGGCCTCTTGATCCACACGACAATGGGGTTGCAACCCTTGTAACATGTCGGTTTTATTCATGTTAATAAGGTGTATTATTCAAAGTTTCTGCTCATTACATCTACGTACAGACATGGACGGTATTATATTAATTATAGTCAAACTCAAGCCTCGTCATTGTTAAATTTCGCTGTCCAGGTATTAATCACATATCAGTTTAGAAATGCAGCATAGTTCACAATGTGTAGTGTAAATAATTACAATTCCTTGTCAGCGTAAACCTAATTAAGTTTTAGGTTGAAATTTCGAGGTAACATGAGATTTATTCTCCTTGTTTTGCGGCTATGCACCTGAATTATGACTGCAGTCACTTAATAGACAAATACTGCTTTATAAAGAAATACTGATAGGGGTGGGGTGGTGGTGTGTTTATTTATTTTTTGTTTTCCTAAGGCGTTTGGCTTGCGACCACGGAGTCCCGGGTTCGAATCCTGGCCAGGGTATGGATGTTTAGTGGCGTTTTTAATGTATTATCGATATGGTAGCAGTGGACTAGACCGCTGTTAGGTGGCACAACATGCCTTGTCGCTGTTATCTAATAATAATAATAATAATAAACTGCTTTATTTGCTGAATAACTTTACATTAATTTTAGCATTGTCAAGGTATATAAAGAACAGACATACATAGAACTCACAACAAATACATATAAAATATTTTAGAAGATACACTTAGGGCTAAAATGACAATCACACTACTTTTACAAATTTATAATAAGACAATATTAAGTTTTATAAGTTAAAATAATAAAAAAGTAAACTACTGAAAAATGAATGAATGAAGTTAAGACGCAGTAAATAATAAATATATATAATTTAAGTCTATTGATTATGGTGTATCAAATACTTTATCAAAATATTCTTCGATACTGTATGGTACTAGAGTGGTGAGTAGTTCTTTGATCTCTATTTTGAATTTGGAGAAAGATAATTCCTTTATTTTGATAAGCAATTGATAGTACATTTTTATAGCCATATACAAAAAACTTTTATGGGTTTTTTCTAGTCTATATTGGGGGAGAACTAATTCGTTACGTTTTCTAGTCTGATACTTATGGTTGATACTTTGTTTCTGAAATTGTTGTTCATTTTTTTTAATGTAGATTAGACAGTGATATATGTATAATGCCGGGAACGTTAAAATTTTTAATTCAGCAAACAGGGGCCGACAAGTAACACGTGATGTATTGTTAGTCATTACCCTAATTGCCATTTTTTGTAATAGAAATATCCTACTCCATTCAGTCGAATTTCCCCATATAAGTACACCATAAGACAATTGTGGTTGAAATAGTCCGATATATGCTATTTTAATTATTTCTATTGGAACATATGAAGCTATTTTACGTAGTAGGAATACTAGGCTTGACAATTTGTTAGCTACCATGTTGATGTGGTCTTTCTAATTTAAGCTTTTGTCTAAAATTATACCTAGAAATTTTGTGGATTGATCATCTATAGAATTTCTTAACGTAAAGCGTATATGTAATGTTTTATCTTTGTTAAGAGATAATCTATTGGCAGCGAACCAGTCATCAGCACGAGTTTGAGCTGAGGCATTAATTTCATTTAACTCTGTTATATCTGTCCCTCTACTATACAGAGTGGTGTCGTCAGCGTATTGTATGCTATTTACATTGTTCATATAATTTGAGAAATCATTCACATATATAAGAAATAGGAGTGGACATAGGATGGAACCTTGAGGCACTCCTGCACTTACTAACATAGTTGACGATCACCATTATAATCGACCACTTGCACTCTATTTTGAAGGTAGCTTATTATAAAATGAAGTGATGGACCTCTTATGCCGTAGTACGAGAGTTTTTCTTTTAAGATATTGTGACCGACGCAATCAAATTCCTTCGAGAGATCACAGAAAGTAGCGGATAATATCTCGCCTCTCTCGAAAGCATGTAATATATCTGTGACCATTTTTATATTAGCATCTATGGTGGAAAGTTGTCGTCGAAATCCAAACTGAGTTTGTGTGAACAAATTATACTTTTCTAAATATTGTACTACTCTGTTGTTAAATGCTGCCTCAATAGGTTTGGAAAACGTAGGTATAACTTCTAGCGGGCGGTAATTATTCATATCATTTACGTCGCCTTTATTTTTGTATAGGGGAGATATTTTTGAATATTTTAATTTATCAGGAAATTCACCGGATTCGAAGCATTTATTTATAATAATTGTTAGAGGTTTTAGTATTCCATTTTTGATTAATTTAAGGAGCTTATTACTTATTCCATAAATATCCTTTGCAGAACTATTCGATAAATTTGTTATTATGTTGTCGACTTCCCGTTCTGTAATAGGTCGCAGATAAAGAGTATCCTGAGTTCGAGTCTCAGCTGCGGTAGATGGCAATATCGCAGGGAATGGTTGTTGTGTTGATGTCTATGTGTACGTGTCCTGGTTGAGTGGTGTAATAGTATTAGCTAAACTCCGCCAGGACGTTAATATAATTAAGATGATTAAATACATAAAGGAAAATAAAATAAAAATATTTGACCAAAACCAAGATTTTTTTTATAGTTATGCATTTTTAACCGAATATGAAATAAAGACTAGCTCAGCCTTTATGGCGTGTGTACGGCTCAAGTTACGCCATGCTTTTAAGAACTGTTTCACTCATACACATATCAAGCGGTAAGTTATTCTAAACCTACGACTTTCCACTCATAAAACTTCTACTATTATACGTTTATCTCTTTCATTCTTTCATGTGGTTAAACTGGATAACGGGCCAACGTTTGTGCTCACTGAATTAGCATAGTCGTGCGGCGCCTTTTGACTGGTTGATCCGACACTGTTTGTCCCTCGCTTCAAATCATCTTAGACGGTACGATTCTCGTGACGCACACGCCATAAAAGCTGATACAGACTTTATTACACTTTCAGTTAAATAGTCGAAAGTATTGATTATTTAAAATATGATTTGTTTACAGTACTTTTAAGCTTCTATTTTTTTATGCAAAAATTGGATAATTGAGTATATTATGGCTAATGAATGGCATGAAGGATACAAACTAGAGTAAACATTGTCTCTTCGCCGAATTTATATCGCATCCTTTTGCAAGTATTGTTAGTTTTAGACATTTTTTATTTTATAATTCAAGTTTAACTGGAAACTTCATTAAAAATCTTTTATATGCTATTTATAATAATGAGGAGAATAAGACTGATCATTATTTTTTAAAGGACAAAATTTCCTGTGTTGGTGAATTTAAATCGTATATTTTATACAATGAAAAACGATTCTTCTTCATTAAACTAAGACCCTTTATGTAAAATGCTTTTATTTTGTTTGTTTTATTTACTAATTCAATTACTTGTTGTCCTCTGTCTTTTAAGTGTCGAATCACCAGTCAAATAATAGTTTTGTACTATATGAGTGTATGTATCTATCCGAGTAGTACATAGTCTTAGGAGAGTTCTTATAACTATGATAAACGTTTCTACAACTTACGTTATTTGTTTTAAAACTAAAAAGTTAACGGCAATTATAAAAGTATTCAAAGTTTTATATGCCACTTTTAAACGTCGTTTAATAAAGTTTTTGTGAGGATTTAGACTTTGATTTTGTTTTATTAAAGTAAATAAAACGTATGTACGAGTTCTTATATATTTTATATGTTTGGCTTAGAGTTGTATTAAAGTTTATACCACATCTTTTACGGAAGTTATTTAGTGGTTCGATTTGAAGTTGTAAAATTTGGTATACGTATTATACTCTTTTAGGTTAATGAATAGCTTAAGTGATTTTGGAAAAGTTCCAGGACCGACTTCTATTTTTTTATGTGGCTCTTACGGTCGTTAATATCACACTGTTTATTATTTTTTGATAAATGTTAGTAAACATTTAAAAAGCCTATAGACTAGTTAATAAAATAATGTCATAATATTTGATGGCACGTTTATCGTTATTCTTCAATAAATTTTCAAACGTATTTAAAGACCAAATTTGATATTCTACAAATAATACAATCCAGTTGCTAACGTCATTATTTTATTAATTTTAGCTAAATATCCCGTAGAATAGGTTGTTATTTGTTATTGTTTTGACATTCAGTGTTTCTAAAAATAATGTTAGTGAAGAGGCTTGAATTAACAAGCACAGTTTAAAAAAATATTAAACACCTATTGAGAATAACTTGAAAATGTTAAAGACAAAAATGTGCAATTTTATTTTGACGAAATAAATTAATTTAGAACTTTAAATAATTGAAAAAAAACTGTGCAAATAATTAAAACGATAACAGGTTTTCAAAATGAATGCCTCCAGTATCAATACATTTTCTAGAACGTTTTAATATGTCTTTCACTGACATATCAATCACTTCCGGGTTATTTCCTTTGTTATCACTTACAGTAATAATTTTTACTAGAAGCTGTTCTCGTGTATTGAACTCTCCAATGTACACCTCTGACTTGATATGACGCCATAAAAAATAATAAAATAATCTAGAGGTGTAAGATCAGGAGACCTCGGTGGTCAGTTTACCGGACCTCCGCGACCAATCCATCTGTTGGTGTAATGCTGGTTCAGATGATCCCGGAGCAGTACAGAAAAATAGGGTCCAGCACCATCGTGTTGAAACCACAAATCCGTAGTATTGATGCCTTCTAATAAATCTGGCAAGATATCTCTAAGAAAGTTTAAATAAACTTCACCAGTTAGCCTTTCTTCAAAAATGTGGGGTCTTATTAGATGATTATTGTAAATACCACACCACACATTAATATTAAATCTGTATTGGGAATATTTCTGAATCACTGCATACAGATTTTCGGTTGCCCAAAGATGCTGACTTCTACAGTTGTTAATTGCGTCACGTGTGACATCTATGAATAGAACTGTCGATATTGTTCTCCTAAGATCCAAAATCCACCTACAAAATGTTAAGCGGGGAACGTCGTCGCCGTCTTCTAGACGTTGAACTGTTTCAACATGAAATGGATACAAATTGTCCTTCTTTAATGTTCGCCATACGCTTGTCTTAGGTACTGCTAACTTATGACTTATTTTTCTAACAATTATGAATGGATTATTTTCCACAACCTGTAATATTTGCTCTTCTTGTGGAAAAGCTGTGGGAACATGTTCATGCTTTGTCATTGACGGAAATTGTCCATGTTCCCTACTAAATTGGCATACTGCTGAAAACGTTTTATGATCTGATACACGGCGATTTGGAAAACGCGTTTGATTCTCTGCTTTTGCAGCTCTCCCATTTCCGTCGCAGAAGCCATACACAAAAATAATATCCGCATAATCTTAATTACTAAATTGAAACGGCATCTTAAAATTCTTACTTTTAATAACTGGTTTTTGATCACATATTCTAATAATTACTAAAAGCGAACAGCAATTCTTATTTGTAAAATTACACATTTCACATGTGCCTACTTGGGATTTTTAATGCAACAATGTCATGTGTTAATCGCATCGTTTTATTACTATTTTTTATTCGTGAAATAAATGGATTGTGCTTTATTCTGGACCGAAAAAAAAACACTGAATGTCAAAACAAAAACAAATAGCAACCTCTTCTACGGGTATTTAGCTAAAATTAATAAAATAATGATGTTAGCAACTGGATTGTGTTATTTGTAGAATGTCAAATTTGGTCTTTCAATGCGTTTGAAAATTTATTGAAGAATAACCATAAATATGCCATCAAATATTATGACATTATGTTATAAAATGGTCCATAGGCTTTTTAAAAGTTTACTAACATTTACCAAAAAATAATATACAGTATGATGTTAACGACCCTAAGAGCTATATTAAAAAAATGAAGGACGGTCCTGGAACTTTTCCAAAATCACTTAAGCTATTCATTAACCTAAAAAAGTGTAATATGTGTACCAAATTTTATCTAAATATGTGCAGTCATTTAAAAAATATGGCGGATTGAAGTTCTGGTGAAAAACCATAAAACACCCCGTATCTCAAAAACGGCTCACATTCAACGGTAAGTATACCGGTGCTCTGAACTCAGTTGAGTGTGCTCTACCTTCCACTAGAGTATGTCTGTTTAAATCTGGGACACCCTGTATGTAGCCGACCATCTTGAAATTGTAAAAACAAAATTTTTTAAAATAATTTTTGTATTAAAGTTGAAGACGAAACTGGACGACCAATGCCACTTAATTTTTTCTTATTCTAGAACATCCTTAATAGTTTAGGATAGTTTTGAAACCACGTAATGTTAAAAATATAAACAAAGGTATATTTTCGGAAATAAATTTATTTCCTTCAGTTTAAATTATTTTTGAAGCGCTTTGTTTTCTGTAGAGGTAAAACAATTATATTCACAGACAATATTCATTTGCTGCTAATTTTCAACAGCGGATTGCCCACAACAGCTCATTATTATATTACATATAACGTCCAAGTGTATTGTTTATTGAGGACCAGAACAAAGTCATCATTTAGTCATATGTGTTCACATTATAACTAGAGACAGAGAAAAATTATAACAGAAAGTTTTGCAAGAGTTTTAATAAGCCGGGTGATATTTATTTCTTTGTGACTGCTATAGATGAGTTAATACGTGGTATGTATATATTTTCTTTTACTTTTATAAATGGGTTGTATTAACGTCATTACATATCACTATATGTATGTTGTTGAAACGCCGATATAAAAATAAAACAAGACTGTTTAGGGTTAGTTGTTTAACAGTGTTAAAGAAAGTATGTGAAACGGTACTACAACGTTTGGTAACAGTCTTATAGATTCCCCCCTTTGTTGATATAAACGTTTATAGACCGTTTTGGTTTTATTTGAGTTTTAGTAAAAGTTACACAGTTTAAAGCAAAGTTTTATTAACTTTTATTAAAGCATTATATAACTAGTCTGTGCTACTTGGGTAATTATCATTTCAATTTAACGATTTTAATTTTAATCCTCAACCAAATGTGTGCGTGTGTGTATACATTAGTTAACTGCATACAATATAGGAATAATATTAATGCTGACTTGCCTAGTTAGTTACAGCAATTTCCAAACATATCTCCAGTAATAATCAGCGGTACAACCAAACTATACAATAATTCGGCAAAGAGATAGGCGCCAAATCCGGGACGGCGTGACATCTGCTAATGTAGATGCAAATTAGATTCTGTTGGCTGTAAACAGATGGAGATGTAAAGCTAATCAAGATATATAAATCGGTAAACTTGCGCACCTCGTTGATATAATCAAGTCTCTAGGTAGTTTGTCTCTAAGGTGGCTTTTGTTTCACTCTAGATGTCATTAGGATGCGGGAACTGTATTTATGCTGAGGCGTGCATGGAGTTAATTATTTGTACAATGGTTATTTATGCAATAAGTTGCAAAAAGTAGATGTTCTTTTCACAAGTCGGAAATGTTGGACAACTAGTGGAAAAAGTCCTCGTTTTCGCAACGTATGGTATACAATTAATCTGTAATAAAATCGGACCACTAAATATTTTATTTTGGCACTTTGAGCTGACTAATGTTATTGTTTGATCATATTTCTAATATTAATGTGTGCATTGTGGATGTTTGACTGGCACTGTGACTACGTATACTTCGTGAAGAAAATGTTCTTGTTACTTAATTTAAAGTTTATTTGCTTCATATTATTGTCCGAAACGTTCCATTCGTTTCAGCAAACTTAAAACTCGTACTATTTATAGAAAATAGAAAATATTTCGTTGACACGTAACACAATAGTGGAATAAAATTGAGGGTCTAAATTACCATAGCAACTTTTTTGTTAGAAAAACAAAAGAAGTGTAGCAACGTTGTGGATTAAATTACTCCTTAGAGTACATGCAGTATGCAGCATGGTATGATACTGCAGTTTGTGAAATATGTTCTTTACGAATGTTTGTCCACATTAGGCTTAGAAAAGACGGAATTAACGCCTGAAAACTTAGGAATATTAGCTCCCAGGAAAACCACAAGCTTGGGAGCTCTAAGCAACAACTAATTATAGGATAATTTACAAAAGATCTTTTAGGTTGAAGTCAACAAGGACTGAAAGAGTCGAAGGACCCCTTAAGCAATCTACAAATAAGTCGATGCTAGATTATAGACCATTTTTAAAAATATGGCGGAGGAGCCGGTGATATTCAAAACTATTTTAAAGTTGTAACATACTTATACATATAAAATGTTTAAGGAATTAATAATAAAATTATCGTATAAAAGACCAGTAAAGGCTAACAACTTGAAGGTCAGGAGTTGGCAAACAAGCCTATGATAAATGAAGTATGCAGCATAGTACGATACTGCAGGAGAGACTGTGGAATATGTTTTTTGCGAATGTTTGTCTGCATTAGGCTTAGAAAAGACCGGATTAACTCCTGAAAACTTAGAAATATTAGCTCCCAGAAATATCACAAGCTTGGGAGCTCTAGGCAACAATTATAAGATGCTTTACAAAATATCTTTGGTTGAGGCAAGGAAGGGCTGAAAGAGTCGAGCGACTCCTTAAACAATCTAAAAATAAGTCAATGCTACATTATAGACCTATTTTTAAAATATGGCGGAGGATCCGGTGATATTCAAAACTATATTAAAGTTGTAACATATACATATAAGATTTTTATGAAATTAATAATAAAATTATTGTATAAAAAACCATTGCATAACAAAGCAACAACACAAGTTCACTCCTTTATAAAACTTTCTAGCACATGTTCCCAGCTATTGCTAGTATTGATACTCTGGTGGGGCTGGAACCTCTGGTGCAAAGGTGCCTCTAGAGACATAGGTTCCACATACACCAAAACTCTTGAACACAACACTAGAATACCAACACTCGACGTGCATTTTGCTAATCTCGTTAGCATCATCGGGAGATGATTAAGACGGATCAGTTTTAATCATCTCCCGATGATGATAACGTGGTTAGCGAAACGCGCTTTTCGCGAACCGCAGAATCTATATAAGTGTATTTTTAGTATCGAATACTCACATCTTTCCCAATTGTGAATTACGGTGAATGAAAGATAGATATTCGTTCCTTTGATTGCAAGCAGCGAATTTTTCGAGACACACAATGAGCTGGCTTCCAACAAAAATGTGTATAGAATTCAAACTCGAAAGTGCCTCTCCGTGCAGCTCGAGGTGGCGCACGCAACGCATGTTCTTTGTTTTTTAGTCATTTTTCAGTGACCTTTTAAATCGTTTTACGATCCGATCATTTTTTTCAAAAATTATTAAAATCTCTGTGCTGATACGCACGGAAAAGCTGATTTAGGCGTTCGGGCGTTTGACTAGCAACCCCATAATTTTGATCTTTATTCTACGAAAACACAATTACACATGCAACATTTTCTGTGTAGAATTGTGTACTCTTTAAGTTTCCTTCTACGTTTTTTTTTGTATTTTGAGTTGTTAGAAATTTATTTCAAAAAAGTTTGACGCCATATTCCGACCATGATGGTCTTAAGACCTTTTTTAATATTTTTCTACCAGCAATGAACTACCTTTTGCAGCATTTCACAAGGATTATTAAATTCAAGCTCAAAACCTCCCAACTAGGCTATCTAGTTTGTAAAACATTATGATTATTGTGAATTCTTTTCTGTATCACCAAATCTTCAATTTAATATAAGCCACTAATCATTAAAATATGTATTATTTTGTTTAACTATGTTGAACATATCAACTCAGTATTTCATAGTTAAACTAGTCAAGTGTAGTGACTGAACAAACATTTTAAAAAATTACTCATATGGGTCGAATTGAGAACCTTCTCCTTTTTAATTATTCTTTATGGAATCACTACTTTCACATTCAGAATTTCCATACAAGTTACTTAGAAAACATCGAGACGATATTTGCACTCTAGTATGTGGATATTAATGGTCTTAGAATTTTAATATTATTTGGGGCAAATGTCATAGAAAAATTTGAGGCGTTGTTCGTTTCTATCACATACGCCAAAAATTAAGCTGCTGGACTGCTAGCTTGCCATACTTATTTTCCCCTATTCACAACCTCTCACCTCCACCCCTTCAACGGAATTATTTCAAGCAGATGTCATTACAATACATTCGTGTATCAATATCGAACATCTTAATTTTATTTTATTAACCCCTTTAATAAGGTGGTGATCGGGAGGGGTGGTTGAAAATATTAGACATAAATATGAGGTATTCGCTTCTAGATATACACCATATTCCAAGATTCTGTACTCTTACCAGTTTGCTTTTCTTCTTGTCCCAGATTTACCCCTATTTAACCCCCAATTCTTCAACGGAATCGTCTCAAAATATAATCCAGTTCGAGATGTGATTATAGTACACACATACAGTGTACCAAATTTCAAGGGAATAACTCAATTATATTTTATCACCCCTTTAATAATAGAGCCGAGGTGGTGGGGAGGATAGAAAATATAAAGAAATCTGCCTTCGCTTCTAGTATATACACCAATTTCCAAATTTCTGTACTTTTATCAGCTTGCTTTACTTATTTCCCCCTATTTACCCCCCAACCGTTCATCGTATAAATTTCAAATACAATTCAGTTCCAGATGTCGTTACAATACATACGTGTATAAAATTTTAGGTCAATATCTTATCATTTTATACTGATTTATTGAAAATTGTCTTGGAGAACGGAAGTGATTACGACAATACTATTTTTGTAAAAAACATTTATAACTTTGCTTGAGATGTAATTCCTAATTTTAAGTTGTTCCTAAGCAAGACAATTAAAATTTTTCTTAAGAAAAACTGCAAACTTTCAAAGAATCCTTTTATCTCTTGTTTATAAGATTTACACAGTCGACTTGATGTTTATCTACAAATTGAACTTCACCGAGGCGTGCAAATTTCCTCTTATTTTCCGTTCATTAATGAAACCATCGAAACCGTAAATATTTGTTCGATTTTAATTTTTTTTGCTTTTAATTCGAGAGCAAATTTCTTTGGAAATATAATGAGATGGAAGTTTAAAAGTCTTCTTTTAATACACTTCCATACATGATAGTTTTGAACCCTCGCAGTATATTTACATCAGTGAAGTTTCACTTATTAGTAAAGGGGAATGAACATGAAATGGTAATATGCTGTAACATCACGTTCATACAGTAGACAATTGGGCAAGGAGGAACAACAACTCTAAAACGTTTTGAATAGCACCGGCTCCTCCGCCATATTTTTAAAAATACGATCTATTTTCAAGCATTGATTTACTTGTAGATTCTTTAAGGGGTCATTCGACTCTTTCAACCCTTGTTCTCCTCAACCTAAAAAATCTTCTGTAAATTATCCTATTATTAGTTATTGCCTAGAGCTCCCAAACTTGTGATTTTTCTGGGAGCTAATATTTCTAAGTTTTCAGGAGTTAATCCCGTCTTTTCTATGCCTAATGCGGACAAACATTCGCAAAAAACATATTCCACAGTCTCTCCTGCAGTATCATAGTGTCACGACCGCTAGTCTATGACTGTTACAATAAGGGGGCCACTTGACCTGCGAGAGGTTTTCCTAGTTGGAAGTTATCAGACACAAAATAAATTGTAAATAATATTTATTAATTAAACAATAAAAATGGTTGCAGTCAAACATCAAAGTCAGAAATACACAAATATAAAATAAACAGTAAATAATGTTTTTCTTACCAAATGCACATGTTGGGAGAGATGGGTCCCCAGATGATGGACTCCCAGAATGGACTGCCACTGCCCATTCATTCTGGGCTATTTATATGATTGATAAATGCTTGACCAGCATATTCCCTACATACGTAAAGTGCTCGGAAACTAATGACCTGATGTTATTAATTAGTAACTGTAATCTGATACTTCCTTTAATATGTTACAAATGTTTTAATACTTTATATTTTATAGATTAAAAAATAAATTATATTGAATTTAGTTTATTTATTATGGATTTAAATTCTTTAATTTATTTATAGCTGATAATATACTTTGTCAAATTTGCATAGAAAAGTAGTTATTAATTTTGATATGTGACAATACTATGCTGCATACTGCATTTATCATAGGCTTGTTTGCCAATTTCTGTCCCACAAGTTATTCCCCTTTACTGGCCTTTTATATAATAATTTTATTACAAATTTCTTGAATATCACCGGCTCCTCCGCCATATTTAAAAAAATGGTCTGTAATCTAGCATTGACTTATTTGTAGATTGTTTAAGGAGTCGTTCAACTCCTTCAGCCCTTGTTCACCACAACCTAAAAGATTTTTTGTAAATTATCCTATATTTAGTTGTTGCCTAGAGCTCCCAAGCTTGTGATTTTCCTGGAAGCTAATATTCCTAAGTCCTCAGCCTAATGCAGACAAACGTTTGCAAAGAACATATTCCGTAGTCTCCGCTGCAGTATCATACTATGCTGCATACTGCATTTATCATAGGCTTGTTTGCCAACTCCTGGCCTTCAAATTGTTAGCCTTTACTGGTCTTTTATACAATAATTTTATTATTAATTTCTCTATAATCTTATATGTATAAGTATATTACAACTTTAAAATAGCTTTGCATATCACCGGCTCCTCCGCCATATTTTAAAATTAGGTCTATAATATAGCATTGACTTATTTTTAGATTGTTTAAGAAGTCGCTCGACTCTCTCATCCCTTCCTCGCCTCAACCAAAGATATTTTGTAAATTATCCTATAATTGGTTGTTGCCTAGAGCTCCCAAGCTTGTGATTTTCTTGGGAACGAATATTCCTAAGTTTTCAGGAGTTAATTCCGTCTTTTCTAAGCCTAATGCGGACAAACGTCCGCAAAGAACATATTCCACAATTTGTCCTGCAGTATCATACTATGCTGCATACTGCATTTATCATAGGCTTGTTTGTCAACTCCTAACCCTCAAGTTGTTCACCTTTGTATATCTATCTATCTTTATTCACCGTAATTCACAATTGGGAAAGATGTGAGTATTCGATACTAAAAATACACTTATATAGATTCTGCGGTTCGCGAAAAGCGCGTTTCGCTAACCACGTTAGCATCATCGGGAGATGATTAAAACTGATCTGTCTTAATCATCTCCCGATGATGCTAACAAGATTAGCAAAATGCACGTCGAGTGTTGGTATTCTAGTGTTGTGTTCAAGAGTTTTGGTGTATGTGGAACCTACGTCTCTAGAGGCACCTTTGCACCAGAGGTTCCAGCCCCACCAGAGTATGAATACTAGCAATAGCTGGGAACATGCGCTAGAAAGTTTTATAAAGGAGTGAACTTGTGTTGTTGCTTTGTTATGCAATGTGTCCACGGCAAAGCGATATTATAGGTGTAAATAACAATTTTTTTTTTACTATGAACACAATTTTCTGCTCTTGCTTGACCCAAAACCTATTTTCAGTATGTTAGAATTTCAAAAATGTATACAGGGCACTGGTGACGGCTTAAAAATAAAATCCACTTCAAGTAATCTGCCATGTTTATGATACTCAAGAAATCTATAAGAAACAATTTTTTTTCCTGCCACATGTATTTTTCTTTTTAAGCGGTGCTCGGGGAATCTACAAAATATCCCAATTAACCAGTATGTTACTGGCAAATAACCTCTACGCCTGTGACTTTTACGTCAAAGGATCAGTTAGTGGTGGCTTTTTTTTATATGAATAAATAAGTATAAAAACTTGAAATTAAATATTTCGCCGACGTTGTGGAAAGCTAATCTGTTTCCTTTTTCAAGGCTTTTTTGAAAAATCTTTTTTGCTGTGTATGATAAATACACAGCTCTAAAAATGTTTGTTATATTCAATATCCATAGATAGTTATTATTTACATAGAACTGTTGATATAGTAAACAGTTTTTTTAGTTTTTATACAATGTTAAGTTTGTGAAGTTCTTCTTTTAACATTGGCAACCAAGTTTTTTCAAAAAAAGCCTTGAAAAAGGAAACAGATTGAATTTCCGAAACGTCGGCGAAATATTTAAGTTCAAGTTTTTTTACCTATTTGTGTTATTTATTTAAAAAAAGCAACCTCTAACTGATCCTTTGACGTAAATGGCACAGGCGTGGAGGTTATTTACCAGTAACATACTGGTTAATTGTGATATTTTGTAGATTCCCCGGGCACCGCTTAAACAGAAAAAATACATGTGGCAGGAAATCCCAAAGAATTGAAGACGAAAAAAAATAAGATAATGCCACAAACAGACAAAAAAAACTTGTTTATGTTTAATAATTATACCGTTGTTCCTAATTTTATAACCACACAAGGTGATTTAGGTAGGCCGTTCGTTAGAAGTTTTCAACTTGCAGTTGGATTAGAAACTCGACATTTCGTATATAGCCATAATCGATCTTGCCCATTCTACCTAAAATATTTTCAGTTCTCCAGCTATACAGGGTGTGACAAAGATGAAAAACTTCTAACGAACTACCTACGTAAATCACCCATATTTTTAAATTTTGATCAAATTTTTCTTATAAAGTTTTTCAACATTTTTCACGGAAATGGCAGTTACCTGAAGCGAATTTTATTTTTAAGCTGCTCCTCTATGCATTTTTAAAATGATTACGTGCTGAAAATAAGTTTTCGGTTAAGCAAGAGCAGAATATTGGTATTCCATAATTTTAGATTAAAGAGGTCGCTTATTTGATCACCTATTTTTCCACTTTCTTTAAAAAATTGGTTAAAATTGGGGCCACTAGTGCCACTATTAAATTATACTTAGATTTATTCATGGAGAATCTCTTAGTTGGCTGTAGAATACAAATCAAAAGAGGTGTAGAAACATTAATGAAATTCAGGAAATGTACGTATAACAGTTTGTTTTATTTTACTGAAATACACATTTTTCAATTTGAATGATATAAAATGCTGATCAAAATGTATTAATGAACTTTTTTTTTACTAAAAGTACATCCAGTTTCATATAATTTCAAAAAAAAATAACAGTAGGACGACTACTGTATTGACTCAGTTTTCAATATCCGGATTCGCTAACAAACTGAAGTTAAATTAAATGTACATTTTTTATTAGAATGCTGCGTTAAATTAACAAAGAGAGGTGATTGCGTATTCAGCCACACAAGGATGCTACGATCGATGTAAGCTCCTGCCTAAAAGTTAAAATTATCCTGCAAACGTATTATTGATTTGAAAAATTTATTATGCTTTATAGAAGTTGGTACATCTTAAAAACCAATAATAACTTACAAAATTTGCTATACGATCTGTAGTATAGCAACAAATTGCACTTGAATGAGTTAACTCAACGAGGAATTTTATATAAAAATATGTTTTAATGGAAGGAGTTGGTTCTTCTATCTTTATTTTTATTTATGAGACGAAGTTTATAATCAGAATTGTGTTTGCACTACTAATTTAATTGAATCTGTTTGATTGCAATTTAAATATTTCTTATTATGATCGTTTCTCGATATTTCTGTTCGCCAAGATATACGTGTCTGCAATAATTTATTTAAACTCATAAAAACTTGACGAAAGAATAATATTCTTTAAGAGCAGTCTGCAAGAGACGCAGACGCTGTAAGGGTGCAATAAGGAAAAAATGGCGATAAACCTGTAATTTTTATTATGTTTCCAAAATGTCCTTCACAACATGTTAATTTTGCACCACTCTATCACTCCAGGCTTGGCCGTCATCTTGGTAAAATGGCATCCAAGAATAAGTTTCTGTAGGTATCTCGATTAGATGGTATAGTATTTAATATTGCGCTAAATTATCTGCGATAAAGGGTTCTATACAATTTACTTCTAGGATGCACCGTTAAGGGATTAAAGATACTAATTTTACAAGAAGTAGCCTAAAAATTAAAACCCGACTATGATATTATTTGTATATGATTACATTAATGTAATCCTCTCATCTATACTTCGATTTCTATCACAATATTATTAATGTCAATTTTTATATGATTTGCCGCAATATGAAGGTCAGTGGGAGCCAAATTTTATTATTTTTTATAGCCTATATCACTCCTGATATTGAGAGGATACCAACGACACCTCGGTTTTAAAAATGAGTCCAGTGGTTTAGCCGCTATGATGCAATATATATACGCATCCATATTTATATAGACTGTCACAGTCACAACCCATCCTTTTCTACTTTGCCGTATAGGCCAATCAGTCTATACACAAATCTGATCCGATCGATCAATTCAATATCTTGTACAGTATAAAATTCTCTACAACTTTTGTCCAATGTGCTTTGTTACAGCCCACATGTTGAGTTTTAGTGTGCAAAAGCTTGCAATTCAATTTTCACCCATTTCTAGATGCCATATTAACTTGGAATTTTGCATGTGTATATGGTCCACATGACAATGCAATGTGACATTTTTTGTAGACAAATCCAAGGTGGCATTTTGAATATGGCGGACAGTTTATTGTCATTTAATATACCCACAAAAACAGAGTCTCTATAAAAAAATAGCGCCAAGTACACTTTGTCCAAAAAAATAGCTTTCATCTCTACAAAAACATAAAATAAGAAAATGTAATTCTGCAAATATATTTGAACTCAATTAAAATTGCCATATTCGTTATATATTTATAAAATAAAATTATGGAAATTTTTTTTTTCAAATTCAAAAGACTTGGCGCGTTTCACTTTTCACGTTTTCGCAGATCCTACGTATGTTGATAATTGGAAGTAATATATAATATTCCAGTCAAAGTTTGACTGAGTGGCTCTGGTGAGTCCAAACAGCCTTTTGTCTCCTAATGAAACGAGCGAAATTTTTTGTATTTGAAAAAAAAAAAAATTTCATAAACTTATGAGAGCCATGAAGGAGCCCTACGGGGACCCCATTATGGGGGCGAAGTGAGGCCTAGCGAAGCCCTATGAGGGACTCGATACAGCCCTACGGGGACCTATTCTGGGGGCGGGGGCCTGTCGAATCTGCCTCAATACTTATCGTACCTTTTGAATCCGATCATCAACGACGAAAGCCAAAGTTAGTGGAACAAGTCGCATATATATATTTTTAATTAAGAAATAAAATTCTGTGCTTTAGAGCGCAAGAAGCGTTGCTATGCACGGTTTCGATTACCCCATGGATATTGGTCTAAAATAATTCAGACTTATGCTCTGAAACTCGCGTTGTATATAACATGAGTTCATACTGATCTAATACTGAATAGAGTTGCCTAAATTAATAAATTAATGAATATACATTCGCATGCTAATGAAATGTAAATAATATCCGTTGATAATCTCAGCGCTGCGCTGTGGCGTTTCTCCCGAGCGATAACGTTACGTAATGCCACATGTCCAGTAATCTTTCAATACTTTATATAAACCAAATAAACAAAATATTTCCTGTTTACTGTTATTTTTACTGCCGCAGACCGAAGGAAAGTATTGTATTCGAAAAAAAATCACCCTCCGATATTTCCTCGGATTTTCATCTTCCGGATCATGTAGATTACGAAAATATAGGTTTTTCAATTCCGTCAGTCTGTCTGTTTGGTCTGTCTGTCTGTCTGTTGGTGCATTAACTTAAAAAATTACTTGACGGAGAACAGTCAAAATTGATGGGTAGTTGACGCTACTGCCAGCAAAGAAATAGTTACACTTTCACAGGAAAATATACAGGGTGGACCGTCTAAAGGGAATAGATAATGAAAAAATAATGTTTCGCTCAAATTTAACATTTCCTCGCTTCATGCATTCTAAACCTATTTAAAAAAATTGAAAATTCTTTAACCGTTACTATACTTCCACTCCACTATGTGGATTCCTTCTAAAAATGTGACAGATGGCAATAATATGTGGCATATTATGGTTAACTTAATTATCTAGGACATCTATTATAGTTTTATTGAAAAATATACAAGTTGGTGATCCTAAGAAATAATTTTACTATGGTGAAAATTTGTAAAAGTATTTAGCAAGCCTTCAATATTTGGGTCTTTTTATTTAATATCTGATTTTTGCTGTGATTCATACATTCCGATTATTATTCTTATGTAAATACTTGTGTAAATACCTTCACCGATTTTTCCTGTAACAATCAAGACTTATGTTTTTATCGTTTGACTTCTATAGGGAAGAATTTTCTAAGTGCATATCAACATGATGATTTTCTTCTGGAACATTGTTTTAATTCAAACGTGACAATTTATTGCGATGTTCTCAGACGACCGATTATTTTAATACAACAACAAGGACGAGTCCTTTTCGTGCATCCTATAAGGCAATTACATGCTATAATGTAGAGTAGCTCTAGAGGTGCAACTTCTTTTTCTATTGCGACCGAAGTCAGCCCATACATGGTGACATTTAGCTGGTAGCAAATCGTTTCCCATCAAGCATTAGTAATTTGGTAATGTGTTCGTAGAGAATAATACTAATGAGCAGCCTCTGAACAGACAAAGAAGACAGACTAAAACTATTCTTCTTAATGGGTTCGCAAAAGACTAGAATCTCAACTGCCACGGAATTTCACTCTGACTGTCATTATAATAGTATTAGAGAACAAATTGCCCTCCAACGTTTCTCCTAGATTCAGCAGAAGCATCTTAAGAACATAAACAGATTTTTGTATTTGTATACTATAAAGTATAGTATGAGAGCATTTTTCTTGAATTTTAATATTACAGGAAAAATGTGAAAGTGTTACTTCTAGCACCTAAACGGTTTTATTCTTTGCGGCGTATTTTGTGCAATGTAAAATGTATTGTATGCTTTAAGATGCTTTGTGTATAAAAATTAGTCGCCACTTTTCCAAGATGGCGGCCAAATGTGGGGTGTCAGAAGGATGCAAAATTAACACATGATTAGGAACAGTTTTAGGAATGCAGTAAAACATCTTCCAACTGATATTTCCAAGATATAGGAATGTTTAAGTAATACTATGATTTTTCGATATAGTTAGTTAATGAATAATTGTGACGAAGTGAATTTTTGCAGACAAAAATGTAATTTAATTTAATCATAAACTTCGCCACTTTTCCCATCTTACGGCCGAAAGATTAGAAATTGTTCTGTTTATTTTTATTTAGCCCGCGACATGTAGTTTTCTGTAGAAAAATAATGTAAGGTTCCGCAGCGATGAGAAGTTTTCTAAAATAACATTTTAATTAATTCCGATAAATTATTCCCGATGGCGTTAGTCACAGTTAAATTATTCCCCACTTGGTATTCAACACCAAGTTGGAGAGGATTTTACTTTCTGGGGGAACCAGCTAGTCAAAGAGACACAGAAACGGGAGTTGATTTCTGCGAGCCTAAAGAATTGCCACGTGAGGATCTAATATACCGTACCGCTCACCTGGAGATCACCACGTGTGTAATTCGATTAAAATATAATAGCAATGTAAATTTTAAAACATTTCTTGGTATTTCCATAAATTTCAAAATTAAATTTTATCTGTTAAATGAACTGACACGTGGGGGTTCTAAAATACCGTACCGAACGACCGCCCGCCTAGAGAGCACCCCGTGAAAGTTTACTTAACTGTGTAAAAGATAATAGCAATGTAAATTTTAAAACATTTCTTGGTATTTCCATAAATTTCAAAATTAAATTTCATCTGTTAAATGAACTGACACGTGGGGGTTCTAAAATACCGTACCGAACGACCGCCCGCCTAGAGAGCACCCCGTGAAAGTTTACTTAACTGTGCCCCGTATACCAGCAGTGTAAATTTACAATTTATTTTATTTGATACACTTCATAAATAATATTTTCATGATAAACTAGCAAATCTCTGTTAAATATTCATGGTCCGATTTGTCTATATTAGAGAAGTGTACGATAAAAATTATTTGATCCGAGATAAGCAACTGTTTCTTGCCCGGCGTTTTTATCCGCTATCACCAGATAAGAAATAAAACATTGAAACGCGTGATTAGCAATAACACTTTAAAACGATTTCGAATTTGATGTATCAGAATGTAAATATATTTTTCCGAAATACCGACGCCCATCATAGACATAACAAAATTTCTCCGTGTCAATGTTTGTTCAATCGGGGGCCCTGTTAGATTTGATCCAGATAGCTATATCCCAAATAATTTCCAAGGAAAAATGGACATAGAAGGTCTTTCGAGAGAATTATTATTTTGTCTCAGACTGTGGAGTCAAAATAATATCCGCCAAATTGGTTGGGATGATAGAAACCCGCCGTCCGTAAATTTCTGTTTTTATTAAACCGAATTTTGCTGTGTAAAACCGTTCCAAAGCCTATTATTTTAACTTAACCGTTGTTTCATAATTTATTGGGTTAAAATAATATCCGACATGTTGTCAGATTGGTAGATCTCCGTTTTCCGGCTATTTTATTATTTTATTTTGTTTTAAACTATTTCATAGATTAGCGGATTAGGATAACATCTGTTAATTTTAAATGGTTTTCAGTAATTTGTTATAGTCCGAGAGTTCAGGGGAAAATCTAGGAGATACTTTGAATGAATAAATTATATTTATATTTTGATACATAAACCTTTTCACTGTACATCTGGCAAGAAATACGTGGCGAACCTTTTTTTCCGAACCGAATGCAATTAGAGGTACTCAACTATGTGGTTTGAGGCGTTTGGCGAATCTCTCTGAACCGAACCGACACCGTCGAGATTAATTCTGGCTGTCCGTCCAGGCAGAATGATCTTTACCGAGGGAGCTGATGCCGAATCCGATTACCATTTTATTCTGTATCAGTTTTCCACAATTTCACCAAGTTCTTTACACCACATGCTGCCAATTCCTATCTGACATGTATACAGATATGATAAATCCTGTCCGAGAATAGTTGTTTACTTTTACTAAAAATTTAATTGCTTTCTGCTTTGCTACAAATTTGTTTTGTCTTAACATCCACTGCTTCCTTTCTTGCTGTTATAACCGACCGTACCGCTTATTACCGTTCTACCGCTTTGCCGCCAAGCCTACTATCATTTTGCACTTACTGCATTTACTTGGTTTTGGTGATAACCGAATTAATAAGAAAATATTAGAGTCAATAGTTTAATATCTTCTCACCGCCTGGTTCCTTGTCTTCGTAGCTTCACTTGTTTTCATAGTTTCACTTGCTTTCATAGTTTCACTTGTAAATAAACCGAAATGATATATCTTAAGTTTTACTTGTAAATTTTCATAACATGACATATCTTAAGTTTTGATATTATTTATCTGAACTCTATAAGAGTATTTTGGTACCTGACCGTTTTATTTAATTTAATAATTATTGTTTGTTGTTGAATATTTAGTATATTTTAATAAATGTTGTTATCTTCCGAAATGTACGTTTTACTGTTGGGTGTGAATGAAAATCTAATCTGCCGTCCAGACCCCTGGACATACCGTGTCTCCACTGTAGCTATCCCAGCCCTACTGCAACAGGCTGCGTTTAGGAGGCTAATGTGGGACCTTTGCCCCACGCAAAAATTGCAAAGGTGGCGCTCGAGATAACCGAATTTAACCGAAATGCAGCTCAGCGGTAAAGTGACGCTTCCGGTTGTCTATGCGCTAGGCAACCGGGAGAAAGCACGTCACATAATAATAAACTAGCGCTGTTATAAATATCATAACAAAATTTTAGTACTATTTAATTGTTACAGAATATGTAAGAAAGAACAAAAAAAAAATAAAACTTTCGATTTTTGTGCGATATCTGTCACATGACTTGGTCGGAATTAATTGTCTTCTGGCGGCATTGGCCTTTTCTTTGATGAATTCTCTCGTTTTTTGCTCAATACCACAGTGCAAGACAAATTCAGAAAAAGTATTTGAGAGACAAATTTGTAAATAAACAATATCTGAGATACCAGTCGCCTTGTATACTGGGGTAACCATAGTTTTATATGGTTTTATAGACTTTTCACTTATCTCTTCCTTATGAAGGGATGTTATTGATAATTTCTATGTATTTTTTGAAAAAATAGTATAGGATAAAATAAAATGTGTTACTAGTATCCTAAATTACTAGTACATACTGACATTAGATCCATGATAGTACATCATCATAAGCTTAAAAATTAAAAGTGAATCAGAAAATTACTTTTATAGTTTATGTAGTAATAAAAAATCAAATGTTGTAAAACTTACATTTCTTTCTTTTTACTTGCAGCCAGCATTCCTAAAAGAACCGACCAACTAGGAACATCCTACACTTCACTCTCATCTGAATTCTCGGGTAATCCCCCATTATGGATCACACATATCATCGGCACGTACCACGATGATATTTATGTGAATAACGCCAGAATATTGGTTAGCCAATCGAATATTCAGAACAATGCAAGAGATCAGGTAAGCTAAACGAGAAAATAAAAGTACATTTAAAACTGTCCAGTAGTCATAACTTATTAGGCAATTTTCATACGTAAAAAATCGAAGTAACAAAAAAAAATGACTTAAGCATTTTTGTTGATAAAGTTGAAGTGTTGAAAGTAAACTTATAGAGGTTGTTTGGTAAAGCGATAACGACCCTCAACATGGGAACTATAGGAGGTTATCTGGCATCTACATGACCAGAAGTATTTGAAAAATTAAATTAAAAAAATTGCATAGTACGTATTTTACTCGTCAAACCCTTTCATTTGATACCCATATCAAGGGGGTTGTGAAGAAAATAGTGATCTGCCATCTTTGAACGTTCGCCATATTGAATCTGGAACGATATTAGATGTATCATATGGCATTGCCACCGGACTTATACACGTGTGCAAAATTTCAAACTTCTATCTGAATTAGAACTAGTCGAAATTTTGAAAATTCCCCTTCAAACCTGTCTGTTCTTATTTTATACACACGTCCGCCATATTAGATTTAGAATGGCGTCACATTGTTCATCATATTTTACTCGTCAAACCATTTCATCTGATACCCATATCAAGGGGGTTGTGAAGAAATAGGTGATCCGCCACCTCTGGACGTCTGCCATATTGGATTCAGAACGATAATAGATATGCTATATTGCATTGTCACCGGAGTTATACGCTTGTGCAAAATTTTAAAGCTCTTACTTAATTAGAACTAGTCGAAATTGATTGCAAAATTTGTCCAAACATACTAACTTATAAAGCAAGTTAAATATAACCTTTTAAAATATGTTACGGGTTTTCCTTATATGCCGATTCTGTGCTTTTCTTTAAAATTTCCGTCATTTATGTGAGTATTGTGCACTTAGTTCAACTTTTGATATTCTTAAATATTTTGTCGCTGTCCGAAATAAATAAACAAATACACTTTAAACACAAAAATAATTAAAAACTTAATTATTGCCGACTGACATTCTTTTGTCTTTTCTTAGTAACTGATAACCTTGATTGTCTGTATGATAATATCATATAGAGCTAATAAAATAGAGAAATTTTCAAAATAACTATCACACAGACAGCTATTTTAAACTTTTAAAAAATTATGAAATTCGACGACTTAAATTTACCATTACATTTTTTTCCCCAGGTTAGGTCATCTAATTTTAATTTTAGTTATCATTTTGATATATTTTAAGTCCCTAGTAGCTGCGTAGTTTAGCGATTGCTCACCAAATGTGACTATTGAGAATGTTTAAATTCATACAAAAAGTTTAGTTTCTTTATTTTTTTAATTTTGATAATGTGTAGATAGACACATATTTATAGTATAGTTTATGTAGTCATTTGTAGTCTTAATATAATTATATTCTTAATTGTATTCATTGATGGTGTTAATGTTAAAGTTCATCAAATAATTCTTTATAATTCCCCTTCAAACCTGCCTGTTCCTATTTTATACACACATATGTGAACACTAGGGTTTCAACATCCTCGATAAATAGAAATACAGTTTATAGATTTTAGTATCCCTGTCTATATCTACTATATGAAATTGTTTGAGCTTTTTTCTGTCATAATTTAATGGCAAATTCGTAAATTTACCATGCATTAATGTATTTAAATAGTTTTTCTAGGCAATAGACATTTTTATTATTTAGTAAAATTAATTTTAGGTGACAAAAATATTTCAGAATAACAAAAGTATAAAACACCGTAGCAATCTTCACATAAGAATGGTTGATCATATAGGTGCGAAATGACTCCATATATCTCCCTGTTCAGAGTCGGCATAGCTTTACCAAACACCCTGTATAACTACTCGTATTTATTAAAGTTGAAACGTAGATCATTAGAAATCAAATTAATTATCTCTGTATTAGTTATCTCTTTTCATTTATTGCTGTATTATATTCTGCATAAAGCGGTTCTTGCCTCATTTTTTCACGATAAATGGAAATCGAAATATAGACGAAATATTTAAGTGTCTGTAAAAAGTACGAAAAAAAAACGTCGTTTCTGTTTTCCTTATAACTTCATATAGAGGAGGCGGTACCCTAGTAGCACCAATACTGCACTAATATATAATCCATATAGGGCCAATATATGAATATTGGTCCTATATAGGATCAATATTCATATATTGGTCCTACATGTTGTGCTACTAGGGTATGGGCGCATGAGTATCGAATACGTTTCGGACCAGGGTCGGATTTATATAAGGGCACTTGGGGCACGTACCCAGCGCCCACCACCTAATTGGGGCCACCGAATGTACAAACATGGTAAAAGAAAATTTGAGGAAAAAATTAAAAATTACAAATGATAGTAAAAATAACCAATGTAATGTCAAAGAGAGGAAATGTAAAGCACTTGCTTCGCATTCCGAGTGTCAAGAACATCCTTTATACCAAAAAATATTTCTAAATTAGAAAAAAATGTGTTTGTTGATGATAAAAAATTATAATAAAATGAATATTTTCAAAAAATTATTAAAGATTTTTTAATTCGCTATGAATTCACAGCCTACAAATGACCCCTAAACATAAAGGGTGAAGGCTTGCTTATTGGGTTTAATGCTCACACATTTATGTGTAGACCAGACTGTTTCAAATCCAGACCTGTTTCAAATACAGTCTATTCGCTGAAATCAGTTCAGGCGACACTACCGATAATAAAAATCCATTATACCAGACGGTAACCTTGTCTGATATTGTTTAAAATAATATGTATTTATTTACTCACACAACATCCAACAGTACAAAACCATTTATAGAATGGAAATCTAAACTAACTTAACCTAACCTAACCTAAATAAGAAGTACAAGTAGAAATTATGAAGGTGGTTCGACTGTACCACAGTAAATGAAATTTCTGGCTGCGAGGCTTATATGTCCACTGCAATGAGTTTCGTAACTGGTACAAATATTATATTATAAGTGGAAGAGACGATTTCGTATTATGTACCTCATTGTAACCACTTCTCTTCGATAGTTTTTCAAAAATTCTTCTCGAATAAATATTGTTGTATGGATTTCAGCGGTAGGTATAGTTTTCTCCATTTATTTACTGCACATAAAAAAACTCAAAGCTGTGGAGCATGTTCAAATTTGGTAGAAAATGGTACATCATAAATATAATGTGTTACTTAATACATAGAACAACATTGTTCTCATGTATAGTATGTTCTGGCATAATCAAAATAAGAAACAATCGGAAACAAGCCTCTTTTAATTAACATTTCTTAACTCCTAAAATATAGTTGCGCAAATCACTCCTAACTAGAACGTCATACCTAGGGAACAGATAATCAGAGCCGTACTTTTAATTTATCTATCAATATCGCGTAGGACGGGAAATACATCCACCAATACGTAAGATATACTATCTTGACGCAAAACAGAGTAAGATATTCTAATTTACCAGAAAAGTCGTTAAATTTCTGCCGAAAACATGATTTTTAACTCTCTATCATTTATTTTGTTTATTCTAATACTCAAAATTTTGAAGTGCGGCTCTGTAGAACCGTCTCGGCAGGTAAGAACATCGACTTTAATATTTTAATGACCAGTTTTTATCATCTTTTCACTTCCCTCGCATGCCGAAGGGAAGTATTTATAACTATAATTGATCCCTCAAGCATTTTAAGTCAGAACATATAGGGTGTTCCATTTGAAAACATTGAGTTAAGACAGTTTAAAAATATAATAATTTGAATAATCGTGGAAAACACCCTGTAGAACTAGGGTCAACTTTGTACCCCTGTATGTTTTGACTTAAAATGTTTCAGCAATCAGTTATACCTACATGTTGAAATCCACGTGACAACTTTTCTTCGACATTAATTTTTCAAAAGACCGTCGAAGAAAAGTGGTCGCTATGAGGCATAAAATTAAAAAACGTCAATTCCATTTTTAAGAAGTTCATATGCAAGGCCTTAAGATTTCATAAAAAAATATATTTTTCTATTGCACTTTTAGAGCGTCAAAAAACGAAAAATTGGCGATTTTTCAGTTTTTAAAAATTAATGATATTGAAAACATCAACTTTGCGAAAGAAAGTTGTCGAACATTTCGTGTTGGAAATCACTCAAAAAAATATTTAAAACATTGTTTGATTGTACTATTTCATTTTTTATAAACAAAATTGCTTTAAACAATATCAGAACAGGTTACCGTCTGGTAACATGGATTTTAATAATCGATAGTGTTTCCTGAACTGGTTCCAGCAAAAAAACTGCGTTCTAAATGTATTCGATACTATACACCCTTGCAACCTGCTCTAATATCTACTTGTCGAATGCATAATGAGCCTTTTTTATAAAGATTTTCCTTGTCATTGGTTGGACGTTCTTTTTAAAGGATCTTGTATAGAAAAGTTGTAATTAAAAAATATATTTTGCAGCTTCTCAAATGACGTTAAATATAGGGTATTATGAAGTCATAACAGAAATTAATTACTATTATTTTCCACCGCCCGAGATAGAAGCTTCTAATTAAAAATAATATCCATGGTGCTGTTTAATTTTAGGCTTCAGTAATTTATTGTACTGTGTTCATAAAATGTCCGTTATGTGTTGTAAATAATTATAATAGAATTTTATTTAAAAACAATAATTTAATTTGTTTAGTATGAACGTGTATATTTGAAACATTATTTAATTCAGGGAATATTAAATTCGAACCACGTTTCTATTTTGTTTGTATCGTCTGACTTTATCTGACATAAATTTCTCGGCGTCTGTAATCTTATTTTTCAATTTTCCCAGCACTATTCTGTTAACGCAGCATCTCTATACAATGGCATGTAATATTTCACCATTACATGCCCATTTAGGGGCGCTTCAAGGGTGGTTTCGTACTTTTACGACACGAATTTCACGCACCGCGCCAGATTTAAAGTGGATAACGGAGTTTCCCGAAACTTATTCTAATATAGTTCCGTAAGTGGAACGACCGGAATCTTTCTGCAAGGTTTTTTACTTTGTTTTAGGTGCTCCATAAAATTGATGAGGTTCTGGTCCCCACAACGTCTCCCAAGACAGCTGCAAATAAGATTTACAACCCCACTGCATGGGAGTTTTTGGAAAACTACGAATATCTTATTCAACATCCTCACAGGGTCCGGTATGTACCTTAAATGAATTTTTTACTAATTTTACTAACTTAATATTAAGCTTTTATACAGGGTGTCTCGAAACGATGGCGGCAAATTTTGAGAGGTTATAGAGGAAACGAGCAGTTTTTCTCTTATATCAAAGAACAAGTCTAGATACATAACGGCTATCTCTTCAATACATACCTTGTTTGCTCCCAACATAAACACATTATATAGCCATAAAAAAGGATAGATATCATAACATTCCCAATGCAACAGTGGCGGGTATGTTCAGAAGGGTAAATATTTTCATCAAAATAAATAATTGTAATTCCTGCATTACCGGTTCTTTATACAACAATGTGATGTATAGGCATTTAAAATTACAGTAAGATAATGCTTGATATATTTCGAATTTAATTAGCCTAAACTTTTAAATATACTTGTCTATTGTCACAAATGTATAAAATGTATAATCGTTCATATAGTTGAGTTGCTGTATCGAAATTTTTAAGAAACCCAAAAAATGTTTAATACTTTACCGATTTTTTTGAAACTTTATAAATATCTTCTTGGGTCCATAAATCGAAAAGTTAAGAGTTTTTTTTTGTCGGTCGAACCTCCGACGTTGTTAAATAAACAAATTTAGTTAACAATTGAATAACTTCCTGAATAATTATTCAAAATGGCTTATTTTATTATATTATTGTTACTTATATACTTTGTTCGTTATTCTATTGGAAAATAAAGACTTTTATTATTATTATTATTATTAATTTTTTTCTAGGTGGGTTTTAGGGGTCGCTGATTACGAATTTGATATCAAAGAGTCCAAAATCAAAATGGCAGTTGTGACACTAATTGTTTGGAATATTCTCTGTGAACATTCATAATTCTATCGGAAAATTTCCAGAAAAGCTTCTTAGGTCCCGAATTATTAATTTAATATGAAAAAGTCAGAATTGAAAATGGTGGATTCGAAATGGCCGAAATATCATCCATTATTTTAAATATTTTTGTAAATCTGTCATTCTAAAAAAAAAACTTTCAGAGAAACCGAATTGTTTAATAAACAAAATGTTAAATATGACCATGCTTAACGTACGTTTCAAATGTTATTGGTTTGGAGTCCAAATCAATTATTGTATTCAAAGGACGTTACTAATAAGCATCTACTCTGCGAGCGTATGGCCGGAAAATCGCTCCGTTTATTTTTTAATTTCTGGAAAACTGTTTAGAATTTTTGAATGAAATTAAATGCAAAATTAAGCCAATAAACATAACTTTCGACTGTTTTTTGTTTGAAATCGATATCTATAATTGTTTTCAGATGCGACCCCTCATAAGCACCTATCACACCAGCGTGTGGTCGGAAAATTGCTCCGTTTTTTTCGAATTTCTGGAAAACGGTTCAGAATTTTTGAATTAAATAAAATGCAAAGTTAAGCTAAAAACGTACCTTTCGACTGTTTTTTGTTTGAAGTCGATATCTATAATTGTTTTGAAATGTGACCCCTCACAAGCACCTATCCCACCGCCGTGAGGTCGGAAATTTGTTCTGTTTTTTATTTCAATATCTAGAAAATGGTTTCAAATTTTTCAATGAAATAAAATGCAAAATGAAGCCAATAAACGTACTTTTCGACTGTTTTTTGTTTGGAGCCAATACGTGTAATTGTTTTCAAATGCGACCCCTCATAAGCACCCATCCCACCAGTGTACAGCTGGAAAACCGCTCCGTTTTTTTTTTAATTTCTGGAAAACAGATTCGGTTTTTTGAGTGAAACAAAAAACAAAATGTTTCTAATGAACGCACCCTCGAGTATTCTTAATTTCTAGCAGATTTTTATCATTTGTTGTTATAGTCCAAAATCACGTTCTTTAATTATATTTACGTTCACTTTTCCAACGAAAAAATTCTTTTATATATTTTCCAGAATGTTTGGTATATGTGGAATTTTATGATTAATATATTATACTTCGTAAAAATCATGGTTTATTTGGAAATGCGCGCGGATTTTTGTATCTTAATAAATTTTTTGTTAATAAACAAATATTTTTATGAATTTTAAAATTTATGTATGTAATCAGCGACCCCCAAAACTCCCCTAAAAAAATTTCAGCCATTTTGAATAATTATTCGGGAAGTTATTCAATTGTTAACTTAATTTGTTTATTTAATAATGTCGGAGGTCGACCGACAAAAAAGGAACTCTTAACTTTTCGACTTATGGACCCAAGAAGATATTTCCAAAGATTCAAAAAAATCGGGAAAGTATTGAACATTTTTTGGGTTTTTTATAAATTTCGATACAGCGACTCGACTAATAAAAATTACATTTCTCTATTCTACCTGAAAGTTTACATATAATAAGAGGGTAAATTATACATATTCACATGGCTAAATTGTTAGTATTGAATGTTGGTCATTATAATTAATTATATTTCTGCACTGTTGAATGGCATATTTAATGAACACACCACAAATTAGACAAACCTCAAATTCAATGTCAAGATTTTCTGGTAGGGAGAATATCAAATAGCACAGACATGCATTCGTTACTAGCCAATGTAGAAGCTGGAAATTGAACTTGGTTATTGTAAGACAAAGGGATCGAATATGCTACCCACAACACCCTTTAGCTCACCGAGTTACCAAATCGACCAAATATTCACAACCACCAGATGTACAGATAGTTAGAGTATTGTAATGGATCAGATTCTTCAACTATTTTATGCCACTCGGCTTTATTATAAAATCGCTTGGTATAAAGTGATCTGAGCATATCGAGCTATTGCTGGTGATGTTAATATTTTCTTTTCCCAAAATAGAACACCATAGTTCTCTTATATTAGCATCCTTTGGAAACTTACAAAGTAATGTTAAGGTGAGTAGTTTTAATCTAAACGTTCCTAAATATGGAATAATCTTCTATATCGGATTTTGCAAACAGCAGAAGAAATAACTATCTATAAGAACTAAAAGAAAAGCTATGTGTAAAAATATTAATGAAGTCTTTGCATTCTTTCGATAACCTGAATTCTGGTTATGCTAGCAAATTAAAATCCTAAAATAAATTTGTATAATTTCTTATTTGAAAATTCTCATTCAACAACTAGCATCCACACAGTCCCCTACGGCCATGCATCTACATAACCCCCTACGGTAATAAAGATTCAGTTAGAAATGAGAACAAAGGCCTAAAATAAATTTATTTACCTACCTTGTCTTAAAAATTTTTCATTCTAGTGGATTACATTTTCATGAAATCTGTCATTCTGTTTTTGGAAATGCTTAGCCTTTGAAACGTTTTTCGCTCTTATTCTGAGCGCATCATTAAGGCACAAAGCCACTCATAAAGATGTTTCAAGCAAAACCAAGACAATTTCTATGAATCAGTATGAAAAATAATATTTGACATTGACTTATAAGAACAACAGATCTTCACCTATCTATTAGCTAACTAGTATTGGAGCCTATATACTCTATGCATGTTTAAGTTATTTTTTCTGCTGTTTGCAAAATTCTATAAAGAATTTGTTTCAATACAATTAAGCAAACAAATAATAATTCTCTTTTAAACATGGAATAATCATTGTAAACTTTTATTCCCATTAAAATAATTTTATTATTACTATTAATTATTGTGTTCTGTTTATATATTGGCACAGCAAAAACATAAATTATTTGTTTTACTATCCAGGATCTAGAAAATAGTAATAAATTAACATACTGGGCACATCATGTGTTGTGTGATAAATACATATTTGTTCTTCTGTAATTTCCATGCATGAAGTTTATCGAAGAAAATCGATAAGTATTTATTAAAATAATGACAATATTGTATCTGTTTTATATAATAATTGTTGATTAAATTTTCATAAATTTCTACGTACATAACCGCGAATTTAACAAATATAATAGGTAGAGAGCATGTAATAAACCCCTCTACCCTGATTATATCCGTGAAATGTATGTACCTCTTTCAAATGAGACCAATTTACACTATGTGCGACTATCAAGGAACACTCATTCATAAACATCGGGCCTATCTTTACGTCTATACTCACACTACCCTTGCACAGTGGGCCACGTAGACCTAGATGTATAAATCTCGTCTTATACGTGGACCGTTCTCGGAGATATGTGTGTACACTTAAAGGGATATAGTTCAAAAACTTACTCCATTTTTCTTTGTCAGGTCTGCTGCTTCACTACGATTATCTAACCTTGATGAATCGACTTTCCACTAATAAGCAAGTAAATGAAACACGCATTTTCAACGACACTTAAACTATATTTTGCAAAAGAACACGAGATTAATTGGTTTAGAAAATAGAATAACAATAATTAATACATAAATTAAAACAAAGAAAAATGCAACATAATAGTTAAACAAATAAGAAAAATGGACCGTAGTCTCGAACTTAAGCAAAAAAAATTACTTCGTTAAAGGAGAAAATGGTTTACACTCAAATTCAAACTAATTGCCAGAAGAGCCAAAAAAATACAATAGCCTTAACGAGCAGAATGTTAATTATTTCTGAAAACTAAACTTTATAAACTAGTGCAGAAAACGCCAGTTTCCGGCGATCTGATCAGAAATCTGATGACACGAAGTTAAAATCATAAAACAAAATCTTATATACACAAATAGCTGTACCCGGTGACACTAAAATTATCACGATAAAAGTAGGACGATGTCCCACCACCAGTAGCTAATCGAAAAGTGTTTTTCTATCCTAACGGGATTATCTTGGTCAATTTTTAAGTTAGTGGGCGCTATCCACCCCAAAAAAATCTAGACCACCCCTTCTTAGAGTCATCAGGCCATCCGGAAAGTGGCCTCTTCCATAGTAGAAATTATGTACCGAAATGGTACTTGTCTGGCAATTGGCTCCATCTGCAGTAAATATGGCTAAAGGCTTTCCCTAAATAATATAGAACATCCTTTTAATACAACTTAAAATATTCTATATCTAAGCTAGCTAATTATGCCCAATCGGTGAAAAAATCCTTTTTGTTTTACCAGTGGGCTTAAAAAAGGAAAAACCAACTAGTTCCTGTCTAGTTTACATTAAATGGGGATCTTTGAACCAACCACAATATTTATGGGACGACTCGCTCCCTAGCTAATTTAGGTGTTTCCTCAACTAGTGTTATTTTACCTTAATCACGTTTTCGCGTAATTGATGCCGCGATTTGTTATTTGCAAAAAACGATTTGATAAAGACGTTGACCCAGTCGGACTTTCTCATGGCTTTGGAGTCTATGAGTTTATGGAAGGCCTTTAAATGGTAATAAAACATTTCCGAATTTAGAAAATATACTACAGTGTACTTTACAGTTATGGTCGAAAAGTTTTTTGTATTTAACACGAAGCGGTTGTTAAAATTAGAAATCTAAACAATTTTGTTTTTGAAATCATCTAGTATTACACTGACACGAGTATTTTATGACAATTTAGTGTCTGTGAAGCAATGTCTCAGTTTTCTAACAATATCGCGCGCTAATGTATGAAAAATAATTTCAATTTCTTTAACCCCTACTTTACATTTGTCACAGGTATGCATATACATGTTTCATTCTAAGGGAATTATGTATTAAAAGATTATTAAAATTTAGTTGCTATTTTCACGTTATTAGAACTGTAAACAGAACCCCATCATGTCACGACTATGAAGTTTATACTTACTTATGAAACGATCGATTTACATATTTTCTAAACTGTACCATTTTATAATAACCATATTGTCACTAAGTTGTATAAGATATCACTTCTTCGCCACTAAATCACTCTGGAATCCTAAAAACACCTGTTACTATTAACGGCGGACACTTAAATAGAGATATTCGTCATTACGGTAAACGGACCCGCACCGATCAATAACGCCGTGAATAGTTCGATTAGAAAATCAGGAACTTTGGGAATGTTTACAACTAAAGTGAGTATCTCAGCGACAAACTAATACACGTTATGTATCTAGGGATAAGTTCTTTGATCGGAGGTTTTTGTCGACACACTAATTCAATCAATGTATACACAATACCGGCCGATAAATGCCAAATGAGAAGATTTCTCAAATTCTGGATATGTCTTGTACTATGGCTTTCTAAAATAGAATACTTTTTAATATCTTTTAAATTTTTTATTATGTTGATAACATGTAACATTAATAACACAGCCACACACAAAAAAAAGTTCGCTTCCACCAACGAAACCTAGTACACCCTAGGTTTTTGGGATCGCTGAATCCGAATCCGAGGTCGGTTTGTCTGCATCAGGTCGCGTTAAGGTCATTTCAAGGTCAAGTCATTAGGTTTCGACAATACATTTGAAAAAATTAGTATATAGGTTTTTTAGGTCGCTGAATCCAAATCCGAGGACGGTTTGTCGGTATCAGGTCGCGTTAAGGTCATTTCAAGGTCAAATCATTAGATTTCGACAGAGAAATTTGAAGAAAATTTTATATAGGTTTTTGAGGTCGTTGAATCCAAATCCGAGGTCAGTTTGTCGGTATCAGGTCACATGAAGGTTATTTCAAGGTTGAATGGTGGAAAAACTAACAAAAATATTCACCTGTTATTTCACGCGTAAGCAGAGGATGTATAAGATGTATAACATGTATACGATCTCGTAAAAAGCTAGATTTGTGATATATAAATATTGATTTGTACCTCAACAAGCTGATGAGCGGTTCATTCGAAAGAGAATGTGTATCTTTCGGGACAGTTGTCACCGACATCGCACTTGACGAGGTAGCAGGTAAAGACTAATTCACCGAAAAAATGCTTTACAGTAGATTTATTCTTATTTATTACATTATTCAATTACGAAATTTAAAGATGCATAAGGAATGATTTAAACATTTTTATAAATGCTTAATGAAATCAAAATGCACTTTAAA
Organism: Stenurella melanura; assembly: GCA_963583905.1. Lineage (NCBI taxonomy): Eukaryota > Metazoa > Arthropoda > Insecta > Coleoptera > Cerambycidae > Stenurella > Stenurella melanura. The sequence continues at coordinate 135,173,114 of OY757313.1, read as the reverse complement.
AAGTTTACAAAGGAACGATGTCATAAATAGGAGTAGATCTACCGTAAATATATTTTTATCTTGAAAGTGGTCTCATAAAAGGTATTGCTGAAGCTACGAGAATAGCTGTATATTGAAATCGGACACTTTGTCCAAATAAGTAATTTTCGACCAAATATTTAGAAAAGCAAAATGGTTTAGGCAGGCAAAAGAATCCATTTTTTGTATTATATGAGAATAAAGTGGACATTAGGACTACAACACCCTCGATTGCAAGATATGGACACGTTCGACAATGTGCATAGCTCGTAAAATTAAATGTGTTTGATTTGAAAAATAGACGAAGTTCACAACGTGAGAATAACTTAACGATCTAGTAAGGGAGTTGGAAGAATCGCGAAATAACAGGTGAATATATTTATCAGGTTTTCCACCATTCGACCTTGAAATGACCTTAACGCGACCTGATGCCGTCAAGCCGACCTCGGATTTGGATTCAGCGACCTCAAAAACTTACATACAAATTTTCTCAAATTCTTCTGACAAAATTAATGATTTGACCTTGAAATGACCTTAACACGACCTGATACCGACAGACCGACGTCGGATTTGGATTCAGCGACCTCAAAAACCTATATACAAATTTTTTTCAAATTTTTCTGTCTAAATCTAATTATTTGACCTTGAAATGACCTTAACGCGACTTGATACCGACAAACTGACCTCGGATTCGGATTCAGCGACCCCAAAAATCTAGGGAGTACTAGGTTTCGTTGGTGGAAGTGATTTTTCTTTTTTTTTGTGTGGATTAATCAATTAATTTATTACGTAAATCTAAATTTTTTGAACACATGTAAATGCTACTTAATTTTGCTAAGTTAACAGGTATATTATTACTATTATTCTTAGTTGTATGATGTTCCAGCAACTTCCGCCAGAGAGTCGAACAATACAATAAACAAGACGTCTTCAATACGGAGGGTGGTCACACGTTCTTTATTCCAGTTGACGAAGGATTTCAGGTAAAATGCTCTTAAATCTTAGTATTTGCAACGTTATTGATGGGGATGTTTGTATTTCAGAATGAACGTGCGTCCTCAATCGACGAAAAAATAATTGATGGCCATGTCATTCCTAAACAAGTGTTGTTTACAACTCCAACGAAGAAAGACGTCCCTTACCAGACTTTGGCTAGCAGAGACAATGTTATTCGAGTTCTCATTTCTTTCACGCAGGAGAAGAGGGGATCCACTATTCTAAGTAAGTAAAAAAATACTAATTTTTTAATTCTGTTAGATTCAGATTTTGGCAAAGTCACCATCTAAAGTAATTGCTCAGTATTCACTTAAATTTTGCGTTTATATTATACAGTGCTCGTGTAAAGGGTGGACTAAAATTGTTAATAAACATGTTACAAAGAATCGCTCGGACAGATCGATTTTTAAATAAATATCGTTATCTAATCATTAACAATAATTATTTTTTTAATCCAACGACATCCCACTCAATGGGTAAGTGTAATTTTTTTTTATTTGGATTCACTTTTCATTGTATGGGAAAGTAATCCGAAAAATTTGCTTTAAAAAATATCTTCGTTTCTGTCTTTGGGTGGTCAATTTACGTCTGTATACCAAATTTGATCTCAATTTGTATAAAAATGAGGGAATAGGAAAAATGTGACTTACAAATGGACGGATAGCGAGCATAGCGAAACCATAGGGTTCCTATGGAACCCTAAAGACAAAGAAGTATTTCGAAAAGATGCAAGAATACTTGTTATTATACTCTTCGCAAACGCAAGACAAATAATATATTGCTTTCCATCGGCACATTTTTAAAACCGGTAATATTGCTTGCAGAAAAAAATTTTCGTATCACTGTGTTTATGATCGAACTTTTACACAATAGTTGTAATATCTCTGAAACTAAAGACTTTTGGATAATACACATTTGGATTCATAATATAGTTAATTGCCTCTAGTATCACGGGTTTAAAGGTATACCTCTTATTACCCATAACCCTCTATATTCAGAGCGACATTTTAACATATGATGACGTGTAAAAATTTTATACTTCAAAAGTCGGAAATTTAGAAGTGTGAAAGTAAATATCAAATTTTGGTAATTAAATAATATTATAAGGTGCCAATAAATACCAATCTATATAAGACAGAAATTAAATAACAGTTAAATTTGTCCTGGAAAAAAAAACGCGAAATATCTTAGACAGCAGCGATTTAAGGAGAAAATATGATTTGAATGCCAACATATTTTTTAGACAAAGTGAATTATATAAAAAATAAATCTCCTAGCTTTTTATCGTAGCACGGGATGAAAAATCTAGACAAGACGTTGCAAACAATTTTTCATAGCTATTCGCTTTGAGACTGTCCTTTTCCTTCCAGCTATATTAAATTGGTTCCTATGTATACTGGGCGAGTAGAAGTCAGCCAATACTATTGGCTTTGCAAGAACATTGCATTTCTTTTTACATTCATGGAAACGCACTATATGAAGCTCCTTATATGTCATCTATTTCGAGTTTAATCAAAGAAATTGTAAGGTTATTCGTCGATATCTAATTGTGCATAGTTGACTACATATTTATAGGGCACATAAAAAACTCAAAGCTGCCGACCGAGCTAATATAAGAGGAGACCGGGGCATGCTTTATCCTCTAGACTATAATAAATGACAAATATAATATATTACTTAATATATAAAACATCATTACTCTTATGTAAAATATGTTCTTGCATAGTTAATCTGAAAGAAATAAATGGAAACACGCCTCTTTTTTATTATTATTTATTACGATATAGTTATGCGAGTCACCCCTAACTAGAACGTCATACCCAGGGAACAGATAAGCAGAGCCGTACTGTGAATTTTATCTCTATATGTCGCGAAGGACGGACAATGCGTTCACCAATACATAAGATATTTCTATCTTGACGCAAAACAGAGTCATGTCTTTTAATGTACCAGAAACGTCATTAAATTTCAGCCAATGTCAGGATTTTTATATCTCCAGTATTATTTTGTTCATTCTAATACGCAAAAAATTTGAAGTACGGCTTTGTAGTACCTTGTTAACGCTACCTTTGATGTTTTGGTGGCCGGTTTTTGTGATCTTTTTTATGTGCCTGATAAATCTGTAGTCAACTATATATAATTATTTGAAAGTCCCGAAATACACATATTTTTTATGACAAATTCGCATATTATTTATAAAATACCCAATCGGGGCACGCAGTAACCTAAGTGGATGGCCACGTCGGCGCACCACACAACGCATATCGCCCACCGCACAGCGCCTAGCCTGATCTGGCAATTTTATTAAAATCAGCTTGTTTTTTTTTTCTCCTTTGTTGCAAATAGGGATTCACAAACACAGTATGGCCCGTACTGAAGGCTGTGCGATGTGCGAAGCTCAAGTTGTTGATTTGGTCACTCTCAATTAAAATAATTGTTTTATTTAATTTAACTGTGCAATGTGTGATTTTATTTCATTTCAGTATGCAATATGCAATGTGCGATGTGCGGTGCGATGTGCGCAGTGCGCTGCGCTGACGTGGCCACTGGCCATGCACTATCTCTAATATTGTTTATTACTTTTATTTTTTTGATATTGACAGCTATTTAATACCAATGCAAGTTTTACTGACCAATAATTAAAGAAATACATTTGTAGCCATGAAAATCATATAAGTAAAATGCATTAAATATATTCCAAATTAGTTGGTGACTAAAGTTACACTCATATTCTTTGAGCGACTTGTAAAGTTAAGATTGCCTCCAAATAAAATTAGAAAGGAGTTCCCAAATCAGAATATCATTTGCATGCTTTCAACGTTCATAAGCAGATTTTCTCTTTTCAAACGTCAAGTAAGATATGTTTTTTCCATTGGTGTATAAGTGAGCTGTTCATAATGCAAGTGGAAAATGGCAGATACTTTCGTTGAAATGCATAACCAATTATTCATATTCCTGAAAATGGCCTGTTGCGGTGACTTCACAATGTTATAAGTATTTCACGCTGAATCCGATTTTCTAATAATCAGAGCTTTTCAGCTATTTGTATGAGGACGTAAGCGATTCGTATTAATGTTACATAACTTCCTTTATAAGTGATTATAATCAGTAGCGGACTTGTAGATTTGTAATAACAAATGAGCTACCTCAGCACTAGTTAATTTTAGACCAATGGTTCGTAAAAAGCGTAATTATTTTTTTCTAGGACAACCACGAAAGATGTTCATTTAACATACGTAAGGCCAATTATACACAACTACGTTTTGTACAGAATTTTGTTTCGCATCGGTTGCTAAGCAAGTTGCTAGGCAACAAATGAAATATGAAATATTTCGCGTTCGGGCCACTGTAAACTGAAGGGTCTGTACCCCTTACTCTTTGCGATTTTGCAGCCACAGCAAATTCTTCCGTCGGCGTTTTTTCTGATCCGTACCCATACCGATCGAAACTGGAGGAAATTCCACATCGTTAAACATATATTTCAAATAAAATAAAATCCTTTATTACCTTTTTTGCCATATACATGAGATATGAATAAGGTTCGCCACATAAAGGTGTTAAACCACCTTACGTACTAGAGCAAAACTAACATACATAAATTATGAAAAAATTATTCAAGGGAACATTGACTACTTGACTTGACCTACATTGATTAGATAAAACTTTAAGACATAGGCTGAGATATAAAGGGACAAAAACAAAAAACAACAATTTTAAAACTATGAAAACAATTTAAGTATTCTAGAGCTACTTTTAGGTTATCGATACTAACAAAAGAATATTAAAAAAGATAAAAATTGATTCAGGTCATAAAAGCAGTGCCGTAACAAGATTTTCAATTTATTTTTGAAGCTGATGGTGGATCGTTATTTTTTAGCTTTGTGGGAAGCATATTATAATATGAGGCATGATAGGGTGATTTTTTACGGTAGGTGTGAAAAAACTTGTCTACATAAATATTCTTTTTTTCCTATTGAGTATTGGTGAATGTCACTATACTTTGTGAGATCAGCCCGTTTGCCGTGTATAAAAAGCTTGAAGTCAATCTACAAGATTGTGTGTATGACAGATTTCATCGAGGTATTCTGTGAGGCCTGGGATAATTGCAATAGACCGATTATAGCGATCTTGCGAATTGTCAAAAATGTCAGTTTTGGTCCACTCATACCGAGCTGAATTTTCAATTTCACCTGTGCAATATACGATGCCGGCAAAATGCCAATGTCTGTTCTTCCTTAAAAATATCACGCAGCCTTCCATCCGATGAATTTATATAGTTATAAATGTTTAAATATTTGATGTTTTGGCCTCTGCAATAAAATTATTTGAAATTTAAGTCGATAATTCACGGTAGCCAATCTTGTTTAGCGGCGGCTTCCATTTCAGATTCCTCGCTTCGGGTCCCGTACCAGAGCACTTTCCTTTAATTTCTTTACAACTATTTCGCAGATATTTCTGATTGTAAAATTACCTCGCATGTATTTCTACGCGACTAACCTTTAAACATAAAATTTAACCATTGCCTCGGCGATAACATTTTTTAGTTTCTTTTTAACTTTCTCGCCGATATCTTTTATTTTATAACATTTTATAACCTTTAAGAATTGTAAAATTCGAACATTTAGCCTCTCTTCTCGACGATATATGTCATCAGGTTGTTTCTGTCAACAGTTTTGTAAGCAACGGATGATTTCGTAGTTGTTTCCTATAAATATATATTAATTAATATAGAAAAAGTGTAGTATGCAGTTCGCTCAAAATTGCTCATTTTGTACTTGTTGAACAATATACTATTATTGTATTTTACGTTGTTTGAGTTTTGTTGTATAAATGGCTTAGAAGAATATTTGAAAGGACAGCGGACAAACTTAGCTGCGGCCCTGATCTTGGCAAGCATTCGTAAGAAATTGTACAAAACGAATTCATCCTTCCTGTGTGGGACAATCTACAACAAATAAGAGACGTTAATGATATATAATATAAAAGACTGTACATATTTTTAACACAAAAGAAGAACCCATTATATTGTATGGAGAACAAAAAACATAAATTTTAAAACTATGAAAACAATTAAAATATTCTAGAGCTACTTTTAAGTTATCGATACTAACAAAAGAATATTAAAAAAAATACGAATTCATTCAGGTCATAAAAGCAGTGCCGTAATAAGATCTTAAATTTATTTTTGAAGCTGATGATTTATCGTTATTTCGTAGCTCTGTGGTAAACATATTATAATATGAGGTTCCTGCATGATAGGGTGATTTTTTATGGTAGGTGTGAAAAAACTTAAACGTCTACATAAATATTATTTTTTTCCTGTTGAGTATTGGTGAATGTCACTAAACTTTGTGAGATCAACTCGTTTGTCGTGTATAAAAAGCGTTAGTTTTAGGATGTAAATTCCTGTTATCATAAGTATATTTCTCGATATGAAAGTTAATCTACAAGATTGTGTGTATGACAGATTTTATCAAGGTATTCTGTCAGATTTTCCGGTTTTAACCGTTTTAACTTTCTTGCCTGGGCTAATTGCAATAGAGTGATTATAGTGATCTTGCGAATTGTCAAAAATGTCAGTTTTGGTCCACTCGTACCGAGCTGAATTTTTAATTTCACCTGTACAATATACGATGCCGACAAATTGCCAATATCTGTTCTTCCATAAAAATATCATGCATCCTTTCAGCCGATGTATTTATTTAGTTATAAATGTTTAAAAATTTGATGTTTTGGCTTCTGCGATGAAATTATTTGAAATTTAAGTCGATAATTCGCGGCAGCCCATCCTGGGCGATAACATTTTTTAGTTTCTTTTTAACTTTCTTGCCGATATCTTTTATTTTATAACATTTTATAACCTTTAAGAATTGTAAAAAATTTCGAACATTTAGACTCTCTTTTCGACGATAAATATCATCAGTTTGTTTCTGTCAACAGTTTTGTACTTGTTCAGCATTATACTATTATTGTATTTTACGTTGTTTGAGTTTTGTTGTATAAATGGCTTAGAAGAATATTTGAAAGGACAACGGACAAACTTAGCTACGACCCTGATTATAAGTATCTTGGCAAGCATTCGTAAGAAATTGTACAAAACGAATTCATCCTTCCTGTGTGGGACAATCTACAACAAATAAGAGACGTTAATGATATCTAATATAAAAGAGGATTCTGTACATATTTGTTACACAAAAGAAGAACCCATTATACTGTATGGAGACTGGTGGTCATTAAATGTCACGCTATATACTCATATTCTAATGTGATTTACATCTGTGGAGAAGACAGAAAGAAGTGTAATATTTCTGGAAATAAAAGATGAATTGACCTACATTTTTATGGGTTTTAAATCTCTTATATTTGTTTTTATAGTACAATAAAGAAACTGCTATATAAGGAGAGGAAAGACTACTTTAACGTCTAGATTTCCCATTCAAATCTCTTTAAATCTTGGGACTATATTTGTACTCCAGTATGTGGAAATGATTGCTTATAAAATATTAATACTATGATATTTTAGATCATGTCTCAAAATCCGATTAAACGATATGCCACTTCAATACCTTTTCGACCGGCTGACTGACCGACGTTTAATGGGGCTGATGACAAAAAATTTTGTTGAAAACATTGTTCTCGTACACGCTAAACACAAACATTCTCTTTCTGCATTTAACTGTGTAAAAAAAGTATACACATCCATAAAAGAAATCAGGAAAATTACTAAAATATGATACTTAAAACTTAATTCAAAGGTTTTGTTTCTAAATCAACATGAAAACAATTGAATTTTGACATTGTTAGTAATATCGAATTGAAATTACTGTTATTATACTCTTCGCAAATACAAAACGAAGAGTATATTGCATTCGGTCGGCACATTTCTAAAACCCATATATCGCCCATAGAGAAAAATAATTTATATCACTGTGTTGGTGATCGACTTTTGAAGTGTCCGTCCGTCTGTCTGTCCGTCCGGCACGTTTCTTGTAAGCACGATAACTTAAGAATGAAAAGTCCGATTGTATTGAAATTTGGAAGGTAAGTTAGTGTTACCTAGAGGAAGAACCCTATTGAACAAGATCGATCATAAATAAGAAAGTTATTAATTTTTTATATTTTGTAATTAAACAAATAATGTCTAAAACTAATATAATTAACACAAAAAAAACTGCGAAGAGTATCCTATAGAATGTGCAACAATTATATTAAAAGTGCAGTAAGTTGGCAAAGAGTATAATGTTTACTCTAGTTTGTGGTTGTGTTTTATGCCATAGAAGTATAGATTTACACAATGTAATCTAACAAAATTATATTATAAGGTGTGCGGAAAAAATAGTAAAGCACCCAAACTTTTATATATCATCAAAATAGGCCGGTGCCATCAGACCAAATGTTTGCAAAATTGGCAAAAATTATGGGCGAAAGTGGAAGTTTTGAGAAAGAGAGAAACGTTTTTAAACCCAAAACCACATGAAATGGAGAAGATACAAATGTAGTACTAGCCCGTGTCTATATAGATCTTCATAGTCAGTTAGCGGCAGAGACGGATATTTTATATTCTTCAATTCGAAGAATTCTGAAAGGCGATAATCTGCGACTATATATAACACATTTACATCAGAGGTTTGCTTCCTGGAGATTACGAAAGACGTATACATTTTGTAGCATGGCTGGTAGTTGCTCAATGACTATCTTAGACCGTATACCATGTGGTCAGATGATTTTTGTTTCCATAATAATAGAATTGTCAATCGACATAACTGTCATTATTGGTCTCAGGATAATTCTCACTGGCTTTAAGCAACCAATTTCCACAATGTATGGGGAATTAATGTATGTTGAGGATTTTGAACGGAAAAATTGTAAGATCAAAATCGAACATGTGAGGTAATAATTAATGAAACATACTCTTTATAGAATTTTGCAAACAGCGGGAAAAAAAACTGTCGAATTAAAATAAAAACTATATGTAAAAATTATTAATGAAATATTTGCATTCTTTCGATAACCTGACTTCTGGTTATGCTAGCAAATCAAAATCCTAAAATAAATTTGTCCAATTTGTTATTTGACATTCTCATTATAACACTAGCATCCAACATAGTCCCCTACGGCTAAGAAGATTAAACTAGTATCTACATGACCCCCTACGGTATGAAGATTCAGTTAAAAATGAGAACAAAGGCCTAAAATGGATTTATTTACCTAACTTGTTTTAAAAAAATTTTAATTCATTTTAAGACAAGGTAGGTAAATAAATCCATATTAGGCAAGCAAACAATAAATAATTGATGTTTTTATTTTTTTAACTGTTAGTTTTCTTTAGTGTTAGTATTTTTCTCTATTATTGTATATGCCTTGGTTTTCGAGAAAACGATATTGACAAACATTGCAAAATTTGTATTTTTAATGCGCGCGAATTTTCGTTTATTTGAAATTTTATGCGCGCGGCCTGCAGAAAAAATTGAATTGCTCGAATACCAAACATGCTAGGAAGGAAAATCAAAATGGGTTTTAAAGGGGATGTAAAATACTCTTTTGTGTTTCCATTTTTGATAGCTGTTGATATTTATTAATGTATAAAAATAACAATAAAATATAGTTATCTCTTGATTTTTTGTGCATCTTACTATTCACAGGCTCATAAAAAATAACTGACTATAATGTAAGATATAAATTCATTATCTTTTAGTTCAAGGTAGTACTTTAATGCAGGAAAAGATAGGAATAAAAATATTCACATTTACAAGCAGCATGTTAAAATTAGCCAAAAAAAATCCAAAAAAGGCTGCATATTCAATTTTTTAACGAGATATTTTTAATACAATTTTTTAACTATTAAATGATTAGAAACAATAGTTATATGATATATAAACTCAAAAAAAATGAGCCAAATTTTCAAGATGTTTGGGTCTTTTTTTCATTTTTAGGAAACAATAAAAAATTGGCCAAAATTTGGCTAGATTCAACATGCTGGTAAATTTGTAAATGTGAATATTTTTATTCCTAACTTTTTCTACATTGAAGTACTACCTTGAACTAAAGATAATGAATGCATTTATAACTTATATTAAAGTCAGTTATTTTTGATGGGCCTGTGAATAGTTAAAAGTGCAAAAAATCATATTATACTGTTATTTTTATATACTAATAGATATTAATAGCCATCAAAAATGGAAACACAAAAAAAGAGTATTTTATATCCCCTTTAAAACCCATTTTGATTTTTCTTCCTAGCATGTTTGGTTTTCGAGCAATTCAATTTTTTCTATAGGCCGCGCGCAAAAAAATTCAAATAAACGAAAATTCGTGCTCATTAAAAACACAAATTTTGAAAAAATTTTTCAATATCGATTTTCTCGAAAACCATGGCGTATGCAAGAAAATTACAAGAGGACTCTTTTTTAGGCAATCAGTCAAGCTTTCTTTTATATCTTCAACGGTTAACGAATTATCAGTAAAATAAAGCTTTTTTTACCGAAGGGGTGTTTTTTGGGTGGGTTGCGCGGTATCCCCAGAACTGATTTTTGTATTTTTGTCATGTATAATCCCTCCACTAACAGTTACTGAAGAAAAATCTCAGATAACATTTTTTGTTATGGAAATCTTTATAATTATTGGACTATTAGTCAGTCAAGAATATTTTACTACAATTTTGGTTTATTTTCCACATTCTTATCAAGCTAGACAATGTCTAGCAACGTCTAAGGATTCATTAGTAAAGTTGTTGCACTACATTTGAAACAAGTATTTGCTCTATGCTAAAGTTCGTTGTGTTTTAATGAGTAATTGTTTAAATTTGTTTTGTTTTTGTTTACTGCGTCACCTTGATTGTGAAACAGATCATAGTTGATGATTTAGCTCCGGCTGATACCGCTAGGGCTACCCACAGTGACCAATGACCGAAAATTGTTAATTTTACAGTTATGTTGCTGTCATGTTTGGTAACTATACTCTTTGCAAATACAAAACGAAGAGTATATTGCATTCGATTGGCACATTTCTAAAACCGGTATTATTATTCGTAGAGAAAAAAATTTCGTATCACTGTGTTGGTGATCGAATTCTGAACAACTTTCAAAATGTCCGCCCGTCACGTTTCTTGTAAGCACGATAACTCAGGAACGAAAAGTCCGATTGTATTGAAACTTAGTAGAGCAGTAAGTTAGTGTTAGCTAGAGAAAGAACCCTATTGTTTTTAAACAAAATCAATCAATAAATAAAAAATATTTTTGTTTTGTAATTGAACAAAAAACGCCTAAAACTAATATTTAATACTGCGAGGAGTATCCAATAGAATGTGCAACAATTATATAAAATGTACAGAAGTTGGCGAAGAGTATAATATTTGCTCTAGCATAATAATTTTATGTACTTTTTTATGTCTGAGAATTTTTCATATTTTGTTTTTTATGTACGTTAATATATCTATGATATTGTCAAGACGCTAGGCAGTTCTTTATTATTTCGGGTCACCATATGTGTAAAGTAAATGGGTCATTTATAGTAATTTTTTTATGCTATGATAGTCACTTAATCTGTTTCTTCTTAAAAAATTCCTTACTGGAAATATAATCCTTGTAATTTTGCTTGATCATTAAATGTTTAAACAAGTCAAAATGTATTATTAATATTTGCAAAAACGCAATTTTTGGGTTATGTTTTTAAACTGGCTTCGAAGTAGCATGAAGCTTTGCAAAACAATTAGTTATTAGTTAACTTCTCCTTTTAAGAGATTCCATTCAAATTTGTTAGGAGAAGAGAGTTCTGTAGAAAGAAATGCCAGTTAATCCTCCGTTCCTTTAAATTTGCCGATGTGTGTATGATTTGTTTATCCAGGAACTTTTTGATAATACTTTATTCTTTGCAGATTACGTCAAAAGCCACACCCTCTTGGGAGAAGGAAAGCACACCCCGGGCGTTGTTCTCGTCGAAATTGTCAAGCCTAATATTCCTGTAAAGAACGGAGTTATCCATCTTATTCATAAGCCACTTATGGTGGTCGACAGTACAGTGAAGCAGTTGTTAGAGGTAGGATTATGTCTGTTCCTTTTAATTAACTATTACATAATATAGTAGATACATACACCACCCTCGGACAAAGTAACTCTATCATTACACTCTCACCAAACATACACATATTTACAAGGCCTCCTATTTGGCGACCCTTCTAATTGGAAACTCCCTTAGTTGAAATGAACAATTATTGCTCAGTAAGGCTTATGTTGAATTTTAAATAATAGAATCGAAGAAAATAGATCAAGTTCACTGCAACATGAACCAATGCCATGATACGGTCTAATGTCTTTAAAAACATATTCGGTTTTAGTTTATATCTAGTATTTGAAAAGAAGTGATTTTTTTCATTTTTTAAACTGAAACTCTTGTTTCATTTTCAAGTCATAATTAGTGAGAAAAGTTTAAATCTAACTAGTTTTTGCTAGATATCTAATAAAATATAATAACATCCCTTATTTAGAATAAAAATGGCGGTGCTCGGTGCTCTAGGTCTGAAATAACTTGGGGAGTTTCAAGTTCATATATACAGGGTGTTGTTTAAAAAGCCGAATCTACGCCATGTGATAAGTAAAAATGTTCCTTATGTGTTCGGATGTGCATTATTTCTCATACATTTTAAAAACCAACATCCTCGGATAATTTCCGAAAACGAAAACTATTCATTACCTGCAGTCGTATAGACAAAAACGTCGGTAAAGATATTTACACAGAACCTCACTGCTTATTTGTACAGAGTGATCTCTCTAAGAAAATATTATTTAAGAAACGACATAGGAGAGTTATAATCGGTATGCAGTTATCCTTATTGCTACAAATGAAACCTAATAACTTTTGGAAAAAAAACAGTAGCCATCCGACGGAAAAAATAAATAATAAATAAAAGGTGCCAAATATGGAGATTTACGTAAAAACCACAATTCGTTAAAAGAATAGGTGTCTTCCTTGCCAATTGTGTTAACATTATGCCATTTGTGTTAACATTATGCCAAATATTATTGCCATTTGTCACATTTTTTTCATTATTTATTCTCTTTATGCGGTCTACCCTGTGTATTTTCCAGAGAAATTCTTCATCGCTGGCAGTAGGCTCCACCGCCTATCAAATTTGACTGATCTCCGTCAAATCGTTTTTTAGGTATAGCGCCAACAGACAGACAGACTGACGGAATATAAAGACTTTCATTTTCGTAATCTACCTTGTTTGAAACGTGAAAGAATCTCGGAGGGTGATTATTACCAAATTTAAATTATTGATCACTGCACTTGAGGTGCGCCTCGTCAATCAAGTTAGCATTATCAGGGATTTTAAGCATCTCCAGATGATACTATAAAAGTTACTCTTTTTAACAATTTTTACCTCACTAAATTGCCTAGGTGGGAGTCGGTAGCACATCAGATTATACATACCGCTCCATTAGAGTAAATCCTTGTTTATTGTTAAGTCACCGAGCCTTTGGTAAGAGTACATTCAAAGAATGAAACATATTCTTTATAGCATTTTGCAAACAGCGGAAAAAACTATGAGGACTAAAAGAAAAACTATATGTAAAAAATATTAATAAAATCAGAGGCATGTAGGAAGACGAGAGAATTGGCGTAAACAGCAGCGCTCAATTTTCACCTTCAGGTGACTTCGAGAGGCCATATCTCGAAAACCATGGCGCGCACCAACGTCTAATTCACTCCAAACGATTTCCTACGTCTTTCTATGTACCCTTGAATTTTTCCAGATTCTTGGTAGCTTTCGTTTGGCAGAAATGGCCCTCAAAGCTGGGTCGTGTCGCTCGAGAAGCGAAATACTCGGACCCCTCACTTTGGCGGCCGATATCTCACTTAAAAAGCTCCTGAAAAATATCGTGCCACACATCATCGCATTGAAAATTTAATTAGCAATCGATCTAGTACAAAAAAAAGGGGGTCATTTTTGTCTAGAAAAAGTTACAGCGATTTATGTAAAGAGATGTCGAAATCGCTTAAATTATGGGTTTTTTGAGGTTATGGCAAAATTCTGATGTGATAAACTTAAACAGACCTCGGATTCGGATTCAGCGACCCCAAAAACATATAGTAAACATTGTCAGATCCCCAGGCCAGAGAGAATTTTTTTTTGTGTGGCTGTGTTACTATTTCTGTATGTATATGAATAAAAAACATTATCGGTTACTCTAAAATACATGGAAAATTATTTCACGTGCTAGACTTATAATGGCAGATTTTTTATTATCACAGATCGGAACTTTTTTCCTTATTTCTGTATGAATACAGATTCTAATGCATATTTAAGCACCCTGTAAATATGAAGCACGAGCTATTTCTGTACAAGAATAGTATATATATGTGTAATGTGTATATAAACTACATATTAGTTCTTTTTATGGATATTTTTATCATCCTCATATTAAATAAAAATTGTATTCAGTGAATTGTTAAAAAAAATTTCTTGTCTACTTATAAGTTGTTGCAGTTTTTAAAAATGATTTTCTACGCCAGTAGGAAATAGACCTATTTTATTAATTATAAAATGTAATAAGAGAACTTATTTAATTTCAGCATGGAATATATATTTAGTTTATGTGTAACTTGCAAATTTGTTTTTTCGAACTATCTAAGCATGTTCTTTATTCAACCACAATGAGGTGAGGTGTTTTTAATATAAACTGTTTGCATGCTAGTGCGGTTTGTATTTTATTTCTGTAATATTGCAACAATACATGGTACATTGGGACAAGATTAACTTTATTTTTAATCTGCATGATAATTTGATAACGTAAATTAAGTTTAGTATAAAAAGTTCTGTCAAAAGTTCAGACACATGGTTATAATTAATTTTCGTACAGAGAACGCTAATTAAATTTTGAAATTATTATACCTGTAAATTCAAAAGAAAAATGCACTATAAGAGAATTGTTGGTCTTAGAATAACAATAAATAAATCAAAAAGTTTCTTACGTGACATCTTCTTAAAGAACGGATATTTTTACAGGCTCCATTTTGAAAAATAGCTGAAAAAATCTATTTCTTTTATTTATGTGTGACAGAGGAAAAATAATAGAATTGTCCCATTTTAAAGATAACTGATTTTTCAAGAAAAAAACTATATGTCACATAGTTTTATTATACCTTTAACATCTTTGGGTTGTTCTAAACAAAACACTGTTTTACCTTTATGATGTTTCACAAATTACTGTTAGTATTTCTTTGCTTAAATATAGCTAAAACCCTCCCTTTTTGTACTTCCTACTGTAATGAAGAGTTTTACTTATTGATATGAAAAAAATCAAATTGTCGATAATTTAGTCAGCTTTCAACTTTACAAAGTTAGTTCCGTTCACAATTAGCAATTTTCAAGAAATTCGCCAAAATAATCTGAAAGTCGGCTATTTCTAAAAGTACAAAACTGTTACTTTTCGAAAGTTTGTTCATTATGAACGCATAAAGGTAGAAAAAAATACCCTTTTTGTAGTTTATTATAGTACGAGCGTCCTCGACCAGGATTTTTAGCGTCATAACGACATGAAAATTCCAAACTTTTTCAGACAGTTTATACCCAAATCAAGAAAGAAATCCTTTCTGACGGGAGTTTTTAAGGTTGCTGAACTACCCCTATGTGCGATGGTTTAGTCAATAACCTGACAGCGGTACTATCACAAATGTCAAAATAGCGATTTTTTATTCTCTCGTGCCGAGTCAGATTTTTTATTTTGCCGTCGCAATTTACGACACCGACAAAATGTCAATCTTTCTTTTTCCGTAGAGACATCACATAATCCTCCACTCGACGTATTTATTTAAATATTAATGTTTGAAAATCCCATGTTTTCATCTCTTGGTCGCTAAAAGACAAACTACTTATATCGTTTGAACCAAAGTTTAGATAAGCTCTCAGTTGGCGTAGCGGCAAGAGAAATACTTCGCATGCGCAAGGTCCGGAGTTCGAATCTTACCGGAAAAAAAAAATTACTTTTTTTACATTTTCAGCCTTAATCTGTTGCTCAGATATTACCTACATACGACACCTATAATGCGAGTCTAAACTTTGATTGAAACGCTATAAGTGATTTGTCCTTTAGCGATGAAGAGCTGTCCATTTACATATAGTACACATTATGTAACGCTAGCTCTCGGTCTGGTAAGAGTGAGCGAACTTGTAAAATGTAATTATTTTTATTTTCGGTTCTCGAGAGGTACCGCTACACGTCAGTTTCCTTGACGAAATTATTGGTAGGATTTAGATATACGTAAAAAAAAATTAACGGATATATTTTGCATTGCTGTTTCCAGAAAAAACATTTTCCCTCACGTTGCAAAGCCACAATAGGGACACACACACACACACACACACACACATATAATCACCCTTACACACAGAAGGGTCGAAAGGGAGTAATAATACAGAGGCAAATCTACCTAATGTAGCGCAGGGAAGAGAGCAACCTCTTGGGTTTCAAACTTCAAACTTTGCCCCTGTGAACTTTCTTCGTATATACTTGATAATATTATTACAATCCTTCCTATCATTTGCTTATTTGTAAAACGAAAATTTAACCATTTAAAAAAATCAGTAAAGGTATTTACACAGAACTTCCCTCTTTATTTTTACAGGGCCGTCACTCTAAAAAATTATTCATTACGAAACCACACATGCGAATAGTAATCGGAAGGTATTATTACAAAGAAAATCTGATAACGTTTGGTCAAAAAAATATACAGAGCGGTCACATATTCCATAAGTAGTAAACACATATTTTAAAATATTTAAAAAAATTTTCTTTGACAAAATTTTCAAATTTTTCTCTTTAAAATTTTTTTTTTATGAAAAATTTTTTCAAAATTTTTCAGAAAAATTTCTAAATTTGTTTTATACGTTTAGAATGCCATGGAAACGTGGAAATTTTAAATTTGAACGAAAAAAAAAATTCCACCTATTTTAGAGGTAAAATTTTTTTAAAAAATGTTGGTAAAAAAATTTAAATTTTTTTTTTTTTTTGAAATACATTTAGAATGCCATGAAACGTGAAACTTTTAAATTTGAAGAAAAAAAATTTTTTTTCTTCCTATATTTTAGTGGTAAAAATTTTTTCAAAAATGATTTTTTTTTTCTGAATTAGGTTTAGCGCGTCATGAAACGTGTAAATTTTAAATTTGAGCAAAAAAAATTTTTTTTCACTATTTATTCCGTTTAGACGGTCCACCCTGTATATTTTTCAGTGAAAATTCTACCAGTTCTTCGCTGACAGTAGGGTTAAATACCTACCAAATTTGACTGCTCTCCGTTAAGTAGTTTTTTAGTAAATGCACCAACAGACAGACAGACAGACAGACAGACAGACTGACGGAATTGAAAAACCTATATTTTCGGAATCTACGTGTTCTGAAACGTCAGAATCCGAAAAAATCTCGGAGGGTGATTTTTTCTCGAATACAATACTTCCCTTCGGTATGCGAGGGAAGTAAAAGGTTTTAGCCATGTCGGTGTAACTCAGTCAAGTCACTTTTTTAACAACTAATACTGCATTTATCAAGTTTCTGCAAGGCAAAATATTTCTGCTGTTCACGGGTCGGTGTTTTTTTACATTTTAAATAAAATTCCATTAAAAATGGACGAGGTGCCATAAAAAAAATTACACAATTTTTTTTACGGACGGAAAATGCTTTTCCATCGCATTCTCAATGCCCCATAGCTTTACTTTACATATTAAAGTTCCTTATTTTCTCTTAAACTAAACATTTGCATTGATTTGTCCATATTGGGATGTCAAGAAATTTTGGTCGAGGGCTCCTGTATCATTATATTATCATCTTAACTGCCACTAATCTAGCCACTGTCCATATTTATTTGACATAAGAATCGTCTTAAAATATAAATAAAATAAAATTGTTGGAAATAATTAATATTTTAATAGATTAGGGATCATTATTTTCCATGTTTGCAAAATTACTATAAAAGTATGTGCTAACTTTGACACGAGCCAATATTATTAAAAATTATAGAAAACAGCGGTCAAAATTTGCTCGAATTTAAAGCGAATATTTTTTAATCCGATGATTATGCAATGGAAGAATTTCATGAACTGGAAACAAAACTTTCAGCTGTATTCAATAGGTGGAATAAACGCGATTGCGTAAGAAATCCCTATGACGTCATACTCTGTATACTCTCCATATGAGTTTGTGCGATTTTCCAAGCAACTGCTTTTATCAACTTTATTGCATTTATCTCAAACTTTACGAAATCTTTGATTTTGATCCACCCGAAATACATAACTTCCTATACATGTCCCAACGTAACCTTGTTTGTTGTATATACTATTAATTTCACTAGGACCACATGGACTACATTTGCTCGATAGGCAATACGGATAGAGAGGAGAGCGTTGAGAAGCCCAAAAATTTGGACTATCCCGAATTCGCTCCTCCGAACACTGTATGTTATCAATGTTATGATTATTTATTAAAGGGGTTAGCTGTATCTTGTTAGACGTAAATGCGTTGTTAGTGTATAGAGTGCCGCCGCCTCAGCCTTCCAGACAACTATTTAAAAGCTTGCTTTACTAATGGACGTAAATGTACAGCCTTCCTGTTTAATGTCTGTAGATTTGCTAATTTTAGTCGTTTGTGGGAACAAGTCTTTTATTTTCTTTGGAACAAACAATGAAAACTGTTGTAATTAGGTGTAAAAAATACTCGTTTCGTAGATTGCTGACAACTACATAAGAGCGAACGTATTTTTTTATTGACCCCTTTACCTCCTGTGAGGCGTAATACTAATGTGTAATTTTTTTCATTTTTGGCTACCCAAGCGAAATATATAAAACCGTATGTTTATACGAACTTTTTGCATAAATTAACAGCGCAGTACTATATTGGAATTTGGTCATATACGTTTAATAGAAAGTTTCTCCAAATTATTTGAAGAAAATATTGTTAACCAACAATTTTAGCAATCTAGATACCAAAGGAGACGTTATTGACCAGTGACTTTCATTTATAAAAGTGTTGTTGCTCTTAGCACGCCAATTTTTGTTTGTAAAAATATAGTAAAAAATTAACCATATTTCTTATGGGAAAAATTCTCTTGATGTAATTCAACCGCCTCCCAATGAAAAAACGTATCATTCAAAATTCTCTACAGCCATTAATTTTCCTCCAATCGCAATATTTATTTTTTTAAATAATCATCGAACTTCTGGCCACAAAACTGTCGAGACAGATTTTTGACAAAGATCGAAATATATGTTGCAGTGGGGCTGAAAACAAATTTACCATTCAAAATTCACTACAGCTTTTAATATTTGCCCAATCGCAATATATTTTGTTTCTAAATAATCATCAGACTTCTGGCTGCACAACTGCCGAGGCAGATTTTTGACAAAAATCGAAACTGAACTTACATACGTCGTTACGCTAACATTTTCAATAGTGTAAACTACACATAAATTCAATGTTATGCGGATGATACACAATTAACATGTTCTTTTGACCCAAATAATATAAGGAACACATCTGTTAACATAAATCAAGATCTAACTTCTATTGAGCGTTATTCGAATTCGCATTATTTAAAATTAAATATTAGGAAATGTGCGGTAATATGTTTTGCTAATAAAAAAAATATAAGTTTTGTCAAGCAAAATATAGAACTCAAGATATCAGATAAAGCCCTAACTGTTGTAAACAAAGTAAAAGTTTAGGTTTAACTTATGACGAAAATCTAAGATTTAAAGAACACGTTAACATATTAGTTAAAAAAGCGTATCTAGAATTAATGCTACTTTATAATAATATAAATATTATTAATTTTAAATTAGGCAAAAAGCTATGTGAATTGTTGGTGTTACCTATATTACATTATTGCAATATCGTATATTATAGCTGTTTGCTGTCTGCAAAAAATACAGAACAGTTGTTGTCGATTTGTTTACCGCATTCGGAAATACCAGCGCACTTCCTCAAAAATAAATGAACTTGGTTGGCTACGAGTGGAAAGTGTTTATAAATATTATATGTCCGTATTTACTCACCGTATCCTATGCACCTCCTCGCCGACATATCTTCGTAAAAAATTGATACCTAGGAATAACCTCGACAATTTAAATTTGAGACATATGCACAAGTTATCATTGCCAACTTATCGTCTAACCCTGTTTCGTAGATCTTTTTCTTACAACTCTGTCACAATTTATGACAACATAAATGATACCCTTAAATTTCTAAATGTTTTCGCAAAAAAAGTGAAAATTAAATTCTTTTCTATGCAGTAATTTTATCTGCATCTTACTTACGTGGCTCATTCGTTGTCTGACACTACTAAACTGATAAATGCTAATGCTAATATTGCTCATTCTTTTATTGGCGATTTCTTTTTCCACATATTTTTTTTTCTTTTTTTTTTTTCATTTATTCACAAGAATATTATACTATATCTTAATGCTTGTTGATGTGTACTTTAAGTATTATTATTATTACTACTTTTAGTTCTAGGAATTTTAATTTAAATAAGGTTAAGTTGAATAGCTTTGGCTAGACTTCGCCTTAGCGATTGGCTGTATTGTATGTACATGCTTACCTAATAAAGACTATTATTATTATTATTATTATAGTTGATCAAAATTGGTCGAATAAGCAGAAATATCTAAATAATTACATAAATTGACCAAATTACGGCTACCTTTTTCTTTTCTTAGTAGGTTTTGAGTAAATAAATAAGAATATACTCTAAAGAAGGTACCCTAAAGTTTTTCACCAGAAAATTGGCCAAAATATGGCCGAAATCAGCAAGAAGTAGAAAATATTCTCGAGTTTAGAAATGTTTACTTCCTTTATAGAATTATTTAATTTATGGCTCTACTTATTCTCAAATACATTCCTATTGGCATAAACGGTAAGCCAAAAGCCTAACATAACTTTAAAATGACAAATAAAATGACCAAAATTATTATGCCGCAGAAGATAGTTTCGAGAGCTAATAAAATTCATAATTATTAATAAATTAAACACTGCTTTTAGATGAATCAATCAATATATTATAAATACTCTACATATGTTTCGGCTTATTAGGCCTTTATCAAGAGTATTACATAGTGAATATTCACTATGTAATACTCTTGATAAAGGCCTAATAAGCCGAAACATATGTAGAGTATTTATAATATATTGATTGATTCATCTAAAAGCAGTGTTTAATTTATTAACAATTATTTTCAAGATGTTTCACAAGGTACCTACCACAAGTTCAGTTCAGTGTAATAATAAAATTCACTTTTAAGTGAACTATAGATAACTGTACCGACGTATGTAACATCAATTTCGATTTTTTTCAAAAATCTGCCTCGACAGTTTTGTAGCCAGAAATCTGACGATTATTTAGGCTGTAGAGAATTTTAAATGGCAAATTTTTTTTTCAGCCCCATGTGCGCCGCTAAATTGGTTAAGTATTGCAAATTAACAGCAAAATTCTTATTTGTTTATAAGCTTTTTTCTTTGTGACTTCCGATCTAATCGTCTGATTTGAACTTTCCAAAGCTCACTTTACTCGGGACTACATGTATTTTTAAAGATAATTGGTTCCATTACGCTTCAATATTAAATACTATTTTTACATAGCAGAAACTGGTGAATTTTTGCAAATTCTGTATTCCGTATTCAAAGTTACGTAACTATACGAATTCTTTAGTTATATTGCTCAAATTCTTTTTGCATACACCTCAATGGTCACCCGGTGTCCATTTTATCATAAGTGCAAAATTTTGCAAAATGTGACGTTTTGCAAATAAAACTAATTTGCTTATAGCTTTGGACCAAGGCACTTTTTTATCAAGATTATTGCGGTAAATTACATGGCTTGGTTAGTACTATTTATTCTTATTCAAACAGTTTTTTTCAATAAATTACATTATTTATCTATGAAAAGTAAAATTCGCAAGTAACAAAAATTGCAATAACTTTTTAATTATCAAATTTTCGTTAGATTCAAACGGCATTAGATTCGTCGGAAGAAATACTTTGATTTCATCTATTGTGGGCCATTTTTGGACCATTTTAAGCAGACATATCAACGATTTTCATTTTGGCACTGTTGAGACTTTTATTTTCGAAAAATTAGAGATGGAGGCTATTCGTCAGACTCTTTACTATCTGAAGTTACATTTTTTAAATATTTTTTCGTACGTATTACACAGAAAAAAATTATTATGAACAACTACAATTGCTCGTACAACAGTATGCATGTTCAGTGGTGGAGTTGAGTTTTAGTAACATTGTAAGGTGTATCTTGGCTTATCAGTGTTACCATCCGTTTTTTTCGATGCGATGCATTGGTATGTATTTTTAAATGTTATGTTTATTAAGTTTTTTTATATTTTTATAAGTGCACATTTGCCGGTAATCAATCAATTCCAAAAACGAAATGTCTTCTTAAGGAATTGTATAGGTTTGTTGTTTTTAATACTTTACTGAATTAAAACAATAAAATAATTTTTTCAAAAATATTTATATGTTCAGATATACATAAAAACTGTATAAAACCGACACCTTTATATACTTAAGTTCTAATTTCTTTATTGATTTCATTTTCATTTTCAGAATCAGTTTCGTACACTTCTGCATAAAACAGTCTAATTTATTTGGGTCTGTCGCTTGAGTATTGCCTTCATCATCTGTTTCTGTTTGCTCAGTAACATTCTGTATTATTATCCCATGTTCTTCATCTTTTATATCGCCTTCATCACCTAGGCATAAATAATCTTGTTTGTTTCCACAATATTTTCCCTCACAACAGCGCGCAAGCTGGTACAAAAAAATGTATTTTCTTTGCAACTGCAGTTTCTACTGCAACCTTTTTTGCATTTGCAACAAATTGCTCTTAAAACACTGTACGGTATATGCTTTTTCGGATACAATAGGCATCAATCCATTTATACTGCGTCTCGACCCCCATTCTTGAGGATCGTGATTATTTTGTCTCTTCCATTGACATATTTGAAAGTATAAAAATATTTGAGAATATAAAAGTATAACTTCGGATAATAAAGAGTCTGACATATAGCATCTATATTTATCATACACAGCAAAAGAGATTTTTTAAAAAAGCCTTGAAAAAGGAAACAGAGTAGATTTCCGAAACGTCGGCGAAATATTTAATTTCAAGTTTTTATACTTATTTGTGTTGTTTATTTAAAAAAAAAGCAACGTTTAATTGATCCTTTGACGTAAAAGTCACAGGCGTAGAGGTTATTTACCAGTAATATACTGGTTAATTGTGATACTTTGTAGATTCCCCGAGCACCGCTTAAAAAGAAAAATTACATGTGGCAGGAAGTCCCAAAGAATTGAAGAAGGAAAAAAATTAAGATAATGCCACAAATAACATTTAGACAATATATAGTGGAGCCGATTTTTACAACAATTTTTCTCTTAATTAGATAAGAAACGATCCAGCTACTAACCAAGCCATGTAATTTCCCGCAAAATCATGACAAAAAAGTGCCTTGATCCAAAGTTATAAGCAAATTAAAGTTTTTTTGCAAGACGTCACATTTTGCAAAATTTTCCACCTATGATAAAACGGCCACCGGGTGTCTATTTGGTGACTATTGAAATGTATGCAAAAAAATTTTGAGCAATCTAACTGAAAAATTCGTATAAAGTTTGCAAAAATTCGTCAGTTTTCGCTATGTAAAAATAGTATTTTTTTATTATTCAAACATAATGAAACCAATTTCCTTTAAAAGTACATGTATTTCCGAGTAAAATGAGCTTTGGAGAGTTTAAATCGGATGATTAGAACGGAAGTCATAAAGAAAAAGGCTTATAAACAATTATGAATTTTGCGGTAATTTTGCACTAACAAATTTAGCGGGTGAATTACATAAAAATTATTTTTTCCGTAATGTGGCTAATTTTTTACTATTTTTACAAAAATATCGGCGTGCTAAGAGCAACAACACATTTATTTTTTGGCCTAAAATCACTGGTCTATTATTATTTGTTTCGTAGCAGCAATAGACAACAATAGAATGTTTTTTCCATATTTGTCGACTGTGCCTACTATTAAAGGGTATTGCTAACACTAATAACAGTAATAATTGATGAATATAAAATATAGTGTATGTATACCCAAGCGAGTCTATGTTACATTAGGGTCATAAATGTGCTTCATAATTTTAGTAACTGAATCAAATCAAATATGATATAGAATACAAAAAGATAACTTTAAAACAAAACGAAATTCTATTTATAGGTATTAAAAAATAGATATATTGCTCGTTTTAAGAGTAGTAAAAGGAGCAATGGAGATGGCGCAATTTATTTTGTACTTCTTGATTAGATTAAATAAGGAAAACATGTATATAAAATTTCAAATTCTCTGGGTTGCTGGCTGCTCCCTTGTATTTTAAGAAATAACAAGCATGTGAGCCATTTGTTACATTCTATTTCTTGTTGTTTAAACTTTTCTCTAACAGAACGTGAATATTTCAAGTGTACTCGCCATTTCTCCTGGCGACAAATACGTGTCTGGGTTATTCTCTTGAGAAAACACCAATTCATTTGCAGTTTCGGCCTTTAATAATGAAGGCAATTTTCGGACGTACTCGGCCAAGCTTTCATGAAATGAAACTTAATTCAAACAGTCATCTAATTACTTAATAAACGTCTTAGTAACTAAATTTTGTTAAGACACTGATGATATATAAGGTTCAAATAGTAATAAATTATATATTTCATTTTTCTCCTTCATTGATCATAAATAATTATGTTGCTATCAGATTAGTTTACCTTAAGTTTTATTTAATATTCGTGCATCAAAATATTGACTCGCTCTCCAACAAGTACGTTCGATGATTCTTTTGCATATTAAAAAAGCAATTGCTGCATTTCCTCTATTTATCATACATATGCGATAGGCATATAGTGAGCTGTTCTTAACATCAACGCTAGTTAATTGAAAATTAATAATTTGTGTAATAAGTTTGTGATTGTAGCATTAAACCATGCAAATTAGAAAAAAGAAGAAAAAAAAATATATATGAATGTTTCTGTTTTGGTGATACATTCTCGATGGTGGTAGGAATAATTATTTTAGTTTCATCTGTTTTTATCAAGTAAGAAACTACTTCCAATTAAAATCCGCAGTATAAGTCGGAGGTTGTTTCTTGTGCACAGTAAAACACGTGCTTATCGCATACTTTCGTTGCAAACATTGTTCATTTATTAATTCTCTTTACGTTAAAATGCTCTGGAAAGAAATATTTGAGCGGAGTACCTATCTTCTAGAGTCAGCAATATACGTAGTTCACAATTTCCGTTACTTTTTTATACATTTTTCTTAAATATGTGACATATTCCAAAATCATCTTACTCAGCTTCCTTTTCTGAAAAATGTAGAAGTTGTGTCACAATTCCGTATTGCTCCAGCATACAACACAGTGTCTTTGCCGTTCTTCGGAGAACCGAAGATTTTAAATCGTGGAAATTTTATGTTTATGAACATCTACACAGAAGCAGTTTTTCTAGTTTTATAAATACTACTGTTTTGGTATTCATTTAGTTGCCTTGAGAGGCTCATCTGATCTATTGATGATAATAATAATAAAAAGAACAATAATAACAGGCTATAGGTTGTAAGGATCAGATGCTCATACCGATTGCAAGGAAGCGGCACAGAGATTTCAACATGGCATGGGTGGACCACAAAAAGACATATGATAGCGTTCTTAACACTTGGATCGTTGAATCCCTGAAAAAAAACTCGTGTATGCCCAATAATAGTAGATGTCGTAGAAACAAAACTGAAGAAATGGAAAATGAATATGTGACTCTACCACTCGAAATATCACATAAGAACAGAGAACATGCAAATTAAAAGAGGAATTTTCCAGGAAGGGTCTCTTTTGTATTTACTACTTTGCCTGGTGCTGTTTCTCCTGTCAAATCAACTGAATAATCAGAGAGTGTCTTCGAAATTAGTGGCAAAAATAGAATATGGACAACCTGAAATTATTTGTTAAGAAAGAAACTCATATAACAGGAGCTAGATTCACTCAAATCGTTCAGTACCAGACCATGGTACTGAATGATCAATCTGTAATACGAATTATAGTTTTTGGGGGAAATACATGAATTTATGAATGTCGATAATGCGCCGAAATCGACAACAAAATGAAAAGTAGAGTAGCGAGGGAATACTACTGTCGCATAAGATCAAGCAAAAAAACAGCAAAAACACTTTTTCAATCTCCATTGAAATGTTACATTGACCTTGCATTTTGGGCAGGACAAATTTTTTTTATGTGTAGGAGGGTCAGTGTGACTATAAAACTTGGTTTTCAGGGATGAAGGCCCCCTCCGCCATTTTGAAGACGGGGGTGTAAACAGATTTTCCGCGATATCTTGAAAACCGTAATTCTTACAAAAAAATGTCTATGGCTTTCTTTTTGTAGAGAATTGATGTCTCTACAATCTTGGTCTAGATACTTCTTTAACGCAAAATTGAAAATTATAAAGTTCTAATTCAGAATAGACTAAAATTTTCAAGAAAAATATCGTTTAGGGGTTATAAATTCTTTTCTATTGATTTTATGGAAGAATCACATCAGATATTTTTTGTAGATCATTTTATTGCGAACACTCCACTCATTTTTAAAATTTCTGTTCTCCTGAGGTGTTAGGATGCTGCAAATGGATAAAACAAGTGAAGTACTCCATTCAAGACGCGCGAAAGGATGCACGAAAGAAAACTGGTCTGAAACTACTTTTTATACGTTTTTTGGGTCGCTGATTACGAAAATCGGGATTCCGCAATCATAAAAGTTGTAAAACCCCCCTAAGAACGCCAGAAACCCTCTGGGTTTTCGCGATAATTTCAATAAAAATCAAAAATGGATTCTATGAAATCCCCTTTTTTAATATTAATTTACAAAGGTGGTTGATTTATACCAAATATAGCCGAATTATATGATTAGAGATAATCAGAGAGGGTTGAAACCACCCCTATTTGATAAATTAGTAAAAAATATTTATTTACTTTAAGCTTCAAATTTGGGCAAAAAATAAAATATTGTCACCCCTTAAATGGTGGGGTAGTAGGGGGTGGAGGGGGTCGTTTAACCCCTTTAAGGGTTGAGAATAATGTACTTTTGCCTGACAATACCCATTTAACCAAATTTCAAGCAGAAAGTAGAAGAGAGATATTTTTTACCAATTTACCAAATAGGGATGGTTTTAACCATCTCTGATTATCCCTAATCATATAATTTGGCTATATTTGATATAAGTCAACCGACTTTGCAATTTTTTTGCAGCGTTCTAACTAATACCTCTCCAAAGAAAAGAAATTTAAAAAATGAGTGGAGAAAATTGTTCGCAATAAAATGATCTACAAAGACAATGTGTATTTCTCATGTGTATTTTCAATAAAATGAATAGAAAAGAAGTTATAACCCTCAAATGATATTTTTCTTGAAAATTTTAGTCTATTTTGTACAATTTTATCGTAAGATGAAGCGTTAGGGAAATCTGGCCGAGAGACCAACACGGGATCCCCGTTTGGCGTGGTACTTCGCTTAAAAAGACGGTGAAATGCCTACCGGATAGGATGGAACCTTTAGTTATTGATACCACTATAGGAATATATCCCCAAAATAGAAGTTAGTTCTTCTACTTGCCTTTTTTTCAGCCTAGTTTGCGTGAATTATATTATTATTAATTTAGTTGTTAATTTCTTAGTTATAAGTTAATTGTGTAAAGCCTAGTTAGCGTAATTCAGTTGAATTTGTTGGTAGGTCATGATAAATCATTTTGTAAATAAAGACTAATTAGGCATTTAAACACACTAACACTTAATCACACCAGTTAAATACATCATATCAATATTGACACTACACAAAACACTCGCATAAAATATTTGTAAACACTCATTCCCGTTCCGCTAAAATTCATCAAATCCATATGTACATTATCCCTGCAGCTTAGAGAAAGCCTCGCATTTGATATTAATTAGCCTAATTGCAGGCAAATGTATATCGCAACATTTTTAATTTTATGCTGATGCGAAGTCATGTGAAGCTTGCTGTGTAATTTTTAGCCTCTTTTACATCTAGAATTCATGTGGCATTTGTGTTTCAGATCCTCAAAATTGTCATTACCTAGTTTGTTTAGAGTGGGGTACATGATAATTTATTCATTACTTGAAAAAACTTTGTTGAACTGATGGTTTCTTTTTTTTAGGCACTCGCCTTAAGAGCTGTCCATTACCGGACAATTTTTAGGTCGAAAATTGCTTTTTTACGGGGCTAGTCCAGAAAATATAGTTTTTTAAATTATTATTTAAAATACCAGACCAACAAATTAATGTTAATGTAGTTTGTAATATGACAGTAGATAACAATTACAAAAAACAGAAACAAACATTACAGCACTAGAATATTAATGTCATTCAGAATCACTACTGGAAAGTAAAATATCTTCGCGTAGTCGCTTTTTAATCTTTTATTACTATTTTCTTTTCACTTATGTTTAAATTTGTACCACGCACACAGTTGTTGTTTATAGTTTTAAAAAAGTTCTTTGTACACGATTTTATGGAGTTTTCGATTTTCAATTTGATTGCTTCTTACGAAAATGAACATTTACTGCAATTGTTAACCCCCAACGCAAAAGTAGGGGTGTTATAAGTTTGAAGCCTTTGTCTGTGTGTATGTGTGTGTGTCTGTCTGTGGCAAGCTTTTGTTGTTTCAAAAGATTGTATTTGCGAGATCGTTCTGGACCATGACCATGAAGTCTTCCTTGTATTCTCCTTATCGGCAAAGATATTTTTTTTAAATTCACTGTGGAATCATAAAATAAAAATCGCACATAAGCCCCTCTCCAAAATTGTCGAAAATATACGTATTAAAAATGTTTTTAAGGGTTCCGTGGGAACCGGTATGTCTGTCCGTCCATATGTTTGTATGTCACAGCCGTCCCCCATTCTCTCATTTTTATATCCATTGAGATAAAATTTGGTATACAGACGTAAATGGATTGCTCAAAAACAGAAAATAAGAAATTTTGGAAGAAAACGTCTCCTAAAATGCAACAAAAAATGTTTTGGAGCCTTCTAATTTTATCGGCTGCCGCCTATTTCCCAATCCATCAGTCGATCTGTTGAGGAAAACATTGTTTATCTAAGATATACATTTTTGTATCTATTCATGTACAAACATTTTTATTTTCATTGGTAGACGGGGACTAATAGAGTGACCAGCTAGATCTCCTCATGTGACCCCCACTAAATTAATTCTTATGGAGTCACCCCAAACCCAGGGTCTATCTGAGTAAACCCAATAATATTCAGAAATTGAAAAGCAGAATTAGGTACGAAATTTAATTAATCCGACAAGAAATGTTTCAGATGGACTTATGTTTCATCTTGGATGTTGCCAAGAAGTACGTGGACGACAATTTAAACGTTTAATTTAGATTTATTTAAATGATTGTGTTAATTGTAAATAAATTGTCAAAAACATCAAAAATAATAATTTTCTCGAAACCACTGTTATGTAACATACTATATTTGTAGTTTCATATGTAGAAAAATATGCTCTTTCAAATCGCACTATCAGAAATGGAGGTTGCAATTTAAAGAAAATGTCGATTACGTCATAGCTTTTCCAAAAATGTTTAAGAAAATTTTTTTGAACATGATTAGACAGAGAGACGTATTCTTAGTCACTCTCTTTCTAACAATTTAATCTTTATATATTTACCACCAGATATATTTACATAGTTTATTAAGCAGAAATATAAAAGAAAACGATTGCCACATGGATTCATCTTTATAAAACTCATGAACAAATAATACTGATGCTTACACTAGCTGTCATTGAGATTAAATTCATTGTACATATCATCTGTAGTTTCACTGAAAAGTATCTATTTTATGAGTCAAAGCTGATATTTAGTTGACTATCTTCACCCTAAAGGGAAGGTGTTTTATTATCAACTACATATACCTTACATACTATGATAGAGCTGAAAATTAACTTTCCACGCCTTTCATAAGTTCAAGATTTAAAAAAAATGTAAAACATCTTTTTCTATTAACTGCTTGTCATGAAATTATTGCTTTGTTCATTACATAGCCCAAGTAACAATTTAAATTCTTTTTAGGTCTATTTAGGTTTTATCAGTGTTCTATAATGGTCACCTCATAAGCCACTGATTTATACTAGATTTATTAAATGCCAAATGCACTTGAAGATAGTTTTGTCTTAAAGAAAGTTTTGAAACGGCCTTCAAGAACTTACACTAAAACTAAATTATCTTTTAGTCTTTATTGGCTTATGATTGACTTATCAAGGTATTTGTCAAGTCTTCACCAACGCTTTATAGCTGTTACGTTCAAATTAGGAGGATCAAGTTTTATAGAGGTTAAGCAAATGTTGTGGTTTTATCATTGCTTTATGAAATTAATTTGGGGCGGTTGTTAATGCTGGGCTATAAATCAAATATGCTTTGAAATCACTAAGTTTCCAGTCGAACCTTCATAAAACCAACTGCTTGTTAGATTCTTAATGAAGCAAACAAACATCCGTAATAAATCAGTCTTAAACATAAAAGGATTTAGTTTACTTTTGCCCAGACTATATTTTAAAATAGGTAGTTTTAAAGCTGTGATAAGATATGTACATATTCGTTGGCATTTTGTTTGTGTATGACGTGCCTGTGAGTGAATTTATAATAATGGCAAGTTGTAGTGAGAATAACTTTCTCAGCAAACTGAATTTTTAGATTATATTATCCAAACACCATAAATTCAATAGGTTTTAAAGCGATTGTGTTATGTGCTCAAATAGTTTAAAATTTTATGTTTTTAAGATAGGCCTACAAGTTTTAGAAAATATATTAAGACCAAGGAGGCCTAAATATACTTTTACAAAAATAAATCGGCATACTTAAAGAGCAATTGATAATGCAATAGACATTTTAAGACAGAACATGTGAAGTAGAATTATTCACAGCTTATAGGGTTTATACATACAGCCGTCATTTTATTTCCAGTCGTCGAGGAATATAACGGTCTGCCATATTGGGAATTTCCCAAATTGAACAAAGAATCTAATTTTTACTTAATAGAAATGTTTTATAGAAACAATTTACATATACTAAATCATATCATGGGCAGATGCTAAAGCTCTCTTTACTTCTTAAGTTACAAAAAAAAATATTATTTATACATTTTTAAAAAATTGTGTTTTTAGGGAGCGCACGAATTTTTAATAACTAGTTAGTAATACATGTTTCACAGTAAAGTTAGCATCGTTGAAAGTTTTAGCCCATTGTACGTAGTCCATCTTTAACTGTTTTTCTGAACTGTTCTTAGTAGTCGCCAATTGTCCATTTTATAACTTATTTATAATTATAGTGGTCCATGCTGCATGTAGAATAGATTTATTTGCATTTATTTATACTTCATTAAATTCAAAAGTTCGCTCAAGGCATTTGTGTACGTCTTTTAAGTTTTGATATAGTGCGTATCCTAAACCATGTATGGTTTTATAATACTCTTCAGATACTCTTTGCGTAAAGCTTTAGATAATTCATTAAAACTTGAAAGTTTTAATAGTAGTTTAAAGAGAGGCATGTAGACCCTTCTCTAGATGGGCGCCTTTTACTCTTATAAAGGTTTTAAATCGGTTTCATAGGGTCCTTCCAAATTATTTACGTTTATAAGCAGTCCTGAAAATAAGTTTTTAGGATAACTTCTAGATTATTTTAAAACTGCAATTGTTACTTGGGAACCGCCATCAAATGAACGAAATATATTTTTGTTCAGTATTTTCACCGGAAACTCAAAATTGTATGTAATATATTTTGAATAACTCTGTGGCGTTTCTTTTGAGACATTAACTAATACAAAAGGATGAGTTCCCAAAAAAGCCACCTAACTCCCGAACCATTACGTCAACATAACAATTGTTTCACTAACGATCGACTTCAAGCTCTGAGATATATATTGGACAAACAAGCAGAGATATATAAAAACCTATACAGGAACACTAGAGAATTTCTCGAAAAATGGTTCTTATTTTTCAATCTGCTATTGTTAACTATTTATTAGAAAGAATACACTCATTCGGCAACAGTTTTGATATCATACATACTCCCAAAGGATCAAAGCTCATGTTACTTAGAATGTGTAAAAGTCTAATGCTCAACGATCACTGGGACAAAAATAATTTTCCACTTGTAAATCTATTTTAATTCCTAATAATCATATATTATACTTAAACAAGAAATATTTCCAGTCCATGAAGTTTCAGATGTTTAAGGCTCAACAGTGTAATTTGTAAATAATCTTCAGCATCTGACGAAGCTAATGTTCAGCGAAACAGTTTGTTTGTTCCTGTATAATAATGAAAATAGTTAAACATTAAATTTAAGACGATGTGTTAACAAAAAACAAATGCATTTTTTTCTGTTATCTTGAATGTATAAAGGTGTTGGAAAAAGCTCTACCATAATATGAAAATAAATAGTTTAACTTAAATATCTGACATTATTTTGTCATTTCATTTTCATATAATACGATTTTCCTAAAAGTATATGTTTTTTGAATAAAACATTGTAACATAGCTTCTCAGTGACACTCAGTACATAATACATAGAGTTCTTAGTTGGAAATAAATAACTCATTGCTATTTTGTTTCACTATTGGAAATTGCAGCAACGTCAGGTAAATTTATTAAATAAATATTTGTCTCTCACATCCCACCAAATTAGAAATTGTTTAGAGTATTTAAATTTTTCATTTACAATATTGCATGCCTGTGTATTTTTGCATTTTTATGCCTTGCTTTTGTGCTACTTCTTTAATAAACGACTCGAGGGAGGATTAAAATATACATAAATTATGCTATAACACGCTTTGAAAATTTAAAAATATCGCTGTGTTAAGACACCGGATTTTCATTTATTAAAACCCAATTTAACAACTCTACAAATATGCATGATAGATAGGGTTCCGACAAGCTATAGCATCTAGCAGACCGTAAATATTTTAAAATTTCGGAAATGACCCTACACATCCTCCAAGTTCTACTTGAACCATTTAACATTTGCAAAATATCCGACGTGTAACTGAAAGAGGTTTTAATTTAAGATGCTCGGTGTCTGCATATTTTAAGGAGAGTATTATACTAACCGTAGCACTATTGTAATGTTAGTTTAAAATCATGTCTTATCGTGTGAGTTATTTATTATCTGTTTCTCTGCAACTTCAAGGTGAATACCGCAGATAATGGCGGTATATATCCCTGTGGGCCTAAATGCGGGTACAGTTATTTGACTACAGATTTAGCATCCTACAAGGATTTACTTTATACAAGGTGGTCCAAAATAGACCCTAAAGTTTCAGGCGTTTAAGGCTCAATAGTGATATTTCTGCGGCTGATAGTGCATTAAAATATAATAGTAGTCTTTTATTTATACCTATTTCCGAAAACGAATTAGGAAGAAATAGGTACCCCTTAAAGGGGGGATAATAAAGTTTTTCTGCAATATCTTCCGACTCTCTATTATTTTTCAAATACACATAAATGATATGCTAAACTTGGATATCTCAGGCGAAATCATCTCATATGCCAATGACACAGTCTTATTATTCTATGATATCAGCTGGGAGGAAGTTAAAATTAAAGCAGAAAGGGGACTTCACCATGTAACACTGGCGGCTCGTCAGGGGAGGCAGGGGAGGCTGAGCCTCCCCTTGGAAGAACCACCATATCTTCAAAAGTAATATCTTAAGAAGTTTCTATTAGGTATATCTCAATTTTCAATATTTTTTATTGTTTATTATTCATTAATTAATTTTCAGTTTATATATAACATTTTTGCATTTCCTTTCCACAAACATACCTATAACGTTACAGTCCGGATAGTCTTTGTATGCATATTTCCCGGTCGGCCGGTCTTTTACTGAATGAACACTGCGGTTCGCTGGAGGCTAATACGAAATAGCTTCCAACTTTACCGCATTTACTTATAACATGAATTACCTTGAATTTCTTTGCGCTGTGTAAAATAGCAACACTTGGAATAGCCAAGTATGAGGCTAGCCTCCAGATCTCAGTTCTTTATAGCGCATGTGCACAGGTCATTCAAGAGTCAGGTGATTCACAAAGAAAACGAACTGACGTCTGACAGTTGCGTTTAGCCGGTTATAAGAACAACTTGACGTATAAATACATAAAACATTTGATAGGCGGGCTAGAAATAAGTGCTCTAGGTGAAAATTTTCCCAACAACATGTCTTGTTGTCCAGACGTGGTGGATTATTTGTTATTAAATGGATTTACTACTCTTATTTATGACGAAAAGGTAAGAATTAAAAGAAATGCCAGGCCTATACCAGCAATGCTTTCGTTAGTTTTTAAAAGTGGTAAACAAAACAGAGGGTTTTGTGATAACAATTATAAAAAAGTCGAGTGGTTAACGGCATCAACAGTTAGAAACAAATTATATTGTTGGAGATGTTTATTATTTACTAATGATCAATCCTCAATTTGGGGCAGGGCCGGGTTTAATAATTTGCAAAATTTGTCGCGAGGTTTAGAAAGGCACGAAAAATCCCAGGAGCACATTTCATCTTGCATTAAATTCGAAATGTTTGGTAAACAAAATATTGTAAATTTCTTGGATTCTGCACATAAGGGAGAAATAGAAAATGTTAACGAAAAGGTCCGTGAGAATAGGGAAATATTAAAGAGGTTAATAGATGCCGTTATATAGTTATCTTCACAAGAAAATTCTTTCCGAGGACGTGACGAAAAACGAGAATCGTGCAATAAAGGAAATTTCAAAGAGCTGGTAGATTTTTAAAAAACTTATGACCCAAAATTAGAGAACTTTTTTAATAACGCCACTATTTTTTGAGACAATTCCGGTAAGCTTCTGCAGAATGATCATTTTCAGCACTTAAACGCATAAAAACATTTTTACTAGAAACAAAATGAGTCAAGACCGCCTTTCAAATGTATCGCTTATTTCAATAGAAATACGTTTTTTGTCAGAATTGAGGAAACGCGATTCATTTTATGATGAAATAATCAACCATTTTGCTAGTTCAAAAAATCGCAGGTTACCACTCATTTATAAAAATATTCAGGCTTTAAAGCATAGATTAATATAGGTAGTTGTTATTTTAGAAAAAATATTTATTTGCGTTATTTATTTTTTAGGAAATATTTTTTATAATTCTCCATAATATAGAGTTCCGCGGTTATATATTTTTTTATATAACTTCTTTCTCAAAACTATTTTAATTTCTATTAAAACTTATAATTTTACACGCCTGGAAGTGATAATGAATACTATTTCTTGTTTGTAGAAAAACACTTTTTTTTACCAAAACTATTTTTATTTTTATTAAAAGTTATATCATTTAATTACAAGTGGGATAGTAGGACTCCTTTGGATACCGATACTCGAGTCGTAGGAACGAGAATTTCATGAGAATGATTTTTTCATCTCATCATATTTTCTATTTCCTTTTCATTCTATTCTTTTATTAGTTCTATTCTCTCAAGTCCTGAATCGGTATCCTGGCGAACAACCCACGGCAAAAAAATGTGACGCGCCGTTGCAATACCTCAGGAGTGGTGGGGAAATGTACAAATTGTAGTCATATTGCACGTCAGTTGTCTTTCAGAATATCAAGCCTCCTCTGCAGACAATATCACGAGCCGCCACTGCCATGTAACAATTTCGCTAAAAAATAACTTATTAACTCTCAATAAAACAAAAACAACATTTTTAACTTTCTCTCTAAATGCAGCAGGAAAATCTCAAATAAATTGATTAAAATGTCATAAATGTAAAACCCTCATTATTTGTAACAGTTGAATCATCCGAAAATATTAAATATTTAGGTTTATACAATGATCAGTTTCTGAAATGGGACATACACGTGGAGAAAATAACAGGAAAAATTCGAAAATTGGTATACAAATTTTGTCAACTGAAACAATATATGGACTTGCAATCTCTCTTAAATATTTGTAAATTGAGTCTATAATTAGGTACGTTTTAATAATTTGGGGAGGAGCGTACGACAATACATTAAATAACCTTAAAGTAATCCAAAGATGCATATTAAAAATTGCTCTAAACAAACCGAGATATTACTCAACAAAATCATTATTTGAAAGTACCAAAATATTAGTCAATAATCTATAGAGTACATTGGAATTAAAATGCATAAAATTTTACCTGTAGCAACAAAATAAATAAAATATGAAAAAAATATAAAATAAAAACTAAGGTATATGTACTAGAAAACATAGATCAATTCAAAAGATTTTTAAGAAAATAGTTCTATTGGGTATATCTCCCGCACTCTGTTTATTTTGTTTATTCTGTTTATTCTATTTATTCTACTATTTCAGGTACTGTTTATAAACTTTTTATCAGCTAGGTATAGGTAGACACAAGACAAGCTCTCAGTGAGTTTAGGTGCCGAAATTTGTAGGATTAAGTACTTTGTAAATAGTATTTATTACTTGATACGAGGATGTTGATTGATTGATTGATTGATTTGCCAGCGTAAGGTGGGCATTGCTGCCGATTCCGGTGCATGGAGATTTGTTCCACCACGCAGCTCGATCACCCGCCGAACGTCCATCTGCAGTCGCCCAGTCGTCTATTACATATTCATGCCGACCGACCAACGGATCGTCCCACTGTGTGCCGGAACAAACCCCCGGTGCTTTATATACCGCCGGACCGGCTGCATACGCTGGATTAGACATTGGACATGCTTGTTGTCAGCAGCGAGAGCCGCATGACGCTTGGGGTATGAGTATAGGATGGAACGTGTAGGCGTTTGTGAGATGCTTCTTTTAGGTTTTCGTGCTTCTTCTTACTTTCAGGTTTTTGTGAAATGTTTCTTTTTAGTTTCTGTCTGTGATCATCTTCTCTCCTGTTCTACTTCTGAGTTTTCTGTTTCTTCTGTTTCTGAGTCTGGCAGTGTGTATATCCTTGATATTTCTTTATTGTATTCCGTTTTTTGTTGTGCCGACTTTTCCCAGTGTGTATAATCCTTTCCTAGCTTATTCATAATCCTCTCGATTGTTGTTATCCATGTGTAGCATGGTGTAGCATTTTCAGTTTGTTGCTGTTCAGTCGCAGCGCTTTCTTTAGTAGGTGTGTCGTGTCTCGTCTTTGGACGTGTCCCCAGTATTTCATTGCGTCTGATTCTATTCTTTTGATTATTGTTCTTCCCTCTAGTGATGTTTAAGAAATACTTTGTAGAATTAATGTAGAATTATGAACAATAAACATAAACATAAACATTTCTCTTATTAGACTGATTCTTTTCTATGAAATAATTCCAATTTAATTGTTAATATTATTTAAACCTGTGAATTAACGTAGTTTTGACTTTGGGAGATCGTTCCATTACCGAGAAACTTAAGAACCATTACCTGAGGATACGCCAATACAAGTCGATTTTTGTGGGTTGTTGCCTGAACGAACGCAAAATGCTCCAATTTTTTTTTTGTAAAATACTGTTCACTGACGAGGACACATTCACACGAGGAGGCATGTTTAATTCTTGGAATATGCATTTCTGGGCTGAGGAAAATCCTAATGCAACAAAACAAACATATTCAAATATTTTTAACATACATTCAAAATACATGTATCTGCAGCAACTCTAGGGAATCAGTTTGTTGAATACCATATATTTCTTGGAAATTTAAATAGCGATATGTATTGTGATTTTTTGGAAAATACGCTGCATGAAATATTAGGTAGTATTTCATTGCGGAGAGAAGAAATATGTTTTTTATGCGTGACGGTGCAACATCGCATTATACCAGACCATGTAGAACATGATTGTACAACCACTCTCCTAATAGATGAATTGGCCGGGGTGTAGATGCACCGATTAAGTGGCGTGCTCGGTCTCCTGACCTAACTCCCCTTGATTTCACTGTGTGGAGTTATCTAAAATCACGAGTCTATAATACTCAAATTGACACCATTGAACAGGTGAAGGGAAAATCGATCAAGACTTTACAATGCTACAGAATGATGAAGGAATTTTACAGGGTGTTCAATGTTCATTAAAAATAAGACTTAGATTATGTCAAAATAGAGGACATTGCGAAAAATTTTTGTAATTGATCATTAGCTATTTTCTACGTTTAATAATATTTCAAAGCATTCTTTATGTGTAAAATAATTTATTAATAAAATGTTGTAAATGCACGTTGATTTTTAAACAGACATTTCTCGTGAACGGGTTTATCGAGATGCAAAAAACATACTTTTTTTTATTTCTAATGATTTGAAAATTCGCTTTTTACAATAATTTTTACATATTTGAAAAAAAATAAAAATTATGAGGAAAATACTGAAAATAATCCCCTAAAACTACACCTTAAACAGAAGAGAGGGTTTGACCAGGCCCGTCGAGATGGGGGGTCGGGGGAAATACCCACGACCCCCCCGGCCCGGCGGTTTTTGAGGGGGCCTGGTGGTTCTGAGGGGCCCAGATTTCACCCGAAGTTGAAGGTTAGCATTTGCATTAGTAAAATAAGAGAGGTATACTTTTAAATGATTAGTAATAATAAATATAGTTCCGAACGGCTTGTACTGTATATAATTAGAAATTGCTACGTACAGGAATATCCCCGCTCCCGCTTTTTAAAATGTTTAATTCGTAATAAATATTGAAACCTAAGGAATATTACACCTCCCCGAGATAAACAGTTAATTAATTAATTATATGGAATGTCACCCTCCGCTCATCAAATTTTCGATCGAGAAAAAAATTAGATTCTAGGGAATACCCCCCGCTTCGAAATTTTTGTAGAGATAAATAGTTTATTGTTATGAATGCCATCACACGCTCTTCGAAAATTTATATCGAAAATTGGTGGAAGTCGTATGTTACTACCCCCGGGTCCCGATTTTCTCTCGACGGCCCTGAGTTTGACTGATACCATGTAAACTAGTATCCAGATGGCCTATGCCTAAGTTGAAATTATGAGTTTGATATTTTAAGGCAGTCGGAAGATATTGCAGGGGAACTGAAATTTATTCTTTCCCTTTTAAGGGGTATATCTCACTTATTATTTATTTTCGAAAATAAGTTTATATAAAAGACTGCCATTATTTTCGAATATACTATTCGCCACAGAAATTCAGAAATTTTTCAATTTACCAGTATGGTTCATTTCTGCCGAAAACACGATGTTTAATTCTCTAGTACTATTTTGTTCATTTTAGTACGCAAAAATTTGAAGAACGGCTCTGTAGTACTCTTGTCTGTAGTAATTGTGCCGATTTTGATATTTTGAAGGCCTGTTTTTATGACCTTTTTTATGTGCACTAAACAAATGGAGACAAATATGCCTGATATTCCAAATGGTGCTGCATATAGAGATTTTCTAAAACAGCATTTCTTTAATTTATTTTATGAATTCTTTTTGCGGACAGATTGATTGATTAATTTAACCATGATAAATACTCTTGAAACAAAAAGGTTCGAAAATAAAAACTGATATTTTTTTAATCACGATAATATCACCGAGAGTATTTTTTTTTTTTTTAAACTCACGAAAATTGTCATATCTCTGATACTAATGACTTTTGGATAAGGCATATTTGGGTTTGTAATATAGTAAATTGTCTGTACTACCGCGTGTTCAAAGGAATACGTCGAATTATCACTAAGCCTGTATTAAGGTCCTGGCGGTCTTTAACTATAGCCATTTAATCACTTAACCAAAATACGCACACACTGACAACTACATGCACAACAACCATTCCCTGTGACATTGCATTCTACCCCAGCTGAGATCCGAACTCGGGAGAGA
This sequence comes from Stenurella melanura, assembly GCA_963583905.1. Lineage (NCBI taxonomy): Eukaryota > Metazoa > Arthropoda > Insecta > Coleoptera > Cerambycidae > Stenurella > Stenurella melanura. Next base: position 135,133,215 of record OY757313.1, on the reverse strand, counting down.
TAACAACGACTAGCCGTGTTGTCTCACTCAAACTCGGTTTATCCTATTGGTACTGTCTCGCCAACGCGTCAAAACAGCAATTAACATTCATGCCCTAGCCAGGATTTGAACCCCGAACTTCGTGGTCTCTAGTCTAACGCGTAAGCACTGAGCCATTGAATCGATTAACACACTTTGTGTGCTGTGACCATTAGTATTCCAGCAAGGTCCATACCCTTCCTCGTACAATATTTTAGAAAATGTAGAAGTTCTAGAATAGTCGTACTACTAGTGTCTCACAGATGGCGCGCACTACAGGCTTTGCTGGTATATTGCAGTGACCTATTACCATCGCTACGTAATACCGGCTGCTACTCATGCATGAGCTATCATCCCCAGCCCCTAAGGGGTGTAATGCTAACAGTATTATAGTAGTAACTAACTGCCTTTGGTATAGACCAAGAGCAGTTTTTATTTTAACTTGGCTATATAGCATATGCATATCCTATTCTAGAAAAAAAAATTGAATTTTAATTGACAGAGATACTGTAACTGTGTTATTCGAAAAAATATGCCTTATTTACTAAAAACTAAAAACTTCTATGCGTATTATGTTTATATATAAATAATGTTCGTTGCAAATTTTCCATTTTCTATAAATGCCTCCTTTGGTCAATTATGGCTTGTTATGCTTGCTTTATATGTGCTGTTAATACGTTGTAGATAAGATCATAAGCAAATATATCAAACCACTATCTCTTTTTATTTTCTCCAGGACAAAGATGAAGGCGGGATCCTGAACAGTTTTGTTAATGCTATCAACAACGTGGGTAAGGCAGGCCAGGATTTTTTGAGAAAACTGGGTGGTTCCCGAGGTGTGACGTTATTCGCGCCCTGCAATCAGGCCTTTGAGAGTGACATGAAACTCGATGCAATCATCCAAGATAAAGACAAGTTTATGGAAATAGTGAACATGCACTTGGTGCCTGACGAGAGGATTTACGTTGATAATGTCGTAGAGAAACGGGGCCGTTATAGGGTAAGTACGAGAAAGCTATAAATATGTCCCGATTTTTTTTTTAATTAAATAGTCATAATATTACATCCTAAAGAATAGAATAGAATAGAAATAGAATAGAAATTTATTCACCAATAATAGATACACATTCGGTATATTTGGCAAGTCATCACATGTATAGATAAAAACGTATACTCAACAAATCGAAACTTACACATGTATACACACATATACATACATACACACATACAAGTAATGGAAATATATATTATACAACATAATAAATAAATACATAACAAATAAATAACAAAATATGTCAGTGGCCCTATAGGGGCAAAGTCATTGAAAATATAACAAATAGTAAATAAAGATTTAGTTTTTTAATCAGACAACCAGTTAATAGAAACAATCCTTAATGATTATCTTGTTTGTTCAGAAAATCAGTAATTGTATAATAGCCATTTCTTAGCAGATTTATTTTTATTTCTTTTTTAAATGTGTTCGGCGGAAGATCTCTTATGTTATGTGGTAGACTATTAAATAATGTAACACAATTATAATAACGTGAATCTTTAAAAGTTGTTGTTTTATGAGTAGGTATCACCAGTTTATCGCCTTGCCTGGTGTTATGTAAATGTCTGTTGTTTAGGCTAGTGAAAATTTGTGGATTGTGTTTAACAAATAGCAAACACTTATATATATAAATGCAAGGGGTGGTGAGAATTTCCTTTTCAATGAAGATATTTCGACAGCTTTCATTATAATTCATGTTAAATATTAACCGGAGTATTCTTTTTTGTATTATAAAAATTCTTTGACATTGCTTGCCCCATGCTAATATATTGAAGGAGATATGCGAAAACACCATCGCATAGTATATATTTAACAGACCATATTCATTGAGAGTATCTTTCATTTGTAATATTGCATAATAAGATTTATTCAACTGCTTACATATATGTTTAACCTGGGAATTCCAGGTTAACTTATTATCAACATAGGTCCCTAGGAATTTAGTGATATCAGAGAGTGGACGAGTTTCTAATTTTATGGGTCTTCTCATATTAAAATTTATAAACACTGTCTTCATATCATTTAAGATAAGTTTATTACGATCACACCATGCCTTCATGTCATCAATCACAGAGTTTATTTTATGTTCTAATTCTTTCTCTAAGTGATATGGCTGCTACGGTTACTGTTGTATCATCCGCATACATTATGGTGAGACCGTCTCTGATGTGTACTGGCAAATCATTTACGTATAGGGTGAAAAGCAGTGGCCCCAGTATAGAGCCTTGAGGAACTCCTAAATTTACATTGTATGTTTCCGATTCAGTCTTATTACACGCTACTGCAAGCTTCCGCCCCTCCATGTAGGAGTTTATCCATTGTAATAGATTTCCCCTTATACCAATATTGGTTAGCTTTATTAGGAGTATATCTTTGTTGACAGTGTCAAAGGCCTTCGACAAGTCAAAAATATAGACACAACATATTTGCCCTCGTCTAATTTCTGATAAAGATGATTTAAAAACTGGCATGATGCCGTTTCAATGGATCTGCCTGTCCTAAATCCATGCTGGTATGTTGTCAATATATTTTCCTTACCAACAAAGGACATTATTCTAGTGGATACAATTTTTTCAATTAGCTTGGATAGGACACTTAAAAGGGATATCTGTCTGTAATTGTCGATATCATTTAAATTGTCTTTCTTGTGAATTGGTATAACACATGCCTCTTTTAATATATCAGGGAATACTCCTTCTTCAAACGATAAATTTATTAAGTATAATAGAGGATCTGATATTTCCTCAATAATATTTTTAAGTACATGGGCGGTTAGCTCGTCAAAACCGGACGATTTTTTATTTTTTAGATTTCTAACAGTGTCTAATAGTTCTTGCTCGGTAACTTCCGAGACAAATATTGACCGCTCTGTGTAGCTAGCAACAGTGCAGGGTAAAGACATATTATAAGCAAAGTACCTATTTATTTTCTCACTGGCCACAGACGCAAAATGCATCGCAAAATAGTCAGCTACATTACTACCAGTTATTGTATTATTATTTATATATAATGTTAGTTCCTTATTTTGATTATTTTTATTTCTACCTAAATTATTATTTATAATTTTCCATATCTCTTTAGATTTATTTTCGGCATTGCTTATTTTTTACTGTAATAGTTTTTCTTTGCAGATTTAATGTTTCTCTTATACTCCTTTTTCCTGTTTGTGTATATTTTAACTGAGTCAGGAACATCCGAGTGCAACATTTCTGAGAACAAGATTTTTAGTGCCCTGCCCTCAGATACTATTTCTTGTGTTAGCCATCCTTTATCTAATTTGTTTGTTTTACTTTTTACACGCCTAAAGGACGCTGGATATTACCATCAATGTAGTTTTTATAAATATCCAGTCTTGACTAGCGTTTCGCCAAACAAGAGGGTACTGGAGATCACTTTTAAACTTAAGAATTTATGGTGGCTAGTCAGTCCTCAGACAGAAAGAAATAAGAAACATTTTTTAGCAGCTACTTTTTACATTATCGGGTGTTTTACAAAAACGACTTGATAGGGGAAAAGGCGTCATATTATTTCTGTTCACGCTTTAGCTAGAAAACTGTAGAAAATATCATAGGTGTGAAGAAAATGAGCTGTGTCTAACATCTCAATACTTTCGCGGTTCGAATTTGGACTAAAAAATAGCGAAATTAACCAAAAATGCCTTATTTATCTCATACATTTTACACAATCCGAATATCAAAAATTGATATTATATTATATATAGAAAGAAATGCAACAAGAGAGAGGTCACTATAATAAATAGAACCAAGTCATCAATTCAGACACAATTCTTGTCAGGTATAATTTTAATTAATATAATTTTACCATTTTTACATCAGAAAAGTGCCTCTTTATTAAAAAATAATTACTTAATAATCCCTTAAGAATACTCTAAATTATCTGTTTTTCTACTGACAACTGTTGTTATATATCAAGTATTAATGGTTTCGGTGAAATTCTCTACTCAAATTTATCAAATTCATAGAAATTTAATGAGATTTCATCTTTATTCTAGCTGTTGTTTACGTACAACTCATCATTTTCACCAATATCGTAACAAACTCACGTGAAAATCGTGTGTCTCAAAGAACGACCGAAAGTACCAAAAGCAATTGTCATAATTCCAAGCAATTTTTATCATACAAAGACGTCAAATTACAAGGAATTTTATAAGTATTAAAATAGGTAAATACAACTTTCTCGTTAAAATCATTATTTTTGAAATATTTAAAAATGACGTATTATTAACCAAAGAAAGTTTCCCTAGTTTCAGCTAGAGATAAAGTTCCATTGATACCACATTTATTCTTTTTATGGCAAATTTACGATTAATTTTACTAAAAAATTAGTTACCTTTACACCCATTTCAAAAAGACTTAAAAATCAGGCGTCAACTTTAAGTATTTAACATTTAATAGCTTTCGTTACTAAAGCACATTTTTCTTCGAGTATAGAATGATACCTATACTCGGAGAAAAATGTACTTTACTAAAGAAAGCTATTAGATGTAAAAGACTTAGAGTTGACGCCTTTTTAAGTCTTTTTGAAATGAGTGTAAAGGTAACTAATTTTTTAGTAAAATTAGTAGGAAATTTGCCATAAAAAGAATAAATGGTGTATCAATGGAAATGTATTTCTAGCTGAAACTAGGGAAACTTTCTTTCTTTCGAAATATTCTGATTGAGAAGAGCCGATTTCGTCGATAGTTCAAACAATTGAATATTGATCAGCGTTTTAATAATAATTTACATCAGTGGAGAACTCTTCCATATGTATATTCTTTGGTATCAAGAAGTAGATTTAGTGGACCCTGACTCACTCGGTTAAAATATCTAATATCTTTAGATCTGATAATAGAAGCGTAAATTGGACGTTTTTTGGTATTAACTAGGTCTCAAAATACTGCTCCATTACGTCACAATGAGCTTGCAAAGTTGACATGTTTTTGGTACAAACTCACCCATATCATGGTACCAACTGATAGCAGATCAATTAAACGGCATATTGTTTGAATTTTCTTTAAAATCAGAATCCAAATTTGTAATTATATACCGAATGTTCCATTTAAAACACATAGGTTTATGACGTCATGCCTAAATTAATCATCCCGTATATTTTATATTTTTTTGTCCCTCTGCCCTGTTGTTTAAAATTTTTGATATCTGTAATAAGAGAGAGCGAAAGAGATTTGAACGACATAGGGCTGAGATACGCTCTATACTGGATAATTGTAGAAAGTAAAAGCACTCCCTAGCATTCATGTTATTCTTTTCTTTTTGACAAATATTTCATATCCTAAGTTTATAAATGTCAAAAAAAGATTTTATATGAAATAAATGTCAAAATTAAAGCTATAAATGATTAGTCGCCTTTCCAAGCATAGCGAAATAGAAAAAATCATTGGCGCAGTTCGTAGGAAAAGTGTGTTTCTCTAACACTATTTCAGAAACTACAAATTCCACTACTAAAAATTGTGTCGGAACAAGTATCATTCCAACACACTGTGCTGGAATAATACCGCACGTCTTTCGAAAAATCAGAAGCCGTTAAACCACATTTAGTGGTACAATTGCTATGGTTACGTCAAATAAAAGGCATTTATTTCTAGCTTCGCATTTGACGTCTTGAACAGTTGTGAACTTTGTTTGTATGTCCGAAATCTTGTTACAGAACACGTTTGGAATGGCATATTCCATACTCATGAACCATAGTTCTCGCGCTCGGCTCAGCCTACAAACTGTTCGCTGGCCATTCTATAACTTTTTGTACCGCGAAATATAAATTGTTCCCCAAGATGTGGTTTGGACTCCACTATGAACTGTAGGGCCTCGTTTCTCTTTACCTAACACAAAATCATTCTGGATGTTCAAGGAGTTACCTCGGTGACTTGAGAAATGGTTAAGAAAAATTTAAGAAACAACATTAAACATATAAGAATATACTATTTTGACCTAATATCAAAAATTTTAGGCCTAATACGAAAAAAAGTCGCTTTTCCTAACTGATCGCACAAAAAACTATTACCAACAACTTAAAGTTACTCGTCGAAATAAAATGGTATTTCAAAAGAATTTAGCAAAGTAACTTTCTTTACCAAGAATCAACGATTAGCACATAGTGTACAGACAGACTCGTAGATATTTGGTTTGTTAAACTAAAGATTTACTTTTGCGTCGGTTTTTAATTTTTTCTGGTTGTAATATTCCCGTTAAACCCGTACATAATAATTTGCTTTAGACATTGCGGATAGGGCTTTCAGAGGCGACTGTCACAAACTATACAGAACTTATTAGCCTCTAGATATAGGACACTTAATTCAATCACATAGGATTAGTGACAGTCAGGCTAATAATTATCAGATTATCATTAATTCCTTGAATAGACGAAATTGTGTTTCTGTAGACTACTACAATTGCTTATCTTGTGTGCCAGGATTATTATCGACAATTAGATTGAAATAATATCAGAGATTAGGATTTCACTATATAACATATAAACTTAGTAAGAAATAAAATAGGGAACAGCACGTTTGGATGATGGGAAGCATGAATAGTTTTCTTAAATTTTCTCGATATTGAGTCAACAGATATACAAACGACACTGTTTGAAAGTAAATTTTCAAAATTTGGACAAGGTATAATTCTATCTATTTAGTGCAGATTTTTTTGCGCTTTTCGTGACATAAAGACCCACAGCCATATAACTAGCCACGATTTAAAATACACAACTCAGGTACTAATCTAAACAGTAAAATATACGACATATATGTCAACGAAGGATGGATGTTTCTCACGAGATTATGGAATAGTTATTTATGGTACTAGTGTGTAATAATTATGCATATTAGTCACGCAAGTCACCGTTAGGTCGAGCGGCTAATTATTTCCACATCCACGTAGTGGATTGGAAGTACAGTATTTTCAAATTTGTTTTTTTCTTGAAATAGGTTAAGAATGTCATGAAACGTCGAGATTTTAAATTTGAGCGAAAGAAATTTTTCTGTCTGTCTTTATGTCTGTCGTTCTGTAACTTTTTTTGTCCGCACGTTTTCTCAGAAGCGGTTTAAGATATTGACTTAGAATTTTGTACACGTATATACTGTAACGATATCTGGAACTGGATTGTTTTTTGAACATATCCCGTGAAGGGTTGGGGGGTAAATAGAGGGAAATAAGTAAAACAAGCTGGTAAGAGTACAAGAACTTGAAATTTGATGTATATGTACTAGAAGTCAAGGCTTCAAATTTTTTTATGATATTTTCCATCCCCCCACCACACCCACTCGGGCCACTCCATTATTAAATGGGTTGAAAAAATAAAATTGAGAAATTCCCTTGACATTTGGTATACGTACATATTATAATGACATCTGGAAGTAGATTATATTTTTGGAATATTTCCGTAGAAGGGTTGGGGGTTAAATAGGGGTAAAATAGGGGAAAATAAGTAAAGCAAGCTGGTAAGAGTACAGAAACTTGAAATTCGGTGTATGTACTAGAAGCCAAGGCCTCAGATGTTTTTTATAGTATTTTTTATTTAACAGTTTTTAATTTATTTATTTTTAAGTGCAAAGCGTTTTATAATATACGGAAATATTTAAAACTCAATTTTTATCTAAAGCGTTTGACGAAAAGATTTTTTTCGTTAAACTTTTTTTGTTACAAAATATTCAATAAGAAGTAAGAAAATATGAATATGCCAAAAAGATAAAGGTTTGAAAATAGGCAAATTCACGTATTTTTGTTTAACTTTGAAAAATGTAGTATAAAACCGCTGCCTACGGAATCACTACTTCTACATCCAGATTTTCCATATGAACGATATTAGAGCGAAATCTGAGGCCTTGACTTCTACTATATACACAAAATCACAAGTTTCTGTACTCTTACCAGCTTGCTTTACTTATTTTTCCCTATTTAGTATTATTTAACTTCCACCCCTTCAACGGAATCGTCCCAACATATAATCTAGTTCCAAATGTTGTTAGAATACATACGCGTACCAAATTCCATCTGAATATCTCAATTTTATTTAATTAGGCCTTTTAATAATGAAGATGGGGATGGTTCGGGGGTTGAAAGATATTGTAAAAAAAACCTAGGGCCTTGGCTTCTAGTATATACACCAAGTCCCAAGTTTCTGTAGTGTTACCAGCTTGCTTTACAATCTAGTTCCAAATGTCGTGATAATACATACATGTGCCAAGTTTCAAGTGAATATCTCAATTTTGTTTTATTAAATCCTTTCTTTAATAATGGAGAGGGATGACGGAGAAAGGGTTGAAAATAGTATAAAAAAATCTGAGGTCTTGGCTTTCTCTTTTTTACCCCTATTTAACCCTCAATCCTTCACCGGAATTAGCGCAAAATATAATCAATTTCCAGATCTCGTCATGCTAAATATGTGTACCTTTCAAGTCAATATCGTAAACCGTTGCTGAGAAAACGTGCGCACAAAGAAAGGTACAAACCGACAGACAGACCGACCGACAGACAGAAAATTTTCTTTCCTTAAAATTTAAAATCTTTTATGACATTCTAAGTCCATTTCAATGAAAAGAGATTTTGATACTTTTTTTACGATTACTATCTTTCCACTCCACTGCGTTGATGTGGAAATGAAACTATTGACATTGATTCGCGACGTTTCGTCAATGCCCATATAAGTTTTTCATTTCAGAAACTAATCGCTGCCGCTGACTTCATGAGGTATATCCTATCAAATCAATTAATTCAGTCCTATTTCAAATTATAGAATGGTGTTCAAGTGATCAAACATTGTTTTGTTTGAACAAGCTCTGTAAGAGCCCTTCCGTATGTATACTGGATTTGAGTATCTATGATAAGTATTGGTTTACCACACAACAACTACAATTGCAATATTCTATGTGACGTGGAAAGAGCGACACGTAGTAAAGAAATTATTTTGTTGACTTCTTCATAATTTGTTTATTGCTATTATTGGGGCCCCATGATGACGATGACGAAAAATGTTGGTGCCAAACCAACGACCAATTTGGGAACATTTAAATTAATAATAATTAATTTCCACAAGGAGACTGATATATTGCACCATACAGACATATATTATACAAAAAAATTAGGAATGCCTTTTCACTATCGGAAAAAATTTTAAAATATAGTGAGTACCGCCAAAGTCAAATTCTGAATTTACTTAGTATTAATATTAATAACATCTGCTTCATTATAATATATTGGTAAGCGCTTTGTAATCCAAACATTATTCTAGTTGGCCTCGCTTTACTGTAAGGCAGTCCTGACAGCAGCACACCATCTGTCCCGTTTGCCTGTTAGACGCAGGAACTCCTCGAAATTCTTTCCCATCCTTGGTGACTTCATCCCAATGTTCTAGACGGCATTCTTTTCACATCATCATGTAGATTTAGTTGATCTGGTCAAAAAATGAGAAGATGTTAAAGGTGGAGGGCGTATAGAGCCGTTGTCTCCAGGCCCACAATTTAGACGCACCAACACGTCATCTATCTGCGTCGCTAACGATACAGAATTCCCCCTTCCCGGCGAGCCCCCCACCTCTCGGCATTGGACCCAAATTTTTCCTGTCTCTATTATCCGGAACCCTTATACAAAGGGCCCCCACTTATCTTCTCTCGCCTATTCAAAATTTAGCAGGGTAGTTCAGCTCCCCTACGAGCTGAACCTGCCGATGTGTTTGTTTCCTTTTCCTAATCAACTATTCAGTTTCATCTTAGTCAGAGATCATTTCATCTCCCCATTTATTTATCCGTTCCAGTTTTATTATTTCCCTACTCCCTCGATTGTGCTTTGAAAGGTACTCTTCGTTTATATTTTCCAAATATCTGTTCATGGTCTGTCTTGCCGTTTCTCTTTGTCGTTTACACAAACGTCTAGCCATCACCCCGGAGCACTCACGAAAGTAGCCGAAGTCAACTGCGTTCTCCGAGTGTAACAGCAACTAGTAGTATAATGTTAACATCACATCGGAGCACTTACCGGGAAATTGGGCTAATAACATAAAAAATTATCACAGAACAAAACTGTATGTCTTCTATTTAAAACAAAATTAAAAAATATGTATTCATTATAAAATATTTCTAAAATTATACTTCATCAAAAACCACATTATTATCAACTATCTTTTTTGTCGATATAAAGTTTTTTTGTGGCTTTATTGGCAACTTTCTGGATCCGTTCTAAAGTATCTTCGAATATGCTATCTCTTACCGTATTTAAAATTTCGTCAAATGGAATTTCTTGGCTTATTTTTGCAGCGATTTCTTCTTGTTCGCTTTTGGAAAGTGTCATTCTCCCAAGATCCATTCCATAACCTACATGAGTACTTGTAAAATTGACTTAAATGTATCCAGTTTCTCTGTTCTCACATACATTTAATTTAGCCGGGAAGTAACCATTTATTTTATTACTGCCTAACAACTTTAAATGCCGAATATTTTTTTCCAGACTTTCTGTACAACCCATCACGGTGACATCGGTAATAATGAGTAACTGCGGTGTTAGTCTGTTTTGTCCGATACATGGACAGAATGATAATGATCTATCATATTTTTTTTTCTCGCAATGATAACTGCACATTACACATTTAATCTGAGGTAAAGTTTTGTTAACAGCCGTATGTTTCCTACTAATGTGGCGAGTTAAATTAAATTTCTTTATAAAGTTCTCGTCACATTCAAAACAAGTAAATTGAATTGTTTCAATTTGAGTGTTTCGACAAATTGCACTTTAATGTAAATTGTTTTAAACAAATATTGCACTTTATTGCACAGTCACCCATTTTTGCAAACTTAACTAATAAAAACAAACGATAGAAAGTAAGGTTATAAAAGTCAGTTCTCCGAGTGTAATGCGTAGACAAAACAAATAGACTAAAATAAACGTCACACTCGGAGAACTCACTCGTCTTCGTATGCTTTCGTGAGTGCTCCGGAGTGACGGCTAGACATTTGTGTCGTTTACTACATCTGTTTATTATATGATCTTATGCACAGTTCCCATCTGTCATTCTCAAGTTGAACATTTGATAATATGATTCCACGTCCTGTTCTGAGCTGTGTTGATTTCCATGTAATATTTACTAGGTCTGTTCCTACCTTCGAAATTATATTATACGTTTTTCTTCCTTTGATGTCTGTTTCCCAATCTGTTTACCATTTCGTCAGTTTTTTCTGCTCTTTCTCTTTTTTAAGTTTAATGCAATAAGATCCCCAAAGTGCAGAGAATAAGACAAGAAGATGCTGGGAAAACAAAGGCACAACTTAAGGTCACTTTTGAATCTGTAATGATCTTTAAATGTTCTAATGGCATTTCAGTACTGTATTTTTTAAGAGCCTCGCTAATGGTCCATGTCCCAAAAACATAAAGAAAGATCACAATATTTTTGTCACATCTTTTGCTCAATTGACAAGTTAGAGGTCTGAATTGTAGACTATACAGGCACATGGCGTTGCATATGTTATTAATGACAGTAATCTGTAGTTATCGCAAACATCTGTGTTCCTCTTCGTATCTACTGGCCAGTAATCCAGCCATATTTAAACCTCCCGCATTTTTTTCATATTCTGTTAAGAACTCTCACTCCATTTTCATTAATTAACTTAAGCACCTCGGCCGTGATATCCCAGCTACACTACCAGCTTTTAGCCATCTTCTCTCTCATTTTCAAAAAGCATTTCGCAGAATTGCCAGCAAACTTCAATAATCTGATTCCCTCAATTCTTAACATAAAGTCCTTAATTAACCAAGTTCCTTCATGATAATACGCGTACTAGATGCGCACAATTAAGAGACGGCAATGATACGGAGGGATAACACCTATAGAAATATAGTGACCTCGTCTCACCTTCTAGCGACTTGTCGTCCAGCGTATACGCAGAAACTATACAATGTTAGGCGAAGATTAAGTAGTGATTATACCATCCATCTCAGTGGATGTAGAGCCCTGTTTAACTCAGTCAGATTTTTTATAAATTGGAAAAAAATGCCTGAAGTTAAATATCGATTCATATTCACCCCCAAAGATATCGTCGTTGCTCTCTTACTCCCTTAGCAGCTAAATAAATTAGATGTTCGTTAGTGGATTTCTAAATGTGCTTAATTTATTAACATAATGGATATTCTCCATCCTGTATATAAGGAAGTCAAAATATATAAATTAAAGTAAATTCAAATCAATCAATTGAAAATCAAATTAAAAAAAATTGTGGGCGAAACATTCGCAAATAATATCATGTATCACCAAGAGAGCGTCTTAATAAATATAAAGAGCTTCTTTTGTTGGAATTTCAATAGCTCTATAAATGTCCGAATTAGTTGGTCCAAAAGATGTATACACAACCGACAGTATATATTGTTATTTTGTTACACTGGATAATTCCATAATTTTCTTTTCCAGGCCCACACACTAAACCCCGGCAAGGATCTCTATTTCAACGTGTGGAACAGGACAATGACAGTTGAAGGAGGTGGTGTGAACGCTACCGTCATCCAATCTGATCTTGCCGCTGTAAACGGGGTTATTCATGTCATCGATCGTGTACTTGGGGTTCCATACACCACTGTCTTAGACAAATTGAGAACCGACCCGATACTCAAGTAAGTCTCAACTTTTCTAATATAAAGGGTGTTTCATAGGTGAATGTGCATAAGTGAACTGTGGATTTGGGGCACCTAAGTAGTTCCAAATAACCCATAGTTAATTAAATAGTCTCTTTAATCACCAAGAAACAGGCTTTGTCTAATAATTTTTATGTCACAGAAGAGTGCCGAAAAAATGTTATATAATGTAATAAATAGTATATTTTTTACGCTTTCACATTCAACTCCACGAGTTTGATTTTTACAAGTTTAATTTTATAAGAATTTCTAGAAGGTAAGATTTCAAAAATTATATTTGTTAAACTAACAGAATTTTAATAATAGTAATAATAATAAGAATAATAATAATAGATTTATTGCCCAACAGATAAAAAATCCAGTTACAGGACAAACATGAACAAAAGTACAAACTTATAACTACAAAAAAATGAAACTAATACTAATAATAACATATATTATATGGTTAAGTAACAATATTACAATATTTTAAACAGCGGCAGCGGTGGCAAATAATGAAAAGTAATTAAAAAAGAGGAAAGAAGAAAAAAACAAAGTATACATATATATACACATATTTGCACACATACACACGCACATATACATACTTATATGTAGGTATAGTTCTACTCAACTATTGATAGTTGTGTAAGTTGAGTTAAAAGCATTCATAATTTCCGAAAATTTGCTACAATTTATATCACATACATTTGATATTTTATTGAAATTATTGCACATAACATGTACTGGGGATCTAAGAAGAGCATTAGTTCTATAGGCGTTTTACAGTAAAACTTATGAGTTTGTCGTGAGTTTATCAAGGAACTTGGAAAGAAAACATACCTAGGAGCAGTGAACTGTCTAATTTGTTGTGAAACAGATTATATAACATCTTCAAACTATTTATGGCAAATAATAGGGAGTAAAAACCGTCAATTTTTAATGATAAGAATTTCAGAAATCTTCGCTGTACATTTTCGATGGCGTTTTTATGACAGGCATAGTACGGGTACCAGACTGTCGAGCAGTATTCTAGCTTAGATCTTACTTAGGAATAGTAGAGTGTTTTTAAAGCAATTTCATTAGAAAATGAATGAGAGTTTGTAACAATAAAACCTAGCATTTTCAAAGCGGATGATGTTACTTGCGCCACATGGTTCGAGAAAGTAAATTTCTGATCAAATATTACCCCCAAGTCTTTTATTGTTGTAGAACGTTCAAGTACTTGGGAATTCAGGAAGTAGTCAAATACAAATGGATTAGATTTTCTTGAATAAGACATAACTTTACATTTTGAGGCATTCAAGTGGAGATTGTTTTAGATACACCAGTTTTCTACTATTTTTAGTTGTGCTAGAACATTTTCACAATCATCTACGCTACCTATTTCCGTATAGATCTTCATATCATCAGCAAACAACAGTTTGTCGCACTGTACGTTGTTTGTGAGATCATTAATAAACAACAGAAACAGTAGTGGCCCGAGATTGGAACCTTGAGGTACACCTGAAGTTGCTGTAAATAAATTATTTAACTATGAGTAATTAAAGCGTTGAAACTCCCATTAATCCAGTCAACGGGAGGTTTCACATAGCTGCAAGAGCTGGGCAAAAATAATCCTTACGATAAGTTTTGATTTTTTAGTAGGTTTGTAGTAGTAGAAAAGTATTTTAAAAAGTTATCAAGGCCACTATGAGCGGAGCATAAAATCAAAATGGCATGAAACTAATGTTTTTTTAAATAACTTTTAAAATACGAAAAACACGAAAACCATCGTAGGGATGAAAATTGAAGAGCTCAAAATTCTATAACAAAAATGCATTTACAAGAAATTTCGTATATATAAAAGTTCTCGCGTTCAATAAGAATCAAACTTATGACGTCACGAGCCAACGCACGAACGTACTTTTCCTTGCGTTTGACTACAAAACTTTGATAACTTTTAAAGAAATAATTGAATCGTAATAAAGAAAAAATATTTTAAAGGGAAAAGGTGCAGCCGTCACGACTGTATGAGAATTGTTTTCAGTTATGGAAACTTAATTAGAAATGAAATTCATTATTTTACAAAATATCAGCTTAACATTTACTAATCATCGATAGTTTCTTGCCATGTCCGTGACAGCTTGTAGGTTTAGAATGTCTATCGCTGAACCTCCACTAACCGTGTGTTCTCTAAGTAGTAAGTAATCGATACAAAAATATTTTTTGATACAAATACTTCTTGTATCAATTGTAAAATACATATTGACTTATTTAGTGAAGTTTGCACTACTAAGAAAATTTCTCATATTGCTTTCATTGTCTGCCATGCTCTAAGCAAAAGGATTAATAATTTATCTAACTGTTACAACTGTGTCGGGTAATTGCACACTGGCTCCTGTACCATAATGGTGAGGTAAAACTAAGAGTTTAAATTGCCCAAGAAGAAATACACCAATTTTTTTAATGGAGCTTGTCATGTGTACAACAATTACCAGCAAAAAAGTTACTGTAGTAATTGTTCTTTAGGCGACTTAGTTTTACGCCACTATTAATCGACTCAGTGAAGTAGATTGTTTAAGGGACCGCTCGGTTTTTCAGCCCTCCTTCGATAAAATAAGTAAAATATATGTAGATACTGAATATCAGTCTTTTATAAATAGCATTACTATGACATAAGAGAAAGCCGCTGCCTAAGAAATCACTACTTCCACATCCAGATTTTCCATCCAAGTCATTTTATAGGAAACATCTTGACTATATTTGTACTCTATATAGAAATTATTGGTCATAGAATATTAATAATATTTGGGGCAGATATCATAGGCCATCGCTTCTAGTATATACACCAAATGCCAAGTTCCATATTTACCCCTATTTAACCTCCAACTCTTCAACGGAATCATCTCAAAATATAATCTAGTTTCAGATGTCGTTATAATACATAAGTGTACCAGAGGGGGATGGAAAATATTATTAAAAAAACTGAGGCCTTCGCTTCTAGTAAATACACCAAATACCAAATTTCTGTACTCTTACCAGCTCGCTTTACTTATTTTCCCTATTTACCCCTATTTAACCCCAATCCTTTCAAAATATAATCAGTTCCAGATGTCGTTATAATACATACTCGTACCAAGTTTCAAGTGAATATGTCAATTTTGTTTTATCAACCCCTTTAATAATAGAATGTGGGTGACGAGAGGGCTGGAAAATATCATAACAAAATCTGAGGTCTTCGCTTCTAGTATATACACCAAATCCCACATTTCTGTACTCTTACCAGCTTGCTTTACTTATTTTCCACTGTTTACCACATTTTGCGTCCCAACATTGCACTGTATAATTTCCAAAACAATCCAGTTTGAGATGTTGTTATAATACATACGTATACACAAGTCAATATCTTAAACTGTTCCAGAGAAAACGTGCGCATAAGAAAAAGTTACAGACCGACAGAGAGACATTTTTTTCGCTCAAATTTAAAATCTCGGCGTTTCGTTACATTCTAAACATATTTCAACAAAACATATTTTTGAATTTCTTGTTTATTATTACCATATTTCCAATCCACTATGTGGATATATGGTGTGGTATGGTATAATTCACTACATCAGTAAGAAATAATAAGACCTTTTCTCTATTTTCTACATATTTGTCACCCCATATCTCTTGTCGACTTGAATTCACTGCCTTCACTATAATGCTCTACAGCTTTAGAGTCGATCAAGTGTCCACGCACTGAACAATTTTTCTCCAATGCACCCACCAAAACATTCACTACCTTCTCTCCACAAGCATTGGTAGTTTCGTCCATACTAACCCAGATGTATTTCCCAGTAAGCTCAGAAGAATTTTTTTGTCTAACATTATCACACTCCGTTGATAAATATTTTCTTCTGAGTGTCGTTTCCGACGGCACCTAAAAATTGTTATATTTGCCACTAATACACTTTTCTAAAAATTGTCTAAAAACTGGATTGTCTAGATCTGACCACGGTATGTTACATCCCACCATCACTTCCACTAAATCTAAATTAAAACTGCGTTGACTATCACTATCAGTAGATACACTAGTACTAATTAATTGTGTGTCTATTAACATTTGTTTTAGACGTCCAAGAAATTGTTTTGTTGCAACTACTACAATAAAGATTTGTTCCAACAAATTACAGTTCTGGGAAATCGCGAATCCACAAGTATGTTGCAGCCTGAGAAGCACTAGACATTTTTGTTTACCGCCGACTTTGTATAATTTTACACTAAATTTGTAGATATATATGTACATACATATGGCTAAATTTATACTATGGTTTGCAAAACTGCGATCTGGGATGGTCTGCCATTTCCCTTTATTAAATGTTGACGTAAATGCCCAATAATTGCCACTCTGTAGGTAACAAGCGATTTTTAAATGTTTCACAATTTCGGCGTCGTCCTATAATTGAAGCAGATAAAACCTCATAAGTAAAAAACATAAAAGTACCTCCGTACACTGAATTTAATGTTGACACTCGGTCTGGGTCGAATACCTTTAACACTGTAAATATAAGAAATCAACTATGTTTTTAGGTAATTGTTAGTACGTTTCACAAATGTAGTAGATTTCCGATAAAAGTAGGTTACACGTATAAAAATTTCAAATGAAATAAAATTCGCTTTATCACATGATGCATATGGTACATGACAGTGTTATGCTATTAATCCTTAACTTTGTTATGTATTATTTAATATTATATAAAAATGGTTTATTTTATTGGGAAAAATGTTTTATGTTTTCAGATTTAATTATTATGAAAATAAACAAAATAAACACGCCACACATTAAACAGAACAGGAAAGTGTATGTTTGATTCAAAATTGTCTCTTTATTTGCTAGATATGTTTAACATGTTTTTGTAAGAAATATTACCGTTTTTAAATTCAATTTATTACCGAAAATACAATACACCTGGCAATAATAAATATTTCACCACTGATGTGATATATACATTATTGTTTCTCAGCTTAAGAAATTTTTCCTTACGAAATTTGGAGAAGATTGGTCAAGTGGTAGTTGTGCAACGCCCCTTTGGACGTTTCGATTTGCTAGGCGGCAACTCTCGTGTCGGAGGCACTGGGGGTGGGTAAGGATTCGTTCGCTATAAATAGTTATCCTAAAAAAAATGTTGGTGAAAGACGCCACTTGATCTTGTTGGACTTAAGATCAAGAAAAAATTGCCAACCCTAGCAGCTCACGGGGCAGTTACTGTATTATTAATCAAAATAAAGCATAGTGTTAGGTTCTCAATACATTTACTTCTCTTTTATCATCATTACATGTTAATAGAAGGGGGTGGATGGCATATATTATTAAATAAATATGAATAACTGTACAGAAAATTCATATGCCCTCAAATAATTACTATTTTCGGTTCCCAAATTATGACCTTACACTATGTAACTGATATTATTATGCTCAATAAAAAAACCCGTATCAGTAGAATAACGTACAATTGAATGTATTCGCGATAATAAACTTGATGTTTAATTTACGGAATGCTCACAAGGAAATTGGTTCACTCTGACCTTAATATGATGTAAGCATTTCCTATCCTTCGTTAGGTTCTCGATGGAAGGGTTCCAGATCCTCCACAACCAGTTAACATTACGCAAGGGAGTCTATCCTAGTCCTTCTAGGGCGGTAGGCGGCAGCGGCGGAGAATGCAGGCAGCTAGCATACGCCACACGTACGGCAATTATTTTCATCAACAGCGACGGCAGCAAATAAGCGTTAGGTTCCAAATTAATTTTTATTACAAAATAGTGGGTACCAGTTTATAACTCATACGTTTAGAATACGGAATGTGTCTAGCATGTAAGTACTCTAGGATATGATTACTTCGTCTAGGCCGTCAAATCTAAAAAAACACCAAAGATCCAGAAGCGTCCAACACGCAAAAGTACTCCCCAAATAACCTTTTACATGATATAAATTTAACACACCTTCCCTAAGAAATGGCCTTTTCACTTGAACGATAATCATAACAATATATAGTTTATTCTATACATATATAATGGCGAATGTTACCAGCCACCACTCGGCGTGCTTTATCTATTATCAATCGTCCTAAACTCGATCAAATCCCTGATTTATTGGGAATCGAATCCATCTTCCGCAAAAATCAATATTGAAAAACACACTGCAATGACAATTCGTACTTCGCGCAGTGACGTACTCAGGCTCAAGGTGTCTAGTCAACCCGGGCGTATTCACTCGGCCGTAGATTATAGACGATATTTATTGTGATTCCAGAGGGCCGACATGAACAGGCATTTTACCTATATTTAGTGGGAAAGCGGAGGATCTAAATAACTCAATGGCTTGCTTTACGTCATAACACGATGTGTTTCATTGCACCAAGCCGTTAGAAATTCTAACATACATATCGTCTTGCGTCCTTGCTGTTCGTACCATCACACCGAAAAATAGCCACTTACAGGGGGAGCAGAAAAAAATACTAAAAGTACGTTACAGTTGATATATTGCAAACATTTAGAAAATAAAATGCAACTTGGACACCCTGTATCTTTTTCCACAGCAACAGTTTACTAAAGCATGTTTGATTATATCCTCATATTTTGGTCCAAAGAATGTACCCTGGAATTATGGCTTGTTGTTAATGGTCCTCCCCGTATAAGGTCGTAAATTGAAATCATCAATGATTCAAATTAATGAACGATATTCTCACATTCGCTATTCAGTTAATTCATTACAATCAGAATACTTAAATCCTCCTACACCACTGATAAACGGAACACCGTTCAAAGTCTAAGATCGCTATAAAAGCCAGGTATCGATGAAGCGATATCCCTGTGATAAGAAACAGATTCAAGATTAGAACGGGGTAAAGCAAGTTTGTGTTCCGGAAATTACAGAGTAAATTGGACGTTACATAATGGTATAATCTCAGTGGAGAATTTAAAGAGCTCTGGACGATAGACATCTTTGAGGTCTTGAACTCTTGATATTCGTATGTTACCGGCAATGCTCGAAAGCCGTCGATTGTCTACAAGGTCCTGACTCTAGGACTCTCCTTTACCTAACATATGTCGACATTATCTGATTTATGTCAACATTAGTGGACTTTCAAAAATTAATCCAAACTCTATATCCTGGATGCTCAAATAACATCGCATCTTAAGAGATTTAATAATACAGTTAAAAACTCGCCTAATGAAGAACAACATTCGTAACGAAAATATATATTTTTTTAATGCAAAAAAATGGCAGCAGCAGTCATATGTGCGTTCTATGTTAAAGGAGGGTTAGTATGGGATTATTTACTCAAAATGTATTGATTTCAGCAAAAAAAAATCAGATGTCCTTGAAAGTTATATTAAAAGAACAATTAGAATGTAGTCAATATTAGAGATTGCTTACCTTATTTTCTGGCATCTTTATTATTATTTGTTTAAAACACTAAAACTTGTTTTTGAAAGTTTACATCTAATAAGACATATACATATTCACATGGCTACATTGTTAATATTGAAAGTTGAATTTATTATATTTCTGCACTATTCAATGGCATATTTAACAAACACACCACAAATTAGACAAGCCTCAAATTCAATGTCAAGATTGTGTGGGAGGGAGTTACTTATTTCAAATAATACAGACATGCATTCGTTAGTATAGTGGAGGTCAGAAGTCGGAAGAACATGCAAATATCTGCTACAGAGCCAGTTTAGCTTCTCCCCCCGTTTTTGAGTGTGCTGAAACCGATTCCGGGGCAACCCCCCCGAAATCGCCCCAAAGCCACTCTTAAAGTGGCACAGACATCAATCCAACCCTGTATTTTGATAAATTGGCCCTCCACATAACTTACGATTATAATTTTAGAATGGGATGATCAAAATCACCCCTATCCCTCGGTTCAACCCCCTCCAGGGGATGAATTTATTATTTTTTTCAAAAATTATTCACAATTTTTGAAAAGAGAGTGTGTTGGAGGGAGGATGAAGGTGGCCAGGGTTATAACCAGGGGTGGCTACAACCCCTCCAGAGGTAAAAGATATTCAAAATTTTTAGAAAGAGGGTTTGATGGAGGGAAGGTGAAAGGCTGGTCGCCTTCCATCTTCATACCTCATACTTGAAAATTTAATAGGAATCCATATGTTCGATTAAATTATTACAATTGTCTTTTGTTTCTATGGCATACTTGAGAATCCAAGCAATATCTCGGCGTTTCTTGATTTTTATTGGAAAACTCGGTAGAGGTTGAAGTTAGGTATAGTGAATGCTTAAGTAACTCACCCTAAAATTCAATTTTCTTTCGAATGCCGTCAAGGAAATAGTAGATGCCATTTTAAAAAAATTGACAAATTTTGATTGCGACATTTGAAAATCTCCTGCGCCCATGTGGTACATAATGGAACCACCGATAGAACATCACGAATTAGCCTGGACTTCCAGCTAACTGCTCCACAAATTTGGTTTCCTAATTTTGAAAGGTTTGCGACATACAAATTTGTTCTTAAACTACTACAAGGGTTAGTTTTTTCCAAAAAATTAACATATGTCAAAAACTGTAATAGATACGTTAACACAACTTAGATTGTCTAAACTCAGAATTAAAAGGCCAATCGAACCATGTAAAAAAATGTTGGTTTCTATTTAAAATAAGAAAGTTGATACCGACTTTTGGCACACTCTGTATAACTCAGGACTGAGAATATTTTAGATAGAATGGGAATAATAGATGCGCACCAAATTTCAAGTTTCTAATCCAACTGCAAGTTGAAAAACTTCTAACGTACTACCCGCATAAATCACTCTGTATATATCCGAGAATTTCCACTTCTGAGTATTGTTACAACCCGGGTCGCCATTTACCTACCAGCCATTAAATCCCCTTTCTAAAAATGTTGAATACTTTTTACATAAAAAAATCCACCTCCTGGAGGGGTTGTAACCACCCCTGGTTATAACCCTAGCCACCTTCATCTCCAACAAACCTCCTTTTTTAAAAATCGTAAATATTTTTTACAACCCTGGGGGGGGGGGTGAGTGGGGTCATCCCCCTCTAAAATTACCACCTATAGCTATAGAGAGGGCCAATTCACCAGAATACAGGGTTAGATTGATGTCTGCGCCGGGAAAGAGACTTTAAGGGTGGTCTTGGGGCGATTTCGGGAGGTTGCCGAGGTCAAGAACTTTTTGGAGCCCGGAATCGGTTTCAGCACCCTCGAAAACGGGGGGGGGACTAGATTGGCCCAGTAGCAAACATTTGCTATTTTCGAGGAAAATCTCGACTCCTTCTTACCTTCACTACTAGCCAACATTACCATGTAGAAGCTGGAAATTGAATTCAGTTATTGAGAGTACACGTTTTATTCTAAGGGAATTATGTATTGAAAGGATATTAAAATTTAATTCCTATTTCACCTTATTACAACTGTAGACAGAACCCCTTCATTTTACGACTTTCAAGTTTATACTAAATAAAAGGATCGATTTACATCTTTTCTAAACTATTTTCTACAAACGGCACAACACTTCATCATTTTATAATAAGTATATTGTTACTAAAAAAAATCACTTCTTCACCACTATATCACTCTAAAATACTAAAAACACCTGTTAACATTAATGGCGGACACATAAATAGAGATATTCGTCATTATGGTAAACGAACAGAACCGAACCCATCGTGTCCGAAACGTTACAGATTTTTGTCAAATAAAATTCGCGAATAGATCGACTAAACAATCAGGAACTTAGGGACTATTTGCAATTAAAGTACCTTAGACTGTAATTATCTTAGTGACAAACAAACCAATACACATTATGTATCTAGGAATAAGTTCGTTGATCGGAGGAAATTACTATCATTCGTTACAATTTCAAAAACATACACAGCAAGTGTTTATGATTGAGAAATATGGCGTTTTTCGTATGTTGTCTAAGAAACCGTGGTGGAATACATCTAAAGCTTTTTACCTCTTTTTAGCAGATATTCACTTTTTGTAACTTGAGGTGGCATTTTTAAATTCCGCAAAATCGTGTATTATTCTGATTATACTAACCATTTTCGATAAAAATTACCGGCAAGGGAACGGGACCGAAATTAACTTGAGTGTCAAATTATCAAGAATTATAATTATTTTCCATGCAATGAGAGAAGTTCCCAGAGTGCGAGATACATGCTCTGTTACCTTGCGTTCATTTTATTTCAAATTATGGCGGAGGAGCCGGTATTACGATATTTCCTTTTCACAGCTTTAGCGCCTGATTATTTTATAACTGTTTATTTATTGAGACTAAATGATTGAATTAATGCACGTAAGACAATCATGAGTTAGCTGCCCCCTCAAGTTTCAATGAGTTTTTTGTACATATTAGTACTAAATTCTCTGAAAACATACATCTTTATTCATTAGCATTTAAAATTTTGACAACAATGTTTTTTCTTAATTAACTCAATAATGGGTTACAGTTATTTACAGCGACAGGATCATTTGAAAAAAATATATCTTTTTATCTTGAATTTTTTAAATAATACCTACTCTGTGAGCACAACAACGAAATTTCTTCTGTACGATATTTGATAGTCTTCCTATGACACATTTTTTCACTAAACTGATTGAAAAGGTACGCCGTGGTAAAAGAGAGTTCGGACAAAAGAATTACATAATATGTCATGGTTATAATTAAAAAATATATTTATTAATTATTAAAAAATACATTATTTAGGTTTCTCACGTGTACTATTTTTAAATGTTTCATAACTTTTATATTTAGCTATTGAGCAGTTTTTTTATAATAATAGGGTTCTTCCTCTAGCTTACACTAAAATTTAAAAGAATATATACAGGGTGTTGTTGGGCTATGGTGCAATACTTCGGGAGCGTCTGGTTCGGGCTAAAATAATGCTAGAAATACCTATATTCCAGTGCTACTCACCTTTTAGGGTAAATTTTGAAAACCTTCACAATTTCCTAGAAAAATATATTCTTGTTTGACTTCAATATAGTGATCCGTTTTCGACAAAATTAATTTTACTGATAAAGAACCAAGAAATGCTAATATGATAAATGCCATGAAATACAAATCACATAAAACTTAAGAGAAAACAATTGAATAAATATAAATGTCAAATTTGACAAATGATAATTGATGAAATGAAAAATGAACGTTATTGCTTAAAAATATACTCAAATTTATTAATTTAAGAGAATACACTGTAGAATTGAGTTGTAAATAGTTCGATGTGTGTCGTAGTGGATTATTGGCATAACAAATTATTCATCTGGTATACATGCCAACATGCATATTGTGTACAAGCTGGCTCTGGGTAATGGCTTGGGAGCCAATTGGTTCTATCAGAAACAGTTCCTAACAGAGTTCTTCCAAATAAGATTGCAGTCTTTGTCCTTTAACAGTAAAATCGATGTTTCTTGAAAACTGGTCGCTTTATTGATGTCAAACAAGAATATATTTTTTTAGAAAATTGTTGAAATTAGGAGTACCACTGTAAGTTTCAAAAGTTAATTGGTATCAAAATTTAGCGGTAAAATGCGTTAGGGTTGGTACACCCCTGACTTCCTAGACAAGACACGAAAGACTTCGTATCAAAGATACTTACTTCATATTTACGTTGTCCAAATTTTAATAGAATCGAAATAATTTTAGCAATCAGCAAAACTCTTTTCCAAAATTTAACCTTTAAGGATAAATAGAAGCCAAATGAGGCGCCGCGGAAAAAAATTGTAGGTACTTTTAATTATTTTAACCCAAGCAATAATGAAAAAAAAATGTTTTTGCTGAAATTTAAAATTTCCACGTTTCATGACACGCTAAACCTATTTCAGAAAAAAAAAATTGAAAATTTTTTTCACCAACATTTTTGAAAAATTTTTACCACTGAAATAGATGAAACATTTTTTTCTTTGTCCAAATTTAAAATTTCCACATTTCGTGGCACTCTAAACCTATTTTTTTTACCAACATTTTTTAAATATTTTTTACCACTAAAATAGATGGAAATTTTTACTTCCCTCGCATACCGAAGGGAAGTATTGTATTCGAGAAAAAATCGCCCTCCGAGATTTTTTCGGATTCTGACATTTCAGAACACGTAGATTCCGAAAGTATAGGTTTTTCAATTCCGTCAGTCTGTCTGTCTGTCTGTCTGTCGGTCTGTCTGTCTGTCTGTCTGTCTGTCTGTCTGTCTGTTGGTGTATTTACTAAAAAACTACTTGACGGAGAGCAGTCAAATTTGGTAGGTAGTTAACCCTACTGTCAGCGAAGAACTGGTAGAATTTTCACTGAAAAATATACAGGGTGGACCGTCTAAACGGAATAAATAGTGAAAAAATTTTTTTTTGCTCAAATTTAAAATTTCCACGTTTCATGACGCGCTAAACCTGTTTCAGGAAAAAAAATTTTTTGAAAATTTTTTTCACATTTTTGAAAAAATTTTTACCAAGATGAAAAAAATTTTTTTTGCTCAAATTTAAAATTTCCACGTTTCATGACGCGCTAAACCTATTTCAGGAAAAAAAATTTTTTGAAAATTTTTTTCAAACATTTTTGAAAAAATTTTTACCAAGTTGAACAAAATTTTTTTTTGCTCAAATTTAAAATTTCCACGTTTCATGACGCGCTAAACCTATTTCAGAAAAAAAAAAATTTTGAAAATTTTTTTCAAACATTTTTGAAAAAATTTTTACCAAGATGAACAAAATTTGTTTTTGCTCAAATTTAAAATTTCTACGTTTCATGACACGCTATACTACTTCAGAAAAAAAAATTTAGAAAATTTTTTTCACCAATATTTTTGAAAAAATTTTTACTACTAAAATGAATTTTTACTTCCCTCGCATACCGAAAGGAAGTATTGTATTCGAGAAAAAATCACCCTCCGAGATTTTTACGGATTCTGACGTTTCAGATCACGGAGATTACGAAAATATAGGTTTTTCAATTTCGTCAGTCTGTCTGTCTGTCGGTCTGTCTGTCTGTCTGTCTGTTGGTGCATTTACTAAAAAACTACTTGACGGAGAGCAGTCAAATTTGGCAGGTAGTTGACGCTACTGTCAGCGCAGAAATGGTAGAAATTTCAGTGGAAAATATACAGGGTGGACCGTCTAAACGGAATAAATAGTGAAAAAATGGCAATAATATTTGGCATATCCTATTATATACTTTTATTGAATAATGGCATCCCAAGAAATAATTCAGTCATGGTGGACATTTGTAAAGGTATTTGCGCAAGCCTGCCATATGTGGCAAGTGCTATTTAGTATTGAACTTTTGCTGTTGGATGAGCAATCTGTATATTTTTTTGACCAAGACTTATCAAGTTTTCTTTGTAATAATAGCAATAACTATATTCCGATTATTATTTTCAATGTCATTTCGTAAATATAATTTTTTTAGAGTAACCGCCATGCACAAATAACGAGGGAAGTTCTGTGTAAATACCTTTACCGATTTTTTTTCTTTGTTCAAATTTAAAATTTCCACGTTTCATAGCGTTCTAAACCTTTTTAGAATTTTAGAAATTTTTTTACCTTTTCTGAACAAATTTTACCACTAAAATAGATGGAAATTATTTTTCTTTGTTCAGATTTAAAATTTCGACGTTTCCATGGCATTCTAAACCTATTGAAACAAATTTGAATTTTTTTTTGAAAAATAAAAAAAAATTTTGAAAACATTTTTAATCTATTAATCACTACTATAGAATACAGAAGAAATTTTTATGGCTCAAATTTAAAATTTCCACGTTTCATGACAGTCCACACCTATCGAAAAAAAGATTAGCAACATTTTTTTACCATTTTGGAAAAAAAAATTACCACTAGTATAGGTGGAAAAACATTTTTTTGGTTAGATTTAAAATTTTCACGTTTCATGACATTCTAAACCTATTTCAGAAAAAAAAATTGAAAATTTTGAACATTTTTGAAAAAATTTTACCACTAAAACAGGTGGAAAATTTTTTTTTCTTTGCTCAAATTTAAAATTTTCACGTTTCATGGCATTCTAAACCTATTTAAAAAAAAATTAAATTTGTAATCTTTTTTTACCACTACTATAGAATAGAAGTAAACTTTCCTTTTTGCTCAAATTTAAAATGTCCACGTTTCATGATATTCTAAACCTATTTCAGAGGAAAAGAAATTTGAAAATTTGTTTACCAACATTTTTAAATTTTTTTAAAAAAATTAAAATTTTTTAACCACCACTATACTTAAATAATATTTGGCATATTCACCTATTATA
This sequence comes from Stenurella melanura, assembly GCA_963583905.1. Taxonomy (NCBI): domain Eukaryota; kingdom Metazoa; phylum Arthropoda; class Insecta; order Coleoptera; family Cerambycidae; genus Stenurella; species Stenurella melanura. Next base: position 135,106,280 of record OY757313.1, on the reverse strand, counting down.
CTTTTATTGAAAAATGTACAGGGTGGTCTTCCCAAGAAGTAATTCAGTCATGGTGGACATTTGTAAAGGTATTTGCGCAAGCCTTCCATACTTGGCACCTGTCATTTAGTATTGAACTTTTGCTGTTGAATGAGCACTCTGTATATTTTTTTGACCAAAACTTATCAGGTTTTCTTTGCAATAATAGTGATAGTTATATTCCGATTATTATTTTCAATGTCATTTCGTAATTATTAATTTTTTAGAGTGATCGCCATGCACAAATAAAGAGGGAAGTTCTGTGTAAATACCTTTACCGTTTTTTTTAAATTTTATGGCGAAGTATTTAACATTTTAAAACTGTGATAATGATTTATATTTTGAGCTTTATTTGATGTTTTAAATAATATGTATTTGAATTTCATCTGTTAGTTAAACATACTAGACATACGTCCTGGTACATTTTATGCTAATATCACTCATGACCCTATGACCAAGAAGATTTTTCTATCTTCTCTAACATGTAAATATATATATTATATAATCTACCTTTTCTTTTCAGATCCTCATATATGTTGGGAAATCTGCGAGGATTCAACAGACAACTGAATGACACGACCAAGAAATTTACGTATTTTGTACCAAGCGACAAGGCTTGGCTGGATGCTAAAGTAAAATTACCTTCTGCAATCAAGAAACTGTTCATGACTGACTACTCCTACCTTGTAAGTAACCAAAATTGATTATTTTTTAGAAACATTGAAAATGGCAATCAGTATAATCTAACGTTATATGTAAGCCAAAACAAAATTGCTTGGAATAAAACAATCTTTAAACTTTCATTTGATTGAATTTTTGTGACACTTTAGACAGATCCTGAGCAATATTGTCAATATAAGGAATTATAAAAAACAAATTGTAAGAAACGCTATTGTTTTGTACAATAGCCTCTCCACAGAGCAAGTGGGACCGTGTTGGGGTTCTTGAATGATTGAAATCTCTAGGTAGTTGTAGCTTGGAAATGGAAAAGCAAAACTTCTTAATAAGTTTATTTTTCGTTTATTTTCCTTCTTGAATATACACAACTTTTTAAAAACAGATATTACATTCCGCAAACTCAATCCGACATGTAATAACTAAAGCAATGGCACGTAGTGGGATCATCGATTATAGTTATGTCTGATATGTGGTATTTGGTTTACTGAGTTGATTTCGAAACTCTTTTTCCTCTACGAAAACTCTCAGAAATGGACGAGAAAATTGTAGTTACGAACGAAACCCCGGTATTATAAAAAATTATAAAAAAATAATGTTTGTAGTTACGGACGAAACTTTGGGTACTTGTTCTATTCAACGTCATGTCAGACGTTTTCCATGGAGGTTTTTGAGATATAACAAACAGTTGAAAGTTGCAAAATTTTGAAAGAAAAACATTTTGATTTTGAAATATTGGTAAAATGAGATTGAAATTGATAAAAACGTCTGACTAGGTCTTAAGAGGTTCAAAAATGGTATACAGGGTGGGGCTATAGTGCGTGGGACCTCGATATCTCGAGTTCTACGATAGCTAGAAATTTTTTAAAAAATTGCAAGTAAACTAGATGAAAAAGTCTATGACTGGAAATTATTTTCGAACATACAGGGCGAGCCAAAACGAAATTACAGGACCAAGTGCCTTTTTTATAAATGGAATGCTATGTATATCAGTACATTTTTTGAAGCCTCTTTTTAGGCTCTATTTATTCCTATATTAGCATTGAATATCTCCCAACCACTTGGATGTAATGATTTTTTTTGTTGAAATAATGCAATCTGCAGATGGATATTAAAAAAATCACCATAGTCACAATTATGGGTTTTAAGAAAAACTTATGTGAATACCAGTTACGAGACATCTAGTTAATGTTTTTGAATCATTTTCATTCCCTAAAACTGTACAGGGTGGCCAACAATTATGTTTCAATTAAGAACTTTTTAAATTGAATTTTCTAAATTTTTTCAAACGGAACACCTTGTATGTTTTTCAACGATGTTATGTAGAAATTAAAAACGAACATTTTCTGTAAGTACTTCCCTATGGCTAATCGCAACCAATTTCGTTTTATTGAGCAATAATTACAAAATTCAAAAATAAACTTAAAATAAGAGGTTTCTTCAAACAACTCAGTAGAAAAAATTATAATAAATGTTCCACATGTTGCCCATTTTGATTGACACACATCTCTATGCGCTTTTGAAATGAGGTTCCCACTGTTCCGAAAACTGCCGGTGTGATAGATCTAAAGGGCAGTTATTATTCTTTCCTTCATATTTGGTACTGTTGTTGGTGTGTCTCTATAAATAATTTCCTTCACGTATCCCCACAAAAATAAATCCATTTTTGTAAAATCTGGGGATCTAGCAGGCCATTTAGTGGATCCATTTCTTCCAATCTATTGATGAGGGTAGGTATTATTTAAATTGCATTTAAATAATGTGGCGGAGCACCATCTTGCTGAAACCACATCCTATTTCAGATTATTTCAGGGAGATTTACCAATAATTATGGCAGATAGTTTTCCAAAAAATAAAGATAAATAGCTCCAGTCAATGTACCATCAAAGAAATGTAGCCCTATTACATGTTCTCCAATAAATCCTCCCCAAACGTTTATAGGCCATCTGTGTTGGTTATCAACTTGCATAAAAAAGTGAGGATTTTCCGAAGCATAATAATGGAAATTGTGCCTATTAACGAATCCATTTTTATGAAAAGTTGCCTCTTCAGTGAATAAAACATTATTGAAGAAGTTGACATCTTGCATTTTACCTCTGGCCCAATTACAAAATTGTAGGCGCTTTTGAAAATCGTCATCAGATAATTCCTGGTACATTTGAATATGATATGCATGCAACTTATTTGTTCTTAAGATTCGACCCACAGACCGTCTACTTATTTCTACTAATGTGCTCACTTCTCTTTGATTAACATGGGGATTCTCAACCGTTACCAGCACCACAGAGGACTCATTTTCTTCGTTCACAACACGTTTTATTCTTTCACTTTTTTTTATATTCGACATTTCCAGTTTCCAGAAATCTATCCAGAAGGTTTTGGAAGCTGCTAAGATGAGGCATCCTTCTTTCAGGATAACGTTGGCGATAAATTCTATTGGCAAGTACCTAAACAATTTCTGTCTGACTCGCCCAAAACAAAAGTCATATCTACAAGTTCCGCTTTATTATAATTCATATTGTACAATTCGAAATATTTTAAGTTCAATACAAATTGTAACTAACGACCGATAAGTGTGATAAATGCTCCGACAATGGGCCTTTCCCGCATGACTGAATTTTACCTCTTCACTATAATCAAGCCATATAATAAACTGCAATATAATTTTATTTTAATTTAGTTTCTTCCAATTTTTTACGTTCTACCAAATATTTACATTACAAAATCAGTTTTATTTCAGGTAATTTGAAACGTAAGTTTTAAGGCGCCATGCGTGACGTCACACTGATTAGACCAATAAAAGTCGTATTCTTAATGAGGATCCTCTATTGCCAGATGTATGTCTTTTTACATGAACATCGTATTTCCGTTATCAATTGTCTACTTTTAATAGCGCATTTTTTCGTTACAACGTATTCTTCGTTTCTCTGACACTAAATAAAAGCAAAAATTGTATCAACTTTTGACTGTATGAGTTTCTAAAATCTATATATCAGATTTATATTCTCTATTTTTGTTCATTTGGTTCACATATGGTATAATGCCAGTTTCATTTGGCAACGCTGTACTGAAATGTTCAAACTTTATTCGATAACCTCACTTTCTATTGTTTACGTTCGATACGAAAATTAATTTTGCTCTCTTCTAATTATAAAATGTCGCTTAAAAAGGTTTGTTTTGTACCAGTGTGTCCAAATAATAGTGAAAATAGTACGAAGTTATTTTTCCGAGTTCCAACAAATTTGGAAATTCGAAAATTATGGTGGAAAGTTGCAAAAGTTCCAGGTATTGTTTATACTGCTCCTGGATTTTTCTGTTGCGAAGATCATTTTAACGTATGTATATATTGTTCTTTCTTTTAGTGAACCTTTTACAAATCTGTCTTCACATTTACTCATATTTTTAAAAGAAATTAATACTATAACACCAAACAAGAAGTAAACACGCTGGGCTGCACTCTCGTGATTTATGACAGATACTTCTTGGCACTGTCAATGGGCGTCATAAACGCACGTTCTCAATTAAGCGTTACCACTTTGCAATATGAGATTCTATTGGTAGTTCCTCATAAATGTACTTCAGGCACCAATAGAATTGCAGGTTGTGGAAAGCAAGGCAGAGAAGTGAGGTTCTTTTTGAATGCACCTTCATAGCTAATTCTGACGGCCGTTTAATCTCATACTGATTGGTGCAGTTTATGATGACGTCACATTGGCGCCCGAAAGCTATCGTTTCAAACTGCTGTTCATTTACGGAACATTTGTATTTTTTTTGTGGTATTTTATGCGCTCAGAAAAAAAATAAAAATTCATTTTTAGTAATATTTTGATAGGCTCTTTCCAATAACACAATAAAAAAAAATTGAGGGAAAAGCCCATTTATACCAAACTGAGGTTTTATTGCTTGTCGAATAACGAAACCGGCAAAAAAATGTGGAAGAAAACATTACAGGAAGGGGCGTGTATCAATCAAAATGGGCAACACGTCGAACACCTATTATAAATTTTTCTAATGAGTTATTTGAGGGAAACTCTTTCTTTAAGTTTATTATTGAATTTGACACTTATTTATTTATAAAACGAAACTGGTTGCAATTAGCCATAGGGAAGTACTTACAAAAAATGTTTGTTTTTCATTTCTACATCGCATCGTTGCAAAATATGCAGGGTGTTCCATTTGAAAAAATTGAGAAAATTCAATTTAAAGAGTTCTTAATTGAAAAATATTTTTTGGCCGCCCTGTACTGTTTTAGGAAATGAAAATGAATCAAAAACATTAACTAGATGTCTCGTAACTGGTATTCACATAAGTTTTTGTTGAAACCCATAATTGTGACTGTGGTGATTTTTTTAATATCCATCTGCAGATTGCATTATTTTAACAAAAAAATTCATTACATTCAAGTGGTTGGGAGATATTCTATACTAATATAGGAATGAATAGAGCCTAGAAAGAGGCTTCAAAAAATGTACTGATATACCTAGCATTTCATTTTAAAAAAGGCACTTGGTCCTGTAATTTCGTCTTGGCTCGCCCTGTATGTTCGAAAATAATTTCCAGTTATAGACCGCTTTATCTAGCTTACTTGTAATTTTTTTTAAAATTTCTAGCTATCGTAGAACTCGAGATATCGAGGTCCGACGTATTATTGTCCACACTGTATTTCGGTGTCAGACGTTTTCATGAAAATTTCTTTCTTTAATATTATCACTAATGCGCACCGACCGGAATTTTCGTCTCCCAGTGAAGTTGGGGTATGTCAAGTACATATAGGTACTACCTACCTATGCGGCCAGATATTTAAAAAAAGTCCCCCTCCCTCCATATTCTCCCACAATATCAAAACATTTCACGCAGAAAATAGTTTCATAGTTATATGCATGCTTTCTTAGATTATCAGACTGTCAGACGGTCACTTTTCGTCATCGAATTTGCACGCCATTTCCCTAACTAGATGATGATCCCACTACGTGCCATTGCTTTAATTATAACAAGTGAGAGATACTGAAATGATGCAAACTTCTTGACCTGTCTGTTTTGTGTGAAACTAACAAAAAACAAATTATATATAAAAAAAAATTTTTAAATCAAAGCTTTTATTCAAAAAAATGCACTGAAAAGTAATACATTATTTTTAAATTCATACACCTGGAAACTAAAAGCTTTGGGGGTGGTCATTGATCATTATATTAACGTAAAGAAATAACAGACCTACTGTTGAAAGAAAACTGGAATTATAGTTCGATGCCCTTCGAACTTTTCCTACTGTAAATCTCCTCATTATGCAATGCGTTTCTTTTCACAGGCCAATCCCATTTTGGAACGTCACCTTGTTATCTCAGATATGCCGTACACAATGGAAAGGATCAAGCAATTGACGAACGAAACAGACTATTCTCGCAAAGTACCAGAGGCGCACTTACCCGCGGTGAGAGGGTCGTTGGAATTGTTCGTTATCGAAGAGCAAGGCAGTAAGTTTAACTTTTTTATTTGTTTTGTGAGAAATTGTAGGTGACCAAGAAACGTGAAAATTGAATTCATTGTTTACAGGATTTTGGATAGTTCATAATCGTTTTTCGAACACGGTTTTCAAAAATAGACGGCTATACAGGGTATCTGGTGTATACGTACAAATATCTTGCAGGATAGTACGTTGGTCCAAAGAAAGTGAAAAATTCTTAAAATTATTTTTTCCAACTCTAACCTATTTTTTTATTTAAAATTTATTAGATATATTCATTGTTTTCAGAGTATAGTTCACTCCATATTTATACGGCACATATAAGGGGAGACCGGGGCATACCGTATTTGTCTACACTTTATTCAATAATAAACATAGTGTATTACTCATAGTGTATTACTCAATGGATAAAACATCATCTTATGTACCGTAGTATTATGTACTCGCATGATTAAGATAAAAAATAAACGGAAACACGCCTCCTTTAATTAAAATTTCTAACTCTTGTGATGCAGTTACGCGAATCATCCCTAACTAGAACGTCATATAGTTCACTACACACATTTGATGCACATAAAAAAGGCCATAAAAACAGGCCATTAAAATATCAAAGTCGTCATATTTACCTGCGAATAAGGTCCTACAGAGCCGCACTTCAAATTTTTGACTATTAGAATAAAGAAAATAATACAAGAAATTTAAAAATCATGTTTTTGGCAGAACTTTAATGACGTCTCTGATAAATTTAAAAATCTTACTCTGTCTTGCGTCAAGATAGGAATATCTTACGCACTGGTGCACGCATCGCCCGTCCTTTGCGATATTGGTAGGTAAATATAGTACGACTGCTTATCTGTTGCTGGGTATGACGTTCTAGTTAGGGATGACTTGAGTAACTATATTTCAGGAGTTAGAAATTTTAACTAGAGACTTTTTCCGTTTGTTTCTTATTTTAATATAATAACAAGCGCCTTTATTTTAGAGGGCAAAATTTGTCCATTCTACACTCTACCACTTAACCCTCATTAATCATGCCAGAACAAACTTTACATAAGAGTAATGATGTTTTATCTATTAAGTGATACATTATATTTATTATTTAATGAGTCATAAAAAAACAAAGCTTGTGCGGGTCTCCCTTTATATTAGCTCGGTCGATAGCTTTGAGTTTCTTATATGTATTAAATATGTGTAGTAAACTATATGCAGCTTGAGAAATAATTTCTTCGGAAAATGATTTTTTAAATTGCAAATAATATGTACAAGGAAGACTTGACAACCGTAGTTTTAAGTATTATATATAATAAATAATGCAAAGTTTGTACTGCACTCTAGTAGACATTTTGCTTTGTTGTATTACAGAATCAAGTGTCAAAAATCAATACGTACAATGTAGGAAAATTAATACATTTCATGAAATTATTATTTTCCTTAAGTAACGTTAGCGACTAGCAATAGCGCGCGCAAAATCGCGCAGCAACGAGGACGATTGACGAGGGTTCGAAACAGGAAAAAGACCGTCAATTCATTTTTCTCTATATTCAGAAAAGCTCAAAGTCTCATAATACGATTTTTTGGTTATCATGTCATTGTTGTTTTTCGGAGTTCAAAGTGCGTCGAGTTCAGTGACAGATACGTGTTTGGTGGCTCCTACAAGGTCTCGAGATAAGGCCGGATAAAACGGCAACAAAACGTACGACATTGTATTGAATTGAAGCGTAAACAATTCTACATTGATTGATATAAATTAGCACGAATCTGGCTATTTTATATAGTTGATATTTGATTAAATTATGTTGGTTAAAGATAGCAACACAAAAGCGTATATATAAGCAACCCAAGAAGGTATAGGGCCTGACCATAAAATCTATGCCTGGATCGGCCCCTTCTTCAAGTGGGTGATATAATAAGCAACAGACAACCAGCTGTTTATTTTAGTTTAGTTTAGTTTAGTTTATTAATATAGTCTATTTACATTTCCAATGCCGACAACGTGTGTTTACCTTTAAAGAAGCATTCGATTCATGCTGCTCCCATCCGATTATCAAGTCACCTGAGCATTTTCAGGCTCGACTGTTAGACTATATCGCGCCTCAAAGTATGGTATTTTTTAAAAATATTTAATTTATGAAAAATCGTTGAAGTAAAGCAAAAATGTTATAAGACTTTCTTATTTCCTTTGGGCCAATGCGTTATCAAAGACAATATTTGTACGTATACACCAGACACCCTGTATTGCTTAAGAATCGTATAGTTGACTACATGTATTTAATGCACAAAAAAACTTCAAAATTTTACCGCTTACGGGTAGATGGGAGAGCGGAGCATGCTCTGTTTTTGTAGAAAATATTAAATCATAAATATAATGTATTACTTAATAAATTGAACAACATTCTTCGGATGTAAAATACGTTTTGGCATGATTAAAATAAAAAATTAACGAAAATACATATTTGAATTATAATTTCAAATTATTTTGATATTGTTACCAGACTCCCTCCTACCGAAAATATTTTAAGATGTAACAGTTTACAGCAGGTATGTAAACTCTACCCACGACAGAGTCAAACTTAAAATATTAAGTTAAGACAATAGTCAGTGTATCATGGAATATCGAATTCGTCAATGCTCCACAAATATACAAGATATTGTTCCTGCCTTGACACAAGCAAAACAGAGTTTTTTTTTATTTATCACTACCAAATAATTATTTATTTATCAAAGACAATACTTCTAAATTTCTACTGGTATTATGCACAAAAATTTTAAGTACGGCTCTGTGGGAGACAGACTTACGGTCGGTTTTTATCTGCATAAAATGTGTGTAGTCAATTATCCCTCAACTGTTTTAACACGCTGATTTGATGATTTCTGAAAAAAAATTCGATTTGAATATTTGATCATGTAAAAATTAAAGTATGTTGTTGCATACCCGGTGTTGGTTTTTGGCTATACCTCCCAAACGCTTCATCCTACGATGAAGTCGTGCAGCAGCAAAAAATCGTTGATAAAAACTAAATGCACATCCCGTAAGTTGTTTTATCCAAAAAGTGCTATACATGTAATAATATTATTTATAGGTTAAATTATTATTATTAAAAAGTTACATAATAAAGAAACTTGATGTTTATTCAACAAATTAATACTAATATTAATATATCATCTAGAAAATTAATTGTTAGGTAAAACAAATTCCAATGACACGCATGACAGATTATTAAATTCAATGAAAAACTAATTTAAACATGAGTGAATGATTTACTGGTACATTAAATCGTTATGAGATTGCAGTGCTGCTACCTATAAATTGTCTTCAACGTCGCGTTTTGATGTTGAAAAGAGGATAACTCTACGTTCGATGGCTGCTAACTTTCATTCACGAAAATGTTCGTGATTCCACGTGCTATTTTCTCAAACACTGCTGATCTTAGAAAAATAGTTTCAAATAAAAAAGTTGTTTCCGTCTTGTATCCTTATTTCATCTCGATATACCTGATATCTATTTCGAAAGATTATTTTATTCATTAGCGAGGAGGCCAAAGAAAAATCACTAAGCCAATCACGTCATTAGTAAAACAAACTAGATCGGTTTTTGACAGCACGATCATGCAGATTTATCGCTGTAAAACTGTATATGCAGTTTAATCGCTGTAAAAGATAGCCACTGACATGTCATGTTTTATTTCGTTATTTTTTTTCCGCAAATATCACTTGTGCCTTTAAACTTGTTTTATAATTTCTTCCTCGAGCTTATCGCCTAAGGTTGATATAACTTGTATAAATTGTAATGATATATATACTAATATACAGTCAGGTCCATAAGTAACGGATAAATTCATTATTTACGTAATTTACAGTTTATAGGTAAAATCTCAAAATACGTCGATTTTTAATTCTAAAATTGCATTTTTTGGGCATACTTTCATACCTCCCCCTTCAACCTCCTTGGAGTGACAGCTACCCTTTTAAATAATTTAAATGGAACGGGGGTGCGTGTGATAGCTCAATTGAAAGGGTATTTAATTCACTATCCAACAATATAAGATATTTTAAATTTCTCTGTTTTTTTAATTGAAAAATATTACATTTTTAATGTTACTGAGTAAACAAAAGAACATGAAATAGTTTAAATCAAGTGTTCAAACTGGGCGCCCGTTGCCTCTTGACAGTAATGGAGGCGCTGCTGAAACTCTTCTAAAACATTTTGTATCGTTTCCGGGGCGATTTGATTGATTTCTTGCCTTATTCTGTCTTTTAAATCATCGACGATTGCTCTGTTCAAGTAGACTTTCGATTTTAAGTAACCCCATAAAAAATAGTCAAGCGGGATCAAATCGGGAGAACGGACAGGTCACTCAATTTCACCACATCTACCGATACATCTGTTGGGAAAAACTTAACTGAAATAGGCTCTTACTTCCAATGCAAAATGTGGTGTAGCTCTGTCCTGCTGATACCAAATATTTCTATCAATTTTATTAGGGTTGTCATAATCTGGGAAAAATATTTTTAACTCAGGAACTAAGAAATTTTGCAGGAAATCCAAGTAACACGCGGAGGTTAATGTCTATCGAAGAAATACGGTTCGATAATTTATAGTTCCAGCCCAAACGTTCATCTTCTCGGGACATTGAGTATTGGCCTACATCATCCAATGTGGATTTTCCAGTATCTACACTTCTGTTTGTTGACTATTCCATTTAATTAAGATGAATGTTGCCTCATCAAAAGAAGAATGTTTTTTATAAATAGCGGATCGTCTTGGCATCTCTTTGCCATGATTTCGCAAAATTTCAATCGGCAATCCGGGTCATCGTCGTTGAGTTCCTAGGACCAAATGAATTTTATATGGGCAGTATTTTAAATTTTTTAAGACGCAATATGGACGTTTTACTAACATCATTATCGGCGGCAACTTGTCTTGTAGGTTTATGTGAATTATCTTGAATATCTAACAATACATCTAATTTCTAACATGCGTTTCCTACCAGATTTAGGAATATCTGTGGCATTTCCAGTTTGACGAAATTTGTTTTCTACTCTACTAGCCGTAGACTGAGAAATGCGACGATCAGACTTAGTACTGAAGATTTCGGATGCCTGCTTCTGCATTCTTGTTTTATCACCACATCCTAATATCAAAATTTCAATTCTTTGAGTAACCGAAATATTGTTAAAATAATCATCAACTTGACAAACAGCGATAAGTTTGCACAGATGTAGCAAATAAAGAAATTGTAATTTTTTCTGATATGTAAAAAGAAACCCTTTTTACTTCTTTCTTTTTGTTGGGTATTTTGACACCTGCGTATCAGAAAAAACGATACATTTAAATGGAATGTTATGATATGACACAAAATTAATTAGAAAAATCAGATTTGACAGATATTTGGTACATAGGCATAAATAGCATTTCAAGCGCATTTTCAAATTTTCAAATTTAATTATCTTGATGAAGAATATACAATATTCAAGAAGACCTATATTGCTGGATAGAGAATTTAAAAACTAAAATGAGCTATCGCTCGCACCCTCGTTCCATTAAAAAATTGTAACAGTTGATCTTATGAGGGTTTAGTTTTTAGTCTACAAGGTAGGTGTCAAGGAAATGGATTGATTCTTCTCTTAAATAACGACTTATTTACGCAAATATATGTTTATTTTGCGAAAATATTAGATGCGTTTTGGTGTTATGCTTGACACTATTCTCGGGGACCGTACCAATCTATGACCATAATAAGTTATTATACCCTTCGTAAACATGAAAACGAAGAGTATATTGCATTCTATCGATACTTATTTAAAACGGTAAATATCGCTCATAGAGAAAAAATGTCCATATCGTGTTGTGTGATCGAATTTTGAATAATTTTCAAAATGTCCGACCGTTTATCTGCCCGTCTACATGACTGCCCGCCCGTAAGTCTCTATGTTCATCCGTGTCTATTTAAAAAGTGTCGAATGCTATATAAACTCCCTTCAAGTACTAAAATATCTGCGATTTTATACTACTTTCAGGTAGCTGTCACTCCAATGTGGTTCAAGAGGGAGATATAGAATTATGCTAAAAAAATGTCATTTTAGGATTAAAAATTGACGTGTTTTAGGATTTTAATCATAAATTGTAGATTACGTAAATGATGAATTTATCCTTTACTTATGGTTAAGTTTTTTTCTGTATAACTCATGCAGAAAAAAACTAAATACGGCCTGTAATGGCTTGAAAATGTAGTTATAATTATACAACAATTATATCACAGTTGCTACTAAAATTAAAAAGAAATTCTCACTAAACAGACAAATCAACTATTACACCTAGGCACAATGGCACAAAAGGCACAAATGACAAAGTCACATAAACACATTCACTCTGAGAAGATATAGACTAAAAATGTACCTACTTATGATAATGCATCAGAAAAATAACAACATGTTAATTATCTGGGAAATAAACTATGTACTGTTTAAAAGTGAATTAGATATTATTTGTTTGCTTATAATAATGAAACATATTCTTTATAGGATTTTGCAAAGAGCGGAAAAAAAACTATCTATGAGAACTAAAAGAAAAACTGTAGGTATCTAAAAAATATTAATGAAATCTTTGCATTCTTTCGATAACCTGACTTATGCAAATCAAAATCCTAAAATAAGTTTGCCCAATTTCTTATTTAACATTCTCATTATAACACTAGCATCCAACATAGTCTCCTACGACTAAGCAGATTAAACTAGTTTCTACATGACCCCCTACGGTATGAATATTCAATTAAAAATGAGAGCAAAGGTCTTATTTATTTACCACCCCATACAGCACAAGGACATCCTCAGAACATACTGGGGGCAACTTTTCAGGACATATCGGATATCCTGGGAAGATCCCATTATCACCTTAGGATGTCCGTAGGATATCCAAATGGGACAGTTTGGGCTTTGCTGATTACGTCCTCAGGACATCAGTACGGGTGTGTATAGGACATAATCAGCTCTTATATGGGTTATGCCTGGGTTTTACTATGAACAACCTGAGGACATTGATTGGACTGTATATAGGACATCCCCAGTTCTTTTAGGGTTTATTGGACGACAGCAAAAAATGCATATTATTTTATAAGATCATTACTTTTAAACTGCGCCAATAAGCGAAGACAAAGGAATACAAGTTTATATAATGGCAAAGGTAAAATGACTAATAAAAATGTGATACATATATGTACAACTCCATACACATATTTGTATCTATCAATTGGCTTATATCGCTTTAAAAGTAAATCTACCAAACTAATAGAGGTTATATATAGTCTAATGAAATAGGTCGACAGATAAAAATTTTGATGTTGCTTTGAAGTATTTGAACACAATTAATGAAAGAATTTTTTTTTCAACCCCGAGAAGGGGTGAAAAAGAATATTACAAAGTGTTTTTTCAAAATTATTCAAAATGTGTAAAAGATAGAAAAAAAGTTTCAAATAAAAATTGTAAAAGCATGAAATATTACACAAAAATGATCTCTTGCCGTTGTTTGGTATTATTAAAATCAACAGAGTTTAGGGTGGTTAGAAATTATAAGGGATGATATATACAACTTTAAAAAATCATAGCGTGCTGAAAAGTTATTAATGAATTTAAAAAAAAAATATTCAGAAAAATATGAAGGATTATGTATCTAACAATAACATCTGCGGACAATAATCAATCACATTTTCCCCTTTTAGATAATATAGTAAACTCAAAGATATAACATAGCAGCATTACATTTATGAAATATTTAACGTAATCTTGTTTGTCGAAAGAACTTTAAAATGAACGTGGAAAAGACATCGACGCCATTCGACGCCCGGCGGATTTCTTAGAACTTTCGACTTGTAAGAAAATGGCGGCTAATTCAAAACACAGTAAATGTATTAAAACCAAATTATAAATAACTACTATTTAAATAAGATATACATTTTTAATGAATTATTTGTACTGGAGTTTTTAGAAGCAAATTTTACAAACCAATAAAAGACACTATAAACAAATAGCCTCAAAATAATATATATACTTTTCATTATTTTTGTTGTTGAAATCTCCTAAATAATAATACCTATAATAGGACGACTCTAGGACTTGCTCAGGATATTCCCACAAGGGATATTTTGTTAGGCTTTTAATATCTTTGCAGGATATTACTAGGACATCCTGCCAGGATTTGTCTAGGATATCCCCATCTGGGATCTTCTCAGGTTGTATATATTTTATTGGGATATCCTGAGGAATGTTGTCCTCGATTCGGATATACGGGACCAAATGAGGATATCCTAGGGATGTCATGTGCTGTGTGGGACCCTTGTCTTAAATTTTTTTTCATTCTAATGGATTACATTTTCATAAAATCTCTCATTCAGTTTCTTGGAAATGCTTAGCCTTTGAAACGTTTTTTGCCCTTATTCTGAGCTTATCAGAAAAGGGCAAAGTTTTTCTTTTAGTTCTCATAGATAGTTTTTTTCCGCTGTTATCCTGTAAAGGATATGTTTCATTACTGTAAGCAAACAAATAATAAACAATTCAGTTTAAACATGTATAGAGTATATAGGGTCCATTACTATTTAGCTAATATATAGATGAAGATCTGTTGTTTTTTATCAGTCAACGTCAAATATAAATGTTTCATACTTATTCATAAAAATCGCCATGAGTGGCTTTGTGCCTTTCTGATGAGCTCAGAATAAGGGCGAAAAAAGTTTCAAAGGCTAAGAGTTTCCAATGAAAATGTAATCCATTAGAATGAAAAAATTTTTAAGACAAGGTAGGTAAATAAATAAGACCTTTGTTCTCATTTTTAGCTGAATCTTCATACCGTAGGGGGTCATGTAGATACTAGTTTAATCTGCTTAACCGTAGGGGACTATGCTGGATGCTAGTGTTATAATAAGAATGTCATATAAGAAATTGGACAAATTTATTTTAGGATTTTGATTTGCTAGCATAACCAGAAGTCAGGTTATCGAAAGAATGCAAAGATTTTATTAATATTTTTTACACATAGTTTTTCTTTTAGTTCTCATAGATAGTTTCTTTTCCGCTGTTTGCAAAATCCTATAAAGAATATGTTTTATATGCACTGTTCGTTGCACAAGAACTTACTATTAAAAATATGTTCTATGTATTTAGTTAGTTTGTTCGCGAAATATTCTCCATAAATATCACTCGTGCCTTAAAATTGTATCTATCATTTTCTTCTCAAACATAAAGCCAAATGGTAATATAATTCGTGAAAATTGAGTTTATTATCAAAAATTAAATCGTCTTTGTATCACTAGGCAACTACGCTTTCGAAACAATTTTCTCGATTAAATTCAAAGTAACAGTGGTATTACGTACGATTATTCATTCGGTACAATTTGTCGTAAAATGAAGCGTTCGGTAGATATAGGAGAAAACCAGCAATTTTGATTGATTTTAATTGTTGTATTAATCTTTTATTTCATGCAAATATATATATATATATAAATATCTTCTGGTATCAATACTTAGTATAGTATGCTTTATAACTATTTTTATTATGACGTAAATATTACTAACTAAAGTGTTAAAAGGCTACATTAATTGAATTTTTTCGTAAAATGAAACCAAAAAGTTTCACGTTTTCTTCGCAATACTGTGCGGGGGTTATTCCGGAATTGAATCAAATTAAAATCATTATTGAAATACTGACACAACCAGGGTAAAACAGAATAATATATCCTTGTACATAATTTGCACATATCCACGTATCTATATAATCACTGAGAGCGTGAAAGCACACAAATTTGGCCTTATTCTATGTTAAACAAGCACAACGTATCCTCCGTGATATATAGCGCAACGTGTAACACGTAATATTAATAGAATAGCTTTCCAACTTCGCTCGAGAGGTTTTATACAGACTTTTAACTTTGAAAAATTCCCTCTAATAGCATCCCCACGCTGCATCCATCTAAATTATGTTTATCGGATGGGTAGTAGTGTTATTTATTTATTTCGTAATGTACAATCGTTATTCTTCCATTTCTCCACACATTTGACACTTTGCTGATTTCTTATGCTTTCTTAGCTACAATTGTAGAGCACATGGACGAATTGTATGTAGGCTAATTTCCTAAAATTTGCTGGACATAAAGGAATATACAAGATGTCTTAGCAAATTGACAGAGCATGTCAGACGTCTCGAATTTTCTATTCAGTGCTGAGACACCTTTGCGTTGTCCAAAGATTCTGGCTATTTTAGAAAATGCATCAAAAATTATCAAAACGGGATAATATAGGGCACAAAGGGATGAAGTTTCAACATATTTTAAAATATACAGGGTAAACCGTTAGGTGTGACGTCGTAAATTTGTTTTTTTTTAATGGAATACTCAATATACCTACTATTACATATGTGGATTATCCTTTTAAATATGATTCACCCCATCTTTGCTTTGATGAGTCTGTGATGGGCTGGTACCATGATAGTAGGGGAGTCCCCCAACCAGAATTTTAGCCTCATCGCGGCGTGAAGTTTTCGATTATTTTTCAATAGTTTATCACTCCCTGAAGAAACAGTTCTATTACTACTGACATGCCTGACCTTGCTAAATGGGTGAGTTCATTTATCGAACATGTAAAAATAAATTATCTATTTTTTTTATCGCGGCACGTCATGCGTCAGTTTACTTGTTTTTCTGTTAAAGGTACTGTTAGACAATGTAGGAAAAATTATAATTGACATTTCCCGCCCCGCTCGCGTCGAGAGACTTGGACAATATTGTCATCACGGTACGTCAGTGTCTCACATCATTGCATGCTTTTAGTGCCAAAGAGCCTAGGAAAAATAGTAACTGACAAATTTCAGATTAATCGGACAATACATGCTATGCTAATCGTGCCGCAACTTTGAATTTCCCAATTTCGATTTCATATTCGTAATCAACGATGTCGAAAACCCGCGCATGCCGATTTTCAGCGGAATAGGACGACAAATAAGAACATTATTTTAATGCACACCCTGTATATGGTGCAAACGTGAGGATTATATGTGCTAAATATTATTGCTATTTGTCACATTTATTTTATTGTTTATTCTCTTTAGGTGGTCCACTCTGTATATTTTCCAGTTAAGGTCTACCCATTTTTCACTGATCTCCGTCAAATAGTTTTCTAGATATAGCGCCAACAGACAGACTGACGTAATTGAAAAATTTACTTTTTATTGGAAATTATATACCCTATCACCCCCCTCCCTCTCTCCGTTTGATCGTCCCCTTATGGGACATCCTGTATGTTAAAGTATCTTTCTTTACTGACGTTCGTTTTTGTCTCGAAACATAATTTATAAATTTTCTCACTCGAGAGCGAAGATTTCACTGAAAATTCACAAAACAATTGAATAATGATTGGGACTTTTTTCATAAGTCTTGAATTGTGTATCTCTTTACTCACGACAGATAGTCCCATGATACTTACATCAGTGGAAAGCTCTTTTCTCATATCACTTTTCTTGTGTGCCATGCCCTAAGGTTACTCTTAGCTTACACAAATATGTCAGGTAACTGCACGCTGGCTCCTGTACTATTACTATCTATACTCTCCAAATTACAATTTATAAACCAGTTTAGAAGCTTTCAGTAAAAAATCCTTTCAAAGGTTAACCTCTAAAGGAGAATGACTCCGAAAGAGAGCACCATAGAAAAAATCCAGGTACTTTTAGTGTTATTTTGATCCAAACTATGCGCTCCCGAAGTATTGCCTCATATTCCTGGAACACCCTGTATAGACTCCACAGATTCTTTTAATTAGACCGATATTAGCTGAATCTCAGATAATACGTCGACACTTTTATGAATTTTATTTATGATGAAAAATGTTGATTTTTCCTTTTCTTTGATATCATTTCAAGATTCCGGAACAGCTGCCCAAACTGGCATTTTGTTACTTTTACATCTTTTGTTTTTATTGCTTTGTTTAGCTCAAAATCCAGATGGTTCTATAACAAATGACGGTAACAAAAGTAAGTCTTATTGTTGTATGATGCTAAGGAAACAGAGTATTGCTATATAAATACATAGACCTCTTCGCCAGGAACTCAAGTTCGTCTTCCAATTTAAACTTTTATAGTAACTGTCTGGCTGTCTTATATTTGTTTTATGCTTTAAATGAAGGTTACCGAAACTACAGTTTGTAAGATTGGATAGCAAGTCTAGAGATTTATATTTGTCTGGTTAGAAACATTACGAATCTGACGTGAATAAATCTGATTTCGACTTCAGTATCATGCATTCTATAAATTGGTATTTTACATCGTCTACTGGTTACTATACTAAATCGGTAAAATAGTGAGGAGTTGAACTGTCAAGAATGAAGGCAGAGTGACATTGATTTGATAAGCTTTGTAAAACTTATTTCGAATTACGTCCTCTCTAAATCAAACGCAAATAGAATTTGTTCTACGAGTTGATCACGTGCATTTATCACTATCCTTTTTTTGGTTTTATAGACCAGCGATTTTAGGCCAAAAAATAAATTAATAGTGTTCCTGCTCCTAGCACGCCGATTTTTTTTGTAAAAATAGCAAAAAATTAGCCACATTAAGGGAAAAATACTCTTAATGTAATAATTCACCTGACGCTAAATTTGTTATTGCAAAATTCCCGCAGTATTCATAATTGTTTATAAGTCCTTTTCTTTATAACTTCCGTTATAATCGTCCGATTTGAACTTTCCAAAGCTCACTTTACTCGGGAATACATGTACTTTTAAAGCTTGAATAATAAATACTATTTTTATATAGCAAAAACTGGCGAATTTTTTCATATCTTGAATTCCGTATTCAAAGTTGCATAACTATACGAATTCTTCAGTTAGATTGCTCAAAATTTTTTTGCTTACACTGCAATGAATACCAAATATACTCCCGGTGTCTGTCTTATCGTAAGTACAAAAGTTACAAAATATGACGTTTCTCAAGAAAGGAAATAATTTTCTTATAATTTTAGACCAAGGCACTTTCTTATCATGATTTACATGGTTTCCTTAGTACTACCTATTCTTATTCAAGAATTTTTTTTTCAATAAATTAACATTATTTATATATGAAAAATTAAATTTGCTAGTAACAAAAATTGCAGTATTTTTTTAATTATCAAAATTTTAATGAAGTTCAAACGGTATTGGATTCGTCGGAAAGAAATACGTTGGTTTCACCTTTTGTGGACCCTCTTTGAACCATTTTAAGCAGAAATATCAACGATTTTAGTTTTGGCACCGTTGAGACTTTTGTAATTAACATTTTCGAAAAATTCGAAATGGAGGCTATATGCCAGACTTTTTACTATCTGAAGTTACATTTTCTTATATTTTTTCGTACGTATTACACTGAAAAAAATTATTCTGAACAACTACGACTCCTCGCACAACAGTATGCATGTTCAGTGGTTGGGCTGAGTTTTAGTAGCATTGTAAGGTGTATCTTCACCTACCAGTGTTACCATCCACTTTTTTCGATGCGATGCATTGGTATACATTTTTAATAAATAAATATATAAATAAAATAATATAAAAGTAAACATTATGAAAACATTCCAAAAGAATGGCTAACGTCTCACATTACCCCCATTCATAAGAAAGGACCAAAGAACGATCCCAAGAATTATCGAGGTATAGCCGTCATCAGTACAATTGGAAGAATATATTCTAGAAAATTGAGAGATTCTATAGAAGAGGAAATCACAATGAAACAATCAGAGGAGCAGGCGGGATTTCGAGCAGGTCGGTTACAATCGACAACTTGTTTACCCTAAAGATAGCATTAGAAAGAAGAGTCCGACGAAATAGGGAAACTCAGATAGGATTGATAGATCTTGAAAACGCTTATGATAGTGTCCCAACAACGCAACTTTGGAAAACAATGAAGAAACTAGATATACAACCAAATCTTATCCGAGCAACCATGAAGATGTATCAAGACAACAATACCAGAATTAAGAACGGTACGAAGTTTACTGAAGCATTTAATACAACTAAGGGTCTGCGGCAGGGTTGTTGTCTATCTCCCACTGTCTTTAAAAAATATCTCGACAGGGCCTTAAAAAGATGGACAAATGCAATCAAAACAATGGAATTCACAGTGGAGGACGATAAGCTCTTTACTCTTTACCGACGACCAAGTGGTCATCGCCGAGGACCAAGATGACTTATGCTACATGGTGAGAAAACTGAAAGAACATTATGAACGAGCAGGGTTGACAATAAATATGAAAAATCAGAATATATCATGGTAGGAAATGAAGAAATTGAATATTTACCATTAGAAGGAGAGTCCATCCCGGAAGTTAAATCATGTAAATATCTTGGTGTAATATTAAACAGGCGTGGAAGTAGGGAAGATGAAATCATCCAAAGAGTTAATAAAGGTCGGATCGTTACAGAGTGTCTAAATTCGGTACTGTGGGATCGAAATATTAGAAGAGAAACAAAAAAGAAAATATACTAAAGTATAGTGGAAAGCACAACTATCTACGGCGCTGAGATTTGGGATAAAAGCCAGAAAAAGCTTGCAGCGACAGAAATGGACTACCTAAGGAGAAGTTGCAGAAAATCCAAACTTGACCATGTTCGAAACGAGACAATCCGAGAAAACATGCAAGTAACACACGATATAATAGAACCAGTTGACAAAAGACAATTGACATGCTTCGGACACGTAGAAAGAATGGGCGGAGGCCTATGGCCGCGAAAAATATTAGCATAGACTCCATGGGAAAGAAGAAAAAGAGGACGTTTATAAAAAGGGGGGAGCGAACTTTCATACTAAGATATTTATACAATAATTTGTCAATACAAGTTTTCAAACGTTGATATCTCGGCTTAAAAGGGTCCACAAAGGTGAAATCAACGTATTTTCTTCCGACGAATCGAACGCCGTTTAAATCTCATTAAAATCTGCATTATTAAAAAAGTTATTGCAATTTTTGTTACTTCCAAGTTTTATTTCTCATAAATAAATAATGTTAATTTATTGAAATTTTTTTTTAATAAGAATAGTACTAACCAAATCATGTAATTGCCACCAAAAATCATGATAGGAAAGTGCCTGGTCCAAAGTTATAAGCAAATTATATTTCTTTCTGCAAAACATCATGTTTTGCAAAATTTTGCACTTATGATGAAATGGACACCGGGAGTCTATTTGGTCACCATTGAAGTATATACGAGAAAATTTTGAGCAGTCTAACTGATCTAACTGATAGATACAATTATCGCTGTGATTCGCGTTGTAGACATTGGCATATGTTATATTTTATTTAGTGAAATATTTTCCACAAATACCATTTGTGCTGTTAAATTTTATAAAATGTCAAGAAAGGATCTGAAGTAAGAACTTATTGTAGTGAAATAAAATTAAAGATCTAAATTTCCTGAAAAGGAATCGTCTCGCTATAGCAATTTCCTTTCTAGAAACTGTAAATGCTCACAAGTGTGGTGAAAAGTTTTGGAAGATGGAAAGCCTTTGTCTAAACGAAAGAATGCACAAAATTATGTTTCTCCGCAGTTTTTCTTAAATGTCTCTTATCACAATGAAAAAAGCAAACATTGTTCAGAACGACATTACAAAGAGAAGCATATTTGTTTGGACTTTTTTGGTCAATTTGTCAAGCTGTAAAACATGAAAACCTATAAGAAAGAGGCTAATGTTGCGTGTTTCCGCCTCTAGGAAACACGTATGAATCCGTGGGTTCTAAATAATTTTAACAAGGGGTAACCACTAACACTTTATTTAATCATTTACTGATAACACAATACTTTTTAATTAACCAAAATAACCTTTACACTTTGTTTGGAATTGATTTTTATTTATTTATAGGCCCGATATTTATGTTCATCTAAATAAAACTCTGAAAACCGAACTGATCTCGCATTCTATTGCAAATGTCCTTGTGGATGTAATTGTGTTTACCTCCACATACCTATGCTAAACTTAATTGTAACGTTCTTTGCGCTCACAATTATTAAATGTTTGATAGCTCAAGATTGCCTATAACTACACGAGTCTGTCTGACAGCTGATATTGTTTTATTACATTCAATGGCTACTATGATTTTTCCAATGTTATTAGGTTACCAGATTTACACAGAAATGTGCCATTTTAGTTTCCAAAGCCCACTAATCTATTATCTATTAGCCGCATGTTTCTAAAAGTTTGGTTGCATTGTATTTTGGCTGAAATCTCAAATATTTCTGAGCGGATTTTCAAAATTTTGGTATCATTAGATTCGTATGAAAATGAGGTATTTAAAAATGTTGGTGAACGACTAAATTCCCATTTAAAAAAACCGAGTTAGTGGGTAAAAATCACATTTACAAATTTTAAACGCCTCTAGAGAATTAAGTAATACAATCATATTGCTTTTTTTATTTTTATAGTAACGTAGCACACAAACTAAAATATATTTTGGGCACCACAGCACTCTGGATTCAGAAATAGATTTTTTAATAAAATTTTTAATGTTTATCAAAAAGTAACCAAAATGGATGTATTGTATTCAAAATTTCCTCTAGATTCCAAAAATGTAAAAATATATAGGGTGTTCTATTTAAAAATCGAAAGTTGGCATTTCCGGTCAAACCGGATGTGCACCAAACTTGATTTTTTATTGAAAAGATGGCATTTTAGTCGTGTAATAAGACCTCCTAATTTCAATTTTCTGTTCCAAATATTTTAGGAAATATCGGGGCGAGCGCAATTCGTGACTCACCCGGTATACTCTAAAATTGCCTCTAGAGTTATCTAGAACATAATCGAGAATCTTCTTCCACCACACTCCAGAAAACTCTATCTCTTTCTACAATTTTCCAGGACGTCACTATTAGCCATGGGCGTATCATAGGGGGTGTAATGAATAACACTAATATTAAATAATTGATGATAATCTATATAGTAATGTACATATTCCAACAAAACTTTAGGAGGATATGCTTCTTGTGGAGCTAAACCACTTAGCCAAGTTTCAAGTTAAAATGTTTTTAGTAATACCTGAGAAACAATTGCAAAGCCGAAAATTGAATAGTCTAAGTGCATCAAATCATACAACAAATATTCTGTTTCAGATTGTAATTTTTTATGCACTTTTTGATCTTAACAACTATTAATTTTTAATTTAACCAGATTTTTTTTAAACATTTCAATTCTGTTTTAAAACAAATGCATTTTACTAACTGTTCTCTCTCAAATGTTTGTATGTTTTACAAGTTAAGAAATTGATCAAGAAGGTTCGGACAAATTTAGTTTTCCTCACATGGGAGATCAGCAGTAAAGTGATGATACTCACAGATTCTCCAATGAACTTTACGCTATTAAATGTGACCAAAGTAGCCTATTTTATCAGACGATCATCGATATTTTTCCTGCATACTAATACCAGAGCAGAAAAAAATAAAAACATATCGACAGTAATCGATCTGAGCCTTTAAACCAACAGATTACAACATTACTGATTAATAAAGTAGATAGATAGGTACATTTTTTAAATTTTGTGGTTAATTATCTGGAATAAATTATTCATATAATGGTTTTAAGGATGTATCTACTAAGTAAATTTAACAAGAACTTGAAAATCCCAACCTAATAAATATCTAGAGTTTCGAAACTAATGGGTTTAATGTAAAGTTTCTAACTTAGTTATTATATATATACCCCCTCGTCACATCATACACGTTTGTAAAATATCTGAAGATTTTTTTTTAGTTTATACGCGCGTGTAAACAGCACAATTTTCAGAAGTTATGCAAGGTCTAATTAAAAGTTTTCCAGATATTAACGTCAAGTTTTACAACGATTTAATTTTATATCATTTACAAAAAACCACACCAACATTAGAGCCTTCACTTTGTACGATATAAAAAGCAATTTAAATTAAATTAAGACTTTAGTACTTGTAGCCCAGTTCACAGGACACAAACAGTTACAAAAGTGGGAAAGAAATAATCCTTATTCCCCTGCGGATTGGGCTGTTGGAAATGTTCAAGATGATTATATTATGGGTGGGCAAAAAAACTTTATTTTGCTGTATCTTTTGGTTTTTTGTCCGACTTTTGTCGTTATTACATAAAGAAAAACCAAAGATTCGTCCAGAAACGGAAACAAGGAATATTTTTTGGTGATATTTTTGAAAATGCGTAGGCCCTGAAATATCTAATATATAATAAAAGAAAATATTTTGTTTGTTCAAAAATAAATTAGGCCGAAACCCGGCCTTAGGGGCCCTTCTCCTTTTCGGACGGAAAGTAACGTTTTCCTGCCTTGGCCGGAAAGTGAGTATCAGATATCGGCAAGGCTTTTCCGATCCCTGTTATTCTCTTGTTATTCTTGTAGCTATGAAAACGAATGTGTGTTAATTGTTGGGATGTGCCAAAATAGCTAAATACACTTAACTTTGACGCAGGTTGTGGAAAATATAGATTCAGAATTTGAAGCATTACAAGTAGAAAATGGTCGAAAATACAAATTGTACGTTACATGACCGAAAAACAGTTTTCTGCAGGTCTCCCCAAGCTTCCAGGACTCGCCTGCGGCTCGTCCAGGAATCTGCTTGGGTCGAACTGCAAAACACTTCTTTCCGGGCTTGTAACGTAAATTACTATTTATGTTCGTTTTCGAGGGAAACGAGCGTAAAAGTGAGTTACTTGGTAAACGTCAACTTTGCGCAGTCAAATATTACCAAGAGACGTACTTTAGCAGTATATCATAGATAAAATAAACAAAAGCTTTTCAGTAATAAGAAGGTAAAATTTTTGTTAATTTCGCTAATCATTATAAAATTCGAAGGGTCATAGGTTTGCTTCAAACGTGAGACATAGAATAGAAATCTCTCAAAGTTAACCTAAATTTTTCAGCGGGACGGCAAATAAATTCTATATATGGAGGTGGAATTTTTGACCTGACACTGAAGACATTAGACATAGCAGTATTTTTTCTAATCAAAACTATTTTTTAAGCTCCTTTATCTTGAAAATGGAAATGTTTATTTATATAAACAGTTGGGAGTGTAGTTTTCCAATTTTCATTTGACGATATTTTATATAACACCCTACATAACAACATTGTTAATAGATTTACTTGCGATTCAATCTTATAGAAGATTTGTTTATATCAGTGAGAAATATTTGAACAGTTACAATTAAATATCCATACACTTTTGTCATACAATTGGAAATCGAACCTGAGTTTTTGTAAAATTAGCATACGAATTCACGCTCGTGCATAAAACACCTCAACAGCAACAATGTATTAATAACATACACATCAGAAAGAATACTCTTATATAAAGCACATCTTTTAAATTACTGCTAATTCTTCTTCGCTCTTATTTCTTTGACTCGCAACTTACCTAACAGAATATGCACCTATATTTTTTATAAACTGTTGCTCGGCGGTGATTTCATTGTAGTTTTTTCATCAAGTTACGGCCAATGTACAGTGGGCGGGGGCTATCAAAAACTAGACATTTTGTCCAAATTGCATTAGCTACTCCCTACTCCAAACATACCTAGTTTGGAGTAGCTTATACTGAATTTAATATCAAGAGTTACAAATTCAAAATGACGAATCGAATAGAGCTGCCAACATTCTATGATAATGAGTCTGATGTTAACTCTTAAGAAGTCAAAAGACGGATATTTTATTTTGTAAAAGCTACGTAAGAAGCCACTAAAAAGGCTGAAAAAAATTTGAGAAATTTAAATCTCCAAAAAATCGGTTACTGGTCACAACCGGTCATAGTTATTAATTGAACCATATCGCCTGATATCGATACTGAGTTTTAAAAATGAGCAAACAACAATGGCGATATTTCATTACTCAATTTTAGGGACTCCTTTTTGAAGCGGTTCATTTGTTTAAAAAATGTCGTTAAGGGGGCTCATGCCCTAAATGAAATTCTGCAGAACAATATGAACAAAAGTTTTTTAATATCGTTGAAGTACTTTTAAAGAATTGAATGGTACAAAAGCTGTAGGGCACTAGGCTTGCTGATCAAACCGCGATGAAAAAAGAATTATAAAATCGACTATTATACTATAGGATTTATTGCGACGGCGCAAAATAACCACGTTCTTTTACCGGAAGTTGAAAATTTTATAAGGCCAGAAGCTCCACTTGCTAAAAGCAGTATATCTCGATAAAGCTTACACCTTGACACAGTGACCGCAAAATTCCTTAAGATATAGCCTGTTTTTGCGTATATCTTAAGTTTGAGCCAAAATAAAATAAATGAACCCAAAGGCTCCACCGACCGGAGGAGATAACTCATGAGTAAAATTGCGAAAAATTTCGCCGTGTTTCAGAATAGCTGGGTTTTCTATGGGAAGCGAGGTGCGCGCGCGAATATACTGAAATTCAAAATTCAGATTCTTTGAAATCATCAAAGCAATATTGTTTCTTACAATTTCTGTTTCGTGAATAAATATAACAGTTTTTTCAATTACCAATCGAAAAAATTATAAAAACATATTCTCTTATGAAAGGGCATTCAACACGGAAAAAGCATTTAAAGAATTGTTGAAAAATTAATATTCAATTTTAAAATTATCAACGTGATATTGAAAGTATGGTATTAGAAAGAGAAAAAACAGTACTTCATTTGATTCTGGTATGAGGTAAGGGCCCCCTTAAATGGAATTTAAAAAGTAATGCAGGATACCTATAAAAGTTATTAAACATCGTGCACCTCTACTACTCACCACCAGATGACAGAAATTTTGAATTAATTGCATTGCAGGATGCTGTTTTACAATAATATATACAGGGTGGGACATTAGTGCATCGGACCTCGATATCTCGAGTTCTACGATAGCTAGATTTTTTTTAAAAATTGCAAGTAAACTAGATAAACAAGTCTATAACTGAACATTATTTTCGAACATACAGGGCGAGCCAAGACGAAATTACAGGACCAAGTGCCTTTTTCTTAAATGGAATGCTATGTATATCAATAAATTTTTTGAAGCCCCTTTCTAGGCTCTATTCATTTCTATATTAGCATTGAGCATCTCCCAACCACTTGGATGTAATGATTTTTTTTGTTGAAATAATGCAATCTGCAGATGGATATTAAAAAAATCACCACAGTCACAATTATGGATTTTAAGAAAAACTTATGTAAATACCAGTTACGAGATATCTAATTAATGTTTTCTGGATCATTTTCATTTCCTACAACTGTGCAGGGGACTAAAAATTATTGTTCAATTATGAACATTTTAAATTGATTTTGTTAAAATATTCTTAAATTTCCTTGGATGGTTCTCTTTTAATAAAACGCCATAAACTTTAACTACTAAAATACTATATTACATTTCATACATTAAAAAACTGTTCTCTTTTTTCTACATATCAAACTATAAACTGTCATTAGTGTCATTCCTTTCACTGAACATTAAAATAAGGTAGATTGCGAATCACAAATGTCACTTCACAGATATCTAAATTAAGTATAGGAACAAAATCACATTTCTAACAGATTTTTCACAACTTTTTCAAATGGTTCCATTTGTATTGTATATTTTTCAACGATGTGATGTAGAAATGAAAAACGAACATTTTTGTAAACACTTCACTATGGAACCATTTTCGTTTTATAAATAAATAAGTGTCAAATTCAAAGAAAACTTAAAGAAAGAGGTTCCCTCAAAAAATTCATTAGAAAAATTTACAATAGGTGTTCGACGTGTTGCCCATTTTGATTGACACACGTCTTCATGCAATTTTAAAACGAGACCATTTATAGTGGGACCATTTCTTCCAATCCATTGAAATGCATAAATAGTATTTAACAGGTCCTTTACTGTAATGTTTTTTTGTACATTTTTTTGCCGTTTGCGTTATTCGGCCAGCAATAAAATCTCACTTTGGTATAAATTGTCGTGTACAACGGAGCATTTATCACACTTATCGGTCGTTAGTTACAATTTGTATTGAATTTAAAATATTTGGAGTTTTACAATGTGAATTTTAATAAAGCGGAGCTTGTAGACATGACTTTTGTTTTGAGCGAGTCAGACAGAAATTGTATACTTGCCATTAGAATTTATTACCAACGTTATCCTGAAAGAGGGATTCCTGATGTTAACAGCTTCCAAAACCTTCTCGATAGATTTCTGGAAACTGGAAATGTCGAATATAAAAAAAGTGAAAGAATAAAACGTGATGTGAACGAAGAAAATGAGTTTTCTGTGGTGCTGGCAACTGTTGAGAATCCACATGTTAGTCAAAGAGAAGTTAGCTCATTAGTAGGAATAAGTAGATGGTCTGTGGGTCGAATCTAAAAAACAAATAAGTTGCATGCATATCATATTCA
The DNA here is from genome assembly GCA_963583905.1 of Stenurella melanura. NCBI lineage: Eukaryota > Metazoa > Arthropoda > Insecta > Coleoptera > Cerambycidae > Stenurella > Stenurella melanura. The sequence continues at coordinate 135,077,774 of OY757313.1, read as the reverse complement.
AATGCACCAGGAATTATCTGATGACGATTTTCAAAAGCGCCTACAATTTTGTAATTGGGCCAGAGGTAAAAATGATGATGTCAACTTCTTCGATAATGTTTTATTCACTGATGAAGCAACTATTAGTTATTTGAAGAAACCTCTTTTTTAAGTTTATTTTTAAATTTTGTAATTATTGCTGAATAAAACGAAGTTGGTTGCAATTAGCCATAGGGAAGTACTTACAAAAAATTTTCGTTTTTCATTTCTACATCACATCGTTGAAAAATATACAGGGTGCTCCATTTGAAAAAATTGAGAAAATATAATTTAAAAAGTTCTTAATTGGAAAATAATGTTTGGCCACCCTGTACAGTTTTAGGAAATGAAAATGATTCAAGAACATTAATTAGATGTCTCGCAACTGGCATTCACATAAGTTTTTTTTAAACCCATAATTGTGACTGTGGTGATTTTTCTAATATATATCTGCAGATTGCACTATTTCAACAAAAAAATGTATTACATCCAAGTGATTGGGAGATATTCAATGCTAATATAGGAATGAATAGAGCCTAGAAAGAGGCTTCAAAAAATGTACTAATATGTATACATAGCATTCCATTTTAAAAAAAGGCACTTGGTTCTGTAATTTCGTCTTGACTCGCCCTGTATGTTCGAAAATAATTTCCAGTTATAGACTTTTTTATCTAGTTTACTTGCAATTTTTTTTTTAATTTTCTAGCTGTCGTAGAACTCGAGATATCGAGGTCCAACGCACTATTGGCCGCACCCTGTATAGTGTGGGCGAGTAGCTCATCAGGGACCCAGATCTCTGACAAACTGCAACCTCAGAAAAAAAATACTCACATGTAGTTTGCGATGTCTGGAAGATGATGATATTATTTTGGAAAAAGAATCTTTAGTGGAAGTTGCAAAAAATGTTGCGAGAGGTGCGAGAAACGGTTTTTCGCGTTTTAAAGGAAAAGTTGTATTTATGCGATTTTTCGTATAAATTCAACTTGTCAGGTAAAAAATATGCGGATTAAAATAACGAACAAAATGAGCCGCAGTGGAACTCAATTGACCCAGTGGTTCCCTCGTAAATTGCAAGAAACCAATAAAATTGCACGTTTTTTCAAAAATTCATAACTCCGGTTCAAATACATATTAAAGGTTGAAATTAGCATACGTTAGCGTTTTAGTAGTCCTTAATCAACCCTCAAAATAAAAAAAAAAATACCATATAGATTTTGCAAACCATTGCATTTTTTTGCACAGCGCCGCGAAAGCCCTCTGTGACGATCAGACTGATATTTAACCAACGTAGTTGTATTCTTCGAGATTTACTCTACGTTTTTTTTTTTGTTTTTCCCAAAAGTTGGTTGGAAGCATGCAAAAGACGCGATCGAAAACCGTTAATTTCAGCGCTATGGAAGGAGTTGTAGCTTTTAAATAGCGGTATAATTTTTGTAAAAACATTTTTTTTGTGCGACTGATATTAGGTGAGATATCCTCGAATGTCCTGATAAAATGGACAGCCGGTATATGACTTAATGTATAAATTTTCATAAAATGCTTTATCATATTGGCAAATATGTGAATTTATAATTATCGATTAAAGAAATAACATATGATTCTTTGTGATATGTAAATAAGCTGTTCTTCGATGCCATAACGTTAGCTGCAGCAAAACGTTACATACAACATTATGTTATCAAGGTAGCAATCAATATTCTGCTTAGTAAGTAATAATAACCTTTATTAATAGCATACAGCTAACTTATAACATTACTTAAATTTGCAAAAAGCAAATATATATATAAAAAAATAATAAATAGAAACATTACATTACAATACAATATAAAATAATTAAAAAATACATTACATTACAATACAAAATAACTATTTATATCTCAATATGTTCCATACAGTAATCTCTACACCTCCTTTTGAAAGACAAGAGCGTCTCACTGCTCCTTATGACATCCGGTAACTGATTATATTCTGAGAGTCCTTTATGGAAAAGATTATTTTGGCCATATGATGTACTGACCGTATCAATATAAAAATTTCCTCTATTTCTGGTTTCGTAGTTATGTCTTGAACAAAAGTGATATCTTCAAGCAGGTGGTGTGGCCAGAGCCCATGTTTTATCTTATATACAACGATCATCGTGTTAATGAAAATGGTCTGTCTGACACTTAAAAGTTCGGTTTGTTCCAGCATGTATTTAATACTTGTGTATCTATTGCACTTTAACATAATCCGTAGTGCTTGATTCTGTTTTTTTTGTATTTCACATATCTGTGTGTTATTTAACAGATATAGAATGGTACTGCAAAAGTTTAAGTGTGGTAAAATGATTGTTTTGTATACTAATAGTTTAGTCCACGTGCTGACATGCCTTAACCTACCTAATAAGTTTACTTTTTTAGCAATTTTTTTGGTGATATACGAAGTGTGATTGGAAAATGATAAATTTTCATCAATGAGAATACCTAAATATTTACATTCTATAACTTGTTCTATCTGTTTTTCATTTATGTATATACCCGTATGGTTGCTTGTATCAATTTTATTGTATTTACTTTTAATTAACATAAACTTTGTTTTTTCTATATTCACGTACATGCTATTTAACTTTAGCCATGTTTGTAGAGTCTTAAGTTCATCATTTAAAGTGCTTGTAATTTCATCCACATCATCACCTATGATGTATAACAATGTGTCATCCGCGAAAAGTTGAATATTGCACTTTTGCACATATTGCACTATGTCGTTTATGTATAATAAAAACAATGTAGGCCTCAGTACCGTCCCTTGTGGTACTCCGAATCTATTCTCTTTCGACGCTGATATAGTGTCGTTATATTTTGTCACCTGAGTTCTATTTGATAAATATTCGCTAAACCACTTAATGATTGTAGCACCTAACCCATAGTTTTGTAACTTTAACAATAGTAGATCTCTGTTTATGGTTTCAAATGCTCTACGAAAGTCTAAAAATACAACACCTATAACTTTTTTCTCATTCAATGCATTTTTCCATTTTGCTAAAACGGTCTGTATTGCACTTTCACATGAATTTTGATTTCTGAATCCTGCTTGGTATTTGGTTAATAAATTGTTTTCTTCAATATATTGTATAATTTGATTATTCACTATAATTTCTAGTAGTTTCTCGTATGTTGGCACCATATTTATAGGTCTATGTTCTTCACATTTAATGGTATTTATTTTCTTCTCCAATGGTATAATCATGGACAACTTCCATGTTCTAGGAAAACATCCCTCTTCTAGACTACTATTTATTAAGTGTAAGTCTTCGATAGATCTGTTTGTTATATAACTATTTTATGCTGAAATTTGATAACAGTAATGATATAAATTCACAGTTGTTATAAATGAATATAAAAATACACTAATATGATGATATAACTTCTACTTCTGCTTTAAATTTTGTTTAATTATTTCTATTTTATTTCTAGCTTTTACCATCATCTGGAACAGAGAAAAAATACCAGTATTCAAACCAAATGTTGAATGCACCAATGGAATTATGCACGTCATTGATGCTCCATTCTTGCAAGAGGGGGACATTCGAGTCAACAGTGCCCCCATCAATGCCGCAGTACCACAATTTTTAATGATACTCATCGCTAAAATCTTACTTCTTTAATGAATTTACCTTTTATTTAAATGTAAATTATTAATGAATTTGATGAACAAATCAATTAACAGGGTTTTTGTAAAGAGTTGTACATTTTATGATTGATTTTTTTCATTTTTTTAGCAGTAATTTCTGCGACTCTTTATATAAACTTTCTATTATATCATGCATTCTATCAAAACGCATTTAAATCTTTCATAATCGAAGTATAAGTGTAATAATGCCTAATAGATACTTTTCCACTGTAAGCTTGTGGGTATTTTTGTTTGGGATTTATATACACGTGTAGAACAATAATGTATTATTAAAATATGTTTTTTCTCTTTAAGCAGCTTGTGCTCTGTTGGTATAAATATTTATTTAATCCCTTACAGAAATGTCCACTTGCAGAAAATCACTAAATCTCATTTTATTTTATTAAGGAAATCAGAAGAATTATTAATAATTTTATAATACCTCTCATAATAATTATTATGTAGTATTTTATATTTTGTAAATACTTCAGTGCTATATGATAAGAAAATTATGATAATTTAGATTGTTAAGGAATTGAGAGTTATCTGGATGAAAATAATGATGCATGACGGTACCTATAGAATAAGTTACGTTATCATAATTTTATTATTTATAAGCTTATAGCATATATTTAAGACTTTTATATTTATTGTGAAGCAAAAATATATATATACTAATATAAAACACAAAATTTGAAGCATTTCAGTTGTATATATAACTAAAATCAACTCGTAAGATTTTAAATTAACTAATAAAAAATCAAACTATATTTTGGTGAAATAAAATCTCACAGATAAACCAATTTGCTAATGAAAATAGTGCTATTAGTACAAATAATTATTACTACATTCCACAATGCTTCAACATATTAGTGTTATGTATTTATTATTAGTTCTTAGACACAGGGTATATTTTCACAACAAAGGGGTTCTATATATATCTACATTTTTCATCATTAGAAATGATATGCGTGATATGAACATGCAGAAAAATTTTAATCAACACCATCTAGCGAATGATACAAGTAGTTTTAACATTTACAAAAATGAAAAATGCATAATTTTGTAGCATACAATAAAAAAAATTGACTATGATTTTTGGAAGAGCATGTCCAAGAATAGAGTCTAATTGTGATCTACCTTAAAAAAAAAATGAAAAGGTGCAAAAGGTCACAAAATAGGAAATCTTTTGTCATAAATCTCATTTCTAGTGTACGGTTGCAATAGCAGATGGCAGGGACTGTTAGAAATGGAACATAGGTTTGTGCACAATATGCCGGAAACCTTTAATTGAAACTCTGTAATAGAAATCGAATTTTGAAGTTAGACGGAAAAATAATACAGGACAATAGAAGAAATTATTTGTCAAAAATGTGACAAATAACTTCTAACTAACTTTTGATGAGATATTAGTCTGCGTAGAAATTATTAACGACATATACCCTTCCACAGTTCGTGAGGTGTGTTAATTTCAATTTCGACTCGATTACTTTCAGAAGCTGCGTTCACGAATTATGGGGTAGGACGTTTATTGCGAACTACAATTTCTGAATCTGTATAGACTTTTGTGTCTTTTTTTAGATTTTTAGCCAAAATTATGCATTTTGGTGAAAAATATCAGGAGAGCAAAGTTGTAGAGCATAAATTTTCCTTGAATTTTGCCTCTACGTTTTTATAAATTTTTTTCGAATTTCGCAGTTTCGCCGCTAGAGGGGCGAAAGAAATATATATAAATAGATTTTCTCGCCCTCTAATGGCGAAACTATCTGGAATTCGAACAAAAACGTAGACAAAACCTGTAGGAAATTTTATGCTCTACAATTTTGCTCTCCTGATATTTTTCACTAAAATTCATAGCTTTTCCTCAAAATAGAGGAAAAGTCGAAAAATCGCTAAAATAATTCATATATACCGACCACCCTTTTTTAGAACTGCAGGGGGTGAAAATCATTTTTAGATAACCCAAATGCTTCACTTTTTAAGGTCTCATAGCTGTGGGAAGTTTTCCATAAAATTTGACTAATTTGAAGGGACTAACAAGTAACAGCCTATTTTGCATAGTTTGATTGAACTATAAAGAAAACACCAAAAATAAAGAATGCATTTCCTAGGAAATGAAGTTCTGTCTTTTCTAGTAGTGATCTTCTAGAAAATATTCAGCGTTACGATGCCAGTGTTGTTGGAAAATATTCACTGAGGTGACATTGTCTTAATAAATACACTTCCTCGGTAACCATATAGTTGCTTCTGATGTTTTCTTAATAAACCAATTGTTTACTATTGTATGCATATACGAGTAAGACATTAGAAAACCCCACTGTGTCTAATTACCATTGTGTGACGTCTACAGAAACTTTGCTTTTTAGATTAAATTTCATAAGTTGTACATACATGTGTGGAAGTGTATAAATGTTTATATTTTTGACAACAAATATTTATATTTGTTAGAGTAATCTTACTGTATTTAAAATACGTAGAGATTTTCTGTACGTGCTCTAAAGAAATGCTTTTATATTTATAGTTTTAGAATTGGATTTTTGGGCACTGAAATGCTTCATATTGATATTGAATATACAAAGTACCTACCTGAAGTTATCTAATTAAGTATATAAGTACCTAATTATAAGTTTTCTCATTTAGATAGACTGCTTTTAGCACGAGTATGATCGATTATGTTAAAATCAATTATTTTCCAAGCAGATTGTTTAATTTGCAAAAGTAGGTAGTCGAATAACACTGAACTTTTGCAACACTGCCTGTTAGTTCTTAGATATATCCTATCCTATTTCAGTTTATTTTTATGTTAATATGTGCAATTTGGACTTTGTATATTTATATATGTGGTAACCAAAGGTCTAATGTCATATAACCGAAAATGTTAAAAAGTTAGGAAAATTAAAAATGGAGATTTATTCTAAAACACGTTATAGTAGGATAGGCTATAGAAGTTTAATTGATGTTTAAATTGACTGACTGAACATCTGAATTTATCTTATATGTGTCGATATCAAATCAAAATGTTTTTGTTGAAATTAAATGGATATAGATTAACTAAATAATAATGAATGTTGCAATAAGATTAAGAATATATGTATAAAACAGACCGTACCATTAACATAATATGACAGAACTATAATAGATGTTTTTAAGCTTTGAGATTAGACAAGAACATAGCCCTTTATTGTGTGTAAATTATAATATGCACTGCCAATGTTAATCTGTAAAAGTGTCTGATTCATGACAAATACACATATTCATCTTTTTTTAACAATTAAGTTGTGTTGAGTGAGAGCATCTGTTTGTCATATTTTTTAACACTACGAGATAATTTTAACTCTAAAAACATGTTAATTGAAATCAAATATAAAAATATGGCAATCAAATAAATAGAAAACTACCTATCTATATCTACATCTACCTTTTTCTTTTATCTACTTTTAGAGATTTATTTACTTGCAATGGTTTATTTTATGTTGTATATATTTCATATTTCTACTATTTTCAATAAAGCGTTCAGTGCTCTTGAATATAAATATGTATGTTTTTTCCAATTCCTTCCTATGTCAGTCCAAAAATTTTCGGCCTGACCTCCGATCAAAGAACAAGTCTAGATATGTAACAGCTATCTCTTCAGCACATAACTTCATAGAAATTGTCTTGGTTTTGCATGAAACATCTTTATGAATGGCTTTATGTCTTTCTGATGAGCTCCAGAATAAGGGCGAAAAACGTTTCAAAGGCTAAGCATTTCCAGGAAACAGAATGATAGATTTCATGAAAATGTAATCCATTGGAATGAAAAAAATTTTTTTTTAAGACAAGGTAGATAAATAAATTCATTTTAGGTCTTTGTTCTCATTTTTAACTGAATCTTCATAATCGTAGGGGGTTATGTGGATACTAGTTTAATCTGCATGGCCGTAGGGGACTGTGTGGATGCTAGTGTTAGAATGAGAATTGTCAAATAAGAAATTAGACAAATTCATTTTAGGATTTTAACTTGCTAGCATAACCAGAATTCAGGTTATCGAAAGAAAGCAATGATTTCATTAATATTTCTACACAAAGTTTTTCTTTTATAGATAGTTAATTTTTCTGCTGTTTGCAAAATCCTATAAAGAATGTTTCAATACAATTATAAGCAAACAAATAATAATTCATTTTTAAACATAACTTGTTTGCTTCTAACATCAAGCGCGGATCCACTGTTGTGGACACGGTGGGCATGCCCACAACCCTAATTGAGGTCGATGTTATTTTCAATGCCTTTTATTAAAATTAAAAAAGAAAAACAATGAACCGTGTGTAATTTGGAATGCAGCGCATTACACACACATACACATTGTGAGCGATTATGTTAGTACATTTTCTTGCTAGCCGCTCAGTCGCTGCGACCAGCGACAAATGAACCACGTGATCAAATTTTTGTCGTAGTAGTAGTAAAAATACATTAAAATGTAAGCGGAGTAGCGACAAATCGCTTAGAATTAAACACTTCTTTTTTTCTGATGATCACTGATCAGTGATCATTTTGTTTATCGTAAATTATTTTATTCCTTCATTTAACAACAAAACGTTAAAAATGAATCGTAATATTCCTAACTGTGAAAAAAATGAATTTTAGTGAACTTGTAAATATTGATTATAATAAAAATTGCACTTATGTATGCATTAAAAATGTATGGCAATGTATCATTTATTGTAATAAATTAGAGGTTATACTTATAATTTTTTTACGGGCAAAGGAAGCACTTCGGAGAAAAAGTTGGGGGACATTATTGATTATTTTTTACCCAAAGAATATGCCTGAATATTTTTTCTTTCTGAAGTAGAAAAAAATTAAAATCTAGGGAAATTCCTGGTCGAAATTATTTTTATCTAAAAAATTCTGAAAACCGGCAGGCGTGTTCTTTGAACAAAAATAATCAACTTATGTCATCCCCCCCCAACTGTTTCTTCAAAGTGCTTCCTTTCCCCGTAAAAAAATTACAAAAAAAATTAATTTCTTTGTTTTCTTTTTCCGGAAGAAGGAAGCACTTAAAAAAACACCAAGAGACAAAAGATGCTTATTTTTCTCCAAAAAATGAGCCTGAATATTTTCAGAATATTTATGGAACATTTAAGCAGACCTTCGCAGATGTTCACAGTTTCAATCGCCTCTAGATCAAAAAATCGAATTCGGGCGGACTGCTGGGGACCCAGGAGAACATTTTCCCCAAGTTTCAGAACAATCGACTGAAACCCATTTTTACTATAAAAACTGCGAGGTCTTTTCCTAACTCTGTTGAAATTTAGAATAGATGCAGGCGACTCAGTTCTTGAGCACCATTTATCATCAACAAATTCTACAGCAACTTACACATAAGCAAAACTATGCAAAACGAACTATATTTGTAATAAAAAGATTGAGGAAACCATTTTACAAAGCGTGAAAAAATCAAAGTTTTTCGCTATTCTGTTTGACCGTTTGACAAGACTACAGATATTTCTCTTACTGAACAGATGAGTCTATCATTCAGAAATTTGAATGATAGTGTTATTACGGAAGATTTTGTATGCTTTTGCGACGCTTATAAAATGCTGCAATGTGAAGAAGGAGATAGCTCAAACGGCACAAAAGAATTACGGTTAACAGGCATCGCATTATCGAAAATCGTGGAAAATCTTTGCCACAAATTTGATGTAGATTTATCTCTCTGTGTAGGGATAGGAACTGACAGCTGTTCAGTGATGGCATCCGACGTAAAAGGTGCTGTTCAGGAACTCTCTAAAAAAGCCATTTACGCAAAACGTTGTCTTGGCCGAGGCGTCATACATTTTGTAAATGTCTTCTCTGTAGGAATGCAATATATCATAAGCGAGTCCGCAGTCTGACTAGCACTTGGCCGATTTTCAGATAGCCGTGACCACAACCCATTTTGAGGGCTGGATCCACGCCTGTCTAACATAGTACATTATTGTGTAAATGTTATTTGTGGCATTATCTTAATTTTTTTTCCTTCTTCAATTCTTTGGGACTTCCTGCCACATGTATGTTTTCTTTCTTAGCGGTGCTAGGGGAATCTACAAAATATATCACAATTAACTTGTTACTGGTAAAAAACCTCTACGCCTGTGACGTTTACGTCAAAGAATCAGTTAAAGGTTGGTTTTTATAAATAAACAACACAAATAAGTATAAAAACTTGAAATTAAATATTTCGCCGACGTTTCGGAAATCTAATCTGTTTCCTTTTTCAAGGCTTTTTTTGAAAAATCTTTTTTGCTGTGTAAGACAAATACAAATTAAAGAATCCGCGATAACATTATTGAATGAGGATAATTGCGTGTCGAATTGTTCCGTAGATGTCTGTACAACTTGGCTACCAATGTTAAAAGAAGAACTTCACAAACTTAACATTGTATAGAAACTAAAAAACTGTTAACTATATCAGCAGTTCTATGTAAATAGTAAGTATCTATGGATATTGAATATAACAAACATTCTTAGAGCTGTGTATTTGTCATACACAGCAAAAAAGATTTTTCAAAAAAAGCCTTGAAAAAGGAAACAGATTATATTTCCGAAACGTCGGCGAAATATTTAATTTCAAGTTTTTAAACTTATTTGTGTTGTTTATTTATAACAACCAACCTTTAACTGATCCTTTGACGTAAACGTCACAGGCGTAGAGGTTTTTTACCAGTAACATACTGGTTAATTGTGATATATTTTGTAGATTCCCCTAGCACCGCTTAGAAAGAAAACATACATGTGGCAGGAAGTCCCAAAGAATTGAAGAAGGAAAAAAAATAGTACATTATATAGCCATAAAAAAGGGCAGATAATAATAAAATCGTTTAGTAAATAACATACAAAAATGTTACATAAAAGGTAGGAAGTCGGCAATGCCGTTCTTCCACAGATATGTAAAAGAGAGTTATGAAAACAATAAATAATATAAAGTTGATACATGCAAAATAACACAAATAAGATTTGTGCACCTATTGCTCCATGTTGTTTGATAACCTATTTTTAATATAGACATAGTAAATGAGTAACTGGATACATTCAACAAAAGGTATAACCGGATAAGTTAGGGAAATGTGCCCCCACACTTACTCAGTTAAAATGGCTTCCAGATAATGCAGTTTATGGAGTATATTACACGGTAAAATTTTTAACCCTCTACTACCCCTATGAAGGTGGAAAAAAAATATATGCCCTTAACTATTTTTTTTTCGGCTTCTATGCAACGGATCGCTTTGAAATTTGGCAAAGGTATTGCTTGTGTGGAGATAACTTACTCCAAAAAATAAGGCCATTTTACAACCATTTTAACCGATGAAAAAAAATATAAACTTTTTTTAGAGGACAAAAGGGTGGCCACCCTTTGTGGTACAATCACCATTCTATGATATATTATGTCTTGACACTTAGTGATTATCATACTAAATTGTCAGATTTTTTGCTGTGGTGAAACAATATGAAAATAAATAAAATTGGGTAAAATAGAATATTTACACATGCCTCTTAGTTATAACAGTTAATACTTATTACAACTGTAAACAGAACCTCATCATGTTACGACTATGAAACGATCGATTTATATCTTTTTTAAACTGTTTTCTGCAAATAGCACAGCACTTAACCATTTTAAAATAAGTATATTGTCACAAAACTATATAAAATATCACTTCTTCACCACTAAATCACTCTGAAATACTAAAAACACCTGTTATCATTAATGACTGACATGTAAAAGAGATATTCGTCACTGCGTCAAATAAAAGCCGCGAATAGATCGACTAGCCAATCAGGAAGTTAGGGAATGATTGCAATTGCAGTGCCTTAGACTGTGATTGTCTCAGCAACAAACAAACCAATACAAATGTATCATGATTGGAAGGCCTGACTAATTTCTTGAAGTAATAAAAATAAAATAATTTGGCCATTTCTAAGTAAATTGGAATTGTATTCCAATTTACTTAGCACTCTTCACATTTATGAATGAACAACTGAATACTTTTGAAAGATTATATATGAGAGAACTATTCCAATATGGCTCTTTTCACATCCTCATCATTAAACTTCTTCTCCCAAAGATCTTTCTGCTATCTAAACAAGAGGTAATAACAGTGCTAGATCTGGGCCATGATGTGGCCGTTGCAGAATGCAGTGAAAACGTTCTCCAATAGTCGGTTAGCACATTAACATGTGTGGTTAGGTGAGTCGTTTTAACACCTATATCGGATTTTAAAAATTCAGTAAATACAAGATAATACTGAAATTGAGTCTCCAATTTAACTACTTTATGTTCTGAGACCTTCATTTGCTCTGTGACACAAGTGGTAGTGAAGTTGAAAAGAATCTCATATCGTACTTTAACATCTGAAAGTTCAGAAAACTGAATCTTCACAGAGTTATATTTTCTTCCAGGGAGTGTCACAACAGTGTTAATGTTAGGAAGACCATTTGGATAAGCCGAAGTGCATTGTGTACTCTGAAGGATGACATAGTAGTAATCTATGGTAAGTAAATATTTTTCTTTTCTATACAAGTTGCAACAAACCCACCAGAGGTGGATGGATTCGCTCACCATTGCAGAAAGGACTTTTGGTGCCCTTTAATATAAGGATTATTAGCATGTCTGTTAGACATATAGTTAAGATCATCCACAGACAGACAGTTTATTCATGTGAGACACAATACAGTGTATACATTCGTCAACAGACGTTAAAAAAATAAGGACACAAAAAAATTCATTATGTATTTACAAGAAACATTAATAGTAAAAATTAATGAGATGGTCACTCAATCTCCTAGAAGCCAGTCCTTCACTGCAGTCTAAAACGTAATTTAAATCATCTGCCGATGATGCCAACGTAGTTGGCAAAACAAATGTAATATGTTGTATTCAAGTTTTGGTACAAAACAATTACACCGGCACACAAAAAAGAAGTCGAGTGACTTTCTCTCACTCGACTTTTGTTTTCCCATGCATTTTGACCTGTAGAACACAAATCCGATGTCCGTTTTGCCCGATTGGCTCTTGCATTTTTCCTAACCTCAAAAAACACCATAAGTATGCCCGAAAAAATGAGTGTAGCTAAAAATCTGAAAAAATTCAGGGGTACATAGGATGGCGAAAAAAATCGAATGGAGCAAAAACGAGACATCCCTGCGGTACTTCGTTTCCGAGATAGGGCCGCTCAAAGTTCCCGGATCTGATCTGATCTGGCTTTAATGTGAACTTTTCAATGTCTAATGGCTAATGTTTTACATGAAATAATAACTTTCTGTCATAAAGTTCTCTATACACATTGCGAAATAATATTTCCAGGATACTACTGTAGATCTAGGTTTTTGGGTGGAACTAATTCCCACAAGAATGGGGTTTGAATTTTTTAGTTCGTTGTTGGTATCTTTTTGACGTACCAAAAGTCTAGAAAATTTTGATTGGTTTTAAAAAACAAGAATAAATAACACACTGAAAGTCTTTACGCCAGTCAATTTAAACACAAAAAACGGTTCGACCTTACAAAAGGTCATGTAGTTCTAATTTTTCAATATGTTGTTAGGACCTATGCCAATGGTAAGAAACCAAGTTTGCCGCTTCTAAAGTCCTGTGCGAACTGCGCAATACCCAGAAAACACTGAAATATTTGCGCTTGTTTCTGTTCCTTCTCATTCTCTCTTAAAATATGCAGTATACAGAAAACGTTATTTTTTTTTTAAGTGGATTAAATTTACTATAATTCAAGCCCAAATAGAGTTCCGTATGTCCAGAACTTTCCGAGATACACATGTTCAAAAATGGGCAATTGTCTCAAAAAAGCGAAAAAATTTCGTTTTGGTCATATCTTGCCAAATATCGGTAAAAGTACTTATCCCACGAGGAAAGTCATACGTAATGACTTTAAGGTAAATTTATTTACTAAACATCCATTATCTATGACTTTCCTCGTGGGATGAGTACTTTTCCCGATAATTGGTAGGATACTTGACTATAAAGAAATTTTTTCATTTTTTGGAGACAATTGCCTATTTTTGAAGAGCTGTATCTCGGAAAGTTCTGAACGTACGGAACTCTATTTGGACTTGAATTGTAGCAAATTTAATGTAGTTTAAAGAAGTAATAACATTTTCTATACAATGCATACTTTAGGAGATACTGAGGACTTCGAGAGGACGAAATATAAATTATGGTGACCAATGTGTCTAATTTGGTATCAACAGGCTAAGTTTAGGGTCAAGAAATAATATGAAAGGTGCATATTTTCCTTCTGGGCCTCTATGTTTCCTAAATAAAACAGTTTTTAAATATAAAAGAAATTTATTGGAGTGGTGAAAATATAATACTTTGTAATAAATAAATAATTCAGAAATGTAATAATCACTAGGTACACAATTAAAATTCCAACAAATGCTTGTTGCTGCCTCCACAACCTAAAGAAGGCATATTTTCTTTCTTACCACTTGCATCTTCCTGGGTGTCTACAAATGTAAAGAAAACCGTATAAGTGAATGATTTTGCATCAGATAAAAACTGATGACATATATCGTTGAAAAAATATTCAAATGTTATCATTTTTAAACGTTAGTCGAGTAGAAATAATCGCAAGTAATTTTAGAATAAAAAATATCTGTCTGAAACTTGCTTTAAATGGTTGTATACAATTCATCTGCGATTTTATATTAATAACAAAAAAATCGTTTATTAAGTAACATAAAAGGGTAGGAGTTCGGCAATGCCGTTCTTCCATTCCCCCCAATAGCAATATAAACACAGTGAGTATAGAAACATAGATACATAAAAGAGAGTTATAAAAACAATGAACAATATAAAGTTGATATATACAAAATTAATTAATGAGATATGTGCTTATTACTCCGTGTCATTTTATAACTAATACACATAGTAAATGAGTAACTGGATAAATTCAACAAATGTAAGACTTTATTTAGCAAATGAGGAGCCATGTATGCAAATGAACCTTCAAATTTACTAGAATTATATTGTGGGACAGAAAAAAAATCTATTCTTATGTTCACGTTGTATTAGATCTTCTTTCTAGTAAATCATATAAATACTCAGGTTTTTGATATGTTATGACCTTGAAAAAGAATATGTAGTAACGATAATGTGCCCTATTGACAACATTAAGTTCTTTAAGTCTATTTAAGTAAGTGGTTATGTGATTTCGAAATGGGATACAACAGACAAATCTCATGCACGAATCTTGTATTTTCTGTAATTTGGCTTTAAATGGTTGTATACAATTCTCGTGCGATTTTATATTAATAATAAAAAAAAACGGTTATTAAGTAACGTAAAAGGGTAGGAGCAATGCCATTCTTCCACTCCCCCCAATAGCAATATAAACACAGTGAGTATAGAAACATAGATACATAAAAGAGAGTTATAAAAACAATGAACAATAAAGTTGATACATACAAAATTAATACTACATAACAAATAAATAAGATTTGTGCACCTATTATTCTGTGTCATTTAATAACTAATACACATAGTAAATGAGCAACTGGATAAATTCAACAAATGTAAGACTTTATTTAGCAAATGAGGAGCCATGTATGCAAACGAACCTTCGAATTCACTAGTCTAGTATATCGTGGGACAGAAAACAAATCTATTCTTATGTTCAAGTTGTATTAGATCTTTTTTCTAGTAAATCATATAAATACTCAGGTTTTTGATATGTTATGACCTTGAAAAGGAATATGTAGTAAAGATAATGTGCCCTATTGACAACTTTAAGTTCTTTAAGTCTATTTAAGTAAGGGGTTACGTGATTTCGAAATGGGATACAACAGACAAATCTCATGCACGAATCTTGTATTCTCTGTAATTTGACTTTATTAAAATTGGTTAGAAAATCATAAAATACAGTACAACAGTAATAGGTGTCAGGGTAGATAAGGGTTTTACTAATTTCAGTTCAGTTTGTTTGTTTAACTGATTTTTTAGGTGGTATAATGATTTGAGCTTAAAATAAGTAAGATGATGTGACCGACATGTTTGTTAAAACTTAGACTTTGATCAATAAATAAGCCAAAATATTTTGCTGATTCGACCCACTCCATTTGCACATTATTTATCATAACTTCTTTTGACTGATAACACTTCTTTGGCATTCGTTCCCGATGCATAGTGCATTTGTTTTGCTGGGATTAATCTGTAGACCATTATTAGAGCACCAAACAGTTATTGAATGTAAGTCTATATCGATGATATTGATAGTTTCATTTAACTCTGATGTGGGACAAGATTTTTTTTTTTTTTTTTGGTATTTTATCGGCACTGTATACTGGCGAAACCGAAAATTCAGCTCGGCATGATGAGTGAACCAAAAATGATAATTTTTCACAATTCGTGAAATCGATTATGTACATCCTCAGCGTTCCGCTGCAATTCTCCCACACGAGAAAGATAGCCAACTTTTGTAAGCTTATATATATTTAGGGACGCAGAATTTCGTCCTGTTTTGATTGGCATAATTTGGAAAAAATGTCGACGAAAGAGTTTGCGATTGCTGCATAACCGCAAAGAGTAAGGGGTACAGACCATTCAGATTACAGTGGCCCAAACACGAAATATTTCATATCGCATTTGTAACCTAGCAACCAATGCGAAATATAATTCTGTACAAATTGTAATAGTTTATGATCAACTTTACGCTTGTTAAATTAACATCTTTCGTGGCTGTCGTAGAAAACATATATGTTTCACTACAGGAGCTGGGTGGTTTTTTCGGCACATTATCATTTTATGCTCTATCAGATATTTTTACCGTTTTATGAATGATAACGATTAATAAACTGACAGCTCTCGTCAGGTACGTCATAAGTTATATATAGCACATGCAAGTTTATTCTCTTCTTACTTACAACATAAATAACTGCTCCCCTAACAATAAAATAACCAGAAAGTTATGGTCGTAAACAAAAATATTACACACCCTTAATTGTAGAGGAATATTACATTTTGTATTGTATCGTTATAAAAAGGTCATTCTTACTTTTATCCGAGATGCAAAATTTCATGAAAGCCGCAGTCGAATTTGAAAAGAATCTCATATCGTTCTTTAACACCTGAAAGTTCAAAAAACCAATTCTTCACAGAGTTTGACAGGGTTATATTTTCTTTCAGGAAGTGTCAGAACTGTGTTAATGTTAAAACAACAACTTAGATAAGCCACAGTGCATCGTGGTACTCTAAGGGATGACATTGTAGCAATCTATGGTAAGTAAATATTTTCCTTTTCTATACAAGTTGCAACATATCCACCTCAGATGGATGGATCTGCTCACCACTGGCGACCTTTATTATAAGGAATATTAGCATGTCTGTCAGACATATAGCAAAGATCATCCACAGACAGACACATTCTGTCATAAAGTTTTCTATACACATTGCAAAATATTATTTCCAAGAATATTTTCATTGAATGAGGACAAAAAAAAACAAAATGCTGTACACAATATCATATTATGTCCCATATGTCCATCGAACACCAATATATCCCAATTGGATCAAGTAGGGTGCACCACCCCACCTTAATAAGAGCTACCACTACCTATACATTGGATTTTCTTTTCAAATGATTGTGTATATTTTCATTATTTTTTCCTATAAAATAATATTTTACAAAATGTGTGCAAAAGATAAAGTATAGTAACCTTATAGAAGTATCAAGAAATGAATACTTCAAGAGGACGACATATAAATTATGGTGACCAATGTGTCTAATTTGGTATGAACGGGATAAGTTTAGGGTCAAGAATGAATATGAAAGGTGCGCAAGAAATGAAAAGCAGGATTCTTATACTTGTTGACTATTATGGGTTTTAACTTTTAACACTTAGCACCGGTTTATCAATGCGAGGATAAGTGTTATCCTATAGTTAAGTCACAGTTTAATAGCACAGTACGGTTACTTCCCCTACTGAGTATAGTCCACGCACCAATAGTCTTACTCCTGTTATCGACACGCGGACGACCCTCAGTAAGGGAAGGGACCCTAGTGTATATTAAACTGTGATTTAATTAAAGGATAACACTTCGCTTTCCGACTTTAAGCTAACCTAATCTCTAAAATAAATGTCAAAACCAGACTCTAATCCTCATTGGTTGAAATCAAGCTGAAAAGGCGCGTGAAATTCAACTTCCTTTTGATGTAACGGAAATACAGATTTTGTGGCTGAAACTTTCATGAAAGATTAAAAAATGTGATACTTTTCAGATTAATCTGAAACTTTCATAAAATTCAGATATTTCAGAAATGTATTAGGGTACACTGAAACTTTCAGAAATATCAAATTGTAAATGAAACTTTCAAAATGAAATTTTGCATCACTAATTATTATTATTTTATTATAAGTTTCTTGAATAAATAATTATGTATCTCAAGGCTAAAATCTTATCAAAATAATTTCTACACATATTTCTGTACTTTGGAATGAAAAGGGCGGTTGTGACAAAATCTTGTTTTTTAGAATTGGACATTTTTGTAAGACATGCGAGGCAAGTCCATTTTAAAACACTTGTAACTTTGTTAATGATGACTGCAAGAGATATATTTTTATCATTTGTTATAAATGGATGCTATACAATTAACTTCAGTTCCTTAATAAACTGGCTTGAAAGCAAAATTTCTTTGAAAAAAAGTGACACCCGCCCTTTATTATACTTTTGGCAAATACAAATCGAAGAGTATATTGCATTCGATCGGCACATTTCTAAAACCGGTAATATTGCACCAAGCTAAAAAATGTTCATATCACTGTGCTGGTGATCGAATTCTGAACAACATTCAAAATGTCCGTCTATCTGTCCATACGACACGTTTCTTGTAAGCACGATAACTTAAGAACGAACAGTCCGATTGCATTGAATTTTGGACAGTAAGTTACTGCTAGCTAAAGGAAGAACCCTATTGTTTTTGAACAAAAGTCTATCAATAAATAAAAAAAGTTACTAATTTAAAAAAAAAATTGATGTTTTGTAATTAAACTAAAAAATGTCTAAAACTAATATTATTTACAAAAAAACTGCGAAGAGTATCCTATAGAATGTGCAACAATTATATAAAAAGCGCAGTAAATCTGCGAAAAGTATAATGGTTAATTTGTTTTCATTTATGTCTTCTATAGTCTGTTTTTAAACCAGGAGGAGCGTTTTAAATTTAACCCGCTCTATCATACATATGTGATTGGACAGGCCCTCGCCAATTTTACACAAGGCAATAGTCGTAAATTATGACTTATTGTAAAAATTTGTACTTCATGTCATAAATTATTTGGTTATAATTTCTATTTTATCGTTTGCACATTATATATCAGTTTTTAATCCCTTTTGTATAAATCTGAAGGTAAAAGTGGCTAATTACTTAGAGCCTTCATATTGCGTAAATGGTATGGACGCTGTATGAAACACCCAGCGGTCAAATAGAGGTCAATGCATTATATAATGTAATAAAATACACACAAAAACACTGTAATCGTGTATTATTGGTTGCCCAAAATGCCAAAGAGGTTTTAGTGTATTTTCTAGTTACTTTTATAGTGTGAATGGAACTTTCATGTTTACTCCTCCCGGTTTAAAAACAGACTATAGTGCATGAAGATCTGGTTTTTTATCATTTTAAAAACTGACACAAGTATTTTAATACATAATACGCACATAAAATAGAACATTTCAAATACAATTTTAATACAAAAAGCAACAAAAAAAACTGAAATGAGCTGTATCTTACTTAAGTATAAATTATAAAATTAAAGTTTATTCACTCATCATCTTCAGAATTAATAGTGTAGAGTAAATTCTTATAGTAGTCATGGTGGGTCTTGTTAACCCATTGCAAAAGTGTCACCATGTTATCATTTTTTTTTCTTTTTGCGATAATAATCAGATTATTATTCTTAGGTTGAGGGATTGTGTCAGAGAAATTCAGAACCTTTCGTTTCTCTTGAAGTCGACTTCTTCAAAGTCTGGATAACTGTCCTTGTCATTTGGCAGGAAAAGATTTAAAAAGCCCGATGTCCAATAGAAACACTCAGTCACCCGCCTTATATATTACATTTGAAAAATCCTCATGTCCACATAAGGCTTCTTAAAATTAACTAATATGGACTACTGACCTTTAAATATAGAAATATATATTTTGTTAACCAGAAACAGGTCTTATGTAAAATTCTCAAAATATGGACGCCCGCCCTTTTCATTCCAGAGCACAGATTTTAAAATGAAAAAATGTACGATTTTATGCGAAAAAATCGTATATCTTAAACCACGGCCAAATTGACGGGCTGGCATTGTTTATTTTGTCATAATTCAATAGAATTAATTAACATACAAAATTCATGTAACGAGGAGTTTCCAAAAGAAACCACCTAGCTCCCAAACTATTTGTAATATTTCGTGCTCATATCAAAATATTTTCAATATCTGTAAAAATATACCTGGGGGCAGATGTAACACCTCTATTGTAAACTTTTTTCTCCTTAACTTGAAAGCGTACTCCACGGAACCTGGGTGTTTGGATGCTAATGAATTCATTGCCGCCAATTTCGTCAAATAAAAAAACCCATGATAATCTGATAAGCTTTGGTTGTTTTCTAATTCTGTTCCACTAAATGCCTGCAGCCTCATAGCTATATCACTTGAGTGGATGCATCTATCTAGAGAGATCTAAAACAATATGTATTAATGTAATAAAAATTATGTAACAAAACAACTATAATCGATACATAGACATTAGGGTGGAGCAAAAAAATCTATTATTGTATTTTTAGTTCTAATAGGAAAAAAAGTTGTCACTATACCAAGTTATTACCCTGATTTTTTTTTTAAAGAAATCCGCTGATATCTTCTGCCGTCTACTCAGCTTTAAAATAGATGTGTAACCTGAGAAAAATTTAATGGCACCAACCAATGTGAAATGAGGGCAAAAAGCAGCTCTTTGTTTGACCAATTAAAAAATAATAAATCCAGACCTCACCATGAGGAGGTGGCTACTATGTGACCTTGATCCCACCCCCTAACCACTTTAAGTTTCTATCGAGTAATATTTTTCTCGTGTTAAATGCTGGTATTGCTGCTCTGGATTTAAGACTATAGTTTATCTCAGTTTAAAATGCAGTGCATGTAAAGCTAGGGAACATGTGTCATTGTCTCTGATTAAAACATTTGCAAGCCAAGTTTACGCAGGGAAAATTATTAGTAAATCAGAACAGATTTAGTGTATTTTATTCTTAATGCAATAAAATAAGAACATTTATGCTGTTATTTAAATTAAATACATTCCATGTATTTATAAGATCACGAAATGCCAAATGAAAGTGAATTTAAACCGGTAATTTTATATTGGGGGAGTCCACTTACTCGGGAATTCACATGTGCTTGTGCCAGCTGTGCTCCACTCATAACGTAAATAACTGCATTCTAATCTGAGATATACTATAACTCTAATAAAGCCATCTCGGGCCTGTGAACTGGTTTTGTGAAGCTACAGTCACTAACTTGACACAACTTTCCAGTGCCTGGGTACGGCAAAAAGAGAATCATATCTACCAATTTTTCACCACTGATTGATCTTTTAATTTCTTCATCGCTAAGATCATTCAGACATAGGTGAGGTTATTGTTTTAGTAGTATATCAATCGATATAATCGCTTGTATCTAAATTTATTCTAGTAATAACGAATGTTCTCTTCGAGGTTCTCTCCATGTCACAGGACATTCTGGCCTTTAGTATGCATTTTGAGGCTAGTAAACAGAAGTTTCTCAAGAAACATTGAAAATGACATTACAAAACCAAAAGTACGTACATAAAAGGAGAAATCTGACAATCCAACGAAATTTAACAAAAAAAAATGGACCTTGAACTTTACTGCACTACCCTGTATAGCAGATATTATACCCTTTATATGTAGCTCGTTAAAATAAATGGCCAGACACTAAATTCAATAATCGAACAATAACTCATTTAAAGGTTATAATGAGAAAACTGCTTGCCTGGCACCCACTTTGAGAGGCTATAACTCAATTAGAGACCTCGTTAGGAAAAAATGTTATTAGTATTTCATATTCTGTCTTTGTAACATTCCATTTGATTCGTCTATCAATGTTAGTCCAATGTTTAAATAACAAAACATAGACTAAAAAAGTGCAAATGAAATAAACAATTTTTACTTACTTCATGATATAAATGGGTTGGTATAGTAATCACTGCAACCGCATACGCAGATCTAACTAAAGCTCGTAAGCAAAATATAAACATATCTAAATCTCTACTACTGTCTATTGAATGTATCGTCTTCCTATGAGGCAACCACATTGGAGACCCAAGGGAATGTATGCCTATACGTAATATTGACCTCTTCTCAGGATTATCTTTAAGAAAGAATTTTCCTTCTTTTATTTTATTTTTTATTGATTTTAATAATTCATTATAAGCAGGATTTGAAAACGTCCTGGAACCTATAAGAAAAAAAACACAGTTAATACAATGACTGCTCAAAATGATCTTGATATAATTACCATTTTCCAATCTTTGTCCAGTCCAATAACAAATATCAGAATTTTCAATATCACCAAAGGAAATGTTTTTTGAAAGGTCATAAAAATGTCCTATGTGTTTTACATTATTTGTTGAACCATCTGTCGTTGGTAAATTTTGATATCTGAAAGCTATTTTCATTTTGTCTCTATCACCCGATATTTTTGATATTTTAGACTCTGGTTCAATATCACTTTCAATCACAGCAGGTAACTCTTTTATCTAAAACAGAAAAGAATATTTTTATAACTATGTTATTGACGTTTCTTGTAATATACTTTTTACAGAATAAAGTGACATTATCATAATCTCTTTAAAGAAGGGAGTTTAGTTAGTATTAGCCATTTATTTTTCCTTTCACTATAAAATCTTCGTTATTTTCAATTGTTTATTCAGTGGTTTATTATTTGGTTACGTTCTAATATTTGTTGATGGACAGTTGCTTTCGATGAATATCATTTACTTTTGATGTTGCTACAATTGGAAGGAAAAAACAGCTAAATATTTACATTTGTAATGTATTTTTTTGGGTATTTAGTTTTAACGATTTATTTATTATTTTATTTGCCACATCAAGGTTTATTCGATGGTTAATAAGCAATATTTTTTTTATTGCTAATTTTGTTGTTTTCATCATTTATAATATTTCACACATTGGTGATGATTGATGGCGGTACTTTAACTGCAGATAGGTATACTACATAAATAATGTTCTGCAAGATCATGTGGTGCCTTTCCCTGCACATATAAGAGAAAATTTACTTTTAATTCAAGACAATGCTCGCCCGCACACCGCTCATTGTATAACTGGCTTTTTAAACAGTGGAAGTACCGATAATGATTTGGCTTGCATGTTCCCCGGACTTGAATACAATTCAACATGTGTGGGACAAGTTGGGCAGATTATTTACTTAAAAAATTCTTGCTATCCAAAACAAAGAAGAGGTGAGAGCTAGTCTAATTGAAATATGGGAGAGTTTGCCTCAAGAAATGATCGATAACATCATCATAAGTATGAGAAGGATGACTGCAGTCATAAGGGTTCATGTGGGACACGTGAAAAAACTGTACTCAAATATCGAATAAAAAATTAAATGTCAGTGTGCGTGTGTATGTAATATAGTATGTATGTGTAGATCATTTCTTGTAAGTACGAGCCCACAAAAACAGTTTCTCTGTACAAAAAATAGTGCCAAGTACATCCCATCCAAGAAAATATCCTTTCTCTGCTTGCCTAAGTTCAAGTAATTAGATTTAAATAGTTGATATAATTTGACAGGCACTGAATATTTTGATGAAAAGCGCATGTCATATCAGTGAGAGGCACATTTCATCTTCACTCATAAAACATAAATAATAGACGCAAGCAGAATTCAGTAGATAAGGAAAACTGCGAAAACAAAAGATTATGGCCTGCACAATTTCATAAATTTAAGCAATGTCTTGGAATTAACATAGGTCCACAAATATATAAACTAATATGACAAGCAGCAACTTAAAAACAACTTTAAGAAACTCAGCATTATTCATAAGCATAATCAGTATTGGCTTGAATCATTAAGCAGATTCATAAACAAAATATTTTCTATATCATCTCTCAGGAGATACAACAATTTGGCAGTAAATTATTCAGTTATCAGCATAAGAAGGTGAATAATATAAAAAATAAATTACACTACATTACTATCTTTACCTACTATAGGTATTTAAATTTCACCACAAGCGTACTATTAAGCAATACTCAAGGAATAATCTAATTAAATAAGTCAAATACATGTTGTATTATTAGTATTAATCAAATAATATAAAATATATTATAATACACTTCCTACTTTCTCATTTAAAAATGTTAGCTCCACACTAAAACAAATAACACTGTTCAACAGAAACTTTATCACAAAATGATTTTAAATTTTTATATTACACATTTTTGCAGATTAGATTGATTAGAATCCATAAATGCATGTGGTGTACTACTTAAATTGCAGATATACTATGAAAATATGTCAGTCGTGTAATTCTAGTTCGAAGAAATATATTTTTTTGAAATAAGTTGTGATTCATTCTAGCCTTAGGTGAGAGACAACATATTTGAATTGGTACTATATAAACCACCAAATTTATCCTGACAGAGATGTCATGTACTAATTCGGCGTTATGAAGATTTCATTCCTACTATTACTCAAATCTATTACTAAATTAAATTAGCACTTCACTCTTAGCCCATAATGAACTACTTACGATATTGGAAGGATTTACATCTTGACTAGCTATTAATGTAGAATGTCTGGAAACGATGCCTTCGGCAAGAAAATATTTAAGTATGATTTTGGAGTAAGATCCATGGAAATCTTCCTCTAGAAAATGCCAAAATCAATATTGAGAAATTTAAATACGTTAAGTGACCTACCTATTAAAGCTACAGTTCCGACGGGTAATCCACCTCCTAAAATGATGAAATCGTTATAAAATGAACAAAGAAATCTAACCTAAAATGTAACGTACCTAGGAGTGAATCTAGGGATGGTACACCTGAAGAAATTAATAATTGACCATTTTGGGTACTTAATGTAGTCCCGGGAATATTCCTTTGTAACTTCTTTTCCATTAAATAAAATTAAACCTAATTAAATTAGTAAATTTCTAAAACTCTTAAGTATCTTTGGTCTTCACTTTACACGAAATGTGGATTACTAGATTTGGTGAATGCGCATGTGTTGCAGCGGTAGTCCTGCTGATGACTCATACGTTATCAGGAAATAAAAAGTCCCTATACCAAAGTTATTTTTTGTGAAACCCAAGGTTGATTTACGCAGGTTGGTTTATGAATACAGTTTGCAGGGTAACCGAGTTTTATAGGATATAGGTTGTTAACTTTAGTAACATTGGGTTACTTCTGTTACTAAACCCCCGTGACAAAAAGGAATTTTTTACTACTTCAACAATAGTTTTGGACAAGCAAAGGTATACCTTTCTCTCGTCTATTAACATATCACCATGAACCTTAATTTTTCCGTTTGAAAGTAGAATTTTAGATGACATCGTTAATCAGTATGGTGATTAGGTATATGCTGTAATTACTGTAATCATTTTGTTATCTAAAGTTACATAATATATTTAATGTTTCCGTTATAAAGTAAAAACTTAGAGGCCTTCATAATCGTACATAGGTATAGGTATATCGTCATTAGCAAATTCAATATAATATAAGGGGCGGTATGCTGTAACATAAATATATCTGGAATACCGCAAGGCTTATATATAGATTATCTAGTCAGTTAAAAAATCATAAAAATAGACCGACAAAGGAATAATATTTCATAATAGCAGCGATGCATGGACATGAGCGTCTGACTGACAATTATTAAAATCACTTTATAATTATTGTAAATAAGGTTTTACTACTTTATATTAATCGATAGGCATGATGGAAATTATTTATTTATAATACAATATTTACTTATTAAAAATAGTTTTAGTTTAATGAACAATTCCATAAATGATTCAATAAAAGTAAATAAATACCATTTAACCTACGGCTATGCTACCGGCTATATTAGGAATGAACCTTGAGCTGGTGACGGATTTGTAATGGTGAGCCAGGTAAACAATCGACTGCTTTCGTTTGAGGCAAGCGCATAACATATCTGGTTAACTGCTTGTATTCGTATACGGATATCGTTTGCAATATTCAAGCGCGGTCCCATGTCTTATATTTTATCACACCAGGCTTTGTAATGATTTATCCTGGTAGCAACGCTTATTTAGACAGAATTTTCAAATTGACCATAGAAATACTATACATTTTAATATGATCACTTCCTAGAACTGGTCAAAATTTTAATAAATTATCATAACAGCCACATACGAAAAATGAGAATATAAATGTCTCATTTTTAAGCTTACGCAGATTTTACTACTAAGAATTATGTAATATCTTTAAACAATTCAAGTTACATTATTTATTTCATGTGATCTGGAAACCAATAACAGAAGTTGGTTACTCAGGTAAAATGTAAAGGGAAGTACGTGAACACATCCTTGATTGGCCTTGATTGCCTTTGCTAATAATAATTAAGCAGAACTTCAGTAACCCGTTTACTTGACGACCAATCGTGGGAGACATTGATTTTTTAGTTCACCAATCAGCATAGCTTTTGAAGGTTAAGTAAACCAAGAGTGGGTAGTATTTGCTATTTGAATGGGCCTAATGTTAGTTGTCAGTTGTCAACATGTCAACTGAGTTGTCACTAATGTCAATGTCACAATTTCATGTAGTCCATCATATGTTTTAAATATTTTTTAGAGCGGTGGAAACGTTTTGTTAATTTTTATAACTTCCTGTACAGAAAAATAAGGAGATGTCCGAGTACGATAAAGTTCGAGTAGGCAAATTAGTTCTAAAAGGGGAAAAACATAAGTAAGTGTTTTGGGTAAAATGTAACAGTATTAAAGTAACCATAACCTATTTTTAGGAACAAAAAACGTAAACATAAAAGCAAAAAGCAAGAAGAGATTGCACCCAAAATTGATTCGGATAGTATAAAACACGGTAATTGGTGGAGAGTCGCAAAAATTGAAGAAATATCTGGACCTGTAGCTATAGAATTTGGAAATCAAATGTATGTTAAAGCTTTAGATAATGGGCTCTTTACTCTTGGAGCACCACATAATGAAGGTGAGGGACCTTCACCTGAAGAAATTCTTACGGCAGTTTCTATTAATGAACGAAAAGTTGCTTTCAAATCAGGATATAATAAGTATTTAAGAGTGGAAAAAGATGGAGTCGTAACGGGTCGCTCTGATGCTATTGGTGCCATGGAGCAGTGGGAGCCTGTATTTCAGGTAAATAAATGCCTTTATAGGAAATGCGAATAGTAAAGTCAAATCATTTTAGAGGAAAAGAATTATTAATTGGTTTCTGTGTATTTTAGTTTCAGTGTGGGGGATGTATACCGTGTGCATAGTATGCTTTCAATTTTATATTTTCTCCGAGGTGTTAGGCACTGAGCGTTTAAAACATTAGGAACTTAGCTTTCTTGGGTAATATAACAATGTAACTTTTATTAAAAACATTGCTTTTTCATGAGATACAATTTATACATTATAATCTTTCAAATTCTCAAGCTGTATTATAAAGTTAAAATTCTGTCTAAACAATTTAATTACTTTCCCTTTAATTACGTATACGATTATCAATAAGATTTTGAAAGAAAATTTTTGTAGTACTTAATTAACTGAAAATGTTACCTAAGTAATATCCTATCAAATGGAAGACTATTTCATATATTATCCATGTATCGCAAACATGCGATTGTGTTGAATGTGTTCTTCAGATAACAGAGCTTACATTATCTCATTTCTGAAATTCTATTGTTCGGGAATTAAGCAACGTACAATACTTTTCTTATAATGATCACTTACAACCCTTGATAGGTTTCTAAATAAACATTTGCATACTTTATCATATCATTTTTTTTCTTATTTTAGGACAGTAAAATGGCCTTACAAGGCTATAATGATTGTTTTCTTAGTATTGACCCAGAAGATGATGCAGTAGTAGCTAATGTAAAAAAGGCTGGTCCAGACCAGTTTATTAAAATAAGGTCTCAAACTATTAAAGAAGATAATCCACTTAAAGATGTACCAACCGAGGAGCAGGGTAACATAGGACAAATTGAGATTAATTACGTGTAAGTTAATTTACAAAAAGTTGGCTTCTGTGGCTGAGGAATTGTGTGTGTGACTGAGGAATCCAAATTATTATAAAATAACGAATCAGTAGCCTAAAATATATCCATTATCTTCATTTTAATAATCATTATCTCATCAAAACTAATAGTTCAGGAGCCACGTTGCTCTTTCGGCATGTCATCGTTTTATGCTCTACGAGCTATTTTCACCATTTTATGGATGATAACGATTCATAAAATTGATTTCTGGAGGGACGCTTCTCAGCGGCTATATCACAATCACCATTTAAAAATCCGTGGAATTGTTTTCTTTACAAAGCTTATTTTTATGCTTAAAATAAATATAGAAAGGTCAGTGTTATTAATAAAATTAGTTATAGCTCGTAATCATTACAAGCTATCTTCATGTTGAGAATATTAATTTAAACATTTTCACAGAGTAAACTATTCTCAGAATGAAAATGTTATCTTGAACACACTCATAACTTTTTACGAATTTAACATTTTTCACTAATTTGAGTTTCTACCACTTTATAGAAGTATTGTGTCATAATTAGTTATTTTCATTTCTGATAAGTTGTTATAAGTATCTTGAATGTGGAGTTTTATGCATTCCAAGCCCAAATTTCCATCAGAATAGTATGTACAAACAAAGAATTTACCTATAGTAGGGCCAATAAGTCTAGTCAGTAGAGCCAGGGGTGTGCGGATTTACGAATTTCGTAAATTGGCACGTACGTAATTCGAAGAAATGAAAGCACTCGGATTGTGTTAATTATATATGAGCTACCATATGTCTTAAATTTAAAATATTATCTCGTATTATTTATAGCAGTGCAGCCGCAAATATTTGTCTGTTGCATTAAAACCGTTACTATTGTAAATATATATATATATATGTGTTGCGCCACTTGAACGTGATAAGATGGGCTTGTCAAGTTCATTTGTGAGAGTATTCCACCGATTTTACAGTAGTTGAACAAATGATTAGGTATAAAGGCACCACATTAAAATATTTATTCTATTTGGTCGATTGTACCAATTACACATAGTGACCTAGTCGTGGTTCTTATCTCTGGTGGATAAAACTTAATATATTTCTTTCGATTATGTGGTAAGTATTATATAGTAGAACTTCTTCAACTTTTTTTGATAATGATTTTCTAGAATCCAGAACCTCTTTTCTACAGTATTAAAAATTGTTTGACATTTCAGAAACCTATAATTTTTTTCTGAAATATTCCCATATTTTAAAAATATCTCCTTTTGAGATTCTTTTTGAAAATTTTTTGGAATATCTGAACTCTTAAGGGTGGGCTGTATCACAGTGCGTTAAACCTCGGAATATAATAAGAGATCAATAGATGATCGCCGATCAGCCTGGGTTCCGTTGTAAGTGGCCGGATCAAGCTTGGCTCAGCGAATCTCTTAAAACATACTGTTGGCAACCCTGAATTTAGTATAGACCATTTTCGATTGACGTCATATTGGTGGCGTGGAGGGCACACAACTCATTGTTTTATTCTCTAGAGATACTTATGGGTAAAAGCTGTTATTTTTTAATAACAGGTGTGATTGGATGAGGTTTGTGTGTCCTCCAAACTGGGTCAAATCAGGTAATCGAAAATGGTCAATTGAGTATCCTCACATGATATCACAACTAGCCTCAAAAATATATATTTCTTAAGATTTCTAGTATTATGTCGCTATGATGGAAATATTTTCATGGTGTCCATTGTTTCAACTAACGTCTTGTTCTATGTAATATTTATGCAATTTTAAATACTTTGTCATAATAAAATAAGATACTTTTTGTTGGTTAGAAATCTGACCTATAATTATCAGTCCATTTTTATTTACCAATAATATTACAAAACTATGTGAGTGAGTTTTTAAATATTGGTTTGGAACTGGTGTGGTTCTAGGCTAAAAATGCGGATAAAGAAATTAAAAATGAGAATAGACCATTTTCGGTTGATGTTATGATGTCAGCATGGGGGGCACACAACTCATTGTTTTGTTTTTTAGAGATGGGTAAAAACTGTTATTTTTTAATAACGTGTTTAAACTGTTGTGAACTAACAGTTTAAAAATAAAGATCGCTGAGAAGTAGTAGTAGTAGTAGTTTGAAAATTTTTCTTGACAGTGTGTTTCGAGTTTTCTTTAGTTTTGCTGGTAAAGAAGTGTTTATTTTGACAATAATGTCTCATAGTGAGTATTATTTAACGTTAGAAGCTGATGTTAAGTGTCGTTACGACGAAAAAGTGGCAATACTCGACGGTATCGACCCTTATACCCTTAGTTCCGATGATTTTCTGAAGGAGCTAGGTGTTTTTTAGCTAGTGTTGGGACCGTTTAAGAGACCGTATCCATACTTCTCGGCGTTCTTTTGACATCAGCTTATTTTCTCCAAATCCTTTAAAATAGCAGGAATTCTAAAGAAACGAACATTGTCTCTTTCTCATCTATTACCACAATTCACTACTGATCAGAACAAAGGCACTTTCGTAATTTTTGCCAGTGAAAACAGCGGCTACTATAACATTCTCACTTCAGTAACATAGGAATGCAAATGAAAACAATGAGTTGTCTGGCCTCCATGCAAAGTGGTGCCGACGACAGCGTGACATCAACTGAAAATAGTCAAGAAGGTATCATAGCTACTGCTATCTGCTATTTTTGAACATAAATAAGTTTGTTAATGCTATTTATGATTAACAGTTATAAAATAACAGGTTGTTAAATAGCCACTCATTTTTAATTACTTTCATTTGCATTCCTGTTATTGGATGAGTTTGAACAAATTTAAGGTTGTTACTCACATGATGCACATGTCCTATTGCGCAAAAGCAAATGTATCATTTGCTCGTTTTTGTCAATTTAAATTTATTTATCTCAGTTTAGTTATAATTTTCTACATAGATTTTGTCAATGTAATTTCGTAAAGATATATACTCTAGGGAGACGAAGTTGGACTATTTATTATAACTTAAATTGTTTAAATAGAGCAATAATACAGTATATTAACTTCTAAACTTGATATCTTTGGAAATCTGAAATGCATCACGAAAAGATGCTAGATATTTAGGAAAACAAATGCTTTTACATATTCTCAAAACCAGAAATATTTCTGTAAATTTTTAATTATTGTACTTTACTTTTTCGAGATAAGCTCTATAGGTGCTCGTGGGAACGATTTTAATTCAGCAAATTCTGTGAAATCCAATTATCTGTTAAATTTTAAATATATGTATCAACTGATTATTGGTTTAAACCTAAAATCAACAGTGACTAACCACGTTACAACACAATTTCTGGAATTGATCTTAGATCAAGCTGATTTTTGTTTAAATTAGTTTGATACAACCCATCTTAAGATATGACGGTAGCTCAAAATTGTTTACCGAAATTGGCACGATATATGTTACATTCTATCTACATATGAAAATGGGTTTGTTATTTTGGTGTGAAGTATTTTTTTTTTTTTTGATAAGGATACTTTTATCAACAAAACAAGAAGACATCTAACAATGTCTGAACTCTGAAAAACTACAGAAGTTTGAAATCACGACAATTTTGCTAAAATGGACAGGATATGATTCCTGTTCCTGCACTTCTAGGTTATTAATGGACATTTCATTCTGGGTATGATATTAAGGCTGTTAAAAAAAGCAGAACTTTTGACAGTAATTTATACCCACCGATCTACAATGGTAATGTTAATTATATAAAATCATGCTTTGCTTGGGATGCCCAATTTCTTTTTCAGATGACATACCTACAATAAATTATACTAAAAAACAATATACTGTAAAAAAATATTTTCAAGAAAAAGCTTTTATTATTATTTTATTAAACGAGGATAGATGCGTTTCTAATTATTCAATAAATTTTTGTACTAGTTGGTTGCCCATCTTTAGAGACGAAGTAAGTAAAAATAAGATAAATATAATTTAATGTCTCACGTGACTATGGAAATACATAAACAAAGAACTGTCATGGTTGACGGCCAAAAAAGTTTTGAGAACGGAAGTAGATTCTCTTCCGAAACGTTAACTATCTATAGCTTTGATTTTGAGTTTTTAGTTTATAACATTGTTCTAGTTTATATATTTTTAGGTGTGAGACTTTTGGAAACAGTCAGGTACTCAAGAACCAGCCTCTGTCTGATCCGTTTGGCGCAGAGGTTTTTTTCATTAAAATTTTTAAATATTTTTCAGTGGCAAAATACCCAATAAAAAGTAAGAAAAAAAGCTTTTATTTAAAAAAACTACTAAAAAGTTAAAAAAAAAAATTTTTATTCATACGCTTGGAAACCAAAAGCTCTGAGGGCGGTCATATAGCACTATTGCAGTTACTTCGCTCAATTGACCGCCCCCAAAGCTTTTGGTTTCCAGGTGTATGAATTTAAAAAAAATATTTTCTTTTTAGTAGTTTTTTTAAATAAAAGCTTTTTCTTAAAAATATTTGTTTATCATTTTTTTTTCGACATAAGCGCACTTTACTCTTGAACGACTTTCATATTTTTTGCCCTACTCTGTATACTCTCTAACTTGAGGCCATTCTAAGTGCACCTGAAATGGTTATCGGACATGCAATAACTTTTGGCGGTATTTAAACTTTGGCAAGTAAAAAAATATTTCCATTTGTGCCTATCATAAAAATTCATTGTCATCGGACTTATACACGTGTACCAAATTTCAAAGCTCTAGTTTGATCATAACTGGTCGAAATTTTTATTGCAAGTTCGCCATATTGGGTTTAGAACGACATCACATTGTTTCTCGTATTTCACTAGTTGAGCCCTTTCATTTGATACCCATATTAAGGGGGTTGTGAAGAAAAAGGTGATCTGCCATATTGGATTTAGAACGATAATAGATATACTATATTGCATTGTCACCGGACTTATACACGTGTGCCAAATTTCAAAGCTCTAGCTTGCTTAGAACTGGTCGAAATTTTGAATGCAAAATTTGAATTGCTAGTTACATAAGATCTTTTAAAAAGAACATTTTATATTAACCTTTAGAGGTCCGGCATTTTTCCCTTGAAATTCGAAATTTCCTAGAGGTACGATTTATGTATATAAATAGCTAACAAGTCCGTTGGAGTTTTCAAGTTATCTGCTATTCCCTAAGAGGGTCAGGCCGTCCCGGAAGATTACAAGCAATGTTGAAAATTTTCAAAACTCGGATATTAAAAATGAATTTTAGAAAAATAGTATCTATATAGGGATTATTCATATCGTTGATCACGATATCAGATACACAGCCCCACAAAAAAAAAAATTTAGACCCAGAAACTAAACTTACCAATCTTTATGTATTTGAACTTCCTGAATTCGATGCTGCCATCAGAATTTCATTTTATCGTTGGGTTTTTTTTATCCTAGATTATAAAATATAAAAATGGCCATTTCAAAGATAAAATCTAAGATTAAAAAAAACAATAAAATGAAATTCTGATGGCGGAATCAAATTTAGGAGGTCAAAATATATAGATTGGTAGGTTTAGTTTCTGGGTCTGAACTTTTTTTTGTGTGCGGCTGTGGCCACAGCCATGGGTACACCTATTTGTCATAGAAGCAAGTGTTCGGACGTTCACTTTTTTGAGGCAATTGGCAACTTTTGACGACCTGTATCTCGACAAGTTGTGGATGTACGGAACTCGGTTTAGGCTTTAATTGTAGCAAATTTAATCTACTTTAAAAATGAAGTAATAGCCTTTTCTGTAGGACGCATAGTTTAGGAGATATTGAGCAAAAACCGAAACAAGTGCAATAATTTAGCTGTTTTTTGGGCATTGCGCAGCTTGCACAGGTCTTTCGAAGCTACAGACTTAGTTTCTTACTATTGGCAAAGGTCCTAACAACATTAAAAAATTAGAACATCCTGACCTTTTGCAAGGTTGGATGTATAAATTGACTGGCCTGCGTGTTTTTCTTAATTTTTATATTTATTTTCATTTTAGGAAGAAATTTCAGAAATTTCAAGACAAACGGTTAAGGCTGTGCCAGGAAGGGACAAAGGATTTAAAAAAGGCAAAACAGGAGGGCACTTTACATGAAGCCATGTTAGATCGTAGAAGTAAAATGAAGGCAGATAGATATTGTAAATAAAACTATGTACACTTTTTATTTTATTTTATTTCTAAGTATAATGTAAAAGTAGTTTACACAAAAAACATACAAAATAAATTTTAAAATTTATTTCACATAAACTTCAAGTATATTGATAGTGGTAAATTTTTTCATTATAGTTGAACTTAATTTAAAAATAAATTAACTACATCAGTTCTGTGTGTTACATTGTGACAGAAAATTTCTAGTTTTTTTTTTAAGTTTATATTTAATATTGGTATATTTTCGAACCTCACAAAAGAAAATAATTTTAATGAAAGTAAAAATAAATTAAAGCTAACTTTAACTAATGTGTATGGGTCAGAAATTCTATAAATAAATTAGTACAGATTATTGTTATACTTTCTTTAAAATTACCCCAAGGTTCTTAGTAAAACAAAAGTTATAGTATAGATCCAGCAAAGTAAAAATTTACAGTGTAGAATGTACTCTGCATTGCTAAATTTCAACTTATGTCGCTTTTAGCTCTCGCCGCTTTCAACCATTCTACAAATTCATCTAACATTACAGGCCCTGCAACAAAAAATGTAGTTTTAAAAATCATATACTTAGTCCAAAGGACAAAAACCCGCACAAATTAAAATATCAATGCAAAGCAGATTGCTCGATTTCCGAAATAATAATAGGGCCGGGCCAGTGGATCAGATTCTGGCAGCCTAAGGTATTATTGCTTGGTTTGGCTCCATTATAGTTTTTTATGGACAAGGCGTGATTTACCTGCACAGATACACATTTACATATTGCGAACTTCTATTTCCGAATCTGTATATGCTCTATCTTTCTAGTGTTATAATAATGGTTTTCACTATGTGTAGCAAAATCATCAATGTGCTCAAAAATGTTCAGAGAAGTATCGATATACTTTTCTGTCGATATGATACCAGTATTGATACTTTTTTATTTATTTTATTTATTTAGGTACAATATCCTACGGGATAAACCCAATTACAGGATAAGGTTACAAAGTTATCAGCATTACAAAAGAATAATGCTGATAGCAATACAATCAGAATACAATTAAACATAAACTACAATAAATCACAAAGAAAATATACAATGAAAAAAGAAAGAAAGAGAGAAAAGTGAACAATAAAATGCAGCACTACTTAAATGCAAAATCAATGATTTGTACAAGACCAGACAATTTCAAGAAAGATTAACAAGGATTAGAGTATCCATACAGGCGTTTCATGCTACTAGCATTACAGAATAAAAATCTAAATTTGTTTCAACTTCTGAATAACTGACAAACATGTGATATATAGGGGACCTTTTATATATATTAGTATGATGATTTCTTGTACAAAATAGCCGTTTCTGGCGAGAATTAATTCTGGGTACATGAAACTCTAACATGTCTAGTTATGCTACACAGTTAGTTATGTTGTTGACTATTTTATACAAGAAAACAACGGCGTGCATGTTGGGGCGTTGTAACAAGCTGTTTATTTCAAATCTGGCATAGAAAATTTCTGTGGGGTGCCTCTTTGGGGATATTGATTATTATCTAACTGATACGTTGCTAGCTTAAAGAATTTTCGCTGAACTCGCTCAATATTAATAATGTGGGTGTTATATATGGGATTCCAAACTACTGAACCATATTCTAGCTGTGATCTTACGAAACTAGTGAAGAGTAACTTCAGGGTATTAATGTTGTTAAAGTCCTTCATATTACCTTCATATAAAACCAAGTTTCTTATAAGCTTTAGATATTATTGAATTAATATGAGGGACAAAGGTAAACTTATGGTCAAATATTATACCTAGATGTTTAATGGTATTCGGACGTGGAAAGATTGTGGTATCGATGTTATATTCATATGATATTACGTTACGTTCGTCCTTCCGGCAGTATGACAACATTGCATTTAGCTGCATTAAGGTGCAGTTTGTTTTCTTTGTACCAAGAGTTTAATGTGTTTAAATTGTTCTGTAGTGTGACGCAGTCCATTTTGGTTTCAATGGGCCTTTTCAGCATATTTTTTTTATTGCGGAATCATAAATTTTATGAAAAATTAAAATACCCGTATTTTTTCAATTTCTATTTTGATGCAGATTAGAGCCAGAAAAAAATAATTAAAATCACCTATTTAGAAGTCCAATTTAAACGATTATTCGTAACGCGCCATTAATACGTCAGCAATCCCAAGCCAATAGTGTAAAAGGCGACTCGGCAACATTGTACAAAATCTGCATTCAATTAACGTTTGTAGTGATGGGCGATATCGCGATTTTCCAATCACTCCTTAACGGCGACTTATATTTTTCACTTCCGGTGGTTTTAAACTAACGCCATCACAATCTGCAAGCTGATATGTTTACCGTTCGCCGTAATTTGTTTGTGTGAATGTATGGCTGCATTAAGCAGCACTGGAAAAGTATGAATTGAAAGTAAAACGATGCAAATTACACTTTATATTAATATTTTATATAATCACGGTGATTTAATCACCGGCAGTGACATATCGCTCATGACTAGACGTTTGACAGCTTGTTGATATTAACATTTTGGTTTTGAGGTTAGCGTAAATTGAAAGCCTCCGATTTCGATTAAAATGTCTAGCAAGCAGTGTTTTGTTCCATTCTGTGAAAATACGACCGAAAATGCCCCAGAAAAGACGACAGCTCAAATGAAAGTTTAAGGTTATCCGCTATCCGCACGCTCGGCGATCGCAGTGTAGTCGGTTTGCAAGTTCTTCTGTTGTGTCCTCGATGATGATTGGTGGGATTACGTGTGCAACCAAGGCGCGTGAAACTCGAACGTTTGAAATACCCCGTGAAAGTTGTTGTATTTCGCTAATTTATTTCTCAGAGATTGCTGTTTTAAGGCGCCTCATTTTTAGATAAAAAATTATTTTATTTTCCCCAAATGATACCCACCATATTTAAATGTCAAAATTCGAATGTACTGTAAAGGCCCATTCTTGAAAAAAGTTTTAAATCCTGCATATACTAAGTAGTTTACGTTCAAGCCGGCCGCAATATCATTAATAAAGGTTATGAACAAAAGGGGCCCTAATACAGAGCCTTGTGGAACTCCAGATTGAGTGAAAGTAGAAGATTTGTATCCCAGACAGTGGACATACTGGGTACATTGACATAGGTATGATTGGAAAAGCATCAACATATTATAACTCAGACCTATCTTATTTAACTTCATAAGTAATAAACCATGATCCAGACTGTCGAATGCCTTGGAGAAGTCAGTGTAGATGACGTCTACTTGACTTCTGTCATCAAAGGCTTCACAAATGAACTGACACTTTTCATTCGATACAAGTATCGACACTTTCTTTCCGGTATGATACCGGTATTGATACTTTTCATTCGATACCAGTATCGATACTTTTCAGGTATCGGAATGTCCCTAACCCTGCGTTGATCTATGGACAAGGCGTGGTTTACCTGCCCAGATACACGTTTACATATTGCGAACTTCAATTTCCGAAACTGTATATGCTCTTTCTTCTCTGTTATAATAATGGTTTTCATTGTGTGTAGCAAAATCATCAATGTGCTTTCTCACATAGGTAAGACACTCTAGTGCATATAAAGATTTAGAGTTAGAATAACTTGCTGTCCAAATTTCAATACAGTCGGACTTTTCGGATGGATATTTTGAAAGTTGTTCAGAATTCGATCACAGTGATGTGAAATTTTTTTCTCTACGAGCGATATTACCGGTTTTAGAAATGTGCCGATCGAATGCAATATACTCTTCGTTTTGCATTTGCGAAGAGTATAATAATGTTAATACGTTCAATGAGTAAACTTTTTTGTTTTTAAGCGTCTTGAGTGCCCCACGCTTTTATGTTACCACATTTATTGAAAACAAATACAATTTTGACAATGAAATAAGAAAATAAAGAAAACTCACACGCTCCATCTACATCATAATTGGACAAATCATTATAAATTGTCCTGGAAAATTCCAGAATATTACACCACTGGTCTTTATTAATAACTTTGTACTTTGACTGATCAAGGAACTGACTGAATTGGGAATAAAGAGGCCAATGTTTGCCAAGTAACAACTGAAGCATTGCCTTTGCCGTATCCATGTCCATACTCCTTTGGTCTTTATCCTAAAAAATAATATCAAATTAGATTTTCAAGTCAGGTGACGAGAAAATATAGGTAGTTGGAGAAAAATGTTGAAAGTTGATGCAATAAAAATAAGGACATTTTATTTTTTTGCAAAAAAAAAAATGTGTGATTTTTATAATTACGATCAGAGACTTGATACTAAATAAATATTTGGTGTTAATAATGATATTCTTTTTTAAAGCTTTTCTTGTAGACAATCACCGATGCAATGTGAATTACTCTAAGTGAAGCATTCTTATGGAACAAAAAAAACATCCCAAAATTAAATTTATTTACAGTGTATTTTCCAAAAGAGCCTTATAGTTTAGTTAGACTCGAGTAAACTTTAACTTGTCTTGTCTATGAGTTAATAAGTGCGTGTACGATTTCATTTTCTCTTGCACACGAAGTTAAAGCAATAGCCTAAAAACATTGTACATGTATGTCGACAAAAATATAACATAGGATACCTATACAGGGTGTTCCGTAATAACATGCAAAAAATGTAAGTATCAATTCCTTATTGAAAATCAGAGTGGGTTCTTCATATAAAATTTTTCAAAATAGGCCTCCCCTGTCCAGCGGCACCCCCTGAAAGGGTGTGTGCAAAAAACGGTTTTTATTTTTATCTGAAAACAATGTAATCGAAGAAGGACGAAATTTGGCACATCTTCGTTACTAATGAAGAGGCATTTAACGAAAATATTTCATTCATCTAGCATGTATACAAAGGGATGATAGTAATTACCATTCTTATAATTTTGTCAATACCTTTCTACCTGCTATGGTTTCTATCAATTAAGAAAAACAACTGAATACTATGATTCATTTAGAAACTTTTTTACCTGTTGAAAAAATTTCGTAAATCGACCATTTGTGAGAAATAAAAATTAAATTACATCTGCCTAAGTGATCAAAAGCGAGGAGTATGATTATATTACATAATAATAATAATATAATATCTTCATGTTCATGGGACCCTATTAAGGGTATAGAAATATAGTCATAAAATTGTAAAACATTGTAAAATATAGTAAAACACGTAACTCTAGACGAAACCATAGTGTAGTAAACAGAATACAGAACAATAAATAAGGACGAGAATTGCTAATATTACTAACTACGCTCCTGAAAACTAGTACAATATTCATTTATGGAATAAAAGCTGACTGATTAAAGTGGCTCGAACTGTGCTCTTAAAGAGGTGAATGCTATTTATACTTTTCATATTCTTAGGGAGTTTATTATATAGCTTGATGGACATGACATTGGGACCGTTTGCTAGTATTGACAGTTTTTGTTGGGGAATCGTCAGATTTTGACTGATTCTTAAATCATGCTCCGTAAACTTATCCCTGGGAATATAGTTGTCATAATGAGACTTTACATAGGACACACATCTGAGTATGTAAAGGGATGGTATTGTTAAAATATCGAGTTCTTTGAATAGAGTTCTGCAGGAATGACGTATATTTTTAAAGTTAAAGGTCATAGTATGTAAAATATTTTTCTGCAATATAAGGATTTCATTTATGTGACTGCAGTTACTTCAGCAGATAACACAATAATTAAGGCTAGATTGTACATATGCATAATAATACATTTTTAATGTATCTATATTGACAAATTTTCTCATCTGCCAAATAAGAAAGCAATGTGTAGATAATTTGGATAGGAACGAGTCAATGTCAATGAGAGTCGATATGTACACCAAGGTACTTTATAGCATCTTTTGTATGATGGTTTTATTATTAGCTCTTACTAATAACTTGATGTCAAGCTGCTTTGTAGAGAATACTATTAGGTTGGTTTTTAAATTATTTAAAGCTAAGCCGTTAGTCGAGCAATAATTCTCCATCAGGGAAATTGTGGTATTTGTTTTTGTAGATAATAGATTGATGTTAATCTCACTCTCAGCGGTAACTGCGTCATCTGTGAATAGGAAAATAAATGTGTCAAGCAAAGAGGGGACAAAACATCATTAAAAAATACAATAAATAATAAAAGGCCTGACACACTCCCTTTGGGAATCCCGTAGCCACCTGTCTGGGTCTAGAAACATAGTTTTTCCCATTTTGGCTCAAAATTACTTTTTGTTGCCGATCTACCAAATAAGTTTTTAACCAAGTTAGAACAGGTCCTCTAACACCGTACCTACTAAGTTTGTCCAGTAGTCTTGTTGGATCATGTCAAATGCGCGTGTTAGATCGAAATAAACACATGCACTCTTATTTTAACCTCCCCACAATAAAATTGTGGGAGGTTACTAAAATTGGTCCAAAATCGAAAATTGAGATAACATCAATTCTATACGTTTTGAGGTCCCAGGAATCAAAAAAAGTGGTTTTTGAAAAATGTCTGTGTGTATGTATGTGTGTATGTGTGTATGTATGTGTGTATGTGTGTATGTGTGTTAGCACGATAGCGGCGAAACTACTGGACGGATTTGGATGAAACTTTGCATGAGGGTTTCTTTAGTGCTCTAGAAGATCTGAAAAGGTTTTGGTTGAGATCGGATTACGTTTAGTGCCATTTTGGCACAACAACTTGTTTATTTTATTATTACTTACAATTTGTAATCTAACCATTGGAAAGCAGTTAAAATTCCGATTTCAACGATATATCACACTTGCACCTTTTTTTTATATACCTACAGTTTTTTATATAAATTATTGTATAGAGAACAAACAAAATTCAATGTCTATATAATATCTACATATGTAAAACTACGTCATAAGTTGTAGTGGCTCAGTGGGCTAAAGCGTCAACTTACAAATCAAGAGATCGACGGTTCGATCCCAACACAGTGTTTTTTTTTTCTTTCTATTTTCATTATAAACTTTATTAATAATTGCGGAAAATGTTACATGATTAAATATCATCATATATTAGGTGTTTATAATTATTCAGAGTTTGAGGATTGGTCACTAGTTTTAAATAAAATATAAATAATTCTATTGCTGTTTTGGCGGTGAACACATACGACGTCGTAAATTAGATAAATATAGGTGGATCATATTACAATAATATATTTGATTTAAAGGCATGTCACGACGGCTGATTTGAATTGAATATCAGAACTCGTAGCATTTGCTACTGCTGCGAATCAAATTACAGTTAAAAAGTAGCAGACTGCTTAGCAACCCATCACTAATTTCAACCACCGGGTGGGGAGGTTTTTTATCTTCAAAACTATTTAATATGAAATTATATAGGGATAGTACTGCATCTTGCGTTTCCGCACCTTTCCTGAAACCGAACTGATTGTCGGTAAGTATCTATGTTAAAAAATTGTATAGCCTATTGTGGTATGCTTTCTCATATAATTTAGAAAAGACTGACAGCAGGGCAATACCCCTATAATTAGAAAACAGTGATTTATCATTTTTCTTGTGTAAAGGGATAATTAGAGCTTTTCAAGACATGGGGAAATAATCCTTCCTGGAAAGACATATTTATTAGGGTAGGTAAGGGTTCAATTATATAATCTACAATACTTGATAACAGTGAACAAGGTATTTCATCATCCCCTGCAGAATTCTTGGAAGATACAGATTTAAAGATTAATATAAGTTCATCGGTAGTAATTGGTGACAAAAAAAATGAGGTTTGTGATGGTTCAATATTAGCTGTATTAGTGATGGCCATGCTCTGTGTTAACTACTCTATGGATTTAATAAAAAACGCATTGAATGCCTCAGCAGCATGATGGGTGCATATCTGTTATATTCGTCCCATTAGAATTCATCAATGAATGTGGCAGTTGATTTTGTATGCGATTGTTGCATTAGTTTTGGATTATTTGCCATGTTGTTTTGGATTTATGTTTAGAGATTACGAGTAAAGACTCATTATAACTTTTTTTGCCATGTTCAATTTTTCTAAGATGATTTTTTTTCAAACTAGTGTACCTAAGGAGGACATCGTCATCTCTTGTAAATATGTATGTCTTATGCATATTAGTTAAAACACTAAGTAGGCTAGTGTCAAATTACAATTTGACAGTATTAGTAACTAAGATGAGCTAAATTTCGTCTTTTTCCTATTATGTTATTTTCAGATAGAAATTAAGAACTGTTTTTTTTAACACCTCTTTAAGGGGGTGAATAGATGAACAGGAAAGGCTTATTTTGAAAATTTTTATATGAAGAACCCACCTTCATTTTCGATAAGGAATTGGTTGTTAAATTTTTTGCATGTTATTACAGGACACCCTATACAGACCAAGAGAGCGGAGAATTTTCTGCGTCAAAATGAGGTAGAAAATTGGCGAATATATTGTTTAAATACGAATAAAAAATAACTAAAAACACATAGGTAAAGAATGCATATCTCCCCAAATCAAAGGAAATATTATTGTACAAAACACGTAATTGTCTATATAATGAAAACTAAATTTAAAAATATTTATTTCAATAGCTGATAGCACAGGAAAGTTAAAAAACAAACGGAAACTGAGAATTTCATGTAATTACTCTAGAGGATTGAAGTTGCATGCCTTCCAATCTCGTCAGCTGTCAAATTGTACACTCCCTTATTGATCATTTTCGGTTGAGGTCACGATGTCGGTGTGGAGGGCACACAACTCGTTGTTTTGTTTTTTAGGGATGGGTAAAAGCTGTTATTTTTTAAAAACAAGCTTAAACTGCTACTGCTAGCAACTTATCTCTAATTGTTTACATTTGCATTCCTTTGTGATTGGATGAGGTTTGTGTGCCCTCCAGATGGCGGTGTCAAAATCAAGTGACCGATAATCATCAATTCCAGATCTTCATTCTTTTGAGGTTATCTTGCGCAAAAGGTAATTAAAAAAAATCAGTCCACATGACCTTCTTAAGAATACTTTGAACTCTAATTGTTTGGATTTTCACACAAATTGCCATTTTTGGTTTTAAAGAAGTAAGTTGATTTCTTTACTTTTTTAATATTGAGGTTAAATTTCATTATATTCACATCGGTCTTAAACAAATCGATGGATGACTATATTGCTAACAACATTTATCTAAAACATTTGTTTCTATCTTTTCAAGAAAAGATATTATCGCGAAACAACCTCTTTATTCAAAATTCTATTGGCTGTAAAAAAATAAGAAGAAATTTTTATTCAATATAGGTAATTCCAGAATCATACAATTTAGTTATAAAAAAAAACAACCTTCTACCTCAATTTGACCCATGTTGGTCATCTTTCGTCTCTGGCGCTTAATCTAATAAGTTCAACTTACCCTTGCAAAGTCATAAGCGTATCTATAAATGGCCTTGAAAGCATTTTGATCATTCAATAGACAACGTAAGTAATCTAATCTATACTGTAACTTCTGTATGGAATCACATTGCATTTCTCCCAACCCCTTCAACCATTCTTCCTTAGTAAAAAAGCCCATTTGGCGAGCTTGCATTTTATAAGCTAAAACTAACATCACCACATTCTCAGGTTCCACACCAATATCCTCACAGAACTTTTCCATGCCTTCGGGCCCCAATGTATCTGGATCATCTGGGGTAGTATA
Source organism: Stenurella melanura (assembly GCA_963583905.1). NCBI lineage: Eukaryota > Metazoa > Arthropoda > Insecta > Coleoptera > Cerambycidae > Stenurella > Stenurella melanura. The sequence goes on along the minus strand of OY757313.1, from coordinate 135,034,110 downwards.
TTCTCTGAACCATGCTAGGCATCTTTTTTGACTAAATGATTGGGCTTCTTCGACCCTAGAAACCCTACGTGAACTAAAACAAGTTTAGTAGTAGAAATATAAGATTATTTTCAAACCAAATGCAACAAAACAGTGGTGCGTAAACTTTTAATTGTCACTTCCTCTTTTAAATACAAATCTACACTTGAAAAGAGTTTTGTAATAGTAAGTAAAAACAAAAACAATTTAGATATGTTGATTTGGTATAGTTCTCTACATATATTTAAGGCACATAAAAAACCTCAAAGCTTTGCATTAGGCTGTAGAGGACATTCCAGAATGTTGCCGTACGTCATCGCATTATATTAACTACGATGTATTGTTATATAAGCAGTAACCAAATTTATAGAACAAAAACTTGGCACTTGGCATATCTGCAAATTTTGCCAAGGTAGCTATCCTAGTCTGGGCCGAGAGGTAAGTACTGATAAGAATTATCAGGATTAGTTCAGTCAAAGAAGTTCATTACATACTCCTCTTGTATGAAGTCAAGAACTAAAAATCTTTTGGAGTTAAACAGGCTACGCCTAAGAATGATAATTCGCCTATATAGGCCAGTCACCGTGAACTTGCCATAAAACCTCGAGATTCTAAATTTGCACGGAAAAAAAAATCTGTAAGTGGATCAGTGGGTCTGTCAGTCGGTCTGTAACATTTTTTTTGCGCATGTTATCTCTAGAATGGTCCAAGATGTTGACTTGAAAATTGACACATAGTCCAGGTGGTGGGAGATTTTTACCATGCTATTGTGACAAGATCACCTACCTAGCTGATTTTTTGCACACGCTTTAAGCCCCCCTTAAGTATCTATATTTTTAAGTCTTGGGGGGGGGGGGGGGGGCAACAGGTGCAAAAATTGTGTTTCAATTATGTCTGCTTCTATTGAAGTTAAGACAAAAGCGATGATGCCAGCATAGAGGGAGCTTCGAGCATTAAAACTTTGCATCACTTGACTTTCGTTGTAACTGCAGCCGTTATCGATTGGGTGGTGGAGCAAAGTTTTTCGGAGCAACAATTTTTTTTTTAAATAAAACGTTTATTCGCAACGTGCTTTTACTATTTTAAGCATATATCAATCTTTTTTATTACTTACTCAGGGGTTATGAAACTTGTAAGTTTGGACTACCTAAGAACCCTTACCCCTTGTTAAAATTATTCAGAACCTACGGATTTTTACAGGGTGTTTCCTAGGGGCGGAAACACGCAACAATACCTAATTGATGGCCGACCAATCTAATTTTTATTTTTAATTAAATTAATCAGTAGGAAAATGTCAGAATTATGTATATAAATCAACTCTACTTAATGAATGATAGGACGCCACATAAATCTTATGGAGAATGACTTTTGGTGGAATTGGCTGAAATTGCAGTATGTTGTAGAAGATTTTGAAGCTTTGGTCAAATGGCAGAATGGGCACAACCTTAAACAATGACCAGTTTTTAAATTAAATCTTCCTTCAGTCCAATATTGGCAACCTCCTCGTGGCGCACATTCAGTAAAACTAATGCCAACGGTATTATCATAAGGCATGTTTTAGTAAGTATATAAAAAGAAAGAGGCGCTTTATTTAAAAGCAAGCTTGACCTTCAAATTCATTTTTTATTATGTCCAGTAACATTTTAAAAACACTTTTTTACGAAATTCAACTTTGTTACAAACGAAAATAAAATAAGTGATGAGTTAGAATTATCAATTACAGAAAACTTATTGTTTTTCAACACTCACTTTTAACCTATTTCCATCTCTCCTTGTATCCCTTCTATACATATATGTGCAGTTAGGGCTGTACAGGAAAGCCCACCTAACCAAATCAAGATGGCTATATCGGGATCAAACTACCAGGAGTTTTCGGGAAGCCAGATCGAGTTAAACAGTACCTTTCGTCGGGTTTGCAGATTATTTTTTATCGATCCCAGGATGTGTTAGATTATAGACTACTTTATGTTGCGTTTGTTGGGTTTGGAGATTATTAATATATCACATTCAGGTTTTCATAGAATAAAGGCCTACACATTTATGGTACCAAGCGTTATGTTTAAAGATGATTAATCTATCATTCCTTGCTTATGTTAGGTTAAGGGCTCACTAGTTATTTGCCACCTTTTATTAGGATGTGAGATTAGAGAGTTGTTGTGCATCCAAAATAGCATAACGTTATGAAGATCCGATAACTTTATTTCAATACGTATCTGCAGATAATGTGTTTCCAGAAAGAGACTTGTTGAAGAGTATTTACTTAATCAACAATCATTATTCGTTATCTATGACAGCCTAACCTAACCCTACTTTTGTATTTTCATAGTTTGGGTTATTGCATTTTTATATTGAAAATTAAACCTATATATTATTATATAATACAATATGGGTAAGCCAATGTGTAATGTAATAACTGTAATAAGAAATATAACTTCAAAACAAACACAGTACAACGGTAAAGTTAAGGTACATATACTACGGTTACTTTATCCCTCCACAATTAACGCAGACCATTACCGTTAACATTACTGTATTCCCTAATTGAAACTTCACACGCGTAAATGTCAAAATAATGTTACGGTATTTCACAATTGGCTACTCAACAACTCCCTATTATTATTCTACCATTCCTGGATTTTTCAAAGGCTCACTAATTCATGTTGCCATTCTTAAAGTATAAAGATTATCATCCCTTCTAGGATATGTTAGGTTAAGGTTAATGGTTCATTAATTTAGGCCACCTTTCATTATATTGTGAGTTTATTATTAGTCGAAGAAATGAAGCATTTATTTAACCCCAACATGATACTCCGCCCCACCTGATTTTTATGTGAGAAGGTGCAAAATGTTCCTAAAGATGTATGGAACAAATTCAGGGTTATGGGAACAGGTGCTTTCTCGATTTCGGGATGTAAACTAGGACAGAAGTTTGCTATTTCCAGTCACCAACAATTTTTTTTTAAATTGAAAAAGAACCATTGGATTTTATATTTTGGACAATTCTAAGCACTTCTTGATTCTTGACATTTTTTACCTAACCTCACTCTTCTTGAGACATAGGCATTTAAAAAAGGCTTACTTAAGCTTTCTTTGCAAAATACTGGTATTTACGATTATTTATTGGGCGTTTATTGTGGATTAAAACATGTGGACTTTATATTTGACAATTCTTAGCACTTTTTGACTCTTAACATTTTTTACTTAAGGTGGCCATTCCCTAGAAAGAGACATCCGATAGGGAAACATTTATTATTTTTGGCCATAACTTTTTTTTTTTAGTACGTGTATTTAAAAAACTATAAGAGTACCTAAGTAGAACCATAACAAGACTATTACTATAAATTTTCACTTAATAATTTCAGTGGTTTGCAAAATAGCTCGATTTAATTCTCAATATTATGTTAATCTTCCTATTTCGTACTTTTAAATCGAGCTATTTTGCAAACCGCTGAAATTATTAAGTGAAAATTCATAGTAACAGTCTTGTTATAGTTCCACTTAGGTACTCTTATAGTTTTTTAAATATACGTAAGTACTAAGAAAAATTATGGCCAAAAATAATAAATATTTCCCTATCGGATGTCTCTTTCTAGGGAATGGCCACCTTAACCTCACCCTTCTCGAGATATAAGCGTTAGAAAGAAAAAAAGTGAATTTAATTTCTATATTTTCTAAAAACTAGTATTCATGATCGTTTATTATATAAAATATAAAGTCCACGTATTTCAATTCATAATAAAGGCTCAAAAAAAGCATAAATAAGTACCAGTTTTCTGAAAAAAAAAAGGCTAAATACACGTTTTTTTTAACGATTATATTTCGAGAAGAGTGAGGTTAGGTAAAAAATGTCAAGAGTAAAAATATTGTTAGAATTGTCTAAAATATATAATCCAATGGTTTTTTTCAACTTAGAAATAATGTTGGCTGATCGGAAATAGCGCACTTATGTCCCAGTTTATGACCGAAAATGGAAAAAGCACCAGTTCCTATGACCCTGACTTTGCTCTATACATCTTTAGGAACATTTTGCACCGTCTCACATAAAGATTAGGTGGGGCGAAGTCTTATGTTGGGGTTTAGGTCCCCTTCCTGCTTTATTTCTTCGACTATATTCTATATTGGCCAGGTTTTGGTTAGGTTAAGAGCTCACTAGTTTATGCTACCTTTCGTTAAATTGAAAGACTACCCTATATTATACGGTATTACTAGACTGAAGAAAAATTTAACTTGAAAACTGGTCATTTTTAAGGTTGCGTTCATTGCGACATTCGACCAAGGAGTAAGGACATCAATATTTACAACATACTGCATTATCCATAAGATTTGTGCGGGATCCTTTATATAGATTATAGAGAAATATCAATTATTTATATAATAAATTAAAAAAGACATTTTATAAACTAAATGATGTAGTATATCCAAACATAAATAAATCCCAACCTAAAACAAAGTATGAAACTGTTCACATAAATAAAGAAACAGATAAACTGATAAATAAATTTCACATCTTACACCAAAATGTGCAATGCATTAGAAACAAAATACTGGATATTGAACTCTTTTTAAATACACTAGAGGAAAAACCAAGTCTACTATGCTTTACGGAACATTGGTTAAAACCCGAAGAGGAGGATTTCATAAAAATAGGAGATTATGAGATGACGTCATGTTTTTCAAGAAAAGATACTATACATGGAGGAGCTTGTATCTACAGTGACAATCTAACCGATTTTGAGAGAGAAGTTGTTATTGAAAACAAGAGTATAGAGGGTCACATAGAATGTGCATGTGTGTCAAGCAAGAAACTAGAATGTGTTGTACTATGCATTTATCGCACAAATTTAGGTAGCTTTGAAGTCTTTATTAAGGTGATGGATGAAATATTAGGTAAAATTCAGAGAATGTTTCGGGATTTTAAACTCATTGTGTGTGGAGATTTTAATCTCAATCTGATACAAAAAAATTACCAAACAAGCATGTTGCAGCAAGCTAATTGAGTACCCGTAAGTTGTTAATGTAGTATAGACAAGCTAGGTTTTACCCTCAGCAAAGAAATCGGTAAAGGTATTTACACAGGACTTCCGTCTTTATTCATACAGGACGGTCGCTTTAAAAAATTATTAATTAAGAAATGACATGAGAATTATAATCACAATGTGGTAGCCCTACTATTACAGAGAAAACCTGATAACTTTTTTCCATCATCTACTCTGTGGTGGGGGAAGAAAATTTTCAATTTGATTTTTATTTTCTAAATATTTTTTTTGTTGAAATAGGTTTAGAATGTAATGAAACGTGAAAATTTTAAAATTGAAGAAAATTTCTTTTTCCATCTATTCTATTGTAATGGTAAAAAAATATATATATATTTTATTTGTACTTTTCAAAACAAATATTTTTTCGATATATGTTTAGAATGTCATGAAAAGTGGGAATTTTATATTTGAGCAAAAAAAAAATTTTTTTGCATCATCCATTTTATAAAAAAAATTTCATCTTTTTTTAAATTTTCTATTTTTTTTTTTTTAATAAGTAGGTTTACAATGTCATGAAGCATGGAAATTTGAAATTTGAGGAAAAAAGATTTTTTTCCATCATCTATTCTATAGTAGGTACTTTTTTGAAGCATGTTTAGAATGTCGTGAAATGTGGAAATTTGAGCAAAAAAAATTTTTTTCCATTATCCATTTTGTACAAAATTTCATTTTTTTTCCATTTCAAATTTTCGAAAAAAAGATTTTCTCCATTATCCATTTTATACAAATTTTTCCAAATTTTCAAAATTTCAAAATTTTTTTCAATTTTAAATTTTCAAAAAATAAAAAAAAATAGGTTTAGAATGTCACGAAACGAGGAAATTTTAAATTTGAGCAATGCCCTTTTTTTTCCATTACCTATTCCCTTTAGACGGTCCACCCTGTATATTTTCCAGTGAAAGTCTAACCATTTCTTCGGTGGCGTCAGCTACCTACCAAATTTGACTGTTCTCCATCAAGTAGTTTTTTAATTAATGCACCAACAGACCGACAGACAGATAGACCGACAAACAAACAAACTGACGGAATTGAAAAATCTATATTTTCGTAATCTACATGATCTGACACGTGAAAATACGAAAAAATCTCGGAGGGTGATTTTTTCTCGAATACAATACTTCCCTTCGGTATGCGAGGTAAGTAAAAAATACTCACATGTAGTTTGTAATGGAAGATGATATTATTTTGGAAAATGAATCTTTGGTGGAATTTTCAAAAAAAATTGCGACGAGTCACGAAAAATGATTTTTCGCATCCGGTTCAAGTACATATTAAAAGCTGAAAGTTTTATCATTTGACACATTGTTTCCACTTAATAGAAGTATTAATTTCATAATAAGTATAGTAAACACTGTTCTATGTTGTTTTGTTAATTTATTAAAGCTAATGGAACACTGCCAATCATAGGTACATTTATTTTAAAAACATTTTCTGAAAATTTGTTTAAATGGCCAAAAAGAACTTGAAAACAAGCTCAATATTATACCTGCTCTTCGCAGATTTGCTGCACTTTTTATATAATTGTTGCACATTCTATAGAATACTCAGAGTATTTTTGTAAATAATATTAGTTTTAGACATTTTTGTTTAATTACAAAACATAAAAAAATAGATTTTTTTTTAAATTTAAATAATTAAGGTAATAACTTTTTTATTTATTGACCAATTTCGTTCTTTCTCTAGTTAACACTAACTTACTGTCCAAATTTCAGTACAATCGGACTTTTCATTCTGTTATCATGCTTACAAGAAATGTGACAGATGGACAGACAGACAGACGGGCGAACATTTTGAAAGTCATTCAGACTTCGATCACCAACATAGTGATATGAAAATTTTTTCCTCTAAGAGCAATATTACCGATTTTAGAAATATGCCGATCAATAAAATTGCAATGTACTCTTCCTTTTCGCAGTTGCGAAAAGTATAATAAGTGTGCTAATATCTGGTTAATTATCATGTAGCTCGTAATTATCAAATCAACATATTCACAAAAACTCTGCAACTCTTGAGCCACCTCCGAGGTAGTCTGACCCACAGTTCCGCACCACTGAAATATTCTATATTTTAACTTAATCAATATAAGTAATTCAATGAAAAAGAAAATTATATACCTAAAAAAATTTATGTGATAAATTATAATTCTTCTGTTTCAAGTTTCAAGATGTACATATTATTATTAATATTAAATTGGATGTTTGAGAAAATTATTGGCACCTTCAATTTAACTAGTAGCGCACTCTCTCAGATAAATGATTCTTATAGCTTATATAACGAAATGAAGATGTGAGTATGCCTAGGTTATGTATGGTTAATAGTTTATTGACCAAATGTTACAAGTAAATAATAAAATACCTTGTATAAAAATCATCACCGAATTTTACATGAAATTAAACTTAAGTTTATTACAGAGATTGAGAAGCTTACAGAAATTTGACATAAAGCTTTATTTACTTTGTACACCAAATACATCAATTAAAATATTGCCAAAATATACTTTACAGGTTAAAAGCAGATATGTTTAACTCAACTGTCAATAAGAACATTAATTAGATATTATTCATAAAATTGTTATTTTTTCTCTAATTTGTTTAGAAATATTATTACACACTTCACAAATGTATGACTAGGCCTCAAAAGATCATATATATGTAAGTAAAACAAGCAGTTGGGATACTATAAAACAAAACAAGCCAAGGCAAAAACCATTTTTTACATACTCCTCTTCACCCATATAATAATTTTCTTATAATGAATTCTATCAATGAATTTTCTGAACTTGGTGCAAAAATAATATCAGCAGGACTAACTAGTATGTCTATAAATAGATGCCCATGGTCAATCCAAGAATAACATAACCTAACAATGTTATACACATATTTACAATAGAATTACTTATACTCAACAGACAATTACTTAAAAAAATCGTAAATACATAAACCAAAGTGTTTTGCCAGAGATTGATTTAATGTATACTCTATAATTTTACTGTTTCTTTTTTTCAATTCCAGGGTCTATATAATTGAAGATGGCAATGACTTGGAAAATGTTATCTTAATTCATAAATCAATTTTAATTAAGGATTTGTATTTAAATATATGTAGGTATACCAACTTACTCAGTTATTAAAACCTAAGAAAAATTAATGTATATCTATTAACACCGAGCACATATTAACATTTCTGCGCACAAAGTTTGTTAAACAACTTTCGTGTTGGTTTTACGTAGCTTCCAATAAGACCACTTATTGCTTTTAATAAAGTTTTTTGTTGGTTATTTTGCTTACATATCCATTTAAAAATATATTAATTCTAGCTGACCTCTATCCCTAATCTATAAACCTACTTATTGAGCTTTTCAAATAAATATAATACTGCGTAGGTCGGTTTGTTCTAACCAACATACATATTTTAACGAACGGATAAGCGGGGCCACTATCTGTCTTTGTGAACAAACAGAACTTACCTGTTTGAATTTCGTAGACGTTTAGAAGCATATCTGTCATCTTCATTGGTACTCATATCTGTTGTAGACCTACGTTTACTACGAGGCATTGCAAATTAGGAAACCTAAGTTATATTAGTATTATTGTGTGTAGAGCTGAAAGCAAATAAACAACATTAAAATGTAAAGTTTTTTTCCTGTCAGTTTGAAAGGCATAAGTTAGGTTATGTTCAATTTTTCAAGTTATACTGCTATTATTAAAAATTATTGGTTGTTTATTGTACAAAATCCATGATAAAGAAAAACATTTTAGCTTACCTTAACTATTTAAAATTAGTGACAATATTAATTACCCCACCCCAACATGGATAATGCAAAATACTGGACTAACTTTTAAGGGTAAGTGTATCCAAAACTATCACTTTTTTATGGTTAAAATGACGTTAATAATTACACTCTTTTCATAAAATTTGATGTGTATTGTAAAATCTGAACTTGTACGATTTATGCATCAGCTGGGGCATATTTTAACCTTGAAATAATAGTGATTTTTAAGATTTCTGCCAAGAATTGGCTACTTTACCAGCTAACTTCGTGGACAATAAATATTAGTGATCAAAGACTTTGGAAATAATTAGTGAACTCTATAATTGATTTATATTTTAGTAATCATAATTTGTTGTCGCAAATGAGAGATTTGTAACATCATATTGTGTTATTTGTGTTGTTCTATTCTCTTTTCAGGATTTGATTACCACGATGTATAGAGACGCTACGAGTATGCGAGCCAACTCTCAAAGGGGCAACGGCTTTTGCCACCTAGCGGAGAGCCGGAGAAGAATCAAACTGATACTACGAGTAGCGTTCTTGTACATATAATTTGTAATGTTTAGTTTTGGAAGTGGCTGAAACGGCTTTAGGTGTTCCCTGAAGGGGCAAATGCATTTACCAAGCGCAACTCCTCCAGATATTGGTATTACCGATTTCTGGAGGATTTTAAAATACTATATAGAGTGTCAAAATTACTGTATTTCCCTTTGGGTGCAGATTCTATTTCCAAAATATGATAAAAAGTTCATATAATCGTGTATCTGGAAAAGCTTCCCATAAAAAATTAAGCTACAGTCTTTTGAGTATATGGGGCCTAAATATGTATTTTTCTTCTGGTGTAGATTTTTCGTGGTTTAAAATTTAACTATAATTCCCTTGTTAATTTTTTAAATCCTCTTGATAATTAGCAGTAAGACGAGCAAACTATTTTCAAGGAAAAGCGGTTTTAACGAAATGTTGACGATTTGTTTGACGTTTTATGATTTCTCGAAAGAACCGAGGCATCATGTATTAATTTAAATAACACATTTTTGCGGGAACTTGGACTGTTATCAGTGAAAACAAAAATCGGTAAAGGTATTTACATAAAATTTCCCTCTTTATTTCTTAGGATGACCACCCTGTATATATTTTTCAATAAAATTATAATGGATGTTTTTCTTGCCAGTTGTGTTAACTACATGCCAAATATTATTATATATTATATATATGCCATATCTGTCACGTTTTCTTCATTATTTTATTATTTTTATTACACTTTAGACGGCCAACCCTGAAATTCTAATTATTTCTTTACTGGCACTTAGGCACTTGGCAGAGTAGCATCAGTATCTACCAAATAGGACATAGGACTCTTTGTCAAATAGTTTTTGAGTTAGAGCGCTAACGCTAACAGAGAGACAGCAGATCGACCGACGGATTGGCGGAATTGAGAGACGTTCATTTTCGAAATTTACATTATCCGAAATGTTAAAATCCGAAGATATCTTGGAGAATGATTTTTTCAGGAATACAGTACTTCCCTTCGGCAAGAAGGGGAAGTAATATATTCAAGTGGGGGTCGTAGCTCTTATAGAAATAACCGTTTTCAGACACTTATAAGAAGGTATCTTATTATTTAGAATTTACACCTAATGACAAACTGCATATAGAGAACATAGGCAAGCATATACTTTAACATTGGGGGAGACAGTGCATTTCGGAAACCTAATGTAAGTTCTCTACATACAATTCAGTAATCTATGATGTAAGTGGAAATGTGCAAGTGTTAGGAGCTTATAGCTGAGAGGATAAAGATATATATATATATATATTTATCTTTATCCTCTCAGGTATGTAGTGCTAAGGTTAGGAGATACTCCGTTGTTCTCACCAGCGACATCTGCGTTGAGTTCGTGCATGGTGTTCTTTAGTCCTTCCTTCTAGTGTACAGTGTAGTTTATCTATGATTGCTTCAGTTCATGCCCACTTCATAGAATAACACTCATGGTCTTGACATAATTTAATCATTTCATTCATTTCACAAGTGTCATACAAGTGTAGTTTGCAGTGTTCGCAGTAGTTCGTGTAGTTCGCGATAAAAATAACCGAAGGTGAACTGATAAACCACGTGACTATATTTATTATCATTCTTCATGGCACTTACCTAGTTTACAAACATTATCAGTGATTGTGATTATTGAATCATCAAGTTTTGTTTAAAAATAACATCATTATATGTGTTCTACAAGCATCTCAATCATATTATTGGTTTATTTTTAGGAATATAAGATAGCAATACCTACTAAAATAGGTAAATAAAAAATTTAATGTGATTTTATTGTTATTGTTGTGATTGCTTTCAATATGTTTATGAAGCATTTTTTTATTTTTATTTTTCTATGAATATTAGTAAACATTTAGTTATTATACCTAGATTCTACAATAGATAATTATACCTAGGGGATTTTCTACAGTAGTTAGGTATATCTCTGAATATGATAATACCTGAATATATCCGAGAATATAGTACTCGCACTTATATATTGAATGTATTTCATTTCAGATAATCCTCGAGATTCACGAGTAAAATGGCATCTTGTACTTTTGATAATCAATCAGAAGAAAACAACGTCATTCAGAAATTGAATGAATTATTTGGGAATGTTTTAAATTTGGATGTAATCAAAAGAGTAGCAGTGTCATGCCGTTATGATGGTAAGTTTCTTAACTTTACTTCTACCATGTATTATTATACTTGGTCACCTTATACTCTTTGCAAATACAAAATGCAGAGTATATTGCATGTGATCGGCATTTCTAAAACTGGCCATATCAATCGTAAGGAAAACATTTTCATATCACTCTATTGGTGATCGAATTCTGAACAACTTTCAAAATGTCTGTTCATTTCTGTCCGTCCGTTACGTTTCTTGAAAGCACGATAACTTAAGAATGAAAAGTCGGATTGTAGTGAAATTTGGACAGTAACTTAGTGTTAGCTAGAGGAAGAACTCTATTGTTTCTGAACAAAAAGGATCAGTAAATAAAAAAGTTATTTAAACTTTTTAAATTTATATATTTATATAATATAATATTGTTACATTGCAAAACCAGCAATAGACCCTATTCATATATCAACTTATCAATAAATTTGTCACAAATGCGATAAGATTATGGACCAAGCTTTGGTGGTTTTTACTCATCTCGGAGTTAAACCAGGCCGTCGTCACTCGTTAATACAAACTAACATTATTATATTGTTTCATTAACAAAAAAAACTGTGAAGAGTGTTACCTATATAGAATGTGCAACAATTATATAAAAAAGGCAGTAAATTGGCGTAAAGTATAATGGTTAGCTTGTTTAATTTGTAACTTGAGGAATATTTAGCTAGATTATCTTTATCAAATTATTTTTTGCTGAAGGTACCTAACTCTTTGCATGAGTCCCTCTGATCTATATATTTTATACAGTTCATTGTTATATTTAATGGGAACTAACAATTTAATTGAATAATCGACAGCATGCTACTGAGGATATAAATCATTTATTTTACCTACGTTCACTACTAAATAGTAAAGAGCATACTACCTCCCATCTATGTAAGTTGAATTTTACACATTATAAACACAAACACACTAAAACAAGGCGTATAGAACACTGAGCAATTATAGGAGGCTTGCTTATATCGGTGACGTGGGGTTCAAAAATACAAATGTGCCTATTTAACTTTCAAATGTAGTGAAAACTGTTGAATAATATGCGCCTGCTTGATTTTCAAACACTGTCAAAACTGACAATATTTGCTGAATGGTAAAAATATTTATACACAGATGTTTTTTAATTTTAATAAATAATGTGATCGTAATACATAAACCGAGTTGTAAAGCAGTTATGCACTTTTGGAAATACGCACCCACTGCTATATAACTTCCTGCCTAACATTCCATTTGTGCGTACTACGTCCTTTCGATATTTATTGTGTATAATACTATAAAACATGTGGAGAGCATACATACTTATGTTGTTAGTGGTTCACTTTCATAAAAATAGAAAAGCTAGATAATAAAGTGATACCTTTCAATAAGTTTTTAGTTAGTTTCTGTAAGCTTATACCTTTGCTTCTTAACAAATTATGGCTACTATGTTCATGTATCCGTCCGTGTTTTCTATTTTCCATGTTTGTGCACACAAATGAAAATTAAAACAGCTTCTATCTTTGAATATTACATTTAATAGTTCCGTTGATTTACGCCCATAGGGGCAAGCTCTAGTGACAAAAAAAGTATCTCCTGTGGCTAGAGATTAGACTCAGTGCACTATGATGTGCAGTGCCATATAAAGCAGATAATGAAGCACTTGAAGTATGAAATTAATGGCTACAATTTTTTCTAACAGTTGTCCCCTCGCTTCAAAGTGTAATAGTGTTATAATTACCTATTTTATCCAAGGGATGGTACCTACTGTAGGTTCCGAGATAAATTTTTGTCTATGGTAGTGGTAAAAAAGTTTTGCGTGTCTATTAGAGAGAATAATTGGCAAGTTATATTAAATTAATATCTATTTGTAAATTGCAACTCTATCGTCTCTGTCTAGTTCTTTATTTCTATCAATTCAATACATCAATTGTTATTAAAAGAGAGTCTATTAAATTATTCTCTATAACATTTATTGAAAAATTACCCATTCCGTCATTGTTTTTATTTAATTTTGCAACCATTAGAACTCCTAGTAACGCATGATTGTAGTAATTGATCAGTGCCTCAAATTTGGACATAAGAGAAGAATTTAAAGTATGAATTACTCGATGAATTATAAATGCTACTGGAGCTGAGATTTGAATCTAACAGCAATAGATTTTTAAATAGCCACATTTTGTTCAAAAGACATTGTAAATAAGTAGAATATTTATTTATCGATGCACAGTAAGCTTCTCCCAATTTTAGTCGGATTGACAATAACGCCTGTTTTGTTATAAAAATATTAAAATAGTACTATAGTCGCCAAAAAGGAGAAAGCCGTCTGGCGCACTCTGCTAGTGACCAAGATGGATATACAATACCTATGTGCGCATGCAGATTACAGTACATTAAATTATTTATCGAATAGATTATCAACACAAATTTATACAAATGGCTAACAGTGGTAGTTTTAGTAATGTGGGCTATTTAAAATGTAGTAAAACTTATATAGAATGCAGAACAATATAGAAACCTGTTTCTTCAATATTAAAACATTTCTATTAATACGATACCGTACTTCCATTACCCAAAATCTTTTTTGTGAAATTAAAGTTGCAGATATCCCGGAAAATACAAAAATATTGTCCCTTTTTAATACACTAATATTTTTTGTAGAGCGCTAATTTTCTGTATCCAGTTCCTTTTCAATATCAAGATGTTCCAATATTAGACAACTCAAGATCAGTCATAAAATGTGGTATTGTAATTATTGTGTAATAGATGATTTAATTGTTTTATTGAGATCCTTTGTAGGAATTCATTTATTTTTTTGTCCATGGGGTCAGTTACATTTAATACTTTTACCACAAACTGATTCAATAGGCTATTGACCTAGGTCCTTCTGCCTAAATACTTTTATTATCAGAGATTACTTTATACCTATTCCAGCACAGTTAATATGTAGATTTTATTGTCGGATATTGATATAAAGGGGATTATGTTAAATAGGCATGGTTAAGTAATCAGTGCAGGTAGGCCCATTGTTATACCAGGGAGGTATTTAAAGTTAATTTCTCATATCTAGTGGCTATTAATAAGGATTATTTGGGTTAATTTGTAGATTTTAATTGCTTCCAATATATATTAATAATAATAAAAGTACTTTATTGAGTGAAAACCCAAATGGCCATTGACCGAAGTTCTTCAACCTTTTTTTAAAATAATAATAATATAATAAATTTTGTAATATGAAGTATGGATATGGTATACATTAAATTTTCTCATCTAATCTTAACATTTCTATCTCACTATAATATGGAGATATATGGTCATATATTTGCTGTCAATCCATAGTTATATTCTGCTTGATGACCGTGCTGCATTACTACTATGTTTTGATGCATGATTTATGTGTTTTTAGTACGAAACTGATTTTAACGACGAAACTAGCAGTGAAAAAAAATTTTTTTTGTTTGCATTTTTGAATACATATATTCGTATGTAATGATAATATCAACATTTTTACCCACAGATTATGACCCAAGAGCTAATAAAAAGGCTATTAGCCTAAAATTCTTAAAAATAATTTTAATGACCAACACGTATTTTTCAGATAAAACTCGTATTAAAAATAAAATAGTAGCCTGGCAATTTTCTGACCCATGTTATTGGAAAGGTGGACTCTTTAACTTTAATTAAAAAAAAAAAAAAAAAAATTAGGTCCCTATACATCTAACATAGAAGTTAGCCGTGAAACAGACCTTGACAGAGTTTTCGTAGCTAGAACGTAATTTCTCAAGTAATATGTTAATTTAAAAAAATTGAATAGCTTGACAACTTTTAATCGAAGGGAGGGTTTTTTAGCTTTAATTTAAGAAAAAAGTTAAGTCCCCAGTACATCTAACATAGAAGTTAATCGCGAAATAGACGTTGACAGCTTTTCCGCTGCAAGCGTAGATTTCATGTTAAACTAAAATAAAATGATGTCTACAATCTGGCCCTTTTCAGACCAATTTTAATCGAAATATGAATACTTTAAGTTTAATTAAAAAAAAAAAATTATTGCTTGTACATCTAACATAGAAGATAGCCGCGAAACAGACATTGACAGCGTTTTCACGGTTAACTTCTAAGTTAGATGTACTGGGGACATATATTTTACTTTAATTAAAGCTAAAGGACCCACCCTTCCATTAAAAGTGATCTGAAAAGGGCCAGGTTATTCAATTCTATTTTATTTACATCTAAGTTTAAAATTTACACTCCAGCAGCGAAATCACTGTCAACGTCCGTTTCACAACTAATTCTATGTTAGATGTAGTAGAGACTTAATTTTTTTTTAATTAAAGCTAAAGAACCCACCTTCCGATTAAAATCGGTCCAAAAAAGGTCAGATCTCATTTTATTTTAGTTTAACATAAAGAATACACCAGTCTATTCGTGATAAATTTCTATGTTAGATGTACTGGGGACTTAATTTTTTTCTTAAATTAAAGCTAAAGAAGCCTCCTTTCATGACTGAATGAATTCTTTTGGGTATAAAGCTAATGTACAATGCAACACTAGGCAAAATAGATGTCTGGACAACATATTAACAAATTTCAGTGATTCATTTAGCATTGAAGTGAGTGAGCCCCACTTAGCGGACCACAAAGCTGTTATTATCAAGGTAAATGTTTCTAGCTCAATAAAAGGTAATACCTCAAAAATCAAAATTAGGACCATAACTGAGGAGGGAACCTTTCAGTTGTACCACCTGTTAGAAAATACTGATTGGGGCTTTGTTGATGACATGAATCTGAACGTTGATTCCAAGTTTGATAACTTTGTAAATATAATATCACAATATATGTGGATGGTTTCCAGTAAGACATAAAAATATATTAACAAAAACCCAGCCTCTTTACTGGTTCAATTCAAAGCTGAAATCTATGCGTGATCATTTAAATGGTTGAATGATATGCACAACCACTTTCCTAATCTGGATTTAAAAGAAAAATTGTGACTTTTAGAAAAAAATACAGGCTTGAGATAGTTCAAGGAAAAAAAGAATAATATACCAATTATATAAAAAACACAATATTAACCAAAATCTTATTGGGAAGTCATCAATACCCACCGTAACAACACAAAATCCAACAACGCGCAGATAAGTTTCAGTGCCAATCAATTAAATAATTATTTTGCAAATATTCCGAACAATATACTTAGTAAATAACATGTCAAAAAATAAGAATAGTCGAGATCGTTATGATATGAATGAGCAGCTTATAAAAACTATCAAAGATGTAATTTTACTTCCCTTTACTAAACTGATAAACCAGTTCATAAAAGCAGGAATCTTCCCTACAACTTTTAAAATGGCCAAATAAGTGATACCTATCCATAAGAGTGGCGAATTGAATTCATTAAACAATTTTAGACTAATATCACTTTTACCAATTTTAGCCAAGGTACTAGAGATTATTTAAAAAAATCAAATTTGTGAATTTTTTGAATCGCGTAGCTTATTTTTTTTTAACCAATTTGGCTTCAGAACTAACAAATCTACCAACAAAGCTATTGGGCATATAGTGGATGTAATTGTGGAAGGTTTCGAAAATAGCGTCTACATCGGCTCGATTTTCTGTGATCTACGGAAGGCTTTTGACTGTGTGTCCCCTGAAATTCTGTTCGATAAAATGTAAATATTTTATGGCTTTGCTCCTGTAAGTTTAAAGCTAATGCAATCATATTTAACCAATCGAACCCAATGCACCTATGTAAATAATTTTTCTTCAGACATCTGGACTGGTCCGTGGTGTACCTCAAGGTTCAGTTATCGGACCTATTCTGTTTCTTTTATATATTAACGATATTGATTTAAGTTTCCCAGGTACTGACCTGACACTTTTTGCAGATGATACCACAAACAAATAGGCATAGAACTTTGTCAAACCAGATTAGAAACTTAGAAGATACACAGTCAAGAACCAATGATTGGTTCGCTTCAATATAGCTCTGCTTAAACGCAGACAAAACTAATAAAGTAATTTTTTCTTACTGGGAAAAATCTAACTTTGAAAATCCTCAATTTGTTAAATACACCCCAAAATAGTATCCACTCTTATAACACGAGAGATAGCCAAAATATTAGAACTACCTGGCTTAGAATTAATGCCAGTCACCATGGTCGCAACCATTTTGGCCCCATTTTCTTTTACCTGTTACCTCCAGATGTAAAACAATTGCCAATGTGTAGATTCAGAACTGTAATAAAAATTTTCCTTATAAAAAAGGCCTTCTACAGTATAGATGAATTTATAAATAGTGAATTCCATTTTAGCATGTAAATTTTAATGTAAATTTTAAATTTTGATGTTTTTTTTTTTTAACTTTGTTGGTCCCCGGACCATCATCTTTTACTCATTGGTTTGTCTGCAGCGTCCTGACGTATGTAAATACTATGTATACTTAACGTAAAATAAATTACTTACTTACTTACTTAAAAGTAATCTGAAAAGGGCCAGGCTATTCGATATTTTTTTATTAACATATTACTTGAGAAATTACGCTCAAGCAGCGAAAAAGCTCTCAATGTCTGTTTCGCGGCTAACTTCTATGTTAGATGTACTAGGAACTTATTATTTTTTACAGCTAAAAAGTCCACCTGAGTCCGAATAGGCCAGGTTACTATTTTTTAATACAAGTTGGTCGTCAAAATTATTTTGGGAATTTGAGGCTAATAGCCTTCTTATTAGCTCTTGGGTCATAATTTATATATAAAAATGTTGATATTATCATTACTTACAAATATATGTAGGTAGGTATTCAAATATGCAAACAAAAAAAATTTTTTTCCGCTGCTAGTTTCGCTGCTAAAATCAGTCTCGTGTTTTTATTACATTTTTTAAAACTCTTGACGTTTTTGTTTTAAAAAAACTTAAGCCTTAGACTACCTACTTGATGTTTTTAATAAAGGACTTATTTGTATGTCTTATCTACATATCTATTAAAAAAATCTATCTGACCTCTATCTAATCTACACAATCTATTTATTTAATTTATCAAGTAAAATAATGATATTGTGCAGTTTACTTTTTATCTTAAGGAAAGAGTAGTGCTACTATATGTCTTCAGTATTTTTTTTTACAAACAAAACTTACCAGTTTAAATTACGTACGCTCTTAGAAGCATATCTCTCATCTATTTACTACTACATTTACTAATTTGCTACGGGGCATTGCAAGGTAACCTAAGATCTATTGGTGTTTTTGTGTGTAGAGCTGAAAGATATATAACATTAAATGTTAAATTTTTCGCCTGTCTGTTTGAAAGGTATGAGTTAGGTTATGTTGAAATTTTTTACAATGTTATGATTAAAGATGGGTTATATAAATCATACCAAGTTTGTATCAAAGTCAGCTAGAATATAATTATTAACATCCATTGTTACAACCGGTTATTTGTTGTAAGAAGAACAGGATTACTGTTAAGGGGCCATTCAAAGAATATGTGTGTTAAAGAAATCTGACAAAATCAATGATGAAGCAGGGGGGATTAGAAAATAGCTTTATTCAATAATGTAATTTCTTTCTCTCATGGCAAACACATCAACAGTGTTTTTAGGGGTTCATTGTGTAATTTTTAAGGTTCCGTAGGAATTCTTATAATTTCGGTATGTAGGTCTGTCCATCTGTATGTTACAGCAGCCCTCTCATTCTCTCATTATTGTACCTATTGAGATGGAACTTGGCATACGCAAGTAAATCGGTGACCCAAAAATAGAAATGAGGAGATTTTTCCCCTACAGTGAAGTGAACCCAGAAAAAAATTTACACTTACCCTATTGAGTGGGATGCCGATGGATAGGTCTCCTAGCAACAAAAATGTATTATAATTTTTATCGTATCATTGAAAATTATGTTTCCTTTAAGTTAAATCTTTATTGATAATTATTAATATCATCATAACATTACAACAACTTCACAATAACTTAGTAGCACATAATACGTTAGTTACAATATACAAGGTGTCCCAGAATTTAGTTCCCGGACAGAACCTCTGCTTCCTGAGTACTGCGTCCATATAACCTAACTTACCTTAGTCCAAAAATGCATCCCTGAGGAAGTACATTCTCTTAAAGTGAGACAGAAACAAATTTTTCCAATAATTTCTGTTACCTATATAAAAGATAAAATTTTCAAATTTTCGTGGGACCTGTATCTCTATGAGTACTCTATGTGCTTGGTGACAACTAAATATCTTTTGTTTCTCAATTCCAGTAGGTTTCCTGTTTGACAAGCACCTATGATGTGCAAAGGAAAAATGATAATTCTTAATTTTTATGGCACTCTAAAATGACAACCAAAGTTGTTGATTTTTTTACATGATCATTGTCAATAATACGATAAAGCTTTGAATGTAACTCGATTATTAGCAATTTAAACCATCTCGGCCGTTGCCAGGCGACGAGGCGCCAGATTATTATAAATTGCATAATAATCTCGTTACATTAATAGCTATATGTCTCTAGTTATGAGATATTCGCTTTCAAAGTCGTTACCAATGCGTCCTCCTTCCTCCTCTAATTTCTAAACTATCAATGCAAGAAATCTGAAAAAATTTGTTTTGTCAAAAAAAATTATAACGGAACGGACACTGTAACAAAAGTACTTTCTGAAGTCACTAAACTCTTAATTCGTAGGTATACAGAATCGGAAAATACACTTCATGATATAGGGAATAAACTTCGATATAATTGGGCTATTGAAAGCAGAATGTGTGGGGTTGACGCAGTCAAGCGGTGTTGGTATGGACGAATACCAATGCCCTGCGTTGATCTATGGATAGGGCGTGGTTTACCTGTGCAGATACACGTTTACATATTGCGAATTTCAATTTCCGAATCTGTATAGCATAAG
The DNA here is from genome assembly GCA_963583905.1 of Stenurella melanura. Lineage (NCBI taxonomy): Eukaryota > Metazoa > Arthropoda > Insecta > Coleoptera > Cerambycidae > Stenurella > Stenurella melanura. The sequence goes on along the minus strand of OY757313.1, from coordinate 135,013,716 downwards.
TGTGCCAGCACGCTCTTGACTGGCTTGTATCTTTAAAAGTACGAATGAGATATACAATATATCCATTTATGAAGTTAGTGTGCTAGCTAAAGTTAAATTGTCTTCATTTATTTGAAAAAAATTATTTACAACGAAACTTGTTCGAAATCATTCAAAAACCCGGAATCCGAAGTTTAGTTAAATTCTCCACCAACCCTCTGAAAAACTATAAACAATAACAGAAAGCGAATTGAGACAGGCTTTAGGGTTGATGGAGGTTTAATAGAACATAATATTAAATTATTTTGGTTGCATTTAGTATTTATTTATGTAAATTATTCCAAAGAAATAAATTTAGAAATAATTTTTATTTAAATCCCTCAAAAGGATTTTTTTCACCAAGACCTCATTTATTTTAGAATTTAACTAAACTTGGGATCAGGGTTTTTGAATGATTTCGAACAAGTTTTGATTAAGAAATGCCTACCGTGATTTTTTTATTTTTTTCATACAATTTAGTATCGTAGATGGCCTTGCATTTAAAGATGGAAAGTGATTTTGTGGTCTTAAATAGACCTTGGTGATCTCTATCTTTTACAATCAGTTTGATTTAAATCGGACAAAAAACAAAAGAATTATTACGCTGTTACACTCTTAAGTGAAACACACTGTATATATTTTTGTAATTTTGTTATTTTTTAGAACTGTTTGCATTTTAGGGTGTGTTTAATGATACCAGAGCAAGGAAATATATATTCCGAATTTCTTGTCCTTCTGCCGGTCCAAATATTTATTCAATCATAACTTGAAAATGGCTCAACATATTTAGATACATTTTGGTACACTTGTATATATATCTCCCTAATTTAATAAAATAGGCTACTTTATACCAGAGGCGGAAAGGTGATTATGGTTATTGAAGCCTGAAGAAATTTTATGGTGATGTAATGTTTTTCTGAACCTTTGGTTCCATTTCCAACAATCGTTGCTCAAAATTATAGCCTTATTTTTATTTCCATAAACAAAGTTACCGACAAGGTACAGTAATGGGCTAAAGCGTGTTGACGGCGAGCATGATTAGTCACTCTGTCTATTGTGTACTGAGTTTGATCTCAGCTCCGACATTGACGGTGGGTAATGAATGTTGTCCTGCGTTTTTTCAAAAGTCTAACCCCCCTTCCAAACAGCCTTGGCTTTGGATTTGGGGGTTGTCTAATGTATATTGCGTGTTCATTCATGTTATGTTAAATACAAATCTAATCAGTTTAATTAATAATAATCCATATTTTTGTTTACCAGTAATTGAATCTTCAAACAAACTCCTAGAAATTACAAGTTTTCCCAATGGAAAGAGTGTGATAAAATTGAATGAAAAAGGACCGTCCAGGAGCGTTACCTCCCCTAGAGTTATGGCTATGATTAACTCTGAAGTTTCCAGTTTAAGTACTTCATTGAGAAATACGGGTTTCGAACCAATGTCTAAAAAAGCTCAAGACATTGAAAGAGCCGTAAATTATATTCAGAAAGGCTATAAGGTTTTAATTATAATGCGTGGTATACCCGGTTGTGGAAAAACTTATTTATCCCAGGATCTCCTTAAATCTACAGTTGGCTTGGATAACAACTACAAATTGCATATTTTAAGCACTGATGACTTTTTCTATCAGAACGGTGTTTATCAGTATGATCAAACAAAACTGTCAGAAGCACATGGTTGGAATCACAATAGAGCTTTTCAAGCGCTCAGCAGAGGCTTTAGCCCTGTCATTATTGATAATACTAATACCCAGATGTGGGAAATGAAACCCTATGCTATGATGGCAACAGATCACGGATATATTATTGAAATTATAGAACCGGACACCCACTGGTGCTTTAACGATAAAGAATTAACCAAGCGTAATTCCCACGGTGTCTCTAGAGCTACAATTAAAGATATGATAGATCGTTATCAGAAGAATATTACACCTCAGAAACTTTTAAGTGCCTACAACCTAGCTTATAGATTACAGAAGCCTCCACAGATGAGACTTTATCCTCCTCTTGGCGTTAATAATTCCGGTTCTACAGTCTCCTTGACAACTAATAGTAGGGTACTGAGACATATTGAAGGAAGCGACATTATAAAATCAAGAAGTGTATCAGCTCTTAATGTTCGACCTTTTGAATCTCAAAGTGAACCGATGGAAACAATAAATTTGATGGATTTCAACGATGATAAAACCAACAATATTCAATTGCGGCCAATTATAAAAATGCGCGATAATGAAATAAGTGTAACGACTTGGGATCAAAATCCAGTTGATGAGATTTTAATGTGTAGTAATGATTCAACCAATGAAAATTCAAATATTTTATTGCCATCGCCTCAAAACATAGACGATGTTATCACCATAGAAAGTAGTGATGATGAGAGTTCAACAACTCGACCTGAGAAGAAATTATTCTCTGACATAGAAACCGCCTGGGGTGTGAACGAAACTGCCCTTCGGTCTTGGGAGATTGTAACTCCAATTATTGATGAGGGTAACTGCACAAGATTACCGCTGTATTCTGCAAACGAACGCAAGGTCATAACTAGAGATTCCAGTTGCAATACTGATGATGAATACTTCCAATTATTAAGAAGTAAGCAAATTACTAATAACGGCATTGTTAAGATTTTAGACACCCTGAACCGTGATATTAATCGTCTCACCCCAGAGAGAAAGCCTGTAGTAACTAAAAAATATATGCTAGATAAAAGCTGTTTGACAGATGATATTTTTGATAATTATGACAATCATGTATCTCAGTTGATGACTATGTTCCCAAGTGTGCCTGACAACCATTTAAAGTATTGGTACAAGAAGTGCAATGGGGATTTAGAATGGACGATAGAATTTCTTTTAGAAGCCAAAGAAGAAATTAATGCCTTGACTGAGGAATGTAATGATGACAGTGAAGTTGATACTGCCGCAACCAATGAGATTGGAAGCGATAACTCAGATTCTAATCAGGGGGAGGCGGTAAATTCTAAGGGGGGTAAAATTAAGAGAAGCCGTAAGACTTCCGATGAACATAAAGACCTTAAGAAATTAATCGAAAGTAAAGTTGAAATAAATAATGAGCACTATTCCAAACATGTGCTGAAAGTTAAGCACTTTAAATTTGGAAATAATAGTGTTACAGATAATTCACAACCTTCTACAAGCACAATAAATGATACACGATTGAATAACTCCTCAAATGTATTTCGGGCTTCCAGCCTTGAATCCGTTCCTAAGGAAGAAGCGGCTGTAAAAATTGTTATGGATGATTCCGACATGGAATTCGATGATTTCGATTGTGAAAATAATACTAACCCAGAAAAGAAACCAGAAGATACAATTGAGTTAAATCTCGGAAATAATTTCGTTGCTCAATTAGAGGATATGTTTGGAGATCCAAACATGGCTTATCCAAAAGGGCTGCAGCCAGTAGTGCAAATACCGATGACGCTGGCTCGTCAACTTTACACTTTTTATATTGAATCGGTTTGCCAGCAAATGGAAACTCAAAAACAAGTATTAGACACACTTATCAATGAGGATGAGGAATTTGCTAGAAAGTTACAAGCTGAAGAAGAGGAACAGGCCAAGTTGCAGAGGCAAGCGCAGCCAACTCCTAGTTTTCGAGAGATTATGGACGAACAAGTGGCACAAGGTTTCTATCAGAAAGAGGTAGACAAATGGAAGAATCTTAATCCGGACAATTTAGCTGCTAGATTAACGAGAGAAAAACTATTTAGCGTGTTTCCATCTGTCGATCGAGATACTTTGATAGAAATTTTGTATGCCCATAACAATAAGTACCAAGATACTGTAGATACGTTGCTGGCATCAACTCGGCCAGAGGATGTGAGAGGGAATCCTAACGCGATAAAAGAACCACCGTTGAAGGATGATGTTATACAGGAAATGAAAGAAGCTCAAAAAGATAATACGCTAGAGGTAATCAATTAGTTTATGATTCAGATCTTATCCGAAAAACTTTAAGGAAATATGGTCTCTTAAAACTGGAGCCGAAACCACTAAAAAAATGGTAACAAAGTTCGAATAGAATACAAAAAATGATTATGGTATTATTGAGTTAGTTGGTCTATAATTAGATCAGGTTCTTATCTTGCTTCTGTCAATTTTTTTTTAGGGATTGTTGTACATCCCTTAAACATTTTTCGGATAAGGTTTGAAACACTCTGTATATTTAGAGCATTAGTAATTAGACCGACCTTATTATATAAGTAATACAGACAATAGGTGAACATTTGCTTTAACAAGACATAGCAAGGGTAGTCGATTTTTTTTAATGGTTATAAAAATACTTTGCTTTGAAGTAACCGATGAGTCCCTAGCTACATGTTGGGCGAACATACTTAAACAAAAACAGTCAGTTCGTCAGAGTTACAGTTTTTTGTCTTTTTCTCGAAAAACGCGTGCTAAATCAAATTATCAAGAGATCTTTTATAAAGTAGATAAAATTTTAATCAATTTGGCTTTCTTTTGGCTGCTGTTCAGTAAAAATTGACCGAAATACAGTTATTTAAAATGTCTCTTCTATGGACTGAATTTAGTTATATAAAGAAATATGATGGAAATAAATCAGGAGGTTTTGAAAATTTAGGGAGACATTCGTTTTGATGTTAGATGTATTGGAAGCCATTATAAAAAAAATGTAGCTATCCTGCAAATACAGTAAAATGTCAAAAAGGACAGTTATTCAAACTAAAAAGTTATATTCCTATATATTTTGATATTTTTTCACTATATCTGCATTTTATCCCAAAAAAAATTAGAGTATCGTTTGCGAAAGTGTTTGATCCATCACTTGCCGCAACGATTTACTTATTTACTCATTATTAATATAACAAAAAATTACACTATTTGTAGTAGAAAAAACTTATAATGATCAAAATAGGCGAATCAAAAACAGCTTTTTTGACATTTATAACAGGTACTGCACCGCTCCCAGCGCGGCTGACTGATAAACGGGTATTCAATGGATCATGGACAACTTAATTAAAGCACATTCTGTCCATTTACAAATAGTATAAAATTCCGTAAAACTCAACCACAGATCGGAAAATCGTGAAAAGTTCGCCATTTTCTAGTTATTTTTCAAATTTTCTATTTTTGACTTCAAAAATGCCTTCTAAGGGGTTTTTTGGGTCGTTGATCACGAATCCAAGGTCTGTGGTTGAGTTTTCCGGGTAACCGACCTCGGATTCGTGATCAGCGACCCAAAAAACTCCCTGGAAGATATTTTTGAAGTCAAAAATAAAAATATTGAAAAATAGCTAGAAAATGGCCAACTTTTCACGATTTTCCGGTCTGTGGTTGAGTTTTCCAGGTAACCGACCTCGGATTCATGATCAGCGACCCAAAAAACCTCCTAGATACCATTTTCGAAGGTTAATTTCAATTTTTTTAAGAGATCAGATAACATCTAATATTGGGGACAGAAATGGGGCAATTTTGGCGTTCTGGACTATTACTTTTGTTGTCAGTCATACTCTAAGGCAAAGGATTAATCATGTTTCCAGCTGATATAAACACGTCTGGAGATTCCACGGTGGTTCCTATACTATAAGTTTTTAATTGGTATAACTTTCCTTACTGATAATCAAACCTGGCGGGAGGGGGGTCTGTGGGGCAAATTTCCCGGGCCCGCGTCTCTTTTAAGAGCCTATGTCCAATGATCAATATTTTAATGCTGTTATTTAGCCTTACATGGATTTAAAGGGAAAGACATATACAATGAACTTGAAATTTCTGAAAAATTTTCGCCTGCGGCGCATCCTGCGAGCGCTTATCCCCCTGGACTCCCGCAGCTCGCCCCTATATTGACAGTGTTGGGGCCCGGAAAAATCTTTTGTCGGCCCTGCTGACATTTTGCTGTATCTTTTATAGGAAACGTAATTCACCTAACAAGTAATTGGTTTTCACTTAACAGCCATATCCTAAGTAATTTAAAAAAGTACACACAAAATTAATTTTCAGATAAACAGGAAAATATTACCAAATGTGCAATCAAAATTCTAAAATTTGTGATTCATTTCACTTGCTTACTCATTCTGGGGCACATCGAAAATATAGTATGTCTATACACATGAAGACCCCACGGGAAGAATGCGATATGTCCAAAAATTCCAAAATCGAGATTTCCGTGCCATCTGCTAGCGAATCAACATAATTAACATACACATTCGCTACCGCAAAGAACGCGACCAGTCCAAAGATATAGGGTGTTTGAAATATTGCTGTACATATAAAAAAGGAGGAATGTCCACGCGAACATGGAAAGAAGGTGGAGTGTTCCTAGACTAGTTTATCTTCGTCATATTACGTTCGCGTGTCAAAGATTATTGCTTGTGTTAAATGGTAAGAAATCTGAAGGTGATACCTTGTTTCTGAGGAAAGGACCAAAGAAAGGAACATCCAGAAAACAAAAGAAGTATTTATCAATTTTTATTTTTTTAATGAAACCACGAATTAAATTTTGTTTTTTACTAATGTTATTATTTTTGAAATAAAAAATGTAAGTATCATTTACTTGTGTTTATTCCACTAATTCAGGTCATTATTGCAACAAAAATTACATTAAACTGTTTAACATCTCCCTTTCTTGTCAGTTTTAATCTCAACATTTCCCCTTCTTCCCCAGTTTCTTTAGTACCTTACTTCTAAAAACATTATTATCGGTAACAAAATTTGAATGATTACAACTTTGAAGGAAATAATAGATAGTAAAATCAGTATCAATGATAAGTAATGCGTCGCAGTATTAATAACATGAAGATTGACCAAAATATGCGATCTTTAAAGTTCTAAAACTTTTCCTGTAAAATTGTTGTTTTGGCACATTTTGCCTTCTTCCCGTGTGGTCTTTACATGTAAAAAATAAGTGTCATTGCTGTTATATAATTTTTTTAAATAAATTAGAGATAATTGATAAGAAACATATAAAATAACTATAAATAGTCATACTATTGATATGTAATGACATCTTTTTGTTCAAAAATTCTCATTTCACAATTGTCTTAAAAAATCATTGTGATAATCGATGACCGCGTGACTGTCTGTCATGCCTACTGGGTAACTGCCAGACTGCACGACTGCATTGAGTGAGTTACATTTCTGAGTTCGTTCGAAACTGCCGTAACGCTACTTTCTTGTAAGGTAACGTATCTTCTGTAAGAGATACACCAAGTCAATAAGGAAAGTTATCCAAATTGAGAAAGGAATTGGTAGCTGTCACAAGGAAACAATTAGAACTTTAAAATGATTTAGTTTCGAAAGAAGAAAGGACCAACTGCATGAATATATAGATAATAATAATAATAATAATAATAATATCTTTATTTTCATAGGACCCTATTAAGGATAGAGAAAGTAATGCTCTTATATTTCAAGGAGAAATTTTCTTCTGCCCTTGCCATTTCTGACACGTCATTAAATAATTGAAATAAATATGTATATGGAATCTGCGAATCTTAAGAATGAATATCCGTATACAATATTTCATCAATCCTTATATGAAAATATTGAGACTTTTTTGCAGATAATTTCGTTTTAAATTTGTGGCGAAGGAAAATGAAACGATATATTTTAAAATTCAGAAAAGTAAATATAAAAATATAAAATAAAATCAAATCAATTATAAGGAAAATTTGCGAATTTTTTCATTTATTATAGTCCCATATTATTAAAAATTTTGCAGCCATAAACAACATTGGTGATACTCAAATATATTTATCTACAATTGGCATAATAAATAAACTTCTTCACTCACAATACAAATATATTATCCTGGTCCTATAAACATTACCAGCGGTTTTATCTTTGGGAGTTTTTTTAAATGATTCGTCTGTGTTTAAATCTGTCTGGTAAATAAATACAGTTAGAAGTTAATTTTACCACATATTTACACGGTTAGTAGGTTATTATGATGGCAATGGACGGGTTAGAAGTAGCTGCTTTACAAAATTGTGATATTTAGTGTATTTTTGAGACATTTAAATTATTTTTCTATATTAACTTACACAGGGTGTGTGATAAAGCGGTTCCCACCACACACAGGGAGAAGGTATATGAGGTAAATTGGCATCTATATGACCAAACATACGTATATGAAAAACGCTATGGTTTTTCATAATGATGATTTTATACTTTTTTTCTTAATATCCATTATTCTCACTTGCATAAGTGTTGAACACTTAGTTTAACTGTTGATATTATGATTTTTTGTTATATCCTCTATACAAAACAAATAAACTGTCAACAATAAAATAAATGCGTTTTTATACTGTAATATCAATAATTATTGTACGCCCCACGTATGTTTTTGATTCTGGACATAAAACAATAACAAACTAAATAAAAGAGTTTTAACATTTTTATTTGGAAAAAACTTAACTTGCGAGTTATTGAAAAACTCGCGAAGGAAGGCTATATTTTTGTCCTGCCATATGTGCTGTTACTTCGCTCTGCTAAAAATAACCATAGCAAAGTTCATGATCGCATAGTTGTTGAACAAATACAAAGAAAATGTTTCTGTTCCTCTCAGCATTGACGGTGCAATTGAAACAAAATGTGCTCAGATGTAACGGAAATTCAACATAAATATGTGCTCCACATCTGCATATTTTGAGGATTGACGTACCTCGAAAGATGAATTCACACTTCATCAGAAACAAATGTCAAGTCTATCGTTCAGTTATTGACAAACCACTGGCAGTACACAAAACATCTGGGTTGGTTTGTGGGCAAACGAGATTGATATCTTTGCATCTTATATAGATGCATGCCCAAGTCCCTCTTTACAGTCGTTCAGAATGATCCATAAGAAAGTCCAATTTCCTGAGGGAAACGTTTCAAAGGTGTTTAGAGGCTCTCATTCCATATGTTGACAGACGTCATTAACAATGTTTTCTGTACGAACGGTTAGGCTGGTAGGCTATATTTATGAGTCACACAGCCAATTTCGTGAAACTCTCCAACATTATTATATTAGTGTTGTGAGGCACCCTATATTTAACTATTATATTTTCCAAATCCCGTGTTCATGTTTCATTTATGTTTATTCCTTTTATTTATTAATAGTAGATATAGCTTTATTATGTACAATACATTATTTTACAGTCATATTGACTTTTATACAATTATAACACGTGTGTTTTATAGTCTTACAAAAAAAAGAAAAAAAATACATATTATTTATAAGTAGATGCTTATGTGTATTAACAAATTAAATTAATTATATTAGTCACTACCTAACAATATAAGGGATTCATAGATTGATTGTGTAGGGAATGTTCTTTTAGGTGGGATGTTGGGATTGGTTTGGTGTATTAAGGTGGCCATTCCCTAGAAAGAGACATCCGATAGGAAAATATTTATTATTTTTTACTTTTTTTTCTTAGTATGTATATTTAAAAAACTATAAGAGTACCTAAGTAGAACCATAACAAGACTATTACTATGAATTTTCACTCAATAATTTCAGTAATTTGCAAAATAGCTCGATTTAAAACTACGAAATAGGAAAATTAACATATTTAAATTTAAATCTAGCTATTTTGCAACCCGCTGAAATGATTGAATGAAAATTCATAGTAATAGTCTTGTTATGGTTCTACTTAGGTACTCTTATAGTTTTTTTAAATATACGTACAAGGGGAAAAAATTTATGGCTGAAAATAATAAATATTTCCCTATCAGATGTCTCTTTCTAGGGAATGGCCACCTTAAAGGATTTATAATTTCGATGTTAAGTGAATTATTGACAAATTTTTGTGATAGTATTTTGAATCGGGAGAGGATAGATTCAATATGGATTTTTTGATAAAGAAAGTTGTTAGAGGGATTATGCAAGGGGTTGTTGGGGTGTATATTTATTAATATTAGTTGTAAGTTCATTGTATCTAATTTGCACACTTGCATTTTTACTATATTATATTTCAGCCTCGTCTCATGAATAATAACTGTAGTCCCATACTCCAGTTATTATTTATTTCGAACTTACCTTAAGTGAAGTTGTAATTATTACCTATTGATATTTAAATTGTTTCAAGGTATTGCGCATATAAATGGTTCATTGTTCTTTAAGTTTAGGTGGCACTTTTATATACAGTTATCAACATTACTTTTAAAATATTTGAAGATGCATTTGGAGAACTTTGAACATAAGATCGTAAAAATAAATCTTGATCGCTTTGCATAGCATTTTCATAAGGAATTTGTAGAACATTTTCATTAGAAGTTTGTAAGGGAGTTTGAAATAGAAGCTGGATAAGTATTTAGAGATGTATTTTCTCGAGAGATTTGGACAGCTGTTTGACTGTGAATATTAGGTTTGCTCTTGTCTAGAAAATTTAATGATTTGCAGTCTCCTTTACCTGACGGCCTCTGGTCTCCATACTGCGGGATGGTCTCAGGTCCTTGTTCGTTTCCCAGCGACTGTGGTGAGCGATTAAAATTAGAATTAACTGACAATGCCGTGTTTAGAGATTTCACCTTCCTGTTTTCATTATATGCCCGCTTATTACACTTGCTAGTATGATGACCCTTCTTACAATACAACACAATAGTGTTTACGTTCAGTATTTTGGGTTCAGGTTTAATTTTTCTTTTAGGATAATGGGGCAGCTGACTAGAATGCAAAAAGCAGTTTTCAATCTTCTGACTACTCTTGTGACAAAATGTACACTTAAATTTCGGATTGGTACTATTAAATTTGGGCCTATTTCTGACTTAAAATGTCTTTCTTCCTCTACCGCGGCCTCAGCTGCCGCTTTTAGGGAGCTGAACCAACGTGCTGTAATGATAAGGAGTGTGCTCTCATCTAACCCTTCTACAAAGGCCCTAAGTGCTGATTTAGAATTTAAATTTTCGCTTGTATTGGTTGTTTCCCGCACTTTCAATACAGACATCGTTTAACTCATTTTAAAAATTTTTCAGTTTGATTAGCGAAAGGTCGCACGTCCTCAGTATGCAGTTGCCTAATATTTAATAATTCCTCCTGAATTTGTGCTGTGGTACGTTTCTCAGAAAATTGATTTTGTTGGATAGTCTTTAATTCATCCCAAGTTTCAAATATCTTGTGTTCGATCGTACTATATGCCAATGCTGGTAGTTTGTTCTTATAATATTTAACAGAAGGTTCGTCTGCCTCCGGGCATTAATCTTGATCAACAATTCAACAGCAGGTTATAATAAACCTATGCAAGTCTGCCTTATTTCCGTTGAATTTGGGGATCAACTTAATAACTAATTCTACATTTAATTTTTGTGATTAAAATTACAATTTAAGAACGATAAATCTAAGTCTACTTTAAGAGTTTGAAATATTTCGACTGATACGAATTCAGAATAGAAATAATAATAGTTCTCAAATTATTATTTCGCAGAAGGTTCTTAAGAGTTACTTACAAAAAATAAAGGCTTGTTTTGAGATGCAATTTTCCTTCGATGGTCTAGAAGCAGGATCTGGATAACGACAGACGTATCACCATACTTCACATCACTGATGCACTATACTTGCACTGGCTAGAGTCTTCTTTGCTTCTTCCTGGGGTTGGTGACGATTGACGTTCCTCAATCACATTTGAGACAGAATGATCTTCTCCGGTGGGATTTTGTGAAGTTGACAACCAGGGCAAATTACGTTGCCAAAGCTGGATGCTTTGTTGTATAGTTGGGTAGTAGATTTCCTGGGTAGTACAATAAACGATACCAAACCACACACCTGACACCAAATGTGGTGGTGCTAAATGTAACGGTTATGAAAAGGGGTTTGTTTGCTAGTTTGTAGCTGGGTTGGAGGAAGCTAAGTTAGGTATTATCCAGTAAAATCCAAAGTACTATTCTACAACTTTAATTTAAATATGTAGGCAATCAGGCAGTGTCATAAATCACACCTGCGTTTACAATGTTGATTAGTAACTAATTTATACATTGGAAAAAACTGTATATATGTAAAAGTGCCACCTATACTTAAAGGACAATGGCTCTTTAATATCCGTAATATGTTGAAACAATTTATCAATAAAAAAAAGGTAACAATATAGTAAAAATTCATGTGTGCAGATTAGATACAATGATTTTACATTTAATATTAAAAATAAAACGAATAATCAAATGAAACATGAACAGGCGATTTGGAAAATATAATAGTTAACTACAGGGTGCTTCTTGACATTAGAATTAGCACAACAGGCTTCAATTATGTAAGTTATATGGTAAAAACCACAATCAAAATGGTTCAAAAACTGATTTTAACATTAGGGAAACAAAGAAAACTTTAACAGAACTGCATATCATATTTTGACAATCAAAATAATTGATGTAGTAATTACAAATGGGCGACAAAAACTAAGACAAGTTTTTAATTAATCATCTCCATGTTTCCCTATTCAGTGTCGACATCGCTTTAGCACACTCCCTGTATATACCAAAATTCGCCCTGCATTGAAAAATCTATTATAAAATTTTGGGACCACATCATATTGTTCTTATAACGATATTTACTTCGTGATATAAGATCGCTTTTCATTCAATATCTACGAGGTGTCAATTGTTTTGATTTTATTATGGTAGAAAATAAAGCAAAAAAATTGGAAATTTAAAAATATTTGTATAATTTGATCTATCAAGAGCCGCATAAATTACATTCTGTAACTGATTACTTATAATCTGGTCGATTTTATTTGCAAAACAAGAGAACATTTTACTAGTTGTTTATAATTTCCTAGGAATATGTCGACCAACAGGAAGCTACGTTTTATCGCGATGAGGCTGATAGATATTTGAAAAAACGAGCTGATTTGTACCAGCGAGCACAACAGTATCATCAGCGTGGGATGACCGAAGTTGCACAATTCTATTCTGGACTGGCCAGTCAACAAACACAATATTATGAAAGAGCAAACAGTATGGCTGCCATGGCATTTTTAGATGAACACTCAAAACGACTGCAAGATTTTAACACCATTGACTTGCATTTTCTTAGGGTAAAAGAAGCGTTATCAGCATTGGATTTATTTTTGGATAGAAATATTAACTTGTTGAGGCTTAGTGACAGTCGACAAGTAGAATATTTACAAATTATAACCGGCAGAGGAAAAAGGAGTGAGAATGGTGTGGCAAGAATTAGACCGGCGGCTATTACAAGACTTCAAAGGAGGAATATCCAGTGAGTAGAGCCTTATTTTGTTATTTAGTAATAGAATCCTACTACATTTATGATGAAGTAAATTATACATTCTTAGGTTCATTTGAACTAGCAAGTGGAGTGCCGCAAGGTTCTGTATTGGACCCGTCCTCCAATTTTCTCTCTATACCTTTAAAAATAATAAACACATTAATCACTGTCAAATACATGCTTATGCAGATGACACTCAATTATATCTTTTTCGGTACTAAGATAGCTTGTCAAAAGTATCAAAATTTAATTAACGTTCAATTAAATGGCGTTAATATAAATATATCTCTTGAGGTAAAAAATCTTGGACTTATTCTAAATAGTATTTATGTACAAAATACATGTTTTCAACTGCATACAGATGGCATACGCAAATTAACAATAATGTGTCCACATCGTACTTACTTAAATGTATGATTCCATCCCTCTGATTAGAAAGAGAAACTGAATCTGTCAATGGCTTCCGACTCTCTTTTTGCAGGATTCCCATGACTGTACAACCGATGCCCTGTAAATTCTTATAAGTATGTCAATGACTGTAGAGTAATGCAATACTTTTGGAGAATTCATTGTAACCTCAGTTTTCCTTGCTTTCTTACTTCCCTCATTTACTGAATGGAGGCATTGTAATTGTTACAAAATCACTCCCCAGATTTCTTTGAATTTTCACTTTTTAGATTAAATAGATTACGAGATTAAAATCCTTACATATTTCATCTGTTGAGGCTATATCTAAACAATTTGACAGAAAATAATATTCTGCAGGTAATTGACGCTATTGTCGAAATGAAACTTCATAGTGAGGTTAAGTGAAAGACCAGGATCTCGTAACATAATAAGTTACGAAGAACTGAACTTCGCCTCTTAAGTCAACTGGTATCCTAGAATTTGTTGATGTACACCATTTTTTTATAAAATCATTATGGTATATTTTTAGTGAAAAATATGTAAAGAGAAGCCATAGAAATAAAAGAAACAAATAAAAATTCAAATAATATTTGAATTTAGTAATTGACACTATCGCCAAAGAAACGGACTTGATGAATTTTTAGTAAACAAAAAATATACCGAGTGGTTTTCCAAATGAAAAAATGATCAATAAATAAAAGAAAAGAGTGAAGTTTTATGTAAATGCTTTAACATTTTTTAAAACCTCAAATAGAAAAGTATATTAAGGAGAATCTTTCAGTTAGTTTTTTAAAACGTGTTTTTTCTTTCAGGTTCGTACAGCTAAATCCAGGACTTCTGAAAGTCAAAGTCACCAAAACCTCTTTGGCAACAAGTGAGATTGAAAGTTCTTAAGGGTCAATTTTTTTTAATTTTCAATGTTATTCACCTGGGAATAATAAACCCGCTTAAATATAAATAAACGTTTTAGTTGTAAGTTAAAAATTTTTACGAACAAATACGAGATGTTGGCTGTCAAATTAATGGTATATTTAGTAAAAGTAATCCAATTAGGTAGTGAGCCTGGTGCAAAATTGTACAAAATATTTTATTGCCATTACTGTTAAAATTTTAAACACAGCTTTAAAAGGAGTACAAAGTATTTTTAAGCAAACTTGTTGATTTTTCTTTTATATTGAAAGCTAATATTTTACCCAACTGTTGACTAACTTGGAACTTATCACATTTTTTTTGCTGACATTTGTATATAAGCAAATTATTTTATTTTATTCTATTTTTACCTATACTTAAGTCAAAAATAAATATGGTGGTGATCATATTCAAATATTGAGGTTATCTCTGGGTTGTTGTGATATTTTATTATATGAATAATTGTAAGTCATAATAGCACTAATTCGAGTCGATTTTATGAACAAGCAAAATGGTACATTTAGTGTCTTGTCAGTTTTATTTTTATTTCTGTTTTACTTTTAAAGTGCTAATATATTTTTATTTTCTCTTATATATTTATACTGCAGACAATACCTATTTCTGTTATTTTGATAAAAAATGAATGTATTTGAAAATATATACTAATGAAAGATCTGTTAAATGAGCCTAAATCCTAAAGTTTCATAATATCAGGTTTTCTTTCCAGCTAACAATTTAGGTGTCATTCGACATCCACTGCACGTCGAACAGGTGACGCCACCAATTTCGATAGGTGATACAGGACATAAATTCGATGTCGATACAACCTAAATGGTGTTTTATGACACATCGTATTGACGTGCAAAATAAGTTAAACAGGTATATTTGACCTATTAGGTTAGGTCACCAGATACCTATTTAATGTCAAGAATATGGAATCAGCGTCATCGATTATTTATTTCTCACCATTCACACCTTTTATTTGCCTTCAAAATTCTGTTTGGTCAAAAATATAACTTAATATGATAAAATGGTTCATAATATATTATAAGATACATAATTTTATATGACAAGTTGTTTCATTTTCGGCACTTTTTTACACATGTTTTGCGTGAATTTACGTGGGAAAGATTTTTTTCTGTTAGTATTATATATTGTACTTTGAAATATTACAAAACCCCTCCTTAAAAACATCAATTATTATAAATGCATAATATAAATATAAATTGTGACAATTTAATTTTTCTATTTTCATTTTGGTATAGTTTTCGTAATCCATTCTGTTTTAATTAATTAATTAATTAATTATTTTATTTATTTATTTACGGAATACTCCATTTGAATGCTAAATAATACGTAAGTAAGGATGACTAAAATAGTAGAACATAATACAATAATTAAAGAGCAAAAAACCTAACAGGATACAATAAAATTTAAAATTTGATCATTATTAATGTTTAACAATTATTTATGAATTAAAATATTTTCACAAATTTTACTTACATTTTCATGGCGAGTTTTTGCCACTCCATTTTTAAATAAATATGGTTGATCTCTGCCTATACTTATTACTTAATAAATGACATTACTTAGGGGCCGTCCATAAAATACGTCACTCAGAATTTCACCTTTTTGGACCCCTTCCTCCCCCTTCGTCACGCTAAGTTACACTTTCAGGGACCCCCCTACAAATATTACGTCACAGAAGTTAGGTTAGGCCGAAATTTTGGAGAGCGGGGAGGGATGATACTCCTTGAAATTGAATTTTTTTCCTCGGTCGAAATTTTGAAGAGCGGGAGGTGATTATCCTTAAAGTCAAATATTTATCATTTTAATAAGAGGAAACTTTGAAAGTTTTATTGGAAATGCTAATGACGGGAAGTTATTATTTGCATTTGAATAATAAAGTGTTGTCTTAATCTTAAAGTTTTTTCTCTAAATGATGGGTTTAATAATAATCAGTTACGTAAAAATTCATTACATCACTAGTTCTGTAATGAAACTGACAGTTATCAAAAATGTGACGTTTCGTAACGTCAAAAACGCATTTAAAATTTGACATTACATAACGATATTAGATAAAATATTTTTCCTAACCTATTAGAGCATTTCCAATAATTGACCTGTACCTGATAGGTACCATAGCGACTTCCACCAAGTGAACTTAAACATTATGTAATTTTGACCTGTTTTGGTCAAATTTCCTTGAGCTGAAGTCGCTGACACTTAAATTGTTAGCTGAGTTGGCTATCCTGTTATTGTTAGTTTTCACTTTTCGGGGACATTGCATAAAGCAATTGCTCAGCTCGTAACAAGAATTACACTGTAATTCTGGCAATGTGTGTTCACCTTTAAAACTCATTTAATTAGTGCTGACCTCTGGTCATCAAATCATTGAGGATTTTCAGATTCGGCTCTTCTACTATTAGGACAACCCAGCGGGATGTTGGAATAACCAATTCACAGTTTGTTACTTACTCCTATCCATTACTAGAGGGTCCCTAATTTTTAAATAGCCCAACGTGATATCCTCAGTACATTGATTGATTAATTGATTGATGTGGTTCAGGAGGAAACGGCAATATTTGGAGGTGGCCAGGGAGTGAAAATAAACAGAAAAGTTTCTACAAACATTTCATTCTCAACTGTAAGACAGTTTTCTCACTCAATGCATCCGTTTTACTGATAAAAGTAAGTTTTAATTAATTAGGTCTGCAAGGAATCTATTTTGATTATAGCTTTTTGAAAAGGAGCGATTCTACTTTAAAAAATTATGTAAATTTTAGATCAATATGAATTTTTATTAAGTGTAAAATTGCTATTGGAAATTTTCATGTCTCCAAGTCTCTACACTTCTGTGCAATGAAATCCCATACACCTATTTTTCGCTATATTGAATCATTCTTTATTTGTCAGTGTCAGTGTTATATTTTCTATTTTTGTAATGCCAAAATTAACTGAACATGAAAAAAATTTAATTCTCTCTAAAATTGAAGAGGGATTGTCTATCAGAGCAGTTGCTAACCATTATCAATTGAATGAAAGTACTGTTATAAATGGGTGAGAAAAGGTGGGAGGAGTTCAAATCTCATTCCAGATGAGACACTCCTTGGCTATTTGAGGGAAAATTCGTTTCAAACAGCAGGAGATGCTGTGTTCATGGCAAATTTTCCAGCATCAAGGTCAACAGCTAGCCGAAGGATAGAAAAATCGGAATAAAAAAACTGTACAAGTGCCAAGCAGACCATATTAACAGAAAAACAGAGGCAAGCTCGCATTCTGTTTTGTTTAAATTATGTCTATCGCCCGTTGGAGTTTTGGAACAATGTTGTGTTTACTAGTGTTGGGCAATATTGTGATTTTTCAATCACAACGTGAATCGTTACTGTGATTTTCTTTTATCAGTGAATTCAAAATGTGATCACGACTTTTCATAATACGGTGTATGGGAAAAATTGTTGATTATTCTCTATTCCTTAATAAGTACCGACAGACGGTGAATGGTGAATTCGCTACTTTGGTAACCTATACAGCCGTAGATATGTGTAATACTTATGATGTTGTCTGATATACAGGGCCGTCGAGAGAACATTGGGGCCCAGGAATCTTCGATTATAATTTCGAACTTGTCTCGGTACAAATTTCGGAAAACAGGCCGTCATATTCCTTAAAATTGAATATTTACATTTACCTCTATTAAAATTTTCAAGCGCGAGGGGGAGATTCCTCATACTTATATATCCTATTTCTCCTATTTTCTCATTATTTAACAATATATTAAAAATCAGTCCAACTGTTCCTACCATTCAAATATTTACCAAAAAACGTTTGGTACCTCGAAATGCTCCGATCTACTTTACGGCCAGTAAGTATGAATAAAACAAAAATATATATATACATATCTACACAGTATAAAACGCAATCCTACCTAATATTATTTATATCGTAAAAAGTATATTTGTTTATAGAAAGTCGTAATCACATCATGCTATTCTACCAACTTTATTAACAGTTACCTGTGATTTTTTAATATCAGTGATTAAACCACAGTTCGTGCCCATCACTAGTGTTTACCGATGAAAAAGATTTTCAGTTTTGTAATGATGGACATATTCAGGTGTACCGTCCTGCAAATATCAGGTTTCGCGAACGTTACATATCTAAAACGTTATGCTTCCTTTGGTGGAGCAAATATATCCAAACAACATCTTCATTCATCAACAAGACAACTGCTCTATTCATACTGCCATGATAATTACTGAATGGTTTGGGAACTATAATAATGAATTATTACCGTGGCCTTCGCAATCAGTGTCAGTTTTTTATAACCTATTTGATAATAAAAAATCTAAATTCCAAAAGACTGATTCCCACCACTCAATGTTAGTAAAAACTGGATTATTTTATTTTTCAAGTGTACAGGATTTCATTGCACAGAAGTGTTACATACATACATTCTACAAATCACAATCCGCGACGGATCCACTTCAGTTTTCTTTAATCGCTTCGTCTACTATCAGAATAGAATATGTTGATCTTCATAATGATCCATCGAGATAATTATGAATAGATATTTAACGTTGTTTTCGTGGACCATTTCTTTCATTCTATGCATTTATTGGATAAGTAATAATTAAAATAGAATTAAGGAACCAATAATTATTTTCTGATGCAAAAATGGAAGATGGGTTGGTCTCAAATTTTTACCATTTGTAAACAAAATATGAAGGTAAAATTTGGATAATAGGAAGTATGAATTTTTTTTTTCTAAGGCTATCAATAAAATGTGAGAATTAGCTGTAATAAATATAGCAGGTGGGAAAGTTTTTATCATTCTAAGTAGATACCAACTATATTAGGAATATCATATAACCAAATATATTGGGAAGAAGCTGAAGAAACAGATGAGGACTCGGGTGGGTATTAAACCCGACCTGGAAACTGAAGTTAAGAAACAACCGGAACTGTTACCGTTTCGATGGGTGACCGGATTATTGCGATACACCGTGTGCCAAAGCCGTTGCTTGAATTCATTACCTGACTCGCACGGGGTGGTCAATGAACTGATTGGGTCTATGACTGGCCCGGTATGAATATTGGGAAGCGGCAGTAAGCCCACATAATTACAGTGCCCTTGTAGTAGTTTTTGTAGGGGTGGAAATGAATTTAATTAAGAAAATCTGAAACTTCATGAGTTGTTTCAAAATATAACTTTTTTATCTGTAAATTAGTATAAATTAATTGCAATATGATGCCTAGAAATTGTTGCCTCACCGAGAGTAATAAGCTACTCGGAGGGGTAGATAGAACCTATCTTGTATAGTGGAAGTCTGTAACTTGACTTGTCACCAGTTGCAAATGATTGAAGCTAAAATGTGCTGGAAAATAATATCTAATAAGATTGAATACATTAATGCAATACTTCTCACCGCCAAATGCAGCCAAGTCAATTGAAATAATTGTCAGATTAATATTTGACGTTGCTCAATACATTTCATTGCTAACATCTTGTTAAACATTGTGAAGTCTTACTGATTTCAAGTTAAATATAATTTTATGGCGCATAAGAATTGTACAAATTACGATAATGGCTCTTTTCTTTTCTGTATGTTCGCACCACGACTTGGTGACAGCAACCGAGGGCACTCTCTAAGTACCAATTAATGCCACCTATATCCGGTAAAGAAGGCGCTGAATGAAGGAAACTTGTTTCATTTCTTCTAAATTGGAGTGTTTTCTTTCAACAGTAGAGCCTAGATATGCATTTCCTAAGCTGAAAAATTGCATTGTGGCCAATAAATCGCTACCCAGAACCCATAGTGCATAAAAGATTAAACATCAGAGTCATAAATATTGTTAACAGGTAGTGACAAGAGGAGAGACCCTCCAAATCCTCACAAAACCCAGTCATCATTTTTACAGGAAAAAGCGCCTTGGGAGGTCTAAAACCCCTTAGATGATGATTTGCTAGTGAGGTAAAGGACATCTAAGAGTAATTTTTGACCAAAAACTGACACGGAATACCCACATCCAAAAAGTCGCACAACAAATCCTGCATAGGTGCAGATAGATGAGTGGAAAAAATTGATGGTTAAATCCCAAAATGACCCTGTTATATATTATGAATGGGTTGGGTTAAGTTAATATGTAAGTAGGCTTATCTAAGACCCACCACTATAGTCTATTGTAGCTCGCTCCTAATTATATTTCACCCAACGGGTTAAATATATTAGGGTACTAAGACCCATGATAACCTGCGGATCGGTAGCTGGTGGACTGAAACACTGCTGCTGGGAGCAATAAGGCTGTTAACTAGTGTATAAAGGCTTGCTTGCCTATGGGGGTCATAAGAACCACTTCCACAGATGCATTGTAAGCCCTTTAAACTTACCACCACTACATATAACACCTCAACAAACTCAAACAATTACAGTAAAATCACAAGTGTCAGTTGAAGATCTATACTAAGACCATTCTTATTCTCCGTTTTTGCAAATGATTTCTCCTTAATGAAAATTAAACTTGCATGTTTATAGAAACTTTTTTGTTTATTTTACCTCACATTCTCCAAATATTCTGTTTTTCTTCCTTCCTTTATACTACTATATAAAGGGCAAAGTGTTACCGATTTATATGTGATTAGAAGGTGTTTGACTTAATTCTTATAAAAAAAATTAGTTTAAGTAAAAATGGGTTGTGTTTGTTTATAATTGTAAATTATAATAATGTAAAAAGTGTTATTGAGATATTTGAAACTGGGTCCAGATTTGTTGCATATAATCTTATTGTATCTGATGCCGCATTGTATATACCAACAAAACGTTGACATGATATGCGGTGAATTCGGTAGCTCATTCGTTGATCTTTTGCCGTCCCTTCCAAGCAAACTGGGTATCCATATATCACATATCAACAATGCGTCTCTTCTGATGTGTACTGGAGTGCATGCAAAAAATTCTTCAGGTACTTTTTATGCGTGTTTTATTTAAATTATCAGTTCTGGTGATCTTTGTCCTTCGTTTATTGAAGTTGCTTTTTTTGTATGTAATCATAGTTGTTTGGGCACAGCTCTGTCTCAACTATGTTCATATTCGATACAAAAAGTTAAACAACAGGACTCATGAGTAGTATTTAATTAGGTGACGTCCAGGGAAACACAATGATCTCACTCCTAGTGGCTTGTTTATCAGCTTTATAATATTCGACGAGGATTGCATAATAGACATGCCATCCTTCATAGGGGATATAAAGTAGCCGGTTGAAGATTGAGAGCTCAGCTCCCACCCTACCGATGTCAGAAGATGAGCTTCCCTCAATCGGGACTAAAGCTAAATACTGGGAAAAAGATGCTTAAAATCCGTCAATATGGATATACAGTGATGTATACTTCATTGAAATATGTTGTGGTCCCAACACAGAACCCTAGGGAACTCCCATATCTACGTTGTTTTCTGAAAGAAAGTGTTATTTTATTTTACTAGGATTTAATCCAAGACAATATTTGATCACAAATGCCCTTACAGGAAAAGCTTTTGACATAGGAACTCAACATTAACTGTATCAAGAGCACATGATTAGTTGAACATTAGTGACATTACGTATATGCTTTTATCCAACTCGTGATATATAAAGTTTAGTATATAATAAAAAGCTAGCTCTATGGACGTGTTGGCTCTAAATTCATGATGCAATACAAAGATATGCAACAAGTCTGAACGTGGCCTAAAACTGATCTCTGTAAATGTGGATAGGCATGTTCTTGTAATATGCTATAGCATTCTGTATATATAATACATGATTTTATATATTTGTATAATAAATAATATATGTTATTAATTAACTCTTTTATTTATTTATTTATTTATTTATACTGCATTTAAACAGGGTATTCCCTAATTACATACATACAGTGAAAAAAGAAAATACATAGAACACTAATGACAAAACCAATATTAATATATAAGTATAAAAATATCACAAGAAAACTAAATATTTATGTATCTCTCATCACAGATAGTTTTGATTTTAATTTGATTCTATCAATATTGAACATATCTACATCATGGCTTGAACTGTTAACTTCTGAAGAACACATTTATATGTGAGGCGTTAAACATACAATTTCTCCGTCGTAGAGTGGCATCTGGTACATAAAAGTTTAGATCGCCCAAAATTTCAAGAACATCTATTTGATTATATATGTCAAATATACACAATATTTGAATGTCTACGGCGTTTGATGAAAGAAGTTATGTTAAATTCGATTAGTTGACTTTAATAAGATATCAGAAAAGGCCATATTCTATGTTTCTTAAGGTACATAGATCTTAAAAACATTTTTTGGACTTTTTCCAGCATGTTGGTGTATAGGTATGTTCTTGGAGACCATATAACGCAATAATATTCAAGTATCAAGTGTACATATGAATTAAACAGTAAAATGCAGGTATTATGAGTAAAGCCTTTACTTTACCTAAGAATAAATCCTAATTTTCTATACCTTTCAGAGGTACGACCTATTATATGACCGTTAAATGAGAAATTATTGGTGAATAAAATGCCAAGGTCTTTAATTTCGTTCAGTCTTTCAATCTGAATCTTGTTGATATTATATGCGACTATGATAGGGTCTTTCTTTTTCGTATAGGTTATAATCTTGCATTTTGATACATTCATGGCCAGGTCATTGTCCTTACAAAAAATGGAGATGGTCTCAAGGTCACTTTTGTAACCTATCAGTGTCTTTTATAGTGTTGATTTGAAAGAATAGTTTTAGGTCATCTGCATACATTAAAAAATTTGGATACTCAATATTATCGGAGATATCATTGACAAACATTACAAAAAGCAAGTATTGAACCTTGTGGTACTCCAGATGTTGGTACGAATGTATGTGAGTAACGGTCATTAAATTTGACATATTGTGGTCGATTAGTAAGATATGATAGTAAATATTGCAGTAAGTCGCCCTCAATGGAAAAATGCTGTAGTTTCGTTATTAATACGTTATGATTAGCTCTATCGAATGCTTTTAATAGGTCATTTTGTATACAGTGTCTACTTGAGATTTCTCTATTTTATGAGCGACATAATCTGAAAATACACATAGGTTGCTAACAGTAGATCTCTTACTAACAAAACCATGCTGTTGTTCAATAAGGACTGAGGAAACATATGAGAGTACATTCTGTTATATATTACACGTTCGAGTATTTTTGACAGGGCAGGTAAAACTGTGATAGGTCGATAGTTTGTTATAATGCTTGTATTTCCTGTTTTATGTATGGGAGTTACTCGACCAACCTTGAATTTATCTGGAAATTTCCTTTCGTTTAAAGATGTGTCGTATATATGTACTTTGTCTGCACCTATTGCAGTCTTAGGTTTTAGTGATTTTATTGCTTTGCGAATCTCATCTGTTATATTTTTAACAATTAACTTATCAAGGTCATAGTTCTTGTAATTTGAATCAGATGCGGATGGAGCAATGGTACTATAGACGGATTGAAAATATTCTGCAAAAGCATTGGCAATATCTTCACCATTTTTAAGAATATTATCATTCATGGAGAATCTGTATGCAATATTTGAATTAGTTCTTTTACTCTGTATATATATTCCCAGAATTTTTTATGATTGTGACTGATATCAGTCTCAATGTTTTTGATATAATTAGCATGACATATTTTGATTTGCTGCTTAACCTGCTCTTATAATTCACGAAATCTGTGCTTCTACATGGGGTCTTTTTTAGATTTTTTACAGCCGTCTGCACCGTTCTCGTTAAGACTGGCTTAGCGTTAAGCTTTACTTTAAAATCAAATTTTGTCTGCACCGCTACCAAAACTTGGCTTTAATCCCCTAACCCTCCCTTTAATTTAAGCCTCCGATGTACTTGGCTTAAAGTAACCTTAACTTTAAGCGACAAAGCACGCATGCGCATTGGATCCATTAACGACGGTTTTAATTGAAAATAGAAGTTAGTGACCTTAACCTAAAAAAAATTAAAGTAACCTTAACTTTAAGCGTCTGTTTTTTTTATTTTCAATTATGTTTTTGTACTTATTTGTCTTATTTATGTTACTCAAAAAATGCTGTTTTTCTAGCACCGTATAATTTTGAGACCTTATGCGACCTTTTCTTTCTATTTCAAATTTATTTTACATTTTCCGGATTTAATTTGTGGGTATTTTAAGTGCTGATGAGATATGGTGAACTTTGGTTTAACACTACTTTATTCAACTAAATTTGTCAAAGACAAAAAGAACCGAACTGATGCTGGACAATGACTGTTTATAATAATAATATACCCGGCTATTAAAATATGTATATGATTATAATTAGGGAACATCTGGGCCTCAACGCGTAGATACATTTTTGAAATACCTAATTAAAATATGGTAATTGGAGATTACAAGAATTTCGGAATTGAAGCTCTCTCTATATACCTACCTCAGTTTGGATTCAATTGACTTTTTTAGGAACGCTATAAATTAAATTTATTTTAGGCAAAAAAAGTTTACATATTTTGATTTTATTTTACTTCTGACAACTGAGGTAAACGTTACTAGATTCTCCTCTGTCTAACGCAAAATTCCCCAAACAGACGCTTAAATTGCTGCGTTGCCACGATGACTCCACACTTAACTAACTGTACTTAAATTTTGAACGATGCAACTGCCAGAAAGTTAAACCTTCCTTAAAAATTTAAGGGTCCTTAGTTATTCCTAGCTTAAATACAAAACGGTGCAGACGGACGTTAGAGTATCGTTTTTTCATTTAAATTTATTTTATAAGGTCTGTTGTGTACCAGTTAGGATACATATTTTTTTTAAATATCTTTTTCTGTGGAATACATTCATCTAATATTTGATACAATGCAGTGTAAAATTGGTCAGTGCACTCGTTAGGATCTCCAGATGTGATAATGTCCTTCCAGTTACATTGACTAAGAAGAAATAACTTAAGGTAATCTCCTTTTTTAAAATTATAACACCTCTCATTTCTGATAATATCCTGGTTGCTGTTATTATTAATGGTAACAAGGCCAAAATTGATTTCCAGTGGAGGATGATAGTTATCTATTGGTAATAGAGGGGTTTCGGATAGAGACACCCTTGCTTCAGTCATGTTTGTCAATACTAAATCTAAAGTGTTGTTTACATGATTTTGAATGTCATTTTCTTTATTCCTATAAAGAAATAAAAACACCATTATTATTTCCCCATCCTTTATTTGGTTTGGTGTATAAACATTTACAATTTTACGACAAAACGTGGATCTATGTATGTCTTATTTCACGATAAATTTTTTGTCTGTAGCTCAAATTATTCTGCAAGTGGTCGCCAATGTATTTATCGTTGATGGTGTCCAGTCTATGTTGACCTAGTCTTCTTGGAAGAACGAGTGATTTAGATTGGAAGCTATTTTTCGGATTGCTCTTTGCATTCAAGTTACTAAAAAGAGGATAATTTTGTTAATAAGAAAGTATATGTAGTGACTTTTCGACTTATTCACAATTCGTGTATACATTAAATGATAATAGTGTACATGTATACCATTAAAACGAGTAACTCTTATTTTATTAACTTGACCGACTAGTCGCATTTGGCAGGCTAATTTTATTTTTAATTAATAGTATACATCAAATGGAAGACAAATGTGTATTTTTTTTTCAAGAGCTGTTATTTAATTTCATCTGTATGTTGGTATGTTTAGGTCAAATCTTGCATTAGGTGATAACAGTTCATTTTAGTCACGGACTGCCGTATCTAAAGCTTTAGGGACAGTCGTATGACACTATTACACAGTTACATTGACCGCCCTCAAAGCTTTTGGTTTCCAGATGTTTGAATTTAAAAAAAATATTTTTTACTTTTTAGTATATTTTTGTAAATAAAAGTTATTTTTAAATATTTCTTTTGTAAATAACTTTATTTTATCTTTAATTCAGGGAAATATTCTTATAAGGATATGGTGTGCAAGAGTTATCCTAATGTTTTCGATTTTAAATTCAAATACCGCCATAAGATTGCTTGTGTTAAAGTTTCTCAACAGCAGGATAGATTAAATCGGTTCGAGTTTTGCGGCCACAATTATGGTACACGTTGATAGATGACAACCAAAAAACGCAACTGAATTTGAACTTTATGTTTAATTAGATTTACAGACACGAAGCCAACATAATCTTCTATTTGATATATATTATCGATTAAAACCCTGTATTGCGACCAACAATGCAGGCTATTATAAATGGAAGAACAGCAATGTTGCAATGTCGACAAATCCGTATATTTGTGAAATAAATATTGATCATTTCAAAGAAAGTTCTACCAATTATAATACAAAAACTGCAATAGTCCCTATTTACTCAATAGGAGAGGAGTGGTGGGGACTATTTATTTATTTATGTATATATAATCACTTAGGCTGTTACAATGCAGATCTGAACGTCAATAAAAAGATATATATAATTCAGTATACAAGGTGGGACAATACATAGTAAATATAAAACACAATAAACAACAAATATGACACAAATACAGATTTAAATTCATTGTACGAGTATAAACATTTCTCTAGTTAAAGTTGTTTGAGTATTATAATTATGGTATTTGCAACAGTTTTGAATTGATCAATGTTACTTTTAATGTACTTTAACAAAGAAAAAAGATATATGGATGGTACCGTTAATATTCTGTGACTTGTAAAAGAGTTTTTACATGATGTGGTGAAATCCAGATTAAAAATTAATCTAATTATGCGCTTTTGGCAGACAAAAACTCGCTGCAAATTTTTTGCACGTTCCCACATTATAATATTGTAGAATATATATTGCAATATCTATTGTATTTTTCTTTTTAACCGATTATTTTATACAATGCTGCTTTTCTTTTTGTATAATATAGGATAAGAAATTTTAAAATCATACGTGGTTGTTTTGAACTGCCTTTCGTTAGGGTCCTTTATCGTCCTACTTCTCAGGAACCTGTTTTTGAGGGGTTCTTTAGGTTTTAAAATTGAAGGGTTTTCACCTAATGCTTTTAACACATTGTATTCGACTAATGGCAATGGAATGATTTTGGAGTGATAATTTGAATCGCCTTTAACATTTGCATGTTTACGGTTATAATATGGTATTTCGATGGTAGGTGTGCCAGCCATTTTAGCTTTGTGAGGTTTCTTAACAGATGAGTTACTTTTCCAGCTCTCATTGCTGCAGTTACTTAATTGTTCAATGTGGTGATCCCGCTTCAGTACTTTCGGTTTAGCCTGGAAATAATGTTCAATATTATTAACATACTATTTCTTTTTAATTGTATTAATTTGCGTATTTTTGTTATGAATGATATGTAATTTCTCAGAAAATATTTTCCAAAAATATAATTTAAACTGCATAAGGCACTATTTATCTATTTGAAAAAACGTTTCTATAGTCCAATCAGAAAACAAAAACTAGCCGATAAATGCAAATGAAATGAAAAGATTTTTTCGAATTTCGCATATTTTATTTAGAATGACACCCTAAAACAAAGTCCATGTTTTTCTAACAAAAATGGCTGCCGCTAAAGCCGCCATATTGGTTTTTCTGTAAAAAATTGATTTTTCCTAAGTATCTCGTTTGCGATGAATCCTGCAATGATAGTAGTTATTAATCTTGTACAGTATAAAATTCCCTACAACTTTTGTCTAATGCGTTTTGTTACTAGGGGGCCATCCATTATAATTATTACGTCACGCATATTTCATGGTTTTTCTACCCCTTCCTCCCCCTATGTCACAGGTTGTCACATTCGAGGCAACCCCTCCCCCCCATTGTGACGTCTCACATTTTAAATTTTAAGGTAGAATTTTTTTATTTTTATTTTGATTCCATTCAATTAAAACTATGGTATACGTAGATGTAAATAATGGCATTTATCATAAATCCTGTCTACCATGTTATAAAGTAAAAATGGTGAAAGGAAACCAAATAATTTGTTGTAAAAATGAAGGCAGTAATCATCTATCATCTGACAATCTGGATATCAGTATCCATGAAAAAACTATTGCTAATTTATTGCTAATTTAATGTGATGTCACAAAGGTTTGACCCCCTCCTCCCCTCTTGTCACACTTTATGGACCCCCCCCTCCCCCTCCCCCTCAATGTGTGACGTAATTGATGGTTGAGGTCGCAGATTATAATTATGTGATCGAAATTCAAAAATTCAAAATGGCTGCGTCAATATAGCAGATGTTTTATCATTTATTGCCTGATTCGACTAAAAATCAATATCTGAGGGTCATCGAGGTTGCAGACTATAAGTATTTGGTCGGAATTTAACAGTTCAAAATGGCGACTTCACGATAAGAAATAGGTTTTGTGTTTTGTCATTTATGAGTAGAGAATTTTATTAAGGAGGTTGAGGTATTACAGTCCCAACCAAAAGTAAGTCGAATTCTAAATTGGAACTTTTCCATAATAAATTATTACAAAAGGTTATAAGTCGATGATACCAATACAGGGTTCAGACTTTGCGAAGCTGAAAAAATTCCCCGAATTTTCCAGGTTTTCCATAACCAAAAATATTAATTTCCAGATATTTTTTAATGAAATAGTTTATTATTTGACATAAAATAATTCCTTGAATTGAATTAAATCAGTGAAAATTCTTAGGAACTTTACGATTTTCCATATCGAGATGCAGAATTCCCTGATTTTTTATACAATTTATAAAATTCCCTGATATTTCCAGGTTTTTTTAAAGATTTTTAAATTCCCTGAGTTTTCCAGGTTCTCCAGGTTTTCCATACGAGTCTGAACCCTGCAATAATTATTGTCATAAAGGCATAAATAAATCATTATTTATTATTAATTAATTATTTAAATAGATTTAATTATTTTACTTGATGAACTAACTTTTGGATGTTTTGTCCAAACTTATTTAAAAAAAAATAAATTTATGTAAATATCTGCGTATTTTACAAATTTGTTTCAGTAAATAATTTAAAAGAATATGATATTTTTTCAAGAGATAAAAAAGTTTCTAAATAAATCATGTTTAGTTCTTTTTTTTTAATTCAAAGAAAAAATAGCAGACAGAAAGATATTTACACTAATATAAGTCAGTTAGTTATAAGGGTAGTTAATATCACTCCTTTGTATACACGCTAGATTGGATGAAATAATTTCGTTAGATGCGTTTTCATTAATAACCAAGATGTGCCCCAAATTTTGTCTTTTTCTGATTACGTTATTTTCAGACAGAAATTAAAAACCGTTTTTTTTGCACATCCCCTTAAGAGGGTGTAGCTGGATAAGATATTTTGAATAATTTTAAATGAGGAAACCCACCTTCATTTCCGATAATGAATTAGAGTAGTTAACTTTTTGCATGTTATTATGGGACACCTTGTATATTGTCATGTAAACCGTATACACATGCAAAATTTCAAGTCAATTGGTCCAGAAGTGGATGAAAAGTGATTTTCAAGTTTTTGCGCATAGAACCAGTATGGCAGGCTGTAACTCATAGAGTATGCACTCTAGTAACAAACTGCATCAGAGAAAAGTTGTAGAGAATTTTATATTGTATAAGATCGATAATAACTATTTTCGCCGCAGGATTCACCAGAAACAAAATATTCCAAGAAAAAACGATTTTTTTCACATAAAAACCGATATGGCGGCATCAATGGCAGCCACTGTTTTATACAGAATTTGAAAAATCTCCTTAATTTGCAATTTTTATACTTTTTCGTTATAATAGCTATTTTCAAACTCTCTTATGCTATATCGTTTTCATATCAAATGGTTTATAGTTGGATCATGAATCATATTGTAATATTTTTTATTTCATACTGTCCGGTAGGTGACTATTTTCCGAACTCATTTGTGACCGGTAAGTCGAACATTACAGTATCTGATACCATAATGTAACACGTTAGTCACGTTATGGTATCAGATACTGTAAAGTGATACCTAGTAACACTATCATATTATTGTTACTAGTAAGCAATTATTTTTTAATTTTGACTTTTCACTTAAAATATAATAAATAAAATATTTAAATACACAGTTTTAGCAATTATTTAATATTTGGAAAGTTTGTTTTCCTCTGAAATCTCCATAATACAAAACAATGCGAAAATTAAGGTTTTATTTATTTGACAGTGACAAGACAATCATAACACAGACCTGCAAAAATGACCCTTTTTTTTTTTTCTTGAACCCAAATAGGTGATTTTGAAGGTTTTTGGCATGCTGAAC
The DNA here is from genome assembly GCA_963583905.1 of Stenurella melanura. Classification (NCBI taxonomy): domain Eukaryota; kingdom Metazoa; phylum Arthropoda; class Insecta; order Coleoptera; family Cerambycidae; genus Stenurella; species Stenurella melanura. The sequence continues at coordinate 134,982,951 of OY757313.1, read as the reverse complement.
ACGATGCCTTTGGCCGTTTTGCGCCATCACGTCACAATTTTGAGAAAACTTGGACTAAAAGTGATAAAACGGTAATTTCTGCCTATATTTGTGCCCTAATAACTGAGCATAAGATTGGGTAAAACAGACCAGACCATCTTATTCGGCTCTCCAAAATCTTCAAAATCCAATAGTAACAATAAAAGAAACTCAAGTATAGATGGCGCAAAAATTATTTTATTTCTGAGTTTAGCAAGAAATACTAGAATTTTTATGGTGAGTATATATACAAGTAAATCTGACCTACATACCCAGCTAACAATTTAGCTGTCATCCGACGTTGAACAGGTGGCACCACCAAAATTGCGACGTGATGGCACAAAACGGCCAACGGCATCGTGTTCACCTCGTCAAAAATCTTCGGAATTACTCACTTGGGTTAAGAAAAAAAAACCTGCAGGTCAGTGTAATTAACTATGAAAAACAATAGCTATATAACATCGTTAAGGTAATGCGATTGTTAGATTACTAATATTTTTTAAATCTCAATAATTATAACTTCTTATTCATTTTAAAAAGAACTATAAAGACAGTATGAAATAAAATATATGATACATATCCGGTAGTAGGTCTTATTAAAGTATTCATTTATATTCCGGACTTGGCTCCTGCGCTGCCTCGTCCGCAAAACAACTCGTACTATAATAAATCACCTACCGGACTTTTAAAGTAAATTACTATTACATTGCGCTAGTTATTCTTTGACATGTTCCACACTCTTTTGGGTACTTGTAAAGAACAAATAAAGGGTTATCTATCTATCTATTTATCATGGTGTGCATACCATCGAGTGCTATTGGTAATGACAGATGAATGTATTGTACATTAATCTAAGGGCAAAGTATAGCAGTACAAAGAAATAAATCTGTCAAGAATTTTTTTAAAATACGACTTCAGACTTGTCAAAAAAAAAAAACAAAATTACTAAAATTTTTAATTTGTTTACTGTATCTGTGACGAGTATTGGGGAGCGGTGGGAACTATAGGGGAACATAATTAATCTATTGGAGAACAGCACGATCACATACTATAATAATTACACGCTGCTGGCACTAATTCCAACTTATGCTACACCAATCATGATATCGATGAGTATGCTGTTTCTATACCACTCTTTAGATACAGATTTCCCTTGCCTCGCCAACATTCATGGTGGATACAGTACCATGTAGTGAAGTAATGAAAAAAAAATGTGGTCTTCAACGACCAATTCACAACTGACAACACTGAAAAGCTTACAAACAAATTATTCATACGACAGTTGATGGATTACTTTTGTTTGAAATTGTCAAAAACTGTTTCTTACCGTAGCGTGGATGGACGATATAGTTAAATCATCTCCCATACTTCTTTTTAAGCTCTCAGATGGCTTGTACCAAACTTGAGCTTTTAAAGGTGGTCTCTTCATCTCTCGAATTTCATATTTTTCCCTGAAAAAAAATTCAGATCCTTGAAATCCGCAGTTCCAACTACTTCTATTAAATAGAACCCAACGAACGACAATCTAAATAATTTTAAAACTATCCATTTTTACTTATATTTACTTTACTTTAATTATACCTCGTTTCATCAAAATAACAGTTCCTTATAAGCCGTTTCACGTTAATCCTCTTTTCTGGATCATACTCTATCATTAGACGAAGAACATTCCTGCCATTTCTTGTAATAAAAGGTATCATGCTATCTACACCAGTTCCTTTCAGCTTTGGAAAGAAAATGCAATTTCTAGATCTAAGACGAAAATATATAAAAATATACTATAATTCTGCGAAGATTGCTACTTACTTTGTTTTTAATCTACTGAGAAATTGTATGGAGGGCGACCCAAGAACTTGATGAATTTTAGATAACTGGTCAATTTCATTACTACCCGGAAACAGGGGACTCAGCCTGAAAAAATATGTGGGATTCAGAAATACAGTCCCTTTCATATTGTCTAGGAAGCCAGGGTTGAAATACTTTGACAAATATATTTTGGGAAGTTGTGATGTCATTTTTAAATTTCGACTAACCTAACCTAACGTACTGTTTTTATCTATAGATTCAGGTCTTAAACGAAGGAGAGTTTTTATTTATTTTATTTATTTATTTATTTAATATAATCGTGTTAGTACAAGAGGAAAATGTTTACATTCATCAGACACTTCAATAGTTAAAAAATAAAATAAAACATAGAAATAGAACATACAAAGTATCAAAACAGTAAATTTTGGTAAAAAAATTGTAAGTTGTAAGGTATTACTGTCCAAAAACCAGCTAAACAATTTAAAAAATATATATCACATTGCCACATCACTGTTTAAAAATTCGTCCAACGTATAAAATGCATGTTCAATTAAATACCTTTTTACAGAATGTTTGTAATTAATAAATGACAGATTTTTTATATGCTTAGGAAGTTCGTTATACAGGCTGGGAGCATAATAGTTTGCAGAAAATTTGCTTTTATCTACCCTATGATAATCAATTGCTAGGTTGATGTTGTGTCTAGTAAAGTGTTTGTGTATCTCATCACGGGACTGAAAGTGATTTAGATTTTCTATAACCCACAGCAGACATCTAAAAATGTACAATGATGTTAAAGTCAATATTCTCAGTTCCACAAATTTTAGTCTAACATCATCTCGGTATGCTAAACTTTCAATAATTCTTATCGCTCTTCGTTACAACTGGAATATTTGTTTTGCATGCGGTGAGTATCCCCATGCAAGTAAACCGTATACCATATGCAATTGAAAAAGGCTGTAGTAAGCTACTACAATTACTGATGAAATTACTGACTGGTGTAAATTCCTTAACAGATAAATATTTTTTTATAGTTTCCTCGCCAGTTGGTCAGTGTGCTGTTCCCAGGACAATTTATAGGGTCTAAATGTATCTCTAAAAACTTAACAGTGGGTGGATTAACGAAGTTGCAATTTTTTAACGTGAAAATACGTTGTATAGTTTTGTCTTCGTTGAGACTGTCACTCATAAGATTTTCAAAGGTGTTATGTTTATCAATAGTTGTTGTATCATCTGAATAACACAGGATATCGGTACCTGGTACACTGTCCATAAGATCATTTATATAAATGAGGAATAGTAGCAGTCCAAGCACCGATCTCTGGGGTACTACAGATTTTACTATCTTTACTTCTGAATTTCGATCATTATATCTAACTATAATTGTGTTTATTTGATAGATACGATTGAACCAAATCAATACTTGTTTAACTGAAACCATAGTGTTTTAATTTCAATATGAGTATGTTATGACAAACACAGTCGAATGCCTTACTTAAGTTGCAAAATGTTGTTCCTACAAAGACACATTCGTCAAAACGTTCTGAAATTTTGGTGACAAGTTCTATAATAGCCATTTCTGTGTTACGCCTTGTGCGAAAACTATACTGTCCACTAGCAAAGAAATTATTTCCCTCAAAATAATCTGCTATTTGTTTAGCGGCTAACCACTCCACGATTTTAGCAATTATTGGGATTAATGATATAGGCCGATAGTTGCCTGGATCCTCACAGCATCCTTTTTTATATATCGGAATGATCTTAGCAATCTTTAGTGAATCTGGGAATTCTCCCTTGTTAAAACACACATTAATTAAATAAGTTAAAATCAAATTTTTAATTGTCTTGAATTGAATAGAAATGAATGAAATAGAAAAAGTCGAAATTGAAAAACGGTAATTAAAACTGATTGCTTCAAAAACAATCCAATATACAGGGTGTACAAAATAATCCCTCGGACTTCTTTCACATAACCCGATAAAAAAACTTCTTTAATTTACCGCGAGTATAGGCCCCTCCCACGTCCACCGTAAATGGTTATTTACCTGTGGAGCGGTTAATAAATAAAACATCACTGCGACGAGCTGAAACACAGATTTCTGGGAAACATGAAACCATATACCTATGGACGCAAGCAGGTAGGAGGCGGTGCACATTGCTAATCCAGAAACAGAAGAAACATGAAATCAAGAAGAAGACTAAATAAGGAGATGACGAAAGATGGAAACTTAAAAGAAGCATGGAAACTAAAAAGAAGTATCTCGCAAAAGCATACACTTCCCATCCGAGGAGAACAGATGGAAAATAAAAAGAAGCATGGAAACTTAAAAGAATCATCTCACAAACACCTACACTTCCCATCCTATATTCCTACCCCACGCATCATGCGGCTCTCGCTGCTGACAACGAGCATTTCCAATGTCCAATCCAGCATATGCAGCCGATCCGTCGGTATATAAAACATCCAGGGTTTGGTTCCGGCATGTGGTTCCGTTGGACGGTCGGGTGGGGCCGCCTGGTCGTGGCATAAATATGTCACAGCGAGTGACGGATATAGTTGTGGGCAGCTGGGCGGCTGCATCTGGCCGTTAGGCAGGTGACTGAGTTGCGTGTTGGAACGAACCTCCAGACTGGGTGCCCGGAATTGGTAGCAATGACCACCTTACGCTGGCAAATCAATGAATCAAATCAAGCAATATGCAGCCAAACAATGGTTTTTTGGGACTGATTTTATTTTCGGACGAGTCAAGGTTTACAAATTTGGGATTATTTAACCGACAAAATACAAAATATTGGTCAGAAGAAAATCAAAATTTATTACGGAAGGGTAACTTTCAAGTGCGGTTCGGTTTCAATGTTTGGCTTGGAATAATCGGTAGTAGAAACATTGGTCCAGTAATATTTCAAGGAACTCTGACTAGTGCCAGACTCCTGGAAAATGAGATTGAGCACATTTTAAATGAGTTACCTTTAGATTTAGGACAGTCAATGTTTTTCCAACAAGATGGAGCTCCTCCCCATAATTCAAGGATAGTAATTGATTACCTTCAACGGAGATTCAAAGGAAAAGTTATTTCGATGAATGGTCCTGCGAGGTGGCCTCCAAGGTCACCTGATTTAACGCCCCTTGATTTCTTTGTTTGGGGTCATTTCAAAAATATTGTCTATGCAACCGCCGTTACAACCTGTGAAGACCCGGAGCTACGAGTAAGACGAGCAATTAATAGCATAACGGCCCAGCAATTGGCGAACGTTCTTCGAGAAACAGCTATGTGAGTTTAGAAGTGCATTGACGTTATGGACAGCATTTTGAACAACTGTTGTAATGTTTTGTGTTAATTTTTTATATTCCAAAACTACCTTATGTGTAACAAGGTAATTAGAATAGAATTGTATTTTCTTATTTTCTTTTAGCTGTAATTTTGTTTGTATTTATCGCACATTTTAATATAACATATGAATAAATTCCTTATTAATAGTACTAATAAATGGTACCCCGGTACCGATATGGTTCCGTTTGAAAAAAAATAAGTTTTGTCCCAAAAACAATTTTGGTGAATTTTATTTGCTGATAAATCACGTAATTTATTGTTTTTAATGGGATTTCGATTTTTGTAGCATTACATGGGTCATTTAGAATAAATCGGAACCGTCATGGCACACTTAAATGGAAAATTCAAAATTACATTAAAAAAAATGTTTGAAATGTCACTTGTTTGGCATCATTGGATTCAGAAAATTATGCAGAATTCAAAAATGCAATAATATATAGGGTGTTCCATTTAAAGTCGAAAGTTAGTGTCACCTCCGGTGAAACCGGAAGTGAAAAAAAAACCAATTGTATGACAAAAAGTACCGCTTATTATGTATGTAGTATATCCCTAAATTTCAATCAATTATCTTCAAAACTAAAGGAGAAAAGGGGGGTATACCATGATCCTGTTACACCCGGTATAGTAAGATAAATTTTCATCCTACTGTTCTAAGTACTTTTAATCTTGCATGATTGTTCTATCCACAATTTCGTTTATGAATATAAGATAACTGATAAATGTTAATATTTTTACTTACGTTATCATTTCATAGAATACACACCCAGTTGCCCAGATGTCCATCTTTGATCCATAGTTACCTACAGTTAACAAACACTCGGGTGATCGATACCATCTTGTTGAAATATATTCAGTGTAAGGTGGTGCACTGAAAATCCCCCTGACTGATCCTAAATCTGCTAATTTTATTATTTCATTCTGTAAAAAACGATGAATTAGAAAATTCATATCTAAGCATTCTGTGTGATCTTTATATAGACAGGATACTTGCAGGATTCGTTTGTGACAAGGGAGAGTACAAGATGGACGGAAATTTTATTAGAATATTTTCTGGTTTTACATCTCTGTGGAAAAGGCCATGCCTGTGTAAGTGCTCCAAGCCTCGTAAGATTTGAAATAGGTAGTTTTTAACTCGATGTTCGGATAATCCTCTAAAAGAATAAAATTACAGTATTGTATTATGTATATCAGTAATATATATTTAATTTATTAAGTATCAAATACCTGTGTTTTGTTTTTAAATAATCATGCATGCTCATATCCATTAACTCATGTATGAATATCACCTTCCCAATGAATGAATCACTAAAAAATCAATATTTAATTTTAATTTTAAAACATTTAAGAAATTACTAACATACTAGTGATACTCCAACATGGTCAAAATATTTGGGTGGTACGGAAGTTTCTGAGAAGCAATAATTTCTGCGCAGCCCATGACAGCAGCTTCTCTGAAAGGAACATAATTATAAATAGCGAACGATAAGATCAAACACTTTTTTACGTTTTGTAAATTTTCTTTAACCGTTTAGCTGCATAACATACTCCACTTCCCTTATGTTCACATTTTAAAACTTCTGAAAAAGAACCCTCCCCTATTTTATCTAACACTTTGTATTCTGAAAAATATTGCATATAATAGCAGACAATTTAATAAAGTTGCTTAACTTACTTGATTGAAAATTATTCATGCTAAAAGAAAAAATTTTTATACTTATTGTGTCAAATTATAATGAGAACTGTCACATCTTTTGTCAAGTACATCAAGAATTTATGATCAAAGGCATTTATAAGAGAACTGGAGTGTGGCTATATACTTTTCCCTGGTATTGACAATAATTTAAAAAAATTATAAGTAAATCTACTCTAAAAATTACAAGGTTAGATTAAAGTAATTTCAAAATATGTATCTGTTCTGTGTAAAGAAAAATAAAGTAATCTCATAGAGGCATCCACTCAACTTTCTGTTGTTGATTTCTCACAAAACTTGAATAATCCTTGAATTTCTGCTCAAATAATTACATTATGTATAGGTAATTGTGTTAATTATTGAGATAGCCAGAAACATAAATAAACATCTCTGAAAGGCTGCAGGCCTATAATATAAAATCCCAGACGTGTGGCTCTATCTGTTAGCAGAAAATAACTAAGGTTTTTTTTTTTTTTGATATTTTCCAATCTCCTAGAAACCTGAAATTCACTACGATCATTTCTTGGTTTCTCAAGTTGGTGACAAATATCCCAGATCTGAAAAATTCAATGTCAGCCTTAAGGAAAAGGAAGCTTCACACGACTTGAATTGTTCCAAGAAAGGTAGAAACTTACAGTTTGAGTCCATATGCGATAACAATTTTATAACTTATTACCATTAAATATTAGAAGGGAGAGAAATTTAAAACAATTTCAGTGCAAATGTAAACCCTTTGTAGTACATAATCATCTGACTTTTCAAAAATTATACAATAAAAATTCTTTCTAAGCAAAGTAAAGTTATTAAGTTGTGTATCTCTAGGCAATTAGCATTGCAATTATTATTATCTCTATTATTATTATTATCATTAGTATCTCGAGCCATCTACTATTGTTATTATTATTATTGTTCTATTATTGCTAGTATTTTAATTAAACACTAAATATATCTTAGTTTGTAAGTGCATATATACAGGTGAGTAATCACCTAGGTGCAGTAATAAAATCTATGTGGAACATTTTAGAATGTAAGTTTGTATATTGCCTTATGGCAATATAATTTTCAAATTTTAAATTGTTTTTTAACAAAATTTTTATTAATAAATTTATATTATTATTATTATTATCATATAGATTTTAAACTAAAATTATTTTGATCAGAGATCAAAATTCAAGGCTACTATTATATTAACAGGTATTCCCTAGTTACAAATATATAGTGGCAAAAATATAATTAAAATTGGCTTAAGGCCCAATGATACATGACAAACATAAACAATAATAATAATAATAATATGTATAAACATATAAATATAAGATATGAATATACTATTGAATACAGCAAGAAACAAACTAAATATTTATGATTTACCTTATCACAGATAGTTTCGAGATTAATTGTTTTCTATTAATGTTAAATATATTAGGGTAGTCCTTAGCTATATATGTGTGGACTTTTTTTTAAATATGGTCTTCTCGCCCACTCATTCGATATATAAGAAGAAAAGAATCACACAAAATTTTGAGTGGTTAGCTCAACCCCTTCCGGTGCCTCAAAAGGGGTGATTTTTCTGTGTATTTCTTATGGGTAAAAGATATTTTTTCGTAAATTTGTGATAGAATCGTCAAAATGTTGTGTAATAGAAATCGCACACAAGTCTACTCTTCAGAATTGTCCAGAAAACACGAATTAATCATTCCTTTTTTAATCAAAGCCTGATAAGACTCTTTTATAGGGCTCCAAAATGATCCTATAGGGCAGAGTATCACATAATTTTGATGTGATATTATCGTTTATCGAAATTCTCTTTGCACAAATTGTTATTAATTAGTTACATTATATATTATTATTATTAATATTTTAATGTTAATCAAATTGTTTAACAATAATTTATTTAAACAATTACATTTTGCCATAAATTTGTAACATTTTATTTTTTTTAAATTACACAATTTCCAAGGAATACGGTAATTCTTTTTCAAACTGTACCTCATAACAACTATTGAACTTCAAAATGACCTCATGCGGGCAAAAGTAGAGTATCGCGTGTTCTTGACATTTATTATTACTTATTTGTCATTACAGAAATTATCTTTGATTAGTCACATTTCAGCTTGTGTTGAGGTATTAATGTTTTTTAAATTACTTGAACGATTATAATTTATTTAAACAACTACATTTTGTCATAAATTTGTAACGGTTCACCTTTTTTTTTAATTTCACAAGTTAGTTTTTTAATATTGTTGATTAAGAACTTACAAATTATTTATACAATTTATTACACTTCAGGCCAAAGGCAAGCGAAAAAGTTCATAACTTATTCGACAAAGATTACCAGATTACTTCTAGAACTCTAAAAGTTTGATTTAAGACTGATGACAGGCCTTCTGATATTAGCAAAGCAGAAAATTATAAATGCAGATAATGTGATACTGCAAAAATTTGCGAATATAAGACACTAACCCGCCAAACACAGGAATCATTTCTATTAAAATCTCTTATAGTATATAATTTAATCTTCGGGCCAGCCAGATTGGGACCGCTTTTCCATAAGATTAGTGCTTGGTCCCAAATACCAAAATGTAATTGTTTATATAAATTATAATTACGAAGAGCATTAAGATATTAACGGAAACTGAAATGTGATTAACTTAAAATAATTTGTGCAAAAATAATCTCAAATAAATAATAATAAACGTCAAAAATATGTGATACTTTTGCCCTTATGGGGTTACTTTGGTGTCCTATACAAGGGTATTGTAAGGGTGTAATTCAAAAAATAGTTATTCATTTGTATTCTCTCGACAGTTCTGAAGATAGAACTTGTGTGCAATTTTTATATCACAATATTTTAATGATTCTATCACAAATTTACAAAAAAATGTCTTTTACCCATAAGAAATACATAGGAAAATTCACCTTTTTGAGGCATGGGAAGGGGTCGACCTAGCTATATACTCTAAATTTAATGTAAATTTTTTTCTTTTGTCAATAATTTGAGAGATCTAATTTTAAAAGTTGAAAAATGAGGACCACCCTAAATGAACATAATTCAACGGGTGAATTTGAACCAGTAGCGGTGCTAAACGTACAATCTACAGGATCTTTCTTTTTTGTGTGGGCTATAATCTTGCATTTTGATTCATTCAAGGCTAAATGTCATTGTCCTTACAAAATGTAGAAAGGGCCTCAAGGTCACTTTGTAACCTCCCATAGTGTCATTTAATATATTAATTTGGGGAAACAGTTTTAAATCATTTACATACAATAAAAACCTTGAGTGCTTAATATAAGAAGAGATATCATTGACAAACATTACGGAAATCGAGGGCCCTAATATTGAACCTTGTGATACTCTATTTTCTGCAGCTAAAGCCACACGTCAGGGATTTTATATTATAGACTAGTAGCATTTCAACGATAGGTATTTATTATTGTTTCTGGATGTCTCAATAATTAACAAAATTACCTATAAAAAATGTATTTATTTGAGCAGAAATTCAAGGAAGATTGAAATTTTTTGAGAAATCAACAAAAGATGAGATGGTTACCTTATCGGAGATTACTTACAATATTTTTCTTTACACGGAACAGATACATTTTGAAATCAATTTGATCTAACGAAATTTTTAGAGAAAATTTACTTATTATAATTTTTTTCATTATTATCAATACCAGGGAAAAGTATATAATATATATAGCCACATTTCAGTTCTCTTGACTCTACCTTTGATCATAAATTTAAAAGCTGTCAAACAATATGACAGTTTTCATTTTAATTTGTCACAATACACAAATTTACCTTTTTAGCATGACTAATTTTCAATTAAGTAATTAAGAAACTTTATTATATATGCTGTCTATTATGTGCAATTTTTTTTAGAATACAAAGTGTTAGATAAAATAAGGGAGGGTTCATTTTCGGATATCTTAAAATGTGAACACAAAGGAAGTGGAGTATGTTATGCTGCTATTAAAGAAAATATACAAAACGTAAAAAAATGTTTGATTTTCTCGTTATCAAAAATATATAATTAATATTTCGGAACCACATCCTCTAGACCAACTGTAGTAATGCCCTATGGTGTGGAACAGATCACTAGTTTAAAGTCCAAAACTTATCTACCAATCCCCCACCTTTCATGCTGACCCATAGAACATTACGGTTCCTTAGTGCGAACAGTGAACACGTGTGTAGATAGTGTATAATACCGGCATGAAGGCACACAATAGAAAGAAACCTAGAATCTATTCTAGTGTTTAGTTGTGCGAGTACCTAAATGTATTTTTATTTTAGATGGGAAATAGCCAAACGGTTAGAGAGGATTAATACGTTATAGTTTAATAAAATAGTAGGACTATTGTTTATGCAATAGCAAATATATGTAAGGACTTGAGCGCCCTAACTTGTTAACAAATAGATGCCGGTAGAAATAAACTTTATATTTACATTTTATATTGGTTCTCCCTCTAATCAGGTTTTCATAAACTCATGAGGCATGCTCACATAATCTTAATTAGAGACATGACATACTACAGATCAGGGATCCATGAGGTGGATATCCTAGAAAATGGTAGGAAATGCACCATCTTATACTCTGCAAATACAATTCGAGTATATTGCATTTGATCGGCACATTTCTAACACCGGTAATACCCTTCGTAGAGAACAAATTTTCATATCCCTGCATTGGTAATCGAATTCTGAACAACTTTCAAAATGCTCGTCTGTCCCATTTCTTGTAAACACTTTAACTTAAGAATGAAAAGTCCAATTGTATTGAAATTTGCACAGTAAGTTTTCGTTAGGTAGAGGAAAAACCCTATTAACTTTTAACAAAATTGGTCAATGACAAAGTATCTTTCTTTCACTAAGTAACCCAACAGATCTTAATTGCTATTTGTCATCGTTCGTGCTTCTGTTGTTGTGGTGAGGTGAGGACAGGTTTAATCAGGGTTTTATATGCCAATATCGTAGTTTTTTTGGTTGCTTTATAAACAAAAATATGCTCTGTTAGCCGGGTATATCCTTCTTTTGATTTTTGCAGTTGTTATTTTCGTCGAATGTATTTTTCTACTTCCGGTTTTTTCAAAAGTGACATGAATTAATTCTTTGCAAATTGCAACACCTTTTTAATGCTTCTTAATAGAAAAATTGTTGAATCATTCATTCAAATCATATAAAACCCAGAGGTCGTCACACGATTTCTTGTCGCATAAATGTGCCCTTGAGTATCGGAAGGGGATGGAAGGAGTTGATTTACAAGACCAAGGGACAGCTCCGTTTCGTATCATTTGATGCACAGTGAAGGGAAATATTGGGTGAACCAGAATTAATTATTGCTAAATGTTCAGGATAAATTTCGCTAAAAAGATTTTATTCGTCTATAAAGTTTTTTTCCAAAAATGCACCCTCTCCGAGATAGAGCAAAAAGGAAAAACAGAGTAAAATTGATTAAAAAAAAGAGTTTTAAGTTAAACAAATCAGTAATTTATTGAAAAGAACAGATACAAGATAATAATATGCTGTATTAACATTTGATGTTACTACACACAAAATCAATAAGGTGAATATAATCATATTATGGTAAAACAGTCAAGTGGCGCCACCATCATTCCGGTCGAAATACTACATTTCCAACAAAAATGCATCTCATTTCATGCATTTATTACAAGATCTAAAGTTTTGAAACCTACGGACGACAGACTGAGCAGCCACGCGGCACCTTGCTGGTCTGATCTCCCTGGCTGCTTAAACAATTCTTAATTTTTTGGAAAATGATTTTGAACCATGCCTTTAAATGAGAGAAAGAGTATACAGATGGTTACAATTAGTTGAATGTCCCGCTCATTACACTGTACCAGTCCACCGATGGTTGCACGACGGTAGCGGTCAAGACTGTTCCTGCTCTTCGCCTACACGTTCTCCAGACATGGACTTTTTTGTATGGAATAAGATGAAGGACAAGGTTTATGCGAAGCCCGTCAATGACGACCTTCAACCAGCATCACCTCCATAAGACTGCAGGCGAAAACATAATTTCACTTTCCAATGCATATTCTCCTCTACAGAAAAGAAAAAAAAGTGACAAAACTGTGTGTTGCATGTTGCTATGGGAAAGAGGAGTGAAACTGTTTGACAGTGCAAAAAATGTGGTGTTGATCTTCATTTGAAAGAATGCTTTGAGGTGTACCTACCAGACTCAACAATCATACCAGGGCATCGGTGATAGTGAGTTTCTGCTTTTAGCAATATGCCCGCAAATTTTCAATGAAAAATATCTATTGGTTGATTTTATACAATTTTTTAGGTATTACTGTCAGACCTCATAAAGAACTTTTTTTCTGTTCAATATCACCAAAAAGCATATTTACACAGGCCCACAAAGAAAAAGTGATCTGTACCTAGGACCAGATATAGTAATTCCTACGTATTGCGACATGCTGAACACGAACCCGATGTCTGTTTAGCTGCATCACCTACCAATTTTTTTGTAAATCGCGAAAATAGCCTAAGAAACCTGATTTTTTTAGGTTATTTTTGCGATATTATACAAAAATTTGGTGGGTGATGGAGCTAAACGTACATTGGATTCGTGTTTAGCATGTTAAATTCCTTAGGCAGATTACTATGTCCAGTCCCGGCTACGGACTACTTTTTTTGTGGGCCTGTGTTACTATTTATTCATTTGTGAATTATTTCATATCCAATAAAACTGTTGATAAATGTTGGTTTTAAAAAGCCATCAGCATATAAATGGAGAAGAGAAGAGAATAATTTACCAGTAAGTGATTTTGAATTGTGCTACAGTACGTTTATAGCACACAAATAAAAAATATTAAAGAAAAAAATATCGATCAGATCATTTGCAGTGAGTTTCATCTATTAGGAGTTATTTATCTAAATATAGTGTAATTGTGTGAATAATTAATAAAAATCTTTTATAGAACCGGGACCCTCCTCAGCATGTGAGGCTGCAATATTTCTATTTATTAGTTTATAAGGAAGCATGAGTGCTGTGCTAATTGATGCTGAAGATAATCAGTATATTGTACATCCGAGGAATGTGTCCAATTAATTGTTATAGACGATGCAGCCCCAATAATGACTCCAATATGGAAGTAGAAGCTGTTGCTGACCAAACGAGGGTTCTGACTTCCAGACATAAGTGGCTGTGCCAATACTAACACCGACAGGTAATTGTCAGCAATTAATTGTATTGTAGAATGTTTTCACATTATCTTGACAGCAATTGCAAAGAGGATGAAAGCAATGGAGCATTAAATACTCTGTAGCATCCTATACAGCTAGAAGACATACAGAAGGAGGCATTCAGTGGAAGGAATTAGTGCCCTACCGGAAGTATTTGATGAAAGTGATTTCAGTTTTGAAGCGGGCATGTCAATTCTGAAGTCGGAACTGTACCTGTATCAGTCGAATCTGGCCAGATTGTTGGCAAAAAAGGTTCTCAGAAAAATAAATCGTCACTATACCATTTAACAAGCAATGATCTAATAAAAAGCAGCTGTGCATCAAGGCAAGAGTTTACAATTCAGGAAATCTTGTTTAATGTAAATGATGTGTACAGAAACTTGTTTACAAAAAGTTTTGATGTAATGCTTTTTTCTTCTATCAAAATCGTATTACAAACATAGGAAAATGTTTCCATTAAATTAATAGAAATCTATTGATTGGGCATGTTCTGAGCATAGCCTGAAAAGCTGTGTATGAAGATAATGTAACTTTTTTACATCAATTGCTGGGTTGTAAATATCAATTTTAAGAGGCCAGGATCAAAAAGAATTAAGTGATTCAACGAAAAAAAGCCTATGCTAGATTTATAAAACTTCCACACAAAAGTACAAAAATGAGGAATGTATAATAGCTGATTTGATTTATTTTAATACTTTATATATTATTACTGTTATGTTAAGATGTGTACCTTTTGTGAATACATTTTTTTTTTTCTTCAAACTAGGGGTGCAGGATAATTTCGATATATCGATATATAGTCCCACACAGCACAATCGGGATATGGGATGTCAAATTGAAGTACCTGGATATCCCACCCAGCAAAAATTTTTGTCAAAATTAGCTCCAATTCGACTTGGGACAAGACAAATTTACTTACCAAAGTAATTATAACGTAAAATTGACTGGAAAAATAGACCTCCGATAAAAATTGACCAATTAGTCTTAATTTAGATTTAAGTTTACGTAAATAATACCAATTAATCTACCTCATACACAATTTTCTTTGAAGGTAAATTTAACGAAAACAGCAAGTGGAAAACTACTAAAAAAATCTACCAAAATTGACCTCAAGGGTAAATTTCCAATAAGGTCGAAATAGGTAATATAATTAGGTAGTATTTACCTTTTTAGCGACTAAAAATATTTCTAATAGTCGAATATCTTTCTAGGTAGATTTGTTGGAAATCCTACGTAATATGTACTTAAATAGCAACTTATTTGGTCACTTTTATTACTCTTCTTTGAAGTAATATTAGGTAGACAACATCGGTAAATTCTACCTGGATTATCTACCTAATTTCACCAATTAAGTCAATTACCCTTAAACTGACCTTAAAGTTACTCTAAAAAAATACATTTTAAACCTCTTTGTCGCAGTAACCTGGCAAATCGACCTCAAAGTAAACTTCACTATAAAATAGTAATTCAGAAGCTAACCCCCGTCTAACCTGTTTGTAGAATTCATATTATTTAGGTTATTTGAACCATTAGGTATACTTAGGTGGTATAGTTATTATCTAAAAATTATTTCAGTCATTAAAAGAGGCCATTAACGTAGCATGGTTGGATAATTCGTGGTGCCAATGTACAAATGAAGTATGCCAAAGGTAAAAAACCACCACTTAAGGAATCACTACTTCCGCATCCAGATTTTCCATCCAAGTCTTTTTAAAGGAGAACATCTTGACTATATTTGCACTCTAGTATGTGGGAATAATTGCCTATAGAATTTCAATACAAGGATATTGCCGAATGCCAGCCAAGCTTCCAGAACTTTTGGACGCTGTCGAATACCAAGGCAATATCATATGGCTCCATTATGACAACTCACTCGTCAACACAATACACTAGTCGAGTTAAAATTTACACATAAGTAGAATTTACCAATAGGTAGTATATTCAAAATAAGGTAATATAAATAGGTTATATTTACCTACAAGTAATTATTTGATATAACAACAGAGTTAATAATACTTTCAATAGGTAAAGTTAACCAAAATGTCGTAAATGTTCATGTAACTTGACCTGTGATAATTTTCACCTATAAAATACGTAGATTGTCATGGTAATTTTAACTTGGAGGTCTAATTAGCACAAGACGCCATATTTTCTCAGCACAGTTGAAGTATCCCAACAAACACACAAATATTTATAAATTATTCTCAAAATATATTTAAAGGATATTGACTTATGCACAGAATGTTCTGAAAATATAAATATTTTTTATAGAATATTTTAGAAATAACAGAATGGGACACTTTTTTCTGTTCAGTGAATATTCTAAAGATTAACGTTAAAATATCTATGGAATATCTTCGAAAATTTCATGGATATTTAAAGAAAATTTTTAAAAATATACACAAAATATTCTGTTAAGATATTATATAATTATTATTTTAATAAAACCTGTGAATAACTTTTCAGAATAATTTCTTCTTGTATAGGTAGAATACTTAAAATATTTGTTATATTTCAAAGATAATTTATAAATATGTTTAAAAATTTTCATCTGTAAATATATTATAAGAACATTTTAATTATTATTTAGTATTTAATAAGTACAGGCCAGGAAAGATATACATAGGACAGATATTTTAAAACCACTTTAATAAAACAAATATGTACAAAATTCAATCTAAACTATCTAACACCTCTGCCTTCATATATGTCCTTTGTTTCTGACAAATAGAGAGAAATCGTCTGCTGGAATCCAAATCGGTTGCCTCAGGAAATCTCTTCCTAACTGCACCTGTGAATAAATTATCAATTTAAAAACAAAACAAAATACTTTCTCTCAACTAATACTAAATTACCATCCAACTTTTAACACAATTAGCTTCCCCTTCTAAGTTATTGTGTTTGAAGGAAACGTAACGGTCGGACAGACCGATGAATATTTTGAAAGTTCTATGACTACCTTTTTTTTGCAGCACAACCAAAATTAACAGCATTAATTATTATCTGGATGATGTCGACTATGTTGGCAAAAGAAAAAAATAAACATGCACCAAAAATCTAAAAAATAGTTTCAGACAAAAGTGGCAGAGTCTAAAATTTTACATCGAAAAGTGTTAAAGCATTTTTTAACTAATAGGAAAAGTCAAAGTTTAAGTATCACTACATTTTCAAAGCGAAACTGAAACATCTTTTTCAACAAAGATTTGGCGAGTTAGTTAGTAGCGAGTAAGTTAAGAAAATGTTTCAAATATCTTGAACCTAAAACAAACGCATGTTGAAAAATATTAATGTTAACGACAATAAAAATAAGGAAAAAATGTTTGTTTAACTGAATACCAGAGATGGGTAAACTCACGGAGTTTTGATTACTCAGAAGGTTTCCAGGAAGTTTTACTGGAAAGTTTCCATTGGGAGTTTTGTCAGCCTATTTTATCGTGAAATCTGATTCGTGATGTTACAAGTTTCAATTTGACACCAAATAAGTGCATTAACCTATATTATTTAAGTGACTTTTACAGAATTTTACCAAACAACCAATATATAGGGTAAATGCCCCAATAATGGGCACTGCCCCGGTAATGGACACCTTTTCGTTAAAAATATCTATAATTTCGAAAATATGCATTGAAATTGCGTTCTGCTGTAGTTCAAGTCTACAGTAGCTCATTCTTCACTACTCCATTGAAACTTGTGCGCCTAACTTCAATGTTCTCTCGAATATGTCAATTTTCAAAAATGGTAGTTACTGAAACAGCCGTTATATTCGGTTTAGAAGTTTGTGCATGTTTAAAGTGAAATCATCATAGTTTGAGTTGCAGCACTGAAAAAAAAGTGGGGTATTACCTATTAATTAATCAGGTAAGTCATACGAATATGAATATTTATCAGATTAGTAAATTTTAATAAAAAAATGTTTTAAGTGGGGTGACCATTACTCAAACAAGAAGTTTGGCCAAACATTAGTGATGGACATCGTGGTGTCCATTTTTGACCTTAATAATTTTAGTATTGGACACCCATCTAAATTGGATAATAAAAAATGGGACAACTCTTTTTCTAGTGTAAGACTTGTTTCTTTTTTTTTTGTCTACGACAGTACCTATTATAATTTTGATTTTTTTTTCTAGAAATGGCTAAAGTCAAGAAGAATAAGGTAAAACAAAGGCCCTTTTTTTCTTATACAGACGAAGACATGCAAAAAGCCATCAAAGCAGTTCGAGAAAATGGTTTAAGCAAAAAACTCGCAGCTCAGCAATTCGGAGTTCCTCGGAGCACTCTTATTAGAAAACTGTCAGGTCAAGCTCCTCTTCTTAGAAAAATGGGTCCTCCGACAGAATTATCTAAAACAGAGGAAGAAGTATTAGTAAAATGGATACTTGTTATGGCTAAAAAAGGATTTCCAATACATAAAAATAATTTAATTTTATCAGTTAAAAAAATTGTAGAAGAAAGTAGAAGAGAAACAAAATATTTAAATAACTCTTCTCTTCCAGGACGGTCTTGGTTTCAAGGTATTCTTAAGCGACATCCTGAAATAAGACAAAGGCATGCTGAATCGGTGAGCAAGGCTCGTGCAGCAGTTACAAAAGATCGTATTTGCAATTGGTTTGACGAGATATTGAAGTACTTAAAAGAAAATAAAATGGAAGAAATTCTACTTGACCCCACCAGAATATTCAACGGTGATGAAGCAGGTTTCCAGCGGACTTTCACCATCGTAGTTACGACTATTCCGGTCGCAGTTCCTTGTTCAATTTTTTCTAAGATCTTCCCCACACCATTAAAAAAAATTTTGGTATTACCAAGAACACCAGAAAAAAAAACGTCGAAAGGAAGGCGAGTAATCTACCCAGCTGTGATTTCTAGTGGAAAATACAGAGAGTGTTATGAATATGAGGCTAAGAAGAAAAAAGAAAAAAAGAAAATTGTAAAGGAAAGTAAAGAAGATGAATCTAAGGCCGAAGAACAAGGGAAAAAGGGGGGAAAAAAGATGTTTTCTAAAGAAAAAGATTGTACACGTAAGAGTAATATATTGGAGAGCAGTTGTTCAGACTCTTCCGACTCAATAGTAGACATCAAATACGATGACGAAGACTTAGATTTAAGCGATAATGAGGAACTTGATCTTCAGGTTGGAGAGTATGTGATAATAAGATACAAAGATAGTTATTGCCCAGGTAATTTAAAAAAATGATTGCAGGAACTCCTATTAGCATGAACGTGTGAATATAATCGGGAATAAGCTTACCATTATATTCAGAATGAATGTTTTAAATGTGAATTTAAACTTGCTGGAACTTAATATCTTGATTAAGAGGTAACTAGAGCCTTCCTACAGTTCAATGCTTAAAAAATATATTGTATTATAGCTCTAAGTACTTACCTAATTAATCCTTAAAAAAATCCAATCTATTCCCAAAAAAAATCTGAAAAATGGAACGTGTGTAAATAGAATAACTAATTATGTTTTCAATAAAAACTTACTTTTTATTGCAGGGTTAATATTGAAGAAAGACTATGAAGGGGCTGAAATCCAGTCCATGGTTAATGCTGGCTTTGGATCGTGGAAGTGGCCATCGAAAGAGGACGTTTTATATTATTTTAAAAATGATATTGTCTGCATCATTGCAGAACCACATGTAAAAAATAACAGAGGTCATTATACTGTGCCAGAAATGGCAAAATATGAATAAACCGATGGGTTACTACAGGTGTCCATCCATTCACCCTATGTCCATTACCTATACAATTGTGTCCACTACTGGGACATGTGACATGCCTTTACATAAAAAATATATATATACGTCAAATTAAATTTTATTAAATTTTGCAATACAGGGTCAAAAACTATTATAAATGATAAATCTATTGATGTGGTGAAAACTAAAATATTTCAAATATTAGTATTTTTAAGCAAGTTCCAATTTGAAAATTTGTCTTGAGTGTCCATTATTGGGGCAGTTACCCTATATGATTATACTGTGATTGAAGACGGGGCGGTTATCCAAACTGGCCATGACAAATATTCGGATTAAAACAAAATTGGTTCTCATTTTCATAGTATAGATAAATTAAAAAAGTAAAACCAGAAATAAATAATATTTTATTTTTTAAGATTTAGATAATGAAAACATAACAGTATAATATCAAACAAAACAAAGGCTCGTGAAACACAACTTAAAGGGAATTCACATTAAACAAGCTGATAAATCGGGTTTTTTAGGAATTTTTATTGGGAAAACTATTAAACAAATAATTTTCAAATTTTGGAGATATATTGTTATACATTAAAGCAACTACATTCAAATTTGTATGTGATTATAATGAAAATTGTGGCTTTGGACTTAAAACAAAAAAATCAAATTCTATATACACAAAATTAAAAGAATTAGTCGTTAAATTAGTTACATAAACCATAAAACTGCATTATGAGGTTGTAAAGGACTTAACTATTTTACCAAAAAGATTGGATTGAAAATCCACCTCGCACGTAAACAACAAATAAATGTTAAATAACACTAATTTATTTTAAGGTTATGTTATGAACGATTATGGAGGGAAATTTAAATTATGAGAACAATCGGAAATTTTCGCGAAAAATTCGGGAGCTTTCTGGGAATTCAAATGTTTTCAGTTGAAGCTAATTTTTATCAAAACTTCGCTTCGGAAACTTCCGGACAACTTCCATATGGAAAATTTCCTGTACCCATCTCTGCTGAATACCATAGTGTTATTTATGTAGATGTCATTTAAACAAAGTTATTAAAAACTATTTTTTCAATGCATAATGAATTTTTAAAGATATAAGCATTATCCATGCAGTTATGCACAAACCTTTTTGAACGTGTTTTACATATGTCCTATTAGAGATAAGTAACAAGTGCCTCAACACTTTTTATTTTAAAATTTTATACTCTATCGATCACTATTATTTGAAACATTTTTTGATAAAATTCTTCGATTTCACAATACCTACCTATTCCTAACTGAAAAACTGTTTTTAAGGTAATTTTTATGTTTTCCTACCTTTCTCGGGCGCTAAGGATGTATTCTTTTAGGTGGTGTTTACTGATCCTTAAAATTACCTACTAACTATCAAAAATGCAGCCTTTGACTTAGGTATGACAATAGAGTAGTTGCACCATATGACTACAACCTCAAATTTTACGTTTTTGTAAATTTGTACACATTTTTAAAGTTTTTATACGTATTCTAGATTGGGCCCAGTGTAAAATATTTATAAACTCATATAGAATACATTTATTTTACCAACCTGTAAATAAGTGCGAGTACATTTCCTAAAATCAACAATATACAAAATTCTCTGTATAATATTTGAGAGTCGATTAATGTTATATTAGACCCAATCTAGAAATGCGGATAAAAGTATTAAGAATGAGGATAAACTTATTATAAAACGTAAAATGTGAGGTTATGTTAGTAATATGGTGCTACAGGACTACAAGTTTAACAAAAGAAACAGAAAATATTATTTGTTTACATGACTATATAATTATAATACTTATGTACTAATGGTACCTATAATGATCTCCATGCATTATTTATTGTGCTTTACTTACTTTTATGTCAATGAAGAATCTGGAAATATAACAAAACCAAACAAATGCACACAACAAGTTTTATATGTCATTCCATTCACCATTTTAGATGTCTCGTTATCTCAGTCTTCACTACCTACGTTCTATGTACTTGATGAAATAAATATGGTGCAATGGTCGAAGGTGCAATGTCGCCGATGCGACGATCGGGTGTCACCGCCCGTATTTCGTGAGTGACAGATGAGGACGCGCGCGGTTTCAAAAAATATTAATTGCACATGCAGAATCAAATAAAGACTATATAGACTTGATGTAGGCATTTTAAGAAATCAGAATGTTAAGCAAACACATGTAGGTAGTTCTAACTATATCTGATTTAAGGAATAAACCTGTGCATGTGAAGAAAGGGTATAGGCAATAAAATAATTAACTTAATTACCTTATTGTCTCTATATTCCGGACAATCAGATATGGGGCGGTGATTCAGACATTATACATTGGACTGTACGGTTCAATATTTTGTGCTGCTATATGGTTAATTTGTTACAGTCAGGAATATTTCCAATACTTAAATCTTTTTAAAAAAATTTTGAATTATTCTGGGAATAAGTGATTGCGATTATGCTAAGAACATTTTTTTATATGCCTTTAAAATAATTTTTCTGATTTTTATTTTCTCTCAATTATTCTAGGAGTAAGTAATTAATATATGCCTGGAATATTTTCAGGAAATATCTTTAACATATTCTTTGTAAAATTTCTTTTTCGAAATTATTCTATAAATATATTAATGACATATACTTGGAATAACTTTTGTGAATATCTTTGAAAAGTATCATTTGCATTATTATTTTTTCAAATTATTCTAAGAATAAGAATAAAATGCTTGTACGGAGAGTATTATTAAAAAATAATCTATGACTAATTGATTTGAGATATTACTAAAATATTTCTCAAAAATATCTTCAGAATAATTTTTTCAGAATATGTTCCTGAAAATTATTCTTAGAATAACTTATTGACATTATATCAAAATTATTCCCTAAAATTAATTAAAGAATATTTCTATAATTATTACGGAAATATTATTTGGAAAATATTCAGTTATTAACTTTAGAATAATTAGATATATCTAGAATCATTCTAAAATATTTTAAGTGTTTGTTCAAAAGATATTTTCTAAGGAGACTTTAGTATCATTCCAAGAATATCTTGTGTTATCTGGGATGATTCCAAATTGTAGTTTGTAAAATGAGTGTACTGTATATGGAAACAAACTGACGAAAAGTTTAAGAAAATACATAATTATACTTGTAAACTCATATTTAACAAGTATAGTATATTTTCGGCTCAAAATATTACAATAATTTTTTTATTTGGTAATATAAATTTTCTTATAGATGAATATTTTTGAGGCGCATTAGTATTTTATGGAGTACAGCTGCTATCATTCACAGAAAAATTTTCGGTGCATTGATTTCAATAAGCGAGAACTGCAAATACTTTCCTCATAAATTGTATTTATTTTAGTTACCGGCATTCATCTTGTATGGTTATTGTGAGTTAGGTATCTCTTCAGTTTTGTAAGTAACTGACAACCATATGTCGACTACTTATAGAGAAAAATACCAAATAAGTGTAAAAATCTTATTTTTTTCCACTTGGTGTCATTTTTAAATTACACATATGTCCGTAAATTCTACCTAAAACTAGTCAACTTGATGTCAAATTGACGTTGAATTCAAGTAAAATTTACCTAAACAGGTATTAGTAACCAAATGTACTGTGCGACTACAAGTAAGATTTATATGTAATTTTACCTGTTTTAGTTGATATAACTTAATTTCGACGTTGTCTTATTCTCCACTTATGTCGATTCCACGTAGCATCAACGTAAATTTTACCAAAATATGTTTAATTCTAATTTTGCGACTAAATTTATTATACATAATTTAGGTAGTCTTGACGTCAAATAACACTTAAATGTTTGCTGGGCAGTACGTAAAGTGGATAGTGAAATGGACGTCCCATTTAGGATATCCCAGGATATCCTTCAAAAGGAGGCCAAGAGGATATCCTGAACTGGTTTCATTTTGGCATTAACTGTGAATTGACATCGGGATTGAAAAAGGACGTCCAGTGAAGGGCCCTAAATCTCCTTAAACTGTGACCCAATATATTTCTTTAATATGTTCAAATAAGGCGCCATTACGATTTCCGGCGACCATATCCAATTTCACAAACCTGCACTTTCTAATTTTCTATTGTATCTGGTATTCTTTAGTGTAAACTCAAAACAAGCTTGGAATATCAGTTAATTTATCTACATCAAATAATATAAATTATTAGTGGTTGTAGGAAATATTTTTAACACTTTTGATTGTGTTTTATCTGTTTAATTCAGTTTTAATTGAGACTTTTTTGTTCGACACTATAGAAAGTAAGTACAAGCCAAAAATAACATAACCTATACAACTTCCCAAATTTAATACAATTTTGTAAACTTTCAGGATGCCAAGGAAAGCTAACAAGAGGAATCTTTATGGAAAACATACGGTATTAAACAAAAATTATGGCTCCCTTATTTTCAATGACCAACAAACCTACAAAATGAAGCTTATTTGGCCCAAAAATTGAATGTTACGAAGCCAGGTTGGAGAGAGAATGTGAACCGGGTCGTATTTAGTGTTGTGAAGTTTGACGATGAACAGTGTATGAAAATAGGTATAAATAAAAATAATTTTGCGTTTGAAACTTTCATTACACTCTTAAAGGGAAATATGTATCAGACAGGACATGCGTGGATAAATTTTCAGTTAATTTGCAAATCTGTCCTGATCCTGATATATTGTTTCCTTTTGAGTAAATTGCACAAAACGGTTATTGGTTTATGAATGGTGTTATGTAAATGGCTTAGCAGCCACATCCATATGTGACGTGTATGGAAGACAGATATAATGCATTAAAATGAAGTAATACAGGATTGCATTTTATAATGCGACAAATTATTCTTATTAGTGCTTCAATTTAAACTTGTATCGATGTTCTCCATATTTTCTTTATCTTACCCAGTTTTCATACAGATTACCCACATAGCACGCGATATGAAATGAACATTCAAAACTCATTGTCTACATTCAAACAATATTCAGAACTTCTTTTACATATAGCCGTAATATACGTTTTGCGACGTACTTATATCAATATAGGAAAGATATTGCCAGTACGTTGTACGATATTCCTATATATACCTATAATATACATGAAATAATGTTGATTTGGCGGTATACACAGAATATTGTACGAATCTTCTCAAAAATTTACTGATGTGTCAAATATTATATTGATATACAATAGGCAATATCTATGCTACGTACTTAATTCAATCTCTTTACAATTTACAAATGGCATATTTTTACAACATGATATTCTTGTATACTGTAGACATATACAAAAAGCTATATTAATTTTGAAATCTTTAATAAATATCACATAAACATTTAATGGATAATATATGTGTATCATCATATATAGGTATCCTGATAATGTACCAGTAGAACATTTCTGCAACATGGAATTCATGTTTGTATTTTTAATATTCAAAAAATGGCATTCAAAAGTTGAACACATGTACACTATACAGCCAAAGATTAAGGAATTCTCTAATCTTTGATACAGCTGCTGTATGCAATAAAACTCAAATTAAATTTTAGAATGGGGTGTAAATATTTTGAGCGAATCGTTGGCACACGTAAATTATGTATACCCACCGGCAAAGCAGTTTTAGCAACATTGCAACCGAAACTTGAAACAATATAGCCCTAGTGTAATATTCCACAGCAATGTTACATTTTGCAAAGTATGAGATTTATGAGGTTTCTGATTGATTTTGACAGCGTAATGCTGCATACATTTGGGCTATATTACATAAAAATTATGGTAAGTTAAATATATTAATTCTACGGCAGTATTGTTGAAATATTGCCTTGTGCAGTGTCGGTATAGTACCTATATATCTACCTCATAACAAAAACAAATAGATTTTTCTCTATCTAGGTTTGGTTTAAGCACATTTATAATCATCCCCTGTGGTGATTGGCATACATTTTATAAATTTTAAATCGTTAGTTAAAATTGTAGATATGAAAAATATGATTTAAATTTTGAATCCAGACTTGTGATCGTATATTAAATAATAATGAATAATAAAAATGATAACTTATTCATCCCTTTTTCAATTTTCCTCCTGTATTTAATTAAATAATAATTATCGGCATTTCTTAAGCAGGTAGTTCGGACTTGAGAAATGATTATTTAATTACATTTTATCGTTATATTTAGATTTCCGCTTTCCATGTCGTTACAATCGTCCCCTTGTCGAATTTTTTTAATGCGCGCCACGTCGTTAGATTAGTGCGCATGCTCGTTGCCCTGCTGTTATTTGCCACCACAGGGCACAGGCTGTCAAATATCGATTTCAATTTGTTTGTGTTTTGTTTTCCCGTCATTATTAATTATTAGTCCAAGTGTAGGTGCATTAATTGCATTGCAGTAAGTATTTTACAATTGTACACAATACAACTACCTACCACATAGTTTTAAGGATGGCCCCCTTTGTTGTCATTTGCAGATATTTTATATTCAGATACTATAAAGTTTAATGTATCCCTTTGTACTCACCTATATTATAATCCTAGCATACTTTATTAGTTATTATAACAATGACGGCGTTTGTAGGCACCAATTTTTTGAAAAGAAATGGAGGTAGTCTAATTAGGAATGGTAACACTCTGCGAAAAGGAAGTTTGGTGGTCACCATTCAAACGGAACCAATTCAAATCATTGAAAAACAGGAGAAATCCCAGATGAAACTTGGACACTTTACGGGGTGTTTAAATCTTATTTTTAAGAAGGTTATTATTAACAAAAAATAAAAATATATTTAAAGTAACACAACTGTTTTAAGTATAACTTCCTATTTTATAATTTAAGATACATAATTGTTACGACGACATGATTTGAATTAGATAAAACTTTAAGGTAACATAATATATGATTATCAGACTTTCGTAAATAACATGTTAAATATGACTATTAAAGCTGAAGTTTTCAGAGTGATAAATGTTTGATGCATTTTAAAATGGTTTCTAACAAATCTTATTATTAACGTAAAAGTATTTTGTTTTGCATATGATCGAGCATATAATATTCTTGGGCCTTTGTAAAGTATTGTTATGGCAAATGCAGTTTTATTGGTAGGTTTATTTAGCATTTGTGTGCTCCATTCAACAAAATTTGATCAATAAAACATGTTTGAGTTTAACTGAAAAGTAATGGTAAAAACAAATTTTCCATGCAGTGTACATTGTGAGAAGCAATAAATATATATTTCGAAATATCTTTACAATATTTTTTCAGCATACATGCAGATCTACAAGACGTATGCGTACGATATGCTGTGGGATGAGAACAACCATTAGTATACAGAGTGTCCCAGTAAAAAGTCTCACTCCGGATATCTTCTAAACAAATAGAGACGTTTTAATTCTGTAAAAGCCAGTTTGTAGCACATAAATAGTGCTTCAGTTTTGAATATAAATGATTGGTTTTTGAATATATCAATATGTAGATGGCGCTGGGCTCTAAATAAATCTTATTTCTTTGGGAGAAACTTTAAAATCTGGTTTCTGTGGAAGGGAAATACATTTCTAAGTAGATTTTGTTCTTAAGAAAAAAGGCAACTCTAGCCGTTTTTGAGATGTGTCCAAATATTGCCATTTGTTCCTATTGAATAGTTGTAATCTCTGAAACATTTATTTAGTCTTTAAGGGGGACAATCTGTATATCATAAAACTTTGAAATTTTGATTTATATGAAAATGCCTTAAATGTGATTTTCTTTTAAAATCACTTAAATAGTGAAATGTTTCGGAGATAATTATTTAACAGGTGCAAATGGCAACGTTTGGACACAAATATCTCAAAAACAGTTGGATTTGCAATTTTTTTTTAACAAAATTTACTTAGAAATGCATTTACCTTTATTGAAACATATTCTTTATAGGATTTTGCAAACAGCAGAAAAATAACTATCTATAACTAAAATCAAATCTATGTGTAAAAATATTAATGAAATCTTTGCATTCTTTCGATAACCTGAATTCTGGTTATGCTAGCAAATTAAAATCCTAAAATGAATTTGTCTAATTTCTTATTTGACAATTCTCATTCTAACACTAGCATCCACACAGTCCCCTACGGCCATGCAGATTAAACTAGTATCTACATAACCCCCTACGATCATGAAGATTCAGTTAAAAATTAGAACAAAGGCCTAAAATGAATTTATTTATCTACCTTGTCTTTAAAAAATTTTTGCATGGCCGTAGGGGACTGTGTGGATGCTAGTGTTAGAATGAGAATTGTCAAATAAGAAATTAGACAAATTCATTTTAGGATTTTAATTTGCTAGCATAACCAGAATTCAGGTTATCGAAAGAATGCAAAGATTTCATTAATATTTTTACACATAGTTTTGATTTTAGTTATAGATAGTTATTTTTCTGCTGTTTGCAAAATCCTATAAAGAATATGTTTCAATACAGTTATAAGCAAACAAATAATAATTCATTTTTAAGCATTTACCTTTACACAAACCACATTTCAAAGTTCCTCCCGTCGAAATATTTCTTGCTCAGTGTCATATATATATTAAAAAATGATTATTTTTAATACTGAAGCACTCTTTATGTGCTACAAACTGACTTTTACAGAATTAAAATATGTCTATTTATTATTTAGAAGATATCCAGCATGGGAGTTTTTATTGGGACACCCTGTATAATCTATTTTGAATAAGTAGTAAACATTTATTCAATATATACCAATGTTGCTTTGCAATATTGAAAGTATACATGGATAATATTGCCTATATGTAGGGAACACATTTGTGTATATTATAACTATATTGTAAAATAAATGTTTATTTCAGAATATGTTTACAATGTGTCACCAACATGTGTGTGCATATTGCAGACATATGTATACTTAGTATGTGAAAACCTGTGACAAAACAACCAGTATACAACTTATTTTAAATCAGTATTAAATATTTATTCAATATACCATTGTTGTTTTGCAATATACAATGTATATTGAAAGTATACATGGATAATGTTGCATGTATGTCCGGAAAAGATTTGTGTATATTGTAACTATATTGTAGAATGAATGTACATTTCAGAATAGGTTTACAACGTGTCAGCAACATACATATGAATATTGCAGGAGTATGTATAAAATGTGAAAACCTGTGACAAAACAACCAGTATACAACTTATTTTGAATTAGTTTCAAATATTTATGCAATATACTAATTTTATTTTGGAATATGTATAGTATATCGTAGGAATATGAAAATGCTAATTGGGTATATTTTTGTTGATAATGCTGATTCAAATAATAAGTAAATGTTTCTTTTAGATGCAACCATGAATGGGTACCTATAATATTATGAAATATGTACGAAACAGAGAAGTGTTTAAGAATCCGAGCAGGGCAAAAAGAACAGCGAGGCAATGAAGAGGGTAGAGAAGTAGGAACACATTACTTGATAAAAAATAAGTTTTTATATAATTCAGTTTGAAAAATGTTATTTTATGTTCTTCTAAGACGTTTGCTTTTTGATGTTACAAATGAGTTTTGTCTTTAAATATTGAATGTATTTATCTTCTTATAACCCCTAGGTGTTTTTAATTTCTTGACTGATAATTCAACTACCTTCATGTGTAATTTTTTTATATAGTTCGATCAGTTATGATATTTTCTAACATTTTCATGTATATTAACCTTTGAAAGAAATAAAATTTTACAAGAAACAAGATATTTATGGAGTTATGTGCAACATACTTATTTTATTATTCCATATTTTTTCGAAGTAGTTTATTTTTGAGTAGTTTGATATTACAAATGTGAGTTTATTTTTAAAGTCTGTCTTATATCTGATTTTATTTTCTTGACCGTTTATATCAAATAACTAGATGAGTAATTCCTTGGGTTTTTCGGTCAGTTCAAATGAGAAATATAATATTTTCTATTGTTTCAGTGTATTAACCATCGCCAGAGAAACTACAATTAAAAAAAAAACAAAAAAATATATATGTGGATTTATGGAGCTACCTACTTATATATAATTATAAGTAGGTAACACTTCGGTCCATACATATAAAATATCTTTAGTTTATCTTTTTTTGTAAAAATGTGGTTTCTTTGGCGATGGTTAAGTATACTGAAATATAAGAAAACATAATATTAGGATGTTCTGGGACGTTTCAGTGTGTACTTTGTACATCCTCTAACGTCCCTGTGGATGCCCATTCGTAGTACTTATGACGTCCCAAAATATCCCAGGATATCCTGGTATGTCCCTAGTTATGAGCTTCAGACATCCATCAGGACGTCCGTCGTATTGCCTTTATCTGGTACCAAGTTGTGACATTGGGATGACCGAGTGCCGAAAAGCATACATATTGGGATATTGGGACGTCCATAGGCAAGCCCAAATCCTAAATGGTCTTTGCCATAGTACGTCCCTCGGACAGCCTTGTGCTGTGTGGGGTGATAACCATCGATATATCGAAGAGCGATAATTCAAAGGAAAGAATATCGATATATTGCTACATTAACGTTTATCGATATCATGCATCGACAAATATTATTATTTACTAAATTATCGATATGACGATAAGTTATCTTTTGTAGGAAATAGAATCAAATTCATCTACATACAAAGAACAGTTTTATTAATATCAAATTATTATTATAGTTCATCTGGTAGCATTAATATGGGCATGCTGTATTATTAATATTTTGGCACAAAATTCCTATCTAAAGATTAAAAAAATAAATATTCAGAGTTTCTAACAAGACACTGGAGTGTAGTGAAGTGTGACTGTGCCGTAGGTGAATATACAATTTGGTGGTATACTCCCCAATTAGCATTTTCATATTCCTACGATATACTATACATATTCCAAAATAAAATTAGTATATTGCATAAATATTTGAAACTAATTCAAAATAAGTTGTATACTGGTTGTTTTGTCACAGGTTTTCACATTGTATACATACTCCTGCAATATTCATATGTATGTTGCTGACACGTTGTAAACATATTCTGAAATGTACATTCATTCTATAATATAGTTACAATATACGCAAACCTTTTCCGTACATACATGCAACATTATCCATGTATACTTTCAATATACAATGTATATTGCAAAACAACAATGGTATATTGAATAAATATTTAATACTGATTCAAAATAAGTTGTATACTGGTTGTTTTGTCACAGGTTTTCACATACTATACATATTTCTGCAATATACACACACATGTTGGTGACACATTATAAACATATTCTGAAATAAACATTTATTTTACAATATAGTTATAATATACACAAATGTGTTCCCTACATATAGGCAATATTATCCATGTATACTTTCAATATTGCAAGGAAACATTAGTATATTGAATAAATGTTTAATACTTATTCAAAATAGATTATACAGGGTGTCCCAATAAAACTCCCATGCTGGATATCTTCTAGATGAATAGAGATATTTTAATTTTGTAAAATTCAGTTTGTAGTACATAAAGAGTGCTTCAGTATTAAATATAAATCATTTTTAATACATATATGACACTGAGCAAGAAATATTTCGACGGGAGGAACTTTGAAATGTTGTTTGTGTAATGGGAAATGCATTTCTAAGTAAATATTGTTTTTAAAAAAAATCCAACTGTTTTTGAGATATTTGTATCCAAACGTTGCCATTTGCTCCTGTTAAATAATTATTTCCGAAACATTTCACTATTTAAGTGATTTTAAAAGAAAAGCATATTTAAGGC
The DNA here is from genome assembly GCA_963583905.1 of Stenurella melanura. Lineage (NCBI taxonomy): Eukaryota > Metazoa > Arthropoda > Insecta > Coleoptera > Cerambycidae > Stenurella > Stenurella melanura. The sequence continues at coordinate 134,951,418 of OY757313.1, read as the reverse complement.
ACTTTTATATAAATAAAAATTTCATAGTTTATGAAATACAGATTGTCCCCTTTAAAGACTAAAGAAATCTTTCAGAGATTACAACTATTCAATAGGAACAAATGGCAATATTTGGACACATCTCAAAAACGGCTAGATTTGCCTTTTTTCTTAAGAACAAAATCTACTTAGAAATGTATTTCCCTTCCACAGAAACCAGATTTTAAAGTTTCTCCCAAAGAAATAAGATTTATTTAGAGCCCAGCGCCATCTACATATTGATATATTCAAAAACCATTCATTTATATTCAAAACTGAAGCACTATTTATGTGCTACAAACTGGCTTTTACAGAATTAAAACGTCTCTATTTGTTTAGAAGATATCCGACCTGAGACTTTTTACTGGGACACCCTGTATACTAATGGTTGTTCTCATCCCACAGCATATCGTACACATACGTCTTGTAGATCTGCATCTATGCTGAAAAAATATTGTAGATATTTCGAAATATATATTTATTGCTTCTCACAATGTACACTGCATGGAAAATTTGTTTTTACCATTACTTTTCAGTTAAACTCGAGCATGTTTTATTGATCAAATTTTGTTGAATGGAGCACACAAATGCTAAATAAACCTCGAAATAAACCTACCAATAAAACTGCATTTGCCATAACAATACTTTACAAAGGCCCAAGAATATCATATGCAAAAAAAAATAATTTTACGTTAATAATAAGATCTGTTAGAAACCATTTTAAAATCACACATTTATCACTCTGAAAACTTCAGCTTTAATAGTCATATTTAACATGTTATTTACGAAAGTCTGATAATCATATTATGTTGCCTTAAAGTTTTATCTAATTCAAATCATGTTTTAAATTGTTCAGAGCAAAAGATGACTTTATTCTATTAACTACTTTACATCGTCGTAACAATTATGTATCTTAAATTATAAAATAGGAAGAGTTATAATTAAAACAGTTGTGTTACTTTAAATATATTTTTATTTTTTGTTACAAAATGCAATTGCAATAATAAATAACAATTGTGCCAAGAATTTAAATCGACATTTTTTAAACAAAAAAAATGTGCTTTGCAACTTATGAACTGATCGATATTTTTTTAACAAAAAAAATGTTACTTATAAACTGTCGTATTTTACTATAAAAAATATTTTGCCAGTAAGTAAAAAATAGTAAAAACTGGAGGGCTTACATTTTCAAAACCAGTGTCCAGGTGTTGCCGATGGTGCTACTTATAATTGCGAAACTCCACTTGGCATTCTTAACACATCACCTGTGATTGCTCCTATTGGCTGAATACTTTCTTTTGGCTTTTCCAATTTTTGGGAGAAGGTATTTTTTTCCTGAGTAGAGGAGGTGGGGATACACGAGCTAGTTCCAACTATAAAAGAAAAAACAATTAATTATATTTGAATAGGTATTTCACTTTAAAAACTGTCCTTGATGAAATTAATAAATATAAACACATCTTACAGAAAAAAATAAAAATAATCAAAAATAAATTAAAAAAATTGATATTATCATAAAACAAAACATAGGTATATGAATTTTTTTGGAATTCGGAAATATTTGTGTTTGTGATTTTAAATGCCTACCAGCGTTATTAGAAGAACAACATATTCTCTTTCAGCTTCTAGTAAGGACAACATTTCTTTCACTTTGGGAAGTCGCCGGCTTCCAATACGTTCTTCGATATCACTATGTTCATCTGACAATAATAATTTTTTCGGAGGACTAATATGCTTTTTGTACATATAGTCCCTTGATTTGTTTCTGTTCACTCTGTACATCAGATGTGCTTCCTGATCTTTTCCATTTACCTAATTGCAGCTTTTTATAATCCTCTGAAATAGATATAAAGCAAATTAATACGAATAAATATAACAACTCGTATGTTGTAATTAGAACCAATGGTTGTGATTTAAATAAACAAAAGCATCTTAATATTGAAATAGATCGAACCTACCTTCTTAAAAATAAGATTTAAACACCCCGTAAAGTATCCAAGTTTCATCTGGGATTTCTCCTGGTTTTCAATGATTTGTCAAATTGGTTCCGTTTGAATGATGACCACCAAACTTTCTTTTCGAAGAGTGTTACCATTCCGAATTAGACTACCTCCGTTTCTTTTCAAGAAATTGGTGCCTACAAACGCCGTCATTATTATAACAACTAATAAAGTATGCTACAATTATAATATAGGTAAGTACAAAGGGATACATAAACTTTAGTATCTGAATATAAAATATCTGAAAATGACAACAAGGGGGGCCATCCTTAAAACTATGTGGTAGGTAGTTGTATTGTGTACGATTGTAAAATACTTACTGCAATACAATAATTAAGGTACCTACACTTGGACTAATAATTAATAATCACGGGAAAACAAAACACAAACAAATTGAAATCGACATTTGACAGCTTGTGGCCTGTGATGGCAAATTACAGCATGCGCACTAATCTAAGGACCGTGGCGCGCATTTCAAAAATTCGACAAGGGGATGATTGTAACGACATGGAAAACGGAAATCTAAATATAACGATAAAATGTAATTAAATAATCATTTCTCAAGTACGAACTACCTGCTTAAGAAATGCCGATAGTTATTAATTAATTAAATACAGTAGGAAAATTGAAAAATGGATGAATATGTTATCATTTTTATTATTCATTATTATTTAATATACGATCACAAGTCCAAAGTCTGGATTCAAAATTTAAATCATATTTCATATCTACAATTTTAACCAACGATTTAAAATTTATAAAACGTATGCCATTCACCACAGGGGATGATTATAAATGTACTTAAACCAAAACTAGATAGAGAAATATCTATTTGTTTTTGTTATGAGGTAGATAGGTACTATACCAACACCGCACAAGGCAATATTTCAACAAGACTGCCGTAGAATTAATATTTAACTTTACCATATTTTTTTATGTAATATGGCCCAAATGCATGCAGCATTATGCTGTCAAAATCAATCAGAAACCGCATAAATCTTGTTGGTCCTTTGCAAAATGTAACATTGCTGTGCAATATTACTATAGGGCTATATTGTTTCAAGTTTCGGTTGCAATGTTTCTAAAACTGCTTTGTCGGTGGCTTTACATAATTTACGTGGCTCAAAATGTTTACACCCCATTCTAAAATTCAATTTGGGTTTTATTGCATACAGCTGTAGTGTACATGTGTTCAACTTTTGAATGTAATGTTTTGAATATTAAAAATACAAACATGAATTTCATGTTGCAGAAATGTTCGACTGTTACATTATCAGGGTATATATGATGGTACACATATATTATCCATTAAATGTTTATGTGATATTTGTTAAAGATTTCAAAATTAATATAGCTTTTTGTATATATCTACAGTATACAAAAATATCATGTTGTAAAAATATTCCATTTGTAAATTGTAAAGAGATTGAATTAAGTACGTAGCATAAATATTGCCTATTGTATATCTATATAATATTTGACACATCAGCAAATTTTTGAGAAGATTCGTACAATATTCTCTGTATACCGCAGAATCAACATTATTTCATGTATATTGTAGGTATATATAGGAATATCGTACAACGTACTGGCAATATCTTTCCTATATTGATATAAGTACGTCGCGAAACGTATATTACGGCTATATGTAAAAGAAGTTCTGAATATCGTTTGAATGTAGACAATGAGTTTTGAATGTTCATTTCATATCGCGTGCTATGTGGGTCACTACACGGCACTATTGCATTTAACAATATTGCCGATTTTTGAAAAATATTTCCAGATTATACTATTTTTAGGCATTTTTAATGTAGCTATAATTTAGCAGGAATCACTAAGTTGCATCCATTGACAAATAATAGACAACTTACGAACAAAATGAAGCCGGCATGGAGGACGTCCATATTCCCATCTCTTCAGTAATCGTACATTCCCGGCGGCAATCGGCGTTGAAGTAAATATCATTTATCGATATCTATTTACCTAGCAACAACAATAAGTATCGATTATTATTATTATTATATCAAGTTATTGATGTATCGATAATTATTGATGTATGTATGTAATTTTTGATAATCGATAATTATTGCTTTTATGGATAATTATTGCATTTATCGATAATTATCGAAATTATCGATTAATCGGTCGTTATCGATATTTTCCCACTATCGATAATCGATAATAGATTTCACTTATCGCACACCCCTACTCCAGACCATATTTTTATTTCAGTATGGTATCACCTCAGATTTATGTACTTAGGTACTTTTATTTAGATTTGATTCTCAGTTAAAATTGCTACACAGTTAAATAGTTTAGGGCCATATTGTTTGAGTAGCCACTGAAATAAATATTATATTTAAATAAAATTGTATAGATTCACATAGAATCCAAAACAAAAAGCATCAGTAATTCAAATATTCCAGCGAGTGCTCATCATTGTGGTTATATGTGAGTGATCTTCCCATGCACATCTTGTGTCTGACAAAATGTATATTACAAGAGCGCCAGTAGTGCCTTTGGCAGTGTTTGGCGAGTACTTCCCACTCATGGTAATTTGTTACAACTTTTAGACGACGCGGCCAAGAGGACAAAGAAACATTTCTACTTACAATCAATTTCCACTTTACTAATGTTCTCTTGTATTTTTGTTACCATCGATGCACTTTTCTGATATTTGTCTTAAAATTAACATTCTTAAAGATAAGTATAACCTGGTAGATCTCAGGAAAACAAATAGTTAAATGTAGTTTTCCATGATCCTAGTATATATGTTTATCGTGCACAATGTACATGCCTATATTAGTAAACTCTAGCTCAAATCATAAACCTAGTTAAATGTGACTTGCCCATGCATAGTCTAGCCATATATTATTTAGTATTTTTATCACACCACTTAAAATTATTAGTAGTAGTAGATCTCAGGTAAAAATAGTTAAATCTGGAATTAATTCATAGGGATGTAAGTCTTGAAAGTATATGTAGTTAAATGTGGAGTTTTCCACGGTCCTTATTTATTTACCTGACGCCTGCCAGTGCATCCAGATAAAGTTCAATTGACTGGTGGGTTTTGGATGAAAATGGGTAAATGTGCATTATCTCATGATCTTTATAGGTTTATTTATCATGTCTCTACCAGTGGACTCTAATTAATTCAACTGATAAAAATATGAATTTTCAAGATTCTGCTTATTCCATACCACATATTATACCTATACTTATCAGTGCACCTAAACTCTAAATTAGTTCAACTGACCGGTAGGTCTTGGAGAAAAATAGTTAAATATGTGGTTTCCCATTATTCTGGAGGGTTTATTTATCACATGTCAACTAGCGGACTGGTTCAAATGTTAAAAATAGACATGGGCGAATCCTGGTATGTTTATTTACATCATGCCTACCAATTAATGAACTCAAATTAGTTTAATTGACCGGTTGGTTTCGAAATAGAGCTAAATGCATCTGATTTCTCATGATTCTGGCAAAGATTAGGGAATTAACAAGATAGGACAGCCGGCGGAAAACCTTTTATCTCAAACAGCCGGTTTTACAATCGCAAGTTAACTTTCATGTTAGTTGACTTTTACTTGCAGATTAACTATAACTTTACCGACCAACGAGCTTTAAAGGATATTATGTCGTTGTTACCGACACATGCGTTTTTCAATATAAAGTTAAGTGATGATTTGTAAACGAGAGGTTGTGAATAAAATTTATAATGTTGGTACTGGAAAAATGGGTAATATACATAAAATGTATGAATTTTGGTCCAAAGTCACGTCACCTGCTATCAAATATAAATGTCAGAAGCAATTTATGAATTAGTGGTCTATTACTAATTATAAGTAGGTAGCACTTAGTCTCGATCTATTTAAAAAATCTCTTCCATCGTATTCTTCCAAAAAGTTAGGTCTATATACAGGATTACCTTGGCTACTCATCACTGCTATATGCATTTACTTCGTACATATCAATTTTTAGGCAAAATATCAAAAAATTATCTTGTGACAGTTATTTTATAGGTTATAAATTGCCAGTAAACTGTCAACTTCTAGTTTACCCACACCTCATCTGCTAGTAAAGTTAAACACTAGATAACTACCACATCGAAAATGACCAGCTATTGTAAAACCCAATTTCTATAATAACCTGAAAGTTTACTCTGACTGGAAGTTAACTAGCGATTGTAAAACCGGCTGTTAGTAATGTCGCCATTGACCTCGACATTTAAATGGAGTTCTCGCGCAGTTGCCACAATGTGACAATCAGACGGAGAAGGTAACATTAGAACGAGACGACAATAGTGAAAAATGGACAGCACTGTCCTGATAGAACGACCGAACATGGACCGAACTCATCTGACTGACGGTAGCCAAGGTCGCTAAAAAGACAAGTTGCTTTGTAATATATGATATATGAAGTATTTCTATGTTTATATCTCAATGGTTTATATGTAAGGCTCTATTTGGTTAGTATAAAATTCTGCATTGAAAGAATAATTTTGAACCTTTTTTTTTTATAAAATAAGGAAAAAACAGCCACACGCAGCTGTCATCGAGGTCTATACGTGAAGTAGCACTTGTCGATTTTAATGAGCTGACCTAACTTTTAGTAAGCTTGGTCAAATTCGTTTAATGCGTAACCGACAAATCCCGAAACCGTTTCCCCTGGATGTCGTGTCCCTTTAAATTGGAGTACGCAACTGTCTTCGTCTATTTCATCTTCTCCGTCTGACTGTCCTATCTTGTTAGTTCTCTAATCTTTGGTTCTGTCACAGATTTTATTTAGTCTGTGGTTCTGAGTTTCGTCACAATCGTCACGTTCCGTCTTCCGTCGTCTGTCGTCTCCGTCTCGTCAACGTGGTGCGACTGGTGCGTCGTGTGTGTGTCATTTCTCATTTCATTACCCGTTAATTCGTTATCTGCATTGTTCGTTTTCATTATCGTACAATTTAATCGTTGTGTATTGTTAACACGAATAGGTTAAACCAAATTTCGCTTTAAGAAATCCGTACTTCGTGGTCCTTGGATTACTGTTTTTATAACTACTGATAACCGATCATTGCGGTATGCGTGATTTGATTAAATCTGAGCAGTATTAACGATAGTTGTGTGTAATATAGTTTCAGAGCCCGAAGTAAACGATTTCTTGGGTTGATTTAAGATTTTAGCATTGGTTCTCCGCGTTATTTTTAAAAGTAGGTACTGTGAAATTCAATCATGGCTAATGAAGTAGAAGAGAATCATAATGTTGATGTTGAAAGAAATAAGAGACCTGCTGAAGGTAAAAACACAAATTAAGTTTGAATAGTCTCTCCATACCTAGTATTATTATAAGTATTCTTAGTTGTAGAGTGTAAATATCTCTGTTTTTAGAAGAATCCCCACGACAGAATGTGAAGAGGAAAAAAGTAACTATTAACATTAATGAGAAAAATCCAATCTCAATTTTAAATGAGCTGAGATTAGGGCTTAAATATGAAGTTATCGAACAAAGTGGTCCATCACATAATCCTGTCTTCAAAGTATCTGTTGACGTAGATGGACACACTTATTATGGTGTAGGGAATTCTAAAAAATCAGCGAAATCTGAAGCAGCAACGGAGGCTTTAAAATCGTTTATCCAGTTTCCCAACAATGGTACGATCATTTCCACAACTGTAGTGTCAAACACTAAAATGGATTTCACATCTGATCAGATCGTAAATAAAGCTGATAATGCTGGAAAGATTGGTCAGAAAAAGAGTATGACAAAAGGACCAGTTATGTTGTTAAATGAATTGTATCCTAATGCTGGGTATGAGTGTTCTGGTAATGAGGCGGATCCTTATGCACGATTTAAAGTTACTGTTACAATAGACAATGAATCATTTTCGGCTACAGGTATGTTAATATATCACTTACAAACAATATATATAATACTGTAATAGTTCAGTCATTTTGATGTACGGGTCCCCGATATTTAACTAAACCCCGAAGCAGTTACATTTGCCCGACCATCTTCTGATCGGGTCTGATTACCAGAGTCTGTGTCTCGGACTCAAGTACTGATGGGTCGTTCATTAATGAGCAATTCAAAGTGAACAACTCACTATAAAATATGACTTGATATCTTTAGGATTAAGTTTAAGAAACTATAAATGCTATATTACAGTGTTATTATCTAAATATTGTTTTAGGTGCTAGTAAAAAACTAGCAAAGAATGCTGCTGCCAGATCGGCTCTGAACAAATTAGCCATACCAAGCGGTACAGCACAATCGACACCAACTCTTTTTGGACATGCTAATAAAGAGGATCAAGAAAAAGCCGATACTATTGGAAGGTATGTAGGCGCATTTAATTTTATGTGGTGATACTGGTCTCACAGAAATTTTATAATATATACTCAGAAAATTTAATTAGACAAATAATGGAGAATAATGTGTGTAATTCAAATATATAGTACAGGCAATGAAGACAACATTTTGTAAATACCTCGCAAAAATTAATAAAAAGATCATCTCGGGGATTTAAGTAGGTAATAACCTGTAGAATGGAATGATGCATTCTTTGAACTTCCAAGTTCCGGGAAAATTAAAAAAAAATTTGGAAAAACTTTGATTTTCAGTTTTTTTTTCTCTAGCGGCTAAAATAATGTACAAAAAAAAGTTTTGAACAAAATTTGTAGCTCGTCTCTCTACAAAAAAGGTCTTTACAAATTTTTGTCTTACTTAAGCCGTTTAGGAGATAAATCCAGTTTTCCACTTATAGTTTTGAGCCACAGCAAAATCAGCACAATTTTTTTCCTAAGATGTACTTAAATCACATCTACATTCTACATTTTTTTATAATAATTAACGCACAACTTGTAAAGATAAAAAATCAAACCGAAAAATTATGCTTATTAAGGTACAGGGGTTACTAGTGGCAACTTGGGGCTAAAACATGAGGAAAACATTTTTTTTTTCTATTGTCGATCTACTAACGTCGAATTAGGTCCAAACGCTTCTGAGACCATTTTACCTTACTTATTCTGCTATACATGAAGGAGTTCCATCAGTTGGGCATTTGAAAATCTTTGTTATGATGAAAAGCATTAAAAGATCATAGTCCCCTATAATTAGCTTGTAGCCAATTTGTTCTAGGTGGACTTCATTTTTCTGCATTATATTTTTTATATTTTAAGCATGTATATTTCTAAAAATAATGTTTTTATATGAAGTGCGGCAAATGCCTATTGGCTTATAGAAAATATTAACGAACAGTATGTTCAATATTATACAATATTGAAAAGCAAATCCTCAATAATTGTTTTTCAAGATTGGTTACTTAGTACGGTTAGCTTTAAAATATTTTTAAGGTCGACAGCCCGAGTGTTGTGCTGTTTTATGTTTTAAGCTCATACTTTACTTACTTTTAAAATAAATATAATTCCATCCAATATCAGTTATAATGTCACATTAATAAAAATATTTTGTTTTACAGCGTTGTTGCTGTATTTCTTAGAGTTCCCTTTAGTACCCCTAGTCACAGACAAAATTATTTGGTTTTTGCATTTTACCAGAATATTTAAGTATTTAATTTATCTGATATACAAAAAAATATTTTGTCTTGACTACTTCCAAGATTATGCAAAATTAACATTTAATCGGGTTTCCTATTCATACTTTCAACAATGCAAATGTTGTATATAACCAGTAAGATGTTGCATAATCTTGATGTTTTTTGTTCACTAAAGGAGTGTCATTAGTTGCCGAGGTAATGACACGCAAGCGTACTCAGAAATAAGCAATGTTCCAAAGGAAATTCTCCTTGAACACTGCGAGTACACTGGTGTATCTTTGGGTAAGTTCTTAGGAAATGTTAAGTAAAATATTACAGATTTATATTTATCCAAATCTTGCGTGAAATATCCTTATATAGGCCAGACTAGATAGATTTGGAATTCCATTAAATTCATTAACACATGAATAATAATTTGAATTGCTCAGACTACCCGAATCTACGTTCTTGCAAAAGATGAAAAGGTGTTTTTTGTGTCACATGCTCTTTGAAAGTGAACGTTGCCTAAATAATCTTTCTAATTTTTTACTTTTATTTGATCAGCTGCAACTTTTGGCCTAACTATCGGGGCTGAGTTAATATAAATGCAGTTTCTTCTTCGTTTAAAGCAATGAAAATTTGTTCTCTCCTTGTCTGCGTTGATGTTGCCGTTACCCTGCTATTCGTAAATATATACAGAATGGAAATTCTCTTCCTAGTCGAAGCAGCGGCCGCTCAAAATGCTACCTCATAAGATATCAGAACGAAACATTATCAAATTGATAATATAGTAGTGTAAGAACCGGGTGCCAACATTTTTTTTTAATGCTATGGACAAAAGTGCAATAAAATAGACGACTTCCGGTTGCAAATTTTTATCTTTACCTATGTGAAAAGACGTTAGAATAACACTTATATAAGAAAATAGTGAGGGGTGAGTAATTAAAGTTTGTATTCCCTCGGACTTGGTGACGTCGCTAAGCATCGGTGGAATACCTATTATAGTGACGTAATGGCGTCGGATAAATAACTTGTTGACATCAAAGACTCCAGCCCAGCATGCTGAAGAGCCTGGCGGTTGACTTATTCGGCCCAGCTTGGTAACATCACTCTTCACCTGGAAAGTACCTTGCGGCATAATGGTGTCGGATAAATAACTTCAACACAAAAGACCCAAGCTCAGCACACTGAAGAGTCTAGAGGTCGACTTATATTCGATCCGACTCGGTGACGTCACAAAGATTACCTACTATACTGATATAAGCCGAGCTCCGTTGAAGGCCAGTGCCAGAAGAACACTGGTTTGTGTCGAATTTCGTCGTGTGTTTATATATCCGAAATCCCTACACGTGGTTTAACGGAAATCTAGTAATGTGACATGAATTAATGAATGCCTTGTTTTCAATCATATTTTATGTTAGTGTGACATGAATTAATGAATGCCTTGTTTTCAATCATATTTTATATTAAATTTATAAATGAAATTCTATTAGCTCAACATCAAAGTCACATCACATAAGTAATATAAATTTCCTGTTGATTATTTCTGAAACAAACTAATGGAGCCACAACAGACCTGCTGATCTCAGTGGAGAGTGACTATAAGCCCATTTTTTCGTTTTTCGTTTTGGACTGTGTCGACAGAACTACCTTAAAAAGTTTAAAGAAAATTTGAAAAGAAATTTGTAAGCTTAGATTTACAAACACTGTCGGTTAAGCAAATAGAAAAAGTGTGGCTTTACTGAAATTGACACAAAATACATTTTTCCTGTAAACGAGCACTTATAACTAATTATTATTTATTTTTTTCATTAGGTTGGTCACTGAAAAGTTCGTATCTCTACTGGCCCATGACTTAACACATATAAAGAGGAAAGTACTTGCTGGAATCGTTATGACAAAGGGTCCTTCCTTGGCCGATGCTGAAGTGATATCCGTGACTACTGGCACAAAGTGTGTTTCTGGGGAGTTTATAAGTATCAATGGTGCTTCATTGAACGACATGCATGCAGAGATTGTTTCCAGAAGGTGCTTGATAAATTTCTTCTATGATCAACTGGAAATGTTATTACAGCCAAGTAAGTTCATGTCATACTATAGTCGCCAAATAGGAAGAAGCCGCCTGGCGCAGAGATGTTAACTTTATTTAACACATTTATTACTGTTTTTTATATTTAATATTAGACATTGAATGTATGCAAGTTTTCTGCTAAATATCAGAGTTAAATATTTCAAGCATCATATAAATAAATGTATTAATAATTATATTAATTTAAATCAATTAGATTAATGTACGGTTGTTGTACATGTCTAGATGAGGCTGACAAGTCGATCTTCACACAGAGGGCAGATGGTAAAGGTTATAAATTAAAAGATGGCATCGAGTTTCACTTATACATCAACACAGCCCCTTGTGGTGATGCCAGAATATTTAGCCCACATGAGGAGAACTCTCCGATCGACAAACATCCCAACAGAAGTTCAAGAGGTCAATTGCGAACGAAAATCGAATCGGGGGAGGGCACTATACCTGTAAAAGGTTCGTCCATACAAACTTGGGATGGAATCATCCAGGTAGGAGATGGAAGAATTGATAAAAGATATAACCATTTGAATTAATATATTTATATATAAATATTCCTATGGTTGATATGTCAAAACACTTTTTTTCCAATTTTAAAAATAGATTTATATAGGGCTTGGTAAACACATCCGATGCTTTTTGACATTATAACATAAATCACAATAAAAAATTTGGCAATGAGCCGTTTCAGTAGATGCTCAAATAATTTACTTATTGTATGTTTAAAAAAAATCATGTAGGTATATGTAAAAATATAACCATATTTTTTTAAGTAGTTGTTATTTTCGCTTGTTTTGCCTTAGGGTCCTGATATATTCCCAAATAGTATGTTCTGGATTTGCTTTATGCTGTATTCAGTTTTCTAGTGTTAGGGATGACAGAATTTCTTGGAGTGTCCTTGGAAGATGTTTGCATTTGGGTCTCGCTTCTGTTCTTTCTATTAAAAGTGGTTTCAGATGTTCTTTGTTGTGTGTTTGTTTGGCAAATTTGGCAGAAAGTATTGGCAGTGTTTGGGTGATTGGCGGAAGGTTCTGTTGTATAGTAATGTTTGTAATTCGATGGGTGATGTAGCGGATTCACAGAATGGCAAATTTTTATGATAATTTTAAGAGAGAGAATTCTTCTGATATAGCATTATTTATCTTAATCCTTAATTTCCTAGAATTTAAAAAGTTTTTAATGAGATTAATGAGACAATCAGGTATATCCGGCTTCTCTAATTTATATAATAGTCCTATGTGCCATATATTATTGAATGCTTTTTTGATGTCAAGAAATAAAGCTGCTGTTCTAAGATTGTTTAGTTTAGCAGATTGTGCACTGTACTGGGAAGAGTCGTAGAACATTTTGCTTTGAAACCAAATTGATGTGGTGGAATTTTTTCCTCTACGATTTGCAAGATATTGTGTTTTATAATTGTTTCCAATAGTTTCCCTAAAACAGGTAACTGTTATTGATCTGTAGTTGCTAGTTTTGGTGTGGTCATTGTTCCGTTTTGGAGTTAAATGATGTACCCTTCCTTCCAGTCGTCCAGAAAAAAAGCATATGTCAAACGGTATTGTTCAAAGTCAGGATGTGTGTCAACTGCATAATGTAGTGCAAAACTGAGAAAATTTGTTAGCCTTTTCCTCGTCTGTGTTATTTTCCTCGATTGTGGGTATTTTCTGTATATTTTTATATTTTGACAATTTTTCTCTTGTTGATAGAAATTCTTTCCATGTGCTTTGTTTATCTAAACTAAGTATATTTACCCAAAAATTTAAATATTGCACTGTATTTTAAGCTGCAAGGTTTCACATCAAATTTTTGCTTAGTTTTAGAGAAAAAAAAATATTTATAGAATTTATTTCAAACGTGCCTTTGTCGATGGTGTCACTTTAACTTAGACTCCACAGTTAATTTAAGCTGCATAAAATCTTCCCAGTTTTAGGTACTTTCGTTTTTACTTTTACCATTTTAAACCCAATTTTCTTCTATTTTCTTATTTGGGAATGTAAAGGAATATTTTATTTGGGGTATTAGCATTATTAGTTGAACGACTTGGCACGAATCCTTAAACATTTTCTTTTAGCTGATAAACATAACCCTAACCTAACTTTCTGACATCTAATATAAAATGGCAGATAACAGATGGAGGAATGAACAACTAATAGTCAGAATAACAACTTTGTATAATTAAAATAGTGTTTATGACGTCATCGAGATCGATGTTTAAAGGAAGTGCTAAATTTTACATTTTTTCGTATATTTTCTATGCGAATTAAAGCTGTAAATATTAAAAAAATATACTGTAATATTATTTCAATGAGTACTTGCTAATAATGTAATAAAAGTACCTACTGAAATAGCCCATTGTTCATATATATTAAATAAATTATTATTACGATGTCATCTTGATGCACTTAAAATATTTCCATATTGTTTCAAGGCAATTAAAAAAAAATTTTAATTAATAACAAACTTTACATTTTTTGTTATTTGAAGTTTCAATGGTGACTGAGGTTTTGTATAAAGTGCGAAATTTAAATATTGAAATGAAAACCATTGTCAAAACTCTGATTTTTGTTATTATTTATTTCTCTGATATGTTTTTTAATAAATTTGAATCAATAGTAAAAGTTATGGTTCTAAGAATTGTTTAGATGAGAAAAAAACTTTTAAAAGCTGTTTTATAATAATTCTTTGCGTGCTCTTGACTTGTTGAATTATACTTTTTATTTAATGGTAATATTCTGAAATTACTTAAAATTTTTAATCACGCCAAAAGTTCATATATTTGATGGTATTAAAATCGGAGGAACCTTTAAATTTCAATAGTGTTACAACATATACAATATACATACATACACCATATTATCAAAAAACTATTAGATGCTCTTTGCTTTGCCCTATATTTATTCATTTATATTTTTTAGGGAGAAAGACTTTTGACTATGTCGTGTTCAGATAAAATATGTCGATGGAACGTCTTGGGACTACAAGGGGCTCTATTGTCACATTTTATTGAACCGGTATATTTAAAAACAATTGTGCTGGGAAGCTTAATGAAGGAAACTCATCTCTACAGGTAGATAAACATTTATTAAAATAAAACCTCTTGAAAATACTGCAGCTTAGGATATAAGTTTCCTTAAATGTAATAAGCATTGACCACAATACTTATACTACTCAGGGTGCGACAAAAATAACTATTTAGTTGCCATTTTCCATATACACATTTCTATCTGTAAACACGTTAGGAAAATGTTTGAAGCACATTTGGCATGGTGCCAGTTTATTTACAAACCGCAGTAAACACAAAAAGGTTGTAATAAAAAATCATCGGAAGTGTACTGTGAAATACTGTGTGGTTTTATGATATTAATTGCAAATTATGTGTGTAAGAGGCAAAATTTGTCTTCAATAAACATTTTCCTTCAAAAGAAGATTGTCTATAATGGCTGCCAAATTACAAATGCCATTAAAGCGAACACTTTAAGACCAAAAGAAACAGCAGAAACAGTTCGGCATGTGTTTCAGAAGTTTAGATCGTATATGATGAAAAGAAACTCGTTTCTATAATTTACCAATACAGTTTCAATTGTAACATATATTGCCCTTAAGGTGGTCATTTCCCAGAAGGTTACATCTGATAGGCAAATATTTATTATTTTTGGACATATCTTTTTTTTCCTTGGTATGTATATTTAAAAAGAACTATAAGACTACTTAAGTAGAACCATAACAAGACTATTACTATGATTTTTCACTGAATAATTTCAGTGGTTTGCAAAATAGATTTAAATTTTAAGATTATGCTAATCTTCCTGTTTCATAGTTTAGCCACCATTTCTTCAGTGTTTCAGAAATGTGAGTAATATGATAAGCCGCCGTTGCTCAAGCATTTCAGGGATTTGTTTTACTGTTTATTTTTAATTCCCATTTCATACCTTCAGTATTTTCTATCGAAATAGGACTTTCTAACTGATGCACTTACACCATAAGAGAATGCGGTGCAAGTAGAATATGCTATTAGGTATCACACCGATTTTTTTTTTAATCTGTTGATTTCATAGCAACAGACAGTAATACCTGGGAGAATGTTTAAATTGTTTGGTTTTTCCATTTTGTATCGCAAAACTATTTCTAAACTGTGCTATTTTCGATGGCAATAATTGTAAAAGATGAGGTTATAAATATATAAATATGTGTTTGCAAAATAGTTTTCACAATTTCTATTTCATGCTTATAAATGTTGAAATTATACCTATTTGGAAAAAGTGGAAATAATTTGGAAACAGTTGGAGACATAAGAATGTGCTTCACACAATTTCAGTAATGTACCAGCATAAGAGTACAGCTGCAAATAAGCTAACGGATGCTAAGAATGTGCTTCAAACAATTTCAGTAATGTATCAGCATAAGATTACAGCTACAAAGCTACAAATAAGATGCTTGTGCTATATTTAAGGTCAGGATAGAAATGTCATAAAGTGTATATGTGGTTGCCTAATAATCATTAAAATTCCGTCAAATCGACACTTGGTATTTCATAAATAACTTTTTTATAAGTAATTCAAACGAAGTTTTAAAGTGGGCAGTATTATAACAGAAGTCGGCCAAAGACAACTGACCTGTTTGTTTCTTTTTTAAGTGCACGATAAAATCGGAATAAATTTTTAAAATTGCCTTATTATCAGACGATACATTTGTAGCTATATTAGATAATCAGAGTTATTTAGGTACATTTAATTAGGTCGTTTTGATGCGTATTACAGTCATTATCTCATATCTGAGTAAAAAATTGCATAAAATTGCTTTTGTACATTTTAATGTATGAAACTGATTTTTAACACAAATCGATGAGTCATCAGAATAATTGTAAAGAATATTTAGAATAAGTTCATCATGTAACTAGAAGATGGCGCCAATATCCTTATGAATGAAAAGAGGTAATGATTTTGATTTATGAATGAAATCAAAAGTGGCAAATTTAAATTTGTTAAATAAACTAAACAATGAAAGTATTATTAAATGGTCAACAGTTTGCAACTGTATTCAAGCACTAAAATGGCACTATATTCCAAGTATACAATATATACAATAAATTCTGTTCATTTTTGTAAAAAATTAGGTGAATTTTCAATGAAATGTAAATATATAAATTATGTTTGAACCTTGAATATGGTTCATGGCATTAGTGTTTTCATCAACTGTCCATAACTTTATCTCGTTTATGCTTCCACAGAAAAGAGTATCTTATATTTCATTTTGTGACTGCTTCACCGAGAGGAAACAACGTGTAACCTAAACCCTGAAGTTACGGGTTCAATCAGCTAGTTTTGGCAAATTTTTATTGTGTAAGAATGATTAACCCAATATACTTACTCGGATATTGGTTATGTTCTTTTCTTAGATATGTGCAAAAATATGTTAATTTTTTTGGAAAAAAGGATAATGATACACTATATCTAGAGGTCAGGCAAAGATTAGAGACCTAATAAGATAGGACAGGACAGTCTGACGGAAAAGACGAAATAGACGAAGACAGTTGTGCACTCCAATTTAAAGGGACGCGACATCCAGCGGAAGCGGTTTCGGGATTTGTCGGTTATGTATTAGAAGGTGTTTTAAAACCTCATGAGCTGTGACCTTCATATGCGCAGAGACATAATCCGTCCTGTTGACTCAGTTACACTTCTTAAAAATATTATATTTATTGTTTACAATTTATCCCGAGCTCTTGTTTATGTATACAGCAAGGCAGCCTCCAGTGTCTTCAAAAACATACTTATAACTCAGATTAAACTTTGCCTTTTGCGCATTTCGCGGCTCATGAGATTCTGAAACACCTTTAAATGAATTTGACCAAGCTTACTAAAAGATAGGTTGGCTCATCGAAATCGACAAGTGCTACGTCACTTATAGACCTCGATGACAGCTGCGTGTGGCTGTTTTTTCCTCATTTTATAGAAAAAAGTTTCAAAATTATTCTTTCAATGTACAATTCTATCCTAACCAAATAGATACCTTACATATAAACATAGAAATACTTCGTGTGACATATATTACTAAGCAACCTGTTTTTTAGTGACCTTGGCTACTGACAGTCAGCTGTGTTCGGTCGTTCTATCAGGAGACAGTGTTGTCCAATTTTCATTATTGGCGCGAAAACTCCAATTTAAATGTCGACGTCAATGGCGCTATTGCTAAAAGATACAAGGTTTTCCGTTGGCTGTCCTATCTTGTTAATTCCTTAATCTTTGCCGAAAGTCCGGAGCTTCGAGCATGCGCATTACCTTGTAAATGTGTAATAAATTCTACACATTGAGAAATTGTCGAAATTGAAGTATTTCCTGTTATTTTGTGAAAACAAGGCGGGGGACACCGCCGCACCCCCCATTTCTTTATCAGCGACGATTATACTGCCTGCGGCGCTAATAATTATTATTATAACAATTAGATATCAGAATAAAAACCTACTAATCTAACCTAAAGAAATCACACGAATTAATGAAATTATTTTAAGCAGAATAAAAACCTCTAACCTAACGTAAAGAAATCATAGAAAAGAATTAGTGAAAAAATATATTAATCATTACACAATTAAAGAAAAAAAAATCAGCGGACGTAGGAGTTTGAACCAGGGACCCTACGCGCTAGCCACTAGGCTGACGTTGAACGCTAGAACAAGGAATGCTTCTCACACATACTACGTTCAAGGACATATTTACAACTGTTAGGTCCAATAAAAATTAGATGATGCACAGTTGCCAAATTTAAATAGATATTGTCTTTGCCATTTGCAATAATTAAAACTTTGATATGTTCCCATAATTTGGATAAAAGGTTCTTGCTGTTTAGTTCGAAATTAATAATGTGGTTAACTATTTCATTTTAAAATTTAAACAATATCCCTATATGATATTAGTTGTACATGGCATAAATTATGCACACCTACATTTTAGAATTTACCTAACCAGATACTACCTATTTTACGACTATTTATGTAATTGGGTATTATTTATAATTATAATTTGTAACATTTATTATATCTTATACTAAAGAAATTTTTGTACATGTGGCAATGCGGACAACATTCCGACAAATATTGAAACTTGCCAATAAAATAAAATAAGATACACACTGTGCCATCTAGGATTAACATAAGTACTAGCTTACGAGTTTTTGACATTTCGATCCTGTCCTTAAAATCTATGTCTCACATAAAGCCAAGTAAATTTTAACTTGTCCTGTGCTTAAGTTAATATTGCGCGTATGATTTCTTTTCCTCTCACATACAGAGTTAAAGCAATATCTTAAAAACATTATTCACATTTGCATAGGCGTAATTCGAGAGGGACAAGGGTAGGCAACTGCCCCCCCCCCCCAATATTTTGAAGGAGCATTAATTTTTTTAAGGCAAATCTGACGAATTCCGAAATTCTTCCAGAAATAATAAGTCAATTACGCCAATCAAGTCAAATGTTTTCAATACAATTAGGCAGGGGCGGATTAAGACTGTGGGGCCTCTGGGTAAATTTTGAGAACAGACTTTTTGCAATTTTTGTAAAACCACAGACAGGCGAGTTAAGCCCCAGATGCCCTGAGGAAAGCGAGTTTAATACTCGTAAACCGCAGACAGGCGATCTAAACCCCAGATGCCCGGAGGATAGCGAGTTCAATACTCATAAAATCATAGGCTACTAATTATAATTATACATTACTTTTACGTGACACGTTTATGATCATATAGTATACTTTAAGGTCTAAAGGGTTTAGGGTTTCTTTTCTAGGCGAACGGTTTGCTTAGGGTTTTAGCGAAATCGTCTAATAACAATTTTATAAACAAACCATAAATAATGCGATTTTCGATTCTAAAACACTTCTATCGAAGAGTATGGGTTAATACAAGAAAAAAAGTCGTATCATGACATCTCAGTTGTAGTGACTATTACCAACTTACTTGGCACCATTTCGCGAACTCACAAATAGTACAGGGAGATCGAGACAGATCGAATGTGCCGCTCCCTAAAGATTTTTGTGTGCCACTCTCACTATTTTGTGATACTTTCAGCATTTGCCCATTGGCGACAGTGACTTGGTGATTATTATAGGTCATGTGCACCTGACGTCACAAGTTTAAACATTTGTTAGAGTTTAGGAAAGACAAACCAAAAATTCCCAAGATGTCAAATGGAAACTGATTGAACTTTTCATTATACAAGGTGCGACAGAATGGGCGAGTGTTTTTGGGACATAATATAAATTTCGAAGAGCGACAAGTTATTTGGAACTCGTTACTATTTCCATCATTTAAAAGTATACCTCGCATGTTATACCTAATGTAAATGCAAATCTTCAACTTCTGGTAGAACCTGGGCAAAAACACCCGGCTGGTCTATGTGCAGTTGAAGGGAAGTAAAGCATTGGGAATAAAGTCGTTCAGCTCGGGGAGATATGCCATTTGTTAATCGCAATGGTTATCTGGGCGGTGCGAGAGAACATTGTGCGTTCGCAGTCGAGAGTTCTATCACTGACTCTGAGCGCTGCGGCTTGTTTTCAGGCTGTGAAGGGTCTCTTGTCTCACTCTTTCAACGTTTGACAGTGTTCTTACACTTCAACTACAACCACAAGGTTGCAGTTCATTGTCGATGCAGTCATTCTGAAATTCCGAACCCATGTCACGATTGTGTTGCATTTCCAGACCAGACATGATGATGGATATTGAAATGTCGGCAGAAACGCCGTTGCACAACAATCACAGATTCGCCCTATTTCAAATACTCCTCGACTGCAAACGCACAATGTTCTCTCGTCTAGATTAACCATTGTGACTAACAAATGGCATATCATCCCGAGTTGAACGACTTTATCCACAACGCTCTGCTCCTCTCCGTTCGCGTATACACCTGTCCCAAAAACACCTGTCCATTCTGCCGCACCCTGTATTAGTGCTTTTGTGGACATTATATCATACAAAATGACAAGTTTCGGCTGTGTTGTTAATTGTGAAGTGTGGCAATATGAAATGACATCTGTTCTTATTAAATTACCTCGATTTTTCAACAAGGAAAAGTTGAGGTTGGAACACGCATCTGTACTAAAGTCTTCTTTATTAAATATGTACGGATTTAAACGGATAGCACCAACTTTTTTCATACACCTATCCTGTACATCATAAGACAATTTTATAAAATATGAACTCGTCTCCATCTTAACAAATAAAATTCGCCACATGAATTGATTAAGAATAATGAGCAACATGCATGAATTTTAGAAATGCAATAATTTATTATTTTCTCGTTATATGTGTTATATAAGTTGAGAAAGTAATGAAGAAAAGGTATAAAAAAAATGTGTAGCTTAAATAAACGACTTTGAAATTCAAAATTTTATGGGAACATATCCACGTGACTGAAAACACCATGCTATTGGTCTGACGTCATTCGGCATAATGTCTAATGGTCGTCTATCTGCCAAGGGGTTAAATCGTAAATTGTTTTGTGTTTTGTAAATGTGTATTAATATTTTCATAAAAGAAATCATTCATTTATTTATTTATTTTAATTATTAAGTGGTAAAAATGACGGACAGTGGGTTTTTACGGGGCCAGAGTGACAATTTGCCCGTTGTTGATGTGTTTATGATGACAAACTTTTTTGCTACTAATACTGATTTTATTAGTGCAGAAATTGGAGGTACTAAAGCAACAAGGTATGTGTCATTCATTATTCTAAACATTAATTCAATTGTGCCCATTTTTATCCTTTTACTGTTTGTAGTTAAATAATAAATAAATTATTTATGTACCTAACCTCAAAATAGGTAAACAAGGCAATGTTTTAATGTTATATTAATTTATATTTTTCATCTTAGAATGCTTTACTTTTTTATATAATAAATACCTCCCGTCACTTACTAAGTACGTACTTTTAGGTAGGTAGGTAGGTACATTAATAGTAAAAATAACTGTTGACATACATAGGTAATAGGAATATATAAATATATAACTGGATAATATGTAGAACGTCGAGAAGTTACATTATTCCCACCGTTCTTATACATTTATACATTTTAATTCAAGGTTCCTATTAACAGAAGTTAGTAAACTCTTGTATTCCTATAAATAGGAAAGTGACCAAATTCACCATGTTATGTAAACAAATTGTCACAATAGTATTAGGGTTAGGTACATATTTTCATAATATTATTATAAAATAATTAGTTTTAATGGGTAAATTTACATCAAAATGATCCTGGCAGCAATATAATCTTGAGGATGACGATAATTCTGCATTTCGGTCGTCTCGTCTCATAGCTCTGCTCCATTTCTTCCTAACTTTATCGCGTCTAGGTACATTAAAAAATAACTTTTCTGGAGTTTTTATTGTAGTATTTGTACATTTGGGTACAATACAATATTTATAGCTACTTTTCTTTGTATTTTCCATAACACAACATAAATAATATGTACACATTCGCAATCACAATACGTTTTCCGTCGGTGCGATGTGCCCGATGACGTCACACACAAGAAGCGTGGAAACTTCTCAATTTAAACGCAGTTAAATTGACAGCTGCAGTAAATAATTTTTTTAACCTTTAATTAGAACATAAAACAAAAATAAAATACTGGAAAAATTATGTTTTTTAGTGATCTATTCATCTGTGATGTTTAAAAAAATTATGCATTTTGCTCATTGTCGATGTTAAATAATCCAAAATTAAGTTTTAAAACATCACAACATCTGCAACATATACAGTTAAAACAACGCATTCGATCAGCTGATCACAAAATGGCAGCCATTTGTATTTCAGTATTCCCTGGTCTAGTAACAGGAAATTGGTTTTAATAATGTATGTAGAATAGAAATCAATTTTAATAGTTTCAGTAACTTTTCTGTGTGACATCCCCTTTATTATTTCTCATTTGCACCGTGCAATCATTCAGTAATCAGGTTGAGTGATTTTTCTTAGCGGTTGCGGTCCCTAAACGTACCCATTTTCTATCAATTTGTAAAATAAAATTGCAAGAACAGAAATATTCTGTTATATTCTCTGACAGAGACAATGATGCTAATTCAGAGTTTACGTTTAATGCTATTTTTGCCACACGACTATATTAAATATTATCTGGCAAATTGTGATTGTTTTCATTTAGAATATTCATTTTGATTAATGAACTGTTTTCTTGAGGTTGACTTAACTTTTTTTTTACTTTTACTTTTTTTTGGTCTGTATTAACGTATCCTATTTGTAGAGCTCTATGTGGCCGTATAGAAAACACACTTCAAGGACTTCCACCACCATATATGTTAAATAGACCTGCAATGCTTCGAATAACCTCTTTAGAGGGACGTCAGCCTCAGAAGGCCCCCAATTTTGCAGCCATTTGGGTGAAAGGTTTAGGAGAGCCGGAAATAGTCAATACGGTCATGGGCAAGCCAGATACTGGGATATCTGTAGTTTGTAAACAGAAGCTAATAGTCAGGTTCGCAAACCTTTGTGGGAAACTATCCAGTATCACTGATATAAAGGAGGTACCCAGTACCTACTGCGATGCTAAAGATGCAGTAAAGAGTTACAAGGTAAGCTGTTGTCATTTTAAAGTTTAAACTAGTGAGTAGAGTGGCATTTGCAAGTTTTTACAATAAGAATAAGCCAAAAGTATTCAGATAGAAATTATTTGTATACAGAATGGGCCCATTTTACAATTTTCAATTTAATTATTCCAAAAAAGCTTGATGAATATGCTTAAAATTAAAATTTTCCGACTGCTCCTTCACATATAAAAAAATTATTGAACTTGGCGCTCTCAAGATGTTATGTCGCCCCTTGGCCCAGGGAATACGTATTAGGGATGGGCGTGTGAGTCAGTTCTGATTCAAGTTCGGGCATGACCATAACTTTATTTTGGGGGTTATGTCGATTTCTGCGGGATGGGTTTCCTGGAATTTTGTTTAATATACAACTATAGTCTGTTTTTAAACCAGGAGGAGCGTTTTAAATTTAACATACATCTGTGATTGGATAGGCCCTCGCCAGTTGTACACAAGGCAATAGTCGTAAGTTTTGACATATAAAAATTTTAATTTCATGTCAAATTATTTGGTTATTATTTTATCGTTTCCACATTATATATCAGTTTTTAATCCCTTTTGTAAAAATCTGAAGGTAAAAGTGGCTAATTACTTGGTGCCTTTGTATTGCGTAAATTGTATGGATGCTATATAAAATATCTAGAGGTCAAATAGAGGTCGATGCATTATATAATGTAATAAAATACACACCAAAAACATTGTTGGTTCCCCAAAACGCCAAAAAGGTTTTGGTGTATTTTCTAGTTACTTTTATGGTGTGAATGGAACTTTCATGTTTACTCCTCCTGGTTTAAAAACAGACTATAGTAGCTTTAAACAATCTCTATATGGTGGCTATCATTGCATGTTGAAAAGGGGGCTGAAGCGGACGGTGTGTGTTTAATTTTACCAAAATACAAAATTTGAATTAAATCGGAACAAAATAACAAAAAAAGTGAAGTGAGATATCATGATTTTGCCTTCTTCAAGTGGTCGTAGTAGGCCAAATGTTTTGCTTAAGCTCTTAAAAATAACGAGAGTGCAAGAGTGTATGCATACTAAGTGCAACATACTGTGTAATGAAAATTAGATCACTATGAGACTAAGGCCAGGGCCAGTTACTAATGCGTGGCCGGTCAATCCATTGATCTCATTTTGCCACAAACACGAGTTAGAGTAGTATTATGAGAAGATGCTGGGGACGGAGTTAACGTGCGTTAATGTTTTTACCATCGCGTCATCTGGCGTATAAGGATATATAATTACTGTAATCAAATTTAAAAATTTTTAAGGTGTAATGCAACTCGTCAAATTCTGCTGTTTACATGGTTACACAGCTCCCCGTTCTGATGACATTTTTGACTGAAAGTAAGGTTATATCGCTTAATTCATCGCAAATGGCATTTTCGGTTGACGTCACACTCTCGGCGTGGAGGGTACACAACTCATTGTTTTGTTTTCTAAAGATGGGTAAAAGCTGTTACTTTTAATAACAGGTTTAAACTGCTTCTGCTTTTTTGAAATAAGAGTGTAAAAATAACAAATCGCTGAGAAGTACTGGCATTTGCATACTGCAGCACGCAGTTTGTAGTTTGCAATTTTTCGGTCTGGTGATATTGACGCAGCTGTCTGAAGGGCATACATATTGTTTAACATTGTGTGCAGAAGCTTTTCAGAGTGTTTAAAATTTTCTTTACTTTTTCAAGTAAAGTGTTTATTTTGACAATAATGTCTCGTAGTGAGTATTATTCAACGTTAACAGCTGATGTCAAGTGTCGTTATGACAAAAAAAAAGGCTTTACTCGAACGTATCAACCCTTATACTCTTAGTTCCGATGATTTTTTAAAGGA
This sequence comes from Stenurella melanura, assembly GCA_963583905.1. NCBI lineage: Eukaryota > Metazoa > Arthropoda > Insecta > Coleoptera > Cerambycidae > Stenurella > Stenurella melanura. The sequence continues at coordinate 134,926,383 of OY757313.1, read as the reverse complement.
CCTAGGTTTTTTAGCTAGTGTTGGGATAATGGATATGGTAAATTACCTACTCTTAACTCACAGCTTTTACACAGGACAGCAGTTAAAGACTTATAAATCAGGCTTATATATTATATATTATACTCGGCTACTGTGTTATTGGATGAGGTTTTGTGTGCCCTACAGAGAGCGGCATCAAAATCAGGTGACCGAAAATGGTCAATTGGTTTATAATAATGGATGCATGCAAACTCGTTTTTGCGCATTTTTTTTGCAAGCATCGTGTCACAGTAATATGTGCGGCACATTCCCGTGGATTTCATTCTCATCATGATTTCATTTAAATAATTTCCATTGGTAGCAGTTAAAAATCCCTAGCCTAGAAGCGAATAGGACAGTTGTTTACATATTAAATTGATAGTGATGAGGTTAAAATAAGTATGTATATGTTATACATGTTTTTCTTATAGTGTATGCAATAAAAAATGGATTTTCAATGCTGTGCCTCTCATTGCACTAGCCCCTAAAACCTGCACATAGAGGTGTTTTAAAACCTCATGAGCCGTGACCTTCATATGCGCAGAGACATAATCCGCCCTGTTGACTCAGTTACACTTCTTAAAAATATTATATTTATTGTTTACAATTTATCCCGAGCTCTTGTTTATGTTTAATGTCTTTTATTTTTATTTTATTTGTATTCGTATTTTTAATTATCTTTGTCTTTATATTTTAATATGTAATTTTTTTTAATGATTTAAAATTGACAGATAGATATTATTGTTATTATTATATTTTTAAGATCTTTTTTTAACTCTCCCTCTGTTCTTTTTGACTATATTTCTGTACTTTGTAAAGTCCATGAAAATAAAATTATTATTATTATTATTATTATTATTATTATTATTATTATTATTATTATATATACAGCAAGGCAGCCTCCAGTGTCTTCAAAAACATACTTATAACTCAGATTAAACTTTGCCTTTTGCGCATTTCGCGGCTCATGAGATTCTGAAACACCTCTACTTCAGTATATTCCAAAAGTGTGGTTAATCAGCTGAATCGTTTGTCAATTCGAACATTTATAAATAAATTACTTACTTATTTTTTCATTCTTTGCCAACTGTTGCGTTCCCCTCGAGGGGGAGGGGGATGAGTTGGCGCATTCTTAATAGATCTTAGTCACAATGGGATCGGTGGATATCTACGGGTTAAAATTTGAAAAAATTTTAGGAGACCAAAAGTGACATTATAAAATTATTTTTAAATTTACAGGATGTTTCACATATTGATGGCCCACTAATACTTGGATTTTTTAAATAGAACACCCAAAATTTTTGATATGTTTATATTTGCCTTTTACTTTTCTTTCCAGACGTATATTATTTTTACACTCTTCGCAATTACAAAATGAAGAGTATATTGCATTCGATCGGCACATTTCTAAAACCGGTAATATTGCTCGTAGAGAAAAAATCGTATCACTGTGTTGGTGATCGAATTCTGAACAACTTTCAAAATGTCCGTCCGTCTGTCTACCCGTCCGTCTGTCTACCCGTCCGTCTGTCTGTCCGTCACGTTTCTTGTAAGCACGATAACTTAAGAACGAAAAGTCCGAATGTATTGAAATTTGGATGGTAAGTTAGTGTTAGGTAGAGGAAGAACTTTATTGTTTTTGAACAAAATCGATCAATAAATAAAAAAATTATTACCTTTCTAAATAAGAAAAAAAAATTTTGAGTGTTTTGCAATTAGACTAAAAATGTCTAAAACTAATATTATTCACAAAAAAAACGGCGAAGTGTATCATATAGAATGTGCAACAATTATATAAAAAGTGTAGTAAATCGGCGAAGAGTATAATGGTTAGCTTGTTTGATTTATTATTGCGGTGTTGTCAAGTCGTACCCCTTTTTTTCAATAAGAAATGCATTTGCTGAGGTAAAGAGTAAAATAATATTGACCGTCTATATGCAGTACTGACTCATATTTCTCTATAATCAATATAAATTTCACCAAGCAAAGTTGAGTTGTAAATATATTTTACAAATTGACATAATATTACAAACAATTCAATATTATTGTATTACTTTACGGGCAGAAGGCCTTCGGTCGATAGCCCATTGGATCTTTCCAATAAAGAACATATTTATTTATTTATTGCAAACAGCCATATAATATTTACAATAATAGCCTTTAAATTGAGGAATGCCTGAAGTTAGATTTTTGCCACAATAGAGTTTTGTCCAACATACAGTATTCTTGCTATGTTTGAGCCTTAGCATCTCAATAATGATAGGTCATGGAGCATTTTTGTAAATGGGGTTGAGACAAAATCTTCAGGAATAATGTATTACTGTCCATAGAACACAAGGATTTTTTTTTTCTGACATCTTGTATCTATCAAAAAAACTATCAATGTTCAGGCCTTGTGGCCATGAGAACTTTTGATCAGTGAGTCGTAAACTATAATCCACAAGGGTAGATAAGCTATATATTGTCACGTGTTTTCACTCCTTAGGAAACCACCCTTTAGAATCGGTGGGTTCAAAAATTATAGCAAGAGATAAACACTGACACACTTTATTACCGAAAACTTCACAATACTTTTATTAACTAAAATACAAGTTTACTGACTAAAACAACCTTTAAAAATGTTTATTACTTGATATTTACACTCTTCTGTTCACTTTGTATCACATCCGAATTATCTAACCTCAATTCGTTTCCAAAACGTCCTTTCCACGTGTTTATATTGGTTTATATACTCATTACAGCAAACTTTTACACATTTCTAGTAAAGTCATGAACCATCTTCGTGTGGTAACCTAGACCAATGTAGCAGTTTTTAGAATAGAGTATGACTAGTGTCTCACAGATGGCATACAAGTTAGAGTTCATGCGGGTATTGCAGTTGCCTATCATTATTTCTACCTAATTCCGGCTACTGCTCATGAGCTATCAACATATTTTCGCCCAATAATTTCATAAAAACAAAAAATTCTCCTTAAAATCATTACACATTATTTATTTATAGGTAAACATATCGTTATGTTTCCATACGTCTTGCATCTGAAAAACACCAGTAAGTCATGATAATAGCATGTTTACAGTTTCTTTTATAATTTTTGACGTTTCCCGAACTTTTAATATATATTTCTGTTAGATATGCTCAATGAACCAATCAGTATAAATTGACCGTTATTTAAAAGCTTAAATACTCGACTATGAAATGAGAGACATATTTTTTTGCTTAATTGAGAGCATCTAACTGAAGAATACATTAAAAGTTTTAAGGAAACGTCAAAAATTGCAAAAGAAATACAAATTTGCCTACTTTGAAATTCTGTTATTGTTTTTCAAATGTAAAACGTATAGGAACTTAAAGACCATACATTCAATTATAAATAACAATGTTTGATGATTTTAAGGAAAACTCTTTAGTTTTATGAAATTTGTGGACGAAAATCATCTACTTTTGTCCTCTTTAGCCAATTTAACCGAGAGCTACTTTCCATGAGGAATATGTGGGGTCCTTTCGGCTTAAGTGCTTCAAAAAACTATTCATTATGTAACTAAATCCTATTTTTTTTTCCTTGCAGATTGCCAAGGAGAGCCTGAATCAAGCATTTATCAAAGCACAACTGGGAAGTTGGGTATCCAAACCCATTGAACAAGACATGTTTGAAATTACTGCGTAAAACTAAATCTTCTCTCCACAGGAAGTTTTACAAAATAGCTTTAAATAGCTAGTGCATGATAAGAGTTATCTTAATTCATTTTTAGTACCTACCCGCATGTTTTGTTGGTACAAATATTTTTATTTTACATGAAAGTTAAATGCATAAAATGTAGTAAAATTGTATATTTTTTTCTAATAGAAATTTATCAGTTTATGTTTTTGATGTCAAATCGGATTTCACCATAAGGGTACCTACTATTTACTTTTGAATAAATTTTTGTTTATTTAAGTTTAAAGTGTACACTTAGGAATTAAAGTAAATTTATTATGTAACAAAAAAAGAGTTAATAAATTATTAGAAGCACATGCGCAAAATTGATGTTTATTATAATATATACAGAGTGCCTCTCCGATCAAAGAACTTAACCTTAGGTACGTAATATGTATTGGTTTGTTTATTGCTGAGATAATCACAATCTAAGGCACTTCAATTGAAAACAACCATAACGTTTCGGACAAGATCGGTTGGGTTCGAGTATCGTAAGTTCAATATTCTCAATTTAACGTGTCCGCCAATAAGGCTAATAGGCATTTGTAGTGTTTAACAGTGATTTTGTGTTCGAGAAGTGTTTTGTACATTTTATTAACGATATACATATTACAAATGGTGTGGTGTTGTGCTGTTTGCTAAATGCAGTTTAGAGAGGAAGTTAATCAATCATTTCATAAGTATAAACTTCATAGTCGTGACATAATGAGTTTTGTTTATACTTGTAAAAAGACGAATGGCAAGAAAGTTTTAATTTTAATACAGTTCAATATATATTCAGTAGAATTCACTTCGAATTAAACTTGTATACTCTCTACCTGTTATGTTTGATAAATAGGAGGTTATATAATCAGGTGCAATATTGTCATTATTTTAATAATTTATATTCTTAGATAAACTTCACTTAAGTATGAGAGAAGAAAATATTAATATCACCCCACTCACATAGGAATAAGTAAATAGTGTAAGAAATATTTTAACTTTTTTTATATTAATTTCTTATATATAAATAAAGATACTGTCACACAGTACTGGAGATCAATTATAAACACCTGGCACATCATTTTTTGGTAACGGATATGAGTTATTACATTAGATTGTTTGGTTTATTTTATAATTGAAAAGGAATGTGTTTTACTTTATATCGAAAAAGCCTGAGTTAACGAGAATGAAGTAAATCACAGAGCTTCCATAGTAACTAGGCCGGAAATCCTGAATAGCACCAAGTATAAGTGCTGCGTGGCTGAAATCCTCCCCCTGGAGATTGGCTTCCCAGGGGCGACGATTGTAATTATTAAAAAAATGTAAGTACACCTTTTTTTTATATGTTCAAATTTTATGTACTAATAAACTTATATTTTGTTTTTACCACTATGTTTTATTTTATAAAATATTCATTCAATAATTAAATTAAACCCTCATGTATGCCAAGCGAGTTAAAGTGATTTTATGGGTACTGCCTCTATTGCTCTGGGCAACAGAGTAATATGGGGGATACCTGTGAGCATAGTGTAATTTATTTATTTATTTATTATTATTATACGGCAGAGCCATTTTCATTTTACAATTCAATAAATAGGAACATAATTAAAATAGTATGGAATAATGAATAAAACAAGACAAATAAAATTTTTGTAAATACAATAAAATCAATATTATGCTACACCATGTCTTAGACAAGCTTTAATTACTTATACAAGATTTAACTTGGTTTTTAAATGTATATAGTGACGAGCCAAAGAGTTCTATATTTTTATGGAAAGAGTTTGCTGTACGGAGTAATCTGCATATGGGCTCATTTTGACCATAATTTGTAACATGAAAAGGTACTTTAAAGAGTTCTGAATTTCTAGTTCTGCGGTCGTTTAAGTTGAAGCTGATCAACTGAAGTAACTCTGGACAGTTTATATTACAATTAGTCAATTTATGCAAAAAGCATAAATCGAGTTGCACTCTTCTACACTCAAGTGATAGAAGGTTGAGTTCGTGTAAGATATCAATGTAGGAATATTCGCCTATTGGATGACCCATCTTGAATGCACATTGTCTAAGGAATCTAGATTGGACATTCTCAATGGATTGTTTATCGACAACATATGCTGGATTCCATATCACACAGCCATATTCTAGCAGACTCCTTATCAGAGAAGAGTAGAGCAATTTATATATGTCAATAGAAAAAAAGGTAGAGTCCCTATTGATGCAACCTAACACTTTCAGTGCTTGTGCTGTGATATTTGATATATGAGGTTTGAATGTCATCTTTGAATCGAATATTACACCAAGATCTTTTATGGAATTTACCCTGTTTAAAGTAGCATTATTTAGATGGTTGTCGAATATTACAGGATTATTGCCTCTTGTGAAAGAAATTTGATTGCACTTGGCAGGGTTAAGTTTGTCACACCAGCGAAATAAATTATCGAGATCACTTATTTGCAAAAGAGAGGCATCGTAAGAGTTGTCAACGATTCTAAACAGCTTCAAATACTTACTCAGAAATAAGTCTTACAGCCCTAAAGGGCATTTTTCTACATGACAATACTTTAATACGATATAAGGTTTTATGTTTGTACTTAACTTTCTATACATCTGGCAATCGTAAATATTTCGCTGACATGGTATCATGGTAACTCTGTGTGGTGGAGGGTAAATTGTGCCCTCTTATTATATGTAAACTTTCAGAAAGAATAGAGCAATGTAATTTTTCTAAATGAGTCATTTTATGAATTCATAAGTTTATATTTTATAGTTTATGCTAATAAAATTTAAAATATTTCAAGGGTTATCTTGCTGTAATACTGTAGGCCTACATCGAATTGTTTTGTATAAAAAAATGTAATGTGTAGGAATTACAAAGGTATTAAACAAAGCATGTACTAAAGAGATGGTTGTTATGTTTATGTATCTTGTGATATCTTGAAATATCAAACATTATCTTATAGTATGGCAGTCCACTACCAAGATTTTCCAGTTGCTTCAGCAAAGATAAGTCCAGCATTTCTCGTCAGTTCTGGGAGAGCTGAGAAGAAAAGTTCGAGGCGACGGAACTTTTTACCTGTCCTATAGGGTTCGAATCGAGCTTTGAACATGTAAAGAAAAACCGATCATCTCAATCTTCGCAGCGAGGCAGTTCCTTTTGTCTTCTTGTCGAGGGAAGTAAATATGATGGGGAAAAATTGAGAAGTGCCCGAAAGAAGACCGAAATAATGCCAATAATTTGATTTGAAAAAAAAAAAAGTTTTAATTCGATGTTAATTTGACAAATTCATTTTTATATTTGCAAAAATTGTAATTGGGAAGGTCATATGGAATAGTTGCTATGGTGTTGATTGTTATCCAGTATATATGCGACTCCATCGATTTCGCGCAGCTGCGCAGTATCGTTTTTCGAACTTTTGTCGTATAAAAGAGTGTCTTAGAATTTCATAATCTATATAGAGTTTCCCTGCGATAAAGCTCTCTGTTTTCATAGGGGTTTTTTGTAACGGGCTACCGTACTATTGTTGTAATTTTGCATACCTACATAAAATTATTGTATAAAAAGCAGGTAATGCAGGAATTGCAATAATTTATTTTGATGAAAATATGTATCCTTCTACACATACACGCGCTACTATGTTGCTTATATGGGATATGATATGGATATATAATGTGACTATGTTGGGAACAAACAAAGTATGTACTGAAGCTATATATACAATTTGATAAGTTTAGTAATCTTCAAAATTAATTATCGATTAAGCAATAAATGTAAGAAATAAACTTTGTTTACGCTTATAACAATTCATCTCATATTATCATTCATTAGATTATATATATTAGTTATCTATTTTCTCAACAAATTACCGACAAATATCAAGATACCACTGTAACTTTGGATTTTGATGAAGTTGATTTTTGTCCAAACCTGGCGACCGTAAAGAAATTTTCTTTATACTACATAGGTATGAAACATCATGGTTCAAGTTTAAAGTAAGTAAGGCCTGGATGTACCATCTTGTTGAACTTTGGTTCACTGCTGAACAGAGATCAAGTAATGAATTTAAGTTGTACCATTACGGTTCAAGCGTTCTGCAGTGGATCAAGAACAATTTAGTTGAACGGTCCTTTTGGTTGGTTCAAGGAAAGTTCAAGTAGTTCAGGCCCATACATAACCTAACTTAATCTAAATTAAATTGTCATTTTGCCGAGATTTCAAATATTCGAATGTTTGTATACTCATTTAACCTCTAGCATTTCTGACGTGCGACTTTTAAATGATGGAGGAACAAGCTGCAATAAATATGTTTGGTGAATTAACGGATGATGAGAAATTTATGGAGTTGGTGCATATTATGTTGTACCTATAGAAGACGCAGGCAACATTATAAGCATCGCGTCAATCATTTCACTAAATGGAATAATATAGAATTCCATGCGAGGCTCAGACTGTGGAAACCTGTTGTAAGATTCGTAATGGGAAAAATTGCAGCTGAATGCGTAGGGCCCCATTTCTCCAATTTTCAATTTTTCATCTGTATATTTTTGTTTTGCACGTTTTTTCATATTTTCGTATTTTCTTAGCGTATGAAGAGTTCTAAACTGTTATCCACTACTGCAGTTAAATTCCCTTGTTAGTGTTTCCCATGTAGCATATTTCCAGACTAGTCAGTATACATATCATTGCCTTTACATTCTAAATGTTTTTGTGTTTTTGAATGAGTAACATTAATAATTGTTCTTCAGATACCGAGAAATTTGTCGTTTTTTTCTGACAGTTCTTTCTCTGTCATCTTAAAAAAAACTTGAAACATTATAACGCAGGTGGATATAAACAAATAGTAAAGAACATAGACAAAGAAAATGTTTAATTTCTCTATTGTAAATAATAAGTATAAATAAAGTATGGTTAATAACGGTGGAATCTTCTTCTTCTGTTAGAGAATTATGTGCCATACTCTGATCCAGTAGTACCAACATGCGATGAGATCAAGTTCAACTGAACGAACGTTTAAAACTGATGGTACAACATAATTGCTCCTGAACTGAGTTCATCGTAGAACTGCCGTTCAGTTAAACTTAGCTTGAACGCGCTTTTGGTACAACCGGGCCTAAGGAAATTTCTTAACTTATGAAATATCCTTGCGCAAATCACCCCTAATTAGAACGTCATACCCTGGGAACAGATAAGCAGAGCCGCACTTTGAATTTATCTAACAATATTGCGAAGGACGGGTGTAATACGTCTACCAATGCGTAAGATATTCTATCTTGACGCAAAACAGAGTAAGATTTTCTAATTTCCAGAAACATCATTAATTTTCTGTCGATAACACGATTTTTAATTCTCTAGTATAATAGTTATTTTGTTTATTCTAATACACAAAAATTTGAAGTACTGTTCTGTACAGGACTATCTCGGCCTCGGCAGATAATAATACGGACTTTGATATTTTAATCGCCTGTTTTTGTAGTATTTTATTTACATTAAACAAAGAATAAGTTCTTTGGCATTAAATATGTGGAGACAACTATAACCTAGTAACGTATTTGGATTGGTTATAACCAAATGAAAATTCTTTTTTGACAATTATCTGTTTGGATTCAGAAAGTTCTGTTATCTGTGGTTTGGATCCTACATTGTCTGGATTTTACGTTGGAAAGTAGTCATCTGACACCTAACCTCAAATTTGCAGAGTAGTGAAGGACGATAAAAGACAAGTTCGAAATGTTAAAGCAATAAAAGTATATACACCTGGAATATATCGGTTGCCTACAGAGAAAATGCAAAGTTTTCATAAATTGAATCGTTTAGTGTCCTTAAACGATTTCAAATATATAAGGCGAGTAAATTTCTCGATGTGTAAAAACTGTGAAATTAACCGTACCTCTGTAACTTACAATCCTTTCAATAGTCTCCAATTAAAATGTACTGTTCCATATAAAAATGTAATTTCTCCCATGTTATGTTCAACATCAGCAGTATCTCCAGATTCATCAGAACTTGTAGATTCCAGTGTTTTTGAGAAAGTTTGTGAGGAAACGCTGGAGTCTTTAACAGAATTTTTTGAGGAACTTGTTGAAAGTAAAGAAGCCTTTGAAAGTGCTGATGTATCATATAGTGTAAGTATTACTTTGACACGATTAAACTATTTAATTATTTGTGTAATATTTTTATAGGGTGGCGTTCTAACAGTTAATTTAGGTAACAAATATGGTACGTATGTTATAAATAGACAATCACCGAACAGACAAATATGGTTAAGTTCTCCAGTGTCAGGTCCTAAAAGGTATGATTACGTGGTTAATGACAATTACTGGATTTATAAACATGATCAGGTGCCATTACATGGACTTTTGCAATATGAAATATCAAATATGTTAGGTGAAAAAGTAGATTTTTCAGCATGTCTATATTCTAAAGTTCAGACTAGTAAATAAATTTAAATTATGCTTTAATGTGATATTTTATTTCAGTTGCGGATCAAAATAGAGGTATAAAATAAAACTCATAATAGGTAGGCACCGATATACATTTATTTGACATAGTTTGTTATATAATTATTTGTATAGTACAATATATAAAGGTCTCTTCATTTGATGCCTTGGCAATGTAACATATGTAATGATTGATATCAATATGACAATCAGCGTATGAGGGGTCAACCGCCGGGAAAACTATGTACACTATATGGTCCTCCACTATTTAATTAATTTATATGATGTTTTTACGTTTACCTTACTTTTCCTTTTTTCTGGAACTATTTAAAAATCTTTACATCCTATACAGGGTGTCCCGTAATAACGTACAAATAAACTACCAATTCCTTATTGAAAATGAAGGTGAGTTCTTCATAAACAATTTTTCAAAATAAGCTTTTCTTGTCTAACTTGCACCTCAAGGGGGTGTGCAAGAAAACGGTTTTTAATTTCTATCTATTCTATCAAAACAACATAATCGGAAAAAGACGGAATTTGGTACAACTCGGTTATTAATGAAAAGGCATCTAAAGAAATTATTTTATCCATCTAGCGTGTATACAAAGGGGTGATATTAACTTACCCTTATAATTTTGTAAATATCTTTCTATTTGCACTAAGTAGACCGGTGTCAAATCATAATTTGACAGTATTATGTACCGAGATGATTATTTGGTGCTTATAAATTATTTTTGGGTAAAAATTAAAAACTGTTTTTTGCACGCTTCTTTTTAAGGGTACAGCTGGACAGGAATGGCTTGTTTTGAAACATTTTATATGATAAACCCACCTTCACTTTCGATAAGGAATTGGTAGTTAAATGTTTTGCACATTATTAAGGGACACTGTATATTCCAGAGCCATTAACCCTTCTTACACATAAGACCTATAGTTTGTTAATTGATAGTTTCATTTCATGTTAGATCCTTAAATGTACAATATGTTACATAATTTACAACTGTACAAATAAAAGTTTAAAATTATACATAATTAACTTTTCATTCCTTTTACACTTAATTATCTATGTCACATGATTGGTCATAATTTCTCACATTTTATTAGGTATTTTGTCACTTCTGCAAAAATATTTAGAAAATTATTGAGAGAAACCTCGGCGCCAATTTTTTTTTAACAGTTTTTGAACAGTTCTGATAATTTGAAAATATCTCACGTTTAAAAATATACCCGGGCGTTCATGAGATCAAGTACACCTCCACTTTTGCCTTTATTTTTCAAGATAACAATTTGAAACTAGAGTTCAGAATATTCGACACAAAAATACAGTTTTTGACATAACCGGAATAAAAAATTCAGTTACGGTTTAACCGGAGGTATTAGTAACTTTTTTATTTCAAATAGCATTCTACATATTTCTTTATCTTATCTGACAGCGGTTTGAAATACCTTTACAATGGCTTTTTCAAAGTCAAAATCGAATAAAAAATTACCTTCTGAAATACTATACTTGTAGTTAATTACTGACAAAAATGCTAATCCACATTGTGTCATCTCCAACTTCAAACTGTAGTTTCAGATCCATTTATGGATCGATTTTAAATTTGAAGATTGCATTGCAAAGCTAGTTTACAGCTCTACCAAAAGAATATAAAAATTGTACCAGGTGTCATTTAAAAACGGAGTTTTTGGTCGTTTGTTTTCTATAGAATACCATGTTAAGAAACGCCGTAAATTAATTGAATTGCCAAAACGGTCAATTGTTAGGTGAAAAATGCTTGAAAATACCTTTTGATTACCTAAGTACTCTGGGTATTTACTAGGCATTATAAATAAAACAAGATTTTCATGACTGCCGAGATGACCGCTATAAGCACGGTTCGAAAAAATCATGATTAAAACAAATAAGAAAAAATCAACGATTTTGATTAAAAAAATAAAGAAAAAAACGTGATTTTTTTGATTTTTTAAAATTGTGAATGTATGGTCTATTTTTACGTGCAAACAATAAAAAAATAGTATTTTCTTGTTTTGAGTTTTGACACTGTCTCGTATTGATTTATTTAATCAGACCTGTCTGAGAATTTAGTTCCCCACAATCAGTATCAATATTACTTACATATGTTAGGACTAAATCTATTTTCAACTTGTTACAATTGGAACGTGAAATTTTAAATAACAGAAACTTAATACCATTTACTTATGTTAATGTCATCAAAATTATTTTATATCATACAATACACTTGCGCCTGCGGGCACTTTTATTTTTTTTGGAAAAACCTTACAATAGTATTAAAGAATTTATGCGATTTCGACATTTCTTCGCATAAACTTTTTCAAGACAAAATTGACCCCCTCCTTTTTTATGATTGATCGATTGGAAATTAAATTTCCAATCCGATGATGTGGGGCACGATATATTCCGGTAGGTAATTGTTAAGTGAGATAGAAGCCGCCAAAGTAAGAGGTCCGAGGATTTCGCTTCTCCAGCGACAAGGGTCCGCTTCAAAAATGAGAGCTGACTGGCTCGTTGTTCTATCAGCGCGCAGGCTGACCATTATTTTAGAATAAACCAATAAATAAAGAAACTAGTAAATAAATATTAGATTTTAGAAAGCTCTTTCACCCTCGGTGTCGTGACCTCTCGGGCTACAACTGTTTGGTCCATTTGGCACACAGGTTTAATAATAATAATAATAATAATAATAAGTTCTCGGCACCTGCTGAGCCAAACATCGCTTTGAAAGAGGGGGAAAAACAGACCAAATACCGTGATTTCGTACGAGCTCCAAGTGCTGTACCCAGGCTACTCGGTCAAGATGGTCGTCCTCATAATCGGTGTACTCGGAGGTATGAAGCCTACGCTGCTCTCAGGTTGGCAGGCCAAATGCAGAAGGCAGTCATCTTGGGGTCCCCTCGCCTGCTTAGAGCACATTATTCTGGAATCTACAGTCACTAACCCTGCGGGATGTGGGGAGTGGCTGTGGATATATTGCTGGCGCTCTTTCCGTGTGATGTCGGAGGCCATGGAAGACTGTCCAGCGTCGGGAAACCGAAAAAAAAAAAAATGGGTCTAGAGGTTCCTGATATCATGTGCAGGACCTGCCGACAGGCGCCGGAATCGCTCATGCATTTACTTTCTGCATGCCCGGTGTATGCGATTGCGGCCTACATCCATCGCCATAACACTTCGTTACGGGTGTTGTACTGTCATCTACGGCACTCGTACGGAGTAGACCAGACACCAGTGCTGCCTTATGTCCCGGAGACATCGAGTCCGTTGTCGAGAACGAGAGGTGCCGAATTTATTGGAACTTCTCGTTCCCGACAGTCAGGCTGATTCAAGCCAACAAGCCTGATATAGTCCTCCTCGACCATCAAAACAAGGTGATGTTTGTGATCCAGTTCTCGGCACCTGCTGAGCCAAACATCACTTTGAAAGAGGAGGTAAAACGGACCATATACCGTGATCTCCGGTTCGAGTTCCAAGTGCTGCACCCAGTCTACTCGGTCAAGATGGTCGTCCTAATAATCGGTGTACTCGGAGGTATGAAGCCTACGCTGCTCTCAGAACTGAAAACAATACCAGCCTGTCCGAAATCAGCCGAATGGCTAGCAGGCCAAATGCAGAAGGCGGTTGTCTTGGGGTCCCTTCCTCTACTTTGGGCACACGATTCAGGAATTTACCGTCACTAACCCCACAGGTCGTGGGGAGTGGCTGTAGTTATCGCCGGCGCGGTTGCCTTGTGGTATCGGTCGGAAAGCATGGAAGCCCTCTCCGGCAACGGACAAACCGGAAATAATAATAATAATAATAATAAGAGTGGTGGAGAAAGAGGCGGAAAAGATTTTAAAATATCAATACTTCAATATAGAAATAGGCCGAATGTGGGGTGTTTCATCTACGGTAGTACCAATAGTAATCGGGGCCACTGGAACTGTCACAAACAAACTGGAGAAATATTTAAATAAGATACCAGGTTAAAATTATAAAACCAGTTTGCAGAAAAGTTTGCTTCTTGGAACAGCATATAAGTATTATACGTAGGGTACTAAATGCAAAGGGTTAGAGAAACACACAAATACGAAGCGGGATAGATTTAAGGAGCAGGGTATGCTCCCAATCTACCCTGGAGAAACCAGTTGTCAAAGGCAACTGTGATTAAAGATGCATAATAATAAAATAAACGTCTCTATTATTTTCTTTCAATTTACATTTTAACGCATTATCTACAATTTTATATTGAAAATAAATGGCGAAGTTCAACCCTTGTAGTATAAATTCCACTACAGGTTATTCTTCCACTTAATCTTTGGTTAAATTTTTAAATATCTTCGCAGATGTGACAAAACACAATAAAGAGTAAGAAATTATGAATATATGCCACAAATAAATAACTATAGACAATATTGGTCATATATATGATATATACATCTGGATTTTAATTAAAAAATTGTGTAGAAATATTATCTTTATCTTTTTTTAGGTGTACCTAATTATCTGATAATTAATTGATCTTTGAAGTACAAAAAATTGAAAAAAACAATTAATTTACAATCAACAGTGTATAATTTGGAGACATTATTGTCAACCGAGAATTACTTTATGTTTTATACGATATCATTCTTCAATGTATTTTTAATATAATACATTCATTGTACTCTATTTAATACTCGTGATTGTGACCCTGTTATCGCTGAATGACTCCGACCATTGGACATCAGCCTAAATGTTTTGGAAGGACTCCTTTTTGCCTATTGCCATCTGTGTGTTTCCCTGAACTGTCAATCATTCTATACTGTTCTCTTTCTGATTGATGTGGCCAAGAATTAAGAGGAATCACTTTTGGATATGTTTCTTGGAGGATCTAGTGATTAGTGTGCTGGGTTGTCCAGGAAATTCGAAAGCTGCATCACAACATTATTTGTCTGCTTCCCTAACGGTCCATATCTCAGAGATGTAAAGATAGAGAGAAAACTAGGGCGTTAGCAAGTCTGATCTTTGTGTGCTTAGTGAGTTGCAGATTTTAACATCTGTATTTGTGTTGTATCTATTGCCAGTATTGTACACAATGGCTCCAAGGTATACCATTGTGATTACTACCTCAAAGGCACTTATCCTTCAAATAAGTGGGTGGTTATCATTTCCTCGGTGTATAATCGTAATTTTCGTTTTGTTGTAATTTACACTTAAATCATATTGTTTGAACCAATCCAGCAGGAATTCAAAGACCTCCATCTTCGTGATCTACATGGCCTGGAACATGAAAATCCAAAGAAATCTCGGAGAGTGGTTTTTTCACGATTACAATAATTTGTTTCCATAAGTGAGGGAAGTAAGAATAATACCCATTATCCAACAATATTTTGTAGTAAACAAGTCTTAGATAACTTATCTATCCTCTAACAGCCACCTTTTCGATTTTTGAATACCTTCAGCAGAGCTCGAAGTCTCAACAATTGTGACTTGGGGATTTCTTGGAAATAAGTCGATTGTCATTTATTTTGTTTACAAAAAAAAAAAAAAATTCAAGCCCCAGCGTTAAACTAAGGATTTGATTCGAATCCCTTAAATACAGTTGAGATGTACCTATTTTGTTATCTTAAATTTACATCTTATAATAATTGTTTTATTCTGATATATACTTACAATATTTTCATTGGTTACTGAAGCGACCATCAGGATATGTATAGTATTTTACATACTTATTTATATATTGTGGAAAATAGTGTACCATTATATTTACAAGAAATGATACCCTCTTACATGCAAAGATTAACTACATAATTTTATAGTCATTTGTACACAAAAGGAACATTTTTTTCTAATGTTGCCAGAATGAAACCAGTGTTGCAAAATAATTATTAATAACAGAAAAATATACCTTTTTTTTCGTAAAATTTCCTCATGTTTTATTTTGTCATATACATTAAATCGATGTTCTTTATATTTACTGAGATATTATTAAAAAATGGCGTTGGGTACACAGATTACCCCATTATTTACGGATTTTTGGGACAAAACGGTTACTTTATTCTGGCAAACTTTTTTTATTTCATTACATGCCCTTCATAGTAGTGTGAAACAAAAAAAATGTTGAGCTAATTAATCCAGGTTTTGAAGAATTTTATTCTTTGGAAAATGTATTGCTTATTGATTGATTTGTTCAATGCTTGTATTTTTGCTGTTTATTTTTCAACTAACTTTGGTTCCTGCTGGTCCTGGGACCTTAAAACGTAAAGATTTGATGTTATCTCAATTTTCGATATTGGACCAATTTTAGTAACCTCCCACAATTTTGTGGGGACATTAATAATAAATAAAATGTGCCAAATATGGAAGGTCAGTGTGAATACCTTTATAAATTTCCACCGTAGTTGAATTTTTTCTTATAGTACGGCAGCCCGCTACCAAGATTTTCGAGTTACTTTAGCGAAGATACCTAATTCCAGCGTTTCTCATCAGTTCTGGGAGAGTTGAGTAGAAAAAAAGCCTGGCCATTTCGGTCCTCGCAGCGAGGCAATTTCTTCTGTTTTTTTTTTTTTGTCGAGGGAAGTAAATATTGTTATGAATTACACCCCCTTGGAACTGGAGATAATACGCCTATGCCTACTAATAGTGACTGGAAAAACTCTAGAAAGAGCCATGGACTTTTCTAGAGTGTGGTGGAAGAAGATTCTGGTTCAATCTAGAGGTAATTTCAGAGTATATAAGGCGCGATTACCGGCGCAGAGGGAGAAGTTTACTCAAGTGTAGTTTATTAAAGTGAAATTAGTAGTGAAAAAGTGAGGTTAAATGTAAAATTAAATAAATTGTAAATGTTATTTTGAAGTATTGTATTGTCAGTAAATTATTAAATAAGGTGTTAGTGTTTACCTCTTGTTGAAATTATTTAGAACCCACGGATTCATACAGGGTGTTTCCTAAAAGGTGGAAAATACGCAACAATATGATGAGGAAAAATTGAGAACAGCCCTTTTGACTGATACACCGAATTACAAAGACCGAAATAATGACAAATAGCCACCGGTCAAAATTCTAGTCACCGCGGCGAGGCAGTTCTGCTCATTATCGAGTAGTTTCGATGTCTCTTGACCACAAGAAAGTTCGAACGGAACTTTTTGCTAGTTCAGTTACGAGTCAGTTACATTCGCATGCTACTTAATTTTGAAGGCTGATCAAGTCATTGCAGCGAGGCAGTTTTCCACTTTAGGCTATTCCAAATTTCATTAAGAGGACGAAAAAAAATATGAACTAAACTTTTTCTCAGTTCACAAAGTAAGAGGTCTGAGGATTCAGCTCTTCGGGCGACACGGCCTCACCTCGAGAGGCACATCTCCCAAACCGAGTACTGCAGAGGTTGGGAAAAATTTTTGAAGAAAATTGAACTAGAAATCGAATGTCGTAAACCGCAGATTCGTAGCTACGACGGATTTCGAGATATGATGTCTCAAAGTTGACGGAAGGTAGAAATGTGATTTTTTTTTGTTCTTCCGAGGATCTCTTTTTTCAGGTTTTGCCACAGACTTTGACTTTTTTGCAAAATTTTGAATGTCAGTATTAAAAATTTTATCATATTTCGACACTCTTTCTTATTAATCGCCGTAAATTTTTCCAGACCCCCGTCCTTTCGCGCCAGCACGCCGAACGTATATGCGACTCCATTCGATTTTGCGCAGCTACGGCCAATGAAAAACGGCAGTTCGCTTTTTTTGTCGTTTTATTCACCCCACTCTATAAATAGAAACAAGTTTTAGCCTCGCTGCTTTGATAATTTTAGCCTCCAATTTCATACAACTTTGATTGATATTATTGGTACTTACGCCAATGAAAAATAGCAGTTCTCGATTAATTCATCTCCTGTTCATTTTTAACGAGAATTAATCGAGAACTGCCTCGCCGCGGTATAAAAATTACGACAATTTTTTTCACAGATGGAAAGTCGTTTGCCAGCCGCCAGTATCGTTATTCGAACTTTTGTCATATGAAAATTCATAATCTGTAGAGTTTCCCTGCGACAAAGCTCGCTGTTTTGATAGCGGTTTTTTGTAACGGGCTGCCGTACTATTAGGATGATCAATTTATAGTTTGTTGGCTGCTAAAATAAATTTTTAAATTCGAAATTTTCTGTGATGGCTAACATATTATCTAAATTGATACATTACTTAAAGCTATATTAAATTATTTTAAAAAGCAATGTATTGGCTATTACATTTCTTTTTGGTATTCTATGCTTATTTAATAGAGGTCTTGTATATCTAGATCTATTCAAAATATAATTGCCAACAGTCCCCATTTTTCATTTTTGCAATATCATGCACTAATACCAATATTTGCAAGAAAACGATATTTTGCGATTTAAATCGTTCAAAAGAATATGTCCTTGATTTGCATGAAATCCAAATCCACTAGTGTACGTATGTACTTCAGATTCCAGCAAAAAATTTCCCCCACCACACACTTAAAAAAAAAAAAATTTTACATTGATTCTCGCATTGATTCAATTCAAAATTTTCAAATTTTCTGATGAAATTGTTTATTAATGAAAATAGTTGATACCTAACTCTTATCATGCAAAAAACTAAAAGACAGTAAAGCTTAAGTGCACTTAATTTATACCCGTTTGAAAAGAATACAGTATGAGACTGCATACATATTTATATATATTTCAACAGAATATGTATGGTTCTATGATAACCTATTTTTAATTGGAATGTATCAAATTTACTCGTATCCTAAAAATTAACTAATTGGGTCAACCACAATTTTTTTCATATACAAGCAAATCATAACTGGTTTTGCAAAATCAAAAGAGAAAAAAGAAAAAGAAAATCATAACATTCATAAGGTTTTATTACCAGCAGCATTAGAAATGTTTTTATATTACATTAATAACTACACAAATTATTTACATTCTTGTCTCTAAGATAGTGTCTTTAGCAGCATCTTCATCTTCCTCGCGAGGCCAAGACAAACGTCTGGCCCGCGAGGTTTGGCACTATATCCACGTGCGACGCTGTCGCATTGCCTCTGTCTCATCGTCGTTGGTAAACTGTTGCTGCTTATGTCAAGAAACCGACTTCATTTCGAGATCGCTCCATTTTTTTGATTGTCCAGTTTCTTCCGGAAGGTTGGTGAAGCAGGTGTCTGTGGAAGAAGTTGGGCCTGGACGGGTTATGTTTGTGTGCGCATTAACCCTCGGAGTTCCTGAAAAATAATATATACCTTAATGATAATAATTTTAATAAGAATTATCAGTGATATCGCAATAGAGTTACACACCCTTTTTTAATAAAAAAAAAATATCTGACGCCTTTGATATTATCAAAACTAATACTGAATTTTTAAAATCTACAGTTAATGTAGAAATAGAAAGTATTACTTTCCTGTAAAATGTGTTTTCATCGTTTGTATTTGAGTAGTTTCTATAAATATCAAATAACTCTAATACTGCACTCGCATACTATTAGGTACTTGACGCGCATTTTGACAATCATGTTGGCATCATCTGGCATGAATCAGTTTTAATAATACCCAGATTGATAATATTCAACTATAGTATCAAACTGTAGGTTCCAGCCCCCTCAAGGTTGATGAGTCTCATCAAAAACTGCTTAGTTTTTTAGTTTCAGTAGGCTTGTTAAAGTGTCTTGAAATACAAGAATAAACCTATTCAAACCGTTTAGGCAATTTTTAAAAATTTAGTACTAGTTTTAATATCAGTTGTGTTAAATATTTTTGTTAAAAGGGAGACGTGTAACTCTGTTGCGACGCCGCTGGTTGTTGGCAATAAATTATATACCACGAGGACATTGCCGCTTAAAAGACATGACCATAACCTAAAAAATTAAATATCTCAAGCCTCTTTAAAAAAAGATTAATCTTAATTAGTCTTATCTCCATGAAAAACATAAAATGCATAGTAATCACTAACGCTCTGTAGTGTACGGGACACTTTCTCAAAGACCAAGTTCGAAGATGGCTAATGAGGATGTAAACTCTTTCAAAAATATTTTTTTTATGAGAGTTCAAGGGGCATAACGATATGCAGTGCCGCCTCTCGCTTGCAAGAGGGTCTCACATACCAGTCCTGAGCAGGCGAAATTTAGCGCATAGCCAGAAAATGACTAAAGTGACAATAAATAAGGAAAATAAGCTAGTAATGATCTCGGCTTTGTAAATGAACCGTTTAAAAAAATATTGGAGAATGCAATATTCTAAAAGATTTATTTTTATTAGCGAGTGCAGATCCATCTTGACTCTACTTGTACCTCGATACGAAAAGCGAAGTAACGACAGCCGTGGTTATATAATATTGTAAAAAATACGCTTCGTTAAAAAAGAGGTTCGGCAATGTTCCCAGCTTGGGAGTAGCTTTCGGCATCGTTGATTGATCTTAGTCACGGAAATTAACAAATAAACAATAGAGAAATAATTATGCAACAAGTGTGTAAAATGATACTTTTTCACGAATGGGAATTTTGTCGAATAACCGTAGGCTAAAGTGGCTTAGAGTATTTTACTTTTTTTGGCACTAGTACGTAAAGCATAATAAGTTAGCAAGGTAGTTGTTGTATTGCGCCTAGGGATACATTTGTTATGTAAAGAGGTTTTATTTTTTGGACCTGAAACGTAGGGGTGCCAATAAGGAAACGGACGAAACACTTGAAATTATTGTAGCTACGAAAGTATTAAGTCGACGGAAATAGTGAATATACTATTAGACGATTAGACAGATCAAATTACATAATGGAACCGGTCCGACTTGTCATCGCAGAGGCGGCGCGTAAATCGGGACCGTTTCTAACGGTCGAAACTCAGTTACGGCCGATCGCTGCCTAGCATACGGACGTCACACAGTGACAAATAAGATACCATTTTATTTATATCGACGAACTCTACCGTCTAGTACGACAAAATGGTACTTAGTGGCGCAGTGCTAAGGTGTTTGGATTGCGACCACGGAGTCCCGGGTTCGAATGCTGGCCAGGGTATGAATGTTTAGTGGCGCTCTTAATGTGTTACCGAGACGGTAGTAGTTGGCTAGACCGCTGTTGAGAGGCACAAATGTCAAGTCGCTGCGATCTTTCCTGAGTTCGAGTCTCAGCTGCGGTAAATGGCAATATCGCTGGGAATGGTTGTTGTGTCGACGTCTATGTGTACGCGTCCTGGTTGAGTGGTGGAATCTAGGACGTTAATATAAATAAGACAATTAAATAAAGAAAATTGAGTGCACGTTTAAAAAGTTATAGGCGATTTAGTGCACGAGAAACTGCGACAATTTGCGAAATATAGGCAAATAAGCGGCTAATACCTATAGAGGACGTGTACAAAACGAAAGACGATTTCAAGAGAATTCAAAAAGTCCAAAACTACCGAGCACTTTGAATGTAGTTACACATTCTGTGCCGAAGCAGACCGCTAATTCGAAGTGTTCTGAACTGATTTGAACATGATGTCAAAGAGAAATAAAAAAAATTAAATATGTGTAACATGTGCTCCCTCACTTTCTAGAAGAATATTTAATTTGGTTTCGTTGCTTGTGCTAGGGCAACTAGATCGAGCGAGGTCACCTACACTGCCATATTCATCATATCTAGTCACTACTTACAGTGGATCTATAAATTTGCTTTTCGGGATACTTGGCATTGAAAACATCACATGCTTCCTGATGAGTTCTCAGCCTATCACCATATCCGACCATCATCAAAAGTTCTACGCGTTCTCTTTCACTTAAACGTGGCATTGCATTCACTAGTTTTACACTGTCTCAGAAGTGTCACAAAACTGAGGTTCCACACGTGCCAGGAATAAAAAAGTTATCGATACTTTACACAAAAAGGCCTGTATGTCTCTGTTGTTAAGGTGATTGTTTTTTTATTATTTTCTTTGTTTTGTTTCTATGTTAAATGTTTTCATGCTAGTTAAAACAGAAAGTGTAGGCAACAAGATTTATCAGTCCATAAGAAAGTGGAACATTACTCGTGAATTTGCGAAAGGTAAGCTATTTTTACATAAAATGTAATTTTTCCAAAAGAATAGCTCAGGTAATATATTTTTTTTTTATATCACCAGAAAGCTAAAGGAATATACCACCAAAAACAGTAAACAAAAATGTCTGTTTCCATAAAAAAAACTCATGATGGCGTCATAACTCAAAAACTAATGATGTCATCAATTTTGATATAGTGACAAAATGTAGCATTTACAAAAGTAAAATCGACCTGTCCGAGGATTTTTTTGAAAAATGACACATACCAAAGATATGAATTTTGTACGTTTCTTTAGGTTCACACTGTATATACCAGTGAGAACATTTTACATAATTCAAATATCTCTCAGTTATCGAGAAAATGGTCCCGAGAGTTTTAAGTGGATAAATCGTAGATATTGTGGCATTTTTTTATACTTGTATGTAAATCATTTGTCAATAATTAGGCTTTGGAATCCCCGATTCCGAATGTATTTCTCTGATCAATTATCTATGATTATCTAGCTTTTTATTCATAGTATTAGTATACATATACCTCTAGCATAGTGTGTATAGTATGTGTACTGAAATTTACTAACAAAGATACACAATGACCCCGTACAGTGTTCATGCTACGACAAGCAACAGAAAATATGTTGACAAATAGTAGTCATACGAGTAGGTAGTAAGTTTCCAGCTTCCACTCACCTAGCTCCGATCTATATAAACTTTCTAATGTATATAAAGTATTACTCGAAGTTTAATAGTGTGTGCAAAATAAATTGATAAATGAAGTATCGTCTTTGAGAAGGTTATAGCAGATATTTCGTTAATTTATTTTGTGCAATCTTTTGGAAGCTAAACTTCTCCAGATTTCAAACATAACTCCATCAATTTCAAACCATAATTCAAAGGCGTTGGTAGGGTTATTCGCAAAGATGAAATGACGCCATAATAGATATAGGATTTATGATTCAATATACAAATTACTAAGAGAGTAGTTTATTAAAGCGATCTGCGTATACCCTTAATTTTGTATATCATAGATGTTCACATGTAAACTACCTACAAAATATAATATTCTGAATTGGACGGAGAATATTAAATTTATAAAAGTGTTAGTAATAATGAGTATAATTAAAAATACCATTTTTAAAATTATAATTAAAAAGTTCAAATATTGTTTTTGCGAATGTACTACTTCTTCTGGCTTTAATCAGTAAAGTTAAGTATACTCTAATAATATTCACATGATGTCAGATTGGTAAGCGAAACGTACGTCAACGATAGTGAGTGTTTGACCTCGGTTGAAAGCACTCCAGTGGCCGTGCGCCTAACAGGTAACCTCGACAAGTAGCGTGACGCTGTCAAGAGTTCGGGCCAGCGAAGGGAGAACAAATAGAACACTGCATACATCACAAAACGCCTGTCTACGTGAAATTCTATTCAGGATGATTAAAACCTCTGCCTAAGGAATCATTACTTCCACATCCAGATTTTCCATTTAAGTTACTTTAAAGGAAACATCTTGACTATACTTGCGCCCTAGTATGTGGAAATTATTGGTCATAGAATTTTAATAATATTTGGCGCAGATGTCATAGAAAAATTTGAGGTATTTGGTTTCTAGCCTATACGTCAAAAATGAAATTCCTGGGCTCTTATTAGCTTGCTCTACTTATTCTTCCCTATTTGCAACCGCCCACCCCCTACCCCTTCAACTGAATCATCTCAATTGAATGTCAATATAATACATGAGTGTTCTAACTTTCAAGTGAATTTTACTTTATCAACCCCTTTAATAATGGAGTGGAGGTGGTGGTGGTGGTGGGGGAGTTGAAAAATATTAGAAATAAATCTGAAGTCTAGTATATATCTAGTATATACACCAAATCCCAAGTTTCTGAACTCTTACCAGCTTGCTTTACTTGTTTTTCCCTATTTACCCCTATTTAATCCCCAACCCTTCAACGGAATCATCTCAAAATATAATCTAGTTTCTCAGGTCGTTATAATACATACGTGTACCAAGTTTCAAGTGAATATTTCAATTTTATTTTATCAACCCCTTTAATAATATATTGGGGGTGGCTGGGGGAGGTGGGTGGAAAATATTATAATTTTATCTGAGACCTTTGCTTCTAGTATATACACCAAGTCCCAAATTTCTGTATTCTTACCAGCTTGCTTTACTTTATGTAAACAATCCGGTTCCAGATCTAGTTATGATA
This sequence comes from Stenurella melanura, assembly GCA_963583905.1. Taxonomy (NCBI): domain Eukaryota; kingdom Metazoa; phylum Arthropoda; class Insecta; order Coleoptera; family Cerambycidae; genus Stenurella; species Stenurella melanura. Next base: position 134,902,050 of record OY757313.1, on the reverse strand, counting down.
CAAACGTGTACAAAATATCTTAAACCGTTTCAGAGAAAACGTGGGCATAAAAAAAAGTTACAAAGAAACAGACCGACAGACAAATTTTTTTTTCGCTTAAAAAATCTCGACATTTCATGACATTTTAAACCTATTTCAATAAAAATTTTTGAGAATTTACGATTGCTATACTTCCACTCTACTACGTGGACATGGAAGTAAAAATTGTGGGAAATAATTCATGAAAATTTAGCTTCGTATTCCTTTATTGTTTCTCCTATTGTGTGTACATAAAAAAGGTGATAAAAATAATATTGAGATACATACCCATAACGATTATCAACAATTTCTCCAAAGCTTTCGAAACTTTGCTGTATGAGGCAACATTTTCTTATGCAAAGGATCGCATTACTGAATACCAGCACGGTTTCTTCAAGGGAAAATCTACCTCAACCAATCTTTTTTGTATTATCCAATATATAACTGATGCTATCGACGCAAACTCACAAGTTGACGTAATTTACACAGACTTCACTAAAGCATTTGACTTGACCACAGTATTTTATATTCAAAATTTTAACAGTTTGGTTTCTCAAAAAATCTGCTATCATTCTTCAAATCATATCTTGAAAACAGACACCACCACATTGACCATTGACCACACTGTGGTCAGCGGTCTCTAGACTTTGTATCCACTTCAGGCGTACCCCAGGGTTCAATGTTAGGCCTTTCATTTTTCAATATTTTCATTAATGACATCACAGTAGAACTGGGTTTCAATTGTCTCTTATACGCAGACGATATAAAATTGTACAATAAAGTAAATTATGTTATTGATTATGTCGTTCTACAAACGGCTCTTGATAAAGTAAATTAATGGTGTAATTTGAACAAACTACAGTTGAACGCAAGGAAGTGCAATGTTCTAACTTTTACCAATAAACATTAGCTGGTCGAGTAACTATTGTTTAGAAGATTCAGTGCTTACACGTTCATCAACCTTCCGCGATCTCGGTGTAACATTTGATAGTAAACTAAACTTTAATTGTCATATAAACACCATAACCAATGAAAGTTTTAGAACACTGGGATTTATAACACGATGTTCTCATGATTTTAACGACAGTAACATGCTGAAACTACTATATCAGTCTTTGTTCCATCAAAATTAGAATACTCGTCAATTATTATTTGGTCTCCTCATTACAACATACATATACAAAATATAGAGAGAATTCAGAGACGTTCCTTAAAGACTTTAAGTTACAAGGAGGACTTATCCTGCTATAGGTTTTCCCCAGACTGCACTTTTAAGCAGATTTTCGCTTTCTCGTTTGGAGACTCACCGAACTATTTCACAACAAATATTTCGTTTTAAAGTAATACATAATATAACAGATTGTAGTGCTATCTTAAGTTTACTAAATTTTCGAACACCTAGACCAGGTTCCAGACAAAATTCTTCATTCTATCTACTGAACTAACGTACAGAAATTTTCACCATTGTACAAAATATGTGAGAACTATAATAGTCTTCAAGACCAGTTTGATATATTCCACTGCAATGTAGCTGAGATAAAGAGATTAACTATAAATTAAAACACGTTACCACATTTCTATTTATATTTTTTAAATATTTTTTAATATATCTGTATGTACTTATCATCTCCTGCCCTGTTGGGCAGTGTATTGTTAAATAAATAAATAAATAAATAAATTAATTAATTAAATAAATAAATAAATAAATAAATAAATAAACAAATGAATAAACAAATAAATAAATATATACCTCCTTTTCGTGGTTTACCTGTGTAATGTTATACCAAGAAATGTCCTGACAGATCCCTGGACGAGAGGAGAGTGTCCTTGTGAATTATGATCCTGTGTATATTAGGTTGTTGTGAACGAATAAATAAAACAATAAATATGTAATATGTAACTGGCTAATGGAGAAAACCAATGAACTGCTAGCAAAACAGGAGAACCACAAAACCGACAGAAAACGTCAACATTACTAGAGGGAAGAACAGTAATCAGAAGAATAGAATCATACGCAATGGGAGAAATCGGCACAACAAAAAACGGAATACAATAAAGAAATATCAAGGATATACAAACTGCCAGACTCAGAAACAGAAGAAACAGAAAACTCAGAAGTAGAATAGGAGAGAAGATGATCACAGACAGAAACTAAGAAGAAGCACGAAAACCTAAAAGGAGAATCTCACAAACGCCTACACTTTCCATCCGATGAAGACAGAAGGAAAACAAGAAGAAACATCTCACAAACACCTACGCGCTCCATCCTATACTCCTACCCCATGCGTTATGCGGCTCTCGCTGCTGACAACAAGTATGTCCAATGTCCAATCCAGCGTATGCAGCCGGTCCGGCGGTATATAAAAGCACCGGGGGTTTGTTCAGGCACACGGTGGGATGATCGGTGGGCGATCGGGCTTCGTGGTGGAATAAATGTCCATGCACCGGAATCGGCAGCAATGCCCGCCCACCTTACGCTGGCAAGTCAATCAATCAATCAATCATGCTTGTACGGTAATTGCCGACCTTCTCCTCGCCATCGAAACAGAACGGGTCTCCGATTGCCATATTTATTCAGTTCTTACGTTTGAAAAATTTACTTGCGGCGACTATTTTTAAGTGGATTCCCGAGTTCAAATTCCGCCCGGAGATACTTCTTTTTTTCGTTTTCAATTTCTCGGCAGTTATTCTTGATTATAAAATTGCTATTTGCTCCGTTCTATTGCATTTCTCGGAGAAGTTTTGCATTTTCCACCGCGGAAAATTAATCTGCACTATATCGATTGAAAATCACATTCTACCTCCGCTATAGGGTGGCTAAATCTTTGGTAGACGTTGCAAAAATAGCAATACGTAGTCAAACCACAACAATTATATTCCTCACTAGTATTAATGAATAGACAGTATTTTTATAGATTACCTACGGTCAAAAATAAATTAAATGTATTGAGAATAATTTGTGGTTTTACTCGGCATAGGTTCGACCAAATCATCGGCTAAAGTCATAAAAAAGCTATCCAGGCCACCGGAAAATATGTCCCAAAACAACGGTGTACCACACACACCGATATTTCACTAAAGGATGAAAATCAATGGTGCTTCTCACGGCCTAGCTATACTAAAAGTATGCGAAGTACACGTGCTTCTCATCTCAGTCAACGTGTTAATAATGGGTGCAAGTAAAAAAAACGTACTTTCGATTCATTCAAAATAAGATTGCATTATCTCTAACATTTCTATCCACAACGTCTCTATACCATCTGAAATTTTTATACATGCTTTTTACTATCGAAAATTGAATAAAAAGAAAGATATTTAAATTATGTAGAAGATATGCTTTTTAATGTTTCTATAAGTTTTAAAATACAATGTACTGTTGACAAAGGCCCAAAAAGCCGAAACACGGGTAGATGTTAAATAAAATTTACGGAAACATTAAAAAGCACATTTTCTACATAAATTAAACATTACAAGATGTTTCAGAAGAAACCAGCTGCAGATTCAACCCAGTATAGTAAAAAGAAGGAATTGAAATGATGGGCACTAATTTTTTTATACAATCGGGAAATAAGTTCAGAACGTTACAAATCGTTTTATTAAACTTTCTTATGCCCTGTGATTTCAGCAACATTTACCAATAATTTAGCCACCCTATAGCGGAGGTAGAATGTGATTATTAATCGAAATAGTGCAGATTAATATTCCGCGCCGGAAAATGCAAAACTTCTCCGAGAAATGCAATAGAACGGAGCGAATAGTAATTATAGAATCAAAAATATCTGCCGAAAAATTGAAAAGGAAAAAAAGAAGTATCCCCGGGCGGGATTTGAACTAGAGAATCCACTTAAAAATAGTCGCAGGTTAACACAACCGCAAGTCAATTTTTCAAACGTAAGAACTAAATAAATGTGGCAATCGGAGACCTGTTCTGTTTCGATGGCGAGGAGAAGGTCGGCAATTACCGTACAACGTGAATCGCGAGGTGAAAATCGAAAATTGTGGCCGGCAGGAGCGAAGGCGTATCGTCATTTTTTGACAGTTCGTGACAATTCGAAAAACGAAATTTTCGTCCATCCGCTTTTTTGCAACATGTTTAATTTTTTACTTATTTATGCACCACTAAGAGTTTGGTAGAACCGCACCTTCATTATAGATACTATCTAGACTCTCTTTGGAAAAAAATCTAGCTTTACAGAAATGATTTCACGAAAACTATCGCTGCCTTCCGGGGTAATAAGGTTAAGGCAGCGGTTTTTTTAACTCCATGACTATGTTTGACTAATATAATTTTTTTGCATGATTCTTATCTACATTAGTGAATTAGACTAACGATCAAATCCTTTGTAATGGAGACGGCGCCGGCGTGTTAAGGAAACACAAAGGTTATGAATTTAGCCTATATGCAAAAATAATAAAAAAAGTGAGAACATTTTCACAACCAATTCTGGATTTGATTTTTCGGCATGAATGTTGAAAAAAGTACCTAAAAGAACTAACTATCTATCCTAAAACTTACATTCGAGATTTTAATCGAATTTCGTCACTGCATTTGTTGCAATTAATGGCGTGGATGGCTCAAGCAATGCGTATTAATCTACCAAAATAAACTAAACTTTCTAATGAAAATTTATATCATACTTACAAAAGTCCTAGTCTTATCTTGAGCAGCTTTATTAAGACGAAAAATAATTACTACTACGACTATTCAAAATACAAGATAATATGAGGACAATTAATACATAAAGATCGCTAGTCAAAATTGTGGTTTGCTACTCTAATTTAATATTGAGAAAAGTAATCTAATCTATCGAAAATCAAATATTGAAATTGAACAAATATCGATTGATGATATACAGGGTGTAATTAGTTTCATGTCATTAAAAAAAACTGGTGGTAGGGAACGACAAGACAAACAAAAAAACCTTATATAACATGGGGTCTAAGGCTCATAGTTTTGGAGAAAAAAATTAACAAAAATTTCGCAAATTTTCAATACAAATATTTGAAAACTGCTGGAATATTGAGGTAGGTTTAAATCTAGATCTGATCTGAAGAAGACTATACTCTAACTCTCCCTTGTGCAATATTTTAGTTACTGTCATGTCGGTGTTTCATTATGTACACACGTCGTTGTTTTTGTTATTTTTGAATTTCGCGCCATTGTGCATTTATAGTTAAGATTTATTTTATTCACTTACCGTTCAAGTTGTCAAATTCTTGATAACGTACAGGCACAACTTACTTGTTCGTTCTTTTTGTATTCATTTTTGGCTTTTGTACCAAGTTTTTATTTTATTTTTCTTTATTGACAACGTTAGTTGATAGTTTAGTGTTTAGTGTTGAACGAAGTGCGTATGTACTTAATTCGACGTACCGAACTGTGTATTGATACAGATGCAGAGATTTTGAATCATTTAGGTAGGTAGTAAGCTTTTAACCCAGGACACTCATTTATGTTACAAATATTAATAAACCACATTTATTTTCTAAATTATAAACAATCCAATATTTCGTTCCAAATTAAAAAACACACATGTAAAGAAATGCTCTGTTTAAACCTCTATGGCCATTATTTGCTTGCAATTGTGCACGAAGAGAGAACGAAATATTTACCTCTTTATACTTGCCTCAGTTTAGTTGAGGCGGTACACCAAAGGCGGTCGATGATCCTTTGACACCGCGTGTGCCGGCCAGCACTTTTTTATGACAATTTAAAAGTTGTATAATTGGGAAGTACAAGTCCATCGACCAAGAAAAGCAGTGGTTCTCAATAATTGTCTACCATAATATTAAATATGTTAACCTACATCAGTGTTTTTCAAAGTGCCCCTAGAGGAAAAAGTCATAAAGGTTTTTTGTTTCTCTAGTCGGTCCCCATTACCAGTTTTTTTTAATGACATGAAACTGATTACACCCTGTATGTAATATGTACGTCCAGTATGACAAACTTTGGCAGATAAAATTGACGCATCACTTTGTTTCAGGAATTATCAGCCTTTAAAGCTTTGTTATTAAAAATTGTGAACTGTTTTAAATTGTTAGTTTTAATGATGCCATACTACTACTTAATCATTTAGATTGTCTAATATCACCAAAATAGCGCACCACCCAGGAAGAAAAGTAACTGATTGATAAAATAAACATTTCTCAAAGGACTGGTTATGGAGGTCCAATAATCTAGCCACCACGATTCCCATATTTAATACCGTTGGATGATTATTTAGGAGACACATAAAACTGGTGTACCATGTAGAAATTATTACCCTTCAGCAGTTACTGCAAAGGACTCATGTTACTGCTAAGATAATCGATTTTGCGGATTTTTTCATTTTTCTGCTGTGCTCTTTTCTAACAAGAATGAATCAATACGCAGAATTTCGTAGCTTTAAGTCTGATCAATTTCTGGAATGCTCCTAAAACTTCAATACTGGGGCTTCTATTTCTAATCCTATTTATTAATGATATAGTCACTTGTGTTGAAGCCATATGTGCTGGTGATCTGAAGTTCTCGCCCTTGTACTTCATATATAAAATTTACAATATTTGCATACTATTGAGAACAAGATTGACATATTTCATTTAAATATTCCAAATATTAAGTGTACCTTTTCCTAATCTTTTCTCCTTATTCGGAACTTCTTGACAGACACTGTGATTCATGTAATGTTCTAATTGGCCTCCCTTTGTTGTACAGCATGTCGGACAGCCGCACGTCATCTATCGCGGCTTCATCGAAGCTCTTTCCTATTAGATCTTCTGTGACATTAGTCCGCCATTTTGACAATCGTTCTCTTCGTCCCTTGTTGCTTGGTTCCCTGGACTATCACTCGTTCAACACTGTCCAATATCTTTATTTATTAAACTGTGTTAACTCTTTAAAGGCTCGTAACTTCATAACCGCATACATTTTTTTTCTTTTCATGTGACAAAGTTTGTCAAATAGCTTATATATTACTCTGCATTGTTCCTAGCGCTGAAATAATAATTTTCAAACTTCATATGCATAATATTTGTTTATATTTGTATATTAAAAACATATTCCATGAGACGACCGCTCAAAATGCTACCTGATAAGATGTCAGGACGAAACTGAATCAAGTCAATAATATAGTAGTAAAAGAGCCATGTGCCAGTATCCTTTTTTTTAATGCCATTGCCAAAAGTGTAAAAAATAGACTTCCAGTGGCAAATTTTTTTCTTCACTTGTGCGAAATGATGTCAGAATCGTACTTGTATAGGAAGATAGGGAAGGGTCAGTACTTAAAGAAATACTTGATGTGCCACCCCTCCGTGAACCCTTGGCGGACCGACATGAAGGGGTAACTCTTCGGAGATTGAATTACGTCATTCAATGTAGAAAAAAATTGTACACTAATTAAAAATTCAAACAATTCTCTATCCATCTACACTGGTATGTTATTGCTTAATCGACGCAATTATATTTGATGTATTTATGTTATGTTTATGTCTATATAACAGACTATTGTAAACGATTAGGTATCTTATTTCCAAGGCATCATTATCCTATAATGAAATCCGGATAAACTTCTAAATGGTTAATGCTATATTTCGTGGTTTTCTAGTTATTAATGTACCAATATCGGCTATCTCTCCCAACTTGGATGCTTGCAATAGTGAAATTATGGCAATGTGACGAAATTCAATTTTCCGTTGACCTTTGTCGGCTCGAATTTTCGATTTCGCACGTGCAATTCACGATGCCGTGAAAATGCCAATTTGTGTCTTTCGAAATCGACTTCGCGCAGCCCTCCCGTCGATGTATTTATTTAAGTGTTTAAAGATTTCATGTTTTGTCTTCTCCGACAAGATTATTTAATTGAATTTCTAAATTCATTTCAGCACATTAGTCCAATAATTATAAAGATTCCATAACAAAAAATATTGTATGAGATTTTCCTTCAGTAACTGTTAGTGGAGGGATTATACATCACAAAACCTCAAAAATCAGTTCTCGGGATGCCGCGCAACCCACCAAAAAATCACCCCTTCTGTGAAAGAGCTTTATTTTATTGATAACTCTGGACTAATTTCCTAAAAAAAGTCCTCTTGTAATTTTCATGATTTTCGAGAAAATCGATATTGAAAAAAATTGCAACATTTGTATTTTTAAGGCGTACGAATTTTCGTTTTTCGGGGCAATTGAAGAAATGGAATTGCTCGAAAACCAAACAAGCTAGGAAGAAAAGTCAAAATGGGTTTTAAAGGGGATATAAAATACTCTCCTGTTTTCATTTTTGATGGCTACTGATATCTATTAGTATATAAAAATAACAATATAATTAGATCTTGATTTTTTGAGCTTTTAACTATTGACAGGCCCATAAAAAATAACTGACTCTAATATAAGTTATATATGCATTATCGTTCAGTTCAAGGTAGTACTTCAATGCAGAAAAAGTTAGGAATAAAAATATTCACATTTACAAATTTACCAGCATGTTGAAGTTAACCAAATTCTGGCCAATTTTTTATTGTTTCTTAATTTTTTTTTGAGTTTATGTATCATGTAACTATTGTTTCTAACCATTTAATAGTTAAAAAATTGCATAAAAAATATCAAAAAATTGAATATGCAGCATTTATTGATTTTTTTTCTGGCTAACTTCAACATGCTGGTAAATTTGTAAATGTGAATATTTGTATTCCTAACTTTTTCTGCATTGAAGTACTGCCTTGAACTAAAAGATAATACATACAAAATAACTGACTTTAATATAAGTTATAAAACTTATATTAAAGTCAGTTATTTTTTATGGGCCTGTGAATAGTTAGATGTACAAAAAATCAAGAGATAACTGTATTATACTGTTATTTTTATATACTAATAAATATCAATAGCCATCAAAAATGGCAACACAAGAGAGTATTTTATATCCCATTTAAAACCCATTTTGATTTATCTTCCTAGCTTCTTTGGTTTTCGAGAAATTCCATTTTTTCTATTGCCCCGCGCGCAAAAAATTTCAAATAAATGAAAATTCACGCGCATTAAAAATACAAATTTTGCAATTTTTGTTAATATCTCGAAAACCATGGCATATACAAGAAAATTAGAGGACTTTTTTTTTAGTAAAAAAAAGATCCTCCTTGGCGCTCTACGCAGACGACACGGCCATCATCGAAAGATCATGGAGTGCAAGACGCCACCCGCAACCTCCAGGAAGCAGCATCCCTTCTGGAAGAGTGGTGCCACAAGTAGAAAGTCAAAGTCAACACGGAGAAGAGCAAGGCCATACTCTTCAAGAGAGTCAGAAAGTAAACTCCCACAGGACACATTTCCATGAACAGCGACAACATCTAATGGCACGATTCCTCAAGTACCTTGGCGTTATCATTGATAGAAGCCTGACATGGAGACAGAACACGGAAGCGATTATACAGAAGGCGAGGACGAGAAGGACTCTACTCTATCCAATGAGGAACAAGCTCACGCTCATCAGGATCCCTTATCGCACCAATTCTGACCTACGCCTCCGTTACCTGGGGATACCAAGCAACGACCTACTTGAAGAGGATACAAGCCGTGGAGAACGTCGCACTCAGGTGCGCCGTGGATGCACCATGGTTTGTCAGCAATGCCGACATTTTCAGAGACCTGGAATACAGCCCGGTAATTGAAGTCATCCAGGACAGAGCGAAGAAACTATGCGCCCGTGCAGCAGAGCATGGGAATCCGCTAGTCAGACAGACAACTGACTACGACCCCAATGATGCTCCTAGGCACAAGAGGCCGAAGCTCCAGACCCTGATGCCAATTGGCACCCTGGGCTTCCGATTAGTTAAACACCTCCACACCCTTCCAAACACCGAGAAGGTCCGGCAACAGCCGTTCCCTCTCAAGACAAACGAAAGACGCTCCCGGGAGCCGACATGGCACGGAAGAAAGAAAACTACGACAGAAGAGCGCCAGAAGAAGCGACCCAGCTGGCAAGGTCCAACAGCCAGGACCAGGGGAGGTCTGCTAAACTCGTCTACACCGTCTGCATTTGCAGGGGGAATAGTCGTAAAAACCGGGTCCACCCCTTACGAAGCCGGTCCAGGTCTACAGCGATGGTTGGGGCAAAGAGCTCAAGCTCAACCCTTAATCATCTGAGACCGTCATCAAAGTCAAGAATATTGGCGCTAAACCTATTAATGATCCTAAGCTCACAAGCAACTATGCAAAAACAGGCGAAATAACTACTTTTTGCGGGCACTTTTACTTCCACATCCACGTAGTGGATTGGAAGTATAGTATAGTAACCGTAAAAATTTCTTTTGTACTTTAAAGTTGCATCGCGTTTACTTCTACGCAGCTAACATTTGAAAGCTAAAAGTAAAGATATTTTATTAATCGTGTTTATGTTGGATCTCTTATAAAAATTCGGTGCGCCATTCATACTCGCGACCATCTTAGGGATGGCAGATTAATGTTGGATAGGGAATTATTTGCACTTTTAAATAGTGTAAAAAAATTCTGACATCTTATGACGACGGTCAATCACCGAAACGCTACCCCGTTATGTCGGCTGCAAGGAGTTCACAACGGGGTAGAGGGTGGTACAGCAAATGTTTCTTTAACAACTAACCCCTTACTGTCTTCCTGTATAAGTATGATTCTGACATCCTTTCATGTAGGTGAAGACAAAAATTTACAACCGGAAGCCGCCTATTTTTTGCACTTTCGACTATAAGTATTTAAAGAAATACTGGCCTACGATTCTTGCACTACTATATTATAAACTTGATCATATTTTATCCTGCCGTCTTATCAGGTACCCTAGCATTTCGAGCGGTCGCTGCTTGCATGTAGTGTGTAGTTTTATTTGTACTTATTCAACCAACATCCAGTTTTATAAAATCCCGACAAGTAAAAAGCGCGTAAATCTGATTTCCCCAACGTAGCAGAAAATGGAATGTAAGATTTGTCATATTTTAAGTAAATCTTGAGTTGTACCAGTCGAAAGAATAATAGAAACTTTATGTTGTGAAATCTCCAGGGCTTCTCTAAAAAAGTTCCAGTCGAATTATTCGAGCTATTTATCAATGTCGCTTTTAATAATATCCCTAAGTTAGGTGCCTTGTACCCCTTTATTTATCTTACAAGATTAAGTAGTAGACCTTGGGATTACGACCAATTAAAGGTGCTAATACAAATTGTGTTCCCTTGAACAAAGTTTTGTCTGGATCCACTTCTCATTTATTACAATTTATGTGAATAACCATATATTTATTTTAAAGTAATACATCATGCTTTCATTTTTTTAAGCAAAAGCAGCAATTAGTTGATAACTAATAAAAAGAGTTGGTAACTAATAAAAATAAAGTTAAGTGCTTGGCACAAGTTGAGGATTAGCTGGGCTGGTAAAATAACAAATCTGGAAGTTCTCAAAAGCTTAGGAATAGAAAGGGAAGTCGCCTACACAATCAGAATTAGAATGCTAGAGCGCTTTGGACATGTGATGAGAGACCAAAGAGCATACAATGATTTGCATCTAGTCATACAGGGAATGATTGCGGATAAGAAGACCAGGCGGGAAGACAAAAAAATTTATGGCAGCGATTCAGATAGAAACATTTGGAAAACAATTGCACCGCCTTTAAAATAACGGTTACTAAAAATTATGAACTAAAATTTCACAGTCCGGTGATTTGAACCTTAGTACATAATATCGATATTTTAGTCGAGAAAATTTAGCACAAAAATAGGCCAAACTATCGAAAATCTGTGCAGTAAGACGGATCAAAATGCAGTTTTTTTGCATTCGATTCCTTGGTGCATTTATTCAATTTGTTACCTATTTTATACAAATGGGAGATTGCACTTGTGCATCGAAAACATGCATTTTCTCGCGTACAGTTTTTGAGGTAATTTAAAAAATATATATTATTCGGTAATTCATGGCGGAAATTAGCCCAATTTGGTTACTCGGGGGTCTTTGGGGTCGCTGATCATGAATGTAATGTTCAAGAAGTTCCTCGATGTACCTGAAGCTTCAAAAATGTTCCTAGATTGGTATGAGGACAAGGGCGTTCTTGCTGTCTAGGTCATCTCCTTCAAATAAATAATATATAGTCTAATAATTATAAAGATTTTCATAATAAAAAATGTTATCAGAGATTTTCCTTCAGTAACTGTTAGTGGAGGGATCATACATCACAAACCACAAAAATCAGTTCTGGGGGTGCCGCGCAATCCTTCCCCCCAAAACCACCCCTTCGGTGAAGAAAGCCTTATTTTACTGATAACTCGTTAACCGTTGAAGATATAAAAAAAACGCTGGAATGAATGATTTTCTGCAAAAAAGTCCTCTTGTAGTTTTCTTGTATATGCCATGATTTTCGAGAAAATCGATATTGAAGAAAATTGCAAAAATTTGTATTTTCAATGCGTACGAATTTTCGTTTATTTGAAATTATTTTCGCGCGCCCTATAGAAACAGTAGAATTGCTCGAAAACCAAACAAGCTAGGAAGAATAATCAAAAAGGGTTTTAAAGAGGGAATATAAAATACTCTCTTGTGTTTCCATTTTTTATGGCTATTGATATTTATTAGTATATACAAATAACAATATAATATAGTTACTTCTTGATTTTTTGCGCTTTTAACTATTCACAGGCCCATAAAAAATAACTTACTTTAATATAATTTATAAATGTATTATCTTTTAGCTCAAGGTAGTACTTCAATGCAGAAAAAGTTAGGAATAATAATATTCACATTTACAAATTTACCAGCATGTTGAAGTTAGCCAAATTTTGGCCAATTTTTTATTGTTTTCTAAAAATTAAAAAAAGACCCACACATCTTGAAAATTTAGCTCAAAAATTTTTTTTGAGTTTATATATCATATAACTATTGTTTCTAATCATTTAATAGTTAAGAAATTGCATAAAAAAAATATCGTCAAAAAATGGAATATGCAGCCTTTTTAATTTTTTTTTTGGCTAAATTAAACATGCTGGTAAATTTGTAAATGTGAATATCTTTATGCCTAACTTTTTCTGCATTGAAGCACTACCTTGAGCTAAAAGATAATGCATCTATAACTTATATTAAAGTCAGTTATTCTTTATGGGCCTGTGAATAGTTAGATGCACAAGAAATCAAGAGATACTATAATATATTATTATTTTTATATACTAATAAATATCAACATCCATCAAAAATGGTAACACGAGAATATTTTATCTTCCCTTTAAAACCCATTTCCATTTTTCTTCCTAGCTTGTTCGGTTTTCGTACATAAAAAGTTTCAAATAAACGAAAATTCGCACGCATTAAAAATACAAATTTTGCAATTTTTGCCAATATGAATTTTCTCGAAAAACATAGCATATACAAGAAAATTACAAAATGACTCTTTTTTAGGCAATTAGTCAAGCTTTCTTTTTTATGATGAACATTTTTTTTATATCTTCAACGATTAACGAGTTATCAGTAAAATAAGGCTTTTCTCACCGAAGGGGTGGTTTTTTGGGGGGGGGGGAGGGTTGCGCGACACCCCCAGAACTGATTTTTGTGGTTTTGTGATGTCTAATCGTCCCACTAACAGTTACTGAAGGAAAATCTCAGATAACATTTTTTGCGAGTTTGTGGTGTATTTTTTACTTTATCGACTTGTATGTATGAAATTATATATAATAATAAAATCATAGTTTTCATAAAAATTAAATTTTTATTAATTTTATCTAACTATTTAAATACATACTATAATCATGTTGGAAATCAATGATAAGAATAAATAATAGAAATAAAATAGATTAAAAAATTCATTATAATAAAGTTACATAGATGAAGTAGACAGCAAGAACGCCCTTGTCCTCATATCAATCGAGGAACATTTTTGAAGCGATATTCATGATCAGCCACCAGAGAAACCCCCGAGTAATGACTTTGGTTGAATTTCACATTGAGTCGAGAGAAAGACCACGAGGATGAGCTTGACTGGACACGGCTCTTTCAGGAAACACCTGCACACCATGGGGGTGGTGGACCACCCGACTGCAGGTTTTGCGAGGACGAGGAGGAAACTTCCATCCACGTCCTGACTTCCTGCCCTAGGTTGATGAACCCGAGGCACAAACACCTCGGCATTGGCTTTCCCGTGCTGGAGGAAATAAGAAATTCCCCCATAGGGAGGATTTTAGCCTTTGGGCTAGAATCCGGCCTGAATGGGGGTTTTCAATAAATTTAGTTAGCGGTTGCACAATGGGCCACAAGGCCTAAGTGCGGCGATCTTTCGTCCCCCCACTAGAAGAAGAAGAAGGTAGGTCGGTACTTTATTTGGTTTACTATAAATATCATTATTCAAAAAAAGTCATAGTTGCGTCGTGGACCGCTGGTGTCTATATTCACAGATAGAAACTTAGTTTATATAATATAGGGTAAATATTTGATTTTATGTATTATGTTACTTCTAGTAAGTATGAGAGTTGCTCACTTCAGCATTTCAGCTCCATTCTCCAAGAGATACGTTCAACAAGCTTCCTATTGTCTCGAATTCTCTCATTTTATTTTTTGGGCGCATCAACCGGAGAGACGACAAAATAGAAGGTCCAGGGAAAACTAAATTGTAAAAGACGAAGAGGAAGACCACTAAAACGTTGGACTGATACCCCCAAAGAGATAATAGAAAAGAGCTTTGGTGAGGCCATGCGCCTAGCAGGCAGCTGCCATCCTGTCTGATTCACTATAAATTCAATACAAGTTATATTGTTAATGTTATATTGATAAAAGGGCATTACATTACACCTTGTCTAAAAACAAGAAAAGTTCTAATATTTAAACACGAAGAACCACATTAGATAAATATAATAGTCCAAGCAGGCTGTAAAACCTGTAGGATGTTTAGGGCATCATTGGAATATTAAAAAATTGTATTCTACCCTATTTGACGTCTGAAAATGAAAACTTTGTGTAAGTAAATAAATAAATATCAGCTTCAATGACAACCACTTTCTAAAAGTCAAGGGTGCTCACCCTACCGACGTCCTTTATCCATACTAGCCATTCCTTCTTTGGGAAGACTTAAACATTTTGGCATATTTCCAGCCTTGTCAAGATGGGTATGTTGTCAATGGCAATAGCTCTTGGACTATATTGCAGTGGCGTCGAGTGAAATAAAAATCGTAGGAATTATAGCAATTTTATTTAGATATCAAAGTTGGTATGTGAGATAAAAAAAAGTGTAAAGGAATTTTTTAAAGGTTTTGCAGCCAAACTATCAGGGACAGGGTGTAAACACATATTATGACATTTTTTAAGCAAAATTATAAGCTCTACAATTTTTATCTGAAATCTTTTTCCATATCTCTTATCTCATCTTAGACTTTTTTTTTACTTCTCAGCTCAATACAACTTTTTCCGTAGAGATCACCCTTCGGTTGCATTTTTGCGACTTACGCATTTGCTTGGACTATAAACCGAGTATAGTTCCTAGCTGTATCTACAACATTTTAGAGTACTCTTCTGTGGACAGACTACTCTCCTTTATTAATAAAAATATTCTTACTGAAAGTCAACATGGATTCATTGTCGGAAAATCCGCAGCTACAGCCATTCATAGTTTCTGTGAGACATTGATAAAGTGCATCGATGCAGACGAATGTCCTTCGATCTCAGCAGAGCACTCGACTGCGTCAACCGCGATTTTTCTAAATAAATTGGACATATACGGAATAGAGAAAACCGCACCGAACAGGAATTTTTCACTGTTCAATTCTTGTGAGCAATATAAAGCTATATATCGTATAAGTCGAAATGAAATATCTACCACTCCTGATTTAAGACACATAAACATATGCGTAATTCAGGAGTCCATGATAGGAATAACAATATAACAATAATTCGAAACAACATTCGAACATTAAAAAAATATGATTATTAATTAAATGTAGTAGGTATAATATTAAAACACTACGAAGGTATAAATGATATAAACCAATACAGTTCAAAAAGACTTTATTCAATGTTACACGCAACAACATGCCTGGAGCCAGCCACACATCCACGACACATAGTGCTGTGACAATTGAGGGACTAGGCGGGATGTGCCAGGCCAACTAAAAATATACGATTTGACAAGGCGAATTAAAATGGTGGTAAACGGATGAACTTCTAAAGGAAAATATTAAAACTTGTTAACCAAAAATAAGGTGGCGTAGCACTCAAGGATTTTTTTTTTTAATATTTCCACAGCCAAAGATCACATGAAAAACCTTGTTAGAGTAAGTCAGTAGGATTTTTAATTAATTTAAATTATTGTCTGTAATAGAAGTTTATGATAAAAAAAAATTAAAAATAAACACAGGGAACAAAAGGATACCTCAGGATGCAAAGAGAAAATTCATAGGAAAGTAGGAAAATAAAAATGAAAGTTATAGTACTCAAACAAGTTAAAGAATGAGATTGTAGTTTTGGCAAAAGAGGCTGCCGGAAAACCGTCCGCGTCTGGTACGGTTTATGTTTAATTCGATATGGTGTGCTATGGTTAATATTGTGTTATATTGCGCGTTGGCGGCTTATTGTCTAGTTTCAACTTAAAGCTGTGCATTTAATAATACAGTTTTGAGACAGGAAATATCCTAAACATCAGCAAAAAACATTATTTTTAATTTTTATTCTTATTCATATTATTGTCAATACAATTCTCCATCTGCTCCCGTAACATAAAACGCACAGTTGTGGAGTTTCATTTCTAATAAAATACTGGACAATTGTTTTATTCTGTGGTAGGGAGATTATTTTTAGAACAAAGAAAATCGGCAGCTACTGGAAGCGGCTGGAGCCTCCCCACCTGGTGGATCTTTGAAGCCGAAAAGAGCACTAAATTGTGTGCGATAACGGCACAAAACGTAATCCGATCCCAACCATAACCTTTTCAATTCTGGAACACTAAAGATACCCTCATGCAAAGTTTCATCCAAATCCGTTTAGTAGTTTCGCCGCTATCGTGCTGACACACGTACTAACATACACCCATACATACATACATACACAGACATTTTTCAAAAACCACTTCTTTGGGTTCCTGGGACCTCAAAAACGTAAAGATTTGATGTTAGGTATCTCAATTTTCGATTTTGGACCAATTCTAGTAACCATCCACAATTTTGTGGGGAGGTTAATGCACGTGGTAGGAAACTTCAGTTAGTAAACCAGAAAAATTGATGCATGTATCAAATTCATACCTATTGTTTATTATATAAATGCTCAATAGCACGTCTGAGGAAAAAAGTTAATTCGAGTTATATTTGGTCAGTTATTAATATTATCCGACCATTAGAAAATAATTTGTTGGTAGCAAAAAATATACACATTTTTAAATAAATTAGAGAAGTTATGCTTTCGGCAAAACTTAATAATTTACCAGAGAAATGATAAGAGTATACTTTGTGCTACACTGTATTCATTTGATTGTACAATATCGGTTTTATTCGTCAAAACTGAAAATAAAAGAAAACATTATTTAGTATATGTGTCATGCATTATAGAATAGGACCACCCGGAACGACGAGCATGCAAGAAATACATTCAAAGAACGTGCTACACCAAATACCACTATTACGCAATTGCGCATGCTAACAAAATTGCCAATACCTTTGACGAATAAAAACTAAGTTTCCTAATTAATATTTTTGTTATTCACAAAAATATTAATTTTGAAACATGGAATTTTCATTTACTTAAGAAATCAAATTCTCTGTATCTTTCTTAATAACCAGTTTAATTCTTTTCAAATGAATTAGTGAATACTCATATTTAAAAATCTTACGAAATCTGATACGAGAAATGATTAGGATTAGCAAAATTATATGACTTTACAAGTTCACGAAATACAAATAGTTTAGAACTTATTCGATACGATTGCCTCACATTAAAGGAAATATTATTTATTATTATGGACGAATGAAAATTTAGTACTCAAAACAAATATAGAAACTTATTCAATGCCCATCGAGTTAAAAGTCCGTATGATGTGGCATAGAACAAATTGACGCCACTGGCGCTGGTAGCGTCGTTATGGTTGACTTTCACCACTTCTTTTTGAAACCTTTCTCTGAATTTTATTATGCCACGAACATTATGCCACAAAATGTTTATAAAGGTTAATAAAGGTTCTAACTGAAGAGTATTCTGGCATAATGGCAAGTGTAAAACTATATGGTATTGCTTCAAAGTTCTAAACGGAAATGTTTGGCACGTTTTATTTTTAAAAATTGAAAAATGATTTGATTATTATCAGGAAAGAAGTTTGGTGGCAAGTACATGTTAAGATGAGTGCTGCCATTTTCATTACAATCATTCCTCGTATTGTTATCTACATTTCTGAAAATAATTTCTTAAATAAAGTACACTCTTAACATTTAAAATAACACTTCTTCAGCCAACAAATATTTAAAAAATACGTACAAATTTTACTGTCTTGGCTTATTCTCCCTGTAGCCCATTTACTCCACTCGACTTTCGAACCTAAAATTTTTAACGTTCTTATTTATGTTAAGTGTTATATTAGACTTCTAAGCTAGAAAACAGAGGCAGAATAAGATTTAAACTATTTCTAATAAATGTGGTTTTCATCATCGTTAAAACACGAAACTTGCATTTTAACAAGTGGCCATGTTATTTATTTTTAATTGCAGTCTGGTTTTATGTCGAGATGTGGAGTTATTTCGTCGCATATAAATAATTGCTTCTCTTTAAAATGGTTCACCAATGATTTATCATGTAATAATTACACTAGCCGACAGTTTACATGTATCTGGAGTAAAAATGGCAAATTCTTATTGACTTCGTCATGCTAAATAACAATATAAAAAGCCAAAGTTTAAGTAGGCTCTGGTTTTCCCAGTACAGATAATAAAATGTAGCGCAACAGGTATAAACCCTAGTTTATGAGCGGTCCTATCACAAATAACAGGTATAATTAGAATTCTACGAACAATAGACATACTATACTGACCGTGCTAACTACCTACCTCTTTATTTGTCACTAAAACTAATATTCATTCTGAGGTAGTCGTATTTGCATCTTGTGTATGAAGCGTTCATTTTCTATGCTATGTCATTTAATATATTTAATGTCATTAAAAGTCCACTTTCTACATTCACATCTAGATTATTTCCCAGAAAACTATGGTGTAGTACGTGATGAGCATGGGGAGATATTCCACCAGGATATTCAAAATATGGAAAAAAGATATCAGGGCAAACGGACTTCTGTGATGTTAGCAGGCTACTGTTGGACATGTATAAGAGATGCTCCAGAAGTAACTTATAAGAGACAGGCTAAGAAGCGCAAGAAGAATAATTCATTTTCTGATTAAAGAGCTTATATTCTAATTAAATATATATTATATAACATGCATTTGAAATATATATCAAAATGGCAAATATTTTTTCGCATGATGTAGTTAATTGCGTTTTTTATTCAAATTATACCATAATATGTGAGTTAGGTTTTGGTTAACGATACAAAATAAAAGTTAAAATTTGTCGG
Organism: Stenurella melanura; assembly: GCA_963583905.1. Classification (NCBI taxonomy): domain Eukaryota; kingdom Metazoa; phylum Arthropoda; class Insecta; order Coleoptera; family Cerambycidae; genus Stenurella; species Stenurella melanura. The sequence continues at coordinate 134,882,529 of OY757313.1, read as the reverse complement.
TTAGTGTTATTAGTTTTTAATTAAAATCATATGAACTTATTAGATCGGATTGTAATAATTTGAAAGCGACCTTGCCCCATTCTATAGCAGCTTTTATATCAGTATACACTTAGAAGCTATGTAATATTAGGCGACTATTGCGTATTGAAAATACCAGCATTTGGAGGGCATTTGAAGTAGTTGGCTCTTTGGCTGTAAGATGATAGACAAATTGAAAATCCCTGTTTCTCTTACGAGAAGTGGTTCGGCAAAATGATCAAGTTGGAGGGGTAGCTCGTCTCTTGGCGTTGGTGTTAGGCCTTGATCGCGGAAGTAACTAATTAAAAACTACAAAAATCTGAAATATCGCCGATGCCATAAGCAATAAAACATGTCCTGTGTGTACTACCGTTCACATGATTTTCTTTTGAGGAAAACATTCCAGTCACTGATACCAGTATACTGTTCCTATTATATGTCTATTATGTCCAAATATTTAGTTGCCTGCCGCACAAGCATATTATTGGTAGTAATATTTACGGTGTTTAACTTTGATATAACTCGGTGTATAATTTGTTTGAAATATGAAAGCCGTTGTTCTAACCGACTTTGAATTAAGATAATTCAAGACTAGTTGTAATTATTTCCAGATGATGTTAACTTCGTGGGACGAAATGCGCATTGAGTGCAGTGGCGCTTTTTAAAACTATTTCAGTGTCGAAGTTTCTTTATTTTTTTCGCACTACTGCACTGCTAAAAAGGTACAATTACCAGGCTATCCACATGTTTTAAATGTTTGAGTATTAGTAATTTCATATCAAAATAATGCTCTCATCTTGATAAATGGTTAATAGGTGTTTATGCAACAAGTGCTTCAGACTTGCAGCGTGCATTTGGTCTTGCCTTAGTGGACAATACGTCAAATATCTAAAACATGGTTTTCGCAACGTGTTCTTTACAATATTTTTTTCTACAACTATTTTAAAAGAGATATTTGATGGAGAGATGACTGGCGCCGAGGGTGGACCTGCCGAGGGTGGACCTGCCGTGGGCGCAAAAAAGAATCGGTCAAAAGTCTGTTAAACTCTATTAAATTTAAGTCATCGCTAGGTCAAAAAATTCGGCGTGAAGTGAAGTACCATAATAGAAGAACAAAATAAATACCGAGTTAATAACTGAAAATTACTGGTAAAGCATTTGTTAACAGTATAAAACATAAAGTAAACTTGTACAGTGCTTTAGTTTGGCCGTCGCGTATTGACGGAAACAGACCGATTTATACCTGGAACCGTTTCAAGTGGTTGGTTATTGGTAAAGAAGGCTGAATGCTAAATGTTGTGTAGTGTCAAGTGAGCCATATGTATTTATAAAGCAATATAGACATATTAGCTGTGTTTTGACTAGAAGTGTTTTTGGAAAATGGAGTGTGGGAATCCTACAGAACAGAGAGGGAAGCTGCCAACATATACATACGAACGAAAAAGATAACTGCTATTAGTTCTATTAGTAGTATTAGTTTATTAATCCTTATTAATTATTAAGCTAAATTCAATTTTTCAAAATTAAAAATGTATTGCAAACAACGCAGGTCCTACAACAGGAAGGTTTCGACTGACAACGGTCACATGGTCCAGATATTTGAGCTTACGAATGCAAAAATATTTCTCAGGTCAAAGTAGTTGGGGTCTGCTTGATATATAGAGGGTCCCAAATGTTTCCCTCTTCTTTGCTTTTTGCCGATTTTACTTTTTGTTTGCTTTATCTTGGCAGATCGGTATACAGGGTGTCGCAATGGTTCTCTCGGGGCTCTTCCTTGCACTTTCACTGTAAATGGTTGTTTACCCGTGGAACGGTTAATAAATAAAAGCTTCTCACAGTGAGCTAATGTATGTCTTGGCAATCTAACAAAATGGACGCACAGATACAGGACGTTGAAAAGAAAATACAAATTTCTAGGAGACGTGAAACCATATATGGTTGTAAGCGGCAGGAGGAAGTGCACACTAGTAGATTCAAAAACAGAAGACTCAGAAGAAGAATAAGCATGGATATGATGATAAATGGAAACTTAAAAGAAGCATCTCATAAACACCTACAGTTCCCATCCGATGATGATAGATGGAAACGTAAAAGAAGTACCTCACAAACACATACACTTCCCATCCTATATTCCTATTCCAAGTGTTATGTGGCTCTTGCTACTGGCAACAAGCATGTTTCATATCCAATCCGGTATATGCAGCCGGTCAGTCGGTATATAAAAATATCCCGATTGGATTTCCGGAAGTGGCAGCAATGCCTACCATGCGCTGGCTAATCAATCAATTATTTTAAAACAGATATTTATATCATATTTACTGACAATTTTTAATGTATTTGTCAAAATAGATTAAAAATTATTCACATATTTAAAAATAGCAGGGAAAAATTAATAAGTGACAGGTGACTAAATTGCTATTACGTGCATTGAAATTCGCTAAGAAGAAAACAAATCTAATGACTACAAATGTTCAATGTTGTAATTGTATTGTGAAAACTTATAATAAGTAAAAAATATTTATCAAGCCTGTCACTTCGACACTAAGATGAAACTAAAAATAATTATTGATACACAGTTGCGGAAGAAATTTATTTGAAACGCCTTTTTTGAAATATCAATTTTTTTAATGATCGTGCACAAAATATTGCATGCAACGTGTAAGCAAATGAATCATTGTATTAATCGTCATTCGGCAATGCCTTGTTCTGCAAATTCCACGCTAGTAAAATAATGTCATTCAGTTGCATCAATAGCTATCTGCAAACTATGTAAAATAGTATTGTTCTGAGTAAAATGCAAAATGTTTCCTTTCATGATTATCATTACGGATTTGGCACTGAAACTAAAGTTAAATAGTGCTTTATACATGTAAATCTTATGACTTTAGTTAAATTGTTGTTATATTGTAGCTGTGATTTCCAACATTGTTATTTTCTTGAACGTTCCCTTGCATACAGGGTGTCCTTGGACTATGGGACAATGCTTCGGGAGCGTATAGTTTGGGTCAAAACAATATTAAAAGTATGTCTAATTTTCTTCTAGGGCGCCCCCTTTGAGAGCCATTCACACCTAAAGATTAAATTTCGAAAAGGTTTCTTTCTGATAGTTTGAAAACTACTTTATCGGTTGTAATAAAATTTAGACAGGATAGATAGTAAGTACGTATGTTTGAACTAGAAGTATAGAGCTCGTCGTCGTATTTTATCTCGGAATCCAGGGGTGGACCACTCTTAATGCTTTTTGCCCCTGAATTTTAACATAAATTATTTTATATTATTTTTTTTAAAAAGATATTATTTTTTAACATCGATAAAGCGACCCATTAAAAAAAAAAGATTTGATTGATAATGGACAAAGACTGACATCTTTCTGTTTGGAAGAACTCTGTTCCCGATAAAACCATTTGGTTTCCAATGCTGCAATGTTTTGGTTTTGATTTCGCTGTATGCTTGAAACATAAGCCACATCCTCTTAATAAAAGAATAATATTCTATTTATTTGGAACGAACAGATTTCTAATAAAAATACGTAAAACACACTTTCACTCACACTTTTCTATTTTAAAAAAATAGGAACATTGTCTCCGCCTACCACCGGCAGCCTGTTCAGTGAATGGACGCTAAATCTAGGTAACAGGCAGAAGAAAGAACCTAGCATCATTAGCATTGGAAGAATCATTTCGCTGGACTTTTATTCAAACTTTGGGAATAGGTAGTTCAAGGATTTCCGAACAAAAAACGTTAAATGGAAAAACGTATTTAATGCCTTCCCTGTATGATTAGAGTGACTGGAAGTTAAAATTCTTTCAAAATTCAAAGGCTTTGCCCCATAATTTCGGGATACTCTATATAAGAAATGACGTGGATATAAAAATACAATAAAATAATTGACCGAGCTTGATATGTAAGAAACAAGCTAAAAAAAACTACATTTTGATATGCTTTTTATCCCTGTTGGGATGATTCAGTAGGTACATTTTCAGCAGAGGGTCACAAGGTAACTCAGTACATTTTGACATGTTTTATTTGTCTTTTTTTTTTCCTTTTTGCATTGACTAAAGTAAAGGCAAACTACATTTTGAAACACAGAAAGGGCATCGGTTCTATTTTTATTTAGTAAATTAAAATCGGTCAAATATTTATAGAGATAGAATTTTGTCCGATATGATCTTCATTTTTTTTGGTTTGAACACCTATAGATAATTTCGTGTATAACTAAAATAGAGACCTTTTCGAGAAGGCACGATATCAAAATCTGTTTTATAGTAAAACCTGTTTCGTTTTGCGTTCGTATGTTTCTTTTATAATGGGTACAATACAGGAATTGAAATTTATTTTTTTCTGATTGAATTTATTTAAAATATCAAAATTTTACAAAAGATACAAATTTATCACAATCAGTTTTTCTACTTTATTGAGCTGGAATTATTTTAGTTACAATAATTGAAGCTTAAAGCCTACTTCGCGCCACCCCAAAAGCTTATTCAATTTTTCCCGAAAAACTCGAAATCTCTATATCGGGTACTTCCAGTTTCCGAACGGAGCCGACCTTCCGGCGTTAAGGTTTTCTAAATGCCTCCTATTAACTACCCAAGTTTCATCGAAATTCGAAAACGAATTGGGGGGGCTGGGCGTGGCAGACAGACAGAGAGACAGACAGACCGACAGACCGACTGACCGACGGAAGGAATTTTCTAAATTCTCTCTCGAGTCGATAGATATGACTTTCATTTCGATCAGACGTTTTTTTTGGGTTTCAGTGGCCCACCGAGAAAATGCAAAACCTATACTACATTTCTTTTTCAAAATATAGTAACAAGTTAAAAAAACTACATTTTGATATGCTTTTTATCCCTGTTGGGATGATTCAGTAGATTTTCAGCAGAGGGTCGTAAGATGACTCAGTACATTTTGACATGTTTTATTTTTCTTTTTTTTCCTTTTTGCATTGACTAAAGTAAAGGCTAACTACATTTTGAAACACAGAAAGGGCATCGGTTTTATTTTTATTTAGTAAACGAAAATCGGTCAAATATTTATAGAGATAGAATTTTCTCCGGTATGATCTTCATTTTTTTTTGGTTTGGACACCTATAGATAATTTCGTGTATAACTAAAATAGAGACTTTTTCGAGAAGGCACGATATCAAAATCTGCGTCATAGTAAAACCTGTTTTATTTTGCGTTCATGTGTTTCTTTTATAATGGGTCCAATACAGGAATAGAAATTTATTTTTTTCTGATTAAATTTATTTAAAATATCAAAATTTACTTTATTAAGCTGGAATTATTTTAGCTACAATAATTGAAGCTTAAAGCCTACTTCGCGCCACCCCAAAAATTTATTCAATTTTTTTCCGAGAAACTGGAAATCTCTATATCGGGTACTTCCAGTTTTCGAACGGAGCCGACCTTCCGGCGTTAACGTTTTCTAAATGCCTCCTACTAACTACCCAAGTTTCATCGAAATTAGAAAACGAATTGGGGGGCTGGGCGTGACAGACAGACAGAGAGACAGACAGACTGACAGACCGACTGACCGACGGAAGGAATTTTCTAAATTCTCTCTCGAGTCGATAGATATGACTTTCATTTCGATCCGACGTTTTTTTTGGGTTTCAATGGCTCACCGGGAAAATGCAAAACCTATACTACATTTCTTTTTCAAAATATAGTAACAAGTGAAAAAACTACATTTTGATATGCTTTTTATCCCTGTTGAGATGATTCAGTACATTTTCAGCAGAGGATCGTAAGATGACTCAGTACATTTTGACATGTTTTATTTTTATTTTTTTTTTCCTTTTTGCATTGACTAAAGTAAAGGCAAACTACATTTTGAAATTCAGAAAGGGCATCGGTTCTATTTTTATTTAGTAAATAAAAATCGGTCAAATATTTATAGAGATAGAATTTTGTCCGGTATGATATTCATTTTTTTTGGTTTGGACACCTATAGATAATTTCGTGTATAACGAAAATAGAGACCTTTTCGAGAAGACACGATATCAAAATCTGTTTCATAGCAAAACCTGTCTTGTTTTGCATTCGTATGTTTCTTTTACAATGGGTACAATGCAGGAATTGAAATTTATTTTTTTCTGATTAAATCTATTTAAAATATCAATATTTTACATAAGAGACAAATTTATCATAATCAGTTTTTTTACTTTATAAAGTTGGAATTATTTTAGCTATAATAATTGAAGCTTAAAGCCTACTTCGCGCCACCCCATAAATTTAACACCATTACTTAACCAAATAAGGAAATGAATGATGATATTTTAAATATAACATTACATTGTTTTTTTTCACCTATGTGGCACGGATAATTTATCAATTTGTAATATTTTTTTAAATAATTCTATGGGATGCATATTCGTAAATAACTCTATTTCAGACTTTTTGACCAAAATGGCCCGTGCCTTATACTGGTTATAGAGATTGATTGGAATACTTAATTTTCGATTTTTATTAGGAAACTGTTCGGTATTTGTAGAATTTATAAAAAAAATCAAATTTTCCAGGATTTGTAGATTCGCTTTTGTTTTGTCAAATTTCTCACAAACGTCACCTAATATAACTAATCGAGCCCTACAATCCACATTTTGAAAATCAAAATCGAACCTTCGGTTCGGAAGTTATTAATTTCTTTGGAGAATCATACTCGGACCTGAAAAAAATACTTGCGGTCAACGGATTCTTGTCGCCAGCAATAGGCTTCATTTGTGGTCGTGTACCCATGATCTCACCAACTCTCATCGAAATCGATCAATATCCTGGACAGCTATCGTGCTTCCTAGCCCGATTTCGAGAAAGCCAGTTTTTTGCAAAAAAAATCAATTTTCATTTATTTTTCGACATAGTCTCTGGTATACTTATTTGTGGAGCATTGCTAGTGGTACCATTTCTTTTTTGAAATATCTCGATCCGACTGCCCGTTACCGAGTTATTCAATTTTTTCCGAAAAACTCGAAACGTCTATATCGGCGTTAAGGTTTTCTAAAGGCCTCTTATTAACCACCAAAGTTTCATCGAAATCCGAAAACGAATTAGGGAGACTGGGCGTGACAGACAGGCAGACCGACTGACGGAATTTTCTAAATTTGCTTTCGAGTCGACAGATATAACTTTCATTTCGATCCGACGTTTTTTTCGGGTTTCGATGGTCCACCGGAAAAATGCTGGTACAAGTATGTAGCGTGCATCAACCTTGTATGTTGAAGTTGGGAAAATCTAAGTAGTCAGTGCGTAAAAAGTAACGAAAGTTAGTAGTGTACGGTAGTGCGGTGGTCCTCGTAAAGACGCGAGGGGCCACCGAGAGTGTGGGCAGAGCCGGGCATAACCGGTAAGTGTAAAAATAGTAAAAATTATTAAACTTTGACAGTGACATTTAAACTAAATTTTTTTAATCTCGAAACTTCCGGCACGCCATTTTTTCTACAAAATTAACCTCAAAATCTGAAACACCAAGTGCGTTCGGAAATATAGCAGACGAGACGAAAGATACCCCGACCGGTTGGTCAGAACCGGTCGAGGATAAGGAAATATCTAAATCTAAATCTGAAATGCAAACGGAGGAAAATCCTATCATAACACGAGGAAGAGCCGCTGTTATACAGGCGCTCAAGGACTGGCCGACAATCCAGATAGCATCTGGGTATTCGGGAAACGAGACGGACAGGAGCTGTGTCAGCCTTGATACGAAACTTAAATCAAGAAAACTAAAAAGAAAGGCATCGACGGCCAAGATCGTCATGGATAACAGCGGCTCTGACGCTAGCGTCAACAGCGTCAAAGCGGCTCCGACGAAGGTTCAAAACAGAAACGAGACCCCGAAGGTGGCGGTCGAAGCAGGTAAGGAAGCTATGGTATCACTTTTTAAAATACAGACGCAGAGAGGGAGAGTCCAGGAAGAAGACAACCCCACCTTCACCCATCCAGGGTCCAAGAAGAAAACAGCAGTTACGCCGGCGTCGCCAAACATCGAGACGCAGAACCGGCACGAAGGGAAAACTCCAAATGTGGAAGAGGACATGGAGGTGGAGCCACCCCAGCCCCAGCAGGAACCAAGAGAAGAGGTGGTCGCCCCTCAGCCTGCACAGAAAAAACCACCTCCCATAATCATTCATGGGAGGTTGGTCAACCACAGAACCTTAAATACCTTTCTGAAGGGCAGGCTTAGAGGAGGGCATTTGTGGAAGCACAGTGCCAATGCGACCACCCTCCAGTTGGAAAATAAACTGGACTGGACGCGAGTGAACGAATACCTGGCAGAGGCGGAGGTAGAGTACCATACCTACACCCCTAAGGACGAGAAGGGGCATGCCTTCGTCCTTAGAGGCCTCTATCATGAGGTAAAACAAGAAGATATAAAAGAGGAACTAGAAAAGGTGCATAAGATTCAGGTACGAAGCCTGTACACCCTGCGAGGGACTCGTCATCCCTCGTACATGATCATAACAAACAACCAGGTCACGTTGAAGGAGCTGCAGATGAAGGTCAGGTGCTTGGATCACACTGCTGTCTATTGGGAGAGACAGATAAACGCGAAAGGCATAATCCAGTGTCATCGGTGCCAGAAATGGGGCCACGCCACGACAAATTGCAGAGCGGCCCCAAACTGCTTGAAGTGCGCCGGTGGCCACCTAACACGGCAGTGTGTCAAGTCACCTGACGTACCAGCAAAATGCGTAAATTGTAACGAAGCTCATCCTGCAAACAGTGTGGTCTGTAAGGTGTACAGGCTAAAAATGGAGTCATTAAACCAACGAAACGCCAGAGTACCTCCTCCGCCTGCGACCAGGTATGTGGCGGCTCCACCACCCAAGACAAATGCGTGGACTGAGAGGGCCAGGCAGTCCGAAGCGGAAGCAGGCGGAACTTCTAGAGCTTCCAGACCACCGCCGCCGCCGCCTCCGTCAGCCACAACAAGAGAGAGGACTTCGCCGCCCCCGACGGGATCCAATCAGTGGAGCAGACCAGCATCCAATCTGGACAACGGAATGGACATGCTTCGCCAATTGCGAGAACAGACAGAACGGCTGTCCTCTCTTGTCAACCTCGAACTTCTGCTGGCGCGGATGAAGGAGCTCAACGAAGAGCTCGAGAGGTGCACTACCTCCTTGGAGAAATTCCAGGTGGTAGTGGGTTTCTTTAATGGCCTGCCCGACAATGCCTTTTAAATTGAAAATATCTTCCTGGAACGCAAATGGTATAGGTAACAAAATTCCTTTTCTAATCAATTATTTAACGAGGCACAAAATCGACATTATGCTTCTCAACGAAACTAAACTGAACCAACGGGACAAGCTACGCGTCCGAGGGTATACGACAATACGAAAGGATAGGGCCAACAATAACAGGGGTGGCGGGATGGCCGTGCTCATAAAGTCGGACATTGCCCACACACACCGTAACGTAACACTTCTGTAGAGCACGTGTGTGTGATGCTAGACGGCGGCATGAGCATCGTGGCCGCGTATAACAGGCCCGCGAACGGCTTCACAGCGGGTTGTCTCGAGAATTTGCTGAACGTAAGCCCGCGCTGCCTGCTCATAGGCGACCTTAACGCGCGGCATAACGCATGGAACTGTCATCGCAACAACGCCAACGGCAACACTCTGTACGATTACGTCAGTAATCGTAATGTGGTCGTGCAGTATCCGGACAATCCCACGCATTTTCCGGATAACGGTACAACACCTTCCACCCTCGACATTGTGGTCAACAAGGGTGTGAGAGACTCCACACAGCCGGTAGCGCTGGAGGAACTTACATCTGACCACAATCCGATTCTGCTAGAATTGAATAATATGTCGAGGGAAGACATGACACGAAAGATCACCTCTTATAGAGACGCCGATTGGCGTCTCTATAAGGCAAACATCAACACAAACCTCACACTAACAAACGAAATCATCACAGCCGCCGAGCTGGAAAATGTGGTGGGCGAGTTCACAAGGGTACTGCAGGACGCCAAACGCAGTGTTGCCACAACCATAACTATTAACCCATACAAAGACCGACTCGACGATGCGGTCAAACAAGACATAAGGGAGAAAAATAGACTTAGACGGCTTTGGCAGCGAAATCGCGATGTCGGAGCTAAGGTCGAGATGGTCAGGTTGCAAGGGCAGATCAGGACCGCCATCAATACCGCGAGGAACCGAAAATGGCGGGATAGACTGGAAGCGCTGAATCCTCAAGACAACTCGCTATGGAAGATGGCGAGGGCAATGAAAAATACGCGGGAGCCCATACCCGCCTTGACAAACGCAAACGGACGAACGGCTTTGACGGACTCGCAGAAGGCGAATGACTTAGCGACGTTTTTTCAGACAATACACAATACGGATATACTCAACGACGTTGAGCAAGATCGCATAGAAAACGACGTAAACGAACTGATTGGTCATGACGTTCAATTGACTAGACGAGAATTTTTAAAGGTCATGACCAAGCCCTCGGAAGTGGCCCGCATTGTCCGGACATTACCTAACAACAAAGCTCCGGGGAAAGACGCTATCGAGTATAAGCTTCTCAAATATCTCCCGAGGAAGGGCCAGTGCGGCTGCAGCACTGGCCCAGCCAGTGGAAGTGCGCCGTGGTCGTGCCTATCTTGAAACCGAACAAGAACGCGAAGCTCGTCGGCAGCTATCGACCCATCTCGTTGCTGTCGGCGATCTCCAAGTTGGTGGAGAAGGTCATCCTGGTCAGACTGAACGCTGCCCAGGATGAGCTTCACATCGACGATGAGTGCCAGTTCGGCTTCCGGAAAGGCAGGAGCACGGTGCATCAGGTCGTCAGGATCGTGAATGACGTCAGGGTACAATACAACCTCGGGAAGAGCACCGCCATGGTGCTCCTCGATGTTGAGAAGGCGTTCGATACAGTCTGGATTCCGGGACTTATACACAAACTCAACGTACTGGACTTTCCAATATATATAACTAGACTGATTCACTCTTTCCTGACAGACAGGTCGCTGCAGGTCAAGGTGAACAATAAACTATCAACACGGCGGGACATTCGCGCGGGTGTCCCCCAGGGGTCCTGCCTGTCACCAGAGTTATACAACCTGTATGTATCCGACTTCCCGGAGTTTCCGAATACCAAGCTTGCCAAGTACGCCGACGACACGGCCATGTATGCACATTCGCATAATGCACAAGCAGCGAACATGCTGCTAAGGGCACACATGGCCCGTGTCACGGCGTATTACGACAAGTGGAAGATTCGTATCAACGTCGCGAAGTCGGAGGCCATTCTCTTCACGCGTCGGTTCACTGAGAACCGCATTTTGACACCAATCTCGATCCGGGGTCAACAAATTCCGATAAAAAGATGCGTGAAGTATCTGGGGGTGAACTTAGACAAACGACTGACGTTTAACACTCACATCAACGAGACTATACGTAAGGTCTACTCCGTGTCCAGGAGTCTGTATCCGCTTCTGGCAAGGGGTAGCGGACTGGACAGACGAAATAAAATATTATTGTATACGATGGTGATCAGGCCGGCCATCACATACGCGGCGCCGGTGTGGTGCAGCATCTCGGCCACGACAATGAAAAAACTCCAAGTCCTGGAACATAAATTCATGCGCCTCATCTCAGATTCGAGCAGGTACACCTCCCTCAGAGATTTATATGATCGTTGCAACGACATAACGCCACTAGCGGACTTCGTCCGGGAAACATCGCAGAAATTTTATGCCTTTCAACTGGGCGACAGTCCGCTAACACGCAACATAACCAGAATCAGGATGCATAATGCCCCATTCCAGATCAAACACCCCCTACCATACCAGGCGTTGCCTATCTTTCGGCAACCTCTCTAGCCACACTTTCCTTAACCATAACTTTTCTCTATCACACACTTTTCCCTTCACACCTTTATATATTTATCTATCCTTTCCCCCTCTTGTCTGTTTGTCAATTGTTTGTCTTTTTGTCTTTTTTGTCATTTTGTCCTTTTTTGTTCTAAATTCATTTTAGACCGAAAAATCTTTTAAAAATTGTAACTATTAAAAAATCTTAATTCTTTGCCTTCCCTAACTTCCCGACGGCGGGTAGACCGTTGGGTCCAATTGCTTCGAACGGGTTTTTTCGTTGAGTTTTTCCCCCGTGCCAGAAACCAAAATTTAATTATGTTTAGTACCTTGTGCCCCAATAGTTTTTAGAGTGTTAATTTTAAATGTTTTAAATCTGTAAAACAGATATTATTAATTTTAATGTTAATTTTAAGCCACCACCGGCGGCAGGAGTTTTAACTTTTTGATTAATTTTATTGCGCCAAACCGGTCGTGATTCGCCCAACCCTACGTACACCACGACGCTGTGCGACGTGGTTGTCTGGTTGGTTCCGAATCGCGATTCGGGGAGGCAATGTTTGTATATAAAATTTTAAATAAAATTTGTTATGATGATGATGGAAAAATGCTAAACGTACACTACATTTTTTTTCAAAATGTAGTAACAAGAGTCGAATGAGTATTTGGTTCAGTGGTTTGGCAAGAATGTAATAGAGACATGGCTCTGTTTGAGTGACTGGTGAGATGATATTTTATAAAAGGGTATAGCTAAGTAGTTATTAGAAAGAAAACATCACGGCGTATGGGTCTTACTCAAAGATTTATATAAACTCTTTGGTCTTACTATTTGTCTACCTAACTGAATGTGTGGCGGAGGCAATGAACCAGAGAGCAGTATTGCAGTTACCTAATACACGGTCTTTCCTTTAGATACTTTTATTATTTACATCGAGATGTTATTGTTACATTAACTTCTTTCTATTATTTGCATAAATAAACATTAATCGGGAGAGGCTAGTAACTGGTAAGTAGATCATACATAGGGCTTTTCTTCGGTTGCATAAAGCTAGGGTACGACTTTCTTACGTTCTCTCACTTGAAATTCTGTAATTATGTATTGTGTCTATTACGAATTACCTATAAATTTGAGAAATGTATGAGTCCAATCCATATATCATTCTAGAGATGGTGTAAAGAATTTTTTTGAAAATGTGACGGATGCGCCGGTTCGAGAGCATTCCTGCTTTTTTACAAAATGAATTCTAAAAATCAATACACTAGCATATTTTATTTTATTTTTCTAGTTGAAAATTTAGCACTAATGTAAAATGAGTTAAATATAAACGTTGCAAACATGAGAAAGCTAAAAATGCGGACGAATCTAACATTTAGATATAAGATCATGGAAATTATTTACGATGATTTTTTGGAATATTAACCTATGCCAGAGTTAACTTTTGTCAATTTCTACTTCTTGAGGAAATGTTTTGATTAAAAAATACCTAATTATTCCGCAATAGAAATTTACTTGATGATAAAAGCTCTGAGAAAATTTTGGACCATTTGCGAAAACTGAAGATGACAAAGTAGCGCTTTCACGTTTTGCAAGGTAGTTTATAACTATAACACACCTTTTGGTAACTATGACGTGTAAATAAAATAAAACAATTTTTTAAATTATTGTCTTTCCACTCTACTATTTAATTAAAAGCGTTATGAGTTATCATCAAATCTGTATTCATATTTTTAGTTAAAGTATCAGCAATTGTCCACTTTAATAAATTACCGATGAATAAAAGCGATGACCTTGTTAATTAAGTCGAAACTGTTGCTTACCATTTCTAATGATCCGATTATGTTCAGGTGATCCAGAATATGATCTACGTTTGCTTGTCATAACTTCTCTTCTGGTCAGCACTCCTGGACTAACGTGGACGAATGGTAGACATGAGAAAAATTGTTTGAATCCTCTCCGAAACCTGCAATAAATTGACATATTTTATAATATTCAATTTCTTTTAAAGGATTAAATGGGGAGAGATGTTTTTAGTGAAAAAGTATACAGGGTGATCTTCTAAAGAAAGACCAGTATTAATACAAAAAAAATGTCAAATAGAGGACGCATTTTGCAAACACTCTATTCTACTAGAGTTAGAATAACTTGTACTTTCCTAATAAGAACTGAAGCAATATTCGTACGCCAAAACTTATAAGCGAACGTTATTAAACAGTCACTTATTAGTGCTGGGGGGATATATTATATATACTGGACAATATTACGAAGTACAGTGGCTAGTATTTATATTAATATTTTCTTTTTGTACAACTGTTTCTATCTACTTTGCAAATGTCAATAAAAGTAATATATAGCTATATAGGTAAATGTCCAATTTAAGAATTAAAACTATCTCGGTCTTATTATTTTTTAACCATCAATCTTACGTCTAATACGGAAGAACCACTTTTTCTAACGAATTTGACAACAAAAAAGTTAGCTTTGAAAATTGATTTTGGTAATTCGTCAAGCATTCGTCAATTAAGAGTCGGAGAAAAGTTATATAAGGTATCTTAGTATTAGAATTTGTTATGGGATGAAAAATATATATGATTTCATTTAATAAACATTTACAATCTTCTGCTTCCTTTTGTTTTACCTATAACGAATACCGAAATATCGTTTGCATTAATTATTAGCAGCCAATCGTTTATGCTGTTGTTGAGTTGAAATGATCCCAAATCCCAAATATAAAAACAATTCTATTTGAATTATTTCCATTATATCAATCGTAAAAAAGAGAAATTATGCATCTTCCATCAAGAAGTGCTAAGGAATTCACCCATAGGCCCTCGAAGGGGGTGAAATCGTCCCCAAGATAACAAAAAAAAAAAAATATTTAAGAAAAAACTGAAAATAGAATATTTAAATGTTTAAATTCATGACAAATTTGAAAAAAATTTTTATCGCCAGTTTTGATGAAAAAACAACCCCTACGAACGGTTAAACTATCCTCAAACACGAGAACATGAGCAAGAAAATCAGCAATTTTTGGAAACACTTGTGTTTATTGATTTTTCTTCTATAACTGACATTCAGTTAGCTTATGTTTTACATTTTTTATCCGTTTTCACCCTCAAGTGAGGTGAAATTATCGTGTTTGGGGGTAGCTTTACCGTTAGTAGGGGTTGCGTTTTCATCAAAACTGACGAGAAATATTTGTCATGACTTGAAACATTTAATGATAGGGCCAAAATCATTTCTTCTAATGATGAAATACTAAACAATGAGAAGCGGTTTATAAAGGAAGTTCTTATAAATAACCAATACCCTGGGGGTTTTGTCGATAAATCCTTCATAAATATTGAAAATAACAATCAGGTACGACAAAAACCTGAAAAACGTTACACAGCGTTAATTCCTTATGTACGCGGATTATCCGAAAAATTGCGTCACATCGGTGATAGATTTGATATTAGGACGGTATTTCAAACAAACAACAGTTTAAGATCTATTCTGACAAAGACGAAATCGATGAACCACGAGCAAAATTCAAAAAACTGCATTTATAGTATTCCGTGTGAGTGCAACAAACAATACGTGGGTGAGTCATCCAGACCTTTTAGTGTAAGATTGGGCGAAAATCAAAATTATATAAGAAAAAATGAAATTCAGAGGTCCAAGATCTGCGAACACGCTTGGGAGAATGGACACAGAATAAAGTGGGACTCGGCAAAAATGTTAACAAAAGAGGCAGATAGCAAAAAGAGAAAAATAAAGAATCCCCGATAATATTATTGAATGAGGATAGATGCGTGTCGAATTGTTCAGTAGATGTCTGTACAACTTGGTTGCCAATGTTAAAATTAGATCTTTACAAACTTAACATTGTATAAAAACTAAAAAAACTGTTAACTATATCAACAGTTCTATGTAAATAGTAAGTATCTATGGATATTGAATATAACAAACTTTCTTAGAGCTGTGTATTTATCATACAAAGCAAAAAAGATTTGTCAAAAAAAGCTTTGAAAAAGGAAACAGAATAGATTTCCGAAACGTTGGCGAAATATTTAATTTCAAGTTTTTATACTTATTTGTGTTGTTTAATTAAAAAAAGGAACCTTTAACTGATCCTGTGACGTAAAAGTCACAGGCGTAGTGGTTATTTACCAGTAACACACTGGTTAATCGTGATATTTTGTAGATTCCCCGAGCACCGCTTAAAAAGAAAACATAGATGTGTCGGGAAGTCCCAAAGAATTGAAGAAAGAAAAAAATTTAAATGTTTTATTTTCATAATTTTTATAAATATTTTTAATTTTTTTGATATTTTGGGAATGATGTCACTCCCTTCCAAGGCATATGGGTAAATTTTTAATCATTCTTGATAGAAAATACATAATTTTTCTTTATTAAGATTGATTTAACAGAAATTATTCAAATAGAATCGTTTTTACGTCATTAGGGGTAATTACTGAACATTAAAAAAAAACAAGAACAATCCTTCTTTTGGTTTTTAATGACGATTAATTTGAGACCTATTAAACCTTTTTACGATTTCTTCCAAGCTCGCCATCCGCTACGAAAAAACAGGAGAATTTTGCGGTTCCTTTTTAAAAACACAACCGATCTTTACTTAAAATTTATGTAAATACTGCTTAGTATGCACAGGATTTTAAGTACTTTTTACAAAATTATTTGCTTGCGTACTATTTGTAGTAAATACATATAACATCATGCATATGAAACACAGAACTTATTTAAGAAATTACTAATAAAAATTATTTATTGTAGTTTATGCGTACGACCCAATAAGTCTCCTCAAAGAAAAGTCATAAAATATGTATGTCATAAATCTAGCAGATGTTTTATAGACTACCTGTGTATATACACCATTTACATATATTATTTGTACAATAGAACTCATGACGATTTACAATTCTAGTTATCGCCTTGGAAAATCAAAATTTACTTTCCTTAGAAAACGTCTTCGCTGCGTATGAGAATTTTCCGACGCATTTGCTTATTTTATCGACTAATGGAAATTTATGTTGTTTCTTATTTACACTTCGTTGCAAACATAAAAACTGTTAAGTCTCTCCTTATTTGCCAGATGTCAGAAACTGACAAGTCTATATAACACTATTTTGAGCTGAAATACCCATTACATCAAATGGACAGTTTGATTTTAAGTTATTTGATAGTGAAAGTAAGGATCACAAAGTTTTACGTGATAAGGAAACTGGAAATCATTAAGTTACTATTTAGGTGCAGAGAAATAAACTCGTAATACTGTTCAGCTATTGACCATTGTGTGTATATTAAAACTGAACTAAATCTAATAAAAATATGACATATCGGGCGTAAGGGAATTATTGAACCAGTCACTATTTCCGTAATTTTCAAAGCATAAGGTTAAAACTTGGAAGAAATAAAAAACAACGTGTCCCTGGATGGGGTACCGCAGGATAAGCAACTTTCTATAAAGAATAATATTTTGTCGAAAAACCAACAATAAGAAATTTTATAAGAGTGCGGTATCCCATCCGGGGACACACTGTATTCGAAATATATAAAATGTAAGAAAGGAGTGACATATGTCTGCGACAACTGTAGATTACTAGCATTAATATCACAAGACAATAAAATAAGGCACTATCGGTCTTGGCAGGCGGTGGGATGCCGTCAGACGTACTATGCAGTAAACGGAGGCCAATTCGTGGATTATAGAACGCCTCGCAAGATGTGAATCACTACTTCCACATCCAGATTTCCAGATTTCCCATCCAACCCTCAAACGGAACCATCTTGATACTATATTTGCACTCCAGTATGTGGAAATAATTGCTTATAGAATTTTAATAATATTTGAAATCTGCCCCAAAAACCCGTGAAACAGTGTGCCACTTCAATAACTTTTCAACCGGCCGACCAACCAAAGCTTAATAGGGGTGTTATGACAAAACATTTTTTTGTTTTCGTACACAATTTTATTTTGTTAACCCCTTTGATAATAGAGTAGGGTTGGTGGAGGAGGTGGCAGATGTCATAAAGAAAATTGAGACTATGGTTTCTAGTGTATAGTATACACCAATTCCTAAGTATCTGGGCTCTGGGGTCATCGAAAAGCATGCCGACAAAGCAGTTAAAAGCGACCGACAGAGGACACCGCCATGTTTTTTACTTCTTCTACCAGTTCCTTTATTTTGTCTGTTGCTTTTGTTCTTTTTGAATTTTGTGCCACTTATGTTAAGATTTATTTTATTGACTTATCGTTCAAGTCGTTAGTACTTGGTTACGTAAGACACTACTTTTCGTTCGTCCTTTTTGTGTTACTTTTTGGATTCTATTTTAATGTGCATGGAAACCATAAAAAATTATCCTGATTTTCCAAATGTGTTGAACGGAGTGCGTATGTCCTTAGTTCGACGTGCCGAAATGTGTATACGTGGAGATGAAGGTGATTTCGAACAATTTTTGTGAAAAATTCAAAAGAATTTTTCAGTTATTGGGTGTCACCTATTGGGCATTAAAGGTATGATTATTATTATTATTAGTATTCGCTGTCTTGTTTGGATCTGTTTATTATTGTTTACATTGATTTTCATAGAGACCAAAGAATCGATTTTTAGTTTTCGATACCTGATTGGGAAAAATTATGCACGCAATTCGTTAAAAAATCAGATTTTTTCCTAACTTAAAATATACAACTCTTTTCTGTTATCATATCTCGGACGTTTAACTGTTCGTTTTCCAATTTCATAAAATAGTTACTAATTTTTTAAGCTTTTAACACAATGTTACAAATGTTAATAAACCACTTTTAAATTTTATAAATTCTTATAAACGACAATAAAAGCTGCAATAGCTTTGTTCCAAATTAAAAAAACACATGTAAACAAATCCTAAACCTCTGCGGCCATGCTATGCTTGCGTTGTGCCGAAAGAGAAGGAATTATTTACATCTTCATAATTAGTGGTATAAAAAGTTCGGTACAAGTAATCCTATCAAAGTGCCGCACTTTTTCCGGCGGAAACACAAGTCGGGTATTACAGTTTTTTATTATTTCTAATATTCGGAACTATAACATCCATTGACCCTGAAAAACAGTGGTGCTCAAATGTTTCCTACCTTAAAATTCGATTTTTAAACCTAGGTCGCTTTTTTTCAAAGTGCCCCTAAAAAAAAAATCATATAGGTTTTTTGTTTGTCTAGTCGGTCCCTATTACCAGTTTTTTAATGACATGAAACTAATTACACCCTGTATATAAATATACCAAATCTATATTTAAGAACAACTGATGGTATGCGATACTACTTGTGCAAGTACGACTTGCACTTGGTCGGTTTTTATAAGAATTTCAAATGTTTTTGATGTAGCTGGTAAAATATAAATGGGCCTATTATAATAGTTTTGAAATATTCTTTATAGGATTTTGCAAACAGCAGAAAAAATAACTATCTATAACTAAAAGAAAAACTTTATGTAGAAATATTAATGAAATATTTGCATTTTTTCGATAACCTGAATTCTGGTTATGCTAGCAAATCAAAATCCTAAAATGAATTTGTCTAATTTCTTATTTGACAATTCTCATTCTAACACTAGCATCCAGACAGTCCCCTACGGCCATGCAGATTAAACTAGTATCCACATAACCCCCTACGATTATGAAGATTCAGTTAAAAATGAGAACAAAGACCTAAAATGAATTTATTTATCTACCTTGTCTTAAAAACATTTTCGTTCTAATGGATTACATTTTCATGAAATCTATCATTCTGTTTCCTGGAAATGCTTAGCCTTTGAAACGTTTTTCGCCCTTATTCTGGAGCTCATCAGAAAGACATAAAGCCATTCATAAAGATGTTTCATGCAAAACCAAGACAATATCTATGAATAAGTGTGAAATAATTATATTTGACATTGACTGATAAAAACAACCTCACCTATCTATTAGCTAACTAATATTGGAGCCTATATACTCTATGCATGTTTAAAAATGAATTATTATTTGTTTGCTTATAATTGTATTGAAATATTCTTTATAGGATTTTGCAAACAGCAGAAAAAATAACTATCTATAACTAAAAGAAAAACTTTATGTAGAAATATTAATGAAATATTTGCATTTTTTCGATAACCTGAATTCTGGTTATGCTAGCAAATCAAAATCCTAAAATGAATTTGTCTAATTTCTTATTTGACAATTCTCATTCTAACACTAGCATCCACACAGTCCCCTACGGCCATGCAGATTAAACTAGTATCCACATAACCCCCTACGATTATGAAGATTCAGTTAAAAATAAGAAATTAGACAAATTCATTTTAGGATTTTGATTTGCTAGCATAACCAGAATTCAGGTTATCGAAAAAATGCAAATATTTCATTAATATTTCTACATAAAGTTTTTCTTTTAGTTATAGATAGTTATTTTTTCTGCTGTTTGCAAAATCCTATAAAGAATATTTCAATACAATTATAAGCAAACAAATAATAATTCATTTTTAAACATGCATAGAGTATATAGGCTCCAATATTAGTTAGCTAATAGATAGGTGAGGTTGTTTTTATCAGTCAATGTCAAATATAATTATTTCACACTTATTCATAGATATTGTCTTGGTTTTGCATGAAACATCTTTATGAATGGCTTTATGTCTTTCTGATGAGCTCCAGAATAAGGGCGAAAAACGTTTCAAAGGCTAAGCATTTCCAGGAAACAGAATGATAGATTTCATGAAAATGTAATCCATTAGAACGAAAATGTTTTTAAGACAAGGTAGATAAATAAATTCATTTTAGGTCTTTGTTCTCATTTTTAACTGAATCTTCATAATCGTAGGGGGTTATGTGGATACTAGTTTAATCTGCATGGCCGTAGGGGACTGTGTGGATGCTAGTGTTAGAATGAGAATTGTCAAATAAGAAATTAGACAAATTCATTTTAGGATTTTGATTTGCTAGCATAACCAGAATTCAGGTTATTGAAAAAATGCAAATATTTCATTAATATTTCTACATAAAGTTTTTCTTTTAGTTATAGATAGTTATTTTTTCTGCTGTTTGCAAAATCCTATAAAGAATATTTCAATACAATTATAAGCAAACAAATAATAATTCATTTTTAAATATTATAATAGTTGTTTACATAATTTACATATCATTTTTTATAGAAATGTGGAAATACTCCCCTCTTCTATAAATCAATTTATTATCATTGTCACTTGCTATGCTATTTCTTCTACAATTTTCGTTAAAAAAGAAGTCGACACTCCAAAAATATTTTCAGTTTTCTTATTTTTATATTTCTATTTAAATATAAGTGATGATGATGGAACATATGCTATACTCTGTACATAAGTTACCTTTGTGACTTCATTTATTTAAAAGCACATCCACAGGAGTAGATACTATGTAAACACTATGTAATATAGCACTCTACTATAAACTGTAGAATGACAAAGAGACATAAAGAGTTTTCGTTTCCTCGATATTTTCTCTGCATTATATGAAGTCTATAAAATACAGTAGCAATTTAGGTGGATAGACAGAATGAAACTGACATTTTGAAGCATTAAGGTAACCTCACTAACCAATTTGTTTAATGTTCTCAAGGCATTTTACCAATGTTGTAGAAAACGAATTTATCTACTTTATATCCGTGTATGTTGAAAAACAAAGTAATTTCAAGCCAATAGGATATTCTGTTTCTTAAGCATCACATAAATATCTGAAAGAAAAAACAATATAACCATTTTCGATAGATACTATTGGAATAATATGAGTTCTCCAAGAGGGATATAATAAAATAAAATCGTCGATTAAAATGAAATTTTATTCATATTGAGATAAGATACAATGTACTCTACAAACGTTGATCTTATTTAGATCGTAAAAAAATCGAAGAAGAATTCTTATATGTCGAAATAGTATAATTATGCTCTAAGCGCAAAATGAGCAATTCTGTGCGAATTGGATACCATGATTTTTCTACAATCTACAACATATTCAGTAACATAGATTTATAGAAAACAACTACGAAATTATTCGCCACCTACAACAAACTGATGACATTTGATGTCAAAAAACCGCTGCCTAAGGAATCGCTACTTCCACATCCAGATTTTTCATCCAAGTCACTTTAAAGGAAACATCTTTACTAGATTTGCACTCTAGTATGTGGAAATTATTGGCCATAGAATTCTAATAATATTTGGAGCAGATGTCATAGAAAAGTTTGAGGCGTTGGTCTCTACCAAGTTTTTAGTTCACCCTACTTATTTTCCCCTATTCACAACCTACCACGTCCCACCCTGTCAATGGAATCATCTCAATCGGATGTCATTGCAATACATACGTGTACTAAGTTTCAAGTAAATATCTCAATTTTATGTTATCAAACCCATTAATATTGGAATAGAGGTGGTGGTGTTAGAAAGATATCTGAGGCCTTGGTTTCTAGTATATACACCGAATCCCACATTTCTGTACTCTTACCAGCTTGATTTACTTATTTTCCCCTATTTACTTCTATTTAACCCTTAACCCTTCAACGGAATCATCTCAAAATATAATCTAGTTCTAGATGTCGTTATAATACACACGTGTACCAAGTTTCAAATGAATATCTCAATTTCATTTTATCAACCCCTTTAATAATGAATTAAGGGTGGTGGGGCTCTGAAAAATATTACTAAAAAATCTGAGACCTTGGCTTCTAGGACATACACCGAATTTCAAGTTTGTGTACTCATGCCAGCTTGCATTAATTATTTTCCTCTATTTAGCCCCCAAACCTTCAACGGAAGCTTCTCAAAATATAATCTAGTTCCAGATGCCGTTATAATACATACGTGTACCAAATTTCAAGTGAATGTTTCAATTTTACTTTATCAACTCTTTTAATAATGGAGTGGGGGTGGTGGGGGATTGAAAAATATTATAAAAAAATCGAAGTCTTTAGCTTCTAGTACATACACCGAATTTTAAGTTTCTGTGTTCGTACCAGCTTGCTTTACTTATTTTCCCCTATATATCCCTATTTAACCCCCAACCCTTCAACGGAATCATTTGAAAATATAATCCAGTTACAGATGCCGTTATAATACATACGTATACCAAAGTTCAAATGAGTATCTTAATTTTATTTAATCAACCCCTTTAATAATGGACTAGGGGTGGTGGAGGGTTGAAAAATATTATAAAAAAATCTGAGGCCTTGGCTGTATGATGTACTACAGTACATACATCAAGTTTCTGTACTCTTACTAGCTTGCTTTAGATATTTCCCCATATTTACCCCCCAACCCTTCACCGGGTATCTTCAAAAGACAATACAGTTCCAGATCTCGTTATAGTATGTACGTGTACAAAATTTCAAGTAAATATCTTAAACCGTTCCGGAGAAAGCGTGCGGACAAAAAAAAAAGTTATAGGCAGACCGACAGACAGACAGACCGACAGTCAGACAGATTTTTTTTCTCTCAAATTTAAAATATCGACATTTCATGACATTTTTTTTACGATTACTATAGTTTCAATCCACTACATGGTTGTGGAAGTAAAAAGAGGTTAAATGTTCTTTTACAATTCTTAAAAGTAAGTCGAATAGAATATTTGATCATATTGTATTGTTTCTCAGTCCTCTTGTAGGATGGGATGTCTCTGTTTAGGCTGGAAGGTTCACAATTACCGCTCCCACTACCATTTCATTATTAACGGAGTTAATAAATTAAAATAGAGATATCCACTCGATATTTGGTGCACAGATGCATTATGGCGACATCTGGAACTAAATTATATTTTGAGATGATTCCGTTCAAGGGTTGGGTATAAGCCACCCCCATTACCACCTCGGGGCCAACGATTTCAAATATTGTACTATTAAAATCCTATAAGCAATTATTTTCACTTACTAAAGTGCAAATATAGTATCATTATGTTTTCGTTTAAAGAGACTTGGATGGGAAATTTGGATGTGGAAGTGAGCCTTAACCTAACAAAAAATTGGAAAAAAATTATAAGGATTATTTTATCCTCGCTCAAAACTCCCCGGATACTGGGCTATTATAGACATCAAAATGAACAACTCTACGATTGTTCAATTTTTTCTCAAATTAAAAAGATTAGATCCAAATCTACAGGATTAAAATGTCAAAATTCACTTTAATTTTTTTTTAATATCCGTACATACATTTTCATATAGATCGAACGAGCATTCAATTTCTATAAATGCTATAAATTTTAACGTTTAGATACCACAAATCAGTTACGTATTTCTGCAATAAATAAAACTAGAAACAAAAGCAGAATCGGCTCAAAATTTATCCCCTAGAAGATTCCGTATTAGTCCGTGTATGTATTAAATGTTTTGTCACGTTACTGTTTACTTATATTCTTATATTATTTATCTTTCATACACTCTCGTGGGAGGATCCTAGAGTGACTTACAAAATGAATTATGTTCGCAAATTGTTGTTTGATTGAATACACCGTGGAGTTCAGGAAATAATGCGGGTAAGGTTTACCACGTTGCGTTGTAATTAATTTACATCTCTAAACAATTTCCAGCTTATTATGCGATTGGCTGTTAAGTTATGCAATATTGTTTTCTTCTACAAAAGCTTGGTAATAATGGTATCAATGATATTTAATTTTTTTTTGTTATTGTTAGATTGAGGAAACCAATGAAAATTTTATATTAAAAAAATTGAATCGCCCTCAAAGAGAGTTACTAAGAATTATAAAATGTTTCATCCAGTCGCCCGGTTAAATGGACCTATTATCGATATTGATTTTGGTTGATAATACGGTTGGTTTAGTTATTTTTTCGGTCTCAACGTCGATATTAGGTAGTAAAATCCAGTTAATCGGGGCGACTAGAAGAAATATTTCATAATTTGTAATGATTTTTTTTTTTTAGGCGCTGGTGGATCAATTTTTTAACTTCCCTATCCATAAAAATGAGAAAGTGATTGCAATTGGTTCAAAGTCGAATATTGGGATACGACAAGATCTATACATTTTGAGGAACACGAAAATGTGGTTTTAAAGATTGTCTGTAGGTATGTATTTATAGCTGCTTTCGTTCAGCAGAGTGATTCGTAATCATAAGGTACCTGTTTCATGTGTTGTCTCTGTCCCTACCATGCAATTTTGTATTATATGATTACTATTCATTAAAATCCTGTTTATTATGATTACGAAACCAGCTTATGTATGCATGTGGACAGGATAGTGCCGAAAACTAGTGAACCAACTTTGATGAAATTTACTTTTGGCCTCAAATTCAGCAGCAACGACACCGCGAAATTGAGAAGAAATTGTGAAAAACGTTTGATCAAAATAATTTTTTTGAGACCTTAGGTTCTAGTATATTCACCACATCTCAAGTTTCTGGTCTCTTACTAGCTTGCTTTATGTAATTACCTCTATTTACCTCCAAACCCTTCAGCGTATTAAGCTCAAAATATAATCTAGTTCCAGATCTCGTTATGATTCATACGTATACCAAATTTCAAGTCAAAATCTTAAACTATTCGAGAGCAACCGTGAGCAAAAATTACAGACAGATAGACGACGGACAGACCGATTTTTTTTCACTTAAAATTAAGATCTCTACGTTTCATGACATTTTAGGTCTACTTCAACAAAAAAGAAATTTGAAATTTTTTGACGACCATTTACTTCCACTGCACTACGTTTATGTCGAGGTAATATCTAAACTTAAGCAGAAGTGAAAGATAATGTACTCATTAAATTATAAATAAGTCAGACAGAGAGAGGTATTATAAAATCTAGAAGGATGTCATAAATAAATAATCCAGCTTATTCTGGGTAATAAAAAAAAATTGTCGTAGTCAATCCTCCGGTGTATTTTAATACTTTGTATTTATTATTTTCTTAGTTTTAATCATGCTAAATTGAAGCAAGTTTAATGTAGTAGAATTTCTTAATCATAATAGCTCAATTTCCTCGTGACTTACCAGGAATACCAATAAGGATAACAAGCAAGCGACAGCTGACAAGACAATTTCAGGTCAGAATGGCATGATTGTGTATATAACTCATTATTAAGAAGCGAAATGAAAGACGCCTCCCCCATTTCAGCTCGTATAATTTAAATATTAATTTAGGGGGATCGGTATATTGTATACATAGGTATCAAATTGTCAGGAAGATGTATTATAATAATAATTTCAGTCTCATGATTTTAATAAACGACTAGGAGTTCGTTAGAACAAAATTTATAATGTTTAAAAGTGAATAATTATTTGTTTGCTTATAATTGTATTAAAACATAATCTTTATAGGATTTTGCAAACAGCAGAAAAAAAAAAATAAAACTATCTATGAGAACTAAAACAAAAACTATGTGTAAAAATATTAAGGAAATCTTTGCATTCTTTCGATAACCTGAATTCAGGTTATGCTAGCAAATTAAAATCCTAAAATGAATTTGACTAATTTCTTATTTGAAAAATTCTCATTCTAACACTAGCATCCACACAGTCCCCTACGGCTATGCAGATTAAACTAGTATCTACATAACCCCTTACGGTCGTAAGGATTCAGTTAGAAATGAGAACAAAGGCCTAAAATGAATTTATTTACCTACCTTGTCTTAAGATTTTTTCATTCTAATGGATTACATTTTCATGAAATCTATCATTCTGTTTCTTGGAAATGCTTAGCCTTTGAAACTCTTTTCGCCCTTATTCTGGAGCTCTTCAGTAAGACATAAAGCGACTTATAAAGATATTACATGCAAACCCAAGACAGTTTCTATGAATTAGATTTTTAGGTTTTTAATTTGCTAGCATAACCAGAATTCAGGTTATCGAAAGAATGCAAAGATTTCATTAATATTTTTACACATAGTTTTTCTTTTAGTTCTCATAGATAGTTTTCTTTTTTTTTCTGCTGTTTGCAAAATCCTATAAAGATTATGTTTTAATACAATTATAAGCAAACAAATAATAATTCACCTTTAAGCATGCATAGAGTATATAGGCTCCAATACTAGTTAGCCCATAGATAGTTGTTTTTATCAGTCAGTGTCAAATATAATTATTTCATACTTATTCATAGAAATTGTCTTGGGATTGCATGAAACATCTTTAAGAGTGGCTTTATGTCATATTAATGAGCTCCAGAATAATGGCGAAAAACGTTTCAGAGGCTAAGCATTTCCAAGAAACAGGATGATAGATTTCATGAAAATGTAATCCATTAGAATGAAAAATTTTTAAGACAAGGTAGGTAAATTGATTCATTTTAGGGTTTTGTTCTCATTTCTAACTGAATCTTCATGACCGTAGGGGGTTATGTAGATACTAGTTTCATCTGCATGGCCGTAGGGGACTGTGTGGACGCTAGTGTTAGAATGAGAATTTTTCAAATAAGAAATTAGACAAATTTATTTTAGGATTTCAATTTGCTAGCATAACCAGAATTAAGGTTATCGAAAGAATGCAAAGATTTCATAGTTTTTCTTTTAGTTCTCATAGACAGTTTTCCTTTTTTTTCTGCTGTTTGCAAAATCCGATAAAGAGTATGTTTTAATAAAATTTATAATGTTATTCAGTTATTATACTCTTCGTAAACACAAAACGAAGAATATATTATATTCAATGGGCACATTTCTAAAACCGGTAATATCGCTCGTAGAGAAGAAATGTTCATATCACTGTGTTGGTGATCGAATGCTGAACAACTCTCAAAATGTCCATCCGTCTGTCCGTACGTCCGTCACATTTCTTGTAAGCACGATAACTTAAGAATAAAACGTCCGATTGTATTGAAATTTGGACAGTAAGTTATTGTTAGCTAGAAGAAGAACCATATTGTATTTTAACAAAATTGATCAATAAATAAAAAAAATATCAATTATTTAAATTTAAAAAATATATATTTCTGTATATTTTGTAATTAAACAAAAATATGTAAAACTAATAGTATTTACAAGAACCACTGCGAGGAGTATTCTATAGAATGTGCAACAATTATATAAAAATTGCAGTAAATCGGCGAAGAGTATAACAGTTAACTTGCTTTATAATGTTATTTCAATTATTTTAGTGGCCTTTTATTTAATATCTACATAGGGTATCCCAAAATACGCGCCTTATCCATTTAGGTACTGATTCTGGGTATAAGAATATTTAAAAAACTTCCAATAAACTTGTGTCTGGCAATTCTTCGTTAGGGAGCTACGACTGTCTGATGATGGCGCCTAAATTTTTAACTGATTATCTAGAAATAACTATTTGACACTTGGTTTACGATTTTGTGTTATCAAGGTTTATTTTGTACGATACTAACTAACGTATACGGATAAGCAAGGCATAGTTAACCTTTCTTTCTAATTTTTTTTGTCGTGCGCATTACCAAACGAATCATCAGTATTTCATTTAACCTGATTTTCCTCTAACATGGTTTCTTGTGCTGCTAATTGACAAGTGGGTGTTTTTTTAAGTACTGTTAAGCAGGTAATTATATAATTAAGCCTTAAAACAAATAAAAATATAAACTAGAAAAAACATTTCAATAGTATACATGTTGAGTCGCTTTGCTTCTCTATTCTCCCCCAAAAGTTTCGATCTATTATTAATATGAGTTCTTCTTCAAAGCGGTAAATTGTTTGCATTTCTTTCCAAGCATCGGTGAGGTTCATATAATCATAAAGCCTGTATGTATAATATATACTTTAATCAGTGTGAAATTTGCAAGAATCTAGGTTATAAAATTTACAGTATAAACACTTGTTTCATCAGTTGATTTTTAATTAATGATTCTTCCAAACTAATGTAAGAGTTGAATAGAGTGAAATAAGCTTTTATCTTTTCAAAGCTTATTCAAAGGTAAATTAAAAATAATGTTCTGTGAAAAACGATATTAATTTGCACTTCTTTCAATCGTTAATAAAGAGGATCAATTCATTAAATATCCACTCGCTCCATTTGTGCTTTTGTTGTATATCCAGAGCGCTCAATAGTCACTTAATTACTTTTATAATTAAAATCTAATAAATTCGAATGATGACTGAATATATCAATTTTTAACAATTATACTCACTGGAATAATAACATTGTTGGATCTGCTGAAACATTGCTCTATAGTAAAATCTCGCACGGTAAGCTTTGAAATTAAAAATAAAAATATTATGGTGGAGTCAAACTACCATAAAAAAGAGGAATCAGGAATTTTCCTCTTGAACATAGTTTATTGTTTTAATTTGTTTTCGGTGCGTCAAATGAAATGAGAAGTTTTAGATTAAACCGGCTATTGCTGTATACAGGGTGATTCACGTAGGCCATTCATTAGAAGTTTTTCAACTTGCAGTTGAATTAGAAACTTGAAATTTGGTATGCAGCCATAATCGATCATGCCCGTTCTATCTAAAATATTTTCAGTCCTCCAACTATACAGGGTGTGCCAAAAATTGGTACCAACTTTCTTATTTTAAATGGAAACCTATATTTTTCTTTACATGGTTCGATTGGTCTTCTAATTCTGAGTTTAGAGAACCTAAGTTATGGTAACTTAGCTATTACAATTTTTGACATACGTCCAATTTTTTAAAAAAAATTGCCGCTGTAGTAGTTTACGAACAAATTTGTATCTCGCAAACCTTTCAAAATTATAAAACCAAATTTGTGAAGCAGTTAGCTGGAAGTCCAGGCTAACTTTTGATGTCCCATCGGTGGTCCCATTTTGTACCATATGGGCGCAGTCGATTTTCAAATGTCGCAATCAAAAATTGTCAAAAAGTCAATTTTTTCAAATGGCACCTACTATTTTTTTTCACACCATTCGAAAGAAAATTAAATTTTAGGGTGAGTTACTTAAGCATTCCCTATACCTAACTTCACCTCATATCGAGTTATTCAATAAAAATCAAGAAATACCTTATCTTGCCGAGAGATTCCTTACTTCATCAAGTATGCCATGGAAACAAAAGACAGTTGTAATAATTTTTAAAGAAAATATGGATTCTTATTTAATTACACACAACACCAACAAATTATTATTAACGAACAAGAACAATGTTGACGAAATTCTGACGTAAATGTTCAATGTGACCACCATATTTTTGTTCAAATATTCTATTATTCTACTTTCAACAGATTGCGTAGCACATCTTTGCGCCTACCATTTCTGAAGCCAGAAATCAATGCAAAATTGAGTTTTAGTGCCACTTTTATTAACATTGTGTATGTCTATCTAGTCGTTTTTGAGTCATTGGCATTTTTTGAAAAAAATATTGTTTTTTTTTCTCAAGGATAGTAGGCTTTGGAAACAATCATTTCATTTTAATTTTTATTCAAAAATCGTATTGCAATAATAAATAATAACAACAAAATAACAACAAATAAACAGATTAACAAAATAATTATTTCAATACAAATGCTCAATGTGTGCACCGTTTTCACTGACAGAATTTCGTCAACATTATTCTTGTTCGTAAATAATAATTTGTTGGTGTTGTTTAGATTAGATTAGATTAGATTAGATTGTTGTGTGTAATTAAATAAGAATCCATATTTTTCTTTAAAAATTATTACAACTGTCTTTTGTTTCCATGGCATACTTGATGAAGTAAGGAATCTCTCGGCAAGATAAGGTATTTCTTGATTTATATTGAATAACTCGATATGGGGTGAAGTTAGGTATAGGGAATGCTTAAGTAACTCATCCTAAAATTTAATTTTCTTTCGAATGGTGTGAAAAAAAATAGTAGGTGCCATTTGAAAAAATTGACTTTTTGACAATTTTTGATTGCGACATTTGAAAATCGACTGCGCCCATATGATACAAAATGGGACCACCTATGGGACATCAAAAGTTAGCCTGGACTTCCAGCTAACTACGTCACAAATTTGGTTTCATAATTTTGAAATGTTTGCGAGATACAGATTTGTTCGTAAACTACTACAGCGGCAATTTTTTTCAAAAAATTGGACATATGTCAAAAATTGTAATAGATAAGTTAACATAACTTAGGTTCTCTAAACTCAGAATTAGAAGACCAATCGAACCATGTAAAGAAAAATATAGGTTTCCATTTAAAATAAGAAAGTTGGTCTAATTCTATCTAATCTAATCACAACGAATTTAGAGTCTTTCTTGAAATATGGTATAGAGGTATATTTTTTAAATGAATTTTGTCGAAAATAATAATATATTAGTTCATTATTTTCATCTCACCTACCCTTCAAACCACAATAACTTTTTATATGTACGCCACTAACCAAGTTCAATAAAAAACATTTTTATCTACGCATCCATTAAAGCAAAAAGATATCTTGTCCTTTCTCCGGAATTTTCGAGATTTTTGATAAAATTTACATATACTTCCCATTTCACGATTTAAAACTCAGTAAATGATTTAAAAGTGAGAGTATGTTGACGTCTGAATACGTAGAATTCCAATTAATTTCTTAAATTTCCAAATTTCCACGTTGGTACGTCTTACTGAAAAACAACAACCAGTGATTTTGATAGGATATGGTAATAAAACTCGCAGCCAAGATGAAGTATGTGAGGTAAATAACGAAAAATATTCACGTCACACAATTATCCAACTAGATTTTGTCGCAAGTTTGAAGAAAGTGGAGGTGAGAAAAATCTACCTAAAACAGAAAGGAGATCTCTAAGTGAAGATGACAAACAGAATGTGATTTTGGCGCGAACTGAAAATCCTCATACGTCAGTTCTATTTCAGCCAGCCAATTTCAATACAGAAAAATCGTCAGTTCACTAAACTGTGCGAAGTCAAAATTGGCATCTATATAAAGTTAATGTAGTCCAAAACTATGATAAGCCGATACTGATTGGAATTTTGTGAGGTTATGATGAATTTTTTTTAAACGGAGCCCAATCTCAATAATCCTATTCTGTTTCCTGACGAAACTACATAGTGACTCGATGGAATCATTAATAAAAAAATCGCGATTCTGGACCACAACAACCACAGAAGGTAAGCGTTTGGGTTGACATGATTGCAAATAGACTAGTGGGCTCTTATTCTGTCGACGGTTATTTGACGGCAGCTATTTATTTGAATTTTTACGTGCAGCAGTTTTTGCATCCCTCGCAAATTATTTTCCTAATTATAATGATCCCACTATACCTGCTAGTAATATTTGCACTTGCCGTAAGAAATTATCTCAGTGAAATATTTCCAGACAGATGAATAGGCAGAAGAGGGTCTATTGAGTGGCCGCCACGTTCACCTGATTTAACACCATTGGATGTTTCCTTGTGGGGTTATCTTAAAAACAAAGTGTACATAAATAAACCAGATAAAATAGACAGATTAAAACAACGAATCCGAGACGAAATACAAAATATAACACCAGACGTAATTGAAAATGTATTTAATAGTTTTCAATATCCTATCAGTCAATGGTCATTGTCAAAGTGTTAACGGTGCTCATATTGAACATCTATTGTAATAAAAGTAAAGTTTTCAATTGTATTAATTGTAATGGAATATGAAATTTCAAAATGAAGATTTTCCTTAAATGTTTACAAAAAAAATATATCACTGAATTCCTTTGTAAACGGTCTATCAATTTTTAAAACAGAATATGGGGTGTCCAATTTAGAAAGATTATCGATGACGCCACAGATATATGAAGTGTCAAAAATGTCTTTTCCCCTACGTACAAATAAAACAATCTGATATTACTAACTAACGTCTTTTTGTATTCTTGCGAACGCAAAACTGAATAAAAATTCTGAATTTTATGCATCTCTCTTGGGTCACACTGTATTTATCAAGTTGCACTGATTCCTCCCACTTACCTGGCGTTCATCCAACAGTAGATAATCGGATTGTACATGGAATTACTCATCGCGAGCCAGTAAATCGCCAGATAAGTTTCCTGGATGTAGTCTGAATTAGTTATGTCAGGGAAGTAGAATGTCACGATAAAATATAGCTGGTAAGGAAGCCAGCACACGGCAAAAATGATCACCACAACCATCATCATTTTCACCACCTGAAACAAGTGTATAGATTATATTCCTAAAAGCGACACACAAATTAATTAAAAGAGAGCCATCGAGACTTCCTCTTGGATATTTTGGTACTTGGATATTTGTACAGTGAACATTTAAATTCAAAAGATCATTTAATCTAATATATAAAATGCATCTGTCTAGCTTAGGCTTCTTTTTCAAATTGATATTAAATAAAGACTAAAGGAAGGAATCTTTTGTGCATTCAAAATATTAAAGAAATTATTTCTGTTGCAAATCTCAGACATATCTGGGAGAATGCACACAAAAGACCGATTCTTATTAACAAAAGTGGAAACAAGCATTGTCAAACGCTTTCAATTAGGTCATATAACAATACAATGAGATTATTCCACAATCTCTTTGCACAGTACAGCTTAAAAGAATAAAAAGTAAATCAGAATTTTAATTAAAGTGCGTTTTAATCAATTTATGTCTTAATAGAGTCCAGAAATTCATTTATGCAAGTTAATGAGATACTGTTTTGTATAATAATTTAAAGTCATTTCTGATCCCCCTTGCTATATAGAAACAGAGTTGATGTCAAAATTTTACTGCACCCAAAAACAATTTTGAAATTAATTTTACACACGAGATGAGAATGAATTTACAAAAAAAATAATACATAGGTAAATTTTAAATTACTTAATGAGATTTACGATGGCCGCTTCACAAAGTAACAAGATATATGTTTATTTTAACTAGTTTATGTCTGTGGGTAATGCCAAGATATTCAGTTAGTAAGTAACAAATACCTCTACTGTCAGATGTTGGCGACTGAAATATTAAAGTTGATCAGATGTGGTACACTTGCTAAATTATTTTTATTAATTTGCGTCAAATTAGGCTAAAGGATTGTCATAAAAAATTTATTTTTCATTATTCATTATGTGATTTCAACAAAAAATTTCTTTTGATATAGTTTAGGAGAATATGATCCTACTGGAGTTAAATCATCAAATTGCCAAAAAGACAATAACAAGTTCAAATATTGAATCGCCGATTGTTTAAATGCATCAGATCACATTACATTACATGTATATGTAGATATTACATTATTGTATGTAGATATTTTCAGGTATATTTCAAATTAAATTTTGTTAAACCCTATTTTTCTATTTGTTTAATTAATTTGTATAAAAATAATAACGAAGGAAGCATTCTAATCTATTCGAACACAGTATACGTGACCTTGAAGATTCAGCAACTTCAAATCAATATTCTTTAGAGAGATAAAACCGATATGTGCAGTGGAAGATTATAAACATTGTGAATTATTCATGGCAAAGTTCAAGTCATTATATCACTTAGATTTTTTACGTAAAAATTCATGTCTTGGCTCCTAATTGGCAAAAAAAAATCCGTTCCGTTCACTTCTTTAATTTTTGTATATTTTCCATGCATACTAGTAATTTTTAGTCTCCAACAAAAAATTTGCAGAATTTGCCACCAAGCAAACTTCTAACACATTGAAAATGAACGTGGTTATCATGAAGAAAATTCACATATACATATTTCCATCCCCTACCCCTAAATTACCAGACAACTCTAAAAACGGCCCAACTGCACACCCTTATCCATTATAGAAGGTGATTCACGTAGGCCTTAAAATTCCTGCTTTAACAGAGCCAAATATTCCTAAATTATCCAATATGTGTTTTACAGTGTATGGTGATGGTTTATGTTCTTGTGGGTATCGACTAGCAAATGTGTTACATTTTCTGGATATTACTTTATCACATTTTTTATAGATAACAAACAAATCTAAAAAGTCTTCGCTGGTGTAATTTGAATGTGCAGGTATTTTTTGACATAAGAGAATTACCGATATTAATGATCGTTCTAATCATGGCAAAGTTGGTTGCAATTTTTATTAAAAATTCATGAACATTTCAGAAAATCGCCAATATTTCAAAAAGTTGTAACATTAACCCCTACAATTTCTATACTAGAAAAAAAAAGGAATTTAATTTTACATAATTTGAAGTTAAAAATACAGGGTGTTTCATTTGAAATAACAATGTTTTTGAGGTTTGAATTTGAGAAAATGTGAAAAATAGAACACTTGGTATACTATTATGGAATTTATTTTTATTGCAGAGATTAGCTGATCTTGTGTTCTTTCTACGTGCCAAAGAGCAATTGAGGATTTCGTCACGAAGAAAGTTATATTGATTAGTGCAAACAGTCGCACCTGTTAAAAAATGTCAAATATCTTCGAAACTACTGGGTTTTGGTATAGGGTGTGCTATATGTTTCGAATCTTCTTCTTCTTCATTTCGAAAATTCTAAAATAAATAGGGTGTTCTATTTAAAAGTTGGTACCGACTTTTGGCATGCCCTGTATAGCTGGAGGACTGAACATATTTTAGGTAGAAAGGGCATGATCGATTATGGCTGTATACGAAGTTTCAAGTTTTAATCCAACTGCAATTTCAAAAATTTCTAACCAACGACCTGTGAATTATCCTGTATATCATTATTGACTTTACCAACCAGGAACATTTAGTTTTTATGCTAAGTTCACTTATAATGCACTTAAACATCGACAATGCTTTATAATAATAGCCAAAATGTAGGGGTTCAATATTTTCCTCCTCCATTGCCACCCCCGTAATCGTGGAACCCAGGATCACTTCTATGCGACGCAGTAAAGTACAACCTACACAAAGATACTAAAAATCCTCCGATCGAACAACTCCTACGGCCAGCGGTCGCGACTGTATATTTGTTACACATTTGTACTTCCCTATATATAGGACTCATACAGCATATACCACATATAGCTTGTATGATTGCCCTAAGTAAATATTGATGAAGGAACTGCATTTATTTAAAAAAATAAGCAAATGCAAAAAAATGGTGTTAAAGAATATTTTAATTTTTTTGTAATCGCCACTGAAAAGTACTTAAAAAGTCCTACATTTTATTTTTGAATTGGTAATAGTTCTTAAATAAGTATTATGACTTAAAATTTAACATGCTTTCCTTCGAAATTTCTTAACAAAAAATAGATATTGCGATATAGACTGTACACCCAGATATAACTTGATAAATGGCAAAAACCCCTATTTTAAAAATTACTTTATCTAAACAAATGACTTTAGGATTCGAATTTATTCCAAAACTTTTTCCCACAGATGTAATATTTATACCAAATTCCAGCAAGATGTCTCTGTTGCAAAATATTCTATTAATACAAATGTATCCCTACTGCTTTAATTGACTATTTATATAACAACAGAGAAATTTTATTTACGCTAGCAGTAAATATTATAAAGTAACTCAATTTAATTGTACGTGGTACTTATACAACTAAGAAAGTAGTAATTTCAAGAGGTTATAAAATATGTATTACTCATAATACTTTTAATTTAATTTTGAAGTAAATTGTTACAATTCACAATTCTAATAAACATAATACGTTTAATCACTTTGTTTACTGGTAAAATTAATATCTATTGGAAAATTCATGTCAAAATATAGATAGACTTATCTACAACCACTTTGCGACCAGATCTGGTAAAGATCACTCGTCTTACTGTCAAGAATTGTGAAATGGGGTTCTGCTAATCTGTAATCGTAATTAAACAGACATCATTAACCCAAAAGACTTAACGGTATCAATACCAAACTGTAGATTAAATACGTTTAACAAGAACTTAACGGATAGACAAACTGAATGTAACATACGTCTAGTAAATGGCGGAGTCGCCGGGTGCCTTGTCACCGGCCACGGGCGCGGCCTAATTGGATAGTGATCTTCTAAAAGGAACTAAGTGCCATTTGTTTTAGTAATTATCATTTAAACAGCTAATAAAAAATGTATAACTAGTTATTTACATGCCAATTTACTATTGATAAAAGAAATATTATCAAGTTATGAAAACTACTTGGAAAACTACTTGGATCTATGTTACAGTTTTGGCAACAACTTGATGCTTTTTGCTTAAAAAATGCAAATTGGTGCTTGGTTCTTTTTAGAAAAGCGTTATCCTAATTAAAGTGAAAAATGTCCTCGAAAAATTTTTCATATTTCTAATATTCTTTATATTTACAGAAATTATTTTAAACTGGTTGAATAATTAAATAAGTTGATAACCATTATTGGTGTATTATATAAAAGCATTTACACAGGTCCACATACAAGGCAGATGGTTACTACACATAAGATAATGTATAAATAAGTCATTTCCAATCAAAATAACCATATATGACGTGGTTATCCTATTGTCGATAGTTTAGAACTTATTTAAAATTTTCTTTTTTTTTAATTACGTACTACGCCATTAAAAGGAAAATTAGAAACAAAATTAATGCGCAATCATTCACGCGAGTAAGATATGAGAATAAATGAAACATTGTTTTATATTTAATAAAAATAATAACTTTTATTCTGTTTCTGTTTCTTCAGAATTTAAAAATGATAGGTTTGTGATACATAAAATATGATATAAAAACTTTGGACTGCAGTTGGTCGAGATATCTTGAAAACACTGCATCAATCTTAAATTTTCTCTGAGAAAATGGATTGTCGGTTATGCTCTTTACTTAGCAAAGTTAACATTTAAGTCACTACCCAGGATCATGGGAATTTTGTCTAAATTCTCATTCAAGAGAATTACTTTATTCGGAAATAATGAAACACTTGATACAAGCACTTCTCCGTGAACACAAAAACTATCAACGCATATTTAAAATTATGCAATTTGTATTCAAACACAAAAACTCGACCACTTCTCGTATAATGTTCACAAACAATATAATGTTATACTGCCATCAAAGGTTACTGTTTCCATGACACCACGCACACACACATAAATGTCACTCTACGTATACTAGCATAATACAGGGAGATCGAGAAAGACTGAATGCGCCGCTGCCTAAAGATTTTTTGTGTGCCACTCACACTGTTTTGTGATATTTTCAATATTTGCACTTTGGCGACAGTGACTTAGATAGATCATGTGCGCGCGACGTCACAAATTTTGACACTCGTCATAGCTTAGGGACAACAAACCAAAATTCCTAAAGTATTAAATGGCAACTAACCGAACTTTTTATTACTACTACTACTTTTGTGTATAAAAAATGCCAAATTTTGGCTGTATTATCAATTGTGGAAGTGTGGCAATATGAAATGGTGCCAATTTTGATTAAATATCATCGATTTTTCAATTAGGAAAAGTTGAGGTTGTAACACGTCAACTGATTGCAAGGAGTAAAAATCGGTAAAGTTATTTACACAGAACTTCCCTCGTTATTTGTGCATGGCGGTCACTCTAAAAAATTATTAATTACGAAATGACATTGAGAATACAGATCGGAATATAGTTATTGCTATTATTACAAAAAAACCTCATAACTTTTGGTCAAAAAAATATACAGAATGCTCATCCAACAGCAAAAGTTCAATACTAAATAACAGGTGTCAAATATGGAAGGCTTGCGCAAATACCTTTACAAATGTCCACCATGACTGAATTATTTCTTGGGATGACATTATTCAATAAAAGTATATAATAGGTGCATATGCCAAATATTATTGCCATCTGTCACATTTTCAATTCCACATTCACGTAATGGAGTGGAAGTATAGTGGTGGTTAAAAAATATACAAAATTTTCAAAACTTTTTTTTTGAATAGGTTTAGAATGTCACGAAACGCGAAAATTTTAAATTTGAGCAAAAAAAATGTTTCTCACTATTCTAGTGTTAATTTTTTTTCCAAAATGGTGAAAGGA
This sequence comes from Stenurella melanura, assembly GCA_963583905.1. NCBI lineage: Eukaryota > Metazoa > Arthropoda > Insecta > Coleoptera > Cerambycidae > Stenurella > Stenurella melanura. The sequence goes on along the minus strand of OY757313.1, from coordinate 134,843,918 downwards.
TGTAGCCAATTTTTTTTTCCGAAATAGGTTTTAAATGTCATGAAACGTGGAAATTTTAAATTTGAGCAAAAAAAATATTTCGTCTATTCTATAATAGTGATAAATAGATTACCTAAACATGTTTTCAAAGTTTTTTTTTAATTTTTTAAAAACATTTTTAAATTTGTTTGAATAATTTTAGAATGCCATGGAAACGTGGAAATTTTAAATCTGAACAAAGAAAAAAATTCCATCTATTTTAGTGGTGAAATTTTTTTCAAAATTTTTAAAAAATTTCCATTTTTTTTTTAAATAGATTTAGAGCGCTATGAAAAGTGGAAATTTAAAATTTTAAGAAAAAAAAATTCCATCTATTTTAGTGGTAAAATTTTTTTCAAAAATGTTGGTCAAAAATGTTCAAACATTTTTTTCTTTAAAATAGGTTTAGAATGCCATGAAACGTGGAAATTTTAAATTTGAAAAAAAAAAAAAATTTTTTTTAGTGGTAAAAATTTTTTCAAAAATTTTTTTTCAGAAATAGGTTTAGCGTGTCATGAAACGTGGAAATTTTAAATTTGAGCAAAAAAAATTTTTTTTCATCTTGGTAAAAATTGTTTTAAAAATGGTGAAAAAAATTTTCAAAAATTTTTTTTCGCGAAATAGGATTAGCGCGTCACGAAACGTGGAAATTTTAAATTTGAGCGAAAAAAATTTTTTTTCACTATTTATTCCGTTTAGACGGTCCACCCTGTATATTTTCCAGTGAAATTTCTACCATTTCTGCGCTGACAGTAGCGTCAACTACCTACCAAATTTGTCTGCTCTCCGTCAAGTAGTTTTTTAGTAAATGCACCAACAGACAGACAGACAGACAGACTGACGGAATTGAAAAACCTATATTTTCGAAATCTACGTGTTCTGAAACGTCAGAATCCGAAAAAATCTCGGAGGGTGATTTTTTCTCAAATACAATACTTCCCTTCGGTATGCGAGGGAAGTAAAAAGAAATTATTTTACAGGAGTATTCCAAGCATTTTGTTATTGGTAAATTGTTATATGTCAAACTAAGAATTTTATTTTTAACGTGGGTTTATATTGTTGGCCACACTGCTGTGTTACAAGACCAGAATCAAGTTAGGTTTCCTCTATTTACACGAAATCTAACTTAAAACCCATATATTAAACTGGAAGTGGTTGTGATAAAATAAGTGCTGCTAGAGCAATCTATAAACAATTTGGTATAGAAATTAACAGTTTATATTGGTTTGACTGATGTCTTTCGTATCTAAACTTGAGTTGAACGAAGAAGAGGCTCGTGCCGATAGAGACAAATGTTACAGAGACAACCGTTTTAAATATGGTACAATTCAAGAGGAACTTCAAAGATAAGCTACAGATTATATAAAATCTGATGAACTTTATAAATTAAGAATGAAAGTTCAAAGTATAGTTGTCATCGATGATCTGCGGACTAAATGTATTGTTTTAAATTATATATTGTGGTTGTTTAAAAACTACTCATTGCTGGATTGTTTAATATTTGAAAACTGAGTCTGAACACTATCTTTAATCCATTTTCACAGTTTTTAAACACCACACTATATATTCTAAAACAATGCATTCATTCGCCAGATCACTCGATGAATTGCAATTAAGTATAAATGCCACCTAAGTTATATTGCAAATGTTAAACTTGGTGATAATCAATAATTGCATATTTAGTAGACACCTATATGTTATTTTATTCTCATTTACAAGCATGTATGTAAGTTCAGTGTAGTCGATATTCAACCTACTGCTAACTATAGTGGTAAGTGATAAATAAAACAATACAATGAAAGGAAAATATTTAATAAAACACATCAGTTAGACAATAGTAACATTAATACAACATAAAAAAAAGTTCTTAGAGAAATTACAACGGTTTGCACAGCTCAGTGCATAAATATACCATAGTTGAAAAGTCAACCGCTAGATAAATTGTGTCTACCTTACTATAACTTTAAGTCCTTTGTTTAATTGGTTTCTTTTCATGAGTATCTGTTTCACAAAATCTACACATTGTATTGCACAACGGTCATAGCCATTCTTACTGCCAAAAAACTAAAAGGAATTACGTCTCATCACTTCATTTTGTACCTTATAAATTGTAAATCAGGCTGGCGAATATGTTCTGCCTGTACTTTAGCATTTCTCTCTGTAACACAACCTCTCAATTATCCTACCTGCTGTTGTTTTCATAATGAATATTGCTGCAGCATTAGAAAGGTTACTGCGGAATGAATTGATCCGAAGTACGCTGCTAATGCGGTTGTCTGACACACAATTCACAGGACTTCTCAAGAGAAATATATTATTCTATATTTTATTACATAAAATATTGATGTCTTTTTTTATATTATTTGATTGTCAATGCGAACACTTAAAAATTTATCACAGGACGCGGATACGATATGAATGCCGTCTACAAAAAGTTGCAGTACACTAAAAATAATTGTTTCTGACCTATTTTCATTTAATATTAATTGATTTGCCAAGAACCAATCTCAAATAGTGAATTCAGTTTCGTTAACCCCAGGAGTAGTGTTGTGTCGTCCGCAAATAGAAGAGATTTTGCTGGGACCGTATTATTGGGTAAGTCATTAATGGAAATTAAAAAGAGAGTTGGACCTAGAACGAACCCTTGTGGCATAAATCCTGAATCTGTTCCTTAATAATTCACAAATATACCCTCAACACAAGGCGAAAGTAGGTTTTAACCGTCAACAGAAAATTTGTAAAAATCAGATCTAAAAATTGGGCGTACTAAATTTCGCCTTGTTCAAAGTCTTTGGTAATTAAATTTGCGAGTTGACAGTTATGTATGTATAGATGTATTGGACACTTTTGTTTTAATCCAAACTGGCTGTTGTTATACAAATTATAATGCCCTAGTTACTTTTAATTACAAAATTATTAACAATCTGATCAGAAAGAGACACGTGTCTCCTAATTTGTCCAATGAAGTGCAATCTACATTCTTTTAATGGAAAGAGGTTAATATACCACAAGAACATTGTTGCGTACATCTGGCAACTTTAAGTAATTTTATTAAATTCTATTAAACAAAATGAATTTTTGAGAAATATGTATAGGTATTTACCATACTCTAGTAACGAAAACACCAGACATTTAATTATCATAGGTAATGTGTTTAAATTTAGGAATGTACACATTTATTATATTTTCATGTCTCATCCATTTAACTCTTTTTGCATTCCAGTTTTTGCTAACAGCTCTCGTAGAACACAGAGGCTTCGATCGCATAGTAAATATATCTATTTCACAGCACAAATTTCTTAATTATTGGTTAAACCAAATATACTGCAGGAAGTATTATGGGTTGCATATAACAACGCGGACCCATTCTTAGTAATTTTTAGTTTATAATATGGTAATATGTTAATTGAGACTTGAGAGGGGATATCTCTTTTATTAGCTAGCTGGTAGGAGAATGGCCATTTCTGTAGCCAATTCTGCAGCAGCAATTACATTGACTTTTAAGTTTTTTGATAATCATTCAGTCGCGAGTTGTGACACTTCTGCCGTTATCAAACTTTTTCTTAGTGATCTATCTAATAAAAGAGTTTTGCTGCCAATCAAATAACTGATTATTTTAACAACTGATTACATAGATAATTAGTACAAATAGTTGATTATATAAATAGCTGATTATATGATCAAATAGATAATTAAATAGCTGATTATATAGTAAATAGCTGATTATATAGTAAATAGCTGATCAAATAGATGATAATAGATGATTATATAACTGATTATTTTAACAACTGATTACATAGATAATTAGTACAAATAGTCTACATAATTTATACATGGAAAATCATTTTCGTTTGATGGTTAAATGTCTGCTAGATTTCATAAGACGGGTAGTCCAGTCAAACACAGTTTAGTAAAGTTCAGCAGTCGATTGAAATTCCGTTTAGTCAAGTCCAGTTTAGTCCAGTCAATCCCAACCAACAGCAAAACCCTAGCGTTATACAGGTTAGCAAGACGTCAAACCACGTCGAGTAGCAGTCTGTGTTCGGAGAGGCTGTTAGGAAAGGCTACCAGAACTCACCAGGAGCCCTCATCCACTATCTATCCATCATCAGGAGGATTGGTGAGATTCTGAGAATTTCATTGATATTTTTTTTGTTGTATAATATTTACTGTATAACTTTCATTGCACAATATATTTCTTTTCTTTTAATGATAAATTAATTAAGCTATAAATATTTTCTGTTGGAAATTGTGATAATATTACTTAATATTTCTATTTCATAATTGATAACATTATTTTATAATTTTTAAATTGATTAAAATCGCTGATTTGTTTTTACATTGATGATTTTTCTGAAGTAATTAATAAATAAGTATCTTTTATCGTAAAATTTAATTTTTCATTTTTTCTGTTTGTCTGTCCGCCATAAGATCAAATCTTTCCACGGCGGTTGGTTTCACCATCACAGGGGTAGCAGTAACTCTTAAATTTTCCGTGGATGGCGCTCATAATTTTTACATCATTTTAAGCTACCTCTGAGTGTTGGAACAAACTAGCTAGGCAAAATATCACAAGAATATTGGTTCACCCTCTGGCTGATTTAAAAAAATATATATTGATTGAACCCACGAAATCCCAGCCACGCACCAGATCAGCTAGCCGTTCGCCGTCACTATTTGTGTGTTGGTTGAATTGCCTTTGGTTATCACCTTAACCGGTGATATCATTGTTAATTTTTCTAAGGCCAAGTAGTGATGTAACACTATTAACAAATAACTAACTAGATAGTTAATACAAATTATTTAAATCATTTACCGAAATAATTTGCATAATTAGTACAAAGTGTTGCGTACATCTGGCAACTTTAAGTAATTTTATTAAATTCTATTAAACAAAATGAATTTTTGAGAAATATGTATAGGTATTTACCATACTCTAGTAACGAAAACACCAGACATTTAATTATCATAGGTAATGTGTTTAAATTTAGGAATGTACACATTTATTATATTTTCATGTCTCATCCATTTAACTCTTTTTGCATTCCAGTTTTTGCTAACAGCTCTCGTAGAACACAGAGGCTTCGATCGCATAGTAAATATATCTATTTCACAGCACAAATTTCTTAATTATTGGTTAAACCAAATATACTGCAGGAAGTATTATGGGTTGCATATAACAACGCGGACCCATTCTTAGTAATTTTTAGTTTATAATATGGTAATATGTTAATTGAGACTTGAGAGGGGATATCTCTTTTATTAGCTAGCTGGTAGGAGAATGGCCATTTCTGTAGCCAATTCTGCTAGATTTCATAAGACGGGTAGTCCAGTCAAACACAGTTTAGTAAAGTTCAGCAGTCGATTGAAATTCCGTTTAGTCAAGTCCAGTTTAGTCCAGTCAATCCCAACCAACAGCAAAACCCTAGCGTTATACAGGTTAGCAAGACGTCAAACCACGTCGAGTAGCAGTCTGTGTTCGGAGAGGCTGTTAGGAAAGGCTACCAGAACTCACCAGGAGCCCTCATCCACTATCTATCCATCATCAGGAGGATTGGTGAGATTCTGAGAATTTCATTGATATTTTTTTTGTTGTATAATATTTACTGTATAACTTTCATTGCACAATATATTTCTTTTCTTTTAATGATAAATTAATTAAGCTATAAATATTTTCTGTTGGAAATTGTGATAATATTACTTAATATTTCTATTTCATAATTGATAACATTATTTTATAATTTTTAAATTGATTAAAATCGCTGATTTGTTTTTACATTGATGATTTTTCTGAAGTAATTAATAAATAAGTATCTTTTATCGTAAAATTTAATTTTTCATTTTTTCTGTTTGTCTGTCCGCCATAAGATCAAATCTTTCCACGGCGGTTGGTTTCACCATCACAGGGGTAGCAGTAACTCTTAAATTTTCCGTGGATGGCGCTCATAATTTTTACATCATTTTAAGCTACCTCTGAGTGTTGGAACAAACTAGCTAGGCAAAATATCACAAGAATATTGGTTCACCCTCTGGCTGATTTAAAAAAATATATATTGATTGAACCCACGAAATCCCAGCCACGCACCAGATCAGCTAGCCGTTCGCCGTCACTATTTGTGTGTTGGTTGAATTGCCTTTGGTTATCACCTTAACCGGTGATATCATTGTTAATTTTTCTAAGGCCAAGTAGTGATGTAACAATGGTGCCCAGTAACGTGAGGCCCGAATAAGGTTCAGTAAGTTTCAATTTTTTTAGTCAAGTTATGTAAGTTTCAGATTTTTGAATGAGTAGAGGTGAATTTTAGAGTTTTTGTGGTATCAAGCATAAGCTAGTTTGATCTTATGAGAGACAGAAATTTAGGTTTTGAGTTTGAAAATATTATTTGTGCAATAATTTTATGTCTGGAAATTATTTTATGATAATTTATTTTATCTATATGGTAAATACTAGGTACAGAAACTAAGTATAAAATTCAATATTTTATATCTAATTTAGAGGACTATACAAATTCTTCTAGCAGTATAAAACAGGCGATGTTTTCTTTGTTTTTATTTAACCATAAAAAAATCTTATCACTTTTAAGGAATTTAATATCCAGTGATAAAGATTAAGTTTAGTACATTTGAGTTGGGTTTAAAATTACCTATTTGATTAAAAATATCAAGGTGATTAAAAATTAAAATAGCGAATTATTAATTCCGTTTATTTTAATATTAGGTTCAGTTGAGTCAGGTATTGCAAATTTGATTTTAAATCAAAGCAATTATATTTTAAAATAGCAAGTAAAAACTTTGCGTATTTTAATAAATTTGCTACATTGAAATTAACACAAATTTATTTAGTTTAGTGAGTCAGCGATTGTACGCTAGTACAATCTTTATTTCAGTTTAGACTTTTTACGTTATTTTATAGAGTATTCTTTACTTGATAATTCAATTTCAGTTAGGTATTATTTTAATACCACTTATAGTTCGTTTTTCTTGTAGAGACATATACAGGTATTGATTTTTAATTTGTTTTTGAGTCAGTTTAAGTATCGTTAGTGGACAAGATGGACTCACCGCTTGTTATAAACCCTTCTTATCTGACAGAGGCTGAGTTAGATTATGAACTTAGAATCAGGGGTGTAATAAGTACTCGTAGAAAATTGCAAGACAAGAAAATCGTTTTGAAAAGATTTTTAGAAAAGTCAAATGGGGAGATTAAGAAATTAAAAGATCCAAATTTTGAATTGGACACCGAGAAAAATGTGATTGAGATAACACTTATCGAACTCGAATCATTAATTCTAGATTTTTCAGCAACTGTAATTGATACTATGTACTTAATTATTTCCTCGCGTTTAGCTTCATTAACGTATAGAGTGGATAGATTTAAAGTTCCAGAGGAACCACTTGAAGTTAAAACCTTGTATACCGAGTTTAAACAAGATGCTCAAGCCACATGTCTAGAGCTAGAAGCTAAACTAGCAAATAATGTTATCAAAACAGTAGAGTTAGATAATAGCGACATAATTTTACCCTCAACCTCTGTCAATAAAAAGTCAATACCAGTATATAAGTGGAATATAAAATATGATGGCCGAACAAGCGTAAAAGCTTTTTTAGAAAGAGTTGTGGAGTTGTCAAAAGCTCGTAACGTCACTTTTAAAGAACTTTATGAGTCTGCAATAGACTTATTTGAAGGTCATGCTTTAATTTGGTACAGATCTGTTAGAGATAAGGTCACCTCTTGGGACCAGTTAGTTAATGAAATGCACAATACTTTCTTACCATTAGAGTATAATGAAACTTTATTAGATGAAATTAAATCACGTAAGCAGGGGCGTAGTGAGAAGATAGCTATATATGTTGCCACCATGCAGAATTTATTTAATAGACTAGTATCACCTGTCAGCGATGCTGAACAGTTAAGAATAATTAGAAAAAATATCTTACCAATTTATGTTGAGCGATTGGCTTTAGTTGATGTTAGGGACACTTGTGAACTAGTGACATTTTGCAGGAAAATCGATGATGCCTTGCAGGCCAAGAATAAATATTCGCCTCCAAGTGCAACTAATGCCCTTGAATCAGATTTAGCTTATGTAGAAAGTTCAGAACCGTCATCTTCAAAAAGGCAACATAAAATATTCGGAAAAAAATGTAAAACTTTTTCTAATAAGAACTTAGCTTCAGTTAATAAAGTAGTGCAAGCAACAACTACAATCCCAGAAAATAAAGTTTCAAGTATAAGCACGTGTTTCAACTGTAAGAAAGTTGGTCACGAATTTATACAATGCAAAGAACCTAAAAAAAGGTTTTGTTTTAAGTGTGGTAAGCCAGACTGTACCGTTAGAACATGTACCGTTTGTAATGAGGTTAAGTTGGTTCCAAAAAACCAGTAAGGAGGTCTGGCGAATTAGGCCGACATCAGACGACTCCTCAGAATGGCCGTATATTTTATAATTCACGATTACGTCAAATAAAGAATATTTCTAAGTCTAGTAGTCATAATTCTCTCAATAGGGTCAAGCCAAAAACGGATTTATCCGATTGGAATAGTTGGAAAGTAACAGTCAAAAACTTTTTAAAGTCTAGTAAGTCAATTGTGTCACCAGTAGCAGAAATTGATACTTTGGGTATTTCTTTAAATAATCTCGAACCTTGGTATCTAAAACTTAGAGAGAGAATTATGAAAAATCCACATAAGTTTCCTCAGTGGATGGTCAAAGACGGGTATCTTTTCAAACATACCAAGAATAAAATAATTTTGCGTACAAACATTTCAGAATGGAAATTAGTAGTTCCTCTAGCAGAAAGGCAAAAAGTTATGGTTGACTGCCACGAGAATGAAAATTCTGGGCATTTAGGTTATTATAAAACGCTACACAAAGTAGCAGAAAACTTTTATTGGCCTAAAATGCGAAAGGACATACTAACGTACATTCGAAAATGTGAAATCTGCGGCAGAGAAAAGTCTCTGAACACGCAGAGGTTTGGGCAAATGGGCGCAGAAAAGAAAGCCTCTTTTCCTTTTCAGTTTGTAGCATACGATACAATGGGACCTTTTCCCAGAAGTACGAAGGGCAATAGGTTTTTGTTAGTAGCCGTAGACTATTTCTCTAAATTTGTGCTAATGAAACCCGCGCGTGAAGCCACTTCAAAAGCTATCACAACTTTTCTCGAACAAGTATTTTTAACTTATGGCACACCCCAAGTTTTATTGCTAGATAATGCTACAGCACATACTAGCAATATGTTTAATAACTTTGTTAAGAAATTCAAAATTTCTAAGTTGTGGTATAGTTGTTTTTATCATCCCCAAATAAACCATGTAGAAAGGGTAAATCGTACAATTGGCACTATGATCAGAAGTTTTCTCGAGGGTTCACATAAGAAATGGGACGAAAATATTTTAAATATTCAGTCTGCGATTAATTCAGCCGTACACGAGGTGACTGGATTCACCCCGGCATTCCTGAATTTTGGGCGAAAGCTGCCTGTAACGGGTGATTATTATGACGACGTCGACGTTTCAGATGTGAGTGACCTTGGGGAAAGTAGAAGATCATATGCCAATGAAATGGATAAACTTCCTCAGTTATATAGGGATGTTCAAGTTAAGTTAAATGTTGCGTATCAAAGGGGTGCCAAATATTATAATTTGAGAAAACGAGACAAAGTTTTCAAAGTTGGAGAAAAAGTCTGGCTCAGAAATTTTGTGTTGAGTAACGCCGCAGAATTCTTTTCTGCTAAATTAGCTAATCGCTATGTACCGTGCATTGTCAAGAAAGTATTATCTAAAGTTGCATATGAGCTGAACCACCTAGACGGAACTCCAGCTGGTACTTGGCATGTATCGAAGCTCAAGCCTTATTTGGGCTCGAACGCCAGTTTGCACGAGGTCTAGAACAATAAGCTCTGACATGCTTTTAGTGCTTTGTAAAAATTTTGTATGCAGTGCACGTCCTTAAAGATTAATTTTTAGTTCAGTAAGTTTAGTACAACCTAGTCCCTTATTAAGTTTATTTAAGTTCAGTTCGTTTAGTTTGCCCAAACATTACAGTTTAGTCAGGTCTAGTAAAGTTTGCCCGTAAGTCCGATTATGCCACGGAGTATAAATCAGACAAAATTTTAGTTTAGTCAGGTCAGGTATGCTTTGGGACGCCAAGCATAAAAAAATATGCATTGGGACGCCAAGCATAAAATATTTCAAAATTTTCTACTTAAGAGAATGAAATATAATAAATTTAATCTGGGGGCACAGTTTAAATTTAGTTTAGTTCGAGCTCAGTCTCGACAGTTGGGTTCAGTTAGGTTTGAGTTGTTTAATCGTACGGTAGAGTAGGTAAACAAAAATTTCAGTCAGGTTTGGTTAGGGACGCCTAACATATTCTAAAATTTCCTTCGAGAGGAAATGGAATAAAATAAGTTTATTTTACAAGACATTAAAATAAATTTAATTTAAGACGAGCACAATCTCGTTAGTTCAGTTTAGTATGAGCGCCGTCTCGACGCTTAGTTCGAACGACGTCGCGATTTTTAGTCAGGTCAGGTCAAGTAGGACAATGACTTTGTCAGGTTTAGTTTGCGGTTTCAACATTGAAAAATTAATGACAATTTTTCAAACCGCATTTTCAATTGAATTATAGTGCTTTAGTACTAATTTAACGCTTTTTGTGTTAACGAGAGGGTTGATTTGCAACCAAACCTCTCAACCGCGGATCTTTAATGATTCTAGAACCATTTGTAGGTTTAACTTTGGTTTAGTTAGGTATAGTTAGGTATAGTATAGTGAGATAAGTTGCGGTAGAGCGTCGCAGTATTCAGAAAATATTTAGACGCCACCATAACAGTCAGTTAGGGTAAAAGTAATTTTAGTAAAATACCTTAGTAATACTGTTACTTAGTGTTAGTTAGATAGGTTTAATTAGATGTAGTTTGATTGGCCGATCATTTAATTTTAGTAACTCTTAGGTTTAGTTCAGTCTATTCAATTTTTGAGTCAAGCACTCAAAAGTGCATAACATCGCACGAAAACTTAGCGACATAATTTTTTTTTCATACTTCATGCATCTACTGTGATACTTCTTAACAAATGCAAGAATTTTAAATTGTTTTTTTATTTTTGTCGCTGAGATTATATAGGGTGGTAGGGTGGAGGTTCTTTAAATAGGGCCACTTAAAATGCGTAACTTCCAACTTAGCCGCATTACAAAGCGATACTCAACACCAAATATCTGCTTTAAAAAAAAAAAAAATCGTCAAACTTTTGGGTTTAGATGACTTCACACTGCCGATTAATTTCGCGTGAAGACACACACAGACAGACACAGTTCTGCCTTTTTAGTTTAGTTTGGTTTCGCAACTTGGTGTGTTTGGATCGATGCATATCCAATTACACTTGTGTAAATATTTTATTTTAAATTTTATTTGCGAAATTTCGGGTTTGACGATGTTAAGAGATTTTAGATTGAATACATGTTTATTGATACTTTAGAGAAATTTCATTAAGCATATACAAATTTTTAGTTTTGGTTTTCACTTTACATCAACTGGATAATAGTCCGGGCGCTTGGTCCAAAATAGTTTTGAATGCGTAGTTGTAATTTTTATCTCGTAGTTGAATACTTTAATTCGTTGTGAAATTTAACAAACATTTAACCCGTAGTTGTAAATATTTTCTTTTACACGTGGTTGTATAATGTATGGCTCTAGTCTATGGGCATACAGGTTAGTTTCCAATATTCTCTTTTTAGAAGTTGGACTTTGTGAGTTTGTCACCATTAAGTTGGGACATATAGTAAATAATTTTTTTTAAATTATTTATTTTTTTTGGCCACGTATACGGGGTGTTTACCATTTCACTTTAGCACTACGAGGAAATAAATTTCACGCATTCATAATATTTTCAATTTTAGTTTAGTACAGTTTACTTTTAGGACAGTTTATTTTAGTACAGTTTGATGTTAGTACCATTTAGTCAGACATTTTGCTAATTAAAAATTTTTTTTTGGATCAAAGCTGATCAAGAAATATTTCAGTAAGCTAAAATATTTCTTCCGGAGGAGAAGGGTGTGTTGCGTACATCTGGCAACTTTAAGTAATTTTATTAAATTCTATTAAACAAAATGAATTTTTGAGAAATATGTATAGGTATTTACCATACTCTAGTAACGAAAACACCAGACATTTAATTATCATAGGTAATGTGTTTAAATTTAGGAATGTACACATTTATTATATTTTCATGTCTCATCCATTTAACTCTTTTTGCATTCCAGTTTTTGCTAACAGCTCTCGTAGAACACAGAGGCTTCGATCGCATAGTAAATATATCTATTTCACAGCACAAATTTCTTAATTATTGGTTAAACCAAATATACTGCAGGAAGTATTATGGGTTGCATATAACAACGCGGACCCATTCTTAGTAATTTTTAGTTTATAATATGGTAATATGTTAATTGAGACTTGAGAGGGGATATCTCTTTTATTAGCTAGCTGGTAGGAGAATGGCCATTTCTGTAGCCAATTCTGCAGCAGCAATTACATTGACTTTTAAGTTTTTTGATAATCATTCAGTCGCGAGTTGTGACACTTCTGCCGTTATCAAACTTTTTCTTAGTGATCTATCTAATAAAAGAGTTTTGCTGCCAATCAAATAACTGATTATTTTAACAACTGATTACATAGATAATTAGTACAAATAGTTGATTATATAAATAGCTGATTATATGATCAAATAGATAATTAAATAGCTGATTATATAGTAAATAGCTGATTATATAGTAAATAGCTGATCAAATAGATGATAATAGATGATTATATAACTGATTATTTTAACAACTGATTACATAGATAATTAGTACAAATAGTCTACATAATTTATACATGGAAAATCATTTTCGTTTGATGGTTAAATGTCTGCTAGATTTCATAAGACGGGTAGTCCAGTCAAACACAGTTTAGTAAAGTTCAGCAGTCGATTGAAATTCCGTTTAGTCAAGTCCAGTTTAGTCCAGTCAATCCCAACCAACAGCAAAACCCTAGCGTTATACAGGTTAGCAAGACGTCAAACCACGTCGAGTAGCAGTCTGTGTTCGGAGAGGCTGTTAGGAAAGGCTACCAGAACTCACCAGGAGCCCTCATCCACTATCTATCCATCATCAGGAGGATTGGTGAGATTCTGAGAATTTCATTGATATTTTTTTTGTTGTATAATATTTACTGTATAACTTTCATTGCACAATATATTTCTTTTCTTTTAATGATAAATTAATTAAGCTATAAATATTTTCTGTTGGAAATTGTGATAATATTACTTAATATTTCTATTTCATAATTGATAACATTATTTTATAATTTTTAAATTGATTAAAATCGCTGATTTGTTTTTACATTGATGATTTTTCTGAAGTAATTAATAAATAAGTATCTTTTATCGTAAAATTTAATTTTTCATTTTTTCTGTTTGTCTGTCCGCCATAAGATCAAATCTTTCCACGGCGGTTGGTTTCACCATCACAGGGGTAGCAGTAACTCTTAAATTTTCCGTGGATGGCGCTCATAATTTTTACATCATTTTAAGCTACCTCTGAGTGTTGGAACAAACTAGCTAGGCAAAATATCACAAGAATATTGGTTCACCCTCTGGCTGATTTAAAAAAATATATATTGATTGAACCCACGAAATCCCAGCCACGCACCAGATCAGCTAGCCGTTCGCCGTCACTATTTGTGTGTTGGTTGAATTGCCTTTGGTTATCACCTTAACCGGTGATATCATTGTTAATTTTTCTAAGGCCAAGTAGTGATGTAACAACATATTATTAAGAAGAAAATTCAGACGACATCCTTAACATATATCAAGAAAACTATAAATACTAGAAAGGTTTTTGTTAATTTTATACAAATTGCCTCCACTGCGAGTAGACACAGTCTTATTATTCCAGACAGTTTAATGTGAATTTAGGAATTTGGTGCAGTTCTAAAACATATCTTCAAACTTTCGATATTTAAAGTAACTAAGTTGAGGCAACAAAATGCTTACAATTTAACGAAATGAAAGCCACGTAATGTTGAACAAATGATTTATTCTATGGCACGCCTTACAATTTTATGTACTCGTTAACTCTGCAGGGTGTGCTTCGAATTAAATGTTTTATTTTACCTTGAAGGATCTCATGACAGGCAGTGACTGAAGTGCCTGTAATATTGCCTTATTTGCCAAGGATGGATTTTTAACGTCACTGTTTCGATTTTTCTAAAACACGTGAACTCCAGTAAAATGGATAAATCAGTATTTCAAACTTTCAAAAATATTTCTGTTAATTACTGTTATAATCATTTACATTTGAAATAGCGTGACTAAATAAACGGCCAAGTACAAGTCCTACTTGCGTAATTAGTGTTCCGTACTATCAATTGTTTTTAAATATGATAGATTTATATATATATTAAGTCGCAAAGCAAAGTTTGTCGTCGAGATTTCTTCTATGTACCAAAAAAATGATCTAATAAAATGCAATCTTGTTAACGATTGTTTAATTTACACTTCATTCTTAAGGACAGCGATTTTAAAGCCTTTTTCGGAAAAGTGTTTAAAAAAATTACTTGGAAAAACAAGTAACATATTTGTGAATTCGTGCTTTAACAAGTTTCCATTTGACACCCCACACGATGATCTTGAATTTTTTAAAAACTTCTCATTCTGCCCCCTGAAACAAAACCTACTTATTCTCATGTCTAATATGACTACGACTTCCTACAACTGTGCTAAATTTCAAATTTCTATGTAAACAGACTCTGAGAAAATTAACTGCGTCAGACGGATGGACGGACACAGAGGTGACTCCATAAGTGTTCTATTTTATTAATTTTGGTACGGAACACTTAAGATATGTTTATAACAAAAATGAATTTAAAAACCGCTGCCTAAGGAATCACTACTTCCATATTCAGATTTTTCATCCAAGCCGCTTTAAAGGAAACATCTTAACTATATTTGCACTCTAGTATATGGAAATTATTGGTCATAGAATTTTAATAATATTTGGGGCAGATGTTATAGAAAGATTTGAGGCATTGGTTTCTATCATAAACCTTAAAAATGAAGTTTTTAAACTCTTATTAGCTTACTCTACTTATTTCCCCTATTCACAACCTTCCACCTCCCACCCCTTCAACTTCGAAAAACCATTAGGAAGAAAGTCTACATATAGTGCATCTAAAGTGCATAATTTTTTAAAAATTCTAGAAATTGATAGAAAACCGTGAAAATCTCGTGGGAGTCGCTTCCCGGTGGCTTTCGAGATCGCTGAGTCCAAATTTGATATAGATACTTACCAGGGATGCTCGGGGGTGGCTCTACGGGGGTGGGACAATTTACGAACAATTTAGTACATGCGAAAAAATAAAAACAATTTTTATCTGCCGATGTTCCAAGGCAAGATTTTTCCGAAAAAATACCAAGAATGACTGAATACACATCCAGCGTAGTTGATAACGTGACTAACGCACTGCTGGGGATGCTCTCTTTAACTATAGAATACGTTACACAGCTGCTCCCACTGACACTGCGCAACTGTCGCTACCTGAATATATAGTAATACTACTTATACATTGAGCCCGATCGGTATCGAGGCTCTCTGATTTGTCGACGATAATCTTTGCGCCTTTTCCGAAACGAAAGGAATTTTTTAATGTATATACTAGTGCATGATGATCGAAAACGTGCGAGAATATTTTCCTTGCGACAACCCCCGAGCATACCTGGTAAGTTTCGATGTCAGATTTGGACTCCCGTGATTTTTAGGCACTTTAAATATATCACTTAATTTCACCCCCTTCCACCCACGAAGAGCAACCCCCAAGCATCCTTGGTAAGTTTCGATGTCAGATTTGGGCTTAGCGACCTCGAAAGCCCCCGGGAAGTCATTCCCACGAGATTTTCACAGCTTTTTATCAATTTCTAGATTTTTTCAAAAAATTATACACTATAAATGCATTTTATGCACCCTCTCTCTATGCAATTTTCCTCGAACGGGTTATTCACTATATGTAGACTTTTTCCTAATAATTTTCCGAAACAGCATCCCGATCCGAGCTGTACTTCAAAATTTAGTTATTCTGGGCAAAATTGGATCTAATTTCCCTGGTCTATTATTTTTCCCTATTTATCCTTATTTAACCCCAATCCTTCAACGGAATCACCTCAAAATACAATCTAGTTCCAAATGTCGTTATAATACATACGTGTACCAAATTTCAGGTGAATTCCTCAATTTTATTTTATCAACCTCTTAAATAATAGAGTAAGGGTGGTGGTGGGGTTGAAAAATATTATAAATAAATCTGAGGCCTTGGCATCTAACATATACACCAAATCCCAAGTTTCTGTGCGCTTATCAGCTTGCCTGACTTATTTTTCCTTATTTAACCCCCAACCCTTCAATGGAATCACCTAACATAGTAATCACTCATATAAATTTTTGGGCGTGAACCACTACATGTGGGATTTAAAGATAAAATAAACATACTCAATTGAAGGTAGCTATTATACATTTAATGGAATATCATCAATAGTCCTCCATCTCGATTAGGTGGCGCCCAACCCCTAGGTGAAAATATTCCGATGAACGCCGTACCCAGACTTAGTGCTCACAGACAAAAAGCTGCTGTCTCGCAACGAGCCCAAGGAAGGATTTTAGGGTAGTAAGTAATGGTTAATGATTCAAGCTTCGGTAATATCGACATCATCATATACTCATAATTTTACAATATAAATAAAGTACATTTGTGACCATTAAATGTCTATTGATACACGAAAATGCAGTTTTCACATCTCTAAGGAGGTAGTGAGAGGTGGAAGGGGTGCAACTTTCAAACTTTAGTAATGCCAGCTCGGTGGCGCAATGCTGAAGGTGTTTGGCTTGCGACCACGGAGTCCCGGGTTCGAATCCTGGCTAGGGTATGGATGTTAGTGGCGTTTTTTCATGTGCTACCGAGACGGTAGCAGTGACCTAGACCACTGTTGTGTGGCACAACATGTCTAGTCGCTGTTATCTCTCCTGGGTTCGAGTCTCAGCTGCGGTAGATGGCAATATCGCAGGGAATGGTTGTTGTGTTGATGTCTATGTGTACGTGTCCTGGTTGAGTGGCAGAGCAGCAATAGCTGAACTCCGCCAGGACGTTAATATAAATAAGGCATTAAAAAAAAATAAAAAAAAAAATAAAATGTCGAGATGACCATGAACTTACAACTTTGCAAAATAAAAAAATTATTGTCTATTAACTATCGATATATGAAGGAAAATCTCATGTTGGCCCTCTTCAGGAGATAAAAAGGTGTGGTAAAGGGAAACTGACACAATAGAATTTTTTTTGTGTCCAAAATTGGCTCCAGCGTAGCAAAATACTTCAGAAAAGTTAGATCAAAACCTTGTATCAGACCTCTTTTTCCTTTTGCAGACCTGTGGTATTTGACCACTATGATATTTTCACTAAAAATAAAGAAAACCTTTCCATTGTCCATTGTCCTAACTGCATGTTAAATATTATTATTCTTCATCATATGTTTTGTTAATCATTCTTTTTTATATAAAATTAATTAAACACCAACATTAAATCAACTTTGACAAGCAATCAACACGAAAGAATCCTTTAGGGTTTATATTTTACATTACGTTGTAAGTAAACTTAATGTTTGCCAAATTAACATTTGTACTGTGTTTGTTCGCAGCCCTATTCCCTACTGAAATATTAAGGATCCGAAATGACGAAGTTAAGTGCTCCTCGGTAATTAAATCGTCATTTATTTAGGGCAGGGTGTAAATTGGTAGCCGTTGTAATTATTCTTAAAAGGAGTTCCTTTAAAAACGAGAATAACTTACTTTTTCGCTAACTCATTCAGTTATCATTGCTATAAATATCCTTCATTCTGAAATAACCATGAATCAAATTCAGCGAATCAGCTTTGAAACTGCTTATTTGGATATTCGATTTTGTTTATTCAAGTTAGTGCAAATAAGAGGAGATCATCTGTTATCTGAAAACGATATCCCATAGGTGATAAATTAACAGTATTAAGCACTGAAAAAACTAATTCTACGGAGTTTACAGACGGACCCCAAATTTTATTTTTAAAACTTTTCTCAGAAAATTATTGAAAATAAACTTTAATTTTCATCTCTCGAATCCCATGATAGAATTCAAACCGATTTCTTTCAAAACACCCTATATTTCTACAGTTACGCACAATAACTTTGCAGATTAATGAATATATTATTTAACAACTATAATATATATTATTTAATTTGTTGTAATTAAAAAAGTAAAAACAGAATCAGAATCAGGGTGTAAATATCCTTTCATGTAAAAGTGGCATCAGATATAGAAATACTAATAGCTTAAAGCTTCATTATCATTGTCCTTTTACTACAGTAACAACGTCCTATCATTGAGCCCTTTGTTTTAATATTTAAACAGGAGAAAAACTACTAATGATGCCAATTAAAACTATAACAAAGGGAATGCAACAGATACTACACATTCTGAAACACTAATTATCCGCCCTGTGACGAGAATCGTTTTCATTGTTTTTTTCAGAGAAATCGTAAAAGTTACACATTTTCTTGTAATCACAAAATGTTTTCGATGTTAATATTAACAAGCTAACCATTATACTCTTCGCCGATTTACTACACTTGTTATATAATTGTTGAACATTCTATAGGATACTCTTCGCATTTTTTTTGTAAATGATATTAGTTTTAAACATTTTTCGTTTAATTAGAAAATAGTTTTTTTTATTTAACAAATTAATAACTTTCTTATTTATTGATCAATTTTGTTTAAAAATAGGGTTCTTCTCTAGCTAACACTAACTTGCTGTCCAAATTTCAATACTATCGGACTTTTCGTTCTTAAGTTATAGGGCTTACAAGAAACGTAACGGACGGACAGACAGACAGACGGTCGGACGGACGGACGGACGGATAGAAAGATAGACGGCCGGACGGACAGATGGATGAACATTTTGAAAGTTGTTCAGAATTCGATCACCAACACAAGCACAGTGATATGAATTTTTTTTCTCTACGACCAATATTACCGGTTTTAGAAATGTGCCGATTGAATGCAATATATTCTTCGTTTTGTATTTGCGAAGAGTATAATAAGTGGTAACAAACGAATTTATAAGTATAAATAGATGTATTAAAGCCAGAAACACTTTTTTATAATCATCGTAAAAAAAAAAACATTTTTCGAGATCTCTTCGGATTCTCGTATTTCTGACTAAGCAGATTACGAGTCTAGTATTTTAATTCCATCAGTCTGTCGGTCTCATGTGTGTCTGTTGACATTATACTCGAGAAAAACAATTCTCTAGAGAAATTATATTTGGTATTTACTCGACGCTAATGCTAACAATGAAATGGGGTATACGTTTTCTTTTTTTTAATGGCCTTATTTGTATTAATGTCCTGGCGGGGTTCAGCTATTGCTGTTCTACCACTCAACCAGGACACGTACACATAGACATCAACACAACAATCATTTCCTGCGATTTTGCCGTCTACCGCAGCTGAGACTTGAACTCAGGAGAAATAACAGCGAGTGACATATTGTGCCACTCAACGGCGGTCTAGCTCACTGCTACTGTCTCGATAACACATGAAAAATGCCACTAAATATCCATACCCTGGCCAGGATTCGAACCCGGGACTCCGTAGTGGCAAGCGAAACACCTTAGCACTTCGCCACTGAGTTTAGTGAGGAATAAATAGGGTGCACACTCTAAAAATTAATGAATGAAAAAATGTGACCTAGGAAAATAATACAGTCCATAGTAGTTTCTACTCCATGGTTCAAAGCTGTTTTCGATATAATGAGTAATGTCCGACAAGTGAAAATAAGTTTTTCTAATGTTTAAAAAGTCTTATGAACATGATATTAATAAAGTGCCTTACCTACTTCATTAATTATTCAATGTAGAATCGTTATTATCATAACTAGACTAATGTGCTCTACCCCATTTCGTATGTTATCTGAATTCAACTTGGTAGTATACCCGGCTTGAGCTGGTGTACGTCATCAATCTTAATTTTTATACGAGCATAAAATGTGTTTTTACTTAAAACCCATTCGATGTAACAACATTACTATTAAGATTATCTCCCACGATAGGCCACTCTTTATGAATGTATATGTGAAAATAAAGTAACAAGTAAGTTAAAATTTCAAAAAATATATTATCCAGATTCTATAGCTGACAGATTAATGGAAGCACTATAGAAATCTGGTGATTATTTACTATGCGGTAGAAATTGCACGCTCTTTGCGTTCAGATAATTAATATTCGATGTACATTGTCACTTACTCAATAGCAAAATAGAATAAGTAGATAAAATATTATAGTCCAGCAAAGATGTTATAGTCGGGGAGGTAGCGTCAAATTTAATTACATCATTTCAACAAAGCTCATTTTTTCAGTACAGATTGTCTTTTTTTGTTGCTTATCGAAGAATCGGGTGTCAGCTACTTCAATCGCGGAAGTGAAGGACGTGGGAGGCTGCCCGTCCGGTAAAATAATTTAGCGTCAACAAGGCTACTAAACTATAAGTAGTTTATTTATGAAACATAAGTGAAAAAAAAAATGCGTCAGCTGCATAGGGTAAAGGGCGAAGGTTGTCAGTTGCCTAGTCAATATGTATGAAAAACAGTGAAAATTCGTTATTTCAACAAAGCTGAAATTTATTTAAGATAGTTTACGATATAAAAAAACTATTAAAAGTGTCATCTGACAATACCATGGGACAACACCTGTCAGCTAGGCCCTTTAAGTATACCGCAGCGTCCCACGCTCTTAATCTCCACGGTTGCGCCAGCTGACACTTATTTTAGTTGTTTTTCGAACGAAAACTAACATTAAAAAAACAAAAAAGTCGTTCTGAAATGACGCATACAATATTGACGCTATCTCCCGGACTATTAGGAGAGCAATGCTCTGAAAATTATTGGAAATTTAGGACATTTGATATAAATATTGGAACTGATACCTTATAGCATTAGTATTCTTCTTGTAATGCTCTTGATAAAGACCTAACAAGTCCAAATATATGTACAGCTTTCTCAACATATTGCTTTAAGACATTAAAGGCAGTGATTGCTTAAAATAAGAGTAATTAATAACTTTTCACAAGATGTTAGGCAAAGAATCTTCTTACAAACACGGTGATGTGGAGACCAGTGAACAAGTATAAACTATTTGATGCGAGAATTAGCAAGAATAACGTTATCTGGCCTTGAGTTTTCGATTTGCTAAGAACCGTGACTTACCCAGAGTTATAAGATTGGCCATGCACAGTTCAATAACTACTGGGCTTGGAATGAGGCAATAAAGGCTTCATGTGAGAGATCTTCAAATTACTTCATCGTACAGTGATTGCTTGGGCTCGATAGAGAACAGATGATAGTAGACCTGACAACAGAACATTGTTCTCTGAACAAGTACCTATGTACATATATTGAGGCTGAAGTACTATCTATTTTGTCGGTGCAGGCGCGGATCCAGCATTTTGTTGAGGGGAGGGGGCGGCGAAAATTATTTAATGGGAAAAAAAATAAATGCATTAAAATAAATTTACTTTTATATCACGTTTTCTTATCTAAAGTTTGCTCCAGGGGGGGGGGGGGGGCGATACTCCCTTAGCCCCCCCCCGCGAATCCGCGCTTAGATGTGTGAATAATACCATCACCCATATTGTTTACACCATTGTACACCAATAGGAGCATCAATATACAGATATCTCGAAAGGAAATTCTTACAGCCAGAGAAAACCACAGAATCAGCCCTGGAATAGACCGCTATCCTTCGTCGACTGGTGTTTTCTAGGAGATCCTACATGTCACAACTAGTCAACAGGTCTGAGTTTTGCAAATTCTAAATGTGTTCGGATGCTAAATAATAAAATAATTACTCTTAACATAGAGAATGCACAAGATTGGTCCCAACATGGTCCCTTGCGGAGTACCATATTCATTAAACAACTCTTTTCTTTGTGCTCTATTTATTTCAACGAATTTTTCTTAGTATTTAAGTACCTAGATATATAATTTCAAAATTCTATATACTCGTCCATATTGCTTCTAATATTGCTTCTATATACACAGGCTTGCAGAATAGTTATCTAATAATAAATTGAACATTAACTTAATCTTAGAGCACTACACAATATGCCGGTAAAGTGTTGACTGAATATGATAAAATTTTTTTAAGAAGAGTCATCGATAGTTCAATTACCAATTCAAAACGCACAGATTTAGGTTATATCCAAATTCATATATATGAGGGAGATTATGTCATAATTACTTTTTAAATGTGGAAGCCAGTATATTTTTCGGTATTGGTGAGAGCATAATATAATAATGAATTTAATTATACTAGATTTGATGTATTTACCGCTATAGTTTACTGATTTATGACTCATCGAGGAGTTTGTTCTTTCGCTCTTCAAGTGAATTGTGAAGACGAAGTTCTGCAGCATTATCTCCTATATAGTTCTTCAATAGAATATTCTACTTGTAGTTTTTTAAATTTATAACGAATTGAAACATTGACAAATGCATTAATAAACAGACGTAATTGTTATCCAATAAATATGATTGATAAGTTTTTATATGCTAAAGGAGGAATCTTTTACCAGGAATCACATGAAAAGCAGACGGAAGAAGCTTCAAGAAAATGTTCTTTTCTAGGGGTGCACAGTATCTTTTAAAACCAATCTCGTTCAGTCCATTTTATTAAGTGACTTTACAGATTAAAAAATTTAATTAAAAAAAACGCACCTCTTTAAAAAAACGGTCATTAAAAATTATGGAATAAAATTTCACCGTACTTTGGCTACGGGAACCTTATTACCTAATATCGCAAACTGTAGGGTATAACTTGGCGGTGGTCTCATTATAGTTTCATCAAGTTACGTCTAGTGTGAGGTCATCAAGCATTAGGAGTAATAATAACAATGTGTTTTTTTTATTAATAATATCTTCCTACAAACGAAGAGCGAGAGTGGACCTTGTTAAGGGTGGTTGTGCCGTGCGACGCTCCAGAAGAAAACGCAAAAAGAATCGATGATTAAACTCGATAAAATTTAAGTCGTCGGTAGGTAAAAAAAATCTGTGTAAAATGAAGTGTAATAATAGAAGAACAAAGCACACACCGAATTAAAAATAGAAAATTACTGTAAAGTGTTTGCTAATAATACCAAAAATAAAGTAAATACGTCTCTAGTGCTGTGCTTAGCTGGACCGTCGCGTCGTAAATGGAAACAAACAGACCCACACATTTATACCTGTGACCCTTTTAAGTGGATTGTTATTGGTATGAGCAACATGTGTTTATAAAGCAATATAGGCATACTAGCTGGGACGAGAAAGATAAGTTTTTAATTTTTAATTAGTAGTATTAGTTTATTAGTGTATTAGCTTATTTCTTTATTAAAATAAAGAAAAAAAAATGAAAATTGAAAATGTATTAAACATGAATAATAAAATAGAGAAATGCCCGGAATTAAAACGGCAATTGAAACTACTTACTACAAAAACAAACCAATATACAGGGTGTGCAAAATAATCTCTCGGGCGTCTTTCACATAATCCCCTGTAAAAAGTGTTTATACCGCGAGACAAGGCTCTTCCTAGCACTTCCACCGTAAATGGATATTACCCGTGGAACGCTTGAAACCATATGTGGACGCAAGAGGCCAGGAGGAGGTGCACACTGCTAGATTCAGAAACATAAAACTTAGAAGAAGAATAAATAAGGAGATGATAGATGGATACTAAAAGAAGCATGGAAACTTAAAAGAAGCATCTCACAAGCACATACACTTCCCATCCTATTTTCCTACCCTATGCGTCATGTTGCTCTTGCTGCTGGCAACAAGCATGTCCCATACCCAGTTCAGCGTATACAACCGGTCCGGCGGTATATAAGAACGCCCAGATTGGATGTCCGGAATCGGAAGCAATGCCTACATTACCGTGGCAGTGGTCCCATTCTAGTTCTTCCATCAAGCAACGACCAATGCACAGTGGGTCAGTCTCTTAAAGACATTTAAATTTCGGCAGAGTTGTATTAAAATTGGCAGGTTCTTTCAAAATAGGTGACATATCTAATGTAAAAGGTTAGAGATCTAAAATAGCGAATCCAATATGGTGGCTATAATGCAACACTTTTGCAGATTTACATGAAATTTGATGCATGGGGATTTCAATACTTTTTGATAACGAGTCTGATGTTAAAGCTTAAAAACTCAAAATGAGGGATAATTTCTTTGACTACGTAGAAACTAAATAGGAGACCAATCAAGGGTGAAATCTTTTTTGAAAAACATTGAACTGCTTCTAAAATAGGTCAATAAAAACTGCGAAATAAAATTTTAACGTCGCTCTATTTATGAACTTTACTACCTAATATTGATAGTGAGGTCGGTGTAAAAACGAAGAAATAACGAAATCGAAAGTGTTTTAAGCGAACCTCAATATCGACATTAGGTAATAAGGTCCCATTAGTCGGGCGACGGTGAAATTTGATTTCATAACCTTCTATAACCTTCTTTGAAGACGATTCAATTTATTCAAAAAAGTGTTTTTATTAAACATTTTTTAAAGTTAGGTACACACAAAATTTGCTCGCATGTATTTTGGCGATAAAAAATTATTAGGCATTTTAATGCTCTGTAACTAGGAAACAGGGGCCTGCTTCATATAAGAAAGACGTTTTATTTTTATCAACAGATACACTGTTTTATTTGTTCTCAATCCTCCGGTGACTCCCGATGTATGTCATCCCTGTATAGTCATTTCACACAGAAAGCAGCTTCTGGATGAATATCTTATTAGTTACACCCAGTACATAAGCATAAAGTGCCTAGGTTTCCTAATTATAGATTTTTCCACTGAGGCGTCAGTCACGCTCTCAGCAATTAAAGATTCCAATCAATTTAGAGTAATATGATGAGGGAATTCACATTCCTTACTGGAGCACTTAAGGTGGTGCCAAAGCAGTTTTGCTGTACTTTAATCGCTTTTTGATAAGAGCTAGTCAAGACTGATTATATTTCACAATTTAGAAAAGATCTGAGTTGAATGTGTTTCAACAAGTGGAAGGATTCATTTTTTTGAAAATAGATTGTAAATAAACACATTTTCTTACTGGAGTGCTTCCATTCAAACTACATCACAATATGTAAGCTGGGCTATGATTTTTATCGCCCATAGGCAACTATATTACAGCCCCCCCTCCTACTACAAAACCTTTAAAATATTATTAAAGTTTTTATTTATAATATAAAATAATACAATATAAAAAACAATATACAGTCAACACAAACAAACGGAAAAAACATTAAATGGAAAAAGTTAAACAAGTAGATATAATAGTTATTTATGATTAAATGTTAAAAATGATATTTTATTTTGTGAGTAGGGACAAAACAATAAAAATAAGTAAAATCAGTAAAAAAAAAGTTTCAAACGACAGACAAATTTTCTTTTCGCTCATATTTAAAATCTCGGCATTTCATGACATTCTAAAAATACTTTAACAAGAAAAATTTTTGAAAATTTGTTTACGATTACTATACTTCCACTCCACTATATGGATGTGGAAGTAATTAAACGCACTAGTTAAGTCATGGCGATTGAAGTGCCGCGTACAATAACTCGCTGTTCGCTGAGCGCTCGGAACCTAGGAAATCTTGAAAAATCACCGAAAAATATTTCTGAAAAAAATATTCATCAAAATAAGAAATAGATAATATGAGCATATAGTCAATTATTTGGTTTTCAGCAAAGAGGTTTTAATTTAATCTATGGTTTTGAGATAAAAAATAAAAACCAAAAAAAATTCACTCTCGAAATCAATGAAAATCAATCGTTTTTGTACATGAATTGCCGTTACTCAGCCGGATGTGAATAAAAACGATCGATTTTGGGCTCAAACGATTCCCGAGACTCTAGCTTTGCCATATTTTGATTGCAGGAAATACAGAATAACATTCAGTGTTTACAGTTATTTTAATGTAAACAAATAGCCGAAAAATTCCACGTTATCTGTGCTTCTCAGGAAAAAAGTGTCGAGGGAGTTTCACAACAAATGTCGATCTCCAGTATTGTTATATTCTGTTTAAGGATCATTTCTACAAAGTTTCACACAGACCGATGAAAAATTGTGATAGACCGAGTTAAATAAAAAGTTGAACGACGCGGATTGAAATAAACGCTGGGTATGCTTCTATTTAAGGTGGTCCGGTATTCGACCCACATCTGTGACCAAATGTACCAGACAGAAAAGAAATGATAATAGCTTTTAAGAAAATTTTTATTTTTTGTTGATAATTTTTAAGTATGAAAATTTGTTGTTTTTTTCATTCGTCGCCGGCGCGGCGCAAGCCGCCGGCGCCCCTAGGCAGCTGCCTATATTGCCTTATGGATAATCCGGCTCTGTGTAAGGTCATCTAATCTAAATGGTGAAGATCTAATAAATAGATTACAAGCGAGCAGTAAATCTAAGATGTCACTTTACAAATTATATTCCTGTATTATATACATCATATTACGTCACATGTCAACCGTTTTCACCATAATTTAAAATCTCAATTATATCTCTCAGCTGAACAGAATTTTAGCAATAATGGTAAAGAAATAAAATGACAAATGGGACTAATAAAATCCAGAGTTTTTGCGAAGAGATGGACAGCAGGATGTTGTCGGCGCTTGCTTCATATTTTTTATTTACAATTTATTTCCGTCTCAGCATTTCGTGAAAATGTTAGAAATATTCTTACAAAATTGAAGTTTGATATGATTTATGTTTTATTTATTATTTTACGTCTTTTTCCACTGGTATAATACTTCTATTCTCAATTGAGGAATTGAGTTTAAAGCGTTGCTACCAGGATAAATCATTACAATGCCTGCTTGTGATAGAATAACATAGAGACCGTGCTTGAATATTACAAACGAGCCCGTATACGAATATAGTTAACCAGATATGTTATGGGCTTACCTCAAATGAAAGTAATCGAGAGTTTCCCTGGCTTACCATTACAAGTCTTTTACCTTCTCTCGGTTCATTCTTATTATTGCCGGTAGCACAGCAGTAGGTTGAATAATATTTATTTACTTTTATTGAATCAATTATGAAATTGTTCATTAAACTAACATTATTTACTGTAAATAAATAATGTATTATAAATAAATAATTTACAGCATACCTATTAATTAATATAAAGTAGTAAAATAGTTTATTACAATAAACAAAAAGTGATTCTAAAAACTGTCGTTCGGCGCTCATGACATTGCTGGTTTTATGAACTATTCCTTTGTCGTTTTTTTGTGATTTTCAAATTGACACTAGATAAGCTATAATTTTGTGCAATTTATTATTATGTCATGTGCTGTTAAATTATATTAACATAGATTTCATTATGTACATTTTTTGCAGAAAAATGGTACTTTTTAATACGCTTCTATTAGCTTGATCTGTAACAGTAGTGGCGTGTGTGAGTCGGAAAAAACGCGAAAATGGTAAATAATTTGAGCCGGAATGAAATTACCTCCCCCCTCAGTTTTCGAAGATTCTGAACACGATGGCGTTGTCAGAATTTCTCTTTGGGGTTGCACAACCTCTCAAACTGGCAAAAAACCACCCCCTAGAGGGGTTAAACGCGATTTAATAGGTTTCCCTTCAGAAAATAGTACTTTCCTTCCGTTTTCAAGGATGCTGAGCACGGTGGTGGTGTTTGTAATTGCGTCCGACTCCTACCAACCCCTTCACAGGCCAATACTCGCCCCCGAAAGGGGTGAGTTTTTTTTCTCGGATTATCAGCGGCAAATATATATTCCCCCCCCCCCCCGTTTTCAAGGATGCTGAGCACGGTGGTGGTGTTCCCCATCACGTCCGACCTCTACCAACCCCTCCACCGGCCAATACTCGCCCCCGAAAAGGGTGAATTTTTTTTCTCGGATTATCAGCGGCAAATATATATTCCCCTCCGTTTTCAAGGATGCTGAGCACGGTAGTGGTGTTCCCCATCGCGTCCGACCACTACCAACCCCTCCACCGGCCAATACTCGCCCCCGAGAAAATATTGATAAATCTTGTAACGGAAATTCACATGAGTGAATCTGATACAGAAACTGCTGACGAGGACTGTGATTTGGAAGATTGCGATGTTCATTTCGAAGAGTATCAACCTTGTAATTCTACTTGTAAGAGGAGTAGGTTAAATTAGTCGAGATAAGGTATAAACGAAAAATATATTTTATTGTAAGCGGACTTTAGCTTTAAGTAGTATAACGTTATATTTAGGTATCAATTATTGTAATTTAAGAAAATACACTGTAGCAATTTGATTTCATGCATCGTAATAAATGTTCGCAATTATTTATATGTAAAAATAAAAGTATGTAACAATTATTCAACAGGCCTACTGGCGGTATTTGATAATATTTTTTCAGATGAACGGGAAACAAAGGACATTACAACCAAGAAAAGAAATAAGATTATTCTTCCCGTAAACATCAACCTCGAAAACGGGGAAGGGAGGGAAGTATATATTCCGAAAAAGAAATTTTACCCCTTTCGGGGGCGAGTATTGGCCGGTGGAGGAGTTGGTACGGGTCGGAGTCGATTACGAACACCACCACCGTGCTCAGCATCCTTGAAAACGGGGGGAATATATAATTGCCGCTGATAATCCGAGAAAAAAAAATCACTCCTTTCGGGGGCGAGTATTGGCTGGTGGAGGGGTTGGTAGGGGTCGGACGCGATGGGAAACACCACCACCGTGCTCAGCATCCTTGAAAACGGGGGGGATATATATTTGCCGCTGATAATCCGAAAAAAAAAATTCACCCCTTTCGGGGGCGAGTATTGGCCGGTGAAGGGGTTGGTAGGGGTCGGACGCAATTACAAACACCACCACCGTGCTCAGCATCCTTAAAAACGGGAGGAAAGTACTATTTTCTGAAGGGAAACCTATTAAATCGCGTTTAACCCCTCTAGGGGGTGGTTTTTGGCCTGTTTGAGGGGTTGTGCAACCCCAAAGAGAAATTCTGACACCGGCATCGTATTCAGCATCCTCGAAAACGGGGGGGGGGGGAAGGTAATTTTATTCCGGCTCAAAATATTTACCATTCGTCCGACTCACACACGCCACTACAGGTGAGCAAATCTTACAACTCATTTTTCACCCACATCCAGACGTCGTATGAACTTAAAATTTCGCATGTGTATATGGTGCGCAAGACGATACAATTTGACATTTTTTATAGAAAACTCTAGGATGGTGATGCACAGTCTATAGGCCAGTCGTCAGGGAGTTCAGAATGTGTAAATACCGTTTTAAATTGGGAAAAGATTTTACTGTTGGAACCAGTTCATTATAGGCCTCTTTCAGACGTACTAATTTTTCCCCCTCGCCTGCCATGTTTCTGTCAATATCTCGGTTCTGAACGGTCCTACAAAAAAATGGCTATCAACGTTAAGGATAAGTAAATTCTCTGTCGAAATGGTTCTGACACATCTTTCCGTGGTATTAATATTCTTGAAGTTACAGGCGGAGTAAGTCAAGCATCATCTCGCATTCGCTCTGCACTCGTCACTTTCCCACACTTCCACGCTTTCTATAAATATCTAAAACAATTGCTGCTTACAGCCATTATAATTTCATTCAACATTTTACAATACAGATACAGGGTATAATTAGTTTCATGTCATTAAAAAAACTGGTAGTAGGGACTGACTAGACAAACAAAAAACCTATATGACTTTTTTTTCTAGGGGCACTTTGAAAAAACTCACCTGGGATTACATTTTTATTGTTAAGGTAGGAAACATTTGAGAACCGCTGTTTTTCAGGGTCAATGAATGTTATAGTTCCGAATATTAGAAATAATATAATACTTTAATATCCGACTTGTGTTCCCGCCGGTTGAAGTTCGGCACTTTGATGGAATTAATTGTACCGAACTTTTTATACCACTAATTATGAAAATGTAAATAATTCCTTCTCTTTCGCCACAACGCAAGCATATCATGGCCGCAGGGGTTTAAATAGGATTTGTGTACATGTGTTTTTTAATTTGGACGAAAGGTATTTGTAGCTTTTATTCGTCGTTTATAAGAATTTATAAAATTTAAAAGTGGTTCATTAACATTTGTAACATTGTGTTAAAAGCTTAAAAAATTTGTAATTATTTTATGAAATTGGAAAACGAACAGTTAGACGTCCGAGATACGATAACAGAAAATAATTGTGTATTTTAAGTTAGGAAAGATCTGATTTTTTAACGAATTTAGCGCATAATTTTTCCCAATCAGGTATCGAAAACTAAAAATTGAGACCTTGGTCTCTATGCAAATTAATGTAAACAATATTAAACAGATCAAAACAAGGCAGAGAATACTAATAATAATAATAATCATACCTTTAATGCCCAATAGGTAACACCCAATAACTGAACAATTCTTTTGAATTTTTCACAAAAATTGTTCAAAATGACCTCCATTTCCACGTATACACATTTCGGCACGTCGAACTAAGGATCTACGCACTCCGTTCAACACATTTGGTAAATTAGGATCATTTTTTATGATTTCTATGCATATTAAAATACGTTGTTGCAATTGTTCTAAAGCTCTTCCACACCAGCTGCATTTCCACCACTTTCTCCATACACCAAGTGCAAATCCGCGAGCTCTGGATAAGTTTAATCTCCCATAGTGTCCAAAATCTGCGTTTTAAAAAATCCAAAAAGTAACACAAAAAGCACGAACGAGAAGTAGTGTCTTACGTAACCAAGTACTAACGACTTGAACGATAAGTCAATAAAATAAATCTTAACATAAGTGGCACAAAATTCAAAAAGAACAAAAGCAACAGACAAAACCAAGGAATGGGTAGATAGCGTCGTATGGTATGTTATTTACCAAGTAAGGACACAAACTGAAATTAGTACTTGAGAATATTACAAGGGAGAGTATACCACGCGTAATAAGATAAATTGGCCGTGAAGAAGCAAAGAATATGGCGGTGTCCTCTGTCGGTCGCTATTAACTGCTTTGTCGGCATGCTTTTCGATAATCTCTTAGGCGTAACGTACTTATTTGCACGAATGTCAGAGTATGCCGGCAGTTCTCAAACTATGTTATTAATTATTTTGGAAATTTGTGTTTATTTATTTTTACTCCAAAACTATGAGCCTTAGACCCCATGTTATATAAGTTTTTTTTTGTTTGTCTTGTTGTTCCCTACCACCAGTTTTTTTTTTAGATAGTGAAGACGTTGACTTTTTAATCCTTATGATAGGATTATCCACACGTTGGAAAACGGACGAACGAACTTATTCTTCGAATTCTTTTAAATAGGTACCCAAAAGAAGTTGCGGATAACTTATTATTCATCCACGCATTCAGTGAATGTGACACAACTTCTGCATTTTTTAGGCAAGGCGAAGCAAAATTCGCTGTTATTTTAAAATTCTGCAGGATTACAAGAAAACGTGGAATATTTTAAAGACCCCAATTCTCACTCTGATGTTATAGATATAGCAAACCAAGTCCTTTACGGAGCAGAACCCAATCAGCATTCTTTGAATGAATTCAGGTACAAATGCTTTATTAAGTCACTGGCAAAAAGTACATGCAACCTAGCATCGTTACCTCCTACCGAGTCTGCTGCACAACAACACTCTTTTAGAACGTACTGTCAAATTCGATAATGAAACCTACACTCCCAGTTTTATTGAACCTTCAACTTCGAAAAAAATCCCATGGCAGTAGAGAAAAGAAGAATTAGAAGCAAGTTAACCAAATAAACAAAAAGTGGATTAGGCCGATTGGGGACACCACTTAAAAAAGACGCGCCAGTGTGGAAACGAGCACAATGGTTTTAACCACCGATAGTTATCGACATTCCCGTCTATAACTCCAAGAATATTAATACTACGTAAGAATGTGTCTGAGCCATTTCGACAGGGAATTTACTTATCTTTAACTTTGATAACCACCTTTTTTTTTCGTCGGGCCGTTCAGAACCAAAATATTGGCAAAAAAGACTATTGAGCGATATTGACCCAAAATTGGGGGTGTTCCGGGGGGGCGGCGAGGAGGAAAAATTAGTATGTCCTAAAGAGGCCTATAATGAACTGGTTCCAACAGTAATTTTTCCCGATTTAAAACGACGTTAATCTACCTGACGCCTATCTTACTATTGTCATTTAATATCCGATTGTAATAAAAATTGGTATCTAGGGATTCTCAAGGTCGCAGATTAGAAGTGTGTGATCGAAACTCAAAAATAAAAAATGGCAACTTCAACACGGCGGATAGGTTTTATCATATATCGCTTGATGCCACTGAATCTCGTTATCTCAGTGTTATTGAGGTTGCAGATTATAATTATCTACTCAAATTTAACAATTCAAAATGGCGGCTGTAACGTGTAACGTGTAACGAAAATTGTATCGTTTAACGCCCGTACTATAACTAAACAAGTTCGAATTAAATCCTACAAGCGGTTTTTACGCCAAATCCACAAGTGAGCATGCGCGGGCATCGCTTGAGGAGAGATATAGCTAATAGCCATTTTAAACCTCGTTTCCGATACTGACCAAAGAATTTATATAAATAGAAGCCGAGATAAAGTGTAAAAGTTATGCGATACTGTTGCCATCATGTCCAACATACCTTTTTCTCACCATTTCGTTCTAAGATACAATATTGCCTATAACGCTATCTCTGTTGCAATCACTCCAAGACCGTGGTATGAGTGTAGCAAAGACATATGTGGAATTTAGTAATTTAAGAACTGTGTCTGTTTTAACTACTCTAACCTCAAAATTATTTTCGTGTTTTGTAAATTTAAACAATTATTCTCGTTAAATCGTAAAAATAGTGAAGAAATTTGTTGTTTGTGGTGTAGTTGAGGATAAGAATAGCCTGTTGTCTTACATTTATTTGTCATGTTAAAAACAGTAGTACTGCAACAAAGATGGGGCTATAGTAATTTTTATCATAAAGAAAGAGATAGTTATAAAATCTAATGTCTGAACTTGAGTACGAGATGGTGACAACACACTTATAAATGTGTATCTGCTTCTGTTTATATAAATTCTTTGATACTGACCAAAGAATTTTTATATAAATTCTTTGATACTGACGAGTGAGTTTGTCTGTTGATCCTTTCAAAATGTTTTAAATTTTATTTCTTCAAACATTTGATATTTTGAGTATATTTGATTATTAAATAATGTCATGTTATTGAATTAACGTTGCTTTATAATTATTTTTGAAAATTTTGAGGAGATTCCGTGTAATAATTAATATTATTTGAGGCACGTTTTGGTGCGATCTCGTGATCTGTTGGACAAGTGTGATTTGTTAACTCATTAATAATGGTGGCAATTTTATAATTTTGTTGTTGCTTGAGACACAGTACTGTGGCGTTTTATAAATTTTTTGGATTATTGTGGACGAGGATTGAACTCGGGAATTTCTAAACATCTACGTCGTGCAGGAGCCAACTATTTAGGACCCACAGGTGCAGAATAATAGTCACGAGAACGCTAGACGACTCCGGCAAATCTACCGTAGGTAAGTGAACCTTATTATCATTAGGTATGTATAAGTGTTTACTTGTCATACGTGGGTTTAGCGTTACTCTGAATATTCTGAGCCTTGGTTACTATATTCTGGGTCATTCCGGTGGTTAAGTTATGTAATCAAAGGATAATTTAGGATTCTCTTTGTTTCCTGATAGTGTACAGACAACCTCATCTTATAGTTAAAATCGAATTCTAAAGTAATTTTGTCAAATTTAATTAACCTCGTGTTAGTACGAGAGCTTAAAAGACAAATTTTATTATTAATATACAATTCAAATGTATTGACCCCTCACGTTAACCGTGAAGATCTCAGAAAAAGAAGAGCCGAAAAAATTGAAAAAAATATGTTTTTATTATGAGTCTACTATAAATCTGTCAGCGAAATTTGAATAATGTACATTGGACCGTTTTGAAGTTCTGCTAAGTTATATTGAAAAATGTCTTACTTTTTAAGGAAATTTTGGCCATCCAGTTTTAAATCCATTATATCTTGGAAAATATGCATACTATGTAAATAATATTTTAGGCGCCGATAAAGCACGACATTTTTTGTACGAGGAAATTTTTCCACAATTTTTCATTTTAAAGTTTTGCAGTTATTCTCAAAATTGTATTTAAAAAAAATTGATAAAATAGTTAACTATATAAAATCTAAGCATTTTCAGAAAAGAGAATTGGTATATATCAAATATTACTTTAGTTATCAAGCGTAAAGGACAATATTGCAAGTTTGCAATAATATTATCTATTACGCTTGATAACTAAATTAATATTTGATACATACCAATTATCTTTTCTGAAAATACATGCATTTTATATAATTAACTATTTTAACAAAAAAACTTCAAATACATTGATAAATAACCGAATAAACATGACATCACGTTTTTGAGAATAACTGCAAAATTAAAAAAAAAAAAATTATGGAGAAATTTCCTCGTACAAAAAAAATGTCGTGCTTTATCGGTGTCTAAAATATTAATTACATAGTATGCATATTTTCCAAGATATAATGGATTTAAAACTGGTATGGTCAAAATTTCCTTAAAAAGTAGTACATTTTTTAATATATCTTAGCAGAACTTCAAAAGTATTCAATGTACATTATTCGAGTTTCTGTGATTGATTTAGAATAGACGGATAATGGATACTTAATTTTTTCAATTTTTTCTGCTCCTCGGTTTCTGAGATATTCGCGGTTAAAATGAGGGGTCAATACTTTTGAATCCTATATTAGTTTATTTTATTAATTGCCGAATTTTGAAAAATCAAGTAAATCTTATTAAGGTGGCCATTCCCTAGAAAGAGACATCCAATAGCGAAATATTTATTAAATTTGCACATAACTTTTTTTTCTTAGTACGTACATTTAAAAAAACTATAAGAGTACCTAAGTAGAACCATAACAAGACTATTGCTATATACTATTTACTCAATAATTTCAGTGGTTTGCAAAATAGCTAGATTTAAAACTACGAAATAGGAAGATTAACATAATTTCTAAATTTAGATCTAGCTATTTTGCAAACCACTGAAATTATTGAGTGAAACTTTATAGTAATAGCCTTGTTATGATTTTACTTAGGTACTCATATAGTTTTTTTTAATATACGTACTAAGAAAAAAAAGTTATGGCCAAAAATAACAAATATTTCCCTATCGGACGTCTCTTTCTAGGGAATGGAAACCTTAAATTTGAAGTTAAAATTATATAATTCAAGAGATAACGCCGTAAGTTTTTCTTTATAGTTTTTTACTAATTTTCTAGTTTTGTTAATTAAGCTAACAGCTAAAGTATTTTCTATCACTTCACTTTTTGTCAATTTTTTTTGTAGTACTCAATTTTTTAGTCACCAACCAGTTTCATTTTTTTTTCACTAATTTCATTGATGGCCTCTGTGCCCAGTTTCATAACGATTCATTTTAAATCCAGTAGAGCTCTTTCTTTCCATTTGGGATATTAATCATAATTCAGTTTTGATGCATTTCAACCAGTAAAATTTCACAAGTTTTAGTTTTTTATTGCACATGTTTTTTTTTTGAGTGACCTTGGTCACTATAGTTTGTAATTTGCTGATTAAATAATTTTTTCATTTGATTCTTTTGAAATTTACCAGTCAATAATTTGTTATTTACAAGAACTTCTTTCCAAATTCTAACGTAAATTACATTGTTAGAACCTTTCACTATCAATTTTTTTTTCATTCTTTTAATTTCATTTTGTCAACTGGTTCTTTACAGTGTCCAAATTTTTTCATGTAAAAATCCTGGACCAACCAAAGCACTACAAGAGAGGAAATCTGATAGAGACGAGAGATTGGTATTGTCTGAACATTTGCCCACCGCAGCGTCTCCCTGGAAAATCCTCGTTGACCAGGACACGACACAATCATTTAGTCCTCATTCCCAGGTACCTGTGGGTACCTGGGTTCGATCTCGTTGGAACTCCACGTTCTCCACAAAGTTGAGTAAGCCAAATCTCTCAAAATTTTTCGTTGGTCAGAAGCTTTCATATTAATGTAAACCATTTGATCTTATCAATTACTTTTTCAAATTTTCGTTATATCTCAATTTTTCTTATATTAGAATTTTTTCCTTAAATTTCATTTTTTTTTCTCATTATCTGCCAATTTTCTAGTCAATTGTTTTAAAATAAATCTTGGGATGATTATTTTATAAGAGTTTTGTAAAGATTTGTAAAATATTTACTATACTTGTTAATATATTATTTTTTTCAAATTTTGCTTTTGATTGTGTCATCCTTAAACAGTTGCAGGAATATCAGTTGTATGAATACGTTGGCGCCCTCTTTCTTTGTTTATTTTGTTTTGTAATATTCAAATTATTTATTTAAAAATAGATACATAAAAATAACACTTCTCGCCACCGAGCAACTTACGACCTAATTACTGAGCTAACTGGTTGCTACTCGTCTATAATCTTTCTCAGCTACCAGCCAAGAAAGGTGTAGTTCCAAATGGTGCATAAGTTTTGTAATTAAGGGTCTAATTCGTATGAAAATCGGTATCTGGACATTTTCAAGGTAGCAGATTATAAATATTTAGTCACTTAGAATTCAAGAATTCAAACGGGCGGCTTCAGGATGGTGAATAAGTTTTGTAATTTATTAGGAAGGACAGAGCCCTCGAGAACCAGAGCGTGCCCAGAGACAAAAGATTTTTCAGGGCCTCAACACTGTCAATATAGGTGGCGAACTGCGGGGGACTCGGAGGGGCAGAAGCTCGCAGGAAACGCCGCGGGCGAAATTTTTTAATAATTTCAAGGTTATTGTATGTATGAATCCGTGGGTTCTAAATAATTTTAACAAGGGGTAACCACTAACACTTTATTTAATAATGTACTGATTACACAATACTTCTTAGTTTAACCAAAATAACCTTTACACTTTGTTTACTTGATATTTAACCTCACTTTTTCACTTTTCAACTTCTTCACTTTAATAAAACTTCTCCCTCTCCACCATCAATTTCTCCTTATATATCCTATAATTGCCTCTAGATCCAGAGATTTCCAATTCCAGAACAAAATAGAACTCTAGAGCCATCTACAGACTTCCAGAAGAGGTATATTACTGGTTGCATAACCATTTCTACTTAATTTTTAGCTTGTAGTAGTCATTGGCGTAACATAGGTGGTGTAATGCTTAACAACTACACACTACTTTAATTGGAACAAAATTATAATGAAAATAAATAAATAATTTTAGATAATTAATAAACACATTTTTAAACACAAACTGAAACTGTTAAAAATGGCATATAAAAAGAAAATAAAGTTAGTAATAACAATAATTATGTTAATAAACGTAAAAGTGATTCAAATACCTGGAAACAGAAAATTTCACTCATTGGACGCCCCACGTTTTTACACTTATTAACATAATTATTGTTATTAAACTGTAAACGAAGTCAATTGAAACTGGTCAGCGTTGAAGCACAAGACCGTGCGCACTTAACTTGATATTTTGTCCTATGTATTTAACAATGGTATCGAGAATCGAATAGTAGTTGAAACTGTGCAGACGAGTCCGAGACTGGCAATGTAATCAGCTTGAGTGAACCATCTACCACTGCACTGGTTTAAAGATAATGAAACGTATAGGCCGGGCCCGCGTATTCCTCAGTCCGATTGGTCGGACGGTGTTTGAGTTATATCAGTTATTAGTCAACGTGGACTCGATATATCACCTAGTTCTTTATAACATTTCTCCAGTGCAGTGCGAAAAATGGTTCTCAGAACAGCTTTTACCAAATATTCCGCCTAATTCGGTAATTGCATTAGATAATGCTTTTTATCACTCGCGAGTATTAAATAAAATACCAAACACCAGTACAAGGAAGACATTTTAAAATTCATGAGAGAAAAAAATATGGAAATTCCTGTAAAAGTTCCAATGAAGCGCGAATTCCTGAAAAGAATAAAAGAACAGAATTTCAAAGGGGAATATGTTATTGATAACTTATCCAATATACACGGTCATACACTTTTGCGGTTACCTCCGTACTATTGCATATTTAATCCTATCGAGATGATTTGAGCAACTTTATAAGATCGTTTGCGAAAATGTAATGACTCTCCAACGTTAAGCGCGGTATAGTTGATCATATACGAGAAGTAATAAATGACCTCGACAATACTGATTCATGGAAAAATTGCGTTAAGCATGTAATTAAAAAAGAAAGTAAATATCCAACACTACCCCCCATTGCGCCCATTATAATTCAACCGAATAATGATTCCTCTTCAGAAAGTGAAGATTCGGACGCGTCAACTTTTAGCATTTAACTTTTTTAATATATATTTTCGGAACAAAATATTTAGCTTTTATATTAGGTATGAAGTTTACTTTTTTATTGTTACATTTCTTGGAATATATTTTATTTAGTTGACAAGAAATTTTAATTTAAGTTACTTTATTCTAGAGACATATTTTAATTTTCTTTTTATTTATGTATTATCTATACAAATATTTATTTTTGTTGTAGTAATTCTTTGCTTTGGTTAAGAAACTTACATTTTTATTTTTAATTCAGAAGAAACTTAAATTTTTTTTTACTATATAACATCCTTGCCCCTCGCCAATCTAACCTGTCCCATCCCCTCATCCCGGCAAGGATACGTCCATACCTTCTCGTTGATTCTTGCTGAGCAATAACATGTTTTAATATAGTATGGGGTAACTTTAAAACTAAACCCAATAAATTTAAATATTTAGACTGATATATTACTTCAAAAATATGTTATTGGATAAATGAACAAAAATAGCCTATCTAATAAACAAAAAATAATAAAAATTAATACATTTTCTTATGACAAGCATTTCTATTTACCTCCGCCCATGTACAATAAAGGGTTGTCGACTGTTTTTGCCGGATTTTAGTTTTTATACGATTTCAATTGTGCTCGTATACATTTTATCATTATTTTTTTTGTGTGCATTTTTAAAAGTGTCAGTTTGTGTTTAAAAGCGTGTTTTTTTAATATTTTAAAATTATTTACTTTTATAATAAACCTTCTCAAATACTCGTTAAGTTGCTCGAAAACGGTATTCAAATTTAAGAAATTGAGAGATATTTATTTCTATTATTTAAGGATTGAGATCAATGAGACTACGAAATTTTAAATTTAAGAAAGAGAGAAAGAGAGGAAACGGAAAGGGAAAAGCGATATCGACGGTTTAAATAACGAATCAATCTAAGTCCTACGTTGTAATGCGCATAGGCTACTAATGTCTTTTTTTTAACTCACGATAGAAAGGATAATTGCCAAAAAATAAAGTTACCAGTTTTTACACTGCTACTGTTAACGGTTAGCAAATAATTTATACAGATGAAAATCTGTCTTACACTGTTTGAGTTTTACGGAACACCTCCTACATTAAAAATTTAGAACAGAAAATATAACATTATTAATGATTGCCTTGTAAAAAATGTTTAGTAAAATTTTACTCTCCTTTAATATTATACATTAATTTCACGATTTAAATTGAGTCATTACACAAAAAATTGCAAGGTAAAACAATTCCAAGCATAACAAAAAATTGTATAGCCGATGTAATAAATCATCAAGCTGTCCTCGACAGAAGTCCCTATATTGATTACTTTAAATTTTTAAATATACACAACTCTCGACGGTTGTGTTAATTTGTTTATTAGTTTATTCATTAGTGTAAGTATAATGTCACCTGTTTATTGACACCAAAAATGTATTAAAAAAACTCATCAAATCAAAATAGAAAGATATAACTACATAGGTGATTTTAAGTTAGTAAACAAGGTAGTTTGTCTTAGAGCCCTTGTGGATAATACCGGAAATTGTGACTGAGATTCGGTGTAGAAAACAAATGGCAAGATCGGCAAAATTTGGCATTACAGAAATACAACAAAATGCAGAATAACTTGCTTACACCTTAGTTTTATTAAAGATCCCGCACAAGATACACGGTAAAAATTATACAGTCGCTTGAGCTATAACCAACTGAAATGTATTCGTTGGACCATTCCGAACAAGAGTTCTTATGTGCAGAAGGTCCAGAAAGTCTATAAATTTCAAGTTACGGACTCTTGAAGGTCCAATATTGATTGTTCATATACTTGAAGGTTTTCAACTTTCCAAGTGTTGAGCTTTCAGAGGAATTGACCAGCACAAAAGTGTTAGGAATATGAGTAAGCTACCTTGTGATGACGTTGACA
This sequence comes from Stenurella melanura, assembly GCA_963583905.1. Classification (NCBI taxonomy): domain Eukaryota; kingdom Metazoa; phylum Arthropoda; class Insecta; order Coleoptera; family Cerambycidae; genus Stenurella; species Stenurella melanura. The sequence continues at coordinate 134,803,527 of OY757313.1, read as the reverse complement.
CTGATTTCTGGCATTATTTTCAAAGTCAGTTGGATTCAGAAAAAAACTCATAATCTCACTTTAAGAAATGAATCTTTCTAGAAAAAGTTATATAGAAGGGGACGAAATTTTCCCACGAAGGTCATCTGAAAGTCAGAAAAGTTATTGTTACAAAATAGTTTTAAGAGATGGTCATGAAAATGACGACGAGGAAGATCAATTCATTAAGATTGACCAAAGTAATGTTCAACCAGGATTTATGAGGTTAAAAACTTCATCTCGATTCAGAAATGCTACACTCAGAACCAAGTATGGATTTCCCTTAATGAAGACCACATTCATGATGGAGATGGTGAAGAACTTATTTTTGGTTATTATTGCACTTGTAGATCTAGGGCACGAACTTGTGCTCACTTAATATCTGAACTTTGGTATCTGGGATACGCTACACGTCAAGAAAATGCATCTCATCTCTCACTTCAAGTCCTACTACAATCCGCTCAAAATGTAGCTATAGACATAATTCAAATGGAAATAATAAATCCTTTACAAAACAATTAAAAAATATTTAAACCTAATGATATTTTATAATGATTCAGAACTGAAAATAAACTTCATGAAAATAAAGGAAAATCCCCCCCAAAAAAAACACAAAAACACAAAAAATCGAAAAAAAAAACAAAGAAATTTAAAAAAGGAATCAAACATTCGTCACGTCCGCGCGCGCCGTTGACTCCGGGTAATGCTAAGAACGGGTTATATTCTGCAAAGTGAAATCGTTCATGCCACAATGAATAATCTTACAACTGTACGTCAAGGTCAAAGACAAGATCACAAGAAGTTAGTTTGTTTGATTTTCTACAACTTTTATCTGGGTGTGCTTATTAAATCAGAATTTCCAAGCTATTTTGTAACAATAACTTTCCTGATTTTCAGATGACCGTCATGGGTAAATATCATCTTCTCATCCTATATAATCTTTTCTTGAAATATTTATATCTTAAAATGAGATTGGGTTTTTTTTAATTCAAGGTGCAAAATTTTGGTTTCATTGAAAAAAAAGTTTACTATCAAATGATCTTGAAAATATTGCTAGAGGTCAAAGTTAGGGTCATCAGAGCTTACTCATATTCCTACAACTTTTGTTCTAATCAATTTCTCTGAAATCGCAACACTGAGTTACTATAGCAAGAACGAGACAGGGAAGACTAGACAAATGGTCCTCCAATACCAGCAGAAACAGTCTGGTATACAGATGGCTCTAAGATAGAACAGGGAGTCGGAGCTGGGATTTATGGGAAGAAAAACGAAAATCCCAGTAAGTCTAGCAAAATATGCCACAATATTCCAGGCTGAAGTGGCCGCAATACAATGGCGCGCAAAGGAAATTATAAGACATGGAACTGTAAATCAGTCGATTGCCATTTCTTCCGATAGCCAGGCAGCTCTAAAAGCAATCGTTTCCATGCAAGTCGTATCGAAACTTACATGGGACTTCATAAATGCCTTTATAAACCTAGGAAGTCAGAATAAAGAGACTATGGCGCGGGTAGCAGGACACCATGGACGCACAAGCCATGCATACGAGCATCCATTAACAAATGGATGCAAACCAAATTTCTGGTGGAAAAATTTCCTACGACAGAGACAGGCCAAAGAGTTTATTAAAGAATGATCGGCCAAATTTACCGAGGACCTATTATGCCAAAACTGAAAGGCCATTAGAATAATAGTGGGTCTGGCAGAGGACGCAACATCATTTCTTTACGCACCAGAGGCATGTATCATTAAGGAAAAAGATAGACGAAGTATACCGACAAGTGCTTTAGAGATGTGTGTCTGCAGACCTTTGGTACTAATTCTGGACGGGCTAATAACTTCATTTTCCAGGAAATATGTACTGAAGAGCGACTCTACACCATCCTATTCTCTCTAATCCTCTCATCTCTTGGCCATACCAATCGGACAGAGCACAATACAGAACGGTTAATAGTTCAGTAAAAATCAGTATTTGCTTGGGTATCTTCATACCATACATTTTTTGGAATGCTGTTATGTATTTTGAAGTACCCTGTATTGCCGGTGATAAAGAACAAAAATAAAGTGCTTACAGAGTCACGACAATGAGTAGAAACATTTTAAAAGAAGCTGCTGGAACCTCCCCACCCGAGGAATGTACATGCCGTGACGAGTTTCACGGCGCAACGGCTCCGCGCATTAACCGTGCCACGCGAAAAGCGATCTTATGCTTCATATCTGCTTTGTCTTTAAATTTTTTCCATGGAAACCAAATCGGAAGAGTGCAAGTGTGACATATCGTTGAAATCAAAATTCTAACTGCATTTCAACGGTTTGATTACAAGATGTAAGTAGTCATAAAATAAACAACTTGTTCCAAAACGTCACTAAATGTAATCTGATCTCAACCAAAACCTTTTCAGATCTTCTGGAGTGCTAAAGAAACTCTTGTGCAAAATTTCATCCAAATCCGTTCAGTATTTTCGCTGCTATCGTGCTAAGACAGATGCAAAAATAGTCACACATACACACACACTCACATACATTTTTCAAGAACCGTTTTTTATTGGGTTCGTGGGAGTCTAAAACGTAAATATTTGATTTTATCTGGGTTTTCGATTTTGGACCAATTTTGGTAACCTCCCACAATTTTTTTGGAGGGGGGTAATCAAAATTTGCATTGCATTAAAATTTAAAAAATGTGTAAAAGCGATAACGATGTTCAAATGCTTTTAAAATGCTCTTTAGTTTACGGCCTTTGCAACATTACATGCGCATGGTACGCACGCTGAACGAGAATAAAGTTCACACTCGGCGGGGCGTGCAATTAAAGTAAAAAAATTATTCCTATCGGGAAATGTCTTTTTTAATTAAATTTGTATCTCTATTTCGTTGATTACTAAATAAATATTTGTATTTTCTTGACCGTTGATATCAAATTAACTTGATGTATACCTGGGATTTTTCGGTCAGCTTTATATAAAAATTCTTTACTTTCTTACGTTTCGGTTTTATTTACCATCGTCAGAGGAATAGCTACAATATTTGTATTAACCTACGATTATTTTATGTAATTTTACAAATTTAATTTCATTAGTTACAATTTAAAAAAATTTGTTTAAACTATTTTACCATTTTACGTCTATTTCTGTTGACAGTTTTAATGCAACTAAATGCTGAACAAAAATATTTCTGGTCCATGTTGTGTCACTATTAATACAGTTTATTTAATTTATGGATGTTAGATATGAAGTTTTCTCTAATGGCTGGTGGTGTGAAATATGACATTTTAAGGATTATATTGCAGACTTGATTGAAAGATGTAAAAATATATGTTGTGCAATAATACAGTTAATTTAATAAGTTAAAGTATGTTTCACATAAATTCTCTATATCAGTGCGATTGTTTATTACGTTGTTAGGTCTTTTAATTTGTAACATTTCATATATTGACCTTCGATGATAATTTGGTTCTTTTTGTAAAATTGTTATATTGTCAAAGTTAAAGCTATGATTATGGTCTAAATTTTGATTTAGTGTTCTTATATTATATTTGTGTGTATATATTCGTTTACACAGGTATTGTTTTGTTTGGCCAAGAAAAATTCCAAGTATTCATCAATTTAAACTGATTAGAATAATTTTAATTAACTGTAAGCTAAAAAACTTTCATTAAATAATATCTAAAAAATCTAGGTCAGTCACTGCTATATAAATAAAAATGTAACTCTAGCTATACCCCAGAGGGTCTTAAAATTTCCATTAAAATAGTTTACTGAATCTACTCACCCTACGTTTGCTCTTGATATTTTCCATTTGCCTCTGGGTGCATTCTCCGATACTTTGAGAACCCCACAGCTCCAATCCTATTCTTGCATATGTGTACATCATCGACAATATCGGCACCACGTACGTTATTACTAAGAATGCCACGTTGAACCTAGAATTGGAAATTAGAGATTATGTAAATTGGGCGTTATATAAATTACTGTAAAATCGATAAGGTTTAATCATTATGTGGATTATCTAAATTTATAGTTTATATTATTCATTGAAAAATTATGCCACGCTAACTTTGATTTTATAGCGTAATATCAAAGATTATCTAAGTCAAAGATCGTCATGAAATTGAAAACCGTCGTGTTAGCTTATTTTGTAGTGATTATGTCTTTTTAATTTGAATTTGAAATTCGACAAACGTCAGGAAGTGTCATTTTTCATTCGCTCGCGTGGTGTGTCGGCTGGAATTTACGATCTCGCCCGTGCAATTTACGATGCCGTCACAATACCAATTTCGATTTTTCGATATCGATATCATAAATCTTTTCCGGTGGCGGATTTAAAAGAATCTCGTCGTAATGATTACAGAATGATGACATGTGTCAAAGCAGCAGTTTTTAATACGCTAGTTCGGCATTTTTTAAATTTTATAAATCGAAATGCAAATATAAAATAATGGATCTGCAAACAATCTGAAATTTATTCTCACGTTTAGTGTCTTAAAAACAATCACAAACCTCCACCTCGCGAAAATAGGGTGTGGCCAGGCGCTACGTCATTATACGTACAGACGAAGCGACATATGAGAATAATAATCGGAATGTAGTTATCACTATTATTATGAAGAAAACTTGATCTCTTGGTCAAAGAATATATAGAGTGGTCATCCGACAGCAAAAAATCAATATTAAATAAAAGGCCAAATATGGGAGGCTTGAGTAAATACCTTTACAAATAACCATCATTGAATTATTTCTTAATATGACCACACTGTATATTTTTTAATAAAACTGTAATAGGTGTCTTTGTTGTCAATTGTGCTATGTGCCAAATATTATTGTCATCTGTCACATTTTTAGATGCACATCCATGAAGTTCAGTGGTAGTGGTTAAAAAAATCAATTTCCTTTTTTTAAAGTAGGTTTAGAATGCCATGAAACGTGCAAATTTCAAATTTGAGCAAAAATTTTTTTTCCACCATTTATTCCATAGTAGTAGAACATTTTTTCAAAAAATCCTTTTTTTACTTCCCTCGCATACCGAAGGGAAGTATTGTATTCGAGAAAAAATCACCCTCCGAGATTGTTTCGGATTTTCACGTTCATCATGAAGATTACGAAAATAGAGGTTTTTCAATTCAGTCAGTCTGTCTGTCCGTCTGTTAGTGCATTAACTAAAAAGCTGCTTGACGCAGTACAGCCAAATTTGATAGGTACCTGACGCTACTGCCACCGAAGAAAGGGTTAGACTTTTACTGGAAAATATCCACGATGGACCGTCTAAAAGGAATAGATATTGATACATTTCTTTTTTCGCTCAAATTCAAAATTTCCACTATTTCAAAAACAAAATTTAGATTTTTTTTAGCACTGCCATAGAATAAATGATACTCTACTTCCACTTCGCTACGTGGACGTGCAACTAAAAATGTAACAGGCGGCATAATATTCGGCATATAGTTAACACAATTGGTATCGAAGACACCTATTACAGTTTTATTGATAAGTTTACAGGGTGGTCATCCTAATAAATATTCCTTCCAGTTTGACACCTTTTATTTAATATTGAATTGTTGCTGTCGGATCACCACTGTGTATATTTTTTTGACCAAAATTTATCAGGCTTTCTTTGTAATAATAGTGATAACTACAACTACAGTGGCGTCAGCTACCTACCAAATTTGACTGTTCTCCGTCAAGTAGTTTTCTAGTCAATGCACCAACATATAGACAGAGAGACAGATAGACAGACAGTCATACAGAATAGACATGGGGTCGTGTCCTTTAACCTCTCTACATAATATCGATACTTAGGTCATTGTAAAAATGATAGATAGATAGATAGATAGATAGATAGATACTTTTATTGGTTCTCTGTAAATATATACAGTTTTGCCCAATGGGGCGTAGAACATGTCAAATAACATAAAAATAGCAATCAGAAGATACAGCAACAAAATAAAAAGAAGTAAAACAGACAATACAAAATAAGACATACAAAGTTAAAATCTATGTAACTAAAATGTTTCTTTAAGAGAAATTTAAAACTTATGTAAGTGCTAACTTAGTACTTAATCCTTAAAATAGCAACACAAATAGAGTATGTTTATAATACAGTAAAAGTATATTTATAAAAAAAAGTCATCCAAGAAATATTCCTCCATTGTATAGTAAGCCTTTTTAATTAATATTTGCTTTAACTCCCGTTTTAGTTTGTTTTTGTCTAGATTTTTCAATTCTAAAGGTAATTTGTTATATATTTTAATTATTGAAAATTCTACATTTTTTTGGATGTAAGAAAAGTTTATTTTGTTGGTGGACAGATTATTTTTATATCTTGTATTGTGATCATGTTCCATAGTTTTGAAAAGCATGATGTTTTCCTTAACAAAAATCACAGCTTCGTATATGTATAAGCAAAAGAGTGTGAGAATTTTTTTTTCACGAAATATGTTTCTACAGCTATCTCTTGGTTGCATATCAAGTATGTATCTTAAGCATTTTTTTGTACATTAAGTATTTTGTGTGCATCACTAGCATTTGCCCAGAATATGATTCCGTATCTAACCCGGGACTGAATGTAAGCATGATATGCAATAAAAGCTGTTTCGATATTTACCATATGTGCCAATACCTTTAGTGCATAGCAATATTGCGCCATATTCCGTGCTAGGTCTTCAATATGACATTTCCAGTCTAGCCTTGAATCCAAATTTATTCCTAGAAATTTTACACTGTTGCTACTTTTTATGCTGTTGTTGTAGGTAAGCGTGATTTCGTCTTGACCCAAATATGAAAATTTTATCATTTGCGTCTTGGCAACGTTTAGCTGCAGATTGTTATTTCCGAACCACTGATTCAACACATTTAGTTCATCTATTATTTCTTTTTTAATGTTTTTCTCAGGAATTTCGCTAAACATTATGGAGGTATCATCGGCAAATTGCACTACTTGTTGATGGGCAACAGAGGGTAGCTCATTTGTATAGAGAATGTATAGTAGAGGTCCTAATATGGATCCTTGAGGTACTCCCCTTTTTATAGTTTTCCTTTCCGATTTAATTACGGTCCCTTCTTGGCCTCTTTCAACTACACATTGTTTTCTGTTTGATAAATAAGATTTCAATAGTTTCAACGCTACTCCTCTTATACCATACATCATTAGTTTTTTTATTAGTAGATCATGTTCGACACTGTCGAATGCTTTGGATAAATCAAGACATACTGCAATTGTTTGTTTATTGTTATTTAGAGATTCTAATATAAATGTCAAAGCTTGGTATATTGCAAGTATAGTTGATTTACCTTTCCTAAATCCATTCTGTGAATCAGATATTAATTTGTTTTTTTCTATATAGTTTATGAGTCTGATGTGGATTATTTTCTCAAAAATTTTACTTATGTTGGATAGCAGTGCGATTGGACGATAGTTTCTCCAATCTGATTTATCTCCTTTTTTGTATATCGCTTTAATTTCCGCTATTTTCAGTTGTTCTGGGAAATTGCCTGTATATAGCATTAAGTTAATGATATGAGCCAGTGGTTCGGCTATAACATCTGCGACATATTTTAAGAGTTTCACAGGTATTTCATCTTCTCCTACTGATTTTTTATTTTTTAAGCTAGTTATGATGTTGAACACCTCTGCAGGATAGGTGGGTTCTAGAAATAAAGATTTGTGTGGTCCAAAGTTTTTTGTTTCTGTTTTGGTGTTTGGTGTAAATATATTTGAACATTGGTTGATAAAATTATTGTTTATATCATTTAACATTTAAATTGGATTTTTGTTTTGTTGCATATTTTCGAGAATTTGTTCAGTATTGTTTTTTGATTTACCCGTACAGCTCTTAACAACATCCCAAACCGCCTTACCTTTATTTTTAGCAGATTGTATATAATGCCTGTGGGACATCTGTTTGGCCATTTTGATTACATTTTTCAATACCTTTGTGTATTTATTATAGAAGTGCTGGGAGACTTCGCCTGATAGCCGTTGTTTGTATAGTATGCGTTTCTTTTTACAAGAGTTTTTAATGCCACTGGTTATCCAGTTTCTTGTGTTATTTTGCTTGGACTTGATACGTTTTAAGGGAAATAATCGTGTTAGTGTACTACGAAAAATATTTTCGAATTTGTGATATGCTAGGTATCACTTTCATTAAGAATGCTTTCCCAACTTGTATTGTCAATTTCGGTTTTAAATTGCTGTAATTTCTGCTCCGAAAACACTCTTGCCTCACAAGTGACGTTTGGATGTTTTAGATTAATTTCTTGGTCCACTTGTAGAATTTGCCCTTCATGGTCAGACAAGGCAGATACTATGACTTTGCCTTCATGACTGTGTTTACTGTTGATAAATATGTTGTCAATTAGTGTTTCTGATTTTTTATTTATTCTTGTGGGTGTGAAAATTGTTTGAAACATGTTGAAGCTTAGTAACAGAATTTCAAAGTTTTCTGAAATTCTATTTTTCTCTAAAAGATTTATATTGTAATCTCCACAAGGTACAATATTAAATTTTGGATAATTATTTGAACAATGGTGTAATATCTGAGATACAATTTCAAGAAACAAATCAATATTCCCTAACGGAGGTCTATAGATGCAAATAACTACAAGTTTATTTGACTTACTAACAATAGCAGAACATTCTATATGCCCTTCATTTGATTTTTGTCTCAGGTCTTCAATTTCCTCCACCTCCATTCCATTGAGAACTAGTATGCAGGATCCACCATGAAGTTTCGTCTCTCGAGAGAAGGATGATGCCAATGTGTAGCCTTCGAGATTTATGGTTTTTTCTTCTTCTCTTTTGTACCAATGTTCTGTAAAACAGACCACTGTTGGTTGTTCGTTTAATGATTTGAGGAAGATTTCACATTCTAGAGCTTTATTTTTTAGACACTGTATATTTTGATGGTAGATAAATACTTTTTGTGGTAGGTTTTTATTTGGGCCTGCTTCTACGTAAAGTTCTGGGCTTGAGAGTCCTTCTGAAACTTTTCACCTGTATGTTTATTTCTTAGTCGATCATTGTAAATCTCTTCCTTCCTAAAATCAAATCTATATACTACTACTCCCCGAGGCCAGAAGGAACTATTATAGGCATCTTCTTTTAGATCATAGTTAATTCCCACTTTAAAACACCTGTTATCTTTTATTTTCTTATATGTATCTATTTCCTTGACATATATATTTTTTTCACTTTTTGTTTTCTTTTTTAGGTACTGTTCCACTATCTCCTTAGTGACATGATCTTTTACTTTTCCTATGAAAAGCCATATCTTTTTCTCTGGGATTTCCCTTCCTACAAAACCATTTATCTCATCATCCTTAGATATTTCAGCTTCCCCTCGTATTTTGGATTGTCTGTCCTTTGTTTTCTTCTTGTAGGTAACTGGTTGGAACTGTTCTTCGTTTTTCTTTAGGTTTTCAGATGACTTGGAGGGTGATATGTCACTATTTATCTGTATTATATTTTCCATGATGTCCGTTTGTTTATTTTTAAGTATTTCCAGGTTTGTTTGTTTTAAAGAGGTTTGTTTGGGTGTCACTGATTTAAATCTTTCAGAATTATTTCGGTCTGGAAGTTTTTGTTCATATTTGAATGCTTTGCTATCCAATTCATGTTGTGTCTTATCTGTTCGTTTTTTGTTTTCACTTTTTGTTGTTGCTATTTTATCTTCGAGCAACTGTTTGTTTTGTTTTAGTAGCTTTACACTTTCTAATAAAATATTGTATTTTTCATCCTTTTCCTTTAGCAGGCTTTTCAAAAGTTCATTTTCGGTTTTTAGTTGTATATCTGTAATTTTGATATCTTCCCCATTTGGGCTTGTGCTTCCGCAGCAATTAATTCTGCTGTCACATATTTTAATGTGTTTCAAGTTATTTTTTGTCAAACAAGATTGGTGAAAGACGTTCCCACATGTTACACACACTATTACTTTACTAGGTTTACTTTGACAACACTTAAAAGTTTTATTTGTCGTTTTGTCAGCACTATTTTTGTGAGTCACACTTTCTGGTTCATCATCACTCGGCGCCATTTTGTTTTTATGATGAACAAATAACAAAATCGAATGCATTCTTAACCGCCACCAATATCGTTATTAGGTAATAAGGTGCAATTATCCGACCGACACGACGCGACGGTGAAAATTTCATAATCTTCAATTTGACCGTTTTTTTAAAGATACTTCAATTTTCAAAAAAGTTTTTTCTACTCATAAGAAATACATAGGAAACTTCATGATTTCGCAGACACGTATTAATATCATCCAATTATGCTCAAATCTGAAGATCGATTTCTTTAGGATTCCAAATTAGTCTAAAGGGTGAAACAATCTTTGACCAACCGTAGGTAAGACGTGAATAAGAAGTATTAATATTTGTATTCCAATATTTCATCTATTTTGTATTTCATTATTTACTCTTACTCTACGATATTACATTCTACACTATATATAAAGTAATATTTTAGTTCATTTAAATTTGGGAAGTGTGAGGGATATGTGCAAAGTAGGTGCCTAGGTAAAAATATTAACAGAGAAAGGGTTTGCATTTCAAAGCTGTTCATTCGCCTCTGCAGCCTAACAGAGAGAAGTATGTGATGAATTTTGCATGTAGAGAAATATTATTCATTCAAACAAACACAGAACACAACTTTCGCAAAAGTTTATAAAGCATGCCTCTATGAAGAGGAAAAAAAACCTTTAAATTATAGTAGAGAAGTTTTCAACAATTTCGATAAAACGTTTCAGTTACATGAGTCAGTAAAATATTACACCTAAAGTCTGTTCACTGATAGAGTCACGAACGTCTAAACTAAGATGACGTAGGCTCGTTGGTTTTTTCAAATGCACAGTGGCGTCACTTTGTTTTATATTTTACTTGTTGTATTTAATTAGATTTATTTAAAGCAAATCGAATTATAAGCATACATCTTTTGTAAATTATAATATTGAATTGTTTTGGTTTCAAGTAAAGAATATGATATAGAGCAAATGTACAAAATAAACACTTAAATAATTGCAGCTAAATCTGTTTTATTCATTAATAGAATTTTGTCAAATAAGTATATGTAATCTTGAAATAAAAATATGTGTTTAATACTAATTGTGCCGAACCCTATATAAAACAAATATGGTAGTAAAATACAAATATGTAGTATAAGATAAATAAATAAATTTAGTATTCTTCGCCAGTGTCTAATTCTTCCGAGTCCTCATCCATACTTTCATTATTAACACTTATAATGAGTGGTACAACTTCTTCAGTATGAACCTCTCGATCCTATGTCTCTAAAATCAATTTGTGTGATATACACACTTGGACCAAATTAAGCTCGACTGTTGAGATAAAGCCTCATTCCACATTGCAAGAATGGCTTCGTCACTAAAACCATCTATCTCGATGTGTTTGTCGTAATACTCCTTATATACCCAAAACAAGTTCCATTAGGTTGAACTGACAGTGATATAGTGGAAGCCGCAGTACTTTATGTTCATGCTCTCTAATTAAATTGTCGACAACATAGTGTTGCTCTGTTCTGTTAGCTCCAGCTATTTGGAGCAATTCGCCTTTAAATGCGGTATCACTGAAATTTATATTCTTGGTCTTTAACCAGCTTTGTATTTGTTCTTTCGCCTAAGATCGGGTTGGTTGTTTTTCTTCAACTCGAGAGTGGTACTTAGCATTATCTAAAACAATAATGCTGTAACCCCAACAAAAGTCCCTCTGTCAGCTACTTTTCAAAATTTTCAGAGTTCATGTTGTCATGGCAATCTGCTGATTTATTCTTGGTGGAGAAAAATAAACTCGCATCTTTAACAAAGCCATGAATGGATCCTGCATATACAACTATAAATCTTTTACCTTTTGTAGCTGCACAATGCCATATCGATTTACTGGAATCGTCTAGCCAATAACGTTTTAATCCTCCTCTGCTAAAGATCCAAGTTTCGTCTAAGAATGCTACTTCTTTGACGTCATTACTTTTCAAGTTTTTTACGTATTTGTGTAAAAACTGTAGACGTTTTAGATAAATTTGTGGTCTATCATACAGAACTTTGCTATTGTCATCTTTTTTAAAGGAAAAGCCTAATTTCTTAATCACTTTATATAAACTGGTACGACCAATTTCAACTATTACTCTAGATTCTTGCTCTTCTAAAAGGATAGTCAAGGAAATATGTTTATGATCAGACGCCATATCGTAAATAACATTTTTTATTTCATATTTTACAGCATCGTGTAACTCGTCTTGAACTTTTTACGATTCCATTTAACCGAAGCTTGAGGTTCCACATTTTCTTTGTCGTTTTTAACTATTTCTTTTACATTATTTTAATCGATTTTTAAAGCCTCACCCACTCGCCTTTGAACAGCCTTTATTGACAAAAAAAATCCATCATTTTTATTTTCCTTTTAAAATATTCCAACAAATTCAAAACTAACTGCTATGATTGCGGATTTAAACATTCACCGGGATGCATGTTTACTATTTTAATAATAGAACAAGACTAAAATTGCCCACTTAGGCACTTACTAATTGAAATAAGTGCACTCTGCCTGCTATATATGACTTCCGAGGAAATCGACCCACCTCTGAAATCGCCAACCGCATTCGATAACGATACGCGTTACGCAAACTGGTTTGCTATCGAACAATAGAAATTTCGTTCGTAGGTCATAACTTGACCACAAAGATTAAAACTTACGTTACAGATTAGGTTACAAGCAATATTCCAATAAAGACAGGGAAGGATAGAATAAACTGAACTCAAATATCGTATAAAGAAATACCTGTGTATCTACGTGTGTGTACTTTGTATCTTGTAAACACAATAACTTCTGCTTCCCTTAAAGTATTCATTTCTTTGAAAGATATGTGAAATAATATGGTAGAATGTACGTATTATATACGTTGGACTCTATCCAGCATACAAAGTGGTTACCAGAGACCTGCAAGCATTTGTGTTGTCCATATTTATGTTTTAAATTAACTTTTTAGTAAGGTTTCTGATTAATAACTCAAAAATATTAAGATATACAAGTTATAGAATTCGCAATATACGGTGTATTTCTCACATTCTAACGAACTTATGAGGGAACAACACGTAAGGCTAGTGGGGAGGGGGATAAAGCACCCAATTAGGAGATATCTCCCTTATAATCAAATTTGATCCAAAAATAGTCTTCAACAATCCTGTAGTATTTATTTATGTACAACTTACACATATTTTCAGTTAAATAACATCACCCAATTTGCAAAAAACAGCTTATTGTTAATCATTAAAATTATGATTTTCAACATTGCTTTATCCCTATAAAACTTGACCCTCCTAACTTGAACCTAACATCTTTAAAGTTTTATTGAAGGCTCGACAAATACCCTGATAAGTCAATCATAAGCCAATAAAGAGTAAAAGATAATTTAGTTTAACGTAAGTTTTTGAAGGCTTTTTGAAAACTTTCTTTAAGACAAAACTATCTTTAAGTACATTTGGCATTTAACAATGCTGGCATAGATCGTCATTAGTCTATGAGTTGGACATTATAAAACACTGATAAAATCTAAATAAATCTAAAAAGCATTTAAATTGTTACTTGGGACTCAAGTCAATGCGCTCAAAAGCGGGATCTAGAGGACAAGGTCAGGAAGAGGGCTGTGCTTGGAATAGTTAGGAGGCAAACATACTACAAGTCCACGAACTTACGAGGTGAACAGAGTGCAGGGGGGTACGTAGAAAGTCACTATTATGCGATTTTCACTTATATCTCGAAATCAGTGCACCATAGGGAAAATGCTGTTCTATTCAAAATGAAAGCTGACAAAATTTCCTATAAGATTATCACTATTCATTTATGTTCTATTTCCAGTAGCTCTTGAGGTATTGCTTGAGAAAATCTAAAATTTTCGAAAAACGCTTAACTTTGCCTTCTAGCTCATCACCCCTTAGTTTTGTAGCAATATTCTCACAGTAGAAATTGTGGAGCATTACATTTCCTTCATAATGAGTTATTGTTTTATCATCTACAAATGATCAAAAGGAATATTAGTAATTTAAAATTTTCTAGCAAATCTCGAGATTCCGCACTTTCCCTTTATTTAATTTTGAAACTAAGATCTGTCCAAGAAATCCCTTCTTTTCAAAGTCATTTTCAACGAAACCTCACTCGATGGTCTGGGTGAAAAAAAAATTCCTCCGATGCACATCAGATAATATAGTGGTAAGTATCTACCCGAAAAATATGTTTTGTACTAGATTGACGGACACTGACGTCATACCACGTCATTGTCCTTCGCTCTAGCAGGGCAATTAAAAATATTGAGATGTGCTAAAATTGACACGATGATTAAAATCATTATTAGTATACATAAGAAAATGCAACATATTGCCTTAAAATCACAATTTTCTGAAGAATTGGATGTATTGGAAAAAAGTCCGCATCATAACACGTCATGTCTCAGAAGAAACATAGCTTAGCTTCAATAGGACACTGACATCATATGCCGAATGTAAAAAAATAAAAAACAATTGATTTTGGTATAAAAACTTTTAATAAATGAATTTACAACTACTTAATCATCATCACTACAATACATGAACGAAAGTACCTTTCAGTACAGACATACAAGTTTGACAAAATAAATATATTTCCTGATAAAACGTGTAATATTTTTTGTGTTGCTTTAGCAAAAATAACAAAAACGCAAGAACAAATCCATACATTATACATGTTCCAACACAAAGAGGGGATTTTCCAATGCAATCTCGATACTGGCAGGCTGTTTTTTCCCTTTTTTTCATGAGGTAGTGCTGCTTACAGTATTTATAATATTTGTCTTCGGGACTGACCTGTATTTTTTCTAGAATTTCTAGATGGCATAGATTTCATTGCTTTTTCCCTAATAATAAATTCATAACTTGAATCGGAATCGTAACTACCATAAGAAGAACTATTTTGAGTGTATTTTGAATCCCCTATGGAATCATCTGTACTATACGTATCGTGCGCTTTTATCCGGCTTGGAACCTTCGTCATCACTTTCAAACTCCTCATCCCAACGAAGTAGTTGCTCTCCTTGCTTCTCTTTTCGCACACGAATAAATTATAAGAGATGCACAGGAATCAGACAGAAATGCGCCAAACATGACTCTAGATCGCCTGACTAAATTCTTTCATCACCAACAAACTGTTTAGGAATTTCGTCATTATTTTTTTATTCAAGATGCCTAGTGGGACACTTCATACCATATTACATGCAAAATTTACGTGATATGTCGACAAGCGAATCTAGAGCGGCATATAACGTCAGTGTCGGGTACTGTGGGCGATGCGGCTTATGCCGGCAGTGTAACGTTAGGCACATATCAATAAAAATGAATGTTAATAAAACACCTGTGACATGCAGACGGACATGACGAAAGTACAAGGGTTTTATGGAACCTTAACAATTACACTTAAAAAAATGTTGCTGTTTTTTTTTAGAACGTTTACTGTTTATGCACCCTCTCCACCCCTACAGTTCACTTCGTCACATTTTCCACAACCCCCGGCCACTAATAAGTGAAGGTGTTTGTTAGATGGCCCCCAATGCAATACAAGATCAATTTAAAACCAATATTTAACCTTAAAGTTCCACAAGGTTCCAAGTACAGTGCCACAAGGTTCTAAGCAAAATCTTGTAGGAAATTTTATCTGCTTTCATTTTGAATAGAATAATCGTTTCGTTGCGATGCACTGCTTTCGAGATACAAGTGAAAAAGCAAAAAAGCGACCTTCTATGTGCCTCCCTGCACCCTGCTGACCTCGTAGGTCCGGGGACTTTCAGTATGTTTACCTCCTAACCACTCCAAACACAGCCCTGAAGTTAAACATTCTGTTCGCAATCATGTCCTCTACAACTTCTTAATCGACTGGACTATATATTACTTCCAGTAACAGTAAGTAGTATGAGAGTTGTTCATTTCAGCTAAGTTTTTTCTCCATCAGGTTTTATTGGATAGAATGATAGATTTAGGTGTAAACAAAAATCATAGTGCGTACGCACAGTTTCTGGAAGACATATTTAAATACAAAAAAGTGCATTTTTTCCTACTTTTTTTTTTTTGATTTTTCGATAGTTTTTCAAATACAATCGTTTAAAAATAATTAATATTGAGTAGAATTTTTTTATTTTATTATCACATAAATTATATTGTGCATATAGAGTCCTTTTTTACCCTCTAGATGCAATTTTAGCCCTTGATTGCATCCAAAAGTTGCTTTAATATTAAATATGTCTCGGAAAAAATTTATACTCGGGAGTTTTCATTATCGCTGATTACGATTCGGACTCGATCATATCTCTTTTAGTCCTTCTTTTCAAATATACAAAAATTGCTTTAAGTAAATAAAAAAAGTATGTGTATATTTAAGAACCGCGCTATTTTTAGTCTGAGAAATCGCAAATTCTTCAGAAGTATCTTGAACACGAATTAGCTCCTGTTCCAGCTACTTTATTTGACGGAATTATGTTTCGGAAAACAGCAAAATCAAAATTATATGACCTTTTTAGGCCAACTGAATATCTTTCAATTGATGGAATGGAAATACACATAATTGATGGTGGTTTTACGTTGGCAAAAATTTGACACTTACAACGACATTTGCGACAGGCATGTCGAGTATATTGAAAAGTATGCCCCATGTTGTGATATTTGATGGATACCCAGAAGAATCGGGTACCAAGAGCTACGAAAGAGCTAGAAGAGCTACAAAAAAGTATTCTCCGGACATTGAATTTTGATTAGAGAATAAAATAACATACAATGCCGAAGATTTTCTGAGTAATGATAGAAGATGTGGATGTGAATAGTTTAGTAATCCAAACTGCTGTCCAAAAATCTAGTTACCATTCTAGACATTTTGCTTCAGGAGAATATGTAGATCTTCTAATTTTAATGACACAACTGGCTGGCAACTTAGATAATATTTTTTTGAAAAAACCGATAAAACATTCACATGAATATACTTTTTATGGAACAAACAAGTTTTACTTTCGACGATAATTTAAAAAAGGTAAACATGTTTTGTCATGCTATGTGTGGCTCCGATACCACTTCCTCTTTTCATAATACAGGGAAGTTGAAAGTTTTCCAAATTTTGTCAGAAGTCTAAGTTTTAAGACAAGCAGCAGAAGAATTTAAACGATCCAAATGCTGATCGCAATAATATATATAAAGTGGGCATTGAAGTTGTGAAAAAATTGTGTTTCAAAAAAATTTTCAAGTATTTTGTATTTGAACCAATACCGATTTTTTATGCCAAATCGTTGACATTGTTATCATTGAATTTATTTCCACCGAGAGAAGGAGCGCTTAAAAACATGTTGAATGCGTCTACTTACAATGCCAACTTTGGCATAGGAACAATATTGACCATTGATGCTGGGGTTGGAGAAGAAATATTTCAGAATCAGTATTCTCTGAGCAGCCCATGATTCCTAAAAGTTTACTGAAAAATTTTATATGTTCGTGAGGGAAGCTTGGATTAAAGTGCAATAAACATTGCAAAATATGCAAGGCGAATGATTTATTAAATAGCAATCTAATTGATGACTTCACACCTCTAGAACCAGCTGAACCTGAAATAATAGAAGTTGAAGTACAACCTTCTTCTTTTAGGGATGCAAAAGAAAACAAAGAAGAAGATGAACCTGAGTACATTGACAACAATGATGTACGTGAAGACAGCAGTGTGTCTTCAGATGGTGAACCTCCATCAACTTGTAAAATTTTAATAAATAATATGTACATGCATTTTAAATATAATAAATCTTATACTTAACAAAAAATAAAACATTTCTATTGCGTTTTCTAATCTATGAAATACTTTGTATCTTATTTGATATCCTATAAATATTTATTTTTTTCATCTTACTATATTTTATATTTTTTTAATAACTATATTTTTAAAATTATTTTTACTTTATTTTTTCATAAAATTACTTCAACTACAAAAGAAGGTAAGCACAAATATAAGTTGTTATAACTCTTTGATAATGGTCGAAAGGCCGAAACATATGTCAGAGAAATCTGAATAATAATTGTGAAACAGTAATACCAAGTGTATTTAATCATTATAAATATAATGCATTTACTTGTTTCTTCAGGGATAAGTCCGACGTGGTAAAAGGGAGACGAGGGAGAGCGAAAAGAGGGGGGAGGAAGGAGGTCTGAAAAATAAAAATTTATAATAGAAAATTCTCAGATGCAATTTGTATGATCTTTTTTATGTTTTAAGCGAAAAAGACGCGAAAAAACACTTTTTTATTTAAATTTTGCGTCATTTGCGGTCAGCCATTTTGAATGTTCCAATTTTCATGTCAGATTCGTAATCAGCGACCATGAAAACCCCCTAATATAAATTTTTTCCGAGATATATCTAATATTAAAGCAACTTTTGGATGCAATCAAGGGCTAGAAATTGCATCTAGAGGATAAAAGATAACTGATAAAGTTTATGTGATAATAAATTAAAAAGTTTCTAGTCAATATTAATTATTTTTAAACGATTATATTTGAAAAACTGTCGAAAAATCCGAAGAAATAGCAGAGCATGCACTTCTTTTGCATAAAAGTGCGTTTAAATATGTTTTCCAGCCTAAATTGTGCGTACGCACTATGATTTTATTGTTATTTACACCTAATTATATCATTCTATTCAATAAAACCTGATGGAGAAAAATCTTCTCGAAAATCGACCTCAAATCATTATTTCTGACGGCCTAATATCTGTAGTAAAACAAATAATGTATCTAGCTACCTAACTGAAAACTATTAATCTCTAGCTACCTAACTGAAAACTATCCACGGTCCAACAATTTTACAGAAAAGCTATAGCCAGTATTTCGAGTCAGTGAATATAAATTATTCGCTTCTTTTTAAAGGTTTGTTTTTTGTGTCGGGCTTTTTTGTCATATTTGTTTCTCTCAGCATAGAGATTAAATTAATAATGCACTCAGCGTGCCATGATGGCAAATACTATGTGCTGTCATAATAATTTTCGAACACAAATAGGAGTCACAGATACAGAATAACTTGCCTGGAAATTTTAATTTGGGTTTTTCTATTTGCAACTATGTGTGTGGGCTTACGTTATTTATTTCCAACTTACTCAATTTCCATAAATTTTACCCTTCTCTACGAATTCTCTCACGCAGCGGTTAGAAATAGTTCTTTAAGAATGATGGGTATTTATTAAACTCTAAGAAGCGTTTGCCAAATATGTCTGATTTAGGTGGGCATCAATAATTTATTCGTAGTTAATAAGATTTTGGTTTTATTTGAACAAGTTACTTTTAATAAAGTATGAATATGAAATAAAATTAATTAATATATTTTCTCCATTTGAAGGTATTGTTAATATAAATTTTCTCAAGAGGATTCATGCTTAGCATAGGGTTTTCCGTTCCGTAAATCATTCGACGATAGTACTGCAAATGCAATTTAAAATGGCAGTAATTTCGAACGCGCTTACAAGTGAAGTGGTTGCCGCTGCAAGTTGTACGAAAACAATAATTGAATCTAAGTATTCCCGTAAATTCCAAATGCGAAGTATTTCATCAATGTTTAATTAGTTATTTATTAACAGAATTCCTCTGACGAGTGCATGTATCGGGTGAACACGAAAAGCCGTAAAGTTGTAGCCGAGTAAACGGTATAAAACCGCTTTATTTTTTTGTGAGTGTTGCTCCTTATGTGTTCTTGTTATTGAACCCTGTAATATGATCCGTTTTAAAAATATAACATTATTAAGAAAATTGAATGTAGACCAAAATTCCCGTGACAAAATCGAGTTCGAAACATTATCACTCACAGAAGATCGATAACCACTTTGGCATCGTCTTTCATCGAAATCTGCATAAAAAATTATTTCACTAAAAATGTACTAAAAAATGTTTCATCTCGAGGACGACGAACAATCGTGTTACAGTCTATTTTCGTATCTGTACAATTAAATTTAAATATCGTAATATGTTATCGTTTTAGTCGAGTCTATATAGTATAACTGGTTGCCTACCGTTCGTCCTCCATGTGAGCCACGCATGGTGTTGCTGGTCCTGGCAACGCGTTGCTAGCAGCACACAGAATCGTACCTAATTTCTTAGGAAGCGAGTTCCGAACGTCTCGAATATAACCTTTTCAAGGCCGTTATGGTGAATTAAACTTATTGTTTTGTTGATGGAAGTACGAAATACAGTATTATGTGTGGAATATAAACGTTGTTAGGGAAATTTATAAGATTTGAGGGTTACGTTGTATAGTGGTCATTTGGAACGTACCCCGGAGGAGGTTTGGTCATCCTCGGATTTTGACAGAGGTTTCCGTCTTGACCATTTTTGGGGATTTTTTCCACTGAGCCCGTGGATAGCAATTTTGTGAATTTGCTCCTTTTGCTCCTGGGATACAGTGCTGTAGTTGACAAATTTAGCAGTACATTATTTTGATATTTTGTATTATTTTCTGTTGGGAAGTACTGCTACAGAATTTTCCGAATAAATCAACTTGCTGGAAGCACATGGCAAAGGAAGTCTTTAAGCCCACTCAACATCTAAGGTATACATCTGAAATCTCTTTAGAAAATAGATTTGTAGTGTTCGTTATTTGTTTATTGCAGGGCTTGTTCTTTTTGTTCTTTTTAGTTTCATTTTCACTTTTAACTTTAGGTTACTTTTATTTGGACTTTTACTGGTATCGTATTCTGTATGTTTGACCCTACGTTTTACCTTTTTGGTTATTTGTACATCTAAACCTGGATCGTATGTGAACTTTGGTTTTGTTGAAACTTGGTTTTGCAAGCTGTTGGTAGAATTTGGAATCCTGAGTTGTACCGGTGAGACTCTCCTGCCTGGTTCCATTGGAAGCTACGCTCCCCTGGTAGGCCTAGTTTATATATTGTGAAACCTGCTGGAGGTAAGCGTCTTTAAATAGCCTAACGAGGGACCTGATATCACATCCCACCTTCTACGTGAGGCATAGAGAGCCCATCAAGTTTTTTTGCGGTACTAAATTGCTGTCATTCGACCCACCTAACTACAGGTTTTTCCACATATTGCACCTAATATTTTACACATTAAATTTAAATTGTCAGTAAATATTTTGCACACAACCGATTAAATTTTTAATAGTTTTGAACACCACGCTTGCAATATTTTTACGTTAGTCAATTTAACCTATCGTCACTTAGGTACCTATTTAAAATTATTTTATTCATTTTACGTTATTATTCAGTATTTTAATGTAATTATCTAAGCAAGTATATTTTGGGGGTCATATTTTGCATATTATTAGTTAAGATTTTATTAGTTTTAAGTTGTCGTTCATCTTGTATTTGGTTAAGTGTGGGCCTCACATCTAAGTATATTGATTGTGTAATGTTATTTCTGTGGGATCTGGCTGTAAGCGTACCTAAATATAATCATTAAATCTGTTATAGCAAGACGCGTATTTGTTTTCACCAGCATACATCCAGCACTCCAATTTGTCGAATTCGCTCCCCAAGGAATTTTTTAGTCGGCCGTGTGAGCGTCTTTCGCCACCAATTGAATGCAGAGGGGGGACTGCACGTAAAACATAAAAATTTTGTTCAGGGCACAGGCTGACCACCCTACCCTGCTGTATTGCTGATACATCAGCCTCTAAAGTTAAATTCCTTTACATATTCCCCTTTTATCTGGGAGCCCTGCAACAATCGCCTTTGGGCTCCGTCGTTCGAAAAACAAATATTCTTCGAGACCAAAAATTGACTTTTTCGAAAGTACCACGAATTTATTTTTTCGAAAGTACCACGAATTTGGTTTCGAAAGTACCACGAAGAGAATTGCACAAGGCGGAATTCTCAGTCAGGGTGTAGCGAGTTGCTATTTTAAATGTCAAAATTTGAGAAAAAAATCAATGGGATGGTTTTCTATTAAAAACCAAAATTTACATTTAATTATTCTGCAAGTGGTGGAGAATACTCCATGTCCGAGCCAGAAAAATATCCATAAAAAATAACAAAAAAATTCAAAGTCAGAGATTCGATTCCGACGGACCCAAAATATCCTTAATCCAGGCCCAGGCGGGAATCGCCATAGTAGTCGCTTGACTGCGAGTCGACGGAAAAAGGTATACTTGGGTTCAATGCCGTTAGTACGTGTTTTCAAGCAGAAAAACTATCGAATTCATATAGATAGCTTCTTGAAGCATCCTGACAAAGATTACAAGCAATTCGAAAATTTAAGTGCAAAATTAAAAGTGAATAATTTTCAAAAAGTTCGATATACATCTTACAATCTAACTAACTGGGAGTCTGAATCTTTTTGTACAGTGATTGTTATAGTTCTCTCGACGCTGGATGAGTTACGATCCTACGGGATGTAACTTCTTGCCAAGTGGTAGTGCTCTATGATGTTTGCCCTATATACACTAGTTAAATATTGAGCATTTACATTTTTTATATTTTATGAAATTATTTCAATAAATGAAAATATATTTTAAATTCGATTTCTCATTGATCCACTAATTATTATATGATTGACGACGAGCGTGCGATTCTGTGGCGTGAGTCGGATTACTATTTACTACGGGTTACTTCTTATCCCGTCAAGTTTGTGTAGCGATCCGAGTACTCATGGAATCAATCGACGCGACGGTCTTAATTAGTAAGCAGTGTCTCTGAGAAAGTGCTAGTTACAAGATATATTCAGTAGAAGTGCACAGTGCTCGACATCAGGTTAGGACGAAGAGAGCAGACTGTAGTAATCACAGTAAATATACTTTTATTTATTTTCGTTTTGGGGAGTCTCAAGGATAACTGAAATCCCCGTTGTGAGTTGAGTAGCTAGATATTATGGCGAAGACACGGCTACGGCCCATTTAATATAAAATTCCTGTCGTGTCCATCAGACGTGCGATACTAACATCATCTACTTTTCTCATGTTTCAGTATTAATGTCTAAAAATTTAGTTTTTGCTAAAATATGCAAACATATTATTTTGCTGAACATTACCTAGGATAGCTTCAAAGTTATGATATATTGTAGGAATTGCAATTTCGTGCAATTAGGTAATAATTTCAAGAGATCACGCTTACTTTCCTAAGCAAAAAAAAATTTTTTGCAATTTTGAAAAAAAAAATTCTACTTGTAGGTGAGGAATAAGATACAGATATCTCATGAGATAACCTGATGGGATTATTGTTAGTGCATACTGCTACTGAAGCATGCTTCAGTAACAGGTACTGAAAAGACACAAAAAGATCGAACTGGTACAACACACTTAAAAAAATTAAAATCAATAAAAGTCAACACTCTTGTCAACATTACAGCTCGATCTTTCTTGACATTACATGAAGACAATCAAATAAAATTATACTTAGGAATCAATTAATTCATTAAGAGGTCGCTTACCCCATCAGACAAAAATAATAATAATTTCCTGTTTTGAAAAAAAGATAGTATAGTTTCGCTGTAAACAGAAATGAATGGGTTCCTTTTTTGTTAATTCATTCTTATTGTTAATTAATTCTTAAATACAATTTTATTCGATGGAGTTCGTATAAGAAGCAATAATGCTGGCTTTGATTACTTTTTTAGTTCCCTTGTTTACCAAAGGGATGTGTTGTATTCGTGAAAAGAATCACCCTCCGTATTTTCTTTGGATTTTTTCGTTTTAGATAATGTAGATTACGAAAATGAAGGTCTTTCAATCCCATGTGTGTTTGTCTATTGACACTATATCTAAAAAACTATTTGACGGAAAATACTCAAATTTGGTGGGTAGTTGATGCTTATCAGCGAAGAAATGGATAGATTTTCACAGAAAAATATACAGGGTGGATCGATAAAGAGAATAAATAATCAAGGAATGTGACAAATTCTTTATAATAAGAGTTATAATGACATTCCGATTATTATTTTCATTTGCCGCTTCTTAATTAAGAATTTTTTAGAGTTGCCGCTCTGTATAAATAAAGACGGATGTTCTGTGTAAAAACTGTTACCGATTTTTTTTTCTAAACGATTTGTTGTAAATAAAAAATAAATTTAGCTTTTTTTGTAGGAAATTTGATTATCATTTGACTCATTTTCGACCATAGTAACTGAGATGTTTGTAAAAAATACGAATTTTGTGACCTTTGACTTTGAATACTTTTTAATTCCGCGCCGTGTCGGCGCGACCTCACTCTCCATTTTTAATATATTGTTGAAAACGACAAGAGAAATGGGATTAAAAGAAAAATGATTGGGATTTTTTTGAACTGAAAACCCTAATTTTCCTGGATTAACAAATAACGAAACCAAACGTCATTTTACCATACTTCGATATCGAGATTATTGAGTGCAGAATCTGGCAGAAGGCGATCTGTTACAGAAATTACGCTATTTTTATGAACCACTTGGTCAATAATTACTATTTGATATATGTACATTATTTACCAAAGTCTATTTTCATAATGACCTAACATATTGCTATATAGATATCGGAAACCAATGTTAGTTTCAGTGAAAGAAAAGTTTCTATTTAATTGATATTCATTAACTTCTGATTCTTTATTTCTTGTTGAAAAGCGTAGTCATTAATAAACCCTATGTATAATTACATTATCATTTTGAAATGCGACGTACACGTACTATTACCTCTGGTTTTTAGAGATAAACTCATAACATAAATAAAAGTATACTTTCAAGTTATCATGGGGATACAATGAATTGCATATATAACTCAGAGTGCATGTTATTTTCAAATGAGACTCAGCTGAATTTTAATGTGAGTTGGATTTTTCTAATTAGATATTTAACGAAATGATGTGTATAAGTGTCGGCATAAAATGTTCAGTACGGTGTGCTATTTCATTTAATTGATTCCAAACTTTTCATTCTTAAAAAATTTATTTAATTTAACTATATCGGGTCTTTATTTATAGTAGAATAAAATTAAGGGTCTAAATTGCTTAAATTGAATTGTCTTACTATAGCAATATATATCTGGAACTTATTCCAAACATTTCAAGAAGTGTAGTAAAAAGTTTTGAATTCAATCCGAGTGGTGGAAAGCTATTTTACTTCCACATTCACGTAGTGGAGTGGAAGTACAGTAATCGTAAAAAAAATTCGATTTTTTTTTCCTTGAAATAGGTTTAGAATGTCATGAAACGTCCAGATTTTGAATTTGAGAAAAAGAAATTCTGTCTGTCTGTCGGTCTGTCTGTAACTTATCATTGTCCGCACGTTTTCTCCGGAACGGTTTAAGATATTGACTTGAAATTTTGTACACGTATAAATAATTATGACGAGATCTGGAACTGGATTGCTTTTTGATGATATCCGGTTAAGGGTTGGAGAGTGAATAGGGGTAAACAGGGGGAAACAAGTGAAGACAGCTGGTAAGAGTACAGAAATTTGAAATTTGATGTATGTACTACAAGCCAAGGGCGATGATAAAATAAAATTGAGATATTTACTTGAAATTTGGTACACGCATATATTATAATGAAATCATTACATTCTATTTTGGGATTATTCTGATGAAGGGTTGGGGGTTAAATAGGAGTAAATAGCGGAAAATAATTAAAGCAAGCTGGTAAGAGTACAGAAATTTGGAATTTGGAGTATATACTAGAAACCAAGGCCTCAGGTTTCTTTCTAATATTTTCCAAAGTCCACCACCTCCGCTCCACTATTAATGGGATTGATAAAGTAGAATTGTTTGTGAATAGGGCAAACAAGTAGGGTAAACTAGAAACTTCATTTTTAACGTACATGGTAGTACCAACGCCTCAAATTTTTTTGGCACCTGCTCCAAATATTATTAAAATTCTATGACCAATAATTTCCATATACTGGAGTGCATATCTAATCAAGATGTTTCCTTTAAAGTGACGGATGAAAAATCTGGATGTGGAAGTGGTGATTCCTTAAACAGCGGTTTTTTTAAACAAAAGAATGTTCAAAATCTTTCGCGGTTTATCTCAAATATCTCTGGTTGTATAACCCGTATCGCAATAAAGGAAGACGTACAAATTGTTCATAATGAAATTGCGAATAAAACTGGACTTGTTCGAATCTCATTGGTCAAATTGCAAAACATAAAGCATTTGAGAGAAGCCGTTTTTATACAAATGAGGATAACTTGAATAATAATGCAGATAGTTTAACGAAACTTTAGAATAATCTACTCCTTATGGAGCCAAACCATCAAGCCAAGTTTCAAGGTGAAATGTTTATAATAACGTCTAAAAGAACTAGAAAGTCGAAAATTGAAGCGTTAATTGTTTAGAGGCATCAAGTCGTACAACAAAACTTCCTATTTGCTATATATTAAAAGTACACAAAAATGAAAAATTATTGAAAGAAAAACAGTTTTATCTCTACCAATTGGGAGCCGAGATATGACATTTTCTTTATAGTGTAGGCGAACTAGCATTTCTGAATAAAAAGTTTACCGAATGAGTGGATTTTCACGAAACTTTCTGGATTTTGTTCGTATCGATGATGATTTTTACTTCCCTCGCATACCGAAGGGAAGTATTGTATTCGAGAAAAAATCACCCTCCGAGATTTTTTCGGATTCTGATGTTTCAGAACACGTAGATTACGAAAATATAGGTTTTTCAATTCCGTCAGTCTGTCTGTCTGTCTGTCTGTCTGTTGGTGCATTTACTAAAAAAACTACTTGACGGAGAGCAGTCAAATTTGGTAGGTAGTTGACGCTACTGTCAGCGAAGAAATGGTAGAAATTTCACTGCAAAATATACAGGGTGGACCGTCTAAACGGAATAAATAGTGAAAAAAATTTGTTTTTGCTCAAATTTAAAATTTCCACGTTTCATGACGCGCTAAACCTATTTCAGAAAAAAAAATTTTGGAAATTTTTTTTCAAACATTTTTGAAAAATTTTTTACCAAGATGAAAAAAAATTTTTTTTGCTTAAATTTAAAATTTCTACGTTTCATGACACGCTTAACCTATTTCAGGAAAAAAAAAATTGAAAATTTTTTTCACCAATATTTTTGAAAAAATTTTTACTACTAAAATGAAATAATTTTTTTTTCTTTCTTCAAATTTAAAATGTCCACGTTTCATGGCATTCTAAGCCTAATTGAAAAAAAAAAATTTTGAAATTTTTTTACCATTTTTGAAAAATTTTTCAATACTAAAATAGATGAAAATTTTTTTTCTTTCTTCTGATTTAAAATTTCCACGTTTCATGGCATTCTAAGCCTGATTCAAAAAAAAATTTTTGATAATTTTTTACCAACATTTTTGAAAAATCTTTTACCACTAAAATAGATGATTTTTTTTTTATTTCTTCAAATTTAAAATTTCCACGTTTCATAGCGTTCTAAATCCATTAAAAAAAAAATTTGAAATTTTCTTTACGATTTTTAAAAAATTTTACCACTAAGATACAATTTATTTTCTTTGTTCAGATTTAAACTATCCATGTTTCCATGGCATTCTAAAACTATTCAAACAAATTTAAAAATGATTTTGAAAAATAAAAAAATTGAAAACACTTAATCTATTTATCACTACTATAGAATAGACGAAACATATTTTTTTGGTCAAATTTAAAATTTCCACGTTTCATGACATCCCAAACCAATTTCGGAAAAAAAATGTTTGCAACATTTTACCAGTTTGGAAAAAAATTTGACACTAGAATAAATGGAAACTTTTTTTGCTCAAATTTAAAATTTCACGTTTGACATTTTAAACCTATTTTAGAAGAAAAAATTTTGAAAATTTTTTTACCAACATTTTTGAAAAATTAAAAAAAATGAAATTTTTAACCACCACCATACTTCCACTCCATTACGTGAATGTTGGATTGAAAATATGACAGATGGCAATAATATCTGGCATATGCACCTATTATACTTTTATTGAAAAATGTACAGGGTGGTCATCCCAAGAAATAATTCAGTCATGGTGGACATTTGTAAAGGTATTTGCGCAAGCCTGCCATATGTGGCACCTGCTATTTAGTATTTAAATTTTGCTGTTGGATGAGCAATCTGTATATTTTTTTGACCAAAACTTGTCAACTCAAAGTTTTCTTTGTAATAATAGCAATAACTCTATTCCGATTATTATTCTCAATGTCATTTCGTAATTACTAATTTTTTAGAGTGACTGCCATGCACAAATAACGAGGGAAGTTCTGTGTAAATACCTTTACCGATTTTTTAAACAATGATTTTGTTGCTGATTGGCTGACCACCAAAATATAAAAAACAAAATGTATTTTTAGTAAACTTGTCGAAAAATAACAACTTTTTGCTATCGTAAAGTTTTCGAAAAAATGCTTCTTTTCCGAGATATGGTGGTTAGAATTTTTCCAAAAAGTGGGGAGGGGGAATAAAAAATGATGAGAAAAAATCGACAAAAATTCTGGTGAATGTGTTATTAAAATACAAAACTCTTTTTCCTTTATGACTTTTTCCTAAAGTGCATTCTGTCCAAGTTTCTTCGGAAAAACATGAAAATACATTTTATTTTTTAAATTCACCTAAATTTTCATCAATACGAACAGAATCCAGAAAGTTTCGTGAAAATCCATTCATTCGGTAAACTTTTTCAAGTTTAGGTCGATTTTCGTCTAATTCACCTACACTATTACGTTATTTCCATTTATAAACAAACTAAGGGACATATTGACCTGACATTTGCACTGAATATTTCCAAATATTTGAACTCTTTGTGTAATATATTAAAGTTAACTTAGTCACATAAATTGTAGAAAAATTATCGTTTTAAAATTGCTCGGCTGTGTACCGAAATGGAAATATTGCGCACGCCCTATTTTAAGACTCGATCATTTTTACGGCGTAATTAAAACCCGCTTCATCACTCTTCAACTTCATCGTATCACGATGTCTTAGTGTACTCAAATTCGTGTGGCGGTCGATCCCTCATGTGTGAATACGATGTATTCCAAAGCTCTCTAATTGTACCTACTTCTTGTATATTACGACAAATTCCGTCAAGAATATTGCTATAGTAAGAAAATTCCTTTTAGGATTTAGGCCCTAATACTCCACTAAGAAAATATAAGAATTTCAATAAAACAAAGTAAAAGAATGCAAAGAACATTTTTAATTCATCTGTTAAGAGAGCGCTTTAAAAAAATGGAATTTCAGATTTTAATATATAATTAAATGCAAATACAAATTCCCTACAAGGTAAGAATACTCTAAAATAGAATCTAAGGAAATAAATATATTACTAGCAATTCAGATTTTAGTTTGAAATTATTACAGTATTATTGAAATAAATATTTTATCTTAAAATTTGACAGTAAAACTAAAATTTCAATTTGTTAAATATTATAATGTAAAATTGCATTAAACTTACATATACTCCTGCAATGACTCATTGGTAACTCCATCGGGCCACTCCATATAACAAATAACCCTTTCTTCCCCATCTGATAAGGTATCGGTGTAGGTCCTGAAGTACATTAAAGAAGGAATTCCTATTATGATGCCCAGAACCCAAGTAAATAAAGCTAAAAGCAACGTGACTGTTCTCCCCATGCGTGGCTTTAGAGGAGTCATTATAGCCATGTATCTGAAAAATAATATCAAGCATAAATTGTAATCGAATATAAACTATACACTATGTACAGGGTTATCCATTTTATTTTGACCACCATTTATTTCTGTTATTGGAGATAAGAAAAAGTTTCGTATAAAAATTGTAGGGTTGTCAGAATATAATGAACAACCCCGTACAACTGGATGAGAATGTATTTTGCTAATTAATTAAACAAATTGAATTCTTCATCAAAATCGATAATTGACATACACAAAGATATCAGACGTATTACCTCTATTTATTAATTTAATGTGTGTACTATTATTTCTGTAGCGCCATATCCTAAAATGACACTTATTTGAGAGTTTCAATGAATGAAAACAATGTAATTGAAAAGGGGAAAATAAAGAAAACATTGTGAAATAAAGAAATTTTATTTCACAGTGTGAAATAAAACTTAGTAGTCAACAGACAACAAATTAAAGTTCTTACATCAAATTTATTAATTATTAACAAATTTCATGAACAATTTTATTAATAATTTAACGAAAATTTATATGAATAGTACTGTTACTAGCATTATTTATATTTACTCCTGGAATTATAGGTTCAAATAATAATTTATTGTAAAGTAGCATGTGCCAAATGCGACATTTAAATCGTTAAATATTTTGTTGTTTTATTGTTGGTTTCTATGGAAATAGCAAGAGAATTTAGTCATTACGACAAAGTAACTTTGTCAGTTTGCCGTGTTTTTACAAAATTGTATTGTTTTCTAATTTCGAATGGCGATACAAAAATTTTTATATTTAACTCGAGACTTCTATGTGTTTTTTTAACCGTGTGGTTTATAACAACCGCATTCACGCCACTTGTAGAATAAACACCATTTTAGCCGCTTGTTATATAAAATACTATTTTAGCACAATCAAATTTATTTGATTTGATTTAAACAACTTTAAAATTGTAAATTCAAATATTATCGAACTTTTCAATTTTTTATGTTTACTTGGTCGCGGAACCTCGAAACCTTTTGTTCTTTATTTGTACTAGGGAATTCAGTTCCGAGTTTCGAATGTCGATAACTTCGGTATTTCAGAATGCTAGAATTCCGAGATTTTTTAATATTGACTTCTACTACAGTGACACTAACGTGAACCAAGAAAGAAGCTTTTATTACAACTTAGAACAGTCTATTCTTGACCATGAGAAATACAGGGCCATACTACTTAATAATGTCAGTCCCACGTGGATACTTTGTTATCAGAATTAGATCCAAGCTAGAAGACCGTACATGGCGTACATTTAATGCATTAACGAAATTGAGTAAAACACTACTATGTTTTTTACCACTATATTTGCACAAAAACGTGACTGCAGTTTCAACCCTTTTTAGGTCATTTTCAAACAATGATTCAATTAAGAATGAAATACAAAAGATTTGGTCCCTATTTAAATATATTTCTAGAATTAAACAGATTAGAGAATTATGAAAGTATACAGGTATTTTATGATATCATATCTATTTATCTAAAAATACCTGTATACTTTCATAATTCTCTAATCTGTTTAATTCTAGAAACACATTTAAATAGGGACCAAATCTTTTGTATTTCATTCTTAATTGAATCATTGTTTGAAAATGACCTAAAAAGGGTTGAAACTGCAGTCACGTTTTTGTGCAAATATAGTGGTAAAAAACATAGTAGTGTTTTACTCAATTTCGTTATTGTTATGAATTACCACAGAGTAACGGCTTCCTCAATCAATTTAATGCATTAATATTTTGCCCTAGTTTTTTAAAATAGAAATTATTTTTGTTGCTTTGTATGAGTTACAAACTCATATTTTGTTAGCTTTTTTAAAAGCTTTTATTTAACTTACTCTGTTGTCTGTCTGTCTGTCTGCTACAAATCTCGCAATCAAAATTTCGACTAGTTCTAAAGAATAAGAAGGAAAAATTAAAATTATGTATATAAAAAAATATTTTTAAAATAAGGTTTTATTTAAAACAATGTAGGTACTAAAAACTAAAAAATTATTTTGAAATTCATACATCTGGAAACTAAAAGCTCTGGTGCGGTCAATTGAGGAAAGTAAGAGTACAATGGTGTTATATGACCTCCCCCAAAGCTATTACTTTCCAGATGTAAGAATTTAAAAACAAATTATTTTTTACCTTTTAGTATATTTTTATTAATTACCCTTAGTCCGGTATATTTAGACATCGGAAAGTACAAAAATTAACACCCAGCTGAAAGTTGGTAGGATTGTTCAAAACACCATTATAAATGAACTCAAAAAGGTCCTCATCGATCCGATACCTGGAAAAAAATTTACGCGGAGTCACCAAAATGAGTTTTTCCCGATTTTCAGCAAAACGGTAAGTTTTATCATAAAATTAGTTCAGACGAAAATTATAGATCAGATAATTATCCATAAAAGATGTCTCAATACTTTTTTTTCTAAGACCCACAGTTTCTGAGATATGACGATTCAAAAAGTTGGAAGAGTTGTAATCGTCATAATATGTATAAATACGCCACGTCTACTTTTGCAAAGTGTCAAAATCATGTACTATTTTTACACTGGCTGTGATACGACATCTGCATTTTTCAGAAGGGGTCAAACAACAGTTTTTAAAATGTTTGAAAGACAAGATTTAGTTCAATGTGCTGAAGTTTTTAAAAAGAGTAGTTCAACTCCACAAGAAGTTATCACCAACGGAATTCGCTTTCTTCTCTCTATGTACGGAGCTCCTAAAAAAACTACCTGCTTAGATAAATTTCGATATGCATGTTTCGTTAAAAATACTTGGAATAAAAAACAAGTGCAATTAGCTTGTCTTCCTCCAACCTCAGTGGCTGCTAATCATCATCTTTTTCGGGTATATTACCAAGTTCAAGTGTGGCTTGGTTATCAGCTAGACCCAAATAACTGGGGTTGGAAGTTGGTCGACAATACATTAGAACCAGTTCAGACTTTACTCCCACCTGCGCCAGAAGAACTGCTAAACACAATTTTTTGCAACTGTAACAAGGGATGTAGTGCTAAATGTGGTTGCAAAAAAGTTGGACTGTTTTGTTCTCTAGCATATACAAATTGTCAAGGTCGGTCGTGCTCCAATGTTGAATCAGCGACAGTAGAGGATTCGTTTGATAGCAACGATGAGACATGCGATGCATCACTATTGAGGCAATTTACTTGCACCCAGGATGAAGAAGAAGAACAAGAAGAACAAGAAGAAGAGGAAGAAGAAGTATTAGAGAATTATGGATCAGACGATTAAATTTCCCTATTTTTTTTAAGTTACACCGCTTTTATCATTTTCAACCCTTGCTAATATCTTTTATTATTCAATAGTTTCAAATTAAACAGAATCACAACAGACCCGTGGAATAGGCCTACCGGGAAACTACGTTAAAAAAAAGCGCTAAGTACACTACCTCAAAGGTGGCGTGGAAACGTGTGCATATTATGACGATCACAACTCTTCCAACTTTTTGAATCGTCATATCTCAGAAACGGTGGCTCTTAGGAAAAAAAGTATAGAGACATTTTTTATAGATAATTATCTGATCTACAATTTTCGTCTAAGCTAATTTTATGATAAAACTTACAGTGTTGCTGAAAATCGCGAAAAACCCATTTTTGTGACCTTTGACCCCGCATAAATTTTTTTCCAGGTATCGGATCGATGAGGACTTTTTTGAGTTCATTTATAATGGTGTTTTGAACAATCCTACCAACGTTCACCTGGGTGTGAATTTTTGTACCTTCACTCCTATATTTTGGTCTAATTTGACCGGATTACCTCGCATACCGAAGGAAGTATTCTATTCGAGAAAAAATCACCATCAGAGATTTTTTCGGATTTTCACGTTTTATGTAGATTACGAAAATGTAGGTTTTTATGCCGTTTGTCTTCCTGTCTGTAGGTTTGTCTGTTGGTGGATTAACTAAGAAATCTACTTGACGGAGAACGATCAAATTTGGTAGGCAGCTGTCGCTACTGCCACAGAAGAAATGGTTAAAGTTTCACTGCAAAATATACAGGTTGGACCATATAAAAGGAACGGATAATGGAAAAAAATTGTTTTTGCTCAAATTTAAACTGTTCACGTTTCATGACCTTCTAACCTATT
This sequence comes from Stenurella melanura, assembly GCA_963583905.1. Classification (NCBI taxonomy): domain Eukaryota; kingdom Metazoa; phylum Arthropoda; class Insecta; order Coleoptera; family Cerambycidae; genus Stenurella; species Stenurella melanura. The sequence goes on along the minus strand of OY757313.1, from coordinate 134,769,814 downwards.
TAAAAAAAAGTGTTTGAAAAATGTTCCACCACTAGAATACATGGTGGAAAAAACACAATTTTGCTTAAATTTAAATTGTCCACGTTTCATGACATTTTAAACCTATTTAAATTTTTTTTTGAAAAATGTTTCGCTACTAGAATACATGCTGGAAAAAATATTATTTTGCTCAAATTTAAAATGTCCACGTTTCGTGATATTATAAACCTATTAAAAAAAAATAATAAAAAATAGAAAATGTTTTCAAATAAAATAATTCTTTGAAAATGAAGATGGAAACAATTTTTTTCAATAAAATTTAAAATTTCCACGGTTCATGGCATTCTGAACTTTAAAAAAAAATTATTGAACATTTATAACTGTGCAACTAACAATGTGAGAGATGATAAATTAACACAATTGACAAGGAAGCCCCGTATTATTGTTTTAGTGAAAAACATACAAGGCAGGGGCCGTCATTCTAAGAAATAATTCAACCATGGTGGAAATTTGCAAAGGCATTCACACAAGCCTTCTTTATTTGGTATTTTTTATGTAATATTGAATTTTTGATGTCGGATGGCCACTCTGTATATATTTTTGACCAAAAGTTATCAGGTTCTCTTTGTAATAATAGTAATAATTACATTATGAATATTATTCTCATATGTCGTTTCGTAAAGTAAATTTTTAGATTGACCGCCCTGTATAAATATAAAGGAAAATTCTGTGTAAATATCTTTACCATCTTTTAAAAATTTTCAATAAAAGATTTGTTTTAAAAATATTATTTTATATACAATTTTATTAGTTTTATGTAAATTTGTAAAACAATTTAACTTATTATTTTATATTATTATATATTTCGAGATTTTCCTCGTTCCAGGATTAACAATTTCAATTCTGGAATCACAAAAGAGTCCCAAGTTGCATTCTCTGTTGTCGTCAATATAACAGTCACTACTTGGTAACTTGGATAGTTTGTTTACTAACATAGATGTGATATATTTTCAGAAACCGGAATTATACGTCGATTAGTAATTAAAGTGTAAGCATTAAAATATATGAAAACTTATAATTTGCTACTTATAACTGTTGCTGTGCCACCACAAGCAAAAAAAAATTCATTTAAGAACTGTACATTCAAAACTTGAAATATATCTTACCCGTGCTAAATTATTGGTGATTATAAATAAAAATATTAGTAGACTATTTTTTTTTAAAGAAGCAGGTTAGCAATGGACCCGTATGTACGTTCTGTTCACTTCCAGATCCACGCAGTGGAGTGGAAGTATAGTAATCGTAAAAAAAATTCCAATATTTTTTTACTTCAAACTGGCTTAGAATGTCATAAAAAACTAATAAAATAAATGTTTAACTGCGTTTTTAGACCCAGCTTTCAGCACTATATTTATCACGAAATTTTACTTTGGGCACATTTAATTATCACTAGCATTTAATTAACGCATCTTTTCTTTGTAGGCTAGAGTACATATTTTTGTCATGCCACAAAACAGCTTAAGCTCCCATTTTCACGAGCAAAGTCTCCATGATAAAAAGTTACTTTAATGAAAATTTTCATTAGAAAAGCTACAAGAAACGTACATCTATGAGAAAAAACCTAATAATCAACATAAAATGCCTATCTCCATTTCCCCTATATTTGACATTCGTTTCTTCTTACATTGTAGCTGCACTGAGTCTAATTTTATTTCATGAATTTCTTTATTCCTCGGGGGCATTTCATTTTCATTCTCTTCCCACGCTTGTTAGAATCCTGATTGATCGCGACTGGCTAAAATCCTTTTTAAAACCTTTCGTTATAATCGCAGTTGGAAGGACTCGATGATGTCACAAGAGAAACGGTGTTAGTTCTCATTGTCAGGACAGATGCATAATACATAATATATTGCAGAAAAAGTGATGGAATTATATTTATAACAATGGGATTTAAAGTAAAGTAAAATATTAGTCTTCCCATAAATGTCCAAGATAATACATCACATCACACATTAAATAACCCCCCAAGTCCAAGACCTAAGCTGTTCGAAAGTGGGTTAAATTTGGTAAAAACGCACACAACATTGATTACCCGAAATTACCAGTGTCGGAGGTGGAGATCGAACCCGGTACACGATAAACTGTGACCAAACGTGCTCACCAATAAGTCGGTTTAACCTACAGGGTACCGTGTCGGTTACTTTATATTATCCGGCCATGGTGGCATACAGGTTTTATCATTAAAAAATTATGTAAGGTATTACACATGTAGTTAATCCTACTTTTTGGACAGGTATATTTCCTGACTACTATAAAGTGGGAAACATTTTACTTGTTTATAGAAAAAGCGATCCACAAAATACAGATATGCCCAGTACTATACCCACAGCATTGAATATTGTTCTTTGGATAGGATAGAAATGTATCTGGATGCTTACAACATACTTTCAATATGACATGAATCTCACTGCTGAAAGTCCACAATTACTGTATTGAATTCATTTCACAATAATATCCCTAAATGTATTAAGCAGGTAACTGACTTGTTGAGATTTTATGTGATCTTTGTAGGGCATATTATTACGTTGATGATGACAAGTTGCTTCTTAAACTCTTAGGGTATGAAATATTTGCAGCTGTCTTAAATTGGATAAGTAAACTCCTAAAAGTACTTACTTAGCAATATTACAAACAATAATAAATCAGTAACAAAATCTGAGTATATAAATGTGAATAAAGGTATCCCACAGGGTTCAATAAGGGATCCTATATTGTCTTTATTTTATAAAAATGAACTGGATAGTTTGACATTTGATGTATTTTATTCAATATACACTGATGATATGTCAGCAATTGCTTCGCACTAATCAGATGAAACATTAGAAATAACATGTACTGATGTATTAGAAAATCTGAACATTTAGTTCAATGATAACTTATTGTATTTTAGTATACATACGGTTTTACAATTGGCAAAATAATGCTCAGTCCTTCAATAATTCTATTATACCTAATCAAGAAAAAACCGTTATTTTGTACCCAGATGTGCACTGTCAAAAATAGAAAGTACGTTGTAATATTTGATTTCTCAATTTAATTCAATTGGATATGTTTCAAAATATATGAACAGTTCTTACTGAAGAACAGCTAATGGTGCGTTATTAACAAGTGGTCTCATCTTAGGTATGGAGTCATATTTTGATATTGAGATTTATTACCTTAGATGAAACATAACAAGAAAATGCATTCGAGCTACTAAGAAAAACTTAAGAAGTGCATTGTTTAATAGGGGGTTGCGGTTAAAACAGCTTTGGTGTAATATCCTGACAACATATTTTTGAAACAAGTTTTGATAAACAGATTCGTTTTCTTAGTATTTGGCCATTAGCCACTCAGTCGCCACTAACCTAAATATCATTTGCTCCAGCTAACTTAAACTGACCCCAAAAATGAATTAATTATTGAAAATGAGCAAAGGGAAAGAACAGAGATATACTCTTCTCGTTTTGGGATCTGCCAGGGCTTATAATTTTTTTAACAACCAACTTTATAGAACCACTATAAAGGATAAGACAGTGGAAAACACCAAAGGATACGAAGTTACCCTGTTCAAACATTCACTCACAAAATTCATAATAAAATTTGTTTCCTCCAAAAATCCTATTATACAATTTCTTCCACATTCACGTAGTATACTTCCAGTATAGTAATAGTAAAAAAAAAATTCAAAATTTTTTTTTGTTGCTTAGGTCATAAAAACGTCCAGATTTTAAATTTGAGCGATTGGGATGATCCGTTGAAGTTGTGGGGTGTTGGCGGTAAATAGAGAAAATAATTAAAGAAAGCTAATAAGAGTCCAGAAACTTTTTGGCGTATATTTTAGAAGTCAACATCTCAAGGTTTTCGTGACATCTGCCTCATATATACAGGGTGTCCCAGAATTGAGTTTCATGACGGGAACCTGTGGTTCCTGAGTTCATATTGGGCCCACATAACCCAACTTACCTTAGTCCAAAATTGCATCCCTGAGGAAGTACAGTCTCTTAAAGTGAGGCAAAGAAAATGTTTTTTTCCAATATTTTCCGTTATATTAAAGATACAATTTTCAAATTTTGATCGGAGCTGGACCTCTATAAGTACTATTTGTAAACTTGATAACAACCAAATATCTCTTGTTTCTCAATTTTTTTTCGGAATAATTAATATCTGACTAGCTATAATTTTTTAATCACCCTGTAGAAAACCACTGCCTAAGAATTCATTACTTCCACATCCAAATTTCTTATCCAATTCACTTGACTAGATTTGAAAAATATTATAAAAAAATCTGAGGCCTTGGCTTCTAGTACATACACCGAACTTCAAGTTTCTGTACCCATACCAACTTGCTTTACCTATTTCCCCCTATTTAATACTATTTAACCCCTAGCCCTTTAACGGAAGCTTATTAAAATATAATCTAGTTCCAGATGTCGCTATAATACGTACGTGTACCGAGTTTCAAGTGAATATTTCAATTTAATTTTATCAACCCCTTTAATAATGGACAAGGGGTGGTGGGAGGTTGAAAAATATTATTAAAAAATCTGAGGCCTTGGCTTGTAGTACATACATCAAATTTCAAGTTTCTGTATTCTTACCGACTTGCTTTACATATTTTCCCATATTTACCCCTATTTATCCCCGAACTCTTCAGATATCTTCAAAAAGCAATCCAGTTGCAGATTTTGTTATAATATATACGTGTACAGAATTTCAAGTCAATAAGATATAATACCTTTCCGGAGAAAGCGCGCAGACAAAAAAAAAAAAGAAGAAAAGTTACAGACAGACAGACAGACAGACAGACAGAAAGACAGACAGACCGACAGACAGACAGAAAATAATTTTTTTCGGTCAAATTAAAAAAAAATCTCGATGTTTCATGATATTCTAAACCTATTTCAAGAAAAAAAAACTTTGAATTTTTTTTACGATTACTGTTCTTCCAATCCACTTCGTGGATGTGGTAGTAATTGTACTTGAATATTTTTATTTAGCATTGAAAGGGCTGCAAAAAGGTACTCATAAATATCAACCAAAATACAAGAAACTATCGTTTTTTCTTATTTGTATTTAACATTTATTTACAATTCTAGAACAAAATGTTGTAATAACTGAAAAATATTTTATTTAAAGTTTACATTAATAACAAATGCTCCACATGATGTCCAACTGTTTCAATACACAAAACAATACTTTTAAAATTGTGTTTTGTGCGCAGAAATCAAGAATTATCGTTATTTCTCTATAGGTCACAGGTGCTTGTGAAATAGGAAACCAATCGCGTTTAAGAAATAAAAGATTGTATTTGTTAATTTTACGAAAAAATGTACGATTGTGTTGAAAAAGTGAATAACACAACCCTCGAAAGTATTCTGTTGATGAAGCCGCACCGGTCGTCATGACATTATTACGTTACTTACATCACCTAAAACTAATAAGATCATCTACTTACGGTCACCACTTGTCAATTTGCTATTAAATCACTCTGTATATTGAATAGAATAAAAATGATCTGTCGACTACAAAGGCAAAATCATTTACATTTTTATTATATCTAAATAATTTATACTCGAAATGTATTCATCGAAAACGTTGACTAACAGCTGTGACTCTTATTTAACTTTTTTCCATCCTTGAATATATTTTCATTTAAATTTCAAATAAACGGGATTTACTTTTGTGTTCGATGTTGTGGTAATATTGGCATAGTTATTTTTTCAGAATCTGCTAAATCAAGAGTACAAAGTAAAACAATCATTAATTTGACATTGATGGAATCGTAAGTAGTTTGCTTAAATGTTTACATTTTGCACTGTCATGAAAAATCATGTTATCAGGTTAAATTTAAATTATCTTCAAGCAATACGCCTATCGACAAAGTAATGTTATGCTGCAACTTAAATATTTTTCTTTAATTTTATTTCTGAATTCCCTATTACACGTATTGTTTCCTAAAAATATAATTCAACGAATTTACCAATAATAGGATTATCCGGTATATTACTGTATATTTATTTGGATTTTCCCTATTTAAGACCATGCAGACTACAAAAATGAATTCATGTCTTACTCCAACTGGAGAATATTAAATTTTAATTTAAAAAAATGTTATGCAAACCACTTGTTCTATCTTACTTCAATTATTATGACTTTATTTATGGCCCATGTCTGAATCGAAATTAAAACATAATATTTAAAATGCTCCACGAAATTAGAAAATATGATCACATTTTTCACAAAATTTAAAAGTGCAAATGACTTAATAAGGTGAATCGTCGTAAGCACCATTTGGGTAATTTTTCTAACTAACTGACCCCCTCCAACTCTTCTCGCAGTAAATATAAATTCGTCAGCAGATGAACTATACATTAAAAGGGGTTTTTTACATTATTTAATTTATCTTTTTAATTTTCTTCCACAAGAATTCAAACTGTTTAACACCAATAAAAAATATAAATATACAATTTACCTTTTCAATAAGCAGTAGGTAGTGTATTCTTACCTAATAAATTTTTAATATTAAAATCTACTTGATGAGCAGTGAATATATTATTATTGCGACCTGTCAATGATTTCTAAAATATTTTGTAATAAGATGATAAAGCTCGGTAACATGCATAATAAAAGTGCGATTTAATTTATAATTTTCGAATTCTAAAGAATTCAGGCCCCCACTCATGGTTGAGTATGAATAGCTTCTAGCTGGACTCCTTGGTTTTATTTAGTGATTCTTCCTCATTTTTTTTTGATACTCATGCTCTTATGCTTTTTGTGTTCGGTGTATTATATATATCTTCTATAATAAAGTCGAGACATCTATTGACATTTATGTGAAGACTGATATTTTGCTTAACTTTAAGTCCCATGGTTATAAATATAATTTCATCATTTTCTCTACGATGTATTGTCCATGTATCTGTCCAGGCAACGGGAACCAACTCTATGTATTTGTCACTAAAAGCGTATCCCATATTTCTTCGTTGGGAGTAGCATCAATTATCATGTTATATTCCTACTTACAGGCAGGCAGACTGATGAAATTCAAATGCCTTATTCGATTAGTCTGAAGCGTAAAAATTTGAAGAAATTTCGAGGAGTGATTTTTGTCAATTACTTTACCTCCCTTTGGTTAGCGAGGGAAGCAAGAATATTAGTATTTACCCATACCAATGGTTATATTAATTTGACCGACAATTATTGTGTGTCACTTGTTCAACAATTACATCCAAATGAGCACTTAATTATATTTTATAACAAACATATTTTAATACACTTCAAGACATAATAGTGGTATATATCACTCCGAATAGAATCTCCTCTTTGGATGTCGTCTAGACTGCATGGCCTTTGCTACATGTTGATCGCAAATATCTGGGATCAACTCAAAAGACCGATTTCTAGTGCTAATATAATACACTATTGCTACTAGAGTAAATGTACCAGTCTATATTTGAAATAATTTTTAAAAATGTTGACAAAATGCTACATAACTACAGGATATCAGCTTATTATGTAAACAGTAAAAAGACAAATACAGGCTTGTAGATCAGGTACAATCTAGTCAACTAGAGTATGTATCCAACACGAGAAGAGTGAAGACCAATAAATGTTCAGTGTGACTCATTTAAAATGAAGACATCCTCCTCGCTTATTTGATATCCGAATATTTTGAAATTTTTATGGTGAACATATACTTATAAACAGAGTCTTTAGAAGTACCCACATTTTTTTCCCTAAGGAAATGACTTTGGGACCGTAGCCCGGATAGCCACGACAAACTGTAGGTATTGCGAGTCATTGTGTGGAACCATATTTTATATTAGTCAAAGCCATCCTACAAAAGTATTAGCAATTTTTTTAGAAAAAAAAACTATTAAAATATTCACAATGGTTTACAATGTGTAACAAAACTTTTTTTCGTTTAGCACCCGTAGACGCCAACGCGAACTCACCAAGTGTGCATACCTGTCTATAAACATCACTGAGGTCATTTTAATATCGATGCTACTTCACTTTCGCTTCCGACGCTGATAAGTTGAGATCGTTTAGTTATTCCTTCACTTTTATTTCTTTAATCCTTTGATATTTTGAATATACTTGATTATTAAATGAGGTCATATTATTGAGTTAACGTTGCTGTATAGTTATTTTTGAGAATTTTTAAAGCATATTCCATGTAATAATTAAATTTTATTGAGGCACGTGTTGGTGGGATTTCGGTGTCCCCTGGGCACATGTATCTTTTTAACCCATTAATTATCGTGGCAATTTTGTATTTTGTGGTCGCTTGGGACACAATACTGTGGTGTTTTATCATTTTTTTATATTATGTGGACGAGGATTAAACTCGTAAATTTCGTGCAGTAGCCCAATGGTTTATGACCAAAAGGACCGAATAAGGCAACAAAGCGCCGATCTACTCCGGTAAATCAACCGTAGGTGAGTTAACCTTAGTTTTATCATTAGATACTCATTAAAAAATTGGCATAAGTGTTCACCTGTCCTACGTGGGTTTGGCGTTGCAGTGAATAGTCGGGGCCTTTGTTCCTGTATTCTGGGTTCCTGTGTTTCAATTTTTTTTATATGGTCAAGGGATAAGTTAGAATTTTTGTCTCTTAATCGTGTGCAGACAATCTCATCTCATTAAAAGTCGAAACCTAAAGTCGCTCTGTCACATTTAATTAACCTCGTGTTAGTATAGGAGGTTAAGAGATACATTTTTATTAGTTCATTTTTCGGGAGATTAAGTCCACAATTCTTTTGCTATATTTGTTGCAATATAAGTTTTTTTCAGATAGTAATTCAGATATTTTCTATCTACTTCAGTTCATTCCCAGGTACCTGTGACCATCTCCAGGGTCCGACCTCGTTGGAACTCTACGCTACCCACTAAGTTGAGTAAGTCTAAATCTAAATACAAACTCTCCGTTGGTCAGAACGAAGCTTGTAAACCAGTTGATATTTTCCATTCTTAATTAATTTTCAAATTTACTTTGTTTAAATAATATTCCTGTTTTTTGTCTGTTAACTAATTAAATCAAATTTTGTATCATTAATTTTTTTAATAATTTGTTTGTAAAGTGTTGTAAAATGCTCTTATTGCTCTTATACTCTTATACTTGTGTTAATATATTATTTATGTTACATTTGATTTTCATTGTTCTTCCCCCTGATAAAAATTAGAAGAGTATTAGGTACTGAATTCGCTGGCGCCCTTAATATCTTATCTATTTATATTTATCAAATTTTTTTGACCTTCAGATAATTTACTGAATAAAAATAAATAACTCTTCTCGCCACAGAGTAATCCACGACCTAACCACTGAGTTAACCGATAGCTACACTTCTGTAATATTTCTCAGCTACCAGCCGAGAAAGGCGTAGTTGCAAATGGAATTTGGCTTATAACTCTTTTAAATAAATATTTCTTAAGTCGTTTATATTTACATCAAGAGGGACGACATTTCTTAAACTTATGTACTGTTTTCTGCAATAAATAAATAATACTATTATTATCAACTTATTTAGATTTTATTTTCAATATTGTTTTCTTTCCAGAATAGATCTGAGTTCTCCGGGATATATTTCTGCTGTATTAATTTTGTTTAATTCCAGTTAAACTTTTTTCTATAGTCTATTGGCTATTTGAGTTGAATTTAATTATTAGCCTTTCAAGCTTACTAACAATTTGGCTTATTTATTATTGCTCTGAGCCTTTCCACTCACTGAGTAATTTCATTACTAGACTCAATTATACATTTTTCCAACTTATCTTTCAAAGAAGATATTTCTGAATAACAGACGTCAACAATCAAAATCTTTTAAATATTCTAACGCATGGACTCGTTTGTTATAGTTTGTCAGAAAATTTATATAAATTCAACTTAACTAGCAATGTCTGTTTTATATATTTTTCAATTTCTTTTTTATAAATCACTTTCACTCGTCGCCGATGTAATGTACTGTTCTGTTATCAGTAAAGCACAAAACGTTCACGTTATAATATAGGTTGTACCTAACCTACAAACCTGATTTTATCTTTTTTCTGTTTACATAATTTGCTGATATCCTGCTATAATTGATATAGGTATGTAATTAAGGTATAGCAGAATAAGTAAGATAAAATGACCCCAGAACCGTTTGGACCTAATTCGACGTCAATTGATCAACAATAGGAAACGAAGTGATTCCCTCGAGTTTTAGTCCTATGTCGCCACCGGTAACCCCTGTGCCCTAATAGATATAATGTTTTGCTTTCATTTCTTATCTTTGCAAGTTGTACGTTAATTATTATGAGAAGAATGGAAAATGTAGATGTAATTTAAGTACATCTTGGGAAAACATTCGCATAAAACAAAATATTGAAGAAATCAAATGATTATTTATTCAAGAAAATAATGATTAGCGTATACAGAATTTTTACCAAAAATGCACTGCTCTGAGTAGTTTATTGTCAATTTCTTTCAAATTTTTAAAAACGACGCGCCATACTTAAGAAAATAAAAACTGCTACAACGCAATGTTTAGTGGTGCTGTTGAAGCCCACCTCAGATTTTTATATACATGCATAATTTGTATCCGTAATATTTTTAACTAGAATGTAAGTTTTATGTTACACAGCGGCAACGCCACAAGTTCACCTGAGATTCCATGTCGCGGGAGTCAGTCTCATTATCATTGTCTTAACAGTCGAGCTAACAGGTGTTTATTATCTGAGTTGTTAAAATTATTATTTTATTTGTCGATACACAACACATTGTCAACCGTTTGTTAATATTAACAGTTCAATAACACATATAAAGCAAATATATAATTAAATGTAGTGTTTGATTTCATATAATCATCATAACTACGACAGCAAAAAAATAAACAAGGGAACCGGTGATAATTCAGAGACAATCTACTTCAAAGCATTCATCGACCCTACAGGTGCTTACCATTGAAACTTTAGTATCCATATTTCTTACGTTTGAGCAAGAACATGACACCACTCCAATTTGGTTATTTGTTTTATTATTCATTGAAACGTAAATTGTTGATAAAAAAAAATCGTACAAGAAAATCTATAAAAATTTTCACTTTTACCACAACTTGATTATTATATTATTTACGCTGATACTGAATTATCTATGGAAATAAAAAAGAAATTTTAGGTAAGTATACAGGGTGTTCCACTTAAAATTCCCGGGGCTATTTTCTTGATTACTAAAACGGTTATTTGAATTCTGTTGAAAGTGTTCACTAGAATGACTACCCTGAATTTTAATAAATACGATCTTTCCACAAATTGAGGTATAGATGCGATGTAAAGAAATTCTTAAATCTGAATACTGAAAAAGAAGTGCATGTGCTGAAACAATATATTGTAAGCACCTTTGATAACACGAATGGTTTTCGAAAAATCAGAGGGCTTCAAGATACTTGAATTTAAACATAATTTTTTAAGTAACAAAAATGCCTTTTTGAAATACTTTAAAAGCGCGTTTTAGAAAATAGGGTCCTTTCCATGACAAATTTGAGAAAACATATTTTTTAGCATTTTTTCAAATTGATAATAGAAGTTAATAAAACAATTTTGTAAATAATTTAAATTCATTCAATATTAAGAAGTTATGGGGATTTTTGTTATTTAAAAATAGTGTTTCAATGAGATATTTCTAAAACCGATGATTTTCCAAAAATTTATCGTATTACAAAACTTGCTTAGAATGTATTGTGTCATCACATGCGTCCCTTACCAAGGTTCCCGCTATCGAAAAATGCTTTTACAACACCACCTATACCTCAATTAGAAAATTCGTTTTTGCCAACAACTGAAGTCACATATTCTAGTGAACACTTTTTACAGAACTTTAAATATCTGTTTTAGTTATCAAGAAAATGACCCTGGGAGTTTTAAGTGAGACACTGTACATTTACCTAAAACTTCTTCTTTATTTCCATAGATAATTTAGTGTCAACGTAAATAACATATACAGGTTGCAGTAAAAGTGATTTTTCTTCTTCAAATTTTCTTGTACCAATTTTTGTGTCAACAACGCACGTTCTAAAGAATAATAAGACAAAAAACCCTAAAGGATGTTAATATTACGATTACTTGTCCAACATTTTGAAGATTGTCATCATCTTCCTCAATGGCAGTACCCGAACGAATAAAACGTAAGAAATATGGATATATGTTTCAATGGTGAGCACCACTAAACATTACGTTTAACAGTTCTTATTTTTTTAAGTATAGCGCACCGCTTCTAAAAATTTGACAATAAACTACTCATAGCAGTGTATTTTTGGTAAAAATTCTGCGTACGCGAATCATTAATTTCTTGAATAAATAATTATTTGATTTCTTCAATATTTTCTTTTATACGAAAGGGGCAGGAAAAGCAGCAAATTTTTTTCCTACGATGCAGTTAAATAACATCTACATTCTCCATTTTCTTCCTTAATAATTAACATACAACTTGCAAAAATAAAAAAACGAAAACAAAAAATTGTATTTATTTGGGTACAGGGGTTACCGGTGGCGACATGGGGCTAAAATTCGAGGAAAACATTTCTTTTCCTATTGACGATCTACTGATGCCGAATTAGGTTCAAATGCTTCTGGAGCCATTTTACCTTACTTCTTCTGCTATACTCTTTTACTTAGCTGCCTTTAGTATAGAGCAACAAATCACAACATCGAATAACCTTATCAATAATTTCAATAATTTACTGCTTCAACAAAGTGTACTTACCTATCTATGGATATGGACATGAGGGAGAACACAGATGCGCTTACAGATAAAACGGCAATAAACTGTGTTATCTTGCAGTAGAGTTCGCCAAAAGGCCAATGCGAGTTTAGCATGTAGACGAAATTAAATGTGACGTTCAGCGTTGATACCATTGTGTCGGCGACAGACAAATTCACTGTAACAAATAACAAAGAAAAAGCTTGGTTAACGGAATTCAAATTTAATTTTATAACTTTAAGCTAACAAATTTCATCAGGGAGATGCTAGCGCGAGGTGAAATAGGCAGAGACACCTTTCCTCGCTTCTATTATTTAAAACCAAATTTTGAGCGTAGGGGAGATGGTACTTGTTATTTTGAAATAATGTAATATGTTTTACGGAAGGAAGCCTTACAAGCGTAAATGAGATTCGTGTCTCAGGTTTCTGTAGTTCACGGGATCTTAACGATAATAATGTAACTGGACATGGGTTGCTTTTATAGTGATTGTAAAATTTGTAGCTTAAATTAGTTTAATGAGCTTTTGCTTGCCTACTTAAAAAAATGTATGTAAATTAAATCCATAAGACTTTAAACCAGACGATTTGGTAAAATACTGATTTTCTTTAAAATTATCTATATGCGCTGCAGTTATTTTAGATATTTCAGAAAAAAATTTCATTGAAGCAAAATCGTGTGTAGATACAGGGTGTTCCGTAATGAATTAATGAATATGTCGGGGTGTGATTCATTAGGCCATTTTATGAAGAAAAGTTCATATAAACATTCATACATAGGTAGTATCGGAATTGGATAAATGTATGGAATGCTAGATTTTTAGTCTCTTATATCTAAATTTGTCACTTTTTTTTACTTAGTATTCATGGCAAAATCATCCTCAGCAACTTCTTCGGATTTTCACATTTCAGGCCATGTAAGGTATGAAAATGAAGGTCTTTTTATTCCGTCAGTTTGTCTGTCTGTCTGTTGGTTAGATGTATGTCTGTTGGCGCTATATCTTGTTACGTGGTGTATTTGATTAACACAAAGTTCGTAAAATAAGTTACATTTATTTGATAACTAAATCACAATATATTTTAAAATAGTTCACACATTACTTTTTAAAGTAGTCTCCTTGATATGAAGTCTCTATAATCTCTTGTTAGTCTCCATTGTTGTTGGTAGATGGTTATTCCAGTCCATAAATGTCGAAACAAATCAAATATTATTTCTAATAGTTTTTGTGGAAGATCTTTTTGTGGTAAGGCGATAAGGAGTGTCGCGAATTTTAGATTGTACACGTGGGTGTTTTTAAAAAGGTGGTTTTAACGTTGGTGTTGGTTTATTAATAATTAAAATGAGTATTAGCACTCTTCCTTTTTGAAAAGGGAGAATTAGCCACGCTATACGCAAATTGGAAGTTCCATTGGTAGTATTTTTGGTGACTGAAAAAGTTGAATACTTGCTCAGTTTTGTGGAATTCCAAGCCGTTTTAACGGGATTATTTGCTGCCTTTTGTACACCACATTCACACTAGAATCCACAAAAACATCTGGAGTAAACCTGTTGGAGGAAAAATTCGAAAGAAAACCCTCTAGTTGTTAGGAGGTAATGCTTTATTTTACTTTAATTTTGGTTAAAACAGCTCATACAATTTACACATTTTATATTTGACAATTTGTGGTGATCAATTGATTTAATTAATATATGTATCTCGTGAAAATCATGTTATTAATAATTTTTCGAGTATACACTGCTCGACAAAATTAAGGTAACCGATTTATTTGTTACAGTTACTATTGCTTTAGTGGCTAAACTTCTATGATTTGGTTTCTATATTTTATTAGAATAGTAATAATAATAATAAGTAATTAATATCACACACTTACTCGAAAAGAAATCAAACTGAACTCATATTTTTGTTAGTAAATATAATTTCTTTTGAAAGTAAATTGCATGAGAGCTTGTTATATCATTTTTTTTGAGTGCTATAGATTTATGAAAAATCATTTAAGCGTATACTTACGTAGTTTAAAATATAATTCTATATCTTTTCCTTGAATGGGGGTACTCATACTTGTTTATCCTATTTTAGGGTTTTTTTTTTATCGCTGTTGTTTTGGTTTTTCCTTTATTTTCTGGCAAGGAAGAGAAGTTGTCATATTGGTCCAGACTGGTTACACATAGAGTTTGGAATGTTATTGATTAAGGATTCTCTTGCTTTTGCTTTGCTGTAGGACTTTGCTGCTTTCACTCGCTTTGTTGCATGTATGCCGCCATTTGCAGGATTTTTGACCAGCTACCTACCGATTGACCTTGGGACCAGCTAAGTTTGCATGCTTATTGATCATATGTTTTGCTTATTGAATTGATTGATTGCATATCAGCTCGCCCTATATTTTTTTTCATTTAAACACAATATTTTATTGTATATTAGAGATCATAATTGTATATATACATCTTTTTTTTATAGTCCATGATTACGTATTAATGTGAAGAGCTCTCTACTTCTAGCTGCTCATGCACACGAAAAACAATAATTAAGTAACTTTAATTATTTTGATATTTAGTATAGCTGATAATTTTTTTTTAATATTTCCTTATTATTACTATTTCTAGTAGAGCTCCGTGGACTTTGCTTATTTTTAAATTTAGTATATCAGAGCAAAAGTTTTGCTCTCTATTAATTTATGTGTCTAATTTTTTTTTAGTAGATAAGTTTTCTTTAGATAATACTTTCATTATTTTACACTTTTTTGCGACTGTACGCTGCGCGTGTATACACGTTCGGTAAAGCTTGCGCTAAAGTTACGCTTGGAATGTTTATTTTAGCTTAATGTATCATCAGCTTCGCAATATACTTACTTGAATTATTGAACTGAATTTCTTGTAAAATTTGAAACGTATTACTTCTAATAAACGACTGTATATTTGTATAGCAAAATTTAGCCTTTAACTTATTTAATTGATACAAGTACTTACCTCATAGCATTGAAAACAAACTTACCTGGGTTTTTCTTGGTTATATTTGATATTGAAGTAGTGGTAGCGTTAAACCAAGTGGCGCCCCAATTTTAGTATTACTTTTATTTTTGACCCGGCCCGTCTCCACTGCAGCTGGCAGGCCGCTGCCTCTACTTTAGCAATTCAGGGTAAGTGTTGAAGGTAAGATTGTCTCGGGGAGAACGTCACATTTTGGCGCCCAACGTGGGGCGTGGAAGGAAAAAAAATTGATTGGTAGAAAAGTTAATAGGCTAGGAAAAGTAGGCACAAAAGTTAATAGGTTGATAGCAGATATTTAATAGGACGTTAATGGCTAGTTAGTTAGTAGGTCATTAGTGGGTCAATAGGTAGTCTGTAGGTCATTAGTAGTCATTTAATAGAGCAGTAGATTTCTGGAAATAAAAGGGATGACGTTTGTTTTTGTTTGTTTCTGTATATAGTGTATATAGGTACCAGCATATATAGGTAAATATTTATGTGCATTTTTACGCTTATTTTCTTTGCTTAACTTCCAACATTACGGGTGACATAACATACAAAGGTATAGGTATATATCGACAACCAGAAATTTCTTTATATAGTTCGCATATTGCTACACGTATTTACATATAAAACAAAATGTCTACGAAGCTACAAGTAAATCGGCTCACCCAAGATGAGCTGACATACGAATTGACCATTCGTGGAATTGGTACTGGAACTTGTGAGCAAATGAGGACCTCTTTGTCGAGAGCCATCCAGATGGAGAAAGCAGGCACTAGTGTGAGAAGACCACCCCACCCTTACACTTTTGATCAGGATGTTGCTGCTGTTACTGATAAGCTCAAAGATATTAAGGCTGGCATGGAGACATTTAGGGAAGGAAACACTGGAGTTCAGTATGTGAAATGGCAGACAAAACTTAACCATATTTTAGGAAGGGTTGAATTAATCAAGATACCAGATGGAGACGACGAGAAACAGAAGATAAAGTCGGACTTTGTTGCGAAAATTTTGGGACTGTTGTCTGAACTGGACCACAGAGCGGAACAGTACGAGATGCAGAATCCTACACCCGCTGAAGTTTCAATTCTGGAAATGAATGAATCGACTGGTAACAATGAAGATAATGGTAGGCAAGATGAGTCATTTGGTGGTACCTCAAGTAACACTGGCGCAGTCAGAAGAGTTGTTAAGTCTACCCCCGTTGCTAGATGGGATTTATGTTTTTCTGGGGATAAGAAGGGAATGTCATTAAATGCCTTTCTCCAGAGAGTAGAAGAATTACGGGTGGCAAGACATGTTAGTAGAGAAGAACTCTTTGACACTGCTGTTGATTTATTTAAGGGTAAAGCTTTAATTTGGTACAGAGCCGTACGTAGAGAAGTAGACAACTGGAATTCTCTAGTTACGCTTCTTAGAGAAGAGTTTCAGCCTAGTGACTACAACGAAAAGCTTTTTGAAGAGATTAAACGTCGTACTCAGGGAGTCGGTGAATCGATTGGTATATATCTTTCCATTATGTCTGCTATGTTCGGTAGACTTACTTGTCCCGTATCGGAAGACGTTCAACTTAAGATTATTTTAAGGAACATCTCACCGTTCTACCAAACGCAATTAGGTTTAACTGACGTCACTTCGATTCCACAACTGCGGACCTTGGGACGAAGGCTTGAAGCTCGTCGTGAATCAGTAGAAGCATTTTGTCTACCCAACAAGAAAAATACAAACACTTTAGAACCGGATTTAGCTTATGTAGAAGTTGCAACTAGTGATACTGCAGAAACCTGCAGTACAGTATCCAACTTCAAGGGAGGTGGACCATCTCAACAGTTTCTTTGTTACAATTGTAACAAACCTGGACACAAGGCTATTGGTTGTTTGGAAAAGAAAAAGCTTCATTGTTATAAATGCAAAAAGGAAGGTGTCACAACTCGAAATTGTCCTAATTGTATCAGACGCGGAAACGAACCGCGACGCTCTTAACTGGTCGAGATAAGCGCGTCGATTTCAAGAATTCGACAACAAGTTTTAGACCTGTTTTAGATTATATTTTAGACCAATGCGAAGGCGATGAGAGACCATATTTAAAAGTTAGCGTATTGGGTAAGACATTGATGGGTTTGTTAGACAGTGGAGCATCGGTAACTATTTTAGGTAAACCAGGTTGGGAGCAAGTGAAGGACTTAGGCGTACGACTTATGAAGACGAAGACGGAAATTAAAGTTGCAAATGGAGAGAAGTGTGAGAGTTTAGGTAGCTGTGAGATACCATTTGGTTTAAGGAATAGGATAAAGATGGTTAGAGCTTTGGTAGTTACAGACCTTCCTCACACGTTAATTTTAGGGGCGACCTTTTGGCGACAGATGGGGATTGTACCTGATCTTCGTCATAATGAATGGCACTTTTCAAAGGAACCACAAGTCATGGAGGTTACTGAACAATTGAGAGACCAGACTGTCTTGTCGCCAGAGGAGGAACAGACACTTAGAGAGTTAGTTGACAGGAACATGTCACTTATGGGAAATAGTTTGGGGTGTACCACCCTGGTACAACACGTGATTAAAACCGAGGCAGTACCAATAAAACAGAGGTATTACCCTGTTTCGCCTATCATCCAACGGCAGATTAATATCGAACTTGACGAGATGTTGCAACAAGGCATAGTGGAACCATCCACTAGTGCTTGGTCATCACCTATCCTCTTAGTCAAAAAGAAGGATGGCGGATATAGGTTCTGTGTTGATTTCAGGAAGCTCAACGCCGTGACAGAACGTGACTCATATCCTCTTCCATATATAGCACACACGCTCGACAAATTGAGAGACGCACACTACCTGTCATCGCTTGATATAAAAAGTGCATTTTGGCAAGTAAGTGTGGAGGAAAATTCGAGGCAATATACAGCTTTCACTGTACCCGGTCGGGGCTTGTTTCAATTTCGGCGCATGCCATTTGGTCTTCATAACAGCCCGGCAACATGGCAACGTCTAATAGACAAAGTATTGGGTCCAGAGTTAGAACCCTTCGTATTTGTGTACCTCGACGACGTGGTAATTGTCACACAAACCTTTGAGAAACATCTCCAAATTCTGGATGAAGTGTTCAAAAGATTGAGGGAAGCCAACTTAACTGTTAGCACAGAGAAATGTAAGTTCTGCTGCCCTAGTATGCGTTATTTAGGATATGTGGTTGATAGAAACGGTATTCACGTAGATCCTGAAAAAGTTGAGGCAATGTTGAAGATACCGATTCCTAAGACAGTCAAGGAAGTCAGACGAGTGATTGGAACGTTCTCTTGGTACAGAAGGTTTGTGCCAGAGTTTGCAACAATAGTATCACCTCTGACAGCCCTTTTAAAGAAATCACGGAAATTTGTGTGAAGGAATCTAAAAAACAATTTGATGGAGAGCGGTCATGTAGGTAGTTGGCGCTACCGTCAGCAAAGAAATGGGTAGAAATGCACCGGAAAATATACATGGGAGGTCTAAAGAAAATAAATAAAGGCAAAAATGTGACAAAGAGTAATCAGTTTTCGCATATAATTTCCACAATTGGCAAGGAAGATACCTATTGTACTTTTAATGAAAAATATACAGGGTGGTAACGCTAAGAAATAACACATTAAAGAAAAACCCATAAAGTTCTTACGTCAGGTCATCAACAATTAATTTTTGGAAGCTTACATCTCAGTAACCAGGTAAGTGATCTCACGTAAAATTGATCTCTAGGGTTTTAAATGGCGCCATTTACGTTGACGAAATCGAAATTTGAATAACAAATCCTGTAAAACTCTTTTTTTTGAAAAATTGGTTTTGAAACCCCCTTAAAATCCCACGCTATCACCAAAATTTGAAGTCAATCAAGCATCAATTAACGGTTATACAGGGGCGTTGCGATCTTAAGTGACTCACACTGTATACTTTTATTTTCTTATTTTGTTGTAAAATCAATTCAGTCTAGTCCAATGCATTATTCTGAACAAGAAATGAAGAATAGATTTTCTTGATTTGGGAATCCGTTTTACAAATAAAAATTAGTTTTGGTTGAAAAAATTGTATTTTTGACAGCCACTATCTCAAACACCTTTGAACCCACTACGGTGCAATCTTGTACAAAGGGGTTTCTAAAGGTGCTGATTAAAAAAATCCCTAATACTTTTTTTGAAAAATCGGCTTTTCAAACCCCCTTAAAATCGCACGCTACTGACATATATCACATATTACCAAGTTTAAAGTGTTTCGATCTTAAGTGGGTCACAATGTATATTCATATGAATCTTTATACGTAAAATTACTTAAGGAATCACACCCTGGAAGTTCTTAAAACAAGTTTTATGTACTAAAACGAAGAAAATAAATATTACGTGATTTGATTGGAGCAGGGCCGTAGTCCAATAAGTGGACCCAGTCCCGATGAGTTGATAAAGGCAAGTAAAAATTATAGAATCAAATAAATAAATACATTTTTTCATTGTTGATGACCGGACGTAGGAACTTTAAGGATTATTCTTTAATGAGTTATTTTTTAGGATTACCACCCTGTATATATTTTTATTAAAAGTATTAGGTATCTTCTTTGCCAATTGTGAAAATAATATGCCAAATCTGATTATTCTTCGTCACATTTTTTAAATTATTTATTCTCTTTAGGCGGTCCCCCCATGTATATTTTCCAGTGTATCTCTACCCATTTCTTTTCTGACAGTAGCGTCAACTACCTAGATGTTTTCCCCGTCAAATTTTAGCGCCAACAGACCGACAACAGACCGAGAGTTAGGCAGACAAACTGCAGACGGAATTGAAAGATTTTCATTATCATAATCTACATGATCCGAAGCGTGAAAATCTGACGTAATCGCGGAGGGTGATTTTGCCATGAATATTAAGTAAAAAAGTGAAAAATTAAGATGTAAAGAGACTAAAAACCTAGCATTTCATGCATTTAGTCAATTCCGCTACCATTATTTAATTTCTGCCGGAGTCGCCGGTGAAAACGCGATCGCTCTTTTTTTTCGATTTTTGACCTATGTCTATATCCACTTTCTATAGATGTATCTTAAAATATTGTATTATCATCGATACTGCATATGTATGAAGAAATTCAAGGTAATTGATCAATGAACTTGATTCAGATTTGAACTAAAGTCACTGACGCCTGACTGAAAAATATGTAAAGTTGAATAAAAGCTTATAAAAGCTTATAAAAAAATAAAAATTGCTTTATCTAATAGGTACTAGGTATGTGTTGTTAACATTAGATCATTAGTTAAATTTTTTAATAATCTATTTTCTCAGAATCGGCTAAAAAAAGGTTTAAATAAAGAAGTTGCCTATCAATTTTTTCCCAAAATACTCATAGTGGCGTCAATAGACGTTTTCACTTCCGAAAAATTCCGGGAAGCGATAAATTATGAGAATAAATCTGTGAACATGGTAGGAACAACATACCTAAAGTTACCAACACTAGTCCTTGAGCGTCATTGTTTATTAAACAAATTAGTTGCAAAATACCAGTTTTTGTCAAGTATTTCTTGAAATATTTCTTTCTTAGAAAAATCAATTGCAGGAAATTTCACAATAAAAATGTATATGAAGTTTTTCTGTATGATCAAAAATGTGGGCTCAACATTTTTTTGTTTAACGCACGATAATGGAACGCGGTAGCACGTACACGGTAAGCGAAGCGCGCGGCTTCGCGTGCGCTACACTAAATTTGATGTAACTTTTGAACTAGTTAAATAAAACAAGAAACATGTCGCTATTGAATTATTATTTCCCAAATATAAAAATGAATGTATGTAGGAATAGTATATATTTGAAGTCGAAACATCGAGATTTATGGTGAAATCGGTTAATACTCTTCCATTTCTACAATTTTTAAGGTAAAAACCTGAAACTTTCACATGTTAGTCCTGGAAGTAATGCATAAAAAGATCCGATAGATAGGTATGCTAAATATTTTTTTTAATAAAAGTTATTAATGTTTATTTTACCCCTAGTTTCACAAATTTTGGAGCAAAGAAAAATGTTTCTTTTATTTTCGTAAAATGAAGAGGGTTAATTTAATGTTTAAAGTAAATCCCCTAGAAGCAACTTAAAGTACACATTTCAAGCTTTAAAAATCGCACCTACTAAGTGTACACATTCAAAAATAAACGAAATTTGTTTCAGTCGCCGAATCTTTTTATACATTACTTCAAGAGTAATATGTTAAAGTTTCAGGTTTCTATCTTAAACATTGTAGAAATGGTAGAGCGATTTCATCGCAAATTTCTTTATGTTGAATTCATATATGTACTATTCCTACATACATTAATTTTAATATTCTAAAATATAATAATCCAATAGCCACATGTTTCTTCGTTCATCTAAACTTTGCTGAGCTCCATTTCATTAATTAGTTCAAAAGTTACAACAAATTTAGTATAGTGCGCCCGAAGCCGCGCGCGTCGCGTACTTTACGTGTCCCCGCGTTCCATTTTCATGCGTTAAACAAAAAAAATCTGAAGACTACATTTTTGATCGTACAAAGAAACTGCATATACATTTTTGATGTGAAATTTCCCATACTTTCGAAAGGCGCAAGTAGTTTTTTAAGAGAAAATTGTTTTCAGAGATATTTGACAAATATTGGTATTTTGCAACTAATTTGTTTAATAACAAATGACGCTCAAGAACTATTGGTATACTGTTCCTGACATGTTCAGAAATATATTCTCTAAAGCTACCGCTTTCCGGAATTATTCCGAAAAACTGCATATTTTCAGATTCTGTTGACTCTACTATTAGTATCTATTACAATTTTAGCTTCTTATCAACTCAATTCTGTTAACTAACATGTAATGATAACAGGGTAAACATTTGAAACCAATCCATTGTTCCGTGTACACATTTGACCATTAGTGTCTTTTTCCGTTTATTATATTTTCGTATAAGTAATGAAATTATATCAAATAAGCTAAAATAAAAAATTAACGCGGACTTAAATAAAATTAGAACCGTATTGTTAGATGATAAATCGTCTTTTCTATATAGCGCCAAGGTGGAATACTTAGGGTGAAAGAAAGGAGGATTGCAGCTAAAAATCTGAACCTTGTATTAACACCAGATGTGTTGGTCTGGAAAGCAATATTTTATCACATACAATATATCGCCATTTGTATTCATCACAGGCAATTTAACCGTTGAACGCTTTGACATCAAATTCTATATGATGTATGTAAATTCATTTCAAACAACGTATTTGAAACACGATAAAATTCCGGTTGGAAATAAAATTTACCTATTGCATTTGATACACTTAATTTTATGTTATACAGAGTGGTCCGTAAGTAATGATCCATAGAGCAACAGTGAATTTCTGACATTAAAATAATGCGAATTATAGTTGAACTTTAGTTCAAAGGTTAATATTCAAAAGTTAATGCAGGTATGAAAATTAGTGAATAGCGGTTCTTTATCATGAGAAATTCAAACGTGCTACTGTTTTTGGTACAAATCCTAGAGGGCACCACATAAGCAATATTTATAATGTAAATGTGCGCTTAACTTTTTTATTAATAATCTCTCCCTTTCACTTCCTTTACTTTCCTCTTTTTACTTCCCGAAGGGAAGCACTGTATTAGTGAAAAAATCACCTTCCGGAATTTCTTAGGATTTTTACGTTTCAATCCAAATAGATTACGAAAAAGAAAGTCTTTAAATTCCGTCAGTCTGTCAATCTGTCTATCCATCTGCCTGTCCGTCTGTCTGTTTGTCGGTCTGTTGTCTGTTTGTTGGCGCTAAAGCTAAAAAACTCTTTGATGGAGAGCAGTTAAATGTAGTTGACTATGGCTACTGATAGCGAAGAAATTGGTAGATCTTCCCTAGAAAATATACAGGGTAGATCGCCTAAAGAGAATAATTAATGAAAAATGTAACAACTGGTAATATTGTTTGGCATATAGTTAACACAATTGGCAAGAAATGTACTGGGTGGTCATCCTAAAAAGTAATTCAACTATCGTAAAAATTTGTAAAGTTATTTACGCAAACCTTCCATATCTGGCACCTTCTGATTATTATTTACTTTTACTGTCGGATGACCACTCTATTTTATAACTAACAGTTATCAGGTTTTATTTGTAGCAATATTGATAACTATATTCTGATTATTATTCTCAAGTGGCGTTTCCTAATTTATAATTTTTTAGCATGACCACTCTCTCTCTATAAGGGCATAATTACAGAATCAATTTAACAAAGACCCAAAAAGTTTTTGGAAAGTTTTCAAATATTTAAATATACATTCTAGCAGCCATGGCCCTGGTAGTGGTTTAGCTGATTCTAATGAGTTTAATGATTATTTTGTTAACAATATCTCTTAATGTAACATAGATTAAGCATTTATTGCTAACATGTTTGACAAGCGAAAATTCCCTGGTGTTGACAGTGAATTTAATCTTCAGCCTATTTCGGTTAAAACAATGGGAGAAACGTTTAAATGTATTAAATCTAATGCTAGAGGCTTTGATGACGTCAACTTAAAAATGTTATCGTTAGTTATACCTTATTTAAGTGAACACTTAACATTTATAATTAATAAATGTTTGTCAACTGGAATATTTTCCAATAGTTGGAAGGAAGCTTAAGTCATTGCTGTGCCTAAAACTAGCAATCCTGCAAGTACCTCCGATTTTCGATCCTTCCCACTATATTTAAAATTCTAGAAAAAAATGTATATGAACAACTGGCTGCCTATCTAGAAAATAATAATATCTTACCAGTCACTCAGTCAGGATTCCGCAGAGGACACTGCTCTACCACATGTTACCGATAAGTTATAAAGAGCTGTTGATAATCAGAATAGTTCTTGTCTAGTGCTATTAGATTACAGTAAAGCCTCCGATACCTTAGATCATTCAGTGTTGTGTATTAAGTTGAAATACTTTGGCTTCGGTGAAGTTGTTGTACAACTTTTTTCTAATTATCTAGGTAATAGAAGTCAAAGAGTGGTTATAGACGGTGTGAAAATTGATCTCAAAAGGAGCGTTCCCCAGGGTAGTGTGTTAGGTCCACTACTTTTCTCCATTTATTCCGCCGATTTTTCTAAATCTTTGAAGCACTGTAACTCATGTCAATACGCTATTGATTTTCAGATCTTTTTCCGTTAAATGAGGCTGCTATTGCTTTAAATAAAAATAAAGAGCCACCATTTGTTATGTATCAAAAGTCCATGGTCTGATTCTTAATCAGTCTAAAACACAGCTCTTAGTATTTGATAGGCACAGACACACACTTCTGAATAACCCAAATTGTATCATTAATTTAAATGGAGTCATTTTAACACCATCTAAGCATTGTAAGAACTTGCGAATATACTTTGATGATAATCTTAACTTTCAAAGTGATGTGAGACACATCATCCGGAAATCCTACAGTAGACTTTAAATATTACATATGCACAGAGATAGACTTACAACCGATATTAAATTAAAGTTATGTGATTCTTTAATTCTTGGCTATCTCTCGTATTGCGATGTAGTGTACTGGCCAGCGTTGTTAAGCAAAGACAAAATAAGCCTTCAAGGACTTCAAAACAGTTGCCTTAGATATAGTTATAATCTGAGGAAATATGATCATATGATCATATTTTTGATAAACTCAATGACTCAAAATGGCTGAACTTAGACGAGCGGTTCATGGTTCACATGGCTTGTCTTGTTTACAAGATAGAAATGTCGAAAACTCCCATATATCTACATGATAAATTAATAAGAACGAGTGACATTCATGACGGCCCAACTAGAGACAAATCCTTATACACTGTTCCTCGACACAATACCTTTCGTTTTGAAAGATTCTTTATATTCAATCGACTACCTCCGACCCTTGAAGCTCTTACTAGTTTAAAATCATTTCAACTCAGATATTAAAAATAATTAATATGTTATATATAGTTTTTTTCTTTATTTCCTTAGTTCTATATATTTTTTCTTCTTTTTCTTTCTATTTTTTCATTGCTATTTGTATGTAATATGTAACTTACAGCTCGTAGTAGTTAAGTGGAAGAGCAGCCATGTTGAACTTCGCCACTTCTTTTGCATAATTTATATTGTAAATTTATCTAAAATTTAAATAAAATATACTATTATATATTTTTTTCATCGGTTTACCCGTTGCCGGACAGGGCTTCCGTGCTTTTCGACCGATACCACACGGTAGTCGCTCCGGCGATACTTACAGCCACTCCCCACAGCCTGTGGGGTTAATGACGGACCCCAAGACAAACGCTTTCTGCATTTGACCTGCCAGCCATTCGGCTGATTTCTGACAGGCCGGTATGATCTTTAGTTCTGAGAGCAGCGTAGGCCTCCGAGTACGCCGATTATTAGGATGACCATCTTAACCGAGTAGCCGGGGTACCGCACTTGGAGCTCGTACCGCAGATCACGGTATTTGGTCCGTTTTTCCTCCTCTGTCAATGCGATGTTTGGCTCAGCAGGTGCTGAGAACTCGATTACAAATATCACCTTGTTTTGATGGTCGAGGAGGACTATATCAGGCTTGTTGGCTTGGATTAGTCTGATTGTCAGAAACGTGAATTTTCGATAAATTCGGCACCTCTCGTTTTCGACAACGGACTCAATGTCTCCGGGGGCGTAAGGCAGCACTGGTGTTTGATCTACTCCGTACGAGTGTCGTAGATGATAGTACAGCACCCTTACCGCAGCGTTATGGCGATGGATGTAGGCCGAAATCGCATATACTGGGCATGCAAACAGTAAATGCATGAGCGATTCCGGTGTCTGACGGCAGGTCCTGCAGTTAATATCAGGAACCTCTACATCTACACCCATTACGCGGCTTCGGTAGACCAACGTGTTAACTACACCATCTTGGCAGGCCACAATGAATCCCTCTATTATTCCCTCTATCCCTCTATTATTATTATTATTATTATTATAACGAGGGAAGGTCTGTCCTTTGCCGATTTTATTTACTAAGCAGTCCTAAGTCTACAATATTTTGTAGGAAATAAAGTGCCCTTGTCATTAGCCATAGAAATTGACTGTTTTTGAGATAATCGCACAATTTTCTATTAAAAACTCTCAAATCTACAATAGATCAGTTTAAAATTATCTTCAAAACCAGTAATTTATCAAAAAATGCCTCAACTGAGTTTACATTAGGTACATTGAAAAATTTTACGTTTTCAACATTTATTTTCTCAGTAATTAATACTCCATATTTATGAAACTTTATACTACTGAGTAGAAAATCAAAACACTTTCGAAAGAGGTACCGCACGACCTCCTTTATAATTTAAGAATTTCAGAGGGTAGACGTAATTTAGAGGGGTAAACGCGGGAAGTGCTATTTTCATGATAAAAAAAGACAATTTTAAATTAAATCTCGATCTGTTTCAGGATTTCTCCTAAAAGTTCCTAATTGAGCTTAAAATGAATTTATTCCATACTTAGGGATCGCACTGTATAACAGAAAAAAATTACTAAAATCAGTACCTACCCACAACTATGCCTCTATAGAATTTGCATTTGTATTGAACTTTTTTTACTCTCTTTCATTTTCAAATAGACTATAGGTTTAAGTTTCTTTCAATAGAGTAATAATTCACCAACACCACAAAAATCAGATTATCACCCCTTTCTAAGTAGATTGCAAGAGATCAAGTTTTATGTATTTTTGTTTTCTTTAAGTCTTTATGATTTGTCTTCAAAATGGCCGACAGGTAAGGATAATAACTACAGATAATTTATTTTTTTAAATAATTTGTGTTCTATTATTTCTGTCATCTAAAAGGGTACTTCACTCTGTGCTCACATTGATAAATAATATAAAACATCGCAAAATATTAAAATCACTTAGCTCTATACCCTTAGAATTGCTGGTAAAAGGCCAAGTTAATAATAAATTACTGAATCTGGCACTTATATTAAACAAATAAAATTAAGTGACTGAATTAGAAATTACACAACATTGCACAAAAAAATATTGAAATTAAATTGGAAATTACACATTGCACAATATGGCGAGACTCGACGAGTTTATCAACTTACAACAAAACAGATAATAGCAAGTCAGGTTGGCCGAGCGGTCTAAGGCGCCAGATTTAAGCTCTGGTTCCCGAAAGGGAGCGTGGGTTCGAACCCCACATCTGACAAACTTTTTTTTAACATTAATTTCCTACAAATTTTTATTTACTTTGCTACAGACTCTATTTTTTTTAACATTAATTTTGTACAAATTTTTATTTACTTTACTACAGACTTCTGTAGATAGATTTTTACTGTGTATGTTAGTTCTATTATTGAGAAAGCAATAAATTCTTCTAAACTAAAGAAATTAAAAAAACAAAACTAATCGAAATTTGTGAGTGAATACTGTGAATTATCATTTCTATACTTAGGTAAAAATCACAATAATTGTGATAAAACATTCTAGTCTTGGTTATTGCATTATGTCTTTCTGAAGAGGTCAAATCAAGAACGAGCAACGTTTCAAAGGCTAAGCATTTCCAAGAGCTAGAATAAGAGTTTATCGTTCATGGCGAGTCCTTTTGAATATAATAGTCTGAGACAAGTTTTGTAAATAAATTCAGTCTAGAGCACTTTGTTCTCTAGCACAACCAGATGTGGGTTGTGCGTAGGAATTCTAGGTAGTAATATTGTAGATAGATTCATTTTAGAGTTTTATAATTTGTTGCATAAAACAAGAATTTAAGTTATAAAAAGAGTGCAAAGATTCGAAATTAATATTATCATAGATAGATTTTCTTTCTATTCCTCATGGATTACTTTTTTGCAAAATCCTATAAAGAACATGTTATTACAATTATGTACATACAAACAAAAATAATTCACTTTGAAGAAATGTTTTATTTTTCCTAGGAAAAATAGCAATTTCCCGGCGCATCCGCCCTTTCATAGAAAAAGGTTTACACGCTTCGTTTCGCTTCGTGCTATGTGCGAATTATCTATATGAAATTACATTGCAATTTTTTGTTTAACTTCTGAAATCGGAATTTAAGTCGAGAATGCAAGGTATCATATTTATACTTAAGTAGAAGTCACATAAAATTAAATGTTTGAAGAATTTTACTTAATAAAAATAGCTGCACCGAAAATACAAAATTAATGTTTTAAAGACATTTTCGAAAAACGTTTACACGTTCGTTCAGTAGAGACGTCTTTTGTAAGCAAACTTATACTATTGACCCGAAATTCACTAGAAAGTTTCTTGGTACTATCTAATATATAATGCAATTGTTTGTCGTGATGCTTGCAGATCAAAATTAGTGCTTTGAAAATGAAGTAAGTAATCGAAATTGTTAAATAGTTATTAACATGATGTCAATATTTCATTCTTTACTTATTTTCAAATATTGAATAATTTCAATTTTGTATACTTAGTTTTTTCATCTAAATTCAACTACCTACTTAAAATCTGTTTTAATTAATTTAAATATTATGATAATCTATGAAGCACAATTCTAAGTTACAGGTCTTAAATATAGTATACATACAAAATTGACATTAATATTAGGATATCCAAGTTCTATCTATTATCATCATTGTAGATTACTCATTCTACACCTACTTTAGGTCACACAAGTTATATTAATTGGAATTGGATTAGTACAGTAAGGAGCGTAAACATGATAACAAATTTATTAATGCTTTAATTTCCGGTAGGGTGGGACCGATCAGGATGTTTTTGTTGCCTCGATGTAACATACCCAGGAGACATGGAAATTTGGCATATTGTGTAGGATGTTAAATATGTGTACGTTACAAATTTAATCTTTTAAATACATGTAATGAATACCTTTCCTGATATGTCTAGATGGAAGATTTAGGATTAGTCGGTATTAGTTATTGTTTTTTGTTTTAAAATATTCTACTAGTGTATTTTGTTCATTTAGTTGTATTTTTATAGTCCATATTAGAGGACATTGTTGAAAGATGTTCATTGGAACTTCTCATATAATAAATTTAAACTTATAAAATGCAATTCTTTGGTGAAATTAATGAGGCGGTTGAAAAAAGCTTCTACTTATAAACTGAAAGTTCGATTTAGCCGGATATTTTTTCACTAATCACAAGAACTTGAGGGTTTACGGTGTAATTTAACGAGAGGATGGGCGGCCAAATTACGAGATCGCCGCTCAAATGATTTTGGTTATGGTAATGATAATATTGCACGCGACAGCTGTCGAAAGGTGATTTAATTTGTTTTATACTAATAATGACATTTAACTGATCTAATGCTCTCAGAAAATGTCATTTCATTGACATCCATATTAAGGTGTGAAATAATCATTATAATTTCACGACAAATGACAACAATCATTTAAATTGCACATCAATATTTAGTTCATTTTATTGAAGTGGTTCTTTAATTTTCAAATCATTGGATACACAATATTCTTCATGGAACATACCCTAACAATTTCGTACATTTGCGTTTACTACATGCTTGTGCATTTAACAATTTATGAACTAATTAAACTCATATGTAGTCTTTTTTCAGTAGAATTTCGTTCGTAATATAATCCGGTACATCGCATCGCATAGTAGGCAAACAATTTGGTCCAGAGGGAATAGAAGTAATTTGTTACCCTATCAGTTTACTGTCTGATTATTCTTGATATAAAAAAGTAATAGAGGTCAACTGATAAAATTAGTTGAGTATTGCAGTTATTAGATTATTAGGAATAAAAATGGTTCATTACATTTTAAATTGTTTCCAATAAAACTAGTTGTCTACATGCCAAATTTCACATAAACAATGTATAAGCCAAGTACTAAAATGAACTGATTTTCGTAAAAATTACTGTATGTTTACCAAAAGTATGTAATAGTTACAGCACACACATACGACCCTTTCTTATAGGGGTCTTGAACTATTATTAGGGAGGACCAAACGATTGTTTAAATCGAAAATTAATAGTGACGAAGAAGTTGCATTTGATTGTCGGTGGTATTCCTGCAAAATTTCATTAAAACCAGTTCATATCTTGGGTTTCCGCAAGGCACTTAAATATTTGAAATTTTAGAAATCGTCCTCTTTCAAAATTCATGTAAGTATAATAGAATTAGAAAGTTGTATTTGCTAAATTTAGTTGACGTTTATCGGTTCCATAAATTAACTAGTGCTTGGAAGAAATCAAATTTGATAAAAGTCGGTTGCTTCGACTCGAAATAAAATTAAAATTTGTTTAACAATTAAATGAGTAACTACTCAGCTTTTAGTTTATATTTAAGGTTTCCAAAGCAATTCAGGCCTCAACACGAAGAGGTGGCTTCGCTGCCAGTACCTTCCCAACCACAGTTTTGTTTGGGACACCTTTAGAAAGTATTGGGTACTTGGAAGTTTGCTTTGTGCTCGAACTGAAGCATTATTGCTCTAGAATGCAATCTGAGTCTAATAACACTATGTATAATATGTATATGTTCAATTCCAAAAATTGGAGCCGCAGCTTGCTTAACACTCTGAGCAC
The DNA here is from genome assembly GCA_963583905.1 of Stenurella melanura. Classification (NCBI taxonomy): domain Eukaryota; kingdom Metazoa; phylum Arthropoda; class Insecta; order Coleoptera; family Cerambycidae; genus Stenurella; species Stenurella melanura. Next base: position 134,738,590 of record OY757313.1, on the reverse strand, counting down.
ATCTTTGCACATTAATGAATCGTTTCTCATAGATGCATTGCTTTATCTGTGCAAGAGGACTTAGAGAACTTGATTTATTTGATAAATTCTACAAATTCCGAACAGTTTCCTAATAAAAATCGAAAATTAACTATTCTATCGACCAATCTCTATAACCAGCATAAGGCACGGATCTATTTGGACAAAAAATCTAAAATAGAGTTTTTTCCAAAAATTTAAAATAAACGAGTTAATTTACGAAAATGCATTCCATAGAATTATTTAAAAAAATATTACAAATTGATACATTCTCCGACATAGGTGCAAAAAAATAATGTAATGTTATATTTAAAATATTATCATTCATTTCCTTATTTTCATTTACTAAATAAAAATAGAACCGATGCCCTTTCTGTGTTTCAAAATGTAGTTGGCCTTTACTTTAGCCAATGCTAAAAGAAAAATAAAACATGTCAAAATGTACCGAGTCATCTTGCGACCCTCTGCTGAAAATGTACTAAATTATCCCAACAGGGATAAAAAGTATATCAAAACGTAGTTTTTTTAGCTTGTCACTACATTTTGAAATAAAATGTAGTATAAGTTTTGCATTTTTCCGGTGGACCATCGAAATCGGAAAAAAACGTCGGATCGAAATGAAACTCATATCTATCGACTCGAGAGCGAATTTAGAAAATTCCGTAAGTCGGTCCGTCGATCTGTCTGTCTGCCTGTCTGTCTGTCTGTCTGTCTGTCTGTCTGTCTGTCACTCCCAGCCCCCTTAATCCGTTCTCGGATTTCGATGAAACTTGGGTGATTAATAGTAGGTCTTTAGGAAACCTTAACGCCGGACGCTTGGCTCCGTTCGGAAACCGGAAGTACCCGATATAGACGTTTCGAGTTTTTCAGGAAACATTTAATAACTCGGTAATGGGTAGTTGGATCGAGATATTTCAAAAAAAGATTGGTGCCGCTGGCAAAGCTCTACAAATAAGTATACTAGAGACTATGTCGAAAAACAAATGAAAATTGATTTCTTTTGCAAAAAACAGGTTTTCTCGAAGTTGGGCTAGGGAGCACGATAACTGTCCAGGATATTAATAACATCCGAACCGAATTTCCGATTTTGATTTTCAAAAATGGCGATTGTAGGGCTCGATTTGGTCCATTAGGTGACGTTTGTGAAACATTTGACAAAACAAGAGCGAATCTACAAATCCTGGAAAACTTGATTTTCTTGATAAATTCTACAAATACCGAACAGTTTCCTAATAAAAATCCCAAATTAAGTATTCCGTCGATCAATCGCTACAACCAGTATAAGGCACGGGCCTTTTTGGACAAAAAATCCGAAATAGAGTTTTTTCGCGAAATGAAAAATAAACGAGTTATTTACGAACATACATTCTATAGAATTATTTAAAAAAATATTACAAATTGATAAATTCTCCGTGCGATATATAAAAATATAATGTAATGTTATATTTAAAATATCATCATTCATTTCCTTATTTGGTTAAATAATGGTGTTAAATTTTTGGTGTGGCGCGAAGTAAGCTTTAAGCTTCAATTATTGTAGCTAAAATAATTCCAACTTTATAAAGTAGAAAAACTAATTATGATAAATTTGTATCTTTTGTAAAATTTTGATATTTTAAATGAGTTTAATCAGAAAAAAATAAATTTCAATTTCTGCATTGTACTCATTGTAAAAGAAACATACGGATGCAAAACAAAACAGGTTTTACTATGAAACGTATTTTATATAGTGCCTTCTCGAAGAAGTTTATATTTTAGTTTAACATTATCTACAGGTGTCCAAACAAAAAAAAAATGTGAGATCATAACGAAGAAAATTATATCTCTATAAATATTTGACCCATTTTCATTTACTAAATAAGAATAAAACCGATGCCCATACTGTGTTTCAAAAAGAAAAAAAAAGGAAAATAAAATATGTCAAAATGTACTGAATCATCTTACGATCCTCTGCTGAAAACGCACTGAATCATAAAAAGAATATAAAAATGTAGCTATTTTAGCTTATTATTTGTAATAAATACGTCTAATCTGAGCCTAATTATCTACGTCGAGATTGCCAGATTCAGAAATATCCATTGCAACTGCTCGAAAATCAATAATAGAAAGTTGTTCACATTTGTCCAAACCATTTCCAGTAGGCCTAGAGTAAGTACGGGCAGCTTCTGTACGTTCATCAATGTCATAAAGTAAATTCCGTAACAGTAGTTCACTGGCATGCAGTAAACAAGAAAACTATTGCATGGGTCTGATTTACCTCCTTTATATCTATATATTATAACGACGCGATGGTCTCCTTACAGCCAACAGCTATCAGTCGATGCACTTAATTGGGTTAGACGAGTAACTATGCTTTGAGATATATCACCTGCTGAACCAGAGTTAAGAGGTAATGTAACTCAAGTAAGTTAAACCTGGTTCTTGCTCACAGAGTGTGCTCCTTCAGAATTTGTGTAAAGTGTATGCCAGGGTATGGCTTAACAAAAAAAAATATTGAACATTTTTTTTTAACCACTATATTTCCACGTGGCTGTGGGACTAACAATGTGACATGTGGCAACAATATTTGGCATATAGCTAACACAATTGGCAAGGAAGCCATGTATTATGGTTTTAGTGAAAAAGATACAGGACGGTCATCCTAAGAATAATTCAACTATGGTAGAAATTTGTAAATGCATTTACGCAAGACATAGACATAGATATAGACATAGACATATTTATTCACCATGTAGAATACAGTTTATGTACATATGGTAAGTCAGGTACAAGCAGTTTATAATGTATAAAACAAGTATAAAAAGAGAACAAAGATTTAAGTGTAGATTACATATACCACTTTCGAAATATACACTACACAGTTATTGTATAAGACATCACACAACAACTATTATCTAAATTAAAATATATAATGTTGTTAAAAATTATTTACAAAAGAGAAAGAGGAACAGATAATAAAAATGTATATCGAGTTCTTATGTAGGACATCGCACACTAACTAAACTATATTAAAGCCTGTAATGGTCCAATTTACACTTGTTTAAAAATAATAGGTAATCTAATATATAACGACTAAACAACCATTATTACATTACACTCTAGATTATAATTTTTATCATAATCAGTAAGCTAAAAATTCCTCAACATTATAATAGGCTTTTTCTAAAAGTAAATTTTTTATTTGAATTTTAAATTTGGATACGTGCAACTTTTTGACGTTTTCAGGGAGGCTATTATACAGTATTATGCTATTATAGTGGAGAGATTCTTTAAACTTAGTTGTTTTGTGCCGTGGAATCGATAGAAGCCTCCCGTGTCTCGTATTGTAAGTGTGGCTATCATCAAGAGTTTTAAATTCCTGCAAGTTTGTTTTTGCGTATGTTAAGCATTTGTATATGTAGATGCAGGGTACAGTTAGGATCTTCTTTGAAATGAACGTGCTTTTGCAACTTTCTCTATAATTTAGATTAAATGTCAGCCTTATAATCCGTTTCTGTGATACAAACATTCTATATAACTGGTTAGACCTCCCCCAGATACATATATTTAGTGACAAGTGAGAGTATGCTAGGGCATAATAAACATCCATAAGTCCCTCCTCACTTAGAGTGTCTTTTAGTTGCAGTATTGCAAAATATGCCTTATTTAATTTGCTGCATACGTGATTACCCTGAGGTTCCCATGACAATGAGCTATCTATATATGTTCCTAAGAATTTGGAAGTGGCGCTTAGAGGTAACGAATTTAATGAGATAATTTTTCTTGGGTTGAAATTTAGAAATACCGTTTTTTTTTCATTTAGTATTAGTTTATTTCTATTGCACCATTCATTCATATCGTCAACAACACTGTCAATAGCTGCCTGTAGATCAACACTATTTATAGCAGATACAGAAACAGTTGTGTCATCCGCATACATGACTGTGAAGCCGTTTTTTATATGACGAGGAAGATCGTTTATATATATAGCAAATAACAATGGTCCCAGTATTGATCCTTGGGGGACACCTAACATGACATCATATACATCGGATTCAGCCTCATCATATTTTACTATGAATTTTCTGTTTTCCATATATGAATTTATCCAGTTTAATAACTTTCCCCTTATTCCTATAGTTTCTAGTTTACTAAGAAGTATATCATTGTTTACAGAGTCAAATGCTCTTGAGAGATCAAATTGGATCGACACTACATACTTACCGTTATCAATTTCACGGTAGATAAAATCAAACAATTTAGCAGTTGCACTCTCTATCGATCTTCCTGGTCTGAATCCATACTGGTATTCGGTCAGGATATCATTCTTGTCTAAATATAACATGATTCTATTTGATACAAGTTTTTCAATAACTTTGGACATTACACACACTAAGGTGATTTGACGATAATTTGCAATATCATTCTCATTACCTTGTTTGAATACTGGGATTACGGAGGAAGTTTTATATTCAAAAGGAAAGTAACCTTCGAGGATTGATTTATTAATAAGATACAGGAACTGATCAACAATATTTAACGAAATGCTCTTTAAAATAGATACAGTCAATCCGTCTAACCCGGCCGATTTCTTATTTTTTAATTCTCTGATAACATCCAAGAGTTCAGATTTAGATACCTCATAAAAATAAATGGAGTTATTGTTACAGGCAGATAAAGTGTGTGGTAAAGATATATTATAGCGAAAGTTACTCTCTATGGAATTTGATGCTACTGTAGAAAAATAAGAAGCAAACCTATTTGACACCGATTTTTCGTCTGTTATAATATCTTCCCCAATTTTTAGGCTGATAGATTTTTTAGCCGATATAGTTTTACCAAGTCTGTAGTTTATTATTTTCCAAGTTTCTTTGCATTTATTTTCCGCATTGCTTATTTTAAGTCTGTAAAAGTTTTGCTTCGCCGTTTTAATATTTTTTCTGTGTGCCATCTTGTTTTGTTTATATTCAAGTAAATCGCCTTGGTCCCTGCTATTTTTTATTTTGTTGTATATATATCTAAGTTTCTGACCTTCTAATATCAGATCGTTTGTTATCCATGGTTTATTTTTTGGAGCATTATTTGTTTTATTTTTATTATTATTATATATAAGAGGGCAGGACACATTTAGGCACCAAGTTACATCTTCAATAAATAAACTGAAAGCATTTTTTACATCTGAGTAGTATAAGTAGTCCCAGTTTATCATACTCAACCGCCAGTTTAATTCTTGTATATTCTCTGCCCCTATGATTCTTTTTTTGCTATACTTATCTATTGTTTTGACTTCATTACTAAATCCAGTGTTTAGTGAGAGTATATGAGCCATGTGATCTGCTATCAAAGGATTATATAGCTCAACATTATATTTAAAATATGATATATTTGTTACTAGGTAATCTAATGAGGAGGAACTTATGTGTCCATTTATATTTTTAAAGATTCGTGTCGGCTCATTTGTAGTGACATTCAATTGATAAGATTCAAACAAGTCACATAGTATTTTTGTATTCAGAGACTTGTCAAGCATATTAATATTAAGATCTCCACAAAGTACCAGAAAGTCATATCTTTTGGTTGCATAATCTAATGTAGCAGTTAAATTTTTAAAGAAAATTTTTACGTCTCCATTTGGAGGCCTATAAATGCAACATACTACAGTACTAATATTTTGACTAGAAAAGGATATTGCACACATCTCGATGTGGCACTCTACTGAATACGTGTTAAATGTGCTGTCCTTGCAGAAATTTAACTCCTTTCTAACAAAGATCACGGATCCTCCATGGATATGATTTCGACGAGCAAAACAAGCACCAAAATTAAATCTAGGTAGGTAGATGTGATTAATATTAACATCTGAGATCCAATGTTCGGATATACATAAGATATCAACATTTTTGTCATTACTAAATAACTCAACCTCGTTGAGTTTATTCGTTAAGCTTTGTACGTTTACATGTGCAATTGTAATTAAATCAGACTTCGCATTACATTTATTTGTGAAAGTCTGGGATATAAAAAATTACTCACACTTTTATTTATACTACTGACATCGCTTGAAATTACATCAGACTTGTTGCTTTCTAAAGTAGCCATGGAAATTTCCTCCAAAAGAGATTTGGCAACATCGTTCTCCCTTGCACACACTTGTGGCACATCCTCATCTATCACGATAATTGGGGGGCTATCAGAAACCACCGAGTTAACTAAATTAACAAATATCAAGTTTTTCGGTTCCTTTTTCTTTTTGATAATTTTAACAATTTCACCACTTATTTCACTTTTAGTTAGGCACTGTTTAAGACCTTTGTTTACATCTAGGATAGCTATATTTCCAGGCACATAGTGATTTAGTTTAGTAACAAACTCTTTTAACTTTTCATTAAACTTAAAAATGAATTTATTTGTATTATAATTTCTTCCGTACGCCACTGTAGCAAGTATTACATTTAAGTTAGCACACCTTTTTATTTTATCGCAGATATCTCTAAATAGCGGGTACTTTTTGTATGCGTTGAAGTTATTAGAACCTGCAATAATGATTACATGGTCTTGTGGTGAATATGTGGAGGTTAAGGCCTCTATGTCTTCAATTACTTTTTGGAAGTCAGCTCCAGGTTTAATAACAGTTTCAACTTTAAAGTCAGGTGACTCTATTCTATGCATTATATTTTTATTTACATTGCGTCCAAATTCATCACTGAGAATAAGTATCTTCTTTTTATAATCATTTTGGCTTTCTTGTTGTTTGTCTGTTGGCACTATTCTTAATGACTCATAATTAATATATTTCTCCACTTGAGAGGAATTTTGTCTTATATTGACTCGCCCTGTAATGTCTGTCTGAGTGAGAGTAGACGCATTTTTACAATTTATAATCGTATGTGTACTCGCATTTTTTATTCCTTTTATTGCTGATAATTTATTTACTTTTTGTAGTTCATACAGTTGTTCTTTTAATTCTTGAACAATTTTTTCTTGCCTTTGTATTTGCTCGTTCATATCTTCTTCTCTTTCTAATGCCTCTTTTACAAATGTATTGTTTTCGGCTTTTAACTTTTTGATGTAATTATCTTTAGTTTCCCCATCTATAGAGAGTTCTCTGATAGTTTTTTCCAAATCTTCTGTTATTTCTTCAGTGGTTACATCTGAGCTTGCTTTTTGCTCCTCGCAGCAAATGATTTTATTTTAGGCTTCCATATTTGACATCATTTATTTAATTTTGAATTTTTGCTGTCGAATGATCACAGTCTGCAATTTTTTTTGGCTAAAAGTTATCAGGTTTTCTCTGTAATAATAGGGCTAACTACATTGCGCTTATTATTCTCATGTGTCGTTTCGTAATTAATAATTTTTTAAAGTGACCGCCCTGTATAAATAAAGAGGAACGTTCTGGGCAAATACCATTACCTTTTTTTTTATTTCGAAAGAGGTAGCAAGTATACTGGAAAGAAATAAAGACAAAGAATGGGGGCACATTTTCTATTTGAAACTTTTCTAGGATTAGTTGTTTTCGACAAAACAGTATATGAAAATATTTGAACAATGAACTAATATTAGATCGCATAGCACTTACAGGATAAAATACCTTGCGGATTATACACGTTTGATTTTACCAACGAATTTACTATTTACTGATAATAATTATAAAAGGTTGTTATTATCAAATTTTCTGCATATTGTGGGGTTAAAATTATGCACCTTGATGGTATTACGTTACGTCTGACTTTATAACTTTTCGCTATACAGTTGCAACATAGTTTACTTTAAACTTGTCTGAGAATCCCGAGCAAATATGCAGTGTAACGATCTAATCTTTATACGAAGAATTCCAGAGTTATCTACCTATTTATATAACTAGCAAATTCTATATGCAAGCAAACTCGATAGGTCCTGCAAGATTTTTTTAAAATTGAAGCGCCTTCCAAGACACGGTCACTGAAAATTACGAAATAAAATTAAGTCGGTTAAAAATACGTTCGAATTTGTTATTTGTTTATTTATACATCGACCTGAACATCGATATCAGGTAATTGTATTTCTCGTCTCGTCTTCATGATTACATGGTAGCAATCCCTTTCTACGCCACAGTCAGCACACGTTTAAAGCAAGCTTTGTGCTTTCTCCCCGAAACAGTCATCCTAAACTGTCACTGTTTCTTTTGGTGTCACGCGTATCACACGTATTTTTATTTTCAGCTAAAAAGAATGGTATGTAATACTGTAAAGAATGGGAAAACAATTTAATGAAAGATAGTTCTAATGGAGAAGAGCTTCGTGAGTACATAAAATTGGTGGAAAATTGCCAGATGGCAAAACCATTATGGAAAAGAAACATATTTATAAAAATGCATCTTATATTGTTTTATCTTTTTTATTAAAAATAAAAAATTCAAATTTATTGACAAATCCTAATAGGAAATGGAGCTTGCAATTTGCATTAAACATCTACCATGTGATCATAAGGACGAGACGAGAAATACAATTATTAAATCAAACGAACTTACCTTAAGTGAAGTTCGATTATAATTGTATGAATCGTCTCGTCGGAATAGATCACACCCTCCCATATTCCCTTGTTTGTGTTATGTTCCATAACTAAACCTTTTCTAGTTGCAACAATAGATACGCTTTGGAAACAATGACAGTTGAGGATGACAGTTTCGGGGAAAAAGCGCAAAGCTTGCTTTAAACGTGTGGTGACTGTGGCGTAGAAAGGGATTACTACCATGTGATCTATTCCGACGAGACGATTCGTATAATTGTCATGGAACCTCACTTAACGTAAGTTCGTTTGATTAAATAATAATAAGATCAATTAACCGATTTGATTTCCGAAACAAAAGTACTTTGCAACATTTTTGGCGCAGTCTGTGAGAACGGGATGTGGAGACGCAGATACAATTGCGATGGGCAGGAAACGTGGCTCGAGCCCAAGAACATAATTTGATAAAACGGATTCTTACTGCTGAACCAGTGGGAAGTAGAAAACAGAGCAGACCCAGGCCTAGATAGACCGATGTATCGGTCGATGCCAGGAACATAGGTGCTCGAAATTGCAGAAACCAGTCGCAAAACAGGACAATATGTCGAAAGAAGCTTAAGAAGATTATGGCTCTACAAGAGCTGCAGCATCAAGATGATGATGATAATGAAGATCAATTAACCGGGCGAGGGTGAAATATTATTTCATAATTTTTAGTGACTGTTGAATTGTTTGAGAAAAAAAAAACATCCTTTCTAGTGACCTCTTGTAATGTAATTTCTACAAAGCAAAAGAAAATAACCTTCGTTGTTTTGTAAGTTTTTGTATCACAGAATCCTCATATCTTCATGTACCAAACTTCATGTAAATCTACAACGGAAATTTTTCAATTCTGTCAGTCTGTCTGCCTATCTGTCAATCTGTTGTCTGTTTGTTGGTGTACTAACTAAAACACTACTTGACGGAGAACAGCCAAATTTGGTAGACAGATGACGCTACTGTCAGCTAAGAAATGATTAAAATTTCACTGGAAAATATACAGGATGGACTATCAAATGGGAATGGATAATGAAATACATTTTCTTTCACTCAAATTTAAAATTTTCACGTTTCATGACATTCTAAGCCTATAAAAAATTGATCTTTTTTTTAACTACTATACTTCCACACCACTACCTGGATGTGCAACTAAAAATGTGACAGATGGCAATAATATTAAAATGTCAATGGCAAGGAAGACACCTGTTATAGTTTTATTGAAAAATATACAGGGTGGTCATCCTAAGAAATTATTCAACCATGGTGGAAAGAGTGACCGCATATTTTCTTAAAATTTAGCCTGTTTTTGAGTAAGTCATAACTTTGAGGCGAAATAAAATAATTGAACGCCAAAGACCTTAAATTAAAACTTATCAAAAATGTAAATAACGGTATCTCTTCGTTTTTCAATATGGGGGTTGCTACCCACATAAAAAGGGGGTTAAAAAGTTAATGACGGGTATAAATATATTCACTAATATTTTTTTCAAGACGCTGTTTAATACAAATAGTTAAACTTAAATAATTAATTGCAAAAACTCCACATCAAGAAACTGCTCCTGAAAAAGGGTTAAAACTGTCCCTAAATTAGAAATATTCTTAGAATATACTAAAATGTTTTAAAATGCCTTATTCAGGGGTGATGTTTAGATACAGACTTTTTTTAATTTAGTCACTCTGAAAAATAACTGTGAAGTAATTACATTAAAGACCACCAATTCAGTGAAAAATATTTATACTTTATTCGACCCCTATTCAGAGTGGTAGGAACCCCCATAAAATAAGAAAACGCCATCTTCTACAGTTTTGTTTAGCTTTAATTTAAGGTAGTTAAAGTTCAATTGTCTTTTTTTGGTGCAAAGTTATGCGTACGCAAAAACAGGCTGATTTTGCAGTCACTCTTTGTAAAGGTATTTACGCAAGCCTTTCATATTTGGCTTTTGTTCAATATTGAATTTTTGCTGTCGGATGACCACTCTGTATATTCTTTTGACCAAAAGTTACAAGGTTTTCTTTGTAACAATGGTGATAACTACGTTCAGATTACTCTTCTCATATGTCGTTTCGTAATTAATAATTTTTTAGAGTGACCGCCCTGTACAAATAAAAAGGGAAGTTCTGTGTAAATACCTTTACCAATTGTTTTTCTCGCGTGCCTGTGTTATTTTTGATACTTTACGATATGAGTAAACCTTGTAGCTCATCTGACTTAAATTCCATTTGACGCAAAGATTTTTTCACTAAAATTTTTAAATATTTTTCAGTGGAAAAATACCCAGTAAAAAGTAAGAACATCTGAATATATCACAAATAAACAATTATAGACAATATCTACAACAGTGTTTTGAAATTATGGTAGCCCTCTTCAATTCTTCATTTTGAGTTTTTAAATTTTGACATCAGATTCAGTATTAGCTACTACAAAAATACTTAATTACCAATTCACAAAATCGTGAAATGAAAATATTCCCGTTCTAGGCGGATAATTTATTTCCATAATTTGTGTTGTGTGGTAGGATCAAATGTATTATTGGTAGTAAATAAAACTAGATCTGCTTTGGTAACTCTCATATGCAGTATTATCATTGTAGTACCTGTCCAGACACATTTATCACTGTAGTTAGCGTTGTAGACACTGACACATGTAACAACTTATTTCGTGAAATATTCTCCGCCAATATTACTTGTGCTTTGAATTTTGTCTATAAACTTTTTCTTGAGCTTATATGTCCAAGCAAAGTTAATATAACTGAAGTAAATTGTAAGAATATGTAGGTCTTTACAATTTTACAAGGAGAAAAACCTGATAAAAATGATTTATGCAAGTTAATATGCCCACCAAGCAAACAAATCAGTTACTACTCGTGTAGTCTCAAATATGATAGTAACACAAAAAAAGTCTCAAGAGAGCATCTGGGAGCAAAGTCTTGTTTTAAATTTTTCATTGATTTATTCGTGAAATATTCTCCACAAATATCACTTGTGCTCTAAAATTTTAACCATAATTTTTTTTCTCAAGCTAAATTGCCATAGAGTAATATAACTCGTGTAAATTGAGAGTTTATTATCAAAGACAGAAGAACCGAAAGGTATCATTTTTTCTCCGGTCATCGAAACAAATATTCTTTTATTAAATTAAATTAAAGTATTAGGAAATTTTAATTTAATGTCAGAAATGTTTGCTCGATATGCGATTTACATATTATTTGCCATTTAAATCTATACTTACATAAAAAATAATTGGTCACCGTCCTCATCCTTTTATGTGCCAAGACAATCCAAATAACAATTAAGTTTCCCCCTGTTGCTACAATCACCATTCCGGCGTAGAGGATGCTCCACAGGAACTGCCTCCATATCGGCAGGATAAATTGATTCTTGTCTTGAACAACTGAAAGCAATAAATCATAATGGGTTAGAAAAATAGACTTATAAATTTAATAAAAATATAAATAATTAGACATTGTTTGGGTAAGAAAATCGGGGCCCGGGGGTAGTAACATACGACTCCGACCAATCCTCAATATAAATTTCGAAGAGCGGGGGATGACATTCATAATAATAAACTGCTTGAAGTATTAATTTGTTCAAAAAAATTTAGTTTAGACCGATGTTTAGATAGTTATTTGAATAGACGAATGATGTTTATAACTATATTATTTTAGTAAAAAGTGGCAATTATTTGAAAACAATTAAAATTTCAATATGCAATTATTTAACTAAATATATTTTCCTTAATTTCTAACCTTGAGGAACAGGTATGGTCTTAAGATTGTCTTTAATTATGTATTTGTGACATTTAGAAAGTATCGTCCAGCAAACTGTTTACTTTCATTTTCATCATAGATTCATAGCGAACTCGGAGAAGAGATCCTACCTCAATATTACGTAAAGGCATTAGCAGGAAAATATCTTTTTCTAAAGTGGTAACTCTAGCTTGACCCAGTTGTCATTTCTTTACATCCTTCGTCTCATTATATTGTCTATAAATGATTAATGAGGGAGGGTAGGTATTTAGGGTCGTATTCCCAACTGAAATCTCGTTGTACGTAGTTTTTAGGCATAAAGTTTTTGCCCTGATGAATTTTTAATTCAGCTTAGAGAGGTACCTATATTTAGTTTGCAAAAAGTATATAATCACAATGGGTAAAAAGTGGTGCTGAAAAGTTAATTGAAATAATTCATCAAACACTTGATTAACTTCACATTTTTTTTTGAAGCCATTGCGTTGCTATGATAATAGATTTCTTTTTAAATAACAATCCTAATTTTTGCTGCAACTCTTGAAAGAGTTAATTTTTTTTACAGAGCAATACACTTTTATAAGCTTTTAGTCAACTTCATCACTTTGTTAGCCTGTGTAGGTCAAATCTTGCAAATAAATTTTGATCCACTTCCACCAGACCTATCGCCTTGAAATTTTGCATACATATGTAATACCGATGACTATCATTTTTAGGATAAATCTATAGAAAATGAACTATACAAGTCAGTATTAAAAAGGTCGAATGCTAGGTTCTTAGGCTGCTTAAATCTCAATTTGCCATTTCTTTTTTGATATACAAGCTTTCATTCATCTTCACAAGATTGTCAGTCAATACAGGTCAAATCATGCATGTCAATTTTGAACCACCCACTTGTTCCTTTGCCTTCACATTTGGATACATTCAATGACAATACGCATATCTGATGCTGGATAGTCAGTCAGTCTATGTAACTACTCAACAGTCAATAGTAGACATATGGTGTAGCGTAGGCCAACTAGAATTTCTGACTAAAAAGTCTACCGAATGAGTGGATTTTTACGAAACTTTCTAGATTTTGTTCGTATTGATGTCTAGATCAAACTCCACAAAGAAAATTTTGCCGCTATTGCCCCGCAATTTTTTTAAACAACGATTTTGTTGCTAATTTGTTGAGTACCAAAATTTAAAAAATAAAATGTACTTTTAGACAACTTGTCGAAATATAACAATGTTTTTACTCTTGTAAAAATTTTGAAAAAATGCTTATTTTCCGAGACATGGCGGTTAAAATGTTTCCAGAAAGGGGAGGGGGGGATAAAAAGAGATTAGAAAAAATACACAAAAATTCCTACGAATGTATTATTAAAATGTAAGACTTTTCCCCTTTATGACTTTTTCGTAAAGTGCATTCTGTCTAAGTTCTTCTGGAAATATATGAAAAAATGGCCTTTATCGGAAAATGGAATATCTCGTAAACTGTGAAATTTACAAATCTGAAAAAATTCAGACGTATAGGATAAGATATTCTTTAAAATTTTGGTCTCTTGTAATTTTTTGGTAACGTGCATATTTTCCGAGTTCTCAACAGTTTTTCACAACCAAAAGCAGGTTTTTGATTGTTTTTGATCATGAAAAACTTGAGAACTATAAATATAAAATAGTCGACTAGTATCAGGGTACCGGCTGAATAATTAATAAGTTCGAAGTAGCTATGTTTAATAATTATATTGTCATATATCCCTAGAAACGACAGCACACATTCCTGTGTGACTATTTCGCGCATTGCCTACGATTCTCCGAAATAAATCGATATCTTTCACTGGAATATTCTGATTGTAAACATTCTTCACTTCAATTAAATTTGGACTTGTCACTACAAAAAGGTTACTTCACATTGTTTACGGCTGATTTATATTTAGATTTCATTTATATTTTTGAAAATGTTTGCCACCGTCTTCGGAGAGAATCAAATCTGATGGGAGAAAATTATGCGGAAACCTACAGTTTGTAGTCGAATATCAATCACGTATAGCCCAAGAGTTATAATCGTATCGCAAGCTTCTTATGCTTTATGAGTTTTTTAAATCATTTCAGGGATGATAACAATTTCGAAAATCGATTTCTGATGTGGTATCTCCCGTCAAGTACTTCACAATCCCCGCTTAAAAATCAGCGGAATTTTGCCGCCATTCTAAGGCTCATCTTTTGCGTATGTATTCTTGTGTTAAATAGTATATTCTATAACAAGTTATGGAACGGCCCATATTCCACACTAGCGAAAAGTTTGTAGGCCGAGCCGAAGGCGAGGACTACGGTTCGCGAGTGTGGAATATGCCAATCCAAACGTGTTGTAGACTGTACTTTCTCTAATAAGATTTTAGAAATCATACAAAAAAAACTTTAAAACTGTTCAAAGCGTCAAATGCAAAGCTACCTTTTGTTCGACGTAACCATAGCAACCGAACCACTAACAGCTTCTGATTCGTCGAAAACTGTGCGGTATTATACCGTAACAGTGTGCTGGGATTTGTAATTTTTGAAATGGTGTTACGCGGCATTAGGAAGCTCAGTCAGAAAGATCAATGTGGTTAAAAATGTATTCGAGAACATGGACATTAAAAGGTTTTTTTCAGGTTGCGATATAATATCTTTAGCAATAAAAAAAACACTTCAATGCTACATATTTCTCTACAATATTTCAGCACCCTCGAGTTCTTTATTTTTTCCTGGAGGATTGACAACCAAAATAAGATTTCAACGCTGCTTAATTAACCTTCATCTAAAATTTGATTCCTATAGCTTGTAGTTCTCAAAACAGCATGACTTAAATTTGAAAAATTTTAAATATCGTGTATCGCCGAAAAAGTGTGTAAAATTAACATAGGGGATGAACGCAAGCTTATATCGCAAATCGCCCTGCGGAAATGGATTCAGCAGATAGCTTTACATAACATAGCCCCAATTTTAAAAATGTGTCCAAAAGTTGCATAGCAATGGAGAAATAAGCGAGATTCTTATTACTTTTTCCTAACTACTAGGTAATAAGAAGGTCCAGTTGACAAGTAGACAAGTAGAAAACAAATATGTCATCAAAACTTAAAAATTCAAAATGGCGGCGTCAACATGGTGGATAGGTTTTATCAATTATAGTCGGATTCGACTGAAAATCGGTATCTGTGGGTTATCGGGGTTCTAGATCGGAATTATCTGGTCCAAATTTTTAAGACTAAAAAATAAAAAATAAATAATAATTTAAAAACCGCTGCCTAAGGAATCACTACTTCCACATCCAGATTTTTCATCAAACTCACTTTAAAGGAAACATCTTGGGTAGATTTGCACTCTAGTATGTGAAAATTATTTTTCATAGAATTTTAATAATATTTGGAGCAGATGTCATAGAAAAGTTTGAGGCGTTGGTTTCTACCACATATGTAAAAATGAAGTTTTTAGTTTACCCTACTTATTTTCCCCTATTCACAACCTACCACGACCCACTCCTTCAATGGAATCATCTCAATCAGATGTCGTTACAATACATCCGTGTACTAACTTTCAAGTAAATATCTCAATTTTATGTTATCAAACCCATTAATAATGGGGCGGAGATGGTGGTGTTTGAAAAATATTAGAAAGAAATCTGGGGCCTTGGTTTCTAGTATATACACCAAATTCCATATTTATGTACTCTTACCAGCATGATTTACTTATTTTCCCCTATTTACTCCTATTCAACCCTCAACCCTCAACTCTTCAACGGAATCATCTTAAAATTTAATCTAGTTCCAGATGTCGTTATAATACATACGTGTCCTAAATTTCAAGAGAATATCTCGATTTCATTTTATCAACCCCTTCAATAATGGATTAAGGGTGGTGAGGGTTGAAAAATATTACTAAAAAATATGAGGCCTTGGCTTCTGGGACATACGCCGAATTTCAAGTTTCTGTACCTTTACCAGCTTACTTTACTTATTTTTCCCTATTTACCACCAATTATCCCCACTCGTTCAAAATATCCAGTTTAAGATATCGTTATACGTGTGACAAATTTCAAGTGAAAATCTAAATTTAATTTTATCAACTCTTTTAATAATTGAGTGGGGGTGATGGGGGGATGGAAAATATTATGGAAGAATCTGAGGCCATCGCTTCTAGTATATACACCAAATCACAAATTTCTATACTCTAACCAGCTTGCTTTACTTAGTTTCCCCATTCTACCACTATTTAACCCTCAACCCTTCAACGGAATCATCTCAAAATATAATCTAGTTCCAGATGTCGTTATAATACATACGCGTACCAAATTTCAAGTGAATATTTCAATTTTATTTTATCAACCTCTTTAATAATGGAGTAGGGGTGGTGGGGGTTGAAAAATAATAATGTTATAATAATAATAAAATAGTAATGTTGAAAAATATTATAAAAATTTTGAGTCTTTAGCTTCTAGTACATGCACTGAATTTCAAGTTTCTGTACTCATACCAGCTTGCTATACTTATTTTCCCCTATTTAACCACCAACCCTTCGACGGAAGCTTTTCAAAATATAATCTAGTTCCAGATGTCGTTATGATACATATGTGTACCAAATTTCAAGTGAACATTTCAATTTATCAACCCCTTTAATAATAGAGTAGGGGTGGTGGGGGTTGAAAAATAATATAAATAATCTGAGACCTTGGCCTCTAGTACATACACCGAATTTCAAGTTTTTGTACTCTTATCAGCTTGCTTTACTTTTCCCCCCCTATTTACCCCTATTTAACCCACAACCCTTCAACGGAATCATCTCAAAATATAATCTAGTTCCAGATGTCGTTATAATACATACGTGTACAAAATTTCAAATGAATATCTCAATTTTATTTTAGCAATCCCTTTAATAATGGAGGAGGGGTGGTGGGGGGACTGAAAAATATTATAAAAAAATGTGAGGCCTGGTTTGTAGTACTTACATACATCAAATTTCAAGTTTCTGTACCCTTACCAGCTTGCTTTACACATTTCCCCATATTTACCCCCATTTACCCCCCAACCCTTCACCGGATATCTTCAAAAAACAATCCAGTTCCAGATCTCAGTATAATATATACGTGTACAAAATTTCAAGTCAATATCTTAAACCGTTCCGGAGAAAGCGTGCGGACAAAAATAGTTACAGACAGATAGACCGACAGACCGACAGACAGTCAGAAATTTTTTTCGCTCAAATTTAAAATCTCGACGTTTGATGACATTCTAAACCGATTTCAAGTAAAAAAAAATTTGAAAATTTTTTCACGATTATTATACTTCCAATCCACTACGTGCGTGTGGAAGTAAAAACTAATAGTTTTAATAGCAAATCGAACCAAAAAGTAGAAAATATTACGATACAATACAAAAAAGCGTGGGGTGCTTGCTATCAACTGGTATAAATATTTCATATTAATAAGCACCCCACGCTTTTTTGTTTTGTATTGTATTATTGTATTGTATTATTTTCTACTTTTTAGTTCGGTTTGCTATTAAAGCGTGTTTTTTTAGTTTTTTTAAACTATTATTTTTATATTTGAAAATATAATAATCCAATAGTCACATGTTTCTTCTTTCATTTAATCTCGGTTGAGCTTAATTTCATTAATTAGTTCAAGAGTTACAACAAATTATGCCTAACGCGTCAGAGACCGCGCACGCTTCGCGCGCCATACTTGTGTGTCGCCACATTCCATTCTCGTGTGTTGTACTAAAAAGCTGGAGCCTACATTTTTGATCGTAAAAAAAACTTCACATATGTTTTTGATGTGAAATTTCCGCCTCTATCGTCTAGTGCTATTAGTTTTTTTATACGTATATTTTATTTTTCGAGTTATTGGCCAAAAACCGAATTTCGGCCAGTATTTTCGATATTTTTAGGGGTCACCGGTACCTTACAGCTGTAAACGTTTTTTTATCGTATTCTCTAAAAAAAAATACTTATCCTGAAAAATTCAGATATGTAACATTTAGTGGCGCCTTAAAACCCCTGGGCTAATTAAGCGAACGACGAAGAAAATTTATTTCATAAATATTAGTGACCGTTTTTTAAAGGCCGTTCATTAAAAAGAAATTGTCACTGTCACATTAAAATAATACTATTTCTGTCGAACTAAAAATATCTATAAACTTCTCCAATTTCTCAGCAAACGAACATAAGGTGACGCTTCTTCTTTTAATTCATTTTTGTCGCGATTCGAGTCCTTACTAAAATAATTAATAAAAACGTCACAGTCCTATTGTAGGATGTACTGAATTATTAGTTGTAAATAATTACTATTTTGCACTCGTATTAATTCTATTTAGTGCACGGATAAACTCGTAACGAGTATTTATCAAAAATATTGACTGTCCTGTGTTCAGTACTCTGTGCCTTAATCCATTTACACCACGTTAACAATTTTAACAATTTTAACAATTTTTGGCCTTGGATGAATTCCATCAGCCAACTACACAAATGAGGGAAAAAGAAGAAAGTATTAAGGATAATAAGGATACACACATTTCACGTCCAGGGGTTCATCAGGACGACTTAAAATTACACATAGACTGAACCGCGGATAGTAGGTTAAACCACAGAGGATATAAAAACAAAGGCATATTAGGAAATATCAGAAGCAAAGACTGACGACCGACAACTACTGTTAAACCACTATACCACATCGAGATAAAAAATTATAAATTGCCCGGTAGGCATTTACATTTTTGCTTGAAAGAACATAGTTAGGATTCATTGGTAGCTGAAAACCCATATCTCTTAATTCACTTATCAGGCTCATTGATTCAAGGACGTGTAACGAGCAATTGAATAAAATATTATTAATATCCCCTTTCTGTTCACAAGCACATAGATCATTATTTAGAATTCCAATTTTAAATAAGTGATCTGGAAGTCTACCGTGATTAAATTGCAGACGTGTGATAGTAGAATAAAATGGTCTCGAAACTGGAAAACTGTCCTGCCATCTAGATTCAGCGATCAGAGGGTTTAAGAGATAATAATTTGTATCTCGCTCCATGTACTTCTGATCATATTGATGTTGCCATCTCTTAAGGAGCCTTTTCTTGTGTATGGTAAATAAATCAGTAGCAGGTATTTTAACTGGAAGGGGAATACCACTTATCGAGGCTTCCTTAGCCATTTTGTCGACCATTTCATTTTCATACAGGTCACAATGTGCTTTAATCCAGACCAGGTTGACAGAAACCCCCCGTTGTGACAAGGAAGCCAGTTTAGCAACAATATTCACAATCACCGGTGACGATTGTTCTTTACAGTTATCAATACTACTCAAGACACTCTTAGAATGAGAATAAATAGTTATATTCGGAAAGTTAAGGGAACCTGCGAAGTTCAAGAATTCCCGAATAGCTACGGCTTCGGCTGTAAAAATGGAGGCCTGTGTAGGAAGCTTAAATGTGTGTTCTATATCAAGGTCAGGGATATAAAAGGCACATCCTGTGCCTATATTGCTTTTAGAGCCATCAGTGAAGACTGGGAAGTTTTCTTTATAAACATCAAGTATATAATGAAAAATGTTTTTATTCAGGATAGGTAAAGTTGTGTAATGGGGGAATTCTATTTTAGGAGAATATTGACTGACATCAAGGTTGCAGTTGAAGAGTTCTGTGGGGCATTGGTTGTATATTAAATCGTCGAAGGTAGCTGTATCAGAAAAGGCCACAGCGAGCGGAGGGCTCGCTTTCTTTCGCCAAAAGAGATTAGTGAGGTCTTGTTTACAAAGATCTGATATAATATTCCTTATGTTAGCCATGCTTTTAAAACACCGGACTTTTAAGACAAATTTAGCGCTAAGATATTCTCTTCTGAGATTAAGAGGGGGTTCTCTCGCCTCAACTTCCATAGCTTCAATAGGTGAAGAATTCATAGCTCCGAGACAGATCTTAATTGCTTTATTTTTGACCATATCTAATCGGGAAAGTAAAGTTGTACAGGCTGAGCCGTAAAATGTGGAACCATGATCTATCACCGATCTTATCAACGATCTGTACATTATAAGGGAGACATTGATATCAGCACCCCAGGAGACCTCAGTGCAGAAACGAAGAGCATTTATGCCTTTTTCACATTTTCCGACAATATAGTTAATATGGCTTTTCCATGATAATTTCTGGTCTAAAATCATGCCGAGATATCTTACTTCTCTTTGGAATCGGATATCACGATTTCCCAGATGTAAGGATTCATGGTTAGGGAGACGATGTCTGGTTTTCACCACGTTATTTTTAAGCCATGACCATTTTTCCTACACGATTTACAACTCTGTACTTTATCGCCTTGTCAATTCGCAGTCTACGTTTCTTTGTAAAGAGATTGGCTTCAGTCCCATATTTGTATCATTAAAAATCCCACGTAACAACTTTTTAGAGGTTTGCCTACATACTAACTACCAGAATCTTGTATTCGTTGCCTATTTCATAATGTTTTCAGTTCGATTTAGGTACCTGTAAAGCAATTTAAACGAAAGATTCGCATGAATGGACAATCTCGTACATAAAGCCGACATCAACTTATATTTTATAAGATTCTACTTGGTTAGTGAGTGAAAATGCGATTCCAAGAAACTTCTTTGCTTGCGTCTCTCAAGTAACTTTTAACTTTTTGCAACTTTCTAACATGATATTTTGTGACAAAGTTTAGCAATGTTTTCATTTACTTTTAAAATTTTAAATATTATGGTAGTAGTTGGTAAATTATTGTCTAAACATCAAAAGTAAATGTTTCAAAGTTTTATCAAGTTCGCTTATATATCAATTACTCTAAGCACATAAAATGTGAACTTACCAAGTTGAAGTTCTTATATTATATAATTTAAAATGCAATAAAGAAAGAAGTTACTATTCTGTGCTCAAATGTAATTCATGTGTTGCTTATATGATCTTATTATACTTTTTGCAAATACAGAAGGAATAGTATTGCAATAATCCCCTTTACCATGTTTACATTAATCTGGGGTTGATATTTTTTATTAATTCTATTCACGAATTAAATTACCTGTTCAATAATTACTCAAATTTACCCTCTGTGCCCCTACCAAGAAGTTATCATCAGTCTACCCAGCGGGTCTTCCTCAAAACTCTACTCATAGCCACTCTGCATAGTGTACCACACATTGTCAGGACTACTTAATATCGTTATGCGTTGACAACTCTGAGTGACCATTTGGATAAACTTTGATAGGTTATAGTTAAAAAAACTTACCACCTTACTAAGCAAGTATTTTCAACAACACTTATACTATATTTTACAAAAGAATACGAAATGAATCGTTTTGGAAAATAAAACAATAATAATTAATCCTTAAATTAAAACAAAAGGAAATTACTTCATTAAAGGAGAAAATAGTTTACATTCGAATTCAAACTGATTGCCAGAAGGGCCAAAAAAATACAATACTGTTAACGAGCATGAAATTAATTAATACATTGGGTTAATTCTGCGGTTGGTTCCTTGTGAAACTTTCTTCAATAATTTAAATATACAGGAAATTATGCTTTTTAATGTTTTGAAACATTAAAAAGCATAATTTCTTGTATATATTTAAATGATTGAAGTTAACTATTTCTGAAAACTATACTTTAGAAACTAGTGCAGAAAAACGCCAGTTGCTAGCGATGATTTGAATGAGGTAACGTTTAATTTGGAATCTGATGACATGAAGTTAAAATTTTAGAACAAAAGCTCAATAACACAAATACCTATACCCGGTAACACCAAAATTATCACGATAAAAGTAGGACGATGTCACACCGCCAGTCGCTGATCGGAAATGTTTTTCTTTCCGGACGGGATTATCCTGGTCAATTTTTAAGTTAGTGGGCGTTATCCACCCCAAAGGCCAATGGAAGAAAGTCCGCCCCTTTTTAAGGCCATCAAGTCATCCAGATGGTTGCATACTCTATAGTAGAAATTATGTACCGAAATAGTACTCGCCTGGCAAGTCGCGTCTTCTATAGTAACTATGGTCAAAATGGCTTCCCTTAAATACAAAACGTCCATTTAAACAACTTAAAATATTCTATATCCAAGCTGGCTAATTATGCCTTATCGGTGAAAAACCTTTTTGTTTTACTAGTGGACTTGGAAAAGGAAAAACCTACCTAGTGTACAGTTTGGGGAATTCTTGTAATCAATTACCCTATTTACGATTTTGTTCGCGCCCTGATTATTTACACATTCACCTCGTTTAATTACCCGCGCATTTGTTAGATTACTAAGAAAAAGCAATTTGACGATGATGTCGATCCTAACGGATTTTCTCAGGCTATGGAGTTTTATCGGTTTATGAGGGGCCTTTTACTGGTAACAAAATATTTCCGATTTAGAAAATGTACTGCAGATTACTTTATAGCTATGGCCGAAGAAGTCTTTGCCATAGGCACGGAACGACTATTAAATTATAAATTTATACTAGCTTATATACCAGAGCATAATTTAAGTAATAGTGCCGCCTAGTGAAGGTCTTAGTGCTGCCTAGTGGCAAGCAGAATAAAACCAGAGCCTTTGTGTACCGCTGCCGCTAAAAAAAGGAAATGAAATCAGTATTTTTAGGGGAAAACAAATCCGAGAGATGAGGCGCTGAAGGCTTTTTTGAAGCTATCAAAATTTTGTTTGAGGATTTAAACATTGATCAATTGGCTAAAGAAAAATACAACTGATGGAGAAAATGCCAATACTGGCAAACACAATGGACTCTGGGTCTATCTGAAGGATAATTTATAAAGAGATATTCTTTGTATATGGTGCGTTGCTCACAGATCCGATTGGCCTTGTCTGATATTGAAATGAACGCCACGCAGAGGTGAAGACTTCCTGATGAAGACATAAAAAAATGATGAGTTCATCAAGAAATTTTAACATTGAAAATGTTAATGTTCGCGTATAGCGTATAGGACGAGTTTTTCCAAGGTCGTCGACATGAAAGTATCAAGGTCAGATGTAATACTGAGCGAGAGCCTGTTACTATGTGGGGCGATGCGGTGTAATTGGTCAGCGCTGATTGATATTGTACCGCCTGTTCAACAAAAGGCGGTACGGAGAGATCAAATCTTATAGATATCATTTGCCTCACTATTTATTCCTTTCCCTAGTGTTCATCATCAGCCGTGAGGTTGGCGCATTGGTAATTTTCTCGCTTAGGGTGCTAAAGGTTCCGGGTTCAAACTCCTATGCCTGCTGATTTTTTTTTGTGACGATTAATATATTTTTTCACAAATTCTTTTCTATGCTTTCTATAGGATAGGTTAGTAGGTTTTTATTCTGCTTAAAATAAATGTATTCTTTCGTGTGATTTCTTTAGGTTCGATTAGTATGGTTTTATTCTAATATCTGATTGCTAATAATTATTAGCATCGCAGGCAGTATTAGCGTCGAAGACAAAGAAGTTATTTTTGTAACAAGTACCTAAAATCATGTTTGTTGGGATGGATCGTAGCTGTTTCCGGACGAGGCGAAGCCGAGTCCTGAATAAATTTATGTTTTATGTATGGTGTTATCATTTCCAAGGTTCCGATGGTAGCAAGGATTGCGAAATCTGTGTTTTTTTTTAACAGCCTCTACATTTTAAATTTGTTCATTTGACTGGTTAGTGCCACCTAGTGCAAATTCCTTAAAATATGCTCCGTTATATACCCTTTCAAAACTGTCTAATAGTACATCGTCCACCCTGATAATATTTTAGGGTTTGTCAAATATCGTTCCAAACTTTCTATGAAATCGCGATATTTTATTAAAAATAAATTTAGTTTCTTTACGCTTTATTACATTTGTTACAGTATGTTGAATTTGACAGGTATATTTTTAAAACCGGTAATATGACTCGCAGACAAAAAAATTCAGAACAATGTGTCAAATAAAATCTAACATTATTTACGATAAAGAGTTCAATAAATCAGGGTAAAGTACAATGTTTGGCATGTTCTCTGTATTCCTTATGTATAAACAACCGAATTGGCCAAATAGTGACCCTGACTGGTGTGTAATTTTAATTTATATATATATATATATATTTTATAGTGTTTACGAAGTCAATTGAAACTGCTTTATACCAAATATTCCGCCTAATTCGGTAATTGTAATAGATAATGATTCTTATCACTCGCGAATATTAAATAAAATACTAAACACCAGTACAAGGAAGACATTTTTAAACTCATGACAGAAAAATATATGGAAATTCCTGTAAAAGTTCCAATAAAGCGCGAATTACTAAAATGAATAAAAGAACAGAATTTCAAAAGGGAATATGTTATTGATAACTTATCCAATATACACGGTCATACACTTTTGCGGTTACCTCCGTACTATGCATATTTAATCCTATCGATATGGTTTGAGCAACTTTAAAAGATCGTTTGCGAAAATGTCATGACTCTCCAACGTTAAGCGCGGTAGTAGGTAGTTGATCATATAAGAGAAGTAATAAATGACCTCGACAATACTGATTTATGGAAAAATTGCGTTAAGCATGTAATTAAAAAAGAAAATCAATATCCAACACTACCCCCCATTGCGCCGATTATAATTCAACCGGATAATGATTCCTCTTCAGAAAGTGAAGGTTCGGACGCGTCAACTTTTAGCATTTAACTTATTTAATATATATTTTCAGAACAAAATATTTAACTATTATATTAGGTATGAAGTTTACTTTTTTATTGTTAAATTTCTTGCAATGTATTTTATTTAGTTGCCAAGAAATTTTTATTTAAGTTACTTTATTCTAGAGACATATTTTAATTTTGTTTTTATGTTTTATCTATACAAGTATTTATTATTGTTGTACTAATTCTTTGCTTTGGTTAAGAAACTTACATTTTTATTTTTATTTTAGAAGAAACTTTATTTTCTTTTTTACTATTTAACATCCTTGCTGAGCAATAACATATTTCAATATAGTATGGGATAACTTTAAAACTAAACCCAATACATTTAAATATTTAGACTTTATATCTAAAACTGATATAATACTTCAAAAACATGTTATTGGATAAATGAACAAAAATAGCCTATCTAATAAACAAAAGATAATAAAAATTAATACAATGTTCAAAAAATTATAACATTTTCTTATGACAAGCATTTATATTTACCTCCACCCATGTACAATAAAGAGTTGCCGACTGTTTTTGCCGGCTTTTAGTTTTCATACGATTTCAATTGTGCTCGTATACACTATAATCATTAGTATTTATATTTAGGTATACTTATATTATTAAAAATACCCTGATAATGTTTGAAAGTAAAATGGATATAGCAGCTAATCTATATTGTAATTTCGATATCCTATGGAGGAATGTGCCAAATATTGAAAATAAATCATTTTTTCTACTGATCTATACTTTTCTAAAAGGTTTAGTCTTAGGCCTTAAAAATATTTGAAAATATTGCTTATCTAATGATTCCATCGGTGCCAGACATGCCTAACTAATAACTATAGATGTACTTGTGTAATATCTACTTACTGTGTTCCGTGATGTTGCTGGTATCAGAAAAGTTATAGTCTATAGGAACATAATCCAGTGGGGTAGATTCGTAGTAGGAGTTGGTAAAATATTCCATGTCATCTGTAAAATTCATATTTGAAAGTAGATGGCTGCTGTCTGTGCTAGACCTGTAAACATAAAATATAGAAGTTATAAGTATGAAGACAATTCTTACTTGTGAGGGTTATGGGAGCTTAGTGCGGTCCTTATTTTTCGACTTAATGTTTTTTTGCAGGCCACCCCCTAGATTGGTTTCAATACTTAAAAAAATGTTCTGTGCAAAATCTGAAATCAATCGGATAACGAGAAAACGTGCCACCCAACCCTTGATATTTTTCCAAAGCTTGCTACTGACAATCGAGTTAGTAGTGATTGAAAATAAATAATATACATACTTAAAATCATTTTATTTATGAAAAGTCGTTAATTTGATTATAATTTTTGGGATAAGGTCTCCTTTTTAAAATCGAGAAATCGTGTTCTATAATCTTTTACAACTTGCAAGACGAATTATTTTTGTTCCTTATCTTTTGTTATTACATTATTGTAATCTGTCATTAACTTAACACCCCGCTCTGCTGTATCATTAGCAACTTTGACTATTTTAACAATATCCAACCCTTTGTTAAAACTAATGTTTTTAGACCAAGTTGAAGGGTGCGTTTCAAGAAAGTCATCATTTATGTGAAATCGTTTGAAAAACTTTCGGGTTCGATAGAAGCAAAATTTTCAATAAATGTGTTCTCCACAAAATTTGGAATAACATTTTGTCTATTCGCTTAATACTTTTACTATATGATGATTCTTCTTCTACATCTAATGGCTTTTCTTCCAGATCCTCTTTCTCATCTAGGGTTTCAACCATTTTCACTTTGGATTCCTCTGACAATTTTGAATCAAAGAATGCGAAGGTAACTGCTTCTGGACTTAGGTACGATAAATGATTATGAAATTTTTTCATCGCAACACTGAATATCTCGGATTTGACGGCCTTATAGTCATAAAGCTTCTCTAAAAAGCGGAGGACCTGATAAGGCGCTTCGGTTGCAGGTGACGCGCAAAACCAGGCTTCAGTATAAACGTTCACGACAAAATACATATATCTGAATGGCCTCTTCTCTCTTCATCTGTCAATGGGAATTCATCGCGGAACAAGAAAATATTTAAGCAATTAATAGTTTTGTCACCCATCTCGCGTGGTGAATGGCCTCAGGAACCCGAAAAAATATTCCACGAGGAGAATTTTCACCCAAGAATATTAAGGACAACTCCAAAAATTCTCTATAATCTTCTCGAGACTGTTTTTGCGGATTTTCCAGAGCAGATGTCACAAATGTGACTACCTTTTTTGTATCATCTAAAAATGGAAGAACACATCCGTCTTCAAATCCGGACTTAAAATAATGCTCGTTAATCTTAGCCCAATACTGTTGAAAGCGTTTAAAGATTTGGACAGTCGGACCTGTGGTTTCACCCATTTATTCTTCGAAGACTCCTCTGAGAACTAGCTCGTAGATATGGTGTCTACAAGGAAGGTACAAAAGTTCCCTATCCATAAGCTGCTTCAATAAAATGCAGGTTCCTTTTAATCGTCCTGTACGTGACGCAGTTGTGTCGAAGCATAACGCCTTAACAGTTTTTAAAAGGCCCCAATCATCAAGCACCTCATAAATAGCGGATACCTGCTCCGTTCTGGTTCCGGCTTGTAATGCAGGTACTCCGAGTATTTGCTCAGAATCTCCATTCGTAACAATAACAGGAGCCTATCAACAGTCTCCTTACCCGTCATTGCGGGAAGCATTTTTTCCATCCCAATGGACCACAGCCGCTTGTAATTCAAATTGTTTGAATTGGGTTTTAAGAATTCCAGCCCGCTTTTTACGCAGTTTGTCCCTACAGCGCCGAATAGAGGATTTGTTTATTACAAAATTTTGCACGTGTTGCCCAAATGCCTCCGCAGCCGCAAATAAAATAAGAACCGCGTCTCCGTTACTAACTCTACATTTATCGAACACTGCAACCAATGATTATTTCAAGGCGTGCTCTTTTCTTCTTGGGTTGCGATGGCCCACGTACCGCAGCTTCATTGTGCTGCGTGCTGCTTTTTTCACTGATAATGTGGTACTGAAATGCTTTGACGCACTTATTGCCATACGGGCTGGCTAAAATTACAGTGGGGATTAAGGTTTATGCCATTCAGGTACCCTACTGCAGACACAAAATTCGAGGAAATAGATCTTAAAACTAGGGCCTTGCGGGCGACCACCTATTAAGGAATTTTAATGTAAATATTTTCAAGAGTAGTGTTTAGAATTCGCTTTCCTCTTCCTAAACTAGTATAAATCATCTTCAGGATGTCAATTATACCTATTGTTTACTTAGAAAAACCAAATATAACAATGTTGGGAATTTCAAGAAATTTTAAATCTAGGGGTGGTGGGTGGCACGTCCTTCCCGTATCCGATTTCACTCAGATTTCACCCACATTATTTTTTTGGCAATTGAAAACGTTGTGGGGGGTGGCCTAAACTAAATTCGAAAATATTTTTTTCCTCAGGTATAAATAAGGAATGCCCTAGTGAGAGCTATTAACAAATGCACATTTCAACTTCCAGTGCTCAACAGACAAGTAGGAGACAATATTACCTAATATTAAAAATAAATTTAATCCTGGAGGCTAGCTTTTTGTTATTTTTTTTGCGGCGTCGACTACTAAGGTCATTGGCAATCTTCAAATGTTATTTTATTAGGGGACGTAATACTCAGCTGTAAAATACTACGTAACATACTATAGGTATATCTAGTCATTGCAAAGTTTTAAGAAAATTCTTGTTTCTCGTAAGAACTGGATTACTCTTATTGATGGGTTATTTCTTAGGCATTCCTGAATTATATTAGGCAGGTAAAAATGTTGTCGTGCTAGGTTATATTGGGGACATCGTAACAGGACCGACCATCAAGTGGTCATTACCGAGGACCAAGATGACTTAAGCTACATGGTGAGAAAATTGAAAGAACATTATGAACGGGCAGGGTTGATAATAAATATTAAGTCAGAATATCTCATTCTAGGAAATGTAGAAATCGAAAATTTACCATTAGAAAGAGAATCTGCTCCGGAAGTTAAATCATGTAAATATCTCGGTGTATTATTAAACAAGTAGGGAAGCAGTGAAGATGAAATCTTTCAAAGAATTGATGAAGGACGGAACATTACTAAGTGTACTGTGGGATCGGGATATTAAAAGAGAAATAAAAAAGAAAATATATCAAAGTATAATGGAAAGCGCTACTATCTACGGCGCCGAGATTTCGGATGTTAGCAGCAACAGAAATAAATTACCTAAAGAGCAGCTGCAGAAAATCCAGACTTGACCGTGTTCGAAACGAGACAATCCAAGAAAATATGCAAATGAAACACAATATAATAGAATCAATTGACAAAAGACAATTGACAAAGTTCGAACACGTAAAAAGAATGGACGGAGGCCGATAGCCGCGAAAAATATTAGGATAGACTACACCAGAAGGAAGAAAGAGCGGACGACCAAGGAGGGGTTGGAAAGATGACATTCAGAAGGCTTTGGATGCCAGAGGATTAAACGCCGAAATGTGCTATGACAGAGAGTCTTGGAAACTGGGGACGGAGAGGCAGTGATAACTGTAGAAATCCGAGATATATAATATACTAATTGACGGCAAACTCATCGTGGCATTATTAAGGCTATTACTTGCACCTGTAAAAACCAACAACCGACAAAATAAACACTATTTCTTACAGCTGCTATTGATCCATTCCATATCGATATCAAATTGTACTGCGACAACGTTATAGCTGTAAAAATATTTGGAATAAACGGCTTTGAGATTTTAAAGCCAAATTTCAGGTAAACATCGGTCATCACGTTTTTGTAACCAAAATGTAGCTATGATAAATTAATAGTCCAGTCTGTATTACTAAGATGAATACCTTGTATATTTTTCAAAATCTAGTTGGTTTGGTTCATGGAAATTGTGTTAGCTACATGCCAAATATTATTTGCTTCCATGATATTTTTTCCATTAAAAATTTCATTAGGATGTTGACTTTCTTGTCGGTGTCAGATTTGTTATGCTCCGTGATGTCTAGTTGATTAAATATTTTTGAGAACTCCTGTACATGCTTGAGGTTTTTAAGATATCTTATAAAATCTATTTAAATCTCATACACCCTTCTACAGCCCAGTTGTTAGAGACAGAAATTGATAAAATCCGGTCACTAAATGTTACATGGCTTAATTTTTCAGAATAAGCATTTTTGTTGGTGTAGAATATGATAAAAAAAATTACAGCTGTCAAGTGCCGGCGACCCCTAAAAAAATCGAAAATATTTTGGACAATAACTCGAAAAGTAAAAAGAATATAAAAAACTAATAGCACTAGGCTATAGAGGGGAAAATTTCTCATCAAAAACGTACATGAAGTTTTTTGTACGATCAGAAATGTAGGCTCCAGATTTTTTTGTTTTACCCACGAGAGTGGAACGTTGCGACACATAAGTAAGGCACGCGAAGCGTGCGCGGTCTCGGACGCGATACTCTAAATTTGTTATAACTTTTGAACTAATTAATGAAATTGAGCTCACAAAGCTTAAACGAAACAAGAAACATGTGGCCATTGGATTTTCATATTTTCAAATATAAAATGAAGGTATGTACGAATAGTACATACATAAAGAGATTTCCGATGAAATCGCTAGAAGCTCCACTATTTCTACAATTTTGAAGATAAAAACCTGAAACTATCATATATTACCCTTGAAGTAATGTATAAAAAGATCCGCAAGATAGGTATGCTAAATATGTTTTTAATAAAAGTTATTATCGTTTACTTTACCCCTAGTTGCACGAACTTTAGAGCAAAGAAAAATTTGTCTTTTATTTTCGTAAAATAAAGACTGCTAATTTAATTTTAAGGGTAAATCCCCTTGAAGCATTTTAAAGTGCACATTTCAAGTTTTAAAAATCGCATGTACAAAAATCTAACAACGTTATTTAAACCAGAGTAATAGGAGGTTAAAGTTAGTTATACATATCAAGTCTTATCATATTCTCAAAATTTTAAAATATTAGAAGTGTACATCTTCAAAAATAAATGTTTGATATTTCTTTCACTCATCGGATCTTTTTACATATTACTTCATGAGTAATATATGCAAGCTCCAGCAGGTTTTTACCTTAAAAACTGTAGAAATGGTAGAGCATTTACGAATTTCATCGGAGATCTTTTATGTTCCGACTTCATATTTTGTATTTCTACATACATTCATTTTGAAATTTGAAAATATAATAGTTCAATAGTCACATGTTTCTTCTTTCATTTAAGCTTTGTTAAGCTCAATTTCATTAATTAGTTCAAAAGCGAGGCCGCGCACGCTTCGTGCGTCGTACTTATGTGTCGCCACGTTCCATTCTCGTGGGTTAAACAAAAAAATCTGGAGCCTACATTTTTATCGTACTTAGTATACTTATATTAGTGAAATTTCCCCTAAATCTAATGCTATTAGTCTTTGATATATATTTTTTTATTTCTCGACTTATTGGCCATATACCGAATTTCGATTTTTTTAGGGGTCGCCGGCACCTGACAGCTGCAATTTTTCGATATCGTATTCTACACCAAAAAAATACTTATATTGAAAAATTCGGTCATATAACATTTAGTGACGCCTTAAAACTCCTGATGACTAGACTATCTAAGAACACAATATAAAATGAGAGTTAAAGAATATTAAAATTGTCCCATTTCATTGTATAACTTCAATGAATTAAAAATGCATACTTAATTGATATAATATGGCTGAAAGTGAGGCATATGTTTCAATTAACATACGTATACTAGTACAGATTATTCACTGCCATCGATTTCAGTTGTCGCGATTTACATCAAGCGGAATATCTGTTTCCAGCTGCAATCAACAAGTATTGTTCGCAAATCTCACTCGTAACAATACGTTATATTCTGTTTCACTCACCTGCCATACAATTATAATTGATGCCAATTATACAAAGCATACATGAGATTAAGTGTTATTATTTAGTATTAAGCGCTATTAATTATTATGATGATTAAACGTAAGCATACTAGTATAAATAATAATTCCAACTTAATAGTAACTTATTGGAATACATACAGGGTGTAATCAGTTTCATGTCATTAAAAAAACTGGTAATGGGGACCGACTAGACAAACAAAAAACCTTTATGACTTTTCCCTCTAGGGGCACTTTGAAAAACACTGATCTAGGTTAACATATTTAATATTATGGTAGACAACTATTGAGAACCACTGCTTCTCTTGGTCGATGGACTTGTACTTCCCAATTATACAACTTTTAAGTTGTCATAAGAAAGTGCTGGCCGGCACACGCGGTGTCAAAGGATCATCGACCGCCTTTGATGTACCGCCTCAACTGAACTGAGGCAAGTATAAAGAGGTAAATAATTCGTCCACTCTTCGTGCACAATTGCAAGCAAATAATGGCCATAGAGGTTTAAACAGAGCATTTCTTTACATGTGTTTTTTAATTTGGAACAAAATATTGAATTGTTTATAATTTAGAAAATTTATATGTGGTTTATTAACATTTGTAACATAAATGAGTGTCCTGTGTTAAAAGCTTACTACCTACCTAAATGATTCAAAATCTCTGCATCTGTATCAATACACAGTTCGGTACGTCGAATTAAGTACATACGCACTTTGTTCAACACTAAACACTAAACTATCAACTAACGTTGTCAACAAAGAAAAATAAAATAAAAACTTGGTACAAAAGCCAAAAAGGAATACAAAAAGAACGAACAAGTAAGTTGTGTCTGTACGTAATCAAGAATTTGGCAACTTGAACGGTAAGTCAATAAAATAAATTTTAACTATAAATACACAATGACGCGAAATTCAAAAATATTTGCACAAGGGAGAGTTAGAGTATAGTTTTCTTCAGATCAGATCTAGATCTAAACCTACCTCATTCTGTAAATGAATATATCTTAAATTAGACTTAAGTGAGTTGTGACGATTCCTATACAAACTTGAATTGTCTTAAGGGAAAATAAATGAATTATTATTATAATTATTAATATTCCAGCAGTTCTTAAAAAAAATTATTGAAAATTTGCGAAATTTTTGTCAACATTTTTTTTCTCCAAAACTATGAGCTTTAGACCCCATGTTATATAAGGTTTTTTTGTTTGCTTTGTCGTTCCCTACCACCAGTTTTTTTTAATGACATGAAACTAATTACACCCTGTATATACTGTATTGCATAAACTGTATATTCTATGTACATAATATATTGTAAATAATGTACTATAATACTAAACGGTGTTTTTTTAGAGGAATAGAACTTTAAAACTAATAAAACATACAAATCTTGCAACGCCCATTGAATTTATTAGAAATGTAATAGTATGTCATTAGTGCTGAAATTATGACTTCGGGGATACTGGTGCCGCGGCTGGCTCGATTGTAGCGCAAATTAGAAGTCCTATTTTCGATCAATTTTTCGAGTAGCTGGGGCGGGGCTGTATGTCGTTAATAACTCGTCTAATATTGGCTTCCAAATGATCCAACGTCTTTGGTTTATCGGCATAGACTAGCGACTTCACATATGCCCACAGAAAATAATTTATAGGTGTGATATCACATGACCGTGGAGGCCAATTCACAGGTTCACGACGCGAAATTATGCGATCTTCGAATGTTTCTTGCAATAAATTGATTGTATCTTGTGCAGTGGGGATATGTGACGTCGCTAGTCCACGCCGATAAACTAGAGACGTTGGCACATTTGGAAGCCAACATTAGACGAGTTATGGCCGACATACGGCACCAGCTGCTCGAAACAGTGATCGAAAATTGGACTTCCAGATTGCGCTACATTCGAGCCAGCCGCGGCGCAAATATGCCCGAAGTCATATTGAAGCACTAATGACATAAAATTATATATCCAATAAATTCAATACTAGGGACGTTAGCAAGATTTTTATGTATTTTATTTAATTTTAAAGTTCTAATTCTCTACAAAAACACCCTTTATAAATACCAAAACAAAAACCGCTGCCTAAGGAATCACTGCTTCCATCTAGATTACCCACCCAAGCATCTTTAAATGAAAATATCTTGATACTATATTTGGACTCTAGTATGTGGAGGTAATTGCTAATAGAATTTTAATAATGTAATATTTGAAATCGTCTGTCCTAAGATATTAATGGAGGTGGCTGATAACAAAAAAGTTATTTGAAAACTTTTATTTTCTTACACACACTAAATCACAGTTTAATTTTGTTAACTCCTTTAATAATGAACTGGGCGTAGTGGTGATGATGGAAGATGTCATAAAAAAAATTGAGACCTTCTCTTTTAGTACATACCCCAAATCTTAACTTACTGAGCTCTTACCAGCTTGCTTTACTTCTTTACCCCTATTTACCTCATCCCCACCCTTCTACGTAATTAGCTCGAATTATAATATAGGCAGTATCTTATTTCTATTTTGCTAACTCCCAATAATGGGGAGCAGGTGATGGGGGTTATGGAAGATGACAAAAACATTTCAGACCTTGGCTTCTAGTATATATACTAAATCCCAAATTTTCGAACTCTTACTAGCTTGCCTTACTTACTTACCTCTATTTACCTCCTAACCCTTCAACGGAATAACATCAAAATATAATATAGCTCCAGATCTCGTTTTAATACATTTACCCAATTTACCAAATTTCAAGTTAATGTCTTAAACCATTCCATAGTAATCCTGCACACATAGAAAGTTACAGGCATACAGACAGACAGAGACTGCGATGGAGATCGCTTAAATTTAGAAATTTTACGTTTTATGACATTCTAAACCTAAACCCATTTCAACATTAAAAAAAACGATAATATTTCTACGTTTAGTCCACTATGTTCCCCAAAAACAGACTGGCTAGTCGGTTATGCCAAAGTCATTTAAATTCAAACACACGCACACACTCCACCACGTGGATGTGGAAGTGATACATACAGATTAGGAAAATATTGGTTTTAGTATTGTACTAGTTTCAATGACTTAACGACCGCCAACAATAAAGGTATCTAGGCGAGCAGCTGACGCGATGTGCGATGTGTGATACGATAAAAAAGAATAGCCTAGTTGCTTTGGTCTCGCTTGCTCTTATTGCCATAGGGAAGCGAACAGTTTCCGAATATGTATAATAATCACAATAATAATAATAAATCTTACCTAATTTTTCTGTTTCAGACTTATGTAATGTAACTGTCCCAATCCAAAATTTTAATTGGCTTGGCATTACAAGTGACAACCATTTTGAAAATTTTCCATCTATTGTAATCTCAGGATCTGAAACAAATAAAATATGTAAGAATAAATTTATTAAGGTTTATCAGAAATGTTTATATATTGTTACATATGTGAAAAACATACGAAACAGTTGATGTTAAACGCGACTAGTAATTCTTCTCTAATAACAATATATTCAGGAAAACCTTTATCCCAAGCGCACTAAACAATGTTAAGAGGTTGTTGTTCCAATTAGTCTGAAAAAGCTGTAACCACCATGAGTACACCAGGACTAGTACAATAATTGGAAATTGATGGGTTCCATTCTTTAAATGTCAACATTTACAAAATTCAATAATTTCAGGAACACATTTCTTTTACAATTTTATGTTTCAATCATTTTATGACGTCGTGAAAACAAAGCATATCCGTATATATGACGCAGAATTTGTACCTAGTATGTTTCCACAAACACAGCACTCAAATACTAACATTTGACGAGCGTTTCGGCAACCACGTTGGCATTATCGGGAGATGATCAAAACTGTACTTCTCATCTCCTAATGAAGTCAACATGGTTGTTGAACTACGCGTCGTGTATTACCATTCGAGTGTTGAGTTCAAGTGTTTTGGAATCTGTGGAAATTACTCCAGAGGCAGTTGTACCTAGAAATTATATTATGGACACTATCTTTACGCTTATTTATCAGCGTTGCAGCTGTAATGAGGTATTCATAAATTTATGTCACATTACTAGATTTCCGTTTATTTCTGCCAGCATTTCTACACGTATCCAACATTTGCATATGTATCCAAGCTTGCACACGCCCCAAACTAGGCCACGTGTTGGGATTTCGAATATAAAAGCACAACGAAATTCAGTAGAACCCAGTGGTCTTCTAGAATTGATCTTCAGCGTGCTAAGCTGGGTTAATAACAGTAATAGTACTCTATTGCGACGTTACCACGACGGACAGAATATAAGTCGACCTCCAGGTTCTGCAGCGTGTTAAGCTGGGATCTCTTGCATTGATAAGTTATTTACCCGACGCCGTTACGCCGCCGTAGGTACTCCACAGATGTGGAGTCGATGTCACCGAACCGGAGGAGATATAAACCAATCGATAGGAATTCTGCAGGATATTGTGCTGGGGTTCTCATGGTTATTTGTATCAGGCGGGTCCCCGGTGACAGCGCCAACATCGATGCTGCGACGAATATCCGCTTCGCACCTATTTACATAATGTCTATAGACCGTAAAGGACACGGAAACCAGTAAAACGAATGTATATTATGTGACACTGCCTTTATTTACCTGTTAATGAGAAATATACCGTTTATTTATATTTGGGCTATTTTATTTACTAAACTGAACGCTGGAATAACTTCTCCAAACCAGCCACCTAAGCCCAACACGTTACATAGCTGTTTACCTGCTGATTCTATAAAAATGAGCGGTCTCCCGTGGTTACTGTACTTTATTGATACGCCTTTCAACAATTGCTATTATAATCATTGGGGAATGTATTTTCACTGTTTCTCATATTTGTACAGTATATTATTTTACAAATCATAAAATAGAGAATAGAGTTTATTTAACTACTTTTTAAGCAACATGAACAAACTAATAACGTTTCGAGTTACGTCATAGAGAAGCCTTAAATTCCGATAATTTCCGTTAAATTTTAATTACGTTATTAAAGAGGAGCTACTTGATTAAACTTGCGCTTGCTAAATGCAGTCAGCTATTATTGAAAATAAACAACTGCTGCGGGAATCATATTGCACGTAACGCTCTCGTACTACTTTTATAGGGCGATCCAAAAGTGTCTGTTTTATTTGTAAATACCGAGCGTACTAAAATAGTTATGCATATTATTGCATATAGAGCGCCCTTTCACTATTAAGGTCATTCTTGGCGAAACTGGATGGATGAAATATATTTCAATACGTTATTAAACATTTTATGAATCAATATAAAATAGTTCAAAAAAATTTGTAGCACAAATTCAATATTAACAAAGATGCATGTGTTCCAGTTCAAACAGACTTTTGTCTTAAAAAAGAATCAAATAAAAGCGTATTGAAAATACCTGATATTGAAATATAGGTGTGAACTACTCCTAAGAAAAACAAACATTAAACCTAAAGGTTAGTTTTCACGGTGAAAGTTGGCGTGCAAGCTAACTGAGTCAGTAACTGACTGCCAGTTATTGAACTTATTAAAACAGAACGAGCGAGTTACTGACCGTAAACGTGGGCCAGTAACTGGCACAGCCAGCTACTTCAAATATATTTATTTGTACTGTCCACCTCTGCTATCACGTAAATGGGGTACTGGCGCTTGTGAACG
Organism: Stenurella melanura; assembly: GCA_963583905.1. NCBI lineage: Eukaryota > Metazoa > Arthropoda > Insecta > Coleoptera > Cerambycidae > Stenurella > Stenurella melanura. Next base: position 134,701,114 of record OY757313.1, on the reverse strand, counting down.
CACAAGGTCAGTAGCTTAATAGACAATAGACAGCTGATGACCGTGGTTTAAATAAGTCAGTTCTCCCTGCTTTCCTCGCGCCATGTTTGTTGACTTGTATAGAGAAAAGGAGAGTTTGTGCTATGTTTAACTCCGGTTACAAAAATGGAGACATTCGGATGATTTTTTTGCAACATAGTGTGCCCTTGATACCCGGAAAGACACAGACAACATTCTGAAACTTGTTCCCGAGGCAAGGAAAGCCAGAGTTATTTCCAATTTTACTTTTGCTGGCACAGCCTCACGCATCATTGTGCCTTTGCGCTAAATAGTTGGGGCTATTAAACTCAGAAGTTCCTCAAACTCACAGCCTTACATTCAAGTGGGTCATGATCATAGAGTTCTTTTAATATGGTACCTGATGCTCCCCTACTTTTCTTATGCAGCCAGTTTCTTATCCAGACACTTTTTTTGTTTCTCTTAGCTTCCTGAAGTATAATTTCCGTAATTTGATCACATAGTATTACAGAGGAAGGCCGTATTATGTTACAAACACCTATGTTCTACAACAGACATTTTTTAAATGATAGCTTATCTTTGAACAGGCATTATTTCTATTGATATGCTACTACTAGCATCGTGTAAATGGTTTGGGTCAGTACTTTCATGTTCCAGCAGTTCTCTACCCAGTAAGGAGGCCAACAATTGGCTAACTGGCCACCCAGTAGATGCACTGTGAGAACTAGCCTCAAGAATATTTTTATAAAATAAAATTAGTATAGTGGTACCGGTCTTGGTTTAACGAAATAATCTGAATAATCAAATTCCCTCCATACATTTCCTTTTAAAGTTACTGTTAGCACAAGCCCATAAATTATGTAAATGGTACATTATTTTAACAATCATAACCCAAACAAAACTATTCATATTGAGATGTTGGGCAATCCCGTTGGTGCCATGCGCCCGTGACATTCATCGATGTAACATTATTCTTGTACATCAACTAAGTTCTCGTTGGAAACCACAGTCCATATGCTGAGCTGTTAAGACCTGACTGCACTAAGGCAAGAGAACGACAAGGGCTGATAACTGTACCTGGGCCCCTAATGAACAGACTCGAAGTCTAGGAAGGACCATGTCTGGATAAGGAGATCTAAGGAGGGTGGTATAAAGGAGTAACTACAATAGACCTTCTAGGTCGCAGTGGATAAGGCCAATCGTCAGCTCCTTCAGAGTAAAATCTAAAAAGAAATCTGTACATCAACTACACTGGCAGAGTTGGTACTTTTCTAATTGGAAGTTAATAAATATTTTAATTGCAATGCCGGAAATATCGTCTTGTTGTTGTTTAGGATCACATTAATAAATATTTATAAAACCAAAAGTATAAACAACCATCGACAGTTGTATATATTAGTTGAATGTTTATTCTTGACCTTGATCCGTCGTTTCACAGCTGGTGGATCTGTTCCTGTTGTATTGTTATGCTTCGGTCTCCCTAAACGGAGAAAAAATATATTTAACTGAAATGAATAAAAGTATCATACATCCACAACAAAATATATATTTCAGTGCAATAGACAGTTTTCTTGATTATCAATATAAATGCTTCTCAAAATATATATAATAATAATAATAATTAGATTTATTTACATCAGAGATTGTAGGTTTACAAAATATTACAAATCAAGAAGCATTAGTATAATTACATACACACACGTCAATGCGTCAATTGATTTAATAATTTATTACATCTCATTGAGCCTCTTTTAGAAGTGTATTCTTAAAAATATTCTTTTGTCAAGTGGAACCATAATGCAACAAATATATTTTGTTGAAAAGTTTACATTATTTTCTTGATTTAAATAACGTGTACCATTATGATTGAAAAATAGTGGTTTGTTACAAATAAATAATATGTTTGTATTCGTTTTTATCTACTTTTAATATACACAGTTTTGGTTAACTTAAAGAATGTTAATTATCTTTTCCAAATAATTTTGTATTCTCAAAAATTGAGGTATTTCAATTATAGAGGTAAAAATTATTTCGCTTATTGTAATTTTCATATTACTGCAATTTCGCCAATAAACATGCCATTTCTAGATGAATCAAAAAACGAATCCTTGTTTTTTGAAACGTTTGAAGATGGCACGTTTAGTACCGAAATTGCAGTAACATGAAAATTGCAATAAAAATAATTTACAACTGAATTACCTGATACTATTTCAAACTACAAAATATTTGCTAAAAATAAATAACACATGGCAGCTGTAAGAAACAAGTAATAGAAAAACAAAGTGTAAAGTGTTGGTGTTTTTATTATATAACGATGAATTATTACGAAGGAACAACTTACACAGTTCAATTTTAGAACTTCGTTCGCCCATATGTACTCTCAGTAGGAAAGAACTCATCAGATATGTTGCTGAGGCATACATGTAGGCAATATATTTAAACAATACGTATTGAGTTCTTAACTGCGAGATTTATAATTTATTGTATGTCTTTTTAATGAAATCAGGTTGTAATACCTAATGATCATCTAATCGTAGTATACTTGATGATATACATGCATATGTATTTTTTAAAGTGTACAATTTCCTACTATTTATCCATATGTCATTTTCCCCATATCATCCGTGGTCAACTTAGTTATGTCAACTTCAAATGCCCTGAAAGACCCCTAGGCGAGAAACGTGTATCCTTGTCTACTCCTTTGAATTAAATCTTTGTTATTGCACATACATTTTAGAGTCGTTATTTTGCATTGATTGCCATAATTATGTAAACCCCAAAAGATAGGTTCATGGCCAAAACGCAAAGCAAGTAAGTAATTATTTTACTTCCCAATTATCGCCTGATGATATCAACTTGGTCGGTTGAACTCTTATTAGCTTGCAACGGAATGAGCTCAAATATCCATCCAGTTCCAGATCTCTTTATAATACATGCATGTACTAAACTCTCTAGGTTAATATCTTACACCGTTCGAGAGTAATTGAGCGCACAAGGTAAGATAATATTAGATAAGATAAAACAAAACATCTATTTTCCATAAGACAACATTACGTAGTATAGGAATGTTTAAAGACAGCACCTTAAAAACTAATTGGAGAAAAAAATCAGACACAGAATATAAACATTTTGAAAGCAAAAATACTTTAAATTTGATCTAAATTTGAACAAATTACTTGCTAACTTGCATTCTGTGAATAAATTATTGAACATTTTTGGTCCTATATAATTTGAGGAATTACCAGTAATATTGAGTGTTGCGAATGGTATACGAAAATCCTCTCGGCTTTGCGTATTTACATTATCTATATTTCACATATTTAAAAAAATAAAGCTGATAAAGTTAAGATTTTGTACTCTCCAAAAAATTCTTTGCAAGAGTGAAGATACCTGCCATACAACGTAATATAGGTTTTTGTGCAACAAATACATCCTGTGAAAGAGTGGAGTTTTCCCAGAAACAGACACCGTATCCTTAACCTAGAGACTTCTTGGGCAAAATACAAATTTAGAAGCTATTCCTTGGTTAATATCGTTTTAATATTTCTGAACAGAAAAGAAATTTAATTTAGAATCAGATGTGCACAATGCGATTTTCAGTTTAAATATTCGTCTATATATAGCCCTATAAATTTTTTGGCTTTCATTAGAATTAGTCAAAGATGAATTGTTAATATTTAGAGAAATAGATTCGTAATGTGTTTTCAATTATGGAATTGAATTACGTGACTTATCTGCATTAAAGTATATTGAGGTCGGCTGAGAAAGGTTGATACTTTATTTATAACGTTATTACATTTGATTTTTAATTTACTGCTTATTTGGTCTGAAGCAATGGTAGAAAGGTCATCAGCATACATAGAAAAAAAATCTTTAGATAACATGGAGTCAAGTCCATTTACATAAATAGCACAGGGTCCAATACCGACCCATGTGGTACCCCCATGCCTAAAAGACTGCACTCCGAATTGATTCTGTTTACTTTCCCGACACTGACGTGTTGCGTACTAACATATTGTTAACGGTTTTCTAGAAACGATGTAATCAAGTTTAAAGACTATTCTCTAATGCTATAGTTATATAGCACGAATGATAATTGAGAATGGTTGACGAAGTCGAATGCCCTGCTAAGATCAAAAAATATTCCGACAAGACACTCCCCTTTCTCAATATAAGTGATTATTTGATTACAAAAAGAATTCACCGTCGTTATCGTCGATTTTTCACAACGAAAATCATGTTGGCTTTCAGATATTATGTTAATTTTGTTTAAAAATGGTATCAAATGATCTAAGTAACAATACTCAAATAATTTGGAAAAAATAAATGACATTGTAATAGGTCTATAATTCTCTAACAAGTGTTAATCTTTATTTTTATTTTTAAGAATAGGTACAACTTTTCCCACTTTTAAAGTTTCTGGAAACATTCCCCATTCAAATGACAAATTTGTTAAATACTGTGGTTTCACCAGTGACTTTAATGCTTTTCTTTATTTTTTCTTATTATTTTGATACACCATCCGGACCAGACGATCTTTTGTTTTTAAGCTTATTGTTCTGGAAAGTGATAGTTGAAATAACACAGAAAAGTTTTATTAAAGTATCAAAATGCAAAATTTACCTCATTTATACTATAGAGATTATGCCATACCTCATCTCTAAGCGCACGTTGAAAAAGCTTCTTTTCACAAAAAAAGTTACAGACGGACAGAGAGGCGGACATACATTTTTTGTTGTTAAAATTTAAACTTTCCACTTTTCATAACATCATAGATCTATTACAGCAAAAAGAAATTAAACTTTTTACGATTATGATGTTCCACTACACTACGTAGATGATGAAGTAATAGGTTTTGTTACTTGTTCATTTTTGCACCGACCTATTGCATTGTAATAGAGAGAAATAAGAATCTAATGTAAAAGTCGTGTGTAAAGGAAATAAATTATTACCCAATGGCCAGAAGCCAAATGGATTCTCCGAGAAACTCGGAACAACGGGAAACTTACAAGCCCTGTCATCAGGGAACGTCATGTCGAAGTGCCAGTAGTTATCACGATCACAGGGCATTCTATACGTCTTAGAGCAGGGCTTAGGAGTTCACGAACTTTAACGTTTCTTTTCTATAAAATATTATTCAATCTTACTAACAGTAATTAGAAATTAGAAATACCTGTTAAATGGATCGAAGTTGTGTGCAAAAACAATTTTATATATACTTTCATTCAGCGTATAAGCGTCATTTAAATTAACGTTACAAATGATACCTCGTTCGATCCAGAACCTAAATATGTAATTTGAGAGGTCTATCGTCGTCTAAAAGTTACAGTGTGTAAATATACAAGTAAATACCGCAATAGATCGCATTTGGCTGTCAGACGTGGCATACAATAAAGGGAGACGAACTAGAAGTATTAATGGACCACACAAAGTTTTTCCCTGACTTCGTAAATAATAAGAAGTTAAAAGATTTTTTATTTAGTACGTTACAAGGAGTGTTTATATGCATAGCAAACAGTTCTACATGTATTTTTCTTATTGGTTTGGATAGCCCATTAACAAATTGGTACTTTGAAGTGATTTTCATTAGTCAACCTATCGTCTGTAATTAATTGAACTTAATGAAATTATTCCTAAAGTAGTCTATCACAAGCAAGATCAAATTGTAACATTAATAGTTGGAATACATTTAGTCAGGTTCCTCATCGTGAGTGCTATTTGACATTTAGAGGCATTAAAAACCGTTTCCTAAAGAATCACTACTTCCACACCCAAATTTCCCATCCAAGTCCCTTTACACGAAAACACTTTGATACTATATCTGCGCTTCGGTATGTGAAAGTAATAAAAATTTTAACATTAAAACAAGGTAGTAAATGGTGGTGGCTGATGCAACTGTCAATAACGTCTATTTGACAGGAGAACTGAATTCAACAACTTCAGAAACATAAAGTTATAACTTCAATGCACGCATTGATTTTAACTTTTTCAATAGTTCCTTGCCATATGACCCCAAGTAACAATTTAAATGCTTCTTAAATTTATGTAGGTTTTATCAGTGTTTTATAATGGCCACCTCATAAATCACTGATTTATGCCAAATTCACTTAAAGAGAGCTTTGTTTAAAAAAAATGTTTAAAAGGCCTTCACGAACTTACATTAAAACTGAATTTTCTTTTAGTATTTATTGGCTTATCCAAGGTAATTTGTCAAGCCTTTAAAAAAACTTTATAGCTGTTAAGTTCAAGTTAGAAGGATCAAGTTTTATAAAATTTAAGCAAAGGTTGTGGTTTTATCGTTGCTTTATGAAATTAATTTAAGGTGGTTGTTAATGCTAGGCTATAAATCTAATATGCTTTGAAATCAGTTTCAGGTCGAACCTTCATAAAATCAACTGCTTGCTAGAGTTTTAATGAAGCAAACAAACATCTGTAATAAATCAGTTTTAAACTTAAAAGGATTTGGTTTACCTTCGCCCAGACTATAATGTGTAAAATAGGTAGTTCTAAAGCTGTGAGAGGATATATACATATTCGTTGTTATTTCTTTGTGCATGACTTGCCTGTGGGTGAATTTATAATAATGGCAAGTTGTAGTGAAAATAATTTTCTTGGCAAACTGACTTTTTATTATTCGAGCACCATAAATTCTATAGGTTTTAGAGCGGTTGTGTTATATGCTCAAATGGTTTAGAATTAGTTTTAAGATAAGCCTACAAGTTTTAAGAAATATGTTAAGACCAATGAGGCTTAAAATATACTTTAACAAGAATAAATCGACATACCTAAAGAGTAATTTGTAATGTAAGACATTTTAAGACAAAACATGTTTGAAGTAGAATAATTCACAGCTTACAGGGTTTATACATACAGCTGCCATTTTATTTCTAGTTGTCGAGTAATATAACGGTCAGCCATATTGGGAATGTCCCATATTGAACCAAAATAATACAATTTGTATCCAATAGAAATGTTTTATGAAACTATTTTACATATACCAAACCATATTATGGGCAGATGCTAAAGCTCTCATTACCTATTAAGTCACAAAAAAAATTGTCATTTACATATTTTTTAAAAATTGTGTTTTTAGGGAGCGTACGAATTTTTATAGAGATTAAGCAAATGTTGTGGTTTTATCGTTGCTTTATGAAATTAATTTGAAGTGGTTGTTAATGCTGGGCTATAAATCTAATATGCTTTGAAATCACTAAGTTTCAGGTCGAACCTTCATAAAACCAACTGATTGCTAGAGTTTTAATGAAGCAAACAAACATCTGTAATAAATCAGTCTTAAACTTAAAAGGATTTCGTTTACCTTTGGCCAGACTATAATGTTTTAAAATAGGTAGTTTTGAAACTGTGACAGGATATATACATATAAATATTCGTTGGTATTTTGTTTGTGTATGATTTGTCTCGGGGACCTTTAAAATATAGACGTTTCAGGACATCCTAAACCTATTTCACCAAAACAAGTTTTTAACATTTTATTTACGATTACTATAATTCCATTTCCCAATGTGGATGTGGAAGTAAAAACGGTTAGATACACGACTTAATAACTTCCACGAAGTGGAGTGGGAGTATACTACCTAAACGTTAAAAAAAATTCAATTTTATTTTTTTGTTGAAATAGATTGAGAATGTCATGAAAGGTAGAACTTTTAAATTTGAGCAAAAAGAAATTGTTTATGACTTTTTGTGCACACCTTTTTCTGAAACTATTTAAGATACTGAAATTTGGAACTGTATTATGCTTTTAGCGTATTCCGGTGAATAGTTGGGGGATAAATAGAGGTGAATAAGTAAAGCAAGCTTGTAAAAGTACAGAAACTTGGAATTTAGTGTATACTAGAAGCCAAAATCTAATTCTTTCAATGACATTTAAGGGTTGCAGTAGGGCGTTGCCGTCTGTGACTTTTTTAACTATAAGAAACATTGGCTTAATCTCAGTGGCCAAATGTTAATAAACTAGTTATACAGATTCGGCCATAGCCGACTGCAACTCCTACTTAATTGAAAACGTAAATAGCATAAATTAATTGAAACAATGCTTTGGTCAATTATCACATTTAACAGGAATACCTAACGCATTGAATTGTAAATTTGTTTCTAGTTTAATTGAAAAGTACTTTTAGCGTAATCACCTTAATTGATGAATCAAATATCAAACGTGCCAAATAATAATGACAAGCATTTAAACGCTTATTGCATTTAGTATTGATTTTTTATTAATATTTATTTACATACAATAAATTTAGTTTCGGTTTATTTTAATATAGAGAGATTGTAAACAAATTACCTAGAATAGTTACGCTTACACTAGCACTTTTTTCCTGGATCTAATTTCTTGAATCGATTGGAGAAGCCGTCCATGACACATGTCAAAACGGCGATTAGATAGTTCAGAGGTTCAAGTCCCAGCTTCATCCTCAGTTTTGATTTAATTTTCTTTAAACCTACTCATCGAGAGGATCCTAACATCTTTCACCTTGATGTCTATTATAGGTTCAAGGCATCTCCATGTTTAGTCAGTTCGTCTAAGTTCCTGTTTCCTAAAAGCCATATAACATTGGGATCCACATAATATTTACCTCTTGCAAACTTCTTCAAAGCATCTTGGTACCCACTGACGGGAGCTACCTTATCCTAGGAAACTAGATTGAATGCTTTCGGAACCTTCTGAGTGTCGGCGCAGAATATTTATGATTTCCTGTCTACTTCTGACGGGCTAAATCAGTATCCTATTGCAATAATTACGCGTTTTCGGATTCTCAAATGATCTCATTAATTATTTTTCATCTTAACTTAACAATAGAATCCAATATGTCTTATTTTGTGGCCATAGATCTGTCGAGGTTTTACCAACCTCAGGTCCCATAGGGATTTAATCTAGATCCATTTTGCTTCATTATATTTATTAACGACATTGTTACTGATGGATAGCAATGGATAGCAAAAACACGAAAAATCTGCTCTATGAACGGTGGCAGGCTAGATGGGAGACGAGCACAAAGGGCCGCTGGACAAAGACCTTAATACCCGACATTAGGAGGTGGGTCGAAAGACCACACGATGAAGTCGGATATCACCTAACCCAAACACTATCCGGGCATGGCTGCTTCCGAGCTTATGTCAGAAGCATAGGTAAGGTCGACGACGACGAGTGCGTCTACTGTGGCGAAAGGGACTATCCTGAACACACTATTTTCTGGTGTCCTAGATGGGACATATTCAGGAATGCATGCCAAGAAGGGATAGAAATAACTATCCGGGTGGAAAACTTGGTTCTCCTGATGTTGGAAGGAGAGACAAACTGGAATAAAATAGAGACCATGATTAGGGACATCTTAAAGGTCAAAGAAGAGGAAGAGAGAGACGGCAACTGGTGACATGATTTTAAGGACCAACAGGCCCTCCCTCTGAAGATGCGAGAGCGGTACCAGGGGCAGGGTCGAAGAGGGGAGGGGTTTTAGCTGGTAAAAGTCCAGCACTACTCGGCGCAGCAGACCCGTGCGCCGGGTGTCCATGAGGATTTCCCCTCCCCCACCCAAAAAAGGGGTAGGTCTCCAGATCACCGCCATACAGCCTTTATTTATGTAAATTGGGAGGATTATCAGCTGTAGGTATATTCTTTATTGCGACTTTTACCTTAAGGTAGGCGAGTTGTTGAACTCTTCTTAGCTTTGGAACAGGACTATATCGATTCACGCCTCACCACTAAGTACCTACACATATTGTAGCTTAGGTCCAGTTATTTTCGTATGAAAAAATGGTATATTTATGAGGTGAGATAACTTGTCCAACACCTATCGCAACTGATACAATAGAAATGTATACAGCAAAAATAATAAAGTTGTCTGATATAGACTGTTTCACTTTTCATGAATACACCTGGAATTAAACAGCGGATTCATGACAAATCTGGTTAAGTTATACACTTCCTCTAGGTAATTTAGAGTGCATATACCTATTTAATTCATTGAATAGAAGTGTGGATTAGAGGGTGGAAATTGAGTCAGTTATTAGGTAAATCGTATTAGGTACCTTTTAAAAAAATATAGTAGCACCATCTTACAGAGCGTCCTTTAAAACACCTTTGTGCTAAATTTTGATAAAATATCTCAAGTCGTTTTAGTTACAAACAGGTAAATACAACGTTTTGTCAAGAATTAATGCCTTTAACTCGAACCGAGGTCAAGTTAGAAACAAAGTTATTTAACATTTTTTGCTACTTTGAAGTAATAATGAAGCATATCATTGTACTTGCCAAAAGCGCTAAAAATTCCATATACACAGACTATATTCAATTCACTTGTTTAGATCTACACACCTTTGAAGTGTAAACAAAATTTTTAACTTGAGAATACACTAATCTACAAAAAAAAACAAAATGTTCTGCTCCAAGGAATAAACCTATTATTCCTTAAGTATTTTTATGTGCAGAAAATCCGAATATTCAATTTAAAAAAATTTTTACCGCGGAGATTTCAAGTAATTCGCGGTTTTTATTATCAAAACTGTATTTTGACAATAAAAATGGCGATTTACTAGAAATCTACGCGTAAAAAATTTTTAAAATGAAAATTCTGATTCAGCACACAAAAATATATAAGGAGTGATAAGTTCAGTCCTTGGAGCCGAACTTTTTTTTGTATATTATGTATTCATGTATTTTATGTGTGTTGATAAGTTTAGTCCTTGGAGCCGAACTTCTTTTGTGTAGAGTCTGTGTACAGATGTACAAAAAAAATTTTCGGCTCCAAGGACGAAATCTATCATTCCTTATGTATTTTTGGGATCTGAATCCGAATTTTTAATTTAAAAAAATTTCTACTACGTAGATTTCGAGTAAATTGGGGTTTTTATTGCCAAAACACTATTTTTGACAATAAAATCGGCGATTTACTCGAAATCTACCCGGTAGAAAATTTTTACAATTGAAAATTCGGATTCTCGATCCTTAGGCCCCTTTTATGCACGCGTTCTTATCACCTGTCGCCCGGTAATAAAAATCGCGCCGTTTTCTAAACACATTGTTCTATAAGTGCGCTTTTATGCATCGATGTCGCCTGCATAAAAGAGACCTAAATGTCTTTAACCTACACGACACAATAATAATTTTGATGAAGCGAATTGGACAACCACTTTCATTGCTTCGGATGATAATTTTTTTAAATTCTAGGGCATAAATAGAAATAGAAATAATGTTTATGTAGATACTGTTACGGATTTCCACCGTTTTGGGAAACACCCTGTATGAATCCGTGAGTTTTAAATAATTTCAACAAGAGATAAACACTACTAACACTTTATTTAACAATTTACTGACTGTACAATACTTGTTTACTTAATAGTTAACCTCACTTTTACCGAACGTCACTTCTATAACCTGCCTTCTTAATAAACTTCTCCTTCCGCGCTGGTAATCGCGCCTTATATACTCCGAATTTGACTCTCTAGATCCATCTAGAAGCAATCAAGAATCTTCAACCACATTCCAGAAAAGTCCTTGGCTCTTTCTAGAGTCTTTCCAGTCACTATCAGTAGGCATAGGCGTACCATCTCCTGTTCCAAGGGGGTGTAATTCATAACAATACGTTTTTCCACATCTGCTATAAAAAATCACCTTATCATGCCATAACCTCGTATTACAATATGCTTCTACAGAGCTAAGAAATCCCCCATCAGCTTTGCTTGCTTGCTTGACTTGCCAGCGTAAGGTGGGCATCGCTGCCGCCTCCGGCATCCAATCTGGATGTTTTATATACCGCCGGACCGGCTGCATACGCTGGATTAGATATGGGGCATACTTGTTGCCAGCAGCGAGAGCCACATGACGCATGGGGTAGGAATGTGGGATGGGAAGTGTAGGTATTTGTGTGATGCTTCGTTTCCATACTTATTTTAAGTTTCCGTTCATCATTATCGAACGGGGAGTGTATGTGTTTATGGGATTCTTCCTATAAGTTTCCATGCTTCTTTTAATTTTTCTTCTGAGCCTTCCGTTTCCACTGTTTCCGACTCTAGTACTGTGTACCTCGTCCTGCCTGCTTGCGTCCAGATAATGTTTCATATGTTTCACAAGAAATCTGCGTTTTCACTTCAAACATAAATTGAAAAACGTCTTGTTACAGCACTAATTTTATGACCTGAATGAATTTGTATCTTTTCTAAACGGAGACAACTAAAGGTGTTTTTGTTAGTATCTGCAACTTAAAAGTAGCTGAAGAATATTTTAATTATAAGTTTTTAAAATTCACGTTTCTTGTTCTTTTGTTATATATCTATGTCTCAAAGTTTTATCTAGTGAACAGTCAATGTTCCCTTGCATTTTTTTTATATAATTTATGCATATATTTGTTTTGCCTAAGTATGTATTGGTTAATTAAATACTCTTGGTGGCTTAACACCCTTATGAGACAAACTTCATTCATATCTTATGTTTACGACAAACAAGTTATTATAGGATTTGATTCAAACAAAATTACATAAAAAAATATTTAGAGAAAGCTTTCATTTAAAATAACGTACTAACAGTTTTATATGACTATCTCCAAAGCTTTTGGTTTTCAGATGTATGAGTTAAAAAAAACTTTTTCACTTTTTAATTTTTTTAAATAAAAGCTCTTTCTCAGAATTTTTTTTAATATAATTTAATATTTTAATTTTTAGTCTTACTTTGCAGACAAACAGACAGTCAAAACTCTTGCAATTAATTCATATGCCGAGGGAGTTGTGAAGAGAAAGGTAATCCGCTGTCTTGGGGCGTTGGCTTTATTGGGTATAGAATGACGTCACATGGTTTATCGTGTTTTGCTCATCAAACCCTTTTTCTTGATACCCATATCAAGGGGGTTGTGAAAAAGGCGATTCGCCATCTTAGGATGCCCACTATATTGAATTTAGAACGATATTAGATATAATATATTGCATTGCGTATTTATACATTTCAAAGCTATAGCTTAATTAGAACTAGTGGAAATATTGATTGCAATATTTGCCCTAAACATACTAATAGAAGTTGAATTAAAGTTTTTAAGTAAAAAGATATGTAACGGTGACAAAAAATTCTTGCGCAGCCTCCGGGTCGCTTTCAGTATGCTACTGTTGACTTTTATCTCAACCGTCGAGAAAATTTTCTCTTCATTTTCTCCAGTTTTGATTTTAAATACTAATTTAGGCTTTAGGGAAACCATTAAGTTAAAACAACAAGCATAGGTTACGCCGATGAGAAATGTACACACAAAGACACTTTTTCCGTCTTAAACCCTATGGCTCAGTCTTCATGTATTCATTTAGTAACTTTCAATTTTTCGGGACTATTGCTATGATACGAATTCAGCACAAAAAAACCCTAATTTCTACCTATCTTGGAAGAGGTTAAAACGTGAGAAGCTACCATTTCCTTATGGAATCCGCCAAATTGAATTTTGACTTTCTCATCAACTTTAAGTGCCAAGAAATGACAACGAAATAATGCTAACTCAACCACTGATTTTTTAGAGAATGTTAAAAGCAATAATAATAGCGATATATTGTGATTTTATAGTTTTGATTAGGAAGTGTACAGCAAATACCAAATATAGTAAAAATCAAATATTTGCAACTATTATGAGGCAATGCCTGTAAAGTAGTTCCACTAACACCAGCAATAAGTTTTATTGATCTCCAGATGATGCCGGCGTGATTGGTGAAACGTTCGTCGAGTAATAGTGTTTGAGTGTAGTGTTAAATTATTTTGATATTTGTGAAAACTACTCCATAGATGGCTAAGAGTTAAAGAAGTGAATTTAATTACTACTGGAAATAATTCCTACTTAATCTTCAAAGCACGTCTGTAATCCCTCAATGGTGTCAATTAAGTTGAATCCGGTAAACAATAGACCACATATTTCAGAATACTACAAAGGGACAATTTCAAAGCAGTTAAATGTAGCGAATGTGACCGGAAATCAATGAATCATTCCCGGAGTTTCAGAAAAAAATTGTTATATCTGAAACGTAGGATGAATAATAAATAAATTGGTTTCCTTTTATACTTATTTGACGCCAAATAAGTATGTTGTAACTGAACAAAACATGTATCAAACTTTGAAAATACATTTATGGCACTACTATTCGATTTGTAACACTCTGAATTTTAGTATGTAAACAAGTTTGTCAGAGAATGTGGGATGTTGAATATTCGTTACAAGTAAAAATTACTTCACACGAACAATTTTTAATACGATATAGTTGTTGAATGATTTCCTCTTATTATGTTGTTAAATGTAGTCGTGGAATTATTAGTAGCTGAAAAATGAAATAAGTTGACAGAAGTAATAACTGTAAATAACTATAAAAAAGTACAAAGTTATTTCTTTGATTGATGTACGACAGCGCAGAACAGCTGAGAACATTTTGAATTTGAGTTATAAATCGAATTATACTCAGATGGAATATATTGTGAGATTCGATAGGAAATTTATGCATTCAATTTTAGCTTTTATTAAACTTTATACATAACATTTCAAACTTCCTCTCGTGATACAGGAAGTACCATTAGCAAACATTTATATTTACTGAAATATGATTATAATTTGCTGATTTTAAATATTTTGATTACGAAATAGTTTTTTACTTATAAATATAATGATGATTTATTGAATTACCGCAAAATTAATAATAGGTTAAGACTTCTTATTGGTTATTTTGCCACTGACAAATATTTAAAAATGTTAATGAAAAGACGTATGCGCCAAACGGATCAAACAGCGGTTGGTTCTTGAATACTTGATTGTTACAAAATATCTCACACCTAAAAATATATCAACTAGAACAATGTTATAAACTAAAAAAACGAAAATGAAAGCTAAAGGCAGTTAACGTATCGGAAGATTAGCTACTTCCGTTCTCAAAACTATTTGGCCGTCAACCATGACAGTTCGTTGTTCATGTATTTCCATAGTCATATGAGACATTAAAATATATTTATCTTATTCTCACTTACTTCGTCTCTAAGAATGGACAACCAACTAATATACTATTTAAATGTATTGACCCCTTACTTTAACCGCTTCCGAAACGGAAGAGCGGAAAAAATTGTGTTTTTATTATGTGTCTATTCTAAATCATTCACTTTTGATTAATGTGTATTGGGCAGTTTAGAAGTTATATAAAAAAATGTCCATACCAGTTTTAAATCCATTGTATCTCGGAAAGTATGCCTACTATGCTAATAATATTTTAGACACCGATAAAGTATTGTATTTTTTGCATGAGGAAATGTTTTCATAATTTTTTATTCTAAAATTTTGCAGTTGTTCTCAAAAATGTGACCTTATGTTTATTCGATTATTTATCTATGTATTTAGAATTTTTTTGATAAAATAGTTAATTACCTATTATATTAGTAAGCTTGCTATTATATATATACGCGGGTAGCTTTTAGTTGAGCTTTAAAATATTTTATAATAGACAGTAAAATTGAAAATTATTCCTGCATTTTCAGCAGTTCAATTTAATAAATATATGGTGTTACATGAGCAAATGGAAGAATAGTTGCAATGAATTTAGTACTTATATTTTGTAATTTTTGTAATTTATTTTTGTCATCTGCTGCTAAACAAGGCTCTACTACGGTGTCACAACAATTTAGATTTGAAAGAACTAATGATTCAATTGTCATAATTTTTGTCTTAGTTCTGAATCTCATTTAAAAAAATATAAACGTTTTAATTTATTATAACCATTTCTTAGAGTATTCTTCATACGTTCAGTGAACGTTATCATCTACTATCAGGTAGCAGTCTACAGGTTCCAAATCTGAATCAGTCAAACAAATTGCCAGGTGTGGGCCCTGCTTGTGAAAAATGTATGTGTTTGCATTTATTCTGATTCAATATTAATCAGTTCTGCTTTTACACCAGTTAGTAGTATTTGATAAGTCAATATTTATTTCGTTTTTCGCATCTACGATATCATGAATTGAACAGTTACAATATATCTGGATATCGTCTGCATAAAGTTGCATACTACAGTATGTAGTATTGCAAATTACATGTGAATACACTGAAAAGAAGTGACCCTAGAACTGAGCTTTGGGGAACTATGGTCACTTGGTTGTGAGTACATCTTTATAACTGAATTGTTTAAACAAACAATTTGCTCACGATTTTTCATGAATAATTCCGTCAAGGTTAGGAGGGTGTTATAAAGTCCAAAATATTTTATGGATAAAATGATCGATGAAAGTTTTAGGGCGAGTTGTACCAACTAAGTTCAATACTAAATCAGCTTGATCCAAGATCTAAATTCATGGTTACTATTGTTGTAACAATCGTAGCCATGGATATTGATCCTTAGTCTAGCTGATCTTGGTTTAAACCCTCTTGATACAACTCGCCCTTAGACATCTATAGTATTAAGGACGTATTTTTTATTGATCTGTAGTGCCTTCAATTTTGAAATAATTTGAGACTGAACTGGTATATATTCGAAATACAGCAATCAGATAATATAACATTTTTAAGCGAGATAGTCATTATCAATTCTACAATATGACTATTAATTCTAGTCACTATTAACTTTTGAACCAAGGTAAGTTTGACTGAGTTACATTATATTTACCCCTATTGCTCTGTATACCATTACTGATCGCATACCCTGTACATTAAAAGAATCCTATTTCTGTTGAACTAAATACTTCTCGCGACAAATTTCTACTTCAGGTCATTAACATTGATTAAATGATGTTGTTTGTTTGATTCGATAATTTTTAATATTTCTTTATTAACATCCACTCATCTCCACTGGGTCCACTTATTGGACTACGGCCCTGCTCCAGTCAAATCGCGTAATATTTGTTATACTCTTTGCAAATGCAAAACGAAGAGTATACTTATTGCATACGATCTGTACATTTCTAAAACCAGTAATATCACTGTGTTGGTGATCGAATTTGAACAACTTTCAAAATGTACGTCCGTCTGCCTGTCTGTTTGTCTGTCTGTCCGTCCGCCACGTTTCTTGTAAGCACGGTAACTTGAGAACGTAAAAGCAGATTGTATTATAATTTGGACAGCAAGTTAGTGTTAGCTGAAGGAAGAACTCTATTTTTTGAACAAAATCGATCAATAAATAAAGAAGTTATTAATTATTTAAAAGACCCTGCACAAAATACACGGTAAAAGTTATAGGGTGGTTGAGAAAAACCAGCTGAAGTGTATTCGTTGGACCATTGCGAATAAGAGTTCGTAAGTGCAGTAGATTCAAAAAGTCCATAGATTTCAAGTTACGGACACTTGAAGGAAAACTAATGATTATTTATGTACTTGAAGGTTTTTAATTTTCAAAGTGTTATAGTAACTCAGTGTTGAGATTTTAGAGGAATTGACCAGAGCAAAAGTAGTAATTGTAGGGATAAGAGTAAGCTACCTATTGATGATCTTACCCACGAAGGTCATCTGAAAGTCAGAAATGTTATTGTTATAATATAGCTGGGAAATTCTAAATTAGTAAGAACTTATCGAGATACAAGTTGTAGAAAATCAAATAAACCAACTTCTGGTAACCCTGACGTTAAAACGTCGTTAAATGATAATCTCTTTTTATAGAACACTATACAGATTCAGCAAATTTTGTTTAAGGTAAGTAAACTTGTTTCTGCGCAGATAAACCACGCCTTGTCGTAGAACAATGCAGGGCATTGGTATGAAGCAATAGCGCCATCGCTTGACCGCGTCGAGTTGAGAACAGCGCACCCATTCTGCTTTTAATAGCGTAGCTGTTTAGACGTGTGGGAATAAAATAAATTAATCTCAATTTCGTTATTAAAATGCCGTGTGTTTATACAACTGCAGAAAAAGTGCAAATTGTGAAGTGGTACTTCGGGGGCCATTCCACTGAAGACACAATAAATTTATTTACTGTGGCATATCAAGACAGACCAATCCTCCCAGCTAGCATAATTTCATACATTATTAAAAAATTTGAAAATTTCGGGTATGTCGTAAATTATTTAAAAAAATGCTGTCAACCCGAACCCCGTCATCAACAAATAATCGAGGAACGTGAAATTCGCGAAACTAATGTGTGTGCACTTGTTGAAACTAGTGAACCTTGTTCTAGCAGGAAAATTGCTGATGAAGTTGACATGAAGGGAAGAACTGTAAGAAATATTTTGAGAAGAAATGGGTACAGTTGTTTTAAAGTTCAAACAACGCAAGAAATATTTCCCGAGGACAATTTCAAACGGATGGAATTTTGTGAAATCATGATAAATAAAGTGAATGAGAATGAAAACTTCTTAAAGAATATATTGTTTACAGATGAATCATCCTTTTCATTACATAGGAAACACAATCCATCCGTAGTACGATATTGGTCTCGGAAAAATAAACATTTGAGTGTTGCTGTGTTAACTCAGTATCCTCAAAAGTTGAACGTTTGGACGGGAATTTTAGACAATCATAATAGGCCCACTGCTAATCGATGGCAATTTAAATGGAAATAAGTATTTAGAGCTTTTACAAAACCAAATAATTCCTGCAGTTCAAAATCTTCCTGTCAACTTTGACGACATTTGGTTTCAACAAGACGGCTGTCCAAGTCACAATACCTTAACTGTTATTAATTTTCTGGAAAGAACATTTCCCAATCGTTTAATAGATACGAGGGGAATGATAAAGCCCATCAGGTCACCTGATCTAGCACCCCATGATTTCCTTCTGTGGTTCTTTTTAAAGAAAACAGCGTACAAACATGCGTTTGAACGAGCCAATAATTTAGATAAATTACCGAAAAGAATTATCCAAATCAACTCAATGATATGAGAGGTTCATTGTATAATCGGTTTGGCTATTGTTTGGCACAAGGAGGTGGTTTGTTTGAATCCTTACTTCATTAATATATTGTTTGATAATTATTAGTTGATTTTAGTTTCTGAGAGTTATTTAATTTTATTTTAATGTTTTATTTTTGTAATTTAATAAGAATAATTTAGTTTTTGATAATTATTAGTTGATTTTAGTTTCCGAGTTATTTAATTTTATTTTAATATTCTATTTTCAATTCAAGAATTATTATTTTATTCCCATAGCATTTCGGCTAAAAACGAGACTGCAGAAATGCTTTCAATAGAAGAAATTATTTGTCAAAAAAGTGACAAATAACTTCTTCGCTTTTGACGAAGAGATATTGTCTCGTTTCGTATTAGAAATTATTACCTACGTCCGCACCCATCCTTAGTTCATGCCGTACTAAATTCAATTCATTGTGTACCTCTGCTTTCACGATTCATGGAACTAGCGGGGCGTGGTCAATTACATCGTTAGTCCTATACTCTAAACTGCATTTTCTGAATCCATATATTTGGGTTGTTCGTATTTGATATGCGTATGCTAGAAGAAACATTTTATATTTATGCACTCATACTTCAACATATTTTCACGTTTGTACATCACAATTATTATCAAAGATAGTTCTTCACCTTAATTTTTAAACATATTTACTGAAGATATTCCATTACACATGATTAGGAAAAACAAAAAAAAACGAACGAAAAACACAAACAATTTAAATTATAAATAAATATTTTTGGGTAACGCTAAGAATGGTTATATTCAGTAAAATGAAATAATTCATGCCACAATGAATAATATTAAAACCATATTATGTCAAAGTTAAAACCAAGATCACCAAGAGTTAGTTTACTTGACTTCCTACAACTTTTTTCTGGGTATTTTCTTATTAAATAAGAATTTCCAAGCTATTTTTTAGCAATAACTTTTTTAACTTTCAGATAACCTTCATGAGTAAATATCCTCCCCTTCTGTATAAAGTTTTCTTGATAGATTCATATCTTAAAGTGTGAATATGAGTTTTTCCTGATTCCAAGTTGTAAGATATGGGTCTTATTGAAAAAAAAAAAAAAAACACAGAGTTTACGTGAATTGACTTTGAAAATATGCTAGAACTTAAGTAGCTTACTCATATTCTTTTAACTTTTGTTCTGGTTAATTCTCAACACTTAGTTACTTACTATAGCACTCGGAAGGTTAAAAACCTTCAAGTATATAAATAATCATTATTTGACCTACAAGTTTTCGTAACTTAAAATCTATGGACTTTTTAAACATAATGCACATAAGAACTCTTGTTCGGAATGGTCCAACGAATATATTTCAACTGATTTTAGATCAAACGGCCGTATTACTTTTACCGTGTATTTTGTGCGGGGTCTTTTATTAAATTCACAACTCATATATTGCTACATTGCAAACCCGGCTGATTGGGCAATAGTTCCTAATGTTTATCAACTTAACAATAACTGTCACAAATGCGATAATAATATGGACCAAGCCATGGCGGCTTATTCATCTCGCTAATACAAGCAAACGTTATTTTTTATTTACGATAAAATACTCTCCGTATACTACAAAAGGTGCAACAATTATACAAAAACTGCAGTAAATGGTTAGCTTATTTTCTTCGTTTTAGTAAATTTTAATATAAGCTTGCTTTTAATAAAAGCAACTTATATTTCATTTGGTTGATATTTAAAATTTTTATAATTCTTTAAGTGCTTCTGCATAAAATAGGGTCACTGGTTATTTTTCCGCTTTATCTAAATGCACCGCAAATGAACTTGATTTCTTTTATACAATAACTTACAATGGGTTTATATCATAAAATACGGCTTTTATCAGCGGGTTTAATTTAAATAAATGTGGCTGTCAAATATGATTATATCCACGTCAGTTAACTGGTAAGGATCAGGTATGTTTCAGTAATAATTTATATAAATTTTGCCTAGAAGTTCTTGAAATATTAGTTGGGAATTTTCAGTGAAATATTACCCATCTCAGTATTATTTATCAGCAAATGTGCTTAGTCAGCAGATATATAATTCGCCCTCATTTATGCGCACTTATCAGTTGCGTCCACAAAAAGGATATTTTGGGGTACAATATCCTGAAAAGTTGAGTATTTATGATCTCCCAAAACACATTCTAAATGTAAAAATTTGGCCGTATTTTCTTCCGATCATGATAATAACAACAAAACCAAATTGTTTCATCAAGGACAGCCGTTTATCGCTAAATAATAAAGCGTTACGTTAAAACAATAAACCACCGAATATTGTTTATTCAGCGGTTTACTTGTTGTTTTGCCGATAGACGGTTGTTCTTGATGATATAATTTCTTTTTAAATAGAAACGAATGGAAATATATTACCAGAAAATACTAGTAATTATTCAAACTTTTACAAAATACTTATCACAGATAAGTTTAAAACATATATCCTTCTTATAACAATTATAAGAAAGAAAATATGCCCATTATGAACAGTACAACTATTATCATAATGTTATTTTTAATTTAAATTATCCTGTTCAATGAAACCCAAAGATAATCAAAACAAAAGCACTTACCGATATAGCAGTAACACAAAACTTTAGAACATCCGCAGACTGTTACTGCTACTGCTATATCGGTTATCAGTTTACTACTAAAATTATTACATGTTGTCTGGAAGCATTGTACCAACCACCTTAGTTATCTAAATCTACATTTTCGTTATGACACGAGACGCCGCCTGTAGTGTTTCATGATATCAGATGAGCTTGTACTATTCATTTATCTTGACAACAACTTTTTACGGAAGGACAGCGTGCCCTAAATATACTTGTTGCGAAACGAATTATTCAGACATAGCTTGCTCTAGATATTTGTATTTCTTCCAAGAATCCAAAGTAAAGACCTCCCATGTCGGAAGAATCTATTTCTGGATCTATACTTTAATACCTTTTCAATAGTTCTTGATTTTTTCGTATTTTAAAAGTTATTTCCAAAAACATTTTTTTTTTAAATTTCGACGATATTTCCTTTCATGTCCCGCCAACAGAGACCTTGATAACATTTTAAAATACTCTCTTCTACTACTAAAAATCTACCATAAAAATTAAAAGTTTTTATAAGGATTATTTCTTCCCAGCTTTCGCAGCTATTTCTACCCTGAGAACTGGGCTACTGGTTCGTAATTTAAATATGATCTACTATCGTGCGTAAAGTATTTATTTTACGCAGGCTGTGTGAAAGTAGGTTTAAACGAAATGCAATAAATAGAATTAATTCACATTACAAAAAAGTGCACTTTCTGCTCTGGTTCATAAAGTAGATTGTTCATATTTTAATTTATACGTATACTTCTTGGTAACTCTTTCGGTAGTAGAAAAAAATATTGTATGAAACTCGTGTATAATATACAGAGTGACCCATTTAAAAGCGGGGCACCTTTATAACTTTTTTTTTGTCCGACTTGAACCAAATATTACCAAAAGATAGAACAAATTAGGATCTACCTATGACCAGAAAAACATTCGCGTCTTACAAATGCAAAACCACCTGCGGTACCAAAATAAATGGGAAAAATAAAGAAATTGTATTTGGCATTTTTTTATCGAAAAACTTTATTAATGAAAGTTGTTCAGAATTGTCTAAAAACCTAAAAGTCCAAAATTTTAACAATATTAAAAAATATTGAATTTTGTTTTTGAAGACCAAAATTTCGACAAAATTTTAAAAAAAAGTACAAATCACTTGACAACCAACTGGCAGCTTACGTTTAATTTCAAACAAAATTGTCAAGGCACAATTTTCTAAAGAAAAAAAAACAATTAAAATGATATTTTCGGACTCGGACATTGTTTTAAACAAAATTTTAATAGTTTTCATATTGCTGAAATTTTGGACTCTAGGTTTTTGGACAATTCTAAATAACTTTCATTAATAAAGTTTTTCGATAAAAAATGCCTAATATGAATTCTTAATTTTTTTTATTTATTTTGGTACCGCAGGTGGCTATGCGTTTGTAAGACGCGAATGTTTTTTTTTGGTCATAAGTAGAACCTAATTTGTCCTATCCTTTGGTGAAATTTGGTTCAACTCGGACAAAAAAGAAATAAGCTATAAAGATGCCCCGTTTTCAAATGGGTTACTCTTTATATTACATATTTCCATTTGTGAACAATGTACAACTTTACTCACTTGCATATAGTGCTAAAAAAACACGCTACCATATTGAAGTTTGAGTTATTAAGAAAAATAAAATGAAACATTGATTACCAAATTTAATTCGCAACAGCAAAAATTATTAGTTTTCAAAATATTAAAATTAACTGCCAGTCAACGAAGACCAAAAAAGACCGAATAGGGAAATAATTCGGGTAGAGGCCAATTTTTGTATAGTTGTCGGGGAGAGTGTCCTCAACAACATACTAAAAGTCCTGAGCGGTGGATACTGAGCGGAGGGGGGTGGAGGGCTAGTTTAAAGGTCCCCTTTTCACGTATTTCTTGAATAACTTGAACACCACGCCCTCTAGCGATAAAGTTCTATATACACTATTATACTACATGAAATTTCCTACAAACAAGTTCCTATTCATTTTTTTCTAGGATTGATACTTTTTCCATCATCTATTCTATAGTGGTGAAAAAAATTTCAAACCAAATTTTTCTTGAAATAGGTTTAGAATGTCACGTTTAGAATGTCACGAAACACATATTTTCCAGTGAAAGTGTAGCCATTTCTTCGGTGACAGTAGCGTCAGATACCTACCAAATTTGGTTCTCATCCGTCAAGTAGTTTTTTTAGTTAATGTACCAACAGACAGACAGACAGAGAGATAGACAGGCAGACATGCAGACAAAAAGACAGACAGACAGACAGACAGACAGACAGACGGAATTGAAATCTGCATTTTCGTAATCTACATGATATGAAACGTGAAAATCCGAAATAATCTCGAATACAATACTTCCCTTCAGTATGCGATTCTTTCATCCTTTGTATCTCGTAATGTATTGATCCTAGAAAAAAAATTATGAATACTGTTTGTAGGAGATTTCATCTAGTTTAATATTGTATATAAATACTTTTTCGCTAGATGGCGTAGTTTTCGAGTTACTCAAGAAAAACGTGAAAAGGGAACCTTGAAACTACACGAATTAGTTCCCCTATTTTTCCTTCGTTCATTTTTTGTATGTTTGATATAACGTAGAAGTATTTTCGAGTTCGAATCAACACACTAAAACTCTATTTTTTGACTACTTGAACCGCAATAATGAATTACATCCAATGTTTTCTCTTTGTTGTTTTATATGCCTAACACTTTCAAATATACATTTAGCTAATTTGTATTCTGTTTACTCTAACGTGACTTAATAACCCTTTATAAGGGAAAGGTGTATTACACACGTATATCGAGGTAAACATTTTCCGATAACTAATTTCAAAAGTCAACCGAATTAGACGGCACTATGTGGAAAGTTAATTTACATTTTGTATTCCCCTGGCGAACATAAAATAATACAGTATTTAATGAAGATTAGAAACTGTAGTTTTGTACAGTTTGATTTTCAAAGAGTTTGTTGAAAAGTTAAGCACGGCTTTCCTAAAACATGAAAGTTTTCAGGCAGAGTAGCCGACAGCCTCAACACACAAAAGGAAACATTAACTTTCTGCTTCTACCGAACAAGAAATCATAAATGCTACGTTCATTCTGAAAATATTAGAGTGCTCTAACAAAGTACTTTATACTTTATTTTATCTTGTTAGTTTGTTGTAATTAAACGTGACTACAGTTCCGACACTGGGTGAATTACTTTCAATTATTTTTAATTGTGTCACTTGTAAATATCTCAAAATTACATCCTGTAGTATTACAATTCATTAGTCGACTATATGCAGCATTGGATGAAGAAAATAAATCTTTAAGTCTTCTTATGGACTTATATGACATTAAATTTATAACTTACTTTAGGGAAAAATTAATTCTTATGATCTGAGAGGACGCCAATATTCTTGACTAAAGATGACCGTCCCGGATGATTAGGGGTCAGGCTTGAGCTCTTTGCCCCGATCATCGCTGTAGATCTGGACCGGCCTCGTAAGGGGTGGGCCTGCCTTTTCGCGTACCCTACCCGCAAATGCGGACGTTGTAGGTGATGCTAGCAGACCTGGTCCTAGCTGTTGGATCCTAAATCTAAGAGGCACATTCTTGGAGTGATTAACTTCTTACCTATAAGATCGAAACCAGATTGTAGACATTAATGGTGTGTATTCACATCAGACAATAGTTAACATAGGCGTCCCACAGGAGTCCATTTTTGGACCCCTATTGTTTTTAATTTATATTAATTACCTTTCTAACGTAGCTAGCTGTGAAAGCACCATAGCAATATTTGCAGACGATAACACATATTTATGCACTGATTTAGATATAACAGATGTAATTTCTAAAACTCAAAATATAATTGATGAATTCAAAAACTGGTGTGATACAAATAAGTTATGTCTAAATAAATCAAAAACAGTGTTTATGAATTTGTCAATCGATAAAAGCTATTTACTGAAAGTTGATGGAAAGTCCATTATCAAGTAGAAAACACCAAGTTTCTAGGAATACAGAATACCTTTCAAATAAGCTAGCGTCATATTGTTACTCTTTGTATAGATTAAGAAATATTAACAATAACTCTACTTTAATGCCATTTTATTATGCACATTTTGCCTACGTTATGAAAAATATTTTGGGGATCTTAATGTGATTTTAATAGATTGTTTAAAATACACAAAAGGAAAATTAGAGGAGTATCTGCAAGAGGATCGTGCAGAAATTATTTAAAAAATTTGCTAACTGTTAACACTTCCATGCATTTATATTTATGAAATTTTAGTGTATAAAATAAATCTGGAAATTTGCACAATTAATGGCGATTTTAACCGTCTTGAAACAAGACAAAGATCTATGTTCACCATTCCTGCGTATGGTTTGTCCTTATATGAGAAAAGTTCTATGTACGTAGGAATTAAACTACTAACACATGAATGCCAGAACTTATTTATTTTCTCTTCCACAATTGTTTTAATAGTATTCAAGAATATTTGCTATTTTAGATTTACTTACTTAACTTGTACATTATACACATTGTCTTTTAAATTGTTTTACCTTAATTTTAGATACCTACTTTGTGTTTTTGTTTTTAGTGTATTTTCGTTAATATTTACTTATAAACATAATGTGTCTCTATATTTTTATATTTCTGTACACTTAAATTAGTATGCTCTATTTTATGTAATTTTGCAGTTTTGTATTTTTTGTGTTAACTGTAATGTTTTGATGTTTCCTATACCATTCTTTTCGGTCTACTGGAAAAACGACAAAAAATGAAATTGGACGGGCCTGCATTTTTCCCTGTAGGGTATAGGAAGGCTCTATAAAGCTTCCTGTATGATAATGCATGGCTCTAATTGACAATAGACCATCAAAACCCATATACAGCATGTCTCACTTTTCATGACTCCCATATCGCAGCCGCTAGTAATAGTGCGAGTTTAAAAAAAAATGGGCAGAAGGTATTACAAGAAAAGTTATTAGGCAAAGTTTTAATAATAAAACAATCTTATAATCTTACTCGTTATCAGAAACTCACTAATGCTGCATTTCAATAAGATGGTGTACTTGATGTTCACAAGTTAAGGAAATACAATTTCCCACTTTAAAGTTTCAATTATTGCAGCCATAACTTTATTTTCGGATGTAATTAAGAGTTAATTAAGCTGGAGGAACACAGGCTTTCCATTTGGAATTAATCACGTGACGTCAGTCAGTTTACCTAACAGTCTAAATCAAACAATACTTGACTTGGAAATAAAAATATTCAATTTTAAACAAATTTAATTCATGAACAATTCAGTAATATAAATAACTCGTCAAAGTTGCACAGATGAAGATGAACGCAGCTGATGAATTTTTGAATATTTTACCGTGGCACGATCTCCTAATGGGTAAGTAAGTACCTTCCACCCGAATTTTAAAATGATCACACTGTTAATAAGCCCAGCAAACATTTCTGTTCGAATTCGGTCCAGATCGACTTGAGAAAAGACAGTTGAGGTCTAATTAGCACGAGGTGCCATATTTTCTGAGCACAGTTAAAGAATGATTCCAAATTGAAATTTGTCAAATGAATGAGTATGGAAGCGAACTGACGAAAGAGCAAAAAATACCTAATTATGCCTGTAAACTCATATTTAACAAGTACAGCACACTTTCAGCCCAAACTAATACTACGTATTTTTTAAATTTGCTAATAGGAATTTCCTTCTAGATGAATATTTTGGAGGCGCATTATTATTTTACGAAGTACAGCTGCTATTATTCACAAAAATATTTTCAGCGCATTAATTTCAACAAGCGAGAACTGCATTTGCTTTACTTATAAATTGGATTTATTTTAGTTGCCGACATTCATTTTGTATCATTATCGTGAGTTAGGTATCTCTTCAGTCTTGTAATTGACTGACAACAATATATCGACTACTTATAAAGAAAAATACCACATAAGCATAAAAATCTAATTTTTTTCCACTTGGTGTTATTTTCCAATTTCACATACCTCCGTAGATTCTACCTAAAATTAGTCTTGATGTCGAATTGACGTTGAATTTAAGTAAAATTCCCCTAAACAGGTATTAGTAACCAAATATACTTTGCGACTACAAGTACGATTTATGTGCAATTTTACCTGTTTTAGTTGATATAACTTAATTTCAACGTCGCGTCGTCTTATTCTCCACTTGTGTCGATTTCACGTAGCGTCAACGTAAATTTTACCAAAACATGGTTAATTTTAATCTTGCAACTACATTTTTATACATCGTTCAGGTAGTCTTGACGTCAAATAACACCTAAATATTTGCTGGGAGGGATCTGTGATATAGGAGTCATGAAAATTGAGATATACTGTATAGGGTGGACCATTAATGATAAGCCATAATCCAAGGGTACATTACAGGGTTCAGGGTACAAGGGTACAGTAAATTGTTGCTGTGGAAAATGACACAGGGTATTAAAGCTGTATTTTTTCTTTCTTGTTTTTGCAAGATCACAACTGCATCTTGACTTGTTTTCTCCAAATTTGGTAAGGTTATTTTTTTTAAGCTAAGGAACAGTAATTTATGTATCACATCACGCTAACCCGTGCAGGGCACCTCATGAGCTATACCTGGTGATGGATATTTTTTTAATCGTTTTTATACGAAGCATTGTGGCACTTTTGACTACAAAATCTCATGCAAGCGTCATTTCTACGTAAAAAAGATATGATTGATGGAACATGATAATTGCAACAGTTTTCGAGAAAATTCTTTAATAACAACCTCGACTTAAAAAAGAAAAGTTTTATTAATTGAAACAATTACACAACGTAAGTAAAAACTTAAGAGTGACAACTATTTGTTGCAATTAGAAAAAAAAGTAGAAACAAAGAGTAACTATCTTCTCCGTCGATATATAAAATTAGTTATAGTTAGTGTCGTACTGAAGTAAGCCTTAACAATATAAAACCACGAACCAAGTTTCAAAAAGTTGTATCAAATTATTTCCTAGATGATCAGTTAATCACTCTACCTAGGCGCCATCTTCAGAGAACCGTAGCTCCTTTAGGAAGCATTTCCGGGAATGCGAGTATTTTTGGATACCCTGTAGATGCTTTTAGAAACAGTATTAAATTATTGTGCGCAATGTAAATATATAAGGTAGGCGTAATCATGTTAACATGTATCCTCCTCATTATTTTTCAGCAACAACTTATTTATTACCATTAATAAATGAGGTCCCCTCAAATGAGTCCGTGGACACGGCATGTAAACCTTTCTTGGTTTATTGCAGTATATCAGCTAGAAGTACCGTGTTGCGGCGCTGTTAATTGGGGGGTCGTTGTGTGGACGACAGCGGATGTTGCGAACTTGAAACTGAGTAGCGAGAAAGTAGATATTACAAGGTCCCTAATGGCCGTACTCCAATGGAATTATCTATAAGAGATATTAGCTTTCCGCCAGACTGCTAGTTAACAGTGGTATTGGTGGGTTTTTCTAAATTACGTCTTAAGGCGTCATAAAGTAATTCATCAGAGTTAACGTCAGGTTTTCTATGTAGTTGGATAGTATATTATATATCAAGGGACCGAAGTGCTTAATTTATTCCTGAGTGTGAAAGTTTATTAAATAATCATACGAGGGAGTGAAGGAAGCACTTCTGGAACTGGATTATATTTTGGGATGATTCCGTTGAAGGGTTGGGGGTTAAATAGGGGTAAATAGAGGAATATAAGTAAAGCAAGTTGGTAAGAGTACATAAACTAGAAATTCGGTGTATGTACTAGAAGCTAAAGACTCAGATTTTTAATACAATTTTTCAGGCCCCCACCACCCCTACTCCGTTATTAAAGGGGTTGGTAACATGGAATTGAGATATTCGTTTAAAACTTGGTACACGTATGTATTATAACGACTAGATGGAACTAGATTATATTTTGAGATGATTCCGTTGAAGGGTTAGGAGTTAAATAGGGTTAAATAGGGGAAAATAAGTGAAGCATGTATGAGTATGGAAACTTGAAATTCGGTGCATGTACTAGAAGCCAAGGCCTCAGATTTTTTTTGCAATATTTTTCAACCCCCTCATCACCCCTACTCCATTATTAAAGGGGTTGATAAAATAAAATTGAAATATTCACTTGAAATTTGGTACACGTATGTATTATAACGACATCTGGAACTAGATTATATTTTGAGATGATTTCGTTGAAGGATTGGGGGTTAAATAGTGGTAGATAGATGAAAATATGTAAAGCAAGCTGGTAAGAGTATAGAAATTTGGGATTTGGTGTATATACTAGAAGTGATGGTCTCAGGTTTTTGCCATCCCCCTACCACCCCCACTTCCTTATTAAAAGAGTTGATAAACTTAAATTTAGATTTTCACTTGAAATTTGTTACACGTATAAAGACTCAATTTTTTTATAATATTAGATTATATTTTGACATGATTGCGTTGAACGAGTGGGGGTAAATTGTAAATAGGGAGAAATCTGCTAAGAGTACAGAAACTTTAAATTCGGTATATGTCCCAGAAGCCAACGCCTCAGATTTTTAGTAATATTTTTCAACCCCCCACCACCCTTAATCCATTAATAAAGGGATTGATAAAATAAAATTGTGATATTCACTTAAAATTTGGGACACGTATGTATCATAACGACATCTGGAACTAGATTATATTTTGAGGTGATTCCGTTGAAGGGTTGAGGGTTAAATAGGAGTAGTTCGGAGAAAATAAGTATATCAAGCTGGTAAAAGTACAGAAATGTGGGATTTGGTGTATATACTAGAAACGAAGGCCTCAGATTTCTTTCTAATATTTTTCAAACACCACCATCTCCGCTCCATTATTAATGGGTTTGATAACATAAAATTGAGATATTTACTTGAAAGTTACTACATGTATGTCTTGTAATGACATCTGATTGAGATGATTCCATTCAAGGGGTGAGACGTGGTAGGTTGTGAATAGGGGAAAATAAGTAGGGTAAACTAAAAACTTAATTTTTAACGTATATGGTAGAAACCAACGCCTCAAACTTTTCTATGACATCCGCTCCAAATATTATTAAAATTCTATGACCAATAATTTCCACATACTAGAGTGCAAATCTAGTCAAGATGTTTCCTTTAAAGTGACTTGGATGAAAAATCTGGATGTGGAAGTAGCAATTCCTTAGGCAACGGTTTTTTTTATTTAAAAATATAATAATCTAATAGCTACATGTTTCTTCTTTCATTTAGGCCGCGCTCGCTGCGCGCGGATGGAACGCGGCAACACGTAATGTCGCCGCGTTCCATTTTCGTGCGTTAAACAAAAAAGCCTACATTTTGGATCCTACCAAAAAACATCATCTGCATTTTTTTGTGAAATTTCCCGTACATTCGAATGGCGTAATTAGTTCTTTTATGAAGAAAATGTTTTACGAGGTACTTGACAAAACCTTGTATTTTGCAACTAATTTGTTTAATAACAGCTCAAGGACTATTTTTGGTAACTCTTGGTATGTTGTTCCTGACATGTTCAGAGATGTGTTCTCGAAAATTACTGCTCAAGGAATATTTCTGTTTCAAGTGAAAACCTCTACTGACTCCACTACATGGGAAGTTTTTATATACCCAAGTCGGAAGATCTCAGCATTTCGTCACTAAAAGATTAATTTTTTTCTTTCAATGAAGATTTGTCGTCAAGTCACTAAAATTAATGAAATAGTATGTTACCCAGTCCCTGAATAAATGAAGCTTATTACTTATACCATTGATTTTCGGTTTAAAATTGAAAATGAACAATTAACGTAATGTCCACAAACACCAGAATACTAAAATACTACCCTCGAATACTAAGTTTGTCCCTCTAATCACGCTTGCATTATCGGTAGATGATTAAAACACTTTTAATGATTTTCCGATGATGCCACCGTAATTGACGAAGCGAGCGTCTAGTGCTAATATTCGAATATATTGTTCAAATTTTTGTTTAATTATATTTGTAGAAACTACAAAGAAGCAACGTCTCGCCGAAGATTCCCAGTCTCCTTCGCCTCCGTTTAGTAGCCTTTTTTTAAAGATGGTTTCTCCTTTTTTTAAAAACGTTAAATTAATTTAAATAATTTATATACGTAAGCACGTTCATCCTTACATTTTCTTTAATAATAAATAATCTTTCATGCAATTTGGTTAATTAAAACTATGTTAGTCATATTTAATTACAGTTGGTCTTTATTATTTTCATCTACTTTGAAAATTAGGGGAAAAGCTTGCTCGTACAAAGGGATTATTGCATTATTCAAAATGTAAGGGTAGCATCTAAGGAAATGTTTGCTTTAGAATTATGGGTGTATATCCATCATTAATTATTTTAGAGATGTTTACTTAAAATACAGAGCTTGCTCTGTTTAATGTTCCGTTTAAATATAAAGAATGGCAGAAAAATCTACGATGTATTTTTAGTTTATCTTTAACTTAGGAATGATACTATCTCTTAGTCTAGAAAAATTAGAAATACATTAGAAGTCTTTCAACATGTACGTTAGTTTTTAGGAGTGGGGGGGGGGGGGCAGGAGTTTATTAATGAAGGAGAGAAGGTTCATAAAGAGTGAATATTCCCACAAAAGAATTATTCTAAAATACTGCTATAGAATATTTGTGCCTGTATAGTACGGCAGCCCGTTACCCAAAACCCCTACCAAAGCAGCGAGCTTTATCCCAGAAAAACTCTGTAGATTATGAAATTCTAAGACATTTTCTCATACGACAAAAAGTTCGGAAAAGGATACGGGCGGCTGGCAAACGACTTTCCGTCGTTTTCCATTGGCCGTAGGTGTGCGAAATTCAATAAAGTCGCATATATGCCGGATTATCAATCAACACCATAGCAACCATTCCAATGTTTGCAAATTTAAAAGTTAATTTGTCAAATGAACGCCAAATAAAAAAAAAAAATTCAAATATTTTATTTTTGTCATTATTTCGGTCTTTGTAACTCGGCGCGGCGTATCAATCAAAAGGGCGGTCAATTTTTCCTCATCATATTTACTTCCTTGGCAAGAAGACAAAGGAAACTGCTTCGCTGCAAAGATCGAGATGATCGATTTTCCAAATGTTCAAAGCTCGATTTGAACCCTTTAGGAGAGGTAAAAAGTTCGATCACCCTGACTGTTTCTTCTCAGTTCTTCCAGAACTGATGAGAAACGCTAGAATTATCTTCGCTAATGTAACTGGAAAATCTTGGTAGCGGGCTGCCATACTAGTACCAATCACTAAACTTTTTGAATTTAGTTATTTCGAAAAGTTTAACATCATCATTCTTGTCCTTATACAGATAAATATTTCCACACCGATAACAGTAAATTAGCAAAAAATATACATGTTATTATCTCATTAGATTAAATGCAGTAGCGTGGTACATTTCATAAAATCGTTTACATAAAATAAATATTTAAGAGAAATAATTACTGTCTCGATAATTTTATTTTGACTAAAATAGTTGACTTTCTTATAAATCCTTCTTCGAATTATATTTACCGTAATTTATATTTATTTACAGTGTATATGCGTAATGTGTGTTTATATAAAGATGATTTATAATTCAATGAATTAGACAGAATTTTTATTGCAATCGACTGACGATCTATTTTCAGTTTTAAGATATTATTTTTGTTGCATGCTATTTAAGTGAAAGGTATTATATCAGATGTTTAAAGTGTATACGTCAACAGCAGAAAACATGTATACAGTAATTGCTTCAAATTTGTCTGATTTCTTAAAAGCCATAAAAGCCTCATAGAGTGAGGTAGATTTTCTTAAGCCAGGCGATGCGATGACGCTCCTGTGCTTTTTAACTTATTAATCACAGAAGTAAACTGTAATTTTAAAATATACCTACTGAAATAATCTATGGGGTTAAAATCTGGCGATGTGGCAGGCCAAGCATTATGTCCTCCACGTTCAGTTCATCAGTTTGGTTTCGGATTTCTCAAATATCTCCTAATTGGAATTATAAAATAAGCTGAATCTCCGCCAAGTTGAAAATACGTGAGGCAATTAAGTACTTAGTCATATCACACCGAATATTTATGTAAAAGTTTTTGCTGAAAATGAATTTTACTTATGACATGAGGGTTATTTTAGACCAAATTATGTGCATCTTGTAAGTCAGATATGCTACCACAGGATAATGGAGATTCGGCTGTAAATAATAGTATATTATAAGTGCTGTGAGAAGCATATCATACATGAATGGAAAGTTACTTCCATCAGTGTGTAATTGCTTTACAATTCGAATCATGCACTATATTTTATGTAGGTGAATAAATATGATCGTAGGATCATATTTATTAAAATTAAAAGAGGACGTTCTATATTTTTACCATACAACAATATTATTCAACAAATGGTATGTCAGTTTTGAAAACGTTTGAAAATTAAGTTGGAGTCTACACCTAGCCATCCATAATTGACTCTGTGAAGTTGCCCCCCCTTCCATTTTTTCTCTTTTCAAAGCGTATCGTTTGCTCGTCAGTTCCTTTCGGTTGCTGGTTGCTCAAAATAGGAGAAACACAGAGGGGGTTGAAATTAATAACAGCCCCCCCACTGTTAAATTTTTCAATTTCAGTACCCCTTCGTTTGCTTGTCATTATTTGCAACTACAAAAAAAACAAAACTAATGGGGGGATTATCTAAATGTACCTAACTAGCACATTTCTTTGTGCTTTTCGCTTGCTCGTCGTTTGCTCATCTATCGTCTTCATTTGCTCGTCATTATTTACAACGACGAAGAAAACAGAATAATAAATGAATAGAAGGGTACAATTATCTAAATATATCTAAGCAGCACATTTCTTCGTGCTATTCGTGTGCTAGTTGTTTATAGTTGCTTTGAGTATGTAGAATTTGCAGTTAAAAATAAACATTGGAGCATGACAAAGTCAAAAAATAAAAGAAGTAGCTTAAAATGTTTAGAATATTATTGCAAAAAGGTCAATCATTCATTTAAGTAATATTATAGCATTCAGAATTATAAAAATTTTGGAATAAATAACTACTGCTTCGAAATATTCTCTAGTTGCGTACAATTCAACAACATTGCTTTACACCAAAAAATCGCTAGTAAATAAGTTACAGACTATTGTAAGTATCAAACAATTCCAAAACATTTTCATCTCATTTTCTGAGAATCTAAAACAAAAATTATGCGTGGAATTTCAACAGAAGAATTAGTGATGTAAAAATACCATATTTTATATTGGCTATGTTATGCGCTGTATTATACCCTGTATAATATGGCATAATACCAATTCAAGGTCAGGAAAAGTAAGGAAAGGATAATAAAGACAATTAAGAAAATTAGACTTTGATTTTATTCAAACAGTATTTTTTGTTCTAGAAAAACATTGACAAAGAAAAACATAACTTATAAAAATCTAGCTACTCTCGTCTTCGCTCTTAGCAATCTCGGCATTCTCGGCTGAATATAACTCAGACTCTAAATCGCTTACCACATCAAAGACTAGAGTCTCGATAACCTCGTTCGTATCTTCCATGGAGTCATCACTGTCAAGGTCGGTATTATCCAACGACATAATATAGCTCGTTGGTATTATCGGTACTACTATCACTATCGTTTATATTATATTTGCCTACATCAGTACCAGAGATAGAAATATCAGGTTGCATCTTTTTTTCATTTCTCTGTTTTTTCAAACTTAAGCCAGCTACTTCTAAATATTTCATTACATATACCAATTTAGATGCTCTTTGGTTAAGTAGGTAGCCTATTTCTTTTCACCGTATGCACCAAGCTGAACGTCGAGAATGATCTTTCCGTAGACGTAGATATTGTTGGACATTGCAATATAGCTGTCGCCAATTTGGATAATGGCGATGAAGCACATAGTCCTTGTCACCAAGTTAATGGATTTATTTGGGTACCATCCTCGCGTTTTTCCAGGCTAATTGACCCGAATGATTTACCCCATAATCCAGTATTGCTACGATACATGGCGATGTCAGAAATTATTTCTATTAATATCTTCAAAGCGTAATGAAAATTTTATTAGTTTTTGTTTATTACCTACCTACACTACTTATTACTTTAATATGCAAATTTTGGAAAATAAGCAGATAGAATTATGTGCACGTTTGTTTTGGTTTTGAGAAATACAAGTCCTCGGATGTCAGACACATGCGCAGTTAGTAAGTCCAGGACGCGTTTTACTAACTGCGCATGTGCCTGACGTCCGAGGATACCTGAGCACAGGGTATTTCTCAAAACCAGAACAAACAACAAACCTATTATGTGTCAGTATTTTTGACAATTAACATTTGTCTTTTCTGTGGATCTGAGCAGATTTTTAAGGATTACGGGGTCATTTAACTGTGTCAATGAACAGGGCAAAAATAGGGTTAGGGCATAATAACGGTGTAAGTTTTATAAAATACAAAAATCGCATATTTTGAAAATGTATTATACAATTGTATTATACACTTTTACATCGCTGAGAAGAATACATGCAATCAGTTTCTATAGATGTTAGGAATACATGGTTTAAACATAACTACGCATTTAAAGCTCACCCTCTCTATTCCTAAATTTAACATTATTATGTGACATGAGTAGTTGAAAGGTGTTTCCTCTAACAAGTCCATTGTGAATATTCTTTCATTCTACTCTACAATCATGCATTTTCACAAGTCATAAATCAGCGTCAATAATACACAGTTTCGAATAGTTTTAAGAGCATTGTCTCCGTCTCTTCGTGTTCGAACTTCCAGCTTTTAACCTAATGTGTTCCCCGCACGCAACACCAGATAGCATTTGGTTATGGATAGGTCGAAATAATCATCAGAAATTTCATTCTGTCTATTACCCGTTTGAATTCGGCTTATATTAATAGAGACACCCAAATTTAGAAATTAGCATAACGCATGACCGTTTAAATTTGGATTAGTAATCCTTGCCTCTGTGTAGGAGATTACGATTTAATTTATTAAAACTACTTGATACCATTAAGCCTCTGGTCGATGCTGGAATATATATCATTCACATCCTTGCGCTTTTTGGTTGAAACATAGACAAATAATTGGCAACTTGATTCCCGCCACCTTAGAAAGTATTTAAATTATGCATTTTGGAGCATGTAATAGCAATCGCCTTGCCTATTAGTAATTTTCTTATTTGTCTCTAGTACTATTAAAGTATTTGTTAAATTTTACTCAAATATATTAGTCATGAGATGGGAACTAGACTAATTAATCTAAGTGGGACTCCACTCTTTATAAACTGACACGACAATGCTTTTAACGTTGCGCCCATTTAAAACGAGATAATTTTTGTACACATACCACAACAGATACATTCTTTGTTTAATTAGCAATACTTTGACCTATTGTAAATCTTTAATATTGTATTATATTGTGCTGACTTGACTAACGTTTACCACTTTCGATTAACAGGGCTGTCAATATATCATACATACCTCCTAAATGTTCTGTTATTAGTCTTTCATGTTACGTAATAATTATATTATAGTTGGAGAATATAATTTAATTATAATAATATCACAATTTGTAACTTTTACACAATTTACACAATTTGAGATTATCTGCTCTAAAACATTAGGTTTCAAATACTGACTGTTCATGTGTCGTCTATAGTCACTTAAAACCCAAACCACGGGACTTATTTGGCTCAAATTTTGTCATGTGTTCACGGTGGTCACAACTCGAGGTCAAATGCGAAAAATATTTAAATACGGATAAAAATAGTGGGCAATATGTTTTCGTAAAATGGTTTTAATGATTATGATTAAATTTAGCACATTTATAATCCCTTAGAACCAGTTTGAAATGGCATAGTTCCCTCCAGAAAGTACAGTAATGGTAGGGGCATAGTTAAACTTGAATATGTTATTTTATAAAACAGCTCTACCATAGGGATATCTCCGTAAATAAAGAAAAGACCACAGTGATTATATTCACAAAAATAGTAAACTGGTCCTCAGATAATTATATCTCTGCGAAAAGAAGTACAGACGAGCCGAGAAGTTAATTATTTGGAAATGGTACTGGATACCAAACTTAACTTAAAACACATCTAGACAAAGTAACTACCCAGGCTACGCAACAATGGGCAAGAGAATGGTAGGCAAGACTGTGGATATAACCCAAATATGTTGCACTGGCTGTAACAAAGGATATGATACTAATGATAACTTATTCTTCCTGGATTTGGTGGCACCATGTTGTAAAAGGGTAGGTGATGAGAAAATAAGAAATATGCAGATTGGGGTGTCTAGTCAACAACGACTACCGCAGCCATTGATGCCTACTCTGCCTACTTCCAGTACACTTAGTCACGGAGAGTGAAGCACTAGTAGTGGTATTCAGACTGAGAACCAACGAATAAGGGACCATTTTAAGAAAGGAATATCAATAACTATAAAAAATCAACTACTTAACACGCAATAGGACAGAATCAGCACACATCAAAACTTTACAGGCCACCCTCAAGATATATATACCTAATGGCATATGAGGGGAAGAAATAAGGCAGTTGCGAAGATATCTAAACAATATCATGGTAGAGTGATGAATTAAAAGTAACAATAACAAGAAGATTTTGAGCAGGAATTAAGAAGAATCAACCAAGAACACATAACAGCGTGAACATGCGTAGAGTCGCAATTGTGTATCGACAGAAAGTCACAACTATAAAAATCTGAATTCGAGAAATGGTACGGAGGTTATACACTGATAAGTGTATCCGTATCATCACTGACGGTCATGTTTCAGATGCAATCGAACTACTTCCGAAATGATAAGAGACTGCCTTGATTCTGTGATAAAATTTGAGGAATATTATCGGGTATAACTAGAGTGGATGCAAAGAAACCAATGCAATGGAATCGTATAACACTGCGAGGGTACATAGAGGAACTATTAAGTCAGAAATCCAAGTTGTATGGTTCAAAGCAGAAACCAACGAATTGCCAAAGCAGAAAACAGCGGAGGTGTGTAGACGCTGTACACTAAACAAGCATCTAACTAACATAAGGGTTAAGGACAATCCAGTATACAGGATGTGCGCTGCAGATGATAAAGAGAAAATCTTGACAACAAATTACGTGAATGCCCATTGCCCAGCCTTGATAGCTATAAGGCTTTCAGCAGTACACAGTACACCTGCCTTGTTGGAAGTAACAATAAACTTAACCTGCAGCATTTCGAGTTACCTGTACCGCAATCAGTAACGAAAAAAATATAATATTACCATTACATTTCATTTTGATTGAATTATTTTTATAAGAATAAAAATGACTTACGCCATGAATGACGCGGTGGTATCATTAAATCTTCTACCGCTAATCCAGGAATAACTTATTTTTGAATCACGATTTGGTTTGGATATAAAATAAAACTCTGAACACTTGGAAACGTCATGTCAGTCTCCCGTTAAAAAATCTCCATTGTTAACGCAAATTAAATTGTTTTTTCTATATTTTCGTCTCCACTTCGCAAAGCACGCATAAAACGAATATTCAGAAACTGTCAGATTATATTTACATATTAGTTGTGTTATTCATTTAATTGATTATGATGGTTTGCAAACAATACAGGCAACTTGATGGTCGTTGTCCATTATTCATAATTAAGAAAATCGACCGATGTGACGTAGGTATTATCAACGTCAGTATGAAAACGTATTATTTATACATTTGGTTCTGCGTTGTTTGTGAATTTAGTTGGCGGATTTACCCAAATAATAATAAAACTTATTATTTTACAAACAGGAGTAATCATTTATTCATTTTTATATAATGTGAACTAGATATAGCGTTATAATTATCGCGATTATAAATTTTATTACGTCGAACTTTTCGTTCTTAAGTTTTTGTACTTTAGAAGGATAAACACAATATAATATTAATTTATACGGATACTATAACAAAGTATTTATTGATTTGAATGACAATAGTTGTTTCTTGTAATTAACATTTGAACTACGAATATTAAAATTTTTCGCATAGAAATTTTACCACATTTATTTCCACTATATTTCTCGATCTAAATCTTTCTCATCACCAATATATTATGTCCGATATTATATTTAATAAACATCTTTCAAAGGAAGAAAGTTTTCAATTCAATCCGTATGTATGTCTTTTTTATGTTTGTTCAATAATTTCCCTGGATTGACTTACGCGATTTCAACGAAATCTTTTGCAAACCCCACGATGTTTCTATTATATTCTATTATATTTCTCATCAAACTTGTAACATATTTTAATACCTAAATATTAAAACGCGTTACATCGGTGCGAACGGCATCCGATTTTTGGTGGAGAGCATAGGGCCGTGGGTTAGGATTGTGTGGACACTCAAAGGGCGCCACCGGCTGTATGTTACGTAATGTGATTTAAATAATTTTGCCAGCTAGGAACAAAATTAAGTTACTAGCAACCATGCGATGAAATTCTCAAAATATGTATGTAATATCAAAGCTCTTATTTTACTCTATGAAATCTCAAAATTTAAGCAAATATCAGGAGTACCAGTGCAAACAATAAGAACATGTAGACACCAAACATTTATTACGATACAAGTGAGATGTACAACAATAAAAAACAAACAGTTTCCCAGTTATCCTCTAAACATAATCTATATATGCAAAAGAAATTCAAAATGTGTATATGACCCCATCTAAAATTGTTTCAGTGATTTGACCTTTTCTTTATAGAAATGCAACTACGGCTTAAGTGATACCAACATTGAGTTTTAGATTTACAACAATGAGTTTAAAGATTCACAATGGATTAAAATTACAGCTCATCACTAAAATATTATGTAGCAAACAAAGTTCTGTGAGCCAACCATTTGCAATACTCGCTGTGTGCACTAGAATGTTAAAAAATGATCTAAAATAAGTGTATTCTATTAAAAATACTTCACATGACATAATAGAAGGTAAATTAGTATCACATGGTACCATGTCACTTCACAGTAAAAAATCTTAAGATCTTCATCATACTAGGTATAAATTTAGAGATTAACTTGTAGTTGCAATTTTGTTGTGTAATTTCCTTTAATATTTCAACAAAAAAATCACTGAATGAAACTATAATAACTGCTTTAATTAAAACT
The DNA here is from genome assembly GCA_963583905.1 of Stenurella melanura. Lineage (NCBI taxonomy): Eukaryota > Metazoa > Arthropoda > Insecta > Coleoptera > Cerambycidae > Stenurella > Stenurella melanura. The sequence goes on along the minus strand of OY757313.1, from coordinate 134,660,544 downwards.
AAGTAACTAAAATGAAACAATAAAACCTGATTAGGGCCTTGGCATTTTCTGTGACGACTGCAGCGTGACCTGTCACCACTTCCTAAGATGTTCTCGATGTTGCTTACGACTACGACTCAGTGTCACTCCCAAAATTCTGCCCATATCTCTTGGAGACTGCTGCGAACAACTCTCCAACCAAAACTTCTCTAAATGTCAGCAGGACCCACATAAAACCAAATATCTGAGTAATAGACTTCCTCCTATTACTCCTCTAAATACTGGGGCCCCTTACATAACCAAAAATGGCAGCACCATTCATTCCGAACATAAAACTCTCCAGAATATAACTAATTTCCAAAAATCCAGTCCCTCCAAAACATATGCTTATACCAAGTACAAGCCTCTCCAAACACTCTCATATGAGAGTATTGGATAACCTCACGAAACACGTGGTGACAAAATTTCGGCAACCAACAGAATTTCTTCCTGGAAATTTACAAATCGTTCACAGCAAGGCGGTGAAGGTTATTGGGTACATCAATCAAATCCCTTTTCAGTGTAAGCGATGTAAAACCCAAATTCTTCAACACAAAATCGGAACCGCCGCTCTTCAGCTATCTCGTCGCTGTCGAAAAACGAACCATCATGCATCAGCCGGAAATCTCCTTCACAGTTCTCAGTGTTGCCAACTTGAGCATCTAGAGAAAACTTTCTCTAGTCAATGAAAATGCGCCAACAAAAAACTTTGCAATTAAAAGACTGAATTATACACTTGTGTAATATCTCAACTACAAGAATATGCGAGCAACACCTCTAACTCAAAATTATACTTAAAAGAAAACACGTTTACTTTCTGGATGTTGAGAATTGCGGATATGCGACCTGCTATGCCCCTTTGAAGTACGAGTGGTTGCCTGCCTCTCCACTCAAACAAATGAACTAATGGGTTAATTTACTGTATTCAACCATACATTTATTAATGCAGCCTTTTCAAATGCTACAAACTACTTCTAGTTTAAGGTGAGCAAGAACAGGACACAATTTTCTGAGAATGCTAATAATGGAAAACGATTCATAATAATCTATAGGATATTATTAGCTCGGTAATGGTTCCATTGTAGTTTTACTTCCACATCCACGTAGTGGGGTAGAAATATTTTAATAATCATAAAAATAATTTAGGAAATTTATTTACGTTGAAATAGGCTTAGAATACAAATTTTAAATGTTAAATTAAAGCGAAAAAAATGTTTTCGTGCTCACATTCTCTCAGGAACGGTTTAAGATATTGACTTGAAATTCGGTACATATATGTATCATGATATGGAATTAGATTACATTTTGCGTTAATTCCGGTGAAGGGTTGGGGGTTAAATAGGGGTAAATAAGGGAAAATAAGTAAAGCAAGCTGATAATAGTGTGATTTAGTGTATATACTAATTTTCATTCACAAATAAACGAAGACCGCAAAGCCTAGGGCTGTCCGTGGTGTAATTTATTTATTTATTGATAAATATAATATAATAACAATGTAAATAACTATATTAACATACTGGAACAAAACCTACCTATTATAAAATAACTGATTTATTGCTAAGATAAATTTAGATGATATTAAAATAAAATTTTAGTACTAAAATAAATCTAGGTGGAGCAGATATAATCTCAAAACTAATATAATAACAAGTATAGCAGTATAAGCTCGACATTGAATATATACAAACTCCTAATTATACTATACTAAACTAAATATACTACATGTGTATATACACATAAAATATACCCATATATGTATATTCATCAAGTTTTTTTGAAGTAAAAAATTTTTTAGGGGTAACCATTCATGCTTTTATTATAATATTTAATTTTCATTGCAATTAAGTCGTGGATTTCTGTTCTATTTGAATTCGAGATGAAAGCTTTGGAATGTTTTTTAAATAAATGATAAATCGCTAGATTTCTAATTTCTTTGGGAAGTTCATTAAATAATTTGGGAGCGAGATATATAAAACTTCTTTGGCCTACGGATTTGACACAAAATGGTGCTTGGTATTTTAATTTCTGTCTGGTGGCATAGGAATGTTGTGGTTGAGTTAAAGCGTCCTTATTATTGAACTGGAACAAGACGAGAGTGTAGAAATATAATTGTTTTAAATCTAGAATTTTAGCATCTATGAATAGATCATCTGAGGGATAAGTATTCGGTTTACTAAGTATTAGTTAAAAAAATATCTTTTGATTTATTTCTAATTTTTTCAGGTGCTCTTTTACAGCACTTCCCCACGCAATAATACCGCACTTTAGCCGAGAGTCAATCAGTGTATAATATATGGTTTTTAGAGTTGACGAATCTAGTATATTTTTAAGACACTTCATTCTATATATTAGGCTTCTTAGGGTATTGCACACATTAATGATATGTTGATCCCACCTTAGATGTCGATCTATAGTAATACCTAGATATTTTACTGTCTTTGTACCTTCGATTTCAGTGGAAGAATTAATTGTGAGTGAGAAAAATTTGGGTAGCGTATTTTTGTAATACGCAAATGGTAAAAATTTAGATTTACTAAAATTTATGATCAAACCAATCTTTTATTTTTTGTAAGTCAAATTCTGCCTGCACTTTCAAATTTTCTCACATCTGGTTACTACATAAAATAGCAGTATCGTCAGCAAAACTTATGACCCTTCCAATGAATTCTATTCATTATTATTACATTCATGTAAAAATTTCCCTGTAAAAGGATTTCCTAGAATTCCCTCATTTTTTGCTATTACAAAGTGTCGATAGTTCATCCGTGCGTTGCACGGTTCAATCCTCGAGGCGGGGCGCCCGCTTACTCACTTGTCAGGGAGACAAAACCGGGGCTGAATAAAGGAAAGGGGAACCTACTTGGCAGCAGCACCAAGACGAATAGAAACTTTGTAACCTCAGTATAGCAGATTAACAGTAATTATGTCTGCATTTGAATAATATTATTCTAACACTTTAAATGCGTTTTTCTTGAAAACACGTTTTTCAAAACGGTAGCGAAGCTTTCTCGAACTACATTTGATCGATGAAGCTGAAATATTGACTAGGTATTCTAGAAACACATAATCTTCGTATCAAGTAGGGGTCTTCTAAATAAAAATATTTTCTATTATTATACTTTTAAGTTGAAGACATGGTAAAGAAGACGCACTTTTTTGAAAAACCCCGCCTTCTTGACAGTTTTTCGAAATTCCAAAAAATTCTACATGTGACGATGACCAAGGGGATAATAAATGGATTTCAATTTATTGCGTTTGTTTCAGGCGGATACATTTCCCGGAATCGTGGTTGCTATTTGACTTTGATTTTTTGGAGGCCCGTTTTGGCACGCATCTCACGGCCGCCATTTTGGTTTTTTTCGCAGGAAAACATTAAACCTTTCATTGAAAAATAAACAGCAAAAAACCAAATTCATCTATCTTTATTACTTTCCCCAAGCAAACCGAAAACGGCGGCGCGGTGCTGCAAGGTGGAAGTCCCCCTTAACTGACAGATCAAATTCAATTTCTAAGGCAATGTATTAATTTATAAGAAAACAAAACCAGTTGTACTAAAAAAGTTGTGCAATTAAACTTATATCTTATGGCATGAAGTTAGGTAGTATAATATCTAACATATTGCATTAAATAACATACATCTTATAACATCTAACATTCTCTTTATTATTTTTAGAATATAGTTTCCGTTCCAATATTGTTTTATTGAAAAATGTTCCATGTAAAGAATATTCACCGGAAATTATTTTGTGATAATTAGTGTTATATCAAACCGATAAAGCCAATCCAGAGGTGTGGTCTATCACTTCTATTTACGTTATTAATGATACATGATAGACTTGTCCTATTAGCTTTATTAAATATTAGCCATGATGTAGCAAATTTCGATAAAACTCACAATATACTCTAGAAAGCAGAAGCCAGAAAGCAAAAATTAATAATAGAAGTACTTGTTTATTACCCACGGAAGGAATTAAAATTTTATTCATAAATTTCAACAGTAGTAGGTGGTCATTTTAATATAAAAAAATAAGTAAAGAAAATACTAAGAGCTAAAAAATAATTAGGTAGGTACCAGGTAACAGTCATTACACCACTCTCCTCATCAATCTAGACCATTGATCAGACTAAAATAAAATCGTGGGCGAGTCCAATTTCTGTTATCTACAGCCGCTCATATAGACAACTTATGCAAAATGTGTGTAAAAGTAAATTCGTCACTATCATCGTGCGACATCGCAGCACGATCACTTACATATTTACTCAGGTTTCGTTATGATTTTATTTTAGTCTGATCAATGCTCGAGAAAATATATCGATAAGTAGTGAACAAAATCGAAAAAGGTTGATATTTCTGAATAGAAAATGAATACATCTTTCAAACGAGGTATCACAAGCACTCTCTTCCAATTTTAAAAAATAGGTGTTGTACGTGTTACGGGAAGGGGGTTGAAATGAAAATGAAAGTTTGTCTCAAAATGTGTAATTTTAAAACAAAAAATTGGTCTGCCTCGGGATTCTGCATAAATACTATTAATAACGTAAAAAATGGATTTATTCCCTGCATATGGAACATAGTGTATATGCTTCCTTTTTTGTAACCCAGTTTTACATAGTTTTTGGGAACGCCAAAACTGAACATTACACATTCGACGAATATTCCGCTAATCGAGTTTTAATCATCACCATATGATGACAACATGATTGGCGAAACGCGAATCGACTGGCGCATTCAATATATTCGTGCTTCTGACATCTAAGTTAATAATAGGAGCAGATTCTGCTTTAACTTACCCGCCAACAACTCTTTATTCAGACCTGTGCGAAGTATGTTTTTTTATTCACAAGATTAAATAAATTGCCCACAACTATTTCATCTTTACCTGGCTGGGAAAGTATTGAAATTGAACAGTTCACTTATAATGTTTATATTTCCTTTTAAATGTGCTGTATATTTATTACTTTTATCGAAATACACTATCGTATAACAATATGCATGAAGCTGATTTAAAACCGCCGCTAACCTTATAAAAAGCTTCTAAAATATGAATTGAATGGATGAAACACGTACACACAAATGGTGACACTCTCTTTATTTTGTGATAAAACCTTGCTGAGTACTAAGATTATATTTTTATGCTCTTTGTATGTGCGCGTTTTATTTCGTATAAACTTTTTATGTGTCTATTTAAAATGTTTTTAAATCCTTGTGAATGCTAAAATCAAGATGCATTTTATTCATAATGGTAAAAGTTGATGGAACATATATTTTCTGCAATTTTATTTAAAAAGTATGTATTATATTATAAGGATGTATATTTTATTATAATGAAATTAAAGTGTACTATTATAGTCCAATAGAATTAAGGATTAGACATGTTTCACCTATAAGGGCCAAACCGGCTCTAATCGACAGAGGAAGGTAACCAGATGAAGGATATCAAAAATATCCCCGGCGCGTCTTTCCAGGATTTTCAGTTCAGTTCACTCATTTATTCGTATAACTCAGAAATTGTGCACTTTAGGGTATAGGTACCAATATACCTTCTTTATTCTCAAGATATCAATCTACAAATTTCATGGGTAAAAGAATTTCTTTAAAAGTTTTCTTGCAAAATTTTGTAAAAAAAATCCGAAAAAATGACAAAAAAGAGCTATTTTCAATTACACTTATTTGTTAATAAATATTTATAAAATGTAAATTACGACCTATCATTTTGAAGCTTCAGCGACTAGGAAGAAAATGAGCCCAACAACTTTTAATTCGGCCCGAAAGTTTTTGCAAAATTCCATTCAACATTAAATACAAACTAAAAGAATAATAAAACCTCTATAGCTCAATTTTACCAAAATTTGCTGACATACTTAATTTGTTACTAAAGAAAATTTTGCACTTTTGGAGGATAATAACTTTGACCGTGCCTCGGTGGCGAAGTTTATAATAATTTTCGAGACATTTAGTGTTAAATAGAATTCCGCAAAAACTATCAGGCCGAATTGAAAGTTGTTCTTATTTTCTTCGTACTCTCTGAAGCTTCAAAATGATCGAATCTAATTAATATTTATTAACAAAAAACCTCTTTTTGACATTTTTTCGCGTTATATTGCAAAATTTTGCAATAAAACATTTTAAAAAAAATCTTTTACCCATGAAAGTTGTAGACTGATATCTTGTGAACAGAGAAGGTATATTGATACCTCTACCCTAAAAGGTGCACCATTTCCGAATTATAACGAATAAAGAGTGCTCGAAAATTTTTTTCGCTGTATTTGTTTAATAACTGAAAACCCCGGATAGATATGCCGGTTTGGCCCTTATAGTTGAAACAACATTTAGCTCTAACTTTTTCACTTAATTCTATTGGACTAGTAAGATATAAATAGTAATGATAAAACTTGTGCTGTTAGCTTAGGAAAATCATTTCATTTGCAGTTCTTTTGAAACCTAGGTTTTATTCAACACAAAGGTCTTAATCAAAAATTAAAACTTTTTTAAATGAAACTTCTCTAGTGAGGGCAAACCCGTTTGGCAGTGTCGCAAAATCTTAAATTCCTGGAGTGGGGCATATGGCAAGTGTAGTCAGCGTCCAAATATAGATTCGGCAGCGCCCAGAAGTCACCTTAATATTCAGCAATGACCGTATATGGATTTGGTATCGTCCTAATATGCATTTGACACCGCCCGGAAATTGCCTTGGTATTCAGCAGCGCCCGGAAGTTCTGGAGGTTTGACTGGCATTCGGCAACGCCCGTTTATTAAAATTCTGTGACCAATTATTTCCACATACTAGAGTGGAAATATAGGTAAATATATTCAAGATGTTTCCTTTAAAGAGACGGATGGGAAACCTAGAAGTAGAAGTAGTGATTCATTAGGCAGCTGTTTTCTGACATAAAATGCTTTAATACTCACTTACCTACACGCTTAAATCTATATGACAACTTTTCTTCGACATGAATTTTTCAAAAACCGTGGTCGCTATGAGATATAAAATTAAAAATTCACAATCAACCATCGGGACATTAGAAATGATAACACCATACATAAAACATAAACAGCTACGATTCGTCCCAAAAAAACATAATTTTAGGTACTTGTTACACAAATAACTATTAGGAATTTGTCAAACTTTGAGTCCATGGCGACTACGATTGACGCTGACCGACTACAACCGCATTATAACTTCATGTTCTCCGCGCATATTCATGCTGTGCACACTTCCCACTATTACGGCATTTGACCTCGCCTCTTTCATGTCGGTGGCCTTGAATAAAACTCGCAACTTTGGCCCCATATACGAACATTAACATTTCCAATGTTATAATTCATTAATCGTTACAAAATAAAATAAAAAATTCGGCGTGCCCAGAAGTTGCTAAAGAGCGTTATAGTACAGAAGGAATAGTTGAACAAGCGGTACAATATCGGTCGGCGCTGACCGACTATACCGCATTGCTTCCCACACAGTAACAGGCTATCGCTCTGTAACACATCATCTGACCTTGATTCTTTCACGTCGACGGCCTTGGAAAAAACTAGTAACTTTTGTCCTATACGCGAACGTTAAGATTTCCAATGTTAAAATCCCCAATTCAATTTTTTGAAAATCCATGTGCAAGATCTAAAGATATAAAAGATGATGCATTGTAAAAAACAATTTTTTTTTATTATACGGGGTGCGGCAGAATCGACGGGTGTTTTTGGGACGGGTGGTGTACACGAGCAGAGGGGGAGTAGAGCGTTGTAGATTAAGTCGTTCAACTCAGGGAGATACGTCAATTGTTAATCATATTGGTTATCTGAACGAGAGAACATAGTGGGTTCGCAGTCGAGGACTATTTGAAGTCGGGCGAATCTGTGATTGTCTTGTTATGCAACGGCATTTCCGCCGATATTTTAATATCCGACACTATGGTCCGGCCTAAAATGTGACACAATCGTCAGATGGGTTCAGAATTTCAGAACGACTGCATCAGTGATATAACTCTGAGGTTTGTTTTCAGGCAGAGCGCTCTGGGCTGTGAAGGATCTCTTGTCTCACTCTTTCAACGAAAGCAGTGTTTTTAACTTCGATAGAAGCATCTAGGAACACCCAAAGTCGAAAACTTCGACCATGCACAAATTGTGATATCATTTGTCTGACTATTTATTCCTTGCTCTAGTGTTTATCGTCATCCCAATGGTTAGCTTATAGGCAATGATCTCGTGTACGTTCAACTCTACACTACATCTTCTCAAAACCCTATTCTATTCCCTCATTCCTTTTTCTTCATTTTTGTATTTTTATATTTTTGTCTTTTTTGTTCCTTTGTAATTTTTTGTTTAAAATTCCCTCTCTGCCAACAATTTCCATAAAATCTAAACATTGAAATCAAAATCTCCATCTTCCCCTTATCATCTCAACGACATCGAGACTGTTGAGTGCCATTACCACGAGCGGGGTTTTTCGTCAAGTTTGTTCACACATTGTCAACCTAAATTCGCATCGATTAGTGCAATATTTGTTTTAAAGCGTAGTTCTTAAGTATTTTAAATTCCACATGTGTGGATCTGCTTAAATCGCAAAAGATGCGATAGAAGTATTCAGTTGTTAAGAATTTTATTGAGCGGAACCGGCCGCGACCCGACCAACCACACACCCACCACGGCGCTTCGCACCGTGGTCGCTGGACTGACTCCGGATTGCGGTCCAGGGAGGCAATTAATGTATAAGAATGATGAAATAAATATGTTTTGATTGATTTGATTAATTGATCTCGATTACGATGCGATAGGTCCTGGGTTTAAACTCTTACGCCCTCTGAATTTTTTTCTTTAATTCTGTAACGAGTAATATATTTTTTCAAATTCTTCTCTGATTTCTTTAGGTTAGGTTAGTAGGTTTTATTCTGCTTAAAATAATTTCATCCTTTCGTGTGATTTCTTTAGGTTAGGTTAGTAGGTTTTTATTCTGATATCTAATTGTTGATAATTATTAGCGCCGCAGACAGTGTTAGCGTCGCAGACACAAAATAACATGAAATATTTCAATTTCTCGACTAGCGGAATATGTTACACATTTGCAAGGTAATGCTCATGCTTGAAGTTTTCGACTTTCAGTGTACCTAGACGCTTGTGATTCGACTACGATCACGAGGTTTCGAATTCATTGCCGATGCAGTAATTCTGAAATTCTGAACCCATCTGTCGATTGTGTCACGACTTGGGATCGGACCATGGTGATGGATATTGAAACGTCGGCGGAACTGCTGTTACACAAGACAATCACAAATTCGCCCGATTTCAAATACTCCTTGAGTGCGAATGCACAATATTTTCTCATCCGAATAACCATTGTGACTAACAAATTGCATATCTCTCCGGGTTGAACGACTCTATCCACAACATTCTACTCTTCTCCGTCCGTGTATACCACCCGTCTCAAAAACGCCCATCCTTTCTGCCGCATCCTGTACTTTTAGAGCAGCAAAGAACGACAAATTGGCTATTTCTCAATTTTTAAAACTTAGTTACATTGAAAATATCAACTTTATAAAAAAAAGTTAGTGAACGTTTCTTGTGGGAAATCGGTCAAAAACATTAAAAAAAATTGTTTGAAGGAATTTACTATTTCTTTTTGTTATGAACCAAATTGTTTTAAACAATATCAGACAAATCTACCGTCTGGTAACATGGATTTTCACAGTGGGTACTGTCTCCTGAACTGGTTCCAGCAAAAAAACTGCGTCCAAAATGTATTCGGAACTCATGCGCCCCCATACTACCTGCCCTAAAACTCATGCTATAAATAAACATGTCTTAAAAAAACAGCATTTAATGCGATGTTTCCAGTTGTCCACATATTCATTTATCGATGCATGTAACTCTGTGTAAAAAAACTATTAACTCACTTACTTTTAACGCAGAATATTTCAAACACATCAAACAGAAACTACGGCTTTTTAGCAGGTGAGCCCGATTTTTTATTTCTCATGCTAACCGTTGAAATGTATGCGGAAAACTACCTTATATTACGTGTCCGTAAATTAGCTTTTCATTTTTTGTCCATACCGGCCGCTATATTTGAATATTTATTTCCCTGTGGCAAAAAAGCTCAACGAAGCTGAAAAGTAGCAAAAAGTATACCTCATCAGTTTCTGGATGATCGATGCTGAGGCTAATGAGATTTCGTTATTACAAGATTAATTTAAGTGTTTTATGTCAGGGGTAGTATTTCAAGTTATCAATAAAATATTAAATAAAAAATGGTTAGAACGACCTTACGTTGTTACCAAATTATTTGTCATCAACGTACTAAAATAATTATATTTCAGTATTTTTCAAATAACTTATTAAATATTTAGTTCAAAAAGAACGTTTGATCACTATTATGTATTTTTCCAATATTTTATATACATAGTGTTCCGAATTGTATAGGTCAAACTTCAATAAGCGACAGAACTTTTCAAAATAAAAAAAAAGTTCTTTTAAATATGGGTTGTAAAGTGTTTGTATGTTTTTTATGAATATCTTCAAAAACCCTATAGATAAACAAATGATGTGATCTACACAGTTATTTTATTTTTATGTTTTATAAGGCAGTATGACGACTATGTACGAATATCAGCCAGGAGTGAGTAAAATTGAGGGGCCTAGGTCTAATATTGCTCCAAATTTTTCGTGAAACACTTGCATTAAGTAGCAAAACTTGTGAATTTAAAGTATTTGAAAATGAATTAATTTTGCTTGCTTATAACTGTAAGGAAATATATTTTTGACAGGATTTGGCAAATCCTATAATACACTAATTCACAAGTTCAAAAAGGTGTAAATTCTTGAAATAGCTCCTAAAAATATGAGCGAGAGCTCATTGGATTCTGAATGAGGTTTAGAAAAATGCATTAAAATTTTTTATTACCACATAAAAAATTGGAGAAGTTACAAACAAATTAAAATGAAAAAAAAATAGTTTTTCGCTTATAACTCAAAAACTATAAGCGATAACGGAAATTGGAAAAATAGAAGATATTTCCAATAAAAAAGTCCCAACTCCTAGAACTCTATCTCCATTATTTATAATTTTAATGTAAGGCTGAAAATAGGACTCCATCAGATCACTGCAGGGTGCGCGCGCCGCCTCAAAAGGGAATACATTACATAAAAAAATGTTTTCTATTAAATATCTATTTAAAAAATTGAAAAAAATGTGGTTTATTGATAACACTTCAAAGAATAAGGTCCCGTTGGAAAAAGATGTTAAAGTTTATTTTTTAACAAGTTAGGCCATTGTTAACTAATGGAATTTTATGGGACCTTAGTTGTCATTGGAGTATTTTTAAAAAAAATAATTGGACTATAAAATTTTCGCTCTTCTTATACACAAGATCACGTTATAAAAGTTTTTAAAAATTGTTTATTTTGTTTATTATAATTTTTTAAAGTAAAAAAAAATTAAAAACCAAAGTAATGTTGGAAACATTTTTTTTTATATTTTATCATATTGCTATTTTTCATTGAAGAAAGGCATTCATTAACGGTAAAAACGTTTTTATACGCCATTTGTTTATAAACTGTTTATAAACAAATTAACTAGTTTTATATTTACAAAAAAAATTGTTTTACAATTTTGTTGTCTTGAGAATATTATGATTTAAAAAAAATATTTTCTTAAAAACGTCTTATTGTTTAAAACCGTTTTTTAAAAATTATCCATCATTTGAATAATTAGTTAAGAAATTACTTTTTTCTTAAAAATCATAATTGGCAATCCTCAATAAGGTAACAAAAAAATATTTTTTTTATCAACAATTTCATTGTTTATTAACATAACAATTTGTTATAAACAAATTCTGACAAACCTAATATCTTTTTTCTAAATATTAATGAAATTGTAAAAACAGCCATATGCAACAACATATTCTCTCCTCAAGCTTTCAGGACTCGCCTCGTCATGTAACGTACAATGTTTTTTTCGACCATTTTCTACTTGTAACGCTTCAAAATCTGAATGCATATTTTCTATAACTTGCGTAAAAGTTAAGTGTATGTATCTATCACTTATCTCAACAATTAACAGAAGTTCGTTTCCATAGAAACAAGAATAACAGGAGAATAACAGGGATCGGAAAGGTTTTTTCCGAAAATCTTGACATTTTTAGAAGCAAAAGTCAATATTTCCTTACATTTAGCCGTTGCTAGGCAACGAAAAATAACTGTTAGGAACTATTCATTTTTGTACTGTAAGGAAATACTATTTTCTTACAATTATTATTTATGTACTATGAACATGAATAAAACACGTTTCCAGAAAAGTTGTAGGAGTTCTAGAAATGGAAAATTCATCATCACTTATTATTATTTCGCACTTTTAACTACTATTATACTTTGAAATTTCGAAATCCAGCAATTAAACTTCTATATGTTAAGTTTGACAATTCAATATTGATACGTTTCCATAGTTAGGCAACAAATGTTACTAAGAATTTCATGGCAATACTTATTTATGAATGAAATTAATCATGCTTTCTTCAAAATTAAACAAGATTTTAATTTTAAAAATGAATTATAGTACAGGCAAATTAGCCATTTAGGGTAACAAAAATTAATAAAACGATCATCTCTGGGATTTAAGTAGGTAATAGCCTGGAGAATGAGATGATGCATTCTTTGCATTCCCAAATTCCGAAAAAATTCAAAAAAATTTGGAAATTTTTTTTAATTTTCGGTTATTTTGCTCTAGCGGCCAAAATAATGAAAATAGAGAAAAAAGTTCCTAACAGAAATTGTAGCTTGTCTCTTTCGCTACAAAAAATGCCTTTACAAATGTTTATCTTACTTAAGCCGTTTAGAAGATAAATTGAGTTTCATTTATAGTTTAAGCAGCTTCGAAATGCGCGAAAAATGAGAATTCTCCGGGAGTTTCGTACGACCGGACTCATCGATCGATAATTTTTACTATTCAGAGCCCCTAAAAATATGAAAATAACATAAAATGTAGAGAAAAGTCTCAGCTATATGGAACTAATCACAAAATTCATAAAAATTTTTATCATAGATACAAAGCGTCAGAAGATGGCTTAGTAAACTTTGCACAGTTGATCCACAAAATTATTCATATCTTTGCCGGGAGTCGTTAGAATGATAATTCATTTTGTTTATATATTCCTATATAATGATATATTAATCCAATTATCATTTTACTGAAATTACTTTTGTTGGAAAAATATGCCTTGCGATCAAAGTAGAGGGTGTGTTTCTCATCGATCAATCGCCTACAAATTTTGGAGTTCAATTCGCTAGTAATATATAATAATAGCACAGTCCTAATTTTTGGATTATAAGTACAATAAAACATATTCTTTCGAATCACATTAAAGTTTTTTAAATGCGTGCAGTACTTTTTAAATTTGTCTACATTAAGCATACACGTTTAGAAAATGCACAATTATACAGTAAAACATATACAACTTATTTGTTTCTTAACATTATTCAATGAAACTTTAAAAAAATATAGGTTAAAGTGAGTGGAATCGAATCTATGAAGTGAAAAGGGACACATTGTTACGGGAGAAATCGGCAGGATGCATAAAACTCAAAGATATGAATAAATCAAAGTTTACTAAGCCATCTTCTAACACTTTTTTCTCTATGATAAAATTTTATATGAATTTTGTGATTAGTTCCACATTAAAGCTGAGACTTTTCTCTACATTTTGTGTTGTTTTCATTTTTTTAGCGGCTCTGAATGGTAAGAATTATCGATCGATGAGCCCGGTCGTACGAAACTCCCGGAGAATACTCATTTTCCGCGCATTTCAGAGCGGCTCAAAACTATAAGTGGAAAACTGGATTTATCTCCTAAACGGCTTAAGTAAGACAAAAATTTGTAAAGACCTTTTTTGTAGAGAAAGAGACGAGCTACAAATTTTGTTGAAAACTTTTTTATGTATTTTCATTATTTTAGCCGCTAAAGCAAAAAACTGAACGTCAAAAAGTTTTTCCAGATTTTTTTGAATTTTCCCGGAACTTGGAAGTGCAAAGAATGCATCATTCCATTCTACAGGTTATTACCTACTTAAATCCCGGAGATGATCCTTTTATTAATTTTTGTGAGGTTTTTACAAAATTTTGCATTCATTGCCTGTATTGTTATTATTTGTTTGCTTATAATTATATTGAAACATATTCGTTATAGGATTTTGCAAACAGCAGAAAAAAATAACTATCTATAACTGAAAGAAAAAGATTTTAATTTCTTTCGTTTTTTATACGATTTTAGAAAAATTAGTATGTATACCTAGTACGAAAAGCCACATTCCCGGACTCCATCTTCACAGTCGCCCGGGAATGTCAGACTTTTCCTACTAGGTATACAATATATTATTGCCGATGTCTCATACTCACTTTCCGGCCCAGGCCGGAAAAAGATATTTTCCTTCCGAAAAATTCCCCAAATTTCTGGCCGGTCGAAAATAAATATATTTGTGGCTATATTTAAAACAACAATAGATGAATATGCATAAAAGAACATGTCCAGGATTACAATTTGATCAACGTGCGTCTTGGAAAATAAGCACTTCCCTACACAATTACACATGATTATATTACGAACTTCTTTATATTTCTCTTATTGAAGGCTATCTCTTGTCATATTCGTAGATAACCTTGCCTGATGTTGATTACTAGTTTTAAGAATAGTTATATTTATTAGTTCACATATTTCACAAATAGTTTCTATACATTTTTGTATGGAGCATGATACTAGTACATATTGGTTTGTGTTTGGCTGATATATCAAGTAGTTGACGCTTGAAATATATACTTACAATACATTACAATGCGAAAAAGTATACCGTAGAGAACTTAAATGTATCTTATGGGAGTTTCGCGTGTTCAACTACTAACAGTATTCATCGTAGTAAAATAAACCCAGACAGCATAAAATTTAAATACTCAATTGCCTTTACTTTGCCTTACAAATTTCTATAAGCGTTTAATTACAAGTTACATATTCTATCTTGTTGAATTAATTATTATTCATTAAATTGCTGGAAAGTGTAGGAGGGATAATATTTTGCAATTTTATAATATAAATGATTCATTTGTCTCATAATGCAATACCAAGTATTAATAATGTTATAATAATGCAACGAAAACAGAAATATTATAAACGGGTTGAAGTTGCAATGGGGCGTGGCCGACTGTGGATAGTCTGTATACAAATATCCAATGCATTACAAGTACGCTAAACGAAAATTTACTTTATAAACACTGCCACATTTAATTTTGTAATTCACGCCATGGACTGCTTGCAAAGGTAAAACTGGACCTCCGTCGCACTTTTCCTGATTGAAGTACTTAACTAATTTCACCACCATGTCTCTGGCTACTGCAACATCTCAACATGCCTGGCAAAAGACTTTTTGCCAGGCATGTTGAGATTAGCTTCTTTACAAACAGTAAAACTAAAGCACTCACAAACTATTTACAAAACAATTTACATAATTACAGGAAACTTAAAACACCACATAGGCGCTGGAAGAAGTTGAGTATGCGAAATGTGAGGACCGGCAAGTATGTTCAGATTCTTATACCTGAGACCCTAAACAATGGAAATATCCATCTTTCCGGCGGCTGCGGTGGACCCTTCTAGTTTTCTGCGTTCTCCCTTCCCGCTTTGCGCCTAGTCAGTGTGTTTCTGCATCAGTCGACACAAGGCGGATTTTGCAGGAAATCACGAAAATCACAACTAGCCCTTGAAATTCGAAACAATCATAACTGTGGTACGAACTCTCAGCAAGACATTATAGATTTAAATACTTCAAAAATTTATATTGCTGATGGTATGGCACTTGTTCATCAAATTCTGCTAAAAAAGTTCAATTCATTCGGTGATTGTGCCTAGGCATTTTTCAAAAAGATCGTGATCATTCTTACGCAGTCTGATGTGAAGAGAATAGATTTAATATTCGATAGATATGACGACATTTCAATAAATTTTTTAAAGTCAAGCTTTCGAAGTAAAGGTCAAATTATTAAAAATATCATATTTCAAGTCATTCAACAAAAATTCCTACTGATTGTAAAGTTTTTTTTTTAAACACTCAAAATAAATTATAACTTGTTCGATACCTTTGCACTACTGCTCGAAAATATGCACAAGTAAAATAAGACTGCGAGATGTACATTTGTGGAGGATTCGATGATCTAACAAAATGTTTTAAGCTTCAAGGGTCTTCAGTTTGTGAGGTACTAGAATTAAAATCAAACCACATAGAAGCCGACTCAAGGATGTATCCATTCATCTTGGCGATTTATTACGGGAAAAACTAGCAAATATTGGTTGTCTAGGTCTATGCTTCGACGGTTCTTATAAAAAGAAATATCTTCTAGGATGCCATCCATTTAGCTGCTGAATCCCTTGGTGAAAGCATATGTAATATTGTGCCAGCATTACATTCCGTAAGTAGATTAGGCAGTAAAATACAATGTTTGAAAGCTGCATCGGATAATTTTGTACAAACAGCCTTGGTATGTTTGGGAAACCTTGACCTAAATGCTGAACAATTAAAACAGAAACAGTTTACACATGTTTAAAAAAAAATAACTGCTGTTAAACTCCAATATAAAACACAGGTTTCGACTTTAATTTAATGAAAGTGCAGATACTTTCTTTGCATTTGAATATGTTAAGGGCTACAGTACAAACATTTATTTAGAAAAGTGCTTATCAGTCGCAATTGGAACCCATTGATTTTTCTTTATTTGACTATGATGAGTGCAATGGTGACTTACGCTCACGACAAATGACAAAACGACCCTTGCCAGAGTCATTGATTCAGCTTTGTAAATGTACATCCAATTGTCGAACAACGACTTGCAGTTGCAAAGAGTCAGAGTCACCTTTTGTATTTCATTATGTAAATGTATAAAACATGATTGTGTAAATAAAAATGACTAATTATTTGTCCTGCTTTCATATATTTCTATTTGAATTCGCTCTTTCCTGTTACATATATTTTTTAATTAATAATACATGTTTTTCATTACTATAATTTTTGTTTTTTATTTCATTTAACAATCTATCATCACTCTCATCATAAGAAAAAATCGGTAAAGGTATTTACACAAAACTTCCCTCGTTATTTGTACATGGCGGTCACTCTAAAAAAATATTATTTATGAATTAAATAACAGGTGCCAAATATGGAAGGCTTGCGCAAATACCTTTACAAATGTCCTCCATGACTGAATTATTCCTTGGGATGACCACCCTGTACATTTTTCAATAAAAGTATAATACGCCAAATATTATTGCCATCTGTCACATTTTCAATCCCACATTCACGTAATGGAATGGAAGTGTAGTGGTGGTTAAAAAATTACATTTTTTTTTAAAATTTTCAAAAATGTTGGTAAACAAATTTTCAACATTTTTTTCTTCTGGGATAGGTTTAGAATGTCATGAAACGTAGGAATTTTAAATTTGAGCAAAAAGGAAAGTTTCCTTCTATTTAGTAGTGGTAAAAAAAGTTTACAAACTTAAAAATTATTAATTTTTTTAAATAGGTTTAGAATGCCATGACACGTGGAAATTTTAAATTCGAACAAAAAAAAAATTTCGTCTATTCTATAGTAGTGATAAATAGATTGAAAATGTTTTCAATTTTTTTTTTTATTTTTCAAAAACATTTTTAAATTTGTTTGAATAGTTTTAGAATGCGATGGAAACGTGGAAATTTTGAATCTGAACAAAGAAAAAAAATTTCCATCTATTTTAGTGGTAAAATTTTTTCAAAAATGGTAAAAAAAATTTATATATTTAAAAAAAAATAGATTTAGAACGCTATGAAACGTGGAAATTTTGAATTTGAAGAAAGGAAAAAAAATTCCATCTATTTTAGCGGTAAAAAATTGTCCAAAAATGTTGGTAAAAAAAATTTTTCATCTGTTAAAAAATGTTTGAAAAATGTTGGTGAAAAAAGTTTTCAAATTTTTTTTTCTGAAATAGCGTGTCATGAAACGTGGAAATTTTAAATTAGAGCAAAAAAAATTTATTTTCACTATTTCTTCCGTTTAGACGGTACACCATGTATATGTTCCAGTGAAAGTTTAACCATTTCTTCGGATAGTAGGGTCAGCTACCTACCAAATTTGACTGCTCTCCGTCAAGTAGTTTTTTTAGTTAATGCACCAATAGACAGACAGACAGACAGACAGACTGACTGAATTGAAAAACCCATGTTTTCGTAATCTCCGTGATCTGAAACGTCAAAATCCGAAAAAATCTCGGAGGGTGATTTTTTCTCGAATACAATACTTCCCTTCGGTATGCGATGGAAGTAAAAACTATAAATTATTACTAAAATGTTCATTAAAATAACTCAATTGCATGTACTCCATCAATTTCTTGTATAGATAAGAGGAGAGGAGATCAAAAACAAATTGGCCCAAAAAATGGACCCGGAAGATCCGGATTATTAATATTTGAGCTCTTCTTAGCTAATATCCATTGATAAAATGCGGTTCTCATATTTTGCATACTCACTTCCTTCTAGCTCCCGGACTAACAGTAAAAAACACTACAAACTTATGCAAATAACGAGAGGAAATAGAAAATCATTAAATTAGACAAATGTGCCAACTGCGCGCTACTGAACTGACGGAATGTCGAACGTTGGTTGCGACTGGAACAAGCGCATCTCTAAAACGCAGACGTGACGTTTATTTACAACTTCAATTTTTGCCGGATGCGCCGGTAATACAAACACGAATCTTTTCCGTCCTTTAAATCATAGAACTAATATACGATTCAAATGTATTGACCCCTCATTTTAACCGCGAATATCTCAGAAACGGAGGAGCAGAAAAAAATGAAAAAATTATGTGTTTATTTATTATTTAGTCTATTCTAAATCAATCACTGAAATTTGAATAATGTACATTAGACACTTTTGAAGTTCTGATAAGTTATATTGAAAAATGTCCTACTTTTTAAGGACATTTTGATCATACCAGTTTAAAATCCTTTATATCTTGGAAAATATGCATACTATAATAATATTTTACACACCGATAAAGCACGGCATTTTTTGTACGAGGAAATTTTTTCATATTTTTTTATTTTCAAATTTTGCAGTTATTGTCAAAAACGTGACATCGCGTCGTGTTTATTCGGTTATTTATCAGTAATTGATTTAGAATATACTCATAATGAACACATAATTTTTTCAATTTTTTCTGCTCCTCAGTTTCTGAGATACTCGCGATTAAAGCGAGGGGTCAATACATTTGAATCGTATATTAATTATTCTCTATGGAGTTTATAATAAAAGTTGTATTGACATCGATATAATGTGTCCTCTCGCCGACACACTCCTCAGTTTTTTCAGATCAGCTTGAAATTTTTGTTATGCAATCAACAAAATACATTTATCAAGCAGCTTATTTGCATGTTTAAATTAAAATTAGAAATACAAAATTCACATTATTTATTCAACTTTGCAGCCACACAATTATTGATTAGCTTTGTCATTGTGACAGACACAAAATGAGATAAAGAAAAGAAATGTATTTTAGATTTATACAATTGGACTAGTAGAATTTATTAAATAGATAAGGTAAATATAGTCTTAAAATTTTACAATAATAACATCTACAATAAATAATATCAAAAACATATATAATTTGTGTAAAAGACAAATAATTTAGATGTACGTATATAAAAAATTCTACATTATACAGAATTCCTTAAATTCTGTTGAGTTATAAAGGAAATTTATCAGTAATATTTGTTTTACTTTCTTTTTATAAATAATGGTAGTGATTTGATACTGGTTGGTTCTGGAGATAGCATATTATAAAATGTATAACCGGCAAAGTATGGAGATTTTTTTATAAAAGGTATGATTAAATTTATCGATATAGATATTGTTTTTATTTCTTGTAGTGTATCTGTATTTATCTGCATATTTTTTATGGGTATCATAGTTCCGGTGAATGAATATTAATAATTTTAGTAAATAAATGCATGTAAGAGTTGGCAGTTTTTTCTTTTGAATATGTCTTTGCACGATTCAGTTTATGTCAGGTCAAGAATTAGATGCATTATTCCTTTTTGAATAATTGAAACTCCTGTCCCCATACTATTATGTTGCATAACATAGCTGTAGACACAGAGCCGTAGTAGGAATTAATTATGGAATCCTCGTCCTTTGAGAGTTTTTAATGCAAAAAATAAACTATTCAGTTTTACAGACGTGATTAATCTGCGCGTTCCAACTTAATGTGCTATCTAAAAGAGCACCTAGTAATTTTGATTAATTTAATATTATTTGTTCAGTGGAGCCGTTTAGATGTAAGTTCAATGATTTTTTGTACATACCTGAAAACTCTAAATAGACTGTCTTATTTGGGTGGTTGTTGAGGTACACCAATCTTAATTATTTAACCGCTGTATCTAGTTATCTAGTTATCTTTTGACATGTTCTTCCTGAGGCTAGGATAGTGGAATCATCTGCATATAAGAAGACCCTGCTTTTATGTGTGTAGTTTGGTAGATTATTTATATATAGTAGGAACAATAGAGATCCTAAATAACTACCTTGAGGGGTGCCAAGATCCACATCAAACTAGTCCAAGAAAGAGTTTTCAATTTTTACTACTAGCTGCCCATTCTTTTACGTCTCTTATCTATTTTTTCTGCTAGAAATGGCAAGAAAAGCACGTGATAAGTCGAAGAATACACCAAAAATAGTATCACCTTTGACTATGTCACTTAATAGGTACTGAATTAATTCTGCAGTGATGGTAGTCTCCGTCGAGTGTTCACTTCTAAAGCCATGCTGGCAGTTAGTTATTATTTTGTGCCTCATCAGAAATTAAGAGACTCGAATGTAAACTACTTTTTCGACTATTGTGGAGGAAGGACTTAGTGCTACCATTGCTCTATAATTTTCAATCGATTCCGAAACTAACCGGCAATGACAAAATTCTTGAAGATAGAAGTAGTTTTTGCTATTTTTAATTTACTGGGAAATGTTTCGCTGCTGAGTACATTATTAACAATATTCTTTATGCGGATACTTAGTTCTTTATTACAGTTCTTTATTAACTGAATAGTTACTTCGTCGAGACCTACGAAGGGTTTACTTTTTAATTGTGCAATAACTTTTTGGATATTCTCATCGATAAAAGGCGTAAAAAACATTGTCAACTTATTATTGACTTGTAAGTTAGGTAGCAATATTTTTAAAATAAAGTTTATGCATTTAATAACTTTTTTCAGTTCTTGGGTAGTAATTTCTTAGAATGATTACCGAATACTGATGTTTAATTCATGTCTAGTGTTATGAAAATTTGTGACCACTTTTATTTTAGCGACCCCCGTAAATAAAAATCCAGTGGCGTTAGATCTGGAAGTCGGGGCGGTATTTGTACTAATGAGATTTGGCGTCCTATCTAATGCAAAGGAAAGTATTCGTTCACTCGGTTGCGAACTACCCTTGAATTATAATCCACAATTATGAATGGATGATCCATCCATCCAAGATGGACCGCTTAAAGTGAATAAATAATGAAGAAATTTGACAAATGGCATTAATATTTGGCATATAGTTAACACTACTGGCAAGGTCAAAAAATCCCTTTAATGAATAATATACTCTGTGGTCATCCTAAGAAATAACTCAACTATACCCGAAATTTGTAAAGGCATTTACGTAATCTTTCCATATTTGACCCCTATTAATTACATTACTTTACAAAACGAAGAGTATATTGCATTCGATTGGCATATTTCTAAAACCGGTAACATTGCCAGTAGAGAAAAAATTTTCCTATCAGCCAATTTAATTCTTTCATTTTATGAGTGATGCGCTCTCTTCTGTCAATATTGCAAAATAGACGAACAAAAGAGTTTTGAATTCTTTGAATTCTACTTGATGTGGCAATATCCAAACAAGGGCCATATACAACATCACAAAAATTAAAATGTGATAACACTAAGCTGTTGTAAAACAGTTTCAGGGTTTTTCTATTCAACAGATCTTTACTAGCATATGTGTTCCTTAAATTACTAAAAGCTTTCCCAATACAGTTCCTTATATGATCTTTAAATCTTAAATTCGAGTCAATAGTAAATCCCAAGTTTTTTGCCTCATTTACACAAGTTATAGAGATATCATTGACTTTTAAGTTAAATACTCAAGGTGCCTATTTCACTGAGTTGTCCTACCAAGCAACATTGTCTTTGATTTACTAGGGTTTATATACAAACCATGATTAGTAGAAGCCGTCATTAATTCAGCAATATCATTATTGATTTTATAGTTAGCATCGTCAATGCATTCTGGATTAAAGGAATAGTGCAATTGTGTATCATCACGTAACAGTGTATCTTGCAAAATTCAAGTACTCTGTGCAGTTGTATAAACAGCAAATAGCAAAGGCCCCAATATTGACCCCTGTGATACCCCCGATCCCAGATACTCTCATTGTATAATTGGATATGTCTATATAGATCGATCTCCCATGACAAGAAGTAGTGTTTGTTTTTATTAATACATTTAATAATTATTGTCCATGCGGCCTTTCCTTTATTGCCAAATTGTCCATACAGTCCAGTATTGTCAAGTTTTTGCGGCAGTAGTAACTTTTTTGTATTTTTTTTATAATAATTTTTATCCGTTATATTTCTTGTTTCAATCATAGTTGCATATAGCCTCTTCATCTTTCTGGTAGATATTTTAATACCTCGAGTTTACCAGGGTTTTACAGCATTTCTAGAATATGTCTTTTTAACAGAGAAGGTAACATCTACATCGTATTTTAACCGATTTATAAATGATTCAAATGCTTCCTTAACATCCGTAGTTTGATATACGTCATAGGCAAGTTAGATTGTTATGGTGTACGAGGTACATGTAAAAAACTACTCCAATTTTATCTTACCGATAGATCTCAAGTCACTGCTGTAACAACCTTTAAAAATGTACTACTTCAAATTTATTTTTCTGATAATGTTCATGTATCGCAAGGAGTGCCTCAAGGATCTATACTTGAAACCCTTGGAGTTTGGAGTTTGTGGGAGGGCAGTCACATTTAGGTGACCGCAGCACCTAGGCCCCATTGGGCCCCTTGTACGTCCTCCCGTGGGATACAGGATTCCACCTAGGCCTCCAACCATCCTAATCTTGTGAAGAAGGTGGTGATGCTGCCTAGGGGAATATCCGTCAAGTCGGCCAAAGTAGGCCAACGTTCTCCCAAAATGTATTCTCTGCTAGAGGAGACTACCGGGCACTCACAGAGTACGTGTTGGACAGTCTCGTCTTCTTGTTCACAACCTATGCATAGGGGTGTGTCATTTAACTTCATGTTATAAAGGTGCTTCCTCAGCTGGTAATGACCAGTAAGAATTCCTGTCGCGAAGCGCAGGTTCTTCCTGGACATTCCCAGGTAGATCATCGTTGTATCCTTGTCAGGGTATCTAAGCAGATCCCTGGCCAACTGACAACTGTGAGTTTCATCCCACAGTTTTTTTAATTTTCTGTGGGTGTCTTCTTTAATCATTAGCATTATTGCTGAGGTCGGCAGTATGTTGGAAGGGCCAAGTCCAAGTATACTTGAAACCCTTTTGTTTATCTTAAATACCAACGATTTAAAAGAAAATATCAATATAGATGGCTTATATTAATACGCTGATGATAATTCATGTGTGGCAACTGAAGAATCTGTGGTGGCTTGTGCAAGTAAACTTTCCATATCAACAAATATGATCAAATATTGTATATGGTGGTAAAACTACTCTTGTTATGTTTTCTCCAACTATTGAACCAGATTATTCATTGTACGTCAAATTAAATGGTTCTTCAATTAGACAACTAGAAAGTGTAAAATTTCTTGGCATAACGCTAGATAGTAGGTTAAACTGGGAATCTAATAATACCCTGATATCGAGATTGAATTCGCCTTGTTATGTAATACAATTAATTTTCGCTACTATAAACTCCTCTGTATAGATGTGATAAGAAAATTTGATGTCTTAGTTTCTAACATGTACACCAAACAAATACAGAAACTCTTGAATATCAACACTTGAGGCGCGTTGGTGTCATCGGGAGATGATTAAAGCTTTGAATCATCTCCCGATGATGCCAAAGTGGTTGGCGAAACGAACGTCGAGTGTTGCTATTCGAATGTTGTGCTCGAGAGTTTTTGTATTTGTGGAGACTACGTCATTAGGTACACAAACTAATTTAGCATCAAATATATACTAGATCTCTCTAAAGCATTTCTGTATGATATAATATTAGTGGCATTCATTACTTATATGCCGGTTTAACTTGATCAGAATTTCCGAGAATTTTGAATCACTGAGACTAATTTAGATTGCAATATTAATTAAATAGAACTAGTGGAGTAAATTTCTAGTAAAAAGACGCTCCGTTCTCGAAAAAAAAAATTCTGTCGTAGAACCAGATTAAACCAAAATATTTCGGTTAAGTATGTCATTAGTTATGCAAAATGGCTATTTACGACTTTTTTTGCTGGTACCCAACTTTTTTATTGATCAAAAAGTCGAAAATTATGAAATCTAGGAAAACTGTTTTTTTTTTGTATAACACTCAATATTTTCAAAACTACTGGAGATATCGGCTTGATTTTTTTTTTCCTTTGAAGCCCATATGTAAGCGCTTATAACAGCGCTATTTTAATTTACCAAAGTTTATAATCTTTCTCGCAGGAAAAATTAGAATATAAGACTTATATTTCATGTAGTGAAATTTTCATTGATCTGTAAAAAAAATTATTATACATTTTTCTTTAGTACATGCAGCGAAGCAAATGGAGCCCATACTTATAAAAAGTTTTAAAAAAACTCATATCTATCCGAAATGGCCCGGTTTTTAAGAAATCGATTTTTTAATGAGAAGGATGAGTCGCGCATATGCTCTTACGCAAGAAATGTAACGCAACCACAGCCACGATACTGTAAGTTAGCGCGTTTATTTTGCATGTGATTGTGCATCCGACGACCGACGTTACGACTTAAAGTATAGAATAATAAAAATGGATAATACATTATTTTTATCGTTATTGATACATAGGTATCAAGATTTGAATAAAGTCCTGAATGTGGAAATAAAAAATAATTTATTTTTTATAACTAAAAATATTGGCACTTAAATCTAGCTGTTTAATAATTATCTTCCGATTCTGAATCAGTAGCTTCTGTTCTTAAAGTGTTGCAGCAATCTGTACATTTACATTCAGTACAACATTTTAGGCCTTCTTTTATACACTTGCATTTCTTGCTACTGCAATTTTTGTCCTTGCAAAAAATGGATAATGCTTCCCTTACCGCCTCAGGTATCGAGTCTTGTGTAGTAAACACTGGTTCCCAGTATCCGTTTTGGGACGTTCATCCATTTTTACCTAGACTTTCTACATCAACATTAGCAATATGACTTGAATACCAGATTTTTAACTGGTACAAACATCTAAAATTTTAGCTTTTATCGCTATTATATAGATAAATAATATAAAATCATACAGACCTCTTTAAGTGCTGTTGAAATGCATCGTCTGGGGGAGGAAGTTCCACCGCTGGTCGATTGGTCTTGGTGGTCATTTGCAAACGCAAATCATTTAGGGTGTGTATATTTTTGTCATTATTTCGATATAGATGTAGAATATATTGTCTACTAATTTCCAATCTCTCCATTTCGGGTAGCGACGGAAGCTTCGACAATCCTTTTAAGTCGTCAATGTTCTTTAATAAAACATCAAATGCCCCATAATAATATTGCAAGGTATAGCTGCTTTAGAATTTGGCTGATTGTCTACTTCCTCGTACATTGATTCATCAATCAACCATGTTATAAAGGTTAACAACTTCGATGGAACTTGATTTTCAAAAGCATTGTTATTTATATTGCTTGGAGTTGGAAAATTGTCATCTTCTATTTGAAATTCTGCCATTTGAGCTCTCAATATTCTTGCAGCGCTATGAAGAATGTTCATATCTGACTGTTGAACATTTATATTATTAAAATGGTCGGACGTACTGCTATTGTTGCCGTCTGAGCTACACTTAGATGTGTCGAAATTTGCAATATTCTCCGCAGTTTTGTCTACTATTTCAGGAAGTTCTGTAACTTTCTTCTTTACCTGATTTATGTGCGATCTAATATTTCTGTCTGAGATATAATGGCTATAACAAGCTTTATGATATTTAGCGTCATAGGCAAACAAATCTTCGTAACCAGCTAGTTTTGAGATTGTATCTGTATCATCACGTTTTCTTGCTGCTTCCAAGATGTGTGTGCGCACTGACTCGCCAGTTCCTAAATATACATTATTGTTTCTTAAAAGAGTAAAAGCTTGTAGGGCCAAAGAATTAACAAAATGGGAATTGTGCCTCATACCTCTAAAAGAAAATTGTAAATGTACAGTTGGAAATAAAAACGCGGATACTGTGCTCTAATTTATATCTTTCTATATCTCATTACTTTAGCTATGCTGTGCTAATGAGGAAAAATAATTCCGAAACGCCGGTTTTCGTAGCAGTCTCATATTTCTTTTCGCGGTATATACACGATTCTCTTTTTGTAGCTAGGGCCAGGACCTGAATTATGATCGTCAGTAGACTGAATAAGACGCAAGTTCTGACAGCTTGTATAACTTTGTCTGCACTCTTTATGAAATTTAACTTTCAATGTTCCCGCCAAAATCGCATCTCTATTTAGTAAAATATTTTTTCCAGGTTTGTCCCGATTTTTCTCAGCCGCAGATATAATTGATAGTAACCCTTTTGTTGTAGGATTATTAACAACACACTTGTCATCGCAAATTAGAGGATTTTCACATATAATACACTTCATTTTAAAACATAGTTTTTCTTTTTAGGTTAACAGTAACTAGATACACTGCCACATATTAGACAAAACATTGACTAATAAGTAGAACGGCATAATAATCCAAGCAGCGATGACTAACATGCGTCTCGCGCAGTTTAAATAAAAATAAATATCTCAAAAGCTATGCCATTTAGAAGAGATCTGATTTTTTTAAAAACTTTTTCAAACTATTAGCTACATTTTGTTCGCTGGAAATACACAAAAAATTGTGAAATAAAAAAATTTGTCGATTACTGAAAATTTCACTACAAGAAACATAAGTAGACACATTCTAATTTATCCTGCAAACAAACTTCTAGACTTTGGGTTAGTAAAAAGGTGTCAATAGAAGCGCTTAGGCGTTAGCTTTACAATAAAAAAAAAATCAGGTCGATATCTTCAGTAGTTTTGAAAATATTGAGTGTTATACAAAAAAAAAACAGTTTTTTTAGATTTCAAAATTTTCGACTTTTTTATCAATAAAAAAGTTTGGTACCGGCGAAAAAAGTCGTAAATAGCCATTTTGCATAGCTAATGACATACACAACAAAAATATATCGGTGTCACCTGGTTCTACGCCGATAAAAAAAAACGGAACATTTCGGACCGAAATTTACTCCACTAAACATATTAGCAGTACCATTGCCTAAACTAATAATTTAGTTCAATAAATTCGTTAATCTGCTGATTACGCAGCGCGTTGTCTCAAATTGTGCATTGAGGTATACGGAGTATGGTATTTGTGTGTGAATATTCAATGTCTTGGTTATTAATAGAGTTACTAATTTGGTATTTACGCCGCGCTGCACAACTTAAATTCACCAGTAATTAGAAGGGATTTATTTATTTTACGCAGAAACTACACACGGTGAAAGTCAAAATAATCCGATCAACTTTATAAGATGGTAGGAGCATAATTAACTACACATATTTAATGAACATAAAGAAAGCAATAAAAACCGATCAAATATCTGTCTCGTTAGCATAATGGATATCCCACAGAGCCGTATTTAAAATTTACCCCTGGAGGGGCTCCACATCCCTCATGACGATCAACATCTGCTCCCAGATCATCTCTAGTGAGTACGCCGCCTCTAAGTAATTTAGCTTAGTAGCCATTCCAGAGGGTGCGAAATTAAGGGAAGCGTACCCCAACAAACAACAATGTTTTACCAAATTTCATGATTTTTCTTTAGTGTATAAGTACTCCTACTTCGGCACTTATATACTGGTGATTTGTGTTAAAATACTGCATCACCACAATTCAATCCAACACTAGCAGATTAAATGAATACGTTTTTAAATAGCCGGATTTGCACATAGTAAATGATCCTGCCGTCTCCCACGGAGTTCCGCGATCACGGAAAACAGCGAGATAGGACTTGAAATTTTTGACGTCAGCGATTTGGGCGCATCAGTTTATGAAGAACTAGATTTTAAATCAGTATATTACATCGCATAATTGTAATAAATAGTGCAATATAAAGTTTGATTAAATGACCCCATTCCGTCAGTCTGTCGATCTGTTGTCTATGTATCTGTCTGATAGCGTTATATTTAAAAAAACTATTTTAGGGAACAATAAAATTTGGTAGGTGTTTGATGCTACTGCCAATGTAGAGATGTGATCTACTTTCACTGGAAATAGCGGACCCCTTAACAAGAATGAATAATAAGGAAAATGTGACAGAAGGCAAGACTTTCCTATTTGGCACCATTTATTTTTGCTGTGGGTTGATCACCTTGAACATTTTTTAAGTAAGAGTTATCGGGTTTTTTCTATAGCAATAGTTACAACTATATTTCGATTATGATTATCTTCTGTCATTTCTGAATCAATTAATTTACACCACTGTGTATATTTTTACTAAAACTATATCCTTATGACAGCAATGAAAAGTAAATTCCAGATGATATTGTCCTCCATCGTTTCCTAATTATTTTTACCCTGTACAATTTTCACCAAATGTGTAGCAGATTTCTGCCTTCGCAACTGTGACAACTATGTACTGTTCGTCGTCGTTTTCTAATTATTATTATTTTTTTAAAGTCACCACCTTGTATAATTTTTCTCAAAAGTATAGCAGGTTTCCTCCTTGGCAATTGCGACAACTACATTTAAATATTACTATGCTCCATCGTTTTCTAATTGTTTTTAAAGTGACCACCCTGTACAATTTTCCACTAAAAGCATTTTTCCGTTGACAGTATCGCCAATATCAATCATCCCGTTCGAATAGAATGGACTTAAGTGAATGAGCGAAATCACGTATAGGATATAGTTGTGAGGTCAAGAGCTGAACAGGTGTCAAAGTCTTTGAACCAATGTAGTATTGCTTGCAAAGTATTGGATTTGTGTTTTCATTTGGTATTAAATTGCTATCAATCTTATGAGATAGTTGTGAGTTACGTCCTTATTGCTTAAAAACGATAAAACCGGCATTGGAAGTTATGAGACTTTGAGTATGTTATTCAGCAATATCTAAGTGTCATTCCTACTCTCAGACTTAATATATTCTTCAGCCAAAAGCTAGCATTAGGCTATCCTACTTCTACTCAAACTACACTTACTTTTTGTCGTCGTAACAATCGAATATGTCTTCGATCAGACAATAACAATTTCCTTGTTTATATTGCCTGAAAGGTTCAAAATAACAAATCGAAAGTTTATATTTCAAGCAAAATAACATTTGCTTTTACGTGTTTATCGAAATATTCCTACACTGCCTATGGTTTTATGTGCTTTTTAAACTATTGCCTATGAACGTGACAGTATTATTTAAAGAATCTTCCACAAATGTTCCTATGCCGTCTCAGAAACCCGTACTCAGAACATTATATTTTATATTTTCACATATCTGCAATATTGCAAGACTCTAGAAATTCTAATATTTAAGAATCGTGCCAATAATATTTCCTATATTATTGTAAGGTCCATTTTAAAAATATTCGAAGTAGAGTTTGCTTTAATATTTCATTGTTACTAAACGAACTTAATATCTTTTCATTCCAAATTATAATAGTTTATGCATATATGTACAGTCTGTTCCTGCGTTGGTTACCGCACTATTGCATTCTTATTTTTGGTTTTTGAGAAAACATTATTCATTAAAATAAGTTTTCTTTATCCTGAGAAGCTACAAGCCGTGATTAGATTTGTTATAGAATGTACAGGATGTTCTAAAACTAACGTTATTTAAGTAAAGTGCCTTTAACTTTGATATTTTTTTGAAAAATCATTTAACATTATTGTTTAAATCCTCAAGGATTGCTTAAATACGGGATTTAGCCAAATCAGGGCATTAATCACAGTTCATAGAAAATAGCGTCGCGATTTTGTAACAATTTTTTTTATGAAGAAAAAATGATAAAAAATGACTCAAGTCTTTATATATTTAATTAAATTACCTATTGGGGTTTTCTCAAGATATGAAAAATATGAGAGTAACATCTGCTGCTTAAGGAATCAGTACTTCGGCATCCACTCTTACTATAGTCTAAGAGTTGGCTACGAAAATTAAAAATGATACGGCGCACACATTTTTTTTATTTGAAAACCCTCCGTACTAGCTGAAAAGTACATAGCTCGCGACCAGAAGTCGCTCCCGCGGAGGGAAGCGTGGGCGGGCGGTCAAACGGATTAATTTTTAATCAAAATAAAATATTTGAGTGGAGCTCTGAAATTTTGTGTGTTTCCAACCTTTTTCTAAATTCCTCGTATACAGAAGTGATAATTTCTTTGCTTATTGTGGCAACAGCATCCCGATTTTTTTGTTTTAGGAAGTCAATGTTGTCGTTGCAATCATTGACATAGACTCTTTTTAAAATATTCCCATATGAAATGATATAATGGACACAAGTCAGGTGACCGTGCAGGACAGGCTATTGGTCCGTAGCGGCCGATCCGCTTGTGAACATCAAACCATTTTCTGATTTCAGTCGTTGAATGTGAAGGACATCTGTCTTATTGATACATTAATAATTCTTTTCTAAACTCTTAATTCTCATTGTCTAGTTCTGCCAAACATAATTATTAATCATTTTCATATACGCATTTTGATTCAGATTCTGTTTCAAAAAGCATCTAATGGTTAATTACTTTATGATACATTATACCACATCATTACCTTTTTAAAATTTTTGTTTATTATTAATCGAAAATTTGAATTCTCGTTATCTCAGAATCTACAGTTTTGTGAGGAAACCACCCCATTAGTTGAGAATGTTGATTCATCACTAAATAAAACGTTTCGATGATATAATCTGTTTTCAACAGTTTTCTCAGTCATTAGTAAACAAAACTACAAGCGACGACCATCATCTTCGTCAAGCAATTTATGATAGAACCATAACAAGACCATTACTATGAAATTTCACTCAATAATTTCAGTGGTCTGCAAAATAGCTAGATATAAATTTAAAAATTATTTTTATCTTCCTATCTCGTAGTTTTAAATCTAGCTATTTTGCAAATCACTGAAATTATTGAGTGAAATTTCATAGTAATGGTCTTGTTATGGTTCTATTTGGGCACACTGGTTTTTTAAAATATACGTACTAAGAAAAAAAGCTATGGGCAAAAATAATAAATATTTTTCTATCGGATGTCTCTTTCTAGGGAATGGCCACCTTAAAACTCTCTGAATATGACATCTGCTAACACTGTTTTGTCATGTTTTCCTGAGCGAAATATTTAGATTTTCTTGTAGAGTTCATAACTACAAGAGTCGTCGCTTCGTCATCATTGTATTCCATCTTTATGTTATTAACAATACCAGCGGTATCAAATTTTTTAACTTATAATGAGAACTGGTCTGCGAGTTATAGTAATTTGGATGCTTTTCATTAAAAATTGGAAATGCACATCGATACGAAACATGAGCGATTCCATAATATTTCACTTTGTAAATTCGTTACTCCTAGGTTAGCATTTAATAAAAATTATTATGTCGACAGTTGATGAAAATAGATATTTTAGTTACTTTAACACTAACAACTAATAGGGGTAAATAGGGGTAAATAGGGATAAATTGGGGTAATTAGGGGGAAATAAGTAAAGCTAGTTGGTAAGAGTACAGAAACTTTGTGTATTTACCAGAAGCCAAGGCCTCAATTTTTTTATAATATTTTTCATCCCCTTTTTTTGTCCGCACGCTTTCTCCGGAACGGTTTAAGATATTGACCTGAAATTTTGTACACGTATATATTATAACGAGATCTGGAACTGGATTGTTTTTTGAGGAAATCCGGTGAAGGGTTGGGGGTTAAATAGGGGTAAATAGGGGGAAATAAGTAAAGCAAGCTTGTAAGAGTACAGAAACTTGAAATTCGGCGTATGTACTAGAAGTTAAGGCCACAGATTTTTTTATAATATTTTTCAACCCCCCACCACCCCTACCCCATTAAAGGGGTTGATAAAATAAAGTTGAGATATTCAGTTGAAATTTCGTACACGTATGTATTATAACGATGTCTAGAATTAGATTATATTTTGGGATGATTCCGTTGAAGGGTTGGGGGTTAATTTGGGGTAAATAGAGGAATATAAGTAAAACAAGTTGGTAAGAGTACAGAAACTTGAAAATCCATGTATGTACTAGAAGCCAAAGCGTCAGATTTTTTAATAATATTTTTCAACCCCCACCACCCCTACTCCAATTTGAAAAGGGTTGATAAAATAAAATTGAGATATTCATTTGAAATTTTCTACACGTATGTATTATAACGACATCTGGAACTAGATTATATTTTAAGATAATTCCGTTGAAGGGTTGGGGGTTAAATAGGGGTAAATAGGGGAAAATAAATAAAGCAAGCTGGTAAGACTACAGAAACTTGAAATTCGGTGTATGTACTAGAAGCCAAGGTCTCAGAGTATTTATAATATTTTTCAACCGCCACCCCGCCCCATCCCATCATTATTAAAAGGGTTGATCAAATAAAATCGAGATATTCATTTGAAATTTGGTACACGTATGAATTATAACGACATCTGGAACTAGATTATAC
Organism: Stenurella melanura; assembly: GCA_963583905.1. NCBI lineage: Eukaryota > Metazoa > Arthropoda > Insecta > Coleoptera > Cerambycidae > Stenurella > Stenurella melanura. The sequence goes on along the minus strand of OY757313.1, from coordinate 134,627,643 downwards.
TTTGAGATGATTCCGTTGATGGGTTGGGGGTTATTTAGGGGTCAATATGGGGAAATAAGTAAAGCAAGCTGGTATGAGTACAGAAACTTGAAATTCGGTGTATGTACAAGAAGTTAAGGCCTCAGATTTTTTTATAATATTTTTCAACCCCCCCACCACCCCTACGCCATTAATGGGGTTGACAAAATAAAGTTGAGATATTCATTTGAAATTTCGTACACGTATGTATTATAACGACGTCTGGAATTAGTTTATATTTTGAGATGATTCCGTTGAAGGGTTGGGGGTTAATTTGGGGTAAATAGAGGAATATAAGTAAAACGTTTGTAAGACTACAGAAACTTGAAATTCGGTGTATGTACTAGAAGCCACGGCGTCAGATTTTCTTATAATATTTTTCAACCCAACCACCCCTACTCCAATATGAAAAGGGTTGATAAAATAAAATTGAGATATTCATTTGAAATTTGGTACACGTATGTATTATAACGACGTCTGAAACTAGATCATAATTTGAGATGATGCCTTTGAAAGGTTGGGGGTTAAATAGGGGCAAATAGGGGAAAATAAGTAAAGCAAGCTGGTAAGACTACAGAAATTTGGGATTCGGTGTATATACTAGAAACCAAGGCCTCAGATTTCTTTCTAATATTTTTCAAACTCTACCACCTCCGCTTCATTATTAATGGGATTGATAACATCAAATTGAGATATTCACTTGAAAGTTAGTACACGTATGTATTGTAGTGACATCTGATTGAGATGACTCCATTCAGCTGGTAGGTTGTAAATAGTGGAAAATAAGTACGGTAAACTAGAAACTTCATTTTTAACGTATATGGTAGAAACCAACTCCTCAAACTTTTCTATGACATCTACCCCAAATATTATTAAAATTCTATGACCAATAATTTCCACATACTAGAGTGCAAATATAGTCAAGATGTTTCCTTTAAAGTGACTTAGACGAATAATCTGGATGTGGAAGTAGTGATTCCTTAGGCAGCGGTTTTTTTAAGTTTTTTAATTTCGGAGAAAAGTATTTAAGAAAATTCTAATCAGTTCTTGTCACAGTTTGCTCACATCATGTTAATTCTTTTATAAAAGAGTTCAAATAAATAAAAATTGATTCAAATGTTTTGTGCTTGTAACCACTGACCGACAATTTGGTGATTCTGAGCTAGATTTTTTCTATTAACAAAATAAATACATCATCTTTTTCTGTTTGCACACCCAATTTATTTAGTTTACACTGTTAGCTAGCAAGTTGAAAGACCTATACAGAAACGTCGATATTTATTCGATATTCTCTCTAACAAGACAAATTGGATAATATTATTTTTTCATAAAACAGGGAGATGAAAACAGGTTTTCTGGATTTACTATCATTATACTCTAATAAATCTGAGAAAAATCAGAACCAGCACAAGTGAAATAACAAGTATTGTCTATAATTATTTATTTGTGGCATACCTATTCAGATTTTCTTACTTTTTATTGAGTATTTTGCCAGTGAAAAATACTTAAAAATTTTAATGAAAAAGCTCTGCGCCAAATGGGTCAGATGTTTGTCTTCTCTCTGAGATTTGAAAACCCCCTTCCGTTCCTAAAAGTTTTCCGAAACTTCCTTGGGGGTTTGGGGGTTAGTTATCGCCCCTTGCAGGATGACGTCAAGGCAATTGAAGGAGATTCTCGTTAATGCACTGCTACCATTCTGCAGTAAAACAATGAACACTTACTTTACCAGATCTCCCTCCACCCTTTTATTCCTTATCTAGCATGGGGGTGGTTTATACCCTTATGGAGGCTTGGTTCCGAGCGGTATTCATCCTCTGCCATATTTACTATGCATTCTCAAGAGCTTGTAAGCCAGAAGCTTTTATGACGCAGTTCTGTCTAGAAGGGTATAGAAGGGATGCAGATGGTGTATTAACCCCTTCGGAAGAATTGTTACCCCCTCGTTGAAGCCCTGGGCATTAAAAAAGAAGAATACGAGAGATAAAGAGTCCCCACTTATTCCTTAAAGATAGGTACTTATATTAATAAATTTACCTTATTGTAGAGATGTTTTTGTCTCTACGCAAAAATTGAAAAGGGTAGGAATTTTTTTGAAATCAAATTGGGATTCGGTGTCGAAAAATACATGGTGAGAAATTCAGATCAAGAACTTTTTTATTTTTGTGGGGATGTGCTATTTGTCTGAGCGGAGGATATAAAATAAATTATTATTAGCTGCGTGAATTAAACCTGCATAAGATTAATCCAAGGCATATGATATTGAAATGAAATATATGAACTCATACGTATACACTATAAACAACTATTTTTTAAAAAACATTCCTTCCAGCGTATCTATTCACAACTACATTACAATAGGAATTTGAATTTAAAGTGCATTCAAGCATTGCATCTAACCAAACGAATTTTATTGTAAAAATATAAGAAAATGTATGTTCCTTGTAACACAAATATTTTTATGTTTTATGGTTGCATTATACATTTTCTATATTCATGATATACCTCAGACATTCTTAGCATATAAATAATCGCACTAAATACTTTTCTCGCAATTGCCAAAATATAAAATGTAAACGTCATGCCATAATAACAAGATAACTTTATTAAAAAATTAACAGAATTAACATTTCGTGATATTAAATAATTGTACAGAGACAATACGTAGTTTTTGGTACTACAATCACATCACAGAGACTCTTATTGAGAATAAGCACAATGCTAAGTTTGTATTCTTGAATGGTGTTAGCGCTCCTACAAGTATCACTACCAATGTCCCTGCGACGCGACGTGTTATCCTTTGATTCATGACACACTTATCGGCCTGAAAGCAAATATTAAGACAGGGATAATTACACAGTCGACTTGTATTATCTTACATTAAGGTGCTCCAATATTCACAAGTGTTGCCAATTAGCAAGTAGTGTTTAGTTAATATTTAGAAACGTAGATGTAATGTACCAATATGTCATGTGGAGAATGTAAATAAATTTCTATTCGATAAATAAAGTTACATTGATACACAATTACGTTTCATTGAGCGCAGAGATCTCTTCTTTCAACTCTTCTTCTTAAAATTTTGGCATTACTATAACACTTTTTATACAATTTGTCCCCGGATAGGGTCATTCCTTATAAAAAGTTGCTTATCTTGGGCAGCCGTGGGCAGGAGTCAGGTTTCTGATAAAATATACAGGATGTTCAAAAATGAATAAAATGTAAAATTTTTATTAAGTACGGTGTCTTTATTATACACTTCGCAAATAAAACACGAAGAGTATATTGCACTCGATCGGCACATTTCTAAAACCGGATATTGCTCGTAAAGACAATAATTTCATATCACTGTGTTGGTGAACAACTTTCAAAATGTCCGTCCGTCTCCCTGTCTGTCTGTTTGTCCGACTGTCCGTCCGTCACGTTTCTTGTAAGCACGATAACTTAAGAACGATAGGTTCAATTATATTGAAACTTGGTCAGTAAGTTAGTGTTAGGTAGAGGAAGAAACCTATTGTTTTTAAATAAAAAAGCTATTAATTTTTTAAATTTGAAAAAAAACATTTTCCTTTATGTTTTGTAATTAAATAAAAAATGTTAAAACTACTATTATTTACAAAAATACCTGCGAAGAGTATCCAGTAGAATGTGCAACCATTATATATCTAGTTTTTAATTATTTTTGAAACTCAAAGACTGCTTAAATACGGGGTTTAGTCAAAAGGGGCAATAGTGACATTTCACAAAAAATTAACCCCGCGACTTTGTAACTACTTTATTTTATGAAAACAAAAATAACAAGGTGAGTTACAACATTTTTAATAAAAGTGTAGAATATAACTTTTAAACTGTGGGGTGGGTGTGACTCCGGGTATCACATTACTGAGTCGTGTATTAGGACTCTACAAAGGTGGGCATTTGTTACTGAGTACGGCCCTTGAGGTCCACACGGCCAATTTTTTAGCATGATATGACTATCCATAATAAGAAGCTAACCATTAGACTTTTCGCCGATTTACTGTACTATTTATAAAATAGTTGCACATTTGATAGAATACTCTTTTCCTTGTATATAATATTAGTTTTAGACAATTTTCGTTTAATAACAAAACATAATATAGATCTTTGCTTCGATTTAAATAATTAATAAATGACTTTTTTTATCTATTGATCAGTTTTGTTAAAGAATAATAAGATTCTTCGTGTAGCTAATACTTACTGTCCAAATTCAATGCAATCGGAGGACTTTTCATTTTTAAGTTATCATGCTTACAAGAAACGTGACGGACGGATGGACGGACAGACAGACGGATGGACGTTATGAAAGTTGTTCAGAATTCGATCACCAACATAGTAATGGGAAATTTTTTTCTCTACGAGCAATGCTACCTCTTTTAGAAACATGCCAATCAAATGCAATATATTCTTCGTGTTGTATTTGCGAAGAGTATAATAAATAATAAAATCATTACTTTCTGAAAGGGAATATTAATTAAAACTCGTATATGGAAGCAATAAATAATTTTGTTGTGAAAATTAAGAGTTTAGAAGAAATTTAATGTTTCAACAAGATGGATGTCCAGCAGACTCCATAATTCAAGTCAGAAAATGGCTTGATGTTCACTTCTGCAAGAAGTGGATCGGTCACTATGGACCAATAGCTTGGCCTGCACGTTCACCTGACTTGAGTCCATTAGATTATTTCTTATGGAGACATGTAAAACAAAAAGTTTATGTCGAGGATTTTAGCAACACTGACATTCTAAAACAAAAAATTCAGAATGGTGGAGTTTTGTTAAATCTATGTTTAATTTTAATGATTAATCGTCTTCCCGTTAACCATTCCCTGTGATATTGCCATCTACTGCAGCTGAAACTTGGACTCAAGAGAGATAGCAGCGACTAGACTTGTTGTGTCCCCCTACAGCGGTCTAGCCATTAAAAATGCCACTGAACATCCATACCTTGGCCAGGATTTGATGCCGGGACTCTGTGGTTGCAAGCATAACATTTCTTTTCCCTTCTTTTTCCTTCTTTTTAACTATGACACATATCAAATTTAAAAGCTGGTGTATTTTATATTAATGGTATATATTTACAACATATGTTTCTCTTGGTACTTAATTACATAAAATATGAACAACACAAGGAGTGTCGCTGACATGACAGGGGAATTCGCAAGATTGTATTTATTTTTCACTGCAATTACACACACTAATTAAAAATTTATCTGTACTTTATTTATTATGTATTTCTACGTTTAAAGAAGAATTTTAGAATGTTAAGTGGTTGTGAAAGTAACATTTAAATATGCAGGGAAAAAAAGAAAAACCTGCTATAGATAATTAATTGGATCGTATTCTTATAAACTTCAGCAAAATATAAGGTTTTGCTGTTATTTTTAAGCTAGCTTGTCAGCGGGTTTGTGTGGATGGGAAGGGAAAGAGGGTGGGTTTGAGGGTGTTTTGTATTAGTCCGTTACGTGAGTTTGGTCATAGTCACCGTATTTCAAAGAAAGCCGTCTCTAGTGTATTAATTTGTGCGTGTAAGTAGGGTCATCGTGCGCTCTAACTTGTATTATGCCTGCGGTCACTGCCGATTGTTGAATTTTAGTTGTAAAATATTTTTGGGATATTTCATCAATTAAATTCCTTATCATTGGCAGGTTTGTTGCTCTATGTAGTTCAACAATCGGGGTGTACCTGTCGGCGTCCGTTGGAAATATGATTAATTTGTTCTGTGTAATCTGTATCCTCTTGTATTGCGTGTCTGAAGTAAGATTCCATTTTTGGGAAAATTGTACGAGTTTATGCACAAAACGTAAGCACTGTGCCACTGAGCCGACTGGTTTCTAATTTATATATAATTCATTAAATCGATATTGAAAATTTTGTGCCAACTATATTTTTTTTTAAATAAAAGCTACCATATATTTATACTTATACAAACGGAAAAATGTACAGAGAAAATTTAAAACTGATTTATATTCTCTTAAGATCTGAATTATTCATATTTTTGATAAAATCCTGGAAGCAGCATTTAAAAAGAAATATTTTAGCTTTAGATTAACGTTATTAATGGAATCGTGTATAACTTTTCTTCCATCCACCTCACGTTCATGATCCTTACAAAGTTTTATCTTACTAACTTTTTATTTTAAATCTCTGAATTACTTCCATGCTTTGACACTTTCTGAACGCTTTATTTTTGTCAAGTAAACGTCAACATTGTAAGCATACATTTTCTATACAAATTCCACTCGTGTAAATGAGGTTTTACATATCAAAGGTTTATAGCGAAAGCTGTAAAGTAAATATTTGCAAACAAAATGTAATAATATTTTGACGATAGACGTTTATTTATATTGATAGAGATTCTACGTATCCGTAAAGATGATGGCATTCTGTTTACTCCGCGACGTTAAGTGGATGCAAAATTGTGAGTACAATAAAATTTCGTTTTAGTTATAGTAAGTAAATATATGTTATAACCCTGTTTTTCCTAAGACAGGTCGGAAGATTCTCATTCCAGAAACGAGTTTAATACACATACTGGATGCAACGTTTAGAGAAGTAAGTACCTAGTGAACAACACATTTCTAATATACAGTAAAGTAAAATATAGACATATTTGTATATGTGTATATAACATTGAAACATATTCTTTATAGGATTTTGCAAATAGCAGAAAAAATAACTGTCTGTAACTAAAAGAAAAACTATGTGTAAAAAATATTAATGAAATCTTTGCATTCTTTCGATAACCTGAATTCTGGTTATGCTAGCAAATTAAAATCCTAAAATGAATTTATCCACACAGTCCCCTACGATCATGCAGATTAAACTAGTATCTACATAATACCCTACGATCATGAAGATTCAGTTAAAAATGAGAACATATAGTATATAGGCTCCAATACTACTTAGCTAATAGATAGGTGTAAAACCTGCTGATTGGGCAATAGTCCCTAATGTTTATAGCAATAAATCTGTCACAAATGCGATAATATTATGCACCAAGCTTTGGCGGGTTTCAGTCATCTCACAATTAGACAAGGTCGTAATATAAACAAACATTATTTATTATTTACGTTAGAATGCGGAGAGTATATTATAGAACGTGAAACAATTATAAAAAGTCCAGTCAATCGGCGAAAGAGTATAATGGTTAGCTTGTGTAAATGTTAAACACAATAAAAATTACAGCTAGGAGAAAACAAAAAAATACAATTTATTTGTAAATACCTAGGTATACATGAGATGGCCTTGAAATACCAAAAAGGAATACAAAACATAACAGCTGTTCAAAATGCTGTCCATTAACAATTGTTGTCCACTTGTGAACTCGCATAGCTGTCACTAAGAACATTCGCCAACTGCTGGGCCGCTACGCTATTAATTGCGCGCCTTACTCGTAGCTCCAGGTGTTCACGGGTTGTAATGGCGGTTGCCTAGACAATCTTTTTTAAATGGCCCTAAACAAGAAATCTAAGGGAGTCAAATCAGGTGACCTTGGAGACCATTCGCCCAAATGACGTTTTATCCGAGGCTTTATTGAATTGAAGAAAATCAGCTGCATTCTTTCTACTTTCCCTATAATAACTGTCCACTTCTTTATCTCTTGTGGAAACTTGTGGTATTTTGAATAAAATGAACAAGAATTTTAAACAATTTTAAAGACATGATAAAAACACCAGTAATTAAGAAATGTGTCACACTTTTCAATAAAACAGTTTCACCAGCAAGAATAAAACTAAGTTATTTCGATCGTTTTTCACAATTCTTATTTAAAGAATATAAGTAGCAATATTAGGTTTACTGCATCAAAATAAAACACAGACGAACAATAACTCTAAGCACTTTCGGCACGAGGTTGTAGTTCGCTCAAGTCACATGACCAACATTACAAGAATAGCGACTTCCTATTAGCTAATGATACTTGGCAGTGCTGCACTAGACTGCCAGTTTAGATTAAGTTTTATGAGTAAACCGGCGCATTTTGCATTCAAATCTCTTGCCAGGTCGTAAAAGAACTGATTATCTCAATTATATTCGGGTTTAATATTTGACAGGGTTTTCATTAGAAGCACTGAAAAAAAAATTTATATCTGAGTAGTTTCATCGCCCCCCTAACTATATTCTTCATGTTCCTTAAATTGGATTACTAATAAACAAAATCGAAAGGAAATTTATACTATGAAAATTATGTTCACAAAAGTGGCTGTCCTGTTGTGTTAAAGAAATTAAAAGAACTATTAGACAAGTTATGCAAAATAATCCAACTGTACTCTGTTTGAAAATGATAGAGAGTAATAAATCACTCAGAAAAAGATCGACCATAGACGTACTAATATTTCTCTTCATATTAATGAAAATTGCATCAAGAAATTCATTATTAAATTAATTGATTCAATTATTTCCAATTCTTAGTTTTACTCGTGGTAATTTACTGGCAAAGTTATACAAATCATGTTCTAAAAGAAGAAGCGAAAGCGTGGGAACTCGACAATCGTATTGAAATCACTATAGAACCAATAATTAAGTACTAATGTAGGAGGCGCAGATAGTTTGTCAGAATATTCAGAGGAAGAATTTTAAAACCCTTTGGTATTTTACGTATTTATGCAAAACTGCATTGTATTTTATATATTTTATCATTATAGATACCGTTAATCTGAAATCTAAAATAAGACATTACGTCCTAAATTTATTACATATTCCGTAACAACATAGCATTAATCCGTCGCTAATATTTTCACAAAATATATATGTATGAATAAATGAAATTGTCCTTATTTAAGAGAAAAATTCTATTTCTTGACGCCTGCTTTGTGGACCAAAAATTTTCAAAATGAATCCATTAAAGAAACTATTACTATTACATTTAAATCAAAAAAATTGCACCCTCATAAAATGTGACTTGTAATGGAATTAGTAGCAGTTAGCTCTGATTAAAGTAGGTATACAATTTCATCGACAAAAGGACTTCGTCTCGGATTGGGCCATACGGCAAACAGCTACGAGTAATAATCAAGGTGAAGTTGTACAATTACAAAAATAAGTTCAGTTCAATTCACTGTATGCGCTAAGATATACAGGGTATCAAAAAATGAATTTAGTTCTCAATAAGTTTGTCATTAGAGCCGTCGAACGTTATGAGAATGTCTTCTATTTGTTCAGACGGAGCTTTTACAGACCTACTACGGTGCCGAACATAACCTAAGTACCATATTCAGTAAGTTTTTCGACCAGTACATAATTGTTACAATCGTTATTGAAGACGATTCTTCTTGCATCTTGCAATATGTATAAATTTATCGAAGGCTTTCGACTAGTAAATCATGAACTTCTTTGCAAAAGACTGGAACTGTATGGAGTAAGAGGTATTGCACTACGGCTTGTAAGACCATATCTAACAAGTCGAATGCAGTATGTGGTAGAAATTGATAAAGATGGAAAGTTACTTACATAGAAAAAGTTAGAATAAAAAAAGGTGTACTGCAAGGTTGACTTGACGTAAAAAAATACAGTGTTCCATTTGACCTAAACAAGTCTTCGCGGTTTGAAGTTGACAAGATGTAACGCGAAAGACGGAACACTTGGTATGATATTATTGAATTTATTTCAGTTGTAGAACGTAGTTCTCCTTGTGTTCTTTCTCCGTGTCAAAGAGCATATGAGGATGTCCTACACAGAAAAAGTTAAAACGGTTCTTGTAAAACCATTGCACGTGTCAAATTTTGTATAAAATGTCACTGCGTTTAGATATAGGGTGTGCCACATGCTTGAACTTATAATTTTATTGTCATCTCGAAAAGTCGAAAAGATATAGGGTGTTCCATTTAAAATAAGCAAGTTGGTATGGACTTTCGGTATAACCGGAAGTAACCCATGCTTCTAATTATTTTAGTTGGATTGGCCACACCGACATTAGTAACTGTCTAAATTTTAGAAAATTTCTGATGCGTACTTTTCTCTATATCGATGGATTCAGTTACCGGTGAGACACCCTGTACACTTACCTAACCCTATATATAAATAGGTACATAACATGACGCTGTTCGTTCATGGTCCAAATCTTACATAGAATCGAAACGAGTTTCTTTGGAATGGAGATCCTATGTACGTAAAGCGGATACTTCCTAACCGACATTTTTTCATGAACTGAACTTTAAATAAAAATTCATGTAAAGCGTCAGAACTATACGTATAAGTTGTAGATATCCTAGGAGAGAATTCGTGACTGCAGCATGTTTTCGTCTATATTACATGCAACGCAATCCCAATTCTCAGCAAACTTAAAATTTACATTAATTCCTTCATTATAGTTTAGGAACTGTTAATGACCCAAAGTTAAGCTGCGTGATTAAAGTAATAAAAGTTTTAAAATTTATTTACAAAGCTATGACACGAATTACAAGATATTGATCCTTTCCAACCAGTTTAATTTGGAAGTTTCAGAAAGTAGGAAATGATGCAAGATTCTCATCACAAAATTAAACTTTTTTTCGGTGTGAAGTCAAGCGGTCTAATTTATATTCTTTCCAAGTATTTCGCAGCTGATTATTTTATATCATAATTTTGTTGAAGTAACGACCCTAGCGAGCATTTTACTTGCTTTGTGGCCAGTTGATACATATTTTTAATAATTTGTACGAACGTGGTATGATTAAAATTTGATCAAAATGGGAATATCTAAAATTATAATTGAATTAAAACAACTTCAGTTTTTCTGTGTCCGGCTTTGTGTTAACAGGAAATGGATACTATAAAATAAGAAAGTCTATAATATTCCAAAAGAGCATCAAACATCAAACATCATCCTTCAACCTTCTCAGGTCTTGTACGGTACCCATATATTACTCTTATGCTAAATTATTTTTAGATCAAAATTCAAAATTTCGACTAATTCTAATTAAGCTAGAGCTTTGAAATTTTGCACGTGTGTTTAACTCCGGTAACAATATAATATAGTAAATCTAACGTTGTTCACAATCCCCTAAGATACGATAAATCAAATATGGCGAATTACCTTCTACTTCACAAGCCCTTTGATATGGTATCAAATCAATGGGTTTGATGATTAAATTAAAAAAATAATTTTATTCAAATGAATTTTAAATATTTTATTTTAATTTAATTTAACATTCTTTTAAATTGAGAATAATATGTGACGTCAATCTAAATCCAATATGACCGACGTCCTAGGATGGCGGATTTTAAAAGCTTTTATTTAACTTCACCTGTTTGCTTGTTTGTTAGTGTGTTTAGGTCAAATCTTGCAATCAAAATTTCAACTAGTTCTAATTAAGCTAGAGCTTTGAAATATTGCGCACGCGTATAAGCCCGGTGACGATGCAATATAGTATATCTAATATAATAAATTGAATATGGTGGACGCCCTAGGATGACGTATTGCCTATTTCTTCACAACCCCCTTGATACAGGTATCAAATGAAAAGGATTTCCTGCCTGTTTGTCTGCAAAATAATTGAAGACTAAAAAATAAAAGATAAAAATAAAGAAATATTTTGAAAAAAGCTTTTGTTTAAAAAATTTTACTAAAAAGTAAAAAATATTTGTTTTAAATTCATACATCTGGAAATCAAAAGCTTTGGGGATGGTCATATAACACTATTGCACAGTTACTTTGCTCAATTGACAGCCCCCAAAGCTTTTGGTGTCCAGGTGTATGAACTTAAAGAAATATTTATTACTTTTTACTACATTTTTTGAAATAAAAGCTTTTTTATATAATTTTATTTTTTACTTTTTAGTCTTTATTTATTTTACTGACAAAGAGACATGAGACAGATAGGACACTCTCATTTAATATACAAGACAAGGGGGCTGTGTAAATAAAATTATATTTGAAAAATATTATAAAAAATTTTGAGGCCTCTAGTACATACACCAAATTTCAAGTTTCTGTTTCCCCATCCCGATATGTTCAAAAACAATCCAGTTTCAGATCTCGTTATAATATATATATGTGTACAAAATTTTAAGTCAATATCTTAAGTTCTGGAGTTACAAACAGACAGACAGAAAATTTTTCTTCGCTCAAATTTCAAATCTCGACGTTCCATGACATTCTAAACCTATTCCAAGAAAAAAAAAAATGCAATTTTTTTACGATTATTATACTTCCAATTCAGTAGAGTCAGTCTCAGCCTCTATGGCGTGTGTACGGCTCGAGTTACGCCTTGCTTTAAGATTTGTTCTCACTCATACACATATCAAGCGGGACGCTATTCTAAACCCACGATTTTCCACGTATAAAACTGCTACAATTATACGTTCATCTCTTTCATTCTTTCATGCGGTTAGACTCGATAATGGGCCAACGTTTATGCCCACTCAATTAGCATAGCCGTGCGATGCGTTTTGACTGGTCTCTCGGTTGAAATCATCTTAGACCGTACGCATCTCGTGACGCACACGCCATAAAAGCTGATACAGACTCTACGTGGATGTGAAAGTAAAACGTGTATTGTCTATAATTGTTTATTTGTGGCATATTCAGAGTTTCTTAGTTTTTGTTGGGTATTTTGCCACTGAAAAATATTTAAAAATTTTTAAAGAAAAAACCTTTATATAGCTACAGCTTTCATTTTATTTTTTAGTTTACAACATTGTTCTAGTTTATATATTTTTAGGTGTGAGACTTTTTCAAAAAGCGGTTTTTTTATTAAAAATTTTTAAATATTTTTCGGTGGCAAAATACCCAACAAAATGTAATAAAAACAGTTACTAAAGAAGCATTTTTTTTAAATTCATATTTCTGGAAACGGAAAGCTTTGGAGGCGGTCAGTTTAGTAAAATTGCTATGGAATTGTCATATGACCGTCCCTAAAAATATGATTTTGATATAATTTTATATTAAAGTAACAAGGTATTAAAACTAATAGAATTTCTTTAAAAACCTTTTCTACTTCCGTGATACATCACTATAACAGGAACTTCTTGACTGACTGAATATGAGAAAATATATAATTTTCCTTATTTTATTTATTTATTTATTTCATCGTATTATTTATATTAACGTCCTGGAGGAGTTTAGCCATAGCTATTCCACTACTCAACCAGGACACATACACACAGACAACAACGTAACAACCATTTGCTGAGACATTGCTATATACCCCAGCTGACACTCGAATTCAGGAAAGATAACGGTGACAAGACATGTTGTGCCACCCAACAGTGGTGTAATCATCTGCTACCATCTCGGTAACACATTAAAAACGCCATTAATTCACATTCACATACTTCAATTGAAAATCATAAATCGACGTCAGTTCTAGCTATACCGAATGTGAAATGTTTCACACAGGAGTGCAAAATATGACGGCTCTGATGATATTCCAAAATTTCAAATTTCTATTTAAACAGTTAAAGAAATTAAATAGAATTAATTTGGTGGTCTTCCACTTTATTGATTGTACTGTTTTTGTACATCTCCTACATATATACATAAGAAAGACAGGACAAGCTATTTGTGTACTATTCTTGTTTTTCTTATATATTTGTGAAGGTTACGCTTTCAAAACGTTGGACTGTTGTTATCAGGGATCTGATAGGGAAATACTTGGTGATTATACGCCTGCCTAACGCAACCATGTCATAAGATGCAATGCTGTTAGGCGCGAGCGAGTAAGAGGATGTACTTTTATGTTCGATATTTTGTAGTTTATTATGTATGCGAATACCGTCTGTCCTCAACTATCAATCAAACATTATTTAAAGCTAATACTTGCAACACACTGTAACATCTACTTCTTATGCACTCAATGATATACGCATGAAATATGCTCTAATAGATGTTCAGGTACTAAAGTTGCAGAAATTTAGAGTCTGTTAATTTTATTAAGGAAATTTAAAATTATGAATGCCGTGCGGTAGCCAGTATTCGAAAAATTCTTTTGTATAAATAAGATTTAATATAAATCAAGATATTATACAGTCTACAGCGAATGCGTTCTCTTTGATGTCAATGCTCAACTTTACAATTTACATTCCTATTGTATGCTCCGAAGCATAAGACCCTTTTGGTGAGCCATGAATTTATATTTCTCTAATAAAAATTGTGACCGCAATAAACTCTTGACATATATATCATATGTTCTACATTGTAAAGTGGACCTGTAAAGTTATATTTTCGTAACAGTATACATGATGCTATAGGGGAATTTTAAACTGATGTCACTTTTTAACCCCAGCGATATGGCGAGTTATATGTGTTTAAACACTTATGTCTATCTGTGTGTCGATGACTTCGTAGCTTATAAAAACTCGTTGAGCGATTTTGCTGCTGCATTTTTGTGAGTCAAAAAGCACTTTCTTGTGAAAGTTTAAGTTGTGAAACTTTCTGAAAATATATCAGTTTTTGTTCATGTAGCACTAACAACAAGTACGTGGTGGAAACATCCCTAGTGATGCAAGAATGTTGTAAAAATTGTGAAGATCTACACCCGGCATAAAAGGACAGTTACGTGTATTTAACCCAACAGTGACCATATTATTATACTGCTTGCCGAAGGTACATAAACCAAGAAAGTCGGTGCGCGTCATTGATTCACGACCTGTCAAAATGGTTACCAACGGGGTTCAATAATTTACCCAATGCCCAACCTAATTTCTCATTGATTAATTTCAATAATTTAATCAACAAAATTAACAAGATCCAATTGCAAACAGGTTTAAATTTCTCTCTTTTGATATTTGTTGTTTGTTTCCAAGTGTACCAATCTCACTTAGAGCATATCATAGATTTACGTGAATTAAATTGTTAGTTAGGAAGTAGTAGTAGAGGAATATATCGGCCTTATTAAATTTTGAATGAAGTAAAATTGTCTCCAATTTTAAACATTCTTTGAACAATAAGAAGGGACTGCAATAGATAACTACTTGTCGCCTTTTATTGTCAGTCTATTTATGAGCGGGTACGAAATAGAGATAAAGGAAAAATTCAAGTATAATTGTTGAGGTTGTGGATATGCGTAGTATTCGATACAGAGGTTGCTTATGTAGACAACTTAAATAGTTCACTTTGGTAAAATTTACATGTGAATTTACAAAGAAGACACTGGCACTCTAGATTATAAATTGTTTAAGGGTCCGCTCGGCTCTAAGAAGCCCTTCTTTATATCGACCTAAGAGATCTATTGTGAATTACTCTACAATTAGTTGTTGCCCATTCCTTCCAAGCTCTATTCAAAGCTTGTGATGTTCCTGGGAGCTAATTTCCCCATGTCTTCAGGCATTAATTCTAATTTCTTAATTTTTTTAGGTACTTTAGCTTAGTGCGGACTAGCATCTTACATTCGCAAAGACATGTTCCATAGGTTCTATTAAAGTATCATAGTATCTGCACGTATCATAATCTGCCTTGCCTATATTCTTAAGATGATCCCTCAAAGGGCAAATGGTCTGTTAAAAGGCCTGTGATCAGATAAATCGGACTTCTTGAGTTCGAGAAGCTTTATGGCATTCTTTGTCGAATAATAACTTTCTTGCTTGTCTTTGGCTTGGAGTATACCTCCAGTAGGACTTTTTTTGTTCCTTTTCTCATTTTCTCTCTTATGTGCCCCTCAGATAAGCCACAAAAAGGTTCGGGTCCAAAAAATGGGACTTCAGCACCTTTTCTTGCAAGGGCGTCAGCTAATTCATTTCCTTCTATTCTCTCGTGCCCTCGCACCTTCATCAAGGTAACCTTGCTGTTTTTTGCCTGTTGCAATTTTAGACTTAAAACCCATTAGCGCCCAGTGATCTATTTTTAGATCACAAGAGACAATTTTTTTTAACATGACAATAGCATATTTAATTTCGTAAAAACTGATTTAAATTAATATCTATAATTACTACAACAGTAGAAGACCATTTTCTAATAATTTATCAAATTGTAAGTATTTTTTTAAATTCTTTAAAATTTTGAAAAAATTTGTCGTTTACACTAACAAATTTATTTATTTATAAACAAAAACCTAATGAATATGAAAATATGATATATGTCATAATGAGTCCCTGAAATATAAAAGTTTATTATTTTATAACTCATTTTACAATATTTTCTTTATCAGCATAATTGTAAACAACTTTATTTAGCTGATCTATATATATACCACTGGGCACATATAATATCTAACTGGAACTTTGAGAGTTTATCCCCATCAGATGTGTTAGATCATTATTATTATTGTAATTGTTATTATTATCGGTCAATCTTAGTCAGAATGTGAGATAAAGCAAAAAGGTTCGAAAAAGCAGATACTTTCTAATTCTCTACCGAAATGGAAAAAGTGCGATCCCAAGTATACCTTCACTGATACAGACTTTGCTACTATTGAAAAAGAAAAAATAGAGGCAACGGTAAAAGGTTATGGAGATTTTTGAGATATTTCTTTCAGATGGTATAGTAGATTATATAAAGGAAGAAACTTTGCTTGGATCATTAGTAACTATGAAATCTAGATTCGTGGAAAAAAATTATCTTGGCCAATGTTCATTTTTATTGTGGATGTGGCACTAACAAATGCCTGGATCCTATATCGCACCATGCATGAGTAGTTGCAGTTCCATATATGAAACTCACATCCTCTGCTAAAAGGAAAACCAAAGCTGCAGTGGCCCCTGAAGATTTTCGATTCATTTGATGCAATATCGTGATGGTCAGAGATGCCAAAGAAAATATTGCAAGAGTAGACCTAAAACCTGTTGCATCAAATGTTACTCTTTGTGCCAATTGTTTCCTACCTTACCACCAAATATAGCTGTTAAATCTTGCCATTATTATTATAATTTAATAATATATTACTGAGGTTGTAATGGTGATATTATTACATATACAAGTAAAGTAAAATAATTATTATATATTAAAATAAATATTACATCTGCCCGGTGATCTATTTATAGATCACCAGTTTTTTGATAAACCACAAGATGAATATTTTTTTGTTATTTTTTACGGTCATTTGGAAGCATTTTGAACATACATACTGAATATTTTTGCAAAATTCAAAAAAAAAAATTGTCTTGGGTTAAGGTGTAAGATCTGAAAGCTTTTAACGCAGCCTAACTATATGAGAGTATATAGATGTTTGCTCTTCGAATACCATTATTTAAGCATTTCTGAGCACATAGATCTATAGCATAAGTTTATTAATGAGACATTATTGTCCCCAGAACAAAATAGCGGTCTCAGTTTCTTGCTTCCTCTGAATGAATAGCGTCTGAAAAGGAGAAAGCTTTAATTAAGAGTAATGGATACCTTGTAAGCTTAGTTGATAAATTAATTAGGAAATGTAGGTTCAAGGAAACTTTTCGAAACTTCACGACCTTTCAAACGAAACGGAATTCAGAATTTGTATCACTTTCTCATGAGCCACAATGTAGCTGTGGTCTAAATAGTATTTTAAGAAAAATTGAATATGACCGTCGTTCACTTAGCGGAGAATAAATTGCAACAACTTCTGGGTACCCCAAAGGATGAAATTGAATCTCACCAAAGATCCAGGATTTACAAAATTTCTGGTAAGGATTGTAATTTGAAATATGTTGGAGAATAGAAACGTCCAATTATAACAAGATTTAAAAAACATATGGTCCATCTTAAACATGGGAAAGTTGAATAATCTGGTGTTGCCCAACATGCTTTTAATAACGATCATGGCTTACAAATCAGGAACTTAAGGTTAATTAGAAATGTAATAAATAATAGACGACTGGATGCTTTTGAAAGCTTAGAAGTCAATTGCAAGTTTTATTTATTGGTTATAAAATCACGGTCGATTGAACTGTGATAAAATTTTAGGTAGAAATGACAGGATTGGTTGAATTAGTTAAACCACGACAAAATTTTAGTACAAATACAAACATGCTCTCAGTTGAACTTTAGTTTTAATAATCTCCTGATGAGTGCAACGTAACTAGTGAAACGCGCACCGTGTTGATATTCTAGTGTTGCGTTCAAGAGCTTTCATGTTTATAGAAGCTACGTCTGCAAATGCAGAGTCACATCTACGCGACGGTTTCAGCCTCCTCGAGGACAAAACGATAAATAAATCTTTAATAATATTTTAATGCAATGGAAATTATTAAATAAAATTGCACCTTCGACCTATTAATAATCTACCGATATTAGCTAATATTGATAGTAACTCTGATGTAAAAATGAGCAAATAACAATATCAAACGTATTCTAAACCATCCTCAATATCAAAATTAGATAATAAGGTCCAATTAATTTGGTGAAGGTGAAGTTTTATTTCATACGTTTTAGTCAGTAGTTAAACGTTAACAATTTTAACATTTTTTTATAACGATTGTCAAGCGTTAGAGTCTGTCTAGACAATGATATTTTTGCATGTTTGATCTAATTAAAATTTTATCCCAGATATTTGTAATAATGTACCTGTCAATAAAAAAGCTATACATAATATATACTTCAATGAGGAATACTCTTAATTTATAATTATTTTAGTCGTCTTAGATTAGAACTACAAAAATTGTCATTATTGAAATAATGTATTTCATTAGAGTACATTTTATTTACTAACACCCAAATTTAATTAGTTATATCTCTGAAAACTATTTCTCAGGCTCTTTCATTAATTAGGCGTCTTTTTTACTATTTACTTGTTTAATAGAATAGTATTGGGAGCGTCCATCGCCTATTTCCGATCCTTCGGATATCACACATCCAGGTGTTAAATATTTACATTTAATTTCCGAATGTGATGTCAAAGTGTGTGTTCACGATTGTATTTGTCACAAGTAGCTACTAGTAGCTGGCTACACACTTACCCTGCGGTATTTTTCTGAAACACGGTTTTGCAGTTTTAACGAGACAGCTACTTAAGACGATGCCATATTATCACATATTTAAATTTTATAATGCTCACGATCGACTCATTATACTTACTAACGTTGTCTGGATGCACATTCAGATTGTGTATAAACGGGTATTATTTTTAACTATGAGAAATCTTACAGATAATTTGGTTTTTTTGATTTATTAACAAAATTATTAAGTCAGTTATTTATTTGCAATATTGTATTGAAATGTCATCTTTTAAATTATTATAATTATTCCCAAAATGACATACATTTGTTTCCTAATATACGAAAAAAATCTGTAAAGGTATTTACACAGAACTTCCCTATTTATTTATATGGGACGGTCACTAAAAAATTGCTAATTAAGAAATGGCATATGAAAATAATAATCGCATTGTAGTGGTGGGGGAATAGAAATTCAATTCAATTATTACTTTCAAAAATTTTTTTTGTTAAAATTTTTTTGTACTTAATGAAACGTGGGAATTTTAAATTTGAAGAAAAACATCTTTTTTCCATCATCTATGCTATTGTAGTTTGTATTTTTTTAAATTTTCATAACAATTTTTTTTTGAAATATGTTTAGAATGTCATAAACGTGGAAATTTTAAATTTGAGCAAAAAACATCATTTTTCCATCATCCATTTTATGAAATATATCGAAATTATTTTTTTTGTAATATTCAAAAATATATATTTTTTAATGTTTAGAATGTCATGAAATCTGAAAATTTTAAATTTGAGCAAAGACAATTTCTTTTCCATCATTCATTTTACTTACACAAACTTTTCAAAATTTTCAAAATTTGAAAATATATATTTTTTTAATTTTCACTTTTTTTTGAAATAGGTTTAGAATGTCACGAAACGTGGAAATTTTAAATTTGAGCAAAAAAACTTTTTCCATTATCTATTCCCTTTAGACCCTGTATATTTTCCAGTGAAAGTCCAACCATTTCCTCGGTGTCAGTGGCATCAGCTACCTACCACATTTGACTGTTCTCCGTCAAGTAGTTTTTTTAGTTAATGCACCAACAGACAGACAGATTAACTGACGTAATTGAAAAACCTTTATTTTCGTAATCTACATGATCTGAAACGTGAAAATCCGAAAAAATCTCGGTGGGTGATTTTTTCTAGAATACAATACTTCCCTCCGGTATGCGAGGGAAGTAAAAGTACTTTTTATAAAACTGTCATTAAAAACGTCATTTCTAATTCATTGATAAGTGAACTAAAAATTGACTTTCATAATGTTACGTGTCAAAAACACTTTTAACACTAGTGTTAATAATAAAATTCTATATACTATATAGTATATACATTATTCTCAACATAAATAATAATAAGGCTGTATTGATAAAATTAGAAACAATACGAACAGTTATAAATTATTTATTTAGAAACATTAATCTTAATATTACAACCCGAACAGTTACTTATTATGTTGACTCCCTGAGCAGTAATTGCGAAGGTATTCAGTTTAACTGCAATACTATCGTCGAAGTCACCTGATGACGCTGATGTTAAGGCAAAAGAGTTCTCTAAAGCAATTGCAGTATTAGAAGAGGTACTGGTCCTGGGAAGAATTATCTCAGCAATTTTATTTTTATTTGTAATAGGATCGTCGATGTAGCCCTCAGCAACGGCTGAGGATTTCCATCCACTATGTCATTTTATTGTAATTAAATTAGATCCCGAATCTGCTAACAAAGGTTCCGAAGATCTTCGGAAACAATGGCCAGTAGACTGCTTCGGATCTGGCAATTTCAGAAATTCGGCAATGTTAGTTGTGAATGAATATGCCTGAACTTTTTGGCATTTTTCTGAAGAAATTGGGAAATTCTTGGCCGAAATCATTTTTGTCTAAAAAATTCTGAAAACCAGTGGGAGTGTTCTTTTGACAAAAATAAGCCATTTTTGGATTTTGGGAAGTTTTCCCTAAAACACTGTAACATATTTTGATACCTAAATATTAAAACATGTTATTCCGGTGCGGACGGCAGCCGATTTTTGTTGGAGAGCATAGGCCGTGGGTTAGGATTGTGTGTGGACACTCAAAAGGGCGCCACTGGCTGTATGTTACGTAATATGATTTAAATAATTTTGCCAGCACGGAACAAAATTAAGTTACTAGCAACCATGCGATGGAATACTCAAAATATATCTGTGATATCAAAACTCCTACTTCACTCTATGAAATCTCAAAATGTAAGCAAATATCAGGTGTACCAGTGCAAATAATAAGAACATGTAGACATTAGACATTTATTACAACACACGTGAGATATACAACAATAAAAAGAATAAATAAAAAAACTTCACCTAATGGTGGTTTATGCGTATTAAAGAAATTCTATACCGTTGATGAAAAACTTGATTTGAATTCAAGCTTAGATCTTTGACTGAGACTTTCTTGCAACTACGAGTTTGCCAATATACAACTATGAGTTATAACTTACAACCATGAATTAAAAATTTACCATGAATTAAATTTTATATGTGTGACGTAATAGTGGGCAAACTAACATCTCACGGTACCATGGGTGTTTTACAGTAAAACTCTTAAATATATTATCATTCTATACACATAACTTACTTCAACATATGAACTAAAACCACTGAATTAAACTGTAATATTTTCTTTAAAATATTTGACTAAAATGAACAAAAAAACCTGGTTAAGGCCTTGGCATTTTCTGTGACGACTGCAGCGTGACTTGTCACCATTTCATAGACGTTCTCGACGTTGGCTGCAACTGCAGTTCCGTGTTGTTCAAATTGCTACCTGAATCTCCGGCAGGCTGCTGCGAACGACTCTGCAAGTCCTAAACTTCTCAAAGTGTCAGCGGAACCCACATGAAACCAAACATCTGAGTAACAGACTTCCTCCTATTACTCCTCTAAATGCTGGGCCCCCTTACATAACCAAAATTACAGCACCAAACCTGTGCTCATCCCAATTGTAAGCCTCTCCAAACACATATACCCCTCCAAAACATGTGCTTATACCAAACATAAGCCTCTCCAAAACATGTGCTTATCCCAAATATGAGCCTCTCCAAAACACTCTGTAATAATTATTACAATAAATAAGAACCAAATAAAATCCCAAACTAAGTAAAATAAAAGCTCACCTCATGTAGAGAGTATGGTATAACCTGACGAAACACGTGTCGATCAGATTTATGGCAACCGACAGAACTCCTTCTTGGAATTTCACAAAATCTTCACAGCAAGGCGGTGAGGATCATTGGGTACATCAATCAAATCCCTTTTCAGTGTAAACGATGTAAAACCCAAAAATTCCACACAAAATCGGAACCGCCGCTGTTCACTCGTGGCTGTCTCAAAGATGAATCCTCGACGGAAATCCGCTTGACAGTTATCCGCGTTGACAACTTGAACATCTAGAGAACACTTTTTCTAGCCAATAAAAATGCGCCAACAAAAAGGGCTTGTAATTTAAAGACTGAATTACCCCATTGTGTAATATCCCAACAACAAAAATACGTGAGTAACACCTCCGACTCAAAAATAATACATAAAAGAAAACACGCTTTCTTTCCTTGTTGAGAATTTCAGATATGCAACCTGCTATGCCCCTTTGAAGTACGAGTGGTTGCCTATCAAACAAATGAACTAATGGGTTAATCTACTGTATTCAAACTGAAATTATTAATGTAGATTTTTCAAATGCTACAACACTTCCGTCACCCTAAACTAATTAATGAAAGTCTATGAATTATTTCTTTTGCCAATTTTTTCCGGGAGAAGGAAGTACTTTGGGAAAAAAACACCAAGAGATAGAAGATGCTTATATTTGCCCAAAAAATGTTTCAGAATTTTTTGGCAACATTTAAGCGGTCCTTTGTTTCTTGCCTCTCTCTCGAAGAGGGCGCGATCACGTGACCTGCCGTTGGGGGGAATGGTACTACAACATCTCCACCAAGCGGCGGCAACTGCGGTGCCCGATCCACTTTTGTCGATGGGCTCCCGTACTGCTAGCTTGTAATACTTGCTTATATCTACGTTGTTATTGATTTGCAAACTAGCTTTTATAATAGAGAAATAAATAAGACCACGGTGTTGGCACCTTCCATAACTTAGATTTTTCTTCGAATAAGCCAAAAGTATATTTTCAGTGAACTTTTCTACCACTTTCTTCATTTTACACCATTCAACAAATAAGTCTTTTATATGCTATGTCATATTGTTGTTGTTCTGGGGCAACAGATCTAAAGTTGCCCTATTTGCGGCTTCTTTAGTATCAACGCGTCCGACACAAGCGATAGAATAGGAGTTTAACCCCTCAAATGGTATTTTTAAATACCATTTGAGACTTCCCACAAAAAATATTTTTTGTGCAGCTGTACGTGAAGTGAGTATTTCACATTTTCAAGACAGACCGTAAAATTCAATTTCACGGCCATTGCCCTTGGTAATGGCCGAAGAACTAAAAGTCACTTTAATAACACAGCCACACAAAAAAATTCTTTCTGGCCTGGGGATCTGACCATGCTCACTATATGTTTTTGGCACTGCTGAATCCGAATCCGAGATCTATTCAACTCCATCACATCAGGACTTTGTCATAACCTCAAAAAAAACATAATTTAAGCGATTTCGACATCTCTTCACATAAATCGCTGCCACTTGTTCTTGACATAAATGACCCGCTCTTCTTTGTACCAGATCGATTGCAAATTAAATTTCCAATGGTGTGGGGCGTAAGCTGCACCTCTGTATCTCGTTTCGCTTTCGAGATTTAGCCTCGGAAAGCGGAAAGAAAATTCAATTTTCACCTTCCGGTGACTTCGAGCGGCCATATCTCGAAAACCAAGGCACGTACCAAGCTCCGATTCACGCCAAACGATTTGTTATGTTTTTCTACGTACCCCTGAAATTTTGCAGATTTTTGCTATCTTTCGTAGCTGTGTAATTGACGTTTCTAAAATATGACAACCAAAAATCGTTATTTTCTTACACAGAATTAGTGATTACTAATTATTAAGTCGCTGTAACAGTTTTCGTATTGCCATGGTGTTTAGATTTTCCAGGTATTAAATCAGCTAGTGCCGAATTTAAAAAAAACACTTTTTAGCTCTGGAGGAGTACAAGAAATTGAAATCTCATCGCCCTCAGATGTTTTGACGATTATTCGAGAACTGTAAAGTATACATTCAAAATATACCTTTTCCATAGAAACGCTCTGACAAGCCACCGTGTTTATTTAGCATGTGCACTGTGTCATTTTTACCATCTATATTAACTATAATTTACGGTTGCACAAAAAATAGTGTTTATACCATGGCCGCGAAATTTGTTAGCACCTTCGAGATTATCTTACCTCGGCCGCAAGCGACCGAGGCATATGGCATAAAAATAAGTAGTATGATACATTTGTTAAAGGTGATTTTATTTTGTTCGTGGGGTTGATCCACTCTCTACGCTCGTTTCGAAATATTTCCCACTCACAAAATAAAATGTCACTTTTAACACTTATGTCATAAATGACATATCGGAGAATTTGGCCATGCAGCCACCTCCATGTGATGAGTTCTGGGTTGTTTTATATTAAAACAAGTGAATAGCTGAATAAATCATAAGATAGTTTCACTTATTTAGAAAAATGTCATAAATTTGAAGAGCCTGGGGCACCGGAAAACGAAATCGTATGAGGCTCAGTTTTCTCACAGTAAATTGACCCTACATGTAGCCACTTTTCCACATATAGGATAAATCAAACTCGAAAAAAAAAACTTTTCGCCATTTTCGCTCCACCCTAATGTACATGTATCTCTCACGTCTGTTCAACGATTTTTGCTTCATATTTTTCAAATCTTCAATAAAGACACTTGGTTTTAGCTCGTGCTCGCGCTATACTAGAAGTAACTTGATGAGACTAATGGAACCCCTGCCGAGACACCTCTCAGTTCGCAAAAGATAATAATTGGAAATATGTAGAAAACATACACGGGTTAAATTGAGAACCTCTTCTTTTAATTTTTTTTAAAAGTCGTTTAGTAATGCAAATTTATTACCCACAGTTGTACAATAAGCGAAATTTAATTTACGCCCATAAATCATTACAGTATTTAAAAAAAGATTAAACTGTTCTTATCAATTACCAAGTAACTTAATCTTTCATATGCATGCACACGAACCAGAAATTTACGATGAACGAGAAATTCCTTTTAAATGAATTTGAAAAATTACGGCTTCGACAGTTTTTACGCTTGTTATATTAAAGCAGTTAGCAGTTAATATTACATTTATCAAAACACAAAAAGGGCAATTGTTTGCGGACAATTTCTGTCGAGGGAATCGCTTTTGCAGTAAACAAACATCACAGAAATAAATGATTGATGATCGAAATAATCAAAATCCTTTTAATAGAAAAATCACATCTATCTTGTATTTAATATAGAAGAATGTTGAAAATCAAATTACCATTTATATTGAAAATGTATCTTGTCATTCCAAGTTAATGAGATTTTTATTAAATCTTTAGTAACGGACTTTTAAGTCAAACTATATTATAATGCCTGTTTTTATTCAGAAGATCGTAAACATTTACTTTTCTTATTACTCTTTTATTAAATATATATTATTTAAAATTTTGTTAAGTATATATTAAAAACAATTATTACTTTTTAACTAAAATTTTTATAAACAGAAGTTTCTCGATTCGAACCATACGCACGTTTTTTATGTCTATTTAATAATTCCTTTAGAAAGACTTAAATGATTTCTATGGATTTTTTTTTGCAAATTGCAGAGTATGGCTCGGCGGTGGTCCCCTATTGGTTTCATCAAGATATATTTAGTACTGAATAGACTGCATCGTAAATTGATCGCGTAATTTACGATGTCGTCAAAATGCTAATTTCGCTCTTTCGATATCAATGTGATAATGCTTTCACGGTTGCGTATTCAAATAGATACCGTCGTTTAAAAATTTCATGTTTTATCTTTTCCCCGTTCTTCATCACAAGAATAATATAGACCAAAAGTCTACAATATATTTGCTTACGCCTTGCGGTGCAAAATATTTGACATCGGATATCACTAAAGGCTAATCTATCTAAGCTATCTAATATGATATTCACCAGTCTGCTAGTTCAAACCGGTCATAGAGAAAAATTACAAGCTTGCAAAACCACGTCAAGCCACGGTTTTCACGTTTTCCCCTGAAATAGTTGGGTCTACAAAAAATTTCCCACTGAAAAAATTCCATATAAAATTTATTTTAAATAAGGTTCTATGCATACTGTTGGCAGGCACATTCGTTTTTGAGCGATGAGCGATCAAACTAAGGGCTTTACTGTAACGTGCGGAATGCGCAAAAGCATCCTTCGTTACATTTTCTAACATTTATTAGAAAAATTTTAATAATCGCACATTTCATTCTCCTATGCTCTGGTACTATAACGAACTATTCCTAGGCAGATTTGAAATTGTCAGTAGCGTATGCTTACGCATCAGTATATTAAGCGGCGCACGCTCGATAATATTCAAATTAAATTAAATGAATATATCAAACTGACTGAAAAATGAAGTTGAGTCGAGTATTTATAATAAAGTCGGTTAGTCACATGAAACGTAGAACTATCAACACCAATATAGATCCTTTATTTAATTTAATATTTATTGAATAAAAGAGAACTACTTTTTGGGCGGAGCTACGTAACTGCCGGTCCGGGACATATCTAACAATACGTCGAGCTAGACTAAATTCCTTCCCTTTCACTCGAGCCGTCCTTTCAGATGTACGCAATTGAAATTTTGTTAGACCCTAAAGGGTCTTCAACAGAACTGTTTGTAATATTTGACAAACAAAAAATTATTGACAATCATTACAAAAGGATGGCATAGTTAAGACAGCAGTTTCTTATTTCATAGCCACCCTTGACCAAGATATTTCATAATATTGTTATTGAACCAAGTAATATGATCCATTTGAAAAAATATCCAATTTACTAAAGAAGTAAATTCAGACAAAAATCCCATGAAAAAATAATATTTAAATCAATAAAAAGACTTCTAAACACCTTTGGCATCATATTAAATCGAAATCCACGTAAAAAATTATTTTACTAAAAGTGACCAAAATATTGACGATTTTTCATCTCGAGGACGAGGACGACAGTCTCCTTTGGCCTCCGTCGTTCGAATTTTCAAAAGTACTCCAAAATTTCAAGTTGCACGGAGCGCAGAACCGCTCCGCCCGACGAACATTTCGAAAGTACCACGAAATTGGTGGTTCACAAGTCGAAATCCTGTCAGGATGTAGCGAGAAGCTATTTTAAACGTCAAAATTTAGGAAAAAATCGATGGGGCGGTTTTTCCAATAAAAACCAAAAACCCTGAATTTAATATTTCTCAAAGGGTTGGAGCATAATCCTCATACAAAACCCCAAAAACGTACAGAGAAATAGTCAAAGAATTCAAAGTCGGAGGGTCGATTCCGACGAACCCAAAATTCTGTTTATCCCGGCTCAGGCGGACAACGCCATATTAATCGCTCGAAGGCGAGTCGACGAAAAAAAGTATATTAGTGTTTGATGCCGTTAGTACGGTTATAAAAGCAGGAAAACCATCGAACTCACATAGATAGCTTCTTTAAGTACCCTGACAATCATTTCGATAATTTTAGTGAAAAATACAAAGTGAATAATTTTCAAAAAGTTTCGCATACATTTTACAAATATTACTAATTGGGAGTCTGAATCTTTTTGTACAGTCGATTGTCATAGTTCTCTCGACGCTGGATGAGTTACACTCCTACAGGAGGTAACGGCTTGCCGAGTGGTGGTGCTCTTTGATGTTTGCCTTATACCCATTAGCTAAGTATTGAATATTTATATTTTTTACATTTTATTAATTATTTCAATAAATGAAAATATATTTTGAATTCAATTTCTTATTGATCCACTAATTATAATATTTGTGATAGACGTGCGATTCTGTGGCGTGAGTCGGACAATTACTTTCCGCAGGTCACCTCTGATCCCGCCAAGTCTGTGTACTTGTCCAAATACTCATAGAATCCATCGACGGTCTTAATTATTAAGAGGTGTTTCTGAGAAAGTGCTAATTATAAGATATATTCATTAAAAGTGCAGTACCCGACATAAGATTTCGACGGAGAGAACAGATTGTAGCAATCACGGTAAGTATAATTTTGCCTATTTTCGTCTTGGGGAGTCTGAAGGGTATCTTGAATCCCCCTTGTGAGTAGAGTTGATCAGTATCGTAGCGGCGACACGGCTTCGGCCTAAATTATATACAATCCTTGTCGTGTCCATCAGACCAAACGATACTAGGTTCATCTACCATATCACGGTATAAGGTGAGCAAAAGCAGGAAATTAGGTGAGCCTATTCGAGAATATGAGAATATTCTGAATTCGCCGAGGCTTAATCATGGTAAAATTGATAGATTTTCAGAAAAGCAGATAGTGTAGGCAAATTAGTACTTCTGGCTGAAAAGTTCACCGTGTTAAGTTTTAAACATTTTGTATTTAGTGCCAAACGGCAATTCTAGATTAAGCAGTTTTGTGTAGAAAAATTCAAGTAGGCTTATGTCATCAGACAACTGTCATTACTATAAATGTTGATAATCCGAATGTAATTTTTGAACACGAGAATTTTACTTTTATTCAACGCAACCATACAGTCCACACAACTGAGCCATCCAAAGGAGTCCACCTGATATTACATCAAACAATATCAAAGAACAAGCAGCAAGTTTGATACATTGTGAGGAATATCAGGCAAGGACCCCAACACACCGAATGAATAGATTTTCACGAAACTTTGTGAATTCTGTTCGTTTTGATATCTATATCAGTCCCCACTCCCCAAAAAAGAATTTGCCGCCATTGCCCCGCAATTGTTATAAACAATAATTGTCGCTAATTTGTTAACCAGCAATATTGAGGTAAATTAAAAAAACAAAATGTATTTTTAGATAACTTGACGAAAAATAACAACTCTTTACTCCTGTAAAATTTTCGAAAATATGCGTATTTTCTGATACACAGCGGTTCGAACTTTTCCAAAAAGTGAGAGGGGAAATAAAAAGTGACGAGAAAGAATTCAGAAACATTCTGGTGAATGTATTATTAAAATATAAGACCCCGTAAACTATGAAATTTACAAATCTGGAAAAACTCAAATTTTGGTTTCTTGTAATGTTTTCGTAACATGCATATTTTCCAAATTTGCAACAGTTTTTCATGGCCAAAAATGTACCTAAATTATTTATCATATGTGCCTATAAATTATAATTTCATATGCATTTTGTGATACGAATTTTTGATCGTGAAAAACTGTTGAAAACTCGGAAGATATGCACGTTACAAAAAAATTAAAATTGAATAAAATTATAAAGAATGTATTAACCTATAGGTCTGAATTCATTTTTTTCCAGTGAATGTATGGGATTATAATGTGTACTGTACTGATTATCTACTAACATGTTTATTGACTTGTCCTGTAATTTTATGATCACTTGTATTAATAATTGTATTCTGTTCTATTCTATTCTATTGGTCATTGTGAAAAAACATAATCATTATCAATTCTGACAAAATATAGCTGCACCTATTTGAAAAATAAAAAAATATTATTAACTGTTTACTTAATCTTACTAACACTAGGCAAAAGTGATGCCGCGTTCAGATAAAATGTTAATCATTTAATTTTTCACAAATTAAAAGAAGCATCTATTAAAACGGCTAACCTTGTACATATGTGTAAATAAATGTACTAAAATATGAAGAATTGCAGAGTCTGTTTAATCCAATCATGTTTTTAAACAGAACTAAAATAATTGTAGAGTAGTTATTTATTTATACCTACTGCGGTGGAAAATCTGACTAATGGCTTCTCGTACACTAACAATGTAAACAATTTTTCACATACCATAAGGGATTTGTTCGTACATCACCGAGATATGTGAAGTAATTCGTTTATATTATTGCGGTCGCCTTTTATATGATGATAGATCGATCTCGGCGGACCAAAATATAAAATAATTGTCCTCATATTCCGTAATAAACTTTACCACTTTATTATTATATGTGAACTCTGCTAAATAAGTGGAAATTCCGTCCTAAATATTTATATATTTAATACACACTACAAAGGAGTTAAATGTGACATACAAATTATGACACACAATGTCATAACTGAAAGGAATTTAAACTGTTTGTGGAATATACATGAGATGAAATCTGCATAATTTCTATAGGTGTTGTTTGAAAGTGTTATTAGCCATTTGGAAATAAAAGGGTTACTTTCATCTGGACGCAAACATTTACTTTATAAGCCATCATAATGTAACTCATACCAAACGGGAAAAGTTCTTGTTTGAAATAATTTCTGTATAAATGCTCGTTACCGCCTCTTTATAATATTAATTAATATCTGTATCTCATTTGACCGATTTTGATCATTTGTAATGCTTTCTACTCATCGACTTCTCACCACAATTTGTTTTTAATTAGTCTTTTCATGCTTAAACGCAAAACAAAATATTGCCGCTGGTTTAAGATTCAGTACTTCTATCGACATTTACTTTGAACTTTCTTTAAAAACACAATACGCAACGATTCTTGCCTTGCATACGGCCATTAGTCCGGCCGGACCAACAAATAGAAATGGCAATAAGATGGAATTTTAGGTGTATATATATTTTTTTAAGTTATTGTTTGAAGTCTACGGAAAGAAGTCTAGCTAACGTGGACATTTCGTAGGTCGTGAAACATTGCATACAAATATGCAATTTTATATAAAAAAGTGCGTTTTTGTTCTTTTTTGTTGTGGCAAATTCATATGGTTAAAAAAAGTTTACACTTTTTTAAACTTCCCTTATCATATAGTGTCGTTTATAAGCAATTGGGGGCCCAAAATTGCGTGCGCTAGAGCATTTTCTATAGATACATAACGAATTATAACTGGAAAAACGGTTTAATATTTTTAATTTCTTGAAAAAAATTTACAGTCGGGGTTTTCAAGGTCGCTGATTACATATATAAGATATACATTAATTAAGAAAAAAATGTTTTTAATTTAAATTATCAAAATAAACCGATAAAATTTAAGTTTTTTTTTTAATACTCAGGAAAAGGATAGCTACAGTATAAGGCATAAGGAGGAGGATGGAGGAGGAGGTTGACATTCATAGTAAAGGGGCTGCTACAGTGAATGGGCGAAGGTAAGATAAGGGGTGGGTATGAGGGTGGGGGTAAACATAGAAAAGATAAAAATTTATACTCAAAATACATTTTCAGCCATTTTGAGTCGGCCATTTTGAGTTTTTCATTTTCCATAACAGATTTGTAGTCAGCGACCTTGAAAAACCCGTGACTATAAAGTTTGTCCAAAAAATTCTAAATATTATAGTGTTTCTTCCAGGATTCATTTATTATGCATTTATAGAATGCACTCATGCATGCAATTTTGGGCCCTAAGGTTCGCCAATCAATCAAGTGGTGTTTAAGAATAATACTTTAACATTTTTATAATACTTTCATTATTGTAATACAACAATTAGGATTATAATATGGCCTGAAAATGAATGCAAACAGTTTATAATAAAAAAAAACACAAGAACTGACAATAGAAGCTGCCCACAGGAGCTGGAGGGCTCAATTTGGAGGATAGGACAAAGGACCTGTCTTGGGACAGAATACTTATGATTTCTTTCTTTCTTCAATTCTTTGGGACTTCCTGCCACATGTATGTTTTCTTTTTAAGCGGTGCTCGGGGAATCTACAAAATATCACAATTAACCAGTATGTTACTAGTAAATAACCTCTACGCCTGTGACTTTTACGTCAAAGGATCAGTTAAAGGTTGATTTTTTTTTAAATAAACAACACAGGTATAAAAACTTGAAATTAAAAATTTCGCCGACGTTTCGTAAATCTATTCCGTTTCCTTTTTCAAGGCTTTTTTTTGCTGCGTATGATAAATACACAGCTCTAAGAATGTTTGTTATATTCAATATCCATAGATACTTACTATTTACATAAAAAAACTGTTGATATAGTTAACAGTTTTTTAGATTTTATACAATGTTAAGTTTGTGAAGTTCTTCTTTTAACATTGGCAACCAAGTTGTACAGACATCTACGGAACAATTCGACACGCGCGTATCCTCATTCAATAATGTTATCGCGGATTCTTTAATTTTTCTTTTTTTACTATCTGCCTCTTTTGTTAAAATTTTTGCCGAGTCCCAGTTTATTCTGCGTCCATTCTCCCAAGCGTGTTCGCAGATCTTGGACCTCTGACTTTCATTTTTTCTTATATAATTTTGATGTTCGCCCAATCTTACACTAAAAGGTCTGGATGACTCACCCACGTATTGTTTGTTGCACTCACACGGAATACTATAAACGCAGTTTTTTGAATTTTGCTCGTGGTTCTTCGGTTTCGTCTTTGTCAGAATAGATCTTAAAGTGTTTTTTGTTTGAAATGTCGTCCTAATATCAAATCTATCGCCCATGCGGCGCAACTATTGAAAATAACAATCAGGTACGACAAAAACCTGAAAAACGTTACACAGCGTTAATTCCTTATGTATGCGGATTATCCGAAAAGTTGCGCCGCATCGGTGATAGATTTGATATTAGGACGGTATTTCAAACAAACAACACTGTAAGATCTATTCTGACAAAGACGAAATCGAAGAACCACGAACAAAATTTAAAAAACTGCGTTTATAGTATTCCGCATGAGTGTAAGATTGGGCGAACATCAAAATTATATAAGAAAAAATTAAATTCAGTGGTCCAAGATCTGCGAACACGCTTGGGAGAATGGACACAGAATAAACTGGAACTCGGCAAAAATTTTAACAAAAGAGGCAGATAGTAAAAAATGAAAAATTAAAGAATCCGCGATAATATTATTGAATGAGGATACATGCGTGTCGAATTGTTCCGTAGATGTCTGTACAACTTGGTTGCCAATGTTAAAAGAAGAACTTCACAAACTTAACATTGTATAAAAACTAAAAAAACTGTTAACTATATCAACAGTTCTATGTAAATAGTAAGTATCTATGGATATTGAATATAACAAACATTCTTAGAGCTATGTATTTATCATACACAGCAAAAAAAGAATTTTCAAAAAAAGCCTTGAAAAAGGAAAGAGAATAGATTTCCGAAACGTCGGCGAAATATTTAATTTCAAGTTTTTATACTTATTTGTGTTGTTTATTTAAAAAAAAAATCAACCTTTAACTGATCCTTTGACGTAAAAGTCACAGGCGTAGAGGTTATTTACCAGTAACATACTGATTAATTGTGACATTTTGTAGATTCCCCGAGCACCGCTTAAAAAGGAAACATACATGTGGCAGGGATACCAAAGAATTGAAGAAAGAAAAAAATGAAGATAATGCCACAAATAACATTTAGACAATATACGTGTGATGATAATGTTGATGAATAAAATATTTAACGGCCTAAAAAACTTTGATCAACATTTAAAGAAATATTTTAAATTAGGAAGAAAACCTCATTTATCTAAAAATTCTTTAAGTTTAAATAAAATGCGGGAAACCCAAACATTGCATTAGAGTAATATATTTTTTTATACTTTCATTTCACACCCTATTCTTAAAATTTTTCAACTTGAAGAATAAAATCACTTAATCCTTCATTGCAAAAAAATATGAAAAAATTCAGTTATTTAAAGAAAATTATAAACTTCAGGTCTCTTGCGGGAGACCTTGATCAACATTTAAAGAAATATTTTAAATTAGGAAGAAAACCTCATTTATTTAAAAATTCTTTAAATTTAAATAAAATGCGGGAGACCTAAACATTGCATTAGAGTACTATATTTTTATACTTTCATTTGAAACCCTATTGTTAAAATTTTTCAGCTTGAAGAATAAAATCACTTAATCCTTCATTGCAAAAAAATATTAAAAAATTCAGTTATTTAAAGAAAATTATAAACTTTAGGTCTCTTGCGGGAGACCTAATTTGTATTTCAATAGAGCTAATATTTTTTGTGGTGTATGTGGGTTCAGACAACTTTCTATCAACATGGAATGCAAGATTTCCAAAAAAAGTTTTTTTCGATATATCCTAATTCTTATATATGACACCATATGATAAAGGAAGTTTAAATAATAATAAAACAACAAATCTAAACGAAGAAGAGCGGAAATCACGGAGAATGCACTTTTTTGCATAAAAGTGCATACAAATATATGTCTTACAACTTAAGAAAAAATTGAATGTACCTGAACTTTCGACCTCAAATGTTAGCCCGGCCGGATTTTATTCAATTTAGTCAATCAGTAGGTTTGTTGGTCTGTTAGCGCTGCATTTAAAAAAACATCTGACTGAAAAAAATAATATTTGGTGGGTATTCACGTTCATTGCCAAGTAAGAAACTTAGAATATTTTGACTAAAAAATATTAACGGTTGATACCTTAATAAAATAATTAAGAACGAAAACTTTACGAAAAAAAAAAAACATTTTCCATGTAGTTGATACAATTGCTAAAGAAGAAAACATATTTGGTTTTAATAAAAAAAACATACAGTGTAGTCAGAGGTATAGTTGTGTCCATATATATGTACTGAACATAAAAAATCTCAAAGCTGTGCCGCTTACGTATAGATGGCACAGCGCGTTCAAATTTGGTTGAAAATGGTAAATCATAAATATAATGTATTACTTAATACATAGAACAACGTTGTTGTCATGTATAGTATGTTCTGGCATAATTAAAATAAGAAATAATCGGAAACCAACCTCCCTAAATTGAAATTTCTTAACTCCTGAAATATAGTTGCGCAAACCACCCTTAACTAGAACGTCATACCCAGGGAACAGATGAGCAGAGCAGTACTTTGAACTTATCTATCAATATCGCAAAGGATGGGCGGGCGGGAAGATATCCTATCCTGACGCAAAACAGAGTAAGATTTTTTAATTTAACAAAAATGTTATTAAATTTCTACCGAAAACACGATTTTTAATTCTCTAAGTTTTATTTTGTTTATTATAATACTGAAAAATTTAAAGTACGGCTCTGTAGGATCATCTCGGCTAGTAATTTTTATTTCCTATGCAATTATAGTAGCACTTTTTATTTTAAATTTTTAACCATTAACATTAGATTTCGTATCAGTTATTTTAAAAATATCTAACTACCAATTTTATTACAGTGAAACCACTGGCGAGAAATAATACCCTATAGTTTGTAAGAAATAGTATCATTACGAATAATTTTCCACTATTACATGCGCATTCGTCAAATTAATTTTTTTTCTGATGTTTGCTCATCTTATACTAGATGTAGCTTGATGAAACTATAGTGGGATTACAGCCGAGTCATACTTATAATTTGCAAAAGATAGCTCGATATAAATCATCTAGGCGAATGCAGAATAATGATTGAACAAACATAATTCAAAAACCCAAAACATAAAGGAATTGAGAACCTCGTCGTTTTAAAATATTTTAAAGTTGGTTAAAAAAAATTAAAACTGTAATTTCTTATATGTAAAGTAATGTTATGTTATAACTTATTGTAGTTTATTGTTCATATTATTTCCCATTCTGTAATTGGTACTATAAATCCCAATATTGAATGGTGGATTTACAAATAAAAAAAAAATTAATTAAATTAATGTGAAATATTACTTAGATATTGGGTATTAAATCCATAATTAACGAATCATTTGACATGCGGCGGTACAAAGTTTCATTTCACTCTACCGGGAATCATCTTAAAATGAAAAATACGTGTATTACGCTAAAGCAAACAAAGTAAGTGTGAATGTAGAATGATATTTCCTAAACTTATTATGCAAATGAGACTATATTTCATTTCAATTGCTTGTTTATTAAACGGAAATCGTGTTTATAAACTGCCAACATTTCATTTCGTTAGACAGATACATTATTAATCCTTTAATGCTGTTTGTATTAATCTGTTAAGCAGAGAAATATACTTAAGTGTATTTTTGGAAATAGCATAGGAATTTAATTAATATTAAGATACAATATTCATAAGAACTTCAAATTAAGCATGAAAAACATGATTTAAAATGTAAATTAATTAAATACCATTTCTGAGTGAAAGTAAATTCTGTAATATTAATTGTTGTGTTAATATTAAAACCTCTATAATAAATGTGAAAATAAAGACAGACATATTAAGTTTTTGATGCAATTATAGTAGACCAGAAATTACTTTTATTTTTCGTATATAACTGACTGCTGTTTTATTGCGAATACACTGGATCGTGAGGGTCAAGTAGATGCAATTTATACAGACTTGCAATGCA
Organism: Stenurella melanura; assembly: GCA_963583905.1. Classification (NCBI taxonomy): domain Eukaryota; kingdom Metazoa; phylum Arthropoda; class Insecta; order Coleoptera; family Cerambycidae; genus Stenurella; species Stenurella melanura. The sequence goes on along the minus strand of OY757313.1, from coordinate 134,591,459 downwards.
CTTAATAGACTCGAACATGGGATTCTACTGCAAATATTATCAATACACAGATTTACTTTATCTTGTCTAAGCTTTCTTGAATCATATCTTTGGAAATGAAAATGAGCAGCATCATTGTTTTTCATCCACTGACAGTAACATTAGAAGTTTCACAGGGTTCCATTATGGAGCCACTGTTTATCTATTGTATTTGTTAACGATATTTGCAGGAATATTTAAAATAATATGTTTCGATATCCAGATGATCTTAAATTGTTTGCATTTATTAACTCTAATGATGAGTGTCGTCATATACAACATGATCTCTCAAAAAATCATTGATGGTGTAAATGTAATGGATTACCTTAAAATCAAATTATGTTACCAGGGCTATTACAAGGAGAAATAATTCTCTATATATAGAGACAGAATTGGTTAATAGGTGCAGCTAATTTAAAGATCTTGGAGTAATTTTTATTTAAAATTAATATTTCATGCCCAGATAAATACATGACTCGCAACTTTTGCAAAAATTTAAGTTTTGTTTTGAAGAATTAAGAGCACTTTGAAGACATTTACAAATTTATATATTGTTTTTGAGAGAGTAAAATTAGAATATGTAATTGTTTGGAATCTGTAACATTTTTCTCTGGAATCTGGCACAAATGTTTTAATTTGGAACCACTTCAGAGGGGGTATATTACATAATATCTTTTCTTTAAAGCTGTTACTTAGATTTGACAAGCAACAGCATCACGCGGCGAGTCTATTTTTATTTTTATATAAACTTCTAACAACAGATTGTCCAAATAATTCTCTGTCTTTTCTAACTCGCCCATACACTTTATTTTATTTAATAACTATTCCCTAGAGTAGCTAAATAGGTTAGAAAAAAATATTCAACATGTTCAACAACACGAATTTATTACTGGCAGTTTTATCGAAAGTATGTTATTACATTAACTGAATGTATATAACGTAAAGAAATAAACTGTTGGTAGTATAAACATGATTTTCATTTAATAAACATGTAATTGCTACTCACATATACATAGCAGAAAAATTCATCCTTCATTGACATTGATGTAAATGTAACACATTTTTCATCGTGCGTCTTTGGAACATATAAAAGTTAGTATTATGAAATAGTTATGATATTACTAGCTAAAACTAATTAGAATCTCTTATGCATAAATTTCGCACATAAATAGGTAGGAAATAAATAAACACGTCTTCATTAAGTCGAAATTCAGCCATCGACTTGTGCATGGCCACGTCGCCGCACCGCACAGCGCACATCGTACGTGGCACATCGCACACCGCCTATTTTGGTCTGCATAGGTCTTTGGTGTCACGTCAGTTGTCTGTGGGCATCCAACAGTTCAACATGAATCATTCATTAACATCATCTTCCGACGAAGAAAATATTATATATTAGAGTCTAACTTTAAAAAGTTGTATATGTACAAAAAGGAACAAAAATTTAGAGTATATCCCATTAACAGAAAGCGAAAGAATTTTGGTGAATTTCACCACCTCTGTAATGATTTAAGGCAGCATTCAGAGTACTTTTGTGAATACATGAAAATGAATATGAATACATTGGACTATATTTTGAACAAAATTATCCGCTAGCATAATCACAAATTTACGAAAAACATTTTTTTACACTCACTAAAGCAAGAAGTACATCGTTAAATTTCCTTTCAAATAAAGCGTTATTTTAAGTGTAAATAGAAATTAATTATATGTGCCTTTTTATAATTGAAATAGTAAATAAAAAATAGTTCGTCTCAGCCAAAGAAACATTTTCGAATTAATAATTTTAAATTATTTCAAATATAGTATTCGTTACGAACAAGAAATTTTAAATTATAATTTATATTATATGACCAAATGAACGCAGAAGTGATAAAAATCTGTTTTTAAAATATTATACTGAATAAATGGTTAATTTTTTTGAACATGAAAATAGTACTAATTTCATTTATAATTTATTACTTATCTCAAATATAAAATTAATAATTTTAAATAAGGATATACTTTTAGCAAAATGATCGAATGATAACTGAAGTAAAATTAAATAGGCTCGAAAGAAAGAGAGAGAGAGAGAGAGAGAATTACACTTGAAATAAAGCAGAAATAGAAAAAAAAATTCACATAATTAGTTGATATAAAAATAAGTCTGTTGACGTCTTTTGTGTAATTTTCACACCTTTTGGTGTATCTACCGTAAAGCTTATTTTATTATATCATGATATTTATGAATTCTAATACAAAAGAAATTGTACTAATTGTTTCCTTCTATTCTATAGTAGTGGTAAAAGAACATTACATTTTTTTTTATTTCAATTTTTTTTAAGTAGATTTAGAATGCCATGAAACGTGGAAATTTTAAATTTGAGCAAAAGAAAGTTCTCATTTTACAGTAGTGGTAAAAAGCGATTACAAATTCTTTCAATTTTTTTTTTAAATATATTTAGAATGCCATGAAACGTGAAAATTTTAAATTTGAGCAAAAAAAATTTTTTCCATCTATTCTAGTGGTAAATTTTTTTTCCAAAATGGTAAAAAAATGTTCAATTTTTTTTTTCCAAAATAGGTTTAGAATGTCATAAAACGTGGAAATTTTAAATTTGAGCAAAATCAATTTTTTCATTTTAGAGTAGTGGTAAAAAGAGATTAGAAATTCTTTCCAATATTTTTTTTCTAAATAGGTTTAGAATGCCATGAAATCTGGGAATTTTAAATTTGAGCAAAAAGAATTTTTTCATCTATTCTATGGTAGTGATTAAAGATTAAAAATTTTTCCAAAAAAAAATGCCATTTTTTTAAATGGGTTTAGAATGCCATGAAACGCGGACATTTTAAATTTGAAGAAAGAAAAAAAAAATCCATCTATTTTAGTGACAAAAATTTTTTCAAAAATGTTTATAAAAAAAATTCCAAACATTTTTTTCTGAAATAGGTTTAGAATGTCATGAAACGCGGAAATTTTAAATTTAAGTAAAAAAAAATTTAATCTATTCTATAGTAGTGGTACAATTTTTTTTTAATTTCAAATTCTTTTTTTTTAATACGTTTAGAATGCCATGAAACGTGAATATTTTAAATTTGAGCAAGAAATTTTTTTTTCCACCTATTCTAGTGGTAAAATTTGTTTCCAAAATGGTAATATGTTAAATTTTTCTTTCAAAATAGGTTTAGAATGTCATGAAATGTGGGAATTTTAAATTTGAGCAAAAAGAATTTTTTCATCTATTCTATAGTAGTGATTAAAGATTAAAAATTTTTCCAAAAAAATGGCCATTTTTTTAAATGGGTTTAGAATGCCATGAAACGCGGACATTTTAAATTTGAAGAAAGAAAAAAAAATTCCATCTATTTTAGTGGCAAAAATTTTTTCAAAAATGTTTGTAAAAAAAATTCCAAACTTTTTTTTCTGAAATAGGTTTAGAATGTCATGAAACGCGGAAATTTTAAATTTGAGCAAAAATAAATTTAATCTGTTCTATAGTAGTGGTACAATTTTTTTTAAATTTCAAATTCTTTTTTTTTTAAATAGGTTTAGAATGCCATGAAACGAGAATATTTTAAATTTGAGTAAAGACAATTTTTTTCCATCTACTCTAGTGGTAAAATTTATTTTAAAAATGCTCCAAATGATGCTAACATGGTTGGCGATATTCACGTCTAGTAATAATATTCGAGTCTAGTGTTCAAGGGCATTTTGGTTGTTGTGGACACTACTTCATATTTAGCGTCATCAATTTTAATCGTCTCCAGTATCATAATAATTGCATTCTGTTATATTCGATCGTGTTTAGTTACATTTGAAAACTCGTAACCCATTTAATGTAGACGATATAGATTTGTAGTATGTATCAGCTATCTATAAGACGTTCCCGACAAGCAAACAAAAAATTGACAAGACCTTTACTGGAACCCTTTTAAACCGTCATTTCACAATGTGATTTCATATAATATCCTGCAAACTTCTCACTATATTGCGGCATGTTTGTGACAAAAAGCTGTTCGTTTAAACAATAAATTCCCACTAGTGGTAAAACTAGCACATTTCCATGTTTTTCCCGTGAAGTTCAGTTAGTGGAATTTGTCCTGTGTTTAAACGACCCACGAGGAGGTTCTCATAAAAACCGTGGTTATCTTCTTTCACTATCTCTGATGTCACACGCTTAACATATGCTTAGAAAATTAAACAGAAAATGTATCTTCATGGGATTAGAGGATTGATTAGAACATTATTATTAGCATAAATCAGACATTTTGTGTTACTAATTTGCTATTGAATGAAATTATATCGTGGAATTGAAAACGACAGTTTTATTTTTTAATTGAAATGCCGTTGAAATAAATTTAAACAAATCGAAGTTTCGTTGATGATATAATTATTACATAAATATTTTGTATTTCTGAAATATTGACCCCATTTAAAAGCAATTTTTTTGAAAATACTTAGCTAGTGCAGACACGGTTATTTTTGTAAGAAACCGTCTGAATTAACGAACATGTGTTACCGATTTTTATATCTTTGTTGCCGCTCTCATTTGAAAAATATTTATCAGTCAAAAGTATCCATTCACGCTTGTACATAATTATTTGGTACCTTTACGTTCCATTATCTGTTGGAAAACATTTAGAAACATATTAATATGGATAATCAGACTACATCGATGCGGGCTCAAAATATCTCAAATAAACGAGAGTCACTGTAGGACGGTACAATCAATCATTTTTGATCATACAGTATTTCTTTAATAAGTGAGTTTATGATTTATTACTATATTCTTCTTTCTCCCTTTTCAACATTAATCTATCTACTGCTGGACGTAGGCTATCTCTAGTTTCTTCCAAGATATCCGATTCTGTTGTTTCCGGCTCCCTACAATTTCGTTACATCATCGGTCCACCTCTTCTGCAACTTCTGTAGGTATCGTCTTATCGTGTCCTTTACACATATTGTGGAAAATAAAATAAATTAGCACGCCTCTGATCGCGTCGAGCCCTACGTCACTGACTCAAGTGCGTATGCGTGTGTGTGGTGTGCGTTAGTAAGAACCAAGAACGTAAGGACGCAAGGTGCGCGGTACGTGTGTGCATAATAAACGATAGTTTTACCTGTGGTTATCAATCAAAAACTGAAACCTTTATTGTAGTATAAAGTAGTAATAAGTAATTTATTAGTTTAGTGTTAATACATCGTAATTGTTGAACGGCTAGTGTTTTATTTAAATCACACGAGAACCGGGGCTTGCACAGTGGGTGCAAAACGGATAGATTTTCAATATTTATCACACATATGTTCAGTATCGCTCTTTTCATGACACCTTCTTTTATTCTGTGTCTATCTAGCATGGCATGGCATGGCCAATTTCGAAAAAGAATGATTACAGGTTTAATAATAAATTAAACAAGTTAACCCTTATACTCTTCGCCAATCCACAACGTGGATGTGGAGGTATAGTAATCGTAAAATATTTCAATTTTTTTTTGTTTAAATAGCCTTAGAATGTCATGAAACGTCGAGATTTCAAATTTGAGTTAAAAAAAATTTCTGTTTGTCGGTCTGTCTGTCTGTAACTGTTTTTGTCCGCACGTTTTATCTGGAAACGTTTAAGATATTGAGAAATTTTATACACGTATGGATTATAACGAGCTTGTCTTTTGACTATATCGGGTGAAGGGTTAGGGGGTAAATAGGGGTAAATAAGGGAAAATGAGTAAAGCATGCTGATAAGAGTACAAATACTTGAGATTCGGTGTATATACTAGTAACCAAGGCCTCAAATTTTTTTGTAATATTTTACTTCTTCCCACCACCCCCACTCCATTATTAAAGGGGTGAAGCAAGCTGATAAGAGTACAGAAACTTGAGATTTGGTGTATGTACTAGAAATCAAGGCCTCAGATTTTTTATAATATTTCTCAACTTCCCCCACCACACCACACCCACTCCATTGTTAAAGGGGTTGATAAAATAATAAAATAAAATTTAGGTATTTACTTGAAACTAGGTACATGTATATATTATAACCTCATCTGTAATTGTATTATATTTTGTGATAATTTCGTTGAAGAGTTCGGTGGTAAGTAGGGGCAAATAGGGGAAAATAACTAAAGCAAGCTGGTAAGAGCACAGAAACTTAGATTTGGTGTAAATACTAGAAGCCAAAACCTCATATTTCATATAATTTTTCGACCCCTCCACCACCCCCACTCCATTATTAAGGGGGCTTATAAAATTAAAACATTAATTGGGGAAAATGACATTCCAGAAACTTCATTTTTGGCGTATGCTAAGAACCAACGAATCAAATTATTTTATGACATCTGCATCAAGTATTATTAAAATTCTATGACCAATTTTTTCCACATACTAGAGTTCAATTGCAGTCAAGATATTTTCCTCTAAAGAGACTTGGATGGAAAATCTGGATGTGGAAGTAGTGATTTCTTAGGCAGCGGTTTTCTTATTATTTCGCACATTCTATAGGATACTCTTCGCAGTTTTTTTTGTAAACAATATTAGATTTAGACATTTTTTTTGTTTAATTGCAAAACTTAAAAAAATGCTTTCTAAGTTTAAATAATTAATAACTTATTTATTTATTGATCCATTTTGTTCAACTTTTCGTTCTTAAATTATCGTGCTTACAAGAAACAGGACTGACGGTCGGGCAGACAGACAGACAGATATACAGACAGACAGACGGGCAGACAGACAGATAGACAGACGGACCGGCAAACAGAATTCGATCACCACCACAGTGATATGAAAATCTTTTTTCTACGAGTGATATTACTGGTTCTAGAAATGTGCTGATCAAATGCAATATACTCTTCGGTTTGTATTTGCTAAGAGCATAATAATAAGAATATCTTCTTGCCAATTTGTCACTAATAGAAAAAATAGTGCGTATATTTGGAGCGAAAAGTGATGTTTTTATGAAGTGATAATAATGGACGAGCTAGATACGTCTTGTATGTATTCTTATTTCGAAGTTAATTAACATTAATTGCGGTTTAGTATTTGGAATGTTGACCTCTTGGATAATACAGTGATTTCGCCCCATCTTCTAACGACATATATCTGCGTATACATAGAAGCTATACAGTTTTAGGCAATGATTGTGTGCAGCTATAACATGCTTAGGAGTCGATGTAAAGCTGTCGGCAGCTTGTTTACCGAACAAAAGGACGACAAAGGAGTAGTTCATCTGCTGCTGTCGGTTACTGGCCTTAGTCATGGAAATGGGCGGAGGTTAAATAAATAAATAAATTTTAAAAATTAAAAAACTGATAATATAATTCCAAGTTTATTTTCATATTAGCTTATGTTTATTCCACCATTCTCCAGCGCTTTCCAACAATCTTTGCTCACATTATCTCCACATGCCCATCATCCTAACTTTTCCTTCCTTTCCTTACTTTTTCCCGCTTGCCCACCATCTTTACTCATCCTACCGCCTCCATTCCTTAAGGCCTTATTTATATTAACGTGCTGGGGGAGCTTTCACCATTCAATTGGGACACGTACACATAGACGTGAACACAACAATCACTCCCTGCGATAGTGATATTTATCGCAGCTGAGACTCGAACTCAGGACAGACAACATCAGCTAGACAATATTGTCTCTTCGACCACTGTTGTATTATTTATTTTTCTCACTTTAATCTACTTTCCTACTAAACTACCGACCCTCCATATTTACCTTAGATATATATCTACCAAAGATGTTCGATCGTATTTTTATGAATTACACCCCCTGATACGCCTATGCCTAATAGTGACTGGAAACTTGTAGAAAGAGATAGAGTTTTCTAGAGTGTGGTGGGAGAAGATTCTTGATTGGTTCTGGATGGATCTAGAGGCAATTTCAGAGTATATAAGGCGCGATTACCGGCGCAGGAGAAGAAGTTTTATTAAAGTGAAATTTGGCAACGAAAAAGTGAGGTTATTTTGGTTAATTAAGAAGTATTTTGTAATCAGTAAATTATTAAATAAAGTGTTAGTGGTTCACCCCTTGTTAAAATTATTTAGAACCCACGGATTCATACAAGGTGTTTCCTAAAAGGTGGAAAACACGTAACAATATGCTATTTGGATATTTACTATAAAATAATAAGCACTTGTTCTAATATGTTTTTATGACAATATTTGCGAAAGGCATAAACGTTAACAATATTATCTAATACAAAATGTCTGCAATATCCAGCTATATCCTGCGTAATATTCAAATCAACCGCAAATTCATGATCCATTATTTATTTCAGATAGCTTTGCGGCATAATTTACTAATATTTCGAAGCTGGAACTCATATTACACTGCTAATAAATCTCTTATTATCCGGTCCTATATTTTATTAAAAATCCGTAAATACCTACCTAAAGAATATGCAAATTTGAATGAAGATTTAAGATAAAAATCTAGCAGACTATATTATAAAATTTTAATAAAAGGAAGAAAAATGTGAGCGTCATATGTCTTTCTTGTCATAACACATACATAGAACATATTATTCATTTCTTATTATATTCTTTATTATACTACGTAAAAGAAGCATTCTATCTTAGTTTATTACGTAAAAGTTAAATTCTTGTACATGGTACAATGAAAAAAAAGTGACTATACCAAAGTTATAAAAAAAGAAGAGCATATATGATTAATTAGGTTGCCGCACACATATAAATAGTGTTTTGATTCAAGAATCCATTGTTTCATATATACGCAAATAAATCAATTTTTCAGTATAAAACATATACTTTTGTTTCAAAAATAATTTATTTACGGTAAGCTTCCTATTTCTTCAATTATTTCTGACACAAAAGTATTTGTTTTATACGGAAGAATTTATTTGTTTGCGCATATATGAAACAATGGATTCTTGCATCCAAACATTATTTTTATCTGTGCGGCCAACGCGCAAACGCAAAAATTAATATCTTACGTGTGTATCGACATAGAAATTTTAATAACTATTGGAAAATTATCGGATTGAAAAATAAGTCAATCAATTACTATACAATGACCAAAAAAAAAGTAGTTGCCCTGCGAGCGCCGCCTCGGGCGACTCTTAGGAGCTTCTCCAAATTTGAATTATATACAAATTTTCGTCAGAAATTTTGTATCTATTCATTATATGTCTCGACCATTACAAAAAATTTCACTACATATAATTAAGATAACCGAGATTTATCTTTCGTTCACCGTAGATAGCAATATATATTGCTATACTGGGCGAGGCAATAGTGCGTCGGATCTCGATATCTCGAGTTCTATAGAAATTTAAGAAAAAATTGCTAGTTAAAAAAGTCTATAACTGGAAATTATTTTGGAATATACAGGGCGAGCCAAGACGAGATTACAGGACCAAGTGTCCTTTTTTAAATGGAATGCTATGTATATCAATACATTTTTTCAAGCCTCTTTCCAGGCTCTATTCATTCCTATATTAGCATTGAATATCTCCCAACTACTTGGATGTAATAAATTTTCTTGTGGAAATAATGCAATCTGCAGATGGATATTAAGAAAATCATCACAGTCACAATTATGGATTTTAAGAAAAACTTATGTGAATACCAGTTACCAGACATCTAATTAATGTTTATGAATCATTTTTATTTCTTAAAATTGTACAGGGTGGCCAAGAATTATTTTTCAATTGAGAACTTTTTAAATTGAATCTTCTCAATTCTTTCAATTGGAACACCCTGTATATTTTTCAACCATGTGATGTAGAAATGAAATACGAGCATTTTTTGCATGTACTTCCCTATGGCTAATTGCAACCAATTTCGTTTTATTGAGCAATAATTACTAAATTCAAAAATAAACTTAAAAAAAGAGGTTTCTTCAAATAACTCAGTAGAAAAAATTATAATAAATGTTCCAGTTGTTGCCCATTTTGATTGACACACATCTCTATGTGCTTTTGAAATGAGGTTCCCACTGTTCCTAAAATTGCCAGTGTGATAGACCTAAAGGCAATTAATATTCTTTTCTTCATATTTTGTACTGTTTTTGGTGTGTCTCTATAAACAATTTCCTTCACGTATCCCCATAAAAATAAATTCATCTTTGTAAGATCTGGGGATCTAACAGGTCATTTAGTGGGTGCATTTCTTCCAATCCATTGATGAGGGTAGGTATTATTTAACTGGTCTCTAACTGCATTTAAATAATATGGTGGAGCACGATCTTGCTGACACCACATCCTATTTCGAATTCTTTCAGGGAGATTTACCAATAATTGTGGCAGATAGTTTTCCAAAAGATGAATAACCATCAAAGAAATGTGGCCCTATTACATGTTCTCCAATAATACCCCCCCAAACGTTTATAGACCATCTGCTCATCAGTGAATAAAACATTATTGAAGAAGTCGACATCATCTTGCATTTTACCTCTGGCCCAATTACAAAATTATAGCCGCTTTTGAAAATTGTCATTAGATAATTCCTGGTGCATTTGAATACGATATTGCACGATATGCTTGCAACTTATTTGTTTTTAAGATTCGACCCACAGACCGTCTACTTATTCCTAATAATGAGCTCATTTCTCATTGACTAACATGGGGATTCTCAACCGTTGCCAGCACCACAGAAAACTCATTTTCTTCATTCACAACACGTTTTTTTCTTTCGCTTTTTTTTATATTCGACATTTCCAGTTTCCAGAAATCTATCGAGGATGTTTTGGAAGTTGCTAACATCAGAAATCTTTCTTTCAGGTGATAAATTCTATTGGCAAGTAAACAATTTCTGTCTGACTCGCCCAAAACAAAAGTGGTTCCGTTTTATTAAAATTCATATTGTAAAATTCCAAATATTTTAAATTCAATACATAATGTAACGACCGATAAGTGTGATAAATGTTCCGTTGTACACGACAATTTATACCAAGCTGAGGTTTCATTACTTGTCGAATAACGAAAACGGCCAAATAATGTATAAAAAACATTACAGTACATTTCAAAATTGCATAAAAACGTGTGTCAATCAAAATGGGCAACACGTCGGACACCTATTATAAATTTTTCTTATGAATTATTTGAGGGAACCTCTTTTTTTAAGTTTATTCTTGAATTTGACACTTATTTATGTATAAAATGAAAATGGCGTTGAAAAAATTGAGAAAATTCAATTTAAAAAGTTCTTATTTGAATAATAATTTTTGGCCATCCTGTACAGTTTTAGAAAATAAAAATGATTCAAAAACATTAATTAGATGTCTCGTAACTGGTATTCACATAAGCCTAGAAAGAGGCTTAAAAAAATGTGAAATGATATACATAGTATTCCATTAAAAAAAAGGCACTTGGTCCGGTAATTTCGCCTTGGCTCGCCCTGTATGTTCGAAAATAATTTCCAGTTATAGACTTTTTTATCTAGTTTACTTGCAATTTTTAAAAAAAATTCTAGGTATCGTAGAACTCGAGATATCGATGTCCGATGCACTAGTGCCCCACCTTGTATATTATTACCCATACAGCACAAGGACATCCTCAGAACATACTGGGGACAACTTTTCAGGACATATAGGATATCCTGGGAAGATCCCATTATCACCTTAGGATGTCCGTAGGATATCCAAATGGGACAGTTCGGGCTTTGCTGATGACGTCCTCAGGACATCAGTACGGGTGTGTACAGGACATCGCCAGCTCTTATATGGGTTATGCCTGGGCTTTACTATGAATAACCTGAGGACATTGATTGGACTTTATATAGGACATCCCCAATTCTTTTAGGGTTTATTGGATGTTTCTAAAGACAGCAAAAAACACTATTAAACTGAGCCAATAAGCGAAGACAAAGGAATACAAGTTTATATAATGGCAGAGGTAAAATGACTAATAAAAATGTGATACATATATGTACAACTCCATACACATATTTGTATCTATCAGTTGGCTTATATCGTGTCAAAAGTAAATCTACCAAACTATAATAGAGGTTATATATTGTCCAATGAAATAGGTCGACAAATCAAAATTTTAAGGTAAATACTTGAATTTTTGATGTTACTTTGAAGTATTTGAACACAATTAATGAAATAATTTTTTTTTCAACCCCGAGAAGGGGTAAAAAAAATATAACGAAGTGTTTTTTCAAAATTACTCAAAATGTGTAAAAGATAGTAAAAAGAGTTTCAAATAAAAATTGTAAAAGCATGAGATATTACATATAAAAATGATCTCTTGCCCATTTTTGGTATTATTAAAATCAACAGAGTTTAGGGTGGTTAGAAGTTATAAGGGATGATATGTACAACTAATCTTATTTGTCCAAAGAACTTTAAAATGAACGTGGAAAAGACATCGACGCCCGGCGGATTTCTTAGAACTCTCGACTTGTCACAAAAAGGCGGCTAATTCAAAACACAGTAAATGTATTAAAATCAAATTATAAATAACTGCTGTTTAAATAAGATATACATTTTTAATGAATTATTTGTACTGGAGGTGATTATCAAATAGAACAAACAAATAAGTTTTTAAAAGCAAATTTTAAAAACCAATAAAAGACTATAAATAAATAGCCTCAAAATAAATACTTTTTGTTGTTGAAGTCTCCTAAATAATAATACCTATAATAGGACGACTCTAGGACTTGCCCAGGATATTCCCACAGTGGATATTTTGTTAGGCTTTTAATATCTTTGCAGGATATTACTAGGACATCCTGCCAGGATTTGTCTAGGATATCCCCATTTGGGATATTCTCAGATTATATATATTTTATTTGGATATTCTAGGGATATCCTGAGGAATGTTGTCCTCGATTGGGATATACGGGACCAAATGAGGATATCCTAGGGATGTCATGTGCTGTGTGGGTATATAACAATGACACCTACGTCTTTGCTCTTTAAAAGGTTTTTTCTTTATTACGATACGACTATTTCAAAGCTTTTGTACAGAAACAGCATTTCATACAAAATTAGCCAAATTACGCTATCAATTCAATTTCTGCCGGAGGCGCCGGTGATACAAACACTACCCTTTTCTTAATGGTCTTATTTATATTACCTTCCAGCAGTTTTGCCAATGATATCCACCCCTCAACCAAGATACACACAGATTGACATGACACAACAAACATTCCCTGCGATATTGCCATCTACCGCAGCTGAGTCGAACTCAGGACAGCGACTAGATATGTGGCACTCAACAGCGGTCTAGAACACCGCTATAGTCTCGGTACACATTAAAAACACCACTAAATGCCCATGCCCTGGCCAGGATTCGAACCCGGAAATCTTTAGTCACAAGCCAAACTCAGCACTTCTCCACGGAGCCGTCTTGACTTATATACTCCATTTTCTATAGATTATTTTCTAAAATACTGCATTGTCATCGATGCATGCTATATATGTATGCAAAATTTCAATGCAGAGTCCAGTGGAGGTGGTTCAAAATTGACTTGTAATATTTGAACTAAACTGATTCACTGATTGACAAATATGCGAACTTGAATAAAAGTTTCTAGAAGCTTTTCGTTAGGTATAGTAGATTACAATACGTACAATACGTACTAAATTTATTTTATGGATATCATAAACTCTATCCATAGTCCAGTTTACAAGAAAAGAATAGCGGCAAGAGCTGGAAAGAATAATACTTATGAGAACTTTTAATATTATGGTAGGTCTTTAATAGTAGAAAAGTGTTTTAAAAACTTGCCACTGTGGGCGAAACATAAACAAAATGGTCAGCCTTAAAAACATTATTTTTTTGGATAAATTCTAAAATACGAAAAATACAAAAATTATCGTAGAGATGAAAATTAAAAAGTAGAGATGTGTGTGTGTTTTTATGTATGTATGAGTATTTATATATGTGTATGTATTTTTTTCTTATTTTATATTTCTACTGACTTACCATAATGTACAATTCTGTGTTTTTCAAAATGGTATTTGTCTCTATATTGATAAGCAAGTGCAATTTTTTATTCTCTGCTTTAGAGTCTACTCTATTATATTATGTATATCTTGATACATATTCGTTAATATATCAAATTCCATTGGTTTTGGGACTTTCATATGTCATATTTCGATGTCATGGTTGTCTAAAATATTGAAATGTTTAGGGCGAAAAATGAGTTGAATTTTGTAATTTTCAGATATTTTATAATTTGCAAAATAATTATTTCAAAATGGTCGCTAGTGATGAAAAATTAACTTTGTACATTCCGAAAAATGAAAATTAAAGCTAAGGGGATCTACATTTAATAAGCTATATCCATGTCTTCATCATATTTCATATTCAACAGGAATGTGCCATATAATGCGTATCAACTGTTTTACCACCCGATGATGTCGTCAAAAGTTATCAAAATTTCTGTGGCAATACCCATGCAAAAAGCTAATTTTCGCGTTCGCGCATTGATCGTCGACCTCTTAACTTTGATTCTTATTTTACTCTAAAACAGTTATACATATATGCGAAATTTTTTATAAACCAACATATTTCCTTAATAAAATTCTGTGCTCTTTAATTTTCATTCGTACGATAGTTTTTGCATTTTTCGTATTTCAAAATTTATATCCAAACACCTCATTTCTCATAAGGATTACGTAATCCTAGTTCAAATCCCCCTGAAGCCTTGGCTAACAATGGCTAATGGTAAGGTTCGAAAGAAACCTGAAAAAACTTCATATAAAAAGAGAATTTATAAAACAATATGTTACACTTAATCCACAGACTACAGAATCGAACATTCAATTTATTCAATTTGTGTTTGCTTGTAAAAAATATTGATTCGAGTGAATCGAGATTTTATTGATATGTATGATATTTATAACAAAGGACAAATAAAAAACCTTTATAACGCTAATTTAAATCATTTCTCTGAAGAGACTTTTTCACTTCATGATTTTAGAAATTGTAATACAAGCGATGAAAAAACTTAAATCTGGATATAACAAATCTCGAGAATATGAAAACAAGAAATACGTTGGCATAAAAATATGTAATTAATTATTTCTGATATAACAGACAAATTTCCATAATAATTATGTCTATATTGAAATACGATGTTTAAAATTACTTACAATTGCCAGGATATTTTTGGTATAAGTCTAAAATCGGTACAATTATTTGTTCACGATTTATGTCATTATTTTAAACAAGTATAAAGTATGACTTATAGGGAATGAAATCAACCGGATAATGGCAATTTTTTATGTTTAGAGTTTCGTAGAAAACCTTATAGTTTCGGATTGTCTGTTCGTCTGTCTATATGTCACAGCCCTCCCGTTCGTTTTATACCCATTGAGATGAAATGCGGATAATTTGGTATACAGACGTAAATTGGTGATCCAAAAACAGAAATGAAAAAATGTTTAATAAATATATTTTTGCTTTTTGGATCCGCTTCCCATACAGTGAAAAGTGAACCAAAAAAAAAAATAATAAAAAATACGGTGGGGTGTCGTCAGATAGATCTCCTAAAATGCAACAAGAGATGTTTATCCCGAATCTAGCTTTTAAATAGTACTTTCAATAGAAGGTAGTTTTTATAAGTAAGCAAATAATATAACGTTGAAGAGAATGAATTGTTTACCACATGTATTAGCTCATGCGACATGGATCGATAATAATATTATGAGTGTGGGATATCAGCATTCTTATGTAAGATGACAGACATTGAAGCTTGTAAATTAAATATTAAAATATTCCACAATCCTTTTTTGAGTCGTCTCTTTTTGCTGCTTTCTTGGCTTTCAGTTCCATTCCAACATATAAGAATGGCCTCAATTGCAGATGTTGGAATGGTTCTGATTGCCCGTGTTATTTCAAGAGATAGGCGAGTCCTGCTTGTGGAGCGTTACCACACCAGTGTCGCCTATGTTAAGAGGGATTATACCATAAGAGTATACATCCAGAGAGTATCCGTCTTTGGACTTATTCTCAACTTACGACTATAGATGAGTTTGCACATCCATCGAGATGCACAGTCTTTCCTCGTTTGAATTTCAGTTCGGAATCTAGGATATCCTTAACAATATTGCAAAGTAGTCATCTGCAAATACAGTATGAAAAAAATTTTATTTACACAAAATTTCTCCATTTTGTACCTTTTTATTAATTCATTAATTTTTTCTTCCGGGAGATCGCAATTTTCACTAAATGTAAGGAAAGTGGGAAAAATAAATCTTGGAAATTGATTTTCATTTTAATAATATTTCTCTTCGCTAAGCGCGGAAAGCAAAAATTGATAGGTAATACTTGCTCAGAGCAATACTGTTCAACAAAAACAAGTAACGAAATTAACAAACCAACAGAAATTTGAAAGGCTTAGTTATTATATACAATAGCCCTGTGGCTAACACATCTACTTCAACCTTCATAGAAAATTATTTTATAAATGTTACTGATATAAATTTTACAACGTTTGCCTTGTAGCAATATCCCATTAAATTTTGTTAAATCCATTATTCAATATACGTGGTTTCCAAGCCTTAAATTCAGTTTGGGTATAAAATATGCTATACGTTATTCGGTTTCCAGAACAACCACCTTTATTACTTCCACATCCACGTAGTGGAGTGGAAGTATGGTAATGGTTAAATAAATTTTAAAAAAATTTTTTCTTGAAATGGGGTAGCATGTCATGTAATTTTTTTGTGCGCACGTTTTCTCTGGAGCCGTTTGGGACATTGACTTTATACACGTGTGTATTATAACGAGATCTGGAACTGGATTATGGGAGGGTGGAGAATAGGGGAAAATAAGCATACTGGTAAGAGTACAAAAATTTGGGATTTTTTCGTATATATACCAGAAGCCAAGGCCAATGACTTTTTATAATATTTTCCATCCCTCCACCATCCCTACTCCATTATTAAAGGGGTTGATAAAATTAAAATGAAATATTCACTTGAAATTTGGTACACGTATGTATTATAACAACACCTGGAACTGGATTATATTTTGAGATGATTTCGTTGACGGGTTGGGGGATAAATAGGGGCAAATAAGGGAAAATAAATAAAGCAAGCTTATAAGAGTACTGAAACTTGGCATTTGGTGTATATACTAGAAGCCAAGGCCTCTGATTTCTTTATAATATTTTTCATCCCACCACCACCACCATCCCACTCCATTATTGAAGGGGTTGATAACATAAAATTGAGACATTCACTTTAAATTTTGTACATGTATGTATTATAACATCTGTAATTAAATTATATTTTGAGATTATTCCGTTGAAGGGTTGGGGGTCAAATAAGGATAAATAGAGGAAAATAAATAAAGAAGCTGCTAAGAGTACAGAAACTTGGGATTTGGTGTTCATGTTAGAAGCCAAGACCCCAGATTTTCAAAAAATATTTTTCAACCCCTCCACCATCCCCACGCCATTGTGAAAGGAGCTGATATAATTAAATTGAGATATTCACTTCAGATTTGATACAGGTAAGTATTATAACGACATCTGAAACTAGATTATATTTTGAGATGATTCCGTTGAAGAGGTGGGGGGTTAGTGGAGGTAAATAGGGGAAAATGAGTAGAGCAAGCCATTAAGAGTACAGAAACTTGAGATTTGGTGCAAATACTAATAGCCAAGGCTTCAGATTTTTTATAGTATTTGCAACCTCCACACCACCCCTACCCTATTAATAAAGGAGTTGATAAAATAAAATTGAGATATTCGCTTGAAATTTGATACACATACATATTGTAATGACGTCTGATTGAGATAACTTCGTTGAAGGGACGGAGGAGGGGAGTAATTGCCTCAATTTTTTTGTGACATATGCCCCAAATATTATTAAAATTCTTTGACCAATTATTTACACGTACTAGAGCGCAAACAACGTCAAGAAGTTTTCCTTTAAAGATACTTGGATGGAAAATCTGGATGAGCAACTAGGTAGTGATTCCTTAGACAGCGGTTTTCTTCATTTAATGCCAAATTACACTTGGAATTCTCCATATCTCTTGGTATAAAGATTTTAAGCTACTCAAAATTGAATAATTTTGTTCATGTTCGTAAAATTAGTTTTCCTGCCAGTGTTTTCATGAACAATACCAATTGTAAATCTAAAAGAATTGCTGAAAGTAACCAAGATGATGGTTAATAAATCGGAATAAAAGGAATTGGGGCATATAGTCTAAAAAAAGAAAGAAACGCTGCAACAGATATAGATGTTTCAAACTGATTGGTCCTAATCAGTGATACTAGCTTAGGAGTAGGATCTATATTAGAAATAGATCAACAGCAAAAACTAAACCATAGTTTAAACCATTCCGTTGTTATTTTTGGTACCATATGTGCTGCATTTAGTCTCTTCATTACAGCAGATGACATGTGTGCTATGTATTCTTCTGCTCCCTTCAGCATTGATAAATAATCGGTAAAAGTGTTTACAGAGAGCGTCCTTCTTTATTTATACAGGGTGGTCACTTCAAAATATTAATTAAGAAATGTAGGCCTGATAACATTTGGTCAAAAAATTATACATGGTAGTCATCCGACAGACAAATAAGTAATATGGAAGAAAAATATTCCCATAGTTGAATTATTTATTAGAATGACTATCCTGGTCATTCACATTATTCATTAAAAGCATGGTTTTCTTGGTAACTGTGTTAATTATGTGCCAAGTATGATTGCTATTTGCCACATATTTTTCATTACTTATTCTCTGTATATCTTCCAGGTAAAGTCTACCCGGAAGATCTACTTCGCTTTCAATAGCGTCAGTAGGTACAAAATTTGACCTTTCTCCATCAAAGAGTTTTTTAAATATAGCGCCGACAGACAGATAACAGATCGACAGACAAACAGAAATAGTGGGTGTTAAAATATCAAGTAAAAAGAAATTAGAGTAGTTATAGATATTAAAAATTATCGAATCAAACAAATCAAGTCGTTATATCGATGCTGATGACCTGACTTAAAGATTTGTCACGAGAAGTTCCTAAGTTTTTGGTTCGACAGAAATGAGATTATTTTAATACATATTTCTTCTTCTTTCTGGCGTTACAGTACATTATGAGCCTTAGCCTCTTCTAGAACTTCATTTCAGGTGTTCCAGTCCAACGCACGCCCTTTCCACGCTGTTATTCTTTTATTCCTTAGGTCGGTATCTGTGTTGTCCAAGAACCTTATTCGGGGTCTTCCTCCGCTACGTTGACCTACTGATTTGCCAAGCATTGTCTTTCTGGCCGGTTCATTCACATTCATCCTCATGACATGGCCCACCCCTCTCAGACGTCCAAGTTTTACTGTTATTACAATGTCCGGATCATTAAACAACGTATACATATACAGCTCATTGTATCTTCTTCTCCATATCCCGTCATTAACAGCGCCTTAAATTTTTCTTAAATTTTTTTTTCTCGAAGTAGCCTAGGATGGCCTCGTTTCTCTTGGTGATGGGCCATGTTTCCGAGCCGTATGTTAACACTGGTCTTATGAGTATTATAAAGTTTAGTCTTCGTGCTTCAGGATATGTTCCGTGAGATAAGCTGTGAGGCTAGTCCGAAATAACATCGGTTTGCCATAAGGATCCTGCATTTTACTTCTGATGTGTCATTTTCGCTACTGACTGATGATCCAAGGTACACAAACTCTTTCACAGACTCTATCTCGTCGTTTTCTATATTTATTTAAGGGGCGCATTCTCTCTCATCGGATGTTCAGCGGCCAGCAAATATTTTGTTTTGCTTATGTTAATTATTTATTAGTCCCGCTTCCCATTTTTTTTTTTTGTTCTCAGGGCTCGTCTGTTGATAAAAACTCCGAGGGCACTGCAGCCTCCTGGGCTTATTGTGCTCTCCCTGTCATGTTTCACTCCGCCCACTCCAGTACCCCTGTACCCCTAATCAGGTGATACAGATCCATGGTCGGGCGGCTGCTGATGAATTCCGGGTCCGTTCGTGCTTGCCCGTAAATACCATGTCTTCTGCGAGCCAGTGCCTCGCAGTTGAAGATGATGTGATCGACCGTTTCCGGCTCCTTGCTGCATAGTCTGCAGTCTAGGTTGCCGTCAAATTTGCCGATCGTATTTAGATACTTCTTTACTGGAAAATGTCCAGTCAGAAGTCCTACTATTAGTCTTAACTGCGTCCTGTTCATTGTGAGCAGTTCTTCAGTTTGTTTTGCACATGGACTTTTAATGAGTGTTTTCCCATGTCGATTTCCTGGAATGTTCCTCCAGTGATTTTTGTGTTTGCTCTTGACCCAGTCTTTAATCGCCCTTCTGGCTGAGCTTTTGGGAATACCCAGCGCGGGTTCTGGGCCATAGAATGTATTAGCTGCCCCTTGTCTAGCAAGTTCATCGGCTTTTTCATTGCCGTCAATTTTGGAGTGTCCTGGCACCCAGAGTAATTTGACTCTGTTCTGCGCACCCAGAATTTTCAGCTCTTCATGGCAGTCCCATACCAGTCGAGATGACACTCTGTTGGAGGCTAGTGCCCCAAGTGCCGCCTGACTGTCTGATGCAATGGAGATCTGCTGGTTGACATATTGTCGACTTACATTCTCGCGTACACATTCAAGTATAGCCAGAATCTCTGATTGGAATACAGTGGCATGTTGCCCAAGGGAAAGACTTATACTTGCCCTGGGTCTTTCACCATGTATTCCAGCTCCAGCTCCTGTGCTCGTCCTAGACCCGTCAGTGTACCAGGTTAGGCCCTTACGTAGTATGTCAGGAGCTTCTTTTAACCAGTCCTTCCTATCTCCAATGGTGATATTGAAGGGCTTGTTGAAGGTGATTTTTGGTATCATGTAGTCTGACCTCATATTCAATAGAGGGTCTTCTACAGTGTTTATTATCCTCAAGTGTCCCCCAAATCTAGCTCCGTGGAGGCTCGAGGTATTTGAGTTTTGCAACCTATATGCTCCCATTCTGGCCTATCCCTGGATCACTATGCTAAGTGGAGGGAGGTCCAGTAGGGTCTCCAAGGCTGCCGTTGGGGTGCTTTTCATAGCACCCGTCATTCCGAAGCAGGCCAGTCTTTGTACCCGGCTCAGCTTATTCGCCGCTGTAGTTTGAGTTGTCTTTGACCACCAAACTAGAGCAGCGTACGTTATGGTGGGTCTTATAACGCTTGTGTAAAGCCAGTGCAGTACGTTTCCCTTGCTACATGTTTAAATGCTGTGTATGCTTCTGTTACTGCCGTCTCGATAATACCAATGATGTAGATGCCATCTGCAGGTCAATATTTGGGTGGACTTATTAAATATTGTTCCCGTCGTTGTAACACCCGCTGATCTCATAACTTTCTCAAGGGCAAGGTTAAATAAAATGCAGGAAGGTACAGCTCCCTATTGTAACCCAATGGTGGTTTCGCATGGTTCAGATGTATATTTCGCAACAAGCTTTTAGGTCATCAACATCCAATCATCCGCACTGAGTTTACTTATTGAACTATTGTTTCAATCAAATCACGTAAAATTTATTTTCATCGTTCTAGTACATTTTAATAAAAGCTTGTGTTTCAAAAGGTTGTTTTCATTACATTTTATTGTTTCAGTTTTAGTCTCAGTATGTCTACCATTGATCGAAGAGTTGCACCGTGAGCCGACTATCCTGGCTACAGTATCATGTCATGATCATCATATAACTGTATTATTATCGGTACTACAAAATGTATGCAACATTTCAAGGCAATAAATCAAACAGAAGTGATTCAAAATGAACAAACATGTGAAGTTGATTAAAAGTTTGTAACAGAAAAATGAAGTGACAAATTAACATATAAACAACCTAGAAACCTAGAATTTCAAGTGTAATTTACCCAATTCCGTTATCACTTAGCTTTTCAGTTTTTGCCGAACGATCCTCTTCTTCTTTTGACTTATACATATAGTCCACTTTCTATAGCCATAATTATCGGTACTACATAAAAAAAATTTGCAATTTTAAGGCAATAGATCACGTGGAAGAGGTTTAAAACTGACTTGCAGGATTTGAATTAATGTGGGTGGCAAAAATATGAAGCTGAATAAAAGATTGTAAACACATGAACTTGAAGAAGTGTACGGCTCTTAGTTATTACTCATGATTTGGTATATTCAAGAAATTAATAATAATTGCGTAATATGAAGCAAAATTGGTTTAATCTTATTGCAGTTTACGGCTAATGGCCGGGTGAGGCCGAAAACTATTTAACACGGATGCAGTTTAGGTTTTATTACTTAAAAGTTTTTACTTGCTCTTATAGACATCCCCACAATATTAGCCGTATAATATTTGAGTATTTGCTCTAACTATAACTACCTCTGTTGTATATTTTACTTTACAATTATGTTATATTATATATGCTCTTTTACTGTGAGTTAACAACATCTTATTAAAGAGGCATTTATGTTGGATCCTTGAACCTGGTGTTCATGCTAAAGATATTCATATTGATCTCAATTTCTAAATTTGTTTACTTATAATGCTCTAAATTTATGAATATGGATAAGTCTGAGAAAGTACTGACGTCGGCAAACCAATCTAATAATATATTTGGATAATGTTTTGATGGAAAATAATAGAATGAACAACGCTAACAAAGAAATATAGATCAGTAAGTACTTAATTGCAGCTATTAAAACGTTTCTATACTTTGAGATTGCAGAAGAATAAGTTACTATAAAACTCCAGTAGTGCATTTTTCAAATAAATGAAGCTCCTGTGGCCAGTACAAAACACCATTAGCACTCTGGTTTCTGGTTGTTGCCTTCAGTCTAGTCAGCATTTGAGATTGTTTACCGATATTAATGGGATTCTTTGTAAAATATATATTATCAGTACCTTGACTTTATGACTAAAATTTGGAATTATTTTAATGACCTTATTTATATTAACGTCCTGGCGGAGTTCAGCTATTGTTGTTCTACCACTCAACCGGAACACATACATAAAGACATCAACACAACAACCATTACGATATTGCCATCTACCGCAGCTGAGACTTGAACTCAGGACAGCGACTAGACATGTTGTGCCACTCTAGCTCACTGCTACCGTCTCGGCAACACATGAAAAACGCCATTAAACGTCCATGCCCTGACCAGGATTCGAACCCGGGAGTCCGTAGTCGCAAGCCAAACACCTTTAGCGTCACTGAGCTCGCTGGAAATTAATTTCATTTTCCAAGGCCTACTATGTTTTTTTTCAACGTTGAAAATGGACAAATTTGGTTAACGATTTTTTATTGAAAGTATAACAATGTTATTGGATTCAGAAACTTTTCAAATGGGTAAATAACAAATCGTGAAAGAGTATTGCATAAAAACTTATGGTAAAAATTTTGAATCTGATTCCAGTAGTACAGTTAGATTTTTAGTTTAAAAAAATAGCTAACAAAAGTTGTCCATTTTTGACATTGAAATAATTATAGTAAGCTTTTAAAATTGAAATCAGTCTCTACATTTTTGTCATAAAATCGAAATTTTTATCGTCTAGAGATTTTTTAAACTCGCATTAAGATCAAGTAATAAACACAGGGACATTTTCATAAAATACTACCTACATTCATTTTGTTATAAATCTGCAATTATTCAGTAGTTTATGCAGTGGTATAGTTAGATTTTCAAGAAAACATCATTACCCAAACTTGTTTATTTTTGACATGGAATGAAATCATAGTGAACTTTAAAAATTGAAATTAGTCTCCAATTATTGTCATAAAGTAAAAGTTCTGAGAGTCGATATTCAAAAAGAAATCAGTGGATAATGATCATATCTTATACAGGAGTATTTTCATTCAACACTGTATGCTTCAATATTTTAAAATTCAGTTTTAAAGGGATAACCTAAATTAAATATGAGTATCTAATAATAGTATAGTTTATAATTGTATAATAAATTTTAATAGTTTTTTAATTAATTTCATATAAATTCTGCATTTTTACCTGTAAGGCTTTTGGTAACACAGAATAGGATCGACGGTGGATCTATTGAAGATTAAAGTTCTAGAATCCTTACTTTAGATTCCTGTTCTATTTCTTTAATTTATATTTATATCCATTATTATTTAACAAAATTGATTGAAAAATTGCTTTCCATTAAAACTACCATTCCCCAACCATTTTACTACTGACATATGTAAACATAGGTTACCAAACGATTTCAAGAACTTATATTATTTTTCATTAAGGAAATAGTTTATTCATAATAATATTAAGATTAAACGTTAGCATGTTCCTCCATGGCATGATTAATATTTCCCGCTAAAATCATCCGAGTACACAACCGAAATTCGTTATCTATAATGTACTTTCTATTTTGTTATTGCCACTAAAGCGCGTTAGACCGCAGTTCAAATCCCCCTAAAAGTATAACGTTCATTCAATTTTCCACTTTGACCGAATTCTTCCAGTTACTTAGACTTGTTAAAGATCAAATTTCTTTTCACTTCAAAGATGTCTTTAGCATCTGAGAATCCTCAGTCTGGTAATATTATTACGGCGTTTCTGTATAAGCAGTCCTCGGTCGTCTACATACAAATAGTAATGAGAAACCTATAGACAATGTCATCGAAAACCGTATGAAACTTGAATGTTCTTAAATTTAACAACATATTTTTTATTGTGAATAGACTGGTTCTGTATAACAAATATTGTATATACTGAATATAATTTGTGGTAGGTTCCTTGTGAAAGGTCTTAAAAATACACTTACTAGTAGTCTTCACAAAATACCTAACAAGTCAACACATATGTAGAATATTTCTAATTTATTGTTTGATGTATCTAAAATCACTGTTTAAATAAAAGATACAGATGAATTAAATATTGTATGTAACTCATAAGGGTTGAATGATATTTTAATGTTTCGTCATTTTACTGGTAGTAAACCTTTGACTAGCCTGGATAATACGATTGTGTTCAATGGGTCTATATATGGAGTATAGTTATTGATAGAGTCTATATTTAAATAACAGCTTAGCATGGCTACCAAAGCATATTCCCTGGAGAGCCCATAGCATCAACAGCTTGATTCTTCAAGAAATACGTCCCAAAGTTTACTCTTTAACATCTTACTCTCCCAAATTCTCTGATTTTTTATTTTACATTAATCGGAGACAATGCAATTTAGAATGATTTATAGTCATGGGAAGCAAGATGACACGAGAACAAGAGGATCCTCTACAAAGCCTTAGGCTGATGTCACCAAGAAGTTAACGGAGAAAGTAGTACGTTTAGCAGGCAACTGCACCAGATGATGGGATACTATCAGATGTAACTGTTTCATATTTATAATTTCTATTATTAGTATTATTATTTTGTAAACCCTAGCATTAAATCTTTGCTTGTTTTTTAAAATATTTAATCAAACGTATATAGAGTTGCCTTGCCAATATAACTAATTCACTTTGAACATATGTATAGGATTTGCCTTTAAAGAACTTATTTTGCGCGTTTTTTAAGTCACATAAAATATCTGCCGCAACGATGGCATCTAGAGACTTCTTCTATCGTTAAAGTATTAACGCATTTAAAACTTTTCGTTATTATTTAATACTAATAAAGTTACATTGAATATTAAAAGCTTGTGCAGTGGGTTCCTGCATCTATATCGATGATCACGAAGACTTTCACCAGCGGGATACTCCATCCGCTGAAACATCAGGATGCGTTATTTCACACGAATTGTAAAATCACATAGCTCAGTTGTCCGAGACAGAAATTGATAACAACCGGTCACTAAATGTTAAATGCCTCACATTTTCAAGACAAATATTTTTGTTGGTGTAGAATATGACAAAAAAAGTTTTCAAC
Source organism: Stenurella melanura (assembly GCA_963583905.1). Lineage (NCBI taxonomy): Eukaryota > Metazoa > Arthropoda > Insecta > Coleoptera > Cerambycidae > Stenurella > Stenurella melanura. Next base: position 134,565,716 of record OY757313.1, on the reverse strand, counting down.
TGTAAGGTGCCGGGGACCCCTAAAAAAATTGAAAATATTAGCCGAAATTAGGTTTTTGGCCAAAAACTCGAGAAATAAATAATATACATCAAAAAACTAGTACTACTAGGCGATAGAGGGGGACATTTCACATCAAAAACGTATATGAAATTTTTTGTACGATCAAAAATGTAGGCTGCAGATTTTTTTGTTTAACGCACGGGAATGGAACGTGGCGCAGTCTCGGACGCGCTACACTAAATTTGTTGTAACTTAAGAACTAATTAATGAAATTGATCTCAACAAAGCTTAAATTAAACGAGAAACATGTGGCTTTTGGATTATCATATTTTCAAATGTAAAATGATTGTATGCATAAATAGTACATATATGAAGTCGGAACATAAAGAGATTTCCGATGAAATCTTTAAACGCTCTACTATTTCTACAATTCTTAAGATAAAAATCTGAAACTTTCACGTATTACTCTTAAAGTAACGTTTACAAAGATTTGATGGATAGGTATGAAAAATATTTTTTTAAATAAAAGTTATTAACGTTTATTTTACCGCTAGATTCACGAATTTTGGAGCAAAGGAAAATGTTTCTTTTATTTTCGTAAAATAAAGAGGACTAATTTAATTTTTAAGGCAAATCCACTTGAAGCAACAAATTTCAAGATATAAAAATCGCACCTCCAGAAATCTAATAACGCGATTTGAACCAGAGTAGTAGGTAATTAAAATCAGTTATACATATCAAATTTTATCACTTTCTCAAGATTTTGAAAATAAATTTTTGAGATTTTTCACTCATGGTGTCTTTTACACATTACTTCAAGAGTAATATATGAAAATTCTAGGTTTTTATCTTAAAAATTGTAGAAATGATAGAGCTTTTACCGATTTCATCGGAAATCTCTTTACGTTCTAACTTCATATATATACTATTTCTACACACATTCATTTTTTGTGTTTGGAAATATAATAATCCAATAGTCACATGTTTCTTCTTTCATTTAAGCTTTGTTGACCTCAATTTCATTAATAAGTTCAAAAGTTACATCAAATTTAGTGTAGCGCGTTTCAGAACGCGCACACTTCACGCCCTGTACTTAGGTGTCTACATTTTTTATCGTACAAAAAAACTTCATATAAGATTTTGATGTGAAGTCTCCCCTTCTATCGTCTGCTGCAATTAGTTTTTGACATATTTTTTTAATTTTTCGAGCTATTAGCCAAGAACCGAATTTCGGCCAATATTTTCCATTCTTTTTAGGGGTCGCTAACACCTTACACTTGGATAAAATCTTTCATACAGTGTAACACACTTAAGATGAAGACACAGCTGCATTTAATTTATTTTTAGAACTAGAAATTTGAATTCTGGTACCGAGGTACAACTTCACGGGCTGCATTTCTTAGACTCAAAGATCAGGTGTAACCCCAGCCCACTGCGACCTCGTAAATAGGACAGATTCTCAATATTTTGCGTCGCGTTGGAGACATCGAAAAAATGTACTAGGAAAAGTTGTTCTGAATCTTATTTTAACCATGGATGCCGAGTTCCAAAACATGATTCAATTTTTAAATTTATGTTCATATCTATTCTTCAAAATTCTTTCTCATTATTTTTTTCAATTATGACAATAATTCTCCCCAGAAAGGGGGGATTATTTTCGTTTTAGACATTTTTTGTTTAATAACAAAACATAAAAACTTAGATTTTTTTAAGTTGAAAGAATTAGTAATTTTTTTATTTACTGATTGATTCATTCTGTTCAAGAACAATCTAACTCTTCCTTTAGCTAATATTAATTTACTGTCCAAATTTCAATACAACGGAAATTTTCTTTCTTAAGTTGACGTACTTTCAAAATCGTGATGGACGAACGGACAGACGGTTAAACATTTTGAAAGTAGTTTAGAATTCGGTCACCAACACAGTAATATGAGCATTTTCTCTCTACGAGCGATATTAGCGGTTTTAGAAATATGCCGATCAAATGCAAAATTATACTGCTCGTTTTGTATTTGCTAAGAGTATAATAAAAGTATAGGGATGATAATAACGATTTTATGGATACAGATGATATAAATATAATTCATGCAGAATGCAATGGTAAACGTTTAAATCCGTAATTAAAAATTTTAAAATTCCTTAAATATCTCTACCACTGACGAGCTACAAAGTGTTTTAAACAGGAATTAAGAATTCTTCGTTAAGTTATATAATCAGGAAGGATTATATAGCCCTAATTTTGGATTAGGTCATAAACTTTAGACATAAATATTAGAACAGCTGCCTTATAAATTTAGTATTCATCATATAATGCTCTTGAGAAAGGCCTATCAAGCCGAAGCATATGTACAGTACTCTAAATATATTGTTTTGAAACATTTAAAAGCAGCTTCCTGCTATACTATGAATAATTACTTATAAATAGCTGTAAATTACTTCGTACCTGTTGTTCCTCAGTTTGAACATATTTTTATTTACATCTCTAAACTTAACTCTCAATAAATATTCACTAATTCCTTTAGATTCATTATGAGTTGAATATTCAACGAAATTTGCATGATCACTATTTGTATGGCTCCTTTTCGGAATTATAAACCATTTGCTATAATTCCAATCTTGAGGCATCAGTTCCTACCTTTAAATGCATTTAAGACATTAATCGACAGATCTGGTTAATCCACCATATTATTAAATTGCAGGATAGGAAATTACACCCACCTGTATTTAATTAGTTTATGGATTTTGGCTTAACCGTTATTATCCTTGATATTTGCTAGTTAACGTCTTATAAAGCTGCTATCCACTTGCAATATTTATGTGCAAAGCACATAATAGACCCTGGACGATTTTATTTATTGATTTGTCACAATTGCGATTTTAAGCAATCAAAAACAATTTGGCGGAACTATACAGTAACATGTATTTGAAGATGAAAAATGAGAGAATCAAAAACCGTTTGATTTAGTTGACATTTTCACAATGTTACGTTGTTTACTATGTAGATATCTAGATATTAAGATTTTCAACTAACTATAATAGCAAGGCAATAATTTTGATAAGTTGGAAAATACCAAAAGAGCTTTTGTAAAATAAGTCGTAAAATTTTATGATTGAAGCAATTTATTGTGTCTACTAAATTAAATTTAACTGTTGATTTTAAATTGCTTCGGTAACTATCTGTGTAAAAAAACACAGTACCTATTAATAATAATAAAATGTCTTTATATTTGAAGAGTTTGATACAAAAATTGCTTATGTAGAGAACATTGTTTTAATCAAATATTCCTTTCATTTCAGAAAAATGAATCTAGGAGAGCGATTGCAACGGACAACTACCAGTTTTAGATACATTGATGAATAGAGATAGTAAATACCTCTGCCTAACGAATTATTAATTCCTCATCCAGTCTTCCCATCCAAGTCTCTTTAAAGGAAAACGTTTTGACTATATTTTCACTAGTTTGTGAAAATAATTTGTAATAAAATTTTAATAATATATTTGAGGCAATTCTTTTTAACCAACCCCTTTAGTAATGGAGTGGAGGTGATATCATAAAGAAGTCTGAGGCGTTAGCTTCTACTATATACACCAAATCCCAAGTTTCTGTACTCTTACCAGCTTGCTTTAATATTTTCTCCTGTTTACCCCTACTTACCCCTCACCCCTTCAACGAAATCATCTTAAAATATAATCTAGTTCCAGATGTTGTTGTAGCACATGCGTGTAGCAAATTTCAAGTGAATATCTCAATTTTATTTTATCGGCTCCTTGGTGGTAGAGGTGTTGAAAAATGTTATAAATAAATCTGAGACCTTGGCTGCTAGTGTATACACCAAATTCCAAGACTACTCTTACCAACTTGCTTTGCTTATGTTCGCCTATTTACCCCTATTCAACCCTCAACACTTCAATGGAATCATCTCAAAATATAATCTAGTTCCAGATGTCGATATAATAGATACGACACATACGTGTACCAAATTTCAAGTGAATATCTCAGTTTTATTTTATCAGCACCTTTAATGAGGGAGTGGGGAGAGGGGGGGTTGAAAAATATTACAAACAAATCTGAGGAGTTGGTTTCTAGTGTATACAGCAACTCCCAAGTTTCTGTACTTTTGCCAGCTCACTTTACTTATTTTCCAGTATTTACCCATGTTTAACCCCCCAACCCTTCTACAGAATCATCTCAAAATATAGTCTAGTTCCAGGCGTCGTTAGAATACATACGTATACCAAATTTCAAGTGAATATTCCAATTCTATTTTGTATCCTCTTTAATAATGGAGTATGGATGGTGGGGAGGGGACGTAAAATATTATAAAAAAATGTTAGACCTTGACTTCTAATATATACACCAAATCCCAGATTTCTGTATTCTTGCCAGCTTGCTTTACTTATTTACCCCTTTTACCCTTCATTGGAATTGGCGCAAAATATAATCTAGTTCCAGATCTCGTCATGATGCATATGCGCACCAAATTTCAAGTGAATGTCTTAAAGCGTTCCTGAAAAAACGTGCCCACAAAAGAAAGTTAAAGATCGACCGACAGAGAGACAGACATTTTTTATTCTCTCAAAGTTGCATTTATTATTCTCTTGAATAAACTAGGAAAACGTTATAAATTATTACTACATTAAGGGACTCAACAGGTTTTAAAGATTAACAATTTAAATTAAATGTTCAAAATTCTTTTAAAAAATTCTGTTTGCATAAGAATACTGGAAAAATTCCTTTGGGTGGTTCTAATTTCTCGAAACCGGATGGTCCTACGGCATTACATCAACATAAGTTTTTTGTGTATTTATAGCCAAGGAATCATATTTCGATAAGATAATCACATAACATTTACATTAAAAAATTTTGGAGGCGAAGTAAGTCCCTCCTTTCCAATTCTGTGCACCCCTAACTGTATTTACTCTTGGTAGATAACATCAGATAATGACCTTTCTTGATGTCGAATCATATGCAAAATCTAGTCACTGTAGCTCAAAGAATTCCTGAGATATTAAATACAATGGCAATTTCAGAGTCCCGCGGTGCCTTTAGGAAGGAATTCCGAACCCATGTTTATATGAACTTTTTTTCATATTTTATATATTTTGTATGTAAAATTACCCCTAAAAATTTATGATCGCATACCTGAAACATCCTGTATGACTAGAGCTCTTTCTATATAATAGTTGGCATATTTGAATTTGAACCCTCATCAACAGATGAAATTGCCTACCACATATAAAAACCTAGTCAAACTAATTTAATTAAACGTAGGGTTAAATGCTAAGTTAAAACAGATATTTGTCTCCCTCTTACAAATAGAACTAGACTACACCGATATGAGAAATGTTTTTCAAATTATCTGACAAGGATCCTAGCCAAACTAGAAAAACTAAGTTTAAACAATATGAAATATCATTTCGCCACAACATCCTCCAGAGATATCCTAAAATCCCTTCGAGAGGACACGCTATGTCCTTCGCCCTATTTATATAAAGTATATGAGAGGATTTGCGGGGCTGGGATGGTTATCGCTTTAAAGTTTAAATTTCAATTTATTTTGGGAGGGCAGCATATGGTAAAAGAATGATAAGAAACTTTTGTACAGGATATAAGCCTCGTTTCATTATCGAATCATTTAAATAGGATTACGCAAATAATGTTTTATATATTTAAAACAAAGTCAATACTTTTTTAGTTTATATTTAGTATTATGTTACAGTATGTTCCGTTTTCCTAATGGAACGTATACAAGGTGTCCCACCGGGATCTAGGATCTAGGATCTAGGAAAAAGTTCGGGGAAAAGTATATAACAAAAAATATTGGAAATTTTGGGAGTTTAAAGTCAGTGTGGCCAATTCAACCAAAATAATTACAAGCATGTAGTACTTCCGATTATACCGGAAGTAGATAGGAACTTGCTTATTTTAAATGGAACACAATATATATTTTGTACTTTCCGAAATTATTATAAAATTCTGAGACGACGCATGTGGGATACCCCACATAGTTGTTGTGAAAATGTTTTCATTTATCAGCCATACTATAACTAAATAATTTGAATTAAATCCTACAACGGGTTTTTACATTGAATCAACAAATGAGCATGCGCGGGCATTGCTTGAGGAGAGAGATGGCTAACAGTCATTTTAAACCTTTTTACACGCTCTAATTTGCTTTATTGCCTATCTTTTCTTGTAAAGTGACCTTGGTCACAATAGTTGGTAATTTGCTGTTTAAATATTTTTTTCCTTTTAAGATTTGCTATTTACAAGAATTTCTTTCCAACTTTAAAAGTAAACTACATTATTAGAACTTTTCATTGTCAATTTATTTTTCTCCTCATTTTAATTTTTTGGTCAACTGATTCTTTACACTACCCAATTTTTCATGTAAAATTCCTGGACCAACTGAAGCACCACCAGAGAGACGATCTGATAGAGGCTAAAATTTGATATTATCGGCTGGACATTTGCCCAATGACAGTCTCCCTGGAAAATCTTCGTTGACTAGGACAAGATCATTCAATCCTCATTCCTAGGTACCTGTGGCCATCTCCAGGGTTCGACCGCGTTGGAGCTACACGTTCTCCACCAAAGTTGAGTAAGCCAGATCTTATCGCAAATTCTCCGGTGGTCAGAAGCTTTTATATTAATGTAAATTTTGTTATATTTCATTTTTTTTATCCTTAAATTTCAATATTTTCCAATAGCTATCAATTTTCTAGTCAATTATTTTAAAGTAAATCTTGAATGATTGTTTTGTAAAATATTTGTAAATAAATATTTACTATACTTGTTACTACATTTTGAAAAAAAATGTAGTATACGTTTAGTATTTTTCCGGTGGACCGTCGAAACCCGAAAAAAACGTCGGATCGATTTGAAAGTCATATCTATCGATTCGAGAGCGAATTTAGAAAATTCCGTCCGTCGGTCAGTCGGTCTGTCGGTCTGTCTGTCTGTCTGTCTGTCTGTCTGTCTGTCTGTCTGTCTGTCTGTCACGCCCAGCCCCCCTAATCCGTTTTCGGATTGCGATGAAACTTGGGTGGTTAATAGGAGGTCTTTAGAAAACCTTAACGCCCGAAGCACGGCTCCGTTCGGAAACCGGAAGTACCCGATATAGACGTTTCGAATTTTTCGAGAGAAATTGAATAACTCGATAACGGGTAGTCGGATCGAGACATTTCAAAAAAGAAATGGTGCCGCTGGCAAAGCTCTACAATTAAGTTTAGCAGAGGCTATGTCGAAAAACAAATGAAAATTGATTTTTTTTGCAAAAAACTGGTTTTCTCGAAATCGGGCTAGGAAGCACGATAACTGTCCAGAATATTGATCGATTTCGATGAGACTTGGTGGGATCAAAGATACCCGGCCACAAATCAAGCCTATTGCTGGCGGCCCGAATCCATTGACCGCAAGTATGTTTTCCAGGGCCGAGTATGATTTTTCAAAGAAATGAATAACTCCCGAACCGAAGGTCCGATTTTGATTTTCAAAAATGACAATTGTAGGGCTCGATTAGGTCTATTAGTTGACGTTTGTGATAAATTTGACAAAACAAAAGCGAATCTACAAATCCTGGAAAACTTGATTTTTTTGATAAATTCTACAAATTCCGAACAGTTTCCTAATAAAAATCGAAAATTAACTATTCCGTCGATCGATCTCTATAACCAGTATAAGGCATGGACCTTTTTGGGCAAAAAATATAAAATAGAGTTTTTTAGAAAAACTTAAAATAAACGAGTTATTTACGAAAATGCATTTCAAAAAATTATTTAAAAAAATATTACAAATTGATAAGTGATAATGTTATATTTAAAATATCATCATTCATTTAGTTATTTTCATTTACTAAATAAAAATAGAACCGATGCCCTTTCCGTGTTTCAAAATGTAGTTAGCTTTTACTTTAGTCAATGCAAAAAGAAAAAGAAAAAGAAAAATAAAACATGTCAAAACACTGAGTCATCTTGCGACCCTCTGCTGAAAATGTAATGAATCATCCCAACAAATTGAATAAAAAGCATATCAAAATGTAGTTTTTTTCACTTGTTACTACATTTTGAAAAAAAATGTAGTATACGTTTAGCATTTTTCCGGTGCACCATCGAAACCCGAAAAAAACGTCGGATCGATGTGAAAGTCATATCTATCGATTCGAGAGCGAATTTAGAAAATTCCGTCCGTCGGTCAGTCGGTCTGTCGGTCTGTCGGTCTGTCGGTCTGTCTGTCTGTCTGTCACGCCCAGCCCCCTTAATCCGTTTTCGGATTGCGATGAAACTTGGGTGGTTAATAGGAGGTCTTTAGAAAACCTTAACGCCGAAAGCTCGGCTCCGTTCGGAAACCGGAAGTACCCGATATAGACGTTTCGAGTTTTTCGGGAGAAATTGAATAACTCGATAACGGGTAGTCGGATCGAGACGTTTCAAAAACGAAATGGTGCCGCTGGCAAAGCTCTACAAATAAGTATACCAGAGGCTATGTCGAAAAACAAATGTAAATTGATTTTTTTGGCAAAAAACTGGTTTTTCGAAATCGGGCTAGGAAGCACGATAACTGTCCAGAATATTGATCGATTTCGATGAGACTTGGTGGGATCAAAGGTACCCGGCCACAAATCAAGCCTATTGCTGGCGGCCCGAATCCGTTGACCGCAAGTATGTTTTCCAGGGCCGAGTATGATTTTTCAAAGAAATTAATAACTCCCGAACCGAAAGTCCGATTTTGATTTTCAAAAAAGGCAATTGTAGTACTCGATTAGGTCTATTAGATGACGTTTGTGAGAAATTTGACAAAACAAAAGCGAAGCTACAAATCCTGGAAAACTTGATTTTTTTGATAAATTCTACAAATTCCGAACAGATTCCTAATAAAAATCGAAAATTAACTATTCCGTCGTTCGATCTCTATAACCAGTATAAGGCACGGACCTTCTTGGACAAAAAATCTGAAATAGAGTTTTTTCGAAAAATTTAAAATAAACGAGTTATTTACAAAAATGCATTCCATAGAATTATTTAAAAAAATATTACAAGTTGATAAGTGATAATGTATTTAAAATATCATCATTCATTTCCTTATTTTCATTTACTAAATAAAAATAGAGCCGATGCCCTTTCCGTGTTTCAAAATGTAGTTAGCTTTTACTTTAGTCAATGCAAAAAAAAAAAATAAAACATGTCAAAGCACTGAGTCATCTTGCGACCCTCTGCTGAAAATGTGAATCATAACCACAAATTGAATAAAAAACATATCAAAATGTAGTTTTTTTCACTTGTTACTACATTTTGAAAAAAATGTAGTATACGTTTAGCATTTTTCCGGTGCACCATCGAAACTCGAAAAAAACGTCGGATCGATGTGAAAGTCAGATCTATCGATTCGAGAGCGAATTTAGAAAATTCCGTCCGTCGGTCAGTCGGTCTGTCGGTCTGTCTGTCTGTCTGTCCGTCTGTCTGTCTGTCTGTCTGTCTGTCTGTCTGTCTGTCTGTCTGTCTGTCTGTCTGTCACGCCCAGCCCCCCTAATCCGTTTTCGGATTGCGATGAAACTTGGATGGTTAATAGGAGGTCTTTAGAAAACCTTAACGCCCGAAGCACGGCTCCGTTCGGAAACCGGAAGTACCCGATATAGACGTTTCGAATTTTTCGAGAGAAATTGAATAACTCGATAACGGGTAGTCGGATCGAGACATTTCAAAAAAGAAATGGTGCCGCTGGCAAAGCTCTACAATTAAGTTTAGCATGTCGAAAAACAAATGAAAATTGATTTTTTTTGCAAAAAACTGGTTTTCTCGAAATCGGGCTAGGAAGCACGTTAACTGTCCAGAATATTGATCGATTTCGATGAGACTTGGTGGGATCAAAGATACCCGGCCACAAATCAAGCCTATTGCTGGCGGCCCGAATCCATTGACCGCAAGTATGTTTTCCAGGGCCGAGTATGATTTTTCAAAGAAATGAATAACTCCCGAACCGAAGGTCCGATTTTGATTTTCAAAAATGACAATTGTAGGGCTCGATTAGGTCTATTAGTTGACGTTTGTGATAAATTTGACAAAACAAAAGCGAATCTACAAATCCTAGAAAACTTGATTTTTTTGATAAATTCTACAAATTCCGAACAGTTTCCTAATAAAAATCGAAAATTAACTATTCCGTCGATCGATCTCTATAACCAGTATAAGGCATGGACCTTTTTGGGCAAAAAATATAAAATAGAGTTTTTTAGAAAAACTTAAAATAAACGAGTTATTTACGAAAATGCATTTCAAAAAATTATTTAAAAAAATATTACAAATTGATAAGTGATAATGTTATATTTAAAATATCATCATTCATTTAGTTATTTTCATTTACTAAATAAAAATAGAACCGATGCCCTTTCCGTGTTTCAAAATGTAGTTAGCTTTTACTTTAGTCAATGCAAAAAGAAAAAGAAAAAGAAAAAGAAAAATAAAACATGTCAAAACACTGAGTCATCTTGCGACCCTCTGCTGAAAATGTAATGAATCATCCCAACAAATTGAATAAAAAGCATATCAAAATGTAGTTTTTTTCACTTGTTAATATATTGTTATTGTTTAAAAATTTTTCTTTTGATTGTTTCTCTCTTAAGTAATTGCAAGAGTATTAGTTGTATGAATACGCGGGCGCCCTCTTTCTTTGTTTATTTTGTTAGAATTCAAATTATTTATTTAAAAAATTACAGAAATAATTCTTTTCGTCACCGAGCAACTCACGATTTAACTTCTGAGGTAACTGGTTGTTACACTTCCTTAAATTTTTCAGCTGTCAGCTAGGGAAGTTGTGGTTGCACTGTCTCCACATATTTAATGCAAATAAAAAAGACTAAGTATAAAAACAGGCCATTCAAATATAAAATTGGGTATTTAACCTACCGAAAAGGTACTACAGAGGCGTACTTTAAATTTGTGAGTATTAACCTAAATACTAGAGAATTAGGAGAATTAAAAATCGTTTCAGCAGAAACTTAATGACGTTTCTAGTAAAAAAAAAATCTTACTCTATTTTGCGCCAGAATATCTTACGCATTGGTGGACTTATTGCCTGTCCCTCGCGATAACGATAGATAAATTCAAAGTACGGCTCTGCTTGTCTGTTCCCTGGGTATGACGTTCTAGTTAGGGGTGACTTGAACAACTGTATTTCAGGAGGTACAAAATTTTAATCAAAAGAGGCCTGTTTCCTATTATTTATTATTTTAATTATGCCAGAACATACTATACATAAGAACAATGTTGTTCTATGTATTAAGTAATACATTATATTTATGATTTACCATTTTCTACCAAATTTGAACATGTCCCGCTCTCCCATCTACACGTAAACGGCATAGTTTTAAGGCTTTTTATGTGCAGTAAATATATGGAAACAAATATACCTAAACCCAGTTTCGAAGATATTTGACGTTTTATAAAAACTTTGATATTTGATAACTCTCTTCGTCTAGGAGATCCTTATTTGCTCTGTGGCACATGTGCTACTTTCTACAATAAAAATAAATTCCATAATAATATACTAAGTATTCTATTTTACACGTTACACTTTGTCAAATTCAAACCTCAAACATTTGCTACTCGATACCCACAAGAACAGAAACCATCCACTATACACTGTAAAATGCGTATTGGACAATTTTAGAAAATTTGACTCTGTTAAGGCAGGAATTTTATGGAGGAAGCCTTAGACATATTAGCTGAAGAAGAAATCTGTTTAACTTACTATTTAAATATTCCTCAAATAATTGTAATGTCACCATTTTATTGTTTCTCATGGCACAGTAAATATTAAACCGCTAATTTTATTGAATGTTCCGCTCCCTGAATACATAAAGATTCGAGTTACTGCAGTAATGGGAATTGTGTCGATTAAAGAGTCCATTTTTGGTAAATTTAACATCAACTGTCTATATAATATTTCCCAAAAAAAATTGTCACCTTCGTGTCTTATTAAAATAAATTCACAAAAATTTCCTCTCGTCGGGAAATCTGTTTCTTTTAATTGTTTAACCATATGGAACGAGAATATATTTATGTTTAGACACGATTCTGGGAATTGAATTCTTGGATAATACCGATAACAGAGCAGCTTGCCCTAATGGCATAATCGGAAATGCCCGATTTATTTATTTAGCGTATGGCATATGTATACACAACATAGTTATTTAAAGTTTAATGTCCAGTTTATTTGTATTGGATCGACGCTGGCGTCACACAGGTGAAATCACTCATGCTTCCTTTGTACTTCCTAAGTGGGCACTGGGTGATAATGTGTTGGATGGTTTGTTTAATGGCTCCGCAGTCACATACGGCAGACGGGGTTCTATTCCATTTATGGTGGAAATTAGCGCAGTTACCATGGCCTGTTCTTATTCTATTTAGTGTGGCCCAAGTCTTGCGGGGGAGGTTAAAATCTGGAGGAGTTTCAGTTATACTTGGCATATCTCTCAGGACTGGATTATTCATGCCGTTCCGCACGTTATGCCATTGTGGGATTATTTGGAAGTTGTCTGTTCTCAGGGCCGTTGCAATTCCGGTTGCAGGGTTTCTGGAACGCAGTCGTTTGCGGTTGGCATCAGCAATGTCTCCGTGTATCGGCAATTGCTGATTGTTCAATATTTTCTGGAACTCTCTTGGCGGCGGAAGTCCGGGGGAGGTATATGGCTTAGCAATGGTAACCATTGTGTTGGGGTAGACTTTATTGTGCCGGAAATCAAACGCATCGTGGTGTTTAGTTGTATATCGATTATTTTTGTATGGGGGCTGTTTATCCAGACAGGGGCACAGTATTCAGTGGCTGAGTACACAAGTCCGAGTGCTGAGCTTCGGAGGGTAGTTGCTGTCGATACCCATCTTGTTCCGCAGAGCTTGTGAACAATGTTATTGCGAGTTCTTAGTTTCGCCGCAGTATGTTCAAGGTGCTTCTTAAAGGAGAGTGTTCTGTCCAGGGTGACACCCAAATACTTTGGGTTACTGTTATTCCTCAATAATTGATGATCTATGTACACCTGGAGTTTCCTGTTGGCCATCTTGTTGTTTAGGTGGAAGCAGCACAGTGAGGTCGTCAGTAAGGGTATCTTCTGTGCTCTCCACCAGAGTATGTCTGGTTGCGATTGCCCAGGAAATGCCGGAGAATACCTCAGATATGTTATCGTCATCAATAATATGCTTCCTCCTTAGAATTCCTACCTGGACAGAGCCAGATATTCGAAAATTATACAATAGCGTTTTACAGTATAAGGTGGATGAATGGTTTCTGTTCTTGTATATATTGAGTATCAAATGTGTTACATGTTCTTGATATTACTTTATCATATTCTCCACAAATTATGAACACATATAAAAAGTCTTCGTGGGTGTAATTAAAACGTGCTGGCATTTTTTGTCATAAAAGAATGACTGACATTAATGATTGTTTCTAATCACGGCTATGTTGATGGTTATTTTTACTAGAAATTCTTGAACATTTAAGAAAATAGCCAATATTTCAAAAAGTTGTAACTTTAACCTCTACAATGGCTATATGGGAAAAAAGAAAATTTAATTTTACATAATTTGATGTAAAAATGCAGAATGTGCCACTTCAAATAAAAAAGTTTTTGAGGTTTGAACTTCTCAAAATGTTACGTGAAATATACAACACTTGGTATACTATTATGCAATTTATTTTATTCGAAAAGTAAAAATATATAGGGGGTTTCATTTAAATTAAGCAAATTTGTATCTACTTTCAGTATAACCGGAAGTACCAATTATTTTAGTTGGATAGGACACACTGACTTTAGTAACTCCCAAAATTTTCATAATTTTTTGTTGTATACTATATCGATCAATTCAGTTCCCTATGTTGTATATGTAAAAGTGTGAGGGAGACAACTTGCACAGTCAAGTTTCCAAATATATATAATCAAATTCGTGAAATATGTGCTATCGCTAATCCGTTGGGTGAGTGCCTATTCTCGCTCAGTGCATCTGCGTTCAGTTTCGCTCATAAAAAGTAATTTTTAAGCGATTTTAAGAAAGAGGAAAGTTCTCAAGTGCACCCGTATGTACGATTTTTTAATTTGTTCAATCATAGCTTTGGAAAGGCTTAAGCGATTTCCGAGGAATCTTTTGCAAACTTTAGAGTATGGCTTGATGGTGGTCTTATCTTAGTTTCAGCAACTTATGTCTGGTATAAGGTGAGAAATAATTGAATGTTCTTCTCTTTGATAATTTGGCGAATGCGTCAGTGATACCGAATAAAGATTTTGACGCAGTTGCATTAAAAGTGTTCGTTAGGAATTTCGAAGATTCATGTTGAATCTGATGTCAAAAGTTAAAAATGAAAAGTGACGAATTCAGTAGGTCTGACCTTCTGCAGAATTACATGAAATTTGGTATATGGGCATATGAAGATTCTCGAATAACGTGTAATGAGGCATTCATAATTTCATGTCACATTACTAGATATCCGTTTACTCATCATTTTGCACACGTACTCATTAATGATAAATCGTCGATGTACTCGAAATCTGCACACGGACTCAAAGTTGCACACGCTCCCATTGGGACACATGTGTAAGATTTCGGATATAAAAGCGCGACAAAATTCAAGATAAATAAGTGCTCGTCTGGCACTGGCCTTTAGCGTGCTGAGTTCGGTTGATTACAGTTAGTACTCTAGTGCAACGTACCACGACGGACTTAATATAAGAAGACCGCTAGACTCTTTCAGTGTGCTGGGCAGGGACCTATTACATCACTTGTTATTTATTCGACGTCGGTGCGTAGCCAAAAAGGTACCTAACACAAGCTATGGACGCCACGACGAATTACCGCAACGTTGCCAACATTGCACTCTCCGCTTCGAAACCATTTACGAAATAATTCACGACCGTAGAAGATGCAGAAACTTGTATGCCACTGCCATTATCTATCTGTAATTAAGAAAATAATCGGTTTATTTGTATTTACTAATTGTACAAGAGCCAACATGCAATTATGGCTTAAAAGTAGACATTTTGCAAGTTTAAAATATCTGCCACTGTACCTGCCATGACTGTCGCAGTCTGCCTCTGGACCTCCATTAAACAGGATGTATGGCGATCGCATATTTGTAAAACTAAGTGGTAATTCATCGATAACAAAAAAATCTGCTTGATACTTCTTTGTCATGCCCAGTGACATAGCATGCAGGTTTGGAATGTCTGTAGCTGGACCTCCACTAACCGGGATGTATGCGAATTTTATTTCTGTATTCGCTAAATGACAAGTAATCGATATAAAAGAAATTCGTTTGATACAAATACTTGTAACGATTGTAGAAGACAATTTGATTTATTGTGTGAAGTTTTCACCAATAAAAAAAATTCCCATCTCAATTTTATTGTCTGCCATGCTCCAAAGTAAAGGATTGATAAGGTCTCCAGCTTACACGAATGTGTCAGGTAATTGCACGCTGACTCCTGTACTATAAGTGTTCTAAACTTGAATATGATTTTGATGATCTCTAAGTAACTACATTTCATTTTTCAAGGTTATTCCTTATTCGATATTGATTTCGAAAAAAGAATTATAAACCGCAGTTTAAACCTATATCAGAGTAGATAAAAAATATACAGGGTTTTATTTAAAATAAAAAGCTAGTAGTACTTTCGTTAGTAGGAAGTGTATCTTTGGATATGGTCAGAATTAAAAAAATCTTATTGTTCCAAATACCTCATACCCTAATTTCGAATTTTATCTTGAAAATTTAAAAAAAGTGATAGTCCCTAGTTTCGTCGCCACCAGGTCTAAGAATAATATTTATGGGTTTTTCTATTTAGTGGTATTACAATTTTTAAAATATTTAAATTCTTATAATTTGACAGAAGTAAAAATACACTTTAATAAATTTTGTAGTTTATTTAAAATCCATAAAATTTAACAATTTTTTTAACCGAGTCAACAATCATTATTGTATCTTTTCGTTTAACATTTTTAACCGTAACTGGAAAATATTCAAATTAACCTTTCAGCTGCCACATCTTAAATTTTCCACTTAATTTGAATTTGTTATTATGAAACATTAGAGATAAATAAATGAAATATGCAAATGTTGTTACATTACATTATCTTCAACTCAAGGAAGTCATATTACAATTTATTACATATACGTTTTAAAAAATTAAAGCAATTACTTGCCTCTCATAAATTCAGAGAAAATGTATACTTTTAGTAAAGAAAAGGTTCATCCATCTATTTACTCCAGTATACGCAGCTGCAGCTCTTAAAAGCTTTCAGGGCCCTCAGACAATCTTATTCTTATATAACTAACTTGAACTAATATTCAGTCCATATATTATGTATGGGATATAACACTTTTTATATTCATAAGTGGCGATAATTCTGCATTCTACGTCAGATATAAATAACTTAATCATTGCTAATAGTAATAGTAAATGACGTTAGGTATTTTGTTCACAAATCTAAAGCATGTGGTGTATGTTTAAGTTATGTCTGACAATCAATAGGCTTGAATATGTTTACTTATAAGACACTTCTTAAGAAATATATTCTTTACAGAATTTTGCAAACAGCAGAAAAAATAACTATCTATGAGAACTACAAGAAAAGCTATGTGTAAAAATAACCTGAATTCTGGTTATGCTAGCGAATTAAAATCCTAAAATAAATTTGCATAATTTTTTATTTGAAAATTCTCATCCAGCAAATAGCATCCACACAGTCCCCTACGGCCATGCAGATTAAACTAGTATCTACTTAACCCCCTACGGTTATGAAGATTCACTTATAAATGAGAACAAAGGCCTAAAATGAATTTATTTACCTACATTGTCTTAAAAAATTTTCATTCTAATTAATTACATTTTCATGAAATCTATCATTCTGTTCTTGGAAATGCTTAGCCTTTGAAACGATTTTCGCCCTTATTCTGGAGCTCATCAGAAAGGCACAAAGCTACTCATAAAGATATTCCATGCAAAACCAAGACAATTTCCATGAATAAGTATGAAAAATTATATTTGACATTGACTGGTAAAAACATAACAGATCTTCACCTATCTATTAGGTAACTAGTATTGGAACCTATATACTCTATGCATGTTTATAAGTAAATAATTGTTTGTTTAATTGTATTCAAACATATTCTTTATAGGATTTTGCAAACAGTAGAAAAAAAAATCGGTAAAGGTATTTACACAGAACTTCCCTCGTTCATGGCAGTCTCTCTAAAAAAATAATAATTACGAAATGACATTGAGAATAATAATCGGAGTAGAGTTATTGCTATTATTACAAAGAAAACTTAGATAAGTTTTGGTCAAAAAAATATACAGATTGCTCATCCAACAGCAAAAGTTCAATACTAAATAGCAGGTGCCACATATGGCAGGCTTGCGCAAATACCTTTACAAATGTCCACCATGACTGAATTATTTCTTGGGATGATCACCCTGTACATTTTTCAATAAAAGTATAATAGGTGCATATGCCAGATGTTATTGCCATCTGTCACATTTTCAATCCAACATTCACGTAATGGAGTGGAAGTATAGTGGTAGTTAAAAAATTTCATTTTTTTAAAATTTTTCAAAAGATGGTAAAATAATTTTCAAATTTTTTTCTTCTGAAATAGGTTTAAAATGTCAAAGGTAGAAATTTTAAATTAGAGCAAAAAGGAAAGTTTAATTCTGTTCTATAGTAGTGCTAAAAAAAGTTTAAAAATTAAAAATGATGTATTTTTAAAATAGGTTTAGAATGCTATGAAACGTGAAAATTTTAAATTTGAGCAAATAAAAAAAAATTCGATCTATTTTAGTGGTAAAAACTTTTTGAAAAATGTTGGTGAAAAAAATTTTCAAATTTTTTTTTCTGAAATACCTAACTTTAGAATGTCATTTAAATTTGAGCATTCTGGTGTTAAATTTTTTTCCAAACTGGTAACAAAATGTTGCAAATTTTTTTTTCCGAAATTGGTTTGGAATATCATGAAACGTGGAAATTTTAAATTTGAGCAAAAACAATTTTTTCGTCTGTTCTATAGTAGTGATACATAAATGGATTAAAAATGTTTTCAAATTTTTTAAAAAATTCTTCAAGAACATTTTTAAATTTGTTTGAATAGTTTTAGAATGTCATGGAAACGTGGATAGTTAAAATCTGAACAAAGAAAGAAAAATTCTATCTTAGTGATAAAATTTGAAAAAACTTGTTTTTTTAATCAGGCTTAGAATGCCATGAAACGTGAAAATTTTAAATTTGAAGAAAGAAAAAAAAAATTCATTTTAGTAGTAAAAAATTTTTCAAAAATATTGGTGAAAAAAATTTTCAATTTTTTTTTTCCTGAAATAGGTTAAGCGTGTCATGAAACGTAGAAATTTTAAATTTGAGCAAAAACAATTTTTTTTCATCTTGGTAAAATTTTTTTCAAAAATGTTTGAAAAAAATTTAAAATTTTTTTTTTTCTGAAATAGGTTTAGCGCGTCATGAAACGTGGAAATTTTAAATTTGAGCAAAAAAAAATTTTTTTCAACTTGGTAAAAATTTTTTCAAAAATGTTTGAAAAAAGTTTCAAAAATTTTTTTTTCCTGAAATAGGTCTAGCTCGTCATGAAACGTGGAAATTTTAAATTTGAGTAAAAAAAATTTTTTTCATCTTGGTAAAAATTTTTTCAAAAATGTTTGAAAAAAATTTTCAAAAAATTTTTTTTTCTGAAACAGGTTTAGCAAAAAAAAAATTTTTTCACTATTTATTCCGTTTAGACGGTCCACCCTGTATATTTTTCAGTGAAAATTCTACCAGTTCTTCGCTGACAGTAGGGTTAACTACCTACCAAATTTGACTGCTCTCCGTCAAGTAGTTTTTTTAGTAAATACACCAACAGACAGACAGACAGACAGACAGACAGACAGACAGACAGACGGAATTGAAAAACCTATATTTTCGGAATCTACGTGTTCTGAAACGTCAGAATCCGAAAAAATCTCGGAGGGTGATTTTTTCTCGAATACAATACTTCCCTTCGGTATGCGAGGGAAGTAATAACTATCTATGAGAACTGAAAGAAAGGCTATGTGTAAAAATATTAATGAAATGTTTGCATTCTTTCAATAACCTGAATTCTGGTTATGCTAGCAAATTAAAATCCTAAAATGAATTTGTATAATTTCTTATTTGAAAATTGTCAAAAAAAAATTAAGACAAGTAGGTAAATAAATTCATTTTAGGCATTTGCTCTCATTTCTAACTGAATCTTCATTACCGTAGGGGGTATGTAGATACTAATTTAATCTGCATGGCCGAAGGGGACTGTGTAGATGCTAGTTTCTGAATGAGAATTATGCTAGAAACCAACGCAACGCCTGAAATTTTTTAGGAGGTCTGTCTCTAATACTATTAAAATTTTATGACCAACTATTTCCACATACTAGAGTACAAATATAGTCGAGATGTTTTCCTTTAAAGAGACTAGGATGGAAAATCTGGATGTGGAAGTAATGATTCCTTGGGCAGCTGTTTTCTTTCTTGGAGAATAAATAACCAATATATTATTTTCAACGTTGCTCTTTAATCGCCATATATTATTTAACCTCCGCCTCCGTCCAAAATTTGATCCTGATAACTTTTATGGTTGAAAAATTTTAAATATTTTGTATCGAGGAAAAGGGGTTTAAAATTAACACAGGGGATGAACGCAAGCTTACATCGCAAATCGCTCCCCCGGAAATGAATTAGGCAGATAATTTTACATAAGATAGACCTAATGTTAAAAGTATGTCCAAGAGATGCATAATTGCAGAGGACTGAAAGTAAATGGTCTCTGACACCCTTACTGTATAGTACAGGTGACCATCAACAAAAGTCGCTTCGTGCATCGCAGTTTCCGCCACTTGGTGGAGATGTTGTAGGCATCTCTGTAACTTCCATAGAGAATCAAAAAACAAGTGGCCGTTTAAATGTTGCCACAAAATTATGGCACCTTTTGGGCAAAAATAAGCATCTTTTGAGTCTGAGAAAGCCCTTTGGAAAAATACACCAATAGACAAAAGATGCTTATTATTGCCCAGAAAATATACCTGAATTTTTTAGCAACAATTACGCTTCCCTTTGTTTTTTACCTCTCTCTCTTTCAAAGAGAGCGAGGTCACCTGACCTGCCATTGAGGAGAAATAATAGCTACAGACGCCTACAACATCTCCACTAAGCGGCAGCAACTGCGGTGCACGAAGCCACTTTTGTCGGTGGGCTCCCGTACTAATAGCTCAGATTCTACCTACCTGTAAAATTTCAACTTACTTGCATATTTAGAATTGATCAAAGAATTCACACAGACACATAGAAATAGGATTACATTGCCGTTAGTACTGTAGATTGGTAATTTTTTAACATGCTTTTATTATATTTAGCTTTAATTTTTTATGTAGGAAAATCTTGGAACTCAATTTTCACCAATTCCTAGATACGTTTGGCACATGTATATTATTGTATATGGTTCACACGAGGGAGTTGATGGGTAAGAGCACTCGTATGCCTAACCACGACATATACCGTCATCCTTTCAGACGTACCAAGCAACAAAGTGGGGTCAATTAGAATTATGCTCTTTCTTATTCGCAACGTTTTAATAGACGTTTTAAATCTGCCAAGACGCACAGTGGGAAATTGTGGACTTCTTTTGGACAAAATCTGCCCGATAACTGATTTCTCAACGAAAGCTGATATTTGTGCGGTGTTCTTCTGAATTCTTTTGTTATTGGTCGACAACAACCGCAAAAAGGACAATAAAAACGGTTAATAGTTCAGGGAAAACCAAATGGTTAGTCCCCGCGAAGACGACATCCTTCAAAACTTATAGGAATGTCATAATAGACGTTTTATATCCGTCAAGACGCACAGTGGGAAATTATGGACTTTTTGGACAAAATCCGCCCGACAACTGAATTCGCAGCGACAACTGACAATACAATATAGCATATTTCATTGAAATAACCAAGATGGTGGGCAGTTTATTGTTGTTTTATATTATTTACATGATTTTCTTGTGCATTTTCTTAACAAAACATTATATTACCTCAAATTAGAATCTGACTAATTAATAGTAATAGTTTGTACAAACAAAATTGCAAATAAATAATAGTAAATGACAAACATACGCCATACCTACTCTATTTTGCACTTGTAGGGACATTTTTAGGACCCTACAAAGATTGATTTTGATTTAAAAATTTTATTATTAATTAATATTCTCAGGGTCGTTTTCTGAAGAGAGGATTTTTGTTTAATTTTTTCGCTTCGTTTTCACGATTATTTCTTAACTTAACGAAGAAATTGTCGTTTTTGCATAAAAAATACATGAGAAATCTCATATGCTTGGAGGCAGGTGTTAATATTAACTAATTTTGCTTAAGTTTAGAGTTAATTTTTTGAGATTTCGGTCAAAGGGTGCAAGACAAAGAAAATTTAAATTAAACTTATTTAAGAATCTTGAAAAATGGTTTTCAACGCACTGATTGTTTCAGTTACTCTGTATACTATGTTGTCATAAGTCATTGGCATCGTTAATGAATAGGATTTGACTCTCTGCAAGGACAAAGTTTCATGAAAAAAACTTAGACCAATAATTGTCCTATTAATTTCACACCAAATACAAACTCCTGTCCTAGGTAGTTAGCGAGATGAGACATCAAGTGTTGCCATAGAACAATTTTAAACAATAATTCTATACGTTGTATGTTAAGCTCAACGTAACTCCCAATATAGCCAGAACAACAGCTGAATAATTAAGTTATTTATCCAAATTTATGCATAATGTGTTGTCGCCGTTCCTTCGTTGACGTTAAAAGTGAAAGTAATTAGCGTGGTAATAATTTATGTCTATACATATAAATTTTCAGGTTGTTGCACCTAATGAAAAAAAAAAAACGGAATCTGATTACTTTATCCCTAGGATCGTTCGAGATTGACAAGTCGTACGAAATTAAAGCGACAGAAACTTGAAATTACGTTATTCCGATATACCTAAGTTAGAAATGCTATACACCGGGTATAACAGGATCATGGTATACCCCCATTTTATCCTTTAGTTTTGAAGATAATTGATTGAAATTTATAGAAGTATATCGGTACCCTGGTACCATTTATTAGTACTATTAATTAAATTAATACAAAACATTACAACTGTTGTTCAAAATGCTGTCCATTAACGTCAATGCATTTCTGAACTCACATAGCTATTTCTCGAAGAACGTTCGCCAATTGTTGGGCCGTTATGCTATTAATCGCTCGTCTTATTTGTAGCTCTAGGTATTCACGGGTTGTAACGGCGGTTGCATAGACGATTTTTTTAAATGACTCCAAACAAAGAAATCAAGGGGCGTTAAATCAGGTGACCTTGGAGGCCACATCATAGAACCATTCGTCGAAATTACGTTTTCTCATTCAAATATATGCCTTGTCCTAAATCTAAAGGTAACTCATCTAAAATGTCCTCAATCTCATTCTCCAGGAATCTCAAGTATCTGGCACCAGTCAGAGGTCCTTCAAATATTATGGGACCAATGATTCTACTACCGATTATTCCAAGCCAAACATTGAAACCGAACCGCACTTAAAAGTTACCCTCCCGTAATAAATTTTGATTTTCTTGTGATCAATTTTTTGTACTTTGTCGGTTAAATAATCCCAAATTTATAAACCTTGCCTCGTTCGAAAATAAAGTCAGCCCCAAAAAATCATTGTCTGGATGCACGTTATTAAACAAAATCCAATTGCAATATTCCATTCTACGCTCGTAATCACTTTCGTACAAATGCTGGTGCAATTGTTATTTAAAAGATTTATAGTGGTATTTGTGCAAAATTCAGCTTGCTGTATGGTGACGGATGTTCAATTCAAACCAAACTTGTCTTAAAGAAACAGTCTTATCAACTTCTATTCGAACCAAAACATTAATTTCCGTTCCTTCGTCAATAATGAAGTTTCCTTGGGGTTCATTGTTGGGCTCTCTTCGGAATTGGTTTTCAACTCGTTTAAAATAATTTTTCGCTGGACATTGTCTATCAGGATATCGTCGGCCATAAAGGTCCATAGCTGCAATTGTATTTTTTTTTATTTTCTCCATAAATAATTAACATGCCCACTTTCTCATCTCCTGCATAAATTGGTGGCATTTTGAACAAAATTAACAAGAATTTTAAACAATCTTTAATGACACAATAAAAACACCGTTAAACCAACAAATGTTTGACAAATTAAATATTTCGTTGTTTTCAAATCAATATATTAGTGTTAAGAAAGGTGTTGTTAAGTGCTTGTATGACAGAGCCAAAATTATTTCTTCAAATGATGTAATATTATGGAACGAAAACCAATCTATAAAAACTGTCTTATTAAATCATCAATATCCTGAGAGTTTTGTTGAAGTCAGTTATTGAACATTGGTAGTAGAGAGAATATCCTATCACAACCTGAGGTATTTAGGTCAATGGCAGTAATTCCATATATACATGGTTTATCGGATAAATTACGAAAAATTGGGAATAGGTTTTCTGTACGAACGGTTTTTCAAACGGGCTCCACGCTAAGATCGGTTTTATCAAAAACCAAACCTCTAAATATTGTTCAAAATTCAAAAAATTGTATTTATAGTGTTCCCTGTGAGTGCGGAAAACATTACGTAGGTGAATCATGTAGACCTTTCAACGAAAGGCTTGGTGAACACAGAAATCGCGCTAGAAGAGGAGAATTTGAAAAATCCAAAATTTGTGAATACGCGTGGGATAATAATCAAAGGATTTAAATGGGACTCGGCGAAGATTTTAGAAAAAGAGAGTAACGGAACTAAGAGAAAACTTAAAGAATCCGCGATTATTTTATTAAACGAGGATAGACGCGGTTCAAATTATTCAATAGATTTTTGTACTAGTTGGTTGCCCATCCTTAGAGACGAAGTAAGTAAAAATAAGATAAGTATAATGTAATGTCTCATGTGACTATGGAAATACATAAACAAAGAACTATCATGGTTGACGGCCAAAAAAGTTTTGAGAACGGAAGTAGATTTTCTTCCGAAACGTTAACTGCCTATAGCTTTCATTTCCATTTCTTAGTTTATAACAGTGTTCTAGTTTATATATTTTTAGGTGTGACACTTTTTGAAACAGTCAAGTATTCAAGAACCATCTGTCTGATCCGTTTGGCGCAGAGGCTTTTTCATTAAAAATTTTTAGATATTTTTCGGTGGCAAAAATACCCAACAAAAAGTAAGATAACCATTAAAGCCTTAGACTGAAAAAATCTGCACTTATTCTTCAGGATGTCTTTTTTCCTTTTTTCAGACATTGAATTGTTTATAAGTCGGAAACGGTCAACTTTACGAAAAAATGACAAGAGACCTTTTTTGTTTAGAATGACCAAGAAAACATATTCGTTCGGGTCAAATAAAGCGATTTTTGCCTTGTCTAACATACCAGCATGGACTGGGGTTATACAGAGTAACTGGACCCCGATGGTCAAGGGCGACATCGTTTTTTATGAAGGTAGACAATAAAAATGACAGATCACGTCACTCATATTTTGCAAACGATGATACTCCTAGCACCTCGTCTAAGACACATTGAAGATATGAGACTGTAAGATAGTACACAATACAGGCAACTGCGGCCGATGGCGTGATACCGTCAGACGTGCTACATAGCAAATGGAGACCAACTAGAATAAAGCATCAGAAAATGATCAAGACGATGTAAATAGAAAAAATAAAAAGGAAGGAAGAAAGACTTGGAAAGAAATTTATTTGTTAGTTTTTTTAGCGGGAAGGAGCTGGCGATTAACTTTGCTCACTGCAACCTCTCTGGATCTATTGTGGTACTCCTTGTACCTTAGGGCTCCTTATCTAAACATGGTCCTTTCTAGACTTCGAGTCTGTTGATAAGGAGCTCCTTGGTACAGTTATCACCCCTTGGTTTCTTTTTCTCGCCAAGCCGCCTCAGTCCAGTATTTGTTAGTTTCGGATCAGAATTGTTTTAACAACTGAGAGTCGGGTAGCTCAGTTGGTGGCGAGTTTAGTGTTCAACACATACCTAGCGAAGTGAGATCAGTCCTAACATACGGCCAAATAATTTTTCAATGTGTACTATCGGAAAGAAGTGGTTCGAATTCCATTATCACTGCAACGCCCCGTCTGCTTTACTGAGACGAAACAAAATCTACTGGTTTTATGAAGGTCAAAGTGGTTAAAAGACGTGTTCAAACAAATACTTCAATTATTTCAGTCCCATATTTTTTGCAAGCGTGGACCATTCTATCTCATAATATATTTACCGCCGGCAATGTCGAAACTCCTTTATGATGCAACATGAGGACTATAATTCTAGTTTTCTATCATCCCTCACTTATCCAATTACCTATATTCAAAATTGTAGGAGAGTTGGTAAAACTATCATGTCAGTAGTTCAACAGCGTTAGGGAGACTTTTGATTTAATCATATGTCAGAACTTTCAAGTGTAGCGTTGATTATTATATTAGAGAATAGGAAATGTTTAGTGAAAATGCAAAGGCACTCTGGTAATTCTGTACATCACAGTAAATGATTAAGTGACGATAATTCATGCAAAGCATGCATTTCTAGCATCTATGATGGAATTATTGGATGAAATGAGTTAAACTCGTCATGTTCATTTAATATTTTCAGGGTAATATAACAGATGTCTCGTAAATTATTTGTAATAGTTTCAGAGTACACTTTACTGTTTATTAATAGTACGGCAGATCGTTACCAAAAACCCCTATCAATACAGAGAGTTTTACCGCAGGGAAATTCTATAGATTATGAAATTCTAAGACGTTTTTTCATACGACAAAAGTTTGAAAAATGATACGGGTGGCTGGCAAACGGCTTTCCGTTTGTCGAAAAAAATGTCGCAATTTTTATATCGCGGCAGAGCAGTTCTTAATTAGTTCTCGTTAGAACATCAATTATCGAGAACTGCCATTTTGCGTTGGCCTAAGTTCTAATAATGTGCTTCCATTTATAGATTGGGGTGTACGAAACGAAAAAACAATGCAAACTGCCGTTTTCCGTTGGCCGTAGCTTCGCGAAATCGAATGGAGTGGCATATACGTTCGGTGTGCTGGCGCGGCGGCGCGCGTATGATGGATGGATGGCTTCGTTGCCTCTCAAATCAGACAATGAGATATATATTGAGTGAAAGCTCATCAGATAACGATGAATCAAATCTTGGAAATTATAATAATAAACCTGATAATTTTAATTCTTCTACTATCATTACTGTATATCCGAAACCTTTAAATTCAATTCCAGTTCCATTTAAACAAATTCTCTGAGAGCTTGTGCTTACAGACAGCCTTAATTTGCTTTTTTCTTGTCGCGACGGAAATCATTTTCCTCAAATGTGAACTGGGAAAGGTTCATTTTATATTTTCTTCGTCTTAATTATATTTGGAATAGTCTGAAGTGGAGAGCTGTCGCGATGACTTGACCAGCCCTCAAAATTAAGCAACATGTGAGTGTATTCACTCGTAGTTGAACTAGCAAAAAGTTCCGATCGAACTTTCTTGTGATCAAGAGACGTCGAAACTACTCGATAATGAGCAGAACTGCCTCGCCACGTATCAGTCAAAAGGGCAGTTGTAAATTTTTCCTCATCATATTTATTAACTTCCCTCGACAAGAAGACAAGAGGTACTGCCCCGCTGTGAAGAGAAAGATGACCAGTTTTTCTTTATACGTTCAAAGCTCCATTTGAACTTTGAATTGATGAAAAACGCTTGAATTTTGTTGTAAAATGACTCGGTAGCGGGCTGTCGTACTATAATAAGAGTTATTTTTTTAACCATTGTACGCTCTATCAAATAATAATGCAATAGAGTCAATTGATAATACTTTGTCGTCAACACATTATAACTAACAAACGAAGATACATTAAGAAAAATCGGTAAATGCATTTACACACAGAACTTCCCTCTTTATTTGTGCATGGCGGTCACTCTAAAAAATTAATAATTACAAAATGACATTGAAATTAATAATCGGAATATAGTTATCACTATTATTACAAAGAGAACTTGATAAGTTTTGGTCAAAAAAATATACAGAGTGCTCATCCAACAGCAAAAGTTCAATACTAAATAACAAGTGCCAAATATGGAAGGCTTGCGCAAATACCTTTACAAATGACCACCATGACTGAATTATTTCTTGGGATGACCAACTTGTACATTTTTCAATAAAAGTATAATACGTGAATGTGCCAAATATTATTGCCATCTGTCACATTTTCAATTCCACATTCACGTAGTGGAGTGGGAGTATAGAGGTGGTTAAAAAAATTCGTTTTTTTTTAAGTTTTCAAAAATGTTGGTAAAGAATGTCATGAAACGTGGAAATTTTAAATTTGAGCAAAAAGGAAAGTTTCCTTCTATTCCATAGTAGTGGTAATTTCTTTTTTTTTTTTTAATAGGTTTGGAATGCCATGAAACGTAAAAATGTTAAATTTGAGCAAAGAAAAAAAAATTCCATCTATTTTAGTGGTAAAAAAATGTTCAAAAATGTTGGTGAAGTAGGTTTGAACTGTCATGAAACGTGGAAATTTTAAATTTGAACAAAACATTTTTCATCTATTCTATAGCAAGTAGTGATAAATAGAATATGAATTTTCTCAAAGAAATTTTTTAATATATTTCAAAATATTTCTAAATTTGTTTGAATAAGTTTAGAATGCCATGGATACGTGAAAATTTTAAATTTGAAGAAAGAGAAAAACTGTCCATCTTAGTGGTAAATTTTTTTCAAAAGTGGTAAAAGAAATTTCAATTTTTTTTTTTTTTATAGGTTTAGAACGCTATGAAACGTGGATATTTTTAATTTGAAGAAAGTAAAAAATTTTTTTCAGCTATTTTAGTGGTAAAATTTTTTAATAATGTTGGTGAAAAAAAATTTTTTTTTCTGAAATAGGTTTAGCGTGTCATGAAACGTGGAAATTTTAAATTAGAGCAAAAAAAATTCTTTCATTATTTATTCGTTTCCACCATGTATATTTTCCAGTGAAAGTTCAACCATTTCTTCGCTGACAGTAGTGTCAAGTACCTACCAAATTTGACTGCTCTCCATCAAGTAGTTTTTTAGTTAATGCATCAACAGACAGACAGACAGACAGACAGACAGACAGACAGACATACAAACAGACAGACTGACGGAATTGAAAAACCTATATTTTCGTAATCTACGTGATCTGAAACGTCAAAATGCGAAAAAATCTCTGAGGGTGATATTTTCTCGAATACTATACTTCCCCTCGGTATGCAAGGGAAGTAAAAAATTTTCCATCTATTTTAGTGGTAAAATTTTTTCAAAAATGGTGAACAAAAATTCTAAAATGTTTTTTAAATAGGTTCAGAACGCTATGAAACGTGGGAATTTTAAATTTGAACAAAGGATATAAAATATTTCCGTCTATTTTAGTGGTAAAAAGTTTTTCAAAAATGTTGGTAAAAAAATGTTTCAAAAATATGTATTTTTTTACGTAGGTTTAGAATGCCATGAAACGTGGAAATTTTAAATTTGAACAAAGAATAAAAAATGTTTTCATCTATTTTAGTGGAAAAATTTTTTTCAAAAATGTTGGTGAAAACATTTTCAATTTTTTTTTTCCGAAATAGGTTTAGCGTGTCATGAAACGTGGAAATTTTAGATTGGAGCAAAAAAATTTTTTTTTCATTATTTAGTCCCTTTAGACGGTCCACCCTGTATATATTCCAGTGAAAGTTTAACCATTTCTTCGCTAACAGTAGAGTCAACTACCTACCAAATTTGACTGCTGTTCGTCAAGTGGTTTTTTAGTTAATGCACCAACAGACAGACAGACAGACAGACGGAATTGAAAACCTATATTTTCGTAATCTACGTGATCTGAAACGTCAAAATCCGAAAAAATCTCGGAGGGTGATTTTTTCTCGAATACAATACTTCCCTTCGGTATGCGAGGGAAGTAAAAATTGAATTCGAAGAATTGTCCCTTTTTCATATAATACTTCTGCATTAATTATCTTGATTTGATTGTTATATTATTGCAGAGCATATGTGACATTCTTTTCATTCTATTTAACTCATTGACTTACCTAATATAGAGTTAGATGTACGGAGCAAATTCTTCTCTGTAACAAAAAGAAATACAATAAATAAATATACAAAATTTTACCAAAGTCAGTTTCGAAATATAAACAAATAATATGCTTCTTTAATTAAACCCACTGAAATTATACATACTAGGTGACTATTCAGCAACAGCATTCGGTCCAACCGAAGTGCAATGAGTATTCGAGATTAATCAAAAGTGACATACGTATAGGACAACAAACATGTATTTGAGAAATCATAGGCTGTTATTTATTAAATAGAGATTGCCAACAATTTTAAACATATTAACTATTTTTATTAACATTCGGCATTTCAGTAGTAGTTTAAATTCGTTAAAATTTTAACTTGATATTATCGGTTACTTTTTAACTCAACTTTCAATAAAGGCAGTAGTTTCAAACTTTATATCAGTTTCTCAAACATATAATTTGCAAATATGCTTTACAATTTCATAGCTTGACACAAATATTAAACTTTTTAATAACTCTTATTTCGAGAAGCTATTTCCCAAATTTCATAACCGAATCAGCTTTAATCAGTTTCATCAAGGCATTTCTGGTCTAGACGTAGAAAATGTGTAATATAGAGCAGGATTCTTGAAGAGTTTTATAGGATAAGGAAATTACATAAACACACAGTGGAAAACGTTCTGAAGCAAAGTGAAATGTTAACACCGGGAGCTAATTTACGACACACCTGAGATTCAATTTGTTACATTCACTTGTGATACAATACCTACTACAGGCAACATTGTTGTTTTGGGCAAAAATGTGGAAACACCTAACTTCTATCTAAACTATAAGTTCGAATGAAAAGCATCCTTTACAGAAGTATTTTTATTTTGTCTACTTTGATAACAACTACACTATTTTTCTACATATGACGCCATAGGCAGTTTTTCTTAAACAGATGCCCCTGTATATTTTCAGGTCGACACTTTTTTAAGAATTATAAAGATATAAGGCTTGGCGAATGTGCGACTTGTGGTTTTTTTAAATATTAAACAAAATAACAAAATATTGAGTAATAAATGTTTATTAATTATAGAAAATTAAATCTGTTTTACCACAATATTGAGCACTTTAATATTGAGAAAAAAAAGGAAATATTCATAATAAATGTTCAAACTGGAGACTTTCAGGTCAAGGTAGGATCTTAAGGAGTTTTGAATAGCATGCTGTAATGTTTCTTGACCAACCATCCTATTCCGATCTTCTAACGACTGAGGAATGGTCTTATAGACAACTTATTTTAAAGTCACGTCAGATGGTTTCTTGGGGCGGTTCAATCTGGTTTTTTCAAGTAATTATACCAACTTGATGGGTCAAAGCGCAGTTTACTGTCGGATGTTTCCCTAATATTACAGATTTATATGCAACCTTTATCAGATTTTACAGGTCACGATATAGCTTCGTACATTCTGTCAGAAACTACCACTTCCTATGACACCCGAATTTATCCTTATGGTGCGCTTATTTCGCCCCTATCTATCGTTTTAAAATTTAGATTTGCGCAAAAAAGAAATAGGCAAACAATTAAATGCTTAATAAAAATTTTTTAAAGCGAAAGTTTTACATTTTTCAATTATTATGAAAAAATATATCTGCTAATTTCTGAAAGAATAAATGGCATCCAAATATATATATGTATTTTAATTAATAACTCAATCATCTATTAAAAGACAAGTAAAGCGATTTTGATTTAATCCAATCTTTGTTCATCTCAACGTTTATGTTTGTTATTCCTCTATCCTTTGTCATTCTGTGACAAGACTGATGCGGACACATGCCTGAGGCCAAAATCGAAATGAAATTACAACAGAACAAAAGAGAAATTCAACTATTATAGCATATACTACCGATAAGTAAATTAATAAACACGAGCATTGGTAAATAAATAATTCTATTTCTATTTTAATTTCAAAAAAATATATTAAAAGAAATAATAGTCAAGGAGTATATGAGAACGATGAAGTAATATAGGAGAATATTTGAAGCAGAATATGCCTAAACTTGTGGGTTTTTAGAGCCAGAAATTAACAGATGTCAAATATAAATTATTTTATTTTTTATTCAACAACACTTTCTTAGTTACGGAGCTAGTACAATCACAACAATAACTAATATATAAAAACAATGCAAACAACAAATAAATAAGTAAACAAATCTTCGTTTCCAACACTCCCCCTATTTGTTTACTGATTTAAAGGTACACAAAGTGAACTTCTATTTCTGATGAATTGTTCCTTTGGTAAAGCCTTCGTGAGAATATCAGCAAGTTGTTTTTTAGATTCAACATAGACAGTTTCAATGAAACCCTTTTCTACTTGGTCACGTATATAATGGTATTTTATATCAATGTGTTTGGTCCTCTTATGGTGTTCTTGACTCTTGACTAACCGAATGGCACTTTGATTATCTACGAATAGCTTGGTAGGTTCGCATACATCTACATTAAGCTCCTGAAGTAATGTTCTCAACCAAATAACCTCTCTGGCTGCTTCTGAACCTGCCACGTATTCTGACTCTGTAGTAGAACGGGAAACGCACTTTTGAGACTGTGACGACCATGTAACCGGTGCCCCAGCTAACATAGTCAAATAACCAGTTGTTGACTTTCTAGAATCAATATCGTTTGCAAAGTCAGCATCGGAATATGCAACAAAATTTAAATCAGTTCCACAATACTTTATTCCATAGTTCTGGGTTCCTTTTAAATACTTGAATATCCTTTTTACTGCTATCCAATGCTCCAAAGCTGGACTACAAAGGTATTTACTCACTTGAGACACAGCGAACATGATATCTGGGCGTGTGACGACAGCGAGAAACATTAAACTTCCTACAGCTTCTCTATAGGGCACACTAAGCATCCTACTATCTCTTGTAGATGCTTGGTTTGCATGAAGCACAACATTTGGATCGGCAGGAATTGCTTTGATGTTACAATTTACCATGTTAAATTTCTCCAAAATTTTGGCAACATACCCTTGCTGGCCCAAAAATATACTTCTTTGTTCTCTATTGCGACTGATTTCCAATCCAACATAACATTCTGCAGCACAAATGGTTATCTCGAATATTTTTCCAAGTTCTGTCAAAAATATGTCCATAACCTTTTTAGATTTACACATAATTAGACCATCATCAACGTACAACGCCAGAAATAGTTCATAATTTTCAAAGAGTGCATAAAAAATGCATTTTTCAGCATCTAACTGCTTGAAGCTGTATGAACTAAGAAACTCCACAAACTTCTTATTCCAACATCTCGGAGACTGCTTCAAACCATATAGGCTTTTGTTGAGTTTGCATACCAGAGTACAATCTTTTGTATTAAAGCCTTCCGGCTGCTTCATAAAGATTTCTTCTTGTAAATCTCCGTTCAAGAAAGCCGTCTTTACGTCAAACTGACAAATTTCTAAATCACTGACAGTTGCAATTGATAATAACGTTCTAACGGAATCATACCTTACAACTGGTGAAAATGTTTCAAAATAGTCTATGCCAGATTTTTGACTATAACCTTTTGCACAAAGTCTGGCCTTATATCTTTCAATTTTACCATCCGCTTTATATTTTATTTTAAACACCCATCTGCACCCAATTGCTTTGCGATCCGCTGGTAAAACTTGTAGTGACCACGTCTCATTTTTCATCAGCGACTTAATCTCATCTTCCATTGCTTTCTTCCATTCTTCTTTTTCTCCACTTTCCATAGCTTCTTCGTAGGTCTGAGGTTCACCTAATACTGCTGCACATGCTTCATACCAAATTGGTTTCTTAATATCTTCACGGTGTCTTAAATAATGGCCATTTTCTTCTGAAGCTTTATCCTTAGGCTGATTAATTTCTACTTCTATGTTTTCTGACGTTTGGTTTTCTTGATTAATTTCTACTTCTATGTTTTCTGACGTTTGGTTTTCTATTCTGCCTTCTGATTTGGTGTCTACGGACTCTTCTTGTAAATTATCTTCATCTTCCATCTCAAATATAACGTTGTTTTGACATGACATATTTCTACTGTCTTTATAAATACATCCATTGAAATTAACATGTTTCACGACGACAACTTTCCTGGCAGCCAATTCATACAATCTGTAATTGGAACTGTTGCCGTCATATCCCACTAATATTTGTTTCTTGGAATTTCTCTCGAATTTATTTCTGAACTGTTTAGGCACAAGTACGAATGCTTCAGATCCAAACCTTCGTAAATGGCTAAGATTTAATTGTTTTCCTGTCCATTTTT
Organism: Stenurella melanura; assembly: GCA_963583905.1. Taxonomy (NCBI): domain Eukaryota; kingdom Metazoa; phylum Arthropoda; class Insecta; order Coleoptera; family Cerambycidae; genus Stenurella; species Stenurella melanura. The sequence continues at coordinate 134,532,299 of OY757313.1, read as the reverse complement.
CGTAAGGAGTAACATGCTTATCTTGTGCACACAGGCGACGATTTAATAAGTATACGGCCATATTAATTGCTTCCGCCCAAAGATTCATCGGGAGAGCAGTACTATGCAACATACTTTTGGCACTATCAACTATAGATCTCAAATCTCTCTCTGCCCTTCCATTTTGCTCTGGTGTATATGGAGCACTGGTTTCATGTATTATTCCATGTTCTTTAAAAAGATCTTTAAAATGATGGTTAACAAATTCTGTTCCATTATCACTTCGGAATATTTTTATTTTATTACCAGTTTGTCTTTCTGACATTTTCTGAAATTCCAGAAATTTTGTGAAAACGTCACTTTTATGTCTTATGAAATAAACAAAACGATATGAAGTACAATCATCCTTGAATAAAACGAAATAATTAGCTCCTCCTAATGAAGTACTTGATATTCTACCGCAGACATCGGAATGAATGTATTCACCAGGTTTTTCAGCTCGTCTATTCAAATTAGCATTAAATGATTGCTTATGTTGTTTTCCATATTGACAACCCTCACACTGAATACGTGTGACTTCTTTATTTGGGATTTTGATATCAGGTATCATTCCTTTGTCAGACATGTCTTTCAAAGTACGAAAATTAACATGACCCAACCGTTCATGCCATAGCTGAACAATACTCGTTTCTGCGGAGTTTCCTTGAATTTGTGGGATTTCAAATAACATTTTATAGCATTGATTCTCCAGCTTCCTTCCAACAGCAACTACACCATTTTTATTTCTAACTTCTATGAATCTACTATTAAATTCGACCTGCAAACCTTTGCTCGTGGCTGCTCCCACTGAAAAAAGATTTTTCTTCAACTTTGGAACGTATAAGGTTTCTACCAATGTACGAGGAACTCTTCTACCATTCACAACAGCCATTACACTAATTGAGCCAATTCCTTCAGCGGTAATAAAAGAGTTATCTCCAATTTGAACATCTTTGTTCTTTAGTGGTGTTATTTGTGAAAACCACTCTTTGTGCGACGTCATATGCTTTGATGCTGCACTATCAGCGAGCCAGATATCTTCACATCCATCAGCAACTATATTTTTCATCTCAGCACTAAGAGCTTGATTTCTGTAATTTGGATCACAGTTTTGCTTGCTGTAACCAGGTTGAAGTTTACTAAGCCTTATTCTACATTCAGATTTGAAATGCCCCTTCTTGTTACAGTAGTAGCACGTTACATCTTTTTTAGAATACTTTGTATTAGGAATAAAATTACTTTTGGTATTAGAAACAAAATTCTTTTTGTTCGAACTATGAGGATACTTATTGAGTTTAACAGCAGCAAACGCAGTTGTTAGCTCGTCTGCCTGAGTAAGCCTCAATTCTTCTTTGAGAAGTCTTGTTGTAAGATTTTCAAATGTTTGTTTATCTTCGTCGTATGAGTCCCATGCAGTTACGAATGATCCATACTTGTGAGGTAAACTTTCTAAAGTTTTAGCTATTTTATCTATATCGCTTACTTTTTCTTCAACATCAGCTAGAGCTTGTGACATTGACTCTATGTTGCTAATATGCTGTGCAATACTGTCGGTTTCTGACATTTTATAACTGAAAAATTTTTGTTTAATCATCACTTTGTTCGCGGAGGACCTTTGTTCGTGAATTATTTTCAGCCTTGACCACATACTGGCGGCATTATCACACGTTATTACAGTCTGCAATTGACTAAACTCCATTGACATAGATATTAACATCATCCCTTTAGCATTTAAGTTTTCCCATGATTTCTTTACGTTTTCTTCATCTGTTATTACTGGTTGTTTTGCTTTACCATTAATTAAATCCAGCAAACCCTCTGCTCTAAATATTATTTCCATCTGGTATTTCCACAGTGAAAAATTCTTCCCATCGAATTTCTGAATATTAATATTCTTGAACTTGTCCATCTTATTACCTTTAGAATACCTTTAACTGGTATGTTAAATTTGATGTGACTTGACACGAAACTAGTTTTCTTCTATTACTAGAGAACCACTGACCCTTCTTATTGTACTGGGTGTACTGGGCCCATAACCTGAAGCAGAATATGCCTAAACTTGTGGGTTTTTAGAGCCAGAAATTAACAGATGTCAAATATAAATTATTTTATTTTTTATTCAACAACACTTTCTTAGTTACGGAGCTAGTACAATCACAACAATAACTAATATATAAAAACAATGCAAACAACAAATAAATAAGTAAACAAATCTTCGTTTCCAACAATATTCTTTAAAATCCTTTAAGAAAAATCGGTACCTACTGGAAGCGGCCGGAACCTCCCCACCCGGTGGATCTTAAGTTGAATAAAGCACTAAGTTGTGTGCCATAACGGCACTAAACATAATCCGAGCACTAAAGAAACCCTTATGCAAATTTCTGCACTTGGGGACGTAGGATTGTACTGCTCGTAGTGCTCGTATAATGATGCGAGCAGAATACTATTCTGTGTCCAATTTAAGACGGGGATATATCAACCTTCAGAGGGGATGTGAAGGGATCGGCTCCTTATCTATTAAATGATAGGCAAGAAGAAAATTCTCACTCTTCGATAGAGTATTGTAATGTAGTTACCTATGTATTTCCTTTATATTATTATGTGTTATAGTGTTTTGCATAAACTAGATCCCGGGAAAAATAAAATTCGTAACTTGGGTTACAGAAATAATATTTGATGTTGTCATATATATAGATATATATTTTAATGGTCTAAAAAGAATTTTTTGAATGTGAATCTTATCTCCAAAATATTAACAGCCTTTAAATTTATTTGCTGGCTATAATGTTTTTGTTTATGTGGAATACCACACAAATCCCGTAGCATGTGCAACAATTATATATACACTGCTGGCCACTCGAACTTACACATAGATACTTTTAGGCAAAATTTAAAGTTCAATATTTTCAACAGGAATGCAAATTTTTGAACGCGGCTTGCAAATTTTAAGAGCTAGTTTTTTCGGATTAAGCTGCATGACGTATATTTATCGTAGGACCATAAGTTTATTATATACGGGGTGATCAATGAAGTCATGCAAAAAATCAAAAAGTTTGTATGAGTGAAATATCCGCGAAAAATTTTTTTGGTCGTTGCAATATGGTTCCTTACTAAGGTAACATCAATATCTCTAGACGGTTTTGTCAGTTTTTGGATTAAGGCCCTTAGGCCTTGTACACACTACTCAACATAAAATTTGGATACCGAAATCTTTAAAATGCTATAACTTGACATTGGATTGACGGTTCTTGATGATTTTTGCGGATTTGGAATCCTTATTTCACGTAGATTTTCTATAGTCTAAGCATTTTATTTGAGGGTTGAAATTTACACATTATACCGGGTCGATAATAAACAAAAACGTAGCGACAAGAACAAGTTTATTACATTAAATTCTACAATTATATACAACATTGCTTAACAACGACCAAAAGTCAATTCTTAAAAAATTTATAATTCTAATTCTGGTAATTTTTAATTACTGAAAAAAAATTTAACTAAAAAATTAAAAATTAATTTAATTTAAACTTAAATTAAAATTAAATTAAAATTACCTAATTAAAATTAGGTACATTAATTAAAAAAAAAGAGAAGCTAATATTTTGTTGGTCCTCCTGCTCGGAATATTACTTCCCGACATCGATTTGGTAGAGTATCCACAAGATTATTTATAAAATCTTGTGGAATATTCTCCCATTCTTCACGAATGGCCTCACTGAGCGTTTCTAAGGTTTCAGGGGATACATCAAGAGATCTTACTTTAAGTTTTAAATAAGACCAAACGTGTTCGATGACTAATATCCGGAGACTTTGCAGGCCAGTCCATCCTATTGATGTTTTGTGCCTGCAAAAACTCTGTGATCCTTCGCGCTCTGTGAGGTCGAGCGTTGTCATCCACCAATAGAATTTCTGGGCCGTAATGTCGAGCAAAAGGAACAACAATAGGTTCCAAAATTTCCTCCTGATAAACAGTAGCATTGTAACAAAAGTCAAATTAAGGGAAGCCAAGTCCGACCCTGTCGCTTAGAATCACCGTATTTAGGACAATAACATAAGATACTGGCCATAGAAACATCTGTTTTATCTTGCAAACTTTAGAGTCCGGGAAACGTGCTTTGTTAACTTTACTCTTTATTAGGTAGTCGACGTTAGCCACTTGTAAACAATAAATAAGCATCCAAATTATTTTATGTCCAATTTGCTTTGCCCGTTTGAAGTTAAAGGCACTTGTTCCACGGGGGGTATAGTTAAATTTTCTAGACTAAGGCAGTTGAAATATGATTCCAGGAACATATGTAATAGACTAAGATAGATAGACCAAAGAAGGCAGATTTTTTCCCCTATACAAAGGCAAAGCAAGGAACAAAAGGGGTTTTTTTCCATCTGCTGGACTGGTATTATAAAATGTTAAAGACAGGCCATATGATAAATAACATGGTCCGTGAGGTAATTTCAAATAGGGGGTACCGTTTAAACTACAGAAGGTTTTAATTGGTCGAGCTTTTAAAGTTGACTGTCCACTTTCGAAACGTCTTTTTTCTATTAAGATAACATCTTCACTCTTGGTTTAACTTCGGTTCGGTCATCATCTACCTGCGAACCTTTTTCAATTGTAAAGTTTAAGTACATTTGTTTAATGTTTTGCCGGTTTTAATAAGTAGAAAATTAATGTGTTGTAATCGAACTAAGAATCGTGGTTTAGCTAAAGATTTGAAATTGCCGCGGACCATTTTATTTCTTGATATAGAGTAATTATCGTTTGTTAATTTATTTAATCGTCTTTAAGTGTTTGTGATTGTCAATTTCATTTGTTTTCATTTTCTTATGTAAATATATTGGTTTAAGTGTTTTGAGAAATCACGTGTTTTATTTGCTTGTCAGGAAATTAAGTTCATTTTACATTCAGTAAAGTTTGTTGGTGAAGTAACCTGGTTGATGGACACCAAAAAGGATAAAATCACCTGGAAAGCAAAGGGTAAGCACAGTTTTGTTTTCGATGGATATACTATAATATCGACGGAGTTTGCAAAGTGATTGGGCCACTCCGTACTCTGCCAATGGTAATGTCTAATTAAATCATGTAATTAGGGGTATAAAACCCCAGTTATTACAGCATTAATGGTTTGATTGGTAATGAATAGCTCGGTTTTACCATTTCTTATGATACCTCCCCACACTGTAACACCTCCGCCACCAAATGCTTCTTGAGGGGCCATATTTTCCTCCAAATATCGCTGATTTAGCCTTCTCCAAACTAACATTCGGCCATCGGAGTGAAACAAATTAAATCTTGTTTCGTCAGTAAATAAACAATGGCTCCACTCTGCATTACCCCAATTCGCATGCCAGTTTGCCCATGCCCGCCTATTCGCTCTATGGCGTTGTAATAACCGCACACATTTTGCTCTGCGACGGGCTCTATAATTTAAAATGTTTGGCATTATGTTATGTTTAAAAAAAAAAAAATCTCACCTCAAGTTGTTTTTATTTAATGTTTTTCTCACTGTTCTGTCCGAAACTCTCACCCCAGTTTGTTGTCTTAAAGAGTCATTTAGTTTTCTAGAGTTCTTTGTTCTATTCCGCATAGTTTCTCTCATTAAAATTCTTTCGGTTCTTTGGTTTATTTTTTTTGTATGTCCACCCCCATGCCCATAATTATGATCACCAGTAGTTTCGACGCGGCGGTTCAAATTATAAATTGTCTTTAGGCTGACATTGTAAATGTGCGCAACTTGCTGTTTAGACATTCCTTCGTTGAGAAGTCGAATGCAATTTTTCCTTTCTGCCGTGGTTAAACGCCTCATATTAATTAAACTTTACAAAATTATAACATTGAAATATGTCAGATTGTTTCTAAAATAATGAAAACAGTTTTTAATTCCATAGCAACAAATTTGTTTTTCCAATGCCTACTTTGAAATTGACGCGTCGCGTAGAAATTACACCCGATCATAATTATGGGCATGGGGGTGGACAAATAACTCTGTAAAACTGAATGATTCTTTGAGACAACAAACTGGGGTGTGAGTTTCGGACAGAACAGTGAGAAGAACATTAAATAAAAACAACTTGAGGTGAGAATTTATTTTTACAAAAACTTAAATAATGCCAAACTTTAGAGCGCGTCGTACCCTACGTTTTTGTTTATTATCGACCCGGTATAATGTGTAAATTTCAACCCTCAAATAAAATGCTTAGACCATAGAAAATCTACGTGAAATAAGGATTCCAAATCCGCAAAAATCATCAAGAACCGTCAATCCAATGTCAAATTTTATGTTGAGTAGTGTGTACAAGGCCTAAGGGCCTTAATCCAAAAACTGACAAAACCGTCCAGAGATATTGATGTTACCTTCGTAAGGAACCATATTGCAACGACCAAAAAATGTTTTGCGGAAATTTCACTCATACAAACTTTTTGATTTTTTGCATGACTTCATTGATCACCCCGTATATAATAAACGTATTTTCCTACGATAAATATACGTCATGCAGCTTAATCCGAAAAAAACTAGGTCTTAAAATTTGCAAGACGCGTTCAAAAATTTGCATTCCTGTTGAAAATACTGAACTTTAAATTTTGCCTAAAAGTCTCTATGTGTAAGTTCGAGTGGCCAGCAGTTTATATAAGTCTGCGAAAAATATAATGTTACTATTGTCTAAGCAGTTAATTTCTAGTTACATAGTAAATCAGACATTTCAAACGGTAATATATCATGTCTGAAATTAGTTGATTCATTCACCGATCATCTGGTCAGTATTATCGAAGTTGTGTGGGAGTCGAGAAAATAAAAATTGACTCTATTGTCCACTATGATTTTGATGAAAAGGAAATATATATTCCATACATTTAAGGAATTTAATTTATTGGAAAAGTTTATACAGTTTGTGAGTCTTTCGAATAATGGCATCGATAAAGCGGTTTCAAAGATAAATAGTCTCGATAACATTTTGGAACTGAGTAAAATACCAACAGAGGATATTGCGTTACTTACACCGTTGAACGGAAAGTGAAATGATTTGGCAAAAAGGGAACCAGAATGGGCGGAAAAGTGGCATTATTGCTGATTAAATTGCGTTTGCATTTGACTGTGGGATGAACCATAATAAATAATGTATTTCATTTCTATCATTATTGATTTGTTTATATGGAATTGTATCTTATATATCGGAAAATTCCTTAAAGCGCGTCTCAACAGATAGTCTTTGTTCAAATCAACAGTATGAACAATCTTTTGTTTTGATATTATCTATAAATTTAAGGGCATTACGAAATTAAATCACCTCACAATAGACAGTCTGTTTAAACGTTATCAAATTGCTTTTTCACTAATTAGTTTTCAGAGAAACCATCGATGAAAAATAAATGTTTAAGAAATGTCCGGAAATTATAATTCTGGTTACCGATCATCCAGAGACTGTAGGAACATGACTAACTAAATACGTTAGCAAACGTTGTTTATGACATAGGCCATTTGCAATGCAGAAAGGCGAAGTAGATAGATAGTTTATAAACGTACTTACAGTTTAACACTTCTGTAATTTGGCACTACACTACTTCACCATGTAATTTGATAAATATTGATAATTATAATTCTAGGTATCAATTTACTAAAGTAGGTAGACTGGATGACCAATATTATAAACTACTTAATGTGTCACGACAATTCTCGTGCACAACAGGCAGGGGTCCTGCCTGGAAAACTGTATTTCGACGCGATTCGATTGGTTAGTTAAACGACAGTTGATCTACCGCGCCATGGATTTCTAGTGTGCTAGCAAGGCAGGCTTAGGGTAATTTTAGAACAAAATATTAAATGAAAACAGTATTTTATGTAAATTACTCTTATTATCGAGTGGACAAAATAACGCCCCGTTACAAGCGAGACCGCTGTATTTCCCTGGGCTCTCATCCAAGTACTAACCGATTTAGATATTTAATTACCCTTTCTTTATTATCTAAAAAAATAATAGAAAAACTTGAAATATGAAGATTTAGTTAATTCATTTTACGATGGTGACAACTTGAGGATGATGCAACAAGATCACAGTAGATCAAATCCAAATCTGACTTAAAATCTTTTCAACTAATTTCAGCGTTCTATTATTTATATTTGAGATAGTTTAGCATTTTGAATTGGCCTTTTTGTAAACGTGATATTTTGGGAACATTTATGTTTACATCCCACGGTTATTTAACGACTTTGTTTTTCTCCGAAACTATGACAGATATTCGAATGAATCCAACGCCAAAAAATAGATATCAATTAGTTCTATGCCATGTATTTACTTCATATTTTAGGTTAGTTTTTAGAAGTGCAAACACAGAATTATTTTTTACGAGGGTGGTCTCTACAAAAACTATACAACAACTAAATAAAATACGTTTAATCATCTGAAAGTCAACTATAATATATAAAAAATATAGAAGTGTGAATTTGGTGGAACATAGACATAAAAAATTATAACTAATATCTTACGTACTAATACAATATGTTTATTTCCTTTGTTTATCTGAACAGGTTTATACAAAATTATTCATATACCAGCTCTAGGCAAGCATTATCTGGTAAACAGGGAGATATAGAAATTAATGTTAAAAAGGAAAGTTATTCTGTTTCAAAAGATGCATTTATTCATTTTATTTTCAAATGTACAAGACGCCTCAAAAAGGCGGTAGATTATGCAACTTTACTTTGTGAAATGGAACACCCTGTATATTTGTATATTTTTGGATTCTCCTTTTTTTTCTGAACAAAGTTTATTTATTAACCCTATCCAATACCTATGATTAGCCATTGTTGAGATATTACCAGTTAAATTCGTGGGATGACATCTTTTCATTAGATAAATAGACCTTTATCGGCAGCTTCTACTATACAAAAAGACTGTACTACGTATACTATGCTATATACTACAATATAATACTTAGCTTTGATAATCAGTATGCGGTCAATTACATTCACACACACAAATATACTGTATATATGTATAAATAAAATTACTATTTAATAACTATTCCATTTTTGTATCCACAATAATAATGTATATTTACTACTTTCAGTAATTTTACAACAATTTTAACGTAACCATAATACAATACACATAAGAGTAACTATTATTATGATTATATTAATATTAAATGATGTTCAAATTGTCGCAAATATTCTATTTGACACAACTCATACCTCCTTAGAAGTTCTCGTGAACAAGAATTTCTTATAACTTTTGGGTTTTTTTAGTGGCAATAATTTCTGTTTTTGTAATGCAATTAAGGCCAGCCTTATTAGTTTAAGAAAATGGAGCATGGTGGAATCAAGGTTCAACTGTTGAGATATCGTAAACCATTAATGAATGGTATAGGACATGGTTAATATAGTACGTTCGGAAATAAACGAAGAATTCAAAAATATAAAAATATACACATACGGAGTGTTCCATTTACTACTGAAAGCTTTAAACTAATTTATCTTAAAATACGATTTTTAGAGTTGTGTCGCTATTGCAGCCCATGAGCGAAATATACTTAGTTTAGGATTGAAGCACCTAATGAAAAGGCCCATTGCTGTACATTATATGGATGCTCTTCGCCGTTTTTTGTAGATGATTTTAGTATTAGACAATTTTTAATTTTCTGATGCCAACTGTGGTGGAGAAATACTCCTCAATGCAAAACAAATTTTAAAAAAAGTTGCAAACCGTCGACGGTTGATTATTATTTCATCCACACATTGTTTTTCCTGACAGAGTCTACGTTTAAGTATGTAACACTTTCTTTCTCACTTATTTAACGTCGACATATATCCGCTACTGAGGCCTATCACCAACGCCAGGAGACGAGCTATCCCAACCTGGAAATTTTACCGAAAATCTTTATTAAAGAGTAGGAATTTTTACTTGCCTAACATTTAAAATAGGTAACGGACCGATTGCTTTACATTCCCTTCAAAGGATGCCTAGCCGCTATGTAACCTCCATCTAAAGTTACATACTTTCTACGTATGCGCTGCTTCACAAACCGTTGGAAGATGGAGCGAGAATGCTGCATTTCCCTGAACTGGGTCACCCGTCCAAATACTAACCGCGCTTGACGTTGTCGCATTTTCGTATCGAGTATGGGCATACGTATCTACGCTTGCTCGCAAATATGTAACGCAAATTATGGAATTTTATGATAAAATATGAAGAATGTCTGTTGTCGACACTTGCATTGCAATTAATATAATCGGAAAAAGACAAATAGAGAAGGTTCCAAAACAGAGAGACGTGGTCCATCATTCATTTCAGACGTAACAAACATTATATAAGAGGACACGATATGTAATATATTTTTTGCACTAACCTGAAAAAGACAGTTATGGGCTTATTGGAGTCATTTCTACATTTTTAGCAACGTAAATCTTTCATGATATGACTTCAACAAACTGTTACAGGGATGATGTAGTTGGAAAACGTACCTGTAATGATTGAATTATAATATCGTTATGTATTCAGTGATTTTCGATAGCTTAATTCTTCAATATTACCGTTATTCAAATAAACCTTTTTAATGTCTATTTAAATAGTATTGGAAATCATCCACGTGACTTAAAAACGTGATAAAATTCACAAAGTATGAAAATCATAGGAAATTATAATACAAATGAACTGGACAAGTACAATAACTCAAGAAATTTAAATATTGTGAGTCTTCAATAAATTAATAAATAAACAGAAATAAGTCGCGAAGAAGTAAGAATAATTATATCTTACAAACTACTGTTGTATCGAATAGTGCATAGGTCCTGTAAGGTTCTTATTATACTTCTATTTTTGATAAAAAATCTAATAGCAAATCTAAAGGGTGAGTGAAACAATAAAAATGCCATCAGGTCTACTTCTTTCTGTCCCTTGATATTTTTATACTTTTCAAGAATACGAAGGTAAAAAGTATATTGCACTTTATCGACACATGTCTAAAACCGTGAATACCGTTTGTAGAGAAAAAATAATTTTTGTTCCAAGCGAATCTACAATTAGTTAGCTTGCCCGGTTGAGCTATAGGTCGTGACTTTTGACGACTTCGTTTTCAAAAGGCGGTTAAATTTCTTCAAAGATTTCAATATTTCTTTTTTAAATATTATTACCAAGAAGTAGGTCGAGGACCACAGTAACATGTAACCTACATTTTCTAAATATCTCAGTGTTGCTCTGTGAATTTGAAGGCGGTTATGGTTTTAGAAACCTGTCAAATACTTGAAATATTGAAATTGAAATTAATTCAATCATTTTATTAATAGAAAAGGAATGTTTTACATTTACTCCAAAGCAATTGGTTTAATACTAAATATTATCATTTGTCTGCTACTACAATTTTATGCATATCGCCATTCATTCTCATGTAAATTTATTAATATTAAAAACGATATGAAAGTGAATTTTCAAATATATCTGAAATAATTACATAATAATTTTGATATATTTCTAATTATATTTAACTTCAAATTCAAACTCAAATAAATGGTTTATAAATAATCTTAAAAAAATACACACGACTGTGAGACATAAACATTTTATTTTATTACTTTTATTATAAATATATCAGTTGAGTAGTTGACTAATAATAATAAATCCTGAATTATTAAAGAAAACTTTAAAATGTCCATATGTTTAAGCAAGGATATTCCGTAAACAACTGTTTAGAGATGACATGATATAATTTAATATAGTTATTATAATTATTTAATAGACATATATGCTTTATATAAATTGTATGTCAGTGTACCAAAATTTGAAGAACAATATATACAAAGTACATATAACATATAATTCTTTACATTCATATTAATCATGAACAGCCTCAGTCAGTGGTTTCATTTATTTAATATTTACAATAAATATTATTTCTCTAACCAGGAAGGAAAATGCACCATATAAAAAATACTATAAAACGTTCTTAATATCTAAATAGTTGTTTTTTGAAAAGATAAAAAAATATGTTATAAAAATACTATGAAAGTGCCACTTTACCTCTTATTTCTTTATTAAAATTATTACGGTTTTACAAATGAACATTTTAAGCATACACAACATTTCAGGATATTTTTTGTAGCACAGTTAGAGAGACATTTCCAGAATATGAAATTAAATATTAGATGTAAAATACATATTATTATCATACATTATATTATCCTTAAAACTACCATAGACATTTCCCACGATAGTGTCCCTGGTTCCTCCGCCATAACGTTAAATATCGCTATCGAGCATGGGGTATTTCTTCCGACGAGTCAAAAAATTTTAATGTTACACCGTGGTCGTAAACTGATATAGCAACTAGTATGTATGACGGACGCCAAGAATGACGGATTATCTTTTTCCTCATAACCCCTGGACATGGGTATCAAATGCAAAGGCCTTGTCTGTCTATCTGTCTGTAAAATAAGTAAAGACTAAAAAGTAAAAAGTAAAATTATATATAAAAAAATATTTTTAAAACAAAGCTTATGTTTAAAAAAGTAACAAACTATTTTTAAATTCATATATCTGGAAATTAAAAGCTTTGGGGGTAGTTAATTCAGCAAAGTAACTTTACGATACTGTTATATGACCGCCCTTAAAGCTATTAGTTTCCAGATGTATGAATTTACAAACTACTTTTTAATTTTTAGTACATTTTTTTAAATAAATGCTTTGTTTAAAAAATGTAATTCAAAATTTTGCGAATGCGCTAGTGATAACAGAAAACGACCTGTAACGGTTCGGACTCCACTATGAACTGTTGTAACGTGCCAAATGCTCAAAAAGCATTTTACGTTACATGTTTTCATATTTATTTCAAAATTTTTACTCTCCTAATGCTCTCGTACTATTTCATTTTGGTACTGACACAGAAGAAGAAGAGCTTCAGTAGCTTACGATTACGCCTCGAGATAATAAATGGCGCACGCTCCACAATATTCAAATTAAATAAATAGATCAAACTAACTTTAAAATGAAGTAGAGTAGATTAAACTATAATTACAATAAAGTCTATTATTAGCCGCATGAAAATGTAGAATTATCAAAACAAATATAGATCCTTTATTTAATTTAATATTCCCTTAATAAAAGAGATTTAATGTACTTTGTATATAGTACCCTTTCTTTGATTTGTATCTAGCTCTCTTTTTCTTGATTACGCTAGTCAATCATGGCGCTTAAGCCTTAAAGTCACTGCCCCTTGTGCTCTCCGTATCTTTACTGTGCTATCCAGGTTAAACCAGTGACGCTAACCACGTCGCTCGTAGGGTGCCCCACACTTGAATAACTTGGGCATATTATAACACCGTAACATTTGATCAACGTCACACAAAGTAGCTTGATCAACGCGTTTGCTTTCCAAATTGCCATACTGTTGGATCACATTTCGCTTTACCTGACAAAATCCTGAATTTTTAAGGAGTTACCTCGACGACTTAATCAGCTATTAGCAAAAGGACACTTGAGACATACTAAATGACGTCACCCAGTTGTTAATATGAGAACGATTTCTTGGTTAATTTTGAGGTCAACAGAGATTGTAGAAAATTTTAGCTTTCTTATATTTCACTCTAAAAACAAAAGACTTTTCAGAAAATATCATTAAGAAATATGCTAAATGAGCCCATTGTTAAAAAAATGTTTTTATTTTTTGTGGCTCGTCGGAATTTACTTTACCCCTATAGCAGTACCTTAACAGACTAATTTTTAGTTTGTTAGACATATTGTCAAGGTGTGACAACATGTCTAACAAACTTTCAACGTAAATTCAAATTTTTATAAATTTCTTTGCCTTCTTGACTTATGAAGTAATAGATAATATAGGTAGAGGCACTACTATGATTAGTCAAAATATTAGTATTACTATTACCGAAAAATGTAACGAATGCTACTTTATTAATTGATACTCTAGCAATGTAGAATAAACAAAAGAAGTTGATAGAGAAAAATATTTACCTAAATTGAAGCAAATTTAAACTTTTAATTAAAATTGTAATAATTTCCAATACCTCCTTTTTCAAATTAGTGGTCATAAATATTCAAGAGCCGAGAGTTTTAATATTCATTTAAATATCGAACATCCTTATTGGGTCTGAATGAGTTCAAAAAATATTTCATCTTTGGTTCGACATTAAAAGAGTAATTCTATAAAATTCTCCTAGGGATACGGATTTGATAACTTTGTGCGAAACTGCAAATAAGTTAATTATCGGCGTTGAAGGCCAGTTGTAAAAATATACATTTTATTACTTTGATGAATTTTCTAATTATTTATCAAAATGTCAAGGTTTATATGATGTGTTTACTTACAGAACTGATGAACCACCAAACTCCTGAAACAAAAATTAAGATATATAAGTGCTTGCTAATACATTATGTTCTTGCTGAAAACATAAATATACAGGGTGATTGAAAAACATACTATGTGCCTTCTTGATAAATGTTATTTTAACAACAATAATTTGTTTAAAAATGAATTATTATTTATTTACTTATAATTGTATTGAAACATACTCTTTATATGATTTTGAAAACAGCAAAAAGAAATAACTATCCATAACTAGAAGAAAAGTATGTATAAATTATTAATGAAGTCTTTGCATTATTTCGATAACCTGAATTCTGGTTATGCTAGCAAACTAAAATCCTAAAATGAGTTTATCTAATTTCTTATTTGACAATTCTCATTGTAACGCTAGCATTCACAGAATCCCCTACGGCTATGTAGATTAAAGTAGTATCTACATAACCCCCTACGATCATGAAGATTCAGTTAGAAATGAGAACAAATTCCTAAAATGAATTTATTTATCTATCCTGTCTTAAAAATTTTTCATTCTAATGGATTACATTCCGTGAAATCTATCATCTGTTCCTGGAAATGCTTAGCTTTTGAAGCGTTTTTTCTCTCTTATTCTGGAGCTCATCAGAAAGACATAAATGATTTTAATTTGCTAGCATAACCAGAATTCAGGTTATCGAAAGAATGCAAAGATTTCATTGATAATTTACACATACTTTTTTTTTAGTTATAGATAGTTATTTTTTTCTGCTGTTTGCAAAATCCTATTAAGAATATGTTTCAATACAATTATAAGCAAACAAATAATAATTCATTTTTAAACATGCATAGAGTATAGACTCCAATACTAGTTAGCTAATAGATAGATCAAGATCGGGTGCTTTTATCAGTCAATCTCAAATATAATTATTTCACACTTATTCATAGAAATTGTGTTGGTTTTGCATGAAACATCTTTATGAGTGGCTTTATGTCTTCCTGATGAACTCCAGAATAAGGGCAAAAAATGTTTCAAAGGCTACAAGCATTTCCAAGAAACAGAACGATAGATTTCATGAAAATGTAATCCATTAGAATGAAACATTTTTAAGCCAAGGTAGATAAATAAATTCATTTTAGGCCTTTGTTCTCATCTTTACCTGAATCTTCATGATCGTAGGGGGTTATGTAGATACTAGTTTAATCTGCATGGCCGTAGGAGACTGTGTGGATGCTAGTGTTAGAATGAGAATTGTCAAGTAAGAATTTAGACAAATTCATTTTAAGATTTTAATATGCTAGCATAACCAGAATTCAGATTGTCGAAAGAATGCAAAGATTCCATTAATAATTTACACATACTTTTCTTTTAGTTATAGATAGTTATTTTTTCTGCTGTTTGCAAAATCCTATAAAGAATATGTTTCAATAAAAATAATTTGCGTAGAATTTTCTTTTACCCGTATTGCAATCCTGAATAAATCACTCACAATGTTGGAAATTGCTAAAGTCAGTATGTCCAAACCAACCAAAATAATTTCAAGTATGTGATACTTCCGGTTATACCGGAAGTCGATCAATTTACTTGTCGAATACATGTAGCATACCCTATACCGCTCACAAATTCCATAATACCAAATGTCCATTTATCATGTTATACTTTCTTAAATTCAAACCTCAAAAACATTTTTAGTTCATATGGAACACCCTATATTTCTTTACAATAAGTTATGTAAAATTAAATTCTCTTCTTTCAAGTGTCGTAATTACAGAGTTTAAGTTACAACTTTTTGACATATTCGCGATATTCTTAAATGTTGTCATTCTCTTATATCAAGACATGCCAGCACGTTTAAATAACACCCACGAAGACTTTTTGAATTTGATTCTTATTTATGGAGAATGTGATAAAATAATATTAAGAACATGTAGTACATTTGCTACTCGATACCTTTAGAAACAGATACCATCACCAATCACTGTACAACACATATTGGATTTTAGAATATTTGGATCTGCCAAGGCAGGAATTCAAAAAAGGAATCCAATTTTTGATGACAAAAATATATAAATAGCAATTCTGGAATATTTTCTGGCATTTCTAATGAAGTCATTAATACAATCTGCTCTGTACTTGAAATTGTTTAAGGATTTAATTCAAAGAATCTTGTCAAAATATGAGTTTAGTCCATTCTCATTCCACATGGTTCAGCAATTGAAGAAAACAGATTTTATAACGGGAGAATATTTTTGTGAATTTGTTTTAATAAATAAATAATTGAAAATTGTTTTTTTGGAAATATTATATGGACAGAATTTACAAAATATGGACGTCTTAACATTCGCATTACTGGAGTGACTCGGATTCTCGTGTGGTCAGAGAGCGAAATTTTCAAGAACATTGGCAATTTAATGTGTGCTGTTCCGTAAGAAACTATAGAGTGGTGGCATTAGAATTTTATGCGGATTTAAATAGAAAATTAAAAATATTTCTTCGTCATCTAATATGTAGTTACAATTTAGAAAATGACAAAATCTATACAATGTATCTCTTGCTCTTACTCAAGTGTGATAAATCATTTTTATAAGAAGTTTGTTTATGGTCAATGGATCGCTAATAATGTACCTTCCCTATGACCTCCTCACTGGCCCGATTTATCACTTCTGGATTCTTTTGTTTAGGGAACTATTAAAAATAAAGTTTATGAGAGTTAATTACCAACCATTGAAGATTGTATGCATATAGTGAGATATACATGTCAAAATGTATCACCAAATTCAATTAGAAGAGCTCCTCACTAAGAAATAGGGTAGAAGGTGCGAAACATATCTAGAAGTTTGAGGGCGACATCTTGAACAGTTGTTGAATTAAAATGAAAACATGCTTTTAATTGATCTTTGCTCTTTTAGTTAATGCAATGTGTCTCTGGTTCTGGATATATTTTATTTACATTAATATCTGTTTCGACATCGACAATAGGCTTCCTTCTTTGAATTTCTGCTTTAACAGAGCCAAATATTCTAAAATTAATCAATATGCGTTTTATAGTGTTTGGTGATGGTTTCTGTTCTTGTAGGTATCGAGTAACAAATGTGTTACGTGTTCTTGTCACATTCTCCATAAATAAGAAACAAATTTAAAATTATTCGTGGGCGTAATTTAAATGTGATGACATGTTTTGATATAAGAAAATGACTGTCATTGATGAATGTTTCTAATCATGGCTATTTTTACTAAAAATTCTTGAACATTTAAGAAAATCGCGAATATTTCAAAAAGTTGTAACTTTAACCCTTACAATACCTATACTAGAAAGAAAATAAAGAATTTAATGGTACATAACTTGATGTAAAAAAGTACAGGGTGTTCCAGTTTTTTAGGTTTGAATTTGACTAAATGTAACGTGAAAAATGAAACATTTGGTATATTACTACGGAATTTATTTTAAATCGTAAATAGTAAAACGTAGCTCACCTTGTATTCTTTCTATGTACCAGAGAGCAAACGAGGATCTCCTACTAGAAGAAACTTATAACGGTTCTTGCAAACCGTTTCGTTGCACCCGTCAAAATTTCTATAAAACGTCAAATATTTCTGAAACTGCTGGGTTTAGGTATAGCATATGATACATGTTTTTGACTCAGAATTATATGCTCATTTCGAAAAGTCGACAATAGGGTGTTGCATTTAAAATAAGCAAGTTGGTATCGACTTCCGGTTTAACCGGAAGTAACACATGGTTGTACCTATTTTGGTTGGAAGGGCCACACAGACTAGTAATTCCCAAAATATTCAAAATTTTCTGTTACATACTTTTCCCTATATCGATCGATTCAGTTTCCTGTGAGACATCCTGTATATGGGATATTGTATATTCAATACGTATCATATTCTGTATTTTGATACTTATATAAATATCCTGCTGTAGGTGGTGGTCCTGTTATAATTTCAACAAACTATGTGTAATACGAGGTGACCAAAACAGGAAAAAAAATATCATTTGATATTTTGGCGAAGGCGCTAGGAACAAAATTAACATTGTATTCGGACTGCAATAAAATAGGTAGCTACCTACTCATTTTAGATATCATGGTAGCAGCTGACACTCAGTCTAATAACAAAAGTAAAAAATTCAAATTGACGAATCCAACAGGACTTTTGCAGATTTACATACAATTCGGTACATGGGGGATATGAGGATTTTCTAAAAATGAGTCTGTTCTTGAAGCTTTGTAGAAACTAATAGGTGAGCGGTATACTCTCAAAAAGATGCTCGGAAGAGCAACTCAAATGACCTCGAAGTTTCGACAGGTTGAAACCTTTTGGAATCGATTTGTCATTTTATTGTCAGCAAAAAACCTTATTAAACTTTTTGATACCGATGGTAGGTAATTTGTTAGTAACAAAAAAATTTGTAAAATGAAAAAAGAATAAATCGTTTTCCAAATACATTCTCTAGGTTAATTGAGCCAGAATAAACACTTTTGGTCTCTTGACATTCTTTTCTGAAACGCCCCATTTTTGAATTACAGGTGATTAAACGTCGAAAAATGGCCAAAAATTATTTCTCAGCTCCTACCAAAGCTTTTTAAACGTCTTTTTGTGAAAAATGACTATGTTTTAAGTCCACATTTTTTTATATAGCTCACCTTTTTTGCGTTTCGTGGTATTTGAAACCAAAGTTGTATGAAATATTTCATTTTTGCATGACGGATTGAAATATGAAGGTGCCGGGAAATCGGTCCTCAATCTTTTTTAAATACTTGAATGTACTTTTCAACACTTTTTAACTCTCGTTGCTTTTTTGAAAACGCGCCTGTTTTAAACTATGGCAATTTCAAATTCAAAAATTTGAAAATAACTACGTTATATAATTATAATAATATTTATAATTGTTAAAGAAAATGCATTACTATATTAATGTATAATATATCCTTTATCAAATAACGACATGCATTATTTATATAATTATGTATATGAATTAAAATATGTCTTTTTTTGACAATACATAGTATCTTATACTACAAGGGAGGTAAGTATATTTTACCAGTCGAGGACGATTTTGAGCCCGAACGTAGCGAGTGCTGACAATAGAGTCCGAGACGGGTCAAAACTTACTTCCTGCGTGTTGTATAACGTTTTATCTGCTCCCCTACTGTTCATGAAATATAAAATCAGATTTTACATTTCTTGATCAATTTATTTTGACAGTGACACTAAGTAATTTTTTAACATTGATGGATGTCAAGAAGTCTGATTTGATTTTCTTATAAGGTGTTATTTACAAACGATGCTTACATAAAAGGTGTAGTTTTGTTCATCTGAATTATTTTTTTCAAATTAGTGAATTTCAAATAGAAAACATTCATTTCGCGAAAAGTAGGAATGGCGCTACGAAGGAGCGTATTTAGCATTCAAGAAATGGTGCCAGAGCAAAAATACTGGTGTTTCTGAAATGTCACTCTTGGCATATTTCATGGAGAAGTCAGCAACATTAAAATCATCAGCGAGTTTGTGGTGTGAGTACTCAATGGTTTCTGTGATTTGCCCAAGGGAGGTGAATAGCAACTAGCACTTTACAGGTAAAATCAACTTACCTGCTTGAAAACAATGTTCCAATAGTCTACTTACCATAGTGGGAGCAGATATAATATGTTATTATAGTTTGCTATTTATTATTTTAAAAAAATTACTTATCAATAATAATTAATTCACAATTTCCTGTTGCGCTTTTTGCTCGAATACGTAATATCGTTGGTAAAGTACAAGAGTCAAAGTTAATTTTCATCTAATTAATTTTAAAAATTATTTGGTAAATTGTTACTTAAGTATACTTCTAATCTTTTACATTTATATGAAATATATTAATTTTAATACTATGTAATAGTGGATTTGACAAGCACAAGTATGAATTCCAAATATAAATTGCTAAAGTAAGAAAAAATGTTACAAAGCACTTTGACAATCGTTTTCTAAGAACCGTTCGATAAGGTTCGGTAAAGCTGTAAAAAACGTTAAAGATGAAAATTATTTTTCATTTTTTGAATTTGAAATTGCCGTAGTTTTAAAAAGGGGCGTCTTCAAAAAAGTGACGAAGGTTAAAAAGTGCTGAAAAGTGCATCCAAGTAATTAAAAATGATTTGCGAATCGATTTCCTTCCGTCATGCAAAAATGATATATTTCGTTCAACTTCCGTTTCAAATACCACGAGTACCAAAAAAGGTGAACTATATAAACGAAAATTTGGTCTTGAGACGTAAGTCTTGACGATCATTTTCCATAAAAAAAACGTTTAAAAAGCTTTAGCAGAAGCTGAGAAATAAATGTTTAAAGATGGCCACATTTGGCCATTTTTCGATTTTTAATCGCCTGTAGTTAAAAATCGTGCATTTTAGAGAAAAATGTCAAGAGACAAAAAGTGTTTATTTGTGACCCAAGGAATATATTTGAAAAGCGACTTATTCTTTATTTATTATTTTGCAACTTTTTTGTGAAATCAAAAAGTTTAATAAGGTTTTTTATTGACAATAAAATAACAATTTGATTCCAAAATATTTCAAACCTGTCGAAACTTCGAAGTCACTTATAGGTTGCTTTTCCGACCATCATTTTAAAGGTGTACCGCTCACCTATAATGAGAGACCACTAAGGGCGAAATGAACCGCCTTTAAAAAAACGATTATTAAAAGGGATTATATAAAATTTCACAATGGTCCAGTTAATTGAACCTTATTACCTAATTTGGATATTAAGATCGGTGTAAAATGAACAAATAACAAAATAGAAACTATTTTCAATCGATCTCAATATCAATATTAGCAATAAAGTTCAACTAGTGGAACGCCACGTGACGGTGAAATTTTATTTAATAATTATTCCTGGCAACTTTTTCAAACATTTCTTTACTATTAATTTCGGAGTCTAATTGTACTTTAAATTCAGAATGTTTGTTATATTTCAAATTCAATTTGTTTTATTTATACGCGGTTATGTTTTTGGCATCTACATTTCTTTAAGTAATTCAAAGTGTAAGAAACTAGTGAATTTTAATATTTATCTCATACTTGGAATTATTGCGAAAACGCGAATTGGGAAAGAGTTGATTAATATCGTAAGGGTTTTTTAAAATTGTTGTTAAAAGTCGAGAAAAACGTATTATTAAAATATTCTGAAATGTTCAGCATGTTATCAAGACGATCGTGATATAGGGAACAAAATGTTTACAGACCTACTGTACCAACCACAGCAATTCCGCCTCTTTGCCTGAATTACACAAATAGAGACGAGTAAACTTTAACTTGTCTTATGTATGAGTTAATAAGTGCGCCTACGATGTGACTTTCTCTTGCACAAAAAGTTAAAGCAAGCCTAAAAACATTTTTCACGTATGTCGACAAAGCTTAGTTCAGTCGACGAAGCGGACTTTGGGCCGGCCAAGTTAGAGCATACATAAATAGCCGTATTCTGACGAAATAAATAAATTGGTATTATCACCCTCAAACGTATCTATTCTTATATCTTCAATTTCTGACTTTTCTAACAACAAAGTTTAAAGGCTAATAGAAAATGCCAGTTCAAGCGACCAATACAGAAGGATGAAAGTTGCCTTTCTCATGCAAAGCTGTTTATCGATTTAGAGGTTACTTTAAACAGTTTGAAATAAAATGCGTATGTTTACTTTCCTACTGCATTATTCAAGTAAGGACAAAGGACCTAGAGCCGCGTATGTATTTCAAGCATGGATTGTATATACTACCTATAATAAACCCATAAAGTTTTATAATAACGTACGCAATGCAATAAATATTGAAATAGTAAACAATATTTTTTATAGGATTTAACAAACAGTAGAGAATAGTATATATTATGCAACGAGTGCAAAAATGAGCAATTTAGTACGAGTTGTATACTACGCTTTTTCTACGAGAACAAATTAATTAATACAGATTAACAGGAAACAACTACGAAATCCGTTACCTAAATGTTGACAGAAACAAAGTGATAACATTAATTGTCAAAAAAGAGTCCAAATGTCTAAATTGGACACTTCTTAAACGTTGGTCGAGTAGAAAAAATCGCGAAGTAATGAAAAATATCCGCAGGAAAAAGATTAAAAAAGTATTCCCGTAATTATCGCGGAAAAAAGAGGCAAAGTGAACATTTTATAATTTTTAAACGTTAGTCGCGTAGGAACAAATGCGAGGTGATTTTAGATTTACAAATATCTCCAAAAAGTTGAAAATGAAAGAGGAGGGTCCCTAAGGCCTAATTTTTGATAAAAATAAGTGGTTTTTGATTTCTTTATGCTTTTTGAACTAAAATTGAAACGAAAATTTTTAACCTTCCACCCCTTTACAAAATACTCCGGTACAGAGCGAGAAGTTCGCTTGGAATTTCGAAGGGATGCCGCCACTTAACAAAATGGGCTACTGTGAACTGTCGATTTAAATTTCAAATAATTTCGTCGGCGAAGGCAAAACATCAATATTTAAATGTTTGTAACTGAATAAATATATAGGCTGTAAGACTATATGATGTTTTTATAGAGAAACGGAAATTGACATTTTGTCAGCACCGTATATTGCACTGACGAAACCGAAAATTTAGCTCGGTGTGAGTGAACCAAAAATGATAATTTTGACAATTCACAAAATTGATTTTGCTACATACTCGGCATTCTGCTGTAATTTCCCTATCGCAATCATCCCAGGCGAGAGAGATAGCCGACTTTTATTCGTTTATAACTGGAAAACCTAGAAATATATATCTTGCGTTGCAGAATTTCTTCCCGCTTCGATCAGTATGGATGCGGAACGGAAAAAACATTGGCGGTTGCTGCCAAACCTCAAAGAGTAAAAGGTATAGACCATTCAGTTTACAGTGGCCCTAAGACGAAATATTTCATATCGCATTTATTGCCTAGCAACCGATGCGAAATGAAATTCTGTACAAAATATATTTGTATTGACTTTTACACTCGTTAAATGATGATCTTTCGAGGTTGTCAGTACCATTGGATAGCGAGTATTTTATGAATGTTAATATATCGACCCGGGCCGCTTGGAAAAGACAATGCTTGACCACAAATATTACATGTGTACATGGCTACTTATTCTTTATTGCATGACATCAAATAACTAATAGAGTCGGGTCCAGTTTAAAATGACCGATGTAAGAATTAATGTTGCGCATACGCTTTCACTATCTCACACAAACTTGAAGCAATAGCCTAAAGATATTGTCAATGTATGTCTACCAAGATTCCCACTTCTTTGAGACGGAAATATAAAATGTACACTGAGGAGTGAGAAACATAGTCATAAGCCCAGCGATTCGTCGTCTAATCACCCAGATGGGGTGATTCGACGACGAATATTATTTATTGCCGTGAACTAACACCACTCTAAATATGAAAAACGTCTTTATATGAAATATTTAAGTTATTCTTAGTGGTTAATAGTGGATATTCATCCGTCAAACGAACAATGTCAAACCACTAAATCTTACAATTTTCTGGTTATGCATATTACACGTTTTAGAATATAATGAATAGCATCGCGTAGCCCAATCGGTAAGATACTCGAGCAGTAATAAATGCAAATGCGGTGATTGCGGAGATTTTTTTTTATTTGATTAAGCTCTATTAAAAATTATTAACTTTCTTTTTAAATTTTTTATTTTATTAAACCGCGCCACGAGTTTTGTTAAAACTTTATTTTCCCCAAAAATGTGTCTTTAATTACTAGTAGCACCTGTTTATCTTTAATAAAATCGACGTTCTTACGTGATATATTAATACACGAATGGTGAAACGTGCGTCGAGTAAATAAATTGTTCAAGTGTAGTGTTGCATTGTTTATGAAAACGTGTCGTAAATTGTTCAAGTGTAGTGTTCAAGTGTTTTAGTATTTATGAAAACGTGCTAATACGTTGTTCTTTCAGTTTTGTTTTAATTTATTTGTTTTAAATTATTGGTAATTTTTTTCAATATATATTTTGTCAACCAGAATATTTATTTATTACCGCTAGAAGAAAAATAATTTGTTTTCGTTATTGTCATAGAGATTTTAGATTTTTTTTTTATTGTATGGAATATTTTATTTTTACTAACATCATTTCCCCTACTAATACTACGATCCTATCCTTTCCTGGCAAGAAATGCCCATACCTCCCCGCGGTTCTTGCTCGACTGTAACAATGTTAGTATTTGATTTCTTTTTCTGATAACTCATTGTTATATATTGACTGAATTTTTATATTTTTACACTTTTTTATTTTCCTCATATCTGCTTCAAAATTGATATATGGGGTCTTTGTTGTATTCTATGCAGTTTTTCTTAATAAAAATTTTTGATATCCTAACATTTCTTAATACCACCGTCAACGATTTTTTACAGTCCTGCTAAACTGTTGATCACATGACATGTGTCAAAATGTAATTTTTTGTTGTCGGCCATGCATAAACGAACCCCAAATGGAGTTTTTTTTTTTTAATCTCAATAATAAAATTCTTTCCCATATGTAGCTAACTTTTTGGCGGACACTGTATAATCAGAACTCCACTAAAATGACAAAGTTACTAAATTAATAATCTTAACATTTTATCATAACATCTTTCCTATTTTTTATAATTATTTATTTTAAACTGTTTGAGAATTACTGGCATTTCTTATGCATTGAATAAAATCTTAGTTCAGACGTTTTAGCGGCCATGACACAAGTCAGCTTAAATTGTACCTGACTCTAAGCATCAGACTACCTTTATTTATCCTTACTGTATCACTATTTTATCCTCACCATACAAGGAAAAAGTGGGGACATTATGCTTGTGTATCCTTGATTGCCATTTAATCTAAAAATTGAATAAGTTGAATTTTATTATGCACATCGGACAGTATTTCGATGTCCGTTGAGTTAGGTACGGTGGTTTATGTTACAGTTGTCAGTTAAATAACGCATGATAATCTCACCTATTGCTGTATGGTGCATCAGACAGCACCACACAACTTGCTATGGTTGCGTGTTAAGCTCCACATGGCATATTTTAAACTTTATATGGCCCCTTCGTACCTAACTTAACAGATATCGTAATGCTTTCCGATGTATTAAAATGCGTTATCGCACCTAACCTAACAAATATTTACGCGCAAGATAGAGTATTGCTTTCCTGTGTTTCACGCAAAGAGGAATCGGAAAAAAATATGCGTCCAAATAGCCATCACACCTAATGGTCTCGTAGAAAAAGTAATCTATCTATACTCGTAATATATGGCGGTGGCTGCAAAGTAAAGCAATATTGCCTTTGCATAAAATTGAGTAATATAGTACTCTAGATGTTAGGTATTTTAATTATTGCATATTCTTTCAAAACTGAGTTGTAAAATTTAGTAATTATTCATTACATTTAATAGTCCGTTTATTTTGTACAAAATAGAACTCTAAACAAAGTATAAACCTATTCTAGTGCCAATATTAAGGAATGGAATAAATAACCTTAAACTCCATTTTATATGCAACGAGACCGGTAAACAGCCGACCTGCGACAATAAAGAACCCATATGCACGTGTACTGTGTACCTTACACATTAAAGTTAGTATCAGCTTTGTTTAAATGGTTTTGAAACCCTAAATTAAAGTAAGTGCTTACTCAAGTTGATATTCTGAATGTATACGAGCCTTGACTTTGTCAATACCCAAATGGCACATTGTGTTAAATTGAACAAGAATTTCTTACTATTTCTCCGCATTTATTTCTGTACTATATTGTAAACATTCAGCTAACGCCGAAAATTTGATATTATTCCAGTAATTTGTCTAGAGGTTAATAAATATAAATGATAGAAGCAAGATAACAAAAAAGTGCTAACGTTGGATACGGAGGGCTCCAAATGAAAAATTTCTCAATCACCTGCTAAGTCCTTAGAGAGTACAACTTTATTTACTAAACGCGCATCTTTTGTTATAGTTGTCATTTTTTTTAGTAGTTATTTTTTTACTCCCACCTCTTCACTTACTTTTAAGCAGCAACACCTAGTTTTAACGTATGGGATAACCATCCGTCCGTCCGTCTGTCTGTCCGTCACGTTTCTTGTAAGCAAGTTCGATTGAATTGAACCTTGGACAGTAAGTTAGTGTTGGCTAGAGGAAGAACCCTATTTTGAACAAAACTAATCAATAAGTAAAAAAGTTATAAATATTTTAAATTTAAAAAACGCCATTTTTTTATGGTTGCAATTAAACAAAAAATGTCTAAAACTAATAATATTTAGAAAAAAAAACTGCGAAGAGTATCCTACAGAATGTGCAACAATTATATAAAAAAGCACAGTAAGTAGGCGAATAGTATAATGTTTACTCTAGTTTTTTCTCATTAAATGCATATATGTTTCTACTACATACATTTGTAAAATAGTATTCGATATCATTCTAGGATGTGTTATAAATATTTATAATAATATGTTACACTTTTCAATAAGTATCCTATCTATTTGTATCTTTAGTACATTATAAGTACAGACAAAATGTAGTACACAAATAAAAATTTAATCCTTGTGTAAACTTGAAAGAAGGATTGATTTTACTAATTCTTACAAAGAAATTAAGAAGCTTCTTTATTATATTCGTTACAGCCTAAAACAGTATTAAAATGGAGTCCTGCAACCTGTGTTAACCGAAAATTTTCATTTATTTTGTTCAGAAAAAATGGGAGAATGAGAATTATATACAGACTGTCTATTTTACGAGGGCCACACCAAATATCGCGCTTAATATCTATTGTAGAAGAATAAAGTTTTAGAAACAGTTATCCCATTTTTTGTGAGCTATGTTTCAGTAAAAAGAAATTTGAAATCCATAGCCTACTTTATGAGATATATTACAAAAACCTGAAAAATAGGAAAACCACAAACGGTTATAGCTCCTTATTTGAGGAGATACGAAAAAAGTTAAAGGAATGAAAGTTGACGGCAAAGACAATAAGAATAATAACGTGTAACAAAAAAATCGAAAAATGCAGTTGGCTTTGACATACGCTATTGTGCAAAAATGAAAAATACATATCTCAAAGTAGGCCATGACGCCATTAATTCCGTTATTTTTTTCTTATTCCAACGATATAAAACATGTCACAGAAATTTTAACCGATAGTGTCAATATTTAATATTTTACGAATACCACAATTCATATAATTGAATCGTAACAATCAGCTGTGCCATAATAGTAAAAATTCACTTTATAATAATTATAATTCCGTAATTATTTATTACAAACCAAATAAATATCTCATAAATAAAAATACAAGTACAAAACGAACATCCAAAGAAAAAAACGAAAAACTATGTATAACAGTACTACCTACTACTATATTGAAAAGAAATTGTGTGTATTTATTTTTCTAACTACAAATGCTCAAATTGTGCACCATGCATTCTGACACATAAACGTGCTCTACGAGACACGTCACGCATTACATTTTGGAGCATTTCAGGAGTAATTGCCTCACATGCGTTTCGAATTCTGGTTTTGATGTCCTCAATATTTTCATCGCGCCACTGAGCCGATGATTCTTTATTATATTTACCATATTATTTGTAAGTTCAAAAGAAAATAAACTAGATATGCCTTGTTTTATATTGTCCTAATAAAAATTTATGAAATTATCTAGCCAGAGTGGCGCAATCCTAAGGTGTTTGGCTTGCGACCACG
The DNA here is from genome assembly GCA_963583905.1 of Stenurella melanura. Taxonomy (NCBI): domain Eukaryota; kingdom Metazoa; phylum Arthropoda; class Insecta; order Coleoptera; family Cerambycidae; genus Stenurella; species Stenurella melanura. Next base: position 134,504,295 of record OY757313.1, on the reverse strand, counting down.
GAGTCCCGAGTTCGAATCCTGGCCAGGGTATGGATCTTTAGTGGCATTTTTAATGTATTACCGAGATGGTAGCAGTGAATTAAACCGCTGCTGGGTGGCACAACATGTCTAGTCGCTGTTATCTATCCTGAGTTCGAGTCTCAGCTGCGGTAGATGACAATATTGCAGGGAATGGTTGTTGTGTTGATGCCTATGTGTACATGTCTTGGTTCAGTGGTGGAATAGCATTAGCTAAACTTCGTCAGGTTGTTAATATAAATAAGACGATTAAATAAAAAAATGTATAAAAATTGTCATTAGACGAGAAATTATCAAAGAATTTTTTACATTTTTTAAGTTATCGGGTATATTAAAATTTTTGTTTTTAGTGATGTTTCTATAATTCTTTCATGTACTAATATATTGTACCCCAGTAAATTTTTTTCCGTTTTTATTACAGAGTTTGTCAAGTTCCTTAACTGCTTATTGTACGTTGTTTCTGTTGATTTTCTAAACATACTTTTTAGATTCGGTGAACGGAAAGTTATATGCCCATTTTATTACGCAACAAAGTTTTAGATCTCCTCGGTTAAGCAGAGTCGTCTTTTACATACATTTGAATGTTTTTACAACTTGAAAAAAATATCTCGATTTTACACAAATATAAACGTTGGGATCAAACGATATAATTTTAGCACATTTATTTTTTCTAATTATTTCAACATACTTTTATAACTACTGGACATTAGTAACTGTCTGCGAACCATTTTATGTTTGTGACTTTATAATATATAAGATTATCGATCAACAAACAAATTAACTGCGTCATTTAATAGCTCGAGTTTTCTAGCAACGAAGTGCTGTTGGAATGTAGTAGTAAAAAGTAACGCTTCGGGTTAAAAATATTTAAGCGCTTCCGCTTAATGAACCTTTAAGATTAGGAAATTTTCATAAAAACTTGTTACTGTCGTAAATGCTTTGGTACAAAATTAATTAATGTCATTAAGCTCCCTCTCAGAAATCCTCTAGTACAATTTTTAATTTGATGAAATTTAAATTCTAATTGTGCTAGCTTCTACATGGTGCTCCAAACTAATGCTCATTTTTTGTGGAGTAAATTAGTTTATTGCTAATTAAGTAAGTATTCCCCAATTTAATGTTTAAATGAACAACAGAAGGCATTTCTCGTTCAATATAATTAATATTCATTTTCTTAAATATTTGTGGCTGTCTAGGTTATGCTAAAATTTTAATTTAATATTTCTTAGTAACTCGTTCATAAATTGAAGTAGACGTATTCCTCACATTTTTTACATCAATTTCTATTATGAGTCTTAAATTTCTGTAGTAAAATTTAGGGACTAAATCATCTAAATAGTGATTTTCTTACCTCAACGATATTTTTTGGCTATGCCGCATTTTTTACAATATCTCTGATTGTAGGAATAATTCCAATGAAATTGCGAAGAAATATGTCAACATCTTACGGCTCACCAACACTAGGGATGGCTACCACCCTTACATAAAAATAAAGTACATAAATGCCAAAAATCGTGGAAAATGTTGAAGTTTCTGTAGTTTGATGTACAGGATATCTTCTTGTACCATCCTTATATAAAAATAAAGTACCGGGGGTGGTTTTCATCCCATTATAGGGACAGTTTTGAGTCATTATTTCGGGAGGCTCACTTCTAAATACAAAACATGTACGTTTTTCACAATTTATTTGCATTCATTCATTGTTTTTTTTTGTAGCGCAAAAATTTGGGGGTATACAACTTCTCTTAATTTCAGAGTCGAAAATGCAGTTTAAGGTATAGGAATAACGATGTAATTGACCACGCCCCGCTAGTTCCATAAATCGTGAAAGCAGAGACACACAATGAATTGAATTTAGTACGGCATGAACTAAGGATGGATGCGGACGTAGGTAATAATTTCTATACGAAACGAGAAAATATCTCTTCGTCAAAAGCGAAGAAGTTATTTGTCACATTTTTGACAAATAATTTCTTCTATTGAAAGCATTTCTGCAGTTTCTTTTTTAACCGTAAATGATATGGGAATAAAATAATAATTCTTATTAAAACCGAAATGAAAATAGAACATTAAAATAAAATTAAATAACTCGGAAGCAAAAATCAAATATTAATTATCAAAAAATAAATTATTCTTATTAAATTACAAACATAGAATATTAAAATAAAATTAAATAACCCACAGAAACTAAAATCAACTAATAATTACCTATCAAACAATAAATTGATGAAGTAGGGATTCAAACAAACCATCTTCTTGTGATAAACAATAGCCAAACCGATTATACAATGAACCTCTCATATCATTGAGTTGATTTGGAGCAATGCTTGCACAAAGTTAGATAAGTTTTTCCCATAATTCAACTAAAGAAAGAAATCATGGGGTGCTAGATCAGGTGACCTGGGGGGGGGGCATTTTATCATTCCCCTTGTTGGTATTAAATGATTGGGAAACGTTCTTTCCAGAAAATTAATAACAGTTAAGATATTGTGACTTGGGCAGCCGTCTTGTCGAAACCAAATGTCGTCAAAGTTGACAGGAAGATTTTCAACTTCAGGAATTATTTGGTTTTGTAAAAGCTCTAAATATTTATTGCCATTTAAATTGCCATCGATTAGCAGTGGGCCTATAAAATGATTGTCTAAAATTCCCGTCCAAACGTTCAACTTTTGAGGATACTGAGTTCGCACAGCAACACTCAAATGTTTATTTTTTTCGAGACTAATATCGTACTACGGATGGATTGTGTTTCCTATGTAATGAAAAGGATGATTCATCTGTAAACAATATATTCTTTAAGAAGTTTTCATTCTCATTCACTTTATTTATCATGATTTCACAAAATTCCATCCATTTGAAATTGTCCTCGGGAAATATATCTTGCGTTATTTGAACTTTAAAACAACTGTACCCATTTATTTTCAAAATATTTCTTACAGTTCTTTCGTTCATGTCAACGTCATCAACAATTTGTCTGTTAGAACAAGGTTCACTAGTTTCAACAAGTGCACAGACATTAGTTTCGCGAATTTCACGTTCTTCACTCAATTGTTGCGGGGTTCGGGTTGACAGCATTTGTTACAATAATTCACGACACACCCGAAATTCTTAAAATTTTTAATAATGTATGCAATTATGCTAGCTGAGGGGATTGGTCTGTCTTGATATGCCACAGTAAATAAATCTATTGTGTCATCAGTGGAATGGCCCCCACTTTACAATTGGGACTTTTTCTGCAGTTGTATAAACACATTAAACACACGGCATTTTAATAACGAAATTGAGATTAATTTATTTTATTTCCACACGTCTAAACAGCTACGCTATTAAAAGCAGAATGGGTGCTCTCGTGTAGTGATGGGCGATATATCACGAACTGTGATTTAATCACTGATATTAAAAAATCACAGGTAACGACTGTTAATAAAGTTGGTAGAAAAGCGTGACGTGATCACGACTTATACATATCGCTTTGGTAATTTGAGTCTATTTTTGTTTACTGCCTTATGTATTAACAGGTAAAGCAAGCGATTCCATGCCTTAGCGTTATTAGATAGATACGCATTTTGTTGGAAGAGATTGAGATTATGGATGGATGTATAATGTATTGCATAACAACGGATAATAAATGAAATTATTATTTAAAATAATCAATTTGAAGCTGAGACTAAGGATGTAATAGTTTAGCTTGTTTACCTTAAAACTACTGCCTGCCGTTAAACAAAATCGAATGGAAGAGTTATCTACCAATTTTTTTATAAATATTTGAATGAGAGAAATACTCTACTATATTGAAATAAAATCCCATTGAATAATAGCAACTATAAGAACTATATAAATAAACATATTATATTATTCACTATTTAAGTTGTTCTTTTGTATTGCAATCCGAGGCTTATATGAAAAAGGTTTCAATACTGGTATAAACAATAATAATAGCAGAAAAAAATTAAATCGCTGGTTGATAACTATAGCAACCTAAATTTAAGCCATACAAATTTATTGATGCTTTCGAAATGTTTATATTTGTATAACTTTACAAAAACATGATATTATGGAGTTCAAACAAGCGTCTCATTCAAGATTTAGTGCTTTTGCTTTATCGTCAATCCACAAATTAGGTTAGTTGACTATATCATTCAATATGCATCATAATTAATTTATAAAATATCATACGTATTACATATCTTCATATCTACGGCCGCATAGATTACCAAAGTAGCGAATTCACCATTCACAGTCTGTCGACGCTTATTTAGGAATAGAGAACAATTAACAATTTATCCGATTCACTGCATTATGAAAAGTCGTGAAGTCGTGATCACATCACGTTTTAAATTCACTGATATTGCCACGAGGACCGTTAAGTAATTTTGAAAACTTAACGGTCCTCGTGGCAATATAAGAAAATCACAGTCACGATTCACGTTGTGATTGAAAAATCACGATATCGCCCAACACTACTCTCGTGCTGTTCACAACTCGTCGCGGTCAAGCGATGGACCAATGCCCTGCATTGTTCTACGAGAAGGCGCGGTTTATCTGCGCAGAAACAAGTTTACGTAACTAAAACTAAATTTTCTGAATCTGTATAGGAATTACATGGTCACGTTCAGAGATCAAAACCATTTTATTGTTGGGCTGTGTTATTAACATTCAAGCATATAGCTTACTACAGTCAATCTGTCGTAAATAAAGGTGGTAGATGAAAGAAATTACGGGTAGGTTGAATTTTTGATATGTTGTTATCAAACGAAAGATTGAAAACTCCAAAAATAAGGCATTTGGAGCGTAGTGCCCAGGCAGGCTTTTAATCAGGACCCCAAGACCTACAATACCCTACAATATGAACAAGTTTGTCCGAGACTCAATTTCCATAAGATTAGTGCGGTTGTCTTCGACTGTTCTTTGTCCAACAGTTTCTTATATATAGCGTCAACAGACAGAAAACATATCAACAGACAGACAGACTGACGGAATCGAAACATCTTCATTTTTGTCATCTATGTAATCTAAAACGTGAAAATCCGAAGAAATCTCGGCGGATATTTCTTTCACGAATGCAATAATTTCCTTCGGTAAGCGGGGAAAGTAAAGATGATTGGACAAATCCAGTTTTCCTTGCATTTGTGTCGTGAACAATTTGTTTTTTTTTCTTCTTTGTGCTTTGTGCTTTAAGAAAAACTACTGAGAGACACACTATTGAACATTCTTTTGTTTATACTAAAGCTTTCCTGGAGTCAAATTTAATTAATTTTTTTTTTGTTATACTAATATTTGCAACGTTCCCGCAAAGAGAATCGCTAGAGAAGGCAATTGACTTTTAGGAAAACCCCGAATTTTATTTCACTAATCGATTTTCTGTCATTTAACTAAAATTCCGCCTTGGATATTTGCTGATATTTGGTATAGAGGTAAAGTACAATATTATTTAATGCACTGGCTTTTCCACTTCAGCCAAATTTTAGAAACGCTACGATCATATTTAGGTCAAGATGATCTAAGATCTAACTCCAAGGTTAGGTTTATGAAAATCATAACCTGATTATGAGTAACCGTCGTAGATGACGTGATGCTGTCAGACGTCTAAGACAGCAAAGAGAGCTCAATTAAAATAAAGCGTAGGTCACAAAACGTCTGCTAAGATGTTGTAAATAAAAATATATTTTTTAAAAATGTTGCTTCATAAAATATGTAACATATTGGTAAAATCTCGAGACTCATAGATCGCTTTATCAGGAATAAACGTAGAACAGCTAGCATTAAGTATTTAATTGTATTTTGAGAAAAACAATTAAATAAAAATACAATTTTGATGAATCCTTGTTTTGATTCTTAATGTCCTGCTCATTTTTATGGATCTGTTCCGACAGTAGGTTGGAATACTTACTTGATTGGAGTCCCTGTCATGTAATCTCATTTTATTCATTATTATATGAAGGTGATGTTGGACCTTAATTTGAAACCAGGGTTTAATAGAATTAGTGCTATTCTGGTCGGTCATTGTAATTAATTCTTGCTCTTATGTTCCTCTTTTAGTTAAATTGGTTACGGTTGTTGATCAATTTAAGTGGTTCGTGATTTTAGTTTTGTATCCAGCCTCCGTCTATTTCTATGTAGCTCTTTCGGCTATAAGTAAATTTCTATACTAATGTGATGATACCCTTTTATTTCACATTTGGAATATTAGCCCAAGAGCTGGTGGTAAATTTGGAGGAAGTACTTGATAAAGGCTTAAAGTTAGTAACATAGTATTTTTAACTTTTCTAATTATAGAATTGTTGACCTGCCAAGTAGTTGGCGTTGGTTTTGCGACATGTGAATTCTGCAAACTGCAATTTTTTTATGAAAAAGAAAGTTCTGATAACAGCTAGAATTGTGAGTATATGTGAAAATATACGTCTTTTTAAATGTAAAAAATAATTGGCAGGCAACTCTGCCGATTTTAATTAAATACATGGCAGACAACTTTAAAGTTGTTTTTTGCAAAGCTTAAAAAAAGTTTTTGACAAAACAATCAAACGTCAAATGTGGCTTCAGGCACATTTCCCCCCTATGGAAACTACAAATGCATACCAGCGCAGTAGCTGTAGTTATTATATGAGGATATAGACAAGAATCTTTCTGTATTTAATATATTCAACCCCCAGGAAACCAGTTCATGTTTATTATGAACTATGGGTATCTTTAATATTTCATACTTGTTTGGCTATTTGGTCGTCGACTACAATAAGTGGTCAGTAGATGTCTCCACTTTCAAGCTGCGTAAACACTCTTGCTCAACTTGCACGAGAGGGAAAATTTATATTTGTTGGGGTACTTACTACCTGGTTCGTACTGACGAAGGCCAAAAGCAAGAAACTGCAGCATACGGTTGGTATAACTTACGCCATACTGGACAATTTGTTTCTGCTGAGGCTCTATTGTTTCTCAACATACTTTATTAGTACATAAAAAGTTATTAATCACTTTGAAATATTCCCTTCTTAATTTTCATACTAACATAATATCCACCCATCTAAATACGAGTTTCACTAGATTCATTATATTATGAACATTAACGCCTGTAAAAACCAACGATAGTGGACAGAGGATAAACTCAAAATCAAGTGCTGTGTCAACTTATTTTTGGATAACATATTTGTTAACACGTTTGTCTAAAAACCATTAAATTTAAAACGCAACAAAACTTTTCGGCAATCTTATTCATGTATTTAACCCTAATAATAATTAATATGTGAGTCTGTGATTCTTTCATCGAGAAATTTTATTATATTATTTTTCACTACACCATGTATTTATACTGCCTAAAAATAAATATCTTTAAATTAACAAGTTCCAAAAGTAAGTTGAAAACATCATTAAAAAATGTGAGGTTATTATGGAAGCCTCTTAATATATTCCTATTAAAAGTATGCAAAGTTTAATAGGCGGCAAATTAAAATAAAAAACAAGATTACCGAGAAAACACCCTACAATAACAAAGTTTAGAAAATGGGCTAATGGGGTCAGAAGTTTAAGATAATGATGAATTAAAAACTTTATAATAATTTTTCTAATTCCGATTTAATTGTATATCTTCAACTAAATGTTGCATTCAAAAAAAACATTTATAAACACTATTATGTACATTTTTTAGTTTAGATTCTGTAGATTTTGTCTTGACGTCAGTGATAAGCTGATATATTGAGGTTGTTATCTACAGTTTTTGGAGTGCACTCTCATGGAGTACAAAATAATGAAAAATCAACAAAAACTTTCATTTTGGTTCATTTTAACGATTTTTGGTAAAAATCTTGCTACATTATCTGTTATCGTTAATAAAATTAATGTTACAGAACATATCTGGACCAGTGCAGTCTGACCAAAAGTGTTTTAATCAAGATATAGAAGAGAATAGAATACATTTATTAATCCAAGTGATCATGAAATGACATAGGACAAGTCAATAAACATGTTAGTAAATAATCATTAAAGAACATACATATTATAATCTGACATTCACTCGAAAAAAATTAACACTTAATAGCAATAATTTCGTTATCATTACAATTATCATTAACAAATGTCGCACAAACCATACATTAATTGACATGATTTAGAAAATAAGGTGATAAGATGAATTAGAAACGATGCCATGGTTTTAAGCCGACAGGGTTTTATCATATTTAATCCACGTGCGCTTGAAACTTCAGGGGCAATTTTCTCGATACATAAAATAAGTCCTAGGATCGAACAGATTTTTGCATCGCAACTTCATCTATACCCCAATCTATAAAAAAAATATTTTTATTTAAAATTAATGTCATTTATGTATTTTAGTGAATATATTTTACAATTCATATATATCTTTCAGTTATCGAGAAAATGGCCTCGGGAGTTTTAAATTCTACACCCTGTATATTTAGGGTGGTCCTCATTTTTTTAGTTTTAAAATTTGATCGTCCCACCCCCTCAAATTATTATGGTAAAAAAGAAAAAAAATTACACCAAATTGTGGTAGCTAGCTTAACCCTTTCACGTGCCTTCAAAGGGGTGAATTTTCCAATCTATTTCTTATGGGGAAAAGTAGTTTTTTCTTAAATTTGCTATAAAATCGTTAAAATATTGTGAAATAAAAGTACCACAATTGCTCTCTTCAGAATAGCCGAGAGAATATAAATTAATAGTTATTTCTTTAATTGATGCCTTAATATAGCCATTTATAGGACCTCAGAGTGACACCATGAGGTCAAAAGTAGAATATTGCGTATTTTTGACGTTTATTCTTGTTTCAGGAAATTGATTGAGGAAGCCGTTACTCTGTGGTAATCCATGACAATAACGAAATTGAGTAAAACACTACTATGTTTTTTACCACTATATTTGCACAAAAACGTGACTGCAGTTTCGACCTGTTTTAGGTCATTTTCAAACAATGATTCAATTAAGAATGAAACACAAAAGATTTGGTCCCTATTTAAATATGTTTCTGGATTTAAACAGATTAGAGAATTATGAAATTATACAGGTATTTTATGATATCCTAACTATCTAAGGGTGGGGTTTCTCAGAAATTTTAATTACATCTTGGTAGCAGTAAAGAGAGGTGAGTACATAACATCTAATTGATCATTTAACAAAATTAAATCATCTTTATTATTGTATTTGTATATTTCCAATGCTTCTAACAAATTAAGTTTAAAACCTTTGCTGGCATAGTGTAGGATTTCCATATTATTAATATCAGGGAAGTTATGTCCACTCTCTAATATGTGATTAGAAAAAGCAGAATCTGTTTTTTGTAGTCTGAAGGACCTATCATGATCGAGGTATCTTGTTCTAAAATTACGTCCAGTCTGACCTATATATACGCCATTGCACTCCGAGCAATTTAACCTATAGACTCCAGATTTTTCGTATTTATTTGTTTTATCCTTGGCGTTGTAAATTAAATTTGATAATTTTTGTTGGGGTTTAAATGCTATCTTGATATTATGTGCTTTGAGAATATTTGATATTTTCTCTCTGATACACTGACAGTGCCTTGGATGACGTCTGTTGGGATATCGTTGCTGATACAGTTCTGCAGATGCAGTTGAATTTTTGAGATGCTCTGAATATATCAGTAACATATTGACCTTTTCATTTCTACTAAAATTATTCATTTTCTTTAATTTTTACTCAAAGAGATTTCCGCAACGCTTTATTTTGTGTCTGTCTGACAGCTGATATTGTTTTATTACATTCAATGGCTACTATGATTTTTCCAATGTTATTAGGTTACCGGATTTACACAGAAATGTGCCATTTTAGTTTCCAAAGCCCACTAATCTATTATCTATAAGCCGCAAGTTTCTAAAAGCTTGGTTGCATTGTATTTTGGCTGAAATCATCTCTCATATTTCTGAGCGGATTTTCAAAATTTTGGTATCATTAGATTCGTATGAAAATGAGGTATTTAAAAATGTTGGTGAACGATTAAATTCCCATTTAAAAAAACCGAGTTAGTGGGTAAAAATCACGTTTAAAAATTTTAAACGCCTCTAGAGAATTACGTAATGCAATCATATTGCTCTTTTTATTTTTATAGTAATGTAGCACACAAACTAAAATATATTTTGGGCACCACAGAACTCTGGATTCAGAAATAGATTTTTTAATAAAATTTTTAATGTTTATCAAAAAGTGACCAAAATGGATGTATTGTATTCAAAATTTCCTCTAGATTCCAAAAATGTAAAAATATATAGGGTGTTCTATTTAAAAATCGAAAGTTGTGCGCATTTCCGGTCAAACCGGATGTGCACCAAACTTGATTTTTTATTAAAAACATGGCATTTCAGTCGTGTAATAATGCCTCCAAATTTCAATTTTCTATTCCAAATATTTTAGGAAATATCGGGGCGAGCGCAATTCGTGACTCACCCGGTATAATGTAGTCAAATAAAATGAGTATGAGTATGAGTAAGGATTATTTAATCATGGCTCACGAACCTTTGGGGCTGCGCTATAATCAAATTGTTCCAAATCATTGAAATTGGGATGCTTAATTTACGCACATAAATTTACTAACTCCTGTAGTTGCTGGAGTGGGTTTAGTTTCGAATAGCAGTTATCTCCATCGTCTGGAAATGTATCGCTTTTCTTAATAAGTACAAGGCATACTATTGTGGTAGTACCGCAATTCGCAACAGTAAATATGCCCTACTACAGCTGACCATCAAGATAGAACAGGTGACAGAAGAGGAGGAGGAGGAAGGCAACTTGGTTGTCGAACATTCATAATAAAAACAACTTGAGTTGTGACGAACTTCAATTAACTTCAACGTCAATTAATGTTTATTGAGATTTAAAACATGTCCACAATTATAGCTGTGTTTGCTTGTTTAGTTGCCTATAGTAGTTGAAACCGTAACTATTTTTGAGAAATACTCTGCACCATATGTGAACTAAATAAAACTTAATATATGCCTGTAATTAACTCATATATGTTTAAATTTATATTTAAAAAATCGATCTTCTTTATAATCGATAGTTAATTTTCTGAACAATGCAACTCCAGCAGAGCATAAACATTTTATAGAACATATCTGGTATCAAATTAGAAAGGACTGACACCTATCAAACGCAGGAGTTCAAATTTATTATCTTGATCCTGAAAATTATGGACCTATGAACGAATAACAATATTCTCTTTTAATATAACGGACGTTTTTATTGCCATATATTAGTGATTGCTGATAGTCTCTCAAATAAATTTTTGATAAAAAAATATCGCAAATAAAAACTGTTATTCCAACCAGTACGTAAATTTGATTTATTTGCTATACCTTTCACGGTGGAGTTTTATCACATAACTTTGACAGCTTTATTCAATTTACGGTTCGATATATCGATTTCCCACAACGATAAAAGCAAAACCCCCTTTGATGAAACCCGCTATATTTCCGATGAATTGTGAAGTAGGTACTCAATAAAAAAAGCTATCAATATAAAGGTTTGTTAAAAATTCTATGTAAGTCAAGCAAATTACAGGAAATAAATTGTAGATTTTCTTCTTTGGGGATGCTTGTAAAATTATGATTCTAATATAATTTTACTTTAAATCGCTTTCTTTTGTCTATAGTAATGTCAAGTGGTCAGCGTAAACAAAAACGTGGGTTTTCAATGTCCAGTTAATTAACTTAACTGTCAGATAAAATTTATCTGGCAGATAAACTGTTTTTCAATGTGCAGGTAAAATGTACCTGAGGGTGAAACTCACTATCTGAAAGTAAATTTAGCAGAGAGTTGAAAGTACCAGTTAAGGATTTATTCTACTGTTAGTGGATTTATACATGGGCATTTCGTTCAATTTCTGACAATTCTAAAACATTCTAACCTAAAAAACAATGTGATTAATTGATATGTTCGTTTTTAGTTTGTGATTTATATTAAATATATTATTGCCAATAATGAATAATAATAATATTATTCTGTATATGAGTGATGATGACGATAATATTATACAATTTATAAAGTATGAAAGGAGACCCTATGCCATAAGGGAACGAGAAAATAATCTTGAAAATTATGATGATAAAGATTTTTTAATAAAATTTCGACTGCGTAAAGAAACTGTTTTACATATCGTTGAGATGATGGAAGAGGTAGCAGGAATAATTCTGTTTCTCCAATCACTTAAAGTGTAGTTAGCACCTTTTTTCCTTTTTACGCTCTCTACTGCAATTATTGGTGATACACAAACGCACAAAATTAAGAACAGAACCAGTGTTGCTACGAGGTCAAAACGAAATTACTGGCGAAACTTGATTGCTTTACTAGCATTTCCTGGCAAAATTTCGCAATATTGTATTCCCAGAGCCATCGAGAGAAAATCGGGGCCTGGGGATTTTAACATATGCAGGCCCACACTCTTCAGTATAATTCTTCAGAGCGGGGGGTGAAGTTCCCCACAGTAGAATATTTATCTCAATGATTGCAATTTCGAAGAACAGGGTGATTCCTACCGATACGACTTTTTCCCTCGGTTGCAATTTCTTCGAAAAGCGGGGGGAGGGCGGTGAATCCTGGCGCGATAATACAACTTGTCCTTTAGTTGCAATTTTGAAGAGCAGGGGGGTAATTCCTGATTTTTACCTCAATTGCTAGAAATCAAAATTAAAAGTTACTTCCAAATCGACATTTCTGGCAAATTACTGAACTCTTTATTCCTGGCAAATGCCAGTAGTTACTGGCAAAACGGCAACACTGAACAGAACATCAATCAACACGTTAGAAAACGCAATGATTTATGAGGTTAAATTAGATAAACTGTCATTAAAACACGCGCGCAATTTAAATGAAATCAATTGAAAGAAACTTCAGTTAGAATCATTAGTGCCAACATAGCTAAGAAATAATTCAACTCATGAATACCTAGCTGGCAGTTAAATTACTGTTGATAAACACTACCATAGATATAACCGCCAGCTAAGCGTAACTAGCAGCTACCTATCTGGCACTTTTAACTGGACATTGAAAAACTGGCCCTATGACGTACAGTGTAATATGAGGTTAATAGTTTATAAGTCAACAAAAGCAAATAATCAATAAATTTATTTATTGATATAGGTCTGTTATGTGTACAAAAATACAAATGAATATATCAAAAGGATTGTGCAAATAATTATACCGGGTGCAACACCATACAACCACCTCTCTTTTTCCTTTAGTTTTGAATACAAATGATTGACATATGGAACATCTTGTATACTTAATAAACTTCACTTTTTGACATATAAATGATTTCTGTCACTTCCGGTTTCACCAAAAGTTAGACAATGGGATCAAATACGCTACCCACAACCTTTAGTTCACCGAATTATCCGGTCAAATATTCAAAACCGCCAGATGTACAGAAAGTTAGAAAAAAGATTATGTTGTAGTAAAGTGTCTTTATTTACATATACCATAACAAAAAATCATTGATTTTTAAACAGTACAGCTTTTGTCAATATACTCTTTATTCTGGTTCCTCCTACCTCTTTTAATTTTTTGGTTTCATAATGAATTCTGATCCTAAAATATTTCCTAAGTATTAATTTTATGATTTCCATCAGATGATTCCTCAAATATTTTATGTCATTCGGCTTTATTATAAAATCACTTGGTATAAGGCGATCTGAGCATATCGAGCTGTTGTTGGTGATGTTAATATTTTCATTTCTCAAAATGGAACACCGTAGTTATATTACATTAGCATAATTTGAGAACCTAGAAGGTAATGTTAAGGAGAGTAGCGTTCAGCTAGACTCTCCTGAATATTAATAATAATATTTGTAAACTTTTATTGCCAATAAAGTAGTTTTATTATTACTATTAATTTTTGTGTTCTGTTTATATATTAGCACAGCAAAAATATAAATTATTATTTAAATTAACATATTGCGTACATCACGTGTTGTATGATAGACACATATTTGTTTTTGTATAATGATGTGATCGTTCATCATTATATAAAGAAGCTTTCGAAAATACAATAAATACAATAACTAATATTAGCTACACCAAAGGAGGAGATCTCGATCTGGTTGATGGAGCGAATTTTTTGTAAATTATTACCCATCAGTAGCTGAAAATTGACCACTTATTGATAAATTCGTACTTCCACTCATCGATGAGAGAGACGTTGTTGATCTGTACATTTCTAAAAGCTTTAATATCGCTCGTAGGGAAACAATTTTCATATCACAATTTGGACAGTAAGTTAGTGTTAGCTAGAGGAAGAACCGTATTGTTTTTTAACAAAATCGATTAATAAATAAAACAGTTATTCATTATTTAAATTCTTATTTTGCTTTATTTATTTTAACGTCCTGACAAGATTATAGGTCAGTTAGACAAGACCGTCACTCGCTGATACAAACTAACATTATTATACATACTCCTCGTAAATATTTCTTTATTAACAGAAAGACTGTGAAGAGTATTCTTCTGTAGAATGTGCAACAATTATACCGGGTGCCCCATTATATTTTGACCCTTTTTAAACCTACTTTTGAACTAGTTGAGAAAATGAAATGCGGTATTCTCTACTTTTATTTTAATTTTGATCACTTTTTTCCTGAGTAATCGACTTTTTTTGCTCACTTCCGGTTTATCCGGAAATGATATAGTGTATTTTCGGGGATAGGGCAACTTTGTTATTTCAAATTGAACACCCTGTACATGTTTTCACAGTTGGAGAGCCCATTGTTTCCCCATTCCGAAAATGCCATATTTGTCATGGAAATTATACAGAGTGATGTTTTTATAAGGTTTTAAAGTGAATACTGCGATTTATCGAAACGAAACATAAATGATTCACAAAGTAGACTATGGAGACAAAAGACAACATCACTTGTGTAAACTTCAAATTAGTTTATTAATAGTTGCATATTATTTCAAAATAATATTGATATTGTACATATGAAATTCGATACTTATAACAAAGTTTAACGGAATATTTATTAAACAAATAAGAAATAAATAAAATAATACACATTAATTACAAAATATGTTCAAAATGCTGGCCATCAACTTGGATGCATTTATTTATTCTCTTTACAAAGTTGTCATAGCTTCTACTCAACTGTTCGGGGGTAATGTTATTAAAGATATTTCGAATGTTTTCTTTAAGTTCCCAATTTTGTGACATGTGGCTATAATACCTATCTTTCACATACCCCCATATGAAAAAATCTGGAACTGTGAGCTCTGGGGATCGAGGGGGCCATGCTGTAGGACCTCCTTTTCCTATTCAATAATTTCTAAAGGTGGCAATCAGGGAATCTCTAGTTATTATAGCATAATGGGGTGTAGCACCGTCTTGTAGGAAATAGACAGTCCTCAACAAATTATCCTGGACAAGTTGCGGATAAGAGAAATTTTCTAACATGTCCAAATATGATGTGGCATTGGCATTGTTAAAAAAGAGACCGTAAAATTTTTGTTTTGATACCGCACACCAAACTGTAACTTTTGGAGAGGATCTGACATACTGGTTTCCTGATGCCCAAATTCTACAACTATGCTTATTCACCTTGCTATTTAAATGAAATGATGCTTCGTCTGACATGATTAACTTATCAAGAAAATGCCTATCTCTTCTACGTAAATCAAGAATTTTTCTACAAAATTGTACTCGTTTTGGAAAACCAGTTTCCTTTAATTCTTGATAAATCTGAATTTTATAAGCATTCAATTTTAGAAGATTTTTCATAACATTATGAACAGTACTTTTCTGTTGCGGAAGAAATTTCTCTCGTAGAAGAAGAAGGGTCATTTTGTTTCATTTCCAAAATTTCAATTGCATTATTAAGCCCATTTTCATTATTTGGAGTTCTTTATTTACGGTCAATACAATCCGAATTCCAAACGTCTCTATACCATTTTCTAACTGAATTTTCTTATTAAACATAGTTCTAAATCTTTTTTGTGTTGTTTTGTAAGATTTAGTTTCAGTAAAGAAGATTACACACTTAGCCTATTCACATAAAGTAACAATTTTTCTTACAGTAACTCAAGTACCCAAGTTGTCAATAGACTAATTTAACATTTACAAGTGATGTTGTCTTTTGTTTCCATAGTCTACTTTGTAAATCATTATTTTCTTCGTAGCATTTCGATAAAACGCAGTATTCACTTTAAAACCTATGGCATTTTCGGAAAGTGGAAACAATGGACTTTCGAACTGTGAAAAAATATACAGGGAGTTCCATTTGATATAACAGAGTTGCCCTATCCCCGAAAATACGCTATGCCACTTCCGGTTAAACCGGAAGAAATCGCTAAGAGTCAGTGAAAAATCTTAATTAGAAGTAGAATTAGGAGAAAATCCTGATCTGGTGGAGCAATTCTGATAGTTGCATCTTATTCAGCGGTTCGAAAAACATAGAAATAGCAGAGTCTGATCAAAAATACAAACCACTTTTTTTGTGTGCTTGTGTTATTAACATGTTATATGTTGCAACCTGATAGATTACTTACATGCAGAAAACAATATGCAGCAATATCACGTGTGAGTGGTTTTGAAAAGAGAAAAAATTTAATTTTGCTAAATTAACTATTTCACGTGTTAAACATTATGCATAAAGAAGGGTTTTTAAGTTGCAACATTTTTCCCCGTATGCGTTTATGTGCAAGTTGATTATTTTTATAATTCGTAACTTGTATATCTTCGTTAATAAAAGACTACCGACACTAATATTTGCAGTTCATACGCATAGATAGGGTTTATTTATTCAGCGATTAATCAAATCAAATTCATGTAAGCCATCGCCATTGCGTCAAAAGATATTCGATTAATAATTAAACTTATTTTTATCAAACTGACTCCAATTATACGTAAATGATAAATACATGCACCGAATTGAAATGCCATTAAAGCGGTAAACAGATCAAATGTTCGGAGATGAGAGTTTATGATATTTATAATAATATTGTGTAGCTGCAAACAATATCTCCTATATATATAGCTTTGAAGATTCTAATTGCGTCAATATTCTAAGCTGCCTTTGATAACACAGCATTGCGCAAATATAATGAAATGGCGCGTTCACAATTTAAATGGGATTATAATAATAATACGCAGAAAAATATACACATACATAAGAATATGTTCAATCAGAAAAAATGGCTAACGATATATTGTTAAAATCTGGCGACAGAAAGAGATAAAGTCTCTGAGGCTAAGAACTAAACTGAAGTTGCAATCGAGTATGACCGACTACAACACTACAGCACACCACATGGTGCTTCCGTGACTATGCCAGAAAATCCGGGCAAAGAATTGCTTCGCCAAATTAAGTTCAAAATCTTGTATCACAAAATGTCCTAGAGCGTCTCAGTAATGAGACAGATAATACAAAAATTATCCGGAGAAATCTATTATTTGATAATATCTCTAGACCGGTAGAGACTAAAATTCTGAAATTTGTCGTGTGATTCTTAACCATTCCCAAATTTGGGAGACCGTTTACAAATATAGGAAAAAGATGTCTTGGTAAATTGTAATAGAATACACCATTTTCTTTGAAACATATTTTTATTAACTTAATGTATTGGGAACGAAATAAGAATATCTGTAAAAGTATTTATTTAGATCTTCTCTCGCCGCTTGGAAATTTTTACTTATTAACTATTTTATTCTTTTGGTAGCCATCTTGTATTATTTTAACTAAATGGTAAAAATGATTGTTACATTAAATTAAATAAACATTGATATGATATAAATGTTTGATTGCAGCACAGTAATTATAATATAATTGATAAAGTTTCCCAGTCATACAATCGGCCCTTATTATATTTGTTTTTTATTCTTTGTAATAAAATAAATATGATAAGTTTATATATTGAAATACTAATATAGTAGCCTAGCTATTAGTATACAATATATGAGGAAATGAGAACTGGTATAAAAGTTAATAGTGAAATAATAAATGACGATTAAAAAGATAAATTGGGTAATCATTTTGGAGAAAACATATCAAACAGTTGTACAATATCCAGAAAAACTATTAATTCAACAATTTCTTCTGAAACTGTGACAGAACACGAAATCATTATTATAATAAATAATATGAAAAATAGAAATTCAACGGGAAATTTAGTAAATACGTTATAGCAGATTCTCGTGCACATCTTATTAATTTATCAATATATTTTGGATAATTTCCTGATATATTAAAATTATGTAAAGTAATTTCCTTACTTAAGAAGGAAGGTCCGCAACTGGTGGAAAATCATAGGCCCATAGCTTTACGAAGTTACTTATCCAAAATTCGTGAAAAAATAATTGCCAACAGAATACACTTATATTTAGAATGTAATAATATATTTACTGATTTGGTAACAGAGATAATAAATCCACAGAACTAGCAACTCTAGAATTTGTTCAGAAAATCTCTCACTATCTTGATAAAGGTAAAAAAGTAGCTAGTCTGTTTTTTGACCGCATTTGACTCAGTTAATCTAAAATTTTTGAAGTTAAAGTTACAATCACTAGGAATAAATGGAAATATTCACAAATGGTTAAGTTCTTATCTAGAAAATCGAAAAATCTTACTTTCAATGAATTTACAAACGTCTGATGCTGTTAATATAGAAATCGGGGTAGCTCAGGGTTCCATTATTGGCCTACTTTTATTTCTTATTTTCATCAACGACTTGCTAGATTATATAACAGAAGGTAAGGTATTTATGTACGCGAATGACACATCTGTAATAATTCACAGCGATACAATAGAACACTTAGAAAGCAGAACTGCTGTAATTATTAAACAATTTGAAGACTGGTGTTACAAAAGTTCATTAATTATTAATATGAAAAAACTGTATTCTTATATTTTACAAATATTTTATCTAATATTAGTCCCAAAATAGAATACGTTCAGAACAGTCTGAAAATAACATTTTTAGGTTTTGTGATAGACGCTATGTTGAATTTTATCCCTCAAATTGATACTATCTGTTTCGGGTTAGCAAAAACAATGTTTGCCATTTTAAACTTAAAAACGGAATTAAATATTAATGCATTAACGACATGTTACTAATCCTCAGTGTATTCAGTCATTAGTTATAATATTAGTATATGGGCTCAATCGACTGAGGCAAATAGACTTTTTGTAATGCAAAAGAGAATCATTAGAATATTATTTGATTTAAGCTATATACAAGCATGTGGACATACATTTAAAACAATAAAAATAGTGACTGTTGCAGGAATTTATATTTTTTTAATTTTTTACTTCATGTACAAAAATTTGAATAAATTTGAGAAAAATAATATAATGATTTTATGACATATGAAACATCTTCTAATTTTTCCCTTGTCGATATTCAGTTGATATGCTAAATTTCGTAGACTCGCTCTTGGATTCGCTTGATTTGCGGCTAAGATTACGTTATCTTCAGGATGCGGATGTATTCGACGGGGTTGGCCATTCTGAGGCCTTTTATTAACACTGCCAGTTTCATTGAAACGAGAATTTATGGTGGCTGCAGTTCCATGAGTAATATCGACTCGTAAAGGATGTGTTCGGTTAAATTCGGTGGCTACTTCTCTGCTAGTATGAAACCCATCACCAAATTACCTTACTATTTCGATTTTTTCCCTTAAATGAAGACGCATTTCACGATTATACACTAGAACTTTACGCTATAACTCAAAGTTTTGTGAGATTGACATTAATTTTAATCATAGTTTCTGTTTCCATGGTATCCTATTAAATTGAAAACCAAAATTGTAACCGTGTGTGGACTTGAAGATATTGAAGAAACCAAAAATAGGAATTTCATATTGGTATTGGGGCTCAAAATTAGATTCTGAACAACTTTTTCTAATAAGTTTTTTCGATATCTTCAACGCGAAGCCAAATATCGGAAATGGGCCCCATTTGGGGTGCTGTCGTTGTCTCAGTTTGTTACTTCAATTTAAGTTCGTAGTTTGGAAATGTACGTCTTATATAGTACTACAATTGTACCAAAGCTCAAATCTGGATTTCAAAAAATTAAGAATTCAGGTGTCTTCATTTTAAATGAGACACACTGTATAACTTCCTTCAGAAACAACATCCCAAAATTCGTTCCAATTATTCAGAAACAAACTGTTTCTAAAGAATTACCGAATTTTTTAATCGGTAATAGAATTTCTTTAATGCCATTTTTTTTTTCAGTTGTGTATGACACGTACCTTATAAGTACATGTATTTGTTACTTTGTGCTTACATTTTTCTGTTTATTGTAAGTATATTTTTCATAATCTTGTTTGTTTTATATACTTTTATTCTTATTGTATTCCATTGTATTTCATATTGTATTCCATACCTCTAAATCAACTTTTTGCTTTGTAATTCTCTTCTTTTTAACTTGACAAAACCAATACCGTTTATGTAACAAGATTTATGGCGAATACATTTATTCTATTCTATTCTATGTAGATAAATAAAATAAAGAATGATTACATGGTAGAAAGTGTTGGGCTTGCGACCATGGAGTTCCGCTGCAAAAATAATATAGGTAAAATAATTTTGGTCATCAAATAAGCTGAATATTTGTACGAGTTTGCTCGAAGATAATATATGTTATACGTCTAAAATCCGAATAAGCTTGCATATGATGCCATAGAGCCGATATTCGTGCACAGATGCTGTTTAATGGCTTTAGCTCTTGCACATAACCATTGGGAACAAAGCATATAAGCAGCAATATGTCAATTATTTGCAAATCCAACAATGAATTAATCTGAACCAAAAATACCAACCCAGAATGTTGGTACATATTTAGATAAAATGCAAATACCCTCAGTACACAAGTTATACAGGGTGTCAGTAATTAACTACAAGCACAGTATTTTAGTACGTAAGTGAATTTTTGGGTTCGGTCATGTCAAGAAATGTATTTTTATGTGAAATATCCTGAACTGTAATTTCTATTTTCTTTCTTGAAAAACTAAGAAACAAATGAGGGAGTATATTTGTCTCCATATATGTATTGCACATAAGAAAGCTCAAAGCGGTACCGATTGCGTATTGATGGGAGAGCATATTCAAATTTGATAGAAAATGGTATCTCATAAATATAATGTATTACTAAATACGTAGAACAACATTGTTCTCATGTATAGTATGCTCTGGCATAAAATAATCATCATACCCAGGGAACAGATAAGCAGAGCCGTACTTTGAATTTATCTATCAATATCGCGAAGGGCGGGCAATATGTTCACCAATGCGTAATATATCCCATCTTGATGCAAAACAGAGTAAGATTTTAGATTTTCCACGAAAAATCTACCCATTTCGTCGTTAGTAGCAGCATCAACTATCTGCCAAATTTGATCATTCAAATAGTTTTGTAGGTATTACGCCAACAGACAAACAACAGAGCGACAGACAAACAGAGATACTGCGCGACTGATGGAATTGAAAGACCTTTATTTTCGTAATCTACATAAGCGAAGGAAGTAAAACATATATACAGATTGAACATGGGAAGCAAAAATTGAATTTTTTTTAATCGCAAATTTGGCGAATGTGTTATTGATAATAAAGAACGATTTGTATTAATCATATTTTTTACAAACTATTGGGTATTATTGATCTATGCTGTGCTTTTTTCATGGATTTACATTGCGGATTGGAAATACAGAATTAACGAGAAAAGTGTAAGCGTTTGTGCAGTATTTATAGATTTGAAAAGGGCATTCTAAACTATAGATCGAAATATACTAATACACAAACTTGAAAAATATGGATTTACTGGAAGTGTATTAAAGTGGATTAACAACTGTCTCTCTAAGCAATTTCAATTCAGAAATCATCGTTAGAAATAAATAACTTCGGAGTCCCCCAAGGTTGTGTACTTGGACCACTTTTTTTCATATTATTTATAAATGTGATAGGATATGTAAAATTCATCTTTTTGCAGATGACTTTTTAATATACTATGCCCACAATCATTTCAAGGAACTAATATCAACTATGAACGACGAACTTAAAATGTTCACCACTAAATTTAGCCATACCAAATTGAAAGTAAATGAATTAAAATCCAAATGGATATTTATAGGTAATTATTACTTTTTTAACATATTTAAAGAGTTAAATAGTAATAAATGGGCAGGCTGTAGAACAAGTAGAATAACTGAAATATCTAGGTTTTGTAAGTGGCAAAAAATAGGACTCTTAGAACGGGTAGCTCCCTATTTATCAACTCCAACAAAATTATCTGTTTACAATTCCTTGATATTGCCTCATTTTACTTATTGTTGCTCTGTATTATATGTTACTTGTACAGACTGTGGTAGATTGCAGAAATTGCAAAACAAAGCAATGAGAATAAAATTGATAGATATTCAAGTATTCAGAATATGTTGAATTTGCTAAACTGGCTCGACATTGAACATTTTTATTTTGCTCAAACAATAATTTTCATTCATAAATGAAAAACGATGCACTACCTGAATACTTAAATGATCAGCTAATATTAGTTAATGAAATACATTCATATCATACCAGATCTGCCTTAAATTTTTATGTTCCACCAACTCTAAAAAACTGTACAATGAATAGTTTGGTTCATAAAAGCATTAGTCACTACAACCTTCTTCCTCAAACCCTTAAAGATCTTAAGAGTATTCATGTATTTAAAACACATATAAGAAAACTTGTTGGCCAAATCTAGGATATTTACGTATGCAAATTTCGAGGTATAACTAATAAGTATTATATATCGTATAATTTTACATATTTTAAGTTTATGTTTTAATTTTAATTTTAAGGATTTAGTCGATAAATGTGCAATTATATTGTATTATCTGCTTTCTGGATAAATAAAGATTAAAGATTACTTTACTTTACTTCACAACCATTGAACAGTGGACACAACTCAAAAATTAGACAAAATTCGAGTTTCATCAGAATTGCATAAAAATTGCTAGTTAGTTATTATCGGAGCAGCTGACACCTAATCTGATGTTATGAGTTAACAATTCAAAATAACGAATCCAATGCAGTTGCCATAATGCAAAATTTTTGTATATTGACATATAATTTAGGACGTAGAGATTCGTAAATTTTCTGATAATGGGTCGGATATTGAAGTTTAACAATGCATAAGGAGGATTTCTCTTTTAAAGTTGTTATTAATAATTTGTCGCTTGACTGAACATTTGCTTTTGCCCTAGACTGTTTTAAATATGTATTTTGCTTTTAAATTTGATGACTTGCTTACCATATATTCCATTTTAATATAAAGTATCTACAGTAACAAAAGAATGCGCGAGCAAATTTTCAAAGCAGCTTCAAGTATATAATATATACAAAAGCTTTGATGCAAAGTTTAGGACTGTTTAGAAATAACATAATAGCAGAGTGCGGCTAAACTTTATTATAAAATTATTTAATCATAAAATGTTTTGTGTTGACAGAAACTTCACCAATTTGTTATATAATAGTTTAATTAAATCAGTACTTTATAAAGATGCATTATGCAATGATATCCGATAACCATGTAATTGTACAGTTACTTTTAAAAGAAAGTTTTACTCCAAAAATAAATAGAATTAATAGATGCTTACACAATGAAATCATGTTGTATTTTTATCTGCGAGAAACAAAATAAATTGTAGAACCTTTAATTGTTTTAAGTCTAAATTCACAAATATTTCTAATACAACATCATTAATTTCAGACAATATTCTTAACAAAATAAACGATTAGGTTAATAATATAAGATTAACATAACTCTTCATTTCCGTTGCAAATGTGTACGATTCAATCAAAGATTGTCCTTTACTTCCTTTTCCAAAATTTCTATTGTCCAACTTTTACGTGAAATAGTTATCGATTCGATTTATTAAATAGGAAAATTGCATGGTTATACATAAATATTATACATAAAAAATATTTTCAAAACAATGCTTTTACTTAACTAAAAAGTTATTTTTAAATTCGTCTTGAAACTAAGAGCTTTGGTGGCGATTATGTAACACTATTGTACAGTTACTTTACTCTGTTGACCTCCTCTAAAGCTTTTATTTTCCAGATGTATGAACTTAATAAATATTCTTTACTTTTTGGTACATTTTTTTGTGTTGTTTTTTATATATATAATTCTGTTTTTTACTGTTTAGTCCTTACTTTACAGAGAGACAAACAGACAAAACTCTTTCAGTTGATAACCATATCAAGGGGATTGTGAAGAAAAAGGTAATCCGTCACTCTAGAGCGTCCGCCATATTGGATTTATAATGACGTTTACCGTATTTTACTCGTCAAACCATTTCAATTGATATCCATATCAAGAGAGTTGTGATGAAAAAAGGTAATCCGCCACCCTCGGACGTTCGCCATATTGGATTAATAATGGGATATCATAGTTTTACTAGTCAAACCTTTTCATTTGATATTAAGGGAGTCCTGAAAAAAAGGTAATCTGCCTTCTTGGGACATCCGCCATATCGGATTTAGAATGATATTAGATATACTATACAGTAGTGACATTTAAAATTATTGAGTTGATGCCAATGTAAGATAGACGAGAAGAGAAACGTAAAAATAATATGCTGAAAAGAAACAGATTTAACCTGTTGCCACTTTAAGAACGGATGACGAGCAGTACTCTTAACATGCTCAAGTGCTTGGCATCGATGTTAATATATCCCTTTCGTTCACGTACATTATTTTGCTACTTATATTTCACTCTATCTTGTAGGGATCGACCCAAGTTTTCTAAGTGCCACCCCTGTATTGTATTGTGACCAGACCTACACACGTGTGCAAAATATCAAAACTCTGGCTTTATTAGAACTAGTAGAAATTTTGATTTCAAGATTTATAGCAGACAGACAGACAGACAGACAGAAAAGCCAGTTATATAAAATCTTTGAAAAAATTAAAGCCTTTAAAATACTGATGTGTCCTTGATACGCAAACAACTGTTATTTATACATTTTAGTGACTTTCTTTATTTTTTGGGGAAGTGAAACAAATTTTGTCAAGATATATTTATTTAAACCTTTTTAATGGCCTCTTATTTACCTAGCTTTTATATTGCCAGAACTAGGGCCATATTCACCCCTTTAATAAATTATTGTAAATATAGAACCAACTCATAGTTAAATTTCCTACCATTGTTTTCAATTTTATCATCAGAAAGTAATAGTTTAAGTCAGTAATATTTGAATATGTTTATATTTATAAACAAATAATATTAAAATTGCTTGCATTTATAAAGTGCTGATGCCATCACCTATTTCAGATACTTGAAGAAGGAAATGAACGAGTGTGGGCAGTGTCTACCCAGACACCAAAAATAGGCTCAATATATGTTGCCTCGTTGTAAGTGGCCCTCTGGATTTGTATATTGGTGAGTATATATTTATTTAATTTTTGCATTTTATTTAATTGATATTGCGACTTAGTTATTGAACAAAGGCTGTTTATAACTTGTTGAGTTTAGTTTATTTTATGTTTGAAGTGCTCGCTCTAATAGAATTATTTTACACTCAATCACATCGTTGACATGAATATAATTGTAAATTTGTATATTAGTATCCCTAACAAATCTCTTTGCAAACATTTAGTTTGGTACTACTATGTAGTACATTATAATTCAATTTAATGCGACAGTTTGCCAGGTCTTGTGTCCAATAATTACAAATATTTATTTGCTAAGAGAGAAATTTGTCGTTTTTGAATCGTTTAGTAATTGATAAGTCAGTATTATTTTCAACGCAATTTCTGTTTACAGGACAATTTTTGTTGGCATTGAATGATAGCCGAGATATTTTCAGCATATGCCAATTTATTGATTATCAATTTAAAAGTTTTAGCGGCTCGAGGGTTAAACTCAATGCTACTCATTTATTTCCCAAGCTCCAATTGTTTTTTTTTAATGATTAATTAATGTAAAAAATATGTTTTTCCAGATAACACATCTAACAGAACTAAAAATGTAAAGAAATCTGGCCCAATAAACTTCCCGAGTTTAATATCTGAGAAGACGTTGGGGAGTACAGGAATGGCTTAAAAATCAAATTGGAAAGTAATTGTAAGAAACATATATTTAATACATTGTTGTGAAGCCATAAAATACTAATAATTTTTTCATAGTTTTCAATTTCAAGGAACATATAGTGCAGTAAAACTAAGATTACTAGGGAACTGTTTTCCTATACATGTATGATGTAATCTATTGCAAATATTAGAAGAGGTGAAGTAATAAGTTTTGGAGTAAATCCGAGTGGTGCAAAGCTTTTGTTTAAAAAAAAAACGATGTTCAAAATTTCGTTTGCAGTTCTTCTTAAACATCTCTGATTGCATATTATATAATCCGTATCTCAATAAGGAAATAGAAAGATATGGAGATATGGCTAACTAGAACGTTAGCAGGTCTCATTATCTGTGTGTTCGATATTTCTGTCAAATCTCATATTCCCAGTTTCTGGTACTGTCCATAAGAGCAACAAGATAAACACATCACATATTCAGAGATTAGTGAATTAACAAGATAAGACAATCAGACAGAGAAGACGAAATAGACGAAGATCGCTATTAACTCCAAAATAAAGGATTTCGGAATATGTCTGGTATATATTAAATTAATTTAATCAAGACTTTCTAATCTTTGGCAGAAGTTTCTTCATTTAAGCGACAAATAATAAAAGCCAGATGTCTATTGATTTCCATGTCTACCAATATTAATGATACAGCATTCCGTTTATCTCATTCCGCGTTTTTAAAATCATTGAGGTAGTCTATGAAACGAAGGCACATAGGAGCTAATATTCTCATGCCTACTCGATAATTTGGTATTTTATTACTTGCATTCTAGTACTGTAGCAAAACTTGTTTTCTGAGGGCATATTTGCCAAGATAGATAATGCAAAAGTCTAGATTGAAGAACGCAGGCATTATTTTATTAGAGTGTGATATTGCAACCAATCTACCACAGACATTTCCAGAGATCGTTAAAAATACCAGAGGCAATTAGGCATTACAGCCTAAGAAATTTATATCAAAACATATTGTTACAAAGACCCACACAAATAACTTTATGGATGTAGGTGCTCTTAAAATATAAAACTATAAAATTTACGTTCTGCTCGACGGCAGTTTCTATGCAAAATTAAAAAAATCGATTCTCCTAAAGAGCGTTTACGCTATGGAACGTTTATATTTGGGTAATCATCATAATCACTATTTACAACAAAGTAATACGTATCTAGTATTAATGATTATTAAACCGTTGTACTGTTTTATAACGAAGCTAATATGGATGAAAGCAGTCAAATGCCTTGTCAGAGTAAATAAATGAGACTATTAGATGTCAAAAGATTAGAACAATCAGAATGAAATAATGTGTTAGGATTAGGAGTAGGAGTAGTAGATTTGACTGATGAAAGGAATATACAGAATCAGACAACTAGGATTAAACTCTGTGAATAACAAATTAACCGCAAGTACCAACTAACGAAGTTATTAGATTAAATTCTACAATGAGATTCGAATATCCTGGGACAAGGTCGCGTCTCTAGAGATATCAATGATTTTTCAGAATTATATTTATGTTGAAACGGCGCGTTATTGAGAAAATAATGTTCATAAGGACTGTTTTACAAGTAAAATTTAAATAGTAGCGTTAGTAACTTTGAAAAAATTTCTTGAATAATATAGGTGTCGTAGAAAAACATATCTATGTACAAATAAAAAATTTGAATTAAAGTATAACATAAAGACAGACATGCTGTACCAATAAAAATTCACAGGAGTAATATTACTGAAAGTAATAAAGGTACTTATTTGAGTTCCGTTCAAGCTAATTGCTGGAATGTGCAAATGGCTTCAGTTTTGGATAGAAATAATTTTTTAATATGTTAAGATGTAGGTGACGCTGTGCTACAAAAAAATTTTAGACAATAGGCCACTGGAAACTTTCTCCATGGGAAGTTAATGCCAGTCATGTTACAATAAAAGAAAATTTACAACTTTCGGTTTAACCGAAAATGATTTTGACTTTGGACTTTTAAATGGGACACTCACAAAATATCGAAGGAAATTACATTATAAGAATAATTTCAAATATTTATAAAGATATCGGTAAACTTAGCAGAGATAAACTAGTTCAGAATCAAAATCTAATCATCGCAGGTGCCTTTGAAATTCATTGACATTTGATGTTTTAGATTTAATTTCAGTTGTCAACTGTTGTGAATGTAATTTGTATGTCCTGTGTTGTTATAAGCAATGGGTTTACACACAAACACAAATGTGATTTTAATTTACAGAGAATGCCGTAAAAATGCTTTTGCAGATGTGGTCTTATATGAAAGTTATTTTCTTGAGAGACCAAAGTCTGATCGTAAGACAATTTAAGATTATGTGATAAATTAGTTAGTAATGTAAATTTCAAATAACTAAAATCCTTGAGGAAAAAAGATCTACAAATGAAGAGAACACAGCAGCAGTATTAGAAATAGTAATAAATAATTCTCACGTCATTACCCCAGTTAAATATAGTAACGTTTCTGCAACTTTATGTGGAAGAATTTTTTTAAATAATAAACTCTTCACATATAAGTTCATTTCCTGCATCACTTAAGACCAGGAGACAATGAACGTAAGCTAGATTTATTGGCACACTTTCAAGTTACTTTAGAGATAAATTCTAATTTATTGCAACAAATTATGTGAAGCACTGCATCTCGATTCCATAATAATGGAATTATAACCAGACATAATTGTCGATACTGGTCTCAAAAAAATCCTAAGTAGATGAGACATGCCACATACCAAATTCTAAACAGGATTTGGAGTAAATGTTTGGTTTAGTATTGTAAATGGATTCATAGTTGAATCATATCTGTATGAAGGAAAAAAATGTGATTGCTACTTACATTACAAACAATGTAGTTTCATCAATATGATGCAGGTCCACATAATGGTAATGATATCAGTAATTTTCTTCACCTTGTTTATCCACGAAGGTAGATAGGCACAAGCGGAGTACTTAGATGGCCCGCTAGATCTCCTGATTTAACTCCGTTAGATTTTATTGGTCGGGTTACTTAAAAAACGAACTAGTGTTGAAGCCACCAACACGAATACACTATTGAAAGTGTGCGAAATTTAACTGATTAATAGATTTTCATTGTACCTAACTCAAAATGGCAATAATTTCAAACATCTTCCATACATTTGTTAGTTTTGTTTAGTTTTTTTTGTTCTTCGTTTTTGCATTAACATTTCTTATTGTATTATTTAATTAATAATTTCATTATAATAGTTAAATTGTATTGTTATTTTCTTTAATATTTTGTGATAAAATATGGAGTGTCTCATTTAAAAGGACAAAGTAGTCAGTTTCGGTTAAACCGAAAGTTGCAAATTTTGTTTAATGATTCTCGTTGACTTTCCATAAAGAAAGTTTCCAATGACCTATCGTCAAAAATATATTTTAAAATAGTTACACAAAGTTTTGTTTTAAAAAAATTACAACATTTAAACTCAAATATCTCTAAAATGGTTGGATTTTCCAAAATATTTTACATGACGAAGTTAGATTGAAAATTAAAGTTTTCTTAATGCCCTCCATTCCAAAGAGAACGTCATCGAAAGATTTCCTTGCAGCACAGCGCCATCTACATAGTAACATATTAAAAAACTATTTGCATCCAGAACTGAAGCCATTTACACATTCTAGCAATTGGCTTTTCCAGAAGTCAAATACCTATATTATTCTCTGAAATATAACACCTGGGAGTTTTTATTGTTATACCCTGTGTATAATTCCAGTTTAAAAATGTTTCTATTCCGAAATTGATTGTTGTGTTACTTTAACGTTAAGAAGAATACGTTTAGAACTGCAATTTTGAATTCAACAAAATAGAACACACATTACACATGCATGTGTACAGATAGCTTTTGATATAATTAAATAGGGACGTACTTTGTAGTTTGAATCAAATTAACTAATTCATGCATAATTACATAATAATCACACCATACACAATTTAATAATGTTTAAATAATACCAACTAAAACGCATTGGAGACTATAATTACAATTACAAAACCACGCATAGCGGCGGAAACAAAAAACAATCGGCAACAAAATCAGCAATATTTCATTGTTGCTATAGCTCGTGGGTATCTTAGCTAAGTTAGATGACAGCGTTGCAGTTCTGTTTATTATAGTTTAAACCAATATTATAACATAGTTTCTATGATCTTCCAATATACGCTTGCATACTATTACTTGCATATAAGTATGCACATGATTACCAATTCTAAATATTGTTAAAGAAATGTTAAGGGCAAGTGCATTATCTTAATGTAATCAGAATTCCACTGCTTTATATTTCCGTACCTACGGTGGTAAAATACAGAAATGATTGATTTGGACATTTTAAATTGGCATTTATTAAAATAATAAAATACATTATTTTAACATTGGGAATGTCAATGTTCGCATATAGCGTATAGGACAAAAGTTACGAGTTTTTTCCAAGGTCGTCGGCATGAAAGTATCAAGGTCAGATGACGGAATACTTAGCGATAGCCTGTGACTATGTGCGGCGACGCGGTGTAGTCGGTCAGTGCCGGTCGATATTATACCGCCGGTTCAACAAAAGGCGGTACGGAGAGAGCAAATCTTGTAGCATCGAGCCTAGACGCGTTAGTGCTGCTGCGGCGGACGAATAAAGACGCGTGATATCATTTGTCTCTCACTATTTATTTCTTGGCCTAGTGTTCATCATCAACCATACGGTTGGCGCATAGGTAATGTTCTCGCTTATGGTGCTTCCTATATAAAAACATTCTAAATTAAATAGGTATTGATTATTATAAGTGCCTGATCTCCGTTTATTGTTTTGAAATATGCCTGTTGAAGATCTCCGGCCATACCAATAGCGCGAAATATGTCTGTTGCCACAAAATGATCGCTTAAATATATTGTGTTTTTCTTTTATATATATATTCATTTTAGGATCTTAGTATAAGGCATAAAATGTTATACTTTTATTAATAAATTCTGTTTAAATGGCAAAAAATGACTTACGGTGCGAAAGATCCCGGGTTCAAACTCCTGTGTCTGCTGAATTTTTTGTCTTTAATTTTGTGACGATTAACATATTTTTTCACAAATTCTTTTCTATAATTTCTTTAGGTTAAGTCAGTAAGTTTTTATTCTGCTTAAAACAAATTCATTCTTTCGTGTGATTCTTTAGGTTAGGTTAGTAGATTTTTATGCTGATATCTAATTGTTAATAATTATTAGCGTCACAGAATAACACAAAATTAACTTGAAATCATTAAAATCACAATGTTCGTAACACGTCTTCAACTCTCCAATGCCGGCTCGATGCTACAAAATTTGCTGTCTCCGTACCGTCTTGTCTGTTCAGCTATTTCTTCCGTTCTATAGCGCTGTTTGTCAACTCCTGGGCACGACGAATTTTTATTTTTATTTTGTAACGATTAATAAATTTTTTCACAAATTCAGGTTTGATTTGACAGCAGAAATAATGTGTTCCTGCTTTTTCCTATAATGATTTCAATCGTTCACGGGATGGTTAGGGGATAAGGTTAGTTAGGTTGATTTTTATTTTACTATCTAATTGTTAATAACTATCACCGCCGCAGGCAGTATTAGCATCGCAGACAAAGAAAGGGGGTGCGGGGGGTGTCCCACTGCTTTTTAACATTGGAAATGTTAATGTTCGTATATGGGGCCAAAGTTAAGAGTTTTATTCAAGGCCGTCGATATGATAGAGTCGAAATCAGATGACGTAATACCGAGCAAGTGTGCATAGTATGAGCATGCGCGGAGAACATGAAGTTATAATGCGGTTGTTGTCAGTGCCGATCGTAGTCGCCATGGATTCACAAAGTTTGACAAATACCGAATAGTTATTCTTGGTACAAGTATCTAAAATCATGTTTTTTGGGACAGATCGCAGCTGTTTCCAGACGAGGCGAAGCCGAGTCGGAATAAGTTTATGTTTTATGTATGGTGTTATCATTTCCGATGTACCGATGGTTGCGAAGATTGCGAAATCTGTCACTTTTTTTAATTAAGGCAATTAAAAAATAATGTATTGTACTAGTTCCAATTGATTTTACAACAAAATAATTATTTATTTAATAAGGCAAAAATTCTAATTCGTAGATGCCTACCATAATAATATTCAATAAACAAATAACTTTCAATAGAAACCTAAGTAACTCATGAAAACAAAAGTTATTGTGTCAATTAGCAGTTAATAGCTGTCTTAAGACTTTTTATACATTTAAAAGATAATTCAAGATTATGATATTTTCGTACAAAAGTAAAGAAAATATAAGTATTTATCGTAAATTCATTGATAACATAAATTATTAGAGCAGAAATAATTCTATAAACTCTAGAGTCGAAGTTACGTAGTACATAATAACTTCAACTCACAGTTTTTCAGACATTACGAAGAAATAAATAGATATGCTTTTGATATTTTCCTTCAAGAGGCTATTTCCTCACCAAAATTGTCCGGTACTTAGGGGCTCTCGTACGGTATAATTACTCTACTTGACTAAGCCATATACCCATTCAACGCTGGCTTCTTCCGAATTTAAATTGCAGATTACAGGGTACACTTATATACAGTTCATAAAATTTTTATGGGAGAATATAATTAAGACGAATGAAAACCTTCTAAGGATAAGCGTAATAGAAATATTTGATTATGGAAATTGAGAAAGGGGGAATTGGAAGTGAAAAATTAACAGTAATGGAAGAAGATTTATTCGGTTTGACTTGATTGATATATCGAAAAAAGGAATTCTTGAAACGGACGTAAATAAATTATGATATAGGTCAATTACTAAATTTAATTATTATTATAGCAGGAAGATCTTCAAAACAAATGATTTTTTTTGCTTATTAAATATTCATCAATGCAAAAGACCACTATTATTGTTTCCACATCCACATAGTGGACTGAAAGTATAGTACAAAAAAATTCGAATGTTTTCTTGTTAAAACAAGTTTAGAATGTATTTTTTTTCCAATTCTTTGGGACTTCCTGCCACATGTATTTTTTATTTTTAAACGGTGCTCGGAGAATCTATAAAATATCACAATTAACCAGGATGTTACTGGTAAATAACCTCTACGCCTGTGACTTTTACGTCAAAGGATCAGTTAAAGGTTGCTTTTTTTAAATAAATAACACAAATAAGTATAAATACTTGAAATTAAATAATTCAAGTACAACTTGCCACATGCCACAAATGACATTTAGACAATGTTAAGAATGTCATGAACGTCGAGATTTTAAATTTGACAAAATAAATATCTTTCGATCTGTCTGTAACTTTTTTTGTGCGCATGTTTACTCCGAAACGCTTTCAGATATCGACTTGAGATTTGAAACATACGGGTTTGGTATTATAGCGTGATCTAGAACTGGAATGTATTTTGCGCTTACTGCTGTGAAGGGTTGGTAGTAAATGGGGAAAATTAGATAAAGCGAGTCCATAATAGTCTAGAAACTTGGGATTTGATGCCTATACTAAAGGCCAAATTACCGCATTCAACAACTTTGTGATTTAAAAAACGCCTTGCCTATACTCCCGTCGGACGGTTGCCGTTTGCAATCCCGTCAGGTAGGTTACGTCGTTCTTAAAGGCACAAGAGGCTGAAGCTCCAGATCCTGGAAAACGGGCAAGTATAACTTAACCATTTTTCTGTTTCAGCCCGACCTTCAAGCCACGCCGCAACGAGACAATGACCAAAAATATCCAGATCACTCGATCCCAGGGGTACCAAGCAAACAACCAGCGCAGTACCCCTACCCTAGCCCATGCCGGCCTCTAACGTTAAAATAAGCGCTTTGCCCGAACACAATTCTTGACCTACACAGTTCACACTTCCTTCCGACGAAATTAGAGTACATGATGCTAATTGGCACCCTGGGCTTCCGACTAGTCAACACCCCCAAACCCCTGCAAACTTCGAGAGAGCTCAGCAACAGACGTTCTCTCTCACGACACACTAAAGATGCTTCCGGGAGCCGATATCCCAGCGAAGAAAGAAGACCAAGTTAGAACAGCGCCAGAAGAAACGGCTTGGCTTCTAGCATATACACCAAATCCTAATTTTCTGGTCTTATTAAAAAAAATTAAGGCAGGTTAGTTTCTAAACTCTTACTAGCTTGCTTTACTTATTTTTCCCCAAATTACCCCACTTACCCACAATGCTTCAACGAAGTAAGTTCAAAATATATTCTAGTTTCAAAGCTCGTTATAATACACATGTGTGCCAAATTTCAATGTAATATCTTAAACCATTCCACAGTAATCGTGCGCAAAAAAAGACAGATATACATACAGATCGATAGACAGGAAATATTTTTCGCCCAAATTTATAATCCGCGACGTTTCATGACATTCTATTTCAAGGATAAAAAAACCGGTTTTTTTTTTCACAATTGCTACCCTTCCAATCCACTACGTGCGTGGATGTGGAAATTATTTTTTAAGCCAATCTAGGTTAAAAAAGTTCGGTTAAGGGTCGGTACTTTCATCTATAGATAGCGACATTTATTCTCTAGAATAAGTCTTATCTAGAAGATAAGCAAAAAATCGGTATTTTCACCTACAAATAGCGATATCAGTCAGATAAATATGCTTATTCCTAGGATAAACTATTCGGCGCCCAAACCGACGAATAAGGCTTTTATCTATCGGATAAATGAAGCCACGCCTACGCGCTTGCGCTCTGATTGGCAGTGCTATTCTATTTTCTGACCTAAGTTTTGAAAAGTTCTTCGTTGTTTTGTGTTTAACAATACTTTAGATAAGGTTTGGCCAGTGGTGACTTTTATAACTGGGTGATTTTACGGACTTTCACAAGCCATGGCGGGAAGAATAATAAAAAAGATCTAATACTTAACTGCTATTTATGTATTTCCTCAATTTGTCCAAAAATATATCACATGAAACACGGTTTTATTTTATGTATACCATTTAAAAATATGCAGACGCAAAATCGCACAAAAAAGCTATTGTAAACACTATACTGACAATGACAAACAATCATGAAATATAAAAATGACTCAAATGTCATAAACAGGTAAGCAATAATAGTAGGGGATTATTTCTATCTTTATTTGAAGTACATATTTATCTTGTTTTACCACATCTTAAGTTGGCAACACTTACTTTGGGAAGTATCTAAAATCTTATCCATCGAATTGTTAATCGAAGGTGTGATTTGAATGAAAGTACAGATACAAGATATCCAGTAGATAGCAACTTCTGTTTATCTTATCCTTCGAATTGTTATTCGCCGAATAAAGTATATTTATACTTAAGTGAAAGTACCGGGCCTAAAAGTTGTATATTATTTTAGGTAGTTAAGTAGAGCGTCACTCTTGGTGATACAGTAGTTATCAAAATGAAAAAATATGGGAACAAGATATACTTAGAAAGTTATCTTTTGATTCCGTCTACTTCAAAAATTGACTCAGCAGTAGGCTAATTCTTACTGGGTATCTTCCTTGAAACACTGTGGGCAATTCACGGTTTCATTTTTCATTTTTCTCTTAAGAACACCCACTATCCACTGCTTTTGACTGTAAAGTAGACGTAATCTTCGCGAGTTTGTAATTTCACCACTGCAGTCTGTAATAGTTACTTATAGCTACTTACACATTTTGATTAATTTGTTTCTACCCCCACACGCAACTTCTTTTGATGCTCTCGTGTATAAAAATGTGTCGTGAATATATGAGATTATGTCATGCGTCTTGAGTTACAACGCATAACTAATGGATTAACATTTAACATATTCTGGATTTGGGAGGTCATTTTTGTCACGTATGGGAGAATTCAAATTTTGTATATTTTTCAGGAAAGAGCAAAGTCAAATATAGGTAATATTTAAGTGAACCTAAAATTAGTTAGGGGTATAGCTCAAAGAATATTATTCTTCGAGTTATAAGACTAAGATATTATTTTATAATATTAAGAAAAAGAAATAACAGGCGCGTTACGTATCTTTCAGTTGGATCTTCGAAGTAATTGTGCAGTAAAAAAAAGACGACATATGCATTGTCTTGTTTAGCAATATTATGATATAATACCTTCTGGGGTATCACTTCCAAAGCCTATTCCGTTATTTTTCAAGAACAATTTTATTCTTTGAACAGCGTTTTTTTAAATAAAATGGTGAATATCTCCGGTTCTAGAGGTCCGATTAGGACAAACTAAGAGCAAAAACTATCGCAATTAAAATTTCAATAAATCTGCGTTGGTTTTGGATCATTTGAGTACATACGTAACGTACGAAATGGAATAAACTGGCTAAAAAGCGTTTTTTTCATTTTGGTGTCCAGGGACGTCAAGAGTTTGATCGGCTTCAAACTTTCAGAAAATATACCTTTTATTGATAACAAAGCATTTAAAAAAAAGTTAATTTTCGTCCATCTGAACTCGAAATATTAAATTTTTAGCATTTTGGCCAATTGTTAATTAACAAATGCCTATTTGGCTAATATTTGAACTGTATCACTTTGAAACATATTTACTTCATACGAAACAACGCCCAGAAAACGTTTTTAACTTATAAAAACAAATTTTCAAGCATTTACATATCATTGTTGTTAATTAGCCTGAATAGGTTCTTTTTTTTAAATTTGTATATCAAGATTACCTTTCGTTTTTTAAAAGTGAATTACTTATTATTTGTTTGCTTATAGTAATGAAACATATTCTTTATAGGATTTTGCAAACGGCGGAAAAAGCTATCTATGAACACTAAAAGAAAAACTATATGTAAAAAATATTAATGAGATCATGGCATTCTTTCGATAACTTGACTTCTGGTTATGCTAGAAAATTAAAATCATAGAATTTTGTCCAATTTTTCATTTGACATTTTCATTATAACACTAGCATCCAACATCCCAGCCAGCACACTGACGTCAATTTGCCGTCATTAGACGTCAGTTTAAGATCAATATTGGTCTACGACGTCATTTGTCAAATAAATGACGTCAATATTACGTCATATTTTAGTACGTCGCAGCAATTGAGTCATAAATATATCGGATCTTAAAAATACGTCATAATTTTCTGACGTCATACACTGGATTTAAAAATTACGTTGAAGTTACATCACATTTTAGAACGTCGCGGAGACGTCATAGACAGAACGTTGTTATGACGTAATTTTTGAGTCGTTTTTTGACATACATAGGATTTAAAAATGACGTCAGAGTTACATCACATTTTAGAACGTCACAGAAACGTCGTAGACAGAACGTTGTTATAACGTCATTTTTGAGACATTCTCTGTCGTCATACACTGGATTTAAAAATGACGTCAAAGCTACATCACATTTTAGAACGTCACAGAGACGTAGTAGGCTGAACTTTATGACGTCATTTTTAAGTCACGTTTATGTCTTGGGTATTGTACAAATACATATAAACGGTCAAATACCTTTTTTATATTTTCATCTTTTATAATAATTACCTTTATATATATCGAATCACAATAACTCCTTTGTTTTTACTTTATCGCGTATGTAGCTACCACAGCTACATGTGAAACCTTTACCGCATATATGCCATGTAATTTTTATTCTACCTTTATTACGTATTTATGACATTTAAATTCAAACTATACTTCGTCTCTATCACAACTGACACAACTGCAGTACCTATACTATACCTATACACCTTTATGGCCACCTTATTGGAAATAGGTTTAACGACCGGTAACTGACCGCTGACCTATATTTCCCCTCACCCTTAACATACGTATTATATATGTATATATGTATTTCAAAGCGCAGGCGAATTAAACAAAAACGATTATTAAAATGGTAGTCTACCACTACTATAGCAAACATTAGAAAATTAACCCTTATCTTTGACCATAATGCAAAATATGAGTGCTGCCATCTGCATTAAATGGAAACTCACTTTTTTCTTTTAATTTTAAAACATCCCACTCCAACTAATATACATTGCTTAATTGAACAACATTCACTATTCACATAACGTATGTAAGTATTTTATAGAAAGTTGCTATTGCACTTGCTTTTATTAATGCACAATTGTACACGGTTAAGTCTGAAAGGGAATATTATGTTTAAACTGGATACTTAACTGCAAGTAATAAATTCACTCTTTAAAGTAAAATTGACATGAAGGACAATAGCCCAGAGGGGAGCGTATTGGACTAGCAAGCGAGAGGCCGCCAGTTCAACTCCCACAGCCCGCCGATTTCAAGATAAGTGTTTAAAATTCTGTTACAGTGATATTTATAATAATATATGTATATTCAAACCATTCCTAATTAATAAAAATTTAAAATGAATAATATTCTCAACTGAAAAAAGATTTTTATTCGGGCCCGTATTCGTCAAATCCAGGTCATATTAAACGTTATGTTGACGTCAGCATTAAACCTTAATGGTAGGTCAAAATGACGTATGAATAGGGTTCTTATTTGGGGCCATATTTGTCAAATTAAGTTCATGTTGAACGTGACTGTGACGTCAGGATATGACGTCATTAGAATGTGACATTAGACCGTCATTTAGACGTAAATTGAACGTCATTATATTGGGACTTATGACGTAAATCATGACAAATAAATGCCGGCCAATTGACGTCAGTGTGCTAGCTGGGCTACGGCTAAGAAGATTAAACTGGTATCTAGATGACCCCCTACGGTATGAAGATTCAGTTAAAAATGAGGACAAAGGCCTAAAATGAATTTATTTACTTACCTTGTCTTAAAAAAATTTTCATTCTAATGGATTACATTTTCATAAAATCTCTCATTCAATTTCTTGGAGATGCTTAGCCTTTGAAACGTTTTTCGCCCTTATTCTGAGCTCATCAGAAAGACACAAAGCCACTTATAACGATGTTTCATCCAAAACCAGAATGCAGTGATTTCATTCATATTTTTGACATATAGTTTTTCTTTTAGTCCTCACTGATAGTTTTTCCGCTGTTTGCAAAATCCTATAAAGAATATGTTTCATTATGTTTTGTTTTGTTGCAACGTACTCAATTGTTTCCGGCTTACTTAAGTTCGTAGTTAACGTATATATTTAGAGAAATTTGATATTCTGCTAACTTGTCTTTATAAAATTATAACCTTATTATTCTTGTCTAACGTCAAATATTTGTTCTGTTCAGAGACAGCTCTGACCAGTTGGACCTATATCAATCCACAGTGTTTAATGCATTAAATGTAAATTTACCTGATTTATTACCTATTAATATAATTCGGTATTTATTTTAGAATTCTTAATGTTTATTGTTTTCCTAAGATCTAATCAATTAGTAATACCTAGAATAATATAATTTGCACTCAGTATAAATATGCATAGCCCTTTGTAAATTCATTCATTTGAATCAACGCAATGTTTGAAAATAGTACGTAAGGTACCGAAACTGTAGTAACGTGTATATCACAAAGAATCAGTGATAGAAAACACAGTAGTGTCTTGTTTCATATCGCCATGAATGAAATTTCCAAGATTCAAATATTTCTTACGCAATACTTTATTGAAATTAGTGTCATAGAAAAGTGACGACAATCAACTCCTATTTAATATTTAAGAGAGAGAGAGAGAGAGAATGTGTTACGTGACAATAATAATTAACCTACTCCCCCTCTTTGTAATGCCGACCCCTAAGTATTGTCTTAACTTTCTGCATACGCTCAATAATTTCTCGATTATCTGTTTGTCGCAGTTGGATTTCATGGCAAATTTGCTTATTTACATTACTTCCACATCCAACATTGATTTAGTTTTCACCCACTTCTATACTAAGAAAATGGTTTATAAACGGGTGCTTCCTAAGGGACGTTATTCCCTTTAACCGTTGACATTTGCTTTTTTCCTCAATGAAAGAATTTCTGAACAAATGCCTGAGATCGACAATTTCCATTAGGACACGCTGTAGTTGTAAATTTATACATAGACTTGGATTAGAAGAGACGATAAGGAATGGCAATAAATATCTCCACATTACCTACTCAACTGGGAGTGGTCCCAAGTGGAAAACAATACGGTAAGTCTATAAAACCTTCCCCGGGAAATATTTTTTGCAACGGCAATAAATTAAAGATAAAAACCTTTCCACATATGCTACGTATACAATAAATTTCGAAGCAAATCTGTGGATGTTGACGTGAGGATTTGTAACGTAGTATCGTTTAGTTTTGTGGATTTGCTATTGAAATGCTTGACGGTCTCATAAATATGTTTTCTTTATTGGTGACATTAAGATTTGTGTTCATATAGACCTGACAGATTGGAGATTTCTAATTCGTGTTATTTTGGGTCAGATGAAACCGACTCCTTTCGATAGGTTAAACTGAATTGTGCGTTGCCACAACACATGAAAATAATGTGTTTTTTTTTCTTTGACAGAAAACTTTGTTAAAACGAAACTGCACATAAAATTGCAAACAGCCTTTTTTTTAAAGAATTACATTTTCTGCAAAAAGGATTGCGTCATTATGTCAGTATAGAGGTGCGTGAAGTTAACATCCAAGAATTTAGAACGAATAGATTCCCGATCGTTTACGATTCGTTTGCGAAGATAAGCGATAGTAACTTTGTCGTTTTTTGTTTTTGAGAAACGTCTACTCCAAAATATGAGGGAAAAACTGAGGCGAATACCCCAAATCTGGTATATTGAAGAAGTTTGTAATATTTACCTACGTTTGCGATTATATTGTTTTGG
The DNA here is from genome assembly GCA_963583905.1 of Stenurella melanura. NCBI lineage: Eukaryota > Metazoa > Arthropoda > Insecta > Coleoptera > Cerambycidae > Stenurella > Stenurella melanura. Next base: position 134,463,512 of record OY757313.1, on the reverse strand, counting down.
TTGGCAGCGCTGCAAGTCAATTATCATATATGTAATCACAAATAACATAAAGCCACATATTGACACTAGTTAAACACACTCACTCTGGGAATATATAAGCTGAGAATGTACTCAAGGTAATCCATCAAAAAGTAACACGTTAATAATTCAGAAAATTAAAACTTAGCAGCGTTCATTATAATTTGCAGCAATTATTGAATATTTAATAAATAACCATAATTTGATCTTTAAACTAACCATTATACTCTTCGCCGACTTACCGCACTTTTTGTCTAATTATAGCGCAAAAAACGTTAACTGGTGTTAACTTGTGGCCTTCGCTTTGTCTATTGCGAGATGAAATTAAGCCGCCAAGCATTTGTGACAAATTTATTACTTTTAAATCCATAAACATTATTGGAATTTATACGTAGTTGGTATTGTAATGCAACAATACTCATATCTAAACTTTTAAATTTTCGCAAATTATTTTTTCTATTAATTTTTTCTTAATTTTTTTAACAACTCTCCCAGGGTGTGGGATTGTTTTCGCTTTAGACATTCTTTGTTTAATTAGAAAACATAGAGAAATAGATTTTTTTGAATTTAAATAATTAATAACTATTTTATTTACTGATCTATTTTGTTAAAAAATAAGGGCTCTTCCTCTAGTTACATTAATTTGCTGTCCAAATTTCACTACAATCTAAATTTTCTTTCTAATGTAAATGTACATCAATAAACAATTTAATCATGGTAATAATTCTTGTATTAGTCGCTAGCGCTCTCTGGAATATGGTTCTAGTAGAACTTCTTAGCACCACTTCGACTTATGATATCGGGAATATGGATACATGATGTTGATGGGCGGGGGACGTTGGTCAATGTAATGCTCTTTTCAATTTTACTTCTCATGTGATTGGTCTGAACGGGCGTGAGAACTCCTCGCAATAAAAATTCCTCAGTGAATTTGTACCAGTCTACATATTTGAATATCTATTGTCGTCGCTGTATTACTTTGGCAATATGGCGAATTTCGCGAACATTGAAGTTCCTGCAGCTGCATTTTAAATATTTATACTTACATCGTTTTTACTAGATGCGGATTAAGGAAATCGAAATATATCCGTAAGTGGCGTAAGTAATGAAATTAAGACAAAAGTCAATAAACAAGGAAGCATCTGGAGGTAATTAATAGCCAAACTTAATATTAAAGATTATTTTATATATTTAATTTATCGATGAAATACCCACAAATACCACTCTGACTTTTAAATCTTATTCATACATATTTTCTCGACTGAGTTGTCGAAAGTAACATAATTCGTGCAAATTGTCAGTTTATTAGCAAATGTTAAATCCCTAGGGTTTAAACGATCGGAGTTTCTACTCTATTTATTATTAAACTACGCTTGCGAACAATATTTATGGACAGGTATTATTATACTCTTTACAAATACAAAACGAAGAGTATATGGCATTAGATCGACACATTTCTAAAACCGGTAATATCGCGAGTAGGGAAAAAAATCATATAACTGTGTTGGTGATCGAATTCTGAACAACTTTCAAAATGGCAGTTCGTCCGTTTGTCTGTTTGTTTACCTGTCCGTCTGTCGCTCTTCTTGTAAACACGATAACTTAAGAAAGCAAAGTCGCATTCTAGTGAAATTTGGACAGTAAGTTAGTGTAAGCCAGAGGAATAACCCTATTGTTTTTCAACAAAATCGATCAATGTAATTTTTTTTTAATTTAAATATTTATTGAAACATTCTTTATAGGATCTTGCAAACAGCAGAAAAAATAAGTAACCATGAGAACTAAAATAAAAACTGTATGTAAAAATATTAACGAAATCTTTGCATTCTTTCAATAACCTTAATTATGGTTATGCTAGCAAATTAAAATCCTAAAATGAATTTGTCTAATTTCTTATTTGAAAATATTCATTCTAACACAGTCCACACAGTCCCCTACGGCCATGCAGATGACACTAGTATCTACATAACCCCCTACGGTCATAAAGATTAAGTTAAAAATGAGGAAAAAGGCCTAAAATGAATTTATTTGCCTACTGTCTTAAAAATTTTTCATTCTAATGGATTATATTTTCATGAAATCTATCATTCGGTTTCTTGGAAATGCTTAGCCTTTGATAGATTGCATGAAAATATAATCCATTAGAATGAATAGTTTTTAAGACGGTAGATAAATAAATAAATTTTAGGCCTTTGTCCTCATTTTTAACTGAATCTTCATGGCCATAGGGGGTTATGTAAATACTAATTTAATCTGCATGGCCGTAGAGGACTGTGTGGATGTTAGTTGTTGAATAAGAATTTGCAAATAAGAAATTAGACTTTATTTTAGGATTTTAATTGGCTAGCATAACCAGAATTCAGGTTATCGAAAGAATGAAAAGATTTCGTTAATGTTCTTACGTATAGTTTTTCTGTTAGTTCTTATAGATAGTTATTTTTTCTGCTGGTTGCAAAATCCTATAAAGAATGTTTCAATACAATAATTATAAGCAAACAAATAATAATTCACTTTTATATATTCATATTATATACTATTATTGCATTGCAAAACTGGCTAATTAGGCAATAGTCCTCAATGTTTATCAACTTAACAGTAATATATTTGTCTCAAATGCGATAAGATTATGGCCCAAACTTTGACGGCTTTTATTTATCTCGCAGTAAGGCAAGTCCACCACTCGCTAATACAAACTAACATTATTACACTGTTTGCAAATATTTTTTATTTACGATAAAAATGCGGAGAGTATTCTATTGAATGTGCAAGAATAATATAAAAAGTGCAGTAAATCAGCGAAGAGTATAATGGTTAGCTTGTTTCAAACTGCTCTTCATATGGACCCGTTGCGAGCATATGGCTATAATTGTCGCATCGGTTAATTCAAATGAATGCCTCACACAGACGGTTTGCTATACAGGTATACTGCCGCAGACTTTTGTGTAGGAAAATTAATACTTTGCAAAAATACCTCTATATAGAATATGATTCCGTTTCATCTGGATTACTTATATTATCGGAAAATTTTACTGGATTTTGTTGCAGTTGTCCGATTAATAAAATCGTCAATCAACGGGTTGGATTATTAAACTCTTTAATATATCTGTACTGTATACTATGCATGGTCATTTGAAGTATGATAATATTATTGAAGTGGTGTTAAAATAAATTTTTATAATTTTCTTACATAAATAAATATATTAAAGTGGAAGTTGCAGTTTCCACATCGTTGTATAAAATATACTATTCTCGAATAAATAAACCCAAAAAATATCACATAAACTTTCCTGTTATTGTAAGAAATTGATGAATGCTTGTTTACAGTCTAAGTTAATTCGTTGGATTTTCCAATACCATGCATACAATATATCGTCTTCTAATATGTTTACCATTAGACGATAAGAGCATTAGAATATGTATGCTTAATATATGCAACATATGTTAACTTTGTTGCCATTATAGTATGTAGCGCAGAACGTACAAGCTGTAAGTTTGGCCAAAGCAAATTTCCTATAGACTAAATTCTGCATAGAAAATGATTTATTAATACCAAGTATTCTGCTATTATATTAGCCTTAAGGGTGTAATTTAACAGTTTATAGAGAATTCACTAATTTTAGCACTCCAGCTCTCCTGGACAATGTTGAAACTTGACAACACTTACGAGACATTGAAAAGAATTTATGAAATAATAGTACTTTAACTCTCGATTATTAAGTATAAATAATCGACATGTTCAGATATTTCGTAACATTTTACACTAGGTGCAAAAAAACATATATACGGGGTGTTTCGAATATAAGTGAATATAGAACAGTACACAGATCAATTTAAAATATATTGATTTAACCTATTTTACGTCAATACAGAGTTGTGAAACGACCTTAAAACCCCATCATTTTCAGCTAGGATCAGCATATTTTGAATTTTAAATTTAATAAAGCTAAAACAAGGGACCTTCAGGGAATGAAAGCAATTAATAATTATTTTTGAATTGTTGAATAAGCGAGACAACAAGTTAAAGTAATTTGTAGACAATGCAAAATATAAGAAAATAAGCAGGTAGGGTACAAAAATAATAGTTGTAGTTTCACAATGGTGACAATGTTAATCCCTCGTCGGTAGATAAAGTAAAAAAAGAGAGTATTTATAGAAAACGATCGCCAGGCCGTAGTTTCAGTACTATTGGTCCACCAAAAAGGCGGTGGAATGGCCGGGGGTGGGTTGAGTTGGTAACCAAGGACTGCGGTTGAGAGTTCACATTAAACTGTAGAACACTAAGTGCAATGGGCCTAATTGGACTGAGTGCCTATTAAAACATAGGTACCAAACTAAGGGAAAAGGAAAAAATAAAACATTAATTTAAAATTTTATACAATATTCAATCTAAGAAGCTATGCAAGATTTATGTGTTACTATCATGGTAAACTTCGCAACGACCAGTAAATAAGCATTTCTTCAATTTGTGTTCTCTGATGTTCTAAGGCAGCTTACATCTTTGGTAAGGTTAGCTTTACTTATTAATTAGATTACTTTCCAATACTAGTGTTTATGTATACTTCTCTCTTCAATCTCTTGTGGTTAGTTTAATATATGTTAAAAGGACCTTGCAAATTAACGAAAATGCAAAGACTTCAATATACAAAAAGTAGCTTGCATATCTAAAATGTCAAAATTTGGTTGTAACATATCATGACATAGTGGGGTCGATCTGGGTTTCAAAGTGGCAACGTTTTCTTTTATTTTTTTTTCTGTGGTATTATAAAGTCGGACTTCCCGAAACTTGTGGTGACCCGTGTGGGCGACTCACGGATGGTGGGGTTAATTTACATGTAAAGTTACAGGATATCAGTCTTTCGGACATAACTCGCTTAGTTTGATTTGGATTGGAAAATTGTATGGGATAAAAATAAAGGGCTCGCAATTTCGCGTAAACTGAATTTCGATTCGTCAAAATCGGTCCAGCGGTTCTCGAGATATTGCAATTTGAAAGTCCGATTTTGAATACGGATTTTTCACTGCAGCGGGAACGTACCGAGAGCCGTGTTCGCATTTTTTGCGGGAAGAAAGCAACTTAGCGACTTGCCTTCTTCCCCAATAGATGGTTGAGTCCAAAGTACTGTGTCCAAATTTCAAGTCGGCTGGTTCGATTAGGAGGGGAGGGGGAGAGGAAAATGAAAATCAAATTAAAACTGCCGTACCTTCCCCAATTTTGGCCACATGTCGCCCGGCAAACGCGACATTGTGTATCAATGTTACTACCCCAACTTTTTATCGTTTGTTTATTATCTTCGGCATAAATAAACAAACGGTTTCTGAAAAACCGATATTTTTTTAAGTAATTTTTCGCCAGAAAGGAAAGGGCTGACCCAAGAAATTTTTTCGCCATCGGATGCGGATTTTTTTTCTCTTTGATTTGAGCCCGGCCATATTGCGATTGGATGATTAGAAGGAAAGGCAGGGGAGCACAAAGTTTTTAACCCATAGCAGGGCAAGGGAAAGGGTTGGGGACTTCGGGCCGGGCTGATTTCCAAGGGCAATCAATTCTCTTTCAGAACTTATTTATCACGAAACTCTAACTGCATTAGTGTCTGTACGCACACGTGGTGCATTTATAAAAACGTAGTTCTGACATTCTATTATTTATTTGCCCGTAATTTATCGGCCTAGACTCAGTTGACTTGTCATGTCCCACACTATCATATAGATATTATTATATTTTAAAAATAGATCATACGCGCGTGCAGGCCATAATGCAGTTAAAGCTTCGCGGTAAGAAAGTTCTGAAAGAGAATTGATTGCCCATGAAAACTAGCCCAGCCCGAAGTCCCTTGCCCTTCTATCTTGCGCCTTCCTCCCTCCCCTCCCACGGCTTCTAATAATTCGATCCCAATATGACAGAGCTCAAATCAAAGAGAAAAAAATTCCGCATCCGATGGCGAAAAAATATCTTGCACCACCCCTTTCCTTCCTGGCAAAAAATGACTTAAAAAGAAAAACATCAGTTTTTCCGCAACCATTTGTCTATTTATGCCGAAAATTATAAACAAATGATAAAAGGTAGGAACATTGATACACAATGTCGCGTTTTCTGGGCGATATGTGGCCAAAATTGCGGAAGTTGCAGCAGTTTTAATTTGATTTTCGTCTTTCCCTCCCCCACCCCTTCTAATCGAATCAGCCGACTTGAAATTTAGACACAGTTCTTTGGACCCGACTATTTGTTGGGAAAAAAAGGCAAGTCGCTTTCTTCCCCGCAAAAAACGCGAACACGACTCTCGGTACGTTCCCACCACAGTGAAAAATCCTTATTCAATACCGAACTTTCAAATTGCAATATCTCGAGAACCGCTGGACCCATTTCGACGAATTACAATTCAGTTTACGCGCATCTGCGAGCCCTTTATTTTCATCCCATACGATTTTTCGATCCGAATCAAACTAAGCTAGTTAGGTCCGAAAAACTGATATCCCGTATCTTTACATGTAAATTTCTCCCCCTCCACCACGCCTGAGTCGCCCACACGGGTCATCATAAGTTTCGGGAGGCCCGAAAGAAAATTTAAAAAAAACGTCGCTTCATTTTTCATGCCACTAACACAAGAATGAAGAAAAAACCTGTCTTTAAAGTTACTTTTAAAGTGAAAACTGTCAATGAAATTGCATTGTATAGAAAGTATTCTAGTTTAAGTATAAGAAGTGCCATCCTAGGCTAATCGTATGTTTCAAAAAAGTAGAAAAACTGTGTAGCCCGTAGTAAGTAATACTTTCTACAGTATACCAGGACATGTTGTAGATTACTTGTACTCCTTCCAAACTCGGTGGCGCAGTGCTTATGTGTTAGGTTTGGGACCACCAAGCCCTAGGTTCGAATCCTGGCCAGGGTATGGATGTTCTTTACGTGTTACTGAGATGGTAGCAGTGGCTTAGACCGCTGTTGAGTGGCACAACATGCCTATAGTTCATCTCAGTTTAAAATTCAGTGCTTATAAAGATAGGAAACGTGTGTCCTTGTCTCATATTGATACATTTGGAAGCCAAGTTTACGCAGAGGAAATTAGTAGATCAGAACAGATTTCTTATTTTATTCTTACTGCAATAAAATAACAACATTTATGCTGTAATTTAAATCAAATAAATTAGAATGTATTTATAAGACAGCCAAATTCCAAATGAAAGTGAATTTAAGTCGTTAATTTCTTTTGTGTGAACCAATGGCCTTGAAACGGCCTCGATGGGGATTCCACTTACTTGGGAATTCCCATGTGCCTATGTAAATTGTGCTCCGCTCATAACGTAAACAACTGCATTCTAATATGAGATCTACTATAGTCGTGGTTGCCTCTATTGAGTTCGAGTCTCAGGCGCGGAAGATAGAAATGTCGCGGGGAATGGTTATTGTGCCAATGTCTGTGTATTTATCCTGGTTGAGTGGTGAACTACTTACGGCTAACCTCTGCTAGAACGTTAATATAAATAAGACGTTAAGAAAGGCGATTAGTTACAGTAATAGGCCTCTGTACTATATTGAGAAAGAGGATCCAGGCCTCGGCACCTATGCATATTATCTAAACGTGAAAAATATCATGTTACGTATGACGTCAAAATCCATATTTCTTAAAACTGCTAAAATTGAAAAATATTCTCAGAAAGCTCACTTTTGAACCAAAAGTTTCAACAGAGTTTCCATACTATAATTTTCAAACTTGAACAGCTGCTTGATGTTGCAATAAAATGATTCGTGCTTTTTATAAATATATAATGAACTCGAGAAATAAATATGTTATCAACAGTTCTTTATAACATGTGGTGCTTTCAGTTTTCCTTGTATGTTTATTATTAATAAGTGTGAAGAATTATGTATACATGATTATGACTTCGAGAAATTATATCGGTCATCACTTAAATATTTTTTTAGTTGCAGAAGGTATGTGCGAATTATACTATTAGCCGAATTGAACGTATTTTTACCTCTACAAGGCGTATAAGATAAACCGTACATTTCCAGTTTTTCTGCAGCGTTGAGTTTCTTTTAGATAAATATGAAGGAAAAGTAATCCTGACTTCGGCACATTGACATCATACTGTTTATATTCATCTGCCATTAAAACATATACTAAAAGGGCGAATGTTATTGGTACACCTACAAAACTTTCCACAAAGTAAGATATTGTTTCATTATAAACGAAAAAATTAATGAAGTCAGCCCTTTAATTACGTCATGTCGCAGAAGAATCCTATGTCTGTTTATTAGGAAGATCTCTTTTCATTTGATGCATTACTTTCCACCATCCACTCGTGTTTCTTACTTTTAAAACAATAATTGTGGGGTGTATTGCATGTACTTCACTGCGTAACTCAAAAGAGAAGAGGTCGTGATACACATATCTGTGTCCAGACTGAATACCCGGCGATGATATTATGATCCCTTTAATGTGACGCAAAAGGTTAACAGAATGGGCGATCGAATTCATTACACATTGAATAAGTTCAGAGGTAATAAGGGATTTTATTATGCATCCACATTAATTTGAATACTTCCTTTTTCTTCTTTCATACCACCTCCACAATCAAAATAATCTAATATCAATTAATTTCAAAATAGCAAATATTATGCTCTCCGTTTTGCAAAATAAAACTAGAGGTTCCGTGATACATTTTAAAATATTAAGGCATATGTCGGTAACGTAATTCTTTTATTAGCTAAATATTTATAGTAAGAAGATTTCATTGAGTTTCTACCTCAACTAGTGTAATAAATAAATAAACTAAAAAGAACTTGTTGATTACTTCAAAGTAAAGATTATTAGTTCTTTTTTGATTCCATGTCGTAAATTTTACTAAAATAACTTATCGGTACTGTCGTGATGCAGCATGAAGCGAATACCTTTCATTTTGTTTACACATAATGTATAGACGCGAGGTATCAACAAAATTGCTTTTAATTAGAGTTTTGTTTAATTTCAGTCAATGACTGTTTACTATAGGGTTTCCAAATGCAAGTAAATGCTGAATTTACTGAACTTTAGATAATCAAAATTACGCAAAGGTTCATCGACCGAAACAATGACTTTTTACACTAATATACAGGGAGTCAACGGTTAATGGTTAGTTTGTTTTAATATTATTATACTCTTCGCAAATACAAAATGAAGAGTATATTGAATTCGGTCGGTACATTTCTAAAAGCGGTAAAATTGCTCGTAAAGAAAAAAAAATCATATCACTGTGTTGATGATCGAATTCTGAACAGCTTTCATAATATCCGCTCGTTTGTCTGTCCGCTCGTCTGTCTGTCTATCTGTCCGTCACGTTTCTTGTAAGCACGATAACTTAAGAATGGAAAGTCCTATTGTATTGGTCAGTAAATTGGTGTTAGCTAGAGGAAGAACCCTATTGTTCTTGAACAAAATAGATAAATAAATAAAAAAGTTATTAATTATTAAATTATTAAGTAAATTAGAAAATTATATGTTTTGAAATTAAACAAAAAATAAACAATTATATAAAAAGTATAGTAAATTGGCGAAGAGTATAATGGCTAGCTTCTTTTATCATGCTTTTGTTTTAATTTAGCCTGCCAAGGCATACTTGATACATTCTTTAATTTTGTAGGTACCTCATATGCGAAAATGATCAAATTATTAGGACATCAAAAATATTCGTTTATGGTAGCAGAATAATAGAAGTTAAAAAGTTAGAGTCGCTGTAATTGTCGAATACACCATTCATGCATCTAGGTTAGATTATTCGATTTCCCTGAAAACCAGACCAACTGTTCAGTTTGTTGAACAAAATATTACACCTGGCCATCATTTTCATAAATTTTAAGGAAATGTTTGCTCTAGTACACTTTAAGTACTCTTAAAATAATTTGTTTTTTTCGTGATTTCTTTTAACAGTGAGTTACAAGTGTATTTACAAATTGATGCAGGTATGGATCAACGTCACAAAAATACTTCAAAATGTAAAATCTGATGATTTCCTCGTATATATTTCCTATTATATAAAATATTAATACAAGAATGCAGTTTCCATTGTTTTACGTTCGCCGTCTATTTGTGCCGTGCTGATAGGTGCAGCGATGTAAGAAAGTCGCGGTAAACTAACATCACTTTACAGATTCTCCAGTTGTGATCGCAATCACTGTTTAAGGTCACCATGAATCAAAGATAGGAATCGTCAGTCGCGGAGTGATTGCAAAATCGGGATATCGTCCATATTATTATACCCTTCGGAAATACAAAAAGAAGAGTATATTGATTCTAAACAACTTTCAAAATGTCCGTCCGTCCGTCTGTCCGCCTGTCTGTCCGTCTGTCTGTCCGCCTGTCTGTCCGTCAGTCTGCCCGTCCGTCGCTTTTTTTGTAAGCACCTCTACTTACCCCCCCACTTCTACAACGAAATCATGTCAAAATATAATCTAGTTATTATTACAAACGCGAGCATATCTACAGGGTCCGCTGCACTCAAGCCTGTCGGCCCATTGTGCATTCGCGACGTGTGGGATTTCCTAGAAAAGGCCAGTGCTCTCTACAAAGGATAGCAGTTTGTACCAGGGTTGATCCCGTACTACTCCGACTCACACACGGAAAAGTCTCACATTTAGCTGCATAGGTAGATAAGCATTATCTGCGTATAAATAAAATGAATCCTAACGCTGCCGAAGTTAGCTTATTATTACTTATCACAAAACGCGTGTAGTCAGTCGTGCGAAATAACAACGCGTTATAAATAACGTGTTTTTTTGTGTTTTCAATCTGATTTGCGGAGACTTCTACAGATAGGGTGTACAGCCACAGGTGAGGGCGTTTATATCCACATCGTTTTACAAAACTTTCTTTAAATATATTAACGGTTACGCAACATTTTGATTGCAACCTCAGGAATATCTTACGTTGAGTCCCGTAACAAAAGTGCCACTCAGTACATAGTACCACTTTCTTTCTTTGTTAATATACAAGCCTTATTACTCGGTAATGTTTCAGCAGAAAACCAGCTGTCACTGAATCACTTTCTGAAATTAAATCTATTGTTTATTGTTTGTGAAGAAGTAAAAGACCTGACTTCAGCTCATTCGTGTCAGAATAGAACATGAAAAACTAGCTTTTGCCATGTAGAAGAGTCTAATCAAGAGCCAGGAACGAACAGCTGCTGAAGTAGTCAAGCTTGCTACACAATTAAGTCCACGAAATTTAAAGAAGTCCAACTCAAAGTGAGATTTTTCCTTGCGTGCGACTATAGAAATTGCCTCTGGAGATGCCTATACCTTGACGCACCTAGAGGTGCGCAACTGCATAGAATATGAGTGGTGGTTCATCCTCCACTCCACACATCTGACATGTAGGGTTGTTTTTCAACCCCATTGTATGAATATGTTTATTCAAATTACAGTGTCCTGTTATCAAACCTACTATGCGTTTAATTTTTTCTCTATCGAGCCCAAGCAGCCACTTAATTGTTGAGTCAGCCGAGGGCCCCTTTACACGGAGACTCTATTGCGTCATTCCAGGGGCCTGAGTCCAATAGTTGTTGTTGAACCTTGTCATGGCCTAGTCTCGGAACTCTGATTGAGTCCGATTTTTTTACAGACCGAAGGTTGGCTCAGGACCAGAGAAATGAGTTGTTGCTCCTTCTCCCGCGAACCGGTCTGCTTCTTCCTTACCTTTCAGAGCTCTGGACCCGGGCTCCCATACCAGTTTATATTCACACACTACTGTTAAAATATTCCGACAGTTTAAAACCAGCTTTGAGGTGATATCGTCCAGCTGTGTTGAATTGCATCGGGATGAATGCTAAGTAGCAATACCTACTGAATTTAAGTATTCAATGAAGTAGTTTCTTCCGGGTTTTGCCGCGGTCGTCGAACTTGACTTGACGTTTCCCTGATCATGCTGTCAGCTTCTTCAGAAGGGCTCCAAAGACTGTCAGTCTTTGGAGGGCTCCAGTCTTTGGAGGGCTCCAAAGACTGTCAGTCTTTGGAACCCTTCTGAAGAAGCTGACAGCATGATCAGCGAAACGTCAAGTCAAGTTCGACGACCGCGGCAAAACCCAGAAGAAACTACTTCATTGGACAACGGCCGTGAAAACCTGCATTACACTATTAAGTATTCAAAACACAGAATTACATAAAATTTGGTACATGGAGATATGAGGATTGTCTGCTACCGAGCGTGACATTAGAGCTTAAAAAGAAGGCTTCACTTTTTATTTAAAAAAATAGGTTATTTTTTAAAAAACGGTCATTAGAAATTTCATCGTCGGCGTCGTTCGGTTAGTTAAATATTATTACCTAATATCGATTTTGAGTTCAAGTAAAAGATGGTTCGATTCACACCGACCTCATATCTATATTAGATGACGCGCGACGGTGACATTTTATTTCGTAGTTCTTCGTGACCGTTTATTTAAATGCGGTTCAATTTTTTCAAATTTTTTAAATTTATTTTTAATTTAGTTGCAATAATTTGATGTGTACCCCTTATTCCAGAAAATTTTTATTACAAATTCTACATCTGACATCACATGTTGTAAATTTGCTAAATAATGACGCCTACTGTCCACTATTTTGGTTTTCCCAGGTTTTCGTAACGATTAACGTTGAACTGTTATTGACGAAAATCAGTCTAGCTTTTCAGCTCCTAACAGGCAACGAATCATAATATATTTTCGTTTTTTTTTTATGTGAATACGTAATTGTATCTACACTCATATATAGACAGTCAAATAAATTAACCCATAAGTCGCTTAGGAACTCAATTCTGGCAGCTTTGATTTGTGTGATTAGATGTTGATGTACTTACTAGAACTACTTAACAATATTTCATTTTTTTACAGTTTTCGTACATATCACTCAAAATTGATTTGTACATAATAAATCTTTTTTTCCACTTAAGAGTGACAGATACACCCGGTGGATAAACATACCAGACACATTTAATAGTTTACTACAAATTATGCGGTATACATGTTTGAGTTTCTATCTAAACATACTTGAATTAATACTACGTGCAAATAAATTTGTCGACAGTAATATATACTGGTATTTATATTCAACATTCCAAATATTTTATTAAGAATGTATTTAATCCTTTGAAATAGAACAAGTGCTTATCGATGAAAGTATTATATTTTGGAATTTTAATCTACTTTATTGTAACGCAGGTATGCACTATCGTGATATGAAGTATGTTATAAAATCAATGTGATGGTAACACGCGTGCAAGAATTTGAAGACTTAGATTTCTTATAAATCATTAACTAAAAATTTTAGCCAAGCACTCGGCCAAGCATATTAACAAAATTCAAGAGGTATTTGAGGACATTAGTGTTCACAAGTCGCAGTCATGAAATAATGCTTTTTTAGAATTAATACAGAATAAGGGATTTTCATGATTTTTCGTCAATATCTTGAAGACTAAACAACAATCACTGAATAAACAATGTTCAGTGGTTTATTTGTTATTATGCTCCAATATTTGTAGATGGACGGTTGTTTTCTATTTCATTTTGTTATTATTGCCACAATCGAAAGGGAAAGACGGCCAATTTGGGGGGATATTAATAAGCTCAAGAAATCCTCATAAAAAGCGCACCATTTTAGCAACAAGATTTCTTTTTTATGTTGTACTTTACGGTCCAGATAACATACAAACACAACAAAAGAAATACTTAAAAATGCACACTGCGAGAAGGCCTCAAGGTAGTTATTATATTTTTCGTAAATACAAGATGACGAGTATATTGCATTTGATCGTCACATTTCTGAAACCGGTTATATCGGTGGTAGAAAGAAAATTCATATCATTGTGTTGCTGATGGAATTCTGAACAACTTTCAAAATGTCAGTCTGTCCGTCTGTCCATCCGTCCCGTCACGTTTTTTGTAAGTACAATAACTTAAGAAGAAAAGTTCCGATTGTATTGAAATATAGTTTACTGTGCCTAGAATTTATATTCTCTATTCTAGGCTATAAAACATGTGCCATTTTCCACACTTCATTAAGTGTTACTACATTATTTCTATGATTTTACACCATTTTCAGGGATGTTTTCGACTAAAAGAAAAATTGACACAATAGATCCTTTTTTTGAAAAATACGCCAAACCATATTTTTTTGGGTGGCTGTTTAATTAAACGAAAATGTCTAAAATGAAAACAAGCCCACCCTTCTGGAGAAGGTTGTGAAAAAATTTAAAAAAAAGTATAAAAAAAAAATTATAGAACATTTTAAAGTTGAGATATAAATATTGTTATTTTGCCATACCGGTTAGGCATAAATTCCAATAATGTGGATATCACAACTCAATTTATCTCGCAGTAGACAAGGCCAAGTCCACTTGCTAATATAAACTAACATTATTTATTTACGATTAACTGCGAAGAGTTTAATATAGAATATGCAACAATGATATAAAAAGTGCAATAAATCGGCGAAGAATATAATGGTTAACTTTTTTTTAAAATACAATGTTGATTAGACCACATTTTGCGGTGTATGCTTCCATAGATACAACGACTACATACATTATAATTTTTCTATTTTGAAGAATGGATCCCTTATTATTGAAAAATGGTAAAAAATTGGTATAGTAGTTTTTTCATTTTTTCATTTTCATAGCTTATCGACACCCCTTCGTTTTACATTTGTAAAGCTTTTTTGGAGAATATCACTAATTTTTGTTTTATCATTAAACGGGATTGTTTTATACTGAAATGGTCAGTGATATGCAAATGTAAATAGGGAATTTTTGAACATTGTCTTTTTAAATAGATAAACGTCACTACCCGATCTACACCAAGACACCCAAAATAAAAATATTTCATATATGGTCATATAAACGTCGATAAATAACATCAATCTAACATCACAAAATAATGCATCTGAGCTGTGTCAAAATTACGTCATTTTTATGTCTTTGCAGAGTTGCAGAGTTAAATGTATTGTTTGAATAGAAATGATGAGAAAATCATCACTTTACTACATGGGACATCTGCTAAGACGTGAACAAGGAAAAGAAAATTAATAAAAATAAGGGTTTTATTCCAATTAATCGTCTCTATCAGCTAATTTAGCTATAGATGGGTTGGGTTATTTTCAATTTAACTTTAACGATCTCCAGATAATATTGATTATATTCGTGAAACACATAATAAAATCAAAATAATAAAGTGAGCTTTCACTACGAGCACCAAAGGCATTCTTTTCCCATATCGCACAGTGCCGCAAGCTTTCAAATGCGTTCATTTATTTTTCATTTTCTTTTTTTAATTAACATCCCCTTTACAATGCTATTTTTTTATAAGTATTATTAAAACGGTAATCTAAATAAAGCAGTATCTAATCGAATACAATGAAATAACCTTTTGTTTCGGAAGTGAATGACAGCATAATTAAAATTTGTCAAGAGATATCCTACGACAACGCAATAACTTAATTGGATGCTTTTTTAATGTCGTTTATACAGGGTTGGGCAAATGTGTGGAAATGCCTGATTTCTGACAAAACTATAAGTTCGAATAAAAAAATGCCCCTAATAAAACTTAATGCAGTATTTTTATTCTCTTTAGTGACGTACTTTGATTTCCAACAGCTACAACCCTGTATATTTTACATTTTCAGAAAGACACTTTTTCAACAATTATAATGGGTGTTCGACTTAAAGAAAATAATAAAATAAGGAGTAATAGATATTTATTAGTTAAGAAAATTACATTTATTAATACAATGTATTGAGCACTTCAATATTGACAAAAAAGAAAATATTCGTAATAAATATTCTGAAGGACTCTCAGATGAACTTTGATATCAGCAAGATGGAGCTCCGCCTCATTATGGAGTTGACGTGCCTCAATACATAAATGAAATATTTCCACAGAGTTGTGTAGGTCGAAAAGGACATATTGAATGGCCACTGCGATCACCAGATTTCAGTCCATTATACTATTTTTTGAGGTCATTTAAAATATGTTGTCTATAAAACCAAACCTCAATCGTTCCAAGAGTTGGAAGATCGAGAGCATGCTTTTCAAAACTCCTTACCAGCCTTCGTTAAGTTTAAACATTTGTTATGAATATTTTCTTTTTTCCTCAATATTATATTTCATAATAACAAATTTAATTTTCATCAACAAATAAATATGCAATATAGTTGTGGACTGCAACTGCCATACACCCGATTTGTGTGCGTTCCCTATATTCTTACATTGTGAAAAATCAGGGGAAAATTCCTATACTCGAACTAAGATTTATATACTTGCAAAGAAAATACATCCAAACTTCCAAGTTTGCCTAAGCCGTACTTTCTGTTCAAGTACATAAATTTTAGTTCAAGTACGGGAATTTTCTTAGATTTTTCGCAGTGACAATTTATTAATATAAGGCACACACATTCAAATCTGGTGTTTTATGACAGTTGCAGTCTACAGCGATGTTGCACTTACACACTGCAACATCAAAGAGTGAGTACTATTTTAGCTTGTATGATTGTGATTGATGATTTAGCTTGTCACGGTTGTATGATTTTCTCAGTTTATAGTAACTATCATGATAGGCATTAATTAACTGTACAATTCTGTATTCCGAAACAGTTAGCGTCGATGCCTTGTCAAACATTGATTTTACTTTCTGCTCTACTCTCGTAAGTGACACACATGTTGTTAGTCTCCAGAGCCAAGTGGTAACTTGTAACGTTCCTGAAAACGACATTTGGGGACTCCTGGTGAGTTGGAAGTGTATTCACAACCAACTCTCTTGGATGGCCGAATAAGTGGCAGTCAAACGCCTTTCGAGTAATTTTCTTGGAAGCTTCCATCACACCAATATAAGTTAATAAGCCATAACAAACACAAATTAAAAGGAATGCTGATTATTGCAAACAGATCTACATAAGACAAGCCAAGTTCACTCTTGGGTCATTATTTTATTTTACTTATCTGTCCGAGCGGCAATTTTTCCGCAGTGTAGCAGTTCGACCTTAATCAGTTTGATAATTTTTAAAACATACGAAGATTAATTGAATTTCACTGATTTTTACAAATCTTGAAGATGATGTGCGACCGGAAGACCTTAACCGATTCTTCATTGCTTTGCTTTATTTTACTTATTTGTTCGAAGGGAAGTTTTTCGCGGTCTACCAGTCTAAGCACATGAAGATTAGTTAGAATTTCTCTAATTTTGAAGAATTTTGAAGACGATGCGCAAACGGAAGATGTTAACCGATTTTTCATTTCTTTATTTTATTTTGCTGATCTGGCCGAGGGGCAAGTTTACCGCGGTATATCGAATCAAATAGTAATAATAATTTTACCGGCCCCCCATATTGGATAAGTGGCATATATCCATTTTAGGGGATGATTTTAGCAACACAAGAATCAACCGTTTATTTTTTAAAAGAATATTTTTTCTCTGACACAACAGCAAATATATTGTTTTACATTATATTTGCTTTATTTCTTAATTATTTTCACTTTAAACGTAGCTTGGTGAAACTAACAGAAGAGCACCACTGGGCCATACTGTTGGCAAAATATTTCAATAGAGATTGCTTTATAAATTTCAGAGATACGATTCAACAAACATAAATAACATACGTACGAATAGAATTGAGAATCTCCTCTTTAAACATTTTTAAAGACGATTAAAAATACATTTTATACCGTTCAGTTCTAATATATTGGATGTAATTTGTAAGTGGACTGTGGGATTGTATGAATGCCTTCCATTGTAACACAGTTATTTCGATACATTAGACATTAGACTTAACCAATAACCACTAGTATTACAATAATCCCAATATTAGTAAACACTTCAATACGACCGTAGGAAATTCTAATTAAATTTCTAAGCCCTTTCTTGTCATTAGGAGTCTCAATATTCACATTATTGTATGCTTTCACTAATGGTTTGCTTTCAATAAACCTTACCCCTATGACCCTAATTTATAAAGGACTTAGCAGTAGCTAGTTTGTTTGTCTATTAATAAAATAGTAGAGTGGGTTCATCAAATATACTAAATTAAGACTAAAACATAAATAGGTGATAAAAATAAATAAAAAATATACATTTAAAAACTTTATATTTTGATTGTGTGACTTAAGAGTGTACCAGTGTAACAATTCTTTTGTTTTTTGTCCGATTTGAATCAAACTCATCTTGAATGGTCATCAATGTCTACTTAAGACCACAAAATCACTTTCCATCTTTAAATACAAGGCCATCTACGATACTAAATTGTATAAAAAAAAATCAAAAAATCATAGTAGGCATTTTTCAATAAAAAAATTTTGTTAACAAAACTTGTTCGAAATCATTCAAAAACCCTGAATCCGAAATTTAGTTAAATTAAAAAATAAAATGAGGTTTTGATGAGAAAAACTGTTTCGAGGCATTTAAATAAAGATTATTTCTAAATTCATTTTTTTTTCAAACAATTTACACAAATGAAACATAGTTCTTATAGGATTTTGCAAACAGCGAAAAAAAAATATCTCTGAGAACTAAAAGAAAAACTATATTCAAAAAATATTAATGAAATCTTAGGTAGGTAAATAAATTAAAAGTAAAGATAAATAAATGCATTTTAGGCATTGTTCTCACTTTTAACTGAATCTTCATACCGTAGGGGGTCATGTAGATACTAGTTTAATCTGCTTAGCTGCAGGGGACTATATTGGATGCTAGTGTTATAATGAGAATATCAAATAAGAAATTGGACAAATTTATTTTAGGATTTTGATTTGCTAGCATACCAGAAGTCAGGTTATCGAAAGTATGCAAAGATTTCATTAATATTTTTTACATATAGTTTTTCTTTTAGTTCTTAGAGATAGTTTTTTTCCGCTGTTTGCAAAATCCTATAAAGAATATGTTTCATTGCTATAAACAAACAAATAATAAATAATTTACTTTTACATTTACACCAATGGATAATAAATACAACCAAAAGAATTAAACATTATATTCATCAGCTCCAATGCATGCCTCAATTCACTTTCTGTTATTGTTCATAACTTCTCGAAATTTATGGTCTAAATAGACCTTCGTGACCTCTATCTTTTAAAATCAGTTTGATTCAAATCTGATAAAAAATAAAAGATTTATTACGCTGTTACACTCTTAAGCGAGACACACTGTATATATTTTTGTATAAATTTTTATTATTCGCTTTTTAGTCCTAATTTATTCAAATAAAAGCTTGATTTAATAGTATTATATATAACAAATCGCTAAAGAAACACATTTTAGTCTCGAGTTATATACAAGATTTTTTGTATCGCCATTCGAAATTAAAAAACATAATTTTGTAAAAATATGGCAAATTGACAATAAAAGAACAAGATATTTAACGATTTAAACGTCGCATTTGCCACATTCTACTTAACATTTATTATTATTTGAAGTGATAGTGAGAAAATTTTATTCCTGGTGCTCCTCCGGAAATCAGGGAGCAAGCAATTGCTGCAACTTTACATCTATTACCAGTGAAATATAAAAAAATATACGAAGAAGAACATGACTTATCTATGCACTTTTGTAAGCAGAAAACTGTGAGTAACATATCTGGGGGTCTATTCTCGAATCTCTACTAAAATTGTCGACCACGACAAATGTCACTGATAATTGTCGCATACTTCTTAAAAATGGTATCTCGAGCAGTAGTAGACACCGCTCCACTCGGCAAATATGTCGCATAGCAAAGTATGTCAACACTGTATTATGCCTCTGCTTTACCGATAGAAAAAGTTATCTGACTGTGTAAAATTTAGTTTAAGTGTCAGAGGAACAGATCTAGATCTGTGTTTAGACAAAAAACAATGTTTATTCATGTTAGTAGTTATATAATAATAGTGTTTTATTTTCGTAGAGTTAGAAAGCACCCAGACATTTTGTTTGGTAAATTTTCTGCAAAATGATAGTACCTAATTTCAATTAGATTCAATTTATGTTATGTCAGTTTGACAATAATAGCAATTTTTACACTCATGTCACAGAAGACAGAAGCTAGTTCCTGTCTTCTGTGCTCGAATCAAAAACGACCGTCTTTGGTGCAGATATTAACGAAGTGTAACCTTACCTTCATTCTTACACCGCGGAAGCTCGCATTTGCTGTTGTATAAACGGTCTAAACAGTTCTATTAGACTTATCTTTACCTAACCCAGACACTTTTATAAACTGCCAATCGTTGAGTGCGACGAATTATATTTCTTGTAATACCTTATACGTTGCTATAAATCTTCTTGAATCTCTAAGTTTTCAACTATAGCAAGGATATTTACATCATTCAAGTTAGCTATTTTTATAAAAAGCTCTCATTAATTCGCATGCGAGATACAATGTCGTGTGGTATTTACCCACTCGTTGAAAATGCTACTGAAAATTGTAGAATGCGACATTCGAGAATGCATACGTGTGGATTTCGGTAAATATTTTCCCAAAGTAGTATGCGACTTTTGCTAATCGAAATTCGAGAATAGACCCCCAGAGCCTGTTCTTTTGACTTACCTATCTGAAAAAGCAAAAACATTCAAATGTTCAAGTCTCTGGTTCAACTTTTCGATGCTCAAAGCAGTTTTGAATGTAAGACATAATGTAGATGAAACATTTTCTTTATAGGATTTTGCAAACAGTGGAAAGAAAAGCTATCTATGAGAACTAAAGGAAAAACTATATATATAAAAATATTAGTTCTCATAGATAGCTTTTCTTTCCACTGTTTGCAAAATCCTATAAAGAAAATGTTTCATTACTATAAGCAAACAAATAATAAATAATTCACTTTTAAACATAATGTAGATATTTCCAATTATCAAAAGGTAAAAGCTTTTTTGAAAAGACAATCAACTGGGTATAGGGCTCAGAAATCTAAAGTTTTTGATAGAGTACATGTCGAACGTTTTTTACTAGAAGCACCAGATGAAAAGTTTTTAATGTTGAAAGTTGTATTAATAATGGGCTTGGCGGGCGCTTCTCGTCGAGAGGAACTTTACAATATGACCATTGATAACATTGTGAAAAAAGACTGTATGCTGGTTGGTAAGGTACCTGAGTCGAAGACCCACATTAAAAGGAATTTTACGGTAATTGGTGAGACAGTTAATGGAATAAATCAACTAAATGTTTACGATAAGTATGCAGCTAATCGCTCTACTCATGTGAATCACAAAAGGGTTTTTCTTCAATATCGAGGAGAAAAATGTACGGTCCAACGAGTTGATATTAATACATTTTCAAAAATACCAAGTATTATTGCTAAATACCTTAAGTTGTCTATTCCTGAGCAATATACGGGTCACAGCTTTAGGAAATCTTCAACATCACTATTAGTTGGTTCAGAAGCTGATATTCTTACCTTAAAACATTTGGTGAGGATATAGAAGGCAGCATCCAGAACAAAAGGAAATTTCAAAATAGATATTTTCAAACAATACCACGGAAATGACTATGTCTACCGATGTACTCGTTGGTGAAAATCTGACCAACCGCCATATTAATATAAATGAATCACATATTTTTCGCGGATCAGAACCTATATTTCCAAGAACAAATATTAGTAATATTAGTGACAGTACTATTCATATAAATTTTCGTTATATTTTGAATAAAATTATTCATGAAATTTGTTAATAATAATTAATAAATGTTTGATGTAAGAACTGTAATTTGTTGTACGTTGACTATTAACTTTCACACTTTGAAATAAGATTTCTTTTTACACTTTTTTCTTTATTTTCGCTTGTCAATAATGACATTGTTTTGATTCATTAAAACGAAACGTGCCAAATAAATGTCATTTTAGGATATGACGTTACTAAATACTATATTGTTCAACGAGTGAGAAAGTTGGCCATTTCCATGAGGATGAGTATTTGCGACACAAACCGAAGGCGCGTGGAGCAATTCATTCGAGTGGAAATGGCCAATTCTCAAGAGTCAAACACTATACTTTTCCACCGTATTAAATAAAATGGAAAAATATTGAAATTATCTATTTATTTTATTTTACAATATTAGTATTAATAGTTCCATAATTGGTAATAACTTTTCCACATAGGTTCAAAAAAGTCGAAGTGTTGAGAAAGTGGAAACGCCGGCTTCTCATTGGTCGAGAAGTGTTGAGAAAGTAAACTTATCTACACAAGTTGAAAAACGTCGAATTTTCTAAATCGAAAACTATTGGATAATGGTCAGTTTATTTAATACGGTTGGAAAAAAATATTTTTTTTACTTCTATTTTACTTTTAATTTATACTTAGATACAATAAACGTGGGTATCTAGGTATCCATCACTAGATACATGTATAGTGAAACCAAATCGTTTACAAATTTACATAATTATTCTAAATAATGCCTACAGATGTGAGATGATAGTGTATTATTAAGCAAGATAGTTACTAGGCAACCACAATGAAGTACAAGGAATTAATTTCATGTTAGATGTCTTAGAAAATAGGGTGGCGCAAATGAAATAACACGAGGTTTATGAAAGACCAAGTAAATATATTTCAAACTTCATATAGCGATGTAATTGAAACAAAGAGGGATGGGAGAATGAAGAATAAAATTCTAAAAATACAAATTTTTTATAAGTTTCAAGAAAGGCTAAATCTAATGGTACAGAACCAGCGTGCAATTACTTGACACATGTGCAACAGCTGAACACATTATTAATCTTTTTCCCATAGACAAAGAAAGAAATATGAGAAATTTTCTTAGTGGTGCAAACCTCACTAAACAACTCAAAATGTCTTCTACAACTAGTTCAAGTATCAATCAAATAAGTTTTTTTGTCTATATATTTTATTTTTTTTTGGAGTTGGATTTTTCCATTAGAAAGTTGCACATTACGTATATAATGCCTTATTCATTCGTTCACTTAATACAACAATCCAGCCATATAAAATGCACACGATGATAGTTCACAAGGATACTCTCTTCTTATCCAGGGGTCTGTCAGGGCATTTCTTGACATAATATTGATCAGGTAGACCACGGAAAGGGGGGTATATATCGCAACAGGAGAGACAATTAAGGAATATGAAGGTAACCTAATATAAAACAGAACGATGTTAAAGCAACAATTTAATAGTGTTCATGAAATCAACCAATACGTTGTAAAGTTGTACTGTCGATTACTTACACTAAGTAAATAGAAAAATACAAGTAGCATACATCCCAGTTAGTGGAGATCCAGCGACAGACATTCACCTGTAAGCTATGTCACTGAGCATGACAACGAAGTTTCGATGTAATATGTGGGTTTAACAGAAAGTAGTAGATTGAATGTTCAGAATATAAATTTCTGCAGCATGTACTCCGTTCTAGGATTATGTTTTCCTTCAGAGCTTGTTATGTCGCTATAAGGTATCCAGTAGCATTTATCATTGTAGTCAGCAATCGCTGTCTTTGCAAGGTAAATCAATTTTCTCGTTATTCAGAAGTTCACGATGGACTACTATAATCCACACGAAAGTTATCGTATAAGCCAGAAGTAGGAGACACACATGCAATTTAAAAAAATCCGTCAGCAGAGAGAGGGAAATTTCATCATCTTTTTAACCACCAAGTACGGTACTGTTATCGGATATAATAATAAGTTTCCCGCCACTATATCAAGCTTTGAGAATGGCTATAGCCTCTGCTGAGAAAATAGAAGCTTGATTTGGAAGTCTAAATTTGGCTGAGACTTGTAGTTCAGAATATGTATAATATAATATAAATAGCACAACCTGTGCCCCTTCTCACTTGTTGACTTATCTGTATTTTGCTTTTCATCAGGATATTGTTGAGTGACATTTTTAAATATGAGTACTTGGTTATCCATAAACAGAGGTTTGATTACTATAACCGAAGCCATACAAATTTGGATAAAATAGTCCAAAGGACACTGAACTTTTGGGGAAAAGCACCACCACATGAACCCGTGTTACTAAAATATTCAGCTAAGGGGGGAAAATTTTCCTTGTTTTATTCCAATATTTGTTAATGAGGTTCTGAATGCATAAATTGTATAATAAAAGTCATTATCCCATGCTGAAAATGCTTGAAAGTTTTCATGTCTTCCTAGAAATTGTCAACTTTACGTTTTCTGACATGTCAAACAGGGATTTATAACTATTTTTAATGGAGTTCTTTTGTCCTGTAGAATTATTCGCAAAAAGAATCCATTTACAAAAGAGGTAGGCTATACTTAGCACCGTCTATAAGTTACATCAATTTTTTTTAATAATTATATTTATTAATTAATGCTATATAAAAAATCCTAATGACTTACTCATTAATAAACGATTCAAATGTATTGATCCCTCACTCTCACCGCGAATATCTCACAAAAGGTGGAGCGGAAAAAAATTAAAAAATTGTGTGTTCATTATATGTCTATTTTAAATAATTCACTGACATTTAAATAATGTATATTGGATAGTTTTGAATTTCTGCCAGTTATACTGAAGAATGTCCTACTCTTTGAGAAAAATTTTGACCATACCAGTTTTAAATCCTAATATTCCATAATTTTTCATTGGAGTTTGGAGTTTGTGGGAGGGCAGTCACATTTAGGT
Source organism: Stenurella melanura (assembly GCA_963583905.1). NCBI lineage: Eukaryota > Metazoa > Arthropoda > Insecta > Coleoptera > Cerambycidae > Stenurella > Stenurella melanura. The sequence goes on along the minus strand of OY757313.1, from coordinate 134,438,935 downwards.
GACCGCAGCACCTAGGGCCCCATTGGGCCCCTTGTACATCCTCCCGAGGGATACAAGATTCCACCTAGGCCTCCAACCATCCTAATCTTGTGAAGAAGGTGGTGATGCTATCTAGGGGAATATCCCTCAAGTCGGCCAAAGTAGGCAACGTTCTCCCAAAATGGATTCTCTGCTAGAGGAGACTGCCGGGTACTCACAGAGTACGTGTTGGACAGTCTCGTCTTCTTGTTCACAACCTCTGCATAGGGGTGTGTCATTTAACTTCATGTTATAAAGGGCTTCCTCAGCTGGCAATGACCAGTAAGAATTCCTGTCGCGAAGCGCAGGTTCTTCCTGGACATTCCCAGGTAGATCATCGTTGTATCCTTGTCAGGGTATCTAAGCAGATCTCTGGCCAACTGACAACTATGAGTTTCATCCCACAGTTTTTTAAATTATTAAATAATTTTTCATTCTAAAATTTTGCAGTTATTCTCAAAAATGTGACCTAATGTTTATTCGGTCATTTATCGATGTATTTTAAAATGTTTGATAAAATAGTTAATTCTATAAAATGTAAGCCTTTTCAGAAAAAAATAGGTATATCTCAAATATAAGTTCATTTATCAGGAGGCGTAATAGACAATGTTAAAGCAAGCTTGCAATAATATCTATTGCGCTTAATAACTAAATTAGTATTTGATATACACCAATTCTTTTTTCTGAGAATGCTTACATTTTATATAATTAACTATTTTATCATTTTTTTTAATACATTGATAAATAACGGAACAAACATGAGGTCACGTTTTTGACAATAATTGCAAAATTCTAGAATAAAAAATTATGAAAGAATTTCCTCATACAAAAATTGTCATGCTTTATCGTTATCTAAAATATTATTTACATAGTAGGCATATTTCCTAAGATACAATGGATATAAAACTGGTATGGTTATAATTTATTTAAAAAGTAGAACATTTTTCAATATAACTTAGCAGAATTTCAAAACTGTCCAATGTACATTGTTCAAATTTCAGTGAATTATTTAGAATAGACACATAATGAACACATAATTTTTCAATTTTTTCCGCTCCTCCATTTCTGAGATATTTGAGGTAAAAATTGTGAGGTCACTACATTTGAATCGTATATTAGAATTCCCTAGATTCTAATAATTTAATTACACTCATATTGAATAGTGTAACACTAGTACTATACTCTGAGTTTACACTAACTAAACATTATACTTGCTCGAAAAGTTTGGTCCTCTTGAGTCTTCTGAACAGATATGAGTTATCAAGGCGCTAGATGACCTCGATATTTACATTATGATGGAGTTGGTGCTCAAGACGCTTGGCGAATTTGATAATGGTCTGGTTCAGTATCCATTTTCTGTAGTCTCTGTAGAAGTAATTGTTTCTCAAATACCAAGGAGCATTGACAATGCTCCTTAGTACCTTGTTTTGGAATCGCTGTATTATTTCCAAGTTGCTCTTTTTGGTACACCCCTACAGCAGCATATGTCCACATGGCTTAAGAATTTAAGAATTTGTTTGTACAGTAGTAATTTGTTATTGAGTGACAGGGTGGAATTCCATCCAAGCGGCCTATACACTTTTCTAAACTTAATCCAGTTCTTCTTTTTTCGATTTCACATAAGCTCTCCAGCGTAGCTTAGCATCTAAAGTCATACCCAAATACTTTGCTGTATCAGCACATGGTACCTGGATATTATTTATGATAACAGGGATGTGTTGATTTCTTTGTCGTAAATTGACAATGGACAGATTTAGTCTAATTTAATTTGATTCGCCATTTCTTAATCTATTTGTTGATTTTAATAACTGAGGTTTGCAGACCCGCCCCAGCTTCTTCGTGATTCTTACCTACAGCCATTATGGCAGTATCGTCAGTAAAGGTGGCTATCGTATCATGCTTTAATTCAGGAATACCACTGGTGTATAGTAAGTAGAGGGCTGACCCTAATACACTGCCTTGTGGTACTCCGCCTTAATTTCTTTCAGTTCAGATGGGTAAATTCTTGCGTAATTTATAATTAAGTCCTTCGTCCCATACTTTATCAAAGACTTGTGCCACATCAAGGGAAGGCGATGGAACATTTCTTTTCTCTTCTAACGACTTTTCAATTATATCAGTAATTCTAGAGACTTAGTTTATAGTTGAGTAATTCTCTCTGAAGCCATATTGGTACGGTGGGATTATGTTTTTGACATCAAGAATTGGTTTCAATATTTTAAGCAGTACTTTCTGAAATAGTGTCGATATTACAGGGAGTAAGGAGATTGACCTGTAAGACGAGACATCATTTGGTAGTTTTCCGGGTTTAGAAATCGTCAAAATTACTTGAAAATTTTTGATGTGTCGTAAAACTAAAGATGTCAATTTCCAAGTCAATATTTTGAAAAATTATTGAGAAATTTCAAAATAAAATTTAAACTTTGATGTCTTAAACACGTGTATAAGGTGTGTTGGGCGCAATCATCATGTTTTGGTCTCTACTGTCTCAAGTTTAGAAATTTACTATTTTTAATTAACACATTCGGCGCCAAGCTAATATCGTTGAATCTACCCACGAGACCACCCATAAGACAAGCTTGGCAGACAACGGTGTCTGATCTGGTCCCATGTAAAAGAAATGCATATTCTTTAACACACCAGGCCATAGCGGACACATTTATTGAAAAATTGGTTAATTTCCTAGACCGCAGCAAATAAATCGGCGGACACCGAGCTATGCTGACGATACGGATTGACTTGTCATAACGTGCATTTTGTTATTCTTATTTACTACGCGTCGGCCTTTCGTAGAATACGCACCTTTAATAAGACTAGGAGAGTAGACGCTTCCTTAACGAACTTTTTCAGTATATCCTCGCGTGTGTAGTAATAATAGGCAAGTAGATCCCTTGCAATTTTATTCTGATATTTTGACATGTATTCGATTAATTTTTTAAACCTATATTTGTTTTGTAATACCTGTTTTTTCTTTAAAGAAAAATGTTTATTTGTATAATTTAGTTTCTTACTGATATAATAGTGTGTCCGCCCTGGCCTGGCCTGTATTACATATAATTTTAAATCATTCTCAGCAGGCCACAGCGGTCACAATGGACACTGCTTTCAAGGTCTATATAAATTTTTATATTAAGAAGCTAAGGCATGTACGCCATTATACAGAACCATGGCCGGCAATTAATGATAAAAGTCTTCGAATGCGATTGTCCGCTGGACAGTGCTAATGACTAAGTACGGCGGACACCGGTGACCGCTGTCATCTGATCTAACCGTAGTTTTTCAGACATCGGTGTCCAACATGGCTCTGAATGTGTTAATCACCCTGTATAAGACAAGTAAATAAATACATAAGTATGTTTCGAAATATTCAACTCTACTCAAGTTTTTTAACAGCGGTACAATTTAAATGCTAGTTACACGACTGCACTAGAGATTACAGTGGAACTATTAAGCTTCAGTGCCCAGTAGAAATTGAAGGTGAAAGACCAGAAATACGAAATTCACGCACAATTAAACCGACTTCTAAATTAATGTACTTAATTTAAATTTTAAGCAAGAGGGTGAATGTTGCAGTGTTACTGTTAGTTTATATCTGTAAGTTTCTAAATTAAGTTAAAGTTAAAATAAATGTAGTACATTAAATGTGTCAAGAACTGATCCTGTTTGGCATTTCATATAGCTCTGTCAGCTTGTGCATACATAATAGACTCATGTTAATGCGATTTCTATCTTAAGGAATCCAGTGTAGAGCCATGTCGCATGTCTCGCCTTAAGGTTCAACTAAGTTTGTTGAAAACAATTCGTTTTAATCTCGTTAGATAGCATAATATATTTCCATTGTTTCACACACTCCTCTTTTCAAGATTTGAAAGAGGTACTTCTAATTTCAAAATATTCAATTTATTAAATTGTACATCAGTTTTAGATGCATGCAAACTGACAATGTGATAGTTTCCAGTAAAATCAAATAGACGACTAGGTGAAATTTTGTTTTGTAATTTTTAGCATCACTTTACTTCCCTCGCTTACCTAAAGGAAGGATTATTACAGCAAAAAAATCACTCTTCTAAATTTCTTCCATTAGTTTTGCATTAAAATGCAGTTAGAAGATATATTTAGTAAGACTAACGAAACAAGTGTTATAGTAGCGGTTTAAGACCAATTTGAACAATAAAATTGAGAAAAAGATTGGCTGTTTATTTAATCTCGGTTTGCTAACATCGCCAATACCCTCAGCATTTGCGTGGGGATAGGCGAAATAGCAGGCCCACCCTTTACGAGGCCCGTCCAGGTCTACAGCGATGATTAGGGCAAGGAGCTCAAGATCGACCCCTAATCATCCGAAACCGTCATCTTAGTCAAGAATATTGGCGCGCCATAGTATAACTAGAGTAGTCCGGATATCTTTCATTTGTTAAATCACATAATAGGCCTTATTTTATTACTTCGACATCCATGTAAATAGGAAATAGGTTTAGAATGTTATGAAAGTGGAAATATTTAATTAGGGCGAAAAAAATTTTGTCGGTCAGGCCTGACGAGGTGGGGTGTGTTTCCCCCCAGGCCCGGAAGATTTTGAGGGGCGCCCGGATTTTAATGTTAGAGAAGCATTTGCAACGGGTGCAATGAGAGAGGCATAGTTGTAAATGATGTGATGAAAATAATAACGAGTTTCGAATGACTTGTATTGCCTATGAGATATAGACAATATGAGATTGATGATGATGATGAGACAATATGATTTTTTGACCGAGTAAATATTTAATGAGAACTAATATCACCCTCCGCTGTTCAGAATTTGGAAATATTTAATCCTAGGGAATATCGCCCCCCCCCCCACTCTGCGAAATATTTATTGAGGTACGGTGCCGGTTTTAGCGGCGAGAACTTGATCGGCGAAGTTAAGCAACGCCGGGAGAGTCCGTCACTTAGATGGGTGACCGTATCTCAATTCGCCGCTCTGGTTAAGTGGTGGAATAGTATTAGCTAAACTTCGCCAGGACTTTAAAATAAATAAGACGTTAAAATAAAGAAAATAAAAAATAAATAAATAGATATTATTATTAGGAATGCCACCCTCCGTTCTTCCAAATTTTATGTCGAAGATTAGTGGGAGTTGTATGTTACTAGCCCCCCGGGCCCCGATTTTCTCTTGACGGCCCTGTTGTCGGTCAGTCTAGCAATCTGTTGGTCGGCCTGTCTGTCTGCAGGTTTATTTGCATGCAGGATTACTCTACAGCGGTTTATGATATTGACTTGAAATTGGTTTATGTTTCAGTCTTTGTAATGAAGGCAAAAAGAGTAAATAATTTCGCGCAGAGGCGATTGCCCCCCGCCCTTTCTCAAGGATGCTGAACACGACGAAAGTGGTGGGAGAAGTCTTTGACGACCGCAACCCCCTGAAACGGCCAAAAACCACCCCCTCTATTGATTCCTTTATGTCTTCGAATAAAACCAGTCTGGGGAGTGATTTATTGACTGGTTATACCTGAAATAACATGGAAGGGGGTTGTAGAGTAAGTGAAATTCAGACAGCGGGCCTAGTGGGTTGATTGAAACCTTCCGAGGGGTGGAAAATCTTTATTTTTTCAAATGATTCGGTTCAAACGCAGATTCCCCCGTTTTCGCGGTTCATGATCGCGTGAAAAATATTAAATTTTATCTCCAATCCCTCCTCATTCCTCAAACAAGCAGAAATCGCCCCGCACTCATCAGAAAGCGTATGCATATTACTTCAGTCTCACGTGCATATCCCTTCATTTCCCACGGAAGAGAAAGTGGTAGCGACCTTGGGGGTTCCTTTAACCCTTTCAAAGGGTGTAAAATTCGTGAACTATACTTTGGATCGTCAGAACGCCCTCCCACGATTTCGTAGGCGCTGATCACGATAAAAAATATTCACCTTCATCTTCGACCCTCCTTAACCCCTATAATAGATGCTATCGCTAGAGTGATAATTGTGTAGATTGCTGAGTAGGTTATAATGATTTCTTCATTGAGGAGTAATGAATAATAAATTTTGTGTTGTTGTTGTTGTTTATTCAAAGAATTACATGAAAATATTTTTATGGCAAAATTAATTATTTGCTTACAATTATTTTAAAGAACCTAGGTCGATTACATATAGCATTACAATTCTCATATTCCTCAAAATGCACATCGCACACCATCTCTTTTTCTTCTTCATCCGCCGTTTCAGTGAGCGAATCTGAATCTGAATCGGTTAAACCAGTTTCAGGGATTAAATTACAATAAAAATCATCATCACCATCGTCATCGTCATCTTCTCTCTCTTCTGTATATACAACTTTACCATCTGGCGTATAATTTTCACACATTTCGATACCTTTGTCGTGATCAGCGCCTGCGAAAACGGAGGAGAGCATATTGACGATGTGTAATTAACTAATTTTACACCCCTTGGAAGGGCTGATGTAACCCCCGAGGTCGCTATGACTTTCTCTTCCGTGGAAATTGAATGGATATGCACATGAAACTGAAGGGATATACATATGCTTTCTGGTGAATGCGGGGTGATTTCTGCTTGTTTGAGGGATGAGGAGGGATTGAGCTAAAATTTAATATTTTTTCCGTGATCAGAGACTACAAAAACGGACGAATACGCGTTTGAACCGAATAATTTGAAAAAAAAATAATTTAGTTTAATCACCCCTGCTGACTGAATTCAACTTACTTTATGCTATTTAAAGTATAGCACGTCAATAAATCACTCCCCAGATTCGTATATATATGAAAACACAAAGAGATCTATAAAAGGGGTGGTATTTGGTCGTAACTTTTCCCACCACTTCCATCTTGTTCAGCACCCTCTAAACCGGGGGTTTTCGCCTCTTCGCCCGAAATATTTTCAAAAAACTCGTCTTATAATGCTTCACTACATCGATATGTGTATTATAACGAACACTTGGAACTAGATTATATTTTGAGCTTATTCCGATGAAGGGGAATAAATACGGGTAAGTAGATAGGACAACCTAATAAGAATCCAGAATCTTGGGATTTGGCATATATACTAGGACCCAAAGTCTCAAATTTTATTATAATATCTGTCACTCCAACCACCACCACCACGCAAAGACCAAATAAAATAAAAATATTGAGTTGTCATTTGATACATGTATTTATCAAAACGAGATCTGAAACTAGATTATATTTTCACCTTCCGTTAAAGGGTTGGGGTAAAGGGAGGTACATAAGTAAAGCAAGCTTGTAAGGGTCCAGAAACTTAAGATTTGTATACACTAAAAGTAATTTGTTTTTACAACATCTGCCACCCACACCACAATTCCCAATCCATTATTAAATTGATTAACAAAATAAAATTTGAATTTAGTGTGTATACGAGAGCAAAGGTTCTCTAAACAATTTTGGGAAACAGCCACTCCCATTACCACTTTGGAGTAGACGATTTCGAATATTATATTATTCTCACATACTAGAGTCCTAATACATTATCAAGATATTTTCCTTTGAAGAGACTTGACTGCGTCCTGATGTGGTAGTAGTGCTTCTTTAGGTAGCGGTTTCTTTCACAGACATCATCCAGCTGAGTATCCCAGGCAAATCTATCATCATCAATGCAAGCACCTATCGAAGTCTGTCTCGTTTATATCAGGTACTTAAACCATCTTTGGAATAGCGACATGTATCCACTCCTTGAGACTCTTGTTATGATTGCATGGCGTTGAGTAGTATAAACCATTGCGATAAGAAATTAGTCGAACAATATTTGACGTTACGTTCATTATACATTAAAGACGTTGCTATTTGTATACAGAACTAAATCTATCTACACTTTAGTAATCCTGGAATTCTTCATAACAGTAATTTGATTCTGCTGCCACATCATATAATATCGATCTGTGAAAAGCACTATATTACCAGTAGAACAGTAACTATTGGGCGCCATTAACAACAATAAGCAATCAGTACCAGTATTCAGCCATCAATCATCAGCAGCCATGATCAATTCATGAATACTCATAGAAATTATTGACAACCATCGCCAATCATCAGTAATTATGGACAACAAAACATTTATTTATTTTGTTCTTCGCTTATTTTATGCATTCATATATGAACAGGGTTCAAACTTAAAAACTAGTATAGTTCCACATACTACATTCAAAAAGTTAAGCTCTGCAATTGCACTGTGAGTTCAAAGAAGCAAAGGAACCCTATTGACTAATTATTCAGATTTCACTACCTTTTACTTTATTACAATACAATATCTTGCATTAATTTCTATGATACGGCTAGCTGATATATCCTACATAAATATATTTCTCGCATATCTCATACTTTGAAATTCACGAGCTTGCCAGGACTATAATATAATTTCAGCAACAAGTGTTTACATTTACGAACCTTCGTCCCGATGCATGTAATCTTGAAATAAACAAGTTGACCCGAACTCAATTCTAGACATTAGAGAACTTACTTGGTCCAGACAAGCGTGTTATGATACATTAGTGGATGAAATTGCATTCCTATTTGAATCAAAGCAATGAAAGCAGTAGAATTCTTAAATTGCTTTCGAAATAAAGGATGCAGTAAAACGTCACAAACATCTTGTATTCCTATAGAAAAATTGAAAAGCTTTTAAAAGAACGGTCATTAAAAATTATGAAATAATATTTTAACGTTTATCGGTTAATTGAACCTTATTACCTAATACCAATTTTGAGGTCGTGTAAAAATCATTCGATTTTGTTATTTATTGATTTTTTCACTGACCGCAAAATCGATATTAGGTAATAAAGTTCAGGTAAGCAAACAACGCTGAAGGAGTGACCGTAAAATTTGCCGTTTTCTCTGTTTGCAACCTAAGTAAGTAACTTCTCAAAAAATTTTTCCTTAGGCTCCACCCCCCCCCCCCCCCCCTCCTCACAATGACCTTAATATTGTACAAAACACACATAAGGAAAATAAAATGTTTTAATCATAATTTTTATTATTTTTAATGAATAGTCGACATTATAGCACGGATGGTAACCTTTCACTTTTTCACCTTTCATTTTATGCTCAAGCATTGAAATTTGGTACACTTGTTCGTAAGACCCTACCCTGTGATGGAGTTAAATAAACCTCGTATTCGGATTCAGCCACCCCAAGAATATGTAGTAAACATGGTCAGATTCCCAAGCCAAAAAGAATTTTTGTGTGTGTGTGTGACTATACTTACAATGAATTGACCCGTTACTTATGGACTTCACTATGTGTGCCTTGCAAAATACTTTACCACATTATTATTGTGAGATGGGGGATAGCTTTGTTGCCCCTAACAAAAAAAATTTTATATTATCAGATATGACGATAGATGACAAAAATTTTGAGACTTTTTGCATTTAATTCGTCAATTTCATGCAAAGTCATGAAGGTTGTAGAAGGTGACAGATTTTACGGCCATTTTTTTATTTCATAATTTTTAGCAATCGTGTTTCAAGGGCGTTTCAATTTTTTTTCACCATTTTTATATTTTTTTAGTTTTTTTTAATTGCCTTATTTATTTTAACGTCCTTGTGAAATTTAGCTAATGCTACTCTACCACTTAATCAGGACGGCGAATGAGATACGGTTACCAATCTAAGTAATGGACTCGACCGACTTGACTTAACTTAGCCTATCGAGATTTCGCCACTGAACCCGTTACAGTACCTCACCTCATGTAAACCCACAAGAGTAATGCAATTATGGGAGCCGTGTTGGATTTACTATTTTGAATCTTAAATACATTTATCAGCTACTCCGAAAATACATTACTATTTACCTGCAATCACCCTTGCGCATCCGCCATAACTTCGAATGTGTTCTAAACTTGTCACCTGCACCTTCGCCATAACTTAGAATATTTTCCAAGAAAAGTTTATTTAGAAAGTACTTGTTTCTAAGTTTTGCTTGCCTTACACTAGATATACATCGAACAATCACAAAGAAACATACTTACGGGTGGAATTGGAACCTGCTCCTTTAACAAAAAATTCAAGAAGCTATAATAAAAATGTCTTCTTGCAGATTTAATAAATTAAAAATTACTTTAATTAGCGAGGCTGAGTGCTAATGCGTTGAAAGAGAATAGAACACACTCCCAGTGTATTATAAAAATTGGACTTAGATACGTTAATAAATAGCCAAGATTTGGCAAATAAAAATCACTAAATTCTGTTAGACGGAAGCCAAGCCGTACCTCACCTCATGTAAACCTACAAAAGTTATGCAATTATGGGAGCCCTGTCGGCTTTACTATTTTGAGTTTTAAATACATTTATCATCTACTCCGAAAATAAATTACTATTTACCTGCAATTGGACCTGCGCCCCCGCCATAACTTCGAATGTTTTCTAAACTTGTCACCTGCACCTTCGCCATAACTTAGAAAATTTTCCAAGAAAAGTGTATTTAGAGAGTACTTGTTTCTAAGTTTTGCTTGCCTTACACTAGATATACATCGAACAATCACAAGGAAACATACTTACGAGTGGAATTAGGAACCTGCTTCTTTAAAAAAAAATTCAAGAAGCTGTAATATAAATGTCTTCTTGCAGATTTAATAAATTAAAAATTACTTTAACTAGCGAGGCCGAGTGCTAATGCGTTGAAAGAGAATAGAACACACTCCCAGTGTATTATAAAAATTGGACTTAGATACGTTAATAAATAGCCAAGAATTGGTAAATAAAAATCACTAAATTCTATTAGACGGAAGCTAAGCAGCACTTTAATGTTCCATACCGAGTGCATCCTGATATTAGTTGATATTATCGCTGACGGAAGCTCTTAGTTATAATGCACTACCCTAACATTGCGCACTGCGTCAAGGATCATGTAAAAATGCCGTGAAATCTATACATTTTGCAATCAGAATGAGTTTTGGTGCAGCCAATTTATTAGAACTAATTTATTACCACCCCGGCTTAAATTTATCTACAAAGTCTTTGTCTCAACTCCACAAAGATTGTATCGGAAAAGAATTGCAATTCTTTTTTACTTCCGGATTATACAGCCAATAAATACGGAACGTCTTTAGAACGACCTAATAGAAGATTTGCTAAACCCTTGATCGTCTACGTATTTATTTAACAATCCTCGTTCAACCACTTCCACCTAAATTAAAAAGTAGAGAAAACAAATCTTACACGTGACGCTTGTGAAACTAATTTGGATTGGCCCGATCAGCACTGTTTGGAAAATACAGGGAGTGCCAGGATTATGAGGCTATGGGAGCGTAGCTTGTGTCAAAATAACATTAAAATTACCTGATTTTTTTCTACGACATTTAACTTCGGGGCTAATCGTTCATAAAAGTTAAATCTTAAAAACATCCTTTGTTTACAATTTCCAAACCACTATACAGGGTGAACCATTAATAATAGGCCGTAATTCAAGGGTACATTTTTAATATTAAAATATGAGGATATAACCAAACATGCTTTAGTAAATAATTGTTGCTGTGTCAAAGTTGAATTTTTTCTCTGTTTTGTTTGAAATATATCAACCACCTCTTGACCGATCTTCTCCAAATTCGGTAAGGAGACATCTTTTAAACTAAGAAACAGTAATTTATGTATCACATCACGCTAGTTCGTGGAGAGCGCCTCAAGAGCTATACCTGATGATGACTTCTTTTTCTATTTTTAACGAAACATGGCAATTTTGACTAGAAAATCTCACGTAGGAGGCATTTCTACATAAAAAGGTACACATTTGATAAATAATAATAATACAATATTTTCTATTGGTCCTCCTAGATCATTTTACATGATGTAGGATATGTCATTGTTACATTTCTCATTGTATATTTGACATTGTCAAATAATGTAAACATTAAAATGAAATAAATAAATAAAGTTGTAAATCGAACATATATACATACATACATATTACACAAACTACATATACAGCGTAAACCTAAAGAAACGCACAAAATTCATGTCTTTGGTATGTGTCATTTATCAAAAAATGCTATACTTTGTCACTATACCAAAATTTATGATGTCATTAGTTTTTGAGTTATGACGTCATTATAATTTTTTTTAATGGAAACAGACATTTTTGTTTACTGTTTTTGGTGGTATATTCCTTTAGCTCTCTGGTGATAAGAAAAAAATTGATATTACCTAAGCCACTCTTTTGGAAAAAAATATTTTTATTGATTGATACCTTACATAAATAATTGTGAGAAAGAAATCATCTCCATTGCTCAAATTGCGACCCTCCAACCATTTGGCATTGACCAAGACGGGTCAAGACACTGTGCACGCTGTTCTGAATCATCTCATGGGCAAGTCGTCTCATCTCCAAGCCAATTCTGTCTTTCAATTATTCTGTGGTATCCGGTCTGTTAAAATACGCCCTTGACTTTAAGCAACCCCAAAGAAAGAAGTATAAGGGGGTTAAATCCGGTGATCGCGGAGGCCACTCAATCGGACCTCGACGGCCTATCCACATTCCAATGAAAGTGTCATCTAAATACTGACGCACTGCTATCCCAAAATGAAGTGGAGCCCCGTCTTGCTGAAACCAGACCTTTTCAGCAGGAATATCTTCATTGTTCAGAAACATAACTGCTAAGGCTGGCACTAACTCAATTCGCAAAACCTGTAAATATCTTGCGGCCGTAAGATTTTCTTAAAAAAAAAGGTCCCAATAAACTATCACCAATCATACCTGCCCACACGTTTACTTTGCCTTGTCGCTGTGTATCGGCTTCTTGAGTCCAATAAGAATTTTCGCGTGACCAATACCTACTACAGTTATGCCGATGTATAGTCCCCTTTAAAGAAAATCTATCTTAATCAGAAAAAACAATATTCTTTAATAAATTTGGGTTTTCATCGCACAGTGTCATCAACTATTCACAAAACTGTAAGCGCCGATCTGGATTGTCCTCATTCAATTTGTGGATTAATTGCACTTTGCATGGATGGTATTTTTCTTTTTTCAATAGACGTACAACAGAAGCTTGACTCACGTTATGATTTAAAGCCAGCTGCCTTGTCGAAAGATGGTGGTTTTCCTAGCTTTCTAGAATAATATTTAATTTGGTTTCGATGCTTGTGCTAGGGTGACCAGATCGAGGGAGGTCAGCTCCACTGCCAGATTCATCATATCTAGTCACCAATCTACTTACAGTGGATCTAGAAATTTGCTTTTTGGGATACTTGGCATTGAAAACATCACATGCTTCCTGATGAATTCTCAGCCTATCACCATATCCAACCATCATCAAAAGTTCTACGCATAAAAATTTGGTTTCGATGCTTGTGCTAGGGCGACCAGATCGAGGGAGGTCAGCTCCACTGCCAGATTTATCGTATCTAGTCACCAGTCTACTTACAGTGTATCTAGAAATTTGCTTTTTGGAATACTTGGCACTGAAAACATCACATGCTTCCTGATGAATTCTCAGCCTATCACCATATCCAACCATCATCAAAAGTTCTACGCATTCTCTTTCACTTAGATGTGGCATTGCATTCACTGTCTCAGAAGTGTCACAAAACTGAGGTTCCACAGGTGCCAGGAATAAAAAAGTTATCGATACTTTACATAAAAAAGCCTGTATCTCTCTGTTGTTAAGGTGATTGTTTTTTATTATTTTTTTGTTTTTTTATGTCAAATGTTTGCATGCTGGTTAAAATAAAAATGTAGGCAACAAGATTTATCAGTCCATAAGAAAGTGGAACATTACTCGTGAATTTGCGAAAGGTAAGCTATTTTTACATAAAATGTCATTTCTCCAAAAGAATGGCTCAGGTAATATCATTTTATTTATATCTCCAGAGAGCTAACGGAATATACCACCAAAAACAGTAAACAAAAATGCCTGTTTTCATAAAAAAAAATTATGTTATAACTCAAAAACCAATGACGTCATAAATTTTGGTATAGTGACAAAACTAAAATCGACCTGTTCAAGGATTTTTTTTGAAAAATGACACATACCAAAGATATGAATTTTGGGCGTTTCTTTAGGTTCGCACTGTAGAAGAGAATAAGTACATACATATATAGCAATAAAGATACATATAAACCTATTTATTTAAGAAGACGTCAACGTTATAGGAAGCATCATCTAATATTGTTTAACTTTGATTTTATAAGAATTAAAATTGTTAGTGTTTTTTAATTCATGCTGCAAAGAATTATGAATACACCAGTATAAAGGTGATTTCTCAAATAATATAGAATTGTGTGATGGTATCAAGAGATTACTGCTTCTTGTGATGTAATTGTGGCAAAATGATATTTTATCAAAAAGATGTATATATTTTTTTTACGAAGCATAAGCGTTTATAAATGAAAATTGATTGTGTTGTAAGTAATTTATCTGAGTTAAAACTTTGTGTACAGATTTCTCCTTGCTTCAAATTGAAAATTAACCGAATGCATTTTTTTGACAAACAAAAACTCTCTCTTTCAGCGGCAATTACTCCAACACAGTATACTAAAGCTTATGTGTGAATATGCAAGTGAATAGAACAAACTTAGTAAATCTTTAAGATGGAACACATTTTTCATTTGGATAACTGCAAAATACGCTTGGTTTCATTTATTACATACTATATCTATTTGTGATTTCCATGATAGGTCTGCATCCAAAACATGCGCCCAAAACAATTCCTAAAAATTTACTCCTATTCGAAAATTTAGGATCCTGTTGAATACAGGGTTTCTTATTATATAAATTCACGTAGGTTGTTTTGGGCATATTTGATATAAGTTTATTGCGGTCGCACCAAGCAGTAAATTCATCTAACACATTACAAATTTTTGTATTCAATACATCAATGTGCAAGTTAGTACTAGTTAGTACTATAGAGTGGTATAGTCAGCCAGCATCGTTACTGATCCACCTTTTATGTGGTTTGGAAAATCATTTACATACAATATAAAAAGTAAAGGCCCTAGTACCGACTCCTTGGGCACCCCCCGAGATGCACTAAATTTCTCAGAAAAATGGATTCCGATCCTCAAAGAATAAAACTTGATAATTTCAACCGTTTTCGAGAAAGCTGCCGCAAAATGTTTCAAAAATTCTTTGAAAGCAAACTCAATTTGAGAATGACAAATTCTATTAATTAAAAAAATTATACAACGTAAGTAAAAATTAGAGAGTGACAACTACCCAAACTTGCTGCAATATAGAGTAAATTTTCGATGTGACCTCCTCTTACCTTTATCCAACTTTGGCACTCTATATCTTTTTCCACAGCAACAATTTACTAAAGTTTGATTATATCCTCATCTTGATCCAAAGAATATACCATTGCTGTATGGCCTATTATGAATGGTCCTCCCTCTACTAGTGAAGTAAAGCTAAAATTTGCATATGGCAATAGCAATTGTTGTAAATATTACAAGAAGCATAGCAAAAAATTTCTGAGCTGTTGAATATTAGTGAAATCCGTACACCAGAGCCGGCTCCAAGGAAGGACCAAAAAACAATGTCTCATCGGATCTAAAAATATTTATAACAAAAATTTTTTATGATATATCGAAAGGTCCATTGTAAATCTCTCGTTGGAGTATAGAAAGCTCCAGGGAAGACGTAAATATAAGTCTTCGTCGAATCAAAATATTTTTCAAATAAGAATTGTTTAAAATCGAATATATTTATAGCAAATGTCTTATCTTCAGTGCACCAGGGAACACTCAAAGGGGGGCTAAAAACGACAAATGATGTGCGTCTATCCGAGACCGATTTTTATAAGAAATTTCTGATTTTATAGCTCGCAACGCAATAGAAAAACAGATTTTATCATAAAATTATAAAGTACAACCACAACTTCTCAGCTGGGTGCTGAGGAAGCCATGAAAGAGTAGCAACCGGTTAGCTCAGGGCTGGTCGAGGGTCACTTGGTGGCGAGAAGAGTTATATATTTTTCTGAACCATTATTTGCTTGTCAAATTAACTGAACAAAAACTTAATAAACTACAAAAAATTTGGACGCAAGCGTATTCAGTAAATAACACTCTTGCAAACTTTATCAGGGGGAGAAAACAATCAAAATCAAATATAAAACAAATAATATATTAACATAAGTATAAAATAGTGAAATTTTAACAGCACTTTACAAGTTATTTACAGTGAAATTTGATTTAATTAGTTGACAAAAATTTAATTCAAAAATTAAATTTGAAGATTAACAAAAAAATTACAATAAGAAACGATCAACTGGTTTACAATTTTTCTTCTGACCAAAAGTTGAATTTTGCACATAAATTTGGGCTACTTAGCTTAGCGGAGACGTGGAATCCCGACGAGGTCTGATTCTAAAGATGGCCGCGGGTACCTGGGAAGGAGGACGTAATATTCAGGTCCTGACAACGCTGGTTTCCAAGAGACGCTGGGACGGAATAATATCCAATACTTCAATGGTGGTTTGGTCCAAGATTTTACATGAAAAAGGGGTAATGTAAAGAACCAGTTGATAATAGAAAAAATTTAAATTGTGAGAGAAAAGAAATACAAGAAAACTACAAAAAGCTATGGTGACGAAGGTCACTGTAAAACCAAACTAGGTATTAGAAATTTAACAAAAAACCTGAGTATTGATAAAATTTTACTTCTGAAAAGATATGAATAAACTACTGATTAATATAGTAAATGAAATGAATAAATCAGAAAACGCTACTACTGAAATTTTACCCGCTCACAAAATGGCTGACTGGTTATGACCAATAATTTGAATAAAGGTAATACAATTTACTTAGAATTAGAGAGAAAATATCTGAAAAAAACTAATACTGTAACAAATATAGAACAAAATTAAGGGCTTAATCTCCCAAAAAATATTTCTTAATCTCTTGTACTAACAAGAGGTTAACTAAATGCGACAAAACGACTTTAGGTTTCGACTCTTAATGAGTTGAGATTGTCTACACACGATTTAAGAAAAAAAGATTCTAATTTATCCCTTGATTATTTTCGAGTTTAATACTCGTCCACAATAATCTAAATAATGACAAAACACCACGGTATTGTGTTTCAAGCGACCACAAAATACAAAATTGCCACGATAATTAATGTTAACATGTGTCCAATGGACGCGGAAATCGCACAAACATGTGCGGCAATAACAATTAATTATTACACAGAATATCCTTTAATTCCCAAAAATAACTATACAACAACGTTAACTCGACGACATCATTTAATAATCAAATATATTCAAAATATCAAAGGATTAAAGAAATAAACGTGAAAATCCGTTAAAGAATAAGTAAACGATCTTAACTCACAGTCAAAGTAGCATGGATATTTAAAATGGTCTCAGTTAAAATTCTACCGCGTATGCGCACTTGTTGACTTCGCGTCTGCATTTCCGCGGGTAATTCAAATTAATATAGCACGGGTGCTTCAACGAAAAAAAAAAAATGTTTTCGTTACAAAAGAAAACTCCGAACATTTTTGCGCATATTGTTAAGTTACATAAAATAAGAATAACTGAGATTGCCCATTATTAAACAATTGATGATTACTTAAATGATGAAGCATATATTTTAAGGAAACTGTATACTTCTCTACTTTTAATGTATATTCATAAATTTTATTTTCGAACAAAACTTTCTTGAAAAAGAAATGTACTTGTTTAAAAAAAACGCTGCCTAAGAAATCACTACTTCCACATTCAGGTAATGGGGGTATCCGATGTCAAAACTTGGTCAAAGAACTTATGTTCTCATACACACAATAAATCGCAAATTTTGTTTAGCCCTTTAATAATGGAGTGGGGATACTACTGAGTTTTCTGAGTTTCTCAACTCTTGCTAGCTTACTTTAATTATTTATTCCTACTTACCCCCGAACACATCAGCGGAATAAGGTCAAAATTTAGTTCCAGAGTTCACTATAGTAAATACGTCAGATTTCAAGTCAATATCTTAAACCGTTCCAAAATAATCATGCGCACAACAAAATTACAGGCGGACAGACCGATAAGACAGACAGACAGGCCGACATAATTCATTTTTCGCTCTAATTTAAAATCTTCACGGTTCTAAACCTATTTATAAAAATATGATTTTTTTAAGAGTACTATACTTCCAATTCACTATGTGGATGTGGAAGTAAATAAAAAGAAGCCAATAAATGATTTGAGATAATTATTTTAAAAACTGGGTACGGGACAGAACCTGTATTTTAAAAACAGAAATGTTATTCTACGACTTGATATACTTAAACAATTGACGACTTACTTTTGACTTTGTCATTGTTTTTTAGCCGTTGTTTTCCACTAAAAGTATATTTTCCTAAAGTATCTTGAAAATGTATGACAATATGTTATCATAAATTGTTTAAAAATTACCAACTCATTTGTTATTATATTTTTCAATTTATCACCAAAAAGATTTTGAGAGTTCCTTTGCAATTTTACATCGAACAATCTGGTTTTTCATTTATTGACATACGAGCTATTATTGCTCGTATATAGCTCGTTATATAATATAACCAGAGAAATTTATAAAATCCTGGAAATAGCCATATTTTGAACATTATTTTGTTTAAACAAAAGCTGTTTGTTAATTTTGTTCTTACAAGTTCTAACAAGAAGTGGCTATTGTAAGATAATTCCACTTTAATCTCTAATAGCTCTAATAAATCAGTTCTAAGATATTTTAATTTTATTGACTGTTAGAAAGTTGGATAATATGATCAGTAATAGAAGCATTTTAGTTTGAATGCTTCTACTACTGATCTGAAGTTTTAATGGGGTCTGTAAATTTTATATTTGGCATTGAGCACCGCCACCCGACCAATATTTACCCATATTTCGGACATAAACATTTTTAATGGCTTGTACATCATATGTTGGATAGGGAATGAGAAATGTATTCGCATGATATATCTACGTGCTGTTAAACCAAGCTGAATACATTTTAAATACACCCAGCGGAGAGGTATCGAGATGACTTGTAATTTAAAAAGTGAATATTCGTTTAGTACATTAGGGAAGAGATCGATCAGGATTATTTACATGTATTACCGAAGCTTGCATTCTTCCAGATGCATGTATTTTCCAGTCACACTACAAGTCGACTCTATTAAATACAGTTTGACTGTGACACAGTATAGTAATACTTTTTGGGCACAAATAACATTGTTACATCACTACTTGGCCTAAAAAAAATGATCAATGGTACCACCGGTTAAGGTGATCACCAAAAGCAATTCAACCAACACACAAGTGACGGCGTACGGCTAGCTGATCTGGTGCGTGGCTGGGATTTCGTGGATTCAATTAATTTTTTTAAATCAACCAGAGGGTGAAACAATATCTTTGTGTTATCAAACTCAGCCAGTTTGTTTCACCACTCAGAGGTACTTTAAAGTGATGTAAATATTACGGGCGCCATCCACAGTAAAATTGAAAAGTTACTGCTACCGCTGTGGAAAGATTTGACCTTATGGCGGACAGACAAACAAAAAAAAATGAAAAATTGAATTTTATGGTAAAATATACATATTTATTAATAACTTAAAAAAAAATCATCAGTAGATAAAAAATCAACAAGTTTGATCAATATAAAAATGTAAAATAATGTTATCAATTATCAAACAAAAATATTACGTAATATCACAGTTTCCAAAAATATTTATAGCTTAATTAATTTATTACTAAAAGAAAAGAAATACTTTATGCAATAAAAGTTACACAATAAATGTGATACCAAATTTCATTAAAAATGTTAGAATCTCACCAATCCTCCTGGCGACGGATGTTGGATGAGGGCTCCTGGTGAGTTCTGGTAGTTTTTTCTAACAGTCTTTCCGAACACAGACGGCCTCTCGACGTGATTTGACGTCTTGTTAACCTGTATAACGCTAGGGTTTGGCTGTTGATTTGGATTGATTGGACTAAACTGAACTTGACTAAAATGAATTTGACTGGACTATCTTTCTTATCGAATCTAGCAGGTGTTTAACCATCAAACGAAAGAAGTGATTTTCCTTGTATTCGTATTAGACAATAGAGGTGTTTTAAAACCTCATGAGCCGTGACCTTCATATGCGCAGAGACATAATCCGTCTTGTTGACTCAGTTACACTTCTTAAAAATATTATATTTATTGTTTACAATTTATCCCGAGCTCTTGTTTATGTATACAGCAAGGCAGCCTCCAGTGTCTTCAAAATCATACTTATAACTCAGATTAAACTTTGCCTTTTGCGCATTTCGCGGCTCATGAGATTCTGAAACACCTCTACTAATATGTAATTATACTTGGCAGTTGTATTACTTGTAATTATACTTATAAGTTAAAGTATTTGTAGTGTCTTGAATTTATAGTTAAATTAGTAGTTAAAGTATTTATCAGCAAAACTCTACGTTTAGCAAGAAGAAAAAATGTTATCAGCACGTGTTTCAGAATTATGGTTATGTTTAGTTAGATTAAATTAGCAGAATTGAAAAATATGGCTGAACGCCGTTAAATACTATTGAGAGGAACTAATTGGATACATTTAATTACCTTTTATTACATAGATCACTAAGAAAAATTTGATAACAGCAAAAGGGACACACCTCGTGTGACGATATAATTATCAAAAACGTTAAGTCTAAGCAACGCTACTACAGAATTGGAAATGACCGATTCTGCTCTAAGCAAGTTAATAAAAATGATATCCCCTCTCAATTAACATAATAATATGTTACCATATTTCATAAACTAAAAATTACTAAGTAGTTGGTCCGCGTTCTATGCAACCCACAATATTTTCTGCTGTATATCTGGTTTAACCAATAATTAAGAAATAGGTGCTGTGAAATATAGATATATTTACTATCGGAATGAAACCTCTGTGTTCTACGAGAGCTGTTAGCAAAAACTGGAATACAAAAAGAATTATATGGTTTAAATATAAAAATATAATAAATGTGTACACTGTACATTCCTAAATTTAAACAGATTGCCTATGGTAATTTAATGTCTGGGGTTTTAGTTACTAGAGTATGGTAAATACCTGTACATATTTCACACAATGAATTGAATTTAGTACGGTATGAACTAAGGATGGATGCGGACGTAGGTAATAATTTCTATACGAAACGAGAAAATATCTCCTCGTGAAAAGCGAAGAAGTTATTTGTCACATTTTTGACAAATAATTTCTTCTATCGAAAGCATTTCTACAGTTCCTTTTTTAGCCGTAAATGCTATGGGAATAAAATAATAATTCTTATTAAAACCGAAATAAATATAGAACATTAAAATAAAATTAAATAACTCGGAAACTAAAATCAACTAATAATTATCAAAAAATAAATTAGTTTTATTAAATTACAAAAATTGAACATTAAAATAAAATTAAATAACCCTCAGAAACTAAAATCAAATAATAATTATCAAACAATAAATTAATGAAGTAAGGATTCAAACAAACCACCTTCTTGTGCCAAACAATAGCCAAACCGATTATACAATGAACCTCTCATATCATTGAGTTGATTTGGAGTGATGCTTGCACAAAGTTGGATAAGTTTTTCCCGTAATTCAACTAAATTATTGGCTCGTTCAAACACATGTTTGTACGCGGTTTCCTTTAAAAAGCCCCACAGAAAGAAGTCATGGGGTGCTAGATCAGGTGACCCAGGGGGCCATTTTATCAATCCCCTAATAGCTATTAAACGACTGGGAAATACTCTTTCCAGAAAATTAATATCAGTTAAGGTACTGTGACTTGGGCAGCCATCTTGTTGAACCCAAATGTCGTCAAAGTTGACAGGAAGATTTTGAACTGCAGGAAATATTTGGTTTTGTAAAAGCTCTAAATATTTATTGCCATTTAAATTGCCATCGATTAGCAGTGGGCCTATAATATGATTGTCTAAAATTCCCGTCCAAACGTTCAACTTTTGAGGATACTGAGTTCGCACAGCAACACTCAAACGTTTAGTTTTTCGAGACCAATATCGTACTACGGATGGATTGTATTTCCTATGTAATGAAAAGGATGATTCATCTGTAAACAACATACCCTTTAAGAAGTTTTCATTCTCATTCACTTTATTTATCATGATTTCACAAAATTCCATCCGTTTGAAATTGTCCTCGGGAAATATTTCTTGCGTTGTTTGAACTTTAAAACAACTGTACCCATTACTTTTCAAAATATGTCTTACAGTTCTTTCCTTCATGTCAACTTCATCAGCAATTTGTCTGCTAGAACAAGGTTCACTAGTTTCAACAAGTGCACAGACATTAGTTTCGCGAATTTCACGTTCTTCGTTCATTTGTTGATGACGGGGTTCGGGTTGACAGCATTTTTTACAATAATTCACGACACACCCGAAATTCTCAAATTTTTTAATAATGTATGAAATTATGCTAGCTGAGGGGATTGGTCTGTCTTGATATGCCACAGTAAACAAATTTATTGTGTCATCAGAGGAATGACCCCCGAACTACCACTTTACAATTTGCACTTTTTCTGCAGTTGTATAAACACACGGCATTTTAATAACGAAATTGAGATTAATTTATTTTATTCCCACACGTCTAAACAGCTACGCCATTAAAAGCAGAATGGGTGCGCTCGCGCTGTTCTCAACTCGTCGCGATCAAGCGATGGACCAATGCCCTGCATTGTTCTACGACAAGGCGTGGTTTATCTGCGCAGAAACAAGTTTATGTACCTAAAACTAAATTTGCTGAATCTGTATATTTAATACCAACTTTTCATATCTTGGTGATACTTGATAGCTTGTTGACAGCTTACTGACAGCTGTCATCACGTCAAAATTCATTTTTGACTTCAGAATTGTAATCAACAACCCAAAAAACTTAATAATATACATTTAATATCAACTTTTCACATTTTGGTGATACTTGACAGCGTGTTGACAGCTTATTGACAGCTGTCATTATGTCATTTTCATTCATTTCATTTTCATTTTTGACTTCAGAATCGTAATCAGCAACCCTAAAAACTTAATAATATCAACTTTTTATATCTTGGTGAAGTTTGACAGCTTGTTGATAGCTGCCAAATTTATTCTTGACTTCAGATTCATGATCAGCGACCCAACAAACCCATACAAAGAATCTCCTCTATAAAAATTTATGGGGGTTATATGGGGGTGTAGAGAAAATGTGACGCGGTAAAATTTTTTTTCTCCAAAGGTTTCAGCGCATCAAAATGATGGGTCTGATTGCAAAGACAGACAATTTTTTATGGAGTCCTGCGTAATTACACTTAAAATGTAATTTTTAATTTCAATGATTGGCTAGCATTTTATTAAGCTCCAGGGGCGTCCCGCCGCGCACCCGATGCGCGCGATGACCTGTCGTCTGTGTGCAGCCCACACCTCGTCATCAGGGGCGCGCAGCCCAGCCCTGAGAAATACTTCGAGAGATTCTCACAATAAACATTAACTAAAATCATCATCATCAACATTCTGTAGTAAAATTACAAACCAGTCTCACACATTATCTTGGATATAATGAACAAATATCCGTCTTCACAAATGTGTAATCCCGGATTAACATTGTGACTACTCTGTTCTATTTTAATATTATAATGTATTATTCTTAATTTACCTGATATTAGATAATGAGTTCCATATGGCTAATTTTATTTTTAGAATTTAAAACTATTTAGTCGTTGTTGCGTCATAACCAGACGAAACACTGATTTGTTGATACATTATCGGCTAACTTCAATTAATAACTGAAGTTGCTAATATACTACTAGTAGGGTTAAAAGAAAAATTAATGTATACAAACAAGTTACGCACAAAATATATAATCGTTTCAGCTAAAAATTTTAACTTATTCTAGAAACAAATTGTAGATCTAATTAATTCAGTAGTCTATTTATTGTAAAATTAGTTCTGAGAACTGATTTTACTTTAGTATAAAACATTGAAAATAGAAAAGATTCAACGTACACGACCGTGCATGGAATTATGTTAAAATTCTTTCCCACCTCTTAGAGTTTTCAATTATATTGTGCCCAAAAGTATTTTCAGCTAAATAAAAATGCTGATTGCTTTTTAATTCAATTATTTGGCGCCTTATTTGAGAATTGTACCACTTGTGTTTTTGCTTTCAACTTGTTAAATTATTAGAAATTCTTCTGAAATATTTGAGGTATATTTAAATAGTGTAGGTTAGGTTAGGTTAGGTTCATATGTGAGTGGGCTCCTGTCAGACCCTCCACTGCGACCATCAGGTCTATTGTGGCTCACTCCTAGTTATAGTTCACCCAACAGATTCAGCTTTTTAATAAAGCTGATAATCTTGTTGGGTGAGAAACTGTCCAGGTCCTCTGGCTTCAGTCGCCCTTTGCCAAACAGTGAGAACCTGGTTCTTTCTGCAGCAGGACAGGTACATAAAATGTGCTCTGCCGTTTCATCATCCTCCAAACACAGACGGCATTCGGCGCTTTCCACCAGTCCAATTCTGTGCAGGTGATGATTTAATCTGCAGTGCCCAGTGTATAGGCCAATTAGAGTTCTTAGGTGTAGCCTATTCAACTCTAATAGTTTTTTAGTTCTTGACTTCAAGGGGTATGTAATATACTCCTTTGAGTGAACTAATCCTGGTAGTTCCTGCCAGTGCTGGATTGTTTTCAATTCAGCCCAGGCTAGGATAGCAGCCTTGGCAGAATTTGCGGATATGCCAAGTGCCGGTTCTGGACCTATAAATTTGGTTGCCGCACCTTCTCTGGCCAAGGAATCGGCAACTTCGTTGCCCTCCATACCAGAGTGGCCAGGTATCCAAATCAGAGTCAGTTTGTTGTTTTTGCCCAGTCGGGCAAGAGCTTCCTGGCAATTCCTAACCGTTTTAGAGTTACAACGGTAGGATCCAAGGGCTTTAAGAGCCGCTTGGCTGTCTGAAAATATTTTTATTGATCTGTGTCTAGGTTGCGTCTGTTCGAGCCTCCGTACACACAGTTCAATGGCATGAATTTCTGCCTGAAATATAGTCGCATTGTCACCAAGGCTCGAAATTATCCTTACCTTTGGCTTGCGACTATATACACCGGCTCCAGTTCCCTCGGGGGTTTTGGAGCCGTCTGTAAACCAACAACTATCTGCCCTTTGTAGGTCGGTTTTGTTCCGATCCCATTCCTCTCTTCCAGGAAACAGGACTTTAAAGGGCAGTTCATGGTTGATAAAGGTAGGCATCACATCTGAAGGCATTCCCAGGATGTTGTGACAGTGTAAGTCATCCAACAGCCTGTTGTGCTCCATGATGCTAGCCTGCGGCATATTAGTTACCGCTTGATAGATTCTGTATGTTGCCCACCTGGCCTCTCTCTCCAGGTAAATATGGAGAGGAGGTAGTTCCAGGAGGACTTCCAGAGCAGCTGACGGTGTGGTGCTTATTGCACCAGTTATTGCCAAGCCTGCTTGTCTCTGCAATCCAGAGAGTTTGGTTTTGGTCGTTTGTTGCAGCCCTTTCGACCACCAAACTATTGAAGCATACGCTATCATTGGTCTGATGACCGTAACGTATATCCAATACAATTGTTGGGGACCAATGCCCCAAGATTTTCCGCAAATTCTTCGACATGTCCACAGGGACAGTCTCGCTTTGTGGATTATCTTTTCCAAGTGGGAATTCCAGTTGAGTGACTTATCTAGGGTGACACCTAGGTATTTCACTTCTTCCGCAAATGGAATAATTTCACCCGATATGGAAGGTGGTTCCAGGTTGTCCAGCTTCCTTTTTCTGGTGAAGGGTATAATTACCATTTTGTGGGGGTTAACAGACATCTGCTCTCTCTCACACCAGATGTGAATAGCATCTAGTACCTCTTGAAGGGTATTTGAGAGTACCTCTTCAGATTTTCCTCTAACCAGAATGACTAGGTCGTCAGCATATGCCTGAATCTCGACTTCCCACAGGGAGATAATGGCAAGCAGGTCGTCCACAAGGAGTGACCACAGGAGCGGGGAGAGAACCCCGCCCTGTGGGCATCCCCTCGCGGCCCTAAAGCTCACCGTTTCCCCCTTTAGAGACGTCGTGATGATTCTGTTTTCTAGCATAGCTCGAATCCAGTCACTTATGGTTGGCTCGACTCCTCTGGCAGCTGCTGCTGTGTATAAGGAGTCGGGCAGTGCATTATTAAATGCTCCTTCAATGTCGAGAAATGCTGCCACCGCAATCTCCTTTGCCTGTAGAGATTGGGTGATTTTCCCAACCAGGTTATTTAATGCTAGTTCTGTTGATTTGCCCGGTTGATAGGCATATTGATGGACGCTGAGAGGACGTATACTCAGGATGTTTCCTCTGATGTGCCCATCCAGTACCTTCTCCAGACCTTTCAACAGAAATGATGTCAGGCTAATGGGCCTAAGCGATTTTGGGTCAGGTTCTGTCCGACCCATTTTTGGTATATATACCACTTTAATCGCCGCCCAACTGGATGGAATATAATTCCATACCAGACTAGCTCTGTATAGTCTGATGAGGAAAGGTAGCAGTATCTCCAGTCCATTTTGTAGTAGCGCTGGAAATATGCCATCCTCACCAGGCGATTTGAATGGTTGGAACGATCCAATAGCCCATTCTACCGCTGAGGCTGTGATAACCTTTTTTGCCACCTGCCAGTCGTTTTTGTGTGGACGTTTTAGTCGTCCCCCCGATGGTGGCGGCAATTGATTATCCATCAGAATCGAACTTCCTGGGAAGTGGTTCAGAGCAAGAATTTCTAGGGTTTCTTTTCCAGATTCGGCAAACGAGCCATCCGGTCGTTTTACCATACCAAAGACTCGAGCCGGTTCTCTGGAGATGATCTTGTGGATCCTAGTGCTGCCAGGTAAGTCAGTAATACCCTCGCAGAACTTCCTCCAAGATTCCCTTTTTGCTTTTCTGATTTCTTTATTATAATCTGTTAGTGTAGATCTATATTGCTCCCAGTTGCCCGAATCTTTAGCTCGATTAAAGAGGCGTCGAACTTCTTTTCTCATTTTATCTAGTTTTTTGTTCCACCATGGTGCCCCTCTGTTGTCCTTTTTGGATTTTAGTGGAGAATTTTCGTGATAAGCTGAAACAGCTGCATTCCGGATCTGTTCTGCCGCAATTTCTACTTCATCACGATTCCTGATTGTGGTGAGAGCGGATCCAAGGTGGGACTCGAGGGACTGTTTGTATCCCTTCCAGTCTGTACATCTGGGATCCCGATAACTCACCACTGGTCTTGGTCCAACTTCTATATTGAATTGGATATGTCTATGATCTGAACATGAGGGTTCAGAGGATACCCTCCAATTGGATATCTTATTGCTCATAAAGGTTGAGCTGATTGTCAAATCTAGTACCTCTCTCCTATTTCTAGTGATAAAGGTTGGTTCCGTTCCAATGTTATTCACAATTAGTCCTTCACCTAATAAATAATCAAAAAGTGACTCACCTCTTTGGTTGATGTCTGTGCTCCCCCATGCAGTATGATGGGAGTTTGCGTCACATCCAATGACCAGGTGAATGTTGTTCCTCTTGCTGTAGGCGATTAGCGACCTAACTGCAGCAGGAGGAGGTTGACCTGCATCCCTGTCTCCCGGGAAGTAAGCAGAGCAGGCTATTATGTCCATCCTGCCTTCTTTCGCCGGTACCGTTAGATGAATGGCTGCAACATCCTGGGTGCAGTAACCTGAAAGTACAGAGTATTCTATATTGTTTCTGATTAGGATACAGGCTCTTGGTCTTTCGCCGGAGCCAGTGGATATTACCTTACCAGAAGTGTTGCCTAGTCCGTTTATTCGGCCTGTGTTGGTTGTCCAAGGTTCCTGGATAAGAGCAACATCAAATTGCTCTTCCTTGAATCGCTTGCCAAGGACGTATGTGGCAGCCTTGGCATGTTGTATGTTCGCTTGGAGGCACCTGATGTGGGTAGTCATCAGGTTAGGATTGGTGTTAGGATGGGAAGGTAAGGAGTTCGGAAGGCTGCGAGAGAGGGAAGAAGGAGGGGAGTTTTGTTTACTTGTTTTTAGGGGTGTGGGTGGGTGGGTGTTTTAGGAGGGGCGATTTGTTGTCCTTCTCCTTAGAAGGTGGTATTGCACCCCGCTTCTTCAGAGAAGGTTTGTTTGGGAAGGATTTTCCTTTCCCGGGTTTTTGGGATTTTCCCTCTTTGGGGGGCAAGACGGGCTTGCTCCCTTTAGAGGGTGGTTTAGCCGCCGGAGTCAGTTGCGGGGCGGATACATTCCCTCCTCTGGATTTCAGGCGGAATTGCACCTGCCCGTATCCAAAGAAAGGCCTGTATTCCAGCCCCTCCAGTGCAGCCTTAGACATTTCGTCTATTGAAAATGTCCAAGTCTGCCCCGGACCTGATTCTTCCCGATGTAGGATAACCCACTGTCGGGTATTCAGACCGTGGTTCATGTTCCTCAGCCTGTTAAATTAAATAGTGTAAGTGATTATAAATACTTTGAAACATTTTTTACCTAATTTATTAATTATCAAACTACAAAGAAACACTGAAGCATAGCGTAAAGGCCACAGGAGAATTGGCTGCCAACGTGAGACCTAATACCGAAAGATCAACAAAAGTCACGATCAAGGGCAGTCATGAATTTTCGAACATATGTCGTTAATTAGACGGATAGGAGATGATGCCAGTTTGAATGTTTTCACGATTATACTTTCCGGGCTGTCAAATTCTATTTATGTAATATTTTCTGCACTAATTATGTGCCTAACTTTTTTATCAAATTTATTAAAGAAATAGCTTCTTCTTTTCTTTATTCGCTTCCCACTTTACTTCTTTCTCAACTCAACGTAATTAGTATTATACAGGGTGTTCCAGAATTGAGTTCCCGGGCGGGAACCTGTGATTCCTAAGTTCATATTGGTCCTGTACAACCCAATTTACTTTAGTCCAAAAATGCAACCCTTGGGACGTACATCCTCTTAGTGAGACAGGACAACAACAAAAATTCCAATCATTTCCGTTATATTGAAGATGGAAATTTCAAATTTTGGTGGGAGTTAAATCTCTATAGGTACTTGTAAACTTGACAACAACCAAATATCTTTTGTTTCTCATTTTGTTCCATAATAAATAATATTTGATAGGCCATATTTTTTTTGGTCGCTCTATAAAATTGCGGAATAGTTAAATATTTTTACAGAGTACTGAAAGGGCTGCAAAAATGTACTCTTACGATTTTTTTTAATATTAATCAAAATACAAAGAATTATCATTTCTTTCGCCATTTGTAATTAACATTTATTTACAATTCTAGAATATAATGTTGTAATAACAGAAAATTAGAGTTTACTCAAATTAAAAATTTTGTATAATATCAACGAAAAATCAAGAATTATAATTTTTTCTCTGTAGGTGCTTGTGAATCAGGAAACCTGTCGCTTTTGAGAAACAAAAGATATTTAATTGTTGTCAAGCTTACATACAGTACTTATAGAGATACAGGTCTCATGAAAATTATACCTTCAATATAACGGAAATTATTGTAAAAAAAATTTTGTTTCACTGTAAGAGAATGTACTTCCTTAGAGAAGCATTTTTGGTAAGTTGGGTTATACGGTCCCAATATGAACTCAGGAAGCACAGGTTCCCGTCGGAGAACTCAATTCTAGGACACCCTGTAAAAAAAGAAATTGCTAAGAAATTAATTATCTTAAAGTTTACTCACACTTTACCTTTTTACTTCCCTCGCTTACCGAAGGGAAGTATCGTAATTGTAAAAAAATCAACAAAAAGATTTTTCAGATTTTCGTGATTAAGACTATGTAAATTACGAAACTACAAGTATGTACTTCCTTCTGTCTGTCTGTTTAATAAAGAACAAATAATAAAAAAATGTGACAAGTGGCAATAATATTTGGCAAATTGTCAAGAAGGACCCCTATTATACTTTTAATGAAAATATGCAGCGTGGTCATCCTAAGAAATAATTCAACGGTGGTGAAAATTTGTAAAGGTACTTACGCAAACCTTTCAGTAGTATAGCTATGGGATCACGGGACCACTTTTCTTATTTCTTATGGATTTATACATCGATGGCATGTGTCCATCCGGAGCGACCGTGGGTGGTTGGGTGAAGTAGAAGAAGTATCCAGTGGCTGACGAAGACATGAGAGGCAATGACCAGAGGATGGGGTGCTGGCCGAGGGATGGTAATGCGAAGGAGAAGAGGCCGCTGAAGGTGTGTTAAAGTAGGTCTATAAACAGATCTGTACGATTTTAAAGAGATCTGTACAAATTTAAAGGTCTCAAACAACTTTAAAACAGGCGTGTAAACAGGTCTGTACAAGTTTAAACAGGTCTTAAACAGCTTTAAAACAGGTATATAGGTATACAGTTACGACATACACATCATGTCAAGACCTGTTTAAACTTATACAGACCTGTTTAGAGTTGTACACATTTGTTTATAAACCTGTTTTAAGACACCTTCAGTAGCCTTCTCTTCCTCGCACTACCATCCCTCGGAGCACTCCATACTCTGGTCCTTGCTTACTACGTCTTCGGCAGCCTCTGAATACTTCTTCTCCTTCACCCGAGACTTCTTGGTCGCTTCGGATGGACACTTGCCATCGAGGTCTAATCCTCATAAGAAAAGTGGTCCCATGATCCCATAGCTCTACTACTCCTTCTATCCCTTTTATTTATTATTTATTTTTCTGTATATTATTTTAACTAAAAGTTATGAAGTTTTTATTGTAGCAATAGTGACAATCACTTGCCGATTATTATTTTTTCTTATCGCTACTTAATTAATTTGTTTTTAAATTACCACCCTGTATGTTTTTACTAAAAGTATATCTCCATGACATTAGTGACAACTACATTCCAAATATTACCATCTTCCGCCGATTCCTAAATATTTTTTTAAAGTGATCGCCTTTTATAATGTTTACCAAAAGTATAGCAAGTTTCCTCCATAGCAACTGCGACAGCAATATGCCAAATATTGTCTTCCGTCGCTTCCTAATTATATTTTTAAAGTGTAGGGCTGATGTAGGGCCTTCCTAATTTAATATAAAGCCCTGTCCTGCATTCATTATAGATACTTTACATGCTTCTCTTACGACTATTTGATATACTGCAGAGCGTCAAAACTGCCAAAGAGCAGTTAAGCATTCATTGGGCGAATTGACGATAAAAGTAGTTAATTTGATAATTACATTTCATCATATAAAGAACACATATACGGGTCGATTTGAAAACCTACTAGCTTTCAAAAGTGGTTAAAGTCGGTTAATGAAATTAAACACTAATAGTATAATATAAAAGATAGGTATACAAATTCCTAGGTGTCCTTGATATTTTCTTGATCTGTAAGTATAACATAATTTATTTACAAAATGAATTATCCAGAAAATGTTAATAATAATAACAAACAATCACCTAGCAAAACTTATCTTAAATATATTAACCTATGATTCATGTGGCCAGTTAAATATACATCGTTGTAGAATTTCTTTCTTTCATAGTTAATAGAAACAATTAAAAAATGTAAGTGTTTATTACTCAAAAGTTAGTATTATAGTTCTTTTCTAAACAAATCTTACATCTAATATGTTTCAATGAATACAACATTTAATATCCTTCACATGTTTGTCTAATGACGTATCTACTAGAATACTTCGTTATTTAGAGAAACTGCATTAAATGATATAAATAAGAATAAGAATAAATGTATTGTTAATTTTCGGTACAATATCATTTGAGCATAGTTACTGTAGTGGGAGTATAAAAAAATACTAGAGATAAGTTAATAAGAAGATACATGATATAAAATATATTAAAACTAAAAGTATGTAATATTATTTTTAATATTAATATAATACTTTTTATCGACAATGTTCTTGAAAGCAGGAGGTTTTCAATTCGACTCGTACGTAGGTATGTTTTCTTTCGTATTTGAGCATTGATTTCTCTGGGATGCCATATATGTTTTTTTCTAAATGCTTTGCAAATTGTACAGTATGACTCGACGGTGGTTCAAAACTAGTCTCATCAAGCTATATCTAGCATAAGGTGAGCAAAGATCAGACGAAATGATTTTTATCCGAAAATATTACTGATTATGGCGGAGGCGCCAGCTGGAGTTAAATAGTATTTTTTGAGTAGTTGATAGTGAAGTTGATATCAAAAGTTAAACATTCTAAATGCCAAACTCAATAAGTCTGCAATAATTCCATAATTTGTGTAGATTTGCATAATATTGGACCATTAAAAAAATGAAAATAATTAAAAAATAAAAAAATTAAACACTGATAACTATGATATAAAATTTCTCCGTCGTCATTTTATTAATTGAACCTTATTACCTGACATTGATTTTGACGTCGATGTAAAGATAAACAAATAATAAAATCGAACGAAATCAATGGCAGTTTTAGAACTTGACAAATGTCTCAATCAATATAAAAGAGATAAAAAATGCAATATAAAATAATGTTTTATCTGTCCATGGCAACAATTTTCTACACTATCTGCAGTGAACTACTTATTCATACACCAATTTCAGTAAAATAAACATGTTAGCAAACATTTTGTAACCGAAACGAAGTTTTACACCGTTTGAGTATTTTTTACCATGTACATTTAAGATAATGCAGGTAATTTTTTTACCGCGCTGAACTATAGTACTAAACAAATTATTGCTATTAATTTTCGTCCTGTTTACGACGTTGACTAATGGGAACACTGCTTCCTTATCTTCTTTAGCAACTTTTACAATTTATTCAGTGTTAAAGTAAACACTTCTGCTTTCATTTTTTAAACCACAGGCAGCTTTATACTAAGAGTTTTAACTGATATTTATGTCAGTAAATATGAAAGATCTCTTTACAGAGGAATAATTATTTTCGTTGAAGATCCTTATTCTGTAATTATCTTACTATTTAACGACATAATACGAGTTTAATAATACGATTTCCTAAATGGATCTGATAAAGTAAAGTGACGGCAACAAAAATAGATAAACCTATGACTTTTGAAATATATATTTTAAATTGCTACAGTTTTTCGATGCATACCTCTACCACTACTAGTTCTTTTTCGAAATTGTAACTTCAGTAGTTTTGAAAATATAGGAGGGAAACCAGATTTTGAGATATTTTTCAGAAAGAGCTTCAAAAACTGTTTAACAAAATAATGAATATTTTTTTTTACATACTTACGAAACGCCCTTTCAAATGATACGATACATGACATATTTTTTAGGGGTGTCAAATTCTGACCCCTCTTAACTTTACGGGAAAATATTTTTTAGATTCTGACTATTGAAATATATTAAAATTAGTAAGCTTTATAACACAATCCCTACGTTTTCGAGATATGATGTCTGAAGTTTGACGGAAGGTGATTTTTCAATTATTGCACCTGACGAAAATACTTTAAGAACAAAATTATGTTTAACAAACATCATGAAGTCGGTAACGGATCATCTAAAAGACGCGAACAAAGTTCGTTCCATAGAGAAATGTACGGAAAATCGAATAGCATTGAGAGCAACTTCCTATATCGCACCGTTTCAGAGATAATTTGAGAAAAATAATTTAAAACTCAACCCACGATGAAACGTGTACCATAACTAAACTACGTAGAAATGTAAAATGATAAAATAAATCAATGACAATTAAAAACCCACCCGATGATGACCACTTTCACACCAAAACTGAAATCCCACGAAATACATCTACACAGGAGAATCGAGTATTTATTTTTCGCTATTTACCTCTAGTTACCCCCCACACACACTCCACCAACGCAATCAACTCAAAATATAATATAGTTCCAGATGTCACTATAATACATACGGGTACCAAATTTCAAGTTAATATCTCAATTTTATTTTATCAACCACTTTAATATTGAAGTGGGGGTGGAGGGGTGGGGGGGATGAAAAATATAAAAACACTTGAGGCGTGGCTTGTAGCACATACATCAAATTTCAAGTTTCTGCACTCTTACCAGCTTGCTATACATATTTCCCCCTATTTACCCCCAACCCTTCACCGTATATCTTCAAAAAACAATCCAGTTCCAGATCTCGTTATAATATACGTGTACAAAATTCCTAGTCAATATCTTAAACCGTTCCGGAGAAAACGTGCGGACAAAAAATAAAGTTACAGACAGATTTTTCGTTCAAATTTAAAATCTCGACGTTTCATGACATTCTATTTCAAGAAAAAAAAATTAAAATTTGTTATGATTACTATACTTCCAATCCGCTACGTGGATATGGAAGTGATATTATAATTCACCCATGTTGGAAATATGAAAAGGTATTTACCCAGCCTTCCATATTTGGCACCATATTTCAGCTTATTTAGTCCAGAGAAATTCGACTGTGATAGACTACAGACAGTCAAACGAGTATTTCCATGAGAGTTCCTTTTCCCCCTACAAACTACAAAATCTTATAAATGAAAGATTTACAATAGTAGAGATCTGGAACTGGATTGTTTTTTGAACACATGCGGTGAAGGGTTGGTAGGTGAATAAGGATAAATTGGGGATAATAAATAAAATAAGTAAAGATAGCTGCTAAGAGTACAGAAACTTGGGGTACATATAACAAGTATGTACTAGAGGCGAAGGCCTCAGATTTTTCTTATAACACTTTCCAACCCCTCCACCACCCCCACTCCATTATTAAAAAGGATGATAAAATTAAATTAAGATTCTCACTTGAAATTAGGTAGATGTATGTATTTTAACGACATCTGTAATTAGATTATATTTGGAGGTGATTCTGTTAAAGGAGTGGGGTTAAATAAGTGTAAAGGTGGGAACATAAGTAAAGCAACTTGGTAAAAGTACAAAAATTTTGGATTTGGTGTATACAGATTGGGAAATTGCAGTTCATGTTATGTAAACGTGTTTCTGCACCACGCCTTTTCGTAGATCAACGCAGGGCATTGGTATTCGTTCATACCACCACCGCTTGAACGGGTCAACGAAAACACGCATTTTGTTTTCAGTGGGAAGTTTATTCCCTATATTACGGAGTATATTTGCCGAATCTGTATACTAGAAGCCAAAGCCTCAGATTATTTTACAAAGTTTTTCATCTCCTCCACCACCCCCACTCCAGTATTATTATTATATTAAAGGGGTTGATAAAATAAAATTGAGATATTGACTTGAAATTTGGTACACATATATATTGTAACCACACCTGGAGCTGCATTACATTTTACGACGATTCCGGTGAAGAGTTCGGGGACAAATAGGAGTAAATAGGGGAAAATAAGTTAAGCAAGCTGGTAAGAGTACAGAAACTTGAGATTTGGTGTATATACTAGAAGCAATATTTTTTGTAACATTTTTCAACCCCTCCATCACCCCTATTCCATTATCTTCGTTATTAACATAAAACTTGTTTTAACTAACAATATAATAGAAACAGCCAAGCATCTATTTACATTTCAAGCAAACACGGTGAACACATATGCTTGGTCATTCCTACCTCTACCTTAAGTGAACATAGTGAACACAGATTTCCCATCCAAATCTCTTTAAATGAAAATATATTTGGTACTATACTTTCGAAAAAAAATTGATATTATACTTGCATTCTAGTATGTAGAAATAATTGTTCATAGTACTTTAATAATGTAATATTTGAAAACTTCTACCCTAAAAGTCCATGAAGCAATATAATAATTCAACACTATTTTTGTTAATTATTTCCACCAAAGGAGAAGTGGGTGATGATAACATGAGTCAAAAATTGGTATAACACGTCTTTGATTTTCAATAATTTAACTATGGAGAAATAAGTAAGTAAAGGTGGGTATTGAAGTGGCATATCGATTTGTCGGTTTTCAAATATTATTTAGAATTCTATGCGCAATAATTTCCACATATTAAAGTGCAGACATAGTATCCAGATGTTTCCATTTATAGTGGCTTGGATGGGTAATTTGGATTGTTAAAAATAAAACGCTCCTTAGGCAGCGGTTTATTTTTAATTAGTGGAGAGGTTAAAATACCTATGTGTATGTGTTAGTTTTAAATTTACGGTACTTTCAACCCTCCACGTATTAACTTTGGAAATTACCGACCTCGCAAATTTACCACAACGTAAGATAATGGGAACATTTAGGGAGTGCAATCGCTGCGAATAATCGCTCAATTTGATAAATTTCTGTTTGTAGTAAACTGTTGCGAGTTCCCTAAACGATGTAAAGCAAGTTGCTAAATGTCACTATAATTGAGGTTATATCATGTCACTAAACCCTTTATGATTATTAATTAATACCTTTTACCAAGAGTCATAAATTTATTAATTAATGAATATTAAATGTGTTATTGCAAAATACTGAGCATTTTAATAATGAGAAAATAGAAAATATTCATAGTAAATGTTCAAACTGGCCTGACAATATCCTAATCGATTAATGAAGCCTCTTTTTAAATAGCGTGCTGTGATATCTCATCCAAATTTGGTCTTCCAACTCTTCTAACCACTGAGGCTTGGTCTTATATATAGCGGATTTTAAATGACCCGAAGAAAAATAGCCTAAAGGACTAAAATCTGGTGATCGCGGTGACCATTTAATTATGTCTTCTTAGACCTACCCATCTCTGTGGAAATACCCGGCGTAACAGGATCATGGTATACCTCCTTTTCTCCTTTAGTTTTGAAGATAATTGATTGAAATTCAGGATATACTACAAACATAGTATGCGGCACTTTTTGACATACAGTTAATTTTTTTTCACTTCTGGTTTCCACGTTAAAATCCCGTTAAAATACAAATAGAAACTAAGAAAATACAATTTTGTTCTAGTTAAATGTTAAGAAGTAACTAGGGTGGCTTTGAAAACAATGAAATATTTAGCTTGTCAAACATTTGTTGGTTTAACGGTATTTTTATTGTCTTTGAAAATTGTTTGAAATTCTTGTTAACTGTGTTCAAAATGAAGCAAATTTATACAAGAGATGAAAAAGTGGACATGTTAATTATTTATGGGGAAAGTAAAAAAATGCAATTGCAGCTATACACCTTTATGGCCGACGATATCCCGATAGACAATGTCCAGCGAAAAATTATTTTAAACGTGTTGAAAACCAATTCCGAAGGGAGCCCAACAATGATGCCAAAGAAAACTTCATTATTGACGAAGGAACGGACATTAATGTTTTGGCTCGAATAGAACTTGATAAGACTGTTTCTTTAAGGCATGTTGGTTTTAAATTAAACATCAGTCACCAAACAGTAAGCAGATTTTGCACAAATATCACTATAAATCTTTTAAATATCAATTGCACTTGCATTCGTACGAAAGAGATTACGTACGTAAGATGGAATATTGCAATTGGATTTTGTATAATAACGTGCAGCCAGATTTTTGAGACTGATTTTATTTTCGGACGAGCCAAAGTTTACAAATTTGGGCTTTTTTTAACTGACAAAATACAAAATACTGGTCACAAGAAAATAAAAATTTATTACGAGAGGGTAACTTTCAAGTGCGGTTCGGTTTCAATGTTTGGTTTGGAATAATCTGTAGTAGAATCATTGGTCCAATGATATTTGAAGGACCTCTGACTGGTGCCAGATACTTGAGATTCCTGATAAATGAGATTGGGGACATTTTAGATGAGTTACCTTTAGACTTAGGTCAGCGAATGTATTTCCAACAAGATGGCGCTTCTCCCCATAATTCAAGGATAGTAATTGATTTCCTTCAACGGAGATTGGAATAAAACGTAATTTCGACGAATGGTCTTGTGAGGTGGCCTCCAAGGTCACCTGATTTAACCCATGAAGACCTGGAGCTACGAGTAAGAGGAGCAATTAATAGCATAACGGCCCAGCAATTGGCGAACGTTCTTCGAGAAACAGCTATGCGAGATCAGAAGTGCATTGACGTTAATTCACAGCATTTTGAACAACTGTTGTAATGTTTTGTTTTAATTTTTTGTATTCCAAAACCACCTTATGTGTAACAAGGTAATTAGAATAAAATTGTATCTTCCTATTTTCTTTTAGCTGTAATTTTGTTTGTATTTATCGCACATTTTAATACGACATATGAATAAATTCCTTATTAATAGTACTAATAAATGGTACCGTGGTACCGATATGGTTCCATTTGAAAAAATTGAGTTTTGCCCCAAACACAATTTTGGTGAATTTTATTTGCTCATAAATCACGTAATTTTGTGGTTTTAACGGGATTTCGATTTTTGTAGCATTACACGAGTCATTTAGAACAAATCGGAACCATCATGGCACACTTAAATGGAAAAGTAAAAATTGTGTTATAAAAAAAAATATGTTTGAAATGTCGCTTCTTTGGCATCGTTGAATTCAGAAAATTATGCAAAATTCAAAAATGCAATAATATATAGAGTGTTCCATTTAAAAATCGAAAGTTAGTGTCACTTCCAGCGAAACTGGAAGTGCAAAAAAATCAATTGTGTGCCAAGAAGTGCCGCTTACCATGTATGTAGCACCTCCTAAATTTCAATCAATTATCTTCAAAACTAAAGAAGAAAAGGGGGATATACTATGATTCTGTTACACCCGGTACATCATTTAGGTATTGACGTACGTCAGCCCCATTATTAGCCGATACCAAATATCATCTGAGACTAAATCAAGATTTACCCAATTTGTTCATGCAAACGTTGTAAATAGCAAAGAGAGTTTAAGTTCTCTCTAAGAAAGAATGATTCGTTTTTCTCAATATTAAAAGGCTCAATATTTTCAACTAAATTTAATTTTCATTAACAAATAATAAATATTTATTATCTCATTTAATATTGAAAAAACCACAAGTCGCATGCCCACAAAATTAGTCGGAAAAACGCAAGAATTTATTTTAATGAAGTATTGTTATGATTAATTCCAACGTATAAACTGGAACTAACTTAATAATATAATAGGCACTTACCATTTAAATTATTTAGTATAATCGCAATACCGAAAAAATATGATACCTGTAAGTAATAAAATTTGAATACGTAAATCTAGCCAATCATGTAATTAAAATTTATTTTTAGAACCTCCACTGTAAGAACTTGTTTATCAGTATTTAGTGAGGTAAAATATTTTTAAAAGCTATTTCATTTCTGACTTCCAAGTTCGCGGGTATACATAAAGATTTGTTTTATTTACTGAACCTCAGACAGGGATCTTTTAAGCCTCTCGAGAGGGTAATACTTTTTATTTTTCCGACTTATTGGATTTTATTTGTTCACAAAGTTAAAACTTTTCTTTCTAGATATCATGAAACTGACATTCATTATTTTAAATTTAATTATGACTAATCTAGGCAGTCACCATCACGCAATAGTAAATCAAGACAAACCATTTTAAAATTGTTCTTTCCTCTAAGGATGTTGGCGTTATAAAACCGTCGCTAAGTTGATCATATACACTCAGCAAATTAATTAATTTAAGTTAACAAGCTAACCATTATACTCTTCGCCGATTTATTGCACTTTTTATATAATTGTTGCACATTCTATAAGAGACACTTCGCAGTTTGTTTTTGTAAATAATGTTAGTTTTAGACATTTTTAGTTTTGATTAAAAACATTAAAAAATATTTTTTTTTTTATTTAAAACATTAATAACTTTTTTATTTATTGATAGATTTTGATTAAAAAGGGTTCTTCCTCCAGCTGATACTAACTTAATGTTCAAATTTCAAGACAATCGGACTTTTAGTTCTCAACGTGCTTACAAGAAACGTAACGGACGGACAGACAGACAGACAGACAGATGGACGGACAGACGGACAGACAGACGGACAGTTGGACGGACAGTTGGACGGACGGACATTTTGAAAGTTGTTCAGAATTCGATCACCAACACAGTGATATCAACATTTTTCTCTACGAGCAATAATACCGGTTTTAGAAATGTGCCAATCGAATGCAATAGACTTCGTTTTGTATTTGCGAAGAGGATAAAAAAGAATAGAATGTTCCAGAAGATTCCAGTAGCAAGTTGTTTTAGTCGATTTATAGACGTTCTTGCGGGATTGTATAAATAAGATTCTATTCAATTATTTATTTCAACTAGTTCCTATAGAAGTGTAGGCTTAGCATTTCTTCGGACTTTTAAACATGTGATTATGTAATTTAACATGCTAACCATTACACTCTTCGCAATTTTTTTTTTTTTTTGTAAATAATGTTAGGTTTAGTCATTTTTAGTATAATTACCAAACAATAAAAAACACATTTTTCCTATCTCAAAAATTAATAACTTTTTTATTTATTTATAGATTTTGCTCAAAAGCAATAAAATTCGTCTTATACTTACTATACTAAGCTAACAGTAGCTTACTTTCCAAATTTCAATACAATCGGACTTTTCGTTCTTAAGTTATCGTACTTAAAAGAGACGTGACGGACGCTGGCCGGACAGACAGACAGATGAACAGACAGACGGACGTACAAACATTCTTTAAGTTGTTCAAAATTCGATCACCAACACAGTAATATTACCGATATTAGAAATGTGCCGATCGAATACAATATACTTTTCGTTTTTTATTTGCGAAGAGTATAATAATACATAATGTCATCATAAGTTGCTAAACTTTTTTGCAAAAAATTAAAACGCCCTCCAAAATACTGCTGCGTAAGAAGTCACTACATCCACGTCCAGATTTTCCATCCAAATCTCTTTAAAGGAAAACATCTTGACTATATTTGCGCTCTAGAATGTGGAAATAATTGGCCATAGAATTTTAATAATACTTGAGACAGATTTAATAAAAAAATAATTTAGTTCCACATATCGTTATAGTATATATATATATACGTGTACCAAACTTCAAGTGAATATCTCCAATTTATTTTATCAACCACTTTAATGATGGGGTGGGGAAATTTTATACTCTAACCAGCTTGCTATACTCATTTTCTTCTATTTGCCTCTATTAAGCCCCAACCCTTCACCGGATAAGTTCAAAAAACAATTCAGTTCCAAATTTCATTATAGTACGTATGTGTAGAAAATTTCAATCAATATCTTAAACCGTTCCAGAGATACCGTGCGGACAAAAAAAGTTGCAGACCAACAGACCGGCAGACAGAAACTTTTTTGTAGCCCAAATTTAAAATCTCGACGTTTCGTGACATTCTAAACCTAGTTCAACAAAAAAAAAATTGATTTTTTTTTTACTATTACTATGCTTCTAATCCAAATTGATTATTATCATTCATCGTAAAGTCGAACGCTCTGTCAAATAAGAAACAAGACATTAAAGAAACTAATGAAAAAGCATATTGATGAGGCCGTGAGCCTAACAGATAACCACGACAGATGACGTAATGCTTTCTGACACGTCATTTAGCATAGACAGACCGACTAGAATAATGCACGGGTCACAAACAAATGCAAGAATATTACTTTTCTCATTTGTTTAAATAATTTCAGTTTAAATACTATCTGACAGGGTTGCCGCGTGACAACATGAACTTTTATAATCAGAACTATGTATAAAACAAGATTATGCAAAAAAATTCCAGCGTAGTAATTTTGCCTAGTGCCCGACACTAGATGTCGAAATTAATGTAAATGTCATCGACATTTAATTAAGTGCGTTGGAAACAAAGGCCTTTTCATAAATCCGTATATTTCATTCATATCAAAGAGCTTACGAACCAGATATATAATAAGATTGGCTCATATTTTTACCGCACACAAAGAAAACAGTAGGAGTTACAAGTGAGGTAAAAAATTGTACATTTATTTTATTACTTATTAAAATTTAAGCGCCATCACAATGAATGGTTTTAAATCTTGTATTATTATCTACACTTTAACAAAAAATATTTTTCGTTTTGGTGATGGAAATGTTATTTTCTCTAATTAATTTAATCTTGGCATAAGTTCAAAGACGACCGGGTGCGTTGGTTGTTATAATTCATAGATATAAAAGAAACCGACAAACATAAATTTATATAAATTGCAATTTTTACATATATTTTTAATTTTTGCATATTCTCCGACTTCTTTATTGAAAATGTTTGCAACATATACAATTCATGTATATTATGCATCATACAGTTAAGTATTCAAATGTTACCAACTAATTTTATATTAGATGGGCTATCGACGTGAATATCTAAAATATATTACAGAGTATTGGAAGGCGCTCAAATTGCATAAACTAACACGTTTTCGTAAATTTTATTTATTCGTTTTTGGAATATGTGAAGCAATTTTGTAGAAAATTTATATATTTGTGATTAAAGACAATTTCTTTGGCCTAAGAATTTATTAAAAAATTAAATATTATTAAAATTAAATATGCATATCTTTATTTTCAGCAGGTTGACACCTAAAGATCACTTGTAGCGATATTTACCAAAACTTAGTCCATTATTTGATAATAGAACTAAATTTAAAAACTTAATTTTTCTTGAGGGAAATTATACAGAGTGGTAACTTAAAAAAATATTTAGAAATTGAGAGGTAAAACAATATTTGAAAAGTATACCTATTTCTTCATTGGCAGTGGTGTCAACTGCCTAGATGCACCCCCAACAGATAGACAACAGAGAGACAGACAGACAGAGTGACGGATTTAAAAGAGCTTAACATTCGTAATGTTTATTGAAACATTCTTTATAGGATTTTGCAAACAGCAGAAAAGATAACTATCTATAAAAGAAAAACTTTGTGTAGAAATATTAATGAAATCTTTGCATTCTTTCGATAACCTGA
Organism: Stenurella melanura; assembly: GCA_963583905.1. NCBI lineage: Eukaryota > Metazoa > Arthropoda > Insecta > Coleoptera > Cerambycidae > Stenurella > Stenurella melanura. The sequence continues at coordinate 134,396,260 of OY757313.1, read as the reverse complement.
ATTCTGGTTATGCTAGCAAATTTGCTAGCATAACCAGAATTCAGGTTATCGAAAGAATGCAAAGATTTCATTAATATTTCTACACAAAGTTTTTCTTTTATAGATAGTTATCTTTTCTGCTGTTTGCAAAATCCTATAAAGAATGTTTCAATACAATTATAAGCAAACAAATAATAATTCATTTTTAAACATTCGTAATGTTTCTTTTTCATGACGGAAAACACAGTTTTACATTCATACTTGCAAAAAATGTGTATAGTGCATATTTTATCAAGTCTCAAATACCTAGTACACTACATAAGAAATGTAATGTAGATATGATTAATATTAACAGTATAAATAAGTCGAACATTCCTCAACGTGATAATCTAAAATTTTCAGCAGGTTGGCACCTAAAGATCACTTGTAGAGATATTTACCAAAACTTAGTCCATTATTTTATAATAAAACTGAATTTAAGAACTGAATTTTTCTTGAGGGAAATTATACAATGTGGTAACTTAAAAAAAACATTTAGAAATTTAAAGGTAAAATAATATTTGAAAAGTATACCTATTTTTTCATTGGCAGTAGCGTCAACTACCTAGATACACCCAAAACACACAGACAACAGACCGACAGAGAGACAGACAGACTAACGGATTTGAAAGAGCTTAACTTAAGTAGTAATGTTTCTTTTTCATGACGGAAAAGACCGTTTTACGTTTATACTTGCAAAAAATGTGTATAGTGCATATTTTATCAAGTCTCAAATAATACACTACATAAGAAATGTAATGTAGATATGATTAATATTAACAGTATAAATAAGTCGAACATGGCTCAACGTGGAAATCTAAAATTTTGGACATATGATCTGCGAGGTCGAATGTAGAACACTGTAGAATATTAATTGAATTGGTGCGTGAGAAGGAGTGATTCCAAAGAAGGCCTAAAAATAAATTTTCTCCGACTTAAAAAATGGTTAAACTCAAAGTTGTTTAAGATAATTGTATTGAAAAGTCTATTCAGTATATCCGAGATCGATTCTTAAACTTGAAGAAATCGGATAATATTGGTCAGTCATAGCCACCAGACTCTTTTGTGGCTCTATTAGAATTTACCAGTATTTTACTTTTTTCTATTTTGGTAATAAAATTAAAAATGTATATGAATAGTTAATTAGTGAATGTACCCTCAAAACATTAATAACAAAAGTTGTTTTTTTTATTACTATAACATAAATTAATTATGTTTTTAATTTGTACGAATTAACTTAAGTAAATATTGTTTTATTGACGTGCCAAATGTACGTATTTGTATCAAAAATTGTTAAAAATAAATTATATTTAATTCTATTCTAATAAGTTGTCTAAATTAATTTAAATATAGGCCCTCATTATGAAACTGCATATTGAGGAACATATAAATTGTAGATCTATTATAAACTCTTTTGATTGCCTGAAAGACTTTGTGCTAATGCAGAGTTTTGATGTGATAGCGGTTACAGAGACGTGGCTTAAGCCTAATATATTAACAAGCGCAGTTGACATTCAGGGGTACACTTTTTTACGAAATGATAGAAGTGTAAAAAGAGGAGGAGGAGTTGGGATATATATAAAAAAAGGCATAAAATATGTTTCCCTTATGGAGAAAATTCCAGAAAGTCAAAGTGCTGACAAATTTGAACATACATGGGTGGAAATTATTTTTAATAGACAAAAATTCACACTTGGGGTAATTTATAAACCACCTAATGTAAGTTACAACAGCCTTAGCTATTTAGATGACACCTTATCAACTTTATATCCAATTTCCGAAAATCTAGCACTCGTAGGTGATTTAAATATCAATATGCTCAATACAGACAGTCCGGAATATAAATATTTAAACAACTTACTCGAAAGTTATGGTATTAAGCAAACTATCACCGATCCAACTCGTGTTTCCTCAACCTCTGCAACCCTTATTGACATAATCGCGGTCAGTAATAGTGAAAATGTATGTAAATCTGGAACGGTAAATTTACCTTCAATTAGCGATCATCTGCTTACTTATTGTTGTCTAGATTGTCCACCGAGTAAGCCAGTTGCCAATAAAATAAGAATACGCGATTTTAAACACTTTAAGATTGAAGAACTCAAACATCTGACTTCTCTAATTGATTGGGCAGAAGTTTCAATGATAGGAGATATAGACTCAAAAGTCCTATGGTTAAATAATACCTTAACTCTTTTACTAGATATATGCGCCCCTTATAAGAGCGTCACAATTACCAGACAATTACCTCCTTGGATAACTGAAAACATAAAACTTATAATCAAATTAAGAAATCGTGCTTTTTCAAAGTATAAATCATATGTCCGTAAACCAAATTGCGACAAAGAGGAGTCAAATAGTAAGTGGGTATATTATAAACAACTTCGTAACCTTGTTACATCATCAATTAGGCTAGAAAAAAAAGCATATATTGAGTATAAGTTAAGAATGCAAAGAAATTCTAGGGACTGGTGGAAAACGATAAACTCATTAAATGTACACTCAAAAGCGAACTCAGTAATACCAGAACATTTAAACAATCCTGACGAATTTAGTAAATATTTTGTGGATTCAGTTCCCTCTATTGAAGTAGACAATGAAGTTATTAATGCCTATAAAACCACTGCCCATCCCGATATTCATACCAAATTAAAATTACACAGTGTTGAAGAAAAGGATGTATTAGAAGCTTTTTCGCAAATTAAATCTAACTCTGCTGGTAGTGACCAATTTTCCTTAAATACGTTAAAACTTTGTTTAGATTTCCTAGTGACACCGCTAACTCATATAATAAACTTTTCAATAGAAAATAATGTAGTATCTTGGAAAGAAGCTGTCATTATACCCCTACCAAAGAAGTATCCATCAGAAAATTATGCTGATTTCAGACCTATAAGCCTTTTAAATATAATGTCAAAAGTTCTAGAAAGAATCGTATTAAAGCAGTTATTAAATCATATCCGCTCCCATGACTTATTACCACAAAATCAGTCAGGTTTCCGAGCCCGCCACAGCCCTGTCACCACACTCGTAGACATGACCGATGACTTTTTAAAGGCTATTGATGATTCACAAGTTACAACTACTGCAATGTTAAATTACACAAAGGCCTTTGACTGTTTACATCACAAACTGCTATTGGGTAAACTTGCCTATTTAGGAATTGAGTCGGTAAATTGGTTCAGAAGTTATTTATCCGGAAGAACTCAACAGGTGAAATTATATTGCTCGGAAAAACCACTGATGTCTCAAAATAGCTTTGTCAAAACAGGGGTGCCCCAAGGGTCAATCTTGGGCCCCATATTATTTGTGCTTTTTATGTTTGATCTACATGAGAAAATAAAATTCTGTAAATTCCATCAGTATGCCGACGACAGTCAAATGTACACTTCATATAATCCAGTTAACGTAGATCGGGCAATAGCCAACATAAATACTAATTTAGATTCAATATATAAATACTCAAGTGATCATGGATTAAAGCTCAATGCTCAAAAATCCGCTGCTATTAATTTCAAATCCAAACGCTAAGCTTTTACTGACGATTCTTGTAAGTTAAATATAAATGGTACAGAATTACTATTCGTAGAATCTGCCAAGAGTCTGGGAATTATCTTTGATAAACTCTTAACGTTTGAAATTCATGATACCAAATTACTGCAAAAATGTTATGCGAAGCTGAAATCGCTCTATGCCTTTAAATATATCTTACCAACAACTACTAAGTTAAAATTATCAGAGTCTCTTATAATATCTCAACTTGAGTATGGAAACGTCATTTATGGACCATGTCTTACTGTCGCAGAACAATATAGACTGCAAAAGTTGCAAAACTCATGCTTATGTTTCTCGGTAGTGATACCTAGGCGTGATCATATCACACCATTTTACAAAAAATTTAATTAGCTTAATCTTCAATCCAAATGGCAACTACATCTGGTATGTCTTGTGCACAACATATTAATATATCAGGAGCCTAAATACCTTAGTAAGAAATTAATATTCCGGGGTTCCCTGTATAGCTCTCGTCGTAGACACTACATTAAATATTCCAACTCATAGTTCCAAAAAATATGAATTGTCTTTCATTTATTTAGCTGCCTTCTTATACAACGCAATTCCGGATCACATCAAAAGTCTGTCTTCACAAGGCTTTAAAAAAAATGCTAAACAATTATTTTTAAGTAACTAGTTAAAATTGTTTAAATTTGCACTTTTTGTTATATGTATATTTAAATAGTTGACAACATCTTCCTACCTTTCGTTTTTGTATCTTAATTTTTTATATACTACTGATTTTGTGGTTGCTTTCTGTACTTAACGTAATTTTCTATTTTTACATTACTTTTTATTCCTTATTACTTTTATATTTTTATGTTACTGATTTTGTGCTTATCCTTTACTTTCTGTACTTAATGTAATTTTTTTATTTGAGTTTCTGGTTGGGATTAATACCAGCATTTGCTGACACCCCGCCAGGTTAAATAAAGTTTATTATTATTATTATTATTATTATTATTATTATTATTATATTATTATTATATTAAAACAGATAAAGGAAACTGAAGACCAATTTGTATCTATACGGTATGTTTTGTTTGTGGGGATAATAAGGTACTATTTACCAAAACAAAGTATATGCCATTTAATATTTTACATGTCCTACGTTTATTGCAAATCTTGACGTCATTGCTTGGATTTTTATTTAATCATGTAACAATTTTTATCCGCGCAAATAATTAAAAAAGTTATTTTCGGTGTGTCACTGCATTATCATTGAAATCGGTACAAATCACACTTCATATAAGATTAATTTTATTGGATCTAAAATATGGTGTCTTGTATTTTATTTGCTAGCGCCTTCACGAAATCCGAACAATTTATTTCACTTATTTGTTTTATCGGTGTTATATTTTGTGTTTCTTTTTACTTAGACTATCCTAAGCCCTATTAATTGACGGCAATAAATAACACGTGACCATATAATAAATCTGCCTCTTAAAGTAATAACCGACGAAAAACAGAAAGAGAAAAATGAAAAAATAACCTATTATTTACTACGGAAAAATATATAGCTAGCTTTCGGCGCGTGACCTCATTTATTACTAATATTATATTCTTTTAAATTGTTCTGTCTTAAAGTAATATTGTCGTAATATAAAGTATATAGTAAATATATAAAAATAGTTACACTTTTCGTTACGTGGAAATAAATAAATATTTATACAAATTAAAAAATATGTTTTTAAAAACCAACTGAATCTATTGAAGAAATACACTAAAAAAAAAAATAATGTTAATAATAATACTTCTTATGTCAATAAACGTAAAGGCGCAGGGCGCCCGATGGGGGTCGTTCATAAAATACGTTCGCAACTAAGGGGGAGGGAGGGGTATTGCATAGCGTGACGAGATGTGACAAGGGCGACTGGGGGTCTAAGGAAATGTGACGCTTGCAGTTAATCAATTTTATTTTAATTTTTCTCTTAACTTGGAAGTTTTTTAAATTTTTTCATTACAATAGAAAGTCATTCCCAAGTACTAAAAGCCTGAAAACATGCCCGTTGAGAGGGCTGGGGGGCGGGGGTGTTTTCTCCTGTGCCCGGAGGCTTTTGAGGAGCCCGGGTATTATTTGAAGTTAGAGAAGCGTTTGTATTAGGTGAAATGAGAGAAGTATACTTTTAAATGATTAGTGTGATGTAAATAACAATGAGTTTTGAATGACTAAATATGAAATTGCTGCCCCTCCGTTTTTCAGAACTGCGATCGCGATAAATATTTAATGTTAAGGAAAACTACCCTTCGCGAAAATAATATTCAATTTTAAGGAGTATCTCCCCCTCCCCCCGCTCTTCATAATTTCGATCGAGGTAAATTAATCTTAGGGAATATCATCCCCCTCCGCTGTTCGAAATTTTTATTAAGATAAATAATTTATCATCAGGAATGCCACCCCCCGCTCTTCGAAATTTATATTGAAAATTGATGGGGGTTGTATGTTACTACCTCCCGGATGGCCCTGCCTATAAATAAATATATGGATAGTCATAAATTAATGTTTTAGATTGTACACACTTATTTATTTACTTATGTGGTGATAAGAAATATTTTAAATTATTCATCTGTGTGCAATTTTTCATCACAAGAAATCGTTTATGGTGGGCAGGCTAGCTTTTGTGACGTAATATTTGTTAGGGAGGTCGCTGAAAGTGTTACTTGGCGTGACGAAGGGGGAGGGAGGGGTCCAAGAAGGTGAAATTGTGAGTGACGTATTTTATGGACGGCCCGGCCCGTATCTTTTAGGATCTCTTGATATTATCTAATCGTCTATCATCGATGTTCTCGATGTCACTGGGTCTGGCCTAATACAAATAACTATGAGAACCTCAGCTCAACACGCCGAAGAAGTGTGTCAGTGTTGGCCCCCGTATGTGGGCGATTCGCGTGGCATCCGCCTCTTTGGCGCTTTCCACAGCATGTGTATATATTAGTTGCGATGTGTCCTGGCTTGGACTGGCCGCATTCTAGATTGATTTATAGTAATTTGTAAGTTGATTTATTTGACTAGGTAATTTTTGGTTGATGTGGTACTAGGATGATAATACTTTAGTTACATATTCTCGTTGGCTCTTGTTACTACATTTTGAAAAAAAATGTAGTATACGTTTAGCATTTTTCCGGTGGACCATCGAAAACCGAAAAAAACGTCGGATCGATGTGAAAGTCATATCTATCGATTCGAGAGCGAATTTAGAAAATTCCGTCCGTCGGTCAGTCGGTCTGTCTGTCTGTCTGTCTGTCTGTCTGTCGGTCTGTCCGTCACGCCCAGCCCCCTTAATCCGTTTTCGGATTGCGATGAAACTTGGGTGGTTAATAGGAGGTCTTTAGGAAACCTTAACGCCGGAAGCTCGGCTCAGTTCGGAAACCGGAAGTACCCGATATAGACGTTTCGAGTTTTCCGGGTGAAATTGAATAACTCGATAACGGGTAGTCGGATCAAGACGTTTCAAAAAACAAATGGTGCCGCTGGCGAAGCTCTACAAATAAGTATACCAGAGGCTATGTCGAAAAACAAATGAAAATTGATTTTTTTGCAAAAAACTGGTTTTCTCGAAATCGGGCTAGGAAGCACGATAACTGTCCAGAATATCGATCGATTTCGATGAGACTTGGTGAGATCAAAGGTACCCGTTCACAAATCAAGCCTATTGCTGGCGGCCCGAATCCGTTGACCGCAAGTATGTTTTCCAGGGCCGAGTATGATTTTTCAAAGAAATTAATAACTCCCGAACCGAAGGTCAGATTTTGATTTTCAAAAATGGCAACTGTAGGGCTCGATTAGGTCTATTAGTTGACGTTTGTGAGAAATTTGACAAAACAAAAGCGAATCTACAAATCCTGGAAAACTTGATTTTTTTGATAAATTATACAAATTCCGAACAGTTTCCGAATAAAAATCGAAAATTAACTATTCCGTCGATCGATCTCTATAACCAGTATAAGGCATGGACCTTTTTGGACAAAAAATCTAAAATAGAGTTTTTTAGAAAAACTTAAAATAAACGAGTTATTTACGAAAATGCATTCCATAGAATTATTAAAAAATATATTACAAATTCATAAATTTTCCGTGCGATAGAGGTGCAAAAAAATAATGTAATGTTATATTTAAAATATCACCATTCATTTCCTTATTTTCATTTACTAAATAAAACAAGTGAACCGATGCCCTTTCCGTGTTTCAAAATGTAGTTAGCTTTTACTTTAGTCAATGCAAAAAGGAAAAAAAAAGAAAAATAAAACATGTCAAAGCACTGAGTCATCTTGCGACCCTCTGCTGAAAATGTAATGAATCATCCCAACAAATTGAACAAAAAGCATATCAAAATGTAGTTTTTTTCACTTGTTACTACATTTTGAAAACATTTTTCCGGTGGAGAAAGAAATAGTGCCGCTGGCAAAGCTCTACAAATAAGTATACCAGAGACTATGTCGAAAAACAAACGAAAATTGATTTTTTTTGCAAAAAACTGGTTTTCTCGAAATCGGGCTAGGAAGCACGATAACTGTCCAGAATATTGATCGATTTCTATGAGACTTGGTGGGATCAAAGGTACCCGGCCACAAATGAAGCCTATTGCTGGCGGCCCAAATCTGTTGACCGCAAGTATGTTTTCCAGAGCCGAGTATGATTTTTCAAAGAAATTAATAAATCCCGAACCGAAGGTCTGATTTTGATTTTCAAAAATGGCAATTGTAGGGCTCGATTAGTTCTATTAGTTGACGTTTGTGAGAAATTTGAAAAAACAAAAGCGAATCTACAAATCCTGGAAAACTTGATTTTTTTGGTAAATTCTACAAATTCCGAACAGTTTCCTAATAAAAATAGAAAATTAACTATTCCGTCGATCGATCTCTATAACCAGTATAAGGCACGAACCTTTTTGGACAAAAAATCTAAAATAGAGTTTTTTCAAAAAACTTAAAATAAGCAAGTTATTTACGAAAATGCATTCCATAGAATTATTTAAAAAAAATATTACCTACAAATTGATAAATTCTCCATGCGATAGAGGTGCAAAGAAATAATGCAATATTATATTTAAAATATCATCATTCATTTCCTTATTTTCATTTACTAAATAAAAATAGAACCGATGCCCTTTCCGTGTTTCAAAATGTAGTTGGCTTTTACTTTAGTCAATGCAAAAAAAAAAGAAAAATAAAACATGTCAAAGCACTGAGTCATCTTGCGACCCTCTGCTGAAAATGTGAATCATCCCCACAAATTGAATAAAAAGCATATCAAAATATAGTTTTTTTCACTTGTTATAGTCTATTTTTAAACCAGGAGGAGCGTTTTAAATTTACTCCGCTAAATCATACATCTGTGATTGGATACGCCCTCGCCTGTTTTAAACAAGGAAATAGTCGTAAATTTTGACATGTACAAATTTCAATTTCATGTCATAAATTATTATATTTCAATTTCTATTATATCATTTGCACATTCTATATTAGTTTTTAATCCCTTTTGTATAAATTTGAAGGTAAAAGTGGCTAATTACTAAGGTACCAAGGTACCAACCTTTATATGGTATCGATGGTATGGATGCTGTATAAATACAGAGGTCTAATAGAGGTCAATGCATTATATAATATAATAAAATATACACAAGTACAGTGCAGTTGCGTATTGTTGGTTGCCCAAAACGCAAAAAAGGTTCTAATGTATTATCTGGTTACTTGTATAGTGTGAATGTGACTTCTATATTTACTCCTCCTGGTTTAAAAACAGACTATAGTGGATCAGAGGTTAGGACTGTGATTGATTGGCTCTTTTGACAGTCGGATCTTAGATGGGCATAGCGATGTTGACTTTTGTTCAAAACAAATTTGTAAAAGGAATCGGGTATGCATATAGCTGAGAGATGGAAAATTAGGTGCGTTTAAGACTTTTTGAAGAAAGGGTGTCTAGTAAGGTAGGAATAGGGGATTGTAGTAGTGAGATGGCAAAGTTGGATATAAAGTTTTTTAAAATAAAGTTGGTTAGTGTAGGGGTTCCTGTAATGTTGTGTAAGTCAGTAAGGCCATTATTGGTGTTCTATAATGAAAGTTAGTAGGTAGGCGTAGAGATCTGCTTTGCATGATTTGCAATCGTTTCTGTTGGGTACTTGTGATTAAGGGATACCAAATTGGGGAAGCGTAGGTTAAGAAACACACTGAAGAGTTCCGTCGGTTGGTTTATATCCCCTCCGACTTGGTGAAGTCACTAAGCATCTGTGAGCCTCGCAGCGGCGTCGGATAATTACTTGTCAACACAAAAGACTTCAGCTTAGCACGCTGAAGAGCCTAGAGATCGACACATTGTCCGGCTTGGCAACATCGCAAAGAGTACTCTACTGATGTCAACTCAGCTCAGCACGCTGAGGGCTAATGCCAGAAGAACACTGGTTTGTGTCGTGAAAGTGTTACTCTGGTTTCCCAGACACATATTGTGTCCGCCTATTTCTTTGGAGATTGCCATGGGATATTATTATTTGGCATATCTTGCCCTTTTGTGGCATGTAAACTGTGTCGAATTTCATCGTGCTTTTATATCTCAAATCCTCACACGTGCTTCAACTTTGATGCATGCTCATACGTAGATATAAATGGAAATCTAGTAATGTGACAATTTATTTATTTTATTCTTTTTAGTTTTGTCTCAATTAGATTAGTGTGTTTGTTCCATTCGCATGCAGTACCACAGATCAAATGTACAAATCGGATATGTCACTTAATAAAATTATCTGCCCATAAATAACCAAACCTGTTCATGATCTTGAAGCCGCCATTCTGAATTCTTGAACTTCGACTAAAGATGTTAATCTGTGATCTCGAAAATCCTCAAATATAGATTTTCAGTTTAATCTGGCTATAAATTACAGATCTGTCCCGCATACTCTCACCACGATTTTGAAGTGCTAAATTTCGACCAAATATTTATAATCTGCAACCTCAATAACCCTCAGATACCGATTTTCAGTCGAATCAGACATTACATGATAAACATTGTCCGCCATATTGTTGCTACCATTTTAAATCATTGAGTATCGGTTACATATTTGCAATCTGCGATCTCAAAATTCTACAGTTATCAACTTTTAGTAGAATTGAATATTAAATGACAATAAGCTGGTCGCCATCTTGAAAACGACATCCTGAATATTTTTATAGAAAATATTTAATTACATTGTTATGTGAACCATACACACACCCAAAATTTCAAGTCAATATGATATCTGGAAGTGGACGAAAATTAAGTTTCGAAGTAGGCTACACTTAGCACCGTCTATAAGTTACATCGATTTTTTTCTTTTAATAAAGGGCCCTCAAGTGTGTTTTACTGATATTACAATCTGATCAAGAATTGATCGGTGGGTAATATTGTGCCAACCTAAGTTAATAATATAGAAGAAAACCTAAGGACTTACTCTCTAGTATCCCTTAGGTTCTAATAATTTAATGGCATTTATATTATATCATGTACACTGGCTATACTCTGATTTTACACTAACTAAACATTATACTAGCTCGAAAAGGTTGATCTTCTTGAGTCTTCTGATCAGATACGAGTTGTCAGGACGCTAGATGGCCTCGACATTGACATGGTGATGGGGTCGGTGTTCATGACGCTTGGCGAATTTGATAATGGTCTGGTTAACAATGTCCATTTTCAAGTGTCTGTGGAGGTAACTGTTTCTGAAATACCAAGGATCATTGACAATGCTCCTTAGTACCTTGTTATGGAATCGCTGGATTATTTCCAAGTTGCTCTTTTTGGCACAACCCCACAGCTGTATGCCATATGCCCACATGGCTCAAGAATTTAAATATTTGTTAGCGTCCAAAGTCATACCCAAATACTTCGCTGTATTAGCACATGGTACCTGGATATTATTTATGATAACGGGGATGTATTGATTACTTTTGTTCGTAAAATTGACATGGATAGATTCAGTCTAATTCTATTTGATTCGCCATTGCTTAATCTTGATTTTATTAACTGAGGTTTGCAGACTCGCCGCAGCTTTTTCGTGAATTTTGCCTACAGCCATTATGGATGTATTATCAGCAAAGGTGGCTGTCGTGTCATGTTCTAATTCCGGAATATCACTGGTGTATAGTAGTTAGAGAACTGGCCTTAATACACTGCCTTCTGGTACTCCCGTCTTAATTTATTTCAGTTCAGAGTAAGCATCTTCTTGTTCAATGCTAAATGCTCTATCTGAAATTTAACAGTTCAATAACTGTGAGAACTGTTTGGGTAAAAGCTTGCGTAATTTATAATTAAGTCCTTCACCCAAAATACTCTATTAAAAACTTGTGCCATATCAAGGAAGGCGATGGAACACACTTTTCTCTCTTCTAACGACTTTTCAATTATATCAGTAATTCCATTGTTTATAGTTGAGTAATTCTCTCTGAAGCCAAATTGGTACATTGGGATTATGTCTTTGTCATCAAGAATATCTTTCAATATTTTAAGCAGTATTTTCTGAAATAGTTTCAATATTACAGAGAGTAAGGAGACTGGCCTGTAAGATGAGACATAATTTGGTGATTTTCCGGGTTTAGGAATCATTGTCAAAATCAGTTGGAAAATTTTGTCGTGTCGTAAAACTAAAGTTGTCAACATTTTCTTACATTACATGTTACAAAGCTACAGGTTAAGCTAACAAAAGCTTATTAAATATTGAGTCATTTGTGCGTGTGTGCGTTAAGACTTGAATTTGTGTTAGAATCACTTTGTATGTATCGATTTGCATACCAGATGAAAGCAAACTTTGAAAATACAATTGAACACAAAATATAAAAATGTTGTTCTATGTATTGGATACGGTGTTTTTCATGCCAACGTATAAAACAAATTAACCCAACATATGCTCTAATATACGTTTTCATTTATGAGCTAATAGCTGTTCTTACCTAGATATATAAATAAACTCTTAAAAATAACTTTTCTCGCCAGTAATATATTTATATGTATATTATATATATTTATATATTATATTTATTAATACGAGGAAAATATGTTTTCTCAAATCTAAAAATGTATGTTTAAGTAAATTACTATATGAAAAATTTAAATATTATATTAATAAAAACATATTTTTAATCATTGAAGCATTCATGTATTTACTGATATTAAATTGCATTTTATGAACATTTCCTTTTCAACATATTTTTCTATTTCAACATATTATTCAATAATCAATTATCGTTAAATTAGGTGTAGTAATCTGAAGGATTAGAGGGGGCATGCGACGAACAAACCTTATTTAAATTATCTTATGTTTCTATCACATTGTAAACATAATAATAATCTCATCACACATTTTGGACAGCCTACAAATCCAAAGTCATTCGCTACAGACATTATCAGTGTCGGAGCGGAGAATCGAACCCAGTACACCATAGAATATGTGACCAATCGTGGCCGACTCTAACGCATTTTTGGCCACTACGTCAATGTCCTATTATAAGGCAATTAAAATAAATAAGGCAATTAAATAAATAAATAAATAAATAAATAACATATCAGCAGCCTAACTATAGTATAAGTTCCTACCACGAACATTTGTTTTCATAAGAACAAGTGTTCGAAATAATCTTGCTCATAAAAATATAGGCCCCATGATATTAAATAGAATAATTTCACTGAATCCAGACTTTTGATTGGCCGATGACATTGTGCAATTAGGTGGTAAAAGTAAAAACAATTCTTTTAAATTTGACAAATAATTGATTTTTTTTATGTTTCATTGGTTAGTTTTTAACAGATGAGTTAAATAGTTATTAATATTGTTTCAGTTCGGGGGCTACTATGTATAAAAATCTGATATTTATGTAACAAAATTATGATTTACTCCTTTGATATAGTTGATAATATATATTGGTATTACAATTGTTAATAAAGAATTATCTATTAAATCCTATATTTAATTTTGAAATTGTAAGATATCATTTTTTATTAAAATTGAATAACTGAAATAATTTAGTAGTAGTGGAAATATGCTCATCTATAAATTGACTTTAATTGCAGAAAACTTTATTAAATTTCCAAAGGCATTGTTTCGAAAGAAATTAACTATTAACTAATAATTGCTGTCTGCTAGGCTTCTCTTCAGGTACTAATGAAATTTCTCATTATAAAACTGCACTACTACCAAATTGAATCAACAGACAATTTCCTGAGAATTCTTATATTTTATTTCGTTATCAAGAAACGAAGCAAAATCACTTTTAACTTGTTTTAGATGGTCAATAAAATTCACATAAAAGTCAAATTAACAATTTTAAAAACCCCGACAAAAATATAATCTTTAAAGAGCAACAAATAATTTATATTCACTAACTCGAATCTCTTACTATTTGTTTTTCTGTAAATTTGTTGTTAAGCCGAGTAATAATTTACAGTTACATTATTTGTTTTACTACAAATATCATCATTAATCGAGAAAAAAAAATCGCAAGTGCGTTGGGAACCGCTGATAAGCATATCCAAAGGTAGAAACTTACTTGACATAATATAAGTAAGTATATTATTTGATTTTAGGCATTATGTTACTTCTACTATGTATGAGAGTTGTTGATTTCAGCTGTCCTCGACGCACCTATGATTTTTTTTCAAATTATGATGATATCTGTTGTAAAACTATTAATCCTTAATCCAACAATAAATTTTCAGAAAAAGAAATAGCCAGTGACTGGAAATCATTTGTATCTTTTTAAAGGTTTATTTTGTGTGTCTGGGGTTTTTTAAATTTTTAGTTGACTTTTATTTTCAAAATTTTTTAAGGTTTATTTCTTGTGCCGGGGGTTTTTTAAACTTTTAAGTTTGATTTTCAATTTTTTTTATTACAAGATTAATTTAAATCTATCAAGTTCAAGCCGTTTTGTAGCACACACACACACACGCACACACACCTAACCGAACGTTACTCCTCGAATCCCAATAATTTCTAAAATATTGTTGCGCCAATTTTTAAAGAATTTAATGTCATAAATCTCTTCAAATTACGTAAAATTATTTTTCAACTACAAAATAAATATTCTGAGGGTAAAATTGACTTTAAATTAGTAAAAAATATATTTGAAGTCCTCGGGTATCCATTATTACACATTATTAACACATCGTTGAATAGCGGAGAATTCCCAGAAATATTGAAAACATCACTAATAATTCCTGTACTGAAAGTTTCAGGAACGAAATTGCCGGAAGAGCATAGACATATAAACACATTACCAAAATTTTAGAAGTAGTAGTTTATGTCCAACTTACTGAATTTATAAACAGTAATAAATTGCTTCACGATAACCAATCCGGATTTAGAGAAAATCGTTCATGTGAGACGGCTTTACAAAAAATAATTAACGATTCTAGATATTCCATAGACAAAAGTGAAGCTGTAGTAACTGTCTTTCACGATTTAAAACGGGCATTTGAAGTTGTCAATAGAGAACTTTTGCTTAATAAACTTTACCAGTATTTTGGGATTGTTAACACGGCTCATAGATGGTTTAGGTCCTATTTACATGGACGAAGCCAACAAACCAAAATAAATAATACTATGTCTGAAAAACTGTTAAATAATAACGGATTGCCACAAGGTGCGTATTAGGGCCTATGCTTTTCACGCTATTTATTAACGATATCTTTTTAATCGATTCACAAGAACACAAAATACATCTCTTTGCTGATGATACTATCATATACTTATCTGGATCTGATCTAAAGCAAGTTATTCAAAAAATTAACAAGACATAACGAACGTGCTAGTGGTAAATGCTAAAAAGTTATAATATATGACATTAGGTTCTAATAAATATCTAAATCAAAACGTCGATGATACTTGTGTTAAATACAACGGAGAACACCTTGAAAAGGTAATAACTATAAAATGTCTGGGGACTGTTAATTAACATTTAATGACCATATAAATTACACAAGCAAAAAAATATAAAAAAAAAAACTTGGATTCGCCTATTGTGTAAGCGAACATTTAACTTCATCTAACAAGAAAACGATTTGTAACACAATAATAAAACCACGTTTTGAGTATTGTTCCAGTATATTCTATATGTATAATGATACTCATATATCTAAACTGCAACTACTACAAAATAGGTGTATGCGATTTATTTTAAAATGTAATATATATACTAATATAAAAACAACGGAACGTACACTAAACTGGTTTTCGGTAAAATACAATATAAAGTACAAGACACTAATATTCTTATATAAACTGCACAACAATTTACTACCAACATATTTGTCAGCAAATATTCAACATCGTGGGGATATTCATAATTATAACAGAAGGAAAAGGAATCATATAAACATTAATTTTTCAAACTTAATGACAACAAAATCCTCCATATACGACAACTTAGCGGCAGAATTTTATAAATTACCTGAATTTATAAAACAAGCGAAGAATGTCTCTCTGTTTAAAATACAGTTGTATAAATTCACGAATAAATAATTCTAGTTTACTTTATGCATTAGGCTGATTGTTAAATATTAAGTTAATTTTATTTAATTAATTATAAGTAATCCACAAATATTATATCCTAAACTAATTAATGAAAATGCATTTCTTTTTTTGTAACTCGTAGTAACTGTAAATGTATTTTTAAGTATACTACTTCTGTGTGTAATAGCTGTTTGTGTTAAATAAAGATTGTTATTATTATTATTATCCATGGCGCCCCCTAGCTGCGGGTAGAATGAATTAATAAGTAGGCATTGCAGGTAACTGTAATTGTTTAAATGTATTTACAGAAGTCTGTATTATGCTGTAATGAATTTCAACTACCACTATAGAAATGGCGCTTCGAATCAAGAAAATTCTAAGTATATCGAGGCTCTGACTAGATGAGACTAGAATGTTCGAGAGGCCATTTTGTGGGATATATAAGGACAAAATCAGTAACGGAGAAGTAATTACAAGCTAACCGTTATACCCTTCGCCGAATTACTGCAGTTTTCATATAATTGTTGCACATTCTATAAGACGCTCTTCGCAGTTTTTTTGTAAATAATATTAGTATTAGATATTTTTTGTTTGATTACAAAACAAAACAAATTATGTAATCGGACTTTTCATTCTTGAGTTATCGTGTTTACAAGAAACCTGACGGACGGACAGACAGACAGACGGACGGACAGACAGACGGACGGACGGACAGACGGACGGATGGACGGACGGACAGACGGACGGACATACAGACGGACAGACAGACGGACATTTTGAAAGTTGTTCAGAATTCGATCACCAACACAGTGATATGAATTTTTTTCTCTACGAGCAATACTACCGGTTTTAGAGTATAATAATCGGTTTCATGATAGTGTGAAGTACACACGTATTGCATTAAGTTTTATCAAAGTAAAGTAATTAAAACAAGAAGAGGTTCTGCAAGAACCAGTGATGAGGAAATTATGTCCTAAAGTTAGTCGAAAATCGAAAATATTACTCAAGTAGTAGCAAATAGTTAGTTAATTTATTGACATATAATAGTCTCAACATAAATAATAACTATAAAAATAGACAATTAAGAATAGAACAGTATGCTAATAGCCAAGAAACAAAGAAATCATGAGGAAGCTTAAACGCAACGAAATAACATTGATGATAAGGAGCCTGCAAAGAAACAACTTGGCAACAATAATATCAATAAATAAAAAAAAAGTGAAACCAATGAACAGAGATACCACCATTGGAAGTAATCATATTCAAAGAAAAAGAAAAGTTGTTGCTGGTACTGTGAAAAATTGAAAACTTTTCGTGGAGGTCACATTTACTTTAAGTTAGGCATTCCATATGAATCTTTGAAGCAATTGTATAATCCCAATGAGGCGTTGCTATGAGAGAGTTTCTTAACAAAAACAAATTGCACCAAACTCAAGCAGAAGCGGAATCATCTGGGCCCAGCTCAAACTGATACAATTGATAATTTAAAAATTATACATATAAATTACAATCCATTTCCAAGAAGAATAATGAATTGAGGTAATACTAGAAACGGAAAATCAGCATTTCTTTATCATTTCCGAACATTCGATGACTGAAAATCAAGGAACTGTAACATTCCTCCAAGGATGTAAACTTATCACATATTCCTGTAGAACAATTCACCTACGCGGAGGCGTAGCAACCTATGGTAAAAGGGAGTATCATAACGTGGTGAAGATACCCCATACCATATTACAAGAAACAATTTGTGAGCGCTACACTTATAAGTACAACTGTAAACATTGTAAAATCTGCTCTGCTTTGTGGCTATCGTTCTCCTAGCGGTGATTTTCATTACTTTTTACTATTTTTAAATGGTATACTATGTATGTAGCAAAAATTTTTGAAAAAACTATTTTTTGTGGTGACCTAAAATGTAAAATGGTAACAAATACTTATAAATCGTTAATCAGTGATCTTTTTGATAGTTTCGGCGTCAAGTCATGTCTCCTGTCGGAACCAACTCGTTGTTTTAATAATAGTGAGAGTACAATAGATTGCATTGTATCTAGCATAGAATTAAGTAATAATAATAAAAAAAGAATACAGTAATTTAAATGACATAGTACATTAAACATACTGTAAATCTAATATTTATTGAAAATAGGTGCAGATTTGCGTTAAACAAGATATAAACCTTTGAACTGAAGGGAATCCGTGCAACACTAATGATTTGCTTTGTAAATAGATTTGTGTAGTACAATAACGGATTGATAATTAGTTTAATTTCACAAATGAACATAAATGCATCGACAATAGATTTACATGTCATACAAAGGTATTAATGACAATAATTTATGTACGAATTACTGCATAGTATCAAAAGTTTGGATGTTTTAGGACTCATGGACGTATCATTTAAGCAATAAAAAATACTGAAAAATGTATGAAATTATTTACTGAGTTGAAAAATTAAAAAATAATATTTTACTTATATTTGTATAGTATTTTTGGATTTACACAAACACTAAGAATGTTTCAATTTCCTTTGGGTATGAATTATAAGTCCAGATTGAACACGGTTTTGTGATCTTCAAAATGGTTTATGCACTCTATCCCCATCTTGGACCGTTTTCAATAATTATTCCACCTCAAACTGCATAGTTACAAGTTTATAACATATGTGGCAACATGTTTGTTGCATATTTACCACTCATACTAAAGAAGTCTTATATCTCTTTTGCGCAGAGCCGTAGAACCATAGGGAAAACTTGAGGAATGAAACTCAGAGTGGCTATGTGGATTTACACTGCTATTATAAGACCGGTGATAGCCTATGAAGCCATTGTCTGGAGGCCTAAGAGTCAGCAGGCTGTAGCGAAACGTAAGCTCAGCCAGGTACAACGAGTAGCTGGTCTAAATACAATTGGAGCTATGAGAACGACACCAACAAGAGCAATGGAAGTGATGCTGTGCCTGCCACCACTAGACATATATCTAGAAGTGGTGGACCTAACTACTATGGCATGCCTGAAATCCGTTGATATACAGCCAAACATAGGACGTGGAGCGACCAGGTGCCAGTTGTGGAATGAGGCAATCAAACTGATGCCACTTCTGCAGGTGCGCGCAGATGGTATTCCTCCACAGTTCAACTTTGATAGACCCTATGCAATACACACCAACAGTAGCAATGAGACTGTCAGTGAAGGAACAGTTAACATCTTCACATACTGATCGAAAAAGAAAGAAGGAACAGGTTGTGGGGTATACTCCAGGAATATGCAAATTCAAATTAAATGGGCTATGGACAAATAAGCGAGTATAATGCAAACAGAACTGGCGGGAATAACCATAACCGCAAAAGAAATTTTCCATAGACAAATAACGGAAAAAACAATCACAATCTACACTGATAGTAGACAATCACTACTGGCCCTACAGAGAGACAAAATAACAACAGGGTCAGTATGGGAATGACATCAAGCACTTGTGGATGCCTCCAGCATGAACAGTGTCATTATATGCTGGGTCACAGGGCAAGCACAGTGCAGAAGAAACAGGAAAGCTGACAGTTTGGCTAAGAAAGCCGCCAGTTTAAGTATACTTGGACCTGGCCCTTCTAACATACTGCATACAACGATGAGTAGAAGAACCTGCACACCCCTATGCAGAGGTTGTGAACAAGAAGACGAGACTGTCCAACATGTACTCTGTGAATGCCCGGCAGTCTCCTCTAGCAGAGAATCCATTTTGGGAGATCGTTGGCCTACTTTGGTCGACTTGAGAGATATTCCCCTAGACAGCATCACCATCTTCTTCACAAGATTAGGATGGTTGGAGGCCTAGGTGGAATCTTGTATACCTCTGGAGAATGTACAGTGGGGCCTAGATGCTGTGGTCACTCTTTGTGACTGCCCTCCCACAAGCTCCAACTCCAAACTCCAACTCCAACCAATCATGTTTGATTATTAAATTAGTAACCCGGATATAACTTTTCATAATAGTTCTGTCATTCACTAATTACCCTCTACTTTTCCAGCAGATATTGCTTGGTCTAATATTTAGATTGCAA
Source organism: Stenurella melanura (assembly GCA_963583905.1). NCBI lineage: Eukaryota > Metazoa > Arthropoda > Insecta > Coleoptera > Cerambycidae > Stenurella > Stenurella melanura. Next base: position 134,376,160 of record OY757313.1, on the reverse strand, counting down.
AATTTTGTTCCAAATTATTAATATAAAGTACTGAGTATTTGATTTATGTAATGTCAACTGATAAAGTATCTCTTTTATGTTTTGTTCTCATAATGACATAGTTGTAAATTGATAAAGTAACTTATTGATATTCTATAAGCATGTGCTTTTATCTGAAGTGGATTGTCGGTTCCGCGATAAATTCAGCCTTTACATGTTATTTTTTTAATGTTTTTCATATAAATAAATGCTTATAACAAGTAGTATCTTTAACTGTGGTTAAATATACGCCGTATTATAAGACTTGTGCCTTATTATTATATATTTAGCGGAGATGAATTTTTTTTAAAGAGGAGGAGGTTTTCTCATTTTCGGCGATCACTCTAGAATGGCTAGTAATTTCTACGAAATCTTTTGCAAACTGTGAAGCATGCCTCGGCAGTGATTCCATATGTCTGCATCAAGCTATGTCTGGTATTTCTTGAGCAAGAAATCGAAGAGAAGCACTTTATGTTAGAAAATATTCGATTTTATGGCGAAGGTGCCGGATGGAAAAAGTACTTTCTGTTAGATAATATTCAAGGTTATGGCGGAGGTGCAGGTTAGAGATAAATAGTCAGATATTTTCGAAGCAACTGATAACAAATTAAAGATTTAAAATGGGGAGTCCGATACGGCTGTCACAATTGCATAAGTTCTATAGATTTACATGAAATTTGGCCACTAAAGAGGGCGAACATTTTTTTTTCTTAAATTGAACCACCTCTTAAGAAATGGGTGGGTAGTAGTCGTACTACTAACGTGAGGTTTCCGTGGAAACGTTGGACATCATAATAAATGGCAACTATATTCCAATATAATCAGATGCAAATGCAACTTCCTGGAACTGTAAAAGCTTTATAACAATAGAAACAAATGAATATATTACCAGGAAACACTAGTCATTATTCAAACTGTTATAAAATACTTATCACAGATAAGTTTAAAACATATCTCCTTATACAAGTATAACATATTTATAAGTACATAATAGGCATATTTTCTTTCTCATAATTGAATAAGAATTATATATGTTTTAAACTTATCTGTGATAAGTATTTTGTAAAAGTTTTAATAATTACTAGTGTTTTCTGGTAATATATTTATTCATTTGTTTTTATTTGTTGGCATTTTGCGTTTTGCCAAGCAAATGTTCATCAGCCTACGAAGAAGTCCTTAAATTAATACGTAACAAGTTTAACGAGATTGGTTCAACCCTAGATTTGCAGTAGCTGATTTCGAAATGAGTATTCATAAAGCCGTAAGAGAGTTTGGCCCAAAGTGGAAGTGATTGCTGCCGTTTTCATCTGGGACAATTCAGGTTTTAGAAAAATTCAACAACTCAGCATAGCGACAGGGGATGTTGAAGGAGAAAGCGAAGTGAGAAAATTGCCATATTGCGTCTTTGGTCTACTATACTTAGCCCCCCATGAATTGGCGGCGGTGCCTTTTCCCCGAAATTTGAGCAAGTTTCACAAATTATATTCAAAGAACAAATGCATTCCAATCATTTCATTCTCGATTGGAGGAGTTATTTTATAAAACACCCGTCTTTATTCCTTGTACGCACGATAACTTAAGAACGAACAGACCGATTGTATTGAAATTTGGACATTTTTTGTTGAACTGCAAATCATGAAAAAATATGTTTTCTCAAATTTTAAAAAATTTATAACTTTTTTATTTATCGATCGATTTTGTTCAAAAACAAAAGATTTCTTCCTCTAGCTAATATTAACGTACTATCCAAGTTTCAATACAATATGACGTTTCGTTAAGTTATCGTGCTTATAAGAAACGTAATGGACAGACACGGACAGACGGACAGACAGACAGACGGGCATTTTGAAAATTGTTCAGAACTCGATCACCAACCCAGTGATATAAAAAAATATTCACTACGAGCAATATTATCGGTTTTAAAAATATGCCGATCGAATGCAATATACTCTTCGTTTTGCATTTGCGAAGAGTATAGTAAGTAAATAAACAACTAACCGTTATACTCCTCGCTGATTAGCTGCACTTTTTATATAATTGTCGCACATCCTGTAGGATACTCTTCGCGGTTTCATCGGGAATAAATGTTATTTTATGTTAGCGAAATGAATTAAGGCTCCATTTTTCCCAATAAAATAAAAACCATTTTTATATAATATTAAATCATACATAAGAAACAAACTTAAGGATTAATGGCATAAGACTGCCATGCACCGTGATAAAATAAATGTAATTTCATTTTAACGTGTTATTGCATTTGACCCTGACCAAGTGTCAACATTAGATTTCAGTATATGGCGATACCTTTATACGTTTTTTACTAATGCGGTTTTATTATCTCCTTTAATTAGATGACTCAGTCGAAATTGTGAAATATTGGGGAAATTAGACCATCCGAAAAGGCAGATACGCAGTTTCGTATGTAAGTCTAGCTATATGTTGTATATACATATGTATTTACAAACCTATAGTTAATCTCAGTTTAAATTGTATTGCTTGTAAAGATAGGGAACGTGTGTCCTTGTCTCTGACTGGTACATATGCAAGTCAAGTTTACTCAGGGAAAATTAATAAATCAAAACAGATTTATTTTATTCTTACTGTAAAGTAAGGGCGTTTATGCTGTAATTTAAATAAAATAATTTGAATGTATTTATAAGATAGCCAAATTCTAAATGAAAGTGAATTTAAACACTAAATTTTTATTTTGTGTATCATTGGCCTTGTGACGGCCTCGATGGGGATTCCACTAACTTGAGAATTCCAATGTGCCTGTGTAAACTGTGCTCCGTTCATAACGTAAACAACTGGATTCTAATCCGAGACCTACTTACAGAGTGAAATTATACAGAGACGGCTATGCAAAAAGTCTAGTGGTTCTCAGGCTGCAGTATACTTGTGGATTCGCGATTTTCCAGAACTGCAAGATCTCTATTGTAATAGTTGCAACAAAACAATTTCTTGGACATCTAAAACAAATGTTTACAGATATATTTCCTCACAAAAGCATATGAGTGCTAGTGGCTATACTGATAGTGACAGTTAACATAATTTTAATTTAGATTTAGTGGAAGTAGTAGGATTTAACATACCGTGATCGAAACTAGATAATGTTAGTTCAATGCTATAATAAACTGATCATATTAAGTTTGGATATTACGTAATTCCCTAAAAAAAAGTACAAGGCAAGATAAATGTGTCATACTTGCATAAGAATCTCTCCGCGCTGGCAAAGCCAACCCTGACTTTCATGTCACCAAAATAAAATTCCCGAGCTCCATTCCTAAGTTATCGTACTTACAAGAAACGTGACGAATGAACAGACAGACAGATGTACACCCATTTTGAAAGTTGTTCAGCATTCGATCTCCAACACGCCGGTAATAGAAATTTGCCGATCAAATGCAATATAATTTTCGTATTGTATTTTCAAAAATTACAACAAATAACAAAATCGATATTAGGTGATAAGGTTCGATCAATCCATACTTTATTTCATAAATTTTAGTCACCTTCTTTTAAAACCGGTTCAACTTGCAATGAAAGCTGTTTAGTCCACTGTGTACTCAGGTTACTCGTGTCTACCATATTTTTAGAGTAATAGAGGCGCAGATTTAGATATATAATAAACAGGTCTAGTTTTATTGTCTGTTTGCTTTACAGACAATATAACTTATATCACACTATATAAATGTGGGCGTTTCATGTAAACTGTGATATAATGGATGTCTAATTTAAAAATGCTACGGTGTTATTGCGTGTATTGTTATAACAGTAAAAATAACAGTACTATCATTCTTCACGCGAAAATGTGTAGAAAATTTATTTTCGAAGTAATTGGCAAATATTTGTATAGGATAATGACTTTCGGGAAGATAAATAGTTTTAGATAAAATTTCATACATCCAATATATGTATTTAATTTATCAATTTAGGAAATGAAACAACAAATCGTAAAATTATGTCAAAAGGTAATAAAAGTTGAACACAAAATTTCCCTCTTTGTTTATTAATTATTCAAGTGGATAACCCCGCTTTATGATTTGCAACAAAAAGATTTCCTCATTACCATTTATACCACAAGCATTAATTTGTTCCATCGTCACACTATTTTGTGGGGTGGCCACCCTGTACATTTTTAACTAAAAAAACAACAGCCGTAATATCTTTTGTTTCTGCATAGACTTCATTGAGAAAAAAATGCAAGTACACCACAAATATTAATATTCTGAAATTATGAACATGCATTTTATTTGAAAAACATCACTGCGAGACATGTCCTTACGATGACCCTTCTGTGAATCTTAAATAGCCTTAACTTCAGCATGCTCAGAAGTAAAGCGTCAATTACCCATCAAATATTACTATTCTCCATCAGTATTGTAGATATAGGCGTCAGCCGACAAACAGAGAGAAAGATGAAATTGAAAGACTTTCATTTTCGTAATCTACTTAGTCTGAAACGTGAGTAATAGTTGAAAACGTTTTACATTTCAACTGTATAGTTAATGGGTTTTACGGACGTATGCGTATATTTTAAAAATAAAATATAACAGTTAACTTGAGAAATTCTCTAATTTTGACTTTTGGAGTGCATATAACTTAATCTTCACCATTTGCACAAGAATTGAAATCTCACACTAAATGGGATACCTAACTATAAATTCTATCCCCATAATCTTCAGTGATTTGTCAATAATAAAAAAGTAAAAATACTCCACATGTTGGGGAGGGTTATAACAAATTTATTGCTGGTATTAATGCACCTAATAGTACAATAAGGCATTAATCGACCAATAAAGACGCCAACCCTATATATCTTAGTAGAGGTAAAGAAGTTTAAGCTCCAACCAATAATGACTACAGGTTCTGATAACGTCTTCACTTAGATCTGACTCATCTTAAAGACTACGCCACAATGTTTCTTGAATTAATCAACTCGGCTTCTAAAAACAAAAACATTAATTCTTCTTCGAATATAGAAGACTTCTAGCATATGTCCAGTGTCCAGTATTTAAACAGGGCTTCAGACATGAAATTAATGACTGAAATAGATCATCATCTCAGCATATGACTTCAAATTTTGGTTCTTAAAATCTTCTTCAACTAATTAGTGTTCACACCAACATGAAAGGAAGAACGAGTACCACTAATCTGCCGTCTATTACGCAACCAGTTAGAGGTTTTGGATCGGCAGGTCAAATAGACGCAATATACACCGATTCCTCAAAGGCCTGCGATCGACCAGATGATGGCATATTGTTATCAAAACTTTTTGTCACGTAATTTACTTGACATGTTTAAGTCATATCTCAGGAAAAGATCACAATTTGTTGAATTTAAAGATTACAAATTAAAAAATGTTAACAATTCATCGGGAGAACTAAGCCTTGTCACTTTCTAAGCTCTGTGGTTAACTATAATATAAATGAATATTATCGCATTATATGCAGACGACATGAAGATGTACTACTCAATTTCCAATATAAATAGTTGTCTTAACTTGGAACATGATCTGTATGACAGTAGTTGACGTCCAATGAACAATCTGTTACATATTAACAAGTGTAATATTATGTCTCTCTTATAATTTCATGAAGAGAACATAATTATATTTCCTTTTAATTTGGACCACACCTGTCTGCAATGCTCAACTTTGTTTAAAAATTTAGGCGTGTGTTTTATCCCACAATTATATTCCAAAAGCCACATTCACGAAATTATTATTAATAAAACCAACAAAACACCAGTCTCATTATACGCAACTCAAAGGAGTTTCGCTCACGAGATGTACTAGTGTCTCTTTTCATTGCCCTCTTGTCTAAACTCTTGCAAGTAAATGAAACTTAAAATACCTCAGATTAAGAAAGAAACGTAGATAAATATTGCCGTTTCGGCGTAACAAGCATAATATCCGCAACTAGGATGACAAAAGAAGAGTGAAGAGGGAGGAGAATGGAGAATGTTTTGATAAGCACAATAATCAGAGGCGTAAAGAAACAAATGGGTTAAAAAGTAAAAAAATATTCGACTAATGGTTTTGATTCTATTGTGACAAAATGATACGGTTTGATTAGAATTGTTACAAAATACGCTGCCGAATAAAAATGGAAATATTGATGAATCTCGATTCTGCAATCAAATTATTAAGTTTCTTTACCTTAATCTACGTGTATAATCGTGACATATATAAATTATTTAAAATATTTGTAACAGGTTGAAGGACTTAGGTCAATGGCCTTTAGGATGATACAGATAAAACACAGAGAGACAGACAAACCGATATAGAGACAAACAAAATGACATGCAGACATACAAACCGATATACAGACAGACATTTTCTGTTTCGCTCAAATTGAAAATTTCGTCATTTCATCACATTCTAAACCTATTTTCACAAAACAAAATGTTTTTTCTTTTACAATTGTTTTGTACATATGATTAATTAGGACAATCATTATAATTACCTATAATTATTAATTATAATCACATTATGACTTTGGCATTACTTCATGTCACTATTTCAGAATATGACAATTAGTCCAGTCAATGAACGCTTAAAGCGGAGGACATGGTCGGGAACAGAATTTTTTACTTTAGGACTGTGTTTGAAGTAGTTAGGACGTAGCATACTAAAAGTGTCCGAACCTACTAGGTGAGCGGGGTGCAGGGGGTACGTAGAAGGTATTTTGGTTTTTCGTTTATATCTCGAAAACAGTGCGTCGTAGAGAAAAGTTATCTTATTTAAAATGAAATCTAACAGAATTTCTTACATGATTACTACCATTCATTTTTTTCTATTTTTAAAAGCTTTCGAGATATCCACCATCGAAAACGACAAATTTTCGAAGAACTCCGGTTTGCCTCACATTTTTCGACAAACTTTGCCATCTAGCGTACTGTCCCTTAGTTTTACAACAATGTCCTCATAGTAAAAGTTGTGGAGCATTAAATGAGGATAAATGCGTGTCAAATTGTTCCGTAGATATCTGTACAACCTGGTTGCCAATGTTAAAAAAAGAACTTCGCAAACTTAATGTTGCTTGATTGATTGATTTCCCAACGTAAGGTAGGCATTGCTGCTGCTTCCGGGCATCCATGGATGTTTGTTCCAACACGCAGCTTGGTCATTCATCGAACATGCCCTACGGACGGCCAAACCGCGTGCCGGAACTACATCTCGGATGCATACGCCGGATTGGACATTGGACATGCTTGTTGTCGGCAGCGAGAGCCGTATGACGCATGGGGTGGGAATACATAATGGGAAGTGTAGGTGATTGTGAGATGCTTCTTTTAAGTTTCCATTTTAAGTATCTATGGATATTGAATATAACAAAAATTCTTAGAGCTGTGTATTTTTCATTCACAGCAAAAAAGATTTTTTAAGAAAAGCCTTGAAAAAGGAAACAGATTAGATTTCTGAAACGTCGGCGAAATATTTAATTTCAAGTTTTTATACTTATTTGTGTTATTTGTTTAAAAACAGCAACCTGTAACTGATCCTTTGACGTAAAAGTCACAGGCGTAGGGATTAAAAAGAAAAATACATCTGGCAGGAAGTCCCAAAGAATTAGAAAAAATTAAGCTTCCTTTAAAATAAGTTATTATTTATTATCTTATCTTCAATGAATCAAAAGTTATATCAATTTGAAAACCGTATAATGAACTTACTTAATTTTAAAATGAAGATATGTCTAAGAAATCTCTTAATTTTCAAAGACCTGTTCGATTAATCCCCACTCGATGGTTTGAGTGAAAGAAATTTCACCCCCGACGCACATAGCAATAGTCCCATACAGCACAAGGACATCCTCAGAACATACTGGGACAACTTTTCAGGACATATGGGATATCCTGGGAAGATCCCATTATCACCTTAGGATGTACGTAGCATATCCAAATGGGAGAGTTCGGGCTTTGCTGATGACATCCTCAGGACAACAGTACGGGTGTGTACAGGACATCATCAACTCTTATATGGGTTATGCCTGGGTTTTACTATGAACAACCTGAGGACATTGATTGGACTTTATAAAGGACATCCCCAGTTCTTTTAGGGTTTTTTGGATATTTCTAAAGACAGCAAAAAATATATATTATTTTATAATATAGTAGATCATTACTTTTCAACTGAGCCAATAAGCACAGACAAAGGAATACAAGTTTATGTAATGGCAGAGGTAAACTGATTAATAAAAATCAACCCTGAGAAGGGGTGAAAAAAAATATAACAAAGTGTTTTTTCAAAATTACTCAAAATGTGGAAAAGCTAGTAAAAAAATTTCAAATAAAAATTGTAAAAGCATGAAATATTACTTAAAAATGATCCCTTGCCTTTTTTTGGTATTATTAAAATCAACAGAGTTTAGGGTGGTTAGAAGTTATTAGGGATGATATGTACAACTTTAAGAATCATAGCGTGCTGAAAAGTTATAATGAATAAAAAAAAATATTCACTCAGAAAAATATAATGGATTACGTATCTGACAATAACATCTGCGGAAAATAACCAATCACATTTTCCCCATTTAGATAATATAATAAATACAAAGATACAACATAGCAAGCATTATATTTATCAAATATTTAACGTAATCTTATTTGTCGAAAGAACTTTAAAATGAACGTGGAAAAGACATCGACGCCTGGCGGATCTCTTAGAACTTTCGACTTATCACAAAAAGGCGGCTAATTCAGAACACAGTAAATGTATTAAAAACAAATTATAAATAACTGCAGATATATATTTTTAATGAATTATTTGTACTGGGGGGAATTATCAAATAAAACAATCAAATATGTTTTTAGAAGCAAATTTTACAAGCCAAAATGAATATAAAACTTACAGAAATAATTTAAATAAAATAATAGCTCATACTAAAAATTATTATTACAAGAACAAAATCGAAAATAATAAAACTGATATTAAAAAAATGTACAAAATTATATCAGAAGCCACAAATGAAACATCTGGAAAAAATAATAATATACAAATCTTAAATAGAAACGCTCAACCTTTTGCAAATGACAAAGAAATGGCGGATTATTGTAATAATCATTATATCAATGTGGGAATAGAAATGGCCAATAACATTATAACTCCAGTAAATGAATCTAAAGTGAATCACAAAAATATTTCCTCCATGTACTTAAACCCGGTTACGCAAAACGAAGTAATTAAACATATACACTCGTTAAAAAACAACAGCTCACCAGGTATTGACGGGATTCCATCCGAAATCATAAAAGACTGTCATTTATATATTCTCAAACCACTAGTCCATATCATTAATTTAATTTTCAAAACTGGAATTATCTCAGACTACTTTAAATACACAATTATTACTCCTGTGTATAAAACAGGTAGTAAAACGAGAATAGAAAACTATAGGCCAATTAGCTTAGTAAATAATTTTGCCAAGATCTTTGAAAAATGTCTGAAAGATAGATTAGTTAATTACCTAAACTCTAACCAAATTTTATCCAAAAATCAATATGGCTTTTTAAAAGGCTCTAGTACGTGTGATGCAATAAACCAACTTACAAATGAAATAACTGAAAACCTTAACAACAACAATAAGTGCATTGCAGTATTTTTGGACTTAGCTAAGGCATTTGACACAGTGCCACACAAAAAGCTTCTAGATATATTACAGGATTATGGTGTACGGGGTACCGTGTTAAATGTCTTTAAAAGCTATCTCTCAGACAGATATCAAATGGTCCGCATTAGAGAAACCATTAGCTCTCCAAGCAAAATTACTACAGGAGTCCCACAAGGCACTGTCCTGGGACCAATTTTATTTATTACTTATATAAATTCTTTAACTAAACTAAATATAAATGGCACCATAATCTCATTCGCGGATGATACAGTATTATTATTTCAAGATGTATCCTGGAACCAAACTAAATCTAAACTCATACGGGGATTAAACAAGGTACAAAACTGGCTAAACACTTTCAAACTAACATTAAATCTAAATAAAACTCACTTATAGCCTTTTCATTAAATTCTGCTAATCGACCCGAATTTACAAGCATTAGATTCAATGACATGACTGAAGAATTTAAAGAGACAACTCAGACAAAATACCTAGGAATAATAATTGACCAGCATCTAAAATGGGATAAACACATTCTGAAATTGACAACAAACATACGTAAACTTATACATAAATTTTATATAATGAGAGAATTCCTAGGAAAGAAATTATTAACTATGGTTTACAAAGCATTAGTAGAGTCTTTAATCAGGTATGGCATCACTTCCTGGGGCGGTCTTTATAACAATTCACTAAGACAACTGAATGTAACACAAAATTTCATCCTGAAAGTAATCTATAATAAAACTTGGCTATACCCCACAGATTTGTTATACTCGGAGAATATTTTCAATGTACGATCACTATATATTCTTTCTTCTTGCTCTTATTTACATAAGAATGAAAATTTAAAAAAAACGATAACTCACCAGCACGATACCAGGGGAAAAATACGCAAGAACCTTCAAATACCTACTATGAATAAGAATATCGGTTTGAGATCTTTTCAATACTTAGCTACAAAATTTTACAACCTTCTACCTACTAAAATCAAACAATCAAAAAATCTAAAAACATTTAACAAGAAATGTAGAAACTTTATAAGTAATCATTACGACTCCTTTAAAACTTTTTTTTAGAAACCAGAATTATTTATCACAAAAAAAAAAATAGCAATATATACTTTGCTATTTACTTTAGTTATAGTAACTAGATAATAGATTGTAACTACATAGTAATTAGATTAATAGATTAATGAATTATACTCCTTCAGTATACACACTTAAAAAAAAAATTAAATGTAAATAACTCAATAAACACTTCCTAGGCACATTCAAATGTTCAGTCATTTAGGTGCCTGTACTAACTGTACAATTAAGCATATATAAATTGTAATTTATAAATATTATTTCGAAATTGTATTCATTGACAAACTATTGAATAAACTATTGAAACTATAAAAAAAAAACTATAAAAAATAAAAGGCACAATAAATAACCTCAAAATAATATATATTATACTTTTCATTACTGTTGTTGTTGAAATTTCCTAAATAATAATACCTTTAATAGGACACTTCTAGGACTTGCCCAGGATATTCCCACAGTGAATATTTTGTTAGGCTTTTAATATCCTTGCAGGATATTACTAGGATATCCTGCCAGGATTTGCCTAGGATATCTCCATTTGGGATGTTCTCAGGGTGTATATATTTTATTGGGATATCCTAAGGATAACCTGAGGAATGCTGTCCTCGATTGGGATGTACAGGACCAAATGAGAATATCCTAGGAATGTCATGTGCTATGTGGGGTGGAAGTATGCGAAAATACACTTTTCTTCTGAAAAATTATGCCTATGACAAGCAGGCGGACATGGCAAATGGTTCTGCGGAACTTTAAATATTACAGTTTAAAAAAATATTTTGTTGATTTTTTGAAAACGTTTATTTTTTCTGCATCACCTTCACCCCTCTCGTTTGCTTTGTCACATGTTCTGTAACCCGAATATGTTTTAGAAAATTGACTTAAACTACTCTTTATTATACCAACATTTTATGGCACTCAAAACTTTGTATTTGCTGTCCTGAAAAATATTCTATTTGGTATTTAGAACTCTCTGGTTCTCACCTCACAAAATGCAATTTTGATAAATAGTTGTTTATTATACAATTAATTACCTTCTCCCCAGGTATCACGGCAGAAATACACAATATACAGCTTGTGTACAAAGATGTAACCCTTAAATGAAGAGAAAGTACAACGTACGGTTTTCTTTCGGAGTCTAAAAATTTGTCTGAAAATTTGAAATTGCTATAACTTTTGATCATTTCAAGATAAAATAACAAATAATAACTCAGTTTAAAGGAACGTTAATGATCTCCAACTTTTACTGTGAGGACTTTGATGTAAAACTAAGGGCTGAAGCGAGAAAAACGTTATTTTGAAATTCTGCAGTTTTCTCTAGCGAATATCTCGAAAGCTAATGTAGAAAAAAATTAATAGTACTTAACAATCTTGTAGGAAATTTCATCAGCTTTCATTTTACATAGAATAATATTTCCGCAACGATGCAGCGTTTTCTAGATATAAGTGAAAATTTAAAAAAGTAACGCAGCCCCGAAGTCAAAAATTCCGTTCTCGACCATGTCCTCTACAACCCCCCCTTCATTGACTGGACCAAATATTGATCACCATTTGGAATTTTTGTAATGTTATGAATACAAGTCAACAAACCAATCCAAATCTACGTTATACAATTGTTTAACTATACGTACCTGATTTTAATATCTAGTGAAGTTTAACATAATCAAAACAGTTTATTTGACCTTCTATGGTACATAAATATAACTCTACACGCGATCCTTTTCAAAAGAAGTAAATAATACGAGATTTCCGATTGTATTCAAATGAAACTAACTTGAGCAAATTGAATTGCATCTCAACCTGACTTGTATAAATAAATACACTAAGTGAATTTATCGCAGATTCAATAAGACTTAATTTATGCTTGGCATTAATAACATCAATTTTATAAATTAATCTTTGTAAACAACTTATAGATCAAAGAATTGTTTTATTAACAAATCACTGATTTAATGTGAGGCACTTATATTATTTATTATCGAATCTAATAAGTGGTAATGTATAACTATATTACAGATAGGAGTTATTTAAACACCAAGTGAGTTAAGTGGATGTTTATTCATGAGACAGAAGTTTCTTCGCGTGAATGTACATTCTCAACTCATGTGGATTATTTATACAATGCATTCAATTACTTCCACATCCACGTAGTGGAATACGCGGTATCAACTACAAATTTAAAGAAAATTTTTGTTTCGTTGAAGAACGCCAGATAATAACAAACTTTACATTTAATTATTGAGTTTGTCTTTGTTTATGGTTTTGTAATAAAAACATTTATCAAGTTCCAGTTTCTTTTTTACATAAAATCCCATAAATAAGTCGTATATACTTGTGTTTTCTGAACAATAAAATAAAAAAGAAGAAAACAGTAATAAATTATTTAAAAAATTCAATATATGCAATACTTTTGCTCATGAGTGTAAATTTAGAATGTTATGAAACTTCGAGATTTTAAAGAGCGAAATGAAAATTTTCTGTCTGTTGGTCTGTAACTTTTATTGGGCGCACGTTTTTTCTGGAATGGTTTAAAATTGAAAGGCTTGAAATTTGGTACAATATCGAGACCTAAAACTGGTTATATTTTGAGCTTATTCCTGTGAAGCATTAGACGATAAATCGGGATAAAACGGGGTAAATAAGTAAAGCAAGCTAGTAAGAGCCCAGAAACTTAGGAATTGGTGTATGCAGTAGAAGCCAAGGCCTCAATTTTTTTACGACATCTGCCACACACTGAAGTGAAAATATATAGTATCAACATGTCTTTGTTCAAAAATACCTAGTTGAGAATACTGGATGTGGAAGTAGTGATTTCTTTTTTAACTTGTATACCAATAATATAATTATTAATTCAACAATTCGTTTTTTTAAAACAGAATTTAAAAAAATTACCCGTCTTTATAAAAACGGTAACCAAAAATTATGAAATAATATTTTACCATCGTTCCGTTGATTGAACTTTATTACCTAATATCGACACTGAGATCGGTTAAAAATACATTCGACTTTGTTACTATACTCTTCGCAAACACAATACAAAGAGTATATCGTACTTGATCGGCACATTTCTAAAATCGGTAATATTGCTCGTAGAGAAGACATTTTCAATATCACTGCGTTGGTGATCGAATTCTGAATAACTTTCAAAATGTCCGTCCGTCTGTCCGCCTATCCAGTGCATAGTGGCATGCAAAAATTGAGGGGTACAAAAGGCAATAATATTTTTTTATTGGAATGCCCAGTGTGATGTTTAATTTTTGAATTATTATTTTTTTTTATTTCAAAAATATGACATGATTGTACTATCGAGTTTTCGAGTTATTGAACATTGAAAGTTAATACATTATTAAGAAAACTACAAAACTCACTTATTTCAAATATTTAATTATGAACATAAAATATAAACAAAGCAACACATGCAAAAAATAGATTATAAAAGCTGTTCGATATGGCCATCATTATTTTCGATACATTTTCTTAAATTCCGAACAGTACTCAAGATTATATCGTTATTGACAACGCCGAGACTATTTATTTCATTCTGAATCACTTCTTTAATGACAGAAATACTGTGATTATTATTTTTATCCTTTAAAAATTCCCATAAAAGTGAATCTAGTGAAGTAAGGTCGGAACTGTTAGGTGGTCATTTAATGGGTCCTTTATTCCCAATCCATGCTGAACAAGCATTGTTAAATACTCTAGAACTTCTAGCGCACTATGTGGAGGTGCCCTGTCCTGCATCCAAATTATCAAAGTAGAGTCCAATATTGATGTTAGTTTTTGTCACACTGTCAGCACGCTGTCAACTGTTTTTAACGGAAATTCCCGTGAAATATAGATAAAATCCCCACTTGTTTTCGAGGAAATATATAAGTGACTTACAATGACTGATAAACATGTGAATTTGAATTAAAGCTTGTAACAAAGAAAAGGAAGTGGCAGATTGAGATATAAGCAGCCTAGAAACATTGCTCACTTACTTTTCAATTATTGCCGGAGTCGCCATGATACAAACACGACCTTCTTTTCCGTATGACTTATATAGTCCGTTTTTTATTTTATCCTAAAGTACAACATATGCATGCAAAATTCCAAGGCAATAGATCTAATGAAAGTGGTGCAAATTTGACTTGCAAGATTTGATCTAAACTGGCCGACTGACTAACTGACTGAGACACATGTGAAGTGTAATAATTCCTTGTACTAGAACAACTGCCCTATAATTTAAGTATATATTTTTATAAATATTTCTATAAAGACTTGAAACATATAGAGTAAGTTCCCAGAGCCGCCAGATCGATGTCATTTTAGCAAAGCTAATATTTTGACAATAAATAGTGTGATATGTAGTTAAGAACGTATGCATATTTGCTAGATTAAAATCGGGGCCCTTTTACAGAAAACATGTACAAAAGTACCAAAAACCTTACTAACCTACGTTAAACAATATTTTTAACTTCTGGGAGCATTTCTTATAGCTAGCTAGCACGATTTAAAATAAAATTATTGAATATTAGTCTCACTATTTTATTGCGTAAAATGCCACACCTAACCCTGACAGTTTTTTTCCGGATTTTTTTATTAGTTTTTTCTATCCCAGGAGCATTCATATTTTTTATCACAACGCCCGTTGTGGAAAATGAAACCTCATCTATCAATAATTTATTATTGAAATAATCAAGATCTTCGTTTAATATGCGAATCATCTGGCGTCAAAAATGCTGAACTGGTAAAATATTGGTCTGTAGTTGTTCTTTTTTAACCTTCATTGAATATTGAAGTAATTTTTATTCAATTGGACGGCTTAGCGGAGGCATTGTTCAAATTATTTTCTGAATTTTCTGAAAATAACATTTCAACAGTAGTGTATTAATAGTAATTAAAGGTAGGTTTACCTTCGAAATATAACAAGATTATCCAACTATTCCTCTTCGTTTGCTCTAAGAGAACGCTAATATCTACGAAAACTGGAGGTATTATTTACCTTTCGATAAACACGTGCTTATTGATTGCATTGGACGATTTGGATATAACACTCTGTATTTTCTTGGTACTGCACGTTTATTTTTATTATTTATTATATAACAAGTGAATATTTGCACTTTTTCTGCGTCACCGTATTTGACTTTGATTTGATTAAATAAATGTCATATAATAACAGAATACTTGTTATTTTCATAGTGTTATTTCCGTTTGTATAATAAATAGCTTAAATACGATTTTCAATGTTCAATAACTTGAAAATGATTAAATATTGAACTATCATATGTCATATTTTTGAAATCAGAAATAAAGAACAATTCTAAAATTCAAGAATACGCAGAGCGTAGCTTCATTACCTGTTAAAAAATACAAAACATTAGAATTTTCAAGTGCACCAAAAGTTACCAAAATGTTTAAATATAGGTACTTAACAATGATTAATACAATCCTCACTTCTTGTCTTCTTTACAAGGGTTTATTTAACCTATCCAAACGCCTCGTCGTGTTAATAGTTTTAAAGTAATTATAACTTTCACAAAAAATTTAAATTTTAACGGAATTTTAAGCGTTTCTCAAGTAAGAAAAGTAAAATTTAAAATTGCATAACGAAGTTTTGAAAACTTTTCCCTTTTTACATTTACCTTTGGTAATGTAACACTTATTAAACTTCTCTCGTAGAAAATTATCATTTTTAAACATACTTAGAGAACTTAAAACTTCTGCGCAATCTTCTTATAAGAGTGTGAATAAATTGAATAAACTAGGAAGATATATCATATATCATTTTATACTATGAAAAGCCCTTTCGTTCCTTCGTATTACAATGGATTCGAAAGTGACTGAAGTTTGAATATCAAAAGTTGCAGACTCCTTCTGTCTATTATAGCCGTTACATCAACAAGCATATTATCTATTCTTCGAATAATTAATGAAAACGATTGTCAGTGACACGACCGCGTAGGGTTTGTTTCATAGGCGATCGTTAACAGTCGTTGCAATTCCTACTTGTTGCACTCCATACTCCCTTCTGCTTATGAACTTTCTCGTAATCTCGTTTATTTCATTGTGTTTCCAACCGTTATCACACTTTTTTCGATATATAACGTCATCCGCAGTTTTTTTAAATTGATGATTCTGTATATTTTTACATTTTCCGTTATACAATTTCTCATCAATTATAATTATATAGGGTTTGGTGGGTGTGCGACTTGTGGGTTTTTAAATATTAAACAAGCTAACCATTATACTCTTCGCCGATTTACTACACTTGTTACATAATTGTTGCACATTCTATAGGATACTCTTCCCAGTTTTTTTTTTGTAAATGATATTAGTTTCAAATATTTCATGTTTTTTATAGGATTTTGCAAACAGCGGAAAGAAACTATCTATGAGAACTAAAAGAAAAACTATGTAAAAAATTGAAGTCAGGTTATCGAAAGAATGCAAAGATTTCATTAATATTTTTACATAGTTTTCTTTTAGTTCTCATAGATAGTTTTTTCCCTGCTGTTTGCAAAATCCTATAAAGAAAATATTTCATTACTATAAGCAAACAAATAATAAATAATTCACTTTTAAACATGCATATAGTATATAGACTCCAATACTAGTTACCTAATAGATAGGTGAAGATCTGTTGTTTTTTATCAGTCAATGTCAAATATAAATATTTCATACTTATTCATGGATATTGCCCTGGTTTTGCATGAAATATCGTTATGAGTGGCTTTGTGCCTTTCTGATGAGTTCAGAATAAGGGCAAAAACGTTTCAAAGGCTAAGCATTGCCAAGAAACTGAATGAGAGATTTTATGAAAAAGTAATCCTTTAGAATGAAAGAAAAAATTAAGACAAGGTACGTAAGTAAATTCAGTTTAGACCTTTGCTCTCATTTTTATCTGAATCTTCATACCGTAGGGGGTCATGTAGATACCAGTTTAATATGCTTAGCCGTAGGGGACTATGTTGGACGCTAGTGTTATAATGAGAATGACAAATAAGAAATTGAACAAATTTATTTTAGGATTTCAATTTGCTAGCATAACCAGAAATCAGATTATCGAAAGAATGCAAAGATTTCATTAACACTTTTTACATGTTTCTTTTAGTTCTCATAGATAGTACTTTTTTTGCTGTTTGCAAAATCCTATAAAGGAAACATATTTTGTTTAATTACAAACCAAAGAAAATGTTTTTCATTTCAAAAATTAATAACTTTTATATTTATTGATCGATTTTGTTCAAAAACAATTGAGTTCTTCCTAACACTAACTTACTGTCCTAAATTCAATACAAACGGACTTTTCGTTCTTATTGTGCTTACAAGAAACGTGACGGGCGGACATATAGACGGACAGACGGACGGACTTTTTGGAAGTTGTTCAGAATTCGATCACCAACACAGTGATATGAAATTTTTTTCTCTACGAGCAGTATTACCGGTTTTAGAAATGTGCCGATCGAATGCAATATACTCTTCGTTTTGTATTTGCGAAGAGTATAATAACATGATAAGATAAAGAGTAATAAATATTTATTGGTTAATGAGAGTTGAATTTGCTATTAAAAAATATTGAGCAATTTAAGAGAAAAAAAGAAAATAATAGTAATAAATGTTCAAACTGGAGGCCTTCAGCAAACTGACAATGTCTTAATCAGTCAACAAAGACTCTTAAAGAGGTTTAAATAGCAAGCTGTGATATTTCTTAAAAGCCATCCTAATTATAATAATAATAATATGACTGTTTGGATGAGTGGCAAGCGCGCTTGACTCTCAGCCAGGAGTTCTGGGTTCGATTCCCGGTCGTGGCACTGGGATTTTTTCCGAAAGAAATTAATCCTAGTATACTCGGATATTGGATGTGTGTCCCTTGTCTCTAAATGTGTAGCCCTCTCCCGCACAAGGCTCTTTCAGAGCTTTCAGGGATAAAGGGGGTTGTATTACCTGTGGTGTTTATTATTATTATTATTATTATAATAACAATAAACGGTCTTTATTAGAAAAAAGAAATACAATTTCTTAATCTGTGGCGAAGTTTAGCTCAACAGCTATTCCACCACTTATACCCTTCGATCTTCCAACTCATCTAATGACTGATTTGTGTCGATAATATGACCACAACTGACTGTGAGTGGCTTATGTGTATAAAAGACTGTATGGGATAAAATAGTGAAATAACATACAAATAGAGTTTACGACGAAAAATGTTGGAAGATATCCCCGATTAATTCTATTTACTCCTACTTTCTTTCTGAGCAATTTTAAATAGATATTGCCAAGTATAATTATTTTGTCTTCACTTGAAGAACACTAAATTTTCATTGTACTGGCATTATTTTACAGCATCCTACGTTATCACTACGAGCGCAAGCAAGCGCAAGAAACAAGCATTAGTATGTACAAACAACAAGCGTGCTGATTTTCCAGCGTTTTACTTGACCGTTATCTTAGACGAGAACAAGCCAATCTTTTAAACTGGTATCATTATTCAAAGGACTAACGTCATAATGTGATTATCCTTGCGAGGAGAGCAGAATCAGGTCAAAAAATTACTTTCACTACTGATGCATTCCATCAAGGATGTTAGCCATTTAATTAAATGCATTTAGATTTAAAAAGCATTTTGTATCTTACTGAAAGAAACAAGATTTAATTATCAAATGAATCTGTTGTAAACTTTTATGAAAAGTGTGTAAAAACAACTAAAATGTTGAAAGCTATCTCATAAAACCATAAGTATTCTCTAAATGTACCTGTTTATTGTTTTTTAATCGCGAGCTGCAAAAAATATTTATTTTAATAAGGTACTTTAAAGTATAAAAATTTGATTGAAATGCGAAGGAACCATCTATTAATTAAACATGAAAATGTAATAAAATTAAATTCATAAGTAATAATAAAATTTTCCGTGCAAGTCATCAGTGATGAAAAATGTATTACTACTAAAATATTCCTACAAATAAGCCCAGAGTCCCCGATGGCTATTAGTTTGAAAGTATTGAAATGCCAACGTGCATAGTTGCCAAATTTTGATATGGTTTTTTGTGGTTTTGATTGTGGAAAAGAATTATCAAATATGAAGTAACATGTGTAACACATTTTTGTCTTTACAATTCTCGTCGATTTCCACTTTCCCATTTATACTAAGTACCTATATAGGAAAAGTACTGTAATCAAACGAAAATTCCATTTGGAGCTTTCGGTGAATTTACACATTTTCAAGTTTTCTGATTCCATAAGCGTTTAATAAAAAAGATCGTCCGTACGTCCGTCATTCATCAGGCAACGTGGTTTTAATAGGAAGTATTATTATAGGCTTCGCAAGTACAAAACGAAGAGTATATTGCATTCGATCGGCACATTTCTAAAACTGGTAATATTGCTCGAAGAGAAAAAATTTTCATATCACTTTGATGATCGAATTCTGAACAACTTTCAAAATGTCCGTCCGTCTGGCTGTCTGTCTGTCTGTTCGTCCGTTTGTCTGTCTGTCTGTCTGTCTGTCTCTCTGTCTGTTTGTCTGTCTCTCTGTCTGTTTGTCTGTCTGTCTGCCCGTCCATCCGGCACGTGTCTTGTACGCACGATAACTTAAGAGCAAAAAGTCTGATTGCAAGTTAGCATTAGCTAGAGGTAGAACTCTATTTTTGAACAAAATCTGTCAATAAATAAAAAAGTTATTAATATTTTTAATGAAATATTTTTTGTTTGTTTTGTAATTAAACTAAAAATATCTAAAACTAACGTTATTTCCTAAAAAGAGACTACGAAGGGTATCCTATAGAATGTGCAACAATTATATAAAAAGTGCAATAAATTGGCGAGGAGTATAAAGGTTTTTTTTTCTGTCAGTGCTTGCCCATAGATATCATATCTTCTGCGAGCCAGTGCCTCGCAATTGAATATTATTTGATCGACCGTTTCCAGCTTCTTGCTGCATAGTTTGCAGTCTAGGTTGCCGTAAAATTTTCCGACTGTATTCAGGTACTTTACAGGAAAAGGTCCAGTCAGAAGTCCTGTTATTAGTCTTAACTGAGTCCTGTTCATTGTGAACAGTTCTCCAGCTTGTTTTCCACATGGACCTTCAATGAGTGTTTTCCCATTCGATTTCCTGTGATTTTTGTGTTTGCTCTTGACCCAGTCTTTGATCGCCCTTCTGGCTGAGCTTTTAGAAATGGCCAGCGCGGGTTCTGGGCCATATAATATATTAGCTGCCCCTTGTCTAGCAAGTTCATCGGCTTTTTCATTGCCGTCAATTCTGGAGTGTTCTGGCACCCAGCGTAATTTGATTCTTTTCTGCTCACCCAGAATTTTCGGCTCTTCGTGGCAGTCCCATACCAATCGGGACGACACTTTGTTAGAGGCTAGTGCTCTAAGTACCGCCTGACTGTCTGATGCAATGGAGATCTGCTGGTTAACATACTGTTGATTTAGATTCTCGCGTACACATTCAAGTATAGTCAGAATTTCTGACTGGAATAGAGTGGCGTGTTGTCCAAAGGAAAGACTTATACTAGCTCTGGGTCTTTCACCATGTATTTCAGCTCCAGCTCATGTGTATTCCTAGACCCATCAGTATACCAGGTTAGGCCTTACGTAGTATGTCAGGAGCTTCTTTTAACCAGTCCTTCCTATCTCCAATGATAATATTGAAGGGCTTGTTGAAGGTGATTTTTGGCGTCATGTGGTCTGACCACATATTCAATAGAGGGTCTTCTGCAGTGTTTATTGTCCTCAAGTGTCCTCCCGATCTAGCTCCATGGAGATTCGGTGCATTTGGGTTTTGGAGCCTATATGCTCCCATTCTGGCCTCTTCCTGAATCAGTATGTTAAGTGGGGGGAGGTTTAACAGGGGCTCCAAGGCTGCCGTGGGGGTGCTTTTCGTATCACCCGTAATTCCTAAGCAGGCCAGTCTTTGTACCCGGCTCAGGTTATTCACCGCTGTAGTCCAAGTTATCTTTGACCACCAGACTAGAGCAGCGTACGTAATGGTGGGTATTAAAGTCAGTAAAGTAGTTAGTGCTAGTAAAGCCAGTGCAATACACTAGGCGTGAGTCCCCATGTTATACCATACGATCGCCTGCAGGTTGCCGATGTGGCTAACGATCTATGTATTATCCTGTCTATTTGTTGGTTCCAGGTAAGCTTAAAGCCTATAGTAACTCCAACGTATAAAGGTTAGCTTGTTTATGTCTACTTTTACTTCCACATTCACGTAGTGGAGCAGAGGTATGGTAGTTTAACAGAAAATTTCAAAAATTTCCTTAAAGTAGGTTTAGAATGTCATGAAACGTCGAAATTTTAAATTTAAAAAGTAGAATTCAATGTTTCAATTCTCTTTATGACATCTGTCACTCCCACCATCGCCTTCAATATCCCCACTCCATTAATAAAATCAAAATATAATTGCGCTTTAGTATGTGTGTGAGTACAAAAGTTATCAAAACATTTTTGGAAATCAGTGACCCCCATTACCGAAAGGACTTATAATCTAATAGTCCATTGAAATGTTACATTGACCTTACATTTTGGGCAGGACAAGACCTTTTCTATGTGTAAGGGGGTCAGTGTGAGTATGGAACTCGGTTTTCGGGGTTGGAAGCCCCCTCATTTGGCCGCCATATTGAAAAGGGGAGTGTAAACAGTCTTTTCACGATATCTTGAGAACCGTAAGTCTCACATAAAAATGTCCAAAACTTTTTTGTAAAGAATTTAATTCTCTACAGTCTTGATCTAGATACTTCTTACCGTGAAATTGAAAATGAAAAAGTTATAATTAAAACTTTTTCTCGATTGATTTTATTAAGAAAACACGTCAGGTATTTTTTGTAAATCATTTTATTGCGAACGATTTTTTTAATTTCTTTTCTTTGGAGAGGTGGTAGGACGCTGAAAAGGGATCAAACCAAGTACTCCATTCAAAACGCGCGAAAGGGTGCACGAAAGAACATCAGTCTGAAACTTTGTCTATACGTTTCTTGGATTGCTGATCACGAAAATCGGGGTCTCGCAATCCTAAAAGTTGGAGAACACTCATAATAAACACCCCTTTTAGAAGTTTTTTCGCGATAATTTTAATAAAAATCAAAAAGGATCCTATGAAATCCCCTTTTTTTAAATTAATTTGAAAAATTATATGATTAGGGATAATCAGGGAGGGTTAATACCATCCTTATCTGGTAAATTGGTAAAACATATTTATTTACTCTAAGAAAAAGATACACGGGCTGTCTTAGGCTGTCTTAGGCAAAAATAAAATATTGTCACCCCTTAAATGGAGGGGAGAAGGGGGTAGCTTTATTCCCTTAAATGTTGAGAATAATTTACTTTTGCCCGGCAATGCATATTCAACCAAATTTGAACAAAAAGCAAGGACCCCCTATACATAAAGAAAAGTCCTATCCTACTCAAAATGCAAGGTTCAGCCATAATTTTGTAACATTTCAATGGCCTATAAAATTTATTTTAAAAAAGTTATGGCATTTTTGTTACCTAAAAAAAGTGTATTGAAGTTCTTATATCCCGAAAAAAGACATTTTTCGAAAATGGTTCGTATTATAAAAGTTGCTTAGAGTATACTTAATATCCCACCACATGCAACTCTTTGCAATATCCCTGTGACCAAGAAACTTCTTTGCACCGCAACGACATCTATACCCCAACTGAAATAAAGCTAGTTTTTATTAAAAACTGAAGTCATATTTTAGTGAATACTTTTTACAGAATTCAAATATCGCTTTCAGTTGTTAAGGGAATAACCCCGGAGTTTTAAGTAAACACCCCGTATATTAATAATATAGTAATAAAGTTTGAAAATAGAATTATATGTTTACTTTGATTGAATGATTGAAGACAACACATTGTATATTTTTATTATGATACTAATGTTTGCAAATAGTTCCAAAAAAAACAAATTCGTTTTATTTTCACTTAAGTAACTACATTCAAGATGAATGGTTTGCATGTGCTCAATGTATACTTATATGAGTTTCGTAAATTAACGATTTACGAATATACGTTTTGCTTATAGTTTGTATCAAATACCAAGAATAAAGTCTAATCAGGTCTTACAATCGAATCCGATATTTGATATATAGAACCGGCTGACCTTTTTTAACTTGATTGAAATGAATGATCCACCGGCTGATCAAAATTTGTGTTAAAAGACAGCTTGACTAAATTTCGTTAAAATTTATAGTCACTTTACGCGTATATTTTCTAAGGTCAGAGTCTTAAATGTCACCGTTTCAAAGGAGCTATACAGTAGAATACACTTTTGGGTACTTCTTTGAAGAAATACCATGATAAAGCGTTTTAAGAAAAAATTGTATATACAGTGTGTCCCCGGATGGGGAGAAAATATTATTTTATTATTTATTATTTAATCCTGCGAAGCCATGACAGAACTTTGATCAAATATACAGAGTGTTTAAAATGTAAAAAAAATAAAATATGTATTAAATAAAGTGCCTTTATTCTACTCTTCGCAAATACAAAACGAAGCATTCGATCGGCACATTTCTAAAACCGCTAATATGGCTCGTATGGAAAAAACTTTCATATCAGTGTGTTGGTGATCGATTTTGAACAATTTTCAAAATGTCCGTCTGTCTGTCTGTCTGTCTTACTTAAGAACGAAAAGTCGGACTGTAGTGATATTTGGACAGTTAGTTAGCGTTAGCTGGAGAAAGATTCCTACTGTTATTGAACAAAATCGATCAGTATGTTTTGCATACTCGTTCAATTTCTAAAACTTTAGGTTATGTACATGTTGAAGTCTTGATTTAATGGAAAATAGAATGCTCTTTAAATATCAAGACGGTATAACAAGTAGTTCATTTTAATACTATCAAAAAAGCAAATTTGCACATAGTGAAAACACCTAATTGTTTCGAAACGCAAGGGGTGCTTAAATACGGGGTACATAAAGAACCAAAAAAAACTTCAAATGTATTTTATGATTGTGTAGCGGCTATAATAATTCACAACTGTACAAGCCATATTGGGCCAATAGTTTCTGAGAAAAACTCCTGTGATATATAGACGGACAAGTGGACACTATAAGAGTTCTATGGAACCCTAAAAATAGGATATCATGGTAACACACTCTTCATTGCAAACTTATAGCATCACAGAGAAAGAAGAAAAAACCGTTGCCTAGGCAATCACTACAGATTATCCATCCAATTCTCTTTAAAGGAAAACATTGCACTCTAGTATATGGAAACAATTTATCATGGAGTTTTAATAATACTTGAAGCAGATGCCATAACTTGAGGCGTTGGTTCATAGCATATATGCGAGAAATGAAGTTTCTGGAATCGTATTACCTTGCTCTACTCATTTTACCCAGTTTACATCCCCTCCCCACGCGCCTACCCCTTTAACGGAATCGTCTCAATCAGATATCATTATAATATATACGTATACCAAATTTCAAGTGAATAACTCAATTTTATTTTATCGACCCCTTTAATAATGGAGTGGAGATGGTTGAGGCTTTGAAAAATGCGATAAAGAAATCTGAGACTCTGACTCCTAATGTTTACCTCTACTTACCCTCCACCCGTTCAACAGAATCATCTCAAAATATAATCTAGTTCCAGATGTCGTTATAATATATAAGTGTATCAAATTTCACGTGAATATCTCAATTTAATGTTATCAGCCCCTTTAATAATGGAGTGGGGGTGGCGGATGGGTTGCAAAATATTGTAAAAATAATAGGAGTAAGGGTCATGGGGGGATGTGGAATATTATAAAACAAATTGAGGCCTTGGCTTCTAGTAAATACACCGAATCTCCTGTACTCTTACCAGCTTGCTTTACTCATTTTTCCTTATTTACCGCTATTTACCCCCAACCCTTCATGTTCAAAAAACAATCCAGTTCCAGATCTCGTTATAATACATACGTATAAAGTTTCAAGACAATGTCTTAAACCGTTCCATAGAAAACGTGAGGACAAAAAAACTAGACAGAATTTTTAGAAATTTCTTTACGATTACTATACTTCCAATCCACTTCGTGGATGTGAAAGTAGAATAGATATATGAAATATCTGTATCATCCGCAAAGAACATGTGGATTGGGGGTGTGCAGCATATACTCTATTATTTTTCTTGAATGACATTAAGATATTGAAAATAGTGTATAAAATTCATAATGAGTATCTTAAAATAATTATTAACATTTGCAACATAGGTAATAGGAGAAACTTTATAAAATTTCAATAAAACAACCTTTGTAGTAGACTTATGAATGGTATCTATTACAACAGAGAAAATAGAATTACCTAAAATAATTTCTTTTAACATTGTGTGTGTTGGGAAATAAGATATAAATTAGTGACTCAATCCTTCCATTTACTAACTTGACCCAAATATTGACCCCATAAGCGTATATACAAGAATTTTGGGGTCTGAGAATCATATCGGATCATGCAAGTTTCCTAAATGATTAATAGTTAAAGGGGTTTAATAGTTTTCGTGTTAAAATTAGCTATAGACACAATACGATTTGTTAAATGAAGCGACACTTATGCTTATTATTTTTATTTAATTAAAGAAAGTTATATCGCTCCTATCTTATCCTCTGCTAATTGATGATATCCTTTAAGAGTTCTTATCTAACTTATAAATCTGCAAACTGATATAAGCGTTACAGTTTTATTTTAAATTTCCGCAATTTACATTCTTACACAGAATAGGAAGTCATGTTTCATCAAAGGATGCTGAAGCTTTTGAGCGCAATTATAGTCAATGAGTTGAATTCGGGTCATCGCTTTCAGTTCTTTTTTTATTGTACGTCTATTTGAATAATTCTTTTCGTTCATTCATTATGTCAAGCATACATTCTGATATTGTCTGACAGTTAAGCGCAGAATCAAACAGTGTCTTAAGTTATTTTATCTGATCAATATGTTTTTAGATGTATCAAGATGCTGAACAATGGGTAACTTTGTGACACTTACTGGAAAAATGGACAGTTTTCAATCCCTTCGATTAAAAATGTAGAAATTCTATATTCAATAACTAGTTTTTCTTTAGCACTTTGCTAGAATACTTTGGAATATTGCTTATTTTATTGCTACATTATATTAATAAATAAATAATTTAAAAACATTAAAAAACAAACTTTTAAAAATCAGTTGATAGTGTTAAAAACATGCACCAGAAAAAAGAAAATAATGTGTAACTGGTACTGATTAATAAACGTAGAAGCGAGGGGTGCGCGAAGCGTAAATTTTTTATTACTTCCACATCCACGTAGTGGAGTGCAAGTACAGCAATCGTAAAAAAAATCATGATCTCTTTTGTTGAAATAGCTTTAGAATGTATGTCATAAAACGTCGAGATTTTGAATTTGAGGGGAAAAAAAATCTGTCTCGTTCGGTCAGTCTGTAACTTTTCGGTGCGTACGTGTTTTCAGCAACGGTTTGAATTATTGATTTGAAATTTTTTAAACATATAATCCATCGTAAACTAGATTATATTTTGGGCTAATTCCGATGAAGGGTTGGGGGTTAAATAGGGGTAAATAGGAGAAAATAAGTAAAGCAAGCTGATAAGAGTACAGCAATTTGAGATTTGGTGTATATAGAGTCGGGTCAAATTTAAAAAGACCGTTGTATGAATTAATATTGCACATACGTTTTCACTATCTCTTGCACACAAACTTAAAACCATAGCCTAAAGACATTGTCAATGTATGTCTACCAAGATTCTTTCCCACTTCTTTTGAGACGGAAATATGAAATGCACACTGAGGAGTGAGAAACATAGTCATAAGCTCAGCGATTCTCAAACTGTGTGATTTGACGACGAATATTATTTATTTCCGTGAACTAACTCCACTCTAAATATGAAAAACGTCTTTATATGAAATATTTAAGTTATTTTTAGTGGTAAATAGTGGATATTCATCCGTTAAACGAACAATATCAAACCATTAAGTTTCACAATTTTCTATTACGTACATAGTACACGTCTTAGAGCTGAACGAAGTAGCTAGCCTAGCTCAATCGGTAAGATGCTCGATGCAACTAATATAAATGCGGTTGGTGAGGGATCGATCCCCAGCACTTCTACTTTTTTTTTTTTCATTAAGCTCTATTAAAAGTTAATAATTTTCATTCTATAATTTTATTTTATTAAACTGCGCCTCGAGTTTTGTTAAAACTTTATTTTCCCCAAAAATGTGTCTTTTTTTATTTTGTCAACTAGAATTTTTATTTGTTACCGCTAAAAGAAAAATAATTTATTTTCGTTATTCTCATAGAGATTTCAGATTTTTTTTTTATATGAAATATTTTATTTTTACTGATATCGTTTCCCCTACTAATACTACTATCCTATCCTTTCCTGGCAAGAAATGCCCAAACCTTCCCGTGTCTCTTGCTGGACTGTAGCAATATTAGTCTTTGATTTCTTTTTCTGATCACTCATTGTTATTGACTGAATTGGGCAATTCATTTTTTGTTATCAGTGTCATTTGTGCCCGAACCTATATACCTACAGTCTCCGTCGTAAAGTTGGCTACATATGGGAAAAATTTGTATTATTGAGATTTCTAAAAAATACTATATTGGGGGTTCGTTTCTTTTTTTACATGCAAATACCTTTATTCAACTAAAATACATACAGTTTTTGTCGAAACTAATCAAATATTTGTGAAATAGACACAAGAGTTTATGATTTTTCCTATAGTAATTAATGGTAGGGGTAAAATTTGCAATTTTTTATTATCCTCATATCTGCTTCAAAATCGATATATACATATATATTAGTCACGTCATTTTGGCATTTTACCTCAAAAAAAGGTACAGGGTCAATTGACTTCATTTTTGTGGCAG
This sequence comes from Stenurella melanura, assembly GCA_963583905.1. Lineage (NCBI taxonomy): Eukaryota > Metazoa > Arthropoda > Insecta > Coleoptera > Cerambycidae > Stenurella > Stenurella melanura. Next base: position 134,347,610 of record OY757313.1, on the reverse strand, counting down.
AGTTCAGAAAGGCATTTAGAAAAAACAGCACCTTTTATTTTTTAGCGGAAATGTTTGGTTTAAATTTTGGACCAATAATTGGCCGATATTAATGGCCAAATTTAATTTAATTAATTGAAAAATTTGTTATCATACACAATATGCCATACAATTAGACGAAAATAGTTACTCTGGGGTTTTTGAAGTCGCTGATCACCAATCTGAAGTCCGATTTGGGGAATCCAAAATGGCGGACCGGAAATCGAACCATTTTCCATAAGAAATGACAATGACTATCTTATCCTTGAAAATCTGTGCTAGGAGGTTTTCGAGGTTGCTGATTACGAATCTGAGTTCTGATTTGGTAAATTCAAAATGGCGGACCGGAAGTAGAGTTCATTTATCAAGAAAAACTCGTATCGTTTTCGCTTTTGGACTGAAAATGAGTACTCGGGGGGGTTTCTGAGGCCTCTGATAACGAATCAAAGGCCTAATTTACGAAATACAAAATGTCGGACCGGAATAACACTCCATTTCTCCTGAAAACTCGTATCATTTTCTTTTTTGGGCTGAACGTGGGGGGTGGACTCGGTGATTCTGATGTCCAATTAGGGAGAATTCAAAATGGCGGACCGGAAGTAGTATATTTTTCAGGAAATACTCGTATTTTTCATACCTTCAGCCCTAAAAAGTAAAAAATACGAGGTTTTCCGAAGTGATTGACTGCTCCTCCCGTGTCCGCTATTTTAAATTTCGTAAATTGGACCTCTGATCCATAATCAGTGACTTCAAAAACCCCCGAGTATTTATTTTCAGCCCAAGAACGAAAAAAGTACAAATTTTTCCTGATAAATTGACTTTACTTCCGGTTCGCCATTTTGAATTTACCAAATCAGGCCTCGCATTCGTGATCAGCGACCCCGAAAACCCCCGAGTACAGATTTTCAAGGACAAGATATACATTCTCATTCTTCTTATGGAAGATGGCCCGATTTCCGGTCCGCCATTTTGAATTTCCCAAATTGGACTTCAGATTGGTGATCAGCGAGCCCAGAAACCCCCGAGTAACCATTTTCATTTAATTTTATGGCATATTGTGTATGATAACAAATTTTTCAATTAATTTAATTAAATTGGTCAATTATCGGAAAAGAAATGAAACCAAACATTTCCGCCAAAAAATGAAAAGTACTGTTTTTTTAAATGCCTTTCTGAACTCTTTGCAACAAGAGTTAAGTCAATTGACCCTGTACCTTTTTTTTGAGGTTTTCAGATTTTTCATGCTAAAATGACGCGACTACATGGAGTCCCTGTTGTATTCTATATGCACTTTTTCTTCATAAAATTTACAGTCCTGCCAAACCGGTGATCACATGACATGTGTCAATATGTAATTTTTTGTTGTACATGAATAAGCAAACCCCAATAGAGTTTTTTAGAAATGTAAAAAATACAATTTTTTCCCATATGTAGCCAACATTATGGACACTGTATACCTAATCAGAATTCCACTAAAATTATGAAGTTACTAAATTAATAATCTTAACATTTTATGATATCTTTTATTACATATTTTTAAAATTATTTAGCGATATCATTGCTGAGAACTGTTTGAGAACTACTGGTATTTCTTATGCTTTAAATAAAATCTTAGTTCGGGCGTTTTAGCGGCCATGACACACGTCAGTTTGAATTGTACCCGACTCTACTAGAAGCCAAAGTCTCACATATTTTCATAATATTTTTCAATCCCCCACCATGGCCACTTCATTATTAAATCTTAATTAAAATCAAATTGAGACATTCACTTGAAATTGAGACATTCACTTGGTAGGTACAAGTATGTATTATAACGTACAATGGTTTCAATTCACCTCAATATTATGTTACCTCTGGTGTCCCTCAAGGGTCTAACGTTGGCCCTCTTTTGTTTCTTCTATTTATTAATGACTTACATGATGTTATTGGCTGTTCTAAACTCTTTTATGCTGATGATTTAAAAATATATTCAGTAATAACTTGCAGTGATGACTGTAAAATGTTGAAATATGAACAGGATCATGTCCAATCTTGGTGTACAGATAATAAATTGCATCTTAATATCTCGAAATGTAAGATCATGAGCTTCACAAGGAAACAATTTACATATCAATACGCGTACAGTATCGATAACAAAATATTATTGCGCTGTAACTCTTATAAAGACTTAGGTATAATGTTTGATTGCAAGCTCTCTTTCAATAATCATATAACTTTAATAGTACCTGTTGCTATGAAGTTTTATGGATTCATCGTAAGGAATTGTAAAGCCTTTACTGATATTGACGCCTTAAAGGTTTTATATTTTACTTATGTTCGATAAAGGCTTGAATATGGTGCTTTAATCTGGTATCCATATTATGCCTGTCAAAAGCTGAAAATCGAACGGGTTCAAAGAAGATTTTTTAAATATCTAACATTTATGGATGGTATTTATCCCGAAAGAGGAATAAGTTATAACCACTTATCTGATAGATTTAATATTATCAGCCTAGATCTAAGGAGAACTTGTACGTCATTAATATTTTTGTGCATTGACTGTCCTGACTTACTTCATGATATTAAGTTTCATGTGCCTAGGTCTAACATAAGACAGAATCTAACATTTAGATGTAAAATATCTCGAACAAATATTCTAATGAAATCTCCTATACACGTTATGTGTCAAAATTTTAGCAGTTTAGGCAATTTATGTGACATTAACCATTGTTCGGTCAATAAATTAGTAGAAGTGGCTATTGAACATCTTGATTATAGAAATCTGCATGACACTTAGTAATCTTAAATTGTAAAACTACAAACTGCAACTATTTGAATACAGTGGAATGTTCATGTTTATACTTTTATAGTTCTCTTAGTGTTATTCACTAAGTTATGTTTTGAGATGATTCCGTTGAAGGGTTTGGGGTTAAACAGGGTTTAATAGGGGGAAATAAGTAAAGCAAGCTGGTAAGAGTACAGAAACTTGGTATTTGATGTATATACTGAAAGCGAAGGCCTTAAATTTTTAAAATATATTTCTCAAGGGCTGCACCCAAATATAGATTTAGCAGCGCCCTAATTTGAATTTGGCAACGCCCAGAGATTATTTTGGCATTCGGTAGCGCTCGAATGTAGATTCGGTACCGTCCTGATATGGATTAGGAAACGTCCGGAAATTGCCTTGGTATTTGGTAGCGTCCGGAAGTTTTAGAGGCTTGACTGGGATTCAGCAACGACCTTTTATTAAAATTCCATGAACAATTATTTCAACATTCTAGAGTGCAAATATAGTCACATGTTATCCTTTAAAGAGACTTGAATGGAAAATCTGGATGTGGAAGTAGTGATTCGTTAGGCAGCGGCTTCTTAAAGTATTTTGAGCGCCCCGCGCTTTTACATCTAATAATTTGAACCAATTGCACATTATATTCTTCTTTTTAAGGAATTTTTTAAATGCATTTTGTTGAAACGATTTATTTCTTTTAAATGTTATTTCTACCTCCTTCATGCTCTCTAATTTAATTGATCTTCTACATACCGAAACAAATATTGTAAGAAAATTTGACCACCGCTGACCAACACAGAGATCATATAAATCCTTTAAGCTAAACGGCGAGGTGATTCGGACTCCACTATAACCTATAAGGCTTCGTCTCTCTTTACCTAACACAAAATCCTGGATTTTAAGAAATATTTTTGGGTGTAATAAATAAATGACTAAACCGTATTACCTACAGTAACACAAGAGGAAGTAAATTCAAGAGCCATATGCAAACTATAAAAGTCATTAGAAATAATATCAAAAACTTTTTGGGATAATTTTGAATTACTTCATCTTTTAATGTAAACCATTGCACTAAAAGTTGTAGTGTTGATATATTTTTTTTACTTCTTGAATTACTCAAAAAAAGATAGTAACACAGAACGATAACTAACGTTTAAGCGCACGTCAAAATGTGCATCAAAATTTTGGCAACAAGTGTAGAATTTATCTCGATAAACTTGAAACACTATAATATCGATATTGCAGTCAGTTAAAAATGCATTCTATTTTGTCATTTGTTTATTATTATACAGATCTTAATATTGGTGTTAGATAATACGATTCAACTAACCGAACGACGCGACGTGCGACTCGACGACGCGACGGTACAATCTTATTTGATAATATTTAACTACCATTTTTTACTGCTGTTATTTTTAAGAAATTCCCTTTTAATGGCCTCTTATGTAGTTTTTATGATATAAAAGAAAATAATTTAAATCGCTAAGCTTTAACATTTGACTTGTCATCAGAAGAACCTCACATCCACATATGTACAAAATTTCATGTAAATGTGCAGAAGTTTTAAAATTATGGTAGCCCCTCTTGGATTCCCACTTTTAAATTTGTAACTTTTTACATCAGATTCAACATCAGTTACTCTGAAAATATTCAACTACCAATTTAGTGCAACGACGAAATAACTTTCCCCTGACACTAGAGCATTCACCATATTCTCGACAGTTTTTCCTATTTTCTCCACTTACTACTATAGTAGACATAGCTTGAAAAATATAACATAAGACCACCGCCGAGCATTACTCTACACATTTCATAGATATCGCTTAAGACGTGCCATTGAACAAACGTAAAAAAATACATACGGATAACCCGAAAAACTGTAAAGGAAAAATATTAATGATGCTAGTCAGGTTATCGAAAGAATGCAAAGATTTCATTAATATTTTTACATACAGTTTTTCCTTTGGTTCTTATAGATAGTTTTTCTTTTCCTTGTTTGCAAAATACTGTAAAGAATATGTTTCATTACTATAAGCAAACAAATAATAAATAATTCACTTCTACATGCATAGAGTATATAAAGCTCCAATACTAGTTAGCTAATAGATAGGTGAAGATCTGTTGTTTTTATCAGTCATGTCAAATATAAATATTTCATACTTATTCATGGATATTGCCTTGGTTTTGCATGGAACAACGTTATGAGTGGCTTTGTGCTTTTCTGATGAGCTCAGAATAAGGGCGAATAATGTTTCAAAGGCTATGCATTTCCAAGAAACTGAATGAGAGATTTTATGAAAATGTAATCCATTATAATGAAAAAAAAATTAAGACAAGGTAGGTAAATAATTTAATAACAGGCCTTTGTTCTCATTTTTAACTGAATTTACATACCGTAGGAGATCATGTCGATACTAGTTTAATCTGCTTAGCCGTAGGGACTATGTTGGATGCTAGTGTTATAATAAGAATGTCAAATAAGGAATTGCAGAAAATTTATTTTAGAATTTAACTTGCTTAGAATAACCAGAAGTCAGGTTATCGAAAGAATGCAAATATTTCATTTTTACACATAGTTTAATCATTATAAGTAACCATAGTTTTTGCGGACTATTTCTCGACGCCCATCGGGTAAACAATAATTAAAAATTTAATTAAGGAAATTGGATAAATTGGATAAATAATAATAACAATAATTAAAATGAGAAAATTGGTCTCAACAGTGTTATCCCTACATATTTGTTAACAAAATTGTCAATATGAGTGCCGAATTTTAATAAGCTTAGAAAATATGATTCGCATTCTAAAACTTTGTCGATTAAATATGAGAACTTGTTTGAATTTTTTTTTTTAATTAGCAGTTTTCGAGAAAATTTCGCCTATAAACTAATGTTATACGCATATCACTTTATTCATGTCATTATTTATTTATTTATTTACAAATACATTTACACCGTAAAATAATTATAATAACTAAACTTACAAGAAAAACAGTGAACATTAAGAGAAAGCGCGGAGTACAAGATGAAGATATACAAACCAACAGCAACAATAATGCTAACAATTAATGTAGTAACGCTGTCTAGTCCGGCTTTTAAAACCATCAAGAGAATTACTAAGTAACTCAAGTACACTAGAGATTTTTTGTTGACGGTTGAGATTATGCTATTCACTGGGCTTATGGTTTAAAACAATTTGCGGGGTGTAAAATTTTGGTTTTACCAACAATTAGTTTAATTTCATTGTTGACTATTGGAGAGCAATTGATGTAATAGCTCATTCATAACTGAACTTTCAATGGTAAACAACAGCGTTATGGGCGTTTTCTAGTAGTTTACTAATAGGGCAGCAATAAATGCGTGACTTGATCCTTTATTATTATATAATTAATTAATAGCCTCTTCATTCATATGCTTAATTGTTATAGATGTTGATCAAGCTTTTCTCACGTGTAGGTTAATTTGAACAATATCCTGTAATTATAAGAAACTTAACAGAATATTTTCTAAAAAGTTTAGTTACATGCAGAGTAGCATTGTATTATAATTAGAATCTGCTGTAATTATGGTATCTGTAATTAATAATTTCATAATATAAATAATATTCTGGGAGGTATAATTTCCAATAAACTCACATATTTGTTTTACATACATTTGTTCTGCAAAAATCTAAGTTGTTCTTTAAAGTCTTCAACCACATGTTTTTAGAATTTAACTTTTAGTTACTTTGTAAGACGTTTGTACTTCTTTGGTAAGGTTTTCAACAACTAGATTTTTTTTATAAGAATAACGTAGAATATTAGGATATGCCTAACTCAGAGAATAATGATAAAAAATTTACAACAAGACAAGTTTTATTTCAAAAATGATAAAAGCCTACTTACGATACTTCTTGAAAACTTCTTGGTTAAAGTCTTTTTCTGCGTAAACGTGGAAAATTGCCACTCACTTACACCAAAAAGTTTCTTCAAGCATTAACAAAATTTAATTGAGTGAAAGAGACTGTCTACAACAATTTGTAAAATGGGACGAATTCGGCGGTGCGTATTTGACGCTTAGCGTCGCTACTGATTCAGGACTACCGTGTAAGAATCCTCGGCTGCTGTGGCGCGCGAACAACTACTGAACGAAGTATACTATGGCAAGTGCCACCCATGGTATTCTAGGAAACGATTCACGCACGCCTAAGCTGAACAATTTTTCAAAATCTAGGGATTAACATGACGGATTTTTTTAATTATCTGTTTTGACGACTAAAACTGTCTAGCTAAACGATTAAAGTTTTTCAATTTTAAATAAAATATGAACACACTATCCAGTGGGAAAATTATTATTTATGTAACAAGTGCACCAAGTAATACTTTTTCACGAATGAAAATCCAAGTGGAAAAGTCACTTTATGCATAAGTTTCATACAATATTTAGAAATTAGAGAAGAATAAAAATTGGTAAAATATACATTTAATATACATCAAAACAAATCTAAAATTTGATGTTTCTAAAGTGATGATCGTGAGACAACTTCAATTGTTTTTAATAGTGTTTTTATGACTCACTATACATTGGAACGAAAAAGCGGCACTATTTAACTATTTCCTATTACAGGAGTTAATTTCTTGATAAATCGTCTATACAGTTTCTCTCTGAATGTACAGAGGTTTATAAAAGACAAGCTTTAATTAGGTATATGACTGATGGCATTGGATGCTCTGTAAGTTTAGTAGGTAAATTAAATAGGAAACGCATATTTAAGAAAACTCCCCGGAACTTGTAACGGTTCCATATGAACATCTGTTTACCATACTCTATCATGGATTTTTAAAACTTATGTATGACAGTTTTCTATTCATCAGGAAAAAAATTGTAATACTTTTTGGCTACCAAATTGAAGGAAAGGTCTGCGATTTAGGGAATTAGTTGCAAGAATTGTAAATTGAAATTTGTCGGCCAAACCAAACGTCCAATTATAGCAAGATCCAAAGAACATATGGCCCATTCCCAAATACTGCTTCTGACTGTATTGTAGCCCAACATGCCGATGATAACAATAATAGAATAGCTATCAGTACATTAAGGTTAATTAGAAATAACAGACAGCTGCATTCGTTTGAAAGTTTAGAATGTGCCTGTCCCAAATAATTCGCTTTATTTATTATTAAAACACAGTTCGTCGAACCGAGACAGAATACAGGTAAGGAGAATAACATAACATAACAAGGTGAATAATACAGAAAAAATATATAAATTCTAGTACAAATAGATGCATTTTTACATAAAATCTTAAATCAATTTTTACTTCATTATGTCAGAAAGTACAATAGATTCTATAAAGGTATAGAGAAAAAAGGATTTACATAAGTGTGCTGCACGTACGTAAATGCACCTTGCACACAAGAGCAGGTGAAAATGTATGATATGAAAATGCAAATGGTGGACAAGGACAATAAAAACTGCGTTTATAGGAATTCAGAAATACTATAGAAAAGGTTCACATGAATTAACGCTTTTAAATGTTTCTTGAATAAAAATATGCTTTTGGCATTTTTCATATTGGACGTTAAATCGTTAAAAAATTGTATACCAGAATACAACGGACCTTGCTAATTGATTGATTGATTGATTTGCCAGCGTAACGTTGGCATTGCTGCCGATTTCGGGTATCCATTGAGGTTCGTGCACGCAGCTTGGTTGTCCGTCGAACACGCCCAACGGACGGACAGCCGAACCGCGTGCCAAAACCAAATCTCGGATGTTTTGTATACCGCCGGATCGGCTGCATATGCCGGGTTGGACATTTGGTATGCTTGTTGTCAGCAGCGAGAGCCGCATGACGCATGGGGTGGGAATACAGGATGGGAAGTGTATGTGTATGTGCTTCTTTCAAATTTCCATGCTTCTATTAAGTTTCCATCTGTCATCATCGGCTGGGGTGTCCAGTTGTTTATGAGATCCTTCTTTTCAGTTTCCATGCTTCTTTTAAGTTTCCATCTATCGTCATCTCCATATTTTTCTTCTTCTAACTTTTCTGTCTTTTCTGTTTCTGAATCTTGTAGCTTTTTTTTAGTTTTTATTTATTACCATTCCACAGGTAAATATTCATTTACCGTGGAGTTGCTGGGAAGGGCCTTATCTTACGGTAATAATATTTTTTGCGCATTATGAGAAAAAAGGTCATTTCTTTGAAAAAATCGGTTTCAATTACAGTAATTATTTTCAACTGCCGCCTTCCAACTCCGGGTATTTTCTATTTCATTACCTACATTTTTTCTCTATTGTTTAATAAACTATCCTGTGACAAGGATTAATAAACCAATAAATAAATATCTTTTTAATTTTAATTTCTAATTTTTTTATTTAAATAAAGAAATAGACTTCATTAATGAGCTAAACTAAATTAAAAGTAAAGTAAACAAAAACTTATCTGTTTCATTCACATCCACATCTGACTGGCTGTTGCTTATTTTATATCACTCACTTGAAAAAGGGACCGCATCCATCCAGGTATAGATATTACGATCAAGCAGTACACTTTTTCGGGTTATTTATATACACTCTCTTTTGTTGATTTATTCAACCAACATAATTTAATCAAATACCAACGATATGAAATAGCCAGACTCGTGCTAATTTATATCAATCAATGCAGAATTGTTTACGCTTTAATTCAATGCAATTTCGACGTTTTGTTGCTGCTTTATCCGGATTTATCTCGAGATCTTGCAGGAGCCACAAAACACACGTCTGTCACCGAATTCGACACAGTTTGAACTCCCGGACCTTGCTAATGTTATTAAATTTGTAGTTTGGTAACAGATGCTCCTTATTATACTCTTCGCAAACACAAAACGAAGATTATGTTGCATTCGATCGGCACATTTCTAAAACCGGTAATATTGCTCGTAGAGAAAAAAAAAGGAAAATTCATATCACTGTGTTGGTGAATGAATTCTGAACAGGTTTCAAAATATCTGCCCGTCTGTCTGTCTGTCCGTCCGTCCGTCACGTTTCTTGTAAGCACGATAACTTGAGAACGAAAGGGCCGATCGTATTGAAATTTTGACAGTAAATTAGTGTTAGCTAGAGGAAGAATACTATTGAACAAAATCGGTCAATAAATAAAAAAGTTATTAATTATTTAATTTTAAAAAAATGTTTTGTAGTTAAACAAAAAATGCCTAAAACTAACATTATTTACAAAAAAAAAATGCAAACAGTATCCTACAGAATGTGCAGCAATTATATAAAAATTGCAGTAAATCGGCGAAAAGTTTAATGGTTAGCTTGTTTTTTCTTGTATCGTAATTATGTATGTATTATGTGAGATGCAGTTTTTATGGAATTCCTGTTTTAAAATATCAACAAACTCACTTTATATATGTAGAGATTTGGAATAGTAAATATTTTTAATTTGTAAAAATATAGTCTACGTGATTCTCTTGGATGCAATCGACAAATTATTCGTATTGTTCTTTTCTGTGATAGAATTGGTCAGCGTAGATGATCCCCAGAATTCTATCCCATATTGAACTAGATTATAAAAATAGCCATAATAAACGCTCATTGTCGATTTTAAGTCTAGTTCTCTTCTTATTTTTGCTAGGGAAAAATCGCTTTGCAAAGTTTTTTATTTAATTCCTCTATGTGAAAATCCCATTTCAAGTATTTGTCAAAACCTAGCATTTTTATTAGAACTGATTTCAAATGTAATATTGAGATTTACGTCGGGAATAGTAATGTATCATTTTTGAAATGATATATTATTTGTTTTGTCTATGTTTAACTATAACTTATTTGCATGAAACCAGTCTACTTCATTTAATTTTAATTCAGTCTGTGTAATGAGCAAAGGAAACGGTGTGTCGTCAGCAAACAGTGAGTAGTACAAGGGGAAATTAAAACAGGTCGTTTTTATATATTAAGAAGAGAATTGAGCCCAATATTGATCCTTGTGGGACCCCACAATTTGTTATTTCGTGATTTGAATTCATTCAATCATGGCATTATTTTAGTAAAATTATGGGAAGATTTCAGTCAAATTTAAGTTTTAATTATCTCCAGATGATGACAACGTGTTTGGCGAAACATACGTCGAATGATAGTTTGAGTGTATGTTCAGGTGTTTCAGTGTTTGTGGAAACTACTTCAGAGGTAGCGTCACACCGACGCGACGGTTGCCGACATCTCTAATCTTAAAAGTTTAGTTGCACTGTTGTTGATGCATTTTGACTCACATCTTAAAAAGTACTAATAAATATTAAAATTTTTGTGTTATAAGATTCAAACAAAAACTGTATATTTAAAAATATTGGCACCTGATCATTATAGCATCTCAGGTTACTAGAATGTCTCAAAATCTGAAACATTTTTAAGTTATTAACTATTAAACGATTCGAGGACCATACACTATTATAGTTAGCCTCCCATTTTTGTATGGCACGTCTTACAGCATTATACCTTCTGTATGGCGATTGCTTGTTGGGCACACAACCTCACCAAACCTAGTGCCTATCAGCTCAATTATTTCAATATAGTTCAAAATGTTTGTCAACAAATAGTTAAAGTTAAAAAATAGCATGTTAGTCATATTTCTTCAAAATTTCAATTTTGCATCTCTAAAACTTTAGAGAATAATTGTCATATGTCAAAAATTGTTACAAATAGGTACCGGTAATCTGAACGCTTTATATTCAGAATTTAATGCCGAATTAAAGAACATGTAAAATTTGGGTGTGTCCATTTAAAAAAATAAAGATGGCATCAACTTCCGGTATTTCCTGAAGTGCCGCCATTTTAAAATTATTACCATCGAACTCGTAATGGTCGACTATGGTAGGGTACCAAATCTCAAATATCTATCTCAATTGCAAGTGGAAAATCTTCTAATGGCCACCATAAAAGAATCACCCTGTACACGTAAAATATATGTCGACACCAATTAAGTAGCGTCGTAATGTCTTATTTATGTGCACAGTATTTTGCTATTTTGCTGACACAAAATGTAATAATTTACCAAATATAATTATGAATATATGAAAAAAGCTTTTCGTGTATTTTTTTATATTTACTAATTCCATTTCGTCATACATATATTCAGTCCTAGATGGGGCGGTGCTATTTTTCCTTTTTAATTTAATTAATTTAGTAAATTATTTACGGTAGCTGTGGATTAAGCCACTAGTACGGACGGAGGGTTCTTACTATCTAGCCTTATAAAATGTTCGGAGGATCGAAGTTAGTGTGGGTTTCTGAGGCAATTATTTAAAAGGCCGGAAAAGGTGCAGTTAGTCTTTAGTTATATTACATCGTCACAATAATCCGTCACTTTGTAGAATTGTTAGTGGTTAGGTACTGGGACATAAATAAGCCATAATAAATCGATAACAGTGGTAATAAAAATGATAACACAAATTTCATTTTTGTTCGGAATATACAGGGTGGTACATTTAAATGGGACGGAAAGGTATCTCGGAGACAACGCAAATGTCTTAGACAATTAGTATTGTTTGATTTCGAGAGAAAAACAAAGTGCTTGCTTTCTTTCTATTTATTGGACATCTTCACATTGACTTTAGGATCATTCGAACCTATGTTTTTTATTACAACGCCATTCTCTGTGAGAGAAATGAGCAATTTTAGATTTTTTGCTTCAATTTTAATTTATTCAGGGGTACATGATTAATATACACATTATTTGAAGTTAGTTGTTTTGATTTACCATCTTGGCTTCTTATTAGTATAAATGCGATGCCTATTTTTACTTCCTAAATTAAATAACCACCAGGTGGTATTTTACCTATTGTTAATAGAAATTGTAAAAAATATAATCAATCTGTGAACACTGTAATTAATATGGACAAAAAATCTACAACTTCTAGATTGTATAGAAAACACACTCACGGCTGAATGGCTAAAGAAAATCCTGAGTGATAATAGAGCCACAACAAAAAGTGGGCCATACGTCTAACAATGAAGTATTACAGAAACAAAAACGTATTCTTAACCTCGATCGAGAATCCTACAATGACGGTGAATTTGTACCTTACAATAACTTCACAAAAAGATACACCTTTTACGTTTTTAAAATCGATCTATTACGTTGGGGAAATAGGATATATCTTTCATTATATCAGAAATATATTTCTTTAATATATTATTTAGCAATATAACAATACAACATAGGTGTTATAATTTCCACTCACCAAAAATTTGTAATGAAGTCCTGATGAAATTATATGGCTAAACACCTTAAATAATTATTTTCACGAAGTTTCTAAAATGGATTCCTTAATGACGTACTAATATTTCAGTTTGTAATTTCTTAGGTCATTTTATGAAGAAAAGTCCATATGAACATATGTCCGCAACAGCCTAAATTTTTTGCTACAGGATGTTGAATTTTCTTTTTAATCGTTATTTTACTTCCACATCCACGTAGTGGATTAGAAGTATAGTAATCGCAAAAAAAATGTCAAAAATTTTTATTCGTGAAATAGGTTTAGAATGTCATGAAACGTCGAGATTTTAAATTTGAGCGAAAAAAAAAAATTCTGTCTGTCTGTCGGTCTGTCTGTAACTTTTTTTTTGTCCGCACGTTTTCTCCGGAACGGTTTGAGATATTGACTTGAAATTTTGTACACGTATATATTATGACGAGATCTGGAACTGGATTGTTTTTTGAGGAAATCCGGTGAAGGGTTGGGGGTTAAATAGGGGAAAATAGGGAAAAATAAGTAAAGCAAGCTTGTAAGAGAACAGACAGTTGAAATTTGGTGTATGTACTAGAAGTTAAGGCCTAAGATTTTTTTATAACATCTTTCATCTTTCGTTGAAGGGTTGGGGGTTAATTTGGGGTAAATAGGGAAAATATAAGTAAAACAAGTTGGTAAGAGTACAGAAACTTGAAATTCGGTATACGTACTAGAAGCCAAGGAGTCAGATTTTTTTATAATATTTTTCAACCCCCACCACCCCTACTCCAATATGAAAAGGGTTGATTAAATGAAATTGAGATATTCATTTGAAATTTGGTACACGTATGTATTATAACGACATCTGGAACTAGATCATAATTTGAGATGATTCCGTTGAATGGTTGGGGGTTAAATAGGGGTAAATAGGGGAAAATAAGTAAAGCAAGCTGGTAAGACTACAGAAACTTTAAATTCGGTGTATATACTAGAAGCCAAGGTCTCAGATTATTTATAATATTTTTCAACCCCCACCACCCCTACTTCATTATTACAAGGGTTGATAAAATAAAATTGAGATATTCATTTGAAATTTGATACACGTATGAATTATAACGACATCTGGAACTAGATTATTCTTTGAGATGATTCCTTTGAAGGGTTCGGGGTTATTTAGGGGTAAATAGGGGGAAATAAGGAAAGCAGGCAGGTATGACTACAGAAACTTGAAATTCGGTGTATGTACAAGAGGCAAAGGCCCCAGATTTTTTGATAATTTATTTCAGCCCCCACCACCCCTACTCCATTATTCAAGGGGTTGATAAAATAAAATTGAGATATTCACATAAAATTTAGTACGCATATGTATCATAACGACATCTGGAACTAGATTATATTTTGAGATGATTCCGTTGAAGGGTTGGAGGTTAAATAGGGGTAAATAGGGGAAAATAAGTAAAGCAAGCTGGTAAGACTACAGAAACTTGAAATTCGGTGTATGTACTAGAAGCGAGCGTCTCGGGTTTTTTTATTAGTATTTTCTATTTCTCCCCACCACCCCTACTCCCTTATTAAGAGTTGATAAAATTAAATTTAAATTTTCACTTGAAATTTGGTACATTTATATATTATAATTATATCTGAAACTAGATTATATTTTGACATGATTGCGTTGAAGGAGTGGGGGTAAGTAGAGGTAAATAGGGAAAAATAAGTAAAACAAGCTGGTAAGAGTATTGCAACTTGAAATTCGGTGTATGTCCTAGAAGCCAAGACCTCAAATTTTTTAACAATATGTTTCAACCCTTCCACTACCCTTACTACATTATTAAAGGGGTTGATAAAATAAAATTGAGATATTCACTTGTAATTTGGTAGATGTATGTATTATAACGACATCTGGAACTAGATTATATTTTGGGATGATTCCGTAGAAGGGTTAGGGTTAATAGGAGTGACTAGGGGAAAATAAGTAAATCAAGGTGATAAGAGTACAGAAATTTGGGATTCGGTGTATATACTAGAAACCAAGGCCTCAGATTTCTTTCTAATATTTTTCAAACTCCACCACCTCCGCTTCATTATTAATGGGATTGATAACATCAAATTGAGATATTCAGTTGAGATTAGTACACGTATGTATTGTAGTGACATCTGATTGAGATGCCTCCATTGAAGGGGTGGGAGGTGAATAGTAGAAAATAAGTAGGGTGAACTAAAAACTTCATTTTTAACGTATATGGTAGAAACCAACTCCTCAAACTTTTCTATGACATCTGCCCCAAATATTATTAAAATTCTATGACCAATAATTTCCACATACTAGAGTGCAAATATAGTCAAGATGTTTCCTTTAAAACGACTTGGATGAAGAATCTGGATGTGGAAGTAGTGATTCCTTAGGCAGCGGTTTTTTAATATCTAAGAAACTACTCTAGATATTGTTTTCAATTTTGGTATGTGTTAATAGGATATAAAATCACATATTTTAATTAGAAAAGTTACTGTATAGCTACACCAGTGGCGTCCGGGTATATAAAACTCCTAATAACACTTCAGAAGATTTAAGAGAGCGAATAGTTGCCTCGTGTGAAACAATCCGGAATACGCCGGTCATACTTGAGCGAATGCACAATTCGATACTTTAGAAATTGGTTTCTGACATCCACAAAGATCAAATGTTGGTGCCAATAAATTACTGTTGTAAAATATGAACCTTATATTTCGGAGAAACCTGTGGGCCTCTAAAATTTTAAGAAATTAAAATAAAATTAAATAAAAAAATATATATGAAAATTTTAATGACATATTTCTTTAGAAAATATTACAGAAATATGTTTTGTACATGCAATTGTGAATACTTACAGTTCATTTGTTACGAAATCGTAACTTTTTAATACACATTTTTTTAATTTTAAATAATGATTACTTATTGCCGTAAGATGACTGCCAAAAAATATGGCCGATGTTTTATTATCAACAGTTAATGTATTTTAAGAAATGTAATATTACTTTAGGCTTTGTTATAAATACTGGTTACTTTAACACAACTGTTTGAAATATTACATATTTATAAATTTTATTAGGCAACTCTTGGTAATCTTTTTTTAAAAATGAATTATTTGTTTGCTTATAATTGTATTGAAACATTCTTTATAGGATTTTGCAAACAGCAGAAAAATTAACTATCTATAAAAGAAAAACTTTGTGTAGAAATATTAATGAAATCTTTGCATTCTTTCGATAACCTGAATTCTGGTTATGCTAGCAAATTAAAATCCTAAAATGAATTTTAGGATTTTAATTTGCTAACATAAAATAAATATATAAAAAACCATAGTCAAGTTTTTTTTGTTTGCCTGTGTTTTCAAAAAGGTAGAAGTTCTCAATTCAATCATTATTTGTTTATTATGTTTGTTGAAATATTCTTCAGATATGGCGTACGCGATTTATATGACAACTATTTATAAATTGTAGAGCATGTCACGGCGGTGGTCCTCTATTAGTGTCATCGAGTCAACCTTAGTATAAGGTGAACCAAAAGCGGAAAACAAATTTTCTATTGAAAATTCCCAGAAGTCAAATATCTAACAACTGTTAATTAGATTTCTTCAGCTGATACTAAATCTGACGTGAAAAGTAAAAACCGCTGCTTAAGGAATCACTACTTCCACATCCAGATTTTTCATCCACTACTTTAAAGGAAACATCTTGACTATATTTGCACTCTAGTATGAGGAAATTATTGATCATAGAATTTTAATAATATTTGGGGCAGATGTCAGAGAAAAATTTGAGACGTTGGTTTTTACCATAAACATAAAAAATTAAATTTCTAGCTTGCTCTACTTATTTTCCTCTATTCACAATCTACTACCTCCCACCCCTTCAACGGAATCATTTCAATCAGATGTCATTACAATACATGCATGTACTGACTATCAAGGAATGGAAAATATTATAAAAATGTTGAGGCCTTGGCTTCAAGTACATACACCCAATTTCAAGTTTCTGTATTCTTACCAGCTTGCTTTATTTATTTCCCCTTACTCCTATTTACCCCCCAACCCTTCACTGGATATGTTCAATGGATATGGAATTAAAATTGAATATTTTGTTGGCGAATCCAATAGTGCTGCGTTAGTTGCATAGCTCTTGCAGATTTAAATGAAATCATAGCACTAAAATGGGTAGAAAAAATTGAAGGGCCTTTAAAAAACTGCCACTAAAAATTTTTAAATAGATTGTCGCCGTCGTAAGGTTAATTGAATCTTATTTCCTGATAACGATTAAGAGGTTGGTAAAAAATGAACTAATAACGAAGTCTAACTGACCCCAAAATTTGTTACTGACCTCAAAATCGATATTAGGTAGAACGAGGCGAGACGGTGAAATATTATTTCTTAATTTTTAGTGAAAGTTTTTTTAAAGAAGATTCAGTTTGTGCCTTGTAAATTGTTTCGTGGTCTTAGTGGTGAAATGTTAAGAACCTTTAATAGGAATATGTCTAAAATTTTTCCCTGATCACTCATTTAGTGAAAATTTCGTCAAAGTCGATTTTTTTCTCGAGTGTGTTAGTAATAAAGAATGGTAATTATTGTCACATGTTTCCACCCCTCAGGAAACAACTCTTTAAAATCCGTGGGTTCAAAAATTCTAACAAGAGGTAAGCACTAACACTATTTATTGATTAACTTACGAAAACTTCCCAATACCTTTATTAACTAAAATACACTTTTACTGACTAAAATAAAGTTCGTTATTTTTGTTACTTGATATTTACACTCTATTGTTCATATTTTATCACTGCTTTTCTAACCTTCAATTCATTAAAGACTTCCTTCCCGCGCATTTACATCGGCTTATATACTCTATAAATTGACTGTAGAACCATCCATATATTTGTAGTAAAGTCTTGAACCATCTTCTACAAGTTTCTAGTCTAGTCTAGTCTAATCTACAAGTCGTTCTACACTAGTACCTCAGGGATGGGGCACTTTACAGGATTTGATGAATTCAGTTACAGTTGCCTACCACTATTGCTAGTTAATTTCTACTATTACTCATGAGCTATCAGCATCAGCCCCCAAGGAGGCATAACATTATATTAACAGATTGTTACTTTTCGTGTTGTGTACCAAAATTGACAAAGCGGAACGCTTCTGAAAACACCTCGTTATTTGTATATAGGATTTTGCAAAAATTATCTATGAGAACTGAAAGAAAACCTATATGTAAAAATATTAATGAAATCTTTGCATTCTTTCAATAACCTGACTTCTGGTTATGCTAGCAAGTTGAAATTCTTTCCACTGTTTGCAAAATCCTATAAAGAATATGTTTCATTACTATAAGTAAACAAATAAGAAATAATTAACTTTTAAACCTCGTTGTTTGTCCGTCCGTCCGTCTGTCATAGGCATTTTGCTCTGAGACTGCTTGACGTAGAACGCTTGAATTCAAAATGAGAAGTTAAAAAATGTCACGTGGAGTGTCAAATGAAAGCTTATTAAAGCACGAATTCAAAAATGATTTTTTTTTTCGTGTGTATTTCTGAGAAGAATCTGATGAAATCATGAACATTGGATATAAGGTGTACATGGAACGAAAATTATTAAGATTACATTACCTTAAATAATTTTTCGGTACATGAAAAGAAAGCTCAATGACACACTTTGTTTCGAGATTTGTTTCCATTTGTATTCAAACATATTCTTTATAGGATTTTGCAAACATCAGAAAAAATAACTATCTATGAGAACTAAAAGAAAAGCTATGTGTTAAAACATTAATGAAATCTTTGCATTCTTTCTTCTGGTTATGCTAGCAAATTAAAATTTCTTAAATGCATTTGTATTATTTCTTATTTGAAAATTCTCATTCAACAACTAACATCCACACAGTCCCCTATGGCCATGCAGGTTAAACTAGTATGTACATAACCCCCTACGGTATATGAAGATTCAGTTAAAAATGAGAACAAAGGCATAAAATGGATTTATTTACCTACCTTTCTTAAAAAAAAAATTCGTTCTAACGGAATACATTTTCATGAAATCTATCAATCTCTTTTTGGAAATTTTGAAACGTTTTCCGTTCTTCTGAACTCATCAGAAAGGCACAAAGCCACTCATAAAGATATTCCATGCAAAACTAAGACAATTTCTATGAATAAGTATGAAAAATTATATTTGACATTGACTGATAAAAACAACAGATCTTCACCTATCTATTAGTTAACTAGTATTGGAGCCTATATACTCTAAGAGAATGATAGATTTCATGAAAATGTATTAAAGTAGAATGAAAATTTTTTTTTAAGAAAGGTAGGTAAATAAATCTAGTTTATACCTTTGTTCTTATTTTTAACTGAATCTTCATATACCGTAGGGGTTATGTAGATACTAATTTAACCTGCATGGCCGTAGGGGACTGTGTGAATGCTAGTTGTTGAATGAGAATTTTCAAATAAGAAATTATACAAATGCATTTAAGGAATTTTAATTTCTAGCATAACCAGAAGTCAGGTTATCGAAAGAATGCAAAGATTTCATTAATGTTTTTACACATGGCTTTTTTTTTAGTTCCTATAGATAGTTATTTTTTCTGATGTTTGCAAAATCCTATAAAGAATATGTTTCAATACAATTGAAGCAAACAAATAATAGTTCACTTTTAAACTTGTTACAATTTGCTTGAATCACGTATATATTATTAATAATAAAGCAACCGATAACTCTAACAGATAAAATATTATTATTTTTAAGGGTTGTTAGTCCAAACGTCTTAATTAAAGATATAAAAAAGACCGAACCATAATTACACCCTAGACAATAAATGTAATATTCTATTACAGGAATTAAATCCTAAGCTGTTTCCTTTAGAATAATTATGTTTAATCTTATAACACAGTCATCTCTCAAATAACTGAGCCTGAAATTGTTTTAATCGTCATATCCCTTGTAGAGCCAAGGCGTCCCTTACAAAGGATAAATTTAATAAAGCGACCACGCATGGCCTGCTTCATCTAAACAGTTCATGATATTATTTGCAGGAAATTATGAGTAGTGAAAATAATTTTAGAATATTTTGTTGTCAACTACCTTCCTCGTTCCTCTTTAGACCTCTCTCTGATATACTACGAACTCTCTCTAACCCAGTCTTCTTTCTACTAGCTTGACATAAACTGAAAAAATTATTTCAAAATTGTCATTAATTCTTTACCTTAATGGCAATCAACATTAAATTCAATATGATTTATTGTATGTTAATATACTCTATTTTTACTGCACCCATGCTCACTTATCCGGCTGAGAATCCACCGACCAAGGTTGCACGGCAGTCGAAGGGTTGATTGGCGACAAACTCGAGTGGAATTTAATAAATCTAAACAATAACTCTACTTCTATGTACCTAGTATACTAGACAGTTCCAGATTGTTTCTCAAATTAATGCATATTTAAGCAGGGTCATATTGTAATATTTTATTTCATCAAAGGGTTAAGCAGCTATATAAATAATAAGAGCCCAAAGTGCCTCATCTCGAGCGATGGCAATGAACAATGAACTTTGCAAAGATACAAACACGCTCGATTTATTTAAGTTTTGCTCTGAATGAAATTATATTAGGATTTTATTTAGGACAAACAACGTGGATTACGGAAAATCAAATATAAGATTTAAAGCACTATTATTCCATAAAAAATAAATTGTGTAAGAACACGTACACCCAAGCGAGCATTAGAGTACTTTGTCGCTCGTCCTCATTGGAGAAGAGCGGTAAAGTTACATTACTCATAGTTCCTTAGTAAACGTCAACTTTGCGCTGTAAAATGCGAGAAGAAAAGCCTACTTTATATATCGATTGTAGATAAAGTGTTTTGTCGCTCGTGGTCATGGGAGACGAGCGGTAATAGTATATAGTAGCTATAGTAATATAGCATATTACGCACGAATGGGAAAGTTACGCACGAAGTCATGTAGCGATTAGTGCGTACTCCCATGAGTGAGTGCGTAATTGTCTTACAACTCGAACAATGTACTATACTTTACCATTTTTATTAAAATTGAACGGGAAATTTGAATATTTTTGAATTGCAACAGTATATATTCAACAAATATTTTGTCAGTTTTGTAAGCATTTGAAAATTAAGTAGGCGCATTTGTATTTTTTAAACCCGTGTCAACAAGATAAGCCGTCTAGAATTGCTTTGTGTGCCGTGGATTTTACTTACTGTAGGCTTTGTTTACAGCAGGATTTTTCTACCTAAGCCGCTAGTTAGTGAGGACTAAAAGGGTTATTTTATAACTGATGAGCAAGAAACATATAAATATGGGATTGTTAAAGATTAATGATGTTGTGAACAAGAACTATCAGAGTCACATTGTCATTAAATATGAGCCTTGTATTAACTGCACAGTATTATAAGCTGTATTTAATACTTGCAGCATTGAAAATTAACAAAGTACACAAAATACTATACATTCGATACCATCAAAGTAGCACTCACTTCTACTACATCAATCAAAAGTGACTGGGTTAGTACGCAAAAGTTTCTTAAGTTAGCACATAACATTTCACATGAATCTATCAAGTAAGTAGTGGAAAATGTCATAAAAAATAATTGGAAACTTTGCTTCTAGTATAGAAACCAAATCGCAAGTTTCTGGATTCCTACTAGCTTGCTACTTATTTACGTCTATTTCACCCCAAACTATTCAACGGAATCATCTGAAAATAAAAATCTAGTTCCATATCTCGTTATAATACAATATACGTGTACCAAATTTTAAGTAATTGTCTCAATTTTATTTTATTAACCCCTTTAATAATAGAGTGGGGTGATGGTGAGGGGCGGAAAATGTAAAAAATTTGAGGTTTTGGTTTCCAAATCCAAATCCAAAGTTTCTGGACTCTTACAAGTTTACATTATTTTCTTATATTTACTTCCATTTAACCCTATTTACCTCCCAGCCCTTCACCTGAGTAGCTTTAAAATGTAATCTAGTTCCATATCTCATTATAATACATAAGTTTACCGAATATCAAGTCAATATCTTAAACAGAAACTTCAGACAGACCGATCGACAGACAGACAAGTTTAAGATCTAGACATTCTAAATATCAACTACATCAACAACAAAATATTGAATTTTATTTACTTCCACTGCACTACGTGGATTTCGAAGTAATATAAATAACATCCCATAGCCAACATTTGGTCCGACGTCAGCCAGACATCCCCGGTGCAGTTGCGCCGTGGCAATTGATAGGCTGGATACATCGGATGCATGTTCGTAAGTTACAGATATAAATAGAAATTCGGTTTTCCGAAAGACTCTGAATAAGTTACCGACGTATTAACAGTTTACATCTGCAACATACAATGTACCGCACTATTCGCGCCAATATTTTTTACTGTAGTTTTCGGTCTCGGGTGATTAGGGGTCGAGCTTGAGCTCTTTGCCCCAACGATCGCTGTAAACCTGGACCGACCTCGCTGTTTTCGTCGAAGGTTAGCACACCTCCCCTGGTCCTGGCTGTGAGACCCTGACACCAGGGTTGATTCTTCTGGCGCTTTTCTGTCTTGGTTCTCTTTCTTAGCTGGCATTGCACTATTAATAATTATAATTGAGTAAAAGGTACGACAAAAGTGTATATTATATACGTTCAAAATAATAATTTATTTTTATACATAAAGTCAGTAGGTGGTATCCGAGAAGGGTAAGGAGCATTTACTCCGCTGCAAGATTGGCACAAATGTTCTGTTCCCCTCTCGAATACCACCTACTGATACCCACGTTGGTATCTTAATCAGAGACGTTCGAAAAACCGAATCTCCATTTATGTCTGTGATTTACGAATATTCTCGCCGGGTTGGGGAAACTGATTAAAGAAAAATCTATGTCTATAGAAAACATTTATGTATATTAATTTAACTTGGTATATTAGTCTTGTAGAATTCCGTGTTGATCGAGAAACAAATTTTGAAAACAAACAACAATCAGAAATGGAGAAAAAGAAACGAACTTATCATAACATAAGTTCAGAGAAAGATGATTTATAACGGTTGTCGAAACATTGGCTGGTATGGTAGGTGAAATACAAAACACTCGCTGTAGAAGAACTTAGTATCGGTCGTGACTTCGCCACGATATCTAGCAACTCTACTCACAAGAGGGATTACAGTTACCGTTGAGACTCCCCAAAATGAAAATAAAGAAAATTATATTTACTGTGATTGCTACAGTCTGCTCTGTCCGTCGTAATCTAATATCAAGCGGTGCACTTCTACTGAATATGTCTTATAACTAGCACTTTCTCAGCGACACTTCTTAATAATTAAGACTGTAGATAGATTCCATGAGTACTCGGATCGCTACACAAACTTGAAGGAATCAAAGGTGACCCGTAGTAAATAGTTATCCGACTCACGCCACAAAATTGCACGCTGGTCGTCAATCTTATAATTAGTGGATCAATAGGAAATTGAATTCAAAATATATTTTCATTTATTGAAATAATTTCATAAAATACAAAGAATATAAATGCTCAATATTTAACTAGTGTATATAAGGGAAACATAAGAGAGCACTATCACTTGGCAAGACGTTACGTCCCGTAGCTCATCCAGCGTCGAGGGAACAATTGACTGTGCAAAAAATTGAGACTCCCAGTTAGTTATGATTGTAAGATGTCGAAATTTTTGAAAATAGTTCACTTTTAATTTTGCACTGAAATTTTCGAATTGCTGGTAATCTTTGTCAGGATGCTTCAAGAAGTTATCTATATGAATTCAATGGTTTTCCTGCTGAAAAAACGTACTAACAGCATTGAATCCAAATATACCATTTTTCCATCGACTCGCATCAAGCGATTGCTATGGCGATTCCCGCCTGGCCCTGGATTAAGGATATTTTGGGTCCGTCGAAATCGAATCTCCGGAATGTTTTGTTTATTTTTAATGGAAGTTCTTGTGGCCCGACATGGAGTATTCTTCACCACTTGCAGAATAATTAAATGTTGATTTTGGTTCTTATTGGAAAACCGTCCCATTGGTTTGTTCTTAAATTTTGACATTTAAAATAGCTACTCGCTATATTCTGACTGAAAATTCCGCCCTGTGCAATTCTCTTCGTGGTGCTTTCAAAAACCAAGTTCGTGGTACTTTCGAAAAAATAAATTCGTGGTACTTTCGAAATATTTGTCGATGGTTTTCCGTTTTAAAGTCAATCTTTTGATACTTTCGAAAAATATTTGTTTCTCGAACGAGCGACGGAGCCCAACGGCAATTGATCGTCGTCCTCGAGATGAAAAATTTTTCGGTAATTTTTTAGGACATTTTTAGTGTAATAATTTTTTATGCAGATTTCGATGAAGGACGATGCCAAAGGAGGTTATCGGTTTTTTGTGAAGTGATAATATTTCAAAGTCGATTATTTCATAGGAATTTTGGTCTAAATTTAATTTTCTTATTAATTTGATATTTTAAAATGGATCAACCTGTAGTTCAATAACATTCTCAGTGTCTGACTGCTGATTCTATTACCATGCTTTTATTTCACTACATTGCATGAAATTTCGAATGATTCATTCTTAAGCAGCTATTTCCAAGAGTCCTTTCATCTTCATAAGGTCCATAATTCTGGTGTCAATAGTCACTAAATCTGGAAGATATTGGATGTGATGCAGTATTAGAACGCCAATAGGAAAATAAGAGGACATAGATAAAATAGTAACCAATATAATAATTTTTACATTTTGAGTGAAGTCTTTTGAGACATTATTTATCTAATAATAAATTTCCAATTTTATTAAAGATCTGTTCTAATATTAGCTATAAAAGAATCCATATATATAATATTCATATCAAATAATATTGCCATGAAACGCCTCATCGCATTCTTTGGAAGAGGACAAAATTGATATGCCAATTTAAGTTTCTCAAGTTTAACGTCTATCATATAATGTTCAATTTATGGGAAAGTAATATTTATGAGTATCTACGACAATTTATTGAACGAGAATAATAAATATGGAAAATGAGGCATGTGACATTTTCCTAGTAAATCTTTTTTATGTAGCTATTTTTGCAACGTATAATTGTGTCTGTTAGAAGAAATTTATATTCTTAAATGTACCTAATTTTTTATTATACCTATTCTATTACACTTATGTAGCCCATCACTGAAGTGAGCTCTATTTTTCAAATAATTAGATGACTTAAAGTATTGAATAAATTCTATCAAGACGGAAAATCATAAAGGCGAAGTGCTATAAAATCGCAATGATTCTATAAATACGGATTTCTGCAACTGAATTAAGGGTAATGTTTTCGACTTATTTCGATAGATCTACTCTTTAACAAACAGTTTACAACGGCAACAGAGTGTTTTATATGTGCAATTTCCCGGATATCTTAATCAATCCACAAGACAATTGTTTAAGTGGTGAATAGTAAAAGTTTTACAGCGAGTAAAAGTTTAGCGCTTAGCTCAGTTTATTTTGTAGGCGTTGGCTAGAAGCTGTTGATATCTTTAGAATAAAAAACCAGCCTTTATACAGTTAAAATAATAATAATATTTTTTTTATTTAGAATTATAAAGTTATGCAAGCTTATCTTAGGTGACGTTGTATTATAATTATGTGAAGCGCTTCGTTCAAATAGATCACGTGCGCCTAACAAGCAGCCACGGTAAATCACGTGAGGCTGTCAGGCATGCTACACAGCAATGGGAGAACAACTACAAGTAAAACTTTACATGAATCACAAAACGTGTATCAAGACGTTGTGAATACAAAGATAACTGACCTTTAATTAGTAATGAGTTCGTTGCAAAAAGCAACTATTAATTATCGCTTTTTTCATTGTCCTTAAAACAAAAATAACACAGTTGTTTAATAAAAACCTATTTCTATTATATTACAATGGCTTTAAAGATCTACGTGGTGATTTAGAGGACGAGGCGCGAAATACAGTTATCAAAATTCGCTGTCTAAGGAATCACTACTTCCACATCCAGATTTCCCATCTAAGTTGTACCAACATTTAGTCAATTTCTTGGCACCAGCCTGAACAAGAAGTGCGTTATCTTAGCTCCAGCTAGCTTAACGAAAATTGATGGCTTCTTAAACTGAAACTTACCCAATAAGAATAATTAAGCACGAGAAGAACACTTTAACAATGTATTGACTAAAATTCTGCCATACCCAACTCCTTGAAAAGTTCACTACACCCAACAAGTCACTATTTCCTGAGAAATTCTGTGTCACCTTCAATATGTCTTCGAAACCCATGAACAATACAAACAGCAGAAACTTGTTTTCCACTTAAGAAAGATATGCCTTTTATTCGGCTATAAGTGTTTTTATAAATGAGTTACATTCGAATCAAACAAGTTACAGATAAAGATATTGAACTTGAAATCAGTACCCACGTGAAGTGTTACTTACCTTTTTATTGAGAAATAATCAAAGTATTAATGAACTAAATCAAAATAAATAAACTGCTGGAGGTACCTTATAGGCTATTGAATATGTGATGTTAAAGGTATTTTATTGTTTCATATATTCATTTGTACCCGAAAGATGGTAATTCTGCAGTGCTATTAAAAGGCTTGGATTTTTGAAAGCGAGTAAATTTGTCCACATTCTAGTTTTTTAACTATAACTAAAAAATTATACGTTTTTAGCATACAGTATGTCCCACTTTTCACGGTAACACCTTCGTAGCTCAGTTATTGATAAATCGTTATATTTTAAACTTGGTTAAATTATACACATCTTGAAGGTAACTAAAAGCGCATATACCTGTTTAATTTATTCTATTGACGTCGGAGTAAGGGGGTGAAAATGGGGTAAATTTTCAGGTAAATTGTAAATGGGTTTTTTTTTAAGATTACCACCATCTCATAGGGCATGGTTTAAAACCCCTTTGTGCCAAATTTTGTTAAAATATCTCTAGTAGTTTTAGAGGTACAAACAGGTACATATGAATGGCCTTTAGGTTCTGCAACGGATTACGCTAATTCCAACAAAGTGGGGCAGCGCATTAAGAAATTGATTAAAACAGTTTTAAATTAACATAAAATAAAACTTCTTAAATTTTTAGCTCTAAAGATATGTTTTTAATTGAGTGTTCCACTATTTAGGTAACACGCAAACTAAACAAAAAAATACATATTTAAATTGTTAATAGCAAAATGATTTAAATAAATGTTTAATACCATAACTAACTGTTTGTTATTTCTACTAAGCCACCATTTTAATCTAATACGCTTTGCTACCATTTTTCTTTTATGATTTAGAACTCTGCGTAATTCTACTGGTGTCACCTCTCGACATGCTTCTGTAATCTTTTTACATAATTCTTGTCTGCTTCTCGAAGGGGTTTTGTAAACGCGGTTTTTAATTACTCCCCAAAAATGAAAGTCCATTGGCGTGATATGTGGGGACCGCGGGGGCCACTCATGTAATGGACTGTTCCTTCCAATTCACATTTGGAAAATTAAGGTCTAGCCAATTTCTAACAACAATTGAATTGTGAGCCGGTGCCCCATCTAACTGGAAAATTAAATTTACCATGTGCAACAGTGGAAGGTCCATTAAAAATCCATCAAGATAATTATTTAAGAGGTTGAGAAGAGTTTCGGCATTTAAATTTTTCAAAAAAAACGGGACCCAAAATTTTATTATTCAATATGCCACACCAGACATTGACTGGCTAAGTATTGGTCCTTACAATTTATAACTCAATGCGGGTTTTCAGCTGCCGACACAACCTCATTAGTTGAAAATGTGGCTTCTTCAGTGAAGATGATGTTTTTAATAAAATTCTGATCGTTCAAATATTCCCCTTGTAACCACAAACAATATTCTAGCCTTCTATCCTCATCACCATATTTTAGAGTGTGTAAAAATTTCGGCTTGAAAGCTTTTAGTCTGTTCCTTCTTAGACAACGTCAAACGTTATTTTTACTAACGTTTAAAATGCGAGCAACTAAGCGAATACTAGATATTGGGTCATTTCTGAATGCCGATATGATTCGTGGATCGTCAGCATATCTATTTGATATTTCTTGGCCGCTCTCCTATATAAAATTATATTTTTTCACCCACTATCCGAATTAATTCGACTTTATCATCTACAGAAAAACATGCCATTTTAAAGAAGCAATTGAATAATAATTTAGCAACAAATAATGAAGTAAACTAGGCTGCCATTACTGTCAAGTCAATAATTTTGTTTACGATTTCAAAGGTGACTAGATTTAAAACAAGGAAACTGTATAGGGCTCGTATAAATGGGCAGAATGTTCTTAGCGTTTTGGCGAGTATGAAGATATTTTTAATTATTACTTCAAATTTGTAGCAAATGATGTGAAATAACTTTCTTTCTAAATTCACCTCGTTCCGACTTAAAGGCCATTCATTCTTGACAAAACGTCATATATACCTGTTTATACCTCTAGAACTACCAGAGATATTTGGCACATAGGGGTTTTAAAGGATACCCAATGAGATGGTGGTAATCTTTAAAAAAATCCCTAATACGATTTACCTGAAAATATACCCCATTTTCACCCCCTTAGTCCGCACGTCTGTGGAATAAATTAAATATGTATATACACTTTTAGTTACTTTCAAGAAGTGTATAACTGAACTAAGTTTAAAATTAATCGATTTATTAACAACTGAGCTACGTAGGTGTTACCGTGAAAAGTGGGACACGCTGTATACATTACGATTTTTTGTAGAGAATCGAATTTCCTATAGAAGTGGCACTTTATGAAGTCCAGATTTTTTTTAAACAAAATAAATCAAAAAAACTATTTTAAAAGGACGAATAATATCAATTTGTTGTTTTTTTTTAATTTTTGTGTATAACTATTTTCTGAGTGGATTTAGGTATAGGCATTGATTCACAAAAAGAAAGCTGACGTAATTCCCGTCAAAATGGTAATAGACGTTTTTGATAAAAATTGGCTGAGATACAGTCGTTTAAAGTTACCTAAATTTTTACGATTTTGCCACTTTTTACCTTTATACCTACAATGTTATTTTCTATTTTTAAAAGCAAAAATTATTCTTATTCAACACAAAAATTATTTTCGGTTTATCAATGATAATTATAAAGGTATTTGTTTTGAATTCTGATATTCATATGATTTTCGTCATAAAAGAAATAATGTTGTACTAATTTATAGCTGTTTTAAAGACACTTTTTTTTGAAAATTACATATCTATTATATTTATCCCATAGTGTTTTTTAATTTAATTAAATATCAATATCTTTATCAACATCATTTTCTTCCGTATCTTCTGGAACATCAGCGTTTTCTCAATTTAAACCAATACTGCGGTGCAGGAGCTTTGGTTGTGCTAATTGGCATTAATCCATTTTTCGATTTTTTCCAACCCCGCTCAAAAGGATTTAAAATATTTCCTTTCCAGTGTTCCTGTTTAGTGGCATCAAAAGTTGGTGGCAAATGGGCTAGAGAAAATGTTACGCTCCTCGATAATCTTTAAAAAGCTTGTAACCAACAGCTACTTAAACTGTTGGTCTTTACAATGCCATACAGAGAAATCAAGATGTGTTCAGATACGAAACTGATAAATGTTATCATTCTATTTTATATTAAAGATCTTCTAAATATCATAATTTTGAACATATACTTTTCCTTTAAAAACTTGTTAATTACATAATGTGTATTAATAAATAATACACACGAACAAATAGTAAACAAGTAATACATACGTAATTTTCAAAAAAAAGCATCTTTAAAACAGCTATAAATTAGTACAGCCTTAATTTTTTTTTAGTCTAAGATCATATGAATATCAACATTTTTAACAATTATCATTATCATTGATAAACCGAAAATAATTTTTGTATTGAATAAAAATAATTTTTGCCTATAAAAGTTAAAAATAACATGGTATAAAGGTAAAAAGTAGTAAAATTGTAAAAAAGTAGGTAACTTTGAACGACTGTATCTCAGCCAATTTTTATTAAAAGTGCTTTTATTGCTAACCATTTTGGCGGGAACTGTGTCAGCTTTCTTTTTTGTGATCCAATGCCTATACCTAAATCCACTCTGAAAAAGTTATACACAAAAATTTAAAAAAAAACAAATAATAGAAATTTTTCGTTTTTTTTAAATAATTCTTTTGATTTATTTTGTTTATAAAGTGCCATTTCGATAGAAAATTTGATTCTCTACAATAAATCGTATTATGTGTATAAAGTAGGTATATACTAAAAATGTATAGTTTTTGAGTTATAGTTAAAGAACTAAGAAGTGGACAAATTTACTCCGTTGTCAAAAATCGAGGCCTAAATTGAATAGCACTTTGTGGAATTTATCTTTCAGATACAATTGAGTATACGAAACAATAAAATACCTTTAACGAATTAGTTCCCTTTACGCCTGTTTTTTCACCATAGTCAATAGCCTATTACCTAATATCTCAAGGGTACAGCAAGGGAGAAGGGCGAGAAAAATATTTTTCTCCAAATCCCCTCTCTATATCTTTCCTACTTACCGAGAGAGACCACTGTCGGTCTGAAAATATAATTTTCTATCAATTATTGGTTAAGGTCCGTCAAGCACATATCGCTTTAAAAATTTTAAGGTTCGGGAACAAGCATAATTCCACGAAATGTTGTAAAAAAATTGGGGCCTTGGTTTCTAGTATCCCAAGTTTCTGGACCCTTACCAGCTTGCTTTACTTATTTTCCTCTATTTACCCATCTTACCGCTCAACGCTTCACCGAAACAAGCTCAAAATACAATATATTCCAGATCCCGTTATGATACATATGTATACCAAATATCAAGTTAATATTGTTACGGATTTCCACCTTTTAGGAAACACCCTGTATGAATTCGTGGGTTCTAAATAATTTTAACAAGAGATTAAACACTACTAACACTTTATTTAACAATTTACTGACTACAATACTTGTTTACTTAATAGTTAACCTCACTTTTTACCGAGCGTGTCACTTCTCAAATAAACTTCTCTCCCGCGCTTGTAATCGCGCCTTATATACCCCGAAATTAGCTCTAGATCAATCCAGAATCTTCTTCAACCATCATCTAGAAAAGTCCTTGGCTCTTTCTAGAGCCTTTCCAGTCACCATCAGAGGCATAGGCGTGCCATCTCCTTTTCCAAGGGGGTGTAATTCATAACACTGCCCCCTCCTTAAGCCTGATCGTCCCGATCAGGCAACTCAGAATCATCGATGTATTTCGCCAGCCTGTCCAAATGCACGATCTTCATCTTGGACTTTTTGCTTCGTTGAATTCGATAGACGACGTCATTAATTCGGGTAATAACAGTATACGGTCCATCCCAAGGCGGTTGAAGTTTCGGTGACCTTCCTTTCTTCCGCTGTGGGTTGTACAGCCAAACCAGGTCTCCTGCCTTGAATCCTTCTGAACTACCCTTACGGTCATATCGAGCCTTCATTCTGTCACTGGCTATGGTGATTTGGTCTCTAACTAACTCATGGACGTTCCTTAGCCGTTCACTCACTTCATCTATATAGCTGTTCACAGGAAGTCGTTCTCCACCTGGTGTTCCAAACATCAAATCACATGGCAGTCTGATCTCATGTCCAAATACTACACGAGCCGGAGTCTGTTTTGTAGTTTCGTGGATAGCAGCTCTATATGCCATGAGGAAAAACGGTATGTGGAGATCCCAGTCACGTTGATTTTTATGAACGACTTTAGAGAGATGTTCTTTCATAGTCTTATTATGTCCCTCCACCATTCCATCTGATTGAGGGTGAAGGGCTGTCGTCCGTGTTTTGTGTATTCCCATCCGGGCTCTCCCATGCTCTTTTTAACAGCCCATTCATAACTCTAAGTGAGTCCCACTGTGCCCACAAAGCCTTCAATCCAACTGCTTTGTCCGAAACATCCTTCCACTCTGTTTGTTCTTCGCACCTTGCTACCCACATAACCGGTTCATAGGAGCCAATCGGTTTGCCTTCTTTAATTGTTACTGCATGGGAATTTAAATTGACGACTCTAATTGGGATTTTATCTTTAGTCCGGGTTAAAGTTCTTGCCACAACAATATTGGTTAGGGACTTAATCGATTCGTCACCTTCCACCAGGCCAACACGGTAACCTCCATGATTTCCTTCCAAGGCAGCATCGATGATCTGTTCTGAACGAGCAGGAATCTTAATCGTCTTTGTTGTCAATAGCCTTGCTTTACGGAATTGGTCATCTGCGGTTGCCAGGATAAATTCCTCATTTCCAATTTTCAAGACTCGCTCCCCTACGTCAACAATAAACCTCTTCTCCTCCATGATGTCCAGTCCCAAAATGAAATCATCTGTAATGTCAGCCACAATGACCTTGTAATTGAATCTCAACCGTCCAACCTGCAGTTCCAAATTGACCTCTCCATGGACCGCAGCCCTGTCTCCCGTGGCTGTCCGAATAATTACTTCATTTTGCTTCTTCTTAATCTGCAAGCCTGATATAAACCCTGGCCGCACTATTGATGACGTAGCGCCGGTGTCAACAGTAAACACACACTTTCTTCCATTCACATATCCTTGCAACAGCAGACTACTTGGAATTCTTCGCAGCTGGGAAATCTTTATTTCTCTGGGGGCACCGTGTTCCCTAGCCAGCACAGCCCCCTTGGTGCTGGCTATCTTTAGTTTTCCTGCTGCTCTTCTACATTTACAGCATTTACTCGTCTGTCCGAGTTCTGCTGTCGACAGTCTCGTTTCATATGTCCCATCCTGCCGCAGTTGTAGCATTTAATACCTCCACTTGGCCTTTCTCTGTTTTGTTGGCTTTCCTGTCTTCTTGGAGGATTCGATTGAGCCAGTAATTGACCGATCATTTTATTCGTTTTGAGAATCGCATTCAAGATAGGGTTTTGGTCTCTCTCTTCTGGCTGCGATTCTTCAAGCGTCATAGCCCGTACTCTTGACTTTGGAGTATCCCTATAGACGGCTTCTACCTCTAGTGCATGCACCAAGGCTTCACTACTACTTTTATGTCGGGATAGCCTGAGGACTCGTCTGATCTCCTCGTCCCTTATCCCGTCTAGGAATGCCCCCACTGCCAATTGCTCTTTAAATTCTTTTGGCGCATTAGGGTATGCTAAGTGTGCCAGTCTTTCCACCGCAGCTTCAAATTCTTGCAAACTCTCTCCAGCTTTCTGAACGCGCACTTTCAGCTGGGTCTGGTATACTTGAGCAAGGTGTTGATCTCCATATCGTAGATCTAAGGCAGCTTCTAAAACTCTAAAATTCCGTTGTTGGTCTGCCGGAATTGTCTGGAGCAACTCCAACGCTTGGCCTCTTAAAGCCACGATTAATGCCTTAGCCTTCTCTTCGTCATTCCAGTTGTTTGCACTCGCTGCTGCCTCAAACTGTGTCTTGTAAGTCATCCAGGAATTTTGACCATCAAAGGAGGGAATTTTTAATCGCTGGCCTGATGATACCACTTGCTGGTTTCCTCTATCCCTCAACTGTTGTTTAAGTTGGTCTATTTCTCCTTCTACCTGATGCATTTTCTCTTCAACCTTGTCTACTTTTTCCTCGACTTTGTCCATTTTTACTTCGACCTCATTAACTTTCGTCTTTACGCTACCCATATCTTCCTTAATCTCATTTTTTATTTCTTCAACGACTGTAAACAAGGCATTCTGTTGCGTCTCTATAACTTTCCTTAAGTCGTCATTTTCCTTTTGACGGCGTTTCTCTTGATCCTCAAACATTTTTCTTAATTCTTCTTGACGTTTTTGGTCTTGTTCTTCTTTTTCCTGGCGCTTTCTTTCCTGATCCATCATCATCTTTTGCATTTGGGCCATAAAGTCCTGCATTTGTTGTTCGGATGCCATGCTTCTGGTCGTTACCGGCATACAATTACGTTGAAATCAAATAAGTTTAATAATTACGTCACTATCGGTAATGGGACTGTCCAGAAAACCCTCAAAACGACACGAAAAAGTCTTATCTAGAGTCTTCGTCACTTAACCTCTAATGTCCGAATAAAATGTCCAAAAAATGTCTCAAAAAATGCACTTGACACTATTTTCCTGTTCGAAAATAACCATCGAACAACGTCCAGTAAATTAGTCCTCCGTGTTAGCACCAACTTCGAGAATACACTGCCAAACCTTCTCGAACACTTCCGAAAAATCCTCTTGTCAAAATCCCGCTTCCGACACCAAAATGTTACGGATTTCCACCTTTTTGGGAACACCCTGTATGAATCCGTGGGTTCTAAATAATTTTAACAAGAGATTAAACACTACTAACACTTTATTTAACAATTTACTGACTACAATACTTGTTTACTTAATAGTTAACCTCACTTTTTACCGAGCGTGTCACTTCTCAAATAAACTTCTCTCCCGCGCTTGTAATCGCGCCTTATATACCCCGAAATTAGCTCTAGATCAATCCAGAATCTTCTTCAACCATCATCTAGAAAAGTCCTTGGCTCTTTCTAGAGCCTTTCCAGTCACCATCAGAGGCATAGGCGTGCCATCTCCTTTTCCAAGGGGGTGTAATTCATAACAATATCGTAAACCAGAGAAAACGTGCGCACAAAAAAGTTACAGACAGACAGACCCACCGACCGACAGACCAAATCATATTACTCAAATTTAAGATCTCGACATTTTATGACATTCTAAACATATTTTCAACAAAAACAGATTTTGAATTTTTTTTACAGTTACTCTACTTCCATTTCACTATGTGGGTGTGATTAGATGAAGCACCCCCTGAGAATAGATCACTGCCATTGCTCCCTATCAATACTACAATATGGCATGGCTGTATAAAGTGGTCTTCATAATTCTAAGGCATGTCAAAAATGCGGTAAGTACAAAGCGGGCAGGCGGCATCTTTACCTATTCAATGATACCGCCGCGCGGACTCGTTCGACGGGAATTTTTTATGTGACTTAGAAATATGAAGGCAACTTTACCAGTGAGTTATGCCTTATACTAATGAGAATGCTCTGGAATGTAGTGCAAGGGGACCGGACGGCTGGTGCCGTTTGTTAGCTTTTAAATGTGTGGTACCATCTAACAGAAATAGGTTTACTATATTAAAACCGCAACACAGTCGAAACTATAAACATAAGTATTCAAATATTCGAATATACTCACGGCATTTAGTAAGGACAATTTTATATGTTTGTATACAGAGTTCACTAGTAAATGAATATAGAGCAATTACGTGCAGATCCAAACCAAATGTATTCTAATTTCAATTGAACCTAACCCTCTATGCCAAGTTATGTCTAGTTTCCGTCAAAAAGAGAAAGATTATTAATGAAAGTGTTTAACTTACAATCCTCCAGCTTGGTATACAATTCAGGTAATTAAAATTATAACTAAATGTATTTAGTTATATTATCCGTTTATTAACAATCTTCCAAAATCATTCTTTGTCCTGTTCCGGTAAACCAACAATAATATAAGTTTATTCCATGCTTTGCAAGTAGTTACACAGATGAGACATATATGTCGAAGCACGTGTCTGTGTATGTTTTAAAGTCGGTTATAACCCCTATTTTTATTACTTTTGTTTTATTACACTCTATACTATATGAAAGTGAAGAGCATAATGCACGCAATCATATCGTTGTTAGTAATCGAATTCTGAACTGCTTTCAAAATATCCGTCCATCTGTCTGTCTATTAGTCTGTCTATCTGTATGTCTGTCCGTCCGTCACATTTCTTCGCGAGACTATTACTGGTGCTGATTTTCTTCTTTGAGCTGAGCTTTGTCTTGCGTACCAGTCGCTTATTATTTTTTCTTCCGGTTTACCAGTTGCCGGACAGGATTTCCGTGTTTTTCGACCGATACCACACGGTAGCGCGCCGGCGATAATTACAGCCAGTTCCCATGACCTGTGGGGTTGGTGACGGTAAATTCCAGAATCGTGTGCTCAAATTAGACGAAGGGACCCAGACATAACCGCCTTCTGCATTTGGCATGCCATTATTATTATTATTATTATTATTATTATATTATTGTGCCAACTCTCAGATCATCATTTCTGGTGTATATTTAAAAATATTAATGTAAAATGTGTTTCTCTCATAAACTCACAAAAAACGGAAATAAAAGCTTTTAGGAGCTGCCTTGCAACAAGGTGTAAATTTAATTCTGTTATGAGAGGAAGTGTAATTTAATCCCTTAATTATTTAAAATAATCCTTTGACCAAGTGAAGAAGGCGACAGGATTTCCTTAATGAGATTTCGCTCTAAAATACTTGGCAACAGAGTAAGAAATTGCTTTATTTAGCATGTACAGTTTTTATATTGGATGTAACCTCTCATCGTAAAAGTAAATACTATGAAAATTTATAGCATGACCTGTTATAAATAAATATTTATATTCTTACGCGATTATACGACAATTATTTTTTTTTACAGATTATTGTTTAGTTTTGTAAATATTGATGATAAATTTAACATGATAATGGCAGTAGCGACTCCAGGTGAGGTATACTTATGACTTCATTTATAAAATATTTATGAAATAATTTATCAATTAGCAGGCTGTTAAGTGGTGGATAAGTTTCAAACAAAGGTACAGAAGAGTTTAATAATCAAATAGGATTAAACCATATCTTCTTATAGTAATATATTAGTAGAAATAAATGAAGTGCGTTAATTGTTCGCAATGAGACTCTAGAGACCACAATCAAAAACTGTAGTAGTTGTATATTTTGCGTTAAATTTTGAAGAAAAAGATTTCGTTCAGTTTTTCAAAGGTATATTAAAATAAAGACAATGTCATTGTTTGGCTTTCCAGATCACAAATGAGAATATTACAATTTTCGGAAAAGCAATAACTAAGAGTATATTGCATCTGATTGGCCTATTTCTAAAACCGTAAGTAACGCTCCTAGAGAAAATATTTTGAGTGAGGATTTTGTGGGTCCAATTTTGTAGACGAGTAAGAGGGGGAATTAATGTTTTTACAGTACCCTACCAAGCCAATTTGTTTCACCACCCAGAGGCAAATATTGTCTAAATGTTATTTGTGGTATTATCTTAATTTTTTCTAATTCTTTATTACACTCTGCAATATGCATTTTTTCTTTTTAACCGGTGCTTGGGGAATCTACAAAATATCATAACTAACCAGTACGTTGCTGGGAAATAACCTCTACGCCTGTGACTTTTACGCCAAAGGATCAGTTAGAGGTTGATTTTTAAACAAAAACACAAATAAGTACAAAGACTTCAAATTAAACATTTCGCCTACGTTTCGGAAATCCAATCTGTTTCCTTTTTCAAAGGCTTTTTTTGAAAAATCTTTTTTGCTGTGTATGATAAATACACAGCTTTAAGAATGTTTTTTATATTCAATATTCAAGATACTTACTATTTACATAGAACTGTTCATATAGTTAACAGCGTTTTTAATTTTTATATAATGTTAAGTTTGTGATGTTCTTCGTAACATTGGCAACCAAGTTGTACAGACATCTACCGAACAATTCGACACGCATCTATCCTCATTCAATAACATTATCGCTGATTCTTTAATTTTTCTTTTTTTGCAATCCGCCTCTTTTGTTAAAATTTTTGCCGAGTCCCAGTTTATTCTATGTCTGTTTTCCCAAGCGTGTTCGCAGATCTTAGACCTCTGAATTTCATTTTTTCTGATACAATTTTTGTGTTCATCGAATCTTACACCAAAAGGTCTGATGACTCACCCACGTATTGTTTGTTGCACTCACACGGAATACTATAAATGCAGTTTTTTAAATTTTGCTCGTCAGAATAGATCTTAAAGTATTGTTTGTTTGAAATACCGTCCTAACATCAAATCTATCACCGATGCGGCTCAACTTTTCGGATAATCCGCATACATAAGGAATTAACGCTGTGTAACATTTTTCAGATTTTTGTTGTACCTGATTGTTATTTTCAATATTTATGAAGGATTTAAAAACAAAACCCCCAGGGTATTGGTTATTTATAAGAACTTCCTTTATAAACCGCTCCTCATTGTTTAGTATTTTATCATTAGAAGAAAGGATTTTGGCCCTATCATACAAACATTTTACAACACCTCTCTTAACGTGCATCGACTGATTTAAGTTGAAATTTAAATATCTGTTGGTATGTATTGGTTTTCTATAAACACTTGTTTACTCTTTTAATTAAAACATCTAAAAATGGTAATTCATTTCTAGTTTCCTTTTCTAAAGTGAATTTAATAGAAGGTTCTTTATTATTTAAATGTTCCAAAGAACTATCTAGTAACTCAATACCGTGAGGCCAGATTGCAAAGATCATTTCTTCTAATGATGAAATACTAAACAATGAGAAGCGGTTTATAAAGGAAATTCTTGTAAATAACCAATACTCTGGGAGTTTTGTCGATAAAACCTTCATAAATATTGAAAATAACAATCAGAGGTACGACAAAAACCTGAAAAACGTTACACAACGTTTTTTTTTCTTCTTCAATTCTGTAGGACTTCCTGCCACATGTGTTTTTTCTTTTTAAGCGGTGCTCGGGGAATCCACAAAATATCACAATTAACCAGTATGTTACTGGTAAATAACCTCTACGCCTGTGACTTTTGAGGATCAGTTACAGGTTGCTTTTTTTAAATAAACAACACAAATAAGTATAAAAACTTGAAATTAAATATTTCGCCGACGTTTTAAGTTTTTATACTTATTTGTGTTATTTATTTAAAAAAAAGCAACTCTAACTGACCTTTGACGTAAAAGTCACAGGCGTAGTAACATACTGGTTAATTGTGATATTTTGTAGATTCCCCGAGCACCGCTTAAAGAGAAAAAACATATGTGGCAGGAAGTCCCAAAGAATTGAAGAAGAAAAAAAGAAAATTAAGATAATGCCACAAATAACATTGAGACAATAGTTACATAACGTTAATTCATTATGTATGCGAAAAATTGCGCCGCATCGGTGATAGATTTGATATTAGGACGGTATTTCAAACAAACAACACTTTAAGATCTTTTCTGACAAAGACGAAACCGAAGATCCACGAGCAAAATTCAAAAAACTGCATTTATAGTATTCCGTGTGAGTGCAACAAACAATACGTGGGTGAGTCATCCAGACCTTTCAGTGTAAGATTATATCAGAAAAAATGAAATTCGAGGTGCAAGATCTGCGAACACGCTTGGGAGAACGGACATAGAATAAATTGGGACTCGGCAAAAATTTTAACAAAAGAGGCAGAAAGCAAAAAAAGAAAAACTAAAGAATCCACGATAATATTATTGAATGAGGATAGATGCGTGTCGAATTGTTCCGTAGATGCCTGTACAACTTGGTTGCCAATGTTAAAAGAAGAACTTCACAAACTTAACATTGCATAAAAATTTAAAAAACTGTTAACTATATCAACAGTTCTATATAAATAGTAAGTATCTATGGATATTGAATATAACAAACATTCTTAGAGCTGTGTATTTATCATACACAGCAAAAAATATTTTTCAAAAAAAAGCCTTGAAAAGGGAAACAGATTAGATTTCCGAAACGTCGGTGAAATGTTTAATTTCAAGTTTTTATACGTCTTTGTGTTGTTCATTTAAGATAGAAGCAACCTCTAACAGATCCTTTGACGTAAAAGTCACAGGCGTAGAGGTTATTTACCAGTAACGTACTGGTTAATTGTGATATTTTGTAGATTATTCTAGCACTGCTTAAAAAAATACATGTGGCAGGAAGTCCCAAAGAATTGAAGAAGAAAAAAAATTGAGATAAGATAATGTCACAAATAACATTTAGACAATAATGTATTTTAGTGTTTAAATTTTAAATTATATTTTTATACAAGGTGTTACTTAATGACGTGCTAATATTTCAGGGTGTGATTCCTTGGGTCATTTTATGAAGAAAAGTTCATGTGAACATATGTCCGCAAGGGCTTCAATTTTTTGCTACAGGGTGTTGAATTTTTTTTTTGTAATCGTTATTTTTTAGTATCTCAGAAAGTGCATTAGAAATTATTTTCAATTTTAGTATGTGTTAATAGGAAATAATCCTCATATTTTAAAAGTTGTATTATCGCTCCACCAGTGGCGTCCCTGCGAACATGTCCTCTTGTATTTTTTACCAAGAAAGTGGTACGCCACTGACATTTTTCCATGTGGATATTTTTCCTGATTAGCCTGATCAATTCTACATGAAAACAGCCTCTTGTGTTTTTCTCGTCAGACGCATAGGGTATTAAAACAATTAAATTCAAATTGAAACTAATTACACAGGCGCACACAAGAGAAAATTTGTCCATTCCACGGACCAATCATTTCCGATGTATCTTGGCTTGCTAAATCCGAATCCGGTGTCAGTTGTGCCCCACCACGTCACAATTTTTTTCGATTCTTAAAAGGAAAATGCAAAAATGCAAAATTGCATTATGGGGCAAAACTGACACCGAATTGGGATTCTTGCTGATACGACGTTCCTTAGCTGCGATATTTCATTTGTTTACTAAACAATTTTTTTTAAAACGTTGGCGGGGTGGTAAAAAAAGAAATACCACACAGAAATGGTAGTTTTATCAATATTTATCGATTGCCAGGGGTGGAGAGTACAGGTAATGGCATAGAAAGTCGCAAATCCTTAATAAACAAGTAACTTATTTGTTTAAACAATTGCAAAATACTCGACATATCGACACAAAAAAAAGCTGTAACTTTTTTAAACAAAATGCAACATTATGACCACAATAAAATATCCGTGTGGCTATTTGTTGAAAAGAAAAAAAAATGTTAACTTAGAACCCTTAATTTGTATATAACAATTGAACGGTCAAATACAAAAGGTCGCTGCAAGTCTCAAAGACGCGTGTTGATAAAATCATCATTTTTTATATCTTGATTTATTTTTGTCCGACGCACCGTTTACGTTAAAAAGTCAAAAAAAAAACAAAAAATTAGAATTATCTTTAAAAACCATTGTTTTTAACAATTAAGTATGTGTTTTATAATTTTTTTAATGTCACCATCGTGTTCAGCGCAATTTTTGTTATAACAATAGTCAATAAAATAGCTGTTTTAAATTTCTGACGAAAATCGACGATTTTGACTTTACAGCGACCGACCTATAATACTTTTTTGTCTGCTATGATATAGAAAAGGAGATTATTAATATCTCTAGCTATTACAAATATGTCAGGCCACTGCACGTTGGCTCCTGTACTATAGTATTTACTCTAGTTTAATCAAACATTAAAAGTTGCGAGCCTGATAGTAGAAATGACAACATTTAAACCTAATTTCTCAACGCTAGTTGCTGAAGCCTCCGATACATCAGAAAGTGCCATCAATCGGAGAAGATAGAAGTGGAACAGCATGCGGGATGTACATAAGCCACCGAGCCCCAACACGGTAATTTTCTTCGATTGCAACCACTTCAGATTCGAGCTGCTACAGCACCTCAGTTGATAATGGACGAGCAGCGTACGCATAACATCATTGTGAGGTGTCAACCCGTCAAAAGAGACTATATGATACTAGTGTCAACTGGCGTAGACGCCTCTATGTCCTTCCATTACCGAGAGCAGTCGGACCATCACAATGAAATGGGCACAAGAACATCAAAACTGGCAAGAATGGATTTCTGTACTGGCCATATGAATGCTTTAATGAGATTGCACAACTCAGCTTGGAGAGACGCTTTTCGTTTGTTTTTTTTTAACAGCACTTCTTAGTGAGGAAAACCTCAAATAGTCCACTGTGTTACAAAATCTTTATCTGACATTTTTAGTATTGTAAATACTTATAGGTTCGTGTATACGGAAATCGTTTAAGCACAAATGAAACGAGATGCGACAGCGGTTAGATGAAATGTATATAAATATTGTAACCACAGTAGTCAGTCGTTTATACTTTTGGTTTTATAATATATTTAACCTGGCCATAAACACATCAGGAAACAATTGTAAATTGTGTCACATGTATTCATTTTATCGTTTTTGTATTATTAATATCAGGTTAGAATCACAAAATGGATCTCATTTCGCAGGAGTATGAAAGTGCTGCAATTCATACGAGTACAATATTACCATTTTGTGCGACTTACATTCTGTACTTTTTCTACTAGAATATATTAACTAATATAGATTAGATATAAATATGTTGACAGAAACAAACTGCTGACATTTCATTACTCCGTCGCTATCAGTCACAATATGTGGTAAGCAGTGACCGGACTTTGGGTTTATTTTTCAGGTGCGTCGTTACAAGGATTTACTGAAATATAACAGATAAAATAAATAAGCTGTAACGGTGTTTTGCTCTGGGTAGCTGGAGTCGGAGATTAGTTCAGGATGCAGATTAGTTTAATAAGACAACCCAATCAAAATTAACAATTTTATTATCTTCAACAGGTAAAATATGCAGGTTTACATAATATACAATGGTTACAGGTTATCGGTTTTCAGGTCCGTATCTTTTACGGTTATTGGTAATCAGGTGACATTTAAATCGTATGAGTGAGAGAAACAATGAGAGTGTAATGCAGTGATGCGACGAGTAGGGATTTTGACGGCGGAAACGACGGCGGGCTAATAACCGTCAACCTGAGCAAGCTATCGGCTCAACGCGCCGGGTCACTCCTCTGTCAACTTATATTTGCTCTTGGTCGGTTTCGTCGGGAAGACGGGACGTCGCTGGACCGAATAACATTTGGCACAAGGTCCGTTCTTCGGTTCAGCGCGCCGTAGAACTTCTCTAGGTCAAGATATATTCGCTCCGGAGAGTCACGTCACTTGATGCATAAATCAGCAAAGTGTCTTCGGCTCAGCGCGCCGTGGCAATTTACGAGGATATGCACCCAGTGCTCTTCTCGATCCGCGGCTGGGCTTTTATACACGAAACTATCCCTCCTTTTTGCGACGGTCGTAGTCGGGTGGTGTGCAAATTTAGTATATCGAGTATGAATCGCCGTCGTGTGGCAAATGTGCACACGGCACTACACTGAAACTTCTTAGTAATGAGGTATGACTTTAGGATGCTTCATTACAAAGCACAGATGTTCAGTTAACTGAAAAATAAATAAGTTTTAATTTATTTTTCGGATAATATGAATTATATAATCTATTTATACAAAAAACGCTATTTAAGTTAAAGAAACAGAGCGCGTAAACAATGCACACCTGCAACACGTGGTCGACACGCTTGCAATACATGCCTAACATTAAGTATTTACCATTTACTCGCCTATAAATTGAATGGACTTGATCCAGGCTAGGGCCTAATTTATAATTGTGTTTACTGAAAGAACGACTTATTATCAATATGCGCATTTTAGTCCGAGGAAAATTACGGTCGAAAAATGGATTAAGTCTTATGAAGCACTACATTTTGATGGCGAAAAAATTATTTGTAATATTTGTGATGTTTTAAAAAACGTAAATAGCTACACACACGAGTGTAACACAAAAAAGGAAAAGAGAATTTCTACGAGTTTTATTTCGATTTGGCTCTTTTGTTAATATGTTTAAATCTTCCGTGGAGTGTAATAAATAACGCTCATTTTACACATTTTCTAAACAAATATTGCGTGGGGCAACATGTTCCAAGTGAAAGCCTGCTTCGTAAAAAAATTATCCGCGAACTATATAAAGAAAAAACTAGAAGGTATTTGGAGTGATCGTCAAAATGGCTGGCTTTAGGTTACAATAGACGAAACGACAGACTTTTTGGGAAATAAAGTTGTCAATTTATTAGTTAATAAATTACATGTTGATAGTCCTGGCAAGTGCCATTTAATAGCTTCCAAGGTTTTAGAAACAGTTAATGGCCTCTGTTCAATTTTTTTGAAAAAACTTTTAAATGGCTTTGGCGAGACTTGGTTGAATAAAATTTAAAGAAAGTTGTTGTTTTTACTAATGATTCGGTGTCGTATATGTTAAGTCCTGGTAAAAAAATTAAAAGGAAATACCCACAAGTGTTACATGTTACTTGTTTAGCGCATGCGTTACACCGCGTATGCGAAAAAGTACGAGATTGTCTCACAAATAAATGTTGACAAACTTATTGCTAATATAAAGAAACTTTTTCTAAAAGCTCCTAGTAGGATAAAATATTTCCAAAAAAAATGTCCTAATTTGCCCCTTCCTCCAAAACCAGTGATCACACTTCGGGAAACATGGATAAACGCGGCATGTTACTACCAAGTTAACTTCAACTCAGTAAAGGAAGTTGTAGAAACTTTAAGTGAAGATGCTTCTGCAATTAAGCATGCAAAGGATTTAATGAATATTCAAAATATTAAAAATGATTTAAAATTTATTTTC
Source organism: Stenurella melanura (assembly GCA_963583905.1). Taxonomy (NCBI): domain Eukaryota; kingdom Metazoa; phylum Arthropoda; class Insecta; order Coleoptera; family Cerambycidae; genus Stenurella; species Stenurella melanura. The sequence goes on along the minus strand of OY757313.1, from coordinate 134,303,326 downwards.
GAACGATTTAAAATAATGACAAGAATTACAGAAATTTGTCCTGGGAAGAAATATTTAACAAACTAGATACTGTTAAAAAAACAATTAATGAAAGTCCGGATGCAACTGGTGAGGTTATATCAATAAAGTGGGTTGCAGTTTTACAAAGGAATCCAGGCTTGGCGGTCGTACTTGCCATTAGCTAAAAAAATGTGACAGACCCAGATGCCTATGAATATCTTTAGATATGCTTCCCTCACTTCTGTGGAATGCGAAAGATCATTTTCGACCTTACAGTGGATATTTACTGTTAAAACAAATCGTCTCTCACGTGAAAATATGAAAAAATACTTATCGTATACTTTGAAACTATGAACACTCAGTAAAAGTATAAAGTTTGAAACTTGAAAGTGCTGTGCGAATTTATGACAATTTATGTGAAATATGTGTACATTCTGTACATACATCATAAACTCATAAGGTAGGTTCGTATTACATTTAATTTTGTAAGAGAGAACAAACTGACATTTAATATTTTGATGTAAAATTTCATATATGTGAGCCACTGGAATTAAACACAAATTTCGATCACTGGTGATAAGCCGACTTCATTTATAGTAGCCCGAACATGTAATATTTCCATGTACATATTAACTATATACTGGTAACACGCTATAAGCCACTATGTACGGAATTGAGGCTAGAGAAGGAGATAGTTTTCCATCTCTATGGAGGACTTTGGATCAGTGGCCATGTGGCCAATTTCTCCGATTAGATTGTAACCATTTGCCTTCTACATTCAGTTGAACGGTCACAATCTCGCGTCACTAAGGCATGCCCACCATACCCAAAGTCCTCTTAAAGGATAGAGAGACAGGCTTTCCTTGGCGTCAAGTTACGAACGAAACTCATAGTATATAGTTAATATGTATATGATAATTTCATATCGAATTTGTTGCCTAGCAATCAATGCGTAATGAAATTGTTGTAGTTGTTAATGATCTAATTTAATCTTAATTGAACATTATTCGAGGTTGTCCTAGAAAAACATAATATTGTTTTCTGATTATTATTATTATTGCTAGAAGTGCTTAAAGTCTGTCAATGAAATAAAAAATTGTATTCAAAGAAGTCAAAAATAATTAACTATTTCTTAACAGAAATATGACATTTTAGTCAAATTCTAAGTACACCTTTATACTCTTTTCAATATTTTTTTATGTATCTTCGTGGGTGTATTGTTAGCAATGGTGGTAGGAAGCTCCCATCAAAGCCTGTAGTGCCCGCCATCTCTGAGACACCGGTAGTATGTTTTTCAGATGCTTGTAGAAGAGGATCGAGATTTCTACATTGTTCTGGATTGCTGCCGAGAAGGAGAAGATTGCTGCTATGGTCTATGCTAGATAGTTCTAGCATAGCATATAGCATATAAGCCGAATCTAAACACTCGGGAAGGAAGTTTTTAATGAAAAGTAAGGTTAGAAATCTGAAAAGTTAGTGTTTATCTCTTATTATAATTTTTGAACTCAAAGATTTTAAAGAGTGCTTTCCTGGGGGTGGAAGCACGCGACAGTATGTCAAAATTTCATATTACATTTGTACTTCATGGTAATTAAAATACATTTTCGCATTTCAATAAAAATTGTATATAGGTTTCATTGGCAAAAAATTATTTTAAATATATTACATTTTTAAAATAGTTTTCTAATTCTAATAAAGTAATGAGATAAAACGTAGTAACTCATAATATAATATACATGCGAGGATATCACGAGTTATTATGAATTTGTTTTTATTTAACGAAACCGAACAAAACCTCGCACTAGCATCTCGCAATAATCGAAAAGTGAAATCCAAAACGAACTAAAATTAATCCATTCGAACCAGATATAGAAACTATAGATCAAAGTCAAGGATAAACATTCAGCTAATAAAAGCAAATGTTGCAAACGACAGTCGACGGTTGTTTATACTTTCGTTTTATAAGTATTTAATAACACCCCAGGAAACAAGATAAGAAAATATTTCTTGCGTTACCATTGAATACTTATTAACTTTCAATTAGAGAACTACCAATTCTGTCAGGTATTTTCAATACGCCTGTCATACCTAAGACGTAAGACGCAAAGTATGTAAATTTACTTTTGTAGTAGTCGTAATTAATAAAGTTAATTAATTAGTGTAATTAATTAATTACAGTTAAATAAATGAAGTTTAATTAATTGCAATTAAGTTAAATTAATAACAATATTATTTATGTTTACCAAGTCCATCAAAATTCGAACAAGTTCTTTTAACGTCTAATAACTCAATCACACTTAAAGTACTCTCGTGGGTCTAACCTATATATTTCACTTCGTAGCTGATTACATTCATTAATCAATTTGGTTTGAAAATACAGCTGTAAATTTTTAGGGGGCAGATGTTGGGCAGATTTTTATAAACAAGGCACGTTTCGGTACACCTCATACTTTAACGTTATTGCTGTAATATCAAGAAAGATCCCACTTCTGGAATTTGTCGGTGAAACCGATAGCAGTCTGTTTTGGTGCATATTGCATTGTTAACCCACGCAACACGATTCAGACAATAGGAAACCAGGAATTGTACATTATTTAGCTGACTTAATCTCAATCGTTGTCAATTGCGCTTTGACTTTGATAAGCTGATCCCGTGCATATAATAAAACAAGTAAGGGTTCTAGTCGGGCATGTCTGACTGCAAATATCTACTTTATTAACATTTTGCTTGAACACGGCACAATTCACTTTTACATGACGCTACTGATAAGATCAGATAATTTATTGGTGTTAATTATACAATATAATCTATTTACACAGGTCCACACATGGCAGAGAAACTAATTTAAAGCTAGTTATATAATAAAAATTGGTAAAAAACAAGCAATGTTTTTAGACAGACTAAATAATATAAATGCATATACACATATCTAATTTTTTGGAAATTAAATCAGGTCAATATTACAATTTAAAAATTCCTCATAACTATGGAACGCGTTTTCATCCTAGGCTTGAAGAGTTTAAGCGGCAATTCTCTGATAAATATAGGCAGCTTATTGTAAAACTTTATGGCCCAATAGTTCGGTCCATTTTAAATCCTTTTTAAGCGACAGTATTTTGCAACTCTTTCCCCTAGTGTCATGGTGGTGGAAGTCCTAATTTACTTCATAAGTATCATCATTTTTCTTAATATGAAATAAATTCTCTAATACATAAACAGAGGGAAATGTTAATAGTTTAAGTTTAACTCATCCAATATCCTCACTGCCTTTCTTTGTAACCTGAAAATTCGTTCGGGATCTGCAGCGTGTCCCCAAGCTATAATGACGTAGAAGATGTGCGAGTAGCAGAGAGCGAAATATGCAGTCCGCAAAGTGCTGGTAGAAATAGAATTTGCTAAGTTACGCAGTACAAATATGTTAAATCTAATTTTTTTAGACAGTATTTATATGTTCATTTCATTTCAATGTTCCGTCTAGATGTAAGCCCAGAAATTTTACGCTACATGGATAGTTAATTATATCTTCAAAATTTCTTAATGTGTTGGGTTTTATCTTGGTTTAGATAAAAGATTCATTTGCATTAAGCCACTGTCCAGCTTCGGCTACTCTCAAGTACTGTATCTAAGTTTTTACCAGATGAACAAAGAGTAGTATCATCCGTAAACAGTAAATAATTGATTAAGTGGTTGCCAAATTGAAGATCATTAATAAAAGTGATGAATAACAGAGGACCTAATATAGACCCACGTGGCACTCCAACAGTTATTTTCTTCTGAGTAGACAATACCCCTTCTACTTTTACCTGTTGGTACCTGTTATAAAGATAAGGATTAAACATTTGCAAGCTACAGTTGTCAAAGTTGTATAACTTTAACTTCTTTAAGAGTAGTTTATGTGAGTCACAGTCAAAACCTTTACTTAAGTCACAGAACGTCATTGCTGTGAATTCAAGATTTTCAAATACCTGTGACCGTGTCTCGATTTTTCCGGAATTCGTGTTGGAAGTTGGTAAAAATATTGTTGTCTTCAAAGTATCGTGGTACTCTGCGGGCAACACATTTTTCAAATATTTTCTATATTATCGACAGTAAGGATATTGGTCTGTAGTTCGATATATCGTTTGTATTTCCTTTTTTATAGACAGGGATTGCTAAGGCCTTTTTTTTCCTTCTTTAAAGCAGATATTTATTAGTTTCGTTAGTAGTATTATAATTAAATTTTTCATTTAATTATAATACCACTAACTGAGACTCAGCACATAGACAATGTTATTTAATTTTTATTATTTTTATTGTTCATGTAGGTATTTGCAGTCGCCCTGCTGCAACTTTCATTCGTTTGGTGATAGTCTTACTAAACGCACACAATTTAAATTAAATTTAATATGTCAAATCTTGTACGTGAATTTCGTTCGAACCTGAAAGCCGCACTGAATATTACAGTTAGAATATCTTCGTATTTTCGTGTGCTAATCAAAAACCTTAGTAACGTTTTATTCTAAAATTTTAATGAAATGAAACTTATATAAAATAAGACTTTACACGCCTTTGGCGATCAGCACATGACAAGTAATATGACTCAATTTCAATAGGAAGTATTGTATCATACTATTTTACATTTTTATATAACAGAAGTTATTGTGTTGACAAGAAACACTCCATACACATATACACACATATGCACAGACAAATACGCAGACTAATTATTATTAAACTGATTTTGATACTTTTTTCTATAAGTATTAAAATATGTGTACGGTAATAACGTACCTATTTAATTAAATCAAATAGTTATGTAGGAACAGAAGAACAGAATTTTATATAAACTTAAATCCAGAAATGTTATGCTGGAGAGCTTACAATCCAGACATGAATAAGTAAACAACTTCTTATTCACAACATCTCAACATACGTTTTGTGATTCATGCAATTTTCTAGCTGGCCTCCCTTTGCTATATAGCACGTCCGACAGCTTCACGTCAATATTTATAAATAATATATACAACGTGTTTGGTAAAGCCATGCCGACCTTGAACAGGGTGATAGAGAGATCAATTGGCATCTATATAAACCAAACATATCTATATGAAAAATGCTACGGTTTTTTTATATTGCCAATTTTGTACTTTTTTTAAAAATCTCCATTTTTCATCATTTATGTAAGTATTATGCAGCAAATTAAACTTCTGAATCTTTTTTCTTTATCCGAAATACATAGACTTGTGGGATTATCATACATACCATCTAGTTTCACAAGTCACTAAAAAAAAGATGAAAGACTATCAATGGATAATAATTTTTCATTTAATCAAAAATTGTATATTCGCGTTCTTTCAACAAAAAGAAAGTTATTGTTTCAAAGATGGTCAGAACTAATCGCTTGTTTATTTGTATATCACTGACAGCTGTCAACGCGCACGCTTTTGGATTTCTTGTATTTTTAACGAAGTCTTTAGCTATCCTAAGTGTTGTGTCGTTCTCTACTAATAACCAGTTTTAACTTTCTGATATATTGAGTAAAATTAATTTCAATGGCTACTTATAGTAAACGTTATTATGCCAACATACTCTTTTACTATGGCAAAGCAGATGGGAATGGTTACCTTGCTGAAAGATTGTGCCGGGCACGATTTTATCCACATAGAAATATTTTAAATCCGCGTGTATTCAGCAACATTTATCCCAGAATGGCAGAAACCTGTAATTTACATCTCCGTGAGCCTTCAAATACATGCTTACCCCGAAAATGACGTAAATATTGTAGCCTCATTTGCTGCAAGTCCCACAACGAGCATTAGAAAAGTTGACCAGCCAGTCGGGCTTTCAATTTGAGAAACATGATCAGTGATGAATACATGAGAAGAAACATCCTTACCATTATACTTCAGTACATGGCCTTGAAGAGGGCGGCCCTTTACGAAGAATGGCATTTTCTCGCTTTTTATGGAATGCTGAAATCTATTCTATGGACGAATGAATCAAATCTCCCGTGAAAGCCTAATCAATTTTCATAATCTCCATTATTGAGCGGACAAGGGCAACAACCAACAAATGAAAAAACAAACTTCCTTTCAAAATAAGTTTAATGTCGATGTTTGGATGGCTGTAATTGTTGGACATGTCGTCCCTCATACAGTCCAGATAGCTTGAATGGAGACTTTTACCTGGACTTCTTGTAAAACGATTATTATCTTATTATTTTCCAAAACGACGGATGCCCAAGTCACTACCTCGTGACAGTCTGCCAGTTCAACTACTAACGAAAATAGAGAGAGCTACTCTACGAGTAAGATAACGAATAAGATTAAAGACAACTACTGTAGAAATTAGATGACGAGTGAGGAAATGCATTAGAAATAATGGTGTCACTTTAAATATCAAAAACAATAAAGCTATCAAATAATATTTTTTGTTTTAAATAAACTTATTGAAAAGATTTTTTTTGTTGAAAGAACGTTAATATTGTTACGCATTACACCCCCCTGAGGCCTGGCGAGTGATACGCCCATGATACTAATAGCTGAAATTAAGTACCAATGGTAAGGCAACCAGTAATACACGCCATCTCTTCTAGAAGCCTGTAGATGGCTCTAGAGTTATATTGTTCTGGAAATAAAAATCACTAGATGGATCTAGAGGCAATTTTAGGATATATATAGGTCTAAATCGACGGCGGAGAGAGAAGTTTTATTAAAGTGAAGTTTGGTAGCGAAAAGTGAGGTTATACATCCGAAGTGTAAATATAAACATTGTAAAAATTAGTTTAGAAGCATTGTGTAATCAGTAAATTATTAAATAAAGTGTTAGTGGTTATCCCTTGTTAAAATTATTTGAAACCCACGGATTCATACAGTGTGTTTCCCAAAAGGTTCCACCCCTTTTGGGAAACACCCTGTACGCAACAATATATAATTTTAAATTATTCTCAATTGATGGTCTTTCACCTTTTTTAGTGACTGGTGAAACTTGATGGTATGTATGATAATGCAACTGAAAGAGAATAAAATAGAGAAGTTTTAAAAGTAATTGTAATATCTATATGACTTTCTTTTTAATTATAAAACTTTGAAAATCGACACTTTTAATTACCATCACAATTTCTTGCCATTAAATATCGGTTTATTTTATTTTTTTTATAGGTGACAAAAACTTATAATATTGTTTTAGTAGTAAGTATATGTATTTTGGATAAAGGAAAAACATCTCAGAATATAAAAATAATTTAGTGCCTAATACTTACATAAATGAGAACATGGAGATTTTTTTTTTAAAGCACAAAATTAGCAATATTAAAAAAAAACGCAGCATTCTCCATATAGGTATGTTTGGTTCATATAGATGCCAGATGGACCCCTCTACAACCCTGTTCCAGATCGACATCGCCTTACTAAACACCCTGTAAATATATTTCAAATTTAGATCTGCATGATGGAATCTGTTTCTTTTTCTTCCTCACTAACATAACATCAGAGTTGCAAATTATTCCTAAGCCGCTTTAAAGAACCTTGATTCCTCTAATATCTGTAGATATAATTTATCATCAATTTTAAGATTAGCAAGATCAAAGATAAGTATTGTCAAGGCTACATTTTTATTTAAAGCTAGTATTTATGTTACTAGGAGACTGTACTGGTCTTTTATTTGTGGCTAAGTGAAATATTTCATTATATAATAAGTAGGTACCCTTGCTTATTTTATTATACCTATTATTATACATATTTGATTAAATCTCTATAACTACTTCACTAGTTGTATAATTTTATAGCTTAATATTATTTATTTTGGCTTCATTAATTACGAAAGATATACTTTATCTCCTTCCGCATTTCTAATTACAAGAAATAGATACACAGAAAACTAATATTACTCTACATTACCAGAGTTAGCCATGAAATGTCATTATTCTAGAGTGGACACAAAAGATTTTCTTTAAGAAATTCTTCCAAAAAAGTTGTTTTGTAAAATATAAATCTGGCAGTCAAGCAACTCACCGTGATCGTTTAAAATTTACTCAAAAATGATAAGTAAACATATGTCAAATCTTATTTGATTCGATAGAATCCAGCGTAACATTTTTATTTGATCTGACAAGTTGTTATAGTGATCTCTGTGGTAATCAAAAATTCCCGCCGAAATTTGCGAAAATAAAGTCTATGTTTAATTATTCCGCTGAAGGATGCGTATGTCAAATTTCATGCATTTCATTGAAATGTCGTAGGAGATAAATCGCCATAAATATATAGTGTGTCGCACTTTACACCTAGAAAATTCATTTTACTTCCCTGTGTTACTTCACTCTCCGAGATTTTTTCTCATTTTCACGTTTCAGACTGTAGATTACGAAAATTGGTACAGCATGATCGAAAAATAATGAAAGTGATGTCACACAGAGAAGACACTAAAATTATCTAAATTGATTTCTTCCTATGTTACTAGACTAGGGAATTCTGAAATAAAAATGGCCGCCACTTTGTGATCAGCCGATAAAAAACCCTTTTTTTAACTGTTTTTCTGCAGATTTTGTGATGTTTTAAATCTTAATTTTCGATTATTCAAATTCCATAATTACCCTTATCACTTCATACCGCGAATTTTATTTGTTAAGATGGCGACGAGTTTATATCTTACGAAACTGTCTTATGATGTACAGGATAGGTGTGTGAAAAGAAGTAGGTGTTATCAGTTTAAATTCATATATACAGACTGTCTATTTTACGAGGGCCACACCAAATATCTCGCTTAATATCTATTGTAGAAGAATAAAGTTTTAGAAACTGTTATCCCATTTTTTGTGAGCTATATTTCAGTAAAAAGAAATTTGAAATCCATAGCCTACTTTAAGAGATATATTACAAAAACCTGAAAAATAGGAAAACCACAAACGGTTATAGCTTCCTTATTTGAGGAGATACGAAAAAAGTTAAAGGAATGAAAGTTGACGGAAACGACAATAAGAATAATAACGTGTAACAAAAAAATCGAAAAATGCAGTTGGCTTTGACATACGCTATTGTGCAAAAATTAAAAATACATATCTCAAAGTAGGCCATGACGCCATTAATTCCATTATTTTTTTCTCATTCCAACGATATAAAACATGTCACAGAAATTTTAACCGATAGTGTCAATATTTAATATTTTACGAATACCACAATACATATAATTGAATCGTAACAATCAGCTGTGCCATAATTAGTGAAAAACAATGTATACAGTTATTAATAAATTTGACAGATTGTCACTGTTGTATGTTGTATGTTGCGTTGTCGAGTTCTAAGACAAATTTGACAATTACCCTCGAGAGAGGGTATTGCCACACTTTCACAATTAATAACACAGCCAAAACTTTGCATTCTGTATAATACAATGTCCACAAAAATACTAATATAATGAAAAGTTCGACCAGTTGTCTAAATTTGTGACGTTACTCGCACATGACCTATATAAATCACTAAGTCACTATCGCCAACGTGCAAATATTAAAAGTATCATAAAATAGTGTGAGCGTCACACAAAAAATCTTTAGGAAGTGGCAAAATTAGTCTTTCTCGATCTGTCTGTATTTCATTTTCGTCAAAAACATTTCCTGCATTTTTAAATTTCAAAAACTATAATATACTATATTTTGCAGCAAAAAATGACTATCGACTTCTATTACACCCTCGTAAGTTGTCCAAGCAGAGCAGTTCTTCTCGCTGCTAAAGCTATTGGTGTAGAACTAAACCTAAAACTACTAAATATAAAGGCGGGGGACCATCTTAAACCAGAATTTCTAAAAGTAAGTGAAACTAAGCAGTTAGGTAAGTTATAAGAAATAATATATATTCTCAGCTTTAATGCCATATGAGATATATTTTAACACAAGTTTTTTGATTTCTTATTCGGTCAAAAATGCAGAAATATATTGTACTTACACGTATATTTTTTTATGGAAATTGTGGTAGCGATTCAAACTTCATTAACTTCCACATCAGTTCGTAATTAATGAGAGGTTAAAACTCTTGTACAATGGGCTGGACATCTGCGTCTCAATACAATCTTAGTAATTCAAAGAAATAGAACTCCAAAATACATCCACAAATGAATATAAAGATATAATTCAAAATCAAAGCTTCTGAGCTAGTATCCACAGATACCAAAAGTTTTGAACACAACACTCGAATGTCAACACTCGACGTAGGTTTCGCTAATCACGTTAACGTGATGGTAACGTGGTTAACGAAACGCACGTCGGGTGTCGCCATTTGAGTGTTGGTATTCGAGTGTTATGTTCAAGAGTTTTTGTATGGAAAGTACGTGTCCAGAGGAAGCGTCATACAGAAGATTCCAGTCCCCTCCAGGATCAAAATTTTAAAGCATTAAATATTCTTAAGCTTTATTGAAACGTATTATTTAGATAATTCATGCATTTATACAATTTTTTCTCAACGTTATTTTATTAACCTCTTAATTGATGAATCGCCTAATTGATACTCTCGCTTTGTATTTTTTCTTCAGTAACTTTTTCCATTAACAGAATATTGTATTGTATTGTTGTTTCTTGAACTTGGAGTTTGCAACAAACTATATAAGTTAAAAATATTGCTGGCTAGCATTTCCATGCTTTCAGATAAACCCTCAGCACACTGTGCCCACCATAGACGACAACGGATTTGCAATAGGAGAGAGTAGGGCAATTATAACGTATCTGCAAAATCAGTACGGAAAGGATGACTCCCTTTATCCAAAGGACCCCAAGAAGCGTGCACTTGTGGATCACAGACTATATTTTGATACAGGAACCTTGTACTCGGCTCTAGCTGCTTGTTACGTAAGACATATTATATATTTATGAATATTCCAGTCTATAGTTGCAAATATTATTAAAAACATCTCAGGCCTTGGCTTCTAGTATATACACCAAATCCCAAATTTTTGTACTTTTACTAGCTTGCTTTAATTACTTTCTCCTATTCGTACCAAACGCCACCTCCGTAGCCCCTTTTTAATATATAGTAGCAATTTTAGACCTTAATAAAAGCTCCATTCAATATTTTAGAGTAGAAACTTCCCTTTTCAAAAAGTTACAATTAAAATCAATTTCTTTCACAGTTAACCAATTAAAAATTACTTATATCGACAAAGAACTTAAGAACCTACTCTTGGAATGGCGACCAATAAATAGAACACAACTCAGTGGGTTGTTCATACAATCGGTGGAGCGAGGATGTCGGGTGCAATGCAATTTTGTTATTTATTGGTGTAGGTCTATATTTTACTTATCGTTCAAAATAATTTTGTTTTTATTTTATGCTTTATAAACACTTTTGAAATGGTAGTATGGCCAGCAGTGTTACATTGTTATGTGTGTGCGGAAGATAGTATGTAAAAAATTTAACTTTTATCTCTAATTTCAGTTTTCTGACGCAAACAGTATTCGTGACGACGCAGAACATCTTGGAAACATTGCCAAGGCATTGGAAATTCTCGATGCTTTACTGGAGAATTCAAAATTCGCCGCTGGTGATAACCTTACACTAGCGGATATATGCTTGGTAGTTACGGTGTCAACCCTAGAGGTATTTGGGCATGACCTGACTCCCTACAAGAATATCACCAGATGGTATGCTACTGTGAAGGAGACTGCTCCAGGCTACGAAGAGATCAACGGGGCGAATCTACACAAAGTAAAGGAATATGTTGATGCAAAAAGGAAATAAACAATATTACTTTAATACAGTATTTTACGTTTATATTTTGTTGATAATCTTTGTGACATTTTATAGGTAATTCTCACAATATCTATGAGTAACAACTTATTGTTCAATATATTATTAAAGATGTCAATAAATAAGCTTCTATAAGTTATATGAATTTGCTTATATTATAATATTTTACCCTTTAATTTATATCCAAAGCTTTTCCTCAATGAGTCAACGCAGAACATAAATTGTAAAAATTAGAACTTTGGATTTTTAAATGTAACAAAATCATGAAGTGACTTTTTTGAAAACACCCTCGAAAGGTATATTGGGGGTTTCATTAGTTCTCCCAAACCCTTTCATTAACAACTTTGATATTTAGCAGAAATGTTCAAAACCTGATAAAGACGTTCACTAAAAACTTTATTTTTCAAAATTTAACTCAAACGAGATTGTAACAATCACGTTTTGAAATAACACTCAGTACCTTAAATTAAATAAAAGCATGTTTAAAATTTGCGTATTTATAAAATTGTTTTTGCATGATCGAAAAAGTAACTTCTATTCAGGTATAAAGACCGTTTGACCTTTAAAGCAGTACGGGGAGGATAAGAGGCAGAGGGGCACTTGTTTGTTTCAAAGCAAGATTTTTGGTTTAAAGCAGAGGGTCGAGTTTTGACTTTGGACCAATACACCACGGGAGAGGTGAATTTGACCTCTCCGATATAATTAAATGGTAATGAGTCGAGCTGTGGCCTTGTAGCATAATGCTGGAGGTTTTGGTGGTCTTAGATTAAAATTAATAGAAAGCTATTCTTTTGTGAGTTGTGGAGTATTATCGTGAAGTAGCAATGTTCTGGTAATCTATGCATTACAATAATGTGAAAATATTCACCAGTAACTTGGCAGAGTTGAGTTGTAATTAGTAGTGGCTAATTGTTAATTTAGATTGTTTCCTTCAACGATAATTTGTGATTTTAAGTACTTGGTTTGTAGCTTGTACATTCAGTTTTCGGAAGTGCTATCCGTTAATTGACCTTCATGTGTCCAGGAATGAAACTGTAAGTTTTTTTATTCTATGTGCTATGTTGTGGTCGCTCAGGCGACGCGCATAGAGAACAATACGTTTTAGTGACGTTAAGAAACTTGTTTCGTGATTGATTTTTTTCTTCTCGAGTGAGATCGGAAGACAATTTGATCGATTTCATGTTAGTAGCGGACATTTGGCGCGTTGACTTGATGTGTTCACAATTTCGATGTCCCACTAGGCATAAATAATGAGTGGCCTATTTAGTTTGAAATCGCGAGAAACATTTAAGTCGCCGTAGGAACCAGAAAAAGTCGGTACACGTAGCAGCAGTCAATATTTACCTAAATCCTGTATGAATCAGGTTTTGAAACCTAATGAGGGTTAATTATTGTTTGAAATATTGATTAATGTTTAATTAACCGATTTAATTTTTGTTAACTTACCTTTCTGTTGTACTGTTTTTAGTAATTTAAGTTAGCTAGATAGGTTTTGGTATTAACTTGCAACCCAAAAAGTTAATAGATTATTTTGCTTTCGTGTTGTTTAATTTTGATTTACCGCCGATTCAAATTATGATAGCTCGGTGTTTCCTTATTTTGCCGGGCCTAGTAATAGTTTGAAGTTGTAGGTAATATCTGTTTTAGTTGCTTTCCCTTTCGAAAAATAAGATGGCATCCAACTATCGTTTCTTGTTGAGCCTGGTAGAGCTGTGTATCTATTTTTTTGTAATTTTCGGCTAGTGAGTATTTGTCAAGGTAAGTGATAACCAATATTAAGCCAAGCTATCAAGGATAACCTGCATCCTGAGGCCTTATGCCCTATTGTGAATTATAATTATAATTGCTGATTAAGTATAACTGAAAAGCAAGGTTATAATATTAAACTCTGATTAAAGATCAAGTCTAGATACATAACAGATTCAATACATACCTTGTTTGCTACTATCGTAATCAGGTTACATAGCCATAAAAAAGGATAAATAATCATAACATCCCCTAACCAACAGTGGCGGGTGTGTGCAGAAGGGTAAATATTAATCAAAATAACTAAATATTCTTGTAATTCCACATTACCTGCTCCTTATGCAACAATGTGATGTAGGTATGAAAAATTACAGTAATATAATGCTTGATATCTGCGATCAAAGAACTTAACACTAGATACATAACAGCCATCTCTTTATAGTACATGCCTTGTCTGCCGCTTTTGTAATTCCTGCATTCCCTGCTTTTTATACAAAACAATTTGATACAGGTCTGCAATGTAACAATAAGATAATGCTTGAAATATTTTAAATTTAATTAGCATAAACTATAAAATATAACTATTATCACGAATTTATAAAATGACTCATTTAAACAAATTACACTGCTCTATACTTTCTGAAAGTTTGCATATAATAAGAGGGTATAATTTACTTTCTACCTCACTGAGTTATATCATGTCAGTGAAATATTTATGATCACCAGATGTGCAGAAAGTTAAGTACGAATATGAAACCTTATATCGCGTGAAAGTATCTCTGTTTATATATACGAAATTAACACAAAAAAGTTAGTAATTTTTAAAAAATGCTGCTTTTATTAAAATAACTCTTAAGGTACCTGTACATGTTTGGCCAACTAGTTGAGCCAATGAGTTGGGCCAACGTGTACAAGACCACTTGGCGTAACTTGGTCGTTGGCCGGCCAGCCGGATGTTGTCGGTTTTTCGTGCACACAACAAAAGATCTTGGCGCAGTCTGCCAACAGCGTTCACACGTTGGCCTCTACTTCAGTTTGTAGTTGCCGTTAAAGCGGAAACGGTAGTGTTGCGGCGTAATAATTGTATTTACGAGCTACGATGGAGGTACGGAATAGTGATGAAGTTTTGAAGTTAATAGATTTCTACCAAAATGAACCAATCATATGGAATCCTGAACATGAACATAGCAATAGTTTCCACATCCATCCTCGTCGAATTGACAATGCAGAATGAGCAACGCTAACGTGTAAACAGTGTCCTTATTTTTGGCCCAACTAGTTGGCCAAACGTTCTAACGGGTCACTTTTTGTCCACTCGATAATAAGAGTAATTTACCTAAAATACTGCTTTTGTTTAATATTTTGTTCTAAAATTACCTTAAGCCTACGCCAGTACGCTATAAATAGATCCATTGCGCGATAGATCAACTGTCACTTTATAAACAACTAATCAAAAATACGATTCAATACTCCAAAAGAGCATTGAGAGTAGCGTCGCGTCGAAATACATTATTATCCGGCGGACCCTTCCCTGGATCGGATGCACGAGAATTGTCGTGACGCTTTAAAAAGTTTATAATGTTGGTCATCCAGTCTACCTGCTTTAGTAAATTGATACCTAGAATTAATGTTATTAATATTTATCAAATTATATAGTGAAGTAGTGTAGTGTCAAATTACAGAAGTGTTAAACTGTAAGTACGTTTACAAGGTATCTATCTATTTCGTTCTTCTGCATTCCAAATGGTCGATGCCACAAACAACGTTTGCGAACGTATTTAGTTAGTCATGATCCTGTAATCCCTGGATGTTTGGCAACCAGAATTATAATTTCCGAACATTGTATCCTGTGATAAACATTTATTTTTCATCGGTGGTTTCCCTGAAAAACTAATTAGTGAAATCATCGCGAGTTTCAAATTTAAACCTCGGCGTGTTCTCCAGTAAACTTCTTTCCTGGTGTCTGAAAATATATGTTAGTTCGACAACCACTAAACTCTGAATCATCTAATACCGTAGACATAAAGATAGGTGTTGCACAGGGTTCTATTATAGACCCGCTCCTGTTTCTTATTTTTATAAACGACCTGCCAGAGTTCTTTAATGATGTGGAAACATTCATGTACGCAGATGACACATCTGTTATAATTCACAGTGACAGCAGAAAAGAGTTAGAATCTAAGACAAACAGGGTCATTGAACAATTTGAAGATTGCTGTCATAGAAATTCTTTAATTACTAATAAGAATAAAACGATTTTTATATATTTCACAAATATAACATCATTCTGATATGACATCCCAAAAATAGAGTATGTCAACACCAGTCAAGAAACTACATTTTTAGGCTGTGTAATTGACTCTACCTTAAATGTTGCCCCTCAGATAGATAGCCTATGTTCTAAGTTAGCAAAAACATTTACAATTTTAAATTTAAAGAAAGACGTAAACACTGGAGGTCTAATAACGTGCTATTATTCTCTAGCATATTAAGTAATATGCTATAACATCAGTATATGGGGACAGTCAGTTGAGGCAAACAGAGTCTTTATCATGCAGAAGAGAATAATTAGGATACTGTTTAATATGAATCGTGTAGAGATGCAGTCAGATCAAAAAAAAGTTATGACTGTTACATGCATTTATATAGGTATTGAAAATGTTTTGTTCGCAAAAATTTGCATAAATTTAAAACTAGTCGTGCCACAAGTAGTGAGCCAGAAATTCATATAAAAAGTTTTGACCTCAGCATGCATAAGAAATCACCCTATTGTGCCGGTAGTTATATATATAATAAACTTCCTTCAGAAACAAAGTCACAAGATTCTTTCAGCCTATTCGGAAATAACCTTAAAATATTTCTAATTCAAAATTGCTTCTATAGCATGGCGGAGTTTCTTCAGCAGTAAAGGATGATAATTTTTTTTTACTGTTTTTTATTCTCTTTATTTCATAGTATCACTACATAACATGTAGTTATACATATGTACCTATATACAGTATTTGTTTTACACATCTTGTTTTACAAGTATATAGTATATGTTTGTTAGTCTATCTGTAACTCTGTTTTCGTTTTATGTATTTTATATATCTTACTCTGACAAAACCAATTTGTTCATGTAACAAGATTTTACAGTTAATAAATTTATTTTTATTATTATTATTTAGTTTTACCATATTCACTATAATAAAAAAAAACGTGAGCATGAGCAAGAAAAAAAAACACCTACTCTAGGAACCTTCGAAGTATCTACAAACAAACAATTTATCACCATGTAGTGGGCTGCTTTGAACGTATTCAACCGAAACTGGGGCAGGAAACAGTAATTAACTGTACATGTCCTTATCTAGACTTCCATGATTAACAGAAGGTCAGATTCAATAGAAGCATCTTTCCCCTTTAGTCGCTCTTTTGTAATTTTAACGTTGTTGGCGTTTTTACTATGCGTTTGTTCGATAAATTACAGTCGCAATTTTAATAGATGACTTTATTTAAAATCGAACTTTATGTTTGAGAAAAGAAAAGAAGAGTTACCTGATGTATTGATAATTTTGAGGAAAAGTATAACAAATGCGGTCTCCTAAGCAATACTTTAACGTACAATCTGGAGCAAAATAACACTGAATCGTTACTAAAACCAAAAGTGCTTGGGAGGTCCAGAAGGTGGGTTACAAATTTGAAAAATTGCAGACAACATCCATTACCCACCAACATTGCCAGTGTTGAGGCTGGAGATTAAACCCAGTTGACGATAGACAGTCTGGCTAAGTATGCTTTCCACTAACACGACTGAGTTACCGTGCCGTCCTGTGCAATAAGTACCATGCATACAGGGTTATTCACGGAATGCGATTTCCCATGAAATTTTTGCTTGGGTTTATGTACTATGATGTACACTTAAACCAACCAGTTTTCGAGATAATTAATATTTTTGGAGATTTTTCTCGGTTCCTACACTTCTGAAAAGAAATCGATAATTTACATATAGCTACATACATACTAGGCAATGAAAAATTTCAGAATGGTTTGTCATTGTCATTATAAACACCGTGTTAATGTTGCCGAATGGTAGGGATAGTACAGGAACGTAGTATTTGCTCCCTTAGAACAGATTTCTGTAAGCATGTGATCGTACATCTTCAAAAAAATCATGATTTTTGTAAGGATTATTTGAACTGACGAAGCTAAACTTTCGAAAGAAGCAATTTTCAATAGACGACTTGTACACCACTGGGAATAACAAAATTCTCATGCGGTACAAGAATCAAATTTTCAGAACCAAAGTTTAAACGTTTTCTGTTTATTAGTAGATAACAAGTATAAGCCTCTGGCCAAATTAGCAAGTACATTTGGAATAGGTGCCGGAGTGGTGTATCTCATTGATACGGCTATTGTGATTAATGCTTATGGTTTAAAATTCCAGTTGTTCTAGACTCATCCTTCATCGCATGCAAAAGCACATTGTCACATTTACAAACTTGTAATATTTGTATATTTTTAAAGAACGAAATATACTAGAAGAATTTAAATAGCAATAAATACGTGGAAATTTTGTTGACAGTACTTATTACTTTTATTGATGATTTGCCCCTAAATGTTTGTAATTCGATGTATTATCAAATGCATGGTTGCGGTTCGTATAATAAATGGGAAGTGTATGACGAATTAGTAGCATCGTTCGGATTTAGGTGGTTTGGCTAAGGAGGATCTTGGAGATGGCCAGCAAGGTCCCCTGATTTAATGCCCTTAGACTTTTACCTTTGGGGTAATATTAAAAATATTGCATATGCCACCCCGACTACTATCAAAGTAGCTCTAAAGAACAGAGTAGGGGCTGCATTTCATCAGATAAATTCACTGAGCTACTGTAAGTGTCGTAAATTCCAGGATATTGACTTGTCAGCACCAAAGTGGAGGGCATTTTGAAAAATTGTTGCATTAAATATTTATATTCAATGTGTTCATTAATTTTGTAAATTTTGTTCGAAAGTATTTGAGGGGCTGGGGCTAAAAAGGATGAGGGTCCAAAAAATCGATTTTTTAGATAAATACGCTAAAATATAGCCAGACATCTAGAGTTTCCATATACCTGACTGTACAGAGTAGCAGAGATAATAGTCACGAGTTATAAAAAGTTAAGTAAGTCGGTGCCTACTATTTCATAACATTACTATTTGGACCTATATTAATTTCCCCTGTCTAAACGTGTATAACCCCTTATCAATTTCATTCCGTACGCCTATGTTTAAACAACATAAATAATTATTGGTTTGTGTAGAAATAAATACACACAGTCTTCACTGAAAAGTTGACCAAATTCAGTAATATACATAGATTAAAGAATATGGGGTTATAAATTTTAAAATCCATTTTTATTGAAACTAACATTTTGTGACCCTCGCCCTTTTTAGCTTGTACCCTTCAGTTGTTATAAATCTAATATAAAATGATCTCTTGTTTTAGATGTCATTATATTGATAATAAACAAATTATTATTATCAGTTATCCACATAAATATTCTCATTTGTGATAATAAGGAAACAAGTTAGGTGACTTGTATTGGCTACTAACAAACAGTGCTGACTGCATGTAACGGGTGGTCCCTGGGAGCGGAAAGTTTTGAAAATGTTTTTATTTTGTCACATGTATAGTAGGCCATGGATTAATTTGTCATATAGTCTGTCATTATATGCCATTTGATATGGAAATGTACTATACATTTCCTTAATTAATTATACAAAAAGTTGAAGTGGCGTATGCCGGTTAAAGTGTCGAGTTTTTTGTTTTCGTTCAGAAAAATATTAGAAAGCCTGAGGCCTTGGCTTTTAGTATATACATCAAATCCCAAGTTTCTGGTTCACATTTTTCATTGTTTACCTCTACACACCCCTACTCCATCAACGAAATCATCAAAATATAATACAGTTTCAGATGCCGTTATAATACATAGGTGTACCAAATTCCAAGCGAAAATACCGATATTATTTTATGAAATAGTGGAGTGAGATAGTGGGTGTTTTAAAAAATGTTATGAAAATCTGAGACCTTCGCTTCTAGTACGTACACAAAATCCCAAATTTCTATAATCTTACCAGCTTACTTTACTTATTTTCCCCCATTTACCCCCCAACCATTCACTGTATAATTTCCAAATACAATCTAATTCCAGATCTCATATGTGCAGAAAATTTCAAGTCAATATCTTAAACCGTTTCAGAGAATATGTGCGCACAAAAGAAGTTACAGACCAACAGACATCGCTCAAATTTAAAACCTCCTCGACGTTTTGTAACATTCTAAACAAAATAAATCGTAATAGAAAATGACATTTTTTTACGGTTACTTTCCACTCCACTATGTAGATGTGGAAGTAATTATCGTGATACATATCCTGCGATTATTCCTTCTTTATGATTTTATAATATAGATGTGGATTGCTTACAATTATTATTATTATTATTACCTTTTTCTACACTATTTTAACATTTTAGATCAATTTCTATTAAATATTTTGAGAACTAAAAGCTGAAAAATGTATTGCTTCGTTTCATCCCTGTCTTTCTTATACTTAATGGCTTGTTTATCTCTCTACTGATACGGTTTCTAATTCATGTATGTTAAATTTTAGGTTTTTGTTAATAAATAGTGGTATGAAATATTAAAGTTAAAACACTTTGTACTGCGGACATGATGGAAACATGTACAAATATTTAAGTTATAAGTTAAATATTTTTACATTTTTGAACTGATTGAAACATCTCAGAATACACATCAAGTTAATAAAATTTTAGAGTATTATTTTTCAAATTCATCGGTGTATTTAAGTTTACCAGTGTCATACATGTGTTGAAAATGAGATGCTTCACATTTTATTAATCCTTTGAAGATGATCTCGTCCTCTAGTGTGTACTAGATGAAGTATCCGAAACAGCGCTTGTGGAATGAACAGAAATCGTTTTTATGTTCACTTTCTCCCTGAAGATTTGCCTTCGTCTGGGTATTGGCGCAACCATGGTGCAAGTTTACTACATATATTTTGGGCGAAACGAAACATTTCAGAGCCACCTGATGGATAAATAATGTTTCCTTCATACACAGCTGTGAAATTCTAAATTTGGTGCGGAATTTGTGTAAAAGTTTCAGAACATTGAACTAAAAATAGTAAACTTCCGGGATAAATATTGACGTTGTAAATCATGTAAGCTTTTAACGAATTTATTTCTCTCATATTTTCTACAAAAAGCAACAACACGTTTATTTGCCATGGGTGGGAGTCATTCTGGCTCTGTCGAAATCGTTAAAAAACTCACCGCTATAAATTTAAAGCTAATTTTTTATGCGAATTTCAAAATCGAAAATATTATGCTACATTAATTTCTGCTGTACCATGGCTTACAACTGTGAAAATTAGGTAATACTAGTCTTAATAGTAAGTCGATTACTTCCGGTTTACACAGTGGCTATTCATGATAGCTAAATGAATACAATAAATCGGCATAAATATTGTTGCGTATTTCCGCCTCTTAGAAAACACCCTGTATGAATCCGTGAGTTCTAAATTATTTTAACAAGGGGTAAACCACAAACACTTTATTTAATAATTTACTGATTACACAAACTAACTTTTACAATTGCCTCTAGATCCATCCAGAACACAATCAAGAATCTTCCCTCGCCACACTCTAGAAAACTCTAACTCTTTCTACAAGTTTCCAGTCACTCACTATTAAGTATAGGCGTATCAATCTCTAGTTTCAAGGGGGTGTAATTCATAACAATATTGTGAAATTAGAGGCAAGATTTCTTTTATAAGCTGGAGATTTGAGGCGAGGACAATAACCACTATATTCTTGTACATCTGATGAAATTAGTGTTTTTCACTAATGAATACGTGTGAATATTATCAATGACATGCACATGTATTCAAAAGAATGTGAACACAAAATATATAGATGATGAGAAATTATTACCAGTTCAGGAATAAAATAGGAAGTAAAGTAAGAGTAAACTTCTTCAGAACTCAGAAAAAGTGAGAAAGTAGCATCTCCAATTGACACTACATCACTTGCTCCCCTTTTTTGAATCCTGAATCAGTGTACTAGGCGTAAACGAAACGTTGATGAAAATAACGCGGCCTAAAGAATCACTACTTCCACATCCAGATTTCCTGTTCAAGTTTCTTTAAACTAAAACATATTGATGCATTATTTGCACTCTAGTGAGTAAAAATAATTGCTCATCGAATTTTAATAATATGAAATTTGAAATCGATCAGCGCCGTTGAAAAAATTGTTGACAATTTCTTTTCTCATACACACTCTAAAACAGAATTTTATTTTGATAACCCCTCTAATATTGAAGTGGTGTTGAATGGGGGTGAAAGATGCAAGAAAAACTGGAGTAATTATATAAATTTACGCCATTATGCTTTAGCGTCAATAAGGAGAGAGAAATTAGCATATTTAAACTTTCTTCAAAAGCAGAAAAATCAGAAAGAAATTCGGAGAGGTCTTAAATATTCATTTTAAAAATGATATAGAATTGCCACCTAACTTACAAAACCCCTCAGAGATTAACGAATTTTTCATCTCAGTATTTACTAGAAATAACTCTACTCAGGTTGCAGAATTTTACAAAAATGCAAAAAAGTTTAACGAGAATTGTGTTTTCATTTATACCAACCGATATTAAAGAAATAAATAAGATCATGTCAACTTTTAAATCAAATACCAGTGGTGACGATCAAATGTCTCTAGAAATGGTTAAACTATGTTTTCCAGTTATTGCTCCATATTTAGTTCACATTTTTAATATATGTTTAGAAGAAGGCTCTTTCCCGGCGAAGTGGAAAAACGCTCTTATTCGCCCGCTGACCAAAACAAACGATCTTAAAATAATTTCTGATTTACGTCCTATTAGTATTTTACCGGTCGTGTCAAAAATGTTAGAGAAGGTTGTTCAACAACAGATTACAGCATATTTGACTGTAAATATGTTACTCCTCATGCATCAGTCTGGTTTTCGCGCAGGACATAGTACAACCACAGCGTTATTAAACTTACTTGAAAATATTCTACAGGCCAGTGATAAAAGACTTGCGATAGTTCTCATATCATTAGATTTCTCAAAAGCATTCTATACCATTGATCATAATTTAGTGTGCGATAAATTACAATATTACGGTTTTGATGAAAGAGCCATAAACCTTTTCAAGTCGTATTTACACGATCGCTATCAACGAGTAACTGTCGCTCAAAAAACATACACTACAAAACTTGTTATTTCGGGCCTACCACAAGGCCTAATTGTAGGTCCACACTACTATACAATTTGCATCACGTAATATTAATTAGGACTTTCAATCAATACGTACGCTGCAGTACACAAGTTAAAATTAAATCCGAATAAAAGTGTAGCTATGCTATTTTGTTCTAACAATAAGTTAATAAATATAAAAAATGAGCTAAATGTAATGATATATAACACTGTACTGCAATTTTCCCAGAAATCAAAAATACTAGGTATTACATTTCACGAAAAACTCAGATTTCATTCGCACGTATCTATACTAATTCAAAGGACCTACATCAAACTCAAAGTATTATATTCGAACAGATATAATGAATTATAAACTGAAAAAAACTTTGTGAATCACTGGTAATACCTGCTAGTGTTATAATGAGAATGTCCAATAACAAAATGGACAAATTTATTTTAGGAGTTTGATTTGCTAGCATAACCAGAAGTCAGGTTATCGAAAAAATGCGAAGATTTCATTAATATTTTTTGCATGTAGTTGTTCTTTTAGTTCTCATAGATAGTTTTTTTTCCGCTGTTTGCAAAATCCTATAAAAAATATCTTTCATTATTATAAGCAAACAAATAATAACTAATTCAATTTTAAACATGCATAGAGTATATAGGCTCCAATACTACAATCCTGAGCTACACAGTTCACACTTCCGACGAAATCGGAGCACATGATGCCAATTGGCACCCTGGACTTCCGACTAGTCAACACCCCCAAATCCCTTTCATAGTCCGAGAGGGTTCGGTAACAGCCGTTCCCTCTCACGACAGACGAAAGGCGCTCCCGGGACTCTATACATACCAGCGAAGAAAGAAGACCAAGACAGAAGAGCGCCAGAAGAAACGACCCAGCTGGCAGGGCCCAACAGCCAGGACCAGGGGAGGTTCGCTAACATCGGCAATACCGTCCGCATTTGCGGTGAGATAGGGAAAAAGTAGGCACACCCCTTGCGAGGCTGGTCCATGATGTACAGCGATGATTGGGGCAAAGAGCTCAAGCTCGACCCCTAATCATCCGAGACCGTCATCTTTAGTCAAGAATATTGGCGTTGTTCTTATTTTTAACTGAATCTTCATACCGTAGGGGGTCATGTAGGAACTAGTTTAATCTGCTTAGCCGTATGGGACTATGTTGGATGCTAGTGTTATAATGAGAATGTAAAATAAGAAATTGGACAAATTTATTTTAGGTCAGGTTATCGAAAGAATGCAAAGATTTCATTAATATTTTTTACATGTAGTTTTTCTTTTAGTTCTCATAGACAGTTTTTTTTCCGCTGTTTGCAAAATCATATAAAGAATATGTTTCATTACCATAACATACATAATATACATAAATACAAATAATAAAAACAATTCACTTTTAAAAATTAATAGAGTATATAGGCTCCAATACTAATATACTATTCAAATGTATTGACCCCTCAATTTTACCGCGAATATCTCACAAACGGAGGCGCAGAAATTTTTTTATAAATTGTGTGTTTATTATGAATCTATTCTAAATCAATCATTGAAATTTGAATAATGTACATTGGACACTTTTGAAGTTCTGCTAAGTTATATTGAAAAATGTTCTACTTTTTAAGGAAATTTTGACCATACCAATTTTAAATTGGAAAATATGCCTACTATGTAAATAATGTTTTAGACACCGATAAAGCACGGCATTTTTTGTACGAGGAATTTTTGTCATAATTTTTTATTTTAAAATTTTGCAGTTATTCTCAAAAACGTGACGTAGTGTTTTCGGTTATTTATCAATGTATTTAAAACATTTTTGTTGAAATAATTAATTATATAAAATGTAAGCATTTTCAGAAAAAATAGTTGGGATATATCTAATATTAATTTAGTTATCAAGCGTAAAGGATAATATCATTGCAAGTTTGCAAGAATATTGTCTATTACGCTTGATAACTAAATCAATATTTGATATTTACCAATTATTTTTTTCTGAAAATGGCTACATTTTATATAATTAACTATTTTAACAAAAAAAAAAAGCGAATAAACATGACGTCACGTTTTTGAGAATAAATGCAGAATTTTAGAATAAAAAATTATGAAAAAATTCCATCATACAAAAAATACCGTGCTTTATAGGTGTGTAAAATATTATTTACATAGTAGGCATATTTTCCAAGATATAATAGATTTAAAACTGATATGGTCAAAATTTCCTTAAAAAGTAGGACATTTTTCAATGTAACTTAGCAGAACTTCAAAAGCGTTCAATGTACATTACACAAATTTCAGTGACTGATTTAGAATAAACTCATAATGAACACATAATTTTTTCAATTTTCTCCGCTCCTCCGTTTCTGAGATATTCGCGGTTAAAATGAGGGGTCAATACATTTGAATCGTATATGATCTGTTGTTTTTTATCAGTCAATGTCAAATATAAATATTTCATACTTATTCATGGATATTGCCTTAGCTTTGCATGAAACATCATTATGAGTGGCTTTGCGCTTTTCTGATGAGCTCAGAATAAGGGCGAAAAACTATCATTAGAAAACATTTTTAAGACAAGGTAGGTAAATAAATTTCATTTTAGGACTTTGTTCTCATTTTTAACTGAATCTTCATACAGTAGAGGGTCATGTAGATACTAGTTTAATCTGCTTAGCCGTAGGGGGCTATGTGGAATGCTAGTGTTATAATGAGAAGGTCACATAAGAAATTGGACAAATTGTGAAATTTTAAATTTGAGCAAAAAAAATTGCTACTGATAAAAATATATTCAAAAAGTTTTCAACATATTTTTTTTCTGAAATAGGTTTAGAGTGTCATGAAACGTGGAAATTTTGAATTTGAGCGAATGTTTTTTTTTCCACCATGTAAGTAGGTATTCTATAGTAGTAAAGAAATAAAAAAAAAATTCTTTGACAAAATTTTCAAAAAATTGTACTTTTTGAAAAAATTTTTTTATGAAATAGATTTACATGCCATGAAACGTATACATTTTTTTGAACAAAAAAATCCTATCTTTCTACTGGTAAAAAAATTTTCAAAAAGTTTTGAACAATTCATTTTTTTTTCTGAAATAGGTTTAGCATGTCATGAAACGTAGAAATGTTATATTTGGGCGAGAAAAAATTTGTTTTCGTTATCTGTTCGTTTTAGTTCGCTAGTAGTAGTATCAGCTACCTACAAAATTTGACTATTATCCGTCAAGTAGTTTTTTAGATAATGCACCAACAGACAGACAGACAGACAAACTGACGGAATTGAAAAACCTGTATTTTCGTAATCGGTTTTTTCTCTAATACAATACTTCCCTTCGGTATGCGAGGGAAGTAAACAATCATCAAAATCGGACATGTATCTGAGGACTAAGTAAAATAATAATAATAATAATAATAATAATAATAATAATAATAATAATAATAATAATAATAATAATAATAATAATAATAATAATAATAATAATAATCTTTATTGTCCATAATAAATAAATGACCACAAAAAAGTGATATAGGACTAGTCAAATAAGTCACATTTAAAATAAAAGCCTAAACTACTAAAACAACACATACAGAAAAAAATATTTTAAAAACATGGGTGAGTTAAATATTCAGTCACATTATAAAAACACTTTTGTAAAAGAAATTGGCTAACTAACTTTTTAAATAATTTTAAATTGACGACACCTTTAATTTCAACTGGAAGATGATTAAATAATTTTATTCCTATGTACCTGGGGCACTCCTCATATTTTGTCAGGTAATGTAATGGAATACGCAAGTTTTGGCCATTTCTTGTAATGTAATTATGATGAAAATCGTTAGTTTTAAAGGAATCATGGTTAGATTTAACATAATATACTATTTCTTATATACCTTCATTAAGTCGACTATTACCCGAATTTAACCGATTCTCTGTTTCTTACGATTTCCGAGATGCCAATAGTGAGCATCGAACTTGAATCAGCCTGTGGAGTACTAGCCATATACGTGGTGAACACCATTGAACACAATATATGAAATATGCATATTAATGGATACAAGTGAATTCAAATGCGTATTCAATAGAAGAAATGAATACATATGGGGAATACACATGAATATAAAAATTTTCCAGTAGATTTAAATGAATATACAAACGTACAGATGAATGCGTAACACATAGGTAAATACCATTGAATACATATGGATATAAGAAGAATTCACATAAATGCTAAACTAAATATAGGAGAATAAAGATAAATACACGTAACACACTCCAAATAAATAAGATAATTTTGTTTAGAATGTTTCGTTTATTAATATGACAAAAACAACTTGAGTTTATGATATGATGACGTGTATCAAATATTTTAATTACATGAAAATTTGTAACAATTATTAAACAAATAAAAGCAAAAAAATATAACAAATATAAATAAGCCCCCAGTGATTATTTGCTGTTATATTTTAAGGTTACTGATGGCATATGGTTCTATGAAATATAAACAAAATCGTCAGATTTTTATTTTCGAGTAAACTCACTGGGAGAGTAGGGAAAGAAATAGAAAGCCACTGTGACCCTAAACATAAATGGATCCCGTACAAATTTTATTATGTTGTAGTTTTGATCTCTCTGAACAAAAGTCTCTAGGAACACAGAAAATTTTAATGAAAGGATTTCGAGATATTGGCCGAAGAAAGTAATAATTTCGTCGATATTAAGACCCTCTTTGGCCAATATCTCGAAAGTGTGTCATTAAAAGTTTTTCTGACCAATGTGTGAAATAACATGTATTGAAATTGGTACTTCAGGAGAACACTATATGTATGGATCTTGACCTTAAGGGATACTTTCGAGAATATTATATATTTTTTCTAGATTTTTCCTTAAGTGTTAATGGTGCAAAATATTCATATATATTACAAATGTTATCTTTTAGTATAGTTCTGGTATACTTACACCGACCAAAAAAATACAGAGTATTGTTTGATTTATCTACTTATACCACACAAAGGCCCATCAAAATCAAAGAGGCGCTTTCTGGGTACTACCTAATTAAATCTTATTCGAACGTGTACGTTAATATAATTAGTGGAAAAAAATTATGACTTTTGAAGAGGAAGCAAGCTTGTATAGTATTCGCGGTAATAAGACAATTTTGATTGGGGATGTTTTGTGTCGGCTGATTATTTACAAGTATCCAAATATTGCATCAACTTTTACAGTGTATAACCTGATTGAAAGTAAAGATGAAGAAGTCGCCACTAAACACCCAGAAATCGGTGAAACATCTTCGGAAGCTCCAGTTCTAAAAGAAAGTGAAGTCAATATTTAGTGTTCTGAAAGTGATGAATCTGAGCCCAGCGATGATAATTTTTTCCCCATGTTGTCCAAAACGATGCCACGAGTAACATCCACTCTAAACGTTGTTTTATATGTAATGTTTATAAAAAGTCTGGTATTTATATACCAGCGGGTAATCGTTGTTGTCGCACACATATGATAGGGAAGACTTTTTTTGAAGATGAATTGGGTCATCTACATATAATATCGAACAAAAGCAACATAAGCTCTAAGAAAGTGGTTCATTTCTTAGAATAATTTTCAACAAGAGCAGAAATGTCACAATTCGATAAATTAAATAAAAATGATATGTCGAAAAATCAGTTACGAATATTGACAGGACTTTCTTGGGAAAATGTAATTGAGTTGTCAGTTATTAACTTCTATGCGAAACACAGAACTACGCACCGTAACTCAAGCCTTAGTTGTATTCTTATTTAAGTTAGGAACTGGAAATTCCAATTCAGTGATAGCAGGTGTGCTGGGTTTACCATGCCAACAACATGTGTCTTCATTTTTCAATGAAGTATTGAGAAGTTTTGATATTTTGCATCATTTTGGTTTTTCTTCTCTTTCTCAAGAAGACCTGATAATCGTTCCAAAATTATTATTGATATTTGACCGCACTTGTATTAGGCATCAGAAAAGTGAAAATAATGAATACCAACGAAAAACATATTCTGGTCAAAAGAAAACCCATTCATTATGTAAATCCTTCCAAAAGTACGATTGTTATGCAAAGTGGACGATAAACGATTGGATGCTCTTAAGGACTTAAATGAGACAATTGTGGTATACATGAAAAGGCGAATGACGTTATCAAACTCTTTAAGTGAAAAGATACAAGACCAGCATTGAAACCGAAGAAAAATAACATTCCAACAACTTGTATTTAGATATTTTACAAAATCAACTCCTGTTGAAGCATTGAGAGTGGATTAGAACCACCATTACACTTGAGACGTCAGCTTTTGTCAGAAAAAATTATACTGAAGTTCAAGAATATATCTCTCAAGAATAATCTCCTTTAATAGAAAAAATTTACAAACTAAATATATTTGACCTTAACAACAAATACTGGATTAAGAAAAACTCTCCACCTCTATGTGCGCGAAGTACATAAGTTTTGCCAGAAAATGGATCAAAATAATGTAATTTGATCATCTTCTTTTTAGTGCAATTAGAACGGTTTCGTTTTGTTTTTAAAAGTGTGTTTCTTTTTTTTTAATTATGCATTTTTTAATAAAATGTCGATTAGACCACATTTTGCGATTAATGCTTCTAAATGCTTCTAAAAAATTAGAAAATGGCTATAGTAGTTTTTTTAAATAATTAAATAAAATTGGGGTCAATCTTCCTAGCCTATCGACCACCATTGAGCAAAATCGACCCAGAGGTTTGAGCTCTAAGTGCAATCACAGACAGATGAATGGCAGACATTTTTTAGAAACCCTTTTCAATTTCAGGGTATTTGAAAATTAAAAATTCAATATCGAATTCTTGTACGAAATACTTTCACATATACTCCGTATATGGGAAAATAAAAACTGAAAAATATTTAATTGGCACTATCAGAAAGAAAATAAACATTTATACAGTGACGTATATCTTTTATTAATTTTTAAGGATCCTCTTCCGTTGACAACTACCGCATAGATATTACACTATTATACAACATGAGATTTCATTTTACGTACCTGAATCATAAAGATAAGCAATGACGATGCTAGATTTGTATATGTATATAACACGCCTCGAAGTTACCGGCCGGCATTCAACTTTGTTTACCAGTGAAACTAGGTGCTACCATTAATTAATTTATTGATCGGTAAGTAGCATTGTTTAATTTACTTTATTATTTCAGGTATATAATTTTCTTAATTTTAATTGCAATCATTTAAAAACAGTCAAATATCGGTTTCTTCTTTTAAAAGTAACTCTGACTACCGCAACAATCTTTATATTTAGAAACTGTGACGAATTAATCCTTGAAAAATTAATATCAAGCATTGTTTTCATAAATATAAAATGATAGCGATATTAAATGTTGCTATCTTTATATTATTATAAACCGTAAATTCCTAGATAACAGAAATTTCATTAACAACAATAATAATTATTACACTCTTCGTCATATAGAGTATAAATATTGAAAAATGTTTTTTGAGTATTTTGCAGATAACTTCCATACATCAATCTAATATTTAATAAAAAGTATCTTCTTACAATTGCAGAGGAGGTTCATTTTTGGCCCCGGCAGGACTAATTTATTTTCTAAAACGTTTTGCCTGTTGATTTTGGATGCAAAGTTACGGATTTTATTATTGTTTCTTCTCTGAATACTGTTTCAATATGTTATACTAGAGCTGAAGCATAGGTTGTTTAGCAAATTTTAATGTATTTCGATATTTTTTTAATCAATTAGATTTTATTCCAATGAGAAGCGCTCATAACACCTGTCTAATTTTTATATGTTTCACTTTATTATTTCATTCTTTAAAAAAGCTAGTTGTTTTGTTTTTCTGACTTTTTAAAATCGGCTAATTGTACAGAGTTATGTGAGCATCCTTATCTACATTATGCTGATTTTACCTAATGGCCACATGATGCATGCTGCTTACTAGACAATAAATACCTAGCTTATAAATAGGAGTTTTGCTATAGAGCTCATTAGATTTATATCCATTCTCGAACTTGCCACATGTGTTTAATTGTAACACTATAAAATAAATAAGTTAATTTCTTTGAGTTGTGAACTTTTGACTTTATAAAATCTTTTTAAAAACGTCTTTTCCAAAGCGAAAGACTTAGCTGGCGCAGTCGGTGTAGATTTAAGTCCGTCGGTCCGTGCATCGTGCAGAAATCGACGTGAAATTTTGATTTCTTTAGACTTAAATAAAAGAACCTCGTGTTGTAAGTGCATAGTGCAACTTTTCCATCAAGGAAATTGACAACAGCCACTGCAAGTTGAATTGAGTAGATTTGCAAGAAGAACCAAGTGCAGTTCCAGGTGGATAACTTCTCCAAAGGCAGCAGACACCTCTTCTAATCAAAGTAAGTCGAGTTTGTTTTCCTTTGTTCACTTCCTGGGTATATATCGTATAAACCCAAGAAAAGTTTAGTTTAGGTGAGAACATTTCTGTTCAAAAATTTAGTTAGGTGAGAACATTTCTGTTCAAAAATTTAATTAGGTGAGAACATTTTTGTTCAAATTCACAATCACGTGAAACGTAGATTTAAGAAGAAAAAGTAATTTTAAGAAACTTGAAAACTTTATTAAATTTTCACACATCGTAAAATAAGTGAACCGTTTCCAAATTTCAAAGAACCATCATAAATAAAACAAGTAACAATTTTTGGCATTATTTTATATTTCAAAAAAATTAACAATTCTTGATCAGATCTTGTCAAAATTTTATCATTTACAATCAAACTTAATTTTTATAAGAAAACATTGTAAAATCATATTTTTCATCTCATGAACGATAATAATCAATTAGACTCAATACTTTGTTCACTCAGTTCTCTATCATTAGATAAACCTGAACCAGAAAAAACAGAAAGTCCAAAAATGGCTACTGAAAATGTCATAAATATTAATGTTCTGAAATTGTATGCAGACTCAATAGCACCTTATGATGGTACGGAACTCGAATTAGAACCATTTATAAATGCGGTTGACGAATTTTATGACCTATACGGAAATACCACAGATCGCGGATTAAATAAATGTGTCGAACGCATAATAGCGGGTAAACTAAGAGACAGGGCCCGTATGTTAATAGGCGCTCGTCCAGAATTAAATTCATGGGCACTTATTAAAGAAAATCTCAGAAGTACTTTCGGAGACAACCGATCTTTGGACATTTTAGAACAAACATTATTTACCATGACGATAAAACATAATGAAAATCCTATTGAATTTGCTAGACGGATTCAAACAAACCGTAGTAAATTATGTTTTAAATTAAACTCAAAACCTGTCACAGAAATTACCCAACAACAAAAATTAATTTATATAGATCAATATGAGTCCCAAAGTCTAAAAGTCTTTTTACGGAATTTAAATATGCGAACTTGTGATTTTATTAGATCTAGAAATCCTAAAGCATTAGAAGAAGCCATAAATTTGTATATTGAAAATGAAAACTTTATACAAACTCAAATTCAGACCCAAAATTCAATTAACAAACAACCTGTTAAAACACAAATAACGCAACAAAATTCTAACAAATTCCAGACTCAAATACCATATAAATATAATTATCAAAACCAATTTTTGCAATTTCCACCACAGCAAAATTTTCCTAGTCAACCTATACCAATTCAGCCCAGACCAAATATGAATATTAGATTTCCCACAAATAACCAAGTTTTTGGAAATCAACAAAAACAAAATGTGTTCAGACCAAATCAGAATAGAACCCCGCAACATGCACCTGAACCCATGTCGATACAATCACGGCAAAGTTTCCCCACAAACAGAAACTATCAAAATCACCCACAGCCGAGACTTACCTCTGGCCAGGTGAGACAACAGTTTCCTTGGGTACAACGCACCCAAAATCCAAAATACACTGTTCAAGAGCTACACGCAATAAATGACGAACCATCCGACGTCACATACGATACCGAAAATGCAAATTACCTTTATTCTGAAGAACAAAATAATGAAAATTTCGATAATCAATATTCAATTGCTGAAAATGAAATATATCAAATACCCGATCAATACCACAACCCATATAACCAAGAATATAGAGAAGACCCTATAGATAATGCAAATTATGATCCAAATCTC
This sequence comes from Stenurella melanura, assembly GCA_963583905.1. Classification (NCBI taxonomy): domain Eukaryota; kingdom Metazoa; phylum Arthropoda; class Insecta; order Coleoptera; family Cerambycidae; genus Stenurella; species Stenurella melanura. Next base: position 134,270,464 of record OY757313.1, on the reverse strand, counting down.
GAGAATCCAAATTTTCTCAAACTTCCTCAAACAGACAGACAGACATAACATTTAATGCATATATAAACGCTTTACCATACATACAAACAACAAATCCCGATTTAAAATTATTAATCGACACCGGTTGTAACGTTTCCATGTTGAGACCAATTGTAGCCGAATTATATTTTCCAAATTGTATGTATAAAGCACCTTCATTATTACAATCGATAGGCCAAGCTCGCGAAGCTGTGTACAAAGCAAAAATACCAGCTTTTAAAGAATTACAGTCAGATAAAGAAATAGAATTTACGTTATATCCTTTTTCAGACTACTTCGACGGAATTATAGGCCTAGACGAATTACGAAAATTAGATTTACAAATGCATTTTACAGAACAAGTTTTATACAATGATAAAGTTCAAATACCGTTCAAATATCGCGAAGAACATACGCAAACGCATGTAAAAATTGAAATACCACCCCATCAAACTATTAATAAATTATTCTATGTGAATAAACGTGAAGGAAATATTTTAGTTCCCGAACAAAATCTTTTCGGACTATACATTCCTGAAACTTTAACTTATGCAGAAAATTTTCGTGCTAGATTTGAAATTCAAAATAATACTGATCAGGCTTCATGTGTAGAAATTAGAACACCTTTTGATGTCACACTTTATGATCCTGAACAATTTGAAATTTATAATATTGAAGATGCATTACCCGATTATTCTAGTCAAACAAGCCAACATAAAAATTTAAATGACTTAATTAGAACCAGTCATATGAATGAGGAAGAACGCGAAGAAATATTAAAACTTATAAATAAATTTCCCGATATTTTTCATCACCCTGATCAAAAACTATCATTTACCAATAAAGTAAAACACGAAATAAAAACTAATGACGAAATCCCCATTCATGTAAAAACTTATCGGTTTCCACACTATCACAAAACCGAAGTAAACACACAAATTAACAAGATGTTAAAAGACGGCATTATTAGACCAAGTCAATCACCCTGGTCCAGTCCGATTTGGATAGTCCCAAAAAAGGCTGACGCATCCGGAGTAAAGAAATGGCGTATTGTAGTTGACTATAGGCGACTAAACGAAAAAACTATAGATGACAGATACCCAATACCAAACATAGACGATATACTTGACAAATTAGGCAAGTGTAATTATTTTACAACTTTAGATTTAGCTAGCGGATTCCACCAAATCGAGATGCAACAAAATAGTATTGAAAAAACGGCATTCAATGTCGAAAATGGCCATTACGAATATTTGCGTATGCCATTTGGCCTTAAGAATGCTCCAGCCACGTTTCAACGTGTGATGGACCATGTTTTACGAGAACTTCAAAATAAAATATGTTTAGTCTACATGGACGACATAATTATTTTCAGTACTTCCCTTCAGGAACATATTCAAAATCTAAAACAAGTATTTTCAAAATTGAGAGAGGCTAAATTAAAAATACAATTAGACAAGTCGGAATTTTTAAAACAGAACGTCGAATTTTTAGGACATGTTATTACGCCACAAGGTATAAAACCTAACCCCAACAAAATTCGAGCTATCAAAAACTTTCCTATTCCTAGAACGGCACGTGAAATAAAATCATTTTTAGGACTACTTGGATTTTATAGGAAATTCATAAAGGATTTTGCAAAAATCACAAAACCCTTTACGAAGTGCTTGAAAAAAGGCGAAAAAGTTATTCATTCACCTGAATTTTTGTCAGCATTCGAGACCTGTAAAAACATACTTACTAACGAACCACTGTTACAATACCCCGACTTCACCAAGCCTTTTATACTCACCACCGATGCTAGTAACTACGCAATCGGGGCGGTTTTATCACAAGGAACTATGGGTAATGATAAACCAGTAGCGTACGCTAGTCGCACCCTTAACCCTGCGGAAATAAATTACAGTACTATAGAAAAAGAGTTATTATCCATCGTTAATTTTACAAAATACTGGCGTCCAATCCTATTTGGCCGAAAATTCACCATAGTCACAGACCACAAACCTCTACAGTGGGTTAATAACTTGAAAGAGCCAAACAGTCGCCTTATGCGATGGCGTCTAAAATTAATGGAATATGACTATGACATAATATACAAAAAGGGTAAAGAAAATAAAGTAGCAGACGCTCTCTCGCGTATTGAAATTCAGCCTGAAATACATCCAATAGAAAACAAATCTATTGATGGCAATATAGACGATTCGGATCAAAACAAATTAGAAACCGATTTCCCTGAGTTAACATTAGATGACTTAATTGATCTAGAATTTCGATCAGACGAGGATGTTTCCCCCGCCGACTTAACAGTGCAGAACACTCCAAAAATTAATGTAATCTCAGATACGCAAATTTGCCCCCCTAGATCACAGGCGTCAAATGAAACAATACATTCCGCAACCGAAAACCCAATATTAAATATTCCCATTTCAGAAAATGCAATCAATACATTTAAAAATCAGCTAATGATTACAGCTAGTAAAGACATTACCTGTACCCACGTAAAACTCGCAAAACCATTCGGAACAAAAACTAGATATCAGATAGTTTTTCCTAGTAGAAATAAAGACATGTTTGAAAACGAAGTAGTGAAAACTTTTAAAGAATATGTAAAACCTAAAACACTATACGGAATACTAATTGACGAACGGATTATGCAAGAAATAATTCCCATTTTGCAGCGACATTTTCAACATACTGCTTACAAACTAGTACAGACAAATAACTACGTTGACGATATCGAAAAACCAGAATCGCAACAAGAAAAAATCAAATACCACCACGAACAAAAAACTGTACATCGCGGTATTAACGAAACCACCCTCGCCCTGCGAAATTTGTACTACTGGCCAAATTTAAATAATGACGTAATAAATTACATAAATACTTGTGTCACCTGTCAGAAAACAAAATACGAACGACATCCACATAAAATTGTATTTCAGTCAACCCCTATTGGACATCGTCCTTTTGAACATTTGTACATAGACACATTTGTTGTGAGCAAACAGAAATTTTTAACTGTAATAGATAGTTTTAGCCGTTTCGGACAAGCTTACCCTATTTGCCTTACAGCTACTCATGTTTGCGAAGGTTTACTAAAATACATGTCACACTACGGTATCCCCAGAAAAATCACTTGCGACCTAGGAACCGAATTTAAAAATCATTTATTCGAAGAATTTTGTGCTAAACATAGTATCGAATTACATTTTACAACTGTAAGAAATCCCGGTAGTAAATCCCCTATAGAGCGATTTCACTCTACTATACTAGAAGGACTACGTATATTAAATACGGGACTAAACAAGACACAAACGGTCGAAACGTTAATGAGTTACGCGATTTTAGGATATAATAACTCAATGCATTCAGCAACAAAATTTACACCTTTTCAAATTATAAAAGGAGATTTCGATAATAAAACAGCATTCGAAATGTCCGAACACGACATTATTAATGATTACGTTAACAGACACAGTACGAACTTACAAATAATAGAAAGAATGGTTAACGAGAATAACGAAAAGAGTAAAGACCTTTCGAAAGTCAACGAAAATAGAAATGAACCAGAACCGATTACCACGCACAAAACCGCGTATGCAAAATTAACTCTCAGAAATAAAATCGCTACTCCCTACGAATCAGTTATGGTCGTTCAAGACCAACAAAATAAAATATTAACAACAAAAGGCACACGCCACAAATCTACGCTTAAACCAGCCAGAAATCTAAAAGGAAAATTACCTGTTTCAGATGCTGGGACTACTAGCCATATTGTACCTGACGTCGCTAGTACAAGCACAAATCAAGATAGATAAAATTTCTAACCCTATCCTTCCTTTTTCGTTAGGCAAAGCCCGAACCACTTCACAAAAACATTCATTTATAAAATACATTGATTTAACAAATTTTGATGCCCCCATATTAAGCATAAAAATAAATATGAAAACAATAAAACCCATTATAAATGTAAACGACGAACTATATCCGCAATTAAACAATATATATGAACATCTAGAATACTTACTAAGTCAAGCGGAAAATAAACTGAAAAACGTGAAACCGTTAGGAAATACACGAACAAAAAGAGGCCTTTTTAATATAATTGGAAAAGCTTCCAAATGGGCCTTTGGCACCTTAGATTCGGACGACGCAAAACGATACGACAACGCTATATCCATCCTAGAGTCAAACCAGAAAGAGATGCATACAGATTTAGAAAATTATTTAACAATTACAAACAATTTCATGAACGAAACAATATCAACATTCGAAAAAATCACTATTAATCAAAATCAAATAAATACTAGAATAAGAACTATTGAACAAAGCTTGAATAAATTTACACTATTTTTAAGATTGCAAAATTATCTAGACAATATGATTATAGATTGTTTATCGTTAATTACCATACTAGACAACATACAAGATGCAATATTATTTGCACACCTAGAATCAATACATAGTGCTATTCTACCTATTAATGATCTAATTGATCTGACAAGGATAATGAATACCCTGTATATCGAGGGAACCCCAGAATTTAAAAATATTCAGAGTTATTACGAATTAATAAAAACAGAAATTTATTATGTAAAGCAAACCATATGCTTCATATTTCACTTCCCTATTTTGAGCGAAGGTTTATACGATTATTACCACTTATTCCCTATACCCGCTCTAAATAAAACCATAATCCCCCTAAAACCATTTATCCTTGTAAACTCGACTTATCACCATTACGAAGAACTACCATGCCCACGTATCGAGGACCTGTGTTTGTATCATGTGACACAAACCGTATCACAAGGAGATTGCCTACCCCAAATACTTAGCGGCGCTGGATCAGCACCCTGCCAAACTACAGACGTCGTCATAAAAAATGACATTGTGGAACGAATAAACAACGCCTATGTATTAGCCATACCAGCCACTAAGATGACAATAGAAAAGCAATGCGGAGAACATGGTTACAATATCATTGACCAACCCCATCTGATATATATACCCCAAAAATGTAGTATATCTATCCATGGACATGAATTCTACAACATTGCCGGTTTCATCCCTGGAACACCCTTGGAAATCCTCCCAGTGAGAACATTGTCCACCAAGGAGAACAACAAAGAAGTCATCCCCTACAAACAAATAGAAGTGAATCGACTCGCAGACATCAAACGCATGGCTGACGAAACCCATTTACACGAACTAAAGACACTTAGTGATATTAACAGAAGTGATCATACGGACTTATATATATGTTTATCTATAATTATTGTTATTTTATTAATTTGCTTTCTGAAATTTATCTACCCTAAGAAACAAAAAATGTTTCACACATTGTTCAGCTTTAAGAAAGATGCCGAACGAGAGAACCAGGACACACCCCCTGAGAATTCATCGAAAAATACTGAAAAAACAAAATCCTTTATTTTTTCAGCTTAGGGATGGAGGAGTTATGTGAGCATCCTTATCTACATTATGCTGATTTTACCTAATGGCCACATGATGCATGCTGCTTACTAGACAATAAATACCTAGCTTATAAATAGGAGTTTTGCTATAGAGCTCATTAGATTTATATCCATTCTCGAACTTGCCACATGTGTTTAATTGTAACACTATAAAATAAATAAGTTAATTTCTTTGAGTTGTGAACTTTTGACTTTATAAAATCTTTTTAAAAACGTCTTTTCCAAAGCGAAAGACTTAGCTACAGTAAGAAAATAGATATCAAAATATCCATCAGTAAAAAAGATTATTTTTTTTTGTTTATAGATCTTGTATATCGCTTTACAGTATTTAAGAAACGTTCAATTTTAAATGAAAAATGGTGCTTTGGCTAGTATGACCTGCAAACCAATATTTTTACGATAATGTAATTTTTGGCCGTTCATTGTAATATTTCAATGAGTACTACATATATTACAAATATTTATGATCAATAAAAATATAATTCCCCAAATTTATTTTTATTTATTTATTTCTTTGAAGTTTGGAAATTCATTTAAATAATTTTAACCTACAGGCTGGTATAAAGACATTTATTAAAGGCGATTTGAAGATAATTTTAGCTATATACTACATGCGCAAAAAATTGACTTATTCCCAAATATTTGATGTCATACAAGTTATAGATTCCACTAAAAGTAATTGTGATGACATTTCACATTTTTTATTTGCAATTTTCATAGTTTACGTAACAACCCAGAAATTATTGATAAATATAAAACGAACACAGCAAAGGTAATTGTGTAAAAAAATATGTAAAATATAATAGCAATAAAAATTCAATGGTATTACAATGTAATTTTCAGAAATATCTCAAAAATAGCACAGTCGTTAATGTTTAATCGAAATTGTTGTACTTAATTCATAATTTTCTTTTTTTTTTAATGTGTTCCGATTCTAAGTAAATGTATAATAGAGGTTCCGGTTCTGATTCCACTTGCTGTTCTAGACCAGTTTCTGATTAAGAATTAGTATGCATGCATTATTATAATCAATAAATTTAATTTCTGTTTGAATAATTTCAAAAATTTCTAACTTAATATAGCAATATTTCTTAGTAAATTATACTCAAGATTTTACATGGTGCGAAGTTAATTAAATCTAACAATTTTCGCGTCCCGTATGTTAAAATCAATCTTTAACCCATACGTTTTTTTTTATAGACAATGACTATTGATTTCTACTACACTGCTATGAGTGGGCCGTGCCGGGCTGTCCTTCTCGCTGCCGAAGCTATTGGTATAGAACTAAACAAGATAGTATTAGATTTAAAAAATGGTGAACATCTTACACCAGAATTTCTTAAGGTAAGAAAATGGTTTAATAGTATACTTAGTTTAATAATAAAATATAGTTTCACTATTGGTAAGAAGTAAAAAAAAGATACAGTAACCAGTCACCCTTATGCCATATAAGTGCATGGTCACGTCGGCGCACCGCACAGCGCACATCGCTCTGCACACAGCGCATAGCCTGGTCTTTGGTGTCACGTCAGTTGTCTGTGGGTATCTAACAGTTCAAAATGAATCCTTCATTAACATCGTCTTCCGACAAAGAAAAATTATTAGAATCTCACTCTAAAAAGTGGTATATGTACAAAAAGAAACTCAGTAACTATCGACCAATAGTAATGTTTAGTATTCTCAAAAATATTTGAAGGCCTCTTAGCAACACATATAACATTCTTCGAATTTAAACAAATATTTATATCAAATCAATATTGATTTAGAGAACATAAATCTACCACCACCGTGCTTTTAACCATACTTGATCAAGTCTATATAAATTTAGATCAATACACAGTTCTTTTCAGTTTTGTCTTTGTCAAAATTCATCTTTCTCTTGAAAATTTTAAGTTTTATGTTATATGTGATATTTACAATGACATACTTAAGTCATACTTCTTAAGCGGTAGGAAACAAGTTGGATTGTTTGGTAAACGATCAGACAAAATTCTAGTTGATATAGGTGTAGCACAAGGCAGTGTATTAGACCCACTGTTGTTTATTTTGTATATTAATGCTTTGAACAATATTATTTTTTCTCATTACGGCTCCTTTGCAAATTACATATCGATTATTTCTGATGCAGCCAATTTTGAAGTGGTACTAGAACAGCTTGATCCTAATTTTAGATCAATAAGTGAATACTCTAAAAACAAAAGGCATTCATTTATTCAAGATAAAATATTGTTTATGCAGTTTCATCCGATTTTCTTTCAAAATATCATCACTATCGAAGTCGTCGTGGATAGGAACCATCCGTTATATACATTAAGTAATAACATAAAAAGTACAGTCATCCAAAAGAAATTCTTCTTGTACTCTAAAGTCTATATTAGTTGCAAATGCATTTTATTTTGTAGAATAATGTTTACATGCATTAAAAAATCGGTAAAGGTATATACAGATAACTTGCCTCTTTAATTATATGGAGATATAGGAGAATAATAGTCGTAATGTAACTATGATCCTTTGCCTTGCTTTGATTCCTTGCCAATTGTGTTAGCTATATGACAAATATTATTTCCACCTATTAGATTATTTATTCTCGTTATTCTGTCCACCCTGTATATTTCCCATTGAAAGCCTACCCGTCTCTTCGCTAGCAGTAGCGTCAACAACCTATCAAGTGTGACTGTTCGCTGTGAAATAGTTTTTTAGACGGTAACTCAGTGATTTGACGCGTCTAGCTTGCATACTGGCATACCTAGCGAAGCAGGTTCAATCCCTGCTCACCGCGAAATAATTTTAATTATAAAATTATTTCCAAGATGTGGTTCGGACTCCACTATAAACTGTAGGGCCTCGTTTCTCTTTACCTAACACAAAATCATTCTGGATTTTCATGGAATTACCTTGGTAACTAGAGGAGCTGTTAAGAAAACATTTAAGGCATATCGCCAACAGATAGATACAAGACCAAGAGACTAACAGACAAACTGACGGAAATGAAAGAACTTCATAGCAAAGTAAAAAATGGTATCCTAAATATTTTTATATAATGTTTACAAAATCCATTGGACTTGTCCTATTAAAATTAATAAATGATTATTAATATTATCGTTATTATTAATATTAATAGAATGATAAATAGAGAACATTTATCTGAATTTTCCTCAAAATTTGATCAAGCTGGCCCCACACTTCAAACAGTTCAAGAATACTAATATATTCACTTCCAATGACAAATTCTTTGCTATGGATACAATTTTGAACCAGTATGCGCTGCTGTGAACTTGATTGCTCCTTAACTCTAAAAGAACTTTTTAAGGAAATAGACGCAGGTATCTAGAAGTTTGATTTAATAATGTAGTACTGTCTCAATAAACACAAAAAACTACAAGGCTGATCATGAGTTGAAAATGCTGTTAATGAAAAACTCTGTCCTCTTCGACCCAAGAATATAAAATAATTATTTAAAATATCAGTTTATAAAATACGAGACCTTGAAAACTCTTGATACAGTTTGAATGATAAGTAATTACAGATATCTTATCACAGAAGGCTATTATATTCCTACAACACGTGCGATTACTTATGCATATGAATGTGGATTTTAGGAAAAGTAGAAAGTTTTAACGAGAAGTAAGTATTCAAATAGGCAACATGCAAAACCGATTATGGAACTTCTATTTTCATGAATGGAGCATTTATAAGTTCAAGTTTTTACTCGAATAAATTGGGTCTATAATTTTCTTGTATCAAACTTAAATTTTAAGTAACATATTCGTAAGTGTCTAAGTTATTAATAATAATTAATTCTTTCCTCTTATTTCCATATGGTTTTGATTTTGAATCGATATAGTGCACTCTTTTTTATTAATAATAAACAGTTTCAGAGAACCAATTTGTCTAAAGTCATAAACATATTTTTAAACAAATATATAAGACCTTGTTAGTAGACCTGAAAATACGATATCGTCTAGATATGGGGTTTAGATATTCCTCGTATACAGCTTTAGGTAAAATGGGTTCCGCGAAATAAAAAAATTGAAGGCTACTAATTATAATATGTGATTTTTTTTTTCGGATATTGATTCTTGCGTGATATCTACACGAGTAGCAAGATCATAAGGTATTTTTGTATATAAAATAGCATGCAATATGAAACCACGTTAGATATCGCCTTTATACGTTGTTTCAACTACAACTTATTTATAATTTCCTTTCACCCATTTAATAGCTTTCTATGCAATTTCTACATAAAATATCTATCGTTTTCAATTTTTAATGTTTCATATTAAACTTGATATCAGAGAATCCTCATATGCCATGTACCAAGTTTTATATAAATCTGCAAAAGTTGTGAAATTATTGCAGTCCTATTGGATTCGCCATTTTGAATTTGGTTCAACGTCAGTGGTTCCGACAATACCTAACTACATAATTTTATCCATGGTGTCAAAACTAACTTGAAATTATGAAAATTTAAACTTTGTTACATCAATGTACCCATTAACATTTTACTAAAGCATTCTTCTTTTAAATCTTCCTACTTTGATCCAAGAAATATTCAGTTAGGTACTCTATATATCCCGTCCTATATGAGTCACCCTGTATATGAACTATCAGTGCCGACGATTTTATTTAGTTATTATGATTCTTAAGTATCTCTTTTCTCTCTCATTCTTATGTTGCTTATAGCATACAATTGAGAATACGTGTCAGGATGTTTTTACAAAATATCATTGATTTTCGAATTATCTAATTTATTTCAAAAACACTTTTCACCCTATATAAGATGAACTCAAATAAAATTGCTACTGCAAATATACAATTATTTTAGTTGCTCTTGAAAAATGTACTCATAAAAAATTATAAACGTTACAATCTGATAAACACTCCAACCAAAATATAACCTTGATAGATTGAATTAAACCATTAAAACATGTGTCTAAAAATAGTTATTTTTTAAGCAGATATCCTGTTGCTAGATGAAAGTCAAAGTTGTTTAAAATCAGTTTTACGTCACAATAACGGCCATCTCTCTTTTTTATGAATTATTAATATGCTCTTCGCAAATTCAAAATAAAGAGTACATTACATTTGATCCTCATATTTCTAAAACCGGTAATATTGCTCGTAGAGAAAAATTTTCATATCACTGCGTTGGTGATCGAATTCTGATCAATTTTCAAAATGTCCGCCTGTCTGTCTGTCTGTTTGTCTGTCTGTTTGTCTGTCCATCCGTCACGTTTCTTGTAAACACTATAACTTAAGAACGAAAAGTCCGATTGTATTGAAATTTGGACAGTAGGTTAGTGTTAGCTAGAGGCTTTGAACAAAATCTATCAATAAATATAAAAGTTATAAATTATTTAAATTTATTAAATTCATATATTTATATAACATTGCTACGTTCCAAAAACCGGCTAACTAGGAAATAATCTTAACAGCAATAAAACTGTCACAAATGCAATAAGATTATGGACCAAAGCTTAGGCGGCTTTCAATCATCTCGCAGTTAGACAACACCGGTCGTTAATACAAACAAACATTATTATACTCTTCGCAAATACAAAACGAAGAGTATATTGCATTCGATCGGCACAATTCTAAAACCGGTAATATCGCTCGTAGAGAATTTTTTTTATGTCACTGTATTGGTGGTCAAATTATGAAACTCTCAAAATGTCCATCCGTCCGTCTTTTGTTTGTCCGTCTGTCCGTCCGTCACGTTTCTTACAAGCACGATAACTTAAGAACCAAAAGTCCGATTTTACTTAAACTTAGGCAGTAAGTTAGTGTTAGCTTTAACAAAATCATCGATAGATAAAAAAAGTTATTAGTTTTTTGAATTTCAAAAAAAGTTTTCTTTTATGATTTGCAATTAAACATAAAATGTTTAAAACTGCAAAAAGTATCCTGTAGAATGTGCAACAGTTATATAAAAGTGCAGTAAAGCGGCGAAGAGTGTAATGGTTAACTTGTTTTTAATTAAGATTTATCTCATATTTATGCATGTATTCGATAAAATTTCATACATTATTGCCGGATAATAACATTAATATTTGTCTTTAATCGGACCCGACGGCTCTAAATAGTATAGCTATTGGCGTATGGGACACAAACTCCATGTAAATCTCCATAAGAGCAAAATCTGCACATTTTATTACATGTTTCCCCCACCACTTTTAGACTCCACCCTTGGGAAGGTTCTATTGGCAGTGGGACATAGGATCCTATTGCCTAAGGTGTCCTATTGGTCGAGGGGCGTAAGATCCTATTGGTTCGGGGTTTCTATAGGCGAGAGGTCTAGTATTAATGGCGGATACTCTTTCTATTCGCTCAGAGGCCTGGGATTAATGGCGCGCAATCAGATGGAGATCTAAAGTATCACGAGGTCCGGGCTCTTTCTATTGGCTGATAGATTGATGGTGTTTAGACTCTTCCTATTGGTTAAGGCAGCAATGAAGGCTTAGTGAATCAGATACCACCATGCTGCTATCTGGTTCACTAAACCTCCATTTCTGCCTCGACCAATAGGAAGAGTCTAAACACCATTAATCCTAGACCTCTCAGCCAATAGAAATATACACGTGATACTCTAGACCTCCATCTGATTCTCCATCCGCCATTAATCCCAGGCCTCTCAACCAATAGAAGGAGAATCCAACATTAATCTTAGACCTCTCGCCTATAGGAACCCTCAACCAACTGGATCTTACGCGCCTCGACCAATAGGATACCTCTCAGACAATAGGATTCTACATCCCACTACCATTAGAGCCTTCCCAAGAGTGGAGTGGTGGGGAAACACAGAACAAAAATGTGCAGATTTTGCTCTTATCGAGATTTACATGGAGTTTGTGTCCCCATACGCTCATAGCTATACTACTGCTCTATTAAAACTTTATTTAGAATCAACCTTTCTGTTTTTTTAAATTGATTATAAATTGAGACCTTTAGATAGTTTTGAAACTATGCATTTCATATGGCCCAGTGCGTACATTTTTGCCGGACAATATTTAAAAATTATATTTTTAAAATCGGGCTTCACAATTCTTTGAGAATTTTTTTCAGGATCAACCTCTATTAAGATTTTTTAATATTGATATTGAGGTTGATTAAGAATATGCTCGATTTTGTCTTTCGTTAATTTTTCAATAACCTCAATATCGATATCAACATAAGTTCAATTAACCGAGTTTTCTTCAATATTTGTCTGAGAATTGAAATTTGGTCGATGGTCGATATAGTTTTAAGGATATTTTAAAGAATTTTCTGTAGCATTGAAAATAGAAATCTAAGAAACTAAATTATTGCTTTACTTTAGATCGTATCGTATTTCCGAAAAACAACCTAATTTAATTATCGTTATCTCAATTAATTCACTCGCGTGATCTGCTATCTTTTAAAAATTAATGTTCATCAGAGCAGAGCACATAAACAATCATTTTATAAGGAGTTGCAAACATAAGTTTCTTACGATTTCCTACATACAAATATACATATTTCCAAAGTCTTTGTTAGAAATTGAGTAATATTTGTGAAATAAACTTATTAAGAAATAAAGCACATACTTAGCTGAAATTAGGGAATGTACATATAAGGTTTGTTCCAACACGTACTTTGATCGTCCGTTGAACAGTCAAATGAAGCCACCCAGTCATGGCATGAATATGTCACAGCGATAGATAGATGGATAGACAACTGGGCGATTGCTTTTGACGGTTCAACAGATGATCAAACTGCGTGTTGGAACAAACCTATTACTACATTTTACATCCACTTCTTCCTATTAGAAAATCGTCGAAAATCGATATGACACAAAGTTTCAATACTAAACTGAAGGTAACTTTATACTCTTCCTCGACGTATTGCACATTTTAATAGCTTTTATTTCAATTGCGTTGTTGTCTATCTGCCACTAATTTTTAATCAAAATTTCGACTAGTTCTAATTAACGCTTAAATTTTGCACGCGTGTATAAGTCCGGTGGCAATGCCATATAGTATATCTAATATCGTTCTAAATCCAATATGTCGGACGTCCCAAGATAGCGTACCTTTTTCTTCACAACCCCCTTGATATGGGTATCAAATGAAAGGGTTTGACGAGTAAAATACGATAAACTGTGTGACGTCATTCTAATCCCAATATGGCGGAAGGACCAAGATGACGGATTATCCTTTTCTTCACAACCGCCTTGATATGAGTATCAAATGAAAGGATTTGACGAGCAAAAAATGATAAGCTATGTGATGCCCCAAGATGACAGATTATTTTTTCACAAACCCCTTGACACGGATATCAAATGAAGGGGCTTTGTCTGTCTGTAAAATAAGTAAAGACTAAAACGTAAAAAATAAAATTTATAAAAAAATATTTAGAAAAATTATTTTATTTAAAAAAATGTAAGTACTAAAAAAATATACAAAAAGTGAAAGATATGGGGAATCGGCCTTTGCATCGATTTGACTGATTTTCACCTCAATGGTTGCTTTTTAAGCGAAATTTAAACGTGCTAAATATTAGCTTCTAATTGTTGATATTTACTGAAAAACAAATGTTTTCTAATATTAAAATAAAACGTTTTCTCGAGGACCTGCAAATCCTATGGGATTGAAATACGTTGTAGAGGTACAAAAGATTTATTTAGAAGATTTTTTTTGTAATTTTCACTCTACAGGAAATCTGAGAAATAACAGTGGAGATATTTTAAACATTTAAAAAAATATCTTTTACTCAGAGGGGAATTACCATTTTTTAAACGGTTTTCTTTTTTAGCTCACTTTGTCTTGTGTGGGTCAAATCTACTAATTGAAATATTACCCCCTTCCTGTTAACCAATTGATCTGAAATTTGGTACACACCTTTAGTTGTAATGACAATATAATTTTGTATATTCATTATTATTGTAAATCCAAGATGGCCGCCGCCACAAAATGGCACATTACATTTTTTCAACCCCCTCAATATAGGTATCAAATGAAAGGGCTTGACAAGTAGAATACAGTACACTTAAGAAGTAACTAATATAAAAAACTAAAAAACTAAAAACTTGAAAACAAAATAAGTAAAAAAATGTTTAAGTTAAACGGTTTTATTGTAAAGAAACATAATAATAATGCAGATAATGTACTAAAAGCTAAAAAATGATTAGGTGAGTACCAGATACCAGTCATCACACCACTCTCCTCATCAATCTAGAGCATGGATCAGACTAAAATAAAATCGTGGGGTGTAGCGTAACTTGAGTAAATATGTAAATGATCGTTCTGAGATGTCGCACGATGATAGTGACGGATTTACTTTTACACACATTTACTTTTACACACATTTTGCAAGTTGTCTATTGAGAAGATGCATCAAAAGCATACTTATAATGATATGAGCGGTTGTCTGTAAATAATAGAAATTCGACTCGCCCCACAATGTTATGATCAAGGCTCTAGATTGATGAGGAGAGTGGTACCTACCTAATTATTTTTTAGCTTTTAGTGCATTATCTGCATCATTATTATGTTTCCTTACAATTTAACCGTATAACTTAAAAAAAATTTTTACTTATTTTATCTGTCATATGTTCCTCGTATATTCCCCTATAATATGATATCAAACTTAAAATTGTCCGAGGGGTATACCACATAAATATTTATAAAAGTTTTAACTAACAAGCGTTCAACTATAGTAATTGTTTAATACACGAAAATACAATAAAAGTTTATTTTTAATATACTAACTTGAAAATGTCAATTAGAACCTATTTAGCATGTTTTAATTTCACTTAAAAAGCAACCATTGAGGTGAGAATCAGGCAAATCGACGCAAAGGCCGATTCCCCGGTTTCGACCTTTCGTTATTTGTTCACTTTTACACAAACCTCAATGTCGATATTGTATATTACCTAATATCGATATTGATGGCAAGCGATGGTGAAATTTAATTTCATAATTTCTAGTGATCGTTAAAAGGCTGCTCAATTTTTTCACCCGTTTTAGTGGTAAAATATCATGTAAATCTGCAAAATGTATAGTTTCATCATTTTGAACTTTTAACTTTCGACATCAAATTTAGTACCAACTACTCCATAAATACCTACCTACCAATTTTAGCACAATTTTTCTCTGACTATTTGGCCATCATATCGTATATTCTCGAATTGCAAATACTTTTTTTTGATTTC
This sequence comes from Stenurella melanura, assembly GCA_963583905.1. Lineage (NCBI taxonomy): Eukaryota > Metazoa > Arthropoda > Insecta > Coleoptera > Cerambycidae > Stenurella > Stenurella melanura. The sequence goes on along the minus strand of OY757313.1, from coordinate 134,254,804 downwards.
TCACCTTATACTACAGATAGCTTGACGAAATTAATAATGGATCATCATTGAGTCATACTCTACAATTTGCAACAGATTGCCATAGAAATCGCTTATAGTGGGTAAATCTAAGGATCTGAATTGCCTAGATTTTTAGTAGTAGAAAAGTATTTTAAAAATTCATCAATGCTGCTAGTGGAGTAAAACTAAAATTTCTAGGGAATTGTCCACCACACGGATTTAATCCAAAACTTTTTGCTACACTTGTTGAAATGTTTTCAACAAGTTTTAGCAAAAAAAATGCTATAGTGAGACAATTCCCTAGAAATTTTAGTTTTACTCCACTATTAAGCCATTCTGGAGACATGACTGGACAAACCAAATCACATACGTAGTCAAATTAAGAACCTCGCTTTTTTTTTATTTTAAAATCTGTTAAAAACCGGCTACGAGCAGTAATATGTCACCTGAGTGAGATATTTGATTGATAAATTCAATTTTTAATTCTTAATATTGCTCACTATTATTACAATAATATTATTTATCAATGTACACAATCTATGATGCATCAGCTCTGTTTATGTACCTTATCTAAACACGAGGTAGATAAAAACATTAATTAAATATTGAAATAAAACTTGTCATAGGTTTAATTAATCCAAAAAACAAGTGACGCTATTGATATGATGTTAAATCTAAATACACATTTTGTATGTATTTCGAAATTTCAACAGAATGACAAACTACACTTAGATTTGTTGCGGTATTGGTAGGTATTAATATACCGGGTGAGTCACGAATTGCGCTCGCCCCAATATTTCCTAAAATATTTGGAATAGAAAATTTAAATTTGGAGGCCTTATTACACGACTAAAATGCCATCTTTTCAACAAAAAATCAGGTTTGGTGCACATCCGGTTTGAGCGGAAATGCCCACAACTTTCGATTTTTAAATGGAACACCCTATATATTTTTCCATTTTTGGAATCTAGAGGAAATTTTGAATACAATACATCCATTTTTGTCACTTTTTGATAAACATTACAAATTTTATTAAAAAATCTATTTCTGAATCCAGAGTGCTGTGGTGCACAAAATATATTTTAGTTTGTGTGCTACGTTACTATAAAAATAAAAAGAGCAATATGATTGCATTACTTAATTCTCTAGAGGCGTTTAAAATTTTTAAATGTGATTTTTACCCACTAACTCGGTTTTTTTAAATGGGTATTTAATCGTTCACCAACATTTTTAAATACCTCATTTTCATACGAATCTAATGATACCAAAATTTTGAAAATTCGCTCAGAAATATTTGAGATTTCAGCCAAAATACAATGCAACCAAGCTTTTAGAAACATGCAGCTAATAGATAATAGATTAGTGGGCTTTGGAAACTAAAATGGCACATTTCTGTGTAAATCTGGTAACCTAATAACATTGGAAAAACCATAGTAGCCATTGAATGTAATAAAACAATATCAGCTGTCAGACAGACTCGTGTAGTTATAGGAAATATTGAGCTATCAAACATTTAATAATTGTGAGCGCAAAGAATGTTACAATTAAGTTTAGCATAGGTATGTGGAGGTAAACACAATTACATCCATAAGGACATTTGCAATAGAATGCGACATCAGTTCGGTTTTCAGAGTTTTATTTAAATGAACATAAATATCGGGCCTATAAATAGATAAAAATCAATTCCGTTTGAACAATTAAACTTAAACTAGGTAACAGTAGGTATCTTGAAAATAATTAATATAATTAAACCATAAATTGACATTTATAGATATTGTTCAAAATGTCCACCATTTTTTTCTATACACAATTCGGCTCTGCGTACAGTTGCTTGAATGGCTCTACGCAATTCAGCCGGGGTTATTTCATTAAGAGCCCGTACAACTTTATTTTGCAGCTCTTCACGGGTATTTGAAGAAGTTTTATAAACTTTATTTTTGAGAGTGCCCCATACATAATAGTTGAGGGGTGTTAAGTCAGGTGACCTAGGAGGCCACCTGGTATGACCTTGATTTTCAATAAGGCGTTCACCATGCAAGTTGTTTAAATATTCCATCACTCTTCTGGAATTATGTGGGGGAGCACCATCTTGTTGGAAAAACAGATTTTGTAAATAGGCAAGAGGAAGTAAGTCAAGAAATTCTGCTGTCTGGTTTTGTAAAAAGAATAAATATCGTTCGCCAGTAAGTGTTCCATCAAAAAATATGGGTCCAATTATTCGATCTCCAAGTACTCCAAGCCAACAGTTAAACCCAAATCTTTCCTGAATATTCCCCCGCCCTACCAACCTCGGATTTTCTTGAGCCCAGTACCTACTATTATTTCTGTTAAACATACCTTGGTTCGTAAATCTACTTTCAATTTTTGAAACGCTCTCCATATATCAGTAATATATCGACCTTTTCATTTCTACTAAAATTATTCATTTTCTTTAATTTTTACTCAAAGAGATTTCCGCAACGCTATATTTTGTATCTGTCTGACAGCTGATATTGTTTTATTACATTCAATGGCTACTATGATTTTTCCAATGTTATTAGGTTACCAGATTTACACAGAAATGTGCCATTTTAGTTTCCAAAGCCCACTAATCTATTATCTATTAGCCGCATGTTTCTAAAAGCTTGGTTGCATTGTATTTTGGCTGAAATCTCAAATATTTCTGAGCGGATTTTCAAAATTTTGGTATCATTAGATTCGTATGAAAATGAGGTATTTAAAAATGTTGGTGAACGATTAAATTCCCATTTAAAAAAACCGAGTTAGTGGGTAAAAATCGCATTTAAAAATTTTAAACGCCTCTAGAGAATTAAGTAATGCAATCATATTGCTCTTTTTATTTTTATAGTAACGTAGCACACAAACTAAAATATATTTTGGGCACCACAGCACTCTGGATTCAGAAATAGATTTTTTAATAAAATTTTTAATGTTTATCAAAAATTGAACAAAATGGATGTATTGTATTCAAAATTTCCTCTAGATTCCAAAAATGTAAAAATGTATAGAGTGTTCCATTTAAAAATCGAAAGTTGTGGGCATTTCCGGTCAAACCGGATGTGCACCAAACTTGATTTTTTATTGAGAAGATGGCATTTTAGTCTTGTAATAATGCCTCCAAATTTAAATTTTCTATTCCAAATATTTTAGGAAATATCGGGGTGAGCGCAATTCGTGACTCACCCGGTAATGTTGTTTATAATGATGCCGATACTTACCACTAGAGCGCCATTTTCCTAAAAACTAAAACATTACTTTTTGTTACATTTATCGGCAAATTATAAGTCGTGGTTGCCGAAAATAATTCTTTCATGTCATTATTATATTCTTCGCAAATACATTTCTAAAATATCGCTCATAGAGAAAAAATTGTCATATCACTGTGCTGGTGACCGAATTCTGAACAATTTTCAAAATGTCCGTCCGTCTGTCTGTCTGTATGTCTGTCTGTCTGTCTGTCTGTCTGTCTGTCTGTCTGTCTGTCTGTCTGTCTGTCTGTCCGTCCGTCACGTTTCTTGTAGGCACGGTAACTTAAGAACCAAAAGTCGTATTGTATTGAATTTCGGAGAGTCAGTTAGTGTTATCTAGAGGAAAAACCCTATTGCTTTTGAACAAAATCGATCAATAACTAAAAAATTTATTCATTATTTAAATACTTTAAAATGTATTTATGTAATATTGTTACCATTGGAAAACCGGCTAATTAGGCAATAGCTTATCAACTTACAAGAACAACAGCACTCTACACGCGTTTCATTAACCACGTTAACATCATCAGCAGATGTTTAAAACTGATTGAAATATGTCCTAACTATAGTTTATAAATTTTTGGATTTTTAAATTATCTCTTAGTAGCAGTATATGAATAATGTTGCATACTATTTATTTTCCAGCTTAATCCCCAGCACACTGTACCCACCATCAACGACAATGGATTTTCGTTAGCAGAAAGCAGAGCAATTATGACATATTTGCAGAATCAGTATGGAAAGGACGAATCCCTTTACCCAAAGGATCCAAAGAAAAGAGCAATCGTTGATCAGAGATTAAATTTTGATATGGGCACACTATTCACTAGCGCATCTGAATGCTACGTAAGTAATACATCATTTCAAATAGTCTCAAGTAAATTTTCTTTCGTTAATCGAAATTGACGTCCAGTAAAGGGTAGAACTTTGACAGTAATGATGAAATATTTTCTAGAAACATATTGATGTTTGATGTTCAATTGAAGTGTAGTGTTTAAGTGTATTGACACTTAAACACTACACTTCAATTGCACATTTTGCCAACCATGTTGGCATCATCAGCATCAGGGGATGATTTAAATTACCATCTCTAGATTATACCAACATAGTTGATGAAATGTCCGTCGGGCATAGTACTCGAGTTTTCAAGTGATGTTTATGGAAACTTCTTCATTATCAATAAATAATTTTATTCAAAAAAATAATCGAAAATACGATTATGGACTAATTATCTATTTTTTGCAGTTTGCATCCATATTCCGTGGACTTAGTATCGACCCAGCAAAGAAAGAAAAGCTTGACAAGACATTGAAAATATTCGATGATTTACTTGCAAATTCGAAGTTTGCTGCTGGTGACACCTTTACTATCGCAGACATCAGCTTGGTAATTACATTGTCAACAATTGACATACTTGAACATGATTTGTCGCCCTATAAGAACATCACCAGGTGGTATGATACAGTAAAGAAGACCGCGCCAGGTTATGAAGAGATAAACGAAAAGAGTCTTCAAAACGTGAAACAGTACGTTAAGGATTTGTCAAAGAAAAAGTGATTTTCTGTATTTTTTAAAACATTTTAATTTATTTCCAACCATTTTTTTAGATTAAGTTTTAATTTATATGAGGAAGTGTATTTATCATGAATCATTACTAATAAAACATTATAGAAGAAGTAATATTGCATACTATTAATGGTCACAAAATACCGACTAGAGCAGCAGGTATTGACATGTGAATATCGAAAATTTTAAACCTTGTCAGATATTGTTTAAATCAAAATTGTTTGGACAATTAAACAATAACAATTTCCTGCTGCTATTCGTTGAAGAGAGAATTAAAAATACTATCGAATACACAAAAAATCCCGTATAACGTTCGTACAAAAAATGAAACTTATTAGAATTATCGTTAAAAATTTATTATTATTAGATTATCATAATAATAAAAATTATAATGAATAAAATGCCATAAAATGATTGAGCAATTGTTTCCGAACAGTTCTGAAATTCAAACTGCTGCGACAAAACATGACTTAAAAGTGAATTATTATTTGTTTGCTTATAACTGTAATGAAACATATTCTTTATAGGATTTTGCAAACAGCGAAAAAAAACTATCTCAGAACTACAAGAAAAACTATGTGTAAAAACATTAACGAAATTTTTGCTTTCTCTTGATAACCTGAACTCTGGTTATGCTAGCAAATTAAAATCCTAAAATGAATTTGTCTAATTTCTCATTTGACAATTCTCATTATAACACTAGCATCCATATAGTCCCCTACGGCCATGGAGATTAAACTAGTAGTTACATAACCCCCTGCAGTCATGAAAATTCAGTTAAAAACAAGAACAAAGGCCTAAAATGAATTTGTTTTTTTATTTTTTAAGATAAGGTAGGCAAATACACTTTCCATGCGTCTGAGATCCCACATACATGTTGATAATCGGAAGTGATATAACTAATATGTAATACTGCGGTTAGAGGTTCTGTTACCTCGACGGGGAAGATTGACTGAGTGGCATTGGTAAATCCAAACAGCTTCTTACCTCTTAATGAAACACGCCAAGTCTTTTGTATTTGAAAAGTATTTTTTTATATAAAAAAAATTTCTGTGATTTTTTCTATCATAGATAGATACCGAATTTGCCAATTTTAATTAATTTCAAATATTTTTGGAGGGATTACATTTACTCATTTTATATTTTTGTAAAGAGGAAAGATATTTTTTGGACAGAGTGTACTTGTCGCTATTTTTTTACAGAGAATCTGTTTTTGTGGGCATTTCATTACTTTTTGTAATTCTTGTTTAACAGAAAGTGTACGTAGATAACCTTAATATTAAGAGAATCGAAAATGTAAATATGATTCGTGTCATAGTAACTACACGCCCAATGTCCACCTGACATTTCTCCGGCGTTAGAATCGTAATATTCTCCAGCTAATAATCTATGAAACAATTGAATATGCTTTTTATTTCTTGAAATCGGTTCAACAAATTGAGCTAGAGCATTTGCATCCGACTTTCACGAACTTCATACCCGAATTCGCTTGCTAATAGATGAGAGAAGGCATCAATGTGATCACCAGTTAGCCATTCATTGCATGTTATAACTTTGTAAAACTCTTCGTTCATTCGGGGCATCATGAACAATTGCAAGTATTCAGAAATCTTTAGAAAAGGATATCAAGTGTTACAATAATAAAATACGATAATAATTTATATTTATCAGAAAATAGTTGTATACCTAGTTTTCTGTAAGAACATCATAAAATTAAAATATAGTATAGATATACAGGGTGATTCACGTAGGCCATTCATTAGAAGTTTTTCAACTTGCAGTTGGATTAGAAACTTGAAATTTGGTATGCAGCCATAATCGATCATGCCCATTCTATCTAAAATATTTTGAGTCCTCCAACTATACAGGGTGTGCCAAAAATTGGTACCAACTTTCTTATTTTAAATGGAAACCTATATTTTCTTTTACATGGTTCGATTGGTCTTCTAATTCTGAGTTTAGAGAACCTAAGTTATGTTAACTTATCTATTACAATTTTTGAGATATGTCCAATTTTTTGAAAAAAATTGCCGCTGTAGTAGTTTACGAACAAATTTGTATCTCGCAAACCTTTCAAAATTATGAAACCAAATTTGTGACGCAGTTAGCTGGAAGTCCAGGCTAACTTTTGATGTCCCATAGGTGGTCCCATTTTGTACCATATGGGCGCAGTCGATTTTCAAATGTCGCAATCAAAAATTGTCAAAAAGTCAATTTTTTCAAATAGCACCTACTATTTTTTTTTCACACCATTCGAAAGAAAATTGAATTTTAGGGTGAGTTACTTAAGCATTCCCTATACCTAACTTCACCCCATATCGAGTTATTCAATAAAAATCAAGAAATACCTTATCTTGCCGAGAGATTCCTTACTTCATCAAGTATGCCATGGAAACAAAAGACAGTTGTAACAATTTTTAAAGAAAAATATGGATTCTTATTTAATTACACACAACACCAACAAATTATTATTAACGAACAAGAACAATGTTGACGAAATTCTGACGTAAATGTTCAATGTGACCACCATATTTTTGTTCAAATATTCTATTATTCAACTTTCAACAGATTGCGTAGCACATCTTTGCGCCTATCATTTCTGACGCCAGAAATCAATGCAAAATTGAGTTTTAGGGCCACTTTTATTAACATTGTGTATGTCTATCTACAGTCGTTTTTGAGTTATTGGCATTTTTTGAAAAAAATATGTTTTTTTTTCTCAATGCGTCAGAAATAGTAGGCGCAAAGATGTGCTACGCAATCTGTTGAAAGTAGAGTAATAGAATATTTGAACAAAAATATGGTGGTCACATTGAACATTTACGTCAGAATTTCGTCAACATTGTTCTTGTTCGTTAATAATAATTTGTTGGTGTTGTGTGTAATTAAATAAGAATCCATATTTTTCTTTAAAAATTATTAAAACTGTCTTTTGTTTCCATGGCATACTTGATGAAGTAAGGAATCTCTCGGCAAGATAAGGTATTTCTTGAATTTTATTGAAGAACTCGATGTGGGGTGAAGTTAGGTATAGGGAATGCTTAAGTAACTCACCCTAAAATTCAATTTTCTTTCGAATGGTGTGAAAAAAAATAGTAGGTGCCATTTGAAAAAATTGACTTTTTGACAATTTTTGATTGCGACATTTGAAAATCGACTGCGCCCATATGGTACAAAATGGGACCATCGATGGGACATCAAAAGTTAGCCTGGACTTCCAGCTAATTGCTTCATAAATTTGGTTTCATAATTTTGAAACGTTTGCGAGATACAAATTTGTTCGTAAACTACTACAGCGGCAATTTTTTTCAAAAAATTGGACATATGTCAAAAATTGTAATAGATAAGTTAACATAACTTAGGTTCTCTAAACTCAGAATTAGAAGACCAATCGAACCATGTAAAGAAAAATATAGGTTTCCATTTAAAATAAGAAAGTTGGTACCAATTTTTGGTACACCCTGTATAGTTGGAGGACTGAAAATTTTAGATAGAACGGGCATGATAGATTATGGCAGCATACCAAATTTCAAGTTTCTAATCCAACTGCAAGTTGAAAAACTTCTAATGAATGGCCCACGTGAATCACCCTGTATATCTTTACCACATTACAATAAATGTTTGTAAAAGAAAACGAATTGTAACCACTTCACGTGGACAAGTATAATGGCAGCTATCCGAACAACAAGATAAATGCATCAATAAAGTAGTCTAATAGAGCAGTAGCGCCATATAACTAACATAATCTCATATTCTAGTATTTAAATGTTTATTCTAATTTTTAATGGTTTTATCCGCATTTCTAGATTGAAACCAGTGTAACATTAATGAACCCTCTCATATAGAATACATATGGTTTTTTAGTAGGTATTGCTAAATATTAAAAACAGACCGCTAATAATAGGTTGGATTTCTATACGAGGTTTATTAATATTACGCTAGTTCCAATCTAAAAATGAGAATAAAAACATTAAAAATTAGAATAACCTTGACAAACGTAAAATTTGAGGTTATGTTAGACTACTTTAGGAGATATGGCACCATTTAAATTCCCTGTAAATCCATGCATACCTCAGTAAATAGGACAAAACACTCATATGTAATTCGGAGATTTCATAAAAGTGAGGTTATACTGTGCGGGATCGTTAGTATGTAATTAATATCATTTAGTCTGGTCTCAATACATAGAGAATTACCATGTAACTAAATGAATTCTTAGTTAAATCCGCATGTTTATTGTGAAATTTTAGTTCAAAATGTAGGTGGTAGTAGGGGTAGGTATTTTTCCTGTAAGGGTGCTCGCTTATTATTTCTCTGAGCGGGGATGTTAGAGTGAACTTGGCACGAGACACTACCGTGTCTCTTGATACGTGTACTACATTTCAAGTCAATATCTCAATTTTATTTTGTTAACCCCTTTAATAATCCACTACGTGAATGTGGGAGTAATTAAGTCGGCCATATTTGTTAAAGTATTTTATGAGACCAACCATTTTTTTCTTATAGAAGAAGGTGAAATCTTTGACTGGGGAAAAATGAACGAGTATCCATGTGGGGTATCTAACAAAATGACAAACAGACACAGACACACACAAGAGACACAAATTTTTTTTTTTTCTAATCATTTGACCAGAACACTCTACCCTCATGTATTTTGAGCCTCTGAATCCAAATCAGGTATCAGAATTGTGCCTCCACCCACCAGTTTATTCTAAGGTTCAGAAATAGTCCAAAAATGGGTCAAAAAGTCCAAAAAGGGAAGTTTCTAAAAATTTGTCAAAGTGCAAAAAGAAATTGACCAGCAACTGCCTAACTGTAAATGAACTATTTTTTACATTCAGTACAAATATTATAGTAAAACAACCCCTTACAGGTTATAAAACTCCCCTAAATAATAATATCACATGTATCGCGTTAAAAAATCTGACAAATATTTTTTTGAATATGTTTTTCTTTGGACTTTTAATTTAATCACAATCTACCCCTAGGGTGCTGTAAAACTACCCCCAGAAAAAAATAAATCATATGGAAATAAGTAAAAATAGAGTCCTGCGATTCTCAGCACATTCTGTATATTACTTAAGAAAATTTTAAGGCACTTGTTTACAAAAAGACATCAAAACAATAAACCACACTTAAGGAGGGATATAACCACCCCCCCAATTAAAGAGAATACATCCGTTGCGTTTTAAAAAGTAAAGTAAATTTATTAATTTACTGCAATATTAAGTTTGCGTTTCGGTGGTATGAAAAGATTTATTTTTAATATGTTCAAAAACAACCCTTAATTTTTCCAGAAAATCAAAAACAGAAAAGTTGTTTTTTCAGAAAATTTTATTTTTGCCCTTTTTTTCAGTTTCTTCTATTGTAACTGAATCCTTTATTTTCGAAGGACCTATGTATTGGAATTATTCGTTTTTTTGCTGTTTCTTTAGCATCCAAATATAATCAGCCATCATATTAATGCTCCAGTTTCTGTGATACCTTGTTTCCCTAACTTTTAGATCTTGGTGAAAACTTTCTCCTTGTTCTTCACCGAAATCTTCAAAGTTTTCCGGAAACTGGTCTATGTGTTTATGAAGAAAATGAAGTTTCAAATTCATATTGCACCCCAGTCTACCAAAGTTACTGACCATCTTTTTCACTATCTCCTTATAATTTTCACTTTTATGATTCCCGAGAAAATTTTAAACTACTTCTTGAAGATTTCAGTGAAGAACAAGGAGAAAGATTTCACAAATGTCTAAAAGTTGTGGAAACAAGGTAACAGGGAAACATTCAAACAATTCAAGCAAATTAATAAAAAATTTGCTCTTTAAAACGTAATTGATATATTTTCTTTAATTGGGGTGGTTATATTCCTCCTTAATAGTGGTTTATTATTTTCATGTCTTGTAATCGTTTTAAAATTTACTTAAGCAATGTGATTTTCTTGGTTTTGCAGAATAAGGGAGAAAAACGTTTCAAATGCTAAGCATTTCCAAGAAACAAAATGATAGATTTCATGAAAATGTAATCCATTAGAATAAAAAATTTTTAAGACAAGTTAGGTAAATAAATTCATTTTAGGCCTTTGTTCTCATTTTTAACTTACTCTTCATGACCGTAGGGCCGTAGGCCGTAGGGGACTGTGTGGATGCTAGTATTATAATGAGAATTGTCAAATAAGAAATTAGACAAATTCATTTTAGGATTTTAATTTACAAGCATAACCAGAATTCAGGTTATAGAAAGAATGCAAAGATTTCATTAATATTTTTACACATAGTTTTTTTTTTAGTTCTCATAGTTATTTTTTCTGCCGTTTGCAAAATCCTGTAAACAATATGTTTCACTAAAAGATAGTTTTACAAACTTGGCGATTACTTGCGGCATTCGATGTAAAAGAAATTCCCCACCCAGTCGTGTTACAATTAGTGCATAGCCACGTCGGCGCACCGTAGAGCCCACATCGCACCGCACCTCGCACATCACACAGTGAAATTAAACAGACCTATTATTTTAAATGAGAGTGGCCATATCGGCGCCCCTCGCACATCGCACAGTAAAATTAAATAAAACCGTGCTTTTAAATGAGAGTGGCCAAATCAACAACTAGCCGAACAATATATGTACAATTAGCACAATTTCTTTGGTATGCAGACCAAGCTAAATGATGTGCAATGTGCGATGTGAGATGGGCGATATACAATGGGTAGGGCCGAGAGAAAATCGGGGCCTGGGGGGTAGTAACATACGACTCCCACCAATCTTCAATATACATTTTCGAAGAGTAGGAGGGTGACATTCCTTAAAATTAACTAGTTTTCTATCTCAATCTTCATTTTGAAAAGCGAGAGATAATGTTGAATATCTATCTCAATCGAAATTTTGCAGAACGGGGGGGGGGAGGGGGGTAATATTCCTTAGGTTTCAATATTTACCTCCATCAACGTTTTAAAGAACAGGAGGTGATATTCCTCAGGATTAAACATTTATCACAAGAGAGAAATTTTAAGAATCGGGAGCGAGAATATTCCTTTACCTAGCAATTTCTTATTTATCTCTTTATATACAATACGATTCATTCGGAACTCGTTATTAACCTCTCTCATTTTATCTAATGCAAATGCTAATCTTCAACTACAGGTGAAACCCGGGCCCCCTCAAAACCGTCGGGCCCGGTGCGAAACACCCCCGCCCCGCCCCCTCTCTCGTCGGGCCTGGCAATGGACGATGTACGATGTGCACTGTGCGGTGCGTCAACGTGACCATGCACTTACTCGTATTATGAAAGTTCTCTCAAATAATACACGTAAAAAGATCGAATAAAACGAATAAAAACCATTAAAATTTTATTTTATTACTCATTACAGACTATCTTGTACATCTACATCATAAAATACAACACACGTTTACCCTACAAACGCTCTGTACAATTTTGGTATCAACATTTTCATTTAGGTATTATGAACGACATTAACAATAGATTACTACTATTTTACGACGAATGGTTCAAACACACATACCAATATTAAGTCAAAACATATTTATTACTGTTTATACGTTATTGTTACAAGTGGAAGATTTTACTTTAATGCTCCACCACTATGGCAGCCTAGAGTACGAGCTTACTCATTTACGTCTAAAATGTCACGATACACGTTATGAACACTTTTTTTTTACTAATTATTCAACAACATCAAGACTATTATCGCACTTGCTTTTCAAAGTAAAAAAACTTAATCACTACATCGAACAATCAAATACATTTTGCTATAAAATCATCACTAAGTACACGGTATTTATAATAAATACTAGATTATAATAAGGTAAATCTGTTAGTCAAGTTCATGGGGAAACAAATGCCTAGGTAGTTAATTTTTTAACTATTAGTTTACAATAAGTTAATTTCAAAAATCACTTATCAATATTTTACTTCTATTTTACTTACAACAAAGCTTTGTGTATTTCGCTACACATACTATCAGATCATTTATTTTAAAACAGTGAACTCGTTGAAGTCAATAAAAATCGTGGCCTTTGCGCCCTCTAATGGCCAAAAGATAAAGTACGGATTCGAACGCTCTAAGAATGAGCAGGAATTGTTTATATGTCTTCTTCCTCACTAAAGGATACTTCTACCGCTTCGTATACTAGGCTAAATCCTTTGCTAACTAAGGTATCGTCGGATCTGAACCTTACTAATAGTGCTTCGTGAGTGGATATTATGTCAAACGGTTTCTGAAAAAAAAAAGAAACAAATATGTTATTGTGACTGTTTTCAGAACAGAAAAGGGGAGTAAGTTTTCCACAAAAATATCATTGCAGCTATGGCAGACGTGTTGGAAAAATGACGGCTTAAATAGGTTTTTCACGATTACCTCATTTTCTGCTAATTCAATCTAAAATTACACTGGTCTGCAAAAAACAAAATTTTCTGCTACAAGGATTAAACCTGTTATTCCTTAAGTATTTTCATGTGCTGAATCCAAATTTTTAATAAAAAAAAATTTCTACCTCCCAGATTGCGAGTAAATCCAGGTTTTTATCGTCAAAATACGTTTTTTTGCCAAATTTCGACGTAAAATGTGTTTACATAAGGGATCCTTACCCCATTTCCTATATATTTTTGGGCGATGATTACGAATCCGTTTTGTTGAGAGAAAGTGCAAGGTGTGTTTTTTTATGTATTATTTATTTAAACAGTCGTAGAGAAAAAAATTTCATATGACTGTGTTGGTGATTCTGAACAACTTTCAAAATGTCCGTCCATCCGTCTGTCTGTTCGTCTGTCTGTCCGTCGGTCACGTTTCTTGTCAGCACGATAACTTAAGAACGAAAAGTCCGATTGTATTGAAATTTGGACAGGATGTTAGTGTTAGGTAGAGGAAGAACTCTATTGTTTTTAAGCAATGTCGATCGATAAATAAAAAAGTTATAAATTCTTTTAAATAAAAAAAAAATATATAATTTTTTTTATATTTTGTAATTAAACTAAAAATGTCTAACACTAACGTTATTTACAAAAAAAACTGCGAAGAGTATCCTATATATACAATTATATAAAAAGTGCAGTAAATCTGCGAAGAGTATAACGGTTAGCTTGTTTATTGATAAATTTTGTTCAAAAACAATAGGGTTCTTCTTCTACAATCTGACTTTTCGTTCTTAAGTTACCGTTCTTACAAGAATCGTGTCGTACGGACGGACGGACGGGGGGACGGACATCTTGAAAGTTGTTCAGAATTCGATCACCAACACAGTGATATGAAAATTTTTTCTCTACGAGCAATATTTCTGATTTTAGAAATGTGCCGATCGAATGCAATATACTCTTCGTTTTGTATTTGCGAAGAGTATAATTAGTCCGAGATTGCAATAATATTATCTATAGCGCTTGATAACTAAATTAATATTTGATATATACCAATTCCTTTTTCTAAAAATGCTTACATTTTGAATAGTTAACTATCCTATAAAAAAGGTTTAAATAAAGAAAAAATTTCCTCGTACAAAGAATGCCGTGCTTTATTGGTATCTAAAATATTATTTACATGGTAGGTATATTTTCCAGGATATAATGAATATAAAACTGGTATGGTCAAAATTTCCTTAAAAATTAGGCCATTTTTCAATATAACTTAACAGAACTTCAATTCATTATATAAATTTCAGTGGATGATTTAAAATAGACACATATTGAACACATATTTTTTTCTATTTTTTCGCTCCTCCGTTTCTGAGATATTCGCGATTAAAGTGAGTCATATAATAATATTAGGTAGATACTTGTTAAAATATTTGAAGTTTTCGTCCTCAAAACTCTAACACTGACATTAACTAACTATACGGTTAATCGCAGTCGACATGGATAATATATCATAATATCCAAAACGATCCGCCGTCACAGGACTAGAACAATCCTCTTTCACGAAATATGAACGAAAAAGAGTCAAGTGTTCGTTGAAATGCGAATAAGGTCTACTTTCGAAATATATAATAAAAACACATGTCGTAGTAGAAAATAAGAAAGTTTATGCGTCAAAATACACTAAACGTCACCCGATCTGCACCAGAACTTTTTCAGATCGCACAAACATTTTTTATAAACCACTTTTTCGTGTTCCTTGGACCTCAAAACGTAAAGATCTAGTCTTATTTAATTTTTTTACTAACTGTAGGAACCTCTCTATTTTTTTATTACGGGGCAAGTTAAACCGAGTTAATAAACATATTCAATTTTTTTTTATTGCTCATGGTCGATATTCGTTCATTTTACATACTGTAACATTTATGTCTGCATTAATATGCCATTTACATCGGTATAATAATATTTGCAAAAACGTGAGAATTGAAAACATGTTTATAAGTTTTTTTTGTTCTACATATTTTGAATTTTTTTACCCTAGCAATAACTTCGTTTGCTCGCTTTAAATATTTATAATATTACAGATACTCGTTACATTTTAACACAATTAGATCTGTTAGATTATAGAATTTCTAGTGTCAGTTGAAACAATCAGTCTGAACCATTGCTACCTACCAGGGTATCTAATTACAAAATCTGCCTGCGATAGAAGAACACGGAAATCACGCTTGAATATTACAAATGGATTCCGTAATAGCACTACAGTCGACCACATGTATTAAATTTTAGCGTGAGTCTTCGATTAACTAATTCCTGCACTGACCGAATTGAAGTATGCAATCTGAAGCTATCAATTACAAGTTTGTCTAAGAGATATTTTCGCTTCCTGGAGATCTTTTAAAATTTAAAAAACGATTTAAAACTCATGCATGTATGATTATGAACTATTATGGGTAAATTCGTTTGAATAGTTTTTCTATAGATTTCCAACTGACTTTGGATATACTATACTCGCCTTGTAAACTTTTGACTCTCCTTAAGCATTCATCTTTATGTTAAGAAAGCGTTGTTGGTATACAAACACGCATGCATGACTAAACATTTGCTCATAGATACTTTAGACAAATATGCATTAGAGATTGCCACTTTGGTCTAGATATACGTCAATACTAGTCTTTAGAAAGCAGCAATTTTGACTTTATCCTATTTTAGGCAAATCAGTGCTTGCAAACAAAGCGTTAGCGCCTATTCTGGGAATTACGGTTGACGCCGAAAGCGGAGCGATATCCTATCAAATAAGGCACAATAAATTTGTGTTAGAAACTATCATTATACCTTTGTTCCACAATATTTTCCATATGAAGGTCCGCTAGAATCCAATCCGCTGAAAATCTCCACGAAATCATAGCCGCAGTCTTTTTCGTCCTCAATATCAAACGTCAAAAATGATAATTTCACGTTATACCCAACCATGGCTTCTATTGTCCAATCACAATCTGCCCTATTTTCATAGCTAGCACTCCCGAATTTGGCATGGGAATATATATGCTGCTTTTCCAAAGTTGCCTGTAACATTCCTCCACAAACAGTTGAGTGCGTAGCCCAAAATCCATTCCTTTGAACTGAGGCATCTGACCTAAATGTCATATACAGCTGATTCCCCGAAGCTACAATGAGATGTGGAAGTTTTGACCCACAGAATCTACCCAAGGAAGGCGATTCCGGCGAAGGCCCATCGTAGAAGTCAATGTGGTCATAGGAGCATTCCTGGTGGGGTTCCAATTCGAAAAATTGAAAAGCTATCCTTATTCGATGTCCAGGGGTCGTTGTTAGGTGCCAAACGCAGTCCTTCCGAGCGGGGTAATAATCGGGGTAGTTTGGGCTACCTAGTGTGCCATATGGCACTGATATTTCGTATTTACAACCTCCCTCTTTGCAATCGCGGCCGTTCTCGTGTAACGTGTAACCGTTGTGGCAAGTACATATATAAGAACCGAGAGTGTTCATGCAATCGTGTTGGCAACCTCCATGGTTTATAGCACATTCGTCCATATCTAAAAAGCATATATATTAGTAATGATAAACATAAATATAGTTGAAGAATGTTCTTCATAATTATTGAGTAGTTAAACACAGTATGTAGTCAGTTTTTCTATACGAGATTGTAATTTTTACTTAGATCAAGTGAGTAAAGAGACGTTTGCTGGTATAGAGAACACCCGGGGTAATTTGAAAACAGTGTGATTGTGCACGAAAACATAGAAGAATCTCAACAATACAATGTTTTTTAAAAGTCATAATTCTACGGTACAAGTTGTAGTCATCACTTTTATCTCAAAATGTTTACTTATATCTCAGAATTCTGACCAATAGTCTAGAATTCCGAATGGAAAGTCGAAGCTTTAAATACTTTGCACCAATTTATTGCTCTTACATTTGACTAACATTAGGTGTATGGCATGTTTTAAAAGACAGAGACGTTTATATAAAGTGTTATATTTAACTATTATTCTTTCTCAAATATCGGAATCTGGCTTGTCGGGTATTGAACGCCCTTATATAACAATTTATTATCATATCGGAAAACATTCGACGGTATTAAAACAACTGTCTAGAGTGTCTTGGAAAAGAACTTAATGAACTTTATTCTTGCCATGGTAACAACTTTAATGTCAGAACAGGAATTATTAATTAGTACAAAACATGAGTAAAATTCTTAAAATATAACTTATTGGTGTTTTAACTGCGGGTACATTATTAATTTAGTGTACTATTAGATGGAACCGATCTATTAAAGACTGTATTCCATAGACAGGCTCTTAATTGAGTCTAAATGGACATTTCTCAGAGGCAATATATTCTCTAAGATTTACTATTTATTTATAGTATTGTAATGTGTATTGATTGTGAATTTTCTTGAATATTTTTGTATGTAAATAAACTATTATTATTATTATATATTCACAAAGTTCGGTAATACTTTGTGCTTATCACACTATACAAATATTTCTGCCAAAACCTAAACATCTTACATAGCTGATGATATTACTGTCAAAAGTGAAAGCAACAAATCAGCTCTAATGAAATATATTATTTATAGGATTTTGCAAACAGCTGAAAAAACTATCTATGAGAACTAAAATAAAAACTATTTGTAAAATTATTTATTTACAATTTTTGCATTTTTTCGATAACCTGAATTCTGGTTATGCCAGCAATTAAAATCCTAAAATGAATTTGTCTTTCTTATTGAACAATTCTCATTCTAACACTAGTTTCCACACAGTCCCCTACGGCTATGCAGAGTAAACCAGTATCACATAACTCCCTACGGCTATGAAGACTCAGTTAAAATGAGAACAAAGGCCTAAAATGAATTTATTTACATACCTGGTCTTTTGGAAAATTCAAATGGATTACATTTTCATGAAATCTATCATTCTGTTTCTTGGAAATGCTTTTCGTTTTTGAAACGTTTTTCGCCCTTATTCTGGAGGTATGTAAATAAATTCATTTTATGCCTTTGTTCTCATTTTAACTGAATCTTCATAGCCGTAGGGCACTGTGTGGAAACTAGTGTTAGAATGAGAATTGTGTAATAAAAAAAACAAATTCATTTTAGGATTTTAATTGCTGGCATAACCAGAATTCAGGTTATCGAAAAAATGCAAAAATTATAAGTCAATAATTTTATAAATAGTTTTTATTTTAGTTCTCATAGATAGTTTCTTTTGCTGTTTGCAAAATCCTGTAAAGAATATGTTTCATTACAAGTAGAAGCAAACAAAAAATAATTCACTTTTAAATTAGCTCTAAGTTTCTAAACCTTCAACTTTCTGATTAGAAGTGTGGGTTATAAGTCAAAATTCTGAGTCAAACGTGAGAGCTTAAGGTATAATTCTGAGATAGAAGTCCGAATTCTGAGAGAACATTACTACCTGTGAATTTTGTTTAGGAATTCTGAGTTATGTCAGAATTCAGTTTCATCTGAGTTTATTTGCTATTACGGATAAGTTTTCAAAAAGTTTATAATTTATGTACAGGACCACCTCATGTAACGTCATCACTAATCTCAAAATTATATGATTCCTAAGATTTCCAAGCGTTATGTAGTGGCTAATATTAAAATGTATGCTTGGTTCCAGTACTTTAAACTAAAATCTTGTTTAGTGAAATGTTTATGAAGTTTTAAATTTTTGCTCTAAAAAATTACTCTTTGTTGGCTGAAAATCAAAAATAATGGAAAATTATTTGAGTGAATTCTTAAGTATTGTCTCCAAGTTAAACAAGAAGATGAAAACTTTAAAAAAAGGAATAAACTTAGGGCATATTGTATCAACATCAAAAAAATAGAAAAAAAAAATCAATTTTACGTAAACAAACTTTGTTGTTTCATAAATCACAAATAAAGAAATTATTACCTGTGAAGAAAACTGCTGCAAAGCCAGTTTTCTGAACGCTTGTGTCAGAATAGAAAACAATTCTCATAACATTCCCTTCTGAAGTTATTAACGTAGGTGCTTTTGGGCCGCAATAGGCCCCGTGTTTCTTCAGTTTTCCCTCTTTTAATTTGCTGTATATCTCTACTCTATCGTACTCACACTGCTGTTGTTGTGCGTTATTATTACCTTCCAAGTCAAAATGTGTGAAGTTTAAGGTAATTCTGTATTGTGGTAAAGCTACTATTTCCCACACACAATTCTTATTTACTGGATATAAGTCAGGAAATGAAGGAGATGTAATTGTCCCATTTGGTACGTCAAACAGTCCACCACACGCATCTGGAAGATTAAAAAAAGTATGTCAGTAGCGCTTAGAATTTTATCGAGAAATTTTATTCGAAGATGTAATTGCCTAGTATCGAACATCCTAGTGCGAGACATACAATCTTTGGTAATAAAATGTCTAATTTGCATGAATTATGTAACTTTCGGCAATTTAAAAAATATGTGTGTAAAATAATTTAAAAGTAGAGAAGAGTAGTATTGGGGGACAATATTTTATCAACATATTAATTTAATTGATAAAACATTAGTCTAATATTAAGTTTTGTCATTAAGTCTCTTCCTCATCCAAAATACACTTCAATCAATTCTAGAGATTACTAATCCAAGATGTGGCCTAATAATATTCCTTGTGGCTCGCCTCAAATTACTATGAATGATCATTGTACAATAATTTATTTGTACTCTCTATGTTCTATTAGTTAAAAGTCAACGCAAAATACTTTCGCTTCATATAAGACATTCTACGAGAACAATTTTTTCAAAATTTGAATATACTACAAATGAAGACATAGGTACTCTATTACAATAAATTTACCTTCGCAATTTTTTCCGTCAGAGTGTAACTCAAACCCAATCCTACACGTGCAGACGTAGCTACCCAGAGTGTTGACGCATTGCTGGGCACATCCGTGATCAATTTTCGAACACTCGTCATATTCTTTCATGATAATAGCTGAAAACCCTCCTTTCTGCACCGATCCATCAGAGACGAACTTCACCAGCATGTGGTTGGAGGTCGATATGACATCAGCTGGAACCTTATGTCCGCAGTGGACTTTTATAATAGGGCTTTCTAGGGTTAAACCGTCTCTAATTTCCACGTAGTCATAAACACAACTGTCGTGGTTTTCGACATCGAAAGATTGGAAACGTAATGCCACTTGGTGATTTTCTGTTACAGTTATCCGCCAGATGCATTCTTTGTTGGGATGGTATTCCTCTGGATAGTTAGGGGACTCCAAGTGACCTTCGGAGTCAATACTGAGGTCTCCTCCGCAAATTGCTATAAATTAATGAAATTGAGAAAAGATACATACGTTGTGGAAAATAATATAATTGCTATATAATACCGATAAAAAGGAGATTAACTTAAGATAACCAGACACGTAACAGTTATTTTATGATTGGCAATGTGATTCAAGGAAGAAACTTTTGTGAACTTATATAATGTTTTTTCTATGACTGCGTGCAATTAAAAAATTAATTAAGAAAAAATTCTATAACGAAGATCACGAGAAAACGTCAATTGTTTACAATGCACTCTTATGATTCAGGTATACGTCAAAGTCAACTAATGGCACGTTCTTCACTATTACCATAAAGATATATTTTACGCACAAAGAAAAAAGTAATTTTAACAGTAGTAGATAAAGATGATTTCGGACATTTGCGAAAATTCGAGACATTTTAACGAACTGAATGGTTCTGCTTTTGCTTCCATAAAATATGGTCTTATTTAAAAAAAGATAAATGCAATGAATGCATTCCCGGCTCTCTTATATTGTATTCCTTTAAGACTACTCATCATTATAGACCTTGCATATCAAAACAACTGGCATACGTTAATAGTCGATCATGAGATAGCAAATGAGATATCATATCTTGGAGCCTTGTAGCCCGGCAATTACAAATATGAGAGTCGACGTGACACAAGAATTATGAGACGCATGAAGACCAGACTTGCTACCGTCCTAAATCATCTTACTTTACTAGGCAAGTACCGTTAGGGAGGCAGACAGAGAACATATTGATACTGTCGAGATGTAGGTGTGGAGATGTTTGCTGTGAATTACCTGGATAACCCATATCACCAACCGCTCGATTTTTCAAGAAATACATCCCTCCAACGTCGTATTGTCCCAATTCGTATCATTTGTTAGCTACATCAATCGGAGAGACGATAATGTAGAATGCGTGATAATTCAGGGTAAACCAAATGATAAAAGATGCAAAGAACTACCTCCAAAATGTTAGGCTGTCAGCAAGAAGCTGATGGGAGATATCTTTGGCGAGGCCGTGAGTCTAACAGGCAACTCAAACAGATGTCTTATGATATCACACGAGCTATAAAATAAGAGAACGCCGTCTATAATAATAGATGAATCACAGATCATCTGCCAGCACATTTCAAATAAGAAGAGTAAAGTATTAAAACTTGTTAAATCCTACAATAAACAGTAGTGTGTGAATATGGAATATGATATTATTTGCAAGCATATTTTAGTATTGTAGTTAAAGATCCCTTTTATTTCCCTAATATTTGATTACATTACAGCTTATTCCTCTGGCTACGTAACCGTTTCCTCCACTTACAAGCCGTCTCTCCACTACCTCGCTATCTCCTCGTCATCTTCCCCTACATCCCAATCACGTTCACTTACTCCTCTACTATCTGCTCTGTTGTTAGTGTAGCTTACAAACTAACTATTAGTATTTGGTAAAATATAACTTTGTAGTTTTTCAACGTATACGACTTATTTCTTGACATTTGGGTGACCAATTCTAAACATGTGCATCAGTAAAACCGGTGGTAAGCACAACAATGAAAATAACAAAATCACATCGTATATGAAGAAAATAATATATAGGTACTATAAAATGCATTGACCCCACTTTAGGAAAGTTTTTTGTGATATGATCACAAATCATATCAGAACTATTTGAACAGGATATCAATTGAAGTAGTATTTATTTTAAAAGTGCAATAAATTAAAAAATATGTGATTGTAGAAGATTCAATCTATTTTTTATTCAAGCTATTGAAAAAACACTAAATTTAATTTACATTGCAAATGTACATACTTATTTCTCACTTGAATTATCATCATAATCTATTCAGACAGTAAATTAAATTCTGAAAAATATAGTAAAAGAAATGTATGTACGGTATTATTTATAATTTATCAACTAGATTGTATCTATGCTTTAATTTACCTTACGTAACCTTGAAAACATTTATCATACATATCAGTATCCGATTTTACTCAGGATCTAATCAGATCTAAGTTTAACTCTGAAAAATATAACAAAAAAAGATAGCATGTACGTACGTTGTTCCGTGTTTACGATATTGAAGGACACAAATTTTACCACGTACACTAACGCGCGAGCGCGCATACGCACACGGACATACCCACGCATACACACACACCAATCAGAAAAAGAGCTTAAGCGAGTATCAATCAAAGAGTGGACATGTGGACATAGTGTCGAGTAAACTTTAACTTGTGTGTATGAGTTAATAAGTGCGCGCACAATTTCATTTTCTCTTCATTTATTAATTGATTGATTCGCCAGCCTAAGGTGTCCATTGCTGCAGATTCCGGGCATCCAGTCTGGAGGCTCGTTCCTACACACAGCCCGTCCTGCCGCCGAACGGCCAGATGCAGCCCTCAGCCGCCCACAGTTACATCCTTCACTCATTGTGGCATATTCATGCCACGACCAGGCACCCGACCGCCCAACGGACGACCAAACTGCGTGCCGGAACAAACCGCGGATTTTTTATATACAATTTTTTATATACAGGCTGCATATGCCGGACTGGATAGTGTGCACCACTTCTTACCCGCTTGCGTCCATAGGTACATGGTTTCATGTTTAACAGAAATTTGTGTGAGCTTTTGTTTATATTAACCGTTCCACAGGTAAATGTCCATTTACGGTAGAAGTGCAGGGAGGGCTCCGTCTCGATGTTTTTTTCAGCGAATTATGAATAAGAGGCCCTATAGAATATCTCGTAAGCCCTATTGGTTTGTTTTTGAAGTAATCAGTTTTAGTTTTACTATATCAGTAAAATGGTATAAATAATGTTTTGAAATTTGCCGTGTCGTTTTTGAGTTTTGCGTAAAAGTTCAAAATTTTAGGTTAAAATCTATTTCTTGTAAAACTCAGGACCCATTTTATCTTTCATAATAAATGGGTTACCAGATTAAAACTCGAAGAAATGCTTAACTGGATTACACGCAGTTTTAATATCAGTTATGTATGGGGTGGACATGGTATTTTGCAAGGGGTACGATAAAGGATAAAGTTTATACGAAGCCTGTCAACGACGAAACTTTCATTCAGGGACCCTATCCGTGAATTCCGTGGAGTAGAACAGTCAAAAGATAGTGAGCGTGGTCCTCTTGGGAAATGGAAAATCGTATTCTTGAAAGCAGCTTCTCTCGGCAGGTAGAAGAATGCGGATTTTGACAGCGCATACATCTTATATCTGTCACATATGTCACGACATGAGCTTGTGTACTTTTGTGCAGACGACTTGTGTTCAATTCTCTTCCTATTAAAGGTCTTTGAAAATGTGGACGTTCAGCAAACTTTACTAGCAGACCAAATTTTGCAAGCTATAGACGATATAGAGCAAGATGCTGAGTGAACCATTCTAAATTTACATACAAAAATCGTCAAAAAAAAACTATTTTTGATTCATTCATGTCGAGCTAAATTTCTGATTTCGCTAGTGCAATTTACGATGCCGATAAAATGCCAATCTTCCTTTTTGCATAGACACATAGTACGACCTTCCAGTCGAAGTATTTATTTAGTTAGGAAAGATTGAAAATTTGGACTTTGAGCATCTCCTACGAAATTATTTGAAATTTAAATCGGTATTCCGTGAAGATCTAGCTCATTAAGCGACGACTATACTTTAACCAAAACTTATTGTCGGCATGAAAAATGTCGGGATCTTTGTTCTTTACCACACTATTAAAGGCGCCGACATTTCTTATTTCCAGAAAAAGTCTGAGACAAACTATACCTAAGCGGACTTCCGACTTCGAATCCCGTAACACACTACTTTTCTTTTGAATTTCTTAACTTTTCGGCAGACTTTTTTAATTCTAAGATTGCCTCCCGCTTACTACGCGACCAACGTGTAAAAATTTTGATTTTTTTATCATTTTGCTTAGTTTTGGGCGATAATTAAGGAAACATTTTTAAATTTATTTTTAACTTTTTGACAGATATGTTTCATTCCAAAATTATGTGGTGTTTATTTCTACTAGACTAACGTTTAAATATTGTAAAATTTAAAGGTTTAGCCTCTTTTTCCATTAAAAAAAAAATATTACACGACCGCTCGACTAGTTAAAAATAGATGCAAATAAAAAACATGAATTATTAAAATTTAAGGTGTCAAAATTTACCATAATTTTATTGGATATTGTTTTCATGGTACACTTGACAACGTTCACTACTACGTTCTATCGTTTCGCCATGTTCACCCGTGTTCAAGAATACCAACTAAGTCTCCCGAGACAAGGCGATGAGAGATTGTTCCACGGAGAACGTTCCTTTCTCTCGCCGTTAAGAATAGTGTTCCAGGAAAGGATTGTTCAAGCAGCCCGGAAGATCACATCAGCAAAGCGCTGTGCAGCTCTGCTCACTCTGTCATTGTTAGTTGTAAGCTTTGCATTGAAAATGGTGGCAGTTATTTCGAGCAGTTTTTGTGAACTTTCAAAACTTTTGTTTGGTAATAAATGCCATGAAACGAGATGTATTTTTGCTCTAGCTTGGAGAGGGCGCATTTTTGGAAAAACTTTGTAGATGGAAAAAGTCTTATTTTAACCTGGAAAGTCGAGCCCGAACGTCTGGCGGTTTAATTGTGGCTCACCCTGTATGTATATTATTGTGTACATAAGTTTTAATGTATTAACTTGTTTGCTTCTACGATTAGTGTAATATCTGTCTAATCTCATTTTATGCAAAATATTTCTAAACTAATATTCATTTATTTGTTTGTTGCCATTTTTAAACCTATTTAGCTACACAGCTCCAGCGCTTCATTAATGATTTTCTAGACACAATGGATCAAAAGGCGCCCTTACATCGTTCACCCACAGTTCACTTTACCACTATATTCCGTACCTAACAAGATTCCAAACTAGTTCAAACTCCGACAAAGTTGTTTTATTTAGAAACGATTGTTCGAAATTTATAACGCAAATACGAGTATAGGTAATGGAAAATATCCTGCATTACAACATCACTTACCTTCATAGCTGGCAGTGAAACCTCTGTGTCCCTTGGGATTCTTGGCAACATACGTAATAAGCATTCGGCTTCCCTTGGAAATGATATGATGGAACTGCCCTGTGCCGCAGAACAGGCCAAGTATTTGGGATTTGTGCCAATAGCCATCTCGTACTTCGATGTAGTCTGTTTTGCAATCCGGAGACTTTTCAATATCCAAATTTGTTATATTGAGGACGATTTTCTCACCGTGTGTTGCTGTGATTCTCCATTCACACCTGACACCCTCTTCAGGAGCATTGTCTGTGTATACAGGTGGAGAAAAGGTTGCAGAATTTGCTTGGTATGTTCGACCACATTCTGGAAACATAAGTGTTAAACTATCTTTAAATAGCCTGTTAGCGTTAATTTATAACTGTTGTAGAGAAATTTTAAATATAAGAGTTGTACACCATATTTTCTCTACACCTATATTCTAGTAATGAAATGAAAAAGAAATAAAATAGGTTTAATCTCATTGCAAAAGAAAACAAGAATTTCAAGTGGAAACAAAGAATAAGGATGATATTCTTAGTTCATAATCAATTTGATTTTTTACTTCCTTTTCTAGAGTGCCAAATTTTGTGCCTTGGTATAAGAAATATCTTCTCAGGTGTCGTCATTGGCACCGTAAATATAACCCAATGAAAAAGTTACATACTTTGCACATTGACATCAACGCGCAAATTTCAGATTGATTGAATGGCAGTTGTAGACAATAGACATTTATGCAATCAGTGAAAACCGTACTATTAATTTTGATAATAAATAAAAAATAAGTACTTTCAGTCAGGGCCGGTTTTAAGCAATTTTTAGGGGGGGAGGTGTGAAATTGTTATAATGCAGAATGACTTCTTCTCAACTGGTCCTGTGTTTTATTTATATATGAAGGTCATTTAATTTTTGTGATACAAAAAAATGTAAATCTGATTGAAGAAAAAACCTTTATTTTAAAGTAAAATGCAAAATATAAAAGATACAAAACGGTTATTTCTTATGTTTGTTGGGTATTTTACCTCTGTGAAAATATGTAAAAATATTGATAAAAAAAACCTCTGCTTCAAAAAGATCAGACAGATGGTTCTTAATATTTTTAGTACAAAATGTCTCAAAATGATAATGAAGTAAGTAAATTAAATCGAAAGCTGTTAACGTTCGGAAACTATTTCTTTTTCCGTTATCAAAACTTTCACTTTTGTCACATTTTGTGCTAGAATGACTAAAAACCAGCCTTTCTCTGTCTGATCCTTTTGGCGCAGAGGTTTTTTTCATCAAAATTATTACATTTTTTACAGTGGAAACATACCCAACAAACATAATAAATGAATATTGCCACAAATTAATTATAAATAAAACGGATATATTATTATACAACTTAATTTTTGTTAACTCTTCTTTCTTTTAAAGCGGCCCATCGTGCAACTAAAATGTTGAAAGGTATTTGTTCCAGAATATTCCTCTCTAATGATAAGATTAATAATGAGTCTAAACGTGAATCGGTCATTGTTGTTCTAACAAAATTTTTTATGAGTTTTAGTTTGCTGAAACTCCTTTCATTTGAAGCCACACTCACCGGCACCGTTTGAATAAAGTACATAATTTGTAACACAATGGTAGAACGATCTTTAGTTCATAAGCCTTTTCAACAATTTTATCTAGAGATGTAAGTCCTCGACATTGGTCGCTAAATATTTCTAATTCAGCCCGAAGACCCTCTAAGTCTACATGGTTATCTGGAAGTAACCACTGTGAAGTAACTTTACTGCTGCCTCTACAAGTTCTAAACTGCAATTATTTCGACTTATTTCCGTGGAAACTCGCTGTACTTTTGATGAATCGAAGCATCCTGTTCTCTTGTTCTCCTGTTTATTATATTATTACATTTCCAGCAATTATGACAGGGTACTATAAATGCACATATACTCATGATCAACGCTAGAGGGCAGAGGCTAGAACAAGCAGATTTGGCCTCGCTGTTGCGAGCTGCTGTGTTTAGAGGATGATTTTAAGTCAAATACAAGATAGGGGTTGCTCGACAAGTAATAATTATTTATGACATTGAGTTTCTATTGTTTTGAGTTTTTCTATGATTTTATGTATATATAATTGCCGAACGCCTAAAGTGCCGACTGGTAAACAATTTGCCGAATTGTCTTCAAACTTGGGGGGGTGTGACACCCCCTCCCCTATATCCGGCCCTGCTTTCAGTTAATTCAAAAAATATAACGAAACTGTTTCTAATAAATAAAAAATTGTTTCCTTGAAAATTGGCTTGTTTAGATTCTCTGAAAATAGTAAAAAAGATTATATTTTTGAATGAAAAAAAGTACTTTATCTACTAACGTTAGGAAATGTTTTATGTTTTAATACTAATTTGAGTTAGAAAACGTCGAACTTTTCCTAACTAGAGCGAAGAAGTTTGCGGAATGAGCAAAGCAAATGAACAACCTCACGAACAAAATGAAAATCATTTTTAACACGTACATTCATACACTATTTTTTGCATGAACACTACTAAATGCATCATTGAAAATCTGATTAAAGACACAGTATCTGCGCATTACTGCAAAATGTTAGAATACGTTTGTGTTTGTCAGTCAAAAATGATACTGTGTCATGAAGTTAGAAAATCAATTTATTCAGAAAATCTCACTGTAACTAAGGTAATGAAAATTTGTTTGTTTAACTTCATAACTGTTAATGTTTATAAATAACGCTCAAATAGAATCACTTCTGTTCACCTCGTTCAACTGTGGTTTAACTCAAGCAGTTTAAAGTGGTTGGAATTTGTTTAAAAATGTGTGATAATAAAGAAAATACATTAGAAATTGAACAAGCAGCTAATAGGGTTACTTTTAGCTTGTTGCCAGCAAAATCAAGAGAACAGTACGAGATTGCCCATAATCGTTTCATGGAATGGTGCATAATAGTGTGGGAGCTCATCGACAAAAGTGGCTTCGGACACCGCAGTTGCTGTCGCTTGGTGGAAATATTGTAGGCGTCTGTAGCCACCATTTCCCCGGAACGGCAGGTCACGTGACCTCGCTCTCTTCGAGAGAAAGGCAAAAACCAAGGTCCGCTTAAATGTTGCCAAAAGAATTTGAAAAAATTCAGGCATATTTTCTTGGCAGAAAAGCATCTTTTGTCTCTTGGTGCTATCTTCCAAAGTGAAGTGCTTTTTTCCCGGGATAAAAATAATAAAAAAGAAAATCATTTTTTGTAATTTTTTTATGAGAGAAGAAAGCAGTTTGAAGAAAAAGTTTAAGAGGCAAAAGTTGTTGCTTATAGTTTGGGATCTTTCCCAAGAAAAGGAAAAAAATCTGGGGACATTCTTGGCCGAAATTATTTTTGTCCGAAAGGAGCCGTTTTGGACAAAAACAAGCAACTTTTGGCTATTAGAATGTTTCTCTAAAATGCCTTCTTCGCCCTAAACTAATTAATAACGGTTCATGAATTCTTTTTTTTTGTTGCTTTTTTCTGGAGAAGGAAGCACTTTAGAAAAGAACACCAAGAACAGAAGATGCCTATTTTTGTCCAAAAAATGTGCCTGAATTTTTTCAGACATTTTTTGGCAACATTTAAGCAGCCCTTTATTTTTTGCCTCTCTTTTGCCTCTCTTGCGAATAGAGCGAGGATACGTGGCCTGCCGTTCGAGAGAAATGGTAACTACAGATGCCTACAACATCTCCACCAAGCGGCAGCAACTGCTTTGCCCGAAGCCACTTTTGTCGATCGGCTCCCATACTATAAGTAAAAGTGTATCAGCAAAAAATGATGAAAATATATTCCTGGCTTATTTTGAAGACAAATCTAGAACATGGAAGTCTTCAACATTTTGATCATACGATCAAGGCGATGCTGAATATAGGAAAGAATCACGACCTAAGTAAGTATTATAAGCTTATTACGTTTTTGAAAAGGAACGCCGTGGTGCAAATCTTACAACTATTAAAAGGCATGGGGGTGGATGTCCAGTACGGTGACAGAGCGACATATAGAAAAAAACATTAGTATGAAAATTTTGTCATTACCGTTTCCAACATACCAACCGCAATGTCTTGCGTATAAGTTACTGCGACAGATGCCGCCGATACAGTAGTCTGATCATGGTATTTCAATATCCAACTGTTCTAATTGTACCATCCACATTAATATTAATTTAATTTAAATGTAATCATTTTTGAAAATAAAGAGAATTGAATAGTTACATGTATTTTAAATGTTAAATTTACTTTACACTAATGTTAACAGTAACTAAAATGACATTTTTAACATAGTTAACAAACGTTTGAACGTCTACTTTTAATAGTGTGTAATAGTGTATACAAAGAGATATTTGCGATATGTGAAAAAATTCATTTCTACGCCAGCTACGAGAAAAACATATTTTGACTTGGATTTTTCCTATGTAGAAAATGATAATGAATTTTCTGCGCCTTCTCGATATTACTTGATATGTTTCAACAAGCATCAGAAAACATCAAACTGTAAAACGAAATAAGCGTAACTACTTGCCTTTCAATACAATTCATGAAATTGATGATTTCATTGATTTAAAATGTAAGAAACCTGTCTTTACCAAAATTATAAAAAGTCTTGTATGAAATACGTTAAGAAATGCTATTTTATGCCACTTTATGTTTTAAAACTGGACATTTTCCGAAGTTTGATTTATATGTGAGGGCAGTGTGACAAGGGTGAGCAATCACAAACTCTTTCATAAATTACAGTTTGTTGCCACAAGAAACTCAAGAAATCCTGATGATTAATTTGATTTTATCTAAGAGACAAATTCTTCAATGCCATAATGTAAAATCGAAATTTGTAAACATGCGTTGCGTTATTAATGTCGCTTGTGTTCATATTTTGTTGTATGATATAGTAGCTGTATGCAAGAAAAGATGTGGAATTATTACTTGCTCTATACACTGACTGGTTTACGAATGGCAATCAATGGCCAAGGGTCATGGCCGCTACCATACAACATGAAATGAATGCAATAAAAATTTGAGCATTTTTTTAGCAGGTAAGAGAGTGAATGAGGCGGCCTAATGGGAAAAAGTATAGCTGCGTTATTAATTTGGCATTTTTTAAGGTCATTTTTAATGAGGCATTCTCTCCAGACATATAACTTTAATTACTTCATAATTTTTCATACGGGTTGTAACTGAAAATGGCACATAAATCATTTTATATCAAATGCAGTTTTAAGAGGTAAAATTACTATTACGATTTCTTTATCAACCGAGTAATCTTCATACAAAAGAAGTAATGACGTACAATACACATTGATTTCAAATTAAACGATATTTAACTTCATATGCATTTTAAACCTGAAAACAACCGAACTCATTTATTATATTTTTTGCCACTCTTTCGAATAACTTTGTGCACGCTGTTTGTGAGAAAAATTATCTGACAGATTTATGCTGGATAATGTTGCATGAAAGTAAGTTTACCTTCTCTCAGTTTCAACGGTGCACATTACGTTTTGATGTGTTTGACACAAACAGCCTATATATTTGACCTATAAACCGTAACTATGTCTATCAAAAATAAAGCTATTTTATTAATTAAAGGTAGTTAAATCATCTTGTAGGTATATCTATTATATTAAACCATACCATTTATGTAATGCAAATGTGCTTCACACACATTACCGATCTATAAGAGTAAATAAAATCTTGCCACTCCCAGAACCGAAAATCACCTGACAAGAAATTGCGGAATGATTTGGAAAATTTAATGCCGAAAGTAGTCACTTGGGTTCTTTTTGTTTATTTACGGTATAAAAAAATCTATACTAATTTTACGGGTCGTGGGAAAATCATACTTAGCTTTGTATTTTGTGAGGAGCGTCTATAGAGAACTTGTTCTGGCCAATTAATTTTGCCATTTACAATTTGGGAAGCTCCAGTCTTTAGTACAGCATCTCTTAAAATTACTAACCATATAATAACTGGTGATTTTGACGAAGGTAAGAGCAAACCGCTGGTATTAATTGCCATATCAACATTTTTTATTATTATGGAGCTACTGCTTTCGAAATTTACTTTATAGAAAGGCTACTGGCGGTTAAGAATAGTGACTTGGGCCAAAACGATTTTTTTTCATCTAGAGCGCGAAATTTTACCTAGAATATCGGATGTATAGGGAAAATAGTTACCTTTACTCAATTTTTAAAACAGTTTTATTTTATCAACTCCTTTAATAATGAAGTAGGGGGTGGTGGGGGGATGTTATAAGTAAATCTGAGGTCTTGGCTTCTAATATACAGGGTGTTCCAGAATTGAGTTCCCGGATGGGAACCTGTGATTTCTGAGTTCATACTGGGCCCATTTAACCCTACTTACCTTATTCCAAAAATGTATCCCCTTAAAGTGAGACAGAAAAACAATTTTTCCAATAATTTCCATCACATTGAAGATACATTTTTTAAATTTTCATGGTGTTCTTCGGTTTGGGTACTTTTGCCTGTATCTCCGCTCGGAGACTTGAGAATTATATTACATTTCTCCATATATCAGATGCATATTTTCTATTAATAAATTGATTCATAATACAAAATTACAACCCACCTCGTTGCTGCTAGATTACCGAAATTAAACACAAACTTGACATTTTTTGACGTTATTAATAAATTAATTTTTTCATTGTCATAACGCGACAGGTTTTCTATTTCGCAAGCACCTGCTATGATCTACAGGGAAAAAAACGATAATTCTTGATTTTTGGTTGATATTACACAAAATTTCAAAAATATTAATTTGTGTACTGAAACAGGTGGACATTATGTGGAGCATTTGTTATGAACGTAATTTTTTTTTAATAAACTGCTTTTCTGTTATTACAAAAAAAATTTCTGGAATTGTAAATAAATGTTAAATACAATTAGAGGAAAAAATGATAATTTCTTATATTTTGATTTATATTGCAAAAAACTTTAAGAATAACTTTTTTGCAACCCTTTCGATGCTTTGCAAAAATGTACTCCATAATTTTAACGGTGATTAAAAAAACAAAGCCAGTCAAATATTAATTATTATGAAAAGAAATTGAGAAACAAAAGATATTTTATTTTTATCAAGTTTTCAAAGAGTACTTATAGAGATGCAACTCCCATTAGAATTTGAAAATTTTGTCTTCAATATAACGGAGATTATTGGATTACTAAGAAAAAAGTTATGGGCAAAAATAATAAATATTTCGCTATCGGATGTCT
Organism: Stenurella melanura; assembly: GCA_963583905.1. NCBI lineage: Eukaryota > Metazoa > Arthropoda > Insecta > Coleoptera > Cerambycidae > Stenurella > Stenurella melanura. The sequence continues at coordinate 134,222,116 of OY757313.1, read as the reverse complement.
CTTTCTAAGGAATGGCCACTTTAAATAGTTTCTGAGAACACGTGTGCACAAAAAAGTTTCAGACCGACCGACCGATAGACAGACAGACATTTTTTCTCTCAGATTTAAAATGTCCATGTTTCATGACATTCTAAGCCTATTTCAACAAATACTTATTTCCACTTCACTACGCGGATGTGAAAATAATAAAAATCAAAAACCGAATACGTGCGTAACTGACTTGACAAATAAAAATGAGATAAACAGCTAATTTTCGCTTTTATCGTTAACTGATAGTTAAACAACTTGTGCCTCAAATTAACTTTTCTATCGCGTGGGACGCTCCAAATACCTGGAAAGACAGAAACGCTTACGAACACCCCACGCTTTTATGTTTATTAACATAATTATTGTAATTATTAACATTATTTTTTCCTTTTTTACTGTATTTTTTTACAGTTTTAGTTTTTATTTAAGAGCGTTTTTTTAAATTATTTCTTTTTAAATAATATTTCTTTATCTTTGACCACTTGCCCGTCTTAAAATTTCTGAATTCTGTATCATTCTCTAACTATTTTTAAAATGTATTGTTCTCTAAATGATAAAAATATTATGATCTTATTTCATCTTCTCTTAAAGATAGTACGCAAGGCTCCACAATTGGAACCACACATCAATCTTTTACGTAACAATCTGAGTACTATTATACTAATAGTAAATATATTTTATTAAAGATAATAACGATGATAAACGCATAAATAATACCTTACAGTTATATCTAAATACAGGCCACATGCAACTAACAGCTACTTTAATCCAATTTATTCCCCCTCATATGATTTTGGAACTTACTTGTACACTTATAGAGAAGATTCGTCTGTGCTATGTCGCCTTCACTCAGCCGGATTCTCTGCCCAATTTCAGGCCTTTTCCTACCCGGCACGTCAATGGGTTGAATGGTGTCAAGATAGGTTCCCTTTGAAAATGTATTTCTAGCATAGTGCATAATAGAGTCGTAATCATATATTAAACCCAAAGAATTGACTTCCTCTTCGTTGAGTTTATTGAAATTGTACTCTTGACCTAGAAAATAAAGGACGAATATATTTTTAAACTGTTATATGTTATTTGGAGCATTTTTTGCTTCCGGTAGGTGACAGGTATATTTTTATCGTATTCATTATGCTCAAGAACTCTATTTGACGAGGTGTATATAAAAGATCGTTCATGGCTTTCAGGCGATTTATTATGTTGTGAGCTTCACAAAATCGTGGAATCTTTATATGCATTTATAAATTAATATAGCAAGTATAAAGAAAGTATATACATGTATACGATAGATTGTGTACATAAATAGTAAATATTATTTCATTAACATTAAGGGCATTAAGAACTGAAAATTGCGTTTATATTAAATATCTCGCTCATATGACCAGTTCTTCTACCGGCTGACTTAATTATTATTTAGTTACTGTTTAATTAGGTCATTTTTCTTTCGAAATATTTACTCGAAATATATAAAGTGTGACCAAGGTCAATGTTCTAAGGTTGTTAAATGTTTTGTACATGAATCTGTTAGTTTTAATTTACAAATTGATCTGGTAGCCTTTGTTAAGATCTTGAATGCAATATCAACCTTGGTGACATCGTCTATGATAGGTCGCTTATTTGCAGAGAATAAGCAATTTGTACTATTTAATGTTTGTTTTCATTTCGGTAATTATTTTGAAAACAATGCTGTTACACAAAGCAAATTAAACCATTTTAAAGTTATCAACTAGATCGTTGGCGTAGATTTAAAACAATACAGTGCCAAGTATTGATTGCTATGGAACACCACATTTTTTAACTTGTTTTATTACTATAAACTCCACATGTATTTTTTCCATCAGGTGTCTGAGCAAAATTTACAATATTTTAAAATCTTTACATTCATCAATCGGAAACCACAAGATAGATTTTGGTACTGTCTTTCATCACGAAAAAAAGAACTAATCAAATTTCGAAATTTTAAGCTTTCTTATTATTGATCTTCAGTTATGACCATGATAGGAAGTTATGGTAGAATTGTGCCTCGAATCATCAAAATACGAAAACATATTATACACGATGTACCGAAATTCTCATATCCTCATTTAAGTGTTGATTTTATATACAATGTCAGTAAAGAAACTACCTATAAACACGTGTCGGGGAATGCTTTCTAAAGGAGCTACGGCCCTCTGAGGAAGGAGCCTAGATATAAGTACTTACTTATTATCTTGGACACACTTTTCAACAACTCGGTGTGAAAATGCAATATGGAAGACTCCTGCTGCTTTCAACAAATAGTGGTAATAATATTAAAAAGTCATATTTTTGCAAAAAGTTTAATGAATTATGATTAGAAACAACCTCAAGTTGAACAAAACCATAAAAGTTGCTCAATATTCTCTACTTATTGTTTGATGCAGGTCTCAGCACTAGGGACAATATTATTGTTTTGTTCTATTTTCTGAGTGATAGTTTCAAATGCCGCCACTATGTCTGATCGCATATCGTTCTCAATCGTAATGCAGCAAGAGATTTTGTAACCAGAACGAAGAAGACGGAGTCGAGAAGCATGCCAGTTAAACAGTTAAAGCCGATAAACGTGACCGGCATAGGTCGCCGCTGCTCTTTAAATTTTTTTTAAAAGTAGAAGGTTCTTAATTTGCCCCACATGTACACAAACGTTGCAAACTATATAGTATAAGTCGACAGCAGTCCAATATTTTTTTCATCAAGCTCAAGCAAGTATAAGGTGTGCAAGTATCGGAAAGAAGTATTTTCTATTAGGGGATAATATTCGAAGTTATGGCGAAGGTGCTAGTTAAAAGAAGTAATTTCTATTAGAGAATATTCAAGGTTATGGTGGAAGTGTAGATTAGAAGTAGGTAGGTATTTCCGGAATATCTGACAATGAAGTAAAGATTCAAAAAGGTGAATTCAATAGGACTGTCATAATTGAACAAATTTTATAGATTTACATAAAACTGAATCAGTAAGAGTAAATTTTCTATTTTTAATTGAGCCTTCAATAAAGAAGCCGTCACTAAAAATTTTTAAATAGAACGTCACCGTTTTTCGGTTAATTGAAACTTTGTTACCTAATATCGATTTTGAGATCGAGTAAAAATTAATTTGTTTTTGTGACCTCACAATCGACATTAGGTAAAAAATTTTAGCGACGGTTTTTTAAAACGAGGTTCAATTTTCCTTTTCCTCGAGCACGGTTTGTCATATTGCTAATTGTCAAGAGGGTATTTTTATATAAATGTTGGAAAATCATAATATTTTATCCTAAACTACTAAGAAATGTAGTAAGGTCAGTTGGGGTATCTGGGTCCAGGGGGTAACTGGGCCATGGCTTTTTTCCGTAAAACTTGTGGGGGTAATTTCACTTCAAGTAGTTGGCAGCACGGAAGGATAATGGCATCTCACTATAACAATTAGTCTCATGTTTCTGAGTGTTGTTGCTTTCATGCAGCAATTTTTTAAATTTTGTAGTGCAAAATTTTCATAGCAACTTGATGTAATCTTGATATTTATGAATTATCTACAGGTTTACTGTATATATTATCAACGTCACAGTTAATTTAGCATAAATTAGAAGCATAATATATCCCTAAAATGTTATTGCTAGCACGTGTTCTCCGTTAGGTCAAAAGAGTGGGTGGCCCAGTTGCCCCCATAATACTTCAAAAATGGGGTAAGTGGGCCAGTTAATTGGGGCATCTGAGCACGCCTGGGACCAAGTTACCCAAGCACATTAAGTATGTTGTTACTGTCTTTATTCATTAGGTAGATGTAGATCACTTTTTATGTGCAACTGTACAGTCACACAAAAAAAATGTGATCTGAACCCGGGATCCGACATAGTAGTCCTTATGTATTTTGACGTGTTGAATGTCCGTTTAGCTCCGTCACCCACCAATTTTGTGTAAATCGCGAAAATAGCCAATAGCCAAAGCAACACCATTTCTTTAGATTATTTTTGCTATTTACTAAAAGTTGGTGGGTAATGTAGCTAAACGGACATTGGATTCGTGTTCAGCACGTCAAAATACATAGGATTACTATGTCGGGTCCCGGGTACAGATCACTTTTTTGTGGGCCTGTGTTATTTATGCTTACTTAAAATTTGATGTTTTTACGTTTAATGTTTCCTTTCGTACCTTAACAGAAGTTGTGTTAATCCTAAATTTGAATAAATTTCACACCTAGTTGTTATGTAGTTCTCTTACATCGTCGACAACTCGATTATGGTGTGGTTTAAATGACTTAACTGGTAATTCTTGTACGAAGTTTACATCTTTACCAACAGATCCACTTACCCCAGTTCAAATAACAATCGTTTGTATGAAACCGAGACCCATCTGGTCCAGTTGCCCCAATTTCTAGGGGTAACTGGGCCCATCAGATATTCTATTATTTAATTATTATTATAAAGAAAATTAAATTCGACTCGGGATTTGAATATTATATATTTAAAGACTGTGTATTGTACTATATATAAAAAAATATTTTGGATATTAATATAACTCTCAGGCAAGTTCAAAGTATAATATACTCGCTCAGGTTGTAAAATCATGGCCCAAATACCCAAGTGACCTTAACGCAATGTAATTATCCCTTGTTTCTCAGTCTATGGATAAAATTTATTTGGTTAGTACTAAACCCTAGATTTTAGAGCGCAACAGGCGTAGCTACGTGTTGCTATAGACGTATTTTCGTTAATACGTACTAATATCAATGGATAGATAGTAATTATCGATTTATATAGTGTAACTAAACAACTAAGCACATTCTTAGTTAAATCCGTATACTTATTGAGAAATTTCAATGCAATAGAGTAGATATTGTTTTGTTCCTGTAAAGAGACGCAGTTGCTAGCTTATTAGTGTGCGCAGAGGATATATTTATTATTGATGTTTATAGAATGATACTTGACGCGACACACTACCATGTCGCTTGATACAAATTCCAAAGCATACCCAAGATAATCCTAGTCATGTTCCCAGGAAGTTTCTTTACTATTTTTGCATGTAGAATCAACACCTAATGGGAAATGCTGAAGTTTTGGGACATCCTGTACATAAATATTTTTTTGACAATAAACAGTATACTTAAATATTGTGGGCCAGCGAACGAAAATGAAAATGTCTTAATACTTAAACACGATTTCGAAGGATCAATTATTATCAACAGTTATTCTACTAAGTAGATAATACGTCTTTCTTCATTTAACGACCCAAGTGTTTTTGTCTAAAAAATGTATTAGTGGTGTTAATACATATATCATTACATGTATTGAGTTGGAGGGATATAAAAAGTATTGATGATAACATATAATGAATTCGAAAAGTTTTAAGCCTATATTTGTTTTTAATAAAACTGGGGCATACGTGATCGTAACTAGATCATATAAATTACTTTACATAATTCAATAATGCATGTGTGTAATTTAATAGAAGGTATATAAGGGTAATTTCATTATGTTGAATAGAACGTAGGGGCTATTCTTACATTCTAGGCAATATGCCTTATTTAGATATCAGAGAAAAAATATTCGAAAAACATTCTTTACTATAAATTATATAATGCATAATACACGTACTATGGAAAAGTTTTCTATATTTTTAAGTAGTTCTTTTTCTCGTTAGATACTTGAATAATAGAATAGTAATAATTATTATACCTATTTCATTTAGAGTAATAGAAGTCCAGAACCTATCATTATTTTTTGAAAAAAGTAGCTCATCATTAGTGCTTTACAATTTTCGATAAAGTTTTTTAACATACACAATGTTATGCAGAGATCGGGAATGTTATCTCGGTGGTGTAAAAGTTGGGGTTGGCTCTGCCGGCGCGGGAATTCCGTAATATTTAAAGTGAATATGGTCAGTTTATTATAAACATTCACTCGAAACATGTAACATTAATCTAAAACACACATGTATTTTTCATGACATTAAGATAACACACATATGTAATTTTTCACGACCTATAACGAATATGAAAGTATTTGTTCTAAATGTTCTGAAGTTAACCTTCGCCGCATGTCTTTAAAGATCCACTCATATTGAGAAAAAGACCACTCAACGCCCACAGGTGTCATCGGGGCTTACTTAAAATATGTGAAATTATTTAAAATCGCCCTATTAACGCTTAGTGTAGAAAAGTCTACTTCTTTACCGTTTGAAAGGTCTATATAAATGATGTCGTTACTAATCCGGGTTTGGTGGTTAAAACTCTTTGGAATTTTGTTTGCGATTGCTCTAGGTAATTGAACAATGTATTGCCGAAGAACGAATACGATGTTTATTGCATCAACTACAGTACATTTTGATATTGCTGGCATATGTTAAAGGTCCCGTATGGCTAGAGGAATTCGTGAGAAACTTCCGTGTATGGTCTTCAGATCTTCTTGAACAGTTGGATCCATAAATGCCTGTTGCGTCTGTGAAATAACAACTGCGCCATCTGGGTTCAATTGCGGTACTACTAGTTTGACGTTCTCAAAATGGCAAAAATAGTATGATTCTGCCTCTAGCCAAGTTCCCCACCGTGTTATAATGGGCGCTGGAGGTAATGTTGTATTTTGAAGTATTTCTTTAACTAACCGTGCACCATGTGGTGTTTTCAGAAATACTTTCTTTACGCTAGATAATAAGTTATCAACATTAGCGTTGCAATATCTGATAGTTTCAGCAATTCTATGGAGTCCATGTGCTAGACATGTTACAAGCAGCATATTGCGATGTGTTTCCTTCATAATTCGTTCTGAAAGTTTCATATACTTCACTCCATCAGTCAGATATAATAAGACCTTGTCATTATTCTCTACATATTTGTCACCCCATAACTCTTGTAAGCTTGAATTCACTGCCTTCACTATAATGCGACAATTTGTCGTTTATACAACTTCAAGTGTCCACGTACTGAACAATTTTCCGGTATTAATGTATATTTTCCCGCAAGTTTCACGAATTTTGAAGCAACGAAAAATGTTTCTCTTATTTTCGTAAAATAAAGAAGGTTAATTCAATTTTGACGGTATATCCTCTAAAAAGATCTTAAAAGTACACATTTCAAGCTTTAAAACTCACACCTACAGAAATCTAATAACGCGATTTAAACCAAAGTAATAGGTGATTAAAGTTAGTTATACATACATATCAAATTTTATCACTTTCTCAAGACTTTGAAATTTTGGAAGTGTACAATTTTAAAAATAAATTTTTGGGATTTTTTCACTTATCGGATCTTTTTATATATTACTTCAAGAGTAATATGTGAAGGTTTCAGATATTTATCTTAAAAATTGTAGAAATGGTAGAGTTTTTACCGATTTCATCGAAAAATATGTTCCGACTTCATATATGTACTGCTCCTACATACATTCGTTTCTATATTTGAAAATATGATAATCCAATAGCCACATATTTCTCGTTTTATTTAAGCTTTGTTGAGATCAATTTCATTAATTAGTTCAAAAGTTACAACAAATTTAGTGTAGCGCGTCCGTGACCGCGCACGCTTCGCGAACTGTATTTATGTGTCGCCAGGTTCCATTTTCGATCTGGACCTAGGGACAATTTATATCTAAAACCGCCACTAGCGATAGGACTCTCATAGTTAAAAGAGGAAATTATAAGCCCCTGCCATTTTGTCCATCATGCATAAAGAAGTCCTACTTGCTTATGTTCTAATTTTCTTCATCTTTGTTTAGCCGCTGAGAAGAGTGCCATTAGAGAAACAAGCAGAAAAAGATTGATGCCTTCGAAATGTGGAATTGGAGACGTTTTCTATAATCTCACTGAACACTGTGAACAGCCCATCGCACTGATAGCTTAATTCTGCAAGAAATGCAATGAGACTTAGTGACATCATAGACGATGATGTCACTAAAGAGCTGACGGGAAAGAGCTTTAGTGAGACTGTGCACCTAACAGGCAACAATGACAGGTGACGGGATGCGGTCAGACGTGCCAAGCAGTAAGCGGAGGCCAATCAATTCACTGATTGTAAAACGGCTGGCAACACGTTGCGAATAAGAAGAGGGGTGCAAATACTATATGCCAGAATACAACAGTGCGAACATTTAAGCAAACTTTAAATTTGATATGTGTACGTCCCAGTAAGCATAATCGTCTTGATAAGTTTATTATCTGGCACATTGTAAACATTCCTCAGTGGCAGATTTCGTTAGTTATTAGTCACATCCTATGGGTGAAGGTTAATGACAAAAAACAATAGTTCAACTTATAGTACGTATAGTACTTATAGTGTTCAAGTTATCTTTTTAAAACCTTCCAAGTGATAAAACTCTTACTAATCGACGCATTTTGCTTTATTGATATAATTGCATATTCTTGGAAGACTGAAAGACGCACAGAAAGATAACAACTTTGTATGGTAAATTATTATTCTCAGATATTTTGAAACAGATCTTCTTCAGAAATCACCAAGAAAATCGTAATAAAAATTAAAATAAATAAGCATAGGTTAAGATATTATCTAGTAACCCCCATTTTCATTATCTACTTTGAGCATATTTACTAGCCTTGCAAACAAACAAATACTAATACAAATAACAATAGTCCGAGAGACGATCGTACAAAATTGAAGTTCATTTTTTAAAGGAGAGATAATATTTATCGTGATGGTAATCACTCGCCATGGTTGCGTTACGAGAACTTGACCCAATGGCGGGGGACCTCAATTTCGGTACTAATTTTGATACAATTATTGACCTCAGGGACTTAAAACTTGAAACTTATATTAAATTGTGTACTGTGTTTAATTATATAGAGTTGCCTTAGTAAATCTTGATCCAACCTAATGGCAACCCGCATTTACATTTTCTATGTAGTTGCTACCTTCACCGAGTTAAAGCATAATACTAGCCCCGAATTAAAGCTAAAAGCCTTCCATGAACAGAATAGAAATATGTTGGCATCTCTTACATTGATCGCAGTAAATATATCAACAGTAGTACCGGAAGTTATCCATCGCGCCGTCGCACAGTGGTGCTTTTAAATATTTGGTACTTGGTATTTAGATATGCTAAATTCTCTTTCGCTGCAGATTTTTGTTTCAATATGGTGGCTTCAAAATTTGAGTCAGAAGAAGTAAAAATGATGATAAATTCAATAAAATAACCCAGCCACAAAAAAAACCTGCTAATTCTGGTATTTTTCGACGCTGAAATCGAGTCCGACCTCAAGAAAGCCCAAACTCCCTCAAAATTTTGAGCTAGAGCAAAAAAAACTCCTTTGGAATCGAATAGGGTAAAGTCGCCTACTCTTAAAGTACAATCCTAGGGTTCTTGAGTTTGCTGATTTCAAATTTTGAAATTCCGAAAGTCAAAAATTGATACTTAGGGTGAAAATCGAGTAAAATAGGGGTAAATGGGCATGAAAATGAAAATTTTATAAAATTGGTGATTTTCATTCTAAAAGTTTACTTCTAGGGGTTGCTAATTTTAAATTTCAACATCCGCAAAGTCAAAAATTGATTTTTAGGTTGAAAATCAAGTAAAATAATGGTTGACAGGGGTGTAATAATGAAGATTTGACAAAGTGCGTGATTTTCATTCTACTAATATTTCTAGGGGTTTTTGAGGTTGATGATTTCAAATTTCAGCATGAAAATAGCCTAGAATGTATTCTTAGGTTGGGAATAGAGTAAATTAGTGATTATAATGGGTGTAGGAATAAAAAGTTGAATAAATACGTTACTTATAATCTGAAATTATATTTTTTTGACTTTTGAACTTCGAATCTCCAAAAAGCCTATGTGTCCTCAAAATTTTGAGCAAGAGCGAAAAAACAACCCTGAAATAGGGTAAGTCATCGCTGATTTGTGATGACAATAAATAAATGCACAAAGTAGTTAACAAGTACAAAAGTATTGTATTTCATAGACTTTTAGTATATCGGAAAGGATTTACCACTCTGAGGTGATTAAGCAACCCCCAAAATAGAAGAAATCCACCCTAAAATGAGGCAACACTAATCCACATGTTTGATGTTAATGGATGATAAAAAACATCAAAACAAGGGAGAGGGTTATGTTTTATATTTAGCAGTCGTCTTCCTAAATAATGGCGGAATAACTACTCTTAAATTAGGCTAAAAAATACTTTATTTTCATCCCAAGAATAAATTTTTGGCTTCTGGGATGTCGAAATTTGAAATTATCAAGCTCAACAACCCCTAAAAATATAAGTTTTGAATGAAAATTACGTATTTTGTTAAATTCTCATTTTTACACCCCCTTTATTTAACTCGATATTCACCCTAAGAATCAATTTTTGACTTTTAGTACGTTGAAATTTGAAATCAGCGACCTCAAAAAACCCTAGAAAAATAAACTTTTAAAATGTAAATCACGAATTTTGTAAAATTTTTACTTTTATACCCCGATTCTACTTCATTTTAAGAAACCATTTTTCGGCTTTTGGCATTTTAAAATTTGAAATCAAAAAACTCAAAAACCCTAGGATTGTACATTAGGAGTAGGCGATTTTACCCTATTCTTAGGGTGGTTTTTAGCTCTAGCTCAAACTAATGAGGGTCTTTGGACTTTTCTGAGGTCGGATTCGAATTCAGCGTCAGAAAATATAATGGACTACTCGGGTGAAGTTCCAGTATCAGGACTTTTTTTGTGGCTGGGTTATTTTATTGAATTTTTCATCTGTTTTGCTTCGTTTGGCCCGAATTTTCAAGCCGCCATATTAAAAAAAAAATTCTGCAGCAAAAACAGATTTTTGCATATCCAAATATTTAACTCTACCAAGTTTCGTAAATTTTTACCGAAAATTGGCTAAGTTACCAAATTTTGACGCCTGTTTTCATAAAAGAGCAGCACTGTGCGACGGATCAGGTTTTCGTAAGGCAACCGTGGCGAGTGGCTAGTGTCACGATCAATACTATCTATTCTAAAGGTTTCATCCTTTAACAATTTAACGGTATTCATTCTTTGTACAACTGGTAATATCCATGTTTAAAAGTGAATTATTTATTATTTGTTTGCTTATAGTAATGAAACATATTCTTTATAGGATTTTGCAAACAGTGGAAAGAAAAGCTATCTATGAGAACTAAAGGAAAAACTATATATATATATATATATATATATATATATATATATATATATATATATATATATATATATATAAATATTAATGAAATCTTTGCATTCTTTCGATAACCTGACTTCTGGTTATGCTACCAAGTGAAAATTCTTATCAGCCATTCTCATTTTAACACTAGCATCCAACCTAGTCCCCTAGTCCCCTACGGCCTTTGAAAGGACGAAAAACGTTTCAAAGGCTAAGCATTTCCAAGACACTGAATGAGATTTTATGAAAATGTAGTTCATTAGAATGAAAAAAATTTTAAAGACAAGGTACGTAAATAAATTAATTTCAGGCCTTTGTTCTCATTTTTAACTGAATTTACATATCGTAGGGGATCATGTGGATACTAGTTTAGCCTGCTTAGCCGTAGGGGACTAGGTTGGATGCTAGTGTTAAAATGAGAATGGCTGATAAAAATTTTTACTTGGTAGCATAACCAAAAGTCAGGTTATCGAAAGAATGCAAAGATTTCATTAATATTTATATATATATATATATATATATATATATATATATATATATATATATATATATATATATATATATATATATATAGTTTTTCCTTTAGTTCTCATAGATAGCTTTTCTTTCCACTGTTTGCAAAATCCTATAAAGAATATGTTTCATGGTAATATCCAGTTGCACTACACTATTACAATTATTAAGAATATTTATATCCATTGCTGTTAATACATATTTAAATTTCTTTCACCTTTTTAGTGGCCTTTTATGTAGCCTCTACAAAGTAACAATTTATCACAATTTTACCCATGACGCATTCGCCATATTCTAGCATGTTCTCGAATGATTGAACAAACTAAGAAACAGACGTTTTCAGTTTATACTCGTAATATTACCCTTATGATTAACTCCATCAAAATCGGATCTAAATCACTTTTTCGTGTTTTTGGGTCCTCAAAATGTAGAAATCTGATATTATCTTAATTTTAGATTTTGAACTAATTGCAGTATCCTCCCCATTTTTATGGGAGGCGAAGTTAAGAAATCATTATTTTAACATTACTACTACAACTGAATCATGATGCTTTGAGCAAAAATGTTAATGAATTCTAAGGTATTGCATTGAAAATTTTTTTGTTTGAAGGTTTAAATTACCTTTTCTACTTTTTGCTTCTTGATCTAATCGTTGTACGTTTACAATATATATTACTAAAAAAATATATGCAGTAAGCATTGAAGTAAATGAGATTAAAATCCTTTTTCAGATTTAAACACAAACGAAAAAATAAACTTTATATTGAAATGCTTTTAGTTATATCGAATACGAATACGTTTTATTCATCTTTGTGCCATATAAACATGGATAAGACAAGTGAAATGCCCTGGTATGGGCTTACGGCGATTATACATGTATAGTACAGTAAGAAAGATACAAATAAAATAAGTATACAATAAAAATATAAAATACATGAAATATATAACACATACCTACTCATTTAAATTTAGTCAATAAATAAATGGAATTAAATGCAAACAACACAAAATAAGAAATTAAGAAATGTAATGAACATCAAACAGCACGGATTAAATCACAAAATTCATTAATTTTATAAAAAGTTTGACACAGTAAAACTTTAGTTTATTTTTAATCACTATTTTTTATTTCATCATATCAACAGTGCATCTTTAAAGACTTGTATAACAAAAACTACTCTCGAAATGATATACAGTGTATTGAAAGTAGTAAAGTTAACCATTTATTATAATACACACTATAACAATGTCATCAACCTACGTACTTTCTGCAAATCAACAAAATTTAGATAACTTTCGAATAAGACACACCGTGACAGTCATATTTCAGTATTTCGCCCTTGCTAACTATATCTCGCGAAAATGTCTAAAATTGTTAAAAGGTCTGTGCAACAGTAACAATAATAATAATAATAATAATAATAATAATATAACGATAGTATAAGAGACTTAAAGATGTATATAAGTAGAATCATTTTCAGAATAGATAACATATTAAAGATATATGCAAATGTCAAAGTATGATTTTATGCACATTTAAATATTAAATATAATACTGTAACATCATTTAACTAGCTGTGATAATGTTGTTTCGTATCTATTTTAGAATCATCGAATATAAATTATTATCAGCAGCTTTTACCAATTTCTGCAGCTGTCAATTCTAATTTCTTATTTATAAAAAATCAGTTATAACACTTACCACTCATTATATTTTCTCTAATGATATTTACATGTTTATCTCTATCAGGCCTAGTATGTTCATGCCAGAATCCCACTACGTGCCCAAGTTCGTGAACAACAATTCCAAACTTGTCACAGTTCTTTCCTATACTTATGGCTTGCCCACCGTTTCCTCTTTTCCCAACAAAAGAACAGCACCTGTAAACAAATTACATTTTACTACAGAATGTTTATTACAAATGTGGAAAAAGTTTTAAGCAAATGTTTGTATAAATGAAAAACGGTATGGATTATATGTTAATGGCCACAAGTTATTGAAAAAGTATTTCTGTGATGGCATGTAATTTGTCCACTGCTTAGTAAAAACTAAATAAATGTGTCAATAAATTGGAGTGCCCCAAGGTAGTTTCATAGGGCCTTTTCTACTTTTATTATATTCTAATGATGTTAGATGTCTTCTCAATATTTTTCATTGGAGACTTGCCCATATGTTATTAGAGATGCAAATATGAATAATGTTATTCAATATCTACCTGCTAATCGAAACTTTTTCTCGGTAGATTTAAATATGAACAAGGACAAAATGCTTTCTTTACCATTTCAGCTTCACACTTCAAACTCTACAAATAGTACATAAACGGTATATTTATACAACAAAGTTGGAAATTCCTTGGTGGGTAGACGTTATTAGAAAATTTGAGACCTTGGCTTCAAGTATATAAACCAAATTTAAAGTTTCTAGACTTACTTTACTTATTTACCCCCAACCCTTCAACCGAATAAGTTCAAAATATAATCTAGGTCCAGACTTCGTTATAACACACATCTAGCAAACAAGTACATTTAATTTTATTTTGTTAGCCTCTTTAATTATGGGATGGGGTGGCGGTGAGGATGGCAGTTGCCAGAAAACAATTTGAGACCTTGGCTTCAAGTATATAAACCGAATTTCTGGACTCTTACTAACTTAAGTACTTTACTTATTTATCCTCCAAACTTTCAACCGAATAAGCTCAATATATAATCTAACTCCAGATCTCGTTATAATATGTATATACGTCTAGCAAATTTCAAGTCAATATCTTAATTTTATATTGTTAACCTCTTTAATAATGGAATGGGGTTGGTGGTAGTGGGGGGTTAGATGTCATAACAAAATTTTAGACCTTGATTTCTAGTATTCTACCAAATTTCAAATTTATAGACTCTTACTAGCTTATTTTACTTATTTACCCCTATTTACCCCCAACCCTTCATCAGAATAGGCTAAAAGTTATATACTCATGATCTAGATTGCGTTATAATACATATATGTACCAAATTTCAAGTCAACAGGTCCAGAGAAACAGGCACAAAAAGTTACACACAAACAGACAGACCGACCGATAGACAAAATTTGTTTTGCTCAAATTTAAAATCCCCACGTTTCATGACATTCTAAACCTATTTCAATAAACAAGAAAATTGTAAATTTTTTATGATTATTATAGGTACTTCCACTCCATTACATGGAAGTGGAAATAATTATAAACAAATTATTCCAACTTAAGTGATATAGTCAAACTGCCCGTAGGAAAGGTTTAATTTCTTTGTAAATCATAAAAATTTCGGACAACCCCCTACCAAACAAATTTATCAAATGACTTCCTAAAATTGTTCGATATTTTTTTTAAAAGAATTGTAAACGAACAACCCATTTTATTGCAACTCCGACAAAATTTTAAATTTTTCTAATTTTTTATAGTCGGGCCCAGTGTACACTGGTCGTAGCTCGGTGAAAAACTACAGGGAAACCAGCCGAGCAATAACACCCTATATGACAATATTCGCTAATATTCTTTCTAAGGATAATTTAAATATAGCATTCACATCACAAAGTAAGTTATTAAAGAATACCAAGAATATATTAGGTATTATTGATTGATTACAAGAGACGTATTCAACATTTGCAACTACTGTTAACAGTTAACTTTAACCACAGAATTGAATGACATTAAATGTATACATTTTTTAACAAAAGTTCACGAACAATATTTTAAAGTTTCTAGAAATTTATAAATATAGTAATAATAAGAACCATAATTTGTTAAACGATCAATTAGATCTTATATATTCGCCTTCGTTCACGGCTACAACACCCACGATTAACAATTTATAAATCGATTTACTAGTCTTCTACCTGCTTCAAAATTACAGACATACTAAATTTCCAAGATATTTCCTATATATAGATAGCTGTTTGCTCGATTCTAAATTAATCTGTTCTGATTTACTGTTTGACTGTAGTGTAAGCGGAAATTCCAGTGACAAATTTTTGACAATATGTAGTGCTCTACGTTATTAATTTATACAAAACATATTATGTTTTATTGCAAGTAGTAAGTACACCAACGGTGGAACATTGGCACTCAGGAAACCCAGACCTGAGTGCCATAAAATTAAATGGAAAATATTTCAATAATATTCTTAATACCCTATGAAGGGGAAACTGTTCTTACCCACATGGCCTTTCGGTGAAAATAATGTAATTCTGATGCTCATCCCGATTCCTCTCAACAAATTTGACACAAGTGAAATTTTCCCAATGCCTCATCGCCTGTTTGAAAAGGGCCTTGTGCATCCCGCTAAAGTTTCCATCTATTTCATATGGAATAACTCCGTAGTCCCATACTCTCTCTTTCCTCGCCGTTGCTGCCCTCGTTACCCTACTGTGAGTGTTGTGATCTCTATCATAAGGGACGGTATTTTTTCTCTTAAGATCAAAATTGGGTTCAAACTCGTGAATTGGGGAAGTCTGAGGTAAACTGTGTCCATTGGAGTTCTTCTGCCTGAAATCAAATTAGAATGATCAAAACAAAGATATTGTCAAGTTTCACGAGTGAATTTTGTTTCAAATAAGACTGTCCCGAAGGGAAGTTGAGACTTTTCATGTGAAGTGAGTATTAAGATGCAAATTAATTTATTAAGGTGAGCAGAAATTCCAGAATATGCATATATTTATGTACATATACAGACGAACCCATTATTGCAATTAAAAATGAGTAATAATAAGCGTAATAAATAAAAACGTGATACTGATAAACCTACGTAAGCAACAATATACGTCGTGTACTGGAAATATAAACAAATTAATTGGTATAGTACCTATATATTATTATGATCTCAATTGGGACAGTATAAGAACGAAAACGAGTAAAGTCGGCATCTCCTTTATGGGGCATAGGCGGCGGCGGCGGTAGAAATGTAAAAATGCTTTAAATACTAAATAGCTATTTTTTTATTGTTAAAGAAAGGGATTTTTATAATACCTTCATTCAATAGAAGTGGTTAATGAAAAAATATATTTATCACATTTGATAAGTCACATAAATGATATATTAAGTTTACGTCTATTGTCTAGTGATCTACCTCTCGTTCTATCTTCTATCGGCAAAGTTATGTAATCTTAGGCGGGAGTTGCATAGATAGTATACAATCCCTCCGAAGGGGCATAAAGCAGCAACAATATTTCATTCGTCACTATCCGAGTTTTCAGAACTGGAATTGGTATTTACATTAATAATTATTGGATTAATAGGTGGTATAGAATATTCATTTTTCTTTTTTATCACATGAGATACAGACTTCCTCCATATATCGCTTTTGCCTATTTCTTCTACTATTATCTTTATATTCTTTAAGACAGACTCACATAATTGAGGGGACTGATTATATTGACGTAGTCTTGTTTTTACATCAGCCCACACCATTTCAATTGGGTTGAAAACGCAGTAATATGGAGGCAGATGTAAAATAGTATGATCGTGTGCTTCTGTTTTTTTTTTCTGGTATTTCCAAGCCTTTACCTTTCATAAATTCAATGATATCGCCTTTTCCTGTGTTCGCGTTCGGAATTTTTGTGTGTTGTCTCGAATGGTATGACGCATTGCCCATAACAATTACAGAATTCGGTGGGCTATTTGGTAACAGCTGTTCCTTTGCCCACTTCTCAAATAATTCGGCTGACATATCCTCGTGGTAGTCAGCAGAGGATTGCTTGATATTTTTAGCAGACAACAACAACGCATTTGGGATAAAACCGTTTTTACTTCCAGCATGTAGAATTATAATTATTTTTCCCTAGAACATGGAGCACTTATATTACACTGTTTGGTTTTATCTACCTAACCGTATTGAACTACATCATGGGTGTCAAACCATGTTTCGTCAAGGTAAATTATGTCTCTGTTTGCATCTCAGTATTCTTTATTTTACGCAGGTACTCGTGTCGATGATCAACGATTCATGCTGATTCCATAAATACCATTCGTTTGTCCAATTTTTGTACCTAAAACCGCAATCGAGCAAAACGTTTCGCAAAGTATCTAATGATTTATAGTTATAATCTGGATACTCGCGTAACTTATCCCTAATCATTTCTAATGTGGGCACCTTCTGTTCATTGTAAAAGTCATACACAAATCGACGAATGACATCTTTGGACGTGTCATCAAGTTTTTCAAGTTTTTGTCCAACTCTTTTCCGTTTAATAGAATGATCAACTAATAACCCTATAAATTGTAGTGCCGCTAAATTTGGTTAATTCAAAAATTCTCTTCCCAATTTGATTATATGAAGAATCAATATTTTCGCCTTTTAAATACGAGTAAATATTCAAAATAACCCTTTGAGTTTAAACGTCTTTATTTTTAAATTCCGCTTGTATAGGCTCGGTATCAAAATCGTCCGTTTCATTGTCACTACTATCAAGAGGCCTCCAAAATGTCATTTCAAACAATTAATTGCAAAAAATCACTCAAACACAGTAATAAAACTAATAATTTGTTCAAATATTCACTAGAATTAAGTAATTTATAACGCTTCCTGGCTGTGCCGCACTGTCTCGTACAGATTATACAATACAAATAGTTCATACCTATTTTTTGTTTTATATATTATGGCATGCATAAACTCTGAACAAGGCTGGTGTTGACAAATCAAATTCGCTAAGCATCTAATCCCACCTATATTTCTATGTGACAGGCAGATCAAGTCCACATGGACTGTAGACGAGGAGTGGTAAATATAAATCTGTAAAATTCTGAGTTTTCTTATTCAATGTGAAGCGATATATTGACAATACCCCGTAAGATCCTCTAGTCCCGTGCTGTTCCATTTGATTTCGTAAATATTATAATAATATGTATATAATGGTTAGTGTGTTACAATTTGAAAAGTCTATGTTTAAAAACTAATATTTACAACTAGAAAACATTTTCCAACTGGTTTGCTAGCTGAAGTATGCGAGATAAACATGAGTTGTATGCATAATCTGCTCTGAAAAGAGTAGTAATCTGTGCTCTATTACGAGGAAGAATGTACATTTAAATGAATTACATTAAATTGTAAAGTTAAGCCGTTACGCTTGCAAATTGCAGCAAACGTTGAAACTTGATTCAGAATCAGAATAATCAAGAGAAAAAAATGTTTTATTTGCGAGCTACGTCTCAAATTTTAAGCTATGCTAGCTCAATTTTGCAGTATAGTATACTGATTACCGAGTAACAATACTCTAAATGTATTGTCAAAAGTAACTAATATAAAATCTTGAGAGTATGCACATATATAAAGAAGTTGGGAATTCTCAAGTAAAGTTGGGTACGGCATTTGGATGGTGTCGGCAAATTTTACATTATTCGTTATTTATTTCGTTTGCTACTCCTAACTAGTAACTAATGGCGAGAGAGGCATAGCACCTATTAATTTTATATGATCTTTCGAAAGGTGGTAATGTATCTGGAATGTCTGTATTAAGGATTTTAATATTTACAAAAGAGTATCTTTTACCTTGCAGGTAGGTATTCATATAATCCAGTAAATTGATAAACCCAACTATATTCGAATTAGTGACTAAGTAGTTTATGAGGATATATGAAGATACATTTGAAGGAAACCTAAGGAATCACTACTTCCTCATCCATATTGCTCATTCAAGTCTTTTTAAAGGAAAACGTCTTCACTATATTTGCACTCTAGTATGTGGAAATAATTGGTCATAGAATTTAATAATATAATATTTGAGGCAGATGTCATAAAAAAATATGAGGCATTGAGATCTAACATATACGCCAAAAATGAAGTTTCTCTACTCCTATTAGCTTGCTTCATTTCTTTTTCCGTATTTGACACAACTCCCCCCCCCCCAACACCTCAACGTAATCATCTCAATCAGATGTCATTACAATACATACGTGTTCGAAATTTCAAGTGAATATCTCAATTTTATTTTATCAACCCCATAATAATGCAGTGGTGGTGGGGGGTTAAACAATATTATAATGGAATCTGAAGCCTTGGTCTCTAGTATATACACCAAGTCTCGAGATTCTGTACTCTTACCAGCTTGCTTTACTTCATGTTTACCTCTACTCCCCCCACCTTTCAACGGAATCATCTTTCAACGTAATGCATTTCCATAAGTGATTTGCCCAAGAAATAGAATCCAACGATACGTATGCTGTTATGTAGCTTAGTAAAGGAGGAGATAAAATATATACATATTTTCTCGTAATTTCTGCATTTCGTCGAGTTATAAGAAATACCTAAAAATAAAGTTTTTTTAAAGATTTTTCTCGTGATCTATAATAGATCAGATGAAATCAAAGGGATACCTTTTGGAATGTTTAGTACTTTATTATATGTTTTCCCATTTTAAATTAAAAATGAATACTATTTTTAAAACACAAAAAATTCATTCGCTATTTTCAGAGAGTTTTGTAAGAGTGACCATTTTAGGATTACTTTCAAAAAAGAGCTAGTGAATACTTCTTTTATTCCTCAAATTTAGATTTCAACCAAACGGGTGGAACATACTGACAAAAAAATATTTGTTGGGACCCATATTTTATTTTCATATATAATTATTTGTTTCAATTTACTTATGTGATAACCCTCATGACAATCTGGAGACGTAAAGCATGAATCTTGTACGTGTTGTAACTAGGAATGGCAGCGATGGATCGATATAAAATAAATATCAATATAATTATCCTAAAGCATGAATATAATCATATCGTTTTTTTGTTGCAATACATTGGGTTCAAATAACGGTTTTTTTTTCAAATATATCGAATGGTAACTGTACTGCTAAATGTAATGCAACTGGTGCTAATGTTAAAAAAAGAAAGGAATATCATCCCTCCCTTGCTTTTCAATCGTTTATGTTAGATAAGAATTTTATTGCGAGTAGTTTCTTCCCCTCCCCCTCAAAAATTCATTTTGGATAAAACTTTATTGCGGGGAATATTATTTCCTCCCGCTCTTCAAAATTTACAAAATATATCGATACATAGAAATATGGATAATTGTTTGTTGATGTATAAAATGGTTCATATATTGATATATTATATTTTTTTAGCATCCCCTTCCCGGTTAGGAGCCACGAGATGTATCGGCGTGAGCATGGAAAGGGAGGAACCAATTGAATCGTGTTTCGTCAAAGTATGTGTGAGATTTGAAACTAGGAAAGGGTTAGTTTGCTTCAGGTGTATTAGTGCAAGGATTTGATGGACGGCAACAAGTATTTTGTTTTTTTTTGCATTAAAAATGTGAACTGTAAAAATTGTAAGAGGATCCTGAAGAAATTTAGTGGTCATAAAAAAGTTGTATTAAATTAGTCGCCTACATTTAGAGCATAAAACGTCGTTAATTAAAATTTGCTTCCTAGTGGAAATACTGTATAATTTAGCATCTGCTGCAGTTTAAATAACTTTTTTAAGACCAATTTCTTCAGAACAATTTTTACAGTTCGACATTTTCAACGCAGAAGCAACAAAAAGAACGTATTGCCGTCCATCAAGTTCTTGTACATGCAAGCAAACTAACCTTTTCCTAGTCTCAAATCTCACACATACTTTGACTAAACTCAATTGGTTCCTTCCTCTCCATGCTCATGCCGATACGTCTCGTGGCTCCTAACCGAAAACGGGTTAAACACGCACAAGATTCATGCTTTATGTCTCAAAATTGTCATGAGGCGAACATGTTAGATCCTATCCATGCCACAGTCACAAAGAATAAATGGTATTAGGGTTATCATATAAGTAAATTGAAACAAATAATTATAGTTGTAATGGCAAAAATAAAATATGGGTAGAACCAATTTTGTTTTTACAGTATGTTCCACCCGTTTGGTTGAAATCTAATTTTGAGGAATGAAGGGAGTATTCACTAACTCTTTGTTGAGAGTAATCCGAAAGTGGTCACTCTTATGTAACTCTCTGAAAATGGCGAATGAATTTTTTTTTGTGTTTTAAAAGCAATATTTATTGTTAATTTAAAGTGGGGGAAAAATATATAACAAAATACTAAACATTCCAAAAGGTATCCCTTTGATTTCGTTTCTGTATCTATTATAGTTCACGAGAAAAAAAGTTTGAAGAACGCTTTATTTTTAGGTATTTTTTATGATAACTTGGCGAAATGTAAAGATTATGAGAAAATACCTCCATATTTTATTTACTCCTTCACTTAGCTACATAACATCAAACATATCATTAGATTTGATTTCTTAGGTAAGTCACCTATGGCAATGGTGGTAGACTCTTTCAAGTAAGTACCTCGATTTTAGTTTATTAACCCCTTTAATACAACTAGAGTGGTGGCTTTACTTATTTTCCTCTATTTATCCCCAACCCTTCACCGGAGTAAACTCAAAATATATATATAATCTACTTCCATATCTCGTTCTAATATATGCATGTATCATATTTCAAGTCAATATAACTGTTCCAGATCAAGCGTGCGTACATCGAAGTTACAGGCAGATAAATCAACCGACAGACGGAAATTTGTTTCAATCAAATTTAAAATCTCAACGTTTTATGACATTCTATACTTATTTCAACTAAAAAATGTAAGTAGCTTTTCGACATGGTTAATTTGATCAAAATTTTTCTAAAATCAACCTAAAATATAATGCATTTTTAGAGTAAACAAATGCATAGAAACGGCCTTACCTATTTTTTCTCCTGTGTTTATTTTGATGCCTCTTTTTTCTCTTATGTACAAATTCTTCATTATTCTGATGTCTAATCTTATGATCTAAAATGGTTTGCTCAGTGCTACTTAATTTAAGCGTATGATTCGTTGATTGTTCATCAAAATTATAGCCTTCAGTGCTGTTATCAGTCTTTATTGTTTTTATTTTAATTCTATCAGGATTTTTTTTCTTTATGGCATCACCGACATAAGTCGATTTTAAGATTTGTCCATTCTTGTGAGCTGGATCCACTGATAAACTATCAAAAGGGTCATTGTAACTTTTTGGGGTTATAACTTGAGAAGTTTGTTTAGTTTTCTTACGAATGTAATCTGTTAAACCTTCCTCTTCTATCTGCAAGCCTTCGAGCACCTCCTGTTTATACTTTTCTACTTCCTCTTGAAATACTGATCCTTTTATTTTTGGTTTTTGAATTAGATCTGACAGGGGTATTGCTATGTCCCCCAGAAATCCATCTGAAAAGAAAAACATTAAATGAATACTTCTTTTGTGGAATTACCAATTAAGGTGGGTAAGGAAAATATTTGTTTTCACACAGGTCTCATAAATTTTGTTCCAAATGGTCGTTTCACTCAAAACTTTAACTAAAAGTATTTTCCTAAATGCGAGCTCGATTAGTAAAATCAAAATCCAGTTTGGCCCTAAAGAAATCTAATACAAGTGTTTTTTTAACAACAATGTGATGGGGAATATTATACTCAAAACCGATCTACATCATTGGACACATATCTGCCAATTTACAAGGTGGCGCCAAAAAATTACTTTTTCTAATATTTGGTGGTGACCGTTGCCCCAGCAAGAAAAATACCTGATAATAATCGATTACAAAATAAAGTACATAAAATAAGGAAGTGTCGAAGTCGTCTGTTAAAGTACGTATTTTTGTTTCATTCGAACTACATAGTTTTTAAAATATTGTAAGATAGAAATGTAGATTGAGGTCAGTAAGAGATCAGTAAAATACTATATGCACAGATAACAAAATTAAATAGCTAAAAATGGTACATCCTTAAAGATTGGACGATACGTAAATTTACTAAAATATTTATTTATTTATTCTACAAAAGATATGTAAACGAACTTGTTTGTACAGAATTGTATATATAAGGTGCCCCAGCTCTATTTAGACACGCATTATCTGGAGAACGGTGAGACATAAAAAGAAATGTTAAAGGAAAAAGTTATTTGGTTTAAAAATATGCATTCAGTTTATTTTCAAATGTAGAAGGCACCTTCATATCATTAATCATTGTTGAGATATTATCAGTTTTTTTTTTTGGGAATTAAATTGTTTTTATTAATGTAATCATAATAGTCAATAGAATATCAATAACTATTATGATTGTTATAAAAGATGCTCAAATTATCGCGCATATTCTGTTTGACAGAACACATACCTCCTTTAAAGTTCTCGTGTACAAGATTTCCTAATAACTTCTGGGGTTATTTGGCCGCAAGCATTAGTTATAATTAAGAGTATTAGATTTCTCAGCGTATACAACCTAATTTAAGTGGCCCCATAAGAAAAAATCGAGGGGAGATATATCAGGTGGCGGTATAGGCTACTTAACAGGTCTCTGATCACCAATTCCCTCCAAGGCTCTCGCCATAAATAAGTAAAATATCAACATATTCATTAAATGTAAAACTGACGGCATGTTTTTTATTTGAAAATGCGAGAGTCCTAATAACTACGTGGATGTGGAAGTAATTAACAACTGTCAGTTAAACTGCCACATAATGACGGTCAATAATTTTTGCTTTTGTGTGTAATCAAGGCCAGCCATATTAGTCTAAGAAAGTGGAGTACGACAGAATCAAGATTAAACCATTGATATATCGTAAACCGTAAATTATAGGTATAAGCCATGGTTAACAAAATTTGTTCGGAAATAAAAGGAGAATGCAAAAATTAAAAAATATACAGGGTGTTCTAAAAAGTAAAGTTGCATAACCTGCCGCCTTTTTAAGGCGTCTTGTACATTTGAAATGAAAATAACTTTTCTGTTTAACATTTCTTTCTGTATCTTATCGTTTTCCAGATAATGCTGGTCTAAACATAGCCGGGATACCCCCTTTTTTGTATCCTGAAACATTTTTCTTTCCAGGACAACGGTTACCGAGGAAAATTCAAAAAACTGATTTTTGGTCACGATTTGGCAAGATAGCTATCATATTTTGCCTAAGTTGAACGGATGTAGTTTTAACATTTTAGTAAAAATATTATTGTTGTATTTTGTTTAGGATCAGGTGATTCTAATTCGCTTCAAGAAGAAAATATTTAGGGAGAAATCTTATCTTGGAATGGTGTCTAGTATTCAAAAATCGAACTCATGGACAATATTTTGTATTCATCACATGAACTCCAATAATTATTACAGTTTAAAAAGTCGGGTCTGGCTGAATGGGGTAGTATTGTGTTTAAAGGAACATTCGATCCTGTTTTTTAAGAAAAAAGAAAATTTAGATAGAGAAATGGAGAAAGGATGATCAAACTTCCTAAGAAATACCTAGATTAGTTTTACTCCAAATTTTTTAAAATTGAACTTGACAATCATCCGTCAAAATAAATATTTGACTCGATTAACTCAAGATAATGAGATCAGTTTTCAAAACTACAAGCAGAATCAAAAAGTTCGATTACTCTCGATTAAATTATTTAAAGTGGTATATGATTATTGTTTATGACTAGACCGTCCACAATTAGCATCTAAATCGGCAATTGCTGATTTTACAACATTGTTCACGATCTGTAATGGTAGCTATAGGTATAATTTCAACTATAACGACATACATGTTAATTAAATCTCATAGCCGCTGTGAAATTTCGAACACAGTAAAGGTACAACTAACTTCTGTAATTGTTAATTTATTATACTAAAGCAATGATCATTTATTATTTAATATAATTTACTAGCTATTTTACGGTTCCATTTTCAAAGTAGGTATTTGAACACTTTTTATACATGTTCATGCCTATGTACCATAAAATAATGTTATTTTTTGTTAACTTAACTATTGCATACTGTTTGTAAATTTCATATATCTGGTGAAATTAAAAAATGAGGATTCTAAAACGCATTATAAGAAAAATGAAACAATACTAAATAGTAGTACCTAGTATTCAACTGTAATATCTTTATTTTTTCAGACTTCATTGAGAAAAATATTCTTAGGGTATTTTGCAGACAACGGGCCTTTCCCGCATGACTGAATTTTACTACTTCACTATAATCAAACCATATAATAAACTGCAATATAATTTTATTTTAATTTAGTTTCTTCCAATTTTTTACGTTCTGCCAAATATTTACATTACAAAATCAGTTTTATTTCAGGTAATTTGAAACGTAAGTTTTAAGGCGCCATGCGTGACGTCACACTGATTAGACCAATAAAAGTCGTATTCTTAATGAGGATCCTCTATTGCCAGATGTATGTCTTTTTACATGAACATCGTATTTCCGTTATCAATTGTCTACTTTGAATAGCGCATTTTTTCGTTACAACGTATTCTTCGTTTCTCTGACACTAAATAAAAGCAAAAACTGTATCAACTTTTGACTGTATGAGTTTCTAAAATCTATATATCAGATTTATATTCTCTATTTTTGTTCATTTGGTTCACATATGGTATAATGCCAGTTTCATTTGGCAACGCTGTACTGAAATGTTCAAACTTTATTCGATAACCTCACTTTCTATTGTTTACGTTCGATACGAAAATTAATTTTGCTCTCTTCTAATTATAAAATGCCGCTTAAAAAGGTTTGTTTTGTACCAGTGTGTCCAAATAATAGTGAAAATAGTACGAAGTTATTTTTGCGAGTTCCAACAAATTTGAAAATTCGAAAATTATGGTGGAAAGTTGCAAAAGTTCCAGGTATTGTTTATACTGCTCCTGGATTTTTCTGTTGCGAAGATAATTTTAACGTATGTATATATTGTTCTTTCTTTTAGTGGACCTTTTACAAATCTGTCTTCACATTTACTCATATTTTTAAAAGAAATTAATACTATAACACCAAACAAGAAGTAAACACGCTGGGCTGCACTCTCGTGATTTATGACAGATACTTCTTGGCACTGTCAATGGGCGTCATAAACGCACGTTCTCAATTAAGCGTTACCACTTTGCAATATGAGATTCTATTGGTAGTTCCTCATAAATGTACTTCAGGCACCAATAGAATTGCAGGTTGTGGAAAGGAAGGCAAAGAAGTGAGGTTCTTTTTGAATGCACCTTCATAGCTAATTCTGACGGCCGTTTAATCTCATACTGATTGGTGCAGTTTATGATGACGTCACATTGGCGCCCGAAAGCTATCGTTTCAAACTGCTGTTCATTTACGGAACATTTGTATTTTTTTTGTGGTATTTTATGCGCTCAGAAAAAAAATAAAAATTCATTTTTAGTAATATTTTGATAGGCTCTTTCCAATAACACAATAAAAAAAAATTGAGGGAAAAGCCCATTCTAACATATGATATGAGAAACAACAATAAATTAACTATGTATACTGATCATGCAAGTACTGTCGTGGGCAAAAAAATAGGACAATTTTTTTGACGTATTTTTTCTAAAATCTAGTTGTGTACATCTAACTTTAATTTTTGTGACATTGTCAGTTAGTTGTCAAAATTCACTGCAAGTGTGCCAAAGCTAATATGCCCCGTATAAGCGATTTAGTTAAAGCTGGAGTTATTGCTAGAGCAGAAGATGGATGGTCAATGAGACAAATTGCACTGCGTTTAATATTAACAAAATTTCTGTGTTCAGCGTTTTAAAATATTGTAAATAAATTAGTAAAAATTATTTTCACTTAGTAGTTCAGGCTGCTGAGGAAACGAATTTTTCTGGATCGAGTAGTACTGGTCGCCAGCGAGTAAGAGAATCGGAGCTACGCTGTCATCCAGCAGCACAGAAATATCTACTTAAAGCTAAACATAAAGAAGCTCGACTGGAATTTACGCTTGAATTTTTTGTGCATGATGTAAATTTTTGGAACAACGTAATCTCTGTAGATGAAAAAACTTTCCGGTCTACACATAGCCGTCGAATTCAGGTTTACCGACCTCCGAATACACGATTCGATGAGAAGTATATAGCTAGCAATGTCAAAAGTGGTCCTGGTGTTTTGCGGTATATTGAGGAACGATTTAATAGTGAAACGTATATTAGGATTTTAGGCAATATTATGCTCCCTTCTCTGTCACAACTATTTCCTAATAATGAACTCATATTTCAACGAGATAATTGTTCAGTTCATACTGCTCATACCGTGACTAACTGGTTTCTAGATAACAACATTATGTTCTTAACTGGCCCAATCAGAGTCCAGATCTTAACCCCGTGGAAGATGTATGGGGACTACTCGTAAGAAGTATCCAAAACCGAAATGTGAGACCACGGAATGCCCAAGAATTACTAGAAATAGTAAATAATGCATGGGAAATTATTATTACTAATGATTATGGTATAAGTTTATTTAATTCTATGCCAAACAGAATTATAGAAGTTATTGTAAATAGGAATGGTGCAATAAGAATATATTAATAGTTACTTTCTTGTTAAGTTGGATACCCTTTGTTGCCCTGATCCAGGATTTCTACTAATCGTATCGCTTATTCTCCACTTTTTACTTCCCTCGCATACCGAAGGGAAGTATTGTATTCGAGAAAAAATCACCCTCCGAGATTTTTTCGGATTCTGACGTTTCAGAACACGTAGATTACGAAAATATAGGTTTTTCAATTCCGTCAGTCTGTCTGTCTGTCTGTCTGTCTGTCTGTCTGTCTGTCTGTCTGTCTGTCTGTCTGTTGGTGCATTTACTAAAAAACTACTTGAAGGATAGCAGTCAAATTTAGTAGATAGTTGACGCTACTGTCAGCGAAGACATGGTAGAAATTTCACTGGAAAATATACAGGGTGGACCGTCTAAACGGAATAAATAGTGAAAACATTTTTTTTTGCTCAAATTTAAAATTTCCACGTTTCATGACGCGCTAAACCTATTTCAGAAAAAAAATTTTTTGAAAATTTTTTTTGCAACATTTTTGAAAAAATTTTTACCAAGATGAAAAAAATTTTTTTTGGTCAAATTTAAAATTTCCACGTTTCATTAAGCGCCAAACCTATTTCAGAAAAAAAAAATTGAAAATTTTTTTCACCAACATTTTTGAAAAAAATTTTACCACTAGAGAATTAGAATAGACGGAATAATTTGTTTTTGCTGAAATTTAAAATTTTCACGTTTCATGACATTCTAAACCTATTTCAGAAAAAAAAAATTTGAAAATTTTTTTCACACATTTTTGAAAAATTTTGAACCACTAAAACAGACGGAAATTTTTTTTCTTTGCTCAAATTTAAAATTTCCATGTTTCATGACATTCTGAACCTATTGCAGAAGAAAAAGAAGTGAACATTTTTATCCAACAGTTTTGAAAAATTAAAAAAAAAAAAATTAAATTTTTAACCACCACTATACTTCCACTTCACTGCGTGAATGTCAAACTGTCTAATGGCAATACTATTTGACATATGCTATTATACTTTTATTGGAAAATATACAGGGTATTCATCCCAAGAAATAATTTATGGGAGACCTGTTATTTAGTATTGAACTTTTGCTGTTGGATGAGCACTATTTTTTTGACTAAAAGTTATCAGGATTTCTTTGTAATAATTACAATAACTATATTTCCATTATTATTCTCAATGTCATTTCTTATTTAATATTTTTTTAGTGATCGCCATGCACAAATAACGAGGGAAGTTGTGTGTAAACACCTTTACCGATTTTTTTAAATGTTATTAAACACTGAATTTTTGTTAATGTTATAACGCAGTGCAATATGTCTCATTGACAATAACTATAGTATTACAATGAAAAATATAATAAATGTGTTAATTGTTTTATTTCGGCTACTCATTACATATTCAAATAGAGACAGATTTACATTAGAAAAAAATTTTTTGCTCACGACAGTACATTACAAATGTCCACCGATGAAATTATTCTGAAATTATAATAATTCACTTTTATCTGCCCCTTACGAGCCCCTCTGTGCGTCTACGACAGCCCTAACAAAGGAAACGAATGTTTTAGGTATAGAGTATGGTACACGCGGCGGTGGTCTTATATTAGTTTCATCAAACTATGTTTAATACCTATAAGGTGAATCAGAAAAAGAATTAAAAAAAAGAGTTATTTAAAGATTTTGATGAATGCACGGTTTTCGTGAAAATTGCGTTAAAATTGATAGTTCGGTATTTTCAAAATAACTGATACTAAATGTAATGTCAAAACTTAAAAATCCAAAATGGCGAACCTGATTGGGCTGCCATGATTGCAAGACATTTGCAGATTTTCATTAAATTTAGTACATGCGGATATGAGGATTCTCAGATAACGATGCTATAGTTTAGAAACTCAAGACAACGAATATTTTCTTTTATTCATGAAATTTGATATACAGACGTAAGTTGATGACCCAAAATCAGAAATGAAGTGATTTTTAAAAAAGAAATTGAGCCCCCTGCCAAGGGAACCCAAGAAAAAAATTACACGCATTCCATCGTTGGACAGGTCTCCTAAAATGCAAAATGTTTAGGAACCTTATAATTTTAACTCTTCAGTCATGAGATATTTATTTGCAAAGTAGTTATCAACGTGTCTCTCTCGCTCTAATTTCTAAACCATCGATTTAAACGATCTAAAAAAATTTCCGAACGTAGCTTCTAATTAGTACTTTCCATGAAACTTTTGTTAGTATTCACAGACACATTATGTTTCTTTTTGACATATGTCAGGTAAGTTATTGTAAAATTCTTGGTATTCAGGTAACCGCCCGTAAACAGTGACACTAAATCATAACGCATTTTTTTTTCACAAGCTGCATGTTCAAAGAAGTCACATCTAAGTCAAGTGCAGATTGTGCATTGCTCATCAACTTAATACAATCATAGGTTGGAGTAAGGTGACTATTTTTAAAGAATATTGTTTCAGGGTAGCTCCTCTTCTCACCACCACCTACACCATATTCGGCCAGTTGATAGTGCATCTAGATTCACTTTATCATACTTTCAAAATTCGAAATTCCTTGGACAACGACTTAAAGTCAAGGAAATCAGTAGATCAGAATCAGGAGTATTAAGTTTTAGTGATAATTTCCACGCGCTAGTCGAAATATTCGGTATAACTGAGAAGTTTAAAGGTATCTCCAGCTTTAGATACTGCGTAAGCAATGGTACTATGTACATAATCGCCCTCACTTTGTCCAAAATTAGCTTCAAAAAATGTAGGCGAGATTTCTCCTAAATTTGGAAGTTTTCTTATAGCATGCAGTATTATTATTGCAATATCTTGTTTATATTTTGACCATAGTATCCATCTTAATACAGGGAGATAATCGTTGTTACTTTACTGTTGTAATGTTCCAGTGCTCTGAAGATACAAGTAGTTATCTCTGATGATCCACGTTTACTACTACCTTCGTGCCACGGAGAGCAAAAGCATTCCTCATTAGCAAGGTCACAAAAAGTGAAATTGAAATTACTCAAATGAGTTTTATAAAACAAGGCACTTTCTTTACTAAGTGGAACATAAATCACCTGTTATAGATTTACTGTTGTAAAATGCTTTTTGTCTCTTATTGCATCATTCTTAGTTGTTTCTTTGTTTTATCGGACCTTATATTTTTCAGCATAACGTTATCATAACGTTCTTTAAGTTCCTTTTGTTCTCTTTCAGTTCCCTGTTTACAGGTCATACACAATGTACACTGATCCTTTTTGGGATGAATGGAGGATAATTTTTTCTTAAAAACTGTTCGGTAGGTTGGCACACTCGGTTTCTCGTTCATCCCGACTTTCTTTAGTTTATTCAAAAACAGAAAATACATTTTTTGCACAGTCAAATCTGGGTGAAGATGTAGATACGTCGCTGCTTCAAGTAACATTAACATCAACATTACCATTAACATCATCACTTCGCGATATTTTGTTTCGACGTTTTTTCAGATACGTTTTTGAATTCAACTTAGACTGTGCGATTACTATAAGGATCTCAGTTACGATATTTTGTCAGATCAACAACCTACTTCATATAAGCTTCTAACCGACGTAACTCAGTGTTTGCAAAGAACCACGCACAAATCTTGGTGGTTTGGTGTTCAAATGATGTCATTCCCAAAACCAAACAACTTTTGTCTGAAACTTTTTTCACGAAAACTGACTTTTCTGGAAATATTAGACCGAGTCCAGATTTTTTGGACACCCGGTACATGAAAGCTTCATTGTAGAATATGCATATGTTGTTCATGGCTATATATCTTTTAAATAAATATAAAATAAATATATATATATAAACGGAAAAATATAGCATTTTTTTAGCACGGTTTCTACTTATTATAGGTTCGATAACTTCTAGCCTATCCATTTTAGGCCAGGAAATGAAGACATTAATTCGGAAATAAATAGTGTTAAACGGATTATTAATTTAAGTTGTAGGGTTGACCCTTAGGAGTAACATGCCAAAAGTCCCCAGCCATGGACCTCATGCGTTAGGCGGGAGGGGGGTGGAGAAAGTCGGTTTATAGGTTTTTCGTTATTATCTCGAAAACTAAGCATCCTAGCGAAAAGGTCATCCTATAGAAAATGGGTAAATTAAATTGTCTGCAAAAAGATCCTATTCATTTTATCGCTAGGAGCAGTAGTTAAGGATACACGTGAGTTTGAAAATGCGAATAGCTGGAAAAACTGTGTATTGCGGTAGGTAATACTTATCAAGTAGTAGAAAATTTTATATTACAAGTATTTACAAGGCCATATTAAGTAATTGGTCGAGTTCATCGTCAAGATCATCATCGTCGTCATCGCCGTTGATGCTGACGATTGGAGGGCCGTTGGTACACGAAGCGCGGCAAAATATGTTATTTAGGACGGATTCTGGCGCAACTGGGTCCGTGCTTGTCACAGGGGTAAGGAAGCTAGCCGACCGCCTCACTCATCCCCAAGCAGTTGGCTTCTGCTGCTGATCTCCATATAGCCATTGCTGAATTTGCAAACAATAATTCATCCTTTGTAATATTAAAAAATGTGACAATATTTTCTAAGCACAGTACAAAACACAAGTTAATGTAAATAAGCATAATATCTTGATACAAACCTGCAAATTAACTTTAAGGGAGTGTTGGTGAGCAGTCCCTTTGGTGGGTGAAAGTGCCGCAAAATCAGGCTTTGGCTTTGACGAGGCTTTAAGAAAGGCCTGGTGTGGTACTCGCTTCAGGTCTGCTCCTTGTGGGGCCTGGTACAATGCTAAGCTGCTCTCTTGCATCAGCTACCATGTCCTGTGTTGCTGAGGGATCACAGAAGACTTTGTAGATGTCTGTGACCTGCTCCTCGGCCTTCAAAAATACTTTCACCACACCTCCCTAGCTCTTGCTGTAAATAGCGGAGGTAGTATTACAACCGCTGAACGAATGGAGTAACAGAATGGTCATCGCAAATGGCAGCTTTTGGAGGTTGGCATTATACCAACGTGACTCCACCATTCTCTTCTTGGTTTGAAGAAAGCATATCTTTCTCAGGGGGGTTAGTGCAACAAGCAACACCAACAGCTCTATATCCTCCCCTATAACCGTGACAGTTTGGTGCTGGTCAGCTTCCTAAAAACTACAGCTAACGATTTTGGTGTCAGCGTCTCCTATGGGTACTAGTGTCATTAGTCCTTGTGCTCCCATTTTTTTTGTAAGCAAGTTGACGAGCTTGGTTTTATTGAACTCGTAGGAAAAGAAATTCTCCTGCTGAACAGAGCAGGGCATGGTCTCATCGAAGTAGATATTGACTGAGATTTTTGAATGCACCCTCCGTTTTTGCTCAGCTCCTTGGGGGCTGTGGACATCGTCGTAGTCATCAAATACCACAGTGCACCGTTCACCATAGTGGTTGATGATATGTCCCACGTACAGGTCGCATATTCTACCAAATGTTGAGCCAACATTCCACTTGACACGATAGAGCAGAAAGCCACCATCAACTAAGTTGTAAGTTGAGTCAAACGGTAGGGGGACAATTCAAATTTTAACAGTTCAACAACATTTTCGTCACTCTTCTTTGATATTAAGGTTCTGTGGAAAATAGTCAAAGGATCAATGGTCACTGATTCGCAATTAACTTTGATTGAATTGTTCATGCTGGCCAGTGACAACACTACATTTTTCTTGGATTGTTTAATGTCATCTGTATTATCTGACGAGTCTTGTTAGCTTTTTCGCCGCAAGATGTCACTCGCAATACAAACTTTCGTTTTTCGTTGCAATTAGGTAATATGATCAATTGACATGATCTTTTCGCTAAGATGCTTAGTTTTCGAGATAATAACGATAAATATACAAACCGACCCTTTCCACCCCCTTCCCGCCTAACGCATGAGGCCCTAGGCTGGGGACTTTTTGGTATGTTACTCTTAAGGGTCAATTCTCTTAAAACAATAATCCGTTGAGCACTATTTATTTCCGAATTGGAGGATTTTTCGGTCTTCGTTTCTGGGCATTGTGACCATGGAGATTTCTGATCAGAATGACCAAGTATACCATATTAAATTTTCAACCAATTTGACCGGAAACCAATTTCCATAAGATTTGTGAGAGATTCTTTGTTGGTTACGCTAGTTTGTTATTATTATAACCGACGCTGTGGTAAAAATGCTTTCTGATAATTTTGAATTCAATGTTTTTAGAGAACGAGAAAATTTTTCATGATGAAATAGCTCTTAATACGTAGGAATATAACACAATGCTGAAAATAATGTTAGTGAGTATGATTAGGACACCTAATCATGTGCGTGCCCAACAGGGCACAATTTTTTTAAAGACGGGTCACTTTTTTTCAAGCATTTTTTTAAAACCCTACATTTCCATACCAACGCGATGCTTGTCAAAAAATATTTTATATTAATTTTCAGTCATGATAGAATAATGCGTTTGGTTAGCGTCTATATTATTATGCAGTTTTAGTTATTGTTTTGTTGGCGCAGAGTGACAACATAAAACGGCGTGAAAACGAGTGATGTTTAAACACAATTTATTCAATTTAATTTGCAAACGAGGTTGTTTAATGATAAATTCAATAATTGAGTTAGGTCATAGTAACACCATTGGAAAATAAATTGGATTTGGTATGTTTAGTGAACCCTATTAATGTGATTTAGTTAAAATAGCGTTTCGACATCAGCACATTATCCGGTTTGATCTAGAATGACATAATTTGCAGTCGTGGCAATTTATGTTTAATAAAATGATCACAACTGACATAACTTACATAAAATGCACTCACACTATTTTTGAATTAATAGTATAATACCTATTTATTTAATAGGTATATAATAAATTCGGCAAGAAAATTTAAGTTATCGTAAAAAAAATTGTGACAGAAATATCTCAAATCACGAGAAGAATTTTTGTGTTTGTGTATATACCTATGCATGCGTAGATTGATAGTTTCTTGTTAACACAATCATTTTTATTGGATTTAAATTTTATTTATTTGTAAAATAGCATGGTAGAATATTCCTTCTTGGGCTATATTCATCATTATTGGGTGATCGTCATAGGAGCGTAAAGTGCCATATTTTATATAAAATATATTTAATTGTAATTTTAGAGCAACATATTATGTAGTATATATTTATGAAGCACACAAAAGTACGAAGATGTAGAGACATAGAATTTTGTAAAATTATCCTGCAACTGGACTGTTCTGTTGGGCCATAAATTCTTTATTATTAATGACTGACGGCCAAGCCGCGCGCCGGAACCAAATCTCGGATGTTTTATATACCCCGAACCGGCTGCATACGCTGGGTTGGACATGGGACATGCTTGTTGTCTGCAGCAAGAGCCACATGACGTATGTGGTAGGAATATAGGATAGGAAGTGTAGGTGTTTGTGTTTTAAGTTTCCATGCTTCTTTTTTAGTTTTTATCTGTCATCATCGGGTGGGAAGTGCAGGCGTTTGCAAAATGCTTCCTTTTAGTTTCCGTGCCTTTTTTAAGTTTCCATCTATCATCGTCTTATTTATTCTTTCTCCAAGTCTTCTGTTTCTAAATCTAGCAGAGTGCACCTCCTTCTTCCCGCTTGCGTTCTCTTCGTTTGTCTGCCAAGACATACGTGCACTCGCTCGCCGCAGCGAGTTTTTTTTCTTTTATTAACCGTTCCACAGGTAAATATTTATTTACGGTGGAAGTGCCCTATCTCGCGATAAAAAAGCTTTTATGGCGGGTTGGCTATGAGAAAGAGGCCCGAGAGAATATTTTGCACACATTAGTTTGTTTCTACAGTAATTACTTTCAACTGCCGCTTTCCATTTCCGGGCTTTTTTTTTTCATTACCTATATTTAATACCTTTTCATTTTACCCCTAAATGTTTTCTCTGTTGTGTAATAAACTGCCCTGTGACAAGGATTAATAAACCAATAAACAAATAACTTTTCAATTTTAATTTCTAATTTTTTCAATTTCAGTAAGAAAATAGACTTCATTAATAAACCAAACTAGACTAAATTAAAATAAAATAAACAAAACTGATCTGTTTCATTGACAGCTGGCTGTCTGTTGCTTATTTTATATGACCCACTTGAAGAAGGGACCTATTATTAAAAGTAAGTTTCCCCGGCAATTATATTAATTGTCATAATTTTTTTGCTCCGTTGCAATTTTCATAAATTATGTCCACCCTGTATATTATTCACTATCAGTATACCAAGTCTTTTTTTTATTGGCAATGGCGTCAACTACATATCAGATATTTCTTTGATACAGCGCCAACAGTCGCTGAGACTCGAACTCATAAGAAATAACTGCGACTAGCTCACTGTTACCGACTCCGTAACATAGGAAAAACGCCACTAAACATCCATACCCTGGCCAGGATTCGAACCCGGGATTTCGTGGTCGCAAACCAAACACTAACACTGCATCACTGAGTTGAGCGAAAGAAATTTTTTGTCGGTCTGTCTGTCGGTTTGTCAGTTGGTCGGTAATATTTTCTTGTGCACATCTTTTTTTCTCTGGAGCAGCTTAAGATTGACTTCAAATTTTGTACACGTATACAATATAACGAGATCTGAAACTGGATTGTATCTGAAACTTATCGGTGAAATTTGGGGGGTAAATAAGAGAAAACGACTAAAACAAGCTAGTAAGAGTACAGATATTCTGACTTTGGTATACATACTGGAGGCGAAGGAAAATGTTCCTTCCCCTCTCTGCCCTTACTCCATTATTAAAGGGTTTGATAAAATATACTTCAGGTATTCACTTGAAATTTGGTACACGTATATATTTTAACGACATCTGGAACTAGATTATATTTTGAGATGATTCCGTGGAAGAAGTGGGGTAAGTAGAGGTAAATATGGAAAAATAACGAAAGCAAGCTGGTAAAAGTATAGAAACTTGGGATTGTATGTACTTACTAGAAACCAAGGCCTCAGATTTCTTTCTAATATTTTTCAACCCTTAAATTTTTCTATGAAATCTGCCCTAAATATTATTCAATTTCTATGACCAATAATTTCCACATACTAGAGTGCAAATATAGTCCATGTTTCTTTAAAGTAACTTTAATGGAAAATGTGAATCTGGAGGTAGTGATTCCTTAGGCAGTGGTTTTTTTAGTAGAATTTTTTTTAACGTCCTGGCGAAGTTTATAGCTAATGCTCTTCCACCACTTGGTCATGACGGCGAAATGAGATACGGTCACCCAACTAAGTGACGAATTCTCCCGGCGTTGCTTAACTTCGCCGATCGAGTTCTCGCCACAAATCAAATCAAATCAAAAACATATTTATTAAAAATTAAGAACAATCTGTCCCACCCGAACACCCATGTCCGGAGCCAGCCGAACATCTGCAGCGAGAAATGCCACAGTACTTGTAAAGCTGGACGGAATGAGGTCAGGTAGGATTACAAAAAATTATTAAAAATACCAACTCCTTTTACAAAAAGTTAATTAAAAGGTAAGTAAAATTAAGGTTTATCTAAATATGTAAATTTAAAATAATTTGTAAATAAATAAGTAGTGTAAAGGTATAAAGTATTAATAAAATTGGTTTTACGCGAAAATTATTAACCAAAAAACCCGTTTCAGGAAATTCAACAAGAGCGAGGTATGGCTATATCAAACCACTTCAAAATTAATCAAAAATATAATTAGGAAGAACAAAATTTCGATAAAGGACAAAAATTACAAAAAGAAACGAAGAGAGGGATAGGAGGGAATGAAGATTGAAAATTGTTTCAGATAGCAATTAAAGAAGAAGAAAAGTTTTAGCTACAGCTGTTGCCGAAAGATGGGCAACGCTTGGTATGGTAATTTGTGTTTAATGCGAAATGGTACATTATGCTCTCTGATTTGTGTGATGTTGTTTGTAAGCGGACTATCAAGCTTGAACTGAAACCGGCACCGTACCTTGCCTCTCGAAGAATCGGATATCAAATGGCAATAAACTGTCCGCCATCTTGGAAATTCCGTCTAAAATTTTTCTATAAAAAATGTCAAATTTTATTATCATGTGAACCATATACACATGCAAAATTTCAGTTCAATGCGACATCTGGAAGTGGGTGAAAACTGAGTTGCAAGATTCTCGTAGATGAAAACTTACAAACTTACGGGTCAAGCTAATTAAAGTATTGAAGAAGCGTTTTAGAAAAATTACCACTTAAAGTGTACATTTTGTGATATAAATTAAATAATTCTCATAATCTTTGAATCTAAATTATTTATATGTTAGTGAATAAGGAAAACGTAATTTCCAAAAAATTATCCACTCTATTTTTCAAATGTTCGTGGTTAAAGTGCGACTCAAAACATTTGAATCGTATCTTAGTTTGTAGCATTCTTGTAAATTTATTTGAACTAATTATTCCTTTGAGACTCTAAACGCGATCCGGTACTACGTTAAAATTATACATGTGGCCTAAACTCGCGCTAAATGAATCAATCTTCCTTAGCAAAGTGCATACAGTCTAATGAAGTATTAATTCGAACGGTGGTACAATTTGTAAGGCTCCTAACTATGTCATTCGGAATCAGGTCTAATACCCCAAGTTTAATGACATGGCTACGGATAGTCGTGCCATGGGATTAAGTATTTCCTTTCGAAGAACTTCTCCATGAGTCAAAAGTCGAGAGGATTATGTCCCCTCAGATGCGTCTTTGATAAGATATAAGTCAACGAAAACCTAACATTAAAAAGCTAAATACGTTTTAACAGATAGACAAACAAAATAAATCACAGTTGATTGATTGGATTTATTTGGTGAAAATCGTTACCAACAAACACAAACACAAATTAATTGCTTGATTTTCACAATTTTATTGTTTGCCTATTAACTAGCTACTAGAACCAAAAATACTTCCAATTTAATAACGAGATATATACGTCAACAAATGGTTTAATTATGGGTGATTTCCTAAGTAGAGCAGACGGTAATTGTTTAAAACAATTTTGTTTACAATAAAAGGAAATATTACATTTTTTCTGTGAATAATTATTTCAAATATTTTTTGATCGATTTCCAACAAGAAATGTTCAATAACTTCTTTTCGTAAAGTTGATATCTTCAATGTCATTAATTTTTAAACATAAAATAATCGCCAATTTGTCGTTTTTGGTCTAAAAAATGTTTTCTACAATACATAATTTTTTATAATATATTTAGATCTTGCTTGTGAACTTTCAAAAAATGGAATTGATGAATTTTTATTTTATACCTCGTGGCGATCACTTCTCTTCAACTGTTATGGAAAATTCATGTCGTGGAAAATTTGTCGTATGGATTTCAGCGTGTAGGTATTTGCTTGCTGAAACATTTTGAATAGAAACATACAAGGGTACAAAGTTGAAGCTAGTTCTATAGAGTGTTTTCCGCGATAATTAAAATTATTGTATGCTGTCAAAACTAAATTTTTCAAATTGAATACCCTATATGTTTTGATTTCAAATGCTTCAGGAACCAATTATCTACGCGTTGAAATCCATTTGACAACTGTTCTTCGACATGAATTTTTCAAGAACCATGGAAGAAAAGTGCCAGTTGTGTTAACTGTATGTCAAACATTATGACCACCCAAGTAACAATTTAAATGCTATTTAGATTTATTTATATTTTATCACTGTTTTATAATGATCACCTCATAAACCACTAATTTATTAAATACTAAATGCACTTAAAGATAGTCTTGCCTTAAAGAAAGTTTTAAAAGGCCTTCAAGAACTTACATTAAAACTAAATTATCTTGTGGTCTTTATTGGCTTATGATTGACTTCTAAAGGTATTTGTCAGGCCTTCAGTAAACCTTTATATCTGTTAAGTTCAAAGTAGGAGGATCAAGTTTGAAAGAGATTAAGCAAATGTGGTTTTATCATTGCTTTACGAAATTAATTTGAGGTAGTTGTTAATGCTGGGCTATAAATCTAATATGATTTGAAATCACTAAGTCGAATCGTCATAAAACCAACTGCCTGCTAGAGTTCAGACTATAATGTTTTAAAATAGGTAGGCTTTAATACTGTGATAAGATATTCCAAAGTGCGTCCTGTGTACAGAAGAGGTGAAAGAAATTATAGACCAATAACAATCACATACAACCTT
Organism: Stenurella melanura; assembly: GCA_963583905.1. Taxonomy (NCBI): domain Eukaryota; kingdom Metazoa; phylum Arthropoda; class Insecta; order Coleoptera; family Cerambycidae; genus Stenurella; species Stenurella melanura. The sequence goes on along the minus strand of OY757313.1, from coordinate 134,182,087 downwards.
GGTAAAGCCTTCGAAATCCTTCTGCATAATAACATTTATGCACATGTTCAACTGAAAATATGTACGCAACAACACGGTTTTTTGAAAGGTCGCTCCACCGTAACGAACTTAATCTGCGCTACTCAGTACATTCCTGAACCAATTTATTCTTACATAGAGGTAGATTCAGTTTATACTGACTTTTCTAAGACGTTTGACAGACTGAACCATAGAAAACTTCTTTGTAAACTTGGCAAGCTTGGATTATATGACGATTTACTTCAATTTCTTAAGAGTTACTTAACTGATAAAGTTCAATTCGTATCTTATAATAGATATAAAGCTGTTGTATACCGAGCCACGTCAGGAGTACCTGAGGGATCCATACTTGGACCCCTTTTCTTTAATATTTTTGTTAACGACCTCAGTGATCATTTAAACGTGTATTTCTTAATATATGCAGATGACGTCAAGATGTTGCATAGGATTAATGATTTTAATGACTACGAAAAACAATTTAACTAAGTTATCGGCTTGATGCGATGATGCGATGAAAATGATCTTTACCTAAATGTTGGCAAGTGCAATGTTATAAGTTATACAACCAAGAAGTTTCCAATCATATATAATTGTGTTAATAGCGACGCGCTTACCAGGCCTTCACTAACCATATTGATGCTGTAATTTCTCATGCATACAGAATGGTAGGCTTCATCTTGCGTAACATCCATGACTTTAATGATGCGAAAACCTTAAAGATGCTTTATTTTGCTTTCTGCCAATCTGAGCTGGAGCATGCTTCACTTGTCTGGCAATGTGAACTTTTATGTCCCACGGATTAATTCTTGTCATTCTCATAGCTTTTATTTATCCACTCCTAGATCTGATGTATTAAAGTTTTCTCCTCTCTATAATATTTGCATCAGTTATGAAACTCATTGCAGTGAATTGGACATATTTGCCAGCAGCCAGATATTTTATTTACTGTCGTAGAGACGAACCGCCCTCATAATTTCTACTTGTACTTCTTATTTAGGCTAGGTTAGGTTAGGTTAAGTTAGTTTAAATTTCCATCCTATAAATGGTTTTGTACTGTTGGGTGCTGTATGATTAAATAAATAAAACAAAATATATAAATATGTACATATTAGTCGGAATTTTGTGGCATTTACTTTAGTAGACTTATATCAAATAGCGTCTCGGCAAACTGACTTTTAGATCCACCATAAATTCTATAGGTTTTAAAGCGGTTATCTCATGTGCTCAAATGGTTTAAAATTGGTTTTATGATAAGCCTACAAGTTTTAAAAAATATGTTAAGACCAATGAGGATTAAAATATACTTTTACAAGAATGAATCGATGTACTTAAAGAGCAATCGGTAATGCAATAGACATTTTAAGACAAGATATGCTTGAAGTAGAATTATTCACAGCTTATAGGGTTTATACATACAGGCGCCATTTTATTTCCAGCCGTTGAGGAATATAACGAGTCAGCCCAAATGGGAATGTCCCAGATTGAACAGAAATGCAATTTGTATCTAATAGAAATGTTTTATAAGAATAATTTACATTTAATTGTTTTTGTAAACTGTTCGTAGTATCGCCAATTGTCCATAACATATACAGGGTGTCTCGCTTAAATGTAGAACAAGCTTGTAACTCCTTTGTTTACCGATCGATTTGATTTTTTTTTTCTTTAGTAATGTAGTGCTACATAACTTCATTCTTGAATAACACAAATGATTTCTTCAACGCAAGACATAGCCTACTGTGAGATGTTTTCAAAGCCAAAAATCAGTCATTCATATTAGCGATTTTTTTTTTTTCAAAAAACTGATTGCATGTTCTTTTTCACCGCCCCTCTAAACTTTGTTCTTCAAAGTTTGATATAAATCGATCGTTGCTTTTGGACTTTATTAAATTTTTTAAGAAAAAAATTATTAATAAAAAAAACTGCATTTATAGTATTCCGTGTGAGTGCAACAAACAATACGTGGGTGAGTCATCCAGACCTTTTAGTGTAAGATTGGGCGAACATCAAAATTATATCAGAAAAAATGAAATTCAGAGGTCCAAGATCTGCGAACACGCGTGGGAGAACGGACATAGAATAAACTGGGACTCGGCAAAAATTTTAACAAAAGAGGCAGATAGCAAAAAAAGAAAAATAAAAGAATCCGCGATAATATTATTGAATGAGGATAATTGCGTGTCGAATTGTTCCGTAGATGTCTGTACAACTTGGCTGCCAATGTTAAAAGAAGAACTTCACAAACTTAACATTGTATAGAAACTAAAAAACTGTCAACTATATCAACAGTTCTATGTAAATAGTAAGTATCTATGGATATTGAATATAACAAACATTCTTAGAGCTGTGTATTTGTCATACACAGCAAAAAAGATTTTTCAAAAAAAGCCTTGAGAAAGGAAACAGATTAGATTTCCGAAACGTCGGCGAAATATTTAATTTCAAGCTTTTATACTTATTTGTGTTGTTTAGTTATCAAAACCAACCTTTAACTGATCCTTTGACATAAACGTCACGGGCGTAGAGGTTTTTTACCAGTAATACTGGTTAATTGTGATATATTTTGTAGATTCCCCTAGCACCGCTTAGAAAGAAAACATACATGTGGCAGTGAAATTCCCAAAGAATTGAAGAAGGAAAAAAATAATTGATTTCTAATACCGTTTTATTTTTTCCATAATGAATATAAACAAGGAATAACTAATATTACATCAAAAACACCTGAATATGAATGTAAGAACTAACACAACATGGAGTAATATTTCAGTTTTACGTAGGAACATAACACAATTTGACTTAAATGTTTAAATAATCTAAATTGTAGTTCCTTCTATTAAGTCCCCATTGGCAAAAATACATTCTTCTACTCTCCTTCTGTTACTGATAACAACTTCTTGCAGTTGCTGTCGACCAATAGCACGTCAAGGACGGGTAATTCCGTTTATTAATTCGTCTACGGTAACTGGGCGGTCCTTGTATACTTCTTCTTTTAACGTACCTACCCCATAAAAAAATCTCTCTTGATTACAAAAATTATTGATTAAAAAAATTGGTGGGTGATGGAGTTAAAAGGACATCGGATTCATGTTCAGTACTTAGAGATTACTATGTCGGATCCCGGTAACAGATCACTTTCGTCTTGTGTTCCTGTGTTATTAATTAAATGAAACCTAAATAATTAATTTCTAATATCATTTTACCATTTTAATAGAACAGAATCATTTTTATTTTTGTCTCTTTAGTACAATAATTGTTTGTCACCAATATTTCAGTATGCGTCCAAGTAATAAAACTGTTCAAAATGTTTAGTATACTTTGAAAACAACTGAAGCACTAAATTGTTAGAGTAATGTCAAACATTTTACACGTATGTCTTATTTAGTACAACTAGTGTTATTGACGTATATATTTAAATATTGATAAAAGTAAAATTTGGAGATGTCTCAAAAAACATAAAATGGTACCTTTCAATCCCAAACTTCTACATACGTTAGAAGAAGGAGATCTCCAAAGGCGTATGGAGTATTGTTTGTGGCTTCAAGGAAACTTCCTAAATGATTAAAATTTTATAAATAATATTTTGTTTACTGACGAAGCTACATTTAATACAAATGGGGCAGTTTGCGTAAATAATTCTCGATTTTGGGTTGAGAATAATGAAAATCCACATTGGACTATTAACTGCAGAATACAGTACTCGCACAAAATTAATGTTGGGTGTGGAATTCTAAACCAAACATTAATTGGACCGTATTATTTTCAAGAAAATTTAAATGGAAATTCATTTTTACAATTCCTCGAAAATGATTTGTGGGAAGCATTATATGATATGCCCATTCAGTAAAGGAATAATTTATATTTCCAGTTAGATGGAGCCTCCGTACATTATTCTTTAATTGTGAGAAACTGGCTAAACCAGAATTTTCCCAACAAATGGATCGGGCGTAACAGCCCTGTCATCGGGTGGCCACCTCGATCTCCAGATTTGACCCCTTTAGATTATTTACTATGGGGTACTTTAAAAGAAAAAGTATACAAGGACCGCCCAGCTACCGTAGACGAATTAATAAACGGAATTACCGCTGCTTGTCGTGCTTTTACTCGACAGCAATTGCGAAAAGTTGTTATTAATAACAGAAAGAGAGTAGAAAAATGTGTTTTTGCCAATGGGGACATAATAGAAGGAACTACTATTTAGATTATTTAAATTTTTAAGTTAGATAAATTGTGTTATATTCTGAAACATTACTCCTATTAATTTTTTAATTTTGTTGTTTGATTTAAAATGTATAATTTGTTGAGTTAATTCTTATATTCATATTCAGGTGTTTTTGATGTAATATTAGTTATTTTTTGTTTATATTCATTATGGAAAAAAATAAAGTAGTATTAGAAATTAATTATTTAGGTCTTATTTAATTAATAATTTTTATTCCTAAAAAATTTAATAAAGTCCAAAAGAAACGACCGATTTATATGAAACTTTGAAGAACAAAGTTTAGTGGGACGGCGAAAAAGAATATGCAAGCAATTTTTTGAAAAAAAAAATCGCTAATATGAATGACTGATTTTTGACCTTGAAAATATCTCGCAGTAGGCTACGTCTTGCGTTGAAGAAATCATTTGTATTATTCAAGAACAGAGTTTATGTAGCACTACATTACTAAAAAAAAAAATCAAATCGGTCAGTAAACAAAGGAGTTACAAGCTTGTTCCACATTTAAGCGAGACACCCTGTATAACTATAGCGGCCCATGCATGTAGAATTGTATTTGCATTTATTTTTACTTCATTAAATACAAAAGTCCGCTCAAAGCATTTATGTGTGTCTATTAAGTTTTGATATAGTGCCTATCCTAAATCAAGAATGGTTTTATAATACTTTTCAGATACTCTCTGAGTAAAGCTTTTGATAATTTATTAAAACTTGAAAGTTTTAATAGCAGTTTTAAAAAGAGGCATGTAGACCCTTCTCTACATGGGCCCCTGTACTCTTATAAAGGTTTTAAACCAGCTTCATAGAGTTCTTCCAAACTATTTACGTTTTGTAGTCTTGAAAATAAATTTTTACAATAACTTATAGATTATTATTTTAAAACTACAATTGTTACTTGGGCACTTGTTTCATTTTTTTCATCATTCATTCTCTTCTAACGGTTCATCCAAATCTACTCATTTTTTCGCTAGAAGTAACGTCAACAATCTACCAAATTTGACTGCTCTCCGTCAAATAGTACTTTAGATATACGGTCAACAGACAAACAACAGACCGACAGACAGGCAGGCAGACTGACGGAATTGAGAAACCTTCATTTTCGCAGTTTACATAGTCTGAAACGTGAAAATGCTGGCTGATGGAACTCTTCCAAGGCCAAAAATTAAAAAAAAAATAAACGTGAAAATTCTAAGAAGTCTCGGAGGGTGATTTTTGACGAATACAATACTCGATAATCCAGGGAAGTAAAAATGCAACTTCTACTTCGGATTTTAGTAGTTGAGAATGCCATTTGTTGTATTTCTACAAAACTTATAATAACAAGTGAATCATATGTCATATTGCCCTTGAAATTATCAACAAAATCTCTACACAAATTCTTGGATTGTATACGATTAAACATTTTATGCTGACGCTTATGATCAAAATACCTGTAATTACAAATGAATCAACTTCAAGAAAATGTCATTTTAAATTGCTTCCATTGTATTTTAACGTAAATATGAGTTATGTATTATGCCTGCGCTGTATACTTCATCTTAATACCTAGTCATTACATCAGTTTGGAAAATGAACACGCCTTATGATTTGAGACAGCTCTGACACATTTTTAGGGAAGGTGCAAATTATATTAGTCACCTAAATTTAGCTATAAATAATTCAAGGAATAGGAGGGTAGTCTGCGATTTCGTGACGGTATCTTTTTTAGAAATCTTAGAACAGCGTTATTTAACCAATTTACAATAATTAACAAAAATTAGACATAATAGCAGCATGTTCATGATCGCAGCACAGCTGTCCGTTTGCGAGATTCTCTAATTGATATATCACTTTAATTGTAATCAAATTGATGACATGACTTATTATTCAGGACAATTTCGTTGAATTGAAATTTAGGGTATAACGAAATTACAGGGATTGACAGGGAATACGTTAAGTTATCAAATACATGAAATGGATATAAATTTCTATGTCGGTCTAGACGTCGAAATTTTGAATTATATCAAAAGTACACTTCCACTTTAACCGAAAGTCGTACTAGCTTTTTTACTTTAAAAGCCAGGACGTTAAAATAAATAAGACGTTAAAAAACAGTACTCTGTAGAAGAAAAGAATAAACTTTTACAATGGGTTTGCAAAATGAAAGTCGAGCCAAAAATAATCTTAGAAAATGTAATTATTACTAATTGATCATGAAAATCATACTTTTTATAATAGTAAATACACACTAGGGTGTTTCATTTTGTAGGGTAAAAACTAAAATGTGAAATTTTTTAACTTTGCTTACGTCCAAAGTCTCAATAATATAAATAAATATGTCAAATTTCAAGATGGGACAATATTTAGAAGTTGCACACTTTGAATATCTGATGAAAGTAGGTTAAAAGTAAGATTTTCAATGTTAATTGGGAAATCAAACAATAACAAACTTTGAATAATACTCGAATTAAACACCAAGATTAATAAGTAGTATCATACGTGGGAAACATTTTACAATCATTTACTTTGAAAGATGCAACTCCTTCTTTTGTTCGCTTGGTGACGACTTTTCTATGAACTCGAGAACTCTTAGCAAAAATTGTTTTTGTTGTTCGTTTCTGACTGAATCGTTAAACTTTTTTTATCAGAGCCATGTCCCTTTCTGCAGTATCATTCACGACCTTAAGAGCATTGACGGAACTTCTTAGTGTATCAATACGATATTTTTCTACGTCGTGGATCACAAACAATTCAAAGAATGTCTTTGTTTTATTTGATTGATTGATTGATTTGCCAGCGTAAGGTGGACATTGCTGCCTATTCCAGGCATCCACGGAGGTTCGTTCCAACACGCAGCTTGGTCGTTTCGAACACGCCCAACGGACGGCCAAACCACGTGCCGGAACCAAATCTCGGATGTTTTATATACCGCCGGACCGGCTGCATACGCTGGATTGGACATTGGACATGTTTGTTGTCAGCAGCAAGAGCTGCTTGACGCATGGGGTGGGAATATAGGATGGGAAGTGTAAGTGTTTGTGAGATGCTTCTTTTAAGTTTCCATGCTTCTATTAAGTTTCCATCTATCATCGGTTGGGGTATGCAGGTGTTTGCGAGATGCTTCTTTTCAGTTTTCATCTATCGTCATCTCCTTATTTTTCTTCTTCTAAGTTTTCTATTTCTTCTGTTTCTGAATCTGACAGCTTCCATTTTTTTTTATTTATTAACCGTCCCACAGGTAATTATCCATTTACAGTGGAGTTCCTGGGAAGGCCCTATCTCGCAGTAACAGTATTTTTTTGTGCGTTCTGAGAAAAGAGGTCCGAAGGGCTAGTTTGCTCACCCTGTATGTCGTTCCTTTGAGACAATCGGTTTCAATTTCGGCCTTATAAATTAATAATAAAAATATTATATTTTGAATCAATAAATCGAGCTGATAAAAATTAAGATGGTAAAGATCAGATAGAAAGATAGAATAGAATAACAACAATTAAATCAGAGAAAATAAAATAAATTAATTTATGGCTTATCTGTCTTTCTGCAGTGTCTTATGATTGCTGTTTTATTTTATTTCCTTTTCTTTCTTGGGTTGAGTTGATTTTGTCCATTTAAAAACTTTTCGTTGTATATAATTACTTTAGGTCACAACACAGCTATATTGCTTTGTCCATTCAAAGAATGGCTTTGTTTTATTAGTAACAAAATCGCTAAGGATTTTTCCTTAAAAAACTAGGTTTTTACCAACCAATCGTTTCATTTCTTTTTTCTCTGAAAGTTTATTTTTTTAAATTTTCAAACATTTGTTTGTTTTTAGCCTGAGTGATACGTTCATTCTAAAAATCCAATCCCATCTTTGTTTCTGACAGATATTAAAGGTGTCTCTTAGGAGTTGTAAGAGCACTTTTTTTACATGTCTATCTAGGTAAGAGGTCAAAAGTTGTATATTTAAATCTTTGAAGCCTATCGACTTACAACTGCCTCGTGCCAAAAGCGGACATATATTATACAAACAAAATGTGCTACTTTTCTCATTCCTTTCAACTCTCTATTAGGAACATCCAATTGTTTAGTGAATAGGACAATTTTTAGTGCATATATGGCTTTTGTCATCCATTTTGTTTGATGACGAACCACTGGAATCCTGAATTTGATACCATTTTCCAATCAACCTCCAAGGTATAGGAGTGATAATTGTAATGGCTCTTTGTACTTCTCTTGGATGACTTCCGTCTTTTAAGACGTTACAGAGGTAATCAACAATTTTCACATACTGTTTTTCTAGAAAACGTTGAACGGAATTTTCTCTATCCGACTTTTCATCAAGTAAATTCCACTGAGTTTGAAACTTTCAAAAAAAATAAAAGCACTTGTTCTTTGTAAGAGAACTCAGCTTCTAAAAATTCACCACTAGACACCTTTTCTAGTAGCCAAATTCCGCAGGATCTGCATCCATCTTAAAAAAATTTCCAACCCTTTCCTAAACCGACTCCACTACAAGGATTTAAGCAAAGTCATGTGAAAATTGCAGCTTTGGAAAAATGAAACACCCTAATACACACAGTAAAACTAATGGATGTTTTGGTAATTTCATTGTCGTTTTGTTCCTTGCTTGGTCGTTTCAAAGCATACTATGCTTCTTATTAACTACTGCCCCTGAAGCAGTTTCCACGGACGTCAATACTCTTGAACACATTACTCGAATACTTAACACACGGCACGCATTTTTTCAACCACGTTGGGATCATTTGGATACGATGAATACTACGTTTTAACTATCTCCCTATATGGCGAAGGTACCACGACACAAGGGACAGCAATGAAAAGGCTGATGAGCTAATCAATGAAATTGCCTCTAAGATCCTAGTAGGATCCAAACCGTTTTGCGCTGTGGCTGAGCCATGCATGTGTGCATAATGGATATAAATTAAATCTCTGGAATAGTGGAACAGTTTCTATTGACATAGACAGGCCAAAGAGTTCATTAAAGAACGATCTTCCAGATTTACGGAGGATTTATTATACCAAAATAGAAAGGCCATTAGGATAATAGTGGGTCTTCAATCCGAGCACTGTAGACATAACAGACATATGTCGAATGGATCTAGCAGATGACATAACATGACAGCAGATTCTGCCACGACGAAGAGGAAACCCCAATTCATGTGCTACGTCATTGTTAGGTCCTAGCTAGTCTAAAATTTCAACTACTTGGCTCCATGTCAAGACTGTGGAGTCTGTACAAAGGGCAATACTGGATGAGGAGCTCTAATAAACACTATAACAGGAGCTTCACAATAGATCCACAGGGCTCGCGATGATTAAGGCCAATCTACGGTTCAACGATGGAACTTCGTTTTTGGCTGTTATATTCTTCCAGAGGACACGTGTTGACATTAGCATATAGATACAATAGTGTACATGCACAAAGGGCAATGGTGTACTATAGGAGGGAATTTTTATTTTCACTATTGAAAATTGTAAAACTAAAAAATTGGAGCTATGATAGATTGTATATATTACTCCAAAACTGTTTTGAAACAAACCGTATCTTCTGCCCTCTACCACCCCTGAAAGGGAATGAAATGGAAACAAGCTAACTGTTATACTCCTCGCTGATTTACTGCACTTTTTATATAATTGTTGCACATTCTATAGGATTCTCTTCGCAGTTGTTTTGTAAATAATATTAGTTTTGAACATTTCTAGGTTAATTACAAAACATTGAAAAAAATTATGTAAAAGAAAAAATGCATTTAAAAAAAATTATAACTTTTTTACTTATTGATCGGTTCTGTTCAAAAACAATGGGATTCTTCCTCTAACAGTAACTGACACTAACTTACTGTTCAAATTTCGTTCTTAACTTATCGTGCTTACAAGAAACGTGACGGACGGACAGACTGACGGGCAGACAGACGGACAGACATTTTGAAAGTTGTTCAGAATTCGATCACCAACACAGTGACATGAAATTTTTTTCTCTACGAGCAATATTACAGGTTTAACAAAAGTGCCGATCGAATGCAATATACTCTTCATTTTGTATTTACGAAGAGTAAAATAATTATTAATGATGCGTAATAGCGAAAAGCAGTTGTTATTATATATAAAAAGTAACGCCCTAAAATATTCTTGAAATACATTTACAACTTTTGGCCACTACTAGCTTATCAAAAAGTTCATGTACACCACTGAAACAGTGCGCATGTTGAGGCAACACTGAGGCCGTTACAAAAGCAGTCATTTGATTGATTTGATTAAAATTATTTAATTTTAACTTAGACAGTTCGTTAGCAGTTAGCAAATCTGATGGGACAGTAATAAATACTGGATCAAAAAAGTGGAGCCATATCTCAATCGAAGACACAGTTAACACGTAGTTTGCAGTAGTTTTTTGTCAGCTGCGTGGCTTTTAGCTTCCTCTAAGATATCTTTTCCACTTTCTTGAGGGTGAAACAACTGGAGTTCCTAGATTCGTGGAACCTATAAGTAAAGAATTGGAAACATGCCATAGTCTATCAGTTATAGACTTTAAAACAATTATTTGTAGTTTTCCCGATGCGATGCAGTTGTATTTGAGTTAAATACAGGTAAAAAATATCTGTACCAAATGTGTTCTGCAATCTCTAACAGTAGCTGCTCCTTAGATTTTTCTAAAATGGACCCTGACAAACTTGCTTATTCGAAGTGGTTAACCAGATATTGCCACTATGTATTGGCATAAAGAATCTGGCTTCCAATTTCAAAGACTTCACACTTTATTCAAATAGTCTACGCGCCGATGTTGTTTGGGATAAAATTTAACTCATCGTGCAAAAATGCCAATCATGTCTGAAAAACAATGCAGCTAAATTGATGCTTCAAACCAGAACAGGAAACTGTTGTTGACACGGTGATACAATGCATTGACTTTTTCATTCATACATAGGTATACGTCCAAATGACAAAATACATGTCCAAGAACTGGTATTAAAACGTATATTAAAGGCTGGAATGACCTCTGTGATATGCGAAGAGAACCCTGAGGGCAATATCCATCGTTGTAAAAAAAAAAATTGAAGCAAGCGATTGTATCGACTTTATCGATTGGCAAGCTACTAAATTAACAGCCCCACTCATTCTCATCTAATCTTCCCGATGGCGAAATTAAAAGCTCAATCAATAGTAAAAAATTGGTAGAAATCATCCCCTTTCCCTATAATACCCAGGCGATGGAAACATATGACTGAAAAGTTTGTGAAAACGTGATCGGCTTTAAAGCTCGAGATGGCTTTATTAGAATTGCTTTTAAATCCAGAGTGATTAGGGGGTGGGTGGGATGAGACTCACTTAAGAGACATCTTTTCGTGGTGAATTCTGGGTTAATTATTTACCTGATAAAGCAAAGAGCTGCTTTATGAACTCGATTCCCATCGGTTGCTACCAATTAATGTTTCACAGTTTCACCTATATTTTAAGGGTGCGTAGAGGGCAGAAGATATCGGATTTTTTAGAAAAAAAATCATGGTAGTAACAAAACTATAGTAACAACTTTTTTTCACTATTAGAACAAGAAATAGAGAAATTGTTTTTTTCGCTCCACACTAGTGTACAATTCCTTATATGACAAGTATGAGAAAACATGGAGTAGGATTTCGTTTGGTAAGCTTGAAGAATGATCACAGTTTCGTAAGCGTTTGTCGGGAATGTATAGTTCTCTGCTACATATATGATTTTTATTTTGGTTGCGTAATATGTTGTTTTTGAAATATGGAAACATTAATGTAATTTTTATTAAAATTTGACAGCGACGTAGCTTTGACTGTTGATATGACCAACATATAATAGGATAGTTCCTGTCTTCTGTGGCATGACATACTATCAGCCAACGCTACCGTTACACAAACGAGAATTTTCTATCCACGTACATAAAATATTAGACGAAATCTCATTATTAGAAGAAAATAACAATCCAAGACGAGATTTCAACTAATATTTTATGTAAGTGGATAGAAAATTCTCGTTTGCTTATAGAGGTATCTCAAAGAATAATGTGACAATAACACTGTTACAGAAAAACTATCAAAATGCTATAATTTTGAAGTCGATAAGAATAGAAAATTTCAGGTAGTCAATTCCTGCAATTTTCTATTTTTAACAACTTCAACCTGTTCTTTGTATGTTGATAATTTGTAACCTCACAATTCTCCGTATCGTATCTAAGATTTTCAACAGGCCCAGATGTTTCTAATAATATAGTGGATTGTACTTTTTACATATATTGGTTGATAATATTTCGTACAAAATGTCAACTTGTTAGAAATAAAACTGGAAAAACTCAAATGTCAATGTCATAACAACTACGATTAAAATTTATAAAAAGGCATTATTTCTAAATAAATACAAATTGCAGCATATGTTGCAGTTTACATGCCGCCCACCTTGAAATATTTAAGTCTTAAAGGTTTCAACATATAAAAACAATTTATAATTGAGGTTAATTATCACTATCACTGGGTAATGGGCATATTTTTGTAACTGATCTTTTGTACACATCACTGGATATCCTTACAGTTACAACTCCTTGTTACTCCATAAGTGCCAGGATGAAGTTCAAGAAATCTTCCAAGGCTGGTGGAGCCTTGTAGAAGCCATCTCGAGCTTCAAAGCCGATCACATTTTCACAAACCTTTCAGTCATATGTTTCCACCGCCTGGGTATTATAGGGAAAGGGGATGATTTCTACCAATTTTTTACTATTCATTGAGCTTTTAATTTCATCATCGGGAACATTATATGAGAATTAGTGGGGTTGTTAATTTAGTAGCTTGCCAATGGATAAAGTCGATATAATTGCTTGCTGTAATTTTTTTTTTCTACAATGATGGATATTCTCTTCAGGGTTCTCTTCGCGTATCACACAGGTCATTCTAGCCTTTGATATACGTCTTAATACCAGTTCTTGGACATGTATTCTGTCATTTGGAAGCATACCTATGTATAAATGTATCCGCCTTAAATATAAAGCTTGGAAAGATTATAAACGCTATAAAGACCCTATTGCGTTACAAGAATTTCAATTCTTGAGGCAAAGAATCAAAGTGGATATAAGTAGCTCTTACAAGGAATATTGCAGTCGTCTCGAAAATAACTTAAATAATAACCCCAAACAACTATGGCAATTTGTTAACAATATAAGAAATAATAATGGCATGCCAAATACTATGATATATAAAGACAGACTAATAAACGACCCAAAAGACATTGCAGATGCTTTTGCAGACTTTTTTCAAAATTCCTATATAGAAAGCGACCATTGTGACGATGCTGGTCAAAATACTCTGACCGATAGCTTACATTTAAGGCAATTCACCGAAATTGAAGTATTAAAATGTCTTAAGAAATTTAAACCCAAAGGTACTGTCGGTCCAGACAAAATACCTGCATTTTTTCTCCGTGATTGCGCATGCCTTCTATCAACACCACTTACCACAATATTTAATCTTTCTATTAAAACATCTACGTATCCCTCTTCTTGGAAACTTTCTAAAATAATACCCGTATATAAAAAAGGTGGGAAAAACCAAATTGAAAATCACAGACCTATTACTATTATCAATAATTTTTCTAAGTGTCTTGAAATGTTGCTTCATGATTTTCTCTTTTTTCATCTAAAGTGCAAAATTACACCAAAACAACATGGTTTCATGAAGGGAAGATCTACAACTACCAATTTATTCTGCATAACTCAATACATAGCAGATGCATTTAATTCTAGCCTGCAGGTGGACGTTATATATACAGATTTTTCAAAAGCATTTGACAGACTCAATCACGGTATTTTGCTAAATAAATTAGACAATCTTGGCCTGTCAAAAAATATGATATATTTCTTTCAATCTTATCTTGAAGGTAGAAAACAATTTGTACAATGTTGTGGTCAACAATCTAGTGAGATATCTATAACTTCTGGGGTCCCGCAAGGATCCATACTAGGACCATTATTATTTAATATATATATTAATAATATTATAAATGATATGGAAGCAAATTGTTTACTTTACGCGGATGATATGAAAATATATACTACCATAAAGTCTTCTGATGATTGTAATAAGCTACAACTAGCATTAAACAAAGTTAACACCTGGTGTACATTGAACAATCTTCCTCTAAATCCCTCTAAATGTAATGTTATGTCCTTTTCCTAGAAACATAACGTCATAAAATATGACTATGTCATTGAGGACCTCTCTCTGCAGAGACCCAACACTAACCGCGACCTTGGTGTGATTTTTGATCCTAGCCTATCATTTTCTGATCACATAAATGACATGGTAGCAAACTCCTTCAGATCTCTTGGGTTTGTGATAAGAAACACTCGTGAATTTAATAATCTAAGTACCATTAAATTATTATACTATACTATCGTCAGACCTCGACTTGAATATGCCTCCATCATATGGTGTCCCCACTACAATGTACATGTGCAAAACACAGAGAGAGTCCAGAGGCGTTTCCTAAAATATCTTAGCTACAAGGAGGATAATCTATATCCGACAGTTGGATTTTCACATGAAGAGCTACTTTCAAGACACTCATTTGAATCGCTTGAAAGTCGCCGCATTATTACCCAACTGGTCTTCTTGCGTAAATTAGTTACAAGTGACATTGACAGTGAGGATATTCTTAGCCAACTAAACTTCTGCATCCCTCATACATCTTTACGACAACCTCTCACCTTCAATCTCCCAACACCTCGTATTAATGTTATGAAATTTTCACCGCTCCATCAAATGTGCAGCAATTATAACTCAGTTCAAAACAAGATTGATCTGTTCAACTGCAGTGTAGCCTCAATAAAAAACCTGAAGCTATAATGTGTGTGTCGATTATTGCTTCTGTATTCTCTGTACTTTATTTTTTCTATATTCTTAGTATTTGTAGTATTCACAGTAATCATGTAACTATTCATATATTTATTGTATTTATAGAGTATCCAATCTTATTGTTGTATTACCATAATTTATATTATTAAAAATCTGTACGGATCCCATTCAGTAATTGGTGTAATACTGTTGAATGGTGTATGTTAAATAAATAAATAAATAAATAAATAAATGAAAAAGTCAATGCGTTGTATCACTGGGTCAACAACAGTTTTCTGTTCTGGTTTGAAGTATCGATTTAGCTGCATCGTTTTTCAGACATGATTAGCACCATTTTTGCACGATGAGCTAAACTTTATGGTTTTGAAGGCAATGCAGCTGTGAAAATGTCCAGAAGATGCCAATTAAGTTGACGAGACTCACGTAGAATATAGTGGTCTGTGTTAGTGTCTATGGAAACTACTGCATCAGCAGTCCCCATCAAAGTTCCGACTCCGCCTCTAGGATTACATTGCTGAACCATGTAAATGTTTGTATTACATACGATAATTATCACTCACCGTTTTGTCTAACAGCAAGCACTGTTTAATTAAAGTATAAAGGCTTTCAGCACAATAGCAGAGCATCAATCTATCTTTGTTGTCTTTCGAATACAACTGTCAAATACACTTGGTGATATTCATGTAATTAATTGATCTGATCTATAATTAATAACACCGAAGTGCGATATGATAATTAAGATACACCAGTAAATAATATTTATTATATATTTTATATTACAAATGTTTTGTTTACTAAAGGAAAATTTGCATTTTATTAAATATGCTTTTTCTGCTTTCCTAGATTAGTTCATATGTAAAAAAAATAAGATATTGTTTTTACGTTGCCGTGATATTTTCATCGTAACAATGCTATATACTTATATACTTAGCAAACAAATTTTAAAAACATTTTAATCAATCTGTCACATTTCAATAATAGTTCAATTAATAAAATGCGGCTCATACTGAAAAGTGATTATTTGCATACAATTATCGTATAAATGCATCACAAGAGTCCAACATAATTCGAAATAAACTGACGAGCAGAAGCACCTCTTGAGTTAGTCTGAAGGAGTACTCTCTTTCATTTTAGCACGTCTGGCTTAAAGCAAATGTTGATTTTACTGCTGCTTTGTAATCGCTTACCTAATATTCTCGTCCTATTTAATTTTAATCCAGTTCTATTTTGTGTTATCAAAATATTTATTAATTACTAAATAATTTATTCTCTAAGAATCAAGCACTCTCTTGGCATTTTTCACGGAATGACAACATTCATAATTTGTATCCAAAGGCTTTGAATTATTTCACATCCTTAAAATGTCCATATTAAGCTAGTCTAAGATATCAATTTACTCTGTGGATGGATAGAGAGGGTTCGATAAATCAATTGCATCTAATAGCGTACTAATAGCCCGGGAGGCAGCGACAGTTTTCGTGAAATCATTTCTATAAAGCTAGATTTTTTTCCAAAGATAGTCTAGATAGTATCTATAATGGAGGTGCAATTCTACCAAACTCTTAGTGGTGCATAAATGAGAAAAAAATGAAACATGTTGCAAATTTCGTTTTTCGAATTGTGATGAATTGTCAAAAAATGACGATTCGCCTTCGCTCCTGCAGGCCCAAATTCTCGAATTTCCCTCACGATTCACGTTGCACGGTCATTGCTGCCCTTCTCCTCGCTGTCGAGACACAGAACGGGTCTCCGATCGCCGTATTTATTTAGTTCTTACGTTTGAAAAATTGACTTCGGTCAATGCGGTCGTGCTAATCGACGACTATTTTTAAGTGGTCTCCCGAGCTCGAATCCCTCCAGGGGATACTTTTTATTTCGTTTTCAATTTTTTGGCAGATATTTTTGATTCTCTAATTGCTATTCGCACCGTTCTATTGCATTTATCGGAGAAGTTTTGCATTTTCCGCCGCGGAATATTAATCTGCACTATTTCGATTAAAAATCACATTCTACCTCCGGTATAGGGTGGCTAAATCTTTGGTAGACGTTGCTGAAATCACAGGACATAAAAAAATAATAACACGATTTGTAACGTTCTGAATTTATATCCCGATTGCATAGAAAATGTAGTTCCCATCATTTCAATTCCTTCTTTTTATTCAATTTTTGATAGTAAAAAGCATGTATAGATATTTCAGATAATATAGAGACGTTGTGGATAGAAATGTTAAAGATAATGTAATCTTATTTTGAGTGAACCGAAAGTACGTTTTTTTACTTGCACCCACTATTAACACGTTGACTGCCATGAGCAGCACATGTGCTTCACATACCTTTAATATAGCTAGGCCGTGAGAAGCACCTTTGATTCTCATCCTTTAGTGAAATATCGGTGTGCGTGCGGCTGCTCGAGAACAGTATAAGCTTATGGGACATATTTTCTGATGGCCTGGATAACTGTTTTATGAGTTATGTCGATGATTTTGTCGAACTTATGCCGAGTAAAACTACAAATTAATCTAAATAAATTTCATTTATTTTTGGCAGAATGTGATTTTTAATCGAAATAGTGCAGATTAATATTCGGCGGCGGAAAATGCAAAACTTCTCCGTGAAGTGCAATAGAACGGAGCGAACAGCAATTATAGAATCAAAAATATCTGTCGAAAAATTTAAAATGAAAAAAAAGTATTTCCGGGTGGGATTCGAACTCGGGAAACCACTTAAAAGTCGCCGATTAGCACGACCGCAAGTCAATTTTTCGAACGTAAGAACTGAATAAATACGGCGGTCGGAGACCCATTCTACGTCTCGATGGCGAGGAGAAGGTCAACAATGACCGTACAACGTGAATGGCAAGGTGAAAATCGAAAATTGGTGCCGGCAGGAGCGAAGGCGAATCGTCATTTTTTGACAATCCGTGACAATTCGAAAAACGAAATTTTCTTCCATCTATTTTTTTGCACAATGTTTAATTTGTTACTCATTTAGGCACCACTAAGAGTTTGGTAGAATTGCACCTTCATTATAGATATTTACTATCTAGACTATCTTTGGAAAAAAAATCTAGCGTTATAGACATTAACGCAAAAAATCAGTCGCTTCCTCCTGGGCTATAAGTTGATAATGTACCTTCACCTAAAATGCCCCTGTATTAGATGTAAGTAGCTAGTAGAAGTAACTGAAATGGTTTCTAGTAAATGATAATAATTATACTGACTTTAAATTATTAAAGATCCGATTCTTCTTTTAGAATTCTGAATTGTCAGAATTTTGAGTTATAGGTCAAAATATACTATTTAAGCAAAATTGTTGTGGCTCTTCTACGTCCTTATAGCTATCTGCTGTAAAATAGTGTAAATCTTCTATTTTGTTACATTTTTCGCCGAAATGAATAGTATCTTTTATTTACCAAGTACCTAAACTTCAATATTTTTAGACTTCTTTCAGATTTTTTAATCATCTTTTATTAATATGTGTATTAGGCATGTCAAATATGTTTTATTAAAATCTAAAAGTTTAACTTTTAGACTTCAATAAAAACTATTTGCCATAAATAATTCTGAAAAAAATTCCTAGGCTTTATTGGATTTTAATAAAGAATAATTATTGACTTCTGCGGTGTTTCCTATAACAGTTTATAAGTAAAAAATCCCGAATGTCTAAAATGATAGTAAATGACTAGTTTTGGTTTATCTTAAAAACTGTCCATTTTGTTAATTATACCCTTTTTAGAAGCAATAAGAGTATATTGAATTTCCTAACCCCTGGGCTAATGCCGAAAAAATCGATCGTAGAGAAAACTTCTTCGTGTCATTTTGCACGCCGAGTGTTTTGTCAACTAACTAGGTTAGTCATCATCAATAAATAGATGATTGAAATTACAAATTATCAGATTTAAGAAAATATCGCAAAGGGTATCCTATAAACTGTACAACATCTAATTTAGTAATATTTTCAGATTCTACATTTAAATGCAATGAGATACAATCTGTAAACTTATATCCAGTGCAATACATATTGAGCATTCCACAAAAGTTTATGACATCGTTAGATCATGGATTTAATATTTAACAATTCAAACTTTATATTGTTAAAATGAGTCGTTGGATCACAATGTCGTATACAATTGTAAATTCCATAAATATATATAACGAACTGAGAAGAAATGTTGATTCCTTTTCCTGCATTCACTATTTGATTCACTTGAAGCCATTTATTGCCCATGCCGCTTTTAATGTCGTAGGTTCCTTTTCCCGAATGGATGCAGATATTTTGTTATAACACTCTCACGAGCTGAAGGCGGAGTGCTCCGAGTGCTTTCATATTCATGTAAGATTAAGCCTAATTTTTTGCTTGTTGGCTTGTTACATAATATAATATTAAACTAACATCAACCATACAAAAACAGTAAAAAATTAATACATGTTACACAATTTGCAAATGTGTCTTGAGGTGTTTAGAGCCGCGGAAATGAATATTTATAAAACCAAAAGTATAAACAACTGACGGCTATGCTTTATAATGTTTATATTTATTGAATCCATCCACCGCTTCATTTAACCGGCGTCACATACTACTTTATTTATGCTTGATAGATTCTATTTACATAATACATGCGTCTATAAGTCTATAATACTAAAAATTCAGAAGAAATTTAGCAGACTTTGATTTACAAGTAGCATCTACAACCAAAGCGTTTTATCAAAAATGAATTTGAAAATGGAAATATGACGGTAGCCTGTTTCTTACATTTATCCAAAGTGTTTGACTGCATTTCCATGGAAATTCTGCTGATATTATGGCATTCGAGGACCTGCTCTCTCTTTTGTGGAAACTTATTTCACTAATAGATATCAGTCTGTAGTTCAAAATAACGTCATCTATAAGGCCTCTCAAATAAGGAGTTCCGCAAAGATCCATCTTGGGACCGATACTGTTCATCATCTATGTAAACGATATTTCAAATCAAATAAACTACAAAAACGTTATATATGCTGATGATACCCCTCGGCTTTCAACTGGAAATGATTCAGAGCAACAACAAAAGTCAGAAGCAATGACTTATTTTAACAATGTTGGAACTGAACTTGGATAAAAATCATTAAAACCTTAATTTATAATTTAAACCCTCATAACCTCTTGAAAAATAACTATCCGGTTAATTGTTTTGGACTCTTTCTTGACAGTAGATTAACATGGGGAGCTCATATCGAGAGTCTGTCAAAAGAACTGTCCAGCACTATAATATTTTATATCTTTAAAAGTCTAACTAACCAAAATTACATATTAACGGCATGTCTTGCTTTGTTTCACAGTGTATAATGAGCTACGGGATATTGCTTTGAGGTGAATCATCACAAGCCCATAATTATATGGACACTTAGGTAGAGAGCCGGTTGTACAGATTTTCTATGAATAAGATACACGAAAAACTTTGTATGAGTGAGTAAGTACTACCACAGACCTGCAGGGAGTCACTTTTCATATAACCAAATTTTGCCTGCGTCATGAAATATTACCGGAAGTGACGTCAAAATGAGAGGATGCGAGCAAATAAGAAGAGGCACCCTACTTTTTTTTAATAACTAAAAAGATTGTAGTTTAACTTACAAAAAATAATTCATGTATTCGATGACTTAAGAAAACACACACAAAAAAAACTTTAATCGAGGGTGTCTCAGGGTTACAGGCAAATCAAGCCTGGCACCCAACTACAATCTCTTTGTATACCTCAAAACCTACATTTGACGTAAGTTTTATTCATGTATTCGCTGACACAAGAAATCGTGACGTCAAAATTCCACGACGCGGGCAAAATTTGCTTATATAAAAAGTGGCTCTCTGTATGTTTGTGGTAGTACTTACTCACTCACACAAGGTTTTCACGTATCTTATTCATAGGAAATCTATACAGCCGGCTCTCCACCTAACTTGTACACCATTTTTTTAAACTAGGAATACTTACATGTACTAATCAGTATATATTAGAGGGTATTAAGTATGTTAAAAATCAGCTACATGAGCATCAATATCAATCTAGCTACGACACCAGACACCAACGAATCATCTCTCCATGTTTTCACTTAAGAAAAAACATGAATTCCTATAGACATTTATCGATAAACCAGTACAATATTTACCAAATGATTGGAGAAAATCTAAATCTATTAAATTTGAAAAAAAGTCAAAAGTTTTTTCTATATTGTTCAGGAATTCTTTGATTATTTTGTCTCCCAGTTTGTTTAAGTTTTATTCATATCATTTACCTTAATTGTACTTTTCTTATTTTATATTGTATTTTATGTATTCTATGTTTCTAAAATTGACGAGTGTATATAATATAATTATCTCACATGAAATAAAATCTCTATCTATATATCATCAGTTAAGATCAAATTAAATGTGAGGAACAGTTTTTCTAATAAAATCTATATTATAATAGAAATCTGAATTGTATTTATATAAGAATTCAAACCAATAGCTTCAAACCAGACACTGCTTGGGAAAGAGATATAGTGACCCTTTGGGCAGTCCAGAAATCCACTAGTGCTACTTTTATTTTTTAATATCCATTACCATTATTGCTTTTCAGTCATTTTCTATGTCAGGATTCAATTCAAGAACTTTGCATTCATTTTATTACGATGTAGTGTATACTTGACATCCTTTACCGCTCATTATAGTTTATTACGATATATATGAGGTTTCTTTATATAATATACTAGGTTCACTTTAATGAAAATTATATAAAGCAGTTACATTATTTATTATCGATATACTTTCGTGACAACATCTACTCGAATTTGAGTTCTGTTAAATTTAAAATGCAATAGCATGGCAATAGCATAGCCCCCTCTATTGAAACTGAGCCATATCCGATATAATATGTGTTCGCCAAAGATACATAAACTAATATATTTTATTTAAACTATGTTTTGTTTTATATTGTAGACGTTACTAAGGTTTTTGATTATACAAATAAAAATACGTGCAAGATATCGAACCTGTGTACCTTTCAGGTTTGTACTTTACAGCAACAATCTTGCGAAAGGAAACTCAACGTAATTATTCTGTGGTCATGAAAATCATATTTAAGAAAAAAATGCTGTAAAGTGCATTTTCATCGAGTTTCTCCGGAGTAACGTGAAAAACTACTCCTTTCCTTGAAATTGTAGCACTTTAATAATATGTAAATTCAAAATTTGAAAAAATTCAGACGTATGCATTGAGGTCTTCTAAATACTTTTTGTCTCGAAATTTTTTTGTAACTTGCTAATTTTAATGTATAACCATATTAAGTTTCATATTTTCTTATAACAATATGTATATATCACGCTCATTTTTTGCATTTTCAAGTATTTTTTAAATGAAAATTTGCTAAAAATATGGTACATTATTCATCACGAAAAACTGCCTGTAACTCGGAAAATTAGCAAGTTACAAGAAATTTCCAAGAGACAAAAAATATTTAGAAGATCTCAATGTATGCGTCTGAATTTTTTCAAATTTTTAAATTACATGTTTTTAAAGCGCTACAATTTCAAAAAAGGGGTAGTGTTTCATGTCACTCCAGAGGAACTCGGTGAAAACGCACTTTACAGAAAAGTTGCAAATAAAAGTCTTGCATGTCGATGATATATTCACGTGAATTTTTTCATTTTTTACATTTCCCTTCCCCAACTTTTAGGAATTTTCGAGTGGCCATATCTCGAAAAATAAGCATTTCTCGAAAAAATTCACCAGAATAAAAACATCTTATTTTAGGCCAGAAAAGGTAGACACATTGTTGTTTTTTTTTTCATTTTTGACCTAATTCTATAAGTAACGGAACCCGGAATAAAAGGGGTGTTTTCTACCCCTATCGATCTTTTCCCACTCTAATCTTTTTTTCAACTTAATTATAAGCACATTGCACAGGGTTTTATCAAGATCCATTAACTTGCACTGAAGTTAGAAGTGAAACCCCCGTTGACTGGACTATAGATGCTAAAATTAATTTGCGATTTGAATTTTACTGCGATATATACTTAGACAATTAATACATAATTAAAAGTACATAGGTAATATTTTAATGTTATAGAGCCATTCTATTAATATGAGACAATGTCTTTATAAGAAACGATTGACTATTTTCAGGTCTAATTAAAGAGTTTTTACAAAATTATTTGTTTTATTACAGCTATTACAAAACTCCTCTAGTGCGCATATCGACTATTGCAAAATGTCTTAAAGAATAATTCTGTTCTATTATACACATTTTAAAATTTTCTCATCTAAATACTGTAACATATTGCTTTATAAAACTGTGTAACAGTAACACCTTCTATAGCCAGCTTATTATACTTATTATACTACAGAATAATATAGAATATAACTACACGCTCTTTTTTGTTGTAGAAAGACTGCCACGGATTTTGCTCTAAAACAATTTAACTCGTTCTGCAGCACAACTATTTTCAGTTTATAGAGACAGGCTGTAGTTTACTTTATAGTACAATTCAGCTTCTTACGGAGACATTATACAACTACAATGCTGGCATAGTAGTAAGTTTTATAATAACTATATAACCAACATTTATTAAACCGTTATAAAATGAGAATGTTCCCATAATTACTTGAAGCTCCATAAGAGATATACTGAGAACCTTTACTAGATGATAATACAACCTTTATAAAATTATTTTATAATTATGTTGTAAGAATATTCTTAGAGTACTTCTATAATGCCAGATTGGTAGTTCACAATGGTGATTTAATAAAACAAAAGAACAATTTTCCACCAGTAAAAAATAACTATAAGTACTAAGATTCAGCCGAATATTAATTATGGTTAGTTAGAAAGGTATTTGCTCTAAGGAACGGTACTTTAATAAGCACACGATATACTGTGATTCGTAGGTAAACAATACCAATACGCACCCTAGCGCAATTCTCTATAGTCCATTGAAATGTTACATGGAACTTGCATTTTGAAGAGGACAAGATTTTTTTCGTTTGCAGGGGTGCAGTATGACCATAAAGCTTGATTTCCGAGGTTGAAAGCCCCCCCAATTGGCCTCCACCTTGAAAAATAGGGCGTAAACAGTTTTTAGGCGATATTTTTAAAACCATAAGTCTCATAAAAAAAATATTCTAAGACTTTTTCTGTAGAGAATTGAATTCTCTGCAATCTTGGTTTAGATACTACCGAAAAGTTGAAATTGAAAAGTTATAATTTTTCTTGTCTAAATACTGTAATATATTGCTATATAAAACTGTGTAACTCCTTCTATAGTCATTATATAGCTTTTTATACTTATACTACAGAATATTATAGAATATAACTACACGCTCTTTTTTGTTGTAGAAAGACTGCCGCGGATTGCGCTATAAAACAATTCAGCTCGTTACGTAGCACAACTACTTTTAGTTTATAGAGACAGGCTGTAGTTTACTTTATAGTCCTATTCAGCTTCTTACGCAGACATTATACAACTACAATGCTGGCATAGTAGTAACTTTTATAATAACTATATAACCAACATTTATTAAACCGTTATAAAATGAGAATGTTCCCATAATTACTTAAAGCTCTATAAGAGATATACCGGGGACCTTTACTAGGTGATAATACAGCCTTTATAAAATTGTTTTATAATTATGTTTTAAGAATATTCTTAGAGTACTTCTATAATGCCAGATTGTCAGAGAGAGCTAATTAGTTCACAATGGTGATTTAATAAAACAAAAGAACAATGTTCCACCATTAAAAAATAATTATACAAAAACAGTTGAATACTAATACAGCTGAATATTAATACAGTTAGTTAGGAAGGTATTTGCTCTAAGAAGCGGTACATTAATAATTACATTAATCACTGTGATTCGTAGGTAAACAATAGCAATACGCAACCTGGCGCAATTCTATATAGTCCATTGAAATGTTACATTGACCTTGCATTTTGGAGAGGACAAAATTGTTTTTTATTTGTAGGGGGTGCAGTGTGAGCATAAAACTCGGTTTTTGAGGTTGAAAGCCCCCAATTTAGCCGCCCCCTTTGAAAAATGGGGCATAAACAGTTTTTCGGCGATATCTTGAAAACTGTAAGTCTCACAAAAAATATTCTAAGACTTTCTTTGTAGAGAATGGAATTCTCTACAATCTTGTTCCAGACACTTCTTACCGAAAGGTTGAAATTGAAAAAGTTATAATTAACTATAGACTAGCATTTTCAAGAAAAATATCATTTGAGGGTTATAACTTTTTTCCTATTAATTTTATTGAAAAAACACATCAGATGTTTTCTTTGTAGATAATTTTATTGTAAACATTTTCTCTTCTCATTTTTTTAATTTCTTTTCTTTGGATAGGTGTTAGGACGCTTCAAACGGATCAAACCAATATTCCATTCAAAACGCACGAGAAGGTGTAGGAAAGAATGCCGGTCTGAAATACTTTGACTATGCGTTTTTTAGGTCGCTAATTACGAAAATCTGGGTCCCGCAATCCTAAAAGTTGGGAAACACCCCTAAAAACGCAAGAAACACCCCTTCTAGAGGGTTGCTTTTTGCCTAAAATTTGGGTGAATGGGCATTGTTGGGCAAGAGTTAATTATTCTCAACCCTTAAGAAGGTAAAAATACCCCTTCCTACCCCTAAATTGAAGCGGGCTCTGAAAGACGAGTTAAATTTTCTTTTGTTGCATTTTCATTTTATTTTTTATGAAAAAGCTTGTCCTGTCTAAAACGCAAGGTTCGATCTAAGTTTTGTAACACTTCGTTAGACTACTACTTAGTGCCTCCTTTCGACAAATAATCAGTAATTATTTTCATACTGCTTAGGCTATTAGTAATAAATTATATTATGCTATTCACAAATCAAGCACTCTCTCTACGTACATATCAAATAATTCTATAACATCGGTTAATGAATTTCTAGGGAAGAAATGCTGTGACACATAGATAGAACCAGTACCGAAGAAGAATCGAGAATAATGGAATAGTTATGAACACCGAAACAAACGGAGATATGAGTGTATGACTGCATTTCAACTTACTCTAGTTTTACTGACAATGCCAAATTTGAATGGTTGTTTCCCCATAGAACTTTAGTTTAATCTTTACGTTTACTGGTGTAACAAATCTTTTATGTCTCGAAACTTCGTAAAACGGTGTTTACAAAAGCTATGCGTTTATTACATTTTACCTCTAAATTGCATGACTCTCCCAAGTTCGCGTAGACTTTATGGACGATTTACACTTTAACAAGTCGCCTTTAATACATTTTATGTTTTATAGTTTAACTTGCATTATACAAGATAAAAATACGGGGAACGACTATAGAACATGTAAACGCACAGTTTTGGTTTTATGTATTAATTACTTACCTTAATAAAGCAAAGTTAATTAAACATATACATTTTAATTTATTGTAAGTTTTTATACGATTATTCAACATTCTATAGAATATTTTTTTTCATAAGATAGTTTCCTAAGTATAATTCCTATTCTTTAAATTTAATAATAAAATATGAAACATACAAAAATGGTTCTCTTAGGTAGTTAAAATTAATTAAGTATTAATTAATGAATTAATTTTAATTTTAATAAATAACTTAAGAGAGCGAGGAAAATTTGGTTGAGTTAAGGCACATACAGGTTTAGAACACAATGAAGAGGCAGATATTATAACAAAAAGGAGTATTAATGAATGAGAATATTTTAAACAGCGGACTACACTTCCAAGGGTGTATAAGCATTCTCAAAGTTAAACGCAAAAAGCATGGTGATAATATGGACACAATACGGTATAACAAATCCTACTCGCTCTAGATCAATTCAACCAGGTATTGCAACTAGATATCAGTTAATTGGTACAAAGATTTTATATAGTCTAGAAAAGACATAAAAGCACTGAGCAGATTATAGTTTGGTCACGAGTATTACCCGGCACATCTCAAGAAAATAGAGTAGTATATTCGGACTTATGCGATACATGTAAAGTCACTGCAGATTTAAATCATACATGTTTTGAATGTATAAAGTACGAAGCAGAAAGCGATATTTTTTACAAAAAAGTAACTCATCAAAATACTTACCATCCTAATTTGTCATCTATTAGCGCTAAATTATATGATGGTATTCTGGAATGTCTTAAAGACAGCAAACTCAATATTTAGAATAGGTTAGGTTAGGTTAGGTTAGATATATCACCCTTCGCTTTTACCCTATCGTATATATTCCTTCCTTTCCGTGGTCTTACTCTTTGTGTGTGTCCTTACCAAATGCTCTAACAGATCCCTAAGCGAGAACAGAGTATCCTTGTGTTATCCCAGAGTCTATTAATGATCGGTCGTATAGGTTAGGTTAGAATTTGGGTATAATTAGTGAAGCAAAGTACATAATAACTTCGTATTCGGCTGTATCGACGTAAGTCGCAATGCCAAAAAAATTATTATGAATTAATTATTTAATATATCTCCAGGCACCAAACATTTTTAAATGTAAATGCTATGTATAAAATTAACACCAATTACATAAAATAATTATTCAAAGCAAGAGCCACTGTTTTTCGCATATCAATGAATAGAGCTTTTCAAGTAGAGTTTGTGATTTTTTTCTCAACTTTAAATGTGCCCGTGGTGGAAGAAAATGTGCCAGATTTCTTTGAGCGCCTCTCTATTTTATAAAGTATAGTTGCCTTCATTCGTTTAGTGCAGGTAAAAAAGCTGTAAAGACCGAACCATAAATTTGGCTCGTTAAGATAATTGATGTCTCACAGAGCCGTACTTAAAATTTTTATGCACACTGATAGAAATTTAAATCTGTTGAGCAATGATGAATTTTGGGTCTAAATTAGAATTATCAAATATTCGCTTATTGCTCAGTTTCGGCAATAATAATTTAATCTATTGAATTATTATTGTTGCCAAGCAAGGACCACGAGGAAATACGAGCAATTCCTGGCCAAAAAATATGGGTTCAGAGTTAAGGTTATTGCTATTTATATCAATCATCCTAACTTGATCTAATTGACCCAGATTAAATAAATAAATTCAATTCTAGAAAACAAATAAATAAACATTAAATAAATAAATTCAATTTTAGGAAACAGATTAACAATTATTAAAAAAATAATTCAATTCTAGAAAACAAATAATTAAGTATCAAATAAATAATTTCGATTCTAGAGAACTTCGAGCAACTTCGAAATTTTTCAAAACGTTGCAAATATTCATTGATTATGCCACAGTACAAGTCTGCAGCTTTCCATAATACTTGCTCTTTTATGAATCACTTTTAAGTTAAATCGTATCTTTAATCGCCATCGCCTAAGTGTTTGTTCACTAAATAACACTACAACTGTTGTTCTCAGTTCCATATGTACTGATTGTACTGTTGGTATCTCATTTTCCTTATACTTACTGTAAATTAAATCTCTTAACAATTTATAGTTTGTTCTGGAATATCTGTTAAGTAGGCGGTTTTTTCCGGTTTCTCCTTCGTTTTCTTTCATATTTTTATAAACATTTAAAACTACTTTTTGGGTATGTTCACATAAATTTTATCTAGAAACTTTCTCCGTAATTTGTGAGCTATTAATAATCTCCATACTTTCCTGTCATTCTCTGCTATTGCTAGGTAAAGAATTTTCCCAAGGCTTAAACATTTTCAGTATATTATTTTACCACACCCACTTATAAACACAAAACACCCGAATAATTCAACACCCGCCAAAATATTTATAAAAACACAATTGCATAAAATACGCTAAAACACAAAGGAAAATATCATGTACCTGTTAAAGTATATTACCCTTTTAAGCTCTCACAATCTAAATATAATCTAAACACAAATCATTAACTATATTTATTTTATAAAGCACATACAAATATATTCTTAACTGGTGCGGTTAATTTGAAGTTCCGTGACACTGACAATATTAAAAGTTCGTTTCCGTAGGGGCGAGTTGGTAAATATGAACAAAATAAATTAATTAAATAATTGTAAAATTGTGTTTTCGTCAATTTATTACTTTAATTAGACCAGAACATACTTTATATGTGAATAATGATATTCTATGTATTAAGTAGTATAATATATTTAATATTTAATATGTTATAGAGGAATTAGCTCGAAAGTCGACATGCCCTGATCTCCCCTCAATGCTGTTGTCAAGTATAAACGGCACAGCTTTGAGGTTTTCTATGTGCATTAAAAGAATAAAGACAACTATACACTACACGAATATTTAAAAAAAATCGTAATAATAGAAATTTTTCAGCTTATCGGCTACATAAGTTTGTTTTAGACATATCAAATAATTTAAGATGTGCTATAAATTTTTTATGCACTTTTCTCGAGTTTATTATTTCAGAAGTATTTAATAGATATTGACGACTTTCGTTAAAGAGTAATATTAAGAAAATCATAGAGCGAGAGCCAAACCTAAGAAAAACTGTAAACAGAAATACCAAGAGGAAATGGAAAACATTTACCGAGGGAAGAACTTAACTAGTCAACAACGAGTTCAAAAATAAAAATAGCGACGAGGAAAACGCTGAAGCACACAATAAATACGAACGCCTAAAGATGAAGGCCACAAAAAAACAACAACATATATCAAGTACGTGAGGATAAGAACAGCATGGGAAAAATCTCGCCTCATACATGGTAAAACAAAAATGGAAGAACGCTAAGGTACAGAGCAAAACAGCAAATGACACTTGAAACATCTCCCTGATACAGAGCCAAGAAATCAGAAGAAGAAATCCGACAAAGAAATATTAAAGATGTGCACACTGCTAGATAGATCAGATACAGAAGGAACAGAACTGAGAAGAATAAACAAGGAGATGATGATAGGTGTAAACTTAAAAGAAGTATCTCACAAACACCTACACTTCCCATCCTATATTGCTACACCATGTAATGTGGCTCTTGCAGCTGGCAACAAGCATGTCCGATGTTCAGTCTTGCGTACGTAGCCGGTCCGTCGGTATATACAAATATCTAGATTGGATATGCGAGTGTGGCAGCAATGCCTACCGTACGCTGACTAATCAATCAATCAGGGATTAGTTCAACGCTAACATGGAATTATACAACAATCTCGATGTACGCAATGTACATCTCACACATCACAGCCCATGTTTACGTACTTTATGTATATTCAAACAACAAACAATAATTATCAGCGTACAATGGAAAGTCCAAATTCGTTTATATGCCAAATACTGTTAAATAAACACTCAAACAAACTGAACCTTAGGTATACATGTAGCCGCCCTTGATCTATGTTTGCCTGTGATTTGTGACCCTTAAAATCCAGTGATAATGCAGAATGCTGCAAAATAACAGAAACGGACAGAAAGTATTGCGCTAAGGAAAATAATGAATTTGAACAAATACAAATTTCTAGACAAAAAATGTAGTTTCTTGAAAAGGAGGAGGTTCTCAGTTCGACCCGTGTGCATGTTTCTTTTTATGGTTGTGCATTGATTTTTATGGGATGGCTCTAGCAATTTCTACGAAATCTTTTGAAAATCATAAAGTGTAACTCAACGGTAGTCCCGTATTTTTTTCTAAGCTATGTCTAGTATAAGGTGAGCAAGAATCGGAAAGAAGAACTTTCTATTTGAGAATAATCGAGGTTATGGCGAAGGTGCGTGTTGAAGTTAAATAGTATTTTCGAAGTAGTTGATACTGAATCTGACATCAAAAGTTAAAGCCAAGTTGTGAATTCGATAGAACTGCCACAGTTGCATAACTTATGCAAATTTACATGAAATTGGGCTACTAGATCTACATAAGGTCGCGGTGGACAAGGCCAATCGGTCAGTTGTAACTTCTTTAAACTGTAATACAATATGCAAGGTGTGATACAATATACAAGATTATTATGATAAGGTTATACAGAAAATCTCAATGCATCTCAGTCAACATATGTAAAATAAATTTTGAAAGAAATTGAAACGCCGCGCGCTGTGCCGATAGAAAACTATCTCTAAGAATTGTGAAAAAAAAAGAATTATCTTCGCTACGTTCGGTTAAATGAACCTTATTACCTAATATCGATTTTGAGGTCGATGTAAAAATGAACAAATAACAAAATTTAAGGAGCGAGCGTAGATACGACTGTCGAGACTCCTATTTCGATACGAAACTGCAGCAACGTCAATCACGGTTAGTACTTGAATGGTAAACCAGCTCAGGGAAACACAGCGTTCTCGCTCCATCTTCTAGATTAGACTTAGTTCTGTTTTAAAAATATTTCATTTCACACTCTGCATAATTTATAAAATTTGTGATTGTTTCAAGTCAACAGCTTAGTTTAGAGAGACGTCCATAATGCACCTTAAATTGTTTAAAGATGAGTCCATTTGAAGGGTAAGGCTAAGAAGAATGAGGGTTCACAAATTGATTTTTGAGATAAATGCGCTAAAATATAGTCAGACATCTAGAGTTCACATATACCCAACTATACAGGGAAACAGAGATAAGAGTCACGAGTTATAGGAAGTTAAGCAAGTCTGTGCCTACTATGGAATATCATAACATTACTATTTGGACCTATATCCTTTACCCTTGTCTAAACGTGCATGACCCCTTTTCAATTTCATTCTGTACGCCTATGTTGAAACAATATAAATCATTAGTGGTTTGTTAAGGAATAAACACATATAGTCCAAAAAATTTGACGATAATATATATAGTTTAAGCTTTCAGTTTTAAAATTCGTTTTTATCGAAACTAACATTTTGTGACCCTTTAAGCCAATACCCTTCATTTGTAAAATAGTTTATGTTAATATTGGTCCACGGTTGTAAATCTTTTTATATAATCTTTTTATATAATAATCCACAGACAACTCCCAAACAACTATTTGATATTTTGTGGACGCTTGTTAGATATAAAATATGATTAACAGACATTCATAAAGTAGTCATCATATTAAGGATAATATACAAAATATGTTTAAAAACGTTTGTATAGCTCACACCTGTTTTGCAAATTCGACTTCCACAGCGATCAAAAGTATCATGTGCAGCCCACATATTATGGGAAGTTGTAAATTTTTATCGCATCAACGCTAGACTTCACGACGCTATTTTTGATTTTTTTTCCGTCAACACCCAATTTGTTTTATATTTTTTTAAAAGCGTAATAATCCTAAATTATTTTTATAAACGATGATGTGGATATAGCATTTAAGGGTTATTATTTACCTTATACGTCTTATTATAAGTAGTAGTAAGATGTATATGATGTTAAACATATTTAATCTTAACTATAAAAAAGTTCTGTATCAAGGTATTGGTAGGTACTATCAATATTAGCGTAAAAAAATTATAATATAATTGAAAAATGTTGGATCAAAATAAAATGGTTTTAATATATAGTAAATGAATAGGTTTTGATGGATTAAATGTAGTTTGTATAGTTATTTTTGATCACAGGTTACAATTTTTGCAGAACCTCTATAATTTTCTTAAACCAAATTTGGATGAACATTATATTTTATTTTTTATTAATCGTGATAACTAGTGTCGCTCTTCAATAAAACCATTGAGCTACCTTATTTACTACTGCAATAGTTTTCATACAATATACTCAACAATCAAATATAATCAGATGATGGCACATATTACCATATTTTTCTACCATACATAATCACATTAGTTGATATCAGTTATTAAAATGTGTGCCTCTTTTTTAAATTAGCACTAATATCATAGAGAAGAAATACATTTACTTTATATTTTAAAAATAATTAAGAATGGGTAAATCGCTATTTTTAATATTTGCAATATGGTGTTTTACAAATTGGACCATGAAAATAGGTATCATTAGTCATGGATCCAGTATTCGAAATGACGCTTATATCTCCATTGCTATGCATCTTCTGGACATACTTTTAAAATTAGCTCCATATTATGTAAAATTGTCTGCCGAATCCACTTCCAGAGGGCGATTTGCGATATAGGTTTACGCTCATTCCCTATGTTAATTTTACACCTCTTTCCAGTGACACAATATTTTAAATTTTTCGAATATAACTCGTTCTATCTCAAAAACTATAAAAGCTACACCGATCAAATTTTAGAAGGAGGTTAAATGATGTATGGTGATTAGGAGCGCAGCGTTTAAATAGTATTTTGGTTATTTATACTCCAATACAAAATAGAGAACGCCAGAGTGCTAAAATATTGTAGAGAGAAATGTAGGATCGAGGTACTCTTTCTATCTCTGGAAATATTATAACAATTGATGAGAGGTATTGCAGTAAAAGATCCAAATCTAATTTCTGTGAAAAAAAATTTGCAATCGGATTATTCTAGAGAAAGACATCGATTTACATTTTAGAAGTATAGGCAGTGCGGGGTAAATATGAGTCACTTCCTTCAAATCCGACAAAGTTCAAAACTTTCGTGCTAATTAATTTCATCTACTATGTCCAAAAATATCAAAACTATAATTGCAGGACGTATAGATTTATATTTTCAGTACATGAGAAATATTATCCACCGTGAAAGATATGTCAATTGCATAATATTAGTTGGGGATAGGTATGAACATGGATTAAGCGATTATGAAGAATCTCGGCGTATTAACCAAACTATCGCCGGAATTCGAGCTTGGACATTAAATTCATATTTCTAAGTGGAAGTTGTTTATGTCCAACCCTAATAATAAGCAGAGTCTACTGAATTATATCGTTATGAAATGTTTGACTTATCTCTACATTTTGTGAAATGATGTTACGTTAATAACTGCAAGAATGTTTATCGATGAAACAGCAACTAATTTGTCAGCAATTTTGCAATTTTAAGCGATATCCTCAACAAGGGAATGTGTCAATTTACGGTAGTAGCTTCTTACTTTTTCAAATGCTTGTACGTTCGTCCCAATTTTGAAGGAAGTTTAGATCATTTTACAAGCACATTTATTTAAAAACTCCGAAATGGATTTGAGGACATTGTGGTTGGGAAATAGAGCACAATATTTTCACTCCAATCATAATTATGAAACATCCAAAACGGGAACAAATAGAATAGAATAGAATAATGTTTATTGCTGAAATATATACATATGAATGTAAAATAGAATACGTGTATAGAAAAATTGTAAGCTTATAAATAAATAAATAAACAAGGCAATAAACATGACAGACTCACAGAAGCATTTTCGTGCTTGATCGTGAGTATATACAAAAAATACTAATATAATTAATATATCTTAAGATTATAGATAGCGTAATAATTTAAGTTATAGACATATAAAATACATAATTATGTTAAGAGAACTTTTTAACAGTAAATGATTACATTCTCTCTAAAATTATTAACAAAATAAAGCGATTGAAAATCAGAAGACTAGAGTACTTCAGAATAACTTGCTTCTTGCTTAGTTATCAACGAAGGCATGTATGTTTTTTCCTAATGTATCCTTAATA
Source organism: Stenurella melanura (assembly GCA_963583905.1). Lineage (NCBI taxonomy): Eukaryota > Metazoa > Arthropoda > Insecta > Coleoptera > Cerambycidae > Stenurella > Stenurella melanura. Next base: position 134,147,572 of record OY757313.1, on the reverse strand, counting down.
TACTCACCTAATTTATTTTTAAATTGATGTATTGATTCTATTAATCTCAATTCTGAGTTAAAAGTATTATAAAGTTTTATAGTATTTTTCATAAGAGGTAATTGGTAAGTATTTTCTTTTTTTCTTGTACTGTACATATGATATCTTTTTACTAAATAATTTTTATTAATGTGTTGTTTAATAGTGCAGTGATAGTAAAACAACTGTCTAATATCAAATACACTGAAATATTGCACAACTTGAGTATGTTTGCTCTATTTCAAATATTTTTTTTTATAATTTCTAGATTGTTTAGGTGAGTTTTTGAAGATAATATCTTCAATTCATTGATATTTAAAACTTCAATTTTTAAATTTGTATAGAACGGTTCTAATTTTATTTATTGTATACTTGATGTGCACATCCCATTTTAGGTCGCAATCTATTCTAACTCCCAGATATTTTATTTTTTTGATGATTCTATACAAATATCTGCCGAGTTTCCTATTTTTAAAGGACCAATAGCAGGAAAAGTTGAGTTGTTAGAGCAAAATGGTACATAAAATGTTTTGCTAAAGTTTATTGTCAACAAATTGTGATCAAACCAGTCTTTGATATGACCCATCTCTTTATACAGTTTTCTTTTAAGTTGGCCAAGTTATCTGCGTTGCAGTATATGGCAGTATTGTCCGCATAAGTAATGATTGTGCCTCTACTTTGGATGGAAAATAATCCATTTAAGTATATTATAAATAATATAGGGTCAAGTACCGTGCCTTGTGGTACACTAAATAAAATTTTCTGATAATTACTTATTATGTTTCCTATGTTTACGTCAGAAATCTAGCTTATAAATAAATCGAGTGCACAATTTCGTATCCCTATTCCTTTTAAGGTTTCCACAAACATGGTGTAACTCACTGTATCAAATGCCCTCGCGATGTCGATGAATACTCCAAGTGATGGTGTAGCTTCATCAAGGGCAGCGTATACTTTTGATGTTAATACGAATATAGCATCTTGGGTAGATTTTCCCTCGCGAGAACCATACTGCTTGTCTCAAAGAATTTTGTATTTCTCGAGGAATTCATTTAACCTGACTTTAACAATTTTCTCAATGACTTTAGCAACGTTTGTAATCAGAGATATAGGTCTGTAGTTAGCGGCTTCTGTTCTATCACCATTTTTAAATATAAGAATACCTATAGATATCTTAAAGGCAAACGGAAAGTGTCCTTTTTCCGTGTGATAACATGTAAATGTAGAAATAATATGTGTAATAGGTGTTATAAGAAGCTAAGAGTTAATTGCATAGTAAACTGCTTTTAATCCATGTTCATATCTATCCTCAACTAATATTTGCAGTTAACATATTTATGACGGTGGATAATATTTCTTATGTACTGGAAATATTACTATATGACTTGCAATTATGTTTTTGATATTTTGGACATAGTACCTGAAATCAATTAATATGGGTTGCCGAATTTGAAGGAAATGACTCATATTCAATTTGCGCTGCCTATAGTTCTCTGAAAGAAATCGATATCTTACGCTAGAATAATCCGATTCTAAAAATTCTTCCACTGAAATAAAATTTGGACTTTTTTCTACAATACCGCTCATATAGAAAAAGTATCACGATGGTACATCTTCCTCTACAATATTTCAGAAACCTCGCGTTCTTAATTTTATTTTTTTTTTTTTTTTGGGATAAATAACCAAAATACTAATTCAACGCTGCTATCGTAATCGCCATACATCAGTTAACTTCCATCCAAAATTTGATCCTTACAGTTTTTATAGATTTCGAGACAGCACGAGTTATATTGGAATAGTTATAAATATCGTGTATCACCGAAAAGAGATGTAACAATTAACATTAACACTATATCGCAAATCGCCCTCCGGAAATTGATTCGGAAGACAATTTTACATAATATAGACCTAATTTTAAAAGTATGTCCAAGATATGCATGGTACTGAGAGTAAATAGTCTCTGAATCCCCAACTACATTACGCCCATTTGATTTAATCAAGGAAGTGTTTTATAACTGAAAAAAAAATTGTGCTAATCATAATAGAAAAAAAATATTGTTTCATAACATGCTAAACTAAACTATTAGATAAAAGAAATCTATGGGTACCTATGTGTATATGTGTGAAGATCGTTCTTTGTAAATACGGTAATCTCTGTTAGACTGAAAATTTAGTTTCAAATTTGAAAAATACGTAAATTGGCATGGTGGAATATTTCCCAGTAAATTCGGGCCATATCCATCATACAAGATGATAACCAGAGGTGTCGTGTTTCATATGAGCTTTGTTTTAATATAATTGTACATCAAAAAGTTACTAAAGTAGAAACCTTAGTGATCAAAGGATCATGCTCACAAAAGTAGGACGTTGTGCAAAATATCGAAACTGCAACATACAATATGTTTTTAATAAGATTATTAAGAAATGAATGAATATCTATTAATGATGATTTCTGTTAGACTGAAAAAAAATTATTTTTAATTTGAAATATATGGAAGTATATAGCGTATTATAATATTCCCTATTGAAATTGAGTCATATCGGTTATAAGAAACGTCTTATTTTATATCAAGTATTTATCTTTCATGAGATTATTACGGAAGAAATAAAGTTATAGGCGAACGTTGCTAAATACCTACTTGAAAAATAAAAGAAATGACCACTGTGTGTATCTTACTGGTACCACGAAAAATTGTACAAAATTGACAAAATATGAGTCAAATTGCAGTCGACCACGTCCGACTGCGACTTTTACTCGATGAATTATTGCATATTATACAGTTTTGAAGAGCGCAAAGCGAGACGAATACATCGATCGAGACGAAATACAGCATTGAACATCAAATAAAGCAACCCAAAATATATGAATGTGTTATAAAACATGTCTCATCGGAATTATTAATTACACTGGGAAACAAAGCTGTTTGTAGAATATGACCGCATTTTTCCAGTGAGAAATCATACTTTCTTAATATTTAAAACTTAATATTTAAACCTAAGCTTACTGCTGGTTCTGATGAAATTGTCCTTTCAGTATAATTACTAGTGGATACATATACTGATATACTTTCCAGATATTTGATATTTGGAAATATTCTGAAGTGTGACTTGTCTATCTAGTGGTAAGGTGAAAAAAATTAAATTATTATTTATAGACCAATCACAGTTAGAGGTAATTTACGTAACACTTGTATTATAACAGTACTGAATGATAACATGCATGGAATATACAGCAATAAATTGTACATAAAAAACAGTGATAAAAAAGCAAATCAAGTTAATAACAAGTAAGTCTACACTGATTTTATTACAAACTGAACAATAACAAGGTAGTTAAAAAAATTTGATCAATTCAGAATGTCTGACAGTTTAGTTCGATTTCCTAAAAGTTACTTAACCACGGGGCGCAGTTGGTAATTTATAATTATTATAAATCTGTTTAATACCGACCTACGTCTGGAGTCCTCCAGGGATCAATAATGGAACCTTTTATTTTCAAGGTTTTTATTTATGACATTAATAATAAATTAAATCTATATTTCTTATTATATGTTGATAATGCTATACTATTACACAGAATTTATGAATGTCGTGATGACGAAAACTTCAAAACAGGGTTGTCTGGATAGCACGATGAAATGATCTTAATTTCAATACTTGAAAATGTGATATTTTTTACATTAACTTATGTAACGTCGGCCTATTCCCGCTACTAAGGCCAACCACCGACGCCAGGAGACGAGCGACCCCTAACCTATAAATTTTGCTTACTCCTACTCTTTCCTATCGGAAAGTGGGAATTTTTTACTTGCTTAATATTTAATAAACAATGTAATTCCCTTGCGAGCGATGGTATAATCCACTATGCAATCGCCTCCTAAAATTGCATGTCTTCTACGTATGCGTTGACATATAAACCGTTAGAAAGTAGAGAGAGAAAGAGAGAGAGCTATTTCCCTGGGGAGAGTTGCTTAACATTTCGTATCAAAATACGAGTATAGCTAAGGTCCATCTACGTTCGCTCCTAAAGTGCAATATTATATAAGTTCTATAACCAAAGAATCAATAACAGCATATAATTACACTATCCCTATTAATAATAACAATATTAAGATGAGGATGACATTAGTTTCAGCAACTGAAAATGAGCTCATACACCTGCTTGACATTCCTCAAATAATAAGTTGTGAATTTACTTGTAGATTACAATATAACTAAAGCTACGATTGTTAAAATGAAATCCTTTCAAAAACGATAAAGAGTGATGAGTATGACGCTGTAAACAAGGTGATATTCCTTGCAGTAGCGGATTTACCAGTAGGCGATGTAGGCTCCACCAAATGTTGAGGGGCGAGGAATTTTGTCATTATAATTTAGAGACAAAGCTAATACTTTCAAAACCGTTTTTCTGTTTCAGCCCGACCTTCAAGCCACGCCGCAAAGAGACAATGACCAAAAACATTCAAATCACCCGATCACAGGGGTACCAAGCAAACAACCAGCTTGGTACCCTTACCCTAGCCCGTGCCGGCCTCTGACACTAAAATAAGCGTGTCTGGTCGAGCACAATCCTTGAGCTACACAGTTCACACTTCCTTCCGAAGAAACCGGAGTACATGATGCCAATTGGCACCCTGGGCTTCAGACTAGTCAACACCACCTAAACCACTCCAAAACCACTCCAAACTCCGAGAGAGCTGGGCAACAGCCGTTCTCTCTCACGACATACTAAAGACGCTCCCTGGAGCCGACATGCCAGCGAAGAAAGAAGACCAAGGCAGAAGAGCGACAGAAGAAACGACCTAACATACAGGGTCCAACAGCCAGGACCAGGGGAGGTCTGCTAACATCGCCTACACCGTCCGCATTTGCGGGGGGGTAGGTGAAAAAGCAGGTCCACCTCTTACGAGGCCGGTCCAGGTTTACGGCGATGATTGGGGCAAAGAGCTCAAGCTTGACCACTAATCATCCGAGACAGTCATACCGTCAATACCAAATACTATTACATACGCTATAATCTAATAAATTGGATTAGGTGTGTGGCGGAAGATCATCAATTGCCTACGGACCCAAAAACTGTAAATTCTCCACTGATTCCTTGGCGTTCTCGTTAACAATACCGGCAACCGTGATAATTATATCCAACGAAGAACACGTATTGGTTTATCAGCTAGTCAAAATTTGCTGTGACCAACATTTCACGGAAGGCATAAACGTCAGTGTAATTTTTCAGGTCTCCTACGATGTAGACGGTTAGGGCGGCCAAAAGCGGCATATTGATGTCATCGGTAGGTCTGGAAACACGTTGTTATGAATTCTCTGGAGAGAATATCGTACCAACAGCTCGATTTTTCAAAAAACGCGTACCTTTAAATAACTATCCATCGTTATATTCGCTCAAATCCTTTCATTTTAGCTGGCACAGATTCGTCTTGACTATGATCGTATCTTAATACCCATTCAATGAAATCATCTTAATCAGATGTCATTACTATACATACGTGTACTAACTTTCAAGTGAATATCTCAATTATATGTTATCAATCCCTTTAATAATGGAGTGGGGATAGGGGGCGGGGGGCTTAAAAAATATTAGAAAGAAATCTGAGACCTTGGTTTCTAGTATATACACCATATCCCAAGTTTCTGTACTCTTACCAGCTTACTTGACTTATTTTTCCCTATTTACCTCTACTTTCTCCCCACTCCTTCAACGAAATCATATCAAGGTATAATCTAGTTTTAGATGTCGTTATAATACATACAGGGTTGGGCAAATGTGTGGAAACACCTGATTTCTGGCTAAACTATAAGTGCGATTAAAAAGTACCCTTAACAAAAGTTTTTGTAGTATTTTTATTCTATTCAGTGATGTACTTTGATTTTCAACAGCTATCCTATTTTTCGAGATGTGACGTCATCGACAGTTTTTTTAAACGGATAAGCCTGTATATTTTTACATTTTCAGATAGACAATTTTTCATCAATTATAGTGATATAGGGTTTGGTGGGTGTGCGGCTTGTGGTTTTTTAAATATTAAATAAAATAATAAAATAAAGTGTAATAAATATTTATTAGTTAATGACAATTAAATTTCTTATTACAAAATATTGAGCACTTTAATATTGAGAAACGAAGAAAATATTCATAATAAATGTTCAAATTGGAAACCTTCAGCAGCCTGACAATATCCTATTCGATCAACGAAAGCTCTTAAAGAGTTTTGAATAGCATGCTGTGATATTTCTTGAACAGCCATCCTAATTCGATCTTCCAACTCTTCTAACGACTGAGGCTTCGTCCTATTGACAACGGATTTTAAATGACCCCAAAGAAAATAGTCTAAAGGACTTAAATCTGGCGATCGCGGTGGTCATTCAATATGTCCTCTTCGACCTACCCATCTCTGTGGAAATATTTCATTAAGGTATTGACGGACGTCAACTCCATAATGAGGCGGAGCTCCATCTTGCTGATACCAAATTTCATCTGAGAGTCGTTCAGGATTTGCCTGGTTTGGAAATAAACGATTTAATACTGGAATAATTTGCTCGCGTAAAAGTTGTAAATAAAGAATGGAGTTTAAATTTTCTCTAAGAAAGAATGGTCCGATGATGTGTCCTCTGATTATCCCCGCCCATACATTTAATTTTTGAGGGTATTGGGTGTGACTTTCTTCCATCCAATGAGGATTCTGATCAGCCCAGTAGCGACAGTTATGTCGATTTACAAAACCACTCAGGCAAAATGTCGCTTCATCGGAAAAGACTATATTATTGAAAAGTTACCATTAATTTCAATTGTATCCATCATTTCCTGACAAAACTGCATCCTTCTATCAGGATCATCTTCATTTAATTCTTGTACCAAATGTACTTTATACGGATGAAATTTATTTTTGGACAATATCCTTCTTACTGATCTCTCGCTAATATTGTGATGTAAGGCTAGTTTTGGTACTGAAGTTTTTGGTTCTTCTTGTAGGCTAAGAAGAACATCAAGTGAAATATCTTCATTTGTAGCCGATTTACTTCGACCGGATTTTGGCCGATTTTTAACACTTCCCGTTTAGTGAAACTTTTGCACAACCTTTGAAACTGTTGATTTTGAAATATGAGAATTTCTATCAGGAAATGTTACATTAAAAATATCGCATGCATCTTGTAGAGATCTCTGCTTGTCTCCAAAACCAACAATCATTAACAACGTAATTCTTTCACGTTCAGTTAGTTCAGCCATAATTAAAAAACAATGTTAATATTTTACACCGAAACTCTTTAACAGTATTGACTGCAATTGACAGTAATACGAATGATTTGAATTCGGTTAAAGAAAATTTGCAAAAAGCATGGCAAGAAAAAAACGAATATTTTTTTATCAGATAGTCAATAATTAAAATGTAAACAAACAGCCATGTCTTCGCTTTACTATTTTATTTAATATTTAAAAAACCACAAGCCGCACACCCACCAAACCTTATATCACTATAACTGATGAAAAATTGTCTATCTGAAAATGTAAAAATATACAGGATTATCCATTTAAAAAAACTGTCGATGACGTCACATCTCGAAAAATAGGATAGCTGTTGAAAATCAAAGTACATCACTGAATAGAATAAAAATACTACAAAAACTTTTGTTAAGGGTACTTTTTAATCGCACTTATAGTTTAGCCAGAAATCAGGTGTTTCCACACATTTGCCCAACCCTGTATGTGTACCAAATGCCAAGTGAAAACCTCGATTTAATTTTATCAACTCTTTTAATAAGGGAGTGGGGGTGGTAGAGGGATGGAAAATATTATAAAAAAAAAACCTGAGGCCCTTACTTCTAGTATATACATCATATCTCAAATGTCTGCACTCTTACCAGTTTGCTTTACTTATTTTCCTCTATTTACCCCTATTCAACCCCCAACCCTTCAACGGAATCATCTCAAAATATAATCTAGAGGGAAATATCGTTATAGTACATACGTGTATCAAATTTCAAGTGAATATCTCAATTTTTTTTTATCAACCCCTTTAATAATGATCAAGTCAATATTTTAAACCGTTCCGGAGAAAACGTGCGGACAAAAAAAGTTACAGACAGATAGTACAGGCAGACAGACCGACAGACAGACAGAAAAAAATTATTTTTTTTCTCTCAAATTTAAAATCTCGACGTTCCATGACATTCTAAACCTATTTAAAAAAAAATATATGAAAATTTTATACGATTAGTATACTTCCAATCCACTACGTGGATGTGAAAGTAATTAAGATTAGTCGCAGCTAATACATAAAGGATTACTTTTAGGTAAAAATACCGACCTCGCCCCACTATTTAGCGGCGTGAATATCAACGTATAAGCAAATCAATGTAATGTTAGGCGCAAGAGAATTGTGTTGTGGATATATGGCATCCTTAAACGAGGGTATAAAACAGCCGATCACTTGTCTATTAAATATTAAAAGAGTAAGATATCTACTTACGATAAGAAGTTCGCAAAATTTGGTTGGGAGGTAGTGATTTACGTCGGAAATAGGCCAACGTTAAACACATTGTAAAAGAGCTTTGTCATTTTTTGCCTAGATCGACAAGCGAGAGTACAATACTAACTGTTGATAGTTAAAGTGCAATAAATTGGTGAAGGGCGAAGAAGACGCCCTACAAAACGTTGGGCTGGTGTCACCAAGATACTCATGGAAAGAGCTTTGGTGAGTTCGTGCGCCTAACAGGTAACCACGACAGATAAAATGATGCTGCCAAATGTGCCAAACGACAAAGGGAGACCAGCTAACTAGAATAAAGCCTAGATCACAAAAGGTTTGTCAAGTCCGCTTTGTAATCTTTGACAATAAATTATCCTCTAATAACTTAAGCATTGATGATGATGGTGCCTGCGGTTTAGCAAACGACAGGGAAGGAAGACAGAAAAAAGGAAAATAAAACATTTGCATTAAACTATAATAAAGTATAGATTAAAAAAGTTCAATACGGCAGCAGTAGAGATTAGTTTTAGAATAATATATTGGAGACAAAATGTAAAACATATGTCATACATTATTTACACATCCATAAATTTTAAGAAAGAGTTTATTTAGCTGCCAAGATTTTGTTACACAGGATATCTAAATAATCCGCCAAATGTCCGGAAACCTACAAACAATGCCAACAATTGCAGGTGTATATAAATTTGTAACCTATTATACCTACGCGCTACTGTAACAACACATGGAAACGATGGGATTACAAGAGATAAAGTTGTTGTTTCAATTTAGACAGAATGTCTGTTCCATAACATAATTTATTGAGAACTGTCTTTATCAGTTAGTTTTATTTATTAGTTTGTTGAACAGATGTAAACTAGCTCGACCCTACTAGAAATGAATAATGTAAACAATGCCGAGAAATCAATTAAAAACATATTTCGACATGTTTTAGAAATATGACAGGCAATCTCTACGATTTGATAAATTAGATTTTTTATAAATTTAGAATAAAAAGCGGTTCTTTGTTTACTTATCAGCCTCTATTGGGAATATTTTCATTATTTCTTTTATCTGGATGTCAGTATTGTCTTTAAGGCGCTGTTCTCAACAGGCCAAGTATCTAAAAGAAGATTGTAAACTTTTTAAATCATTATATAACTGAGTATAAACATTAATTTTAAATACAGTGAAGATTTTTTGTTAAAATTAGTAATTACCAGAGCCCGGCGCAAAAGTAGTTATGCCAGAGACGGTCTTCACACACAGATAAATATAATGTTTTGTATGATTCACATAAGCAAATAAATACATTATTTATAGGAAACAAATACCTACATTTGCGGTAAGAAATAAAATGTATGGCATAAAACTCATAAAATAATAAATAAATAATTTATTATTGGTTTGGAGAAATTATTTATTTGGTATTGTTGAGCAAGTAGATGTAAGAGATGTTTACTGAAACTGGTGGATAAAAAATACCAGACGTCGGCCGCACATTATATATACCTGCAGCGTCGCGCGTCGGTCTGATTGTCTAATCGAAAACAAGAAACTCGGCACTTTAAACGGCATACGCCACTTCAACTTTTTATCAGTTAAGGAAATGTAAGCATCTCCCATATCTTTCTTCCCAACTAAAATAAACTATTTTCAATTTAAAGTATAATTTTTATCTGTGCACATAATATAAGGCACTATAATTTTAAAAAATATAAGGAAAATTTTCGACACCACAAAATCACCGCCACCGCTTGTCACTCTCTTTCTGCTTTTTTACGGCAGCAAATAGGATACGGTAAACAATAATAATAGTGAAATAAACAGCAGATTGCGTTTTATATTTTACAGAAGACTTCAAACATACAGAAAGGATTTGAAATAAAAAAGGTCCAACAATTATTATTAATTATTACACAATGACCAATGCCATGTGAGATTGTTTTATATGCACATTCGCATTATGGAGTCAACACTACAGACTTGTCAGTACATTTGATAGAAATAAATGTGTCGTGATTTGTTATGGCGTCAAGTGGCTTTCCATTAAATGAAACAGTACTTTCGTAGATTAAAGATTTTCTGGAACTGTGGTTTAACGGTGTAGAACTTTTCTGTGCCAGCTGTGAAAAAACAGTTTCGTGGACATGCAATTCGAACATTTTAAAACAAGTTTCATCTGAACGTCATAAAAAGTAAAATTTTGCATATTTACATGGATACTTCTCACGGATCCCTCTAGCTATACGCAACGTTCAACGTAAGCCGGAAACAGATCAGTATACAGTAATTGATGCAATAAACATTACAGGTATTTGATCTACGTCAATATATTTATTTCTCAGGGATATTGCTGAGTGAAATACAAATTGGATACATAACAGTGTTAAGAAACAACCCCGGTTTTTCAACATTTTTGTGTGTGGCAAAGAAGTGGGACTGTTCAATGCCGGACATAAATCTGCCGTCTATAAGAAACTGTACCTATTTTAAATATGCGCCGATTACATCGGTAGAAGTTGAACGGTTGAACGATCCTTTTTCACAACACAAGTGGGATATTCAGTGACAGGCGCCGGAGTTTTATTTCGGACGATTTAGAACAAGTGCAAATAATATATTTTTATTATTCTAATAAGGTATAGTTACTAGGCGTTTGTGTTTGTGCATCCAACAATGAGTGCATCCAAGTATGACTTATAATTTCGGGGCCATTTACCTTTAAACATTACGGAATTCACTAGATATAATCATAAGGTAAAATATTGTATCATTGCGCATGAAAATGTTTATATAGTTCATATTACGCAAAAGCCGACTCTGGCTTTTACGTCATAACTACCTCTGAGCCGGGGTCTGGTAATTACAGATCTGAAATTTGTAGGTCAACAAGTCTTTGTTAATATTTATTTCTATAATGTATTTATTTAGGTATCCTTTATTATTATGTTAATCACTTGGTTTGATATGAAATTGTCAAATATTCGGTATTTAGGAGAAAGTTCATAGTTTGTAATTTAGTTATTAACTCACCATCCGATGAAGGATGAAACTCATGTTACGCGAAACGACCGTCATGGTTAAAAATATTGTGAAAATCTAAACCGCCGTGTTTTCGTTAAATTTAATTTTTTTATTAATTTTCATCAAGTAGAGGCCGAATCAATCAACTAATAAAATTTTAATTATAATGCCGTAAATAGTTTCTTATCTTGTTTAATAGGGTGTTTACAGCCACCTTAATAAACATTTACAAAACCAAAAGTATAAATAGCCAAAGACTGTGGTTTACAACAGTTATGTTTATTATAAGTGTATTTTTGACCTTGGTCTATCGTTTATATAGACCTTCCTGTATCGGCGGCTAGCCAACAACACATCTGTCGCATATCGTTTCATGTATGCTTAAACATTACCCATATACACGCGCTCATAAATACTTTCAATACTACAGTTTTTTTTATTGCAATTTAAGTTACAATGGAATACATCAAACCGTGACTCAATGTGGGAATAATTAGTTATCATTTGATATGGGGGAGAACTTTTATAAATATTGGTTCTGTGATTTCTATCGCCAATAGATCGATGGCTTCTTCTGACACAACTAGCAATATGAAAATTAAATAGACCTATGATTACCTCGCAGTTAGTCTCATTGTGGAGTACCTATAAGTGGAAAAAGTTGTCTAAGGTGGTCTTGAAAAGAAACATCTTTGAATTTTCTCAATGGACGAAATGTGTATGAAGCACATTGAACTCCAGATCTCAGATGTTTATTCGAGTTTGGATCTTATAATAGTGATGAATAATACACGCAAGGATTTAAAATATTTCATATTTCGGATTATGAAACCCAGACTCTTGTATGTAACTGCGTCAGAGTTGTTAATATGATATAAAAAAGTTAGTTTAGAGTCATAGGCAACCCCAAGATCTGAGATGAGCATAGTTATAGATTAACCTGTAATTATAACGACGAAACAACATCACATTACATTTACCGGAATTAAGAGGTAGGTGGTTGTTAGTACGCCAAGAATGTATTCAATATACATTTTTCTGGAGCTTAGTGCAATCGTGCAAAAATTCAACCTAACAGAATATCTTCAAATCAATTTTAGGTAAGAGAAAGCTTCATCTAGCTTAGCGGCAATGTCATTAATAAATATAATTATCATAAGAAGTTTAAGAATCTAAGCTTTTGGCACTCCGGATGTTCGACAGACCGGTTGTGGTGTTTCAGAAACTAAGCTGTGCCCGTTAAATAGGACTCAATCGTGACGATCATGTTCGTACTAAGATCAATATTCTCCAGCTTGAAGAATGGTAAGCTATGGTCCACTCTATCAAATGCTTTAGAGAAATCAGTGTCAATAACATCTGCCTTCATGACGATGCAACAATTGGAAGTGAATGAAATTCAGTTCCTTAGATTATATTATTCACATATATTTATACATAGTTAGATACAGGACCTAATAAAAGCGTGTTAAAAGCATTACGTCCATAACAACATCGATAACACATTACAATCGGTTCTCAGATAATCCTCAGGTGAACATCGATTGTCTTGCCCAATTCTTTTCCAACGCTTACACCAATATCAACTTCTTGTAATTTCAATTTCAATGTGGCGTCTTGTACTAATCAGAACCCATTACATATTAAATATTTCGTCATCGAGGAAATGTTAACTTCCATTATAAAAATTAAGCTCTACGATCAAGGCTTTCGATAATAAGTTAGGTATTGCGCACAAAATGTCCTTCAACGAAGCTGTGCTGTCCAGGTATTGTCTTGATAGGAAGTTATGAATTAATATTTTAAATATTGTGGGGAAGTTACACAGAATAGCAACATGTCTATGATTAGTGATCAGGCCTCATAATCATATTAAGCTTAATTTTTTTAATAGAAGTTAATACTTCCTCGATGATGAACTATTTAATATGTAACGAGTTCTGATTAGTACAAGATGCCACATTTAAGTTGATATCACTAGAAGTTGATATTGGTGTAAGCGCTAGAAAAAAATTGGGCAAGACGATCGATGTGCAGCTGAGGATTATCTGAGGACCGATTGTAATGTGTCATCGATGTTGTTATGGACGTAATGCTTTTAACCCGCTTTTATTAGGTCGACCTATAGCTAACTATGTATAATATATGCGAATAATAAAATCTGTTATTATTGTATCGTCATAAAACTTGGCACTTATGTGTAGTTCTGATGACAATATAATATAGCATACTCAATATTATAATATATTCAAAATAGCGGCCTCCCCAAGATAGCGAATTATCATTTTCTTTACAACCCCCTTGATACGGGTATCAACGGGAAGAGCTTGACAAGTAGAAAATAAATATATGATCAAAACTTAAAAATTCAAAATGGCTACGTCAACTTTCCGAGTAGGTTTATCAATTATCGTCGAATTCGACTGATAATCGGTATCTGTAGGTTATCGAGGTTGCAGATTACAATTATCTGGTCCAAATTTAACAATTCAAAATGGTGGCGCCAAATGGCGGATAAGTTTTATAATGCATCGTCTGATTCGTTTGAAATTCGATATCTTAGGATTCTTGAGATTGCAGATTATAAATATTTAGTTGAAATTCAAGAATTCGAAATGACGCTTCATCATGGCGAATAAGTTTGGTCAATCATAGGGAAGGAATTTTATTGAACAAACTAATTGGAATAAAACTAATAAGAAGAACATAATTACATAATTAAAAAAAATACACGCTTTTAAATACAAACTGAAACTGCAGAGAAATGCACTAAAAAGAACAATATAATGTTAATAATAACAATGATTATGTTAATAAACGCAAAAGCGTGGGGCGCCTGATGAGTAGAATTGTCTGTTTTCCCAGCATCCCACGTATTTGTGTGAATTAACATAATCATTGTTATTATTAATATTATATTGCTCTTTTTAGTGAATTTTTAACAGTGTCAGTTTGTGTTTAAAAACGTGTTTTTAATTTTTTTAAATTATTTACATTAACAAACGCCTAGAACTTAGTAGGATCGTTGACATCAGAATCCGTGATTGTAATATTCTATATGCTGCATTTATTTTAGTTTTGGCAGTTGTTGTTTCAAACCTATTGTAGTTGTCCTCTGTAAGAGATGATCGATATATTTTCCAGGCACGTTTTTTCTGTTTTACGTACCTACGATATTAATTACTGTCGATAACTTTTATTACTCAAGATTCTTTTTGGGAACATATTTATTACAAATTTAGTTGAGTATGTCCTAAAATTCACAAACTGCTTCGTTGAGCCTAATTAGTATATGAGCTGTGTCTGTTGGTATGGGGTGGTTAACATTAACGCTTTTTTAAATTGTATTATTTACTTATTTAATTAAAACATTTCAAAGCTGCTCATTAATACTCATTTTTAGTGTAAATATATTTAAACAACATATTTCAAAAGCGAGGAAAGCTACATTAAATGGGAGCTTTGATAACGACACCTTGTAGAACTGTATTATGAATTTTACTCTCTCGGCCGATTACTAATCATAGCCAGTTATAAAGAGGATTGCAATTAATATTTGCTCTCCGAAAAGGCCTTAATAGAGGCGTAACGCAGGTAACGTAGCAATTAGCAGATCATTAGCTGGGGATGTTTACGAAATGTTAGCAATGTTAACGGTAATTGGACGGTTAAGCGGTCATCCGTGTAAAGCGCGGTACATAAGCATTAGCATGGGAACGGAATTTAATACTGCCTATTGAAGTAGGTATATGGATGCAGGTACATACGTATATAGATGAAACATTTCACCAATTTTCAGTGAATTAAGCACATTTGCTTTTGTAGTTATTCCCAGTGCATAGTTTAACTTTATTTTTGATATTTAAAAACAAATCGTAAAAAATTTAACGGCTTTCAAAAAATAGGTAATAGTTGTGTCATTTTAGCATGAAAAATCTGAAAACCTCTAAAAAAAAGGTACAGGGTCAATTGACTTCATTTTTATTGCAAGGAGATCAGAAAGGCATTTAGAAGAAACAGTACCTTTTATTTTTTTGGCGGGAACGTTTGGTTTCATTTTTTTTTCGATAATAATTGGCTAATATTAATCGCCATTTTAATTAAATTAAAAAATTTGTTATCAAACACAATATGCCATAAAATTGTTACTCAGGGGTTCTGGGGTCGCTGATCACCAATCTGAAGTCCAATTTGGGAAATTTAAAATAGCGGACCTGAAATCGAGCCATTTTCCATAAGAAATGAGAATGGATATCTTGGCCCTGAAATTCTGTGTTCGGAGGTTTTTGAGATCGCTGATTACGAATCCGAGGTCTGATTTGGTAAATTCAAAATGGCGAACCGGAAATAGACTCAATTTATTAGGAAAAACTCGTATTTGTTCGTTGAAAATGAGTACTCGGAGGGTTTTTGAGGTCGCTGATTACGAATCAGAGGTCCGATTTACGATATTCAAAATAGCGGACCGGAAGAATAATCAATCTCTCCGGAAAACCTATTTTTTACTTTTTGGGTTGCAAGTATGAAAAATACGAGTAGTTCCTGAAAAATATACCACTTTCGGTCCGTTATTTTGAATTCTCCCTAATTGGACATCAGATTCGATATCAGCGATAACGAGAACCCCCGAGTTCCCTCCTTCAACCCAAAAAAGAAAAGAATACGAGTTTTCCGGAGAGAAGGACTGTTATTTTGAATTATCCCTAATTGGACATCAGATTCGATATCAGCGATAACGAGAACCCCCGAGTTCCCTCCTTCAACCCAAAAAACAAAATAATACGAGTTTTCCGGAGAAAAGGACTGTTATTCCGGTCCGCCATTTTGAATTTCGTAAATTAGACCTCTGATTCGTGATTAGCGACCTCAGAAACCTCAGAGTACTCATTTTCAGCCCAAGAACGAAAAAGATACGAGTTTTTCTTGATGAATTGACTCTAAATTTCGTAAATTAGATCTCTGATTCGTGATCAGAACCTCGAATACCCTCGAGCACAGATTTTCAAGGACAAGATAACCATTCTCATTTCTTATGAATAATGGCCCGATTTTCGGTCTGCTATTTTGAATTTCCCAAACTGGACTTCAGATTGGTGGTCAGCGATCCCAAAAACCCCCGACTAACCATTTTCGTCTAATTCTATATTATATTGTGTATGATAACAAATATATCAATTAATTTAATTAAATTGGCCTTATTATTGGCCAATTATTGTCCCAAAATTAAACCAAATATTTCCGCCAAAGAACAAAAGTTACTGTTTTTTCTAAATGCCTTTCTGAACTCTTTACAACAGAAATAAAGTCAATTGAGTCTGTACCTTTTTTTTAGAGGTAAAATGCCAAAATGACGCGACTATAACTGAAAACTATGAAATAAAAGTTTCACCCAGTTGTCTGGTTGATTATACCTTATTACATCATATCGGTATTGAAGTTCATTGAAAATATGCTTGATTTGGTTCTTTCTTCACTTTTACGCTGGTGCCTATAGCTGTATTACGTAATAAGGTCTAATTAATCGGGCGATTAAGTGAATTTTATTTTATAATTTCTAGTTACCTTTTTTGAGACAGGTTCAAATTTTTCCAAAAAAAAAATTGTTCAGCCTTTTAGAAGACTCTTATCTTAATTAGCTTCTACATAGCGAACGAAGATATTATGAGATAATAACACGCTGTGTGTTCGTAATATATGAATAAACTTTTTATTTTACTATTTTAGTAAACATTTAAAAGGTCCACAAGTTGCTCACCCACCAAATCGGATATTCTTATAATTGAAGAAAAAATGTCTATCTAAAAATGTAAACACATACAGGGTCATCGATTTAATATACTATCGATTCACCAGTCCCCGAGATAGTCGCTATTGCATAGCGTTATGTCTACAGTGCGCAGTGTGAACAAAATTCATATCTTTGGTATGTGTCATTTCTCAAAAAAATCCTCGAACAGGTCGATTTAGTTTTGTAAATACTACATTTTGTCACTATACCAAAATTTATGACGTCATTAGTTTTTAAGTTATGACGCCATGACAATTTTTTTTTATGGAAACAGCCATTTTTGTTTACTGTTTTTGGTGGTGTATTCCTTTAGCTTTCTGGTGATATAAAAAAAATTATATTACCTGATCCATTCTTTTGGAAAAATGACATTTTATGTATAAACAGCTTACCTTTCGCAAATTCACGAGTAATGTTCCACTTTCTTATGAACTGATAAATCTTGTTGTCTACATTTTTGTTTCAACTAGCATGAAAACATTTGACATAAAAACAAAACAAAGAAAATAATGAAAAAACAATCACCTTAACAGCAAAGAGATACAGGCCTTTTTGTGTAAAGTAGCGATCACTTTTTTATTCCTGGCACGTGTGGAACCTGAGTTTTGTGACACTTCTGAGACAGTGTAAAACTAGTGAATGCAATGCTACGTTTAAGTGAAAGAGGACGCGTATAACTTTTGATGATGGTTGGATATGGTGATAGGCTGAGAACTCATCAGGATGCATGTGTTGTTTTCAATGCCAAGTATCTCGAAAACCAAATTTCTAGATCCACTGTAAGTAGATTGGTGGCTAGATATGATGAATCTGGGAGTGTAGCTGACCTCCCTCGATCTGGTCGCCCTAGCACAAGCAACGAAACCAAATTAAATATTCTTCTCCAAAGTAAGGAGAACCACCATCTTTCGACAAGGCAGCTGGCTTTAAATCATGACGTGAGTTATGATGATACTTTTTTCTTTGGGGTTACTTAAAGTCAAGGGTGTATTTTAACAGACCGGATACCATAGAAGAATTGAAAGACAGAATTAGCTTGGAGATGAGAAGAATTGCTCATGAGATGCTTCAGAACAGCGTGCAAAGTGTCTACACCCGTCTTTGGTCAATGCCAAATGGTTGGAGGATCGCAATTTGAATAAAGGAGATGATTTTTTTCTCACAATTACTTATGTAAGGTATAAATCAATAAAAATATTTTTTTCCAAAAGAATGGCTTAGGTAATATCAATTTTTTTCATATCACCAGAAAGCTAAAGGAATATATCGCCAAAAAACAGTAAACAAAAATGTCTGTCTCCGTTAAAAAAAAATGAGTCATAACTCAAAAACCAATGACGTCATACAGTTTGGTATAGTGACAAAATGTAGCATTTACAAAACTAAAATCGTCCTGGTCGAGAATTTTTTTGACAAATGACTCATACCAAAGATATGAATTTTGTGCGTTTCTTTAGGTTCACACTGTATATGCCATTGTGGCAGCCATTCTGAATCCGTCATTTTGAATTTTTTTATATTAGATTTGAAATCAACTACTTCGAACATGTCTATTTCGTTGCAATTTACTAGTTTACTATTTAACTGAGTAGATACTTTGAATTTTAATATAATATATAATAAACAAAAATGAACGAATTTTCGTTCTTGCATTTTCTGGAAATTTGAATTGACCAATGTAGAATATTACATATGCAGGCGAAGGAATATTTGCAATGAATTTCATTCTAAAATTTTGCAGTTTTGTAATTTATTTTTATCATCTTCTGTTAAATACGGTTCTGCTGCGGTGCTACAATAATATAAATTTAAAAGAACTAATGATTCAACCAACATAATTCTTTTCTAGGTATCTAAATCTGACATAAAAGGAAATAAATGTTTTAACTTATAGGTAATATCCATCTATTAGATATTTTTTACATGTTTAGCGAATTTACTACCAAACAATACTAGGTTCATCTACAGGATCATGAACTAAATATATCTCTATACTATCCATACAGAACTGCATACTACAGGAAATGCACTTTTTGGAGAACAAATATGCATATACCGAAAGGAAAAGGCCCTAGTACTAAGCCTTGAGGTACCCAGGACGTTAGATCGTTTGGTTTGGAATAAAACTAACCCACTAGGCTGTTTAAGTAGGCCAAGAGAATGTGGAAAATCCAACAGTATTTTGGTTTGCCAAAATGTCATGTAATTCTATAATATTAGGTTCCTGTTATTTTATAAATTTTTAATTAATATCAGATCGGACTGGCTTATATTCAAAACATAGTGAATCAGGAAATAATGAATTGTAAAAATTCACCTTTTTTCATCTTTAACGACATTTTCATAAAAGTTTCGAAACTGACAGTAATATTCACGATGCGGTTGTAGCTTTTTTAAAAATCTGTTGCAGACATTGATTTTCATGTTTTTTTAAATATTTTAAATTTTGAGTAAATCACGGCATGTTAAATAGTTGCACATGAGTTTCGTACTATAAAATTAAACCGATTAATTCAAATCAATTTTGAAGTTGGATAAACGCCATAAATCTTCTCTAAATTTTAGCAACAGCATCTTTTTGATACCTACAGCATGAATTCCAGATACTGTAACCATATTCAAGTTTGGATCTCAACATTATGCAAACAAGCAATATCATAGCTTTTAATATTTTTAGTTAATGTGTTTTTTAAATGAAAGTTGATAATGAAAATTACACCTAAATATTTAATGTACTGTGCATTGTGGCAAAATAATACTAATAATACCTATAGTCATACTTAAATCTAGTTGTTCTGTTAATAAATGATAAAAAATTGTATTTCTTATTTATTTCAAGTGAAATTTATTTAATATGCACCACTCTTAAATTACAGCCTATGTTATATCTTGCAACGTATTAGTTTCAACCTGTAAGCTATCAGAATCACCCTCAGACTTACTGCTACTAAATATTTTTAGGTTTCTGGCAACAAGCAGTTTATTAAAATTATTTTGACTATACAAATCATTAATAGAAATCAAAAACAATAGAGGTCCAAGATTGGAACTTTGTAGAGCTCCAGAAGAGACTAATATTTTCGGTCTGCAACAGTTATATGTGACATCTCTATCTAAATACGAATAAATAATATTTGTTTATCTATAACGCTATAATTATTTATAAACAATAAACCGTTGTATTATTCTTGCAATTGTTTAGATACAAATCATTAATATATTTAATGACAATCTGGTGCAACCAAACTATCTTTAATATTTCAAAACTAAAAATTGCATTATTCCTTTGCATTGTTCCTTTAAGGAATTTCATATATTTTGATTAGTGCTATATATGTGCTCATTTTGAGATAAATGAAATTTACGACATTTTAAATTTAACTGAGATTTCTCTGAGATTCCCCTTCGAATCTTGTCTAGACTAATATATCATTTCATTAATTTCAAACGTTAAAAGGGGGATGAAAATATATAAATTACATTTCAACTTTTAAGTTCAAAACAAGGACAAGTTTCATTCGTATAACATCATATAAGAAAGACAAAAGTGCAGAATGCCGGTTTAAAACAGATAGCGAGTCAGTCAACAATTAATTTTACAATATTGTTTTATACCTCTTGCGCAATTTAAAAACCGGAATTAATTTTAAAATTAAACATTCACTTATGCTTTTAAGGCTTGACTTTTATACCTCTGTCCATACGATAATGATTATTCAAAATTTTGGTCTGGCCATAATACAAATATTTCATTAAATCAAAATAAGTACAACATACAAAATTTCACTGTATTAGCAATATGATGGATGAGTCTAGGTATTCATTATTGCACACCCCGTTGGGTACCTGCTCTATTTTCGTTGACCATTTCTCTTGTTCTTGGCGTCTACTATATAAATAATTAAAAATAAGGTAAGAAAACAATTATTTTCTTCGTTTGTCTCGCTTTAACTAAAAAACAGAACAGTGAATTGGTCTCAAATTTTTACCATGTTATCGTTACAAATTTGTTAATATGGAAGTTAAAGTTTAATAAGAGTACACAATATGATTTTTGTGTGATGTGGATAAATTGTGATAATTTGTATCTACCGAAAGGGATTACAAGTATATGGAGAACTGATAAAGATAATGGATGCAGGCAATATTTTTGTTTGGAGTTTTCTTCCCAGGAGCAGCAGTTTTCGAGAAAGTTTTGTAAAAATAAGCGACGCTCTCGCGCTTAAAACGACGCAGAGGCCGATGTAAAGTTAGTAGACAGTGAACATAAATTTGTATTCACTATGACATCGAAATCTACTTTGATATAGGTAGCAACCCTGTAATTGTATAATGATTTTAATATACCACTATATCAATCATTTATCTTTACAACAGTCCCACATGTTAATATAATAGCAGTAGATCATGCATGCCCAAATTTGTTCTATGTAATAATTCATTTTTAATATCATATATTAATATTAATTTGTTGAATGTATTTCACAATTTTTCTATTATCATGTTTTCCTTTTAGCTCTAAGGACATAACTCTGGATTTGCTAATTATTGAGAAGCCTGTTATTTTATTATTGATAGCACAGCCACAACAAACATCTCGTGCTTGAACAACTGGAACCCATGTACCCGAAGTATTTTAGCACTCTGAACACGTTTTCGAGGTTTGTTTAGTTCCCTTACGCCAGGATTTCTCCAAAATGAGCAAAAATGGGTCAAAATTTGGCCACTTCCGAATGTTTGCGGACCATTCTTGCCCGCTTAACATGATTCCGAAGTCTATCTGGCTTTATATAGTCGAACCTTTCTGCAATTGGCCAAATATTGGTCAAAATTTGGCAGTTTCCAAGTTCTTCCAGAATTGCTGTACAGACCATGATATCCCATGTAATTTTGAACACCATTCTGGGATTTATTTTTCCCATCATGTGATATTGCGTAAATAAGTAAAACTTGGTAAAAAATCTGGCCATTTTTGAGCTGAGATTAGAACCATGTCTTGTATTTTGGCATGCTCAATGACTTTGAAGCATTTTTGACTCCATTGAGTCACATTCCTGCTGCCTCGATATACTGATATGGTGTTTTTCGACATGAGAATACGGGAGCTTAACTTAGAATAGCGCTATCTATGCTCACCTTCAAGTAAACAGTACTCTCGTTCCCTAAATGGTCCCTTATCATTATGGAAACGTCCTACTATGAGAGGTGCCTATGTGAGGACCTGGAGCTTTTCCATACTAAGGTGGAATTATGATATAAGAGAGTACCAATGAAACGAACTCCAAGATGGCCAAATTTTGACAAATTTTTGTCCATTTGCATAAAATCCTGACCCGACGGAGCCAAACAGATTGCGGAATCGTGTATAGCGGACAGAAATACAGGGCAACTCATGATCCGCACTGTGATTGCGGAAATATTCGAAAAAGGTGTAATTTTGGCCCATTGTTGCCCATTTACAAACAATTCTGACTTGATGGAGCTAAGCGGACCCTAATAATGTGTTCAACGTTCCAAAATACTTCAGATACATCGAGCTTTCTTTTTATGTGTCAAGAAAATTATCTAAAGTAATGCAATCCTACTAATTTCAATGTTTGAAGTGTTTAAGTTCATAGTAAATAGATATTTCCTCCAATCTCCCGTGTTGTCACAGGAATCGCTGCTCTTAAAAAAAACAAATGAGTGCACCTTCTGTGGACATTAAGTATGCTCCACATATGCATATTTAAGCGCATGATTGTAAAGAATTCCAAAAAATAATAATACAATATGTCGAACAACAACAATGTTGTCGTAGTATCATCAGTAACAGCCTACTGCGTAGTAAGTAATCACTATGCTGCCATCAGTAACCGTAAATATGCCTAAGTGGAGCATATTAAATGTGTAATAAGGAAAAAATAATTGCAGTTAGACCTATCAAACAATATATGTTTAAAATCAAGGAAAATATCTGATGGAAAATGTAATAACAAACAGGATGTTCCATTTAAAAAATCTCCATCATTTTTGACGTGATCTATGATCTATTTTTAAGTTGTAACCCTACAATTTTTGTATTCAACTTTTTTTTTAGAACGCAAAAAACAAAAATGTCAGAGGAGTCAAAATAAAATAAAAAGAAAAACATAAAACATACACGTACATAAAACCCATGATTCAAGATTTTTAGAAAAATATTGATTATGAAACATTACTAATATTTCATCGTTTTCATATTATTTAAGAGTTTTTCATTAGGTATTCGTTCGATATATCCGATATTATCCGCGCTTTGGATAAATAAATGGCAACTGCTGTGGTGTTGCTAGATTTTCCAAAGCTTTGGATTGTGTTAATCATGAGCTGTTATGCGTTAAACTAAAATAGTATGGCCTTGACGACATACCAATTTAGTTTTTCCATTATTATTTATTTAACAGAAGTCAGTTTATTCGTGCTAATTTTGGAACGTTATCAACTTCCTATGTTAAGTCAGGGGTACCTCAATGGTCCATTTAAGGCCCCTTATTTTTCCTCGTCTATGCCATTGATATGTCTAGTGTAATAAACAATTCTACACTATTTCCCAATGCCGATAACTGTCAACTCTTGTACACATTTAATCAGGTCTTAATTTACATTGTAGAAAACATAACCTTAAACTAAATTCACAGAAAGCTATTATAATGCTATTTCTCCGAAATCTGTTTACACACGTTAGAAAGCTAATTTATAAATAAATACCTCTGTATTTATTTATAAATTAGGGCGAATTACTGACCTTCGTAGAATGTGCAAGAAAATGTGGGTGTGATTTTTTATGTTAAATTAATATTTCAGGAGCATTTATCAAATGTAATGAAAAAGTTTTATTCACGATTAAGAATTTTATATAGCAATAGCTCTATATTAAATTATAAAACTCGAAAACAGTTGTGAATGTTTTGTGTTACCACTATTTTATTATTGTTATATTTTATACTATCTATGTCTCGATATGTTGTCTCAAATTCAGATCCAAAGAGTACAAAA
Organism: Stenurella melanura; assembly: GCA_963583905.1. Taxonomy (NCBI): domain Eukaryota; kingdom Metazoa; phylum Arthropoda; class Insecta; order Coleoptera; family Cerambycidae; genus Stenurella; species Stenurella melanura. The sequence goes on along the minus strand of OY757313.1, from coordinate 134,123,245 downwards.
CACATGTTGTCGATTCATCTACAATTTGAGAAAGTGCGACCATATATTTGATTATGTTAAGTGGCTTAAGATATTTTTCACTATCACTTACTCGTTTTTATACATCGTCTTATGTTGACTGCTACTCCCGCCTACCTCAAAGAAAAGATTATTTACAGAAATCAAATTCACGATCGAAACATAAGATCTGCATTCTTTAACTATGCCACAACACTCCACTGCGCCATTTCAACGATCTTTTACTTTCAATGCAGTTCATTCTTATAACAATATTGGTAATATGTTTAAGTTTTTATTATACTATTATACTTATTGATTCAAGAAAAAACTTAAACAGGACTTGCTTTTGTATCAAACATGCACCAGGTTGTAGGCTTAGCAATGCCCAATTCTTAATTTACTTTTAATTTTTAACAGTACCTTTATTTGTATATTATATATCATATATTATAGTATATTATTAGAGTACTATAGTATATTACATACACTTTTATTACTGTATTTTCTATGCCTTTCTTTTTATTAGTTTTAAGTTATTGGTTAAGTGGTAGAATAGCTCTAGGAGCTAAACTTCGCCCTTGATATATTGCTACTTGTTTTATGTTATATTATTATAATGTAATATTGTGTGCAATGCATCAATAAAGACGATTATTATTATTATTATTTAAAGTATAATATTACATATTTTACAATTATATCTTGACATTAGATATTTACATTATATTATTGTCACTATGTAAGAACCGACTCTGGACTTTATCGCCACGCGGTCTGAGTACAAGTTGAGTAGCTTGATCACTCCGCAGTATCTAATTTATTATCAACAAATGAGAACTAATGAGAAAGTCTAGGAGCGCAGAAGCTTTAATGTATTTTTTCTACACAAGGAAATAAAAAAATATAGGTGTTGTAATTTTTTATGAATTTTCATCATTTAAAATTTAAAAGTTATTCGTTATGACCCCATTGTACTGTATGCTAATCTAATAGGTATTTGTAGTTGGCCACGCAAGGTTGAAAGTTCTATTCGTAAATGATATTCCTAACCTTTTTGTATTTTTCACTTGAGACTTGAATGCTACAACTTCGAGCCGACGTCAAATAATTTTTAATTTAAATGGGTAATTAAACTTGCATTTCCTATTAAGTTAACCGATTTAAATTACTTCTAAGTATTTAATTTCTGGAAGATTTAATTAGTTCCTCTTAAGAATTATTTATTTTCTGGAAGCCAATTATTTACTAAGCAAATAAAATCATATTTAGTAACAAATTATTTGAATCTATTTTTAGTTATCATTTAATAATAATAATTGCGAAATTAATTCATATTATTAGTTGTTTTTCCTATTTTTTATGTATTTACTGATTAATAAAGTAAATAGAAAATATTCCCGGTGACTATGGGTACAGAGTGAATCAAACTTGAAGAAATTTGAAGGTTTTCAGATATAAAAGCAAAAGAAATCCGAAAACTTTTAATAGGTTCATTGCCGTTCACGCGATGATATGGGATGGTTTATCTATATTTTAACCAATAAAAAAGAGTTTCTGCAGCTTTAAATATAAGTCTGAGTACAGTTGGCAAAATTAAGCGCAAAAAAATTAATAATGTATCCTTGGTAAAAAAAAAAATTAGAAAGAAACCAAAAACTTTGGATGTATGTGAAGCTGTTAAAATGCAGATAATTGATGTAATTTATAATTTTTATGAATCGAAAACCCATTTTACACTAGTTACGTTGAAAGAAACGCTGAAGAATAAGGGAATCATAAACTTAAGTAAGATAAATCTCTTAAAACTATTAAAAGTTTGTGGATTTGGATATAAAAAAGATTGTATCCGTGGCTATTTATGTGAACAAGTACGAATAGTTCAGCAAAGGGTTCAATTTTAAAAAACATATATGGAAAACTATAGCAGTAACCTTCGAAAGATTGTATTTATAGATGAAGCATGGGTATTTGTCAATGGAAGTATTCGAAAATCATATCAAGATTTATCAACAAAAAGCGTCAAAATGAAAAAATCAACTGTAGGAAAACAGTTTATTATTTTGCACGCTGGAACATCAGATGACTTTATTCCGGGAGCAAGCTTCATTTTTCCTACTACCAATAAAAGTATTGATTATCATGATAACATGAATTGTGATAATTTTGAGGAATGTATACAATGTCAATTACTACCAAATCTTGAAGAACCACGTTTAACTGTAATGGATAATGCTTCATATCACACCCGACAATTAAATAAACAACTAACTAGTCAATGGAAAAAGCATGAAATTGCAGAATGGTTAACTGAAAATAATATTCCTTTTCCTTCCAAAGTGTTGAAAGTGGACCTGTTAAATCTTGTTTTAAATAATAAGAAGGTACCAATGTACCTTGTTGACAAACTTCTGCGCGATAATGGACATGAAATTATTCGTTTGCCACCTTACCACTGTCAATTTAACGCTATAGAGTTAATTTGGGCTAATACAAAACAATATTATGACAAACATTTAAAAATGGATGGAACTTTCTATAATTATTTAACATCAGTGGCTGTTAGAGGAGAGAACTGTTTGAGAACTACTGGCATTTCTTATACATCAAGTAAAATCTTAGTTCAGCTTAAACTCTACCCGACTTTAGTCATGGCTTAAGAGTACTCATTGCAGGTTCAAAATGCATGCCTGTGGACCTCCACTAAACGGGATGTACGCTGATCACAGTAGTAATTAATTAATAACAAAGAAATCATCTTGATACTTGTTTGTCGTGCCCAGTGATATAGCCTGCAGGTTTAGAAGGTCGGCTTCGGGACCTTCACTAACCGAGACGTATACCAAATCATATTCTTGTATTCACTAAATGGTAAGTAAACGACAAAAAGATATTTGCTTGACACAATTGCACTAATTGTAACAGACATTTCGAGTTATTTAGTGAAGAAAAATTCTCATATACTTTCGTTGTATGTCGTGAACTAAGGAACAAATTGATCATGTATCTAGCTGACACAAATATGTTAGGTAATTTTACGCTGGCTCCTGTACTATTCCTCTATCTGTCTTTTTACAAATCTATAGGGATATATCACAGATCGGTTTGAATTCTGTCAAGACCGTTCTTCTGTTTCATCGGCTGTGGTGTTTTCTCCGGGCCACGGAGGATAGAGCATAGAAATTATAAGAAACTTAGTTTTTCATAAACCTCCATCACATGATGTGCTTCCATTCTATCCAAAACTAAAGAATATTTTGCCCAGAATGGAATTTTTTTTAAGTCGTTTAAAACATTATACGTATGTCAACCAGTAACTCAACAAGAGAATTATTGCCAAATTTAAATAATTATTTACTTGTGTTCCCTCTTGTAAATATCAATGCCACACGTGCCAATGTACAAGATAATTTTACAAAATTAATTAAGTTAATCAAATAAAGAGTAGATTTATAGTCTAAAAGCGATTAACTCATGATGACTTATTATTTTTATTTAGACGCAAGTTCAAATTTATATACAAGGTTACATTTATTTGTTGTTATTTATATCAATATAATAACACTAATTTGCAAATATAATGTGAGAGAGATATTTGCATCTTTTGTTGTTAGTACATTAACCTGATAAGCGTCTTGTTTTCATAAACAGTTTAATTCAAAATTTGGCTTTGTATTTATGGATGTATTGAAGTTCTTTGTGTCGGACAATGAAATTGTGTATAGCCAGTCTGCGTTATTTTCAAGGTACAAAAACAGTTATTTTTAACATTAACTTTTATCTAATTATTGTTGATGGAAAAAGAACCATTAATTTTTTATGATAGGATAACAAAATATTTATAACATATTTACGTTTAGTGATAGCAAGTACTACTAAGGAGTAATGTACTCTGTTTAGGATGAGGCATAACTAAATAAATCTATAAAATAAGCAACCAAGCTAACTTATTAACGTTGCTCTCTGATATTAAAATTCCACACAAGTGTTGATAGAATCTATCTTCATCTTCTTCTTTTTCACAGCATCTTGACAGACTTTAATCTATCAGATATTTTACTAGATCCACCAGTTATTAAGCTTTAATATTTAGTACATGACCAAGCACTATTTTAATTGTACACATGAGGTTAAAGAAAATTCGAAATAATAGTCAACAATTTATCCCTCCACAGACATCAGCAACCTTATAGTTTACAAATCGATCAAATTGATTTTTGCACAAGAAATGAAGAAATTATGCATGTGAAGCTAAGGAAAATTATAAGTAATAGCGAACAAGATTTCTGTTCTAACACATTAGCACATTCACCTAGATATAATAAGATTAAAGTCTGGGGTGTATATATTAAATAGTAAAGGTTCTAAATTGGAACTATGCGGCACTCCAGAAAGTAGCACACTTTTTTTTTTCATTTAAAGTGAGAAACACAAAATCGGAACAACGTGCGGTCATGTTTGTTTTATTTGTCAGCATTTAACTAAGTTCAGTTAGATTTTTAGCAAAATTAGTGACGTGCATATGAAGTTATCGAAAATTCTAAATAATAGTCAAGATGCTTTCTCTTCTCGGACATTAGCAACCTATTGATAACAATAAATATATATATATATATTTATACAGGGCGAAGCTAACCTTACAATTACGATTATACAGATCGATCAGATTGATCTTTATCTAAGAAATGAAGAAATTATATACGTGATGTTAGGAAAAATTTTAATTAATAGCCAACGTCCTAAGACATTAGCAAACTAATCTAGTTATGATAAAAATACGGTCTAGAATGTAAATAGTAGATAGTAGAAGTCCAAAACAGGAGCCCTTGGGCACTCCAGAAAATAGCACTCGTATATTTGACTTTTTTCCACTTAAGGTGGGAAATGTATAAACGGAGCGACTTAAAAACATACTTTTTTTGTTGTTAACATTTAACGTAAATTAAATTGGATTTTGAGCCAAACTCGTTAGACTGATGCCGAAATATTTCAGGCATGCTCTCAAGGTCACGAGTTAACAAAGGTAAAAAAACAATATATGGGTCATTCATAAAATACGTTCGCAAATAAGGGGGAGGCAGGGGTATTGCTTAACGTGACGATATATGACAAGGGGGAGGCGGGGGTCTAAGGAAATGTGGTGTTAGCAGTTCATCAATTTTGTTTTAATTTTCTTCTTGCTTTGGCAGTTTTTAAAATGTTTTCATTGCGATAGAAAGTCATTTTTAAGTACTTAAAAGCCTGTAAATAAACATATGGATAGTCAAAAATTAATGTTTCAGATTATGGGTGGACTAACTTTTGTCACGTAATATTTGTTAGAGGGGGGGTCGCTGAAAGTGTGACTTAGGCTGACGAAGGGGGAGAGAGGGGTCAAATTCTGAGTGACGTATTTTATGGACGGCCCCATAGATACATTTTAAATATGAAAATACAAACACAAATCCTTAAAATTACCTTTTCTAATTCAGGATGAAATGAAACTTAAAATCTTTTAATATGGAAAAATCATAAATACTGCAATTCCTTATACAGAATGAATCACTTTTTTGTCCCACACCCAAACAGTATTTTATTTAAACATATCGATCTATGGATTCAAAAGCACCTAAACATCTTTGATATCCATTTTTTAAACTGACAGCAACGAAAGTTACATTAATTTAACATTTTTTAAAATATGGCACAAATAAACATAAAGAGGGCAACCTGAAAAGAATATTGTATAGGGAATACCATAAGTGAACGATCAAGCGAAGTGAGATAATGGAGGATATTTAAAAAACATGATTTCAATTACTTCCACATACGTAGTGGAGTGGAAGTATATAATAAATCTAAATTTTGAATGTTTTTATTGTTGAAATAGGTTTACAATATTGTGATACGTCGAGATTTTAAATTTGAGCGAAATAAAATGTTCTGTCGGTCCGTTTGTCGATCTGTCTGTCAATCTGTCCGTCTGTCTGTCTGTAACTTTTTTTTTTGACGCATTTTCTCTGAAACTGTTTTTAAGATATTGACTTGAAATTTGGTACACGTATGTATTAATACGAGATCTTGAACTAGATTATACTTTGAACCTACTTCGTTGAAAGGTAAATAGGGGAAAATAGGAAAAGCAAGCTGGTAAGGGTCTAGAAACTTAGGATTTGGTGTACATACTAGAAGCCAAGGTCTCATTTTTTTAATCACATCTGTCGCCCCCACTCCATTATTAAAGGCGTAAACAAAATGAAATTGAGATAATTACTTTAAATTTGGTACATGTATGTATTATAACGACATCTGGAACTAGATTATATTTAGAGCCAATTCCGCTGAAGGGCTGGGGGGTTAATAGGGGAAAATAGAGGAAAATAAATAAAGACTCCAGAAACTTTAAATTTGGTGTATATACTAGAAGCCAAAGCCTTAAATCTTTTTAGAACGCCATGAAGAAAAGGGATATTTTTACTTGCCTGACATTTAATAGACAAGGAATCGATTACTTTACATTCCCTCCGAAGGATAGTATATTCATTATGCAATCCCCGCCTCAAATTGCGTATCCTCTACATTTACGCAGATGTACAAACCGTTAGAAGATGGAGCGAATCATTGTGCTTCTCTGAAGAGAGTCACGCACCCAAGTACTAACCGCGCTCTGAGTTGCTTAACATTTTGTATCGAAATATAAGTATATCCAGTGCTTATCTACGTTCGATCCAATGTCAGAATGTATTTTTGACAAAGACGACTAAAGAAAGATAAGAGAAATATGTTATGATTGACCGTATATGTGTTTTACTATGTTTATTATATCTTGAGAACTTTTTCTGATAGTTGATCAATTTTCTGTAATACATTCTTTTCCTATCAGCATCACTTAAAAATGAACCAAAATTTTTTGAAAACAAAGGGTGTTCACAAAACAAAATCTTAATCTGAAAAGTTTTAAAAATGTTTTTTTCTAGAAATGCACTGACCTATAATCCTTTTAAATAAAAATAAAGTAATCAAAAACACATCTTTTTTTAAATTAATTTTTAGTGACGTACTACGCAATTTCATGGAGAAATATAAAACTTTGAAAGTATTAAACCATAAACAATTGAATAACCACATATATGAGATTATTTTGAATGGATATTACCTCCCCATCACCTCACTTTATTTAACCATCCACTTCTCAGACACTCTGTATACATCATATTATTATTAAGAATATGAATTCAAATTAATATTTATTAAAATGTGGGTACGAGAGTGTTAGAGGTGTTTCAAAATCTCATGAGCTGTGACCTTCATATGCGCAGGGACAAAATCCCTCTTGTGGACTCAGTTACACTGCTTAAAAATATTAGATTTATTGTTTACAGTTTATCACGAGCTCTTGTTTATGTATACAGCAAGGTAGCTATCAGTGTTTTCAAAATACACTTATAAATCCAGTACAAACTTTGCCTTCTGCGCATTTCGCGGTTCATAAGATTCTGAAATACCTCTACACGCTGCGCTGTAGGTATAAGAAAGCAAAGATCAGTCAGGTACTGCCATAAATAGTATCCCTTAAAATTCGCATGAAATTTGCTTATAGCTATAAATAATGCAAATTTTCAAATAGAGATTAGAACAAAGAGACGCATAATTTCACATGGCTATTGAAAAAGCAGCGTTGTAGATCTCGATGTTTATCACGACAGCTTTCATTTAAAGTTTGGATTATTGATCTAACTCTAAAGTTCATAGATGTTAACGACTTAAAGTACTTATAGGGGTTTGCCCCTGATAGAACTTTGCATTGTTCAATAAATCATACCTGCTTTACAAGGATCCAGATCAAGATCATTTGAAGTTTTCTTGGGAAACACGCTGGTAAGAAGTTCCTTGACCGAATACTTGAAGTGGGGCGGTTGTTTAGTCCTCAAAATGTCACTTTTGGAGAGAAGCACCGAACAGAACACTGTCACACTTTGCAAAAGGCAAAATACTATTATAATTTTGCACATAATTAAAAATCAATTCGAACATTAACTTATCACATAAGGAGTAGTTTGTTTATCACAGAAGATTAATCTCAATATTTGTTATCTCACTTTACATGCTTTTTTTCATTCAACTCGAAATAATTTACTTAACGGCAGTAAATTGTTAATAAATGTTTATGAATCCTACTACATTATCAGTAATGTTTATTGGTTGGAACAAAGATCACTGGTTGAATCCGTGCTAGCAGATGCATCCTCGCAGCGTTGAATTGTTCGAATCCCTGGAAAATATTAGTTATGATAAATCACATCATTAATTAACTCAACCATAACAGTTTTAAACATCAAACACATTTCGGCAATTAAATGCCGATTTGAAGGCATTAATCATTGCAAACAAAGTCTATTCTGATATGTCTTGTCAAGCGCATTCAAAAAATGATTTTAAATTGCACTTTTCCATTATTTATGTTTGATTCATGTATTGTAATGTAGGAATTTAATATTAATTGTATATTAGTTGAATTAATAGGCCAAGTAACATCGGCCTCAAATAAAGCAGTTATTAATGAACGGTTCGTAGACTCGAGTAACATTTACTTGGCTTGTGTATGAATTAACAAGCTAACCATTATACTCTTCGCCGATTTACTACACTTGTTATATAATCGTTGCACATTCTATTCTTTTTTTGTAAATGATATTAGTTTTAGACAGTTTTTGTTTACTTACAAAATAAAAAAAAATTAATCTAAAAAATTTGTAATTTTTTTATTTATTGATCGATTTTGTTCAAAAACAATAGGGTTCTTCCTCTAGCTAATGTTAATTTACTGTTCAATTTTCAATACAATCGGACTTTTCGTTATTAAGTTATCGTGCTTACAAGAGACGTGACGGGTGGACGGACGGACGGACGGACAGACAGACAGGCAGATGGACGGACATTTTGAAAGTTGTTCAGAATTCGATCACCAACACAGTAATATAACATTTTTTTCCCTACGAGCAATATTGCCGGTTTTAGAAATGTGCCGATCGAATGCAATACACTTTTCGTTTTGTATTTGCGAAGAGTATAATAATTGCGCATACGATTTCATTTTCTATTGCAGACAAAGTTAAAGCAATAGCAAAGATTAGAGAATTAACAAGATAGGACGGCCAGCGGAAAACCTTTTATCTTTTAGCAATGGCGCCATTGACCTCGACATTTAAATTGGAGTTCTCGCGCAGTTGCCATAATGGACAATCAGACGGAGACGCTAACATTAGAAAGAGAGGCCAATAGTGGAAAATGGACAACACTGTCCTGATAGAACGACCGAACTCAGCTGACTGTCAGTACCCAAGGTCACTTAAAAAACTGCTTTGTAATATATGTCACATGAAGTATTTCTATGTTTATATGTTTATATGTTTTATTTGGTTAGGATAGAATTCTATATTGAAAGAATAATTTTGAAACTGTTTTCTATAAAATGAGGAAAATACAGCCTCACGCAGCTGTCATCGAGGTCTATACGTGACGTGTAGCACTTGTCGATTCTAATAAGCGAACGTATCTTTTAGTAAGCTTGGCAAATTCATTTATTGCGTACCCGACAAATTCCGAAACCGTTTCGTGTCGTGTCCCTTTAAATTGGAGTTCACAACAGTCTTTTTCCATTTCGTCTTCTCCATCTGACTGTCCTATCTTGTTAGTTCTCTAATCTTTGACAATAGCCCCTGATTTTGCTGGAATTACAACAAAAATTTTGAAAATATCAATGTAGACGTAGCTGAACCATTAGCTTATGTTTTTGACTTATCTTTTCTTAAAGGTATTTTTCCAGAGGAATTAAAAAAATCAGTTGTAACTCCTATATGCAACAAAGGTGACAAAAGTGCAATGGAAAATTATAGGCCCTATCTGTCATAAATAACATTGCTAAGTTATTAGAAACATGTATAAAAACCAGACTGGTGAAACATTTAAACGATGATAAATTATTATCAAATTTTTAGTTTGGTTTTAGGGAAAATATGAGTACTGAGGATGCAATATATGAAGTAACTAAAACTTTGTACAATTCACTAGATAAAAACAAAAAGCAGATCGCAGTATTTCTTGATTTGGCCAAGGCATTTGACACTGTGTGTCATAAAAAAATGATAGAAAAGCTAACCGCATACGGTATTCAAGGACTGGTAAAAAAATTGTTTCACAGCTACCTAGATTCCAGACAACAGTGTGTAAAAATAGGACAATTTATAGGCGATTACAAAAATCAACTGCAATATGGAATCCCACAAGGCACTGTGCTAGGACCAACATTACTTTCAATTTATATTAATGAACTACTTTTCCTTGAAACACAGTGCAAAATCATATCTTACGCTAACGACACTGTCCTATTAGTAGGAGATAACTGGGAGCAGGTAAAAGAATCGTCATAGAATTTTCCAAAATCCAACAGTGGTTAACTGAAAATTTACTTACATTAAATCTAGATAAAACCAAATTTATGTGTTTTAGTATCTAGAACAAATGTTTACCAAATATTCAAACAATAAATTTACACACATTCCTTTGTATTTCAAATGATTGTTTAAATTGTCACTGTACCCAAGTACTGAAATCCACAGATATGAAATACCTAGGTATTACTATAGATCAGAATTTGAAATGGACTGAACATATAAAAAATTTAAATATAAAAATTCGTAAAATTATTTGGAAATTCTATGAGCTGCGAAATATTTTACCTGCACCCATATTAAAAACAGTGTACTATGCCTTGGCCGAATCGGTACTGCGATATGGAATTTCAATCTGAGGTGGAGCATATCCTTCAAATTTAGAAACACTTAAAATTACTCAGAAATATTTAATAAAAGTTATTCTACTTAAAACATGCAGTACCCCTCAAATCAATTATTTAAAGAAAGTTTTTAGTCTAGATCTCATGTATGTAAAATCCGTACTTGTATTATTCTATAAACATAATTTGTTTCAGAATAACCCCATCGAGCATAATTACAACACGAGAAGCGATGCAAAGAAAATCATAATAGTAAAGTTCACTCTTTAAGGTGGCAATTCCCTAGAAAGAGACATCCGATAGCGAAATATTTATTATTTTTGCCCATAACTTTTTTTTCTTAGTAAGCATATTTAAGTAGAGTAATAAGGTTCTACCTAAGTAGAACCATAACAGGACTATTACTATGAATTTTCACTCAATAATTTCAGTGATTTGCAAAATAGCTAGATTTAGAACTACGAAATAGGAAGACCAACATAATTTTACTTCCACATCCACGTAGTGGATTGGAAGTATAGTAATCGCAAAAAAATTTTCAAAAATTTTTATTCGTGAAATAGGTTTAGAATGTCCTGAAACGTCGAGATTTTAAATTTGAGCGAAAAAAAATTTTCTGTCTGTCTGTCGGTCTGTCGGTCTGTCTGTCTGTCTGTCGGTCTGTCTGTAACTTTTTTTGTCCGCACGCTTTCTCCGGAACGGTTTAAGATATTGACCCGAAATTTTGTACACGTATATATTATAACGAGATCTGGAACTGGATTGTTTGTTGAGGAAATCCGGTGAAGGGTTGGGGGTTAAATAGGGGTAAATAGGAGGAAATAAGTAAAGCAAGCTTGTAAGAGTACAGAAACTTGAAATTCGGTGTATGTACTAGAAGTTAAGGCCTCAGATTTTTTTATAATATTTTTCAACCCCCCACCACCCCTACCCCATTAATGGGGTTGATAAAATAAAGTTGAGATATTCATTTGAAATTTCGTACACGTATGTATTATAACGATGTCTAGAATTAGATTATATTTTGGGATGATTCCGTTGAAGGGTTGGGGGTTAATTTGGGGTAAATAGAGGAATATAAGTAAAACAAGTTGGTAAGAGTACAGAAACTTGAAATTCGATGTATGTACTAGAAGCCAAAGCGTCAGATTTTTTAATAATATTTTTCAACTCCCACCACCCCTACTCCAATTTGAAAAGGGTTGATAAAATAAAATTGAGATATTCATTTGAAATTTTCTACACGTATGTATTATAACGACATCTGGAACTAGATTATATTTTGAGATAATTCCGTTGAAGGGTTGGGGGTTAAATAGGGGTAAACAGGGGAAAATAAGTAAAGCAAGCTGGTAAGACTACAGAAACTTGAAATTCGGTATATGTACTAGAAGCCAAGGTCTCAGATTATTTATAATATTTTTCAACCCCCACCACCCCTACTTCATTATTAAAAGGGTTGATAAAATAAAATCGAGATATTCATTTGAAATTTGGTACACATAACGACATCTGGAACTAGATTATACTTTGAGATGATTCCGTTGAAGGGTTGGGGGTTATTTAGGGGTCAATAGGGGGAAAGTAAAGCAAGCTGGTACGAGTGCAGAAACTTGAAATTTGGTGTATGTACAAGAAGTTAAGGCCTCAGATTTTTTTATAATATTTTTCAACCCCCCCACCACCCCTACCCCATTAATGGGGTTGACAAAATAAAGTTGAGATATTCATTTGAAATTTCGTACACGTATTTATTATAACGACGTCTGGAATTAGTTTATATTTTGAGATGATTCCGTTGAAGGGTTGGGGGTTAATTTGGGGTAAATAGAGGAATATAAGTAAAATGTTGGTAAGACTACAGAAACTTGAAATTTGGTGTATGTACTAGAAGCCACAGCGTCAAATTTTCTTATAATATTTTTCAACCCAACCACCCCTACTCCAATATGAAAAGGGTTGATAAAATAAAATTGAGATATTCATTTGAAATTTGGTACACGTATGTATTATAACGACGTCTGAAACTAGATCATAATTTGAGATGATGCCGTTGAAGGGTTGGGGGTTAAATAGGGGCAAATAGGGGAAAATAAGTAAAGCAAGCTGGTAAGACTACAGAAATTTGGGATTCGGTGTATATACTAGAAACCAAGGCCTCAGATTTCTTTCTAATATTTTTCAAACTCTACCATCTCCGCTTCATTATTAATGGGATTGATAACATCAAATTGAGATATTCACTTGAAAGTTAGTACACGTATGTATTGTAGTGACATCTGATTGAGATGACTCCATTGAGGTGGTAGGTTGTAAATAGTGGAAATAAGTACAGTAAACTAGAAACTTCATTTTTAACGTATATGATAGAAACCAACTCCTCAAACTTTTCTGTGACAGCTACCCCAAATATTATTAAAATTCTATGACAAATAATTTCCACATACTAGAGTGCAAATGTAGTCAAGATGTTTCCTTTAAAGTGACTTGGACGAATAATCTGGATGTGGAAGTAGTGATTCCTTAGGCAGCGGTTTTTAAATTTAAATCTAGCTATTTTGCAAACTACTGAAATTATTGAATGAACATTCATGGTAATAGTCTTGTTATGGTTCTACTTAGGTACTCTTACAGTTCTTTTTAATATTCATGCTAAGGAAAAAAGTTAGGGCCAAAGATAATAAATATTTCCCTATCAGATATCTCTTTCTAGGGAATGGCCAGCTTAAGTAGAACGACCAGTCAAAGATTTATGTCATATTATAGTCCTACGTTTTATAATCTTCTACCGATTAATATAAAAATGAGTAATAATGTTAAATTATTTAAAACATATATAAATAGTTATTTGATAGCTAATGATTTACATTTTTTAAATACACTACATAGAGAATAAACATACAATTTTTGCTGTTATCGACTTTTGCATATTCATAGCAATAAATGTGGCGTAGAAAAGAAATGAGTAAGCGGTCTTAATTTCATAATAAATCAATAATTTAATAAACGTATCTTCAAATATACACATAAAATCATTTATAATATGAACATAATATGTATGCACACAGACAGGCTTTCTGTAGCTTAGGTGTGCATTTTGAACTAAATATTTTGTAAATTATACATTTTAAAAGTAATAAATAAAGTTGTAAAGTTGTAAAGCCTAAAAAAACATTGTTCACGTATGTCGACAAAGCTTAGTTCAGCCGACGAAGCGACCTTTGGACCGGCCAAGTTAAAGCACACTGGCCTATATCGTGGAAAATTGTGTCTGAGGTTACAGGTCGACCATCCTAGAATGGCCAACGAGATTAGGATGCGCAGTAGTTGAAACCACCCCACCTTTACGGAGCTCACTTGTTTATGTTCCTTCCTCGTGTAAACATCGGTACAGTCTTGAGAAAAGTGCTCGTAGTGTATAACTTATATTTAACACATGGTACCTATTAGAAGTATCTACTTATAAACATCAATGTTACGTGTACAAAGAACTGTTGTTCAATCTAAAACATCAATTGGCCTGTGATATACCCGGATTGTTGGTAAATAAGAGAGCACCTTTTACTTGAACTTCTTCCCCCGACTGTACTACGTTCATAGTTACGAAACTTGTCTCTATTCAACAGCGACGATATTTCTTCTCTCTCTGCGCGGCTGCCGCGGCTGTTAGCCATCCTACAATGGTTTACTTGTACTAATTAATATAAAAAAACTGCCTACAAAAAGTACCTAAAAAGGTACCTAAAATTATTAAATAGAATTTCATCTCCCGATTAACTGAACTTTATTTCAAATTTCTTCACTCTTTTTGTGCACTTTGGACTTTTATTTAACTTTTACATGGCGTGCAAAAAATATCATGAAATAGTAATATGTTAAATGTTAGTCACTGTCTATAAACATACACATTGAGAATTCGTGATGTACAGTCGTGGCCAGAAAATGGTTTCCGGTCTAAAGCAACATTACCCCTGTTTGAATCAGGCTCCTTAACATTATTTAATTTCGCTCCGTCTACTAACAGAGATGAATAACATAGCCGTATTCTGATTATAAGTTGTTCCAGGAGCTTTATGATAGCAAAAAATATATTAGCAGTAATCTGCTTCAAATGCCATTGACCTTATAAAGACCTACGGTAATTTTTTGCTGGTACTTCTTTTAAATTATTATTATTGTATAAAGTGTTAATAACAGAATCAGCCTTTACAGAATAAGCTAACTTATTACATATGTTTGATTCAATTAAATAAATATATTCTAACAACAAGATAAACATTTTTAATAACCATCGTGGAAAGTAAATTTTTGTATGTTTAAAATTTATATCAAATTGGTTGTAGAGGATGATCCGTCAGAGGCCTGCAAAGTATCATTTTTATATAAACTATGTTTTACTATAATATAATCATAGAGCAAAATGTTACTAAGAGTTTTTGATTAGGCACACAAAAATTTTAGGTTTTACAGGATTTCGAAACTTCTGTATACAGTGTGTCACCCATGAGCGAACTTTACGTAAATTAAATGATATATTAATTTTACTTTAAAATGTTGAAAATGTCTATGTTTAATAAAACTATTAAGAGAGGAACTATAGTTGTAGTCGGGCGTTGCCGAATACTTCTTTCAAAAAAGTTATTGGCAGTGTTTAATGTCACACTGACACAATATTTTAATAAAATAGATATTTCCAGTCGGTCGCGTCCGACTGCGAATTCTACTTGTTAAAATTGATTTCGACACTGCTCTATGAAACTTTAAAATGTTGAAAATGTTTACGTTTAATAAAATGTTATTGGCTGTCATTCGTGCCATGCTGGAGTAAAATTTTAATCAAATAGATATTTCGTGTCCGACTGTGACTTCTACTCGTTAAAACTGAATGAGTGTTTATGACAATAAGGTCAATCATTAACTTTCATTTAGAAAATATTAGATTTAAATCTGTTAACATTTTGTATCTTGTTTTATTGTGAGGTAATAATTTTATTATTATAAAAGACCGTGTGTTCAAAATTGATGCTAAAACGAGGGTTGTGTTAAAAGAATATACGTAATATAACTGATGTAACAGAAATATTAACCTCTCAAATTAAATTTGTTTTAATCGTGCAAAAAAAACTATATGAAAAAAATTTCACAAGCTTTGAGCAAGGTCTAATTAATCATTTTCCACTAAATTGCATAATTTAAAAGTATTAGCCAAAAATCAATTTTTTGAGCATATTTGAGTCCATTACTTAAAAACGCAAATGTCATTTTCTAGAGACTCATGAGTTTGTTAAAGCGTGGGTATTTTCGAAGAAAAATCGCAGCAAAGATTTTTTTTTATCTAATTTTAATGAAGTATTAAGTGATATTTTAATGATTTAAAGGAAATGTCGATTAATCGATGAATACGTTCAAATACGTTAATATTTCATATATTAATATTTACAATAATATTATATGTTCATGAAATTCAACAAGAAAAATTCATTTCTTTACATGATTCATGAATTCATTTGCAAAATTTCCAAACATCAATGGTTCTAGTAGTAGTAGAAAAAGTCGGCGCGTATGAAACACAAAGACTCTTTGTGTTGACGACACGGAACTCCAAACATTTATTATTGGTATTAATTTCAAAGGCATTCGCTTACTGGCAGCCGCCTGAGCGGAGCTTAGAATACTCAAACTCAAAGTCATACTCACGCAGGGAAAACTTATAAAATACGCTGTTCAGGTCGGGAACCTTTTTCTGGCCACGACTGTACAGATCGGACCAGCCAAATACGAACACGTAGTCCATTTACTAAAAGGAAAATAGTTCTAACTCTGTAGACTCAATACCGATTTCGATCTTTTTTTTCTTATTTCGGGAAAAGTTTATAGAAAAGTTCCTCGTGTGTGGGAAGGTGTGACTTTTATTTTTTCAATTGTTATTAAAAAATAGGTATTTTTTTAATACACCCTTAATTAAAAAATGTATAATACTTTTATTTATTTAAGCAATTGCCTGTAATTCGATAACATAACGTCGCAGATTACGAATCTGGCCTCTTGGTCTAGTTCTATTAGATGTCTGGGGATTTTTGAGGTCACGAATTTAACACTAAAACTCAACTGAAATCAAAATTAACGGAAAAGGTAGTTTTTCTTATTCAGCATAACCATATTTGAGACAAATCTAGTTTCTTGGTAAATTTTTAACATTTTATAGTAATTTTTAAAAGACAAATTCTTGGCCTTACAGAATAGTACGTAGTTGTTCGGGATGTCTCCCCACAATTCTCTATACTAAGTGGAGAGTTACGATTTATAGTGCAAAATATCGTAATTATATTAAAAATCTTTATCAATAAATTAATGGAAAAGCGAAAGCAGTGCTTTACTGCGTATTTTCAGATTTTATGACTAATCACAGCGACACAAAAAAAAATCTTTCTGGCCCGGAGATATGACCATGCTCACTATATGTTTTTGGGGTCGCTGAATTCAAATCGGAAGTCTATTTAACTTCATCACGTCAGAATTTTGCCATAACCTCAAAAAACCCATAATTTAAGCTATTTTGACATCTCTTCACATAAATCGCTGTAGCTAGACAAAAATAACCCCATCTTTTTTGTACTAGATCGATTGCAAATTAAATTTCCAATCCGATAATGTGGGGCACGATATTCTTCCGGCGCCTTTTAAGCGAGATATCGGCCGCCAAAGTGAAAGATCCGAGGATTTCACTTCTCGAGCGACACGGCCCAGCTTCGAGGGCCATTTCTGCCAAAAGAAAGTTAACAAAAATCTTAAAAACGCAGGTATACGTAGAAAGATGTAAGAAATCGTTTTGCGTAAATCTGAGGTCGATGCGTGTCTTGGCTTTCGAGATATGGCCGCTCGAAGTCACCGGAAGGTGAAAATTGAATTATTTTACCGCTTCCTGAGGCTATATCTCGAAAACGAAACGAGATACAGAGGTACAAAGGCACGCGACGACCTCAGATTTGCGCTAAACTATTTGTTACATCTTCTTACATACCACTGAATTTTTTCAGATTTTTGCTAACTTTCGTTAGGCAGAAATGGCCCTCGAAGTTGGGCCGTATCGCTCGAGAAGCGAAATCCTCGGATCTTTCACTTTGGCGGCCGAGATCTCACTTAAAAAGCGCCAGAAGAATATCGTGCTCTACATCGTCGGATTAAAAATTTAATTTTCAATCGATCTGGTACAAAAAAGATAGGGTCATTTTTGTCTAGAAAAAGTTACAGCGATTTATGTGAAGACATGTCGAAATCGCTTAAATTATGGTCTTTTTGAGATTATGGCAAAATGCTGACGTGATGGAGTTAAATAGACTTCTGATTCAGCGACCCCAAAAACATATAATAAGCATGGTCAAATCTCCAGGCCAGATAGAATATTTTTTGTGTGTGGCTGTGATTATTCTTGTCGAGAACTTAGGGAACATAATGTAGAAAATCGAAGTTGGCTCCATCTCGAATTTCTTCTCTCAGTTATTAGCATTGGAAATATCTAAGGAATCGGTAGTGTAACGCTTGATTAAAGTACGTAGAATCTAATAGGGGAACCGCAGGAGCTATATGAGTCCTGTGCATAGGGAGGTATAAACATTTAAAGTGTAACAAATGTTCGATCGTAACCGCTGGACGCAGGAGTAGTCCGATCGAAATGTTTTTGGTATCATTGTATAGGTTGGATCTTTCTGCGTCGCATAAAAGTGATCCGAAGGTTCAACGTTTACAGGGGTGGCAGTGGGACAGGCTAAAGGGGTAATTTCGTATCTAGGGGTGGCAAGATAATATACGGTTTTTAAAGACGAGAAAATAGAAAAAAATATAAAACTGACTTTGTAGATGACAGCGAGTGTTATTAACACCTGGATAACGGGTGTATGGTTGGGCGGTTTTCAGTGTTTTTGGTAATTTGGGAGTGGGGGCTAAAAATATGTACATGTGAATTTTCTTCATGATAATTACGTTCATTTCCAATGTGTTAGAAGTTTTCTTGGTGGCGTATTTCGCAGTTTTATAATAACTGTCATTGGCACTCCCTAACGGCATTATGGTAATTTCATAATAATTGGTAGCTTTTGCTCTATGATAGATGGCAATAATGTCAAATAATTGTATTAGGGAATTAGGAACATTAGTTTATTCATTAACGAATGTCAGGGTCACAAAATGTATAATTAATATTATTTTAATGAAATTGCTGTAAAGTAGATTTTTAGTACAATTTTTAAATCTAACTGGTAGGTTTTAGGTAATAGTCAGATTTCTTTAAGAAAGTGGTCACGCTGACACCACTATGCAGCTCTGTTGTTCATTTTTCTTTGAGAAATAGAGCAGGCAGATTCTGAAAATTTCAAATTCGTATCCAAACAAAATAAATGTTCATACTTTTTAAGAAAGCAAATAATTAAATGGCATTAGATAAATACTATACGGTGAGAAGAATGAGATATTCGCAAATGGTCCCGTACCTTCCTGTCTACAGTATACAGGTGACTGAAAATTTTGAACAATACGGATGCATTTCCCTCTCCCGACATACGAAGTCATCTGTCATTAACAATATCAGTGAAATATTAGAAATAATGGCTTATACCGTCTAATGTCAGATGGATTGGAATTCTGTCTGTTTCAAGAAAGGGAATATTTATGGGTATTTTTTAAGTTTCTATTTAAATTCAATTTTTAGTTCCCTTTCTTAAAACTCTTCGTTTATTTCTTGACAACCAACTTTGATTGTAGAATTGCGTATTTGTTTAGAACAAAACAATGCAACAATTGTACTTAAAAGTCGAAAAGAGCAAAATACGTTTTTATTTTCAGAGACGATACTAATATATACATCTCCCGCTCGAACTTTAACGGGCAAGCGTCTATTGGTACAATTTCTTTATATATTTTTTTCACTGCGTTCACATTACGTTGGACAGTACTGTATATAAATAATATGTACTTCTGAAACCTTCTCTGTAGTTTTCGAGATAATCGCCATGGAATAAACACGTATGTATGCAATGAGATGTTTGCATCGAAAAGAAGTATATTACTTCCACATCCATGTAGTGGAATGGAGGTATAGTAACCGTAAAAAAAATCGTGTTGAAATAGGTTTAGAATGTCATGAAACGTCGAAGTTTTATATTTGAACGAAGGAAATTTTCTATCTGTCGGTCTGGTCTGTTTGTCTATCACTTTCATGTGCGCACGTTTTATCCGGAACGATTTAAGATATTTTATTTTTATTTTTTATTTTAACGCCTTAGTTATTTTAACATCCTGGCGAAGTTTAGCTAATGCTACTCTACCTAAGTGACGGACTCGCTCTGCGTGCCTTGACTATGTCGATAGAGATCTCGTCATTGAAACCGGTACCGTACCTCGCCTTATATTTACTTGAAATTTTGTACACCTATGTATTATAATGAAATCTGGAACTGGATTGTTTTTTGAACATATCCGATGAAGGGTTGGGGGGTAAATAGGGGAAAATAAGTAAAGCAAGCTGGTAAGAGTACAAAAATTTGGAATTTGTTGTATATACTAGAAGCCAAGGTCTCGTATTTTTTTATATCATTTTTCCCTCCCCTCCACCACCTCCACTCCAAAATGAAAGGGGTTGATAAAATAAAATTGAGATATCTACTTGAAATTTGGTACACGTATATATTATAACGACACCTAGAATTAGATTATATTTTGAGATGATTCCGTTGAAGGGTTGGGGGTTAAATAGGGGTAAAGAGTAGAAAATAAGCAAGCTTATACGAGTACAGGGTTTTGGTGTATGTACTAGAAACCAAAGTCTCAGATTTTTTATAATATTTTTCAGCACCACACCTCCCTACCGCCCTCACTCCATAATTAAAAGGGTTGATAAAATAAAATTGAGATTTTCACTAAAAATTTGATATATGTGTGTATTATAATGACATCTGTGATTAGATCATATTTTGAAAGGATTCCGTTGAAGCGTTGGTGGTTAAACAGCGGTAAATAGGGGAAAATAAGTAAAGCAAGCTGGTAAGAGTACAGAAACTTGGGATTTGGTATATATACTAGAAGCCTTGGCCTCAGATTTTTTTATAACATTTTTCAACCCCTCCACCACCCCCACTCTATAATTAAAGGAGCTGATAAATTGAGATATTCACTTGAAATTTGGTATACATATGTATTGTAATGACATCTGATTGAGATGATTCCTTTGAAGAGGAAGGGGCGAGGGGGTGTAAATTGGGAAAAATAAGTAGAGCAAGCCAATAACAGTGCAGAAACTTCATTTTTGACGTTCTATACGCTTGACACCAACACCTCAAATTTATTTATGACATCTGCCTCAAATATTATTAAAATCCTATGAGCAATTATTTCCACATACTAGAGTGCAAATGTAGTCGAGATGATTTCCTTTAAAGCGACTTGGATGGAAAATTTGAATGTGGAAGTAGTGATTCCTTAGGCAGCGGTTTTTTAATAGACTTGTTATATTCTACACTAAAAAGTAATAAATTCTACCAATTTTTGGGGTTATTTTCTTTACCTATCAATTTTTATTTAAAATTGAAAATCAAGTAAACCAAACTTCGACAATTTGTTAACGTAGCTAAATCTAAAAAAAATTGAATTATAAATTGAACTATACTGTTAAAAACTCGGATTTCAAAAAATTTTTCAATTCCAATTAGACATATTTTGCCTTTAGACTTGCACCGTATACCTGACATATAAGTTATAACATTGAAACACATTCTTTATAGGATTTTGCAAACAGCGGAAAGAATAACTATCTATGAGAACTAAAAGAAAAACTATACATAAAAATATTAATGAAATCTTTGAATTCTTTCGATAACCTGACTTCTGGTTATGCTAACAAGTGGCCATTCTCATTATAACACTAGCATCCAACATAGTCTCCTACGACTAGGCAGATTAAACTAATATCTACATGATCCCCTACGATATGTAAATTCAGTTAAAAATGAGAACAAAGGCCTGAAATTAATTTATTTACCTACATGTTATATTTTTATTAGAAACAGTATTGCAGTAAATATAATACACAGCTTATATTTATTTTAAGCTTCATTTTACGAATGTTTGATTAAATACCCAAAACGCATAAAAATAAATTTAAATGAACTCTAACCTTGACATACATATTTGTTATGTTCCTTATAATATTAATCAAAAGAAGAGGAATAAACATTTCGTGTCACAGGTTTATTCAATAATCAGTGGTTGTCAATATACGAACCTCACTTCACCTTCCACCATATGCATTAATAAGATCTCTATCATGTAAAAATTATGCAAATAAAAATTAATTTCATACTCATAAATTAAACGTTTAATTTTTAAATTATTGTTAAATTTCCGAGTAATAGGTAACAAAAAAGAGACGAATTATCGAACTTTGCCTTCCCACTACATCTCTTCCACTTTATAAGTTAATTTAATTTTGCAATAAATATAGATTGTTTTAAAAAATACAGGTTCATTTATATTTTATCCTCTTGCATGTTATGCATTTATCTAGATACTATGCAAAAACCCCATGCTGGAAGCCATTATAAATCCGTCTTTTCAATTTCTCAATTTCGAAATCAGATTCGTTATCATCTATTCCGAGGATATCTAATGCAATTCCGCCGAAATATTAATTTTGATAAGTTTTTGAGAGGTTGGTCCACTGTGCAGTGAACGTTGCTTAATAAAAAAATATAATGAGACCATCGCCGCACAATAATGCCCTATTATTTGTAAAAAATTATTGCTATAAATCGAAAATTAAGTTTCACTGGCGCATTCGCCAAATCCTCGAATTTGATATAAAAAAACGAATTTCCAATATTTATTCACCTTTCACAAGATGTAGGATTGATAAAACTACAATCTACACGACACCACCATCACACCATACACTACAGTTTGAGATAGATTAAAAACCTACATATGAATCGAATTGAAAACCTCCTCCGTCTTTAAAAGGGAGGGGGAGGTATCCATTTATTGTAGGATAAAAATAGATACCTAGAATTTTGCCAAGTAGAAAAAGTGGTCCTTGGGCAAAAAAATACCTTACCCTACTATAAAATAATCAATTATTAAGTATTCAATTAAAAATTAACATAAGGTCAATTCCAAGTGAATTATTTATATTTATATTAAGGATTGTTTCACATTAAATTTGTAGACGACCGATTGCAATTTGGTGAACTATGTATGCAATATTTCATCACGTTATCAGACTAATAAGATTATCACAATGAGCTTATATAAAGATTAAGTATATGCTGTGAATTTAAAAAAAATACATAGTGAAAGAAGCTAACCAATATACTCTGCGCCGATTTACTGCACTTTGTATATAATTGTTGCACATTCCATAGGGATACTCTTCGCAGTTTTTTTGCAAATAATATTAGTTTTAGACATGTTTTGTTTAATTACAAATCGCTAAAAAATAGATTTTTTTTTAATTAAGTGATTAATAGCTTTTTTATTTATTGATCCATTTTATTCAAATTCAGTAGGGTCTTCCTCCAGCTTCCGAACATTTTGAAAGGAATAGAAGCCAATGGCGAAATATTTATGTTACAATATTAATATAACAAAGTTTGTTAAACGATATTGTCTATAATTATTGGTCAAAAGATGTAAAAAAATTGCACAAATTCACATATTCTATTATTATTAACAACACGCTTCTATTAGCTTGACCTGTTACACTGTAAGCAAATGTTACAACTCACTTTTTACCCACTTCTAGATGTCGTATTGACTTGAAATTTGGCATGAGTGTATGGTTCACATGACAATGCATTTTGCGGACGAACAAAATGTGGAAGTTATGTGGGTTATAAGCCCCAAAAATGAAACCTTGAAAAAAATAACTTTATAAATGAAAATTTCGGCCTGTAAATCTCTACTCGGAGGTTTTCGAGATCGCGGATCACGAATCTGATGTCCAACTTGGGAAATTCAAAATGGCGGCCATTTCAGAAAAAATGAGAATGAATATTTTTTTCCTTGAAGTCAATTTCCCAGAAAATACTCGTATTTTTTCGTTTTTGGGCTGAAAGTGGGAACTAGAGGGTTTTCTTGGTCGCTGATTCCGATGTCCAATTAGGGAAAATTCTGAATGGAGGACCGGAAGTGAAGCCAGATCCTCAGTAAAACCTCGTATTTTGAATTTCCCAAATTGGACCTCAAATTCATGACCAGCAAAGTCGCCGCCATAACTCCCCCATATTTTCCATCCGCAAGGATGTTACTGATGACGGGAGATCCTGAGGGTTCAAGGAACACAACGCAGAAGGAATTTTTAAACCCGGAGCTGTTTCCCAACTTTTACACATTTGGTACTTTTTCCGGTTTAGTTATTGGAGTAATAAGAGAAAGGTTGATTTTATGGTAAAAACTGCATTCTCACCAATATTACGACAACTTAAGGAAACGGTAGTTGCAAAGAAAAACTTTTTAATAGGAAATGCTTTTTTAACAGACTTTCAAAAATGTTTAAAAGGAGAAGATTCTCAATTGAACCTGCTCCTTTTTATATATTATGTTCAATCATTATTCAGAATTAGTTTAAATCGTTTCGAAATATTTCGCAAACTATAAATTATGGCTCGGCGTTGGTCCCATTGTTTCTTTATCAAGTTACAAGCAGTACACAGCAAATGAGGCTCTCAAAATTTTAAATTCAATAAATCGGCGATTGTTTCCATCTAGTCTAATTACCCACCAATACTAATGGATACTTACCAGTTTATAATGAATAATTATTAATTAGTAACAACAATTTTTATAGTTTTATTCATTCACAATTACGTCATTATTTGAGATCTTTTAGGCAGGACAGGACAAATCCTTACTTTTTTCTTGACCAATAACGTTTCTTTTGATTTTTGAATTTGTTTTTACTTTGTACCTACTTTAGTGCAAGTTTGACCTCTAAAATTTCTTATAATAACTAATAATGGTATAACTAATTAGCCTTCCACTTTGGTTAGTAAAATAAAATATAATAAAATCATGTACGTAGTAGGATTGATAGGAAATCTCAGGATTGAACGAGCAATGTCGGCACCGTATCCAAACGGGCAAAAGCTGACAAGGATCGGAACCGAACAGGAATCAAAAACGTTATATCAGTTTTACTCAAAACCAAAATCGAACCAAAACCATTTTTTCAGTTTTTCTTCAAAGGAACCGAACCAGAATTATTATTTCAGTCTTAGTTAAATCTGGAACTGCACCGGAAACGTTATATTATTTCTGTCCAGGTGTTTGCTTTTCGGACAGATGTTACTTGGCTTAAAACATCAATATGCTAAAATAAAGCGAATATATTATACCACTCATTTATTGCACATTATGTTTTTTAAGTAAAAAAATTATATATAAAATAATATGAAAATATCACGCGTCGACAGTTTTAGGTGCTTTTTCCTCCTTCTATTGATATTTATAGCTACTAAATTTGTCCTCTGTCGAAATGTACTCAGTTTAAGATATATATTTTTCCCGTGTGGGGCTCGTTTATTTATGTAAATGATCGTAATTGAAAGTTCACGCTGGATGAAGCGTTGAACGCAAAGATTATAGATCAAATTTCAAGTCCCTTGAACGCGTGTGCTAGACTAATTACTAATTTGTTATATTTTCCATTATATTTTTACTTATCCTATGTCACGACCTTTCCTTAATTTTTGTGTTTGTTATACACGATAAATACTTAATTAGTTCCACATCCATGTAGTGGAATGGAAGTATAATACTCTTAAAAAAATATATTTTTTTTGTTGAAATATGTTTAAAATGTCATAAAACGTAGATTTTAAAGTTGAGCGAAAAAAAATGTTTTGTCTATCTGTCGGTCTGTCGGTCGGTTGGTCTTGAACTTTTATTGTGCCCACATTTTCTCAGGAATTAGTTTTAAGATAGTGACTTGAAATTTGGTACACATATATATCATGATGAGATCTGGAATTATATTATATCTCGCGTTACTTTCGATGAAGAATTGGGGGCAATTGTGGTAAATAAGGGAAAATAATTAAGCTGGTAAGAGTACAGAGATTTGGAATTTGGTGCATGTACTAGAAGCCAAGGTCTCATGTTTTTTATAACATCTTTCAACCTCCTCCCACTCAATAAAAGGCTTGATAAAATAAAATGGAGATTTGTACTTGAAATTTGGTACACCTATGTATTATAACGACATCTGGAATTAGATTATATTTTGAGATGATTCTGTTGAAGGGTTGGGGTTAAATAGAGGAAAATAAGTAAAGCAAGTTGGTAAGAATACAGAAACTTGGAATTTCGTGAATATACTGGCAGCCAACACTTCAGATTTTTTTATAACATTTTTGATCCCTCCATCATCAAAGGGGTTGATAAAATAAAAATGATATATTCACTTGAGATTTGGTACACGTATGTACTGTAATGATATCTGATGGAGATGATTCCGTTGAAGGGATGGAGTGGAGGATAAATAGGGGAAATAAATAAAGTAAGCTAATAAGAGTGCAATGACTTCATTTTTGCCGTAAGTCAACATTTCAAATATTTTTATGACATCTGCCTCAAATATTATATTATTAATTCTGTGACCAATTATTTCCACATACTTGGGTGCAAATATAGTCAAGATGTATTCCTTTAAAGAGAGTTAGATTGGAAATCTGGATGTGAAGGTAGTGGTTCCTTAGGTAGCGATTTTTGTTACTCATTTCATTGTACTAACGACTTAAATTCGCCATTAATATTTCATTATTCTAGAGTTTTCTTTTCGATTATTCAATTTATTAATATTTCTCAATTTCAAATTCATTTTGACCCCCAATCATATTTTAGATGATAGCTGCCTAGCCCAATGTACAAAACTGAATTAAATGTAAATGTAAGATGTAAAGTGTAAGATTTACATACAAGAGTATTTGACATGTATTTAATTAATTTTCATTTGATTTCTCCAATTTAAGAAAGATTCGTAGGCCATGATATATAACTTTTCCCGATTTCTCGGGCAACAAGTTTAATGGAACGATTTCTGCAGCTCCCCTTATCTCTGGCGGTGTCAACGAAATCTCATTTTCACTGTCAGTGTCCATGTATTTAATTATATTATTCTTTTTGAGTAATGTATAAAATCATTGTAAATATTGTTAACGTTTAAATCTCACAAATTTTGATGTTTCAAATCAATTACAAAATTACGCCTTGACACATTATCATGGCTTACTAATAAAATAATATAGTTTGTAGGCACGTAGGTAAGTGGTTTCCAGAACAATGTTGGAGATTGCCGCGTGTTGCTAACAGATGATGCTTTAAAAAAACTTACTAAATTGTTTTATGACATCTGGGTCAAATATTATAATATTAAAATTCTAAGTATGATCAAATATTTCCACATACTTTAGGGCAAATATAGTTAAGATGTATTCCTTTAAAGAGAGTTGGATTGGAAATCTAGATGTAAAGGTAGTGGTTCCTTAGGCAGCGGTTTTTTGTTACTCATTTAATTATATTATCGACTTAAATTCGCCAATAACATTTCATTTTTCTTGAGTTTTTTTTCTTCGATTATTCAATTAATTAATATTTCTCAATTTCGAATTCATTTCGACTATCAATCATATTTTAGATGAGAGCTGCATATCCCAGTGTACAAAACTGAATTAAATGTAAATGTAAGATGTAAAGTGTAAGATTTACATACAAGAGTTTTTCATACCTTACATATAAAAAAAAATAATTGCATAGGTGAGTCACCTGTTTCACTACTGAAAAATGGCTTAAACCCCAAAGTACGTTTTTTTTGCAAATACTAAGAAAGCGCTAAACATTCTTCAAACCAAATATAAAAAATCTGTAAGGTAGAATTACGCAAAAATTTCCTCTCTGTTTATCATCTTTTATTTCTGATTATTAATTATTAAATTATTAATTAACCGTTTTTTTAATAGTGATCACCCTGTACATTTTCCACAAAAAGTGTATCAGATTTTCCGCTGGGTAATTATGTCAATTATATTACAAATATTACTTTTCACAGCTTTTTCTTAATTAATTAATTTTCATGTACCCTGTATATTTTTCACCAAAGGTATAGCAGGTTTCTCCCTTGGCAGTTCTGTTAAGTACGTGCTAAATATTATTGTCCCCCTCCACATTTTTCATTGGTTAGTTTTTTAGTGTGTCCATCCTATCCACTCCTCGCTAAAGGCATATTTTACTTCTTCGTTGAAATTAAAGTCAATTAACTAACAAACATTGTGTTTTTTCATCAGAGGATCTAGTAAATCCAGCGCATTAGACAGACAAAAGACGGAATTGAAACACCTTAATTTACATTATCTACATTGTAGCCAATTACCTTGGCCAACGCGTAGCCCTGATTTTAGTCCTATAGACTTTTATTTCTGAAGTTACATGAAGTCAACAGTGTACAAAAGGACAGTAAATACTAAGTTATAATAAAGTACGTAGAAAAGAATAAATCTTATTTAATATTATACATTCAATTAGATACCTATCACACTGTATCGAAGTCAGCTGTGATCATTTCTGACATTTACTGCCAAAAAATAATCTTTTCTACTACTAAATGTGAACAATACTAAAATAAAAATTCGGTAAGTGTATTTACACAGAACGTCGTCTTTATTTTATGCGTTATGTTTATTATTTTTCCTATTAGATGACTAATCTGTATATTTTTTAATCTAAAATTAGTTATAGTTTCGACTACATTTCAAATACTGTATTCCACCAACGTTTTTATTTAATTACTTTTAGGGTGACCACCCTGTATATTTATTTAACTAAAGGTATATAAAATCTTCTGCCTTATGACAATAGTGACAACTGCATTCCAAATATTATCTTCTGTTAGTCTGTCTGTTGTCTCACTGTTACCATTATATCTAAGAAACAATTTGTCGAGGGAAAAAGCTAAGCGGTTATTCTTTTGCTAAAAATATATAGAGTGGTCACTTTAAATAAATAATTAAGAATATTTGAAATGTAGCTGTCGCTATTGTCAGAATGTTCATCTTGTAAAATAGTTAATTAAGAAATGTTGGTAGAAATCATATTACCGAAGAGAAAACCTGATAGGTGTTCTGTTGGTGAAAATATACAGGATGGTCACTCTATGAAAACATCTGCCTAAGGAATCGCTACTTCCACATTTTTCATCCAAGTCTCAAATTATTTTAATATTCGAGGCAGATGCCATAGAAAAATTTGAGGCGTTGGCTTCTAGCAAATACACCAAAAGTGAGATTTCTGGACTTACCTTGCTCTACTTATTTTGTTCAATTTAATACATACTTGTACCAAATTTAAAGTGAATATCTCAATTTAATTCTCTATCAACCCCTTAAATAGTGGAGTGAAGTTCATGGGGAGGGTTGGAATATATTATAAAGAAATCTGAGGCCTTGGCTTCTAGTATATACACCAAATCTCAATTCTCTGTACTCTTACCAGCTCTTCTCGCTCTTCAGCTTTGCTCATTTTCCCCTATTTACCCCCCACCCATTCAATGGAATCATCTCAAAATATAATCATGTTCCAGATGTCGTTATAATACATACGTGTACCAAATTTCAAGTAAATTTCTCAATTCAATTTTATCAGTTCCTTTAATAATGAAGTGGAGGGGTTACAAAATGTTATAAAAATATCGGAGACCTTGGCTTCTAGTATATACAACAAATCACAAGTTTCTGTACTCTTATCAGCTTACATTACCCATTTTCTCCTATTTACCACTATTTAACCCCCAACCCTTCAATGGAATAATGTCAAAATATAAGCCAGTTCCAGGTATCGTTATAATCTTTATAATATACATATACGTATATCAAATTTCAATTTAATTTTATCAGCCCCTTCAATAATTGAGGGGGGGTGGTGGGGACGACTGAAAAATATTATATATAATCTAAGGCCTTGGCTTCTAGTATATACACCAAATCCCAAATTGTTGTGCTCTTACCAGCCTTCTTTATTATTTGCCCTTATTTACCCTTAAAGTTCAAAAGACAATCCATCCAGATACATACGTGTATAAAATTTCAAGGCAATGTCTTAAACCGTTTCAGAGAAAACATGCGCACAATAAAGTTATAGACACACAGGCCGAAAGACCAACAGACCGACAGACAGAATTTCTTTTTCTTTCAAATTTATAATCTCGACATTTCATGACATTTTAAATTATTTCAACAAGATTTTTTTATATTTTTTTACGATTACTATACTTCCAATCCACTACGTGGATGTGGAAGTAATAATAATTAATTAGGAAACTCTTTCATCTCCGATAATCTTTCTGTTTATCTATGCATCCTTTCTTTAAATTTAGTCTGAGAAATATATTGCAATTTCTTTGCGTTTACGTAGTTATTTGCAAGGAAATGTGTTTTTAGACTTACACCCCCTTTTAGGAGTGAAGCATACATGGAAACTTTTTTAAATTTTATTCATGACACTAAAAACTGAAATCTCTGAACACTGGGCTATCTAGACAGCATGTCTTTGAATCTGAGTTATCCAGTTTGTTGTAAATATAACACAAAGCACGCAGAGATATACTATTCATCATTAAAATAGATTAATCTCAATTTATTTTAAGTTAGAGGACGTTGAAGAAAGAAATATATATATTTTAAAATTTTTACTTAGACGCTGTTTTTTATTTATGTTATGTTATTATAAATGTGTATCAAGTAAACAAAAACCTTAACATATTTTATACATAATAAAAAAAGTAGAAATTTATCTAATTTTCTAGTATGTTGATGGTACGTTAATATAGAACTTAAGTAAAATAATTATGATCGATCTGCTAATACTGTTTTAAAATGTTGTTTTACGTTATCTTCAGCAAAGTTTTATGTTAGCTTGCCTTGGCAAAAGTTTACTAAAAATTAGATGATCTTTTTAATTCTACATTATATGCAAGAAGTGCAAAATGTTTTCTTTCGTTTAGTTCCAATAACAACATTTTTTTAACATTAACAAATATTAAAAATATAATATCGTAAAAGTTTTTAAATTTTAATCTCGGGTACAAGATAAAATAAATACTAAATAATTATAGACTTACAATTCAAATTTCAATTTTTTTTGGTCCACACTAAGACGCACCAGAAATAAAACCCAAAACCGCGTGTTCCCGCTGTATTGAAACTGATCTCGGTGATGATCTGTTTAAAGCTCGCAGCAGATTCAAACTGGCTGAAACTATGTAGAGAAACTCCGCGTGGGGCACAACCGAGTCTCGCACCCTTCTACAGAGGGTGGGCGACTATAAACTGACAGCAATTGAATCCCGTGTCGTGTATAAATAGTCCAGGTACACACCCCTTGCAGAGGATTAGCCAAGGTAACACTTAATAAGAATTAAATTGTTAATTAGATCAGAGGGTGTTAATACAAATTGTACCTGAATATATAACGGTTATTCGATATTTTTACTGCAATGTACGACACAAAATTGTGTTCATAAAAATAGCACTGTGAGGTCCGCAGCTCTTTCACATATATAATAAAAACAAATTAAATGGTTTTGTTGAATAAATACATAAATAAACAAAACCTCTAAATAGACAATTTGCTAACAGATTAGAATAATCGCAAAAAGGTGCCTCGGCGTACATGATGTTTGCAAATGTTTGAAAATAGTTTCAACCATCTTCTGGGTCACCTCAATGACAGTATGGAAGGTCTGAATTTGCTTAAGTAAATGAGTCAGGATGCTACAGTTTATACTGGAAACCGAACCACTTTTTTTGATAGTTTTGGTTTAAAAATTATTTCGCTGTATGTGTCATTCTAACCCAGTTTACTAGATACACCAACCACTGGTATAAAAAGTTTTATTTATAGTTAACAAGACAGTAGGTTTTTAATAAAAATTGTAATATGTTGAGATTAACCTAGACCGGGCTGGAACTCTCGCTGCCTCTGAAGCAGTTTCCAGAACCACCAATACACTTGAACACTTCACTCGAATACTATATCACTTGATGCATATTTCGTCAATCACGTTGGCATCATCTGGAGATGATTAAAACTAGGGTACAACTGAAAATGTTATTACATTTGTATTAAAATGTCATAGCTAAACGAATTCCACCAACCATGTCATCCCTATCTAAACTTCGTCTCGGTTCCACGAATCGTCATCTCATAAACAATAAAATGAACTATTTGGTTTCGCAAGCGACGTTAGTATTATCGGGGGATGATTAAAAAGATTTTGGTTTTTGCATTCTGGTCAACACTAGACAGTTTTCCATTTTTGAGATAGGCCCTGAATCTTTTCGTAAATCGCAGACCATTGGTTTGATTCAATTTTCGCTGGGCTGCCTAAAAGTTATTGCAAATTATTTCCTGATGAATGAACAACTGTCAAACGTGCTTTTAAAAATTTCGCTTAAACCCCGAGTAAACCGCAAATCATACTACTATTAAATATTAACTATTAAATATTATGGAAAGAATTAGTGTAAAGGAGATTGGAGCTGAATTAATGAAGATCTACCTCACAAATAGGCAACAATGTGTCGGTGTAAATGCAATTTATGGTGAATTTAATTCAGTTGAATATGACGTTCCGCAAGGCAGAATTCTAGGTCCTATCCTTTTCAATATTTATATCAATGACTTGTTTTCTCTGCCTTCGCAGGGTCAGTTTATTGGCTTTGTGGGCGATATGGCTATTTTTTATGGAGGAGCTACATTGGAGGTTGTCATAGAAACAGCACGACAAGATTTTAGAGTGATTCTAGGCTGTTTAAAATTAATTTTAATTAGACCATTGCTTGCCATTTTTTACAAGTAATAGTAACTCTTATGATTTCAAACCACTGGAGATTGAATGCGGTAATTCGATATATCAGATCCCAATAAAGCATGATGCTAGATAGTTAAGAATCGTAATTGATTCGCATCTAAAATGGGATGTTCATATTAATAAATTAACTCAAAAATGAAGAGGTACCCTGGCACAATTCAAATATTTAACTAAAATTATAGACGTTAGTCTACTTACCACAATATATCATGCTCTCGTGAATTCACAACTTCGCTATGGTATAATTGCTTGGGGAGGTGCGTACAATCGTCACCTAGTGATATTAAATACAATGCAAAAATGGATCTTGAGAATTCACAGGTCTACAAAAAACAAAACTGTTTTGTTATAGAGATCTGACCCTACTCTTCTGTAAACTTTTCTGCCCAAACCGAAAATGAAGAAAGAGAAAAATTTTATCGCACACCCCAATTTTTCCCAAATATAG
Source organism: Stenurella melanura (assembly GCA_963583905.1). Taxonomy (NCBI): domain Eukaryota; kingdom Metazoa; phylum Arthropoda; class Insecta; order Coleoptera; family Cerambycidae; genus Stenurella; species Stenurella melanura. Next base: position 134,090,122 of record OY757313.1, on the reverse strand, counting down.
AAAACGCAAACTGGGCGAAGAAAAACCTACCTGTCTTTAGTAACATTTTCCGCTGAAACTGAAAATGGAAAAAATAATTATCGTGTGGGTTCCCCCACACACCCCAATTCCCCACAAAAATTTTAAAAATGCAAACTGGGCGAAAAAACCTACCTATCATTAGTAGAATTTTCCGCTGAAGCAAAAATGAAAAAAGAAATGTATCGCATACTCCCCCACACACCCCAATTCCCCCAAAAAATTTAAAAAATGCAAACTGACAAAGAAACCTACCTATCTTTAGTAAAATTTTCCACTGAAGCCGAAAATGAAAAATAATAAAATTTTTATAGCGTGGGTTGTTCCCCGCCGAAAATGTTTCTAAAAACTTGGGCGACTACAGTGCAGAAGAGGGTGAACGCTTCCACCGGGATTTGAAGACCATGGAACAACGGTATCAGGGACGATTGGATAGCCATATGATGGCAATTACTGCTGGAGACAGTTAATGCAAGCCATAAGAGAAAAAGTACGATCCGTTCCTTTGAAGAAAATAGACTGCGGCCCAAGAGAAAATAAAGATTTTGTGAATATATAAATTTTTTTCAGTCCAATGAGAGGCACGGTTTATTTTGCCTGTATGAGTTAGGCTGTCTGAGGTTTAGTTTGATTTTGCCTGTCCAAGGTTAAGTTTGAGTTTGCATGTCTGAACGTCACTTTGAGTTTTGCCTATTTCAGGTTTAGTTTTAGTTTGGCTATCTAAAATTAAATTTGAATTTGCACGTCTAAATTTAAGTTTGCATCTCTGAGCGTCAGTTCAAGTGTGCCTGCTGCCGGTTTACTTTTTAATTTGTCTATTCTTTTGTTCATATTTTTTTAATTTTTTGGGGGGAATTGGGGTGTGTGAGGGGGAACCCACAGAATAATAAATTATTTTGTTTTCATTTTCGGCTTCAGCGAAAAATTCTACTAAAGATAGGTAGGTTTTTTTGCCCAGTTTGCGGTTTTTTTATTTTTAAGGGTTGTGGTGTGGGGAGGAAGCCACACGATAATTTTATTACTATTTATTTTCGGTTCCAGCGGAAAATTTTACTAAAGAATAGTAGAGTCAGGTCTCCATAACAGAAAAAAAAAATTGTAGACCTGTGATCCATCAAAAGACATTGCCTTCCCAACCGATTTACTATTTGAAAAAGCTAATGTGCTGGATGTTAGACAATTATTTTGTCATTCAATAATTTGGTATCAAAAAATACACCTAAATAATATCCAAAAAGTCGATAACGTTTACAATACTAGGTATAGTAGGAATGCATTAGAAATACCTCATGCTAGGAAGACAATCGGGCCACGTTGTTTTATATTTCTAGGACGAAGGGTGTATAACAAATTTCTTCCTGAAATGAAAAACTTGCACTCCACAAAACTGTTTAAAAGTAAAATAAAAAAATGGATATTCTCTCTCGGTACATCAGTTAATGGATATAAAAAAATAGTTTTCATACATATATGCACTTTATGGTTTATTTGTAAACTTATATCCTTTTTTATCTCATACCCTCTCTACAAATTTATGTTTGCATTGTTTATTATAATATTACACAGTAATAATAATTAGATATAGATATTGCAAGAATACGTTAAAATGAATTTAAATTTTTAACTGGAATTAATATTATATATTAAGTAGTATATTATTATTATAAGAACGAAACATTTACATATATAATAAATGAAATAAATAAATACATACCAAGTCAAAACTTAATAAAGAATGGTTTAAGAAACTAGATTATATTTTGACCTTAGTCGGTTGAAGGGTTGAGGGGTAAATAAAACTTGAGATCTGTTATATATGTATATTAGAAGTAAATTTCTCAAATTTTTTAATAACATCTGTCACCTCCACCACCACCCTCACTCCATTATTAAAGGGGTTAACGAAACAAAATAAAGACATTGACTTGAAGCTTGGTACACGTATGTATTATAACAAGATCTGGAATTCGATTATATTTTGAGCTTATTCCGTTGAAGGGTTGGGGTAAACAGGGGCAAATAAGTAAGCAAGTTTGTAAGAGTCCAAAAACTTTTGATTGGCGTATACACTAAAAACAAAAGTCTCAGTTTCTTTATGACCTCTACCATCCCCAGCGCCACCCCTACTCCAGACATTTGGGATTTGGTATATAAATTAGAAGCAACTGTCTCATTTTTTAATAACATCTGCTACCTCCACCATCACCCCCCACACCATTATTAAACAAAACAACAAAATAAAACAAGCTAACCATTATACTCTTCGCTGATTTATTGCACCATTTATATAATTGTGGCACATTCTACAGAATGCTGTTCAGAGTTTTTTTGTAAATAACATTCGTTTTAGACATTTTTTGTTTAATTACAAAATATCTAAAAAAAATTTTTCTTAATTTTAATAATTAATAACTTTTTTATTTATGGATCGATTTTGTTCAAAATCAATAGGGTGCCTCCTCTAGCTGACATTAATTTATTGTCCAAATTTCAATACAATCGGACTTTTTGTTCTTAATTTATCGTGCTTATAAGAAACGTGACAGACGAACAAACAGACAGACAGACAGACACGGACCTTTTAAAACTTTTTTCGATCGTTAACACAGTGATATGAATTTTTTTCCCTACGAGCAACATTGCCGGTTTTCGAAATGTGCCGATCGAATGGAATATACTCTTCGTTTTGTATTTACGAAGAGTATAATAAAGGTAATGGCTTGAAATTTGGTGCACGTGTGTATTATAACAAGATCTGGAATTGGATTATTTTCAGTTTATTCCGCTGAACTAATCCCAGCAAACATTTTTGTCAAAATTAGCTCCAATTCGACTTGGGACAAGACAAATTTACTTACCAAAGTAATTATAACGTAAAATTGACTGGAAAAATAGACCTCCGATAAAAATTGACCAATTAGTCTTAATTTAGATTTAAGTTTACGTAAATAATAACAATTAATCTACCTCATACACAATTTTCTTTGAAGGTAAATTTAACGAAAACAGCAAGTGGAAAACTACTAAAAAAATCTACCAAAATTGACCTCAAGGGTAAATTTCCAATAAGGTCGAAATAGGTAATATAATTAGGTAGTATTTACCTTTTTAGCGACTAAAAATATTTCTAATAGTCGAATATCTTTCTAGGTAGATTTTGTTGGAAATCTTACGTAATATCTACCTAAATAGCAACTTATTTGGTCACTTTCATTACTCTTCTTTGAAGTAATATTAGGTAGACAACATCGGTAAATTCTACCTGGATTATCTACCTAATTACACCAATTAAGTCAATTACCCTTAAACTGACCTTAAAGTTACTCTAAAAAAATACATTTTAAACCTCTTTGTCGCAGTAACCTGGCAAATCGACCTCAAAGTAAACTTCACTAGAAAATAGTAATTCAGAAGCTAACCCCCGTCTAACCTGTTTGTAGAATTCATATTATTTAGGTTATTTGAACCATTAGGTACTTAGGTGGTATAGTTATTATCTAAAAATTATTTCAGTCATTAAAAGAGGCCATTAACGTAGCATGGTTGGATAATTCGTGGTGCCAATGTACAAATGAAGTATGCCAAAGGTAAAAAATCACCACTTAAGGAATCACTACATTCGCATCCAGATTCCCCATCCAAGTCTTTTTAAAGGAGAACATCTTGACTATATTTTCACTCTAGTATGTGGAAATAATTGCCTATAGAATTTCAATACAAGGGTATTGCCGAATGCCAGCCGAGCTTCCAGAACTTTTGGACGCTGTCGAATACCAAGGCAATATCATATGGCTCCATTATGACAACTCACTCGTCAACACAATACACTAGTCGAGTTAAAATTTACACATAATAAGTAGAATTTACCAATAGGTAGTATATTCAAAATAAGGTAATATAAATAGGTTATATTTACCTACAAGTAATTATTTGATATAACAACAGAGTTAATAATACTTTCAATAGGTAAAGTTAACCAAAATGTCGTAAATTTTCGTGTAACTTGACCTGTGATAATTTCCACCTATAAAATACGTAGATTGTCATGGTAATTTTAACTTAGAGGTCTAATTAGCACAAGACGCCATATTTTCTCAGCGCAGTTGAAGTATGATTCCAAATTGTAGTTTGTAAAATGAGTGTATATGGAAACAAACTGGCGAAAAGTTTAAGAAAATATACCTGTAAACTCATATTTAGCAAGTATAGTATATTTTCGGCTCAAAATATTACAATATTTTTTTTATTTGGTAATATAAATTTTCTTATAGATGAATATTTTTGAGGCGCATTAGTATTTTATGGAGTACAGCTGCTATCATTCACAGAAAAATTTTCGGCGCATTGATTTCAATAAGCGAGAACTGCAAATACTTTCCTAATAAATTGTATTTATTTTAGTTACCGGCATTCATCTTGTATGGTTATTGTGAGTTAGGTATCTCTTCAGTTTTGTAAGTGACTGACAACCATATGTCGACTACTTATAGAGAAAAATAATAAATAAGTGTAAAAATCTTATTTTTTTCCACTTGGTGTCATTTTTAAATTACACATATGTCCGTGAATTCTACCTAAAACTAGTCAACTTGATGTCAAATTGACGTTGAATTCAAGTAAAATTTTACCTAAACAGGTATTAGCAACCAAATGTACTGTGCGACTACAAGTAAGATTTATATGTAATTTTACCTGTTTTAGTTGATATAACTTAATTTCGACGTTGTCCTATTCTCCACTTATGTCGATTCCACGTAGCATCAACGTAAATTTTACCAAAATATGTTTAATTCTAATTTTGCGACTAAATTTATTACACATAATTTAGGTAGTCTTGACGTCAAATAATACTTAAATGTTTGCTGGGATATGGGGTAAATATGGGCAAATAAGTAAAACAAGCTTGTAAGGGCCCAGAAACTTGGGATTTAATGTATATACTAAGAAGCAATGTTACAATTTTTGTCATTTTCCAACACCACTACCACCCTCGCTCCATTATTAAAGGGGTTAACAAAATAAAATTTTGATTTAGTATGTATACGAGAACAAAAGTTCTACTTTGTTTGGTATCAGCCAGCCCCATTAAACGTCGGTCGATCAGCCGGTCGAACAGGTATTGAAGTGACATATCATCTTATGGGTTTTTCGGGCAAACGATTTCAAATAATATATTATTAAAATTCTAGTAGCAATTATATCCATATACTGAAGTGCCAATATAGAACATGTTTTAGTTTCAAGAGACTTGGATAGGTGATCTGGATGTGGAAGTAGAGATTCCTCAGGCAGCGTTTATGTTTAAATGGAACATACTATTTTTTTGAAGATGTAGAAAACACCGGAAATTAGCATTTGAAATAACTCTTATTTGGCCCATTTTATAGTAACTGCAGCATTTTCATTTCAAAATTTTTGTTGGTGTACGGTATTTAAAAATTTTAATTTATTTTTCTTATTTTAATGAAATATCGAGAGATCGTTTAATTCTTTTTCCTAATTACAAGGTCGTCCGTGTTCGAGTTATAACGTCATGAATTGTTTATTTAAATGAAACATACTGTTTTCCTAAATGTGTGGAAAGTTCACCGCATTATCATCCTAAATAACCCACATTTGACCTAATTTCCCACTTCACTATCAAGAATTTAAAATTTTAAATTTATGGTACAGTTCTGCACACGTATCAAAACAGAGTTTATTAGAGATTTTGCATGATATTCATGAATTGAAACCAAAAAAACAAAATAAAGTAATACTGCCTCTGACCTAGTTTCCACACGCATAAAAAAAATTGTTGCTCCATTAGTAAGTTGACAATACTACATTCGAAGAATGAACGTCTTTCTTACGTAGTTTATAACGTCTGAAGTTATTTTCAATACATCTTATTTTGTCCTTTTTTAGACCTTTAATATTTTTGTCCTATTGAAGACTTTATTTTGAATAACTCCATAAAAAATTATCTGTTGTGGCAAGATCTGATGATACTGCTGATCATTTTATTTCTTTCCTTCATTCTACCCATCAATTAGGAAACGTCACGTTTAAAAACCATGGAACTATTATAGCAAAATTAGATGGTGCCCGATCTTGTTGGAGGAATATTGAAATATCAAGCTCTTCCTATTCAGGAAAAATGTTTTTCCTTAAACAGGAATTAAGGTATTTTGCAAAAATTGAACGTTTAATGTCCCTGTAATATTCTTTATAAAAAAAATACGACAGTTGTATTATCAATTATTCTTACATAAAGTATTTGTGAATCGTGGACATATTGTTACTACATAAGGTATGTCCAATTTCTACGTTCTACAATCACCTGAAAATTAATTTGCAATACTTTACGCACACACTGTTTTAACACCTAACGAACTGTTGTTGGTGAATTTATAAGACGTTTTGCTTTTATTATATTGTTATTATTATTTATAATACATTATTATAAGTACAATAAAACGTAAAATTGTCATTTTAAATTCGGATGTGACACCAAAGTGCACAATTTAGATAGCAAACTGATTCTATTAAGTCATGAGTCAGTTTATAAGAAATATATTGAATGACATTTCCTTCCGATTCTAGATTTGCACATCATGTCTTGTAAGAAGTCTTTTATTATCACATCCTCTTTTAAGATACAAAGCGACCCCTGTAAATAAAAACAGTTATAATTTACTTCTACATCCTCATATTCACTTGAAATTTGGTACAGAAAAAGATTATATTTTGAGATGATTCCTTTGAAGGGTTGTAGGTTAAATAGGGGTAAATAGGGGAAAATAAGTAAATCAAGATGCTAAGAGTACAGAAACTTGTGATTTAGTGTATATACTAGAAGCCAAATCCTCAGATTTTTGTAATATTTTTCAACTCCCCCCACCACCCGTCCATTACTAAAAGGATTGATCAAATAAAATTAAGATTTATACTTGAAATTTTGTACATGTATGTATTATAATGACATCTGAAACTATATTATATTTTAAGATGATTCCGTTGAAGAGGTGGGGGATAAGTAGAGGTAAATAGGGGGGAATGAATAAAGCAAGCTAGTAAGAATACAGAAACTTGAGATTTGGTGTATGTACTAGAAAGCAAGGCCTCAGATTTCTTTATAATATTTTCAATCCCTCCCACCACCTCCACTCCATTGTTTAAGGGATAAAATAAAATTGAGATATTCAGTTGAAATTTGCTACATGTATTGTAATGACATCTGATTGAAATTATTCTGTTTAGGGGATGGGGTGGGGGTGTAAATTTGAGAAAATAAGTAGAGCAAGCTAATAAGAGTCCTGAATCTTCATTTTTTGGAGTATATGCTAGAAACCAACGCCTCAAGTATTTTATATGAAATCCTCTTCAAATATTAGTAAAATAGTCAAGATGCTTCCCCTTAAAGAGCCTTGGATGGAAAATTTGGATGTGGAAGCAGCATTTTTTTATTGTATTCCAGAGACGATAACTAATCATAAATCCGCATTCAAACATTCATCTGAAATATTTAGTAAAATCTAGCTTATTATATCGTAGATGAAAGGTCTGCAGTCTCTAATAATTAATTCTAGTAATACGCACTCCGCTAAATGTGTGTAGATATGTGTGTTGCTTAACGCGCCAGTTTCTCTGACAAAGGTAATTTTTAATTCTGCAATAATTCTACATTAATTGCAACTTTTTTGAAAAGGAAGATTTTACTCTAAAAAATGGTACCTTTTTAGATTGACAGAACATTTATTGAGTTCCAAAATAGTTATTGAAAATTGTCATAAGTCCTGGTCAATTGGTCTATATGTATGTACAGAAACACTCTACAAGTCGCAATTCTTAACGAATCCCACCAACGGTTTTTAATAGCTTTATGACTATTGTCGGAATAGAATCCTATTCATATTAATCCGTCTAGTAATTTAAATATTATGAATCATCATTTAACACCGGCACGATTTTTGCGGACCATTTCTATGGTTCCATAGATCAGATGTTCAAAAACTATTTTTTTGCTCAAATTTAAAATATCCACGTCTCATGACATTCTAAACCTATTAAAAAATAATAAATCAATTGAACAATTGTTTTAACCACTATACTTTCACTCCACTACGTGTATGTGCAACTAACAATGCAACAGATGGCAATAATATTTGGTGTATAGTTAACACAATTAGCAAGGAAGCCACCTATTGTAATTTTAGTGAAAAACTTATAGGGCAGTCATTCTAAGAAATAATTCAAGTATGGTGGAAAATTGTAAAGGCAATTACACAAGCCTTCCATATTTGGCACCTTTTATTTAATGTTGAATTTTGCTGTCGGATGACCACTCTGTATACATTTTTGACCAAATACCTTTACCATTTTCTTTTTTCTAAGGCTATATCGATGAAACGCGAGTATTTGCAGGGGGCTAAGCATATTAAACGAAAAATCTTTCGACAGATATACCAAGTTTAATAAAACGAAGAAAGATAAAAGATAAAGGCAACTTTTTTATTAAAAACTTTTTTCTAACATTAGCATTTTTCGAAAAAATCATATTTGAAAAATTTGACCAATGAACTAATAGTAACGCATAGCACTTATTGGAGAACTTTATACCAACGATTTTTAATGGTTTGGAATTATTCGATTATGTGTAAAAGTACATTCAATACAGTCTTTTTCAATAAACGACAATGAAGCCTTCTCTTAGTGGAGAATTATTCCTAATTTTACGCAGGTATATGCTTCGTCTAATCATCCCTGGAATTTCCCATACCTGCTTTATCATTTTAGGTAGTGTTAACCAATAAGGCATTACGATAATTAGTGCTGTAAAAGATTAATGCCTTTTACAGCACTATGTATAGTGAATTATCAGAAGGTCCACAACTATATCTTATACCTACTCAACAACAGTATCTATTTCCATTGCTATACACCTATAAACATATCTAAGAATCAGTGTTCGTTCAGAGTTATTATTTCCGAGAAATTTTGAGATTTCAGTTTTTAGCTCTTTGGAAGTAAATTAATCAGCATTAATTACAACGATATTTTCCTAAATTGAATAAGTATTTATTTAATATTAAAGATAGGGATATCAAGAATGCCAGATGGTTTTCTTGATGTCAAGTCTACTTATTTTCACATCTACATAGTGGAAGTGGAAGTATAGTAGTCATAAAAAGAATATCAACATTTCTTTTTGTTGAAATAGCTTTAGAATGTTTTAAAAGTGAATTATTATTTGTTTTCTTAATTGTATTGCATTTCCAAAAACAGAATGATAGATTTCATGAAAATGTAATCCATTAGAATGAATAAGACAAGGTAGGTAAATAAATCCATTTTATTTCTTGGTTCTCATTTTTAACTGAATCTTCATATACCGCAGGGGGTTATGTAGATACTCGTTTAACCTGCATGGCCGTAGGGGACTGTGTGGATGCCAGTTGTTAAATGAGAATTTTCAAATAAGAAATTATACAAATTCATTTAAGGAATTTCAATTTGCCAGCATAACGAGAAGTCAAGTTATCGAAAGAATGCAAAGATTTGATTAATATTTTTACACATAGCTTTTCTTTTAGTTCTCATAGATACTTATTTTTTCTGATGTTTGCAAGATCCTATAAAGAATATGTTTCAGCTTTAGAATGTCACGAGACATCGAGATATTAAATTTGAAAAAAAAATCCTGTCTGTAGGTCTGTAACTTTTTTTTGGTGCACATTTTCTCTGGAACGAAGATATTGAATTTTGTACACGTATGTATAATAACGAGATCTGGAACAGGATTGTATTATACTGTGAAGGGTTGGATGATAAATAGGGCTAACAGAAACTTGTGATTTTGTGTATATACTAGAAACCCAGATTTCTTTCTAGTATTTTTCAACCCTCCTCCCTCCCTCCCCCCTCAACATCTTCAGTCAATTCTTTTAAAGTTGATAAAATAAAATAGAGATATTCACTTGAAAGAATTACATCTCATTGAGATAATTTCGATGAAGGGGTGGGGGGTGGGAGGTTGTGAATAGGGGAAAATAAGGAGAGCAAGGTAATAAAGAACATACAGCATAAAGCACTTAGAATTTGCCTCGGCGCAATGAAATATTCGCCAATTGATGCACTACATGTAGAAGCCCTAGAACCGCCTCTTTCGTTACGAAGAGAAATGATAAGTGGAAAATTCATCCTAAAACAGTGTTTTTACTCTACCCCTCTATTGACCAAAATAGCACACCTTAATACTTTTGATTTGGCCAACAGTTTTTTGATTAAAAAAACTCTCCTCCCCTCTGCACAGCATTCAGAGAACACAGTAATTTTTTTCAGATAACCAACATCACATACATTTCTGATATTGATTATTTTAGTCTATTTACTGACATTACCATTATTATACCAAATTATTGCGAGAGTCCTCTCATCTGCTCCAATACTTTACTAAGTGCACTAAATCAATTTCAGAATCCAGAACTGGTTTATACAGATGCCTCTAAAAATAGTAGGTACTGATACCGGCGGAGCTTTCATCGTCCCATCCCAAAACATCGAATTTAAGTTTAAACTAAACTCACTTTTTTCTATTTTTACTGCAGAAGCCATGTCAATCTACCATGCTTTAAAGTATGTCGAAACGACCAGTTCTAGTGTGTCAATAATTTTATCTGATTCCCTCTCTGTCCTCCAAAGTATTAAAGGTATTCTTCACCCTTCTCACAAAACAAACCCGTACCTATTTAAAATAAAACAGTTGGTTTACCAAATAAAATCGTCAGGAAGGGATGTTATTTTCGTTTGGGTGAAGGCCCACATTGGGCTACAGTATAATGAACGAGTAGACCTGCTAGCTAAGGAAGCCACTAACCGATATGTAATGTTGAAAACTAATATTAAACACAAATGGTCCTATTCGTGGAAACAATTTTGTTTTACCAACCCCACTAGGTACACTTTTATTCACAATGACGTCCCCAGCCAATTTTGGCATAAAGATTTCGTCTGTTCCAGGAGATACATTACAACACTGATACGTCTTAAACTGGGCCATGCATGCTATCCTGCCCATCTGTTTAAAATTGGAGTTTTTAGCTCAAATAAATGTGAAGAGTGTGACGCACTAGGCGACCTTGATCATATCTTTTTCGGCTGTTCAAAATATAGAGCAGCCTCTGACAGGCTAATACAAAGTAATACAGACGAGTGCAATACTCTCACGTCTTTCAATTTGCTAAGCTTGCTTACAATTGGAACAAGGGAAATATATAAAAATATTATGATTTTTATTAAAGAAACTAATATTAAGCTATAGGTTAATCTCGTAATCCCTGTGATTTTCCGCATGTTTTTTTACCTCACTTACTGTGGTCTACCTTGTATTGTCTAAGCTATAAAAATGTCCTGATCGACCCCAGGATGAGAAGCGTGTGTCCCCGTTTTCCCTCGACGTTTTCTTTTAATTGTCGATATATCTGGGTTTAGGCTCTTGTTTTAAATATAAACAGGTTTTTCCTTTTATTAATTTTGTTAGATTTGGGTTAGGACATTCTTAATTTTAAAACTTAGGTAACTGGCTGCATGGTCAATGACCCAATGCCATTAAAAAAAAAGGTAATAAAGGTCCAGAAACTTTATTTTTGACTTGTATGTTATAAATCAACGCCTCAAATTTGACATCTGACCCAAATATTATTAAAATTCTATGACCAATAATTTCCACATACTAGAGTGCAGATATAATCGAGACGTTTTCCTTTAAAGTGACTTGTATGGAAAACCGGGATGTGGAAGTAGTGGTTCCTTAGGCAGCAGTTTTTTTTTAATGTACATCATAATCCGTAAAAGCATGGGGCTCTCGAAATAATTTTACGATTTTACATTTATTAACATAATTATTGTTATTATTAACAATATTTTCTTCTTTTTAGTGTATTTCGTAACAGTTTCAGTTTGTATTTAAAAATGTTCTCCAAGTTTATTTAAATTATTTATTTTTACTTCCACTTCCACGTAGTGGAGTGGTAGTAATCGTACAAAAAATCTAACCCTTATTTTTATATAGGTATAAAATGACACGAAATGTCGAGATTTCAAATTTGAGTGAAAAATAAGTTTCTGTGTGTCTGTAACTAATTTTGTGCGCGCGTTTTCTCTGGAACGGTTTAACATATTGACTGAACACTTGGTACACGTGTGTATGATAACGAGATCTAGAACTAGATTATATTTTGGGCTTACTGCGGTGAAAGGTTGGTGGGTAAACGGGGGAAAGTAAGGAAAGCAGGCTGGTAGAGGTCCAGAAACTTGGGATATGATGTAGATACTAGAAACAGACGTCAAATGTTTTAAATCAATTGCTACTCCCACCATCACCCCCACTCCATTATTAAAGGGGTTAGTAAAGTAACCAAAAACTCTATGACACCTAAATTTTATTCCTAATCACCAAATTCTTAAGTGAAAAGCTTTCTTCTTGTTTGTGTTCAATTTATATCGAGAAAACATTAAGTTCTAAATACACAATAGGGCTAAGAATGCTGGTACTAAACCTTATTTCAGTTTTATCCGTACACAATATGTACAGGTTTTAATAAAGTAACATAAATGTGGTTTACTCGAACACGAATATTTACTTATAACGAATCTAGGAAAAAAGTCCCCGGAAATGTAGCCCCCGAAGAAATGGCCTCGGGAAAGGCCTCTGAAAAAAAGATACTCTAGAAAATCAAATGTAATTCTGATGAATCTGAGGTACTTATAAATAAAGTTTTGTTTTATTAAAAATCATGCATTTAAAATATATTTGCAAAACTACAAATATTTGGTATTTATTTACAACAGGTATATAAACAAAATCAAATTGACCTTAATCTTATATTATGGCCGAGGAGTCTTAAAAAACTGCTCCAGATTTCTTGCGGTTTGAGTGAATTTCACGCACAGAGGCCACAATGTCGCATGGAGCCTTTCATAAGCTGGTCTCTTAGACCGAGCTCCCATGACAAAAAAGGTACTCCATTGAATACCTCGAATTTAAAGGGTGAAAATGGTTGCTAAACCTTGTAAATATCATGTTACGTTCAGCAGACCATTAAAAATTTGTTGGTATTTTTTATGAATTTTTGAATTTAGCTAAAAAAATGATCTTACATTTCACAACACCTACTGGAAATGTTCTCAATTTGTGGTAAATAATAAAAAAATGACATTTTTTTTAACTAATGTGGCAGACTTAATTTTTTATAGAGCATTATTTTTATGAAAGTACACTTAATAGCACCTCCTTGATTTTTGTTTTAAAATGAAGCTTAAGATCTCTCCTATCTATTACAACTGAACTGTCTGACAATTTTTGTTAATTAATGTAACAGACTTAATTTTGAATGTGCAGCATCAATGCATCAGGATTAATCACTGGCATGCGCCGTTTTTTTTAAATAAGCTTTTGAAAGTAAACTTCATAACATCTTGATTTACGTTTTAAAATAAAGTTTAAGATCTCTCCTATCTATTACAACTGGTCTGTCTGACAATTTTAGTTAATTAATGTAACAGACTTAATTTTGAATGTGCAGCATCAATGCATCAGGATTAATCACTGGCATCTCATAACACATCCTTAGAAAACAACTGAAGTTTAAGATCTCTATGTATAAAAATTTGTCATTGAAAAAATGTGTTTCACCATGTCAGACTTAATTTTGAAGCGCCATGCTCAACCATTTGGCATTGACCAAGACGGGTGTAGACACTTTGCACGTTGTTCTGAATCATCTCATGGGCAATTCGTCTCATTTCCAAGCCAATTCTGTCTTTCAATTCTTCTATGGTATCCGGTCTATTAAAATACACTCAAAGAAAAAATTCTAAGGGGTTAAATCCGGTGAACGCGGGAGCCACTCAATCGGACCTCGACGACCTATCCGCCTTTCAGCAAAAGTGTCATCTAAAAACTGACGCACTGTTACCCCAAAATGAGGTGAGGCCCCGTCTTGCTGAAACCAGACGTTTTCAGCAGGAATATCTGCATCTTCATCTTCATTCTTCGGAAACATAACTGCTAAGGCTGGCACTAAGTCAACTCACAAAAACTGTAAATATCTTGGGGCCGTAAGATTTTCTTCAAAAAAAAAAAGATCCCAATAAACGATCACCAATCATACCTGCCCACACGTTTACTTTGCCTCGTCGCTGTGTATGGGCTTCTTGAGTCCAATGAGGATTTTCGCGTGACCAATACCTACAGTTATGCCGATGTACAGTCCCCTTTAAAGAAAATGTAGCTTCATCAGAAAAAACAATATTCTTTAAAAAATTTGGGTTTTCATCGCACAAGGTCGTCAACTGTTCACAAAACTGTAAGCGCCGATCTGGATCGTCCTCGTTCAATTCGTGGATTAATTGCACTTTGTATCGATGGTATTTTATTTTTTCAATAGACGTACAACAGAAGTTTGACTCACGTTATGATTTAAAGCCAGCTGCCTTGTCGAAAGATGGTGGTTTTCCTCACTTTCTAGAAGAATATTTAATTTGATTTCGTTGCTTGTGCTAGGGCGACTAGATCGAGGGAGGTCAGCTACACTGCCAGATTCATCATATCTAACCATCAATCTACTTACAGTGGGTCTCGAAAATTGCTTTTCGGGATACTTGGCATTGAAAACATCACATGCTTCCTGATGAGTTCTCAGCCTATTACCATTATCAAAAGTTCTACGCGTTCTCTTTCACTTAAACGTGGCATTGCATTCACTAGTTTTACACTGCTTCAGAAGTGTCACAAAACTGAGGTGCCACACGTGCCAGGAATAAAAAAGTTATCGATACTTTACACAAAAAGGCCTGTATCTCTCTGTTGGTAAGGTGATTGGTTTTTTATTATTTTCTTTGTTTTGTTTTTATGTCAAATGTTTTCATGCTAGTTAAAACAAAAATGTAGGCAACAGGATTTATCAGTCCATAAGGAAATGGAACAATACTCGTGAATTTGCGAAAGGTAAGCTATTTTTACATAAAATGTCATTTTTCCAAAGGAATGGCTCAGGTAATATCATTTTGTTTTATATCACCAGAAAGCTAAAGGAATATACCACCAAAAACAGTAAACAAAAATGTCTGTTTCCATTTAAAAAAATGTATGATGGCGTCATAACTCAAAAACCAATGACGTCATAAATTTTGGTATAGTGACAAAATGTATCATTTACAAAACTAAAATCGACCTATTCGAGATTTTTTTTGAAAAATGACATGTACCAAAGATATGAATTTTGTGCGTTTCTTTAAGTTCACATTGTATATTCAAATGAGTTTTTATCGAAAAAATGTGTTTTACTATATCAGACTTAATTTTTAAGTGATAACTTTGTTTTATTTTTTAATAAAAATTTCCAGACAGACAATTGTAGTAGGTAGGGGATGTCTTAAACTACATTTAAAAAAATCACGGATGTGTTATGAAGTGTACTTTCATAGGAAAAAAAATGATTTATAAAAAATTAAGTCTATCAACTTAATTAACAAAAATTGTCAAACAGACCAGTTGTAATAGATAGGAGAGATCTTAATCTTCATTTTAAAACAGAAACCAAGGAGGTGTTATCAAGTATACTTTCATAAAAAAAATAATTTATAAAAAATGAAGTCTGTCAAATTAATTAACAAAAATTGTCAGACAGGCCAGTTGTAATAGATAGGGAAGATCTTTAACTTCATTTTAAAACAAAAATCAATGAGCTGTTATGAAGTGTAATTTCATAAGAAAAAATGCTCTATAAAAATTAATTGTTACAGCTTTGTATTGTGAACTGCCAATTCCTGTCTCATTTTTTATGAATCCCAAATGGATAGATATTTCATGCCCACCTAGTAGCCACCAATTTTTTGGAAACAAATAAGACACTTACATCTAGCCGCGATCAGCACGAGGTGTATCTATACAAAACTACATAAATAATTCTATAAATACCTACATAATCGTAAAATTCAACCAAAGTTAAATAGCGGCGATTCCAATACAGTTTAATTGTAATTAAACTATATGATAAAATTATAGAATAATAAAATTTCAAGTACCACCTAATGTTTTATTATTATCAATTTCACGAGCTTAAATTAAATCAACGGCAACGCCCGATTACTTTATCATAGATTAGACTTTTTTGTTTGTTTACAATCAAATCAGCGTCTGCCTTGCTAATCTCAGCGGACTTGACTTTTTTAACACAACTAATTGAGTTTTTTTAATGTTTTTCTGTCCTTATCTTAATATGGATTCTTTTACATCCTATTTTTTATTTAAAATTTTCCTTAGTTAAATTTTGTTATCCAAACTTTTAATTGTTATCGTACATCTGTTTAATAAACTATTTTTATTTCAAAAAGCTGAATTAAATCATTATTTAAATACTACAAACGTCAAATAAAATGATTATAATTAATTACCTACTCATATCCTGAGTATTCTTCATATCTTCAGTAAAAAATAACATTAGGTGGACGACGTGTATAGTAAAATGTATCAACGGATGTCACAGTTTCACTGACCATTTTAACAGTGTCACTAAATATTTAGGCTTTGTAATGTACTAATACACAGAGCTGGGAAAGATACTTTAAAAAGTAACTTAGATACTTTTTCGAAGATACTTTAGAAAAGTATCTTGAGTGTCTAGATACCTGGAATTATCTTAGATACGGCCGCAGTGGCTCTGTGTTTTTTCTTGTTTTTGTAGCATCTCTGCATTCTCTGCAGCATCAACCACTTTTTTTTTTCATATAATTGATGTCTACATCACTACTAACTCCTTTTAACAAGCCGTCCCAGCGAAGTTTAAAGGCAGGGTGTGTGATTGTAGCTATAATTGCATTAGACACTTGTAAATTTAGAATACTATGGACACGTGACATTAATACCTCTAAAGATCCGTCAAGAACTGGTCTCATATATTTCAAATCGGTCGCGCCTTAATTTTTTCAAGTTTAATCTTGAGACTATCAATTGTAGGAATGACATAACCATACTACGTGTGCATTTCCCCTTGAAGGATGTCTAAAGCCATCGCAATTGGTTTGAGAACCTCACAATACTCTTCGAGGTAATTTATTTCTGCATCTTTAAGATTAAAAGGCTTTAAGTCTAGGTTTTCATAGAGTGTGTTTAATTTGCTCTTTTCCTTTAAAATCTGAGAAAGTGAATCATAATATGAGTTCGATCTTGTAACTCCAGGATAGCTTAAATAATGTCCTAATGTTTCTTTAATTATTTCTGCAGATGGTACGGAACCGTAGAATGCAGCCAGCCAGGCAACAAACATGTCTAAACTTACGCTAGATTGTATATTTCATATAAGGTATCTTGCTAAAAAATATGTTACATATTTTTTGAAAGGATCTAGATGCTTTTCAAAAGTATCTAGATACTCTAAAAGTAACTAAGATACTATGAAAGTAACTTAGATACTATAAAATTAACTAAGATACTTAAAAAGTAACTTAGATGCCCTAAAAATAACTAAGATAGGTACTTAAAAAGTAACTTTAGATATTAGTTACTTGTAAAAAGTATCAAAAAAATAAATACAAGTTAGTTGAAAATAAAAGTATCTAAGATAAAGTATCTAAGTTACTAAAAAGTATCTTTTATCTTAGTTATTTCCCAGCTCTGCTAATACATTTATAATATTCATAGCTGATACGTTTCTGCCATTTCTCTTATTAGCATCAAACCTATTTAACAACTTTTTTATCCTTTACATAGTCTAACTCATATGTATTCGGTTATAAATACTCTATTTGATACAAAAAATATCCATATCTGAAAACGCTTTCGCTCCAAGCATTAAACACTGATAATTGAATTTTAAAAAAATTGCACAAAAAATTACACAAGAATTGCATAAAAAATTACAACAAAAATTCGCATTTTTTTAATTACACAAAAAATTACTACTGTAAACAAAATGTGTCAACCCAGATTTCAACATCATATAACAATACAATTAATTTACAATCAACATACAAAGTAGGTTTTCTTGCTTAGATTGGACAATGCAAAGTTAACGTTTTCTGAGCAACTCTGAGTAACGTCTTCTATGCCAACAAAGTTAAAGTACTTCAACTCTTTTAACGCTCTTTAAACAAATTATTTATTTTTGACCTGGCCAGGGCGTTTGATTATGTATGCCCAAATTTTTTTTAAATTAAACTTAGTAGTTATAACCTACTTGGCAACATAGTTAGTTGGATTCAATTTTATCTCGAGGGGTGAAATTTGGTCATTAATATTTAATGGTACCAAGTCGGCTGTGCACCACGTTAAACTTGGTGTTCCACAGAGAACTGTGCTAGGACCATTATTGTTTTTATTCATCAACGACCTACCGAATTATATCATGGGGGAGGGGGTTAGTTACGATGTTCGCTGATGACATGACCATCACCTTATCAGCTGATACTTCACAACTGTTGGAATATGAAATGCAAATGCCATCTATGACCTCAGTACTTGATGGGAACGCAATAGACTCGTATTGAATAAAACCAAAATAGTGTAGTAATTATTATATAAGGAGAGGATTCCTAAAAAATCCCAGACCAGTGATATACAATATTCGGAGACAGTAATGTTAATAAGTACTTGTGTTGATGATGTCTGTAAGAAGTTAAATAGATTTATCTCTTACGCCATTTTGCAAAAATGGTAGATGTCCTCAGTGGCGTAGTGCTAAGGTGTTTGACTTACGACAACGGAGGCCCGGGTTCGAATCCTGGCCAGGGTTTGGATATTTAGTGGTATTTTTCACGTATTAACGAGACGGTGGCAGTGAGCTAGATGGCTGTTGAGTGACACAACATGTCTAGTCGCTGTTATTTCTCTTGAGTTCGAGTCTCGGCTGAGGTAGATGGCAATATCGCAGGGAATGGTTGCTGTGTTAATATCTGTGTGTATGTGTCCTGGTTGAGTGGTATAACAGCAATAGCTGAACTCCTCCAGGATGTTAATATAAATAAGGCCATTCAAAAAAAAGAAAATGTTCCAAGTATTTATTATGCAATAGCTTACTCGCGTATTTCCCTTCACATAATCAGGGGTTGTGGAAGAGATTTCAAGCGTGTTTTTATAGCTCAAAAGAAGTTATTAAGATTAGTTTTACTTCCACATCCTCGTATCCTGTCTGTCTGTCGATCGATCGATCTGTCTGTTTGTCGGTCTGTAACTTTCTTTGTGTGCACCTTTTCTCAGCAACCTTTTAAGATATTGACTTGAAATTTAGTACACATATGAATTATGACGCGATCTGGAACTGAAATATATGTTGCCCTAATTCCGATGAAGGGTTGGGGTTAAATAGGGACAAATAAGAAAAGTAAGCTGGTATGAGTACAGTAAATTGGAATTTGCTATAATCCAAGACCTCAGATTTTTTTATAATATTTTCAACCCCTCCCCCTACCACTACCACCCCCCTCTCCATTATTAAAGGATATAATAAAATAAAATTGAGCTATTTGGTACACGTATGTATTATAACCACATCTGGAACTAGAATATATGTTGAGATAATTCCGTTGAAGGGTTGGGGATTAAATAAGAATAAATAGGGAAAAATAAGTCAAGCAAGTAAGTTGGTGAGAGAACAGGAACTTGGGATTTGGTGTATATCCTAGAAGCGAAGACCTCAGGTTTTGTTATAATATTTTCCATCCCCCCACTACCCCACTTGCTTATTAAAAGGGCTGATAAATAAAATTAAGATTTTCACTTGAAAGGACCCCGGCACCGCTTTAATGGGAAATCGGTCCCAGGCGGATTTGGATGAAACATTGGGAATGAGTAGAGTAGACCTTGCTGATCAAAAGCCCCATGGGTCCAACCTTCAGAAATGCATATTTTATAGGTACAAGAAGGCTTAATAACCATATAATTGTTAGGAATCGGAAGGACACCATCTAGTCTCTCCTCCCCATTTTCGAGGGTGCTGAAGCCGATTCCGGGGTCCGAAAAGATTTTTGACCTGGGCTACCCCACGAAATCGCCCCAAAACACCCTTAAAGTCTCTTTTCCGACGCAAACATCAATCCAACCCCGTATTTTTTTGACTACGCCCACCCAATAACTTAATGTGGTAATTCTGGAGCAGGATGACCACAGTCACCCCTACCCCTTGATTCAACCCCTATATGGTGGGGATTCTTTTTTTTTTTCTTTTATAAAAAATATTTACAATTTCTAAAAAGAAAGTTTATTGGAGAGAACCATAACTTTGAACCATACTCCAATAACTAATTATTTATATCAACTAGAGAAGTGTTAAAAGAAATAGTTATTAATTTAATACTGTATTCATTTAGTTTTAGTTTTAATCAAACGGGACTGATTTAAAAAAATTTAATCTGTTAATTGCACTATTTAGCCAATAACAAATATTGCATTATTATGAAGATTTTATAGTACAATACTAGTAAAAATAATATTAATAAACAGTATAATATTACTGGTAACCGAAAATAAATATTATTACTAATTATTTGTCATTTTAAATTTAAAACCCAATTTCGAAATCCACCTTGCTAATGTTGCCTGGCTAATAGTAATCCTATCATTTTCTCGTAATTCGCTGTATAGTGCTTCTAGTGTCTGTTTTCCTTTTTTTGGTATTTATTATAAATTACGTCTCTTATACCATTGACCATTGAAGGATCTATCTCCTTTTATATTCCCTTGTCTCGTCGTTTATCTTATCCTTTAGCAGAGGGGACAGCCCAGCTCAATAGATTTTCAATAGTCGATATCGGTACTTCTGCCAACTAAGCCGTTTTTTCTTCTGGTCCTCATTCTCCTTCACTTGTTACTATATTTTTAAACATTAGTACGATTTCTTGCGCTCTTTCGCATATTTTCTACTTGGTTGCTTAGGACTTGCAACATTTGTGTCTTCTACATTTTCGACGAAGCCGATTCTGTACTGCGCTAGCATATGTCTGTTCGTACACAATGCCATATATCACAGCATGTGACACTCGACATGGAGCGTCCGGCGCACAATGGTCCAGAAACAAGTTTTTTCGTTCAAAATTGTCTAGAGCTCTTACATTGCAACCGATTGGGATATATATTTTTAAATAGTTGTGACTAACTTTCGGAAAAATCTGTCAAGGCTGATTTTTGAAATATGAAAACCTCAAGACGGTTAATGTGTCTAAATGGCCATGTCTTATAAAAATCTTCACGATTTTTTTTTCATTAACCGATTTACTTAAATCTTGCTACTCGGGGATTCTCGAGGTCGCTGATAACGAATCTGCTATCCAAATTGTCGTGAACCGACCTGCAAGATGGCGGAATCAATGTGGCGGCTATAGAATTCTAAGAAATGATAAAGAAAATTATTTTCGTTAAAGTTAATACTGACAAGTTTAAAATATTTTTATATTCCAATTGTCTCAGTTCTAAGTTCCTGTAAAAAATTCAAGATGGAGGGTTCAAAACGGAAATCAAGAAATTATTTAAATGCATTATTCTAATAACACCAGCGATGTCATAAGCGCCGACCGACAATTTTTAGAACAAGTTTTTAATGTAGATATTGTTTTACTACTTTATATTAATTGTTAGGAATGATGTAAATTACTTATTTATAATACGTTATTTATTTTTAATACATAATGTTAGTTGAGTGAATAACTCCATAAAAGATTCAATAAAAGTAAATAAATATCATTTAACCTACCTACGGCTATGCTACCGGCAATATAAGAATGAACAAAATGCATGTAACGGACTTGTAATGATAAGCCAGGAAAACAATCGACTACTTTCGTTTAAGGTAAACGCAATATTCAAGTACGCAGTCTCGGGTGGAAAGCAGGAATAATTCTATTATCAATTTTTCCTGCCTTTTCCTGAGTCCACTTGCCCCTATTTCAGAGCGAGAGACAGCGGTTCGGCTTTCTTCGCAATTTTTATCTATCTATCCCGCTATCTAGATGAGAAGAACTACACGTACACATACAGATTACCCTACCCTCGCCAACACTCGTGGCGAATACAGTACTAGACTATAGTTTGGGGAGCGATAGAAAATGGTTATGATGGAAATTGTAGAGCGTATTTTATATTAGGTTTTCTTTATTTTTGACCAGTTATCACATCCGCCTAACACGCGGAAGGTCCCCGGTTCGATCCCGGGCGGAAACAGTATTGTTTTCATTTTTTTCTTTCACCCTGCAATGTAATAAAATATACTGTAACATGCATTACAATTTTCATCTCACGAGTTTGAACGATATTTTAAATTTTACATCCTCGAGGTATAAGAACATAGAGTAGTGGCTCCTTTCTAATACATACAGATCTAACCAGGCAAACACGAACATGAGATCTAATATATCCAGTTGATTTTCTCATACTGGGCATATTGCTGGAGCTGATTCGAGATACGACAATTTCCGACATACCAAACTCTCACTCACTTTGAACGTGGATTGCGAGAGTAGGATTATTAAGAATTATCCGAATGGTTTCTGGACTTTACGTGGAATATAAATAATATATCTATCGCAATTTTTCTTTATTCTAAATATATAACAAAATTGCCCAGTAACCTTCACATTCGTAAATAATAATTATTTATATTGTTTCTCTGACGTTTCGGAAAGTTAATCTGTTTTCTTATCAATATGGTTGTCATATTAGTTTATGCTTACTGAATTGTTGGTATTTTATAATAAACAGATTTGCTAAAATCTCTCTAATGCAATATCTATCAATGCATAAAGAAGCACTTAGCAAAACTAGTTGGATTGTTTTGAGGAAAAGAGATAAGACCGTTTAAAACGCAGTAATTTATCTAAATTAATACTAATTGAATCCGAGAAATATACATATTTGATTCATGATAACCAATATCAATACTTATTAATGATTCGATAATTTTGACCCT
The DNA here is from genome assembly GCA_963583905.1 of Stenurella melanura. Lineage (NCBI taxonomy): Eukaryota > Metazoa > Arthropoda > Insecta > Coleoptera > Cerambycidae > Stenurella > Stenurella melanura. Next base: position 134,067,167 of record OY757313.1, on the reverse strand, counting down.
AAATTCTAATAATTGAAATTTAAATATTAAAATGTGGAAGTACTCGTACAATCAAACATTCAAATGTTTAAATTAGAAAATAAGTACTAATTGATACAAATTTTTGACATGCTAATCCTAAGAAAATGTTTCAAATAAAAGAAGGTGGCTTCATTCTTTATTTTTCGCTCTTCTCTATATTCTCGGTATCTATTTCCAAAGATAAGAAATTATACATCTGAAAATAACGATAGTCTTTTATATAAATTTATTTCCAAAAATGAATAATAAAGGAGATATACCCCTTAAAGGGGGATAATAAATTTTCAGTTTTTCTGCAATATCTTCCGACTTTTTTAAAAGATCAAATTCATATTTTAAACGTAGTCATACGCCATCTGGACACTGGCTTACATGGCATCAGTCAAGCCCCCTCTTCTGTTTAAAGTGTAGTTTTAGGGGATGATTTTCAGTATCTTTTTCAAATTTCTGAAAATTGGCATAAAAAACGAATTTTCAGAACATTAGAAATAAAAAGGGCATTCTTATTGCATTTCGATAAACCAAGCCGTTCTCGAGTAATTTATGTTTAAAAAATGGATTTACAACATTTAATTAATAAATTCTTTTACTCATAAAGAATGCTTTGAAATATTACACAGGCACTCAAAAAAAAAAGGTCGTGTACTCGGGGACCGACCTATATACCGGTATATATTTTCGCCCGCTGAAATCTAATGTGGGGTCAGAAGTGGCCCATGGGGTCAAAATTGGCTGAAAATATTAAAGAATTGCTAGAAATTCGCCAAAATTCGGGTAAAAAAACATTGAAGGGTCTAACGTGACTTAACCCATACACCGGTATGTATTTTCACCTGCTGAAACCGAATCTGGGGTCAGAATTGGCCCATAGGCTCAAAATTGGCCACAAAAATTGGCTGCCAAATAGCCTCCAACATGTTCAAGCAAGTTTTCCTGTTCCCAGTATTTTTTCGAAGCGCTCACCAGATTCGTTTTTTCATTTTTGGCGATTATAGTGGACCCGCTTGAATTCAGAAGATCTGTACAAGAGCATTCTTTTCCTTTTCCTACCCTTAGCAGGTAAATCTCTTTTGAGCATCTAGCAATAGTCCCCCATCATATTTACGTCCCACCGCCCTTGTTAGCGACGCTTCATCGCTCAGAGATCTCTGTGAAATCTTTCTCCTTCCTCCTCACTATAATCCCCAAGATTATCCGGGAAATAGTCCGCATGCAAATGCAGGAAATGTAATTTTAAATTCATTAAACACCCCAATTTTTCGAAATCCCTAACCATTTCAGCTAAAATATCCTTTCAGTCGACATGTTTCTTGTTAACCAAGAAATTTTCTACTACATTTTTACTGTTCTATGCTTTACTTTCGACCTCATTCATCGTGGCAGGGAATGCATCCTATTTTAACATTGTGGTCCATTAAATATGTCTTCTTTTAATAATCCCTCAGATATTGCTGGAAATGTTTTGACTAGATATCCAATACCTTGATGAACTGCTTCATCAAACCAAGTTTGATATGAAGCGGTGGCAGGGGAATTTTTGACCTCTGCACAAGAGGATCCTGAATAACATTTTTGGAACCCGGGTCCAGTGAAATTCTTTGAGGCCAGACTTATTGGTGACTTTCCCTATTCCTGCTGTCCCACAAACATAAATACCAAGGGCATTTGGAGAACCCTGGCTGCTGACCCAGGAAGATTGTCAAAATCTTCAAATTCCCACATAATTGTCAATTGTGTTCCTGGTATTTGATTTCTGCCAGAAGTATTCAGATTCGGTGGACAAAAATACATACTAACACAATAGTCGCGTCACCTGAATGTCATTCAACATTCTTTGCCCCAAATTTTGGGCAATTTTGAGCCATTTGTTGGCTTTGACCGGTTGGGCTAATTCTGACCAGACATTTAGATCCAGCGGCCAAAAATACACGCTGATATAAGGGTAAAGTCAGTAATGTTTTTTTAACCCAGATTTTTACGAATTTTCGGCCATTTTTTTATTTTCCCGGCCAATTCTGACCCGATGGGGCAATTTTGACCCGGGATTCGGGTTCAGCGGGCGAAAATACATACCGGTATATAAGTCAGTCCCCGAGTACACGACTTTTTTTTGTGTGCCTGTGATTAAACGTAAAAAACGGCCAGTTATCAACTAGCAAAATTATTCGAAATGTCCTCAATTTTCCCTTATGCACAATCTAAGCCTTTTTCAAGAAACATTGAACACCCTATAAAAACCCTTCATCATACTGTAGCATACACAACCACAATCACTATCCTAATAGATGGATTCGCCGGGGTGCAGATGCACCGATTAAGTAACCTGCTTGGTCTCCTGACTTAACTCCCCTTGTTTTCACTGTGTGGAATTATCTAAAATCACGAATTTATATTACTCAAATTGACACGATTGAATAGTTGAGAGCAAATCAATCAAGAGTTTACGAAGCTACAGAATGTTGAAGGAATTTTATAGGGTGTTCAACATTCGTTTAAAAAAAAGATTTATATTGTGCATAAGGAAAAATGGAGGACATTTCGAACAATTTTTGTAATTAATAATTAGCTATTTTCTACGTTTAATAATATTTCAAAGCAATCTTTATATGTAATATAATTTATTAATAAAAGTAAATGCACGTCGTTTTTTAAACACAAATTACTCGAGAATTGTTTGGTTTATCGAAATGCAATAACAATACCTTTTTTATTTCTAATGATCTGAAAATTATTTTTAACTTTCCTCGCATACCGAAGGGAACTATTGTATTCAAGGAAAAATCATCCTCTGAGATTTTTTAGGATTTTCACATTTCAGAACACGTAGATTTCGAAAATATAGGTTTTTTAATTCCGTCAGTCTGTCTGTTTATCTGTCTATCTGTCGGTCTGTTGGTGCATTAACTAAAAAACTACTTGACGGAGAACAGTCAAAGGTAGATAGCTGACGCCATTGGTACCGGAGAAATGGTTAGACTGTCTGTCTGACTAAAGGGAATAGATAATCTAAAAAGCGTTTTCGCACAAATTTAAAATTTCCATATTTCATTACATTCTAAACCAATAAAAATAAAATTTTGAAAATATTATATAAAATGGATGATGGTAAAATTTTTTTCTTTGCTCAAATTTAAAATATCGACCATTCATGACATTCTAAACATATTTTAAAACAATTTTTATTTGAAAATCAAAAAGTAAAAAATTTTGAAAATTTTTTATAAAATGGATGGAAAAAAAATATTTTTTTTGCTCAAATTTAAAATTTCTACGTTCCATGACATTCTAAACATTAAAAAAAAAAATTTGAAAAAAATCATTTTCCTCCCACTACTTACATGGGAAATTTTTTTTTTTCAATTTTAAAATTTCCACGTTTCATTAATTTTAAACCAATTTCAATAAAAAATGTTTCGAAAATTTTAAAAAAATTAAAATTTTATTCCCCACCACTATAGAGTAGATGATGGAAAAAAGTTACCAGGTTTTCTCTGTAATAATAGGGCTAACTACATTGCGATTATAATTCTTATATGTCGCTACTTAATTAATAATTTTTTAGAGTGAATAAATAGGAAAATTCTGCGTAAATACCTTTACCGATTTCTTAAGAATAATTTTAAAAAATTTTAAAAAATTAAAAATTTGTGAGGAAAATACTGAAAATCACCCACTAAAACTGCACTTTAAACAGACGAGAGGGTTTGACTGATACCATGAAAACTAGTGTCCAGATGGCCTATGACTAAGTTTAAAATACGAATTTCATATTTTAAGGCAGACGAAAGATATTGCAGAAAAACTGATTTATGATCCCTCTTTTAAGATGTATATATGCCTTATTATTCATTTTCGGAAATAGGTTTATATGTATAAAAGACTACCATTATTTTTGGATATACTATCAGCCACAGAAATGTCAGGAGACAATTTTTTGCTACCTCGCATAGAAAAAATATTGAAAAAAGGCATTTATTTTCAAAAAATGTACTAAAAAGTAAAAAACATATTTTTAAATTCATACAGCTGGACACCAAAAGCTTTGGAATGGTCAACTGAGCAAAGTAGCTGTACAATAGTGTTATACGACACGACAGTCTAACAATAAAACAGAAAAAGAAATAGCCAGTGTTTCGAGCCAGCGAATCTAAATTATTTGTTCATTTTTAACTTTTCTAAATTTTTAAAGGTTTAGTTTTGTGTCGGGGTTTTTAAAATGTTTAAGTTTACTTGTATTTACAATTTTTCTTCTTACAAGATTACCTTAAACCTATCAAGTTCAATATATTTTAATATGTGAAATGACACCGGATCCTTCGCCATTTCTTAGAACACAACGATTTTTACACTGATTGTTTAACAATGAATCCTGAAAATATTAGAAAAGCGTACGCATTTCGAAGCTAATATTTGGCAAGAATTAATGTAACTTAAAAAGCAGCTTCTAAGAAAAAAATAATCTAAACTAAATGAAAAGCATTTTGTTCATCCTTTCCCGGCTACGGCCTTTAACTAAATTAAGTATTCGTAGCCTTGATTTATCGTCCTTGACATTTTTTTCAAAAATCAGTATATTCAGAGATATTCCCGTTAAACTGAGAGGTCATCTTTTTCAAAATTGAAAAAGAAGACGAAGAGATACGCATATTTCAGAGTACAAATGAGATAAAAAATATATTTTCGAGCTCGCACAGCCGAAGCAGGTCAAGTCATTTCTCCAAAAACCCCATTAAAAATGTATTTTTTCGAAAATCTTTAAATTTTTACCTCTTTTGCAAGTTTCACTCATATTTAAATAACTACTTCTAAATATATGGCGTAGGCGAGATTTGAAATATAATTTATCAGATTCTAGTGCGCAATGCAGATATTGGACATTTCATTTGTTTAAACTTATGATTAAATATAGACAAATTATGAAATGAGTATCTATTTTCCATAAATATAAAGTTTTTTGAGTAAAAATTATAATCTTTTAAACTATACCACGGAATTATGTATCGCGTAAACAGATTATCCTATTCATAGTTTCTATTTTCTTTTTATTTATTTAAAATGGTGAAACACCATAATTTGGAATTCCTATATCATCCTCAATTTTTATCTAAAATTATTGGAAGAATCGAAAATTAACAGAAATCTCCATTTTCTTTCGTCTGCTATACATTTGTCTCATTAAAAAAATAAACTAAAAAGAATCACCGATGAGCAATAATACCCTATAAGTTATAAAATAACATTACTATTTCATTAGCACCAAATTTGCGATTAAAAACAGAAAGGAATATATTCTTTATAGGATTTGGTAAACAGCAGAAAACTAAAAACAAAAACTATCTGTAAAAATATTGATTTAAAATCTTTACATTCTTTCGATCACCTGCATTCTGATTATGCTAACAATTAAAATACTAAAATGAATTTGTCTCTTTCTTATTTGACAATTTTCATTGTAACACTAGTATTCACATAGTCTTCTACGGCCACGCAGAGTAAACTAGTGTCTACATAACCCCTTACGACCATGAACATCCAGTGGTTGTGCTGGAGACCAAAAGAGCTCTAAACTGAATTTATTTACATACCTTGTCTTTAAACAAAGTTTCATCCTAATGGACTATATTTTCATGAAAGATTGGTTATCTATAATTCTGTCTCTTGGAAATTCTTAACCTTTGAAGCGTTTTTCGCCCTTATTCTGGAGCTCATCAAAAAGACATAAACCCACTCATAAGATGTTTCATGCAAAAATCAAGACAATTTCCACAAATATGAAGTTCTTAAAATTAGATATTAAATGTTTCACATTGATAGAAACAACTGATCGTCTATCTATTGCCTAACTAGTACTGGAGCCGATCCGCTCTATGCATATTTAAAACTCAACTATTTTTTGTTTGCAAACAAAAATTAATTCACTTAAAAACAAAATGTTTCTAATTTTTGCTCTTCTACACTATAGTCTGATTAGAAATGAGGAAGAGTAATAAAAACTCATTATAAATTGAAATTTGCAAAGAACAGTCAATCATAGAAGTATAGCTCACCAATATGACATAATATATGTCGAAGACAGCAAGGGGAGGGGCGTTTTAGGGCGGATCCATTAGATTTAGGCCGCACATTGGTAAACACAATAAAATCACTTAAATAATAGTCGCATAAATAACAAAATAACATGATTTATGATTTATCGAAACAGGTAAATGTCTCAAGATTGAAAATACAAACAATACCACCAAAATACTGGAGCTAGCAGTCCACCTCTGCCAGTCCCGCGATTACAACTATTCTCTACCGAGTTTATCTTAAAGCTAGGTACTTATCTACGGGACTTTCAGGCATGTTGTTCCGCTCGCCGGGAAGAGGGTTCCAGGGACTCCAGACTGATGGTTCACACGACCACATATCGAGATGTTTACATTAATGCAATAGGTACTTGTTGACAACGTTCTCTTGACTTCAATGAATTATGAGTTAGCAGGCGTTCACAAGACTATCGAAAGGCATCTACGAAAGTATCGGAAGTCGTCCGCACGGGGAACGTGAAGGGGACATCTCCGACATATGCAATAGAAAGAAAACACAAATAAGCTGACTCACTATATTTTCTGAGGATTTTTTCATGACTTTTCTTCATTTCCAAATAGACCATAGACGAAATTTTAATGGAACGCCACCAAGCCATATCTTATAGTTTACAACAGTTCTTACAGAAATTGCTTGAGCCAATCCAAAGTAATTACGAAAATGATCTTTCAATTCCGTCAATCTGTCAGTCTCTCTGTCTGTCGGCCTGTCGTCTGTCTGACAGGTAGTTGGCGCCACTACCAGCGGTGAAATGAGTAGACTTTTCCTGGAAAATATACCGGGTCGATCGCCTAAATAGAATAAATGATGAAAAAATATGACATATGGCAATAGTATTTGGCACATAGTGACATATTTTCAAGGAAAGCTACTATTACATTTTAATGGAAAATAGACAGAGTGATCATCCTGAGAATTAATCAACTATGGTGGAAATTTGTAAAGGTATTTTCGCAAATCTTCAATATTTGACACCTCTTATTTATTACATCTGTGATTCATTTTTTACCGATTTTAATAATAAGTAGGTTAAAAATTGATATATACCGCAATTTAATTCCTTCGTGACTGTAGTTACATTCACTATATTTATTGTCATTTTTTACAAAACTTCACAATAATGTCGCTAACTTCATCTACAATGGGAGCTCAATTTCCAAATATGTCAAAAATAAATTTGAGTCTCATTAAAAAAAATTGCCGATACATTTTTTTTATGTCCTTTTGTCAACAACTTTGTGAAGTGTCTCTCGTTTAACATAACTCAAACTCTATGAGTCTTGATGGTATTAATTAACCAATGGTAGAAGTAATCAAATCTCTTTGAACCGAACATTCAGTTAATAGAAATTATAGTAGTAAATATGTTTATTTGATCCGATTAGTAAATTAATTGGTATTGATTGATTACTAATTAATATATAATAAGCGAAAATTATTATTGCTTTATTATAATTCACGTGCCCTGATTCAAATATAGACGATCTATTTTAAAACTAAAGGTTAATGTTGCAAACAACGTTTACATGGTCGATAAAGTACAATTTTTATCACATGTACTATTTAGAATAATTTACATTACCTATTTTATAAATTAATAACAATGATTAGTAATTAGGATAATTAGGATATTTTACAATAACTCTTTATGTGAGTGTTTGTTCTAAATATCTACTGATATTGCTCACTGATTTAACATAACGCACTCATATCAAAAAGTAGGTTACAATAATTGTACCCTTTGCATAAAAAAAGACCCGGCCAAAACTAGTACTGTGACAATTTTCAAAATCCTTCTTTATTTTTCTTTGTGAAAGTTTATTATATATTTGTCAACAATACTTTTCAAACTGATGCCACAACTGTCCAATTAGAACAGAATAAGGAAGCTGTACAGAACAATAATAGTGCAAATAACCATAGCGATTCTGATAACAGTAACAGTGGATTTGCTTTACCTAGACATCAGAGAAAAAAATTATTTCAAAAAACAATTATTGGTGAAAATGAAAATACAACTAGGCTGAGAGCGGTCAACCCACTCAGTTGGATATTTATATCTAGATTGGAACCCGAAACTACAGTCGAGGATGTCTCAAATTATCTTCATGAATATGATATCAAAGTCGTGCAATGTTATAAGCTTAAAACATTTTCCAATGAAATTGCAGCTTTTAAAATTGCAGTAAACAATATAGATGAAGATAAAGTATTTTGTGGTGAAATATGGCCAAAAAAGACAATTGTGCGCCCATATGACTCGACTAAACTAAAAAATTTTCAAAAAATACCCCCTGTATCGCTGAACAGGTAATTTATGACAAGCATACATACATCAGTGCTGAAGAGTGTGTGGTCCAACCAAATAAACTCAAAAACATCAATGAAAATGGATTAAAGAAACATCGAAACGGTAGCGAACTAGAATTATTCCATCTGAATATACAAGGATTAAAATCCAAACACGACGATTTTCAAATATTCATAAATGATTATAAACATTTAGATGTTCTATGTTTATCAGAGACTTGGACGAAACGGGAAGAAACTGAACTGTATCAATTTGAAAAGTTTTATGTTGCAAGTACTTTCTGTCGTAAATTATCTCAACATGGCGGGACAACAATTTTTGTCAAACAAAATCTAAAATCAAAAAATTTAAATAAAATAACTGACATGTCAATAGAACAACAATGTGAATTTTCAGCAATAGAACTTCTAGATTCAAATATCATCATAGTATGTATTTACAGGACCCCTTTGGGGGATTTTAATATTTTTTACAACACTTTCACAAATCTATTGGAAGTTTTAACTAATATGAATAAGGACATAATTATTTGTGGCGACTTTAATATAGATTTTTTAAATAACTATGATAACAAGGTTCTAGATTTTCAAAATTTGGCGGTATCTTTTGGTTATACCATAACCATAAAACAGCCTACTAGAGTTACAGATCTCAGTCAAACTTGTGTTGACAATATTTTGAGCAATATAAGTGCTCCTTACACTGCAAATGTTTGTCACTTAAACGTATCGGATCACTATGGTCAGATATTTTCATGTAAGCGGGTGTTAAATAAACAATTGCCAGTTTATAGAAAAAGTAGGCCTATAACACTAAAAGGTAAAGTTGATTTTCTAGATAGTTTATATAGAATTGACTGGAATGGCATATTTACATATAACAATGTTGAACAAAATTTTGAAATTTTCACCCAACAACTTAATGAATGTTATCTGTATGCATTTCCAGAAAAAAACGCAAAAATGATAGATAATCAAACCGTGAAAATAAATTGGTATAATGATGATTTACGTAAAATTAGAGAAACCCTTCATTTTCTGCGAGATTTGGCAAAAGTAAACAACACAAATGATATTAAACAACAAATCACGTTCATTCGCTCCTTATACAAACATGAAATTAAGAAAGCAAAAATACTGGCAAATAATAATTTTCTTCAAAACTCTAGCAATAAATGTAAGTCAGCTTGGCAAATTATAAAACAAAATCATATGCCAAACAAACCTACGCAAAGCAATACTGTTATATCTGCGGATGATTTTAATTCATTTTTTTCAAGTACTGCTGGAAATATTGTCAACACAATTGCTACAGTAGACAGAGAACCACTAGATTACTTAAATAGACATAAAATCCCGGAAAATATTTCACTTTTTAGCCTAGAACCAGTAACACATGCTGAAATAAGAGACATTATTAAAAACTTAAGCACCTCACAAGCAAAAGATATGTATGGTTTAAGTAATAGTTTGATCAGATATATTATGGACGCCATCTTGGATCCTTTAGTATATTTGATAAACCAATGCCTACAGAGTGGAACTTTTCCAAAATGTCTTAAATGTTCGAAAGTGATCCCTTTGCATAAGAAAGGCAGTTTAGATGATACATCAAATTATCGTCCAATATCAATAGTCCCGATACTTTCGAAAATACTAGAAGCAGTAATTAAAAAAAGATTATCGAATTACTTTGAATCAAATAATTTGTTTTCACAGGAACAACATGGTTTTCGTGAAGGTAGATCAACAACATCTGCAATGGTGGAGTTTGTTGATGTGGTGCTGTCCGCACTGGAGGGGGGATGTCTTGCTTCTGTCACACTGTGTGACCTAAGCAAGGCATTTGATTGTGTTGTTCATGAGATACTGTTGGATAAACTCAAACATTATAATATCACAGGAACTCCTTTAAATATAATTCGTTCATACTTATCCAACAGGACGCAGTTCGTTGAAGTGGCTGAGGGAGAGTCATCTCTCAAGGAAATTTCTTATGGGGTGCCACAAGGATCCGTGTTAGGACCATTTCTGTTCATTATCTATATCAACGATCTGGCCAGCGATATCATGGACACACATCTAGTTCTCTATGCGGATGACGCCACATTAATAAATTGCAACAAGGATATAGACTTGGCCGAGAGCATGTCAAGTGAAGCTGAAACTCAAGCAGAAGAATATTTTTCCTCCATAAAATTAAAAATGAATACTGATAAAACCCAAAGAATCACTATAAGTTTGAAACCAAATAACGTGAACACAGAACCTGTAAAACTCCTTGGCTTTCATATTGACAGCAAATTCACTTGGGGTGCTCACACGGCAAGCCTATCCAAGAAACTCGCATCAAACCTTTTTCTATTGCGGAAATTGAGTTTCTGTGTCTCTCCGGAGATGGTTCGCACAGCATATTTTGCATTCTTTCACAGCCACCTACAATACGGCTTATTAATTTGGGGTCATTGTGCGAATAAGGTAAATATTTTTCGAATGCAAAAATCGGCTGTGAGGGTCATCGCGGGCGTGAATATGAGGACCCATTGCCGACCTTACTTTATTCAATATCAAATACTTACCTTGCCTTGCATGTACATCTACGAATGTCTTGTTTATGTGAAAACAAATTTTCACAACTATAAATGTCACACAGATATACACTCTTACAATACCCGAAATAAAACTAATATATCAAAAAAAACATATAAACTTACGAAAGCAATGAATGGTGTAAATCATTTTGGACCAACATTTTTTAATAAATTACCTGATGAGATCAAAATGACAAATTTGAAAACATTTAAGTATAAAGTGAAAGAAATTTTATTAAAAAAAGCATACTATGATATATTTGAATTTTTAAGTGATGTTTTAATATTTTAATATACTATTATATACCTAGTTGAATTTTTAATATGTTATATTTGTAATATTTTAATATTTTAAAGTTAAAAAAAAAATGTTTCATTTCTGTAAGTGTTATTTTAAATGCCTGTTTTAAATAGTGATGTAATTTCGAATATGTTATTTGACGAGTGTACACAATTTGGATATTGTATTGACTGAATAAACTATCTATCTATCTATCTATCTATCTATCTATCTATCTTCAATGTATGATTATAGCATGGCATAAAATAACAAACCCAAACTTAACTGAAAACTTATGATGTCACGCAAGTTTTTGTACTATGGAGTAAAGCTGTAAATAATCACCTTTCCGATTATTCCTCGTTGAAGGCTGAAAAAACATAACATTTAATTAACATACATTGTGCCATGACACCAATAATTCAGGGAATAAAGACAAAAAAAAGGTGCTAGATTTTCGTATGAACCTCTCTTTTGTGATTCTAAACAATATCCCAATAGTCCCCATCGATATGTGTACCGCTAGAAATGTTACTCGAGGTCGAAGGTCACAAGAATGTTTTTTCGCGAAAATCTCACTTTTATGAAAAAAATAGCGGTAATCAAATTAATAACTTTGAAAACTATCTAAAAAGAATATAGTATTTGCTCTTTTTGGGACTGAAAAATCTACTTCGAGATTTAGAAATTTTTGAAGGGCTGGGAAAAGAATAAAACTGCACTTTTTATGAATATTTCAAAACATTTCAAAATTTCAAAAGTTGATTAATCATAACACCCTACGAGATCGGCTAATTAGAATTTTTAAGCCTCGAAGGATGGTCATCTTATTAGATATTTCAGAAACTAACTTCAACTAACTTTAAAAAAATTTAATGAACCGCTTTTAAATAAACGGTCACTAAAGATTTCACCGTCGCGCGTCTACTATCTGTTTTCAAGTCGGGTTAAAATTCGTACGATTTTGTTATTTGTTCAGTTTTACACCGACCTCAAAATCAATATGAGGACATAACGTTTAATTAATCGAACAACTGTGAAATTTTATGTCATAATTTTTAATGACTGTTTCTTTAAAGCAGTTCAATTCTTTTAAGCAATTTTTTTTCACAATTTTTAGTGGCCCCATTTCATGTAAATCTTCAAAGGTTATGTAACTATGGCAGCACTATTAGATTTACCATTTTGAATCTTTAACTCTGAATGTCAGATTCAGTATCTGCTACTCCTGAAATACCCTGACTATAACCTCCAATCTGCACTTCGAATATTCTATAATAGAATACTTCTTTCCGATTCTTGCTCACCTTACACTCGACAGAACTTGATGAAATAAATATGCGACATCCCAGAGCCATACTCTACAGTTTGCAAAATATTTTGTAGAAATCGCTTAAGCCAAATTTCAAGTAAATCTGTAAAAAATTGTAATTATGCCAGCCATATTAGATACATCATTTTGAATTTTAACCTATGACATATGATTTGATGTCAGAGACAATGTAATAATAGAAGAACAAAGCACGTATCGAATTAATAACTGAAAATTACTGGTAAAGTGTTCGTTAATAGAACTAAAAATAAACACGTGCCTAGTGAAGTGCCTAGTTGAGCCGTCGTTGACCGATCCATACCTGAGACCTTTTCAAGTGGATGGTTATTGGTAAAAACATATGTTTATAAAGCAATATAGACATACTAGCTGTGTTCTGACTTAAAAATAATAAAACTGCAACCAGAATCTTCGTGATCGTAGGGGGTTATGTAGATACTAGTTCAATCTGCATGACCGTAGGGGACTGTGTGGATTCTAGTGTTAGAATGAGAGTTGTCAAATAAGAAGTTAGACAAATTCACTTTAGGATTTTAATTTGCTAGCATAACCAGAATTCAGAATATTTTTACACAAAGTTTTTCTTTTAGTTATAGATAGTTATTTTTTCTGCTGTTTGCAAAATCCTATAAAGAATATGTTTCAGTACAATTATAAGCAAACAAATAATAATTCATTTTTAAATGGAACTGTTCTTGGAAAGTGGACTGTAGAAATCATACAGAACAAAGAAGGACGAAACGTTATAATTAGTAGTATTAGTTTATTAGTATATTAGTATATTAAGCCTAATTAATCGTTGAATACAGGGCGTTCCAAATGTTCTCATAGAACCCTTTCTTACTTTTTGCAGCGTTTACTTTTTATTTAGCAGATCGGTATAGAGGGTGTCTCTGAGGTTCTCTCGGGGCTCTTACTTGCACTCCCACTGTGAATGGCTATGGAGCGGTTAACAAATGGGATCTTCTTACAGCGAACTATGTATGGCTTGGTAGACAAAATGGACTCACTAATGCGGGACGTTGAAGCGAAGACACGAAGCGAAGCGAAGTTTCTATGAAGTATGAAACCATATCTAGATGCAAGCGGGCGGGAGGGAATGCACAGTGCTAGATGCAGAAACAGAAGAAACATAAAACTCAGAAGAAGAAGAAGAAGCATGGAAACTTGAAAGAAGCATGTCGCAAACACCTACACTCCCCAGTCCCCAACCGATGATGATAGATGGACACTTAAAAGAAGCATCTCACAAACACCTACACTTCTCATGCTATATTCCTACCCCATGCGTCACGTGACTCTCGGCAACAAGCATGCCGCATATCCAATCCGGTGTATGGCTGGACCAGAGGGATATCAAAATAACCAGATTGGATGTCCCGGAAATGGCAGCAATCCCTACCATATGCTGGCTAATCAATAAAGCAATCAGTGATATATGATTTGGTATCGACTACTCTGAAAATACATAGCTGCCAATTCTAATGTAATTCCGACAAGGAGTTTTAGCCAGTTTTTGACAGACAGACACTGGTCGTAACTTGTTGGAAAACTACAATAGAACCATCGCCTACACCGTCCGCATTTGCAGGGGCCGGTCCATGTCTACAAGCGATGATCATCCGAGACTATCATCTTTAGTCAAGAATATTGACGAGAACCATCACCAGGCAATAATAATACCCTATACTTTTTGAAAATGTATGTTATTATTACAATTTTTTTTACCAGCACACTTGTCAAACTTGCTGTTAAAAAATACTTGTTTCCACGAATGGCACACTTCTAGAGCCATTACGTTCTTCTGGAGACATAGTTTCCAGACTGTATCATTTTATTTTTTAAAAAGATATCTCTGAAAATAATAAACCTATTGAACCTTCTATTGAGGTTATTCTTTAATCTTATCTATATTTTAACCAGAAAATCATTCTTCGCTACTTGGATTATACACCATAAATCTTAAACGTCTGCATTGTATTTGTTTACACAAACTATCAAATACCTCAATGATTCCTACCAAAGCTAAAGCCAGCGCTTCTAATAGTCTTTCGCAAAGAAATACTATATTTACTAACTACTATACTATATTTTCAAGAGTATAAGAATTACATTACCAAAAAGAATTAATAAAAAAATGATCAATCAATCGTTTTGGCTATTTGGCAGATAAAGGATACCCCGCGAACATATCTATATCTGTTTAAATTGCCTGGCTGTCTCGCGAGTTAATTTGAGAATTGACCATTGTATATTAAGTCTTTGTGCCAGTTAAATATAATGCGCTTTGTTTGAAAATAGACTTTTTATATACATAATATATGTATTTTTTACTTTGATGTCAAAATAAATATATAAATTAAGTTAATTATGAAAATCTCTATATATAAAGCAGACTGTATGCTTGACCGGAAACGAAAACTAACTTCCAGATGTTCTGGGAAATTGAATTTTGCCAAAGTCTTAGATAACACTGTCAAATTATTGGGAAAAATCCAAAAACTAAAAAAATCAATCAGGTAGGAGAGTTAGGCGGGTTCAAGGAGAGTTAAAACATCACTGGTAGATATATTCATATGTAGACATGCAGGCACTTCTTTTTGGACACCCAAGTTTTTCCTTTTTACTTCTCTCACATACCAAAAAGAAGTTTTGTATTCGAGAAAATATCACCCACTGAGATTTCTTTGAATTTTCACGTTTCAGATCATGTAGATTACGAAAATATAGGTTTTTCAATTCCGTCAGTGTGTCTGTCGGTCGGTCTGTTTTCTGTCTGTTGGTGCATAAACTAAAAAACTACTTGACGGGGAACAGTCTTTGGTAGGTAGTTGATGCTACTGCCAGCGAAGAAACTTCCACTGGATCGTCTAAAGGGAATAGATTATAAAAGAAAATTCTTTCGTACAAATTTGAAATGTCCATGTTTCATAAGAGTCTCAACCCATTTAAAAAAAAAGAAATTTTTGAAAATTCTTTAACCACTATACTTCCACTTCACTACCTGGATGTGCAATTAAAAATGTGACAGATGGCAATAATATTTGGCATATAGTTAACACAATAGGCAAGGAAGACACCTATTATAGTTTTATTGAAATAGATACAGGATGGTCATCGTAAGAAATAATTCAACCGTGGTGGAAATTTGTAAAGGAATTTACGCAAGCCTTCCATATTTGACACATTTTATTTAATATTGAATTTTTGCTGTCGGATGATCAATATATGTATATTTGTTTAACCAAAAATGATCAGGTTTTCTTTGTAATTAGTGATAACTACATTCTAATATGTCGTTCTGTAATTCATAATTTTTTAGAGTGACCGCCCTGTATAAATAAAGAGGGAAGGTCTGTGTAAATACCATTGCCGATTTTTTTCTACAGGTATTTACAAAATAATAATAATAATAATAATAATAATAATAATAATAAAACGTCTTTATTAAGGCGAAGTTTAGCCATAGGCTACACTTACACTTAACCTTAAAATGAAATGTGAATTACTGTGCTGTAATATTTCTCCCTCTCTCGAACAGTGATTATTCCAAATAATCGTGAAAAATCCCTCTCCGAGACTGATTTACGAAAATTAAGGTCTCTCAATACCGTCAGTCGCTGTCCATCTGTCGGTCGATTAGTTGTCTATCCATCTGTTGGTGTTACATGTACAATACTATTACGGTACTATTAGTTGATACTATTACTAAGGTAATATCAAAGGTAAGTATCGTAATCAATACTTACCTTCGATAAGCGAGGGAAGTAAAATTATGTATTCAGAAATAACAGAAGAAAATAGTGTTTGAAACGTGTTTTACACTGATGCTGAAAAAAGCAAAAAAAAATAATCAATGTGATTTCCCAAAACAAAAAATATTTAATAAATAAAAGATTCCGAATTGAGAAATTAGTTTTGCGCAAATACTTTTACAGATTTTTTTAATAATAATAATAATAATACAGTTTATTTTCAATCTTTAATAATACATAAGATAGAATATAAGAATGAGGCATCTAAATTCTTTGAGAGAGAGTTTGTCTTGTGCCTTATTGTATAATTAAGTGTCTAGTATAATAATTGTTAGAGCAACTGTCATACAAAAATACATAAAAAAAATAAAAATAAGCAAAGTGCAAATAATTAGTAAAAGAGCCAAAATAGTACGATTTGTAATATACAATATTAAAAATATGTTAAATACATTATTCTAAATCTAACCTTAACAGCAGCAACATAAATATAAAGTTATAATAATTACTTTGTCTCCTCCTCCTCATATGTTTTTGAATGTCTTTTGAATGGTGGAAAATGTTTAATATCTTTTATTTTGTATGGTAGGTGGTTGTAGAGTTTTAGTCCTATGTAGTCTATATATTTAAGATAGGAAGTTCTCTTTGGGTGTGTGTTTTGAAGTGTTCATTTATTTTCACTCTATTTGGGTAATTATGATTTATTTTATCTGAAAGTTTTGAATGTCTTTGTACGTAATTGATTCTGTTTGTTCATACAAATACAATAATCCTTCAACATCAAAAATCGACCTTCTGCATACACCAGGAACAGGCAAAACGTATTTCACGAAATTGGTAGTAGTCAAAATTAGATCGGAAAATAATAAGGCAAGCGTTGGCTCATTGACGTCACCTGAAGGGAATGGAAACTGTTCGCTCTGCCTTATTTGAAATTTGATCCATTCTGAAGCCTCAGCATGAGCAAAAAATTATCTTCCTTGTCTCAAGTTTTAAAGGTAGGTCAAAAATATAGACCCCTGGATGAAAACCTTGTTACCTGTGTGCATCCTTTGTTTTGTGGCTGACATATACGTCGTGGCTCTTATTGGTTACGTTAGTTTTTTTATAATGAATTTTTATTTCTTAAATTGTAGTTGGCTGATTTAGTTGGTTGCTCTGGGCATTTATGCCAGAAACAAAGAAGTTTTAAGGGATTGCAAAATTGTTGTATCTGATGAACACACTCTATTCCATGACGTTGTGACGGAAACTCTTCACAGAACTCTGAAGATCTAAGGGACATTGAGAAGACAGTGGACGTAATAACAGTCACTTTCTCAAGAGATTTTCGCCAAATTCTTCCTGTTCTTCCTAGAGGTATCGATTAAACAAGAACTTCTGTAAAATAATTTTGTATTTAAAAAAAAGTACGAAAATTTGCATTTACAGCAAATATGAAAGTTTACTTAAATAGTAATCATCTTACAGATACCCTTTCTAAGTTACTATTAAAAATAGGAAACGAATTTATTGCAAAAGTAAAGATTAGCAAAATAATAATTTGTGGAAGTATTTTAATTCGGAACTTAATAAACAACTGGAGCAACGCTGGAATATTCAGTTGTACGAAATGAATTCATGTTACATGAAAGGGAAATTTTCTTGCCTGAAGTAAGATTCTGCTGAAATTGATAATTATATTTTTTTATTATTTAATTGAATCGAAAAATAACCTTTATGGCCCTATAACCTAAATACACCAAAACATTAAAAACATTTAAAAATAACACATTCTTTATAGTAATTTGAAAACAGCGAAAAGAAAACTATCTATGAGAACTAAAGGAAAAACTACATGTAAAAATGTTAATGAAATCCTTGCATTCTTTCGATAACCTGCCTTCTGGTTATGCTAGCAAGTTAAAATTCTGAAATAAATTTGTTCAATTTCTTATTTGACATTCTCATTATAACACTAGCATCCAACATAGTCTCCTACGGCTAAGTAGATTAAACTAGTATCTACCAGACCCACTACTGTATGTAAATTGAGATAAAAATAAGATCAAAGGCCTGAAATTAATTTATTTACCTACCTTGTCTTTAAAATTTTTTCCATTTTAATGGATTACATTTTCATAAAGTCTCTCATTCAGTTTCTTGGAAATGCTTAGCCTTTGAAACGTTTTTCGCCCTTATTCTGAGCTCATCAGAAATGCACAAAGCCAATTAATGTTCCATGCAAAACCAAGGCAATATCCATGGATATTGGCTTGGTTTTGCATGGAACATTGAGTGGATTTGTGCCTTTCTGATGAACTCAGAATCAGAGCGAAAACCTAAGCATTTCCAAGAAACTGAAAGAGAGATTTTATGAAAATGTAATCCATTAGAACGAAAACAAATTTAAAGACAAAGTAGGTAAATAAGTTAATTTCAGGCCTTTGTTCTCACTTTTAACTGAATTTACATACCATAGGGGGTCATGTAGATATTAGTTTAATCTGATTAGCCGCAGGGGACTATGTTGGATACTAGTGTTATAATGAGAATTGTCAAATAAGCAATTGGACTAATTTATTTCAAAATTTTAACTTGCTAGCATAAGTCAGGTTATCGAAAGAATGCAACGATTTCATTAATATTTTTACATGTAGTTTTTCTTTCCGCTGTTTGCAAAATCCTATAAAGAATATGTTTCATTACTATAAGCAAACAAATAACAAATAATTCAGTATTAAATATTTAAAAATAGTTCCAGATTAAAAGACTTCAATGCTTTATGATGGTTCATCTTGCAATCCCTGTTATTTAAATTAAGAAATAAATATATTCTGTTGTTGACAAAAATTGCTTTTCATGCAAATTCAAGTCAGTGGAAGAGATAATTGGTTAGTTCTAGCTCCAACATTCTGAAAATGTTGTTTATAAATTGGCACATATCTTTACTTTCACTTACTACCTACCCACAATCATCAATGTACTGCTTGTTTTTTCACTGGTCCTTTTTTATTCATTTGGTTGTGAAACAAAGTCCTTTCTGAACCACTGTTAATACTATTTATGTAAATTGAAATTCTTCTCTTTTCTCTAAAAGAGTTTGATAATAATAGGCGTAATCACTCAAATTTTGTGAAACATAAATTATTTATACTATTCATTTATTACTAGTTGATTAAGTATTTTAAACTTTGGCATTTAACCCATCAGTAACCAGTTTAAGACAATGCAACAAAACTGAAAATTACGTTTTATTTTAACTCATGATATCCAAGTTATTTTGAGTTTAGGCTATACCAAATCCATAAGAGAAGACGAGTGATTAGCTGAATTGCCAAAAGTGTCAAGCGGTATATGTAACAGAACACTATTCATTTGATAATCTTTCGTGAAACTAATTTTGATACATTTCACACTATCCCTCTTTTTCGGATTCAGTATAATATTATAACAAATAATGTCAATTCTTTTAAACTAATCGTTGGTAGTAAAGCTTATTCCTCCAAATATCTATTTTTAATTATTGTTTGGTAATATTTCGCTGATGCCTTTGGAGTCCTAGTTCTATTAGAGTGGTTGAAATCTACTTGATATAAACCGAATTTGACACTAAAAAACAATACTTAAAATATATTAATGAAAATATTTGGAACATCGCTTACGTGTACCCAGACTCCCACTCCATATTATCCATAACGCTCCAAACTGTGTAACTTTTTATATTACAGCCATCTTCCCTGACAGCTTGAAGAACGGCTCTTATGAAAACCTATATCGATCAAAAAATTATATTATTATCTACCGTGACAACTATTAATAAATATGTCTAAAAATGTTAACCAGAAGTTTTTATTCTAGAATGTCAACTTGCTTTCTTTATAAACTTTTATTCTATTTGACGGAAGAGTATAATTTTATTTTAACAATATGATTGTATTGTGTCCATAATCATTAATGTTAGATAACAAAATAACAAACCGTCAAAGTTATTAACTAATGGTATATTTATCACTCTTATAAGGAAAAAGTGCATTAAAAGAATGGGCAATGTAATAAGATAAAGAGCCGATTCATATCTTATTTGACAGTTCTATACGAGTAATAGCTAAATTGAAAAATACGTTATAATAAAAAACTCTTGAAGATCAATTTTTAGATCAATGTTTAAAATCATCTTCCTCGTGTGCGGATGAAGAATGTGGTCCACGAATTTTAATTAGAAGAAACTATTTTAGAGGATAAATTAACTTCCATTAAAGTTTTTTAGATAATTCAACCATCGAGAGTTAATTTTTTGATATAATTGCTATATTTTGAATTTTAACGATCTTTCGATTGTGTCAGCTTAGTTGTTGAACCCATCAACTTTTATACTGACTGATCTATTTTATTCAAAAATATGTTAACACTAATTTATCCAATTACATTGGAATTTTCGTTCTTAACCTACATGCTAAAGAAAACGCGATCGACGGACGAGCGAACGGAAAAGCGAATATTGGAAAAAAGTTAAATCAAAAAACTCCTGATGCTAAAAATAATCCTTTAAAATGGAACGAATAATTCATATTCATTGGCTAGAAACACTGGATATTTCTTTTTCTGTAAATTTAATATTGAACCGTGGATTTATTATTTTTAGTTAGGTTTGTAGATACATTATTTTGTTTTGCTACAGATACAAAAAAATACATAAGTTCGTCAGGGACCGCTGCTGTCTACATCCACAGATAAAACATTACATAATATAGGTACATATTAGATTTTATTCATTAGGGGCCATCCATTAATTACGTCAAGCAAATTTCATGGTTTTTCTACCCCTCCCTCCCCCTGTCACAGGTTGTCACATTCGAGTCAACCCCTCATCCCTGTTGTGTGAATTTTTTAATTTTTTTCGTTCAATTAAGACAACTTTATGATTAAATTTTCATTCTTAAATGAAGGTCAAATAATGCATATATGTATTGCAACAATAATCTAGATGTGTATATATCAAACTCTTTATTAAATTTAGTTTTGTGTTAGATTCAAGGCAGTACTTAAATTACTTCAAATTATTTAATCTCGTGAACGAGGTGGATACCACCTTGTTAGCGTGAGACTCAAACGTCAAATTATTATCTGTATTTTAACCCTAAAACCTTTGCTGTGTCAGCCCACCTGGTAACTTCAGTATTTAATTTTATTGTAACATTATTATTATTCTTCACCTTTTGTTACAAGATTGACTTAAACCTATCAAGTTCAAGATATTGATTAAAACTTTTAAATACATTTCAGGTAAACACTAATTTAATATGTGGAGTAACATCGGATCCTTCGCCATTTCTTAGAACACAACGTCCGTTACACGGAGTGTTTAACAATGAAATCTGAAGGTGTTGGAAATGGCATACCCAATTCCCACCAAGCATGGCTAAGAATCATTTCGCAAGTACCAGCTTTTGAAACAAAAAAAACGCTTTGAAGTCGGTTCGGCCGTTTATCTAATGTAGTGATCTATTTTTTTTTAACTGATTGTAAGAATCTAAATTAAATGACTAGACGCGAAACTTCAAACATATGTTCATTTCACCTCTATGATAAAAAGTTTACCAAATAATACATCTTACTTTTAAGAAAAGAACCCTTTCATCATCTTGTAGAGTTCCGCCTTTGTCGCCAATGCCGTTTTCAGTTATATAAACTAAAGGATTATTGTATTTTTTCCTTATCCAATTCATCAATTTTCTAAATCCCCAGGGTACTATTGCTGGTGATGGCTTCCAGTTTGGATCCTGTTCTCCTTTGGTACCTTCAAAAACGTAAAAATTCAAGGCGTTTTCTTTACTAGTGAATAGAACCAAGACGATATATTGTATACTTGATCCAATGTCGATTGGAAAATCACAAAAAAAAAACGGCAATGGAATTGCTGATAATACCAGCAATTTCATGATCGTCGACCGTCAATTCTTATAGTCATTACTACTTTATATTAATTGTTATACATGATGTAAATTATTTATTTATAAATAATGTTGGTTTAATGAACAACTCCATAGATGATTCGATGAACGTAAATAAATATCATTTAACCTACGGGTATCCTTGTCCTGACAATTTTACAAATAAAGCAAGAGAAGGTAGCGGGTTTATAATGGTGAGCCAGGTAAACAATTCCCTACTTTCGTTTGAAGTCGACTACCGCAAGGGCACAACGTTAACTATATTCGTATACTGTTATCAGCATTTTTTCCCCCCTGCCGTCTAGCCTATGTAGACAAAACGAAAACCTCGCCTTCGTATGAAAAAAATGTCCCATACGATTCTTTTGCATATTCACGTTCGGGGCATGCCCCTGAATAAGGATCAAGGGTTTGCTGGATGAAAATCTGGTCCCAATTTGTTTAAACTAATTTTTTTTTAAACACATTGCAAAAATCGCTTTTTTTGTCCCGAAATAATTTTTGTAGGTTTTTTTCATTCTAAACAATAGAGGCCTCCTGTCATTTTTTCGTAAAGAGCGCGCCAGGCTAAAAACGTCTATTTAACAATTAAAAATGTAAACTTTATAATGAAAAAATCTGCACTTACTCTTCAGGATTTTGTTAATGGATGTTCAAGTTTTATAGTAAGAATTTTGGTAAATTTAAACAATTCGTTTGGCCGTTTCTACGTTTTTTTTCAAAGATTAAATTGTTTATAAGTCGGAAACGGACAGCTTTACGAAAAAATGACAAGGGACCTTTTTTGTTTAGAATGATAAAAAAACTCGAAAGAAATTGGGGTTAAAAAATGTGATTTTACAAATTTGTTTAAAAAAATTAGTTTTAACAAATTGGGACCAAATTTTCGACCGGAAAATTATTGATTATTATAGTTCTCTTCATCAATGCAATGGATTGAAAGACCCAGCAAAGAAACATTAAAGGTATCGGCGTTCTGGCTAGTTGGGGAAGTGTCGAGGAGAGACAGGCTTTAGTTTTTTCTAAACATTGGCAATTAACTTAACTAATTAATTATTTGTATCAAATAGAGCAATGTTAGAAGGGATAACTATTGATTTGATGCTGTAGACGTTTACATTTAATTTTAATCATATGAAACAGATTTAAGTCCACTTGCCTCTCATTCAAGCGGAGCTTCGGTTTCTTTGAAATTTTGTCAACCCATGATGATGAGAATAACTAGCTAAAATCATTAAAGAACAAATTCACAATCTTAATAAAATTAAGGTAAAAGACAATAAATCACAATCTATTGATAAAGATAAATTTAAAATTAAATAATTAAAATTGAAATTTAATAAAAATATAAATCTTAATAAAAAAAAAATGAACTAGTCAAAAATTTACTGTAATACATAAAGAAATTAAAAATAATAAACTATACATAAATCGTGTATAATTTGTAGTTTATATAATTTTAAGCATACATGAATGTGAATTACTAACAAAATAAATATATATCAAATTTAGTACTAAGAGAGAACTTCACCAAAATATGGACATTGTGTTCATTAAATACATCATTTGAGAAAAAATACTAATATTTGGGATACATTCAACTTATCAATGATGATTCAAAGATTTATGTTGAAAATCCTAACTGGATCTTGAGTTAAATTACCCTGCTATATTACACCTCGTTCGTTTTGTTAATATCAGCTACAGTTCAGTAGTTCAATCATTATAAATAACTATAACCTATTAATATTTTCCATTAAAAAGTGCACAACTTTTCAATTACAGCCTTCCCAGTTAATACGATTCTCCGATAAATTATATTTATAGCGCTTGCAGCAATGGAAAAGCTGTTTGAACTACAATGTTTGAATCAATATTTAATCCCAAAATTTGATCTAATAATGTGTCTGTCTATTGCAACGCTTTTACCTTTTACCAGAATTTCAGGATGCTCTTTTTTCTGGCGGCTAAAAAACCATTTTTTAATGAATGTGGCATTCTGATGATAATGAAAACTATTTTTTAACCAAAAGTAGAAAATTAATTATAAAGAAATGTTGCAAATGAAACCAGAGTATTGAATCCTTATGTTTTTGGAAGTGCTGGAAACGAATCTTAACCTAGTTATTAAAAGTTAGCTATTGTTCGCCCTTAATTCACTAGAAGGATCCCCCTCTCCTTTCCAGGGAAAGACGTCTGGTACGGCCAACAACTGTCGGAGAATAAAACGAAGAGATGCGTCGGCTTCGTGGGGACGACTTCTATACGACTGGGTAGAAACATGATACTAAGTTGTAGTATCATGGGTAGAAATATGTCCGGCGATAGATTCCCCCGCCCCCTCATCTTCCTCACATTTCGACTTGATATCGATTTCTATCGATCCACCGTGTTTTTCGAATTATAGAGTCCTCAATCTAGGCGTCAATGCAACGAAATCGCGGTCAGCGGCGTTTTATATTCCTCCACGGCTCGTAATGGCGATTTCTCGTTTCATTACGCCGCAGATCATACTTCTGTCTGTACGCCCCTCCGCCGCCTCTTAGTAAGATTAAAATCCACTTATGAGTAATATTCGACATTTCTCTTTTATAAATGGACTGCCTGGTCTGCCAAGGAATTTGTTTGTTATCATCACACTGATGGGAACATTTTTTTTGCTTGCATACTTTTATTTTTATTATCACTGATATACATGTTTGTATAGAGAGCTATTAATTTTAAATACAAGTTAAGTTACAACATGTCTTAATATTATTTCAAGAATAACTTAAAATTATAAAGTTAAAATTTTGCACCAAAAACGGAAAAAAGATAATTGAAATATAAAAATATAAAATAGTCCGCTGTACACCTTCAATAACCACGCTTTAAGAGCTTACATTTATTTCACTACATTTATTTTACACACAAAAGTTACGTAATTTTAAAATAATATAACCACCCTCTTGATCCACCGCTTTAGTCTCTAAATTTTTTTCAATATTTTTCCACTTTTTTACGAATATTTTCTGTTCATTTACAAATTTGTAGAATTTTGTCCACCTGAAATTTGAAAATTGACCACTGTGCGCCGTCCTAAAGAAGGGCGGGGATGGATCGATCCTCCTCGCCTAACCTCCTTCATCTGTTTTCAGCACCCTCAGAAACATAAGGAATTGACACTCTGGCCACTCTCATTAGCAACTTTTTTTTATGCAACGGTATTATCAATTAGAAATTGTGTGATATAAGGATGCAAGGAAAAGGGGAATCACATTCAACAAAACGTGAATTCACAACAATAATGCAATTTTTATTCTTCCGCCAATGTTTCGTTTACGTGGCATACACTTCTTAAGGGTCCAGATAATGTGAAAAGAGTGCATCTTCAATTGGTTTATATATAGTACACCGCCTTTAACAAAAAATTCTAATACGTCCTGTTGAATTGTAAACATCGTATTTTTATCTAATATTTTCTACCATTAACTTTATTATGTGTTAAAATTTACCTTTATCTTTCTGATACGATGGTGGATCAGTGATAGGATATTCATGATCGCTAATTAACCACGTGTGATAGTGGTTTAGCCCAAAGAAATCAGCCGTTCCTTTAATAAGTTTTACTTGGTCCTTAGTAAATGGGGGCAATCTTGTTTCAGTAAAATTTTCCAAGCGACTGTTTTTTGCTATTCTGTTTTTCATCACTATTGGATAATCCCCGTCACTTGAAAATATTGGATTTGCCCACCAGCCCAACTAAAAGATAATAAGATTTGTCATTAAAATAAAATTAAAAAACAAGTATTTTTTGTATGACTCGATCTAACTGAAAATCGAAACAATGGATTGATCTCAATTTTTTACCATATTGTCACATACTTATTAATGGAAACTGTTAGTACGAAGGTCGAATTTCAATAGCATTATGATATTTCTTATCGGTGTTGTGTGAATTGCTTTGCAGTCACAGCCATATATTACAAGTGTAGATAGAGATATGATATTTCTCATTATTACATTCACTCATTCACATTTAAAATATTGGTTTGTAAATAAGGGAAACAGATTATGGAGCCAACGTTTATGAATTTTGCAATCATGATTCCTATATATGTTTTTCATCATACGGTCTCGCCAAGTCGCTACTTTTTCTTAAGAAACCTGAAGAAATATTAGTTAGAGACGAACAGCTCGTGTACATTTAATTTTAATTCACACATAGGTCATGTTTTTGACCTACCTTCCTCATTACAGATCCTTGAATATCTCTTATATCTTCCTACTTTGACATATTTATACAAGTACATTTATATTTCTTTCTGCGTATAATATATTTATTCAAATAAATATATAATAATGTATCTACTATTGTCCTTAAATGTATTACTATCTTCTGAGACTTCTTTCATAATTCGGTGGATTAAATAATGTAGAGAACTTTAAGACATTTAATAACTTCAAATTCATTGTTCCTTTTATACTAATTACAAGGTCTAACATTACTTCCTGTAATTAAAAGAGACTTTCACACACCGAGCAGCACACACTGCTACGTCCCTATATGACTTACCTCCATTTGCATTTCTCTTTCTGCAGCTTCTATGTCTTTGGTGGCGTTAGTTTTTGGTTCTGCCCAAATAGAATCTATTGTTATCCCTATTTTTCCTGTAAATAATATAAACGTAAATTAGTACATATTATGTATTAACTGTTTGGTGAACAAACAAAAAAAATAATATACAGGGTGTCCCAATAAAAACTCCCAGGCCGGATATATTCTAAACGAATAGAGATATTTTAATGCTGTAAAAGCCAATTTGTAGAGCATAAAGAGAGCTTCATTTTTGAATATAATTGTTTTTTTAATATATCAGTATATAGATGGCGCTGTGATCTAAAGAAATATTTCGATGGGAATCTTTGAAATGGGGTTTGTGTGAAAGAAAATGCATTTCTAAGAAGATTATGTTTAAAAAAAAATACCATTAAACTAACCGTTTTCTCTGAGTCCAAATGTTGGCATTTGCCAATATTGAATAATTGTAATCTCTTCAACATTTCAGTCCCTTAAGTGGGACAATCTGTATTTAATTTACAAATTTTAGAAGAAAATATTTAAAGAATTTTTGTAATTAAAAATATGTGATATCTAGTGAGTATAATAACCCTTACACCTTATAAATTAAATACAATTAAAGTTATCTTTGGAATAACAGTTTTGACATTTTTCAATTTCAATCACATTTTGTTTATAGGTGTGACAATAGAACTGTATTATTGTATCTAATTACTGTTTTCTTTGTGAACATTTATTATTAAATATAGTTTCTCATACAAATAAAAATAAATTAAACACGATTTTAATTTATGGGGAATGTCGTAAAAATGCCTCAAGAGCTGTAAGTTTATAAGAAATACGTTTTCCTGACAGACCTTTACCAGATCGGAAAACTTTTGTAAGTTTGTGTTCTAATTTGAAAAATTATGGAGGTTTTAAGAAACCAAAAACAACAAGAAGAAAAAGAACTGCAACTGATGAAAATATTGCATTGGTATTACATCAAGTAGAAATTAACCCAAACATGTCAGTACGTAAGTTGACGGAAGAAACAAATATTGCACGTTCCACCTGCCACAGAATTCTTAAAACAAACCATTTTTTTCCATATAAAGTTCATTTAGTTCATCATTTGATTCCAGGAGACAATGAGCGGAGATTAGATTTTTTGGCGCAATTTTCAATTCTCTTAAAAAATCCAAATCTTTTAGATACAATTATGTGGAGTGATGAAAGTCGATTCCACAACATATAATTGTCGTTACTGGTCTCAAGAGAATCCTAGGTGGATGAGACATACCAGATCCCAGAATCGTTTTGGAGTAAATGTTTGGTGTGGTATCGTTAATGGTTACATTGTTGGCCCATACCTCTACCATGAGAATTTAACAGGTGAAATATATTTATAATTTTTCCAAAATGATTTACAATTACTATTAAGGGATTTGCCCGCTCAGTTGGATAATATGTTGTTTCATCAGGATGGAGCAGGCCCACATAATCATCACAACGTTGTTAATTATTTAAATCAAACATACCCAGGAAGATGGATTGGTACCAATGGAGTACTTAGATGGCCCGCTCAATCTCCTGACGTTACTCCATTAGACTTTTATTTATGGGGATTTTTTAAAAGTGAAGTGTACAAAGAACCAGGCAGATGTTTATAATAAAATGTATGCTAGTGTTGCCGCTATTAATCGGCATATATACATTATTAAAAGTTTGTAGATTTGAACTAGTTAATAGGTTTACGATGTGTGTTAACGAAAATGGCAATAATTTTGAACACCTATTAAAATAGTTATTTTAATTTCATTAGTTCGTAAAAATTGTTTTCTGTTCGTAATTATTTTTTTATTCTTAAATGATTGAATTATATGATAAATAATATTTTTAGTTTTTTTTCCAAGGGTTACTTCAAGTATATTTAATTCATAAGATATGAAAAATTCTTTAAATATTTTCTTCTAAAATTTGTAAATTAAATACAAATTGTCCCACTTAAGGGACTGAAATGTTGAAGAGATTACAATTATTCAATATTGGCCAATGCCAACATCTGGACAAATATCTCGAAAACGGTTAGTTTTATGGTGTTTCTTTTTTTTTTTTTTTTAGAACATAATCTGCTTAGAAATGCATTTTCTTTCACACAAACCCCATTTCAAAGTTTCTCCCATCGAAATATTTCTTTAGAGCACAGCGCCATCTATATACTAATATATTAAAAAAACAATATATCCTGCCTGGGAGTTTTTATTGGGACACCCTGTATAGCCATTCATATCTATATTCAATGGCATATCCAGAGGATTCTGGGGGCCCGAGCCCCCGCCGCAGAATTATAGGTATATGCACTAATTCTAATTGTATTGTAGTAAATAGTTCAATATTAACAATTTTTTATAAGCTGTCAGAACTTGAATTATTTACGAATGGTAAGTATAATAATTTTTGATAGGGTGTTTGATATTTTAGTTCTCTAACCCTTTTGAACTCCTCCCAAACTATAATTCTGGCTACGTCATTAGAATCTATTTAGTCTACTGAGTAGTACATTAATTATCAAGCCATCACCGTTTAAATAAATGAAGAGTGAGTAAAAGGGAGTATAGAAATTATTTTATACAAACCCATCAAACTTAAAATTAACCCCGGTGTAACAATCCGTAGAACTACAGCAATCGACTGAAACGCCTTAAAAACAACTAAGAATTATGAAATAACATTACAAAGAATTTCGATATTGCAGTCAGTTAATATACGTTTGGATTCAATATTTGCTCAATTTTACACCGATCTAATATTTATATTAGGTGATAATGTCCAATTAACCATAGTGGACTAGAATCCCAAAATCATTGCCAAAAATCGAAAAAACCAAGTTCGTTATATTCTGTTTTAATTCATAGTTTTGTAAAGCAGGGTTCCCCAATTATACACGCATAATACAAACGCGCGTGTTAAGGTAGCAAAACAAAAGTATGAAAATAGTTTGTATCTACAGAGATCTAACTCTAATTCACAATTTAACATGTGGGAAGTGTTTGTGGAATAAGAAGTTAATAAAAATTAGCTGCTAGAAACTGCTCATTTCAGTGAAATAGGCAAAAATAGAAAGGCGCGTCCAATAGAGCGTTTCGGAGCAATTCTAATTGTAAATCCCAACCAAGGGAGGAAAGGGGAAAGTGTACATACCTCGTGTACACTATTGACCAGAGGAAGGGACATTATAGGGTGTCTCAATTTTCCATGAAATGTATTTCACAATCAGGGAAGAGTGGATTCATCATCAAAAGCATAGGCCCATCTCATACACGCCGGAAGAAACAGGACGAGAAGGTATTTTAAAAATATTTTCCTCATAAATACCTAAGTGCAGTGCCAGATTTACAGTGGTCCAACTGCACTAGGCCCCCACGTCCGGGAGGCCCCCAACAGTGCCCAGGCAAAAATTCATTTACAAGAATATTATTAAATATACTTTTAAAAGATAAATATATAAATAATTCCCAATGGTACTATAAACCAAATGGTCTAGATAAGAAAAATGTATTGCTCCAAAAGTGCAGCGTCTGCTTCTCTGTATAATACACACTGTATTAACACTCAGACCTCAGATGATGACTTTTTGGTACAATATCCTAGAACGATTTAATGCCACAAGCAATTCTCTGCAGTCTACATCCATGCATTTATCGACGCCTACGCAACTTTTAAAGTCCCTTATATTATTTGTATTAAGCCTTTGAGAAACATTTGAAGACAGTGAAACAGGGGGTCATACACTCTATAACCAAATGAATGAAAAATTTGACAGCAAGTATTAAAGAATACGAAAGCGAAAACTTGCAAGTGATGAGAGTCGCGAAGGTGAGGTGGTGTCAAATGAAGCCAGGCTTTTAAAATTAATAACTTTTGACCTATGGTTGATAAACTAGACTCTTGTTTAGAACATAGGCTTCAAGCATAGAGATTTTTAGAGGAGAAATTTGAATTTTTGTACAAATTAAAAGTAATTAAACCAGAAGAAATTAAATTGACAGCTAGATACTTGCTTCAGTTTATACCGATGATTTTGATGAGAACTTCGCCAAAGAAATAATTCAATTTTCTAGTTTTATGATTCGAAAGCCCGAACAGTAGTACAGATTCAACAGAAACTCCTTCACCAAGGAACTCTTTGGGGATAATTAAGAAAAAAAAAATTGAGTCACTGTTTCCTAATGTTGACATTGCCTATAGAATATATATCTAACTTTACCTGTTTGTAAGTAACTGAGGTGTAGAACGGGCATTTTCAAAAATGGCAAGTTAAAAATATTTTCGGTCTACTATGACGGATAAAAGACTAAATGCTCTTTTTTTGATGTCCATGGAAAGAACGTTGTTCCAAGACGTAAACTTTGATGACGTACAAGGCCTTGTTGCAGTAAAAGCATGCAAAGTAAAATATTAACTACAGTATACATTATACTCTTCGCCAACTGACTGCACTTTTTATATAATTGTTGCACATTCTATAGGATGCTCTTCGCAGTTTTTTTGTAAATAATATTAATTTTAGACGTTTTTTTTTAATTACAAAACATTAAACAAAATGTTTTTTTTTTTTTATAAACTGATAACTTTTTTATTTATTGATCGATTTTGTTAAAAGACAATACGGTTCTTCATTTATCTAACACTAACTTACTGTCCAAGTTTCAATACAATCGGACTTTTCGTTCTTAAGTTATCGTGCTTACAAGAAACGTGACGGACGAACAGACGGACGGATGAAAAGACAGACGGACGAACGGACATTTTGAAAGTTGCTCAGTATTCGATCACCAACACAGTGATATGAATTTTTTTTCTCCACTAGCGTTTTAATAAATGTGCCGATCGAATGCAATATACTCTTGCGAAGCGTATAATAACGTGGTATATAAAATATGTATTTTTATCTAGGTACCTATGTAAAAAATATAATTGCTGTGTAAATCATTAAAAAAAAGCTTTTATCAATTAAAATAAGGTGGATAAGGAGGAGTAAGGGGCCCCCGGAAAATAATTGCACCAGGCCCCTCACCACCTAAATCCGGCTCTGCCAAAGTGCAATCAACACGTACGCCAACTTTAAAAAAAAATTCGTGCATTATTTATATTTTCAACCCTTATAACACATCCCAGGGATTGATTGTTTTTTCCTTATTTTTCTCATAGAAATTTAGGTATCAAAAGTACGTAAACTGAGTTTCAAAAATATCGAAGGTACATTTGTGGAGTTTCAAAATTTTGACCAGAAATTTTGGTTTTTGGCCCACTATGCATCTGGGTGAAATTTTATTTCATAATTTTTAGAATTTTTGAAAGCAATCCAATACTTTACAAAAATTGTTTTTCATCTTTTTTAGGGAACTTTCACTTAGCTCCTACATAGTGAAGAGAATATCGTGAGATATTAATATACAAAAGGTTCCATCATAATCGCATACCTGCATACGTACTTCTAACTATGCCAAGGAAAGGTTAGCAATTAATACATAATTATGTATGCATTTCTGAATACTTCCCTGCAATTCTCGAAATAATCATTTGTTTATGTTCACTTGTGATTACTGTTTTATGTTTTTAAATTTTTTGAAATACGAATTTCGTCCAGTTATTGAGAGCATAGGTCTCTGGGCGCTGAATGTAGATTAATGAAAAAACTACAATAGGACCATTGTTGAGCAATAATAGCCTATTGTACTAAACATAATATTATAAGATTTGGCAAATAACAGAAAGAGTAACCTACGAAAAACAAAAAGAAAAACTATTTACAAAAATATTAATTTGCAATATTTGCATTCTATCTTTGCAATCTGGTTATGCTAGCAATTATAAAATTCTATAATAAATTCATCTATTTCTTATTTGATAATTCTCATTGTAGCATTATTATCCACATAGCCCCTTACTACCATGAAAATTAAATTAAAAAAATACCTTATTGTTTGTAAAAAAATGTATTACTGTACATTAAAAGTAAGTTTTACTGGCGCATTCTCCAAATTTGGGTTTTTTTGCCTACTTTACGCTAGACGACGTAGCTTAATGAAACTACAATGCTACCACTGCCACACCATACCCTTCAGTTTATAACAGATTATGAATAAACAAACATAAATGTAGATCGAACTGAGAATCGTCTCATTTTTTTATTTTTTTATCGTGGGACCACTAAGAAGAATAAGAGTGGATCTCATTGAGGGTGGTTGTGCCGTATGACGCTCCCGAATAAAACGCAAAAATGATCGGTTAAAATCCATTAAACCCGATCAAATTTAAGTCATCGGTAGGTTAAAAAATTCTGCGTAAAGTGAAGTGTAATAATAGAAGAACAAAGCTCGCACCGATTTTAAAATTGAAAATTATTGTCAAGTGTTTGTTAACAATACCAAAAATAAAGTAAACATGTGTTTATTGTAGTGCCTAGCTGAGCCGTCGTGTCGTAAACGGAAATATACCGATCCACACATTTATGCCTGGGACCCTTTCAAGTGGATGGTTATTGGTATGAGCAATGTGTGTTCATAAAGCAATATAGACATACCAGCTATAGACGAGAAAGATAAGTTTTTAATTAGTAGTGTTAGTAATATTAGTTTATTAGTGTATTAGTTTATTTCTTCATTAAAATTGAAAAAAAAAAAAGTAAAATTGAAAACATAGGTAAGAAAATAGAAACATACCA
Source organism: Stenurella melanura (assembly GCA_963583905.1). Taxonomy (NCBI): domain Eukaryota; kingdom Metazoa; phylum Arthropoda; class Insecta; order Coleoptera; family Cerambycidae; genus Stenurella; species Stenurella melanura. The sequence continues at coordinate 134,033,584 of OY757313.1, read as the reverse complement.
GGAATTGGAAAAAAGCAATCAAAACTAATTACTACAAAAACAAACCGATATGCAAAATATTCTCTCGGGCCTCTTTCTTATAACCCGCTGCAAAAAGCACTTTTTACCTTGAAACATGGCTCTTCCTTGCACTTCCGCCGCAAATGGATATTTACCTGTGTAACGGTTAACGAATAAAAGCTCCATTCGGTGAGCGAATGTATGTATGTCTTGACAGATAAACGAAGTGGACGTGAAACCATATATGGACCAAAGAGGTTAAGAAAAGGTGCACACTGCTGGATTCATAAACAAAAGAAGCAAAAAAAACAGAAGAAGAATAAATAAGATGATGATAGATGGAAACTTAAAAGAAGCATCTCACAAACGACTACACTTCCCAACCGATGATGACAGATGGAAACTTGAAAAAAGTATGGATACTTAAAAGAAGCATCTCACAAATACCTGCACTTTCCATCCTATATTCCTTCTCATGCGCCATGTGGCTCTCGCTGCCAGCAACAAGCACGGCCCATATCCAAATTGGATGTTCGGAATCACCAGCAACGCCTACTTTACTCTGGTAAATCAATCAATCAATCAATCCATGAGACCACTAAAAGGTTTGAAATAACTTTTTGAATCGCTAAAAAGAGTGAAATGAAATATCACTTAATTTTGCATATTTCTGTGTTCTGTGTAAGAAATTAAACCTTATTATATTATTTATACTGCTATCTGTATTCTTCGTCAAATTTTGTATTCGTGGTTGGTGGTGTTGTTCACATGGGCTCCAGTTTTGTAAAGAATTTAACTTTAGGTTCAGTAACAGACCCAATGCCTTTTTATCTTCCACTAATTAGAATACAGAAACGTATGGAACTGATTGAAACTTGATTTCATGCGTTTTAATAATATCAATTGTTTTAAATTTTATCTGTCTAAATTGCCTTTTCTTATATCCTAAACTCAACTAAATGATCAGTTTTGCTCATAGCAATTGATACATATTAATTATTAATGATCCCAATAAGCATCTACCTCAACATATACGCCTACTTTATACAGATGTATTTGAATACGTATACGGGTATTGTTTGTAATATTCAAACCAGACTGAATTTCTCAATTAAGAATAGCAATACTATATTAAATATTCCTGTTGAGTACCTACCATTTTGTAATTTTCTAAAATACTTGTCGTAAACATGGAAAGCCCGTGCATGAGCTAGAAGTAGTGTCCTTCCGCACAAATAATCACCAACTCCAGGAGACTTTATATTCGGAGCCCCGTTACCATTTCCGTAGGTATCTTCACATATACTAGAAGGTTCATTTATGGTTATCCATTTTTTTACGCGGTCTCCAAATAGTTTAAAAACAATCCAAGCGTAGTCTTCAAAATATCTCGCTGTATCTGGATTTGTCCAACCACCAAGTTCTTGAATTTTTTGAGGTAAGTCCCAATGATATATCGTCACCTAAAATAAAAATTAATCTTGTTGCCTTTAACTTTTTTATGTTTTAATAACCGTCTATAACTACATCTCAAATTAAAGTTTAAAAATCCTGCCAAGTGCAAATCGTACATGTGAAATTTGTGTTCCGTGCCATCAGTCTTTTTAAATTTAGATTTGATAGATTTGTATACGAGGTGTTTCTAAGTTAAAGGCACATACGTTCCTTGTGGAAATTACCGGAATTAATGCATCCATCATCCTTCCTTACTGAGATACAGGATGTTTTACTGATTTCGGCCAAATCTTTCTTTGATCATAACTATTGAACCACCCTGTATAATCGGTTCATACTTAGAATATATGTTTCACTTATTTCTCTTGATAGAACTTCATAATAAACCAAAAAGAAATCCAGGTCCGGCTTATTAAAAAATTGACAATATGTTGTATATCAAAATCAACACCATATATGAAAAAATTTTGTAGATCTGTTTCGATATTCGAAAAGAGCGGAAAAATTGAATAGAGTAGCTCACTTAATTTGTTTACGTATTTCACTCATCAACCTTGATTACTTGCTGTAAATCCAATTTCATTAAAATGGTCGAGACAGTTGGAACTTGAATCTCAGGGTATAATTAACAAAAAAGTTTAACTTGCAACAGTGACAATTCCTACAGTTCTAGATTAGGTAAGTGAACTATTGTTAAATAATTTTAAGAACAATGTAGTTGACCTGATAATCTAAAGTGTGTATGTGGCCCAACCAAATGATTTTTGAAAACACCGTACCAAATACATACATATTAATAGCAAATCGATGTTGGGATTTATTCTGTCATATCATGTGGATTCTCTTCTGTCCAAACATGTGAATTTCTTAAATTATAAACACCATCTCTTGTAAATTGTGCCTCATCTGCAAACAGACATCTGTTAAGATTGCGTCGATTCCGAATAATCCATTTACTAAAAGTTAAGAGATGATTTTATAACAGCTGCTTTGTCTTCTAGTAGGCAATGCTGAATATTTTAGTATTCGACAGTTCATATTTACTGGTTCGACATACTTGCGTTTTATTGTTCTAAAATATTTGTTATTTGTATTAATATTATTACCCATATTACAAAGTACATAATATGCCTCATCAATTTTCAAATGGTGAATATGCGGATATAATGTGTGTATGGATTTTGTGATGGCAATGGACGGGCTGCTGTGAGAGAACATCAAAGAAGATTTCCTGGACGCCGAATTCCTGATTAAAAAAGTTTTGCTAGATTTGTCAATTATTCTAAAAATCATGGTCGGCATCCAACGGCCACCTTAAATGAGCATCAAGTAAGGCAATCTTTAGCTGTAGAAGGGAATATACTAAATGTTGTTGCAAATAATCCGAAAATTACCACAAGAAGAGTGGGTCATGCTTTAGCTGCTCCATATGTCAGTGTTTGGGGAACACTAAAAAAAAAAAAATCTCTATCTATTTCATGTTCAACAGGTTCAGAGGTTAGAGGAATGGGATGAAGTCCATCGGTTAAATTTTAATAACTGGATTATTCGGAATCGAAGAATCCTTAACAGATGTCTGTTTACAGATGAGGCACAATTTACAAGAGCTGGTGTTTATAATTCAAGAAATTCACATGTTTGGACCGACGAGAATCCACATGCATCATTTGATTGGGCCACATATCCTCCCTAATAGACTATCAGGTTAACATTATTTAGACTTATTGCAAAAAATTTACCCGTGTTATCGGAAAATGAAAATATTTATTTTAGGAATATTGTGCGAAATTTCCTAAATGACAATTTTCCAAATATGTGGATAGGTCAAAATGGACCTCATCATTGGCCTTCAAGGTCACCGGATTTCAATCCTGTTGACTATTATCTTTGCGGACATTTAAAAGCAAAGGTATATGGCGTAGCCATTAATGGTAGAGAGGAACTTTTGGAACGCGTTAATAAGGCTTGCGTAGAAGTTAAAAATAATCCAGATATGATTAGACGTGCAATTAGAAATATTACTACTCTAGAGCAAGTAAATATATTCAACGAAATGGAGGCCACTTTGAACAGTTATTGTAGTTATGTATTTATTACTTTCACGTATTTATTATTATTGTACATACATGCATTAAAAATAATACTGTTTTTAAATGCAGACTCACAATATTAAGTAGTATCTACATTGTTTTCAAAATTATTTTACAATAGTTCACTTACCTAGTCTAGAAGTGAAAGAATTGTCACTGCTGCAAGTTAAATATTTTTATTAACTAACCCTGAAATAAATATTCAATTTCCAACTGTCTGGACCATTTTTATGAAATTTGATTGACGGCAAGTAATCAAGGTTGATGAATGAAATGCGCAAACAAATTAAGTGAGCTACTCTATTCAGTTTTTCCTCTCTTTTCGATTATCCAAACAGATCTACAAAATTTTGTCATACAGGGTGTTGATTTTGACATACAACATATTGTCAATTTTTTATTAATAAGTGAAACATATGTTCTAAATATGAGTCGATTATACAGGGTGGTTCAATAGTTATGGTCAAAGTAAGATTTGGGCAATATCAATAAAACATCTCAGTAACGAACGACGATGGATGCAATAATGGCGGGTAATTTGGAACCGTCAAAGTGCCCTCTATTCACAAGTAACGTATGTACCTTTAACTTTGAAACACCCTGCATATTATGTTGATAAAATTGTATCCGTTAATAACATTTATCCACGACCACTATATTAGGAAGGTATAATACGTCTATTTTCCGTAAATTAAAGGCTGTTTAATACACTAGTGGATTAAAAATCAAATTAAATCTTCTATTTTTTTGCTCAAAATCAAAAGATTCTTAGTCAACATAAACTTGTCAAATCTGACATATCTCAAAATCAGAATTTTTCGCCTGCTCTCGTACGGCTTTCACGCCCCTAATCTGGCCGTGGTCGTAGATAAAACGTTGAATTACATCCGGGGATTAACAGCCTTTCAATCCACTCGAGAAAATGTGACTCTCGGCTGCACCTCGAGTGCACATTTTTTCTCATAGATTAAAGGCTTATTGTTAATCCCCTAAGAGCCGGTACTTTCATCTATAGATAGCGACATTTATTCTTTAGAATAAGTCTTATCTAGAAGATAAGCAAAAAATCGGTACTTTCACCTACAAATAGTGGTATCCGTCAGATGAATATGCTTATTCCTAGGATAAACTATTCGGTACCCAGACCGACGATTAACGCTTTTATCTATCGGATAAAAGAAGCTCCGCCAATGAGACTGCGCTCTGATTGACAACTGTCGCTGTTGTCAGTGCTATTCTGTTGTCGTAACTTTAAGATTGTCTGCTTTCAAACCAAACTTTTGAAATTTGTTTTGCTGTCTTCAAGAAGATTTTAGGTAGGGTTTTTTAAATAGTAATAGATAAATATCATCCGAAAAATTATAATTATGATAATTAAATCAGACTAAGGTAATTACTAATGTATAATAAATAATAACGATAAACTATCAAAATGACTCAAATGTCATAAGAGGCAATCAGTAATAGGGAGTTTATTTTATTTTTGTTCAACGCATATGGCATTTGCATATTTCTCTTCCTTTAACGCATCTTAAGTTGGCGACATTGACTCTGATAAATATCTAGAATCAGATCCAACGAATTGTTAACCGAGGGTATTACTTGAATGAAAGTACGGATGCAAGATATCCTACAGATAGCAAGCTCTGGTTATCTTATCCTTCAGATAGTTATCCGCCGGATAAAGTATATTTATACTTAAGTGAAAGTACCGGCCCTTATATAATTATTAATTATTATCTGTTAGATATATCTATTGTTTTATTATTGACAATATAACCCCCAAAATCGTAATTGTTTTTTTACTTCACGTTTGTTGAACAACAGCTTCCTACAAATGTGCCGAATATCATCTTTCTGCCTCAAACAGTATCTGATAAATATGGCTGTGCAAGGTGGACGGACGGACGGACACCTAGATGGTTCCATGTGTGTTCCGTTTTGCCAATTTTGTTTCGGAATACTAATCAAATCGATAAGATTTGATGTACTTAAAGTGAGATGCATTTTTAAACTTTGAGTAGTAGATATGTTTGTATCAGTAATTACAAACCATTGGCTCGATTTTATATTTCAATAATTCGTTGATCAAGTCATTATAGTATCGTATTCCATCCTGATTAACAACATTAGAAAATCCATCTGGTAATATTCTTGGCCACGATAATGAGAATCTATAATAATCAATGCCCATTTGTCGCAATATGTTAACATCTTCTTTCCAGAGGTGATAAGAATCGCAAGATATATCGCCTGTGCTATGATCCGCTACTAGTTCTGGATGAGTATGTGTAAAATCATCCCAAATACTCTCTCCTTTTCCTACAAAATACAAATATTATTGCTTACATTTTGGTGACCGTTATTACTATTTAAATAAGCAAAGGATGAGTAGATACATGTATTGTAATCTCTAAAGTATATTGGACAAACTAGATAAAAATAACATCTATATTGAAGGAACACGCCACACAGTGTTCAAAAATCTACCGCGACAGTTTTGTAGCAGGAAGTCTAACGATTATTTAAAAAAAATATGTATTTCGGTTGGACAAAAATTAAAAGGTGCAGAGAATTTTGAATGGTAAATTTTTTTCAGCCCCACTGTGCACCATGAAGAGTGAACCTATTACTTAGATTGTACATTAGAATGAACTTAACAACAAGTTTAATTATGAACGTGAGGGTGAATGTGTGACGTAAAGGGAAATAAAATGACCTCACCTCACTCCAATTTTTAGAGACTACGTACACGTAGAAACTATGCAATATTAGACGAGGATCTATACCATTCCTCGAAGGGGATATAAAGGAGTCAATCCCGTGTCTATTAGATGTTAGACAAGTCAGATATCCTTACTCATCAATTGGGAAGATGTTCGGCAAAATAACCAGGTTGGAGTCAGCTCGTCTCCTGGTGGCGGTGATTAGTCTTAGCTTCGGAAATACGCCGAGATTAAATAAATTACAAGAAACATTTTGACCGTAACAAATCCACCCTAAACACATCACAAATATTTTAACATAAAACAGTAAATACGTACCACTCGCATTCCATCCGCCTTCAATTTGGTACGCGGCTGTAGCAACTCCGAATTTAAAACCCGGCGGAACCGGAATAACTCCCGAAATCGACACAATTTGCGTCAACAATACCGTGTTTATTATTTTAAACATAACGTCTCATTAAATTTTCACGTACAAAGCAATAATTTCACTCCCATTTCCATATTATGCCAGTTAGAAGTGTGTATTTATGTGTTACCCGATATAGCTTGCATTATCTCTATCATAACATGCAGCATAAAATAATTTAGTGACATTATTCTCCTCGGCAGAGGCGTAGGTACTCCATCGTTTAATTTACGAGATAAATCGTTTTAAATATAAATAATTTGACAATCAGAACGCCTGCGCCTGTTCAAAAATAGGGTACGTTGAATAGCTCAGAACGAGAAGGTAGGATGATAGCTGGGTATGTAGTAAAAAAAAACACCTTCCAAAGCAATAAGCAGTAAAGATAATTCGGTGCCACCTGAACCATTAAGTAATAAATGTAACCTAAAAAACTCGATAACAATATTTACACAGAACATTAATTTTTATTTATACAGGATGGTCATTTTAAGAAGGTACACAGGCCCACAAAAATAAGTGATCTGTACCCGGGACTCAACATAGTAATCCCTATGTATTTCGACGTGCTGAACACGAATCCGATGTATGTTTAGCTCCGTCACCCACCCATCGTGTTCAGAACGTCGAAATACATAGTGATTACTGTGTCGGGTCCCGGGTTCAGATCACTTTTTTTGTGACTGCACAGTGCACAGTCAATAAGAAAATTTTCCGTAAATACCTTTACAAATTTTTACCATATTTAAGTTAGTTCGCATGATGACCACCCTGTACATTTTCACTAAAAGTATAATAGGTGCCTTCTTTGCCAGTTGTGTTAACTGTATGCCAAATATTATTGCCATTTGCCGCATTTTTTCATTACTTATTCTCTTTAGGCGGTCCACCTTGTATATTTTCTAAGAAAAGTGTACCCATTTCTTTTATGGCATTACCGTCAACTTTCTATCAAATTTTGCTGTTCTCCGTCTAGTAGTTCTTTAGATATAGCATCAACAGGCTGACAGCAGACCGACATGTGACAGTCAGACAGATAGACGAGTTTAGAGACCTTGATTTTCCTAATCCACGTCCGGAGAATGATTCTTTCATGATTCCAATACATTCCTTCGGTAAGCGAGTTGGCATTTCTCAAAACAAAAGACTGAATTCGACACTAACCCTTTTAAGGCTCGTCGAAGAAATTTGAAAGAGCAAAATTTTGGAATTGGCAAAGTCTTCCTCTACTCTCCTATTTTTACTTCCCTCGCTTATCGACGGTAAATATCAATATCACGTTCGGAATATCAGATTCCTTCAAACGATGTAGGTTACGAAAATTAAAGCCTTTCAATTACGTTAGTCTGTCTGTCTGTCTGTTGGCGCTCTATCCAAAAAAACCAATTGATGGAGAACAGTGAAATTTGGTATGCAATTGACGCTACTGTCAGCAAAGGAATGGATAGACCTTCACTGAAAAATACATAAGGTGGACTGCCTAAAAGGAATAGTTACTGATGACAATGTGACAGATGACAATAATATGTGGAATATAGTTAACATAGTTGTCAAGAAATATTATACTTTTAATGAAAATATACAGCGGTGGCCATCCTCAGCCGTTGAATCCTACACTATTCCCTGATAACACCAAACGTCCCCAGGACGTTCATTTAGGTCCTCGTTTGGTCTGAACGTCCCGGGTTTACATGGTACGTCCCAAGGACGTCCGTTTGCTATCGTCCCTAAAACGTTCTGAATAAAACGTTTTGAGGACATTCTGCTAGAGTCTAGTCAAGACAAACCTAAACACATTTGTGAAATAACCTCTAGGAGTGATGTTTTTTTTGAGCAGATGAGGATATGATTAAAAAAGGAAATTAAAAACTAAAAATGAAATTACAATCCTTAAAAAGTTTTACTAACAAAATTTCTTTTGATAACAAAATATTTTCACATTTCATGGTCCATTTAAATTTTGTCAATTTGATTTTTCTGATTTCAGAAATCTTATATTCGTTTCAACTATTTTTTTCATGAGTTTCGGTTATATTACAGCCATTTTCACCGCAATATTTAAGCAGAGCTTATGTAATGTTACTCAGTTGCTGTCAAACGTCAAACTGGGAAATTCAATTTGGCAGGCATTGCATCATTTTTACAAAGAATTTATATAAATTCTTTGCATTTTTATTTCTTCCGCACACTGGCACTAGTCACTTTTAACGGCTACAAAAGAAAGTACCAAAAACAGGTAAGTCTATTTAATTGATTTACTAATATATAAGTATTTAGATCGATATTTTATTCTAGATAAATTTGGTGCGGCTTATTTGTAGGTTATAATAAATATACTACCACCACCTTATTTGGATCTGTTAAAACTCTATGGGAGATCACCTGTGAACCTGAATATGTAGTTTTTAGTTGTTTATCATGGAGCGAACTTATTCACTTAAAAGAAGATTGTTGGTTAAACATTATAAATACAATACTTCCCTTCGGTATGCGAGGGAAGTAAAAATTGAAAAGAAGTACCTACTCATGCAGTGTGTAAACGAAGTGTTATATATGGTTCGACATCTCTGATGAACAAGTGGAGGCGATGAAACTTTTAATAGGTAAGGTTTGATACATCGAGTAATAAAAACATTCGCCAGAAAACATCAACAAACTTGTAAAGTATATTTAGGTATTTCAGTAAATTAATATAAGGAAAAAACTAATAAAGGTACTTTTTGAGGAATATTTACAAATTTGTAACTTATATGCCCTATTTGTTATATTTTTCTGAAATTATGCTGTACGTACGTACAAAGACTTCTATACATCATCAATGTTCAACCTAATAAACCTGCTTCTAACCGTAAATCCTAATGCATCTTAACCCATAGCCATTTTCTTTACTTGAATTCTCTAATAATATTGCCAAAAAATATAACGTTAAACTTATAACAATATGTTATTAATCTGCGGTAGCATTAGTCAACATATATTTCTGCTTCTCTCGGTCTTTGGTATTATTTGTAGAATCAATCATTCGTATAAAGAGGTGTTCTTAAAATTTTTAAATGAAAAAGGGAACCTTTCAAATGCAAAAGTCAGTTAAACAAAAAAATGTTCACATTTAAACTGTGATTTTTTTTAAATAGGACACCAAGAAAATTATAACAATTTATTTTAAATATAAGCTTGCCATCAAGTGGCATATATTAGTCTTAATGTTTTTTGCCAAGATTTCATCTGAAATGTTAATTACTTCCACATCCACGTAGTGGATTGGAAGTATAGTAATCGCAAAAAAATTTTCAAAAATTTTTATTCGTGAAATAGGTTTAGAATGTCATGAAACGTCGAGATTTATTTCTTTTATTTGCACAGGGGCTGCTGCAGTCGCTAACGCTTCAAAGTCTTGGAAGGACACCGAAATGGCTATTACATCGTGATTGAAGAGGGCAAAAGAAAGAACAGAGAGGGTGTCAAAAAAGAGAGAATATTAGAAAATAATATAAACTATTAAACTAAGATAATTATAAAAAGACGAAGTGTGCGAAACGTTAAGAAAAGGTGAGATATACATTTATCTTACGTTTTATTGCATACTTGGCTTATTTCTTATAATATTCGATATGACTTAATGTATATATAACTATATTATACTTTACTAGGTATTATAATATATAACTTTTAAATCCCATAAAAATTGTATTTTTGACAGTTGACACTTGAACTTGTAGAGTAAGAAGTTAATTTAAAAAAAATACAATTGCCATAACTTATTTTTCAATAGCACAATAGAAATAAAATGTTCGCATAAATTTGTCATTTGGTGTTGATAAATAAAAGTACTAAGTTTTAAAATCAATCTAATTGAATAATGTTTCTACATGGTAATTATATACTTATTGTCGTTTTTTTATCTTTTTGGCTTTTCTAACCACATTTATTCCCTTCGAAATAGAATCCAATCACTGGATTCTATTTCGAAAGAAATACGTGTGGTTAGAAAACCCAAAAAAGAACATAAATACCCTCTGCTGTGAATACACCTGGTGGAGGGGGAGGTACCTATATGTTTTGCATAGTATGTCCCAACAACGTTTTCAGGACGTCCTCTCTAGACCTACATTCGTCCCACATAAGTCCTGGGTGGGACGTCCTCGGGACACCCCGTTTTGCTGACACGGAACGTCCCTCAAACGTCCTCGGTACGTCTTACGTCGGTAGAGTACGTCCTCGGGACGTTTTCATGTCCTGTGAGTACGTTCTTGGGACGTTTTCGGGACGTCCATGTGCTATTAGGGTTACAGCATAAGATAGTAGAGTGACACAATCTGAAGTAGGCTGTCCCTAGGACCTTTCTGAACACAATGCTCGCGAACACCTGGAAAACAAAGACAGGAATGCTCATTTTCCCTGCCAACAGATCTATTTGAAAATATTATTATCATAAACTCCGAGAGAAGTAGGTAATCTATTATGCAGTATAAATAGCATATGGCTATTTTTTTTCACATTCAGAATCAAAATATTCTCGATAAACCTATTTTCAGCTCTAGATTGTGCCTCGCAAGTGCCTGTCTACGAGAATGACAAATATGACAGTGTAATCTGCAAATAAGTAAAATCTGTCGCATTCAGAAGTGGTGGTATTTATATAAATTAAAAGTAACAAGTGCCCCATTACTGACCCTTGAGGTACACTATAGGCCATTTATTTTTCTATAGATGGCTCCATTTATAGAAATAAACTATTTCCTCTTACTAAGTTCAGTATCAATATTGAAATTATACCTGGTGAGTTTTTTCAATAATAAATCATGCGAGGCCAGCAGTGGTCTTATTTAGGTCGCAAAATATAGTACCCACATATTTCGATGATTGAAATTTATATATAGCATTGCTAACAAAATACAACAAATTATAAATGTAAACGTAAAACAAAAAAATTATTTCAAATATACTTAGCCTTTACTTGCTAGCTTTAACATAAATTGCACATTCTCTCTTAGAGCTAGATAGACTACACTAGTTTTTATTGAAACTGACCTAAAATTGCTCATATGGCTTTATTTTGTAGTAAATGCAGATTTCTGAATGATTCACTATTGAACATTAACATTAAAGGGGGACAATAATTAAAATGGGGTACAATTATGGTTTCATAAATTAGTATTTTTGACCACTGACAGGTAATAACTAATCCTACGTAAAAAATATAATGTTGTGTGATCCAATAATATCAAGTGTTTAATTTCATGAACATATTCAATTCTTGTATCATTAATTTGTACCACCACAGAATTCCTATCTATACTAGAGCTATGTCAATTACTTAATATCGTACATTTTGTTTTGTTAACATTTAATGCCACTGAATTCGATATTAACCACCTATGTATAGTTTTTAACATTGTTTAATTCATTTGTTATATCTGAACTACGTACATCTGTATGTTAATATTAGGGTTATGCTGTTTTAATGTAGCAACAATGTCATTAATAAATATAATTAACAATATAAGACCCAACGCAGATCCTTGTGGAACTCCATTTGTTACTTCATATTTTTCCGAAGACACGTGATTAAACCTTGTTTTTTGTTTTCTTGCACATAAATACGGCCTAAACCAATTTAAGACTACTCTTTCGTATAATAAATACCTCTAATATATAAGTTGCAAGAATTCCCATAACAGTGCTTATAAACACATGTAAAAATATCCGGACTTCTAAGAAAAGACATTATTACAAGAATACCCACTTACAGATATATTTATGCAGAATGAAGGCTGCAATCTATATACCTAGGTTTTTACTTAAATGATGACTACCTTTCTTACAAATTTAGCAGTTTTAAATTAACAGTCGTAATCCAGCCACTGGCAAAATATCCCCAAAGATCAAACTGGAACCACATACACATTTTACCTAACGTTCATTAAAGTAACACAAAAACTGGAAAGATTGTTAGTAATATATGTGCTAGTCTGCACAATCAGAGAACAAAAAGGGAATTAGGTATGTTGCGGCTATGTTAATGTGTAAACTTGTGTGATAATTTATAGGGAAGATAAATTTTGACCTCTATTTACAACAATTCCGACAGCCAACTGTCCAGTGTTTTGGAACAACTAGTTAGTTAATAAATTTAAAGTAAAATATAATTACGATACCTAACCAGTAATAAAAAATATTAGGAAACGTAACGTGATATTATGATTTTTAGCGACTTAATATGATACTACTGTAATTTTACGATTACATTTTATTATTTTTAACATTTAAATGACAGTTAAGTTTACGAGATGAGAACATTGAAGTTTGTGTCATTAAAGTAGCAACCCCTGTAGCCAGAAATAAGTTGTAAGGGGGTGCTCACGAGATTTCAGGAAGTGCCGGTAAATTTTTTTGATCACTAGCAGTTGACTTCTCTTATTTGCCGGTGATATGGCTACTTGAACTTTTCCAGGGGTGCTCAAATTTTTCCAGGGGGTACCGAGCACTCCCAAGCCTGAACAGTGGTATACTTAGAACGACATATATTTTAAATTATTACACATTAATGAGTTCCGTAGTATTCAGAAAAAAAATACCGAATAATAAAAGTTATCTGTAAGTATGTAAGTATGTAAGTTATGTGTACCGTGTACATATATGTAAGTGTAGACTTTGTAAATATGATAACCTTTGTTACATTTTAATTTTTCATTTCAAAAGAACATACCTATGTAAAATAGCATGGCATGATACTCCATATTAAAATTAGGACACGGGCATTAAAACAGTCATATTTTATATAAACTACGTTTTATTAGAATTGTAGTATTGTAGAACAATTGTTATTTTGATTAAGCACACAAAAACAGAAACATATAATAAGAAATAGCAATAAAGAGGGTCCCTCAGAATCGAACGAATTTTACATAGATTTGACGATATAATTTTGCTTTATTAAGACATTTTTAATAAAATAATGAAAGAAAGTTGCAGTCAAACGTTGCTGACTGCGAATACTTAATGAATACGATAACTTATTCCGATAAAATGTTTATTTGAAATTTGGAACATATGCAATATGTCGTCATGCAGGGTGATCACCACAGGCGTTTTAAATAAACTACATTTTATTATAATTTTACAGCTATTAGGTGTTTTCACAAATTTTAAATTTACTAGCACTGTGAAGATAATGCTCTATTATAGTAAAAATCACTTGAATTTTGAGAAACAGTCGAATAATACCTTAAAATAAGCCATTTTAATTTTGTATTGAAATTTCTTCGCCAAAAGACTACACCAACTCACTATGCACTCATGGCGTCATCAGCAGTGGCGGCTCGTCAGGGGAGGCAGGGGAGGCTGAGCCTCTCCTTGGAAGAACCACCATATCTTCAAAAGTAATATCTTAAGAAATTTCTATTAGGTATATCTCAATTTTCAATATTTTTTATTGTTTATTATTCATTAATTAATTTTCAGTTTATATATAACATTTTTGCATTTCCTTTCCACAAACATACCTATAACGTTACAGTCCGGATAGTCTTTGTATGCATATTTTCCGGTCGGCCGGTCTTTTACAGAATGAACACTGCGGTTCGCTGGAGGCTAATACGAAATAGCTTCCAACTTTACCGCATTTACTTATAACATGAATGACCTTGAATTTATTTGCGCTGTGTAAAATAGCAACACTTGGAATAGCCAAGTATGAGGCTAGCTCAGGATCTCAGTTCTTTATAGCGTATGTGCACAGGTCATTCAAGAGTCAGGTGATTCACAAAGAAAACGACTGACGTCTGACAGTTGCGTTTAGCCGGTTAAGAACAACTTGACGTATAAATACATAAAACATTTGATAGGCGGGCTAGAAATAAGTGTTCTAGGTGAAAATATTCCCAACAACAAGTCTTGTTGTCCAGACGTGGTGGATTATTTGTTATTAAATGGATTTACTACTCTTATTTATGACGAAAAGTTAGAATTAAAAGAAATGCCAGGCCTACACCAGCAATGCTTTCGTTAGTTTTTAAAAGTGGTAAACAAAACAGAGGGTTTTGTAATAACAATTATAAAAAAGTCGAGTGGTTAACGGCATCAACAGTTAGAAACAAATTATATTGTTGGAGATGTTTATTATTTACTAATGATCAATCCTCAATTTGGGGCAGGGCCGGGTTTAATAATTTACAAAATTTGTCGCGAGGTTTAGAAAGGCACGAAAAATCCCAGGAGCACATTTCATCTTGTATTAAATTCAAAATGTTTGGTAAACAAAATATTGTAAATTTCTTGGATTCTGCACATAAGAGAGAAATAGAAAATGTTAACGAAAAGGTCCGTTAGAATAGGGAAATATTAAAGAGGTTAATAGATGCCGTTATATAGTTATCTTCACAAGAAAATTCTTTCCGAGGACGTGACGAAAAACGAGAATCGTGCAATAAAGGAAATTTTAAAGAGCTGGTAGATTTTTTAAAAACTTATGACCCAAAATTAGAGAACTTTTTGAATAACGCCACTATTTTTTGAGACAATTCCGGTAAGCTTCTGTAGAATGATCATTTTCAGCACTTAAACGCATAAAAACATTTTTACTAGAAACAAAATGAGTCAAGACCGCCTTTCAAATGTATCGCTTATTTCAATAGAAAAAGTTTTTTGTCAGAATTGAGGAAACGCGATTCATTTTATGATGAAATAATCAACCATTTTGCTAGTTCCAAAAATCGCAGGTTATCACTCATTTATAAAAATATTCAGGTTTTAAAGCAGAGATTAATATAGGTAGTTGTTATTTTAGAAAAAATATTTATTTGTGTTATTTATTTTTTAGGAAATATTTTTTATAATTCTCCATAGTATAGAGTTCCGCGGTTATATTTTTTTTTACATAACTTCTTTCTCAAAACTATTTTAATTTCTATTAAAACTTATAATTTTACACGCCTGGCAGTGATAATGAATACAATTTTTTGTTTGTAGAAAAACACTT
Source organism: Stenurella melanura (assembly GCA_963583905.1). Classification (NCBI taxonomy): domain Eukaryota; kingdom Metazoa; phylum Arthropoda; class Insecta; order Coleoptera; family Cerambycidae; genus Stenurella; species Stenurella melanura. The sequence continues at coordinate 134,017,924 of OY757313.1, read as the reverse complement.
TAATTTTTTTACCAAAACTATTTTTATTTTTATTAAAAGTTATATAATTTAATTACAAGTGGGATAGTAGGACTCCTTTGGATACCGATACTCGAGTCGTAGGAACGAGAATTTCATGAGAATGATTTTTTAATCTCATCATATTTTGCATTTCCTTTTCATTCTATTCTTTTATTAGTTCTATTCTCTCAAGTCGTGAATCGGTATCCTGGCGAACAACCCACAGCAAAAAAATGTAACGCGCCGTTGTAATACCTCAGGCGTGCGGTGGGGAAATGTACAAATTGTAGTCATATTGCACATCAGTTGTCTTTCAGAATATCAAGCCTCCTCTGCAGACAATATCACGAGCCGCCACTGGTCATCAGTTGTATCGTCAGTGTCATTTTGTATTATAAACACGTTATTTTTTAGATAAATTTCCTAAAGTAGCTTTTACAAATCCCATATTAGGTAGACGTTACTTATTTAATCACATGTAAAACCTAAATACAGTAAATAAAATATTGTATGTAACAATTTTTAAACGCGATTAAAAAACTAATATAACCGATGACGTCATCACGAGATTTGCGTACTCGTTCAATTACTAAAACTTTATGTTATTTATTTGTTGACATTTTAACTTGATGGACGATAGAATGCTGTTTAAATATCAATAAGTGCTTTAGTATAACAAGTACTTCATTTTAATAATATCAAAAAAGCTAATTTGCACATAGTGAAAACACCTAATTGTTCCTACTGATATTTATGCACATAATTGAACGGACATGTACACGATGGTCAAATACACAGTTTCTCTTAGCTCCTTATAAACTTTGCATTAATTTTAGCACCTCTATTTGATTACGTAATCGAATCTTGCAAATCTTGCTACAAAGCTGCGAAATGATGATACACATTTCGCAATTAGTACCACAGTCTGTGGTGCTGGATGAAATTCGCACCAAAGTTGTAACATTACACAGCCCCACAGAAAATAGTCTTTGATCTGGATGACTGACCTTGGTATTCCTATGTATTTTTCGACGCTGAGTCAGAATCCGTGAAATGAATAAATATATTACCAGAAAACACTAGTAATTGTTCAAACTTTTACATAATACTTATCACAGATAACTTTAAAACATATATCCTTCTTATACAATTATAAGAAAGAAAATATGCCCATTATGTACAGTACAACTGTTATCATAATGTCATTATTAATTTAAATTATCCTGCTCAATGAAACCCAAAGACAATCAAAACAAAAGCACTTACCGATATAGCAGTAACACAAAACTTTAGAAGCCACACTGAAGAGACATCGATGTCGAAACACGTGTCTGTGGATGTTCTAAAATGTTGTGTTACTGCTATATCGGTAAGTGCTTTTGTATTGATTGTCTTTGGGTTTCATTGAGCAGGATAATTTAAATTAAAAATAACATTATAACAGTTGTACTGTACATAATGGGCATATTTTTTTTCCTTATAATCGTCTAAGAAGGATATATGTTTTAAAGTTATCTGCGATAAGTATTTTGTAAAAGTTTGAATAATTACTAGTGTTTTCTGGTAATGTATTTATTCGTTTGTTTCTATTATAAGAAAATTTACCCCAAATTTTCATTATTTTTGCGTTTCTTTCGTACGATAGCTCCAGAACTAAAGGTCCGTAAGTTTATGACGTAAAAGCCAGACTCGGCTTTGCGGAATATGAACTATATTGTTATGAATTACACCCCCTTGGAACTGGATATGATACGCCTATGCCTACTAATTGCGAATGGAAGCTAGCAGAAAGAAATGGACTTTTCTGGAATGTGGTAAGAGAAGATTCTTGATTGTTTCTGGATGGATCTAGAGAGTCAATTTCGGAGTATATAAGGCGCGATTACTAGCGCGGAAGGAGAAGTTTTATTAAGAAGGCAGTTTATAAAAGTGAACAAGTTGAAAAGTGAAAAGTGAGGTTAAATATCAATTAAACAAAGTGAATTTGAAATATTGCATAGTCAGTAAATTGTTAAATAAAGTGTTAGTGGTGTTTATCTCTTGTTGAAATTATTTAGAACCCACGGATTCATACAGTGTGTTTCCTAAAAGGTAGAAAATACGCGGGTAAACCACGCCTTGTCCGTAGATCCACACAGGGCATTGGTATTCGTTCATACCAACACCGCTTGACCGCGTCGACGCCACGCATTCTGCTTTCAAGACCCCAATTACATCGAAGTTTATTCCCAATATCACGAAGTGTTTTTCTGAATCTGTGTATATTATATGTACACATGTACATGTACGCACAGATAAAAGTAATGTTTTAAATTCAGAATTGTTTAATATAATTGGGAAGAAACATATAAGAGATGTTTACATTTTCTTAATTGATACAAAAAATTGAAGTGGCATATGCCAGTTAAAGTGTCGAGTTTTTTATCCACCTGTTTCAGTAAACATATCTTACATCTGCTTACTCAACTACACCAAATAATGTCTCCAAGTTTCTAATAATAAATGATTCATTTATTATATTATGAGTTTTATGTCAAACTTTTTATTTCTTACCTCAAAAGTATTTGTTTCCTATAAATAATATATTTATTTGCTTATGTGAATCATAAGATCCTCGATTAAAAACTTTATATTTATCTGTGTGTGAAGACCGACTCTGGCATAACTACTTTTGCGCCGGGGTCTGTACGAGGCTGCACCACTCACCCAAACGACAAAGCAGGATAAGCATGGTCATCGCGTTTCACTCAACGAAATTTTGCGTGGACTCTTTGGTACATATAAAATACAAATTCTCTGAAAATTTCAGGCTACGTCATTCATTGGTTTTGGACAAAAACGTATTTTTTAAATTTAGAAAAACATTTTCTTTATCATGATTTTTTAAAATAAAGTGCGAACCCAGCTACAAAACTTTTCCACTATAATCTTTAAGAGTGTTCCTATAACATATTTTTCGCCAGTGATTGAGCTGTAAAAAAAAAAGAATTTTATTTAAAAAATGTATATCAATAATAATAAAGAGATTGGGTGTTTTCTGTATGTTTAAAGGTGCTACACTCCCTGAGGATTGCGAAACCTATTCTATGGTAATCTCCATCTCGAAAAATATAGTTAAAGTATTATGCGATCTTTCGAGAATCAACAATGAGGCTGATGGTGTATAACAGCAACTTTAAGGCCATAACTTAATTAAAGTCTAATGATAAACTATCATTTAGGACCAAATTCAAGTCTGATATCGAGGGCGAAAAAACAGGCGATTTTTTAAACCTTTTTGCGGTCACTATTGTCTGGAATATGAGCAAAAATCTTTATGTGAGTTGGAAATTGATTACTTTCTTTTATTGTGTGAAGGTTATGCAGCCAGGTATTCTTTCATTTGGATACCAGTGGATAGATGGTGCGACAAGCAATGTAGTTTATATTTCTCGCATTGGGGGCACTATTGTTATTGCGTAAAGAAAATAAAAGTGAGCGAAGTGATACTAGTGATAGCGATTAGTGAGTCAGTGGCATTATTTTTGTAAACTTAACCTGTTTCGGGTTTGTGCTTGATATATCATCTTATACAATAATTTTGTTTAAGTAAAACATGTAATGAATAGTGTGAGATAATTCTTTGATGGTTTAAATTGCCTAATTTGACGTTTTTAAGTTAGTGAAACGGAGAATTTAAGTACAATGGCCCCTGTACCTTTAGAGGGGCTACAGACTCCTGTGGCAAATACTATTGCTCAAGGAGGGCTTGGAGGACCCCAGGAAGGAAATAGAGGTGGAATGATGTCCCTTGCAATGCTTATTGACTTCATTGTACAACGAACTTATCATGAACTTACGGTTTTGGCAGAGTTGTAAGTTTTTAATCTTCATTTTATTTCTTATATCATTGTACCAAGAATGTTGGTGGTTTTTATGTGTTCAATGTTTATTATAAATATTATTTTAGGCTGCCACGTAAAACAGATATGGAACGGAAAATTGAAATCTATAATTTTTCCACGAGAACAAGGCAGCTTTTCGTAAGGCTTTTGGCTTTAGTGAAATGGGCTAATAGTGCTTCAAAAGTCGAAAAATCAGCTGTAAGCATTTTTATTCATTCAAAGTTTTTTATATTTTCTTTATGAATTATTTCAACAAACAATATTTATGGTAACAATACTTATATGTTTTAGCGAATAATGAATTTCCTAGACAAACAGTCCCTGCTCTTCGTGGAAACTGCAGACCTGTTGGCGAGAATGGCAAGGGAAACCTTAGTGCAAGCACGCCTGCCAAATTTTCACATACCTGCTGCAGTAGAAGTACTTACTACTGGAACTTATGGACGTTTACCTGCATGCATAAGGGAGAAAATCGTGCCACCTGACCCGATAACTCCCAGTGAAAAACGCAATACATTACTGAAATTGAACCAGGTGATCCAACATCGGCTTGTCACGGGGAACTTACTGCCTCAAATGAAGAATCTTAAGGTAATGTGTTTCAACTAAAGTGTAGGTCTGCTAGACAAAATTTTAAGTATTTATTTTACATAATGACAACATTACAATTAATTGTCTACAAATGGTCAAATTATATTACAACATATAGGCAGTGGCGGGAATTCATTAGAAGTGGCCCGTGTTCCAGGAATATTTGTGGGCTCCAATAGGTGCAAAAGTCTATTAAAAAGGAGGTACTGGAATGAGAAAAAAAGTAATTATCTTAAAACATATATATTCTGATGTTGGTGTGGGCCCGTGTTCTTCGAACACTCTGAGCATCTTTTAGTTCCGCCACGACCACCACTGCATATAGTTACCATAAAAACTAGATAAAAAATCAGGTACAGAGTAGAAACAATTTGACAACAGTTTTGTACCCACTTAATTTGAGGAATATATTCTTGTTTTCATAAACATAAACACATTTCCCGAATATATAAGCGTGGCTGGCAATAGCAAGGTTAAAACAGTGTTGCCAATTGCCGTGTAATTACACCATTGGGATGTAATAAATTACCGTCAGTTAAAACTGACTGCGGTGTAGCTTTTTAACATTTTTTAATAGGGTGTAATTATGTAGAATGTAGAAATCAGATCAAAAAGTAAATTAGTAGTAGAATTCAAACTCTAAATAGCATAGTAGTATTGGTAGTAGCATATAACATGTGACTCTGGAAGCTGGAAGAAGAAGAGGAGCGGGCGGGACGGTAGCGGCTTTCATCGTTCCGTTCTTCGTCTTTCATTCGGCTAAAACCTAAAATAGATCACTCAAATGACGAAATGAAATCACCCGTTCTCGAGTCTCGCTTGACATTTCGTAATTATATTATTAAAATATTCAAATCATCATATTGCGTTACTACTACCAAGTATTTTGTTTGACAGTAATTGACATTTTTTCAGTGACTCTGTTTACAGTGTTTTTCCTATAAGACTACCCGTGTGCGGCGTGTCCCTAAATTATTGTTTTTTTTTTAAATAAAAACCGATACATCTCCACTAATCAAAGTCTTTGTTTAAAGAAGTAAGTTTTGTTGGAGTATAGTGTGGTGTAATTCTGGAAAACTACGGTGTAATTTAGCCAGCATCTATTGGCAACACTGGGTTAAAACCTTGTGCTCTCTAAACATCTGTTTATAGGAGTGGGTACTAAACACACTCGCTATACAACGCAATATAGGCAGGCATGTAGCCACAAATTAATTGTAGGGGGTGCCAATACAGGGGCGAACTGGCCCACTAGGTCACCGGGATGAATCCCGGTGGTCCGCTCCAATAGTATGCTGCTGGTGCCGCAGAGTGGGGCAAAAAACTACATTTGTGGACAAAAATCGCCTGCCGGCTCAAATTTTGATCAAATTTATTAAACTTTTTTTTAAATGCTCGTGAGGAATGTAACTTCAACTCCCGACTGCTACAATTTTGAAGTAAATAAAACATAACCCAAGAAATAAAAAATAACACTAGACAATTTGTATAATAAAATTGTATCTAGATCAAATGAATCTATTATCGCAAAAAATGTTATGTAAGGGAATCTCAAGGTAGAGAATAGAGAAAAATATTTTTGCGAACAACAATAGACCGTATTCGGTTGACGTCACACTGGTAGCGTAGAGGTCACACAACTCATTGTTTTATTTTCTAGAGATGGGCAAAAGTTGTTATTTTTTAATAACAGGCTTCTGCTAGCAATTCATCTCTAATTGTTTTCATTTGCATTCCTCTGTGATTGGATGAGGTTTGTGTGCCCTCCAGCTTGTGTCAAGATCAGGTGTCAAAATCAGGTGACCGAAAATGGTGAATACATTCCAAAATTTTAATAGGTCAATTTTATTGGCTAACATCGTCTGTCAGCTTTGTGTTTAACCAAATTTCTTTTTTTCTTTTTTAATGTTCAATATGAATGCATTTTCAATGGACATATGTTACAAATTTGATAACAGTAAAACATAATCTAATAAATCCAAAATAATAGCAGAAAATTTTTGTAAAAAAAAATTTAACTATCAAATGAACCTATTATAGCAAAAAATGTGGGTTATGTTTTATTTATTTCAAAATTGTAGCAGTCGAGCGTTGAAGTTACATTCTTCACGAGAATTTAAAAAAAAAATTAAATTTGGTCAAAATTTGAGCTGTCAGGGGATTTTTGTCCACAAATGTAGCTTTCTGCCCCACTGTGCGCCGGCTTTACACGATGACCGGCAGTGGCGCCTGCTAGTAGCTGCAGTGTTCTAACATGCAGTGGCGCTAAACTGTTGCCAGTCCGCCCTGTGCCAATATCTTCATAATTTAGAAGAATATTCAAAATTTTATTATTTTGCTGCCAAACACCCACTGGCATTCTCCTGACTACAGGCCAGATTATAGGTATGTTTTTGAGCAATAAAAATGTTCTGTGATAGAGTGGAGCACCCCCAGAAACAGACACCATACCTCATTCTAGACTCTACTGAAATTCTTGCTAGCTTGATAATCAAATATTCACAATGTGATTTCTAACTCATCAACCTGAAAAGAAATAGACTCACAGTTTTTCCGTCCTATCATGGAACTGAGTTTTAGTTACATTGATGAAATATAACTGATTTTGAATGAAATATGTAGATACCTCGCCTACATTATTACATTTACTTTTTAACGCATTATGCTTAGTATTTGAAATCATTGGCATACATTGAAATGAAATTGCATAGAACGCAATCAAGCTCATTAATATACTGTTACGCATTGTCGCCCCCTAGGTGTGGGTAGCAGGGATTACCGACCACTGCATTGCATGTCTCCACACCCTAACTGTTCTTTAGAAAACGTGTAACGGAGTTTCGACTACCACTTTAGAGGTGACGCCAGGAAATAGTACATAGTTAAATTATGGTTTCGGGGAAAAATCGTTTCAATACTTTTCTAATACAAGTTGAAATCTTGGGAATTACAACGGGAAGGTAGTTTTTAAACCAGTTTGAGTTCAGAGTGTGATAAGCCCAAAACAATCCCAAGTGAATAGTAAAGTACAATATCGAGTAATAAACAGTATTTAAAGTTATATTAGTTTCGTAAAAGTTTTGTGACTTATAGTTTTAATAAATAAAATTGGATTAGTATTTATCTTGTGTTATAATTTCCGAACCCACGGCTTTAGAGGTGGTTCCCAGGGAATATAAACATTTTACAGTACAATATGAATAACACAGAGCCCAGTAGTAAGCCCTGTGGAACTCCCATATTTAGAATTAATTCTGTATACCTTATTTTCACTAACGTGTTGTATACTCGCATGCTGTTGATAATTAATTAAAAACAAGTTGGTCCAGTTTAGTGGTTGTCATCTTATCTCATAGTTATAAAATACAGTTAACAATTTTGTACGATTGACGTAGTCAAAGGTCCTGCTGAAATCGACACAATGCATCCCCCCCCCCGTCAATATATTGAATTATAGATTTATAAAATGTTGTTATAGCAGGTTTTCCCCAATCAAAACCATGTTGATTTTTTTAAATATTTTATATTCAGTTAAAAGATTTAACATGGTCTAGAAGCCATTTGGATATAAATAATAAAATTGTTGAATGTTCTACAAATGTGATAATGTAAAAAGTATATGCATTTCTTGAAATTGTAGATTGAAAATGGAAGAGTAACTTTTCATGTGCAACATGAATTTGAAGTGGCTTTAACTGTGATGGGAGATGGGCATAATATTCCTTGGAGATTGCTTGAAATTGACATTTTAGTAGAAGATAAGGAAACTGGAGGTAAACAATTGCCCAATTTTAATTAATGTAAAAAAATTACCATTATGTTTTGTCCTTTAGATGGAAAAGCATTGGTCCATTCCTTACAAGTGCAATATATTCACCAGTTAATACAAAGTCGCCTTGTCGATAATCCTCAGCCATTAACAGAAGTGTACAACTGCTTGCATTTCTTCTGTCAGTCGCTACAATTGGAAGTTTTATACTCTCAGACCTTAAGACTGATGAGAGATCGTCTTGACGATCATATACATGTCGATGAATACGTTCCCGGTAAATGTCTGACTGTCTCTTATTGGAGGTAAGTTCGATAATATCATGCTAGTGATTTTTAAACTGAGATGTCATCATACTTTCTAGGGAGTTAACCAGCAAGGGTAAAGAACAAGCTAATAAGGATCTTAGATCTGAATTGGGTTATAGGCTAACGGTGCAAGTGGATGTTCATGACCCTGCTAGACCTTTAGCTGTCGTACATGTACCTTCCTTGGGAAATAAGGTTTGTGTTACATATTTTTTGAATATGTGTGGGAAGGATAATAAAAATTTTATGGATGAAAATTTTAATGGGGTAGGTAACGATTTTTTTTTAAGTAGGTAATTAATGTAAATAATAAACTAAAATTTGACTCTTTCCGGTTTTTTCACATAATCAGAAGTAATATAATTTTATATTTTCACCGAATTAAAGTAATCTTGGCCTGCAAATTCTAATTCTTCGAACTTTCTCTTTTTGTTAAATGTTTGTTTAATATGATTGCTTATATCGATTTATCCCTGATAAAATGGGGCATGCAGAATTCCTCTGACAGTAACTTCATGCATTATGAGTTATGCTGGCTCACATGTACACATTTGTTTAACTTAAGATGCATGTTAGGTGGCGGATATGTTTAATTATTGTCACTAATCACTAAAGTATCAAGTGAATATCATAATAGACCTTCTGTCCATAAGACATCTCGTCATAGACACATACAATATTCAATGAGCGGTGATGATTCATGATCTTACATATCTATATATAGGACGGAAAGCGTAGGGCAAACATGTATAATTGGAAATGTAGTTTCTTCGGTTTATAAGAGATCTAGCTATGAAAATGTATTATTCTATCATTTTATTCATCCTCTCAGATGAGGAAGACAATGAAGATCTTAAGATGCCCTTATATTAAAATAAGTATTATGGGAGATTATTTTTATTGCTGCAAAAGAGCTTTCAGAGGATGACTCAAAATTTCAAACATTTTTGCTAAATGATCAAGTGAGCAAAAAACGCATTTCAAGAACTGGTGGAAATTGTGGGTGCAATTAGCTGTTGTATTTTACCATGAAAAATTAAAATCAGAGGGCACTGCAAACAAGGGTACACAGCTTATAACTTCACAACTGATAAATGTCAATGATTAGATGCTTCATGGATAGAAGGCCTAAGTAGTATAGTAACGGGACATCATCATATTCATTTAAATAACTTGATTCATTAAAAATTAATTTTTCTACAATATCATTGTCTTATTGTTTTGTATAGTTCCCTACCCCATTATTACATAATAGCATAGAGTTGTCTTCTACATTTTTTTAGGTACATTTTATGGTCGAACAAATATAAAAGATATTTGATAATGCAAAATTCCATACCAATCCATAGTCTTATTGATATAATTTTTATTTGAAACCTTGGGAATTAGTAGATTCCATACTGTAATTTTCATTAGTACATGTTAGTATTAAAAAGGTATTTCAATGCAAATGCGAATAAACTAACAAAATATTGCCGATGAACTATTTTCCACAAGCACGAAAACACAGCACTATGCTCGAATAAAATCAAGACACGTTTGGTCAACTATATTAGCATCATCTGGAGATGAGATGATTAACACTTATTTTAGTAGCTACAGAAGTGCCTTTATTTACAATTAGCCCATTCATTGCAGGAAACGGATAAAAGTGAAAAGAAGTCTGTGCATAAACCAAATATTTACGCGAGGCTAGAGGCATGATCAATCGCGAGAAATTAACGACAACGCGCGTTGTATTAGAGTACCAAACTTCAAATATTATAGTAGTTTAAACCCCACTGCTAGATGGTGTGATAATCAGAATAGAATCACTTTATTGATCAATTGTACACACCTTAGGGCTTGATAAGTCAATTGCAAAATGTACATATAGAATATAAATAAGAAAAACAACTTGTTTGGGTATTCGTACATCGTTCCTTGTGTGAGTATTTTAATCACGTGTGTTGCTATTTTTGGTATAGTTATTAATATGCTCTTATGTAAAATGTAAATCAAATTTCAGTAAATTATTGCCAACAGTAACGTTAGAATATTAAGTTTTCAAAACCAAAGCTTACAACTACTTAACCGTTTGGTTTACATCTAGTATTGTTCCGATTGCCCTCTTTTGAACAATAAAAACATTCTGAATGTGGGTCGTAGACCCCAAATTTATTAGGCCATAAGTCATTGCATTATGAACCGTGTTGTATGTCATAATTGCAGCATCTCTATTAATTCTAATGTTTATCTGTCTAGTCGGGTAAACTTTTTTTGACAACTTGATGCACAGATCGTCAATGTGTGCCTGCCATGTTAATTTTGAGTCTAAAATTATGCTGCAAGGGTGGTTCTCTGGGTAGAAAATATTAGTGTGTTCGTTTTTTTCGTATTTAAACAAAGTTTGCTTGCATTAAACCAATCTAGTGATTGATCTATAATGTCGGTTTTAGTTATTTCAATATTTTCATGACCTATATCATCTAGTCATTCCACAAAAGTCGTGGCATCTGCAAACAAAACTGAAAACACCGGCATAACATGTGGTAGATCGTTGACATAAATAAAAAATAAGACACTACCCTGCAGGACACCCCTACGTGCAGGTAACAAACTACTGATGACATCATTGTATAACACACACTGTTGTCTATTTGTTAGATAGAATGACAATAAATTTAGATCCGCACCTCTGAAAATGTAATATTGTAGTTTATCCAATATCATGATTGTTAAGTTGAGTAACAAGTGGCATTTAATTTATCAGTATTATTTGGATTCCCATAAAGAACTTTGCTTAAAATGTCCAATAGAGAGTTAAGTAAGCCAGAACTTTACAATTTGTTCATGAACAGTGATGAAAAAGTGTTTGGAGATTTCCCAGAAGACCAAATCGACAATTGGAACATGCCTGTTATGGGGGAAAATATAGAAACTATACAAGCACACACAGCATGTCTGTAGACACACAGCAGTATAGTTGGCTGAGTCTGATGCCGCAATAATGGGGTTAAGAAAAGCACTTTTTAGTCATGAAATGTATACATTACCAATCGAAGTTTTGTAAAGAGCAATATTTAAGAAATATTATTATTGCCACGACAAAGATTTTGTCTTGGGTAAAATTTCTTTGAAACAATCTAGTTGTATATCTCTATTTTTGAAAGGAAACAATAAGCTTATACTATAATTTTTTGATTGTTATATTAGAAAGTTCCTATCAAAATACTTTTTTTTTACGCAAAAGATATCATCTGAAAAACTATTGCAATGGGAATTTTATATTCAATAAGAAAACCATGGAAAAAATTACTAGTTTTTTTTTTAGAAAGATGTTAATGTCGCTTCTGGTTCATCCGGAGGCGATGTTTCCATTCCTGTTAATTTAAAAGGAATTGTCTAATTTATGTGTTCCAAAAGCGAAATTTTAGAATTCTAAAACTACCGGTATATGATGTATATTACCTTGTGTACCATTTAATAATATATACAAAATTATATACATATTCAAGGGCTAGATTCAGTATTTACATTGACAGTGATAGCGTAATTAAATTTTTGAAAGCTTCAACGTTCGAAAAAATTATTTCTCATTTTTGTCTAAATTCAATATTAGCACCTTTTTGTGAGAATAGGTATTTTTTATAAACTGCTTAAACCTTCAATAGTAACAATAATCAGTTGCAAATAACCAAAGCCGAAGTGTAGCTACCTAGCGGAAGAAACCTATGTGGAACTTTCATTATATAGTCTGTCTCCGCATTTATGACATGTGTACGGCTCGAGCTACGCTTTGCTTTAAAATTTGTTTTCACTCATACACATATCACCGGTAAGCTATTCTAAAAGTATGACTTTTCACTCATGAAACTTCTACAATTATACCTTCATCTGTTTCATTCCTTCATGCGATTAAACTGGATAATGGGCCAACGTTTGTGCTTCACACGCCATAAATGCTGAGATAGACTTTAGGCCTTTCTCTCACATGAATTATTTTTCTTAAAGGGGGACCTGTTCTTCGATTTTGTTACAACTTGAGCTAAATACTTAGCGACTGCAAACTAGAACAAATATTAGGATTATGTAATAATATATAATTAGGATAATCTATGTATTTCAGGAAAGTGAAATTGCTGATCGTGCAATAAGATCTGAAGTGTTATCTATGGAAAGATTGTTGGTTCATACTATCTATGTGAGAACACGTAGTAGGTTAAGTGACATAAAACTGGAACTTCAAGGAATGTTAAAGGATGTCGAATGTAAGTTTTATATATACGATTGGGCCCGCTCTATCATTGTTCAAGTATATTTCAAACAAATGTGAAATACCCAAAGAATTCGTATTTTTTTGTGAATATTTTCAGTATAAGTATAATATATACATTTTCTTAGGAGTGATCCAAAAATATTTAGTATCACTTCCTTATGTGTGAATTTTAGAGAGCTAGGAAACTTTCTAGTTTCCATTTGTGTCACAAAATTATAATTTATTTGGCTATGTTGCTCTATGGTCAACAATATTGAAAAAATTCGTTCAAGTAATGCTGACACATAATACACACAGCGGCAAATTTAAAGGAACCGATGTTAATTGTCATTTTTTTTCTCCTAAGAAAAAGTAAATGTGATCTATTTTTAAGTAGAAAAACTTTCAAATTAAGCTACGGGACATTCATGTAATAAAAAAAGTTACCCTCCGATCAAAGAACTTATCCCTAGATACATAATGTGTATTGGTTTGTTTGTTACCGAGATAATCACAGTCTAAGGCACTTCAATTGCAAACATTCCCAAAGTTCCCGATTGGCTAGTCGATCTATATCCGGTTTTATTGGACAAAAATCTGTAACGTTTCGGACATGATCGGTTTGGTTCATCTACCACAATGACGAATACCTCGATTCACGTGTCTACCATTAATGGTAACAGGTGTTTTTAGTATTTTAAAGTGATTTAGTGATCAAGAAGTGATATGTTAATGATGTACTTACACACTATGTTAATTTCATTACAATTTTTCTAGATCCTGAACAGTTAAACAAATTATTTATGTTTTTGCTGTGCTAATGTATATAAACAGAACATAATAATTAATAGTAATAATAAAATTACCTTATAGGGAATAAAAATTGACAATGGGCCTTTTCAGCATATTTTTTTTATTGTGGAATCATAAATTTTATGAAAAATTAAAATACCCGTATTTTTTCAATTTCTATTTTGATGCAGATTAGAGCCAGAAAAAAATAATTAAAATCGCCTATTTACAAGTCCAATTTAAACGATTATCCGTAACGCGCCATTAATACGTCAGCAATCCCAAGCCAATAGTGTAAAAGGCGACTCGGCGACGTTGTACAAAATCAGCATTCAATTGACGTTTGTAGTGATGGGCGATATCGCGATTTTCCAATCACTCCTTAACGGCGACTTGTATTTTTCACTTCCGGTGGTTTTAAACTAACGCCATCACAATCTGCAAGCTGATATGTTTACCGTTCGCCGTAATTTGTTTGTGAGAATGTATGGTTGCATTAAGCAGCAATGGACAAGTATGTCTTTTTTCAAGCTTTTTTAAGACAGATTTTAATTAGCGAAACTACGTATTTTAATGTGTTCAAATGTGCAGTATTTAATTTTAATTTTATTTATGTAATTATATGGTTTTGACGTATTCTATACTTTTGTATGACTATTGAATAAATGTGTATTCTATTCTATTCTATGAATTGAAAGTAAAACGATGTAAATTACACTTTATATTAATATTTTATATAATCACGGTGATTTAATCACGGTGATATAATCACCGGCAGTGACATATCGCTCATGACTAGACGTTTGACAGCTTGTTGATGTTAACATTTTGGTTTTGAGTTTAGCGTAAATTGAAAGCTTCCGATTTCGATTAAAATGTCTAGCAAGCAGTGTTTTGTTCCATTCTGTGAAAATACGACCGAAAATGCCCCAGAAAAGACGACAGCTCAAATGAAAGTTTAAGGTTATCCGCTATCCGCATGCTCGGTGATAGCAGTGTTGCCGGTTTGCAAGTTCTTCTGTTGTGTCCTCGATGATGATTGGTGGGATTACGTGTGCAACCAAGGCGCGTGAAACTCAAGCGTTTGAAATACCCCGTGAAAGTTGGTGTATTTCGCTAATTTATTTCTCAGAGATTGCTGTTCTAAGACGCCTCATTTTTAGATACAAAATTATTTTATTTTCCCCAAATGACACCCACCATATTTAAATGTCAAAATTCGAATGCACTGTAAAGGCCCATTATTCCTAATATTTAGGAAAGTTTAGCTTAATACTACTCACCTTGACATAATTTTGTAATATAAGAGAACTAATCAGCAAAAAGACAGCATCACACATATACAAATCGATATGCAGACCAATGTTAGACTACAACCATCCCATCTACGTGTTGCAGAAACATCATCGCTCAGAGCCATCACTAAATATCGACACCCAAGAAATCCCTTGCACAATCCACCAAACACTCTTCTTTATCAAATAACTAATACAGAGCTAATTCAACAAAGACTATTTAAACTATTTAAACTATCCACTAAGTTCGCCAAGAATGATCACAACGTAGAAATACTTCAACCTCTGTGCAAAACAAGAAACCATGAAAGACCCAGCAGCAGGAAGTTTCCGGACAAAACCCTGTGGGAACACATTCGTGAAATAAGGACCACATGTTAAAAAGTCAATAATAATTGTAACATTGTAACATATTTACCTGATTTTTTTTTTCTTTCACATGCTATCTAAATTTTGCTGTCTATTATCCATACTTATTACAAAATTTATTATATTATTGTTAAAAAAAGGCTGAAGGGCTTCGGTCAATGGCCATTTGGGTTTTTTACTCAATAAAGTACTTTTATTAATTATTAATTAATTAAGAGAACTATAGTGTTCTATTTTGGGAAAAGAAAATATTAACATCACCAAGAACAGCTCGATATGCTCAGGTCACTTTATATTTTATACCAAGTGGCATAAAATATTTGAAGAATACTGACCTATTACAATATCACCCGATGGAAATTTTATACTAATACTTAGCAAATATTTTAGTATTAAAATTATAAAACCAGAAAATTAAAAGATAAACTAGAACAAGAAGTATTTTGACAAAAACTGTACTGTTTGAAAATCAATAATTTTTTGTTTTGGTATATGTAAACATAGATGCTTTGCTACAATATAATTTATTTTCTCTAACTTTATGTACATCTGGTGGTTGTAAATATTTGAACGACTTGGTAAGTCAGTGAGCTAAAGGGTGTTGTGGGTAACATATTTGATCCCATTGTTTAACAATAACTGCATTCATTTTCCAACTTCTACATGGTAATGTTGGCTAGTAAGTATTAAGTCTGTATTATTTGAAATATGTAAGTCCCTCCCAGTCAATCTTGACATTGAATTGAGGCTTGTCTAATTTGTCATTCAATAAGACCAGCATTGGCATGTAAAAAATGTGGTAACTACAAAGCGGGCAGGCGGCACCTTTCCTTATTCAATGATACCGCCATGTGGACTCCTTTGACGGGAATTTTTTATGTGCCTTGGAAATATGAAGGCAACTATATAATTTACCCTATTATTATATATAAACTTTCAGAAGGAATAGAAAAATGCAATTTTTATGAATGATAGGACATTTTATAGATTTGTGTCGATAGACAATTTAATAGTTTAGGCTAATTAAATTTGGATTATATCAAGCATTATCTCACTGTAATTTTGCATGCCTACATCACATTATTGTATTAAGAGCAGGTAATGCAGGAATTATAAAAATTTGTTTTGATGAAAATATTTACCCTTCTACACACACCCGCAACTCTTACAGAATGTTATGATTATCTATCCTTTTTTATGGCTATATAATGTATGATGTGTATATGTATCTAGACTTGTTCTCTGATCGAAGGAATTACCTAACTTTTATATTTTAATACTGAAACTACAGAAGAAATTCGTTGGGTAAAATGATGCACATTTGAAATATGTCTTTTTTTTAGGTAATTTGCAAGGATCACCAGCAATATTATCGGTGGCAATTTTGCAACCTTGTTTAAGGGCAGAACAGTTGCTTATTACTGTAGATACACATACAGGAATGTTGCAGTGCCACGTTCCACAATACGATCCACCTCTAATTCCAGATCTGAATAATGTTTTAAATGGCGATCACACTAGATTGCCTGTTTTAATTGGAGAATTAAGGTATTTCGAGAGTATTTTTATGTATTCTTTTCGTGGCATAGCCCATTTATGTGCGAGTGATTAAAATCTGTATTATTTTCTCCTAGATACTGGATCACTCAAAGACGTTGCGAAAAGACCTTGCAACATTTGCCTGCCACGGCTTACGAAAGGCTACCGTTACTCCACCAACCTGATCATCCCATAAACAAAATTGGAAAACATCGGATGTATGTTCAACTGCATAGACATCCTAATGTGGTATTGGTATGTAAAATTCTTATATACGGCTTTATATTTTCTACATTTAACAGCAAAAGTTATTTTTTTTTTCCAATTCTTTGGGACTTCCTGCCACATATATTTTTTCTTTTCAAGCGGTGCTTAGGGAATCTACAAAATATCGCAATTAACCAGTATGTTACTGGTAAATAACCTCTAAGTCTGTGACTTTTACGTCAAAGGATCAGTTAGAGGTTGCTTTTTTTTAATAAATAACACAAATAAGTATAAAAACTTGAAATTAAATATTTCGCCGACGTTTCGGAAATCTATTCTGTTTCCCTTTTCAAGGCTTTTGAAAAATCTTTTTTGCTGTGTATAATAAACACACAGCTCCAAGAATGTATATAGTAAGTAAATAAGTTTTATTCCATTTTAGCTCACATTTACATGTATAAAATTGAAAATAACAAACATTCTTGGAGCTGTGTATTTATCATACACAGCAAAAAAGATTTTTCAAAAAAGTCTTGACAAAGGAAAGAGACTAGGTTTCCAAAACGTCGGCGAAATATTTAATTTCAAGTTTTTATACTTATTTATGTCATTTATTTAAAAAAAAAGCAACAACTGATCCTTTGACGTAAAAGTCACAGGCGTAGAGGTTATTTACCAGTAACATACTGGTTAATTGTGATATTTTGTAGATTCCCCAAGCACAGCTTAAAAAGAAAAAATACATGTGGCAGGAAGTCCCAAAGAATTGGAAAAAAAAATAAGATAATGCCACAAATAACATTTAGACAATATTAAGCGAAAATTAAATGTTTTGGTTCGTTATTGCAAAATAAATGATTGCGAGCAGTAGGTATGCAATGCACAGGTACTTGCTCAAAGTTGCATCCTAACCAACATTACAATGGCTTATAATTGAAAAGGTTTTATGATAAAATTTCATTATCGGTAAAAATACATTAGAGAATGAAAACATTTAAACAGCAATTACGTGATATACGTAATATAACTAATAAGCAAACTAACCATTATATTCTTCGTCGATTTACTACACTTTTTACATAATTGTTGCACATTCTGTAGGATACTTTACACAGTTTTTTTGCAAATAGTATTAGTTTTACACATTTTTTGTTTCATTACAAAACATAAAAAATTGATTTTTTAAAATTAAAAATAATTAATAACTTTTTTATTTATTTATTTTAATTTTCATTCGTAAGGTATCGTGCTTACAAGAAACGTGACAGGCGGACGGACATTTTGAAAGTTATTCAGAATTCGATCACCAACACAGTGAAATGACTTTTTTTTTCTCTTCGAGCGATATTACCGGTTTTAGAAATGTGCCGATCAAATGCCATATAGTCTTCGTTTCGTATTTGCAAAGAATATGCAGCTAAAAATATCTACATTAGAAAGTTTGTCAACATTTATAAGTAATGTAAATCCTGTTGTTATTTATCACTATCAGAACAATAGTTGGTACTATTATCATCTACTAACATATCAGTTCAATGGGATTTAAATCTGCATGATAGGGTGGTCGACAAAACGGTATGTCCATGACTGATAATAAGGTATCAAGTTTGTAAGTAATGTATTGCTTTTGTTGGGACTTTATGACATTTCGTTCTGCCATAATAGAATCCATTTGTTCATTTCTGCATGATAATCTCTCGTTTTAGACTCCGATTTAAACATTAGCCAACATCCAGGTAAGAATCCCATTTCCCCAAGATCTGCATGATGATCAGGCATTTACCTTTGGATGTATTTATCTGTACTCCTTTTGTAAAGTAATTTGCATTCCTTATAACTTTTTTAGTATTTATCCGATTTGAACCAAATTTTCCTCAATGACAGAACTTATGGCTAAAAGACTATTCGCCTATTTCAAATGTAAAGTCACCTGCGTTACTAAAATAAATAAAAAATATATTACCATTTCCCAGAAACCTTAAGTCCAAAGTTTGATTAGAATTCCAAATCATTGGAATTTTATTTAAAAAACTTTTCAAGTCTGAGGATTTTTGCATCTTGAAAAGTGTGCTGTGAGTTGAGTAATTTGTAAATTTTGTTTGTTTGTTGCATGTTTTGCATATTTTCTGCAAATTTCAATATTTTTTAAACTTGAACTTTGGATGATTTTTGGGCAACTCGACTAATTAATTGTTATTAGTAAAATTTTCTGATATATTTGGGAATCAAATGTGGATTTGCATTTGAAACGAGCAAATGTTTTTTTGGCGATAAGTAGACCCTAATGTGTTCTATCTGAAGAAAATTAGGTTCAAATCAGAAAAAAAACATTATAATTCCTTTATAGTGGTATTACACTCTTAAGTGGGACACAGTGTGTACGAATATGTATTTTTTAAAAATTTTTTTAGATAATAGAGCTGAAAGAAAAGGAAAATAGCCCTTGTGAGATAGATTGTTCTTTTTACATGACTGTAGTAAAACATTCCAGTATTGAGGATAATCCTAATGATGACACCATTGAAACTGAAATCCCCAAAGTTTATTTGAAAGTACAGTCCTTAATTGAATTTGACACGTTTGTGACCACCCATGGACCTTTTACTAGCATTGATGGTAAGCAAAGGCTTTTATACCTAGCTAATAACCACAGTTGTCTAACACCTCTTTTTAAAGGTTATGGTGATGGCGACCATACAGAATCTAACAGCTTAAAAAGAAAAGGTGGTATAAAACCAGAGTCGGCAACACGTAGGTCAAAGCAGCCTGCTTACTTTGTAGCAGAACTTGCCCATGTGGTAGCAATGTGTGATGAGCGGCTGCCATTTGTAACTTTAGCCAATGACGTATGTAAAAGAATATGTGACTATAAATTAGTGACTAATTGCTTTTTTCATTTAGCTTACGAAAAGAAATGTGTTTCATCAAGGTCTCCAGGTGGAGGCAAACGCGACTGGTTTAGTCCTGAAATTTATCCAGTTGCCATCTCCCACCAAAGAAATTGGTACTTCTCCCGCTTGGCATGCATTGTTAAAAAGACTCTTATCTGCATCTATTAGGGTTCTCAGCAAGGGGGGACTTAAGAGTTGGATGGTAGAGTTTGTGTTTTATTCTACCCCACTCTCGAGCACACACCCCAAAGAACAAGGTGGGTAATTAAAGGAAAATATGAGAGTATGGTCCTCTGGGAATATCGTGAATTTGTTGTTGAACTATATTTTATTTAAATTTAGGATCAAGACGGCCGATTTACTTTCAATATGAAATGGCAACGATTGATTGTTCTTCAAAAACTGTCGACTCCCTATTAAGCGATTGGGCCCAAATTGTGCATCTCTACACTATTGTCCATGACTTGAGTGAATATTTAAAAATAGGTATGTAATTTTAAGTTTAACTCTTTCCGTCTCTATTCCATGGTTTACTTAAATTTAATTATAAACTGAATTTCGTTTAAATGCTTCACTATGAAATCTGTTATAAGTCCATGTCAGAGAATATAGTGGGAATCACATCTTTATGTAAGATTTGAAGTATACTCTACTGCAGGAAGGACTCATTATAATATATTGTTCGATTTCCAGTGATACCATAAACTAGTGAAATTTAGATTTTAATTTATTTACTTGTGTAAAGACCATGACAACATTTATATGGTAAGGGCGCTAGTAGTGCTTTCTGTGACATTTGGAAATTACTTCTCACTCTCAAGATGATTCATTACAACTTTTAAAAGACGTTAATTGTATATCAAAAAATACAAATCAACATATTAGGATGTGTCCCACTTACCATGGGTGATGACCCATGATAAGTAAGGCACTTCCACCCATAGATGATATAATTTCACATCATACATCATAGGTCAAAATAATTTTTTCGTTTGGACTGTCCTAACAGAACTACTTTAATTTACTAATTTTCATTTTCAGACAAGTATAGCTTTCTTGCAAATATGTTTTGCATAAAATCATACAACTACAGCAAACTAGTGCTGTGTTATGGACCTGATAAAGGTGCAATGGTCTCCATTACGTGGGACAGCACCAACAAAGTATTTAAATTGGCATTTGGTGCTACCAATAATGCCTTAAATGCTCATTTGTTGATACAAGAGCAGCTGGAATCACATTTGAATGAGCACAGAAATTTAGCACAAATAGTACAGTTATTGCACGAGACGTATGAGCCTCTATTGTCAATAAGCAAATTGCCCACGATTCCTCAACTCGGTATACATAATACTGTAAGTAAACTACTTTTAATGCAGTTCTACTTGTTTAGATTTCGTACTAATGAAGCATATTTTATAGAGACCGCAAGTGCCAGTTCAAACATTTACTATAATGGCACAGTCTTGTACCCTTATACGTTTGGCCTATCAGGGAATGTATTGTCTTGAGCTCAGAATACGTGGCGCCGGTTTGGTTTCGTTAAGAGATGGTGCCTACAGTAGATTTGACCGCAGCAATGTCGTAGACGTTTTCTCACCAACCCAAGGATTGAAGGCATTCTTATCTAAATATGTTGATGAAACTGCGGTGTTCAGAAGGCGATCACAGTCTGAAGATGATAATCCTCCTTCGCCAATGGAAGTTGAGGGTAGTGGATTTCTTGGTATGTAAAAATAAAAATAACTTGTGTATAAAAAATTTGTCAAAGAATATGTAGAAAACCTTAATAAAACTACATACTTGTATTGAAACATTCTTTATAGGATTTTGCAAACAGCAGAAAAATTAACTATCTATAAAAGAAAAACTTTGTGTAGAAATATTAATGAAATCATTGCTTTCTTTCGATAACCTGAATTCTGGTTATGCTAGCAAATTAAAATCCTAAAATGAATTTGTCTAATTTCTTATTTGACAATTCTCATTCTAACACTAGCATCCACACAGTCCCCTACGGCCATGCAGATTAAACTAGTATCCACATAACCCCCTACGATTATGAAGATTCAGTTAAAAATGAGAACAAAGACCTGAAATGAATTTATTTATCTACCTTGTCTTAAAAAATTTTTCATTCCAATGGATTACATTTTCATGAAATCTATCATTCTGTTTCCTGGAAATGCTTAGCCTTTGAAACGTTTTTCGCCCTTATTCTGGAGCTCATCAGAAAGACATAAAGCCATTCATAAAGATGTTTCATGCAAAACCAAGACAATTTCTATGAATAAGTGTGAAATGATTATATTTGACATTGACTGATAAAAACAACCTCACCTATCTATTAGCTAACTAGTATTGGAGCCTATATACTCTATGCATGTTTAAAAATGAATTATTATTTGTTTGCTTATAATTGTATTGAAACATTCTTTATAGGATTTTGCAAACAGCAGAAAAATTAACTATCTATAAAAGAAAAACTTTGTGTAGAAATATTAATGAAATCATTGCTTTCTTTCGATAACCTGAATTCTGGTTATGCTAGCAAATTAAAATCCTAAAATGAATTTGTCTAATTTCTTATTTGACAATTCTCATTCTAACACTAGCATCCACACAGTCCCCTACGGCCATGCAGATTAAACTAGTATCCACATAACCCCCTACGATTATGAAGATTCAGTTAAAAATGAGAACAAAGACCTGAAATGAATTTATTTATCTACCTTGTCTTAAAAAATTTTTCATTCCAATGGATTACATTTTCATGAAATCTATCATTCTGTTTCCTGGAAATGCTTAGCCTTTGAAACGTTTTCGCCCTTATTCTTATCCTTAGACCATTTTTATTTTATGTGTATGTCACTTATTTTATTAGAGTAGTACATTGCAATAGACTAATTGTTCATGATTTAAAAATATTTTCTTCAATTAGTACTATAATTAATTCTTATATTTTGCAAAATTATTTTGGTAAAGTTAATCATTGATGTAATTTGAATAAACTGAATTTAAATGTTTCAAAATCGAAAATGGTAGATAATACTAATATGTAGTGATATCCTGTTTTAATATTGTGTGAGTTTGTAAAAGAGTAATCTGTATCTCTGTGTTTTACCTTATAAATGGTTTTTACTGATGGGTAATAAACAATGAATAAATAAATAATAAAATTTTCTATTTTTAAGGTCATCATAGAGGTCCTCAATCACCGGCTGGCCAACGAGAGCCAGGTCTCCGTTTTCATCCCCCTCTGACACCTCCCTCGGGGTCAAACCCCCACACTCCAGCCAGTCCTCATACTTCCAGTATGAATCAACCCACAACTCATACAAGTTACGGATCAAGCCCAGCAACTTCTTTCAATTTGGCTTCCCCTACTTCCCTTCCGGCAAACATTAATCCAAGTCCCATGCCTCATCCAAGTCCTGGTGCTTTAGTGGCTAATTCTCCGTTGAATCCACAATTGGCGAGCCCTGGTGGTTTGCTAAGTAATTCTTCACCTGGGCCACAGTCTACGAATTTACCCGGTCATTCTCCAGTGAGCAGTTTTATACCAACGGGTAAGTTACCTTGAAGCCAACATTAGAGAAATAGTAACATTTATTGAAAAAAAATTGTAACTTGCCAGTGTCTTTCAATGTTGTCTATATTATTTTATATTTTATGCAAAAACGAAACTTAATTTTGAAAAGTAAAGACGATAATTTTAGAAATAATATATCTGTCTTATTGTGAATAGCATATTCTGGGTTTTGTTTTGGGTTAAGTCAAAAACCAGCTTTAACTAGTACCTCACATGGGTTTTCAAAAACTGTATCTATATGGATTTGCCTAGTGAGCGCAGTGATATCATCTGTAAATAGTAAATAACTAGCTAAAAGTTCACAATTGTGAGATCATTTATGAATATTAGAAATAAAAGAAGTACTAAAACAGACCCCCGTGGCACTCCGGCTATTTTTCTTCTGACCAGATGATACCGCTCCTACATTTGCCTGTTAATATCTATTACCAATACATATTTATAGAGCTACAAGCTTCATTTGAACACTTTACATAGATTTAAGAGACATAAACTACTGTTTATGTAACTTACAAGCTTTACTTGAATGTCAGAACGTTACCAATATGTATTCAAAGTTGTTAAATGAGATAGTTATTTTTATTTATATCTAATATACCTGGGACCCTGTTTCAATATTCAAAATAGATGTCGACATGTATAAATATTTTTTATATTATTGACAGTTAGAATAATGTGTCTATAATTTGACATATCTTGAGTGTTGCTCATTTTGAAAATAGATTTTACTAAGAGCTTTTCAGGCTAGAAGGGAAATATCTTTCTTAAAAGCAAAGATTTATTTGTTTGGTTAATGGAACTGTAATTAATTTTTTTATATTAATAATTTCTACACTAATCCATAATACCTTTACTCTGTTTATTATTTAGAGAATTTATTAATTTGTTAAAGTCTTGTGAATTCTTTCAAGATTTTCAAGCAAAAAAATTTAGTTTGATTTATACATTAAACCACCAGAAGTCTGAAAACAATGTTATTGAAAATATATAATTAATAATAATAAAATGGTAATATTTAAATATGAATCAAATTTGTTGTAATGTGTTGTAATGTTTTTCTTAAATTTTAGGGCATACAGATGGCAGCCCATTCCCGTCTCAAAGCATGTCTTCTCCGGCTGCCTCAAACTGGCCTGGTTCACCCGGCATGCCGAGACCTTCACCTGCAAGACCCGGTCAGTCACCCGTCGGCCATTCTATCATGCACAGTCCTCAACAATCCGATCTGAAGACTGGCAGTCACTTATCCAGAGTACTTCCTCAGCGATCCTGGGCTGGAGCGGTACCGACACTGCTCACTCACGAAGCCTTGGAGATACTGTGCTGTCCGTCTCCGCATCCACAAGGTTTTCCAGGGCCGGAGTTGGCACCTTTGGAACGGTTTCTTGGCTGTGTATATATGAGAAGGCAGCTGCATCGATATATCCATAATGAAAATTATGTAAGTGGAGAGAAAAATAACTACCTTTAGTACCAACCCACAATGTTAATAATCACAGTATGTCTTCAATTTGGCCCTTGTTATTGGTTCGTTATTAATTAACAATGGCGAAAGTATCGTACAGTTTTATGGGAATTTAAGTGTTTTTTTTTAATAACACTATTGCTGTATACATGGTGTTACTTAATAACGTGCTAATATTTCACAGTGTGATTCCTTAGGTCATTTATGAAGAAAAGTTCATATGAACATATGTCCACAACAGCTTAAATTTTTTGCTACAAGGTGTTGACATTTTTTTTTTTCTAACCTTTTTGAGCTCTATGTAATATTTCAATATGTTATTATGTCGAAAACCATGTTGGGTTTGTAAAAAATGATTAGTGAAGTTGCAGTTTGTTTTGTTAACTTGAAATGATGAAATATGTTCCTTAAATCTAGTGTCAAAATTTCTTCTAGTCTGGCCTCTCTAGTAGCTGTATAGTGTATTATTTCAACTTGACCAATATTATTTGTCTTCAAATGTAGTGCATATTGCTATATTTTATTAACAAACATATATCTTTTTCTAGTTAACAGCCATTCCAAACACAGAACCAGGCGTTATTCATTTTAAAGTTTCCGAGACCCTACAGTGCCGTATCGGTTTGAATACTCAACATTTACAAAGTTTGCATCTTAAAATCACCCCGCTACCTGAACACAAGGATGTATGGACGCAAGAGGAATTGCAGGTAAGGATTATATTATTACTTATAAAAAAGATGGTCAGTATAAAGAACTAGTTTTTCGCTTTACAATGTGTATTTGTTGTGAGATTACCTTTTGCAGCAATAATAAATCAATTGGGAACCTGAATGTCATAAATATTCACTGTTGGCAGATCTATTTTATTCACACATTAGCAGAATTGTATAGAATCTAGAAATGTATGTTTTTGTTGGCTTTCCAAAACATGAATTCCAGTTGAGTTTAGACCAAACGAAATAAGTTATTTCCCTCTTTATGGAATACGACATATTAAGTACCAAATTTAAATTAAATTTATAAACAAATACGTCATTTATAGCCGATTTCAGGCAAAAAGATATCAGGAGGGCAGAATATACAATTCTGAAAATTCAATAAAATCATTTAAAATCAACCCCAGCAAGTGAACACTCGTTTTTCTTATTTTAGTAAACCTGACCAATTATTTTGACATTGAGTGACTTGGCAGTAAGTTACTTAAAAATACCTCGAGATAATAACAGTACGGAAATAATGACCCATCTCTAGTCGGCAGCATGTCATAAAAATATACTGATCATTTACAACCGTGTCTGAGTATGCCCCTTATAAATTGTGAAGTGGCACTCTGTGTCCGAATCCTGGCGTCCAGTACATTATACACTGAGAAAACAGTCCCCACATGGCTTATGTTGTGACAGATGGAGCTGTTATAACATGACGAATATGAACATGCATGATCAAATTTGGTCGTCCGGTGGCTAGTTTTTGTTCTGTATAGTTCCCTCTTTTGTAAAGTAAAGGTGAGAGAGTACAGGGTGACCACTTTTCTGGAAAACTGGGAAAAGTCTGGGAATTTCGTGTTGGCCAAGGAAATCAGGGAATTTGTACTAATTTGAACGTAAAATCCGGGAATTTTAAGAAATAGCCAAAAAAAATTGTACAAACTGATCAACATTGGCTAATTTTTATGTTCGGTCACAATTTTTATTAATAAAATGTAAAAAATGTTGAAATTGACCTTTGAATTATAAAAATGAGTCAGGGAAAACTGAAGTTTATCAGTCAGGGAAGTCAGTGAAAAGTCATAGGATTTGAAAAGCAGTTTTAGGTGGCCACCGTGGAGTATGATTGCCCCTCTGCAAAATCAAATAAATTTCCTTAATTGACTTCAAAAACATTTTAATGTTTAATTTATGAAAAAATGTTATGTACCGGTTATTAAAAAAGTAATTTCCAACATAAAAATACAACAATAACAGTTCTAGCTAATACTTAAAAAAACTCATGACTTCCAATGATAGGAAAAATGGAAAGCGAATTATGAATTTTCTTGCTCTTTGGATATTCTGCCACTTCTACAAAAGTATTTAAAAATTTAATGGAAGAAACCTCTAGATAATACCGAATTGTAGATGGCACAAATGTTAATGGACATCAGATAATAACAATAGCATCCTTAATATCTTGCTATTTGTATAACTTAACATTTGAGACATGCAATTCTGTTGTGACTACTGTAAAAATCTGACATTGAAGTTATATTTTTTTATAAAGGTATTGGAGAAGTTCTTCGACACACGAGCTGCAGCACCTCCATACAAACCAACCTCTATGTTCACCTTCTGCAACATGTTGAATGTTCCGGTAAATGTTCTCAAAGACTTTATCCAAATCATGAAGTTAGAACTGATGCCAGGACTGGTACAATCACAAGGAATGAAGTGGACTGTCCAGTGGATGCTGAGGGTGCCCCCCTCAGCTCCTCCAATTGTGCCAACTGGTATGACTGGGGTACTAGCGTTCCGGGCAAAAGTTTTATTCTTTGTAAGTATATAGAAATGTGATAGTTGAATTTGTTCTATAATTAGTTATATTAATCCATTAACGCCCAAGCCGTCAAATTAGGTGTTTTCACAAATTTTAAATTCACTTTCACTGTGAAGATAATGCTTTATTATAGTTAAAAACACTTCAGATTTGAGAAACAGTCGAATAATACCTTAAAATAAGCCGTTTTATTTTACATTGAAATTTTCTCGCCAAAAACACTACATCAATTCACTACGCACTCATGATGCCGTCAGTTATATTGTCAGTGTCATTTTGTGTTATAAACACGTTATTTTGCAGATAAATTTCCTAAAGTAGCTTTTACAAATCCCATCTTAGGTAGGCGTTACTTATTTAATCCATGTAAAACGTAAATAAAGTGAATAAAATGTTTTTAACAATTTTTAAACGCGATTTAAGAAACTAATATAACCGATGACGTCACTGCGTGTTTTGCGTACTTGTTCAATAACTAAATCTTTATGTTATTTATTTGTTGAAATTTTAATTTGATGGACGATAGAATGCTGTTTAAATATCAATAATTGCCTTAGGGCCGGTTTTTCAATGTCCAGTTAAAAGTCCCAGATAGGTAGCTGCTAGTTACGCTTAGCTGGCAGTTATATCTATGGTAGTGTTTATCAATAGTAATTTAACTGCCAGCTACGTATTCATGAGTTGAATTATTTCTTAGCTATGTTGGCACTACTGATTCTACCTGAAGTTTCTTTCAATTGGTTTAATTCAAATTGCGCGTGTGTTTTAGTGACAGTTTATCTAATTTAACCTCAAAATTCATTGCGTTGTCTAGCATGTTGATTGATGTTCTGTTCTTAATTTTGTGCGTTCGTGTATCAGCAATAATTGCAATAGAAAGCGCAAAAAGGAAGAAAGGTGCTAACTACCCTTTAAGTGATTGGAGAAACAGAATTATTCCTGCTGCGTCCTCTATCATCTCAACGATATGTAACAGGTTTCTTTACGCAGTCGAAATCTTATTAAAAAATCTTTATCATCATAATTCTCAAAATTATTTTCTCGTTCCATTATGGTATAGGGTCTCTTTTCATTCTTTATAAATTGTATAATATCATCGTCATCATTACTCATATCCAGAATATTATTATTATTATTCATTATTGACAATAATATATTTAATATAAATCACAAATTAAAAACGAACATATCAATCAGTCACATTGGTATTTACGTTAGAATGTTTTAGAATTGTCAGAAATTGAACCAAATGCGCATGTGCAAATCCACTAACAGTAGAATAAATCCTTAACTGGCACTTTCAACTCTCTGCTAAATTTACTTTCAGATAGTGAGTTTAACCCTCCGGTAAATTTTACCTGCACATTGAAAAACAGTTTATCTGCGAGATAAATTTTATCTGACAGTTAAGCTATTTAACTGGACATTGAAAAACCGGCCCTTAGTATAACAAGTACTTCATTTTAATAATATGAAAGAAACAAATATGCACATAATGAAAACACCTAATTACACACAGTCGAAAAAAAGCTATGTTCCACTGGTCAAAATGGGGCAAAACCTCACCCATATGGTAAAATTGGCTGCTCCTTCAGGTTATTTAATTTTTTGCTGCAATCCCCGAGGGGGTGAAAATATGGTGTAAAATAATGCAGTTTCAAAAAGTTATAAAAGGAAAAATTCCTAACGATTTTTACTGTTAAAATCCTATAAAAATGGCTTCGATTCTAATAAAAAAGTTATTTCAAATGAATGTAAATACTCTTTTGGTCTATTTAAGCCATTAAGGAGTTGATACAAGGAGTGGAATAAGGGTAAAAGGGTAGAATTGTACATGCTATAAATTTTCAGGATTAACTAACCCTAAAAACGTGGGGTTTTTGGGTACGCTGAGTTCGAATTTTTAGGTATGACTGTATGACACCCTTTTTACCCCTTCAAAGGTCCTTAATCCAGGCTGAAATTAAGCATAAGGGGGTTGAAAATATGTAATTTGTCAAATAAACAACTTTCATTATCCAGATTTGTGACCCTGAAGTTTTTGGGTACTTTCAGTTCAAATTTTTAAGTATCACAGCCTATTCTCTCCTTATAAGGCATGAAATGAGGCCTCACTTCATCCCTTATGGGGAGCGAATAGGCTGTAATACTTAAAAATTCGTACTGAGCGTACTCGAAAATCCCACTTTTGTAAATTATACCCTGAAGATTTATAGTATGTACAATTCTCCCATTTACCCTTATTCCACCCCATGTATCAACTTCCCAAATTGTTAAATGTATCAAAATCAGATTTGGAGTACTTATTTATTAGAGGTGAACACATTTTTATTGGATTTCACAGTTAAAATCGTTTCTTTTGTAACTTTTTAATTTTTGTGTTATTCTACACCCTTTTTCCGTTCCCTTGGAGGGTTGCAGCAAAAAACTGCTGGTATAATCTGTCTAATTTTGAGACCTCATAAAATTTAATTCATACAGTGCAGGTTTTTTGCAATAACTATTTTGTGGTTGGAAAGTCTTATAATGCGGGGATTTTAATTGCGCACAAATCACCTATTCTTCACTTTCCTCTACGACCGATAGTTTTTCGAGTATTTTAAGAAGAATTTTAAGAAATTTTTTTACTCACAAAATGAGAAGCCACTCCCACCTCTCCCAAAGCCGTTCTGCAAAAACATTGCTGCTAAATCGCCAGTGATAGTCAACACGGGTATCTAAAGGGGTGATCGACACAAATAGCTATTTTCCAATGCATTCAAGCAGTTTTGAAGCATTTAGCTTCAAAAATGTTTGAATGCATTGAAAAATAGCTGTTTGTGTCGATCACCCCTTTAGATACCCATGTTGACTATCACTAAGTAAATTGCACTCGTTCGTAAACCTCAATAAGCGATTGCTCATAATTAATTAAAAAAGTTTTGAGAAACTTGGTAATAAACCAATAGGCCTATAGTTTTCCATATCTTCTGAATTACCCCTTTTATGCAGACTGCCAAAATCATAACCCTTCCGTTTCGACTTTGCCATAGTCGGGTGAAAATAGAAATTTTTATTTCAGATTTTTTCTTTACAAAACTAAAAAGTCAACATAAGTACATATAAAAAGCAACAATTAAAAAAAGTTACTCTGAGGAATAATAAAGTATTTAAAACCAGAGGTTTCGATGTGATAAAGATAAGCTAACCATTATACTCTTTCCCGATTTACTGCACTTTTTATATAATTGTTGCACAAGGTCGAATTCTAAGTCCAGAAACATAAGAGAAGGACAGCAATTATTAAATTCCAATATCAACATATTGGAACACCACACAACATCAACATGTTGTGTGGTGCGAGCAAAAAGAATGCAGAGAAAATCAAATTGTTTTCTTTATGTCTACAAAACGAGTGCTCTCACAAAAGAACCTCACAAAGTGGTGGGCGAATTGATAATGAGTGAAGCGGTTGAAGATATCTCGATAAATAACATGGTCTGTTCCTGCAAAGCTGGAAACAATGGGCTTGTTTCATGATATTCTTTTTATATGGTTTTTTTACTTTTTCATATAGTACTCGATATTCGCATTATACACTTAAAATTTCGTATTACTAACTTTTTCCGTTCTCGAGATATAAGGAGTTGAATTTAGTAATAGTTGCAAAAACCGAGCGCTCATTTGTGACGTCACTATACGCAAGTGACGTAAGAAAAATGGCTTTGTGGGACCTTTCAAATTTAACCTGAAAAGTCGAAAAACATGGAATTTTTAAACGCTGGTAACTAAATAAATACATCGAGTGGAAGTTCGTTCTATGTGTCTACGGAAAGGAGAAGGTCGGCGATGAATTATAATCATAAATTGCAGGGTCGAAATCGAAAATTCGTTCTGGCAGGAGCGAGAGAAAATTGTAATTTTTTGACATTTTACCAAATTGTACTCCCATACTGTCATAGTAGTAGCAAGCAAAACAAACAATACTTCGAAAACACTTATAATTATAACCAATAAGGAGTATCAAGTCTATTGAGATCGCCGAGTCTATGCGTATAGTGACGTAGCGCCTGGCCACGCCCTATTTTCGCGAGATGGAAATTTGTAATAGTTTTTAAGATACTAAACATGCGAATAAGATTCTGATTTTTTGCAGATCCATTAATTTTTACTTGCACTTTCGATTTGTGAAATGAAAAAAAAATGCCGAACAAGCCCATTCAATCTCTCTTTCCTCCTTATGTTAGCTTCTATGCTTTTTTTATAACCTTTCATGGGAACTGCATTTTTTCTCAAGAATCTTTGTAAGAACTCGACATCTTTAACCAAGAACACAACAATGGATTAGAATTTTTTGCCGATTATTTTCATTCAAAACTTGAAAATAAATTTACCAGAAAAAAGATAATCTTCTTTGAAATGTAAAAAAGAAACAACAAGAGTATTATCGTTACTGTATTTTAGGTTAAGTAGCCGAAACCACTCGACGTAAATTTACTACCTCATCATTGTTAAATATATTTTAATCTCTTAAATAACAATACACTTTTAATCGAAAAAACTTTAAATCTCTTTGTTTACTATGAACCTTACAATGACACACGTCGCAAGCTAGCTGCCATCTTATTAGTTACACTACCAGCCGAGCGTTGCACATGTCCCAGTACTATTGTCAATGAGACGTAATAGAAATATCATTTATTTTAGATTTAGCACTTGTTTGTTGTGAAATGAATATAAACTGTTTCAATGTCAGGTGGAAAGCCAACAAATCATTTTTTCTTACCAAGACTATCGTAAATTGGTATATTTCCACAGGAAAATTCTCATTTTTGCCAGTCTTCAAAAACATAACTTTCTATTTAAATAAATAAATTGTAAAGATATCTAAAGTTAAATCTTGTATTTTTTAGTTACAAATAACAAGAATTGGTATCCAATATCCACCCAATATGGAGCCACCATCAATAGTTCTTCCACTAATTTACGACTTTGGAACGAACGTCACTCAACTAGCAGAGAAACGTGAACCAGGTTCAGTTCCAGCAATGACAGCAGCCAGCCAGCTTTTGAAACATTTCAGTCAGTTTCAGTCGAGCATATCGGAATGTTCCGTTTTTCCTGCGATACGAGAGTTACTTCTTAACCTGACCTTACCTTCTGAACCTCAGCAACCAAGTCCTGCTCCTGGCGGAGTGCAGCAAATTCAGTCTCCAGCTATGCAAATGTCAGGTCAAGGCGGCCAACCAGGGTATCCCGTTAATATGCCTATGGGCATGATGGGACCTCAATAATTTATTAAAACTGTTATTTTGTAAATAGTTCTTTTTTAAATAAAGTATATTTGATGTATTACCTGTATTTTTAAAATGTATTAGGTTTGGCCAAATCTGAGACACTCGACAAGGAAACAGTGTTCTGAGAGAGAGAGAGACAGACCCTCTAAATCCTGTTAAATGTCACCTCGGTACACTACGTGTGCATTCGTTTCCCTTCGCCTTACAAGTTATTCAAAAGGGGAACGTAACTTCGTTGTCACTGTCATCAAACGACCTTGTTGTAGTTGTATCAGTCGTCTAAACAGGTCCGGATCACAAAGTAAGTAGAGTATTTATTTTATTGTCAAGAATCAGTTCATAGAGGACCTGGCACAGTTTAGATGGGAAATTACCTTAGGTCAAATTGAATGAAACCAAATGCATATTGAAGCTCAATCTGCCCCAAACAAAGGTTTTCACAGACACAAGGTCGGAAAATGGGCAGATTTCGAGATATCTGGGGTGCAAAGTCAACTTTGCAACCCTCGATATCTGGCAAAAGAAGACCATAAGTTAAATATATAAATAAATACAGTGTATGTCAAAAAGACTTGCACGAAAATTATAGAAATGACATGATATTTGATCCATAAAAATCCTATATTGTTAGGGTTGGAATGGCTTTGTTTTTTTTAACAGGTCTTTGAATTTGTTCCCTGTTAGTTTATAGTTATTAAACTATTCTATATTCCTAACATGGAGTTATTCCTTGGACACGTTAATTACTTACACTTTTGGATAAAAATACAAAAGAAAATCATGATTTGAATGGTTTCTCATTGCTCCAAAATTTGGGAATTTTGGTACCAAATGAAATGGTTACCAGCATCTGCGACCGCCTTGGAAAAATCTTGGTCCAAGTTGTTCCTGCTCTTTGGTACCCAATTTTTTTCTTTTTAACATACAAGGAGTTTACTAGCGATTCCAAAAAATTGTTTTAAAGGGCCCGTAAGGCCTGCCCTGATGCTGGCTGTCGCACTCTTCCTAAAAATGTGGATTCTTACAACCTCCTTTCGTGATCTTCCTCCAAGGTGAGGTCTCATGGACTTGCAAATAACACAGTTTTTGGTCTATCGTAAAGGTAGCAAAGTAACTAAATGAGACTAATTGAAACGCCAATCTCCCAAATTTGTCCAGTACAACTGAACTGCCAGTAAAAAAAGCATTTTTTCAATCAACAAAACCAAATCTTAGGGCAATAATTTATTTTGAAATCGAATACATTGTTGTTAATAATACATTTAAAAAAATAATCTCTTTAAAATTTCCTGAAAAGTAAATGAAATTGTTTTTGTGAACATTAAAATATAGTGAAATAATGAAATAAAGAAGAGCATTTACTCCAAAAAAAAGTATATAATATAAAAATATTGAAAACCAATATTTTAAACTTACAACATACATACATAGTTTAAGCCGAATTTTAAATACATATAAAATAAATAAGATTATTTTATGCACATCAGTCTTCCACAAAAAGAAGTGCTCCATTATTTATTGGGTAACTATAATTTTGAATTTTCAAAGTTTAACGAAGCCGATAACTTTATTGGTAGAGAAGATTCAGTAATAAATGGCTGCGACTGCTTATCCAACGTTTCGTTTGAAACCTCAATAATAGTCTTATCGTCTAAACTTTTAGTGGTGGGTTTTCCATCATTAATGGAATGAAAAAATTGGCTACGCAGAATAGCTGCTTGCGAGGAATATTTTCGTGGCTTCTCGTCCATATCGATATAAATACTATCATTACTGAGAGTGTCACACACTCGATCATTCTTGTTCAGTGTGGGTTTAGTGGCACACCTAGCACGGAAACTGCAACTACTTCCAATACTGGTTTTCTCAGCCTGCGAAGAAGTTATGAAACTGACGTTATCGTCGAAACGAACTCTTTCTGACGAACAATCTTCAGTTGTTACACAGCTGCATGAATCGCTTCCTGGGGTCTGGAAAAATAAAAAAAATACTTGTTGATTAAACCTGCCTTGCTATGAATAGCTTGGAATCAAGTGGGGTACCAGGTAATTTGGCAGAATCATATCATTAACCATCAAATTTTCGAGGAAAGATTTTTTCTACTCATATATATACAGGGTGTAATTAGTTTCATGTCATTAAAAAAAACTGGTAATAGGGACCGACTAGACAAACAGAAAACCTATATGACCTTTTTCTCTAGGGGCACTTTGAAAAAAACTGACCTGGGTTTACATTTTTAATGTTAAAGTAGGAAACATTTGAGAACCACTGTTTTTCATGGATGTTATAGTTCCGAATATTAGAAATAATAAAAAACTGTAATACCCGACATGTGTTCCCGTCAGTAGAAGTGCGGCACTTTGATGGGATTATTTGTATTGAACTTTTTATACCACTAATTATGAAAATGTAAATAATTCCTTCTCTTTCGGCACAACGCAAGCATAGCATGGCCGCAAGGGTTTAAATAGGATTTGTTTACGTGTGTTTTTTAATTTGGAACAAAGCTATTGTAGCTTTTATTGTCGTTTATAAGAATTTATAAAATTTAAAAGTGGTTTATTAACATTTGTAACATTGTGTTAAAAGCTTAAAAAATTAGTAATTGTTTTATGAAATTGGAAAACGAACAGTTAGGCGTCCGAGGTACGATAACAGAAAATAGTAGTGTATTTTAAGTTAGGAAAAAATCTGATTTTTTTAATGAATTGAGCACATAATTTTTCCCAATCAGGTATCGAAAACCAAAAATCAAGTCTTTCGTCTCTATGAAAATCAATGTAAACAATAATAAACAGATTAAAAACAAGACAACGAATACTAATAATAATAATCATACCTTTAATGCCCAATAGGTAACACCCAATAACTGAACAATGCTTTTTGAATTTTTTACGAAAATTGTTCGAAATGACCTCCATCTCCACGTATACACATTTCGGTACGTTAAACTAATAACAAACTTACTCCGTTCAACACATTTGGTAAATTAGGATCATTTTTTATGGTTTCAATGCACAAAGGAGGACAAAACTGAAATTATTACTTGAGAATATTACAAGGGAGATATAGCACGTCTAATAGGATAATTGGCCGCGAAGAAGCAAAAAACATGACGATGTCCTCTGTCGGTCGCTTTTAACTGCTTTGTCGGCATACTTATTTGCAGAAGTGTTAGAGTATCTCGTGCGACAAGACGCGAGGCAATAAAACCCACCCCAATATGCCAGCAGTTCTCAAACCAGGTTATTAAGTATTTTGGAAATTTTTGTTTTTTTTTTTTCTCCAAAACTATGAGCTTTAAACCCCAAGTTATATAAGGTTTTTTTGTTTGTCTTGTCGTTTCCTACCACCAGTTTTTTTTAATTACATGAAATTAGTTTCAGACCCTGTATATATGAAAATAGCAATTTTTCCACTGTCTACTCTATGTGAAAGTGACATTTCTCTACTCTAGAGATGAAAATATTTTCATCTCTAGAAGTGAAAATGAAAATCTCAAGTTTTAAGTTTTAAAATTTGTATGTTTTTTTAAGGTGCTGAAAATGAATCTGACCTTGATTTTTAGAACTTAGCTTTTGTTCTCTAATTGTTCAAAAAAGATTTTCCCCCTCTCGTTTCACAGAATGGGGACGTTCTGCAGGGCTAAAAGGTTCTGAGAACAGAACAAACGGGTGCGTCATCTTCATGGGAACGGGTTCTATTCGGAGGTGTCAAGTTTGAACATTTCGGACCGCCGCCCATCATGATATGGAGGTGGCGCTATGGAGGCCGAATCGAAAGAGGTGGAGGGAAATCAACTGGGCCGTTGTTGGGTGGGTAGAAGAGGTCAGACAGGGGGGAGGGGGGTCTACCCGCCCTCGCCTCTAATAGGGCTGTGGCAGGGATGGACGAATAGACAGAAATATGGCTGGCGCGGCATCTCGATAAAACGGAAAATCGTCGTTACAAGCCGTGAAGATTTGAACATTGCTGCCTACCACGATTTCGTCGGATCGGCGATTTCCGAAATTAAAGATGCTATAGTTCGAACTTTACTACTACAAGCATCACGAATAGAAACTCTGGTGGAGGGCTGTGGGCAAACTGTTGGTGGGGATCAATATTAGGTTGAAATGTAAAGAAAATGTAGGGGGATATCCCAGGCGGCCATATTATTGACCTCTACCCACCAGCAACGTTCTGTAGCCGGTTTCCTTCCATCTCTTTCGGTTCGATCTTCATGGCGCCATCTCCATATCTCAGAGACAGGCTAGTAATGCTGTGCATGTGTACATGTGCTGTGTTAAAAGAACAATTTATTAGTGTGTTTCCAACTCAAAATATTTCGAAATTTATATCACAAGTAGCTAAAAATTTACCTTTTCATATAATAATAGTGAGACGGCACATCCGATCCGTCCAAACTTGACATATCTTTATTGAACTCGTCCCCATGAAGCTAATATATCCCTTTATTTCATTCTTCAACCATTTTCTGCAGTACCGAACGTCCTTTCCGCACAAGAGAGGGGGGTCTTTTTAATGTTTTAAAGAAGAACAAGAGCTAACTTTTAAAATATGCTCTACCAAGTTTTTTACATAAAGATTATCTAATTCTAACTCAAAACCTCTGCGGACTAGGTAATTAGTAAACATTATCGTTCCTGTAGTCAAAAATATTAATTGTCTAATCACAACCTGAACAAAAACTAATCATTGTTACAGCAAACACCAAATATTATGAAGTTGTGCAGTAGACATTTTTAGAACCACTCCACCCAGGTACAAGAACAACTGATCATCCAGTAGCGTAGTATATGCAGTGAATTTTATTTGTGTTTTAATCCAGTTTTGAAGAATGTTGTCATCTATGTGTAATAAAAACCAATCTTTAAATGTCAAGCACTCTTAGAAGTGTGAAATGGAGACGCTGAAGGATGTTAAAGTGTAGTCTCCAAGCATTGTAACATATATATCACTGTTTTGTGATCTTTGTTTATTTCATAAATCACATTTGGGAAGGTGTAGTTTATCTGCACCTTGAAGCTGTAATTGGCATTTATTGTGTACACATATTAGTAATAAACTTACCTTATAATTTAGAACAGATCCAGCTAAAGCTCTAACACTAGCTCCAGCGTCATCAGCAATACTAGCATTGACAGACTCAGTTAAACTGCTAAGACTGAATCTTTGTGCAGACACTAGGTCAGCCTGAACTTCTAACCTCTGTCCAGCTTGTCCCACACTACCAGCCAATGCTACTGTACTTGCGGATTCTCTGTCCATGTCTCTCAACACTTGGCTGCCGCTGGCCATCGAGAGACTAGCTTCACCTATCGAAGGGTTAGGACCTTTTGTGCTGATTGCATCGATGGATGTAGTATCGGCAGCCCTAGATGATACTATGTTCGAATCTTCGGAGGCGGAAGAGCCTCCACAACCCCCTGACCGACAGAGTGATACGGGAACTACTCCATATACATAAAATAAAAGAATTGGGACACCGATTCCTACAGCCAAACCAGCTAAAATTGGAGACACCATCACCTGAAACAAAGAGAAATTTTATTAAAAAATGAATCTTACCAAATAGTCATCAAATTTACAAGTTTATGGTAAAAAATTAACAAAGGATCAAAATTATTACAGTTTATAGCTGACTCGTCCGCCATCTTGGTGCCCACAGTAAACGTTCACATTATAAACTCTAAAAGTTACTTTTCCATCATCTAGAGATGGTTAAAATTGCGTGTTTTAATAATCTCCAGATTATGACAACCTGGCTGGTGAATATTTGTCACTCAGGCATTGCACAGTAGGAAATTATGGATTTTTCTTGGACAAAATTCGCCCGACAATTGAATTCGCAAGGAGAGCTAACTTTTTTTTAATTACATAGAAAGGTTGTCACTACATACATAGTACTGCTACATAGTGACTAAAATTAAATCTGGCCTGTAAATTCTTAAAACAATTCCTATTAAGTCTTTCAGTCTATAAATTTTGGATACCTTTGACGTTCTTATGGAATCATTTCAAATAGAAATATCTATTGTATTAGTAATCAGCGGCCCAGAAAACATACAAATCCGTTGATTCTTGAAATAAATATATAGTCTAGAAAATAGCATCCAAATTCGACAATGAAAAGTTACAGTCTGCCAGTCAATAACCGAAGCTTTTTTCTCCCTGAAAATGTTTGGTATCGTGGGAGAATATGGAGGGAGGGGGCATTTTTTTTAAACAAATGGTTACCGATATCTGTTCACATAGGTAGTTAGTATATGTACTTAACATACCTCAATTACACTGACAGACGAAACTTCCGGTCGGTGTGTGGTAGAGACATTTAAAAAAATATATAGGTATATAGACTCGTTTAAAAAAAATAATGTCCGCC
Source organism: Stenurella melanura (assembly GCA_963583905.1). Classification (NCBI taxonomy): domain Eukaryota; kingdom Metazoa; phylum Arthropoda; class Insecta; order Coleoptera; family Cerambycidae; genus Stenurella; species Stenurella melanura. Next base: position 133,978,786 of record OY757313.1, on the reverse strand, counting down.
ACCATACCAAACATTTTGAGAAAGAAAAAAGTTTAGTAGTTATATGCTCTTTTCGATTACTGACTGCCAGGCGGTAACTGTTCGTCGTCGAATTTGCACGCCATTTCTCTAACTAACAGATTTGAAATAATTTGATAACAATGTCAAAAAGTACCAGAAAGACTGAAAGGAGTAGCTTAATTTGACAATGCCCTAATAACAGGAAAAAGATTGACTTCGTAAGTTACTCAGTGGCGTGCGTACGCATTGCACCGTAAGGTTTTCCGAAGAAAATTGTGGTACGCCACTGGTAAAAACATTTTTTTAATATTTTTTTATTTAAGATCCACTTTTTATTTTAAACAAAATAACCCTCTTGCGTTTTATTCGTATCTTTTGTCATTTTCCCGTAATTAAAACTTTTGTATATACCACTTTCTCCCACTGCTAACATAGAAAAATGAAAATAACAAATAACAAAAACTTTATCAAGTATGCTTTCACTCAGCCACCGAAAATAGTCGAATATGCATTGAAAAGAGACTTTTGCATGGAAAATTATATTAAAATATCACATTATTTTAACAATAATAAAAAATACTAGTGACTTAGGAATTTAAGGAATTTATTGATTAGGTAATAGGAAGTAATAAACAGCAAACATGATTACAAAAGGTGCTGGAAATGTTGTTCGCCAACTTCAATGCATTCTCTCATGGATTCTCTTACTCGCCTAAAAATACCAGGCATTTCTCGAATTTGCTAACAGCCGATTTCAACTTTTTGACGAAGAGTTTGCACATCAGGAATGGAAACGGAATAAACTATGTTTTTTATGCCCCACAAATAATAATCTAATGGATTAAGGCCGAAATAATGAAGAGGCCACGCTCTTGGCCCTCCACGACCTATCCATTTACTCCGGAACATTTCATTTAGGTATGCTCTCACTTCTCGCCTATAGTGAGCTGGGGCGCCAACATGCATAAACCACATGTTCTGGCGTGTTTCAATTGGAACTTCTTCTAATAAAGGTTGTAATCCGTTTTGAAGAAAATCCAGATACGACAATCCGTCTAGTCTGTTTGGTAGTACTATGGGACCAATAAAAAAATCGCCAATTATTTCGGCCCAAACATGAATTGAAAATCGTTGCTGGTGCCGGGATTGTATTATTCCATGCGAATTTTCATCAGCCCACAGATGGTTATTGTAGAAATTACATCGCCCTTGTAAATCCAGCTTTGATTGTAAATAAAATGAGTGGATGAGTGGAATAACAACTTATTTAAAAACCAGGTACTAAATCTAAGACGTGGTGCATAATCCTCGGCAGAAAGTACCTGCACTCTTTGCAGATGGTATGGGTATAAAATTATTAAGCAGGATTCGTTGGACAGTCATATGACTTCATGTTCTTCCATGTTCTAATACTTGACTCAGAATTCGCCTCGACCGTCTGAAGGAGCCGTTCCTCAAGTTGTACCGTACTTACATTTCGATGTCTTCCGCTGGAGGTGCAAGGCATTAACGAGCCGGTTTCACGTAAGCGCGCATGAATTCTCGAAGTTTTCCTATTTGGAATACGCCGAACTGGAAAACGGTCACCATACTCACTCACAGCTAACACAGTATTATCGTTGGCAAGGCCATAAATAAAATGCATATCTGCTAATTCTTGAAAGGAATAGTCCATTTTTAACAAATCTAAACCAAAGTACAACCGTTTAAGGAAAGCTAAATGTCTTAACTGACAATGACGTTTTGTCGGACAACATCTGAAAACCATTTTCGGTGCTCTAATTGAAATCAATTTCCGCGATAACGGTAAAACATTGTTTTTTAATAATGAGTAATTCAATTAAAAATACTTCCGGCTAGAGAAAACCGGGCTCATTTTGTATGTATGGTTTTCTACAGTCAACTTTCATTACAATTTTTAAAATCCGCGATAACGGTACTTTCAATGTCACCGGCTCTTGAGCTATTATTTTGTGTGACCTTGAGTCGATGATTCGGAAATTAAAAGATGACGACATGAACGACAAGATTCGCGATTTTAACTGTATGTATGTACGAATCAGAATTTTTGCTTTATTAAATAAATAATTATTTTGTTGTAACATCAATTTAAACTAATATAATTATTCTGAACAAAAAATGAAGAATACATTTTTTCATTTGGGAATTCGATTTGCAGATTAAAATTATTTTTAGTTAAAAAAATTGATCTTTTGAAGGTCCCTATCCCAATCTTTGAACCTAACTAAGATGTAATCCTGTACGAAGAGGTGCTGATTCAGAAGCTTACTATTTTTTTTCCTAAAAAAATCGCTAATACATATTTTTTTAATCGGGTCACTTTTTCCATCCTAGAATCGGACGCCTCGGACTAAAATCAAAAGTCCTTATATCTAACACTCACTTTATAAGGATATATTCACCACCAAAATTTAAAAACATTTGAATGTCAGCTGAGGGAGATATGATGATGGCTCCATGAAAAGTGGAACACACTGTATGTATTAAAATACTTTTCAACATTTAAGTAGCATTCTGTTGTATTGCCTCTACTAAATTAATACTTCAACAAATAAATAAGATAAAATTTGAGTCATTGAATGGGTACACAAAATATGCTGTGATTTGATCGGCTATATTAAATGACCAAAGTCGTGTTTAGCATGAGGTAAACACGGCATTTACTTAATTGGTTTTATTTACAATTTACGTGTGATTAAATAAGAAAAGGTTAATACTGGATTTGTATAAGCTACTTCTGGAAATTTACCTGACATGAACGTTTATGATTGCCGATATGTCTGCAAAGTATAGTTTATCTGAAGTATGTTTGAAAGTCATAAAAAAAGATCGACAAAGGAATAGCTGATAATACGAGCGATGTCATGAACGTCGACCGACAATTTTTAGAATCAGTTTTTAATTATTTTAAATATTGTTTTATAGGATATCCAAAGTCAGTTTGAAAATCATAAAGAAAGACCGACAAATGAATACTTTTTGTTTTATTACTTTATATTAATTGGTAGGTCTGTTGTAAAACTATTTATTTGTAATAAATAATGTTAGTTTAATGAACAACTATATAAATTATTCAATAAAAGTAAATACATATCATTTAACCTACGGCTATGCCGCCAGCAATATTAAGAATAGACCAAGAGCTTATAAGGGATTTGTAATGGTGAGAAAGGTAAACAATCAACTACTTTCGTTTGAGGTGAGCTCATAACATATCTGGTTAACTATATTTGTATATGGATATCGTTTGCAATATTCAAGCAAGGTCTCGGTTGTTATATTCTATCACATCAGGCTATGTAATGATTTATCCTGGCAGCAACGATTTAGACAAAATTTTTAAATTGACAATAGAAATACTATAGTATATTTTCCATTAAAAAAAATTATCGCATCTAAATTAACTCATTTGGAGATTTGAATTACAATATTAATATGTCACCGTCAAGCTAGAAAATCTTGCACCATTATAATGTACGATCACAATAAATCCAGATCGATAAATTTAGCAATACACAAAATAATAATTTCAAAGTGCATGGCAGTAATGCCATCAATTTAACTAAAACAATTTCATGGCTTATCAAACATCACCATTTGGAATGTAAATTGACCCTTTCTACGCGTCCATTTAAATGGTCGAATACCCTTTACAACCCAATTTAATTACAATTAGTCCATCCTTACTAAGGAACCCAAACAAGGAACGAGGGATATGGCTTTGATGGCCGCATCTCTAATGATGATGCTGATCGTGATCATATGGACACAAATATATCGATTCCTGAGAATTATACAACGGCTGCCTAGACACCAGCAGGGAAGTGCTAAATTTCGCTATCCTGACTTTTTGGAGAATTGGCTGAGCCTAATTCAATTTTGTATCGACGTAACTATGATAAAGTCTCTCGAGGATCTGGATTTTTGAATTATTTATTACTTATATATTATACAGGGTGTCTCTCCCGTAAAAGTCGAATAACCCTAACTTTTTATTTTGTTCACCGATTTGCATTTGTTTTACTTAATAATAACACAGGCAAACAAAATAAAAAAGTTGTCAATTTCACGGACCAAACCAATAATTTCCAGTGTATTTTGGCTTGCTGAATCCGAATCCTGTGAGGCGTAGTTCTTCTGTACTCCTGCGACATCAATAGCATCAGGTCAAAAACTGATCTTTCCGGATATGTGAATCTGGGTGTATTGTTTCGAGCAATTATGAGAGGTGGCATTACTTCAATATTGTAATTTCTCTGTGCAAATTTTTCGTTGAGAAGTTGTATTCTATCCCCGATAGGTAATGTTTGCACCAATTCATACAAAAGAGCATTAGGAGGATTGTGGTGGTGCCGAATCCTTAGAATTTTCCTTAGTGCAGCTGTTTCAGCAGTCCTTAAATTTTTTTAGCTGGATTTCTTTTGTTATGTATAACGTGTCTATATTCTAAAATAGGTCTACAAATTGTTTTTTTATATTTTGGCAGCTGCTGTGGTTTTTATCCCCTTATTTTTGAATGTTAATACTCTGAAATATTTCGCTCTGGATATGCATTTTTTACCATTTTAGAAAGCAAGTTGAAGTTTAGTTTATTGTCTAAATAAACCCCCAAATATTTGGTTACTGGATGAATTTGGTGATTACTTATTTCGATAGAGGGAGAATTATTGGATATTGCGTGATTGAATAAAATGAATTGCGATTTCAGCGGATTGATTTGCAGTCTCCATTTGCTTGTCCATGCTAGGGTATTGTTCGGCAATATTTGAAGTTTGTTCCTTGCCTTTGTAATGGAACGTCCGTGCGAGATTAACGCTGTATCGTCTGCATACTGTAAAATGTATGACAGTTGTTCAGGTTGATTACTAAATATGTCGCAACAATAAATGTTATATATTAAAGTGGAGATAGTGAGGAACCCTGCGGAACTCTTTGTTCTGCTGTAAATTCTTGAGACATGGTATCGTTTATTTTCACTGTTAAGTTTCTGTTCTCAAGGAACTTTTCACCATGTAAATAATTGTGTCTGGTAAGTTGAGTCTTTTCAGTTTCCATAATAGTCCTTTATGCCATACACTATCAAACGCCTTTTGAAGTCCGGGAATAAAGCAGCTGTTTTATAACTATTTAGTTTAGCTGCCTACGTATTTGATGTTAAAACGTGAGTGGGTGTAACGTGGAGCATTTTTGTTTAAAACCAAACTGATGCCTCACAATTTTGTCCGTCATTAAAAGCCTGAATTTTATTTTTAAGGAGTTTCTCAAGAAGTTTGCCTATTACAAGAAGCAAAGTAATTGGTCGGTAATTGTTTGCTCTTGGGTGATCTGTGTTTGGTTTCGGAATTACTATTACCATGCCTTTCTCCCATACGTTAGGAAAGTATTAATGTGCAATAGAATGGTTATAAATTTTCAGTATAAATAGATGTATGTTAGAGTAGTATTATTATGAGAAGATGCTCGGGGCGGAGCTAACGTGCGCGAATATTTTTGCCAGTGACAGCATCATCTGGGGTAGAAGGATATATAATAATTGTAATCAAATTTTCGAGGTCGAGGAACTGTGTAATGTAGAATATTAAAACTCGTCACACTCTGGTGTTTACGATGAAGACATTCTTCACTGAAAGTAAGGTTATATCACTTAATTCAATCAGAAATGGGGAACACAACAAGCATACTGCAGCACAGATCCTGTGACTGCAGATTGACGGTGCCACTGGCTTCGACGTCAAATATGACGCAATTCGCTCTCATTGGCTTAAAACAATGAAGGCACACAAACTCGTCTCTGCGCATTATTTTTTGCGAGCATCTTCTCATAATAATACTACTCTATAATCTAGTCTTTCTATTACCAACCAAGGGATGTTGTCGTAACCAAGAGCCGAGTTTCAATGTTTTTCTAATATTTGAAATATTTTTGTAATATATGAGATATAATATATGTGAGGCGGAAAGCAAAAAGGAACCTCTTGTCGGCAATTTCCGGTTTCTAGTCATTTTTATTAAATGAATTAAGCTCTAATTCTGAACAATTTGGTGCAAAAATCATGTCCCTATAATTTTTTTTGTTTAAGTTACGGGTATTTGAATTTTATAAAATGAAAAGGGACCTCTTGGGGGGGGGGGGAGGGGGCACAGACACACAAAAAAAGTTGCCGATTCCACGGACCAAGCCAATCATTCCCGGTGGATTTGGCCTGCTGAATCCGAATCCGGTGTCAGTTTTGCCCCGACACGTCACAATTTTTTTCTATCCTCATAAACAGTTAAAAATATGCAATTTTTGCATGTTTTTAACTGTTTTCTTGAGGACAGAAAAAATTATAACACCCTGACAGGTCTAAGCAGATACTATGCAATATTACGTAGTGGACATACCAGCCTTTGGAGAGGATGTAAAGCAGTCTGTCTCTTGTTTGTTAGATGTCAGGCACGTAAAAAATCCCAACTCTTACGAGAAGACAAAGACACTGAAAAAAATTGAACTGCCTTTAAAAAAACGGTCACAAGTAATTATGAAATAAAACCGTCGCTGTGTTACATTTTATTTAATAATATTTAGTAAGTTTTTCAAAGGGCAGTTCAATTTTTTTCAAAAATGTTTTCCAGTAAAACTCGAATTTCTTCCGGTAAAACCAGAAGTAATGGGTAATATTTCCGATCGTTATTAGATAGTTAATAGATTAATATAAAAATGTTCTCAAGAATTTATACTTAGTGCAGATTAAATAATATTAACAAAGATACAGGGGTGTTTCCCTTTTTAAAAAATCGTCCAGTATAGTCTGTATATGGGATTTGCAAAAGGCAACGCCAGGTAGAGTGGTCATTGTAGGTATACATCCTGAACCATAAAATTGAAAATTTTTTATAACAAATTCAAAGAACCCTCGGATTTATTTCGTGGTATTCAGGTAATATGTCATAAAATTTAGTATGCCGTCGAATTAATCCTAAAATAAAGTAGTTATGAATCATTGGCATTTTCGGGTCTTGCAAATTCAACTTGATGTATAATAATAATAATAATAATAATAATAATAATAATCTTTATTGTCCATAATAAATAAATGACCACAAAAAAGTGATATAGGACTAGTCAAATAAGTCACATTTAAAAGAAAAACTTAAACTACTAAAACAACACATACAGAAAAAAATATTTTAAAAACATGGGTCAGTTAAATATTCAGTCACATTATAAAAACACTTTTGTAAAAGAAATTGGCTAACTAACTTTTTAAATAATTTTAAATTGACGACACCTTTAATTTCAACTGGAAGACGATTAAATAATTTTATTCCTATGTACCTGGGGCACTCCTCATATTTTGTCAGGTAATGTAATGGAATACGCAAGTTTTGCCCATTTCTTGTGTCGTAATTATGATGAAAATCATTAGTTTTAAAGGAATCATGGTTAGATTTAACATAATATACTATTTCTAATATATATATATGCATGCCAAGGGTAAAATTTGTAATTCTTTAAATAAATTTCGACATGACGTATTTCTTGCCGCTCCTACCATATTCCTAATAGCCCTTTTCTGTATTTTAAAGATTCTTTCAAAATTGTGAGAGGCGCCCCAGAACATTATGCCATACTTCGCTCTAGATACAAAGTTAGCATGATAGTAAGCTATTACAGTTGACATATTAGAAATGCTTTTTAACCGATACAATACAAAACATATTGACGACAGCTTCTTTGACAACAGAGTTACATGTTCATTCCAGTTTAATCCACAATCAATGTGCACTCCTAGAAATTTAGTGCTTCTAACTTGCTCAATTGACTTATTATCTACTTTTATCAAATAACTATTATTGAAAGAAGTGAATCTGGGTGTAAAATTAATAAAAACTGTTTTGGAGATGTTTAGGAATAGTTTAGAATTTTGATACCAATCTGTGCATCTATTGATCATATTTTGAGCTGTTACTAATAATTCTGGCACAGTTTCTTCTGAAACAATTAGAGAATTGTCATCTGCAAACATTGTTAAAGTATTTTGATCAAAAATTTCAGGTGTCATTAATATACAGTAAAAATAATAAGGGACCCAGAACAGAGCCTTGAGGTACCCCAATTTCAATATCGATTTCCTCAGATCTAATACCATTTATTTCAACTACCTGCCTTCTCTTAGAAAGATATGACGTAATCCAGTCACAAGTTTTTCCTCTTAATCCATATTTTTGAAGTTTTTCTATAAGCAAGGCATGATTTATTAAATCGAATGCCTTGCTTAGATCCATAAAAATAGCTAAGCAGTTACCGTTTTTTTCCAAATTTTCAAACACTTTGTTAAGAAAGTTCATAATTGCTGTTTCCGTTGACCTGTTTTTGATAAAACCATGTTGCGAATTAGAAAACAATTTATTTTTGTTACAAAACTTTACAATTCTCTTGTACATTTACATAGACTTAATTTCATCCATTCTATTAATCACATGCACACAAAAAAGTGGTCTATACCATCGATCAGACCCTGTTATGCCTATGAATCCGATGCCGCCATTAAAATTGCTCCATCACGTCACAATTTTCTGCCAATTCCCCTCCTAATTATGATTTTCACTGATTCTCAGCGATATTTTGAGATTGGAGCAAAATTCTGCGGGTTCAAAAACATGGGAATAACAGACTACTTTTTCTGTGTGTGTCTGTGTATTGTATGCTTTTTGATTTTATAAATTAATAATTATCGGCTTTCATCTTTCACATTCCCTGCAGATAAATCATCCGCGATGCACACCAAAGTGTAAGGTCTATATTCGCCTTATAGTCCAGTCGATAAAGTAAAAATTACACCAGAAGCTTGCAAAAATATTATGTGATTTTCCTTCATTAACCGTTAGTGGGAGGATTAAACATCACAAAACCACAAATATCAGTTCTGGGGGTGCCTCGCAACCCTCCCAAAAAACCACCCCTTCGATGGAAAAAGCCTTATTTTACTGATAACTCGTTAACCGTTGAAAAATTTGCCCATCATAAAAAAGAAAACTTGACTAACCGCCTAAAAAAAAGTCTTCTTGTAATTTTCTTGTATATGCCATGGTTTTCGAGAAAATCGGTATTAAGGCAAATTGCAAAATTTGTATTTTTAATATTATTTGAAATTTTTTGTGCGCGGCCTATAGAAAAAATTGAATTGCTCGAAAACCAAACAAGCTAGGAAGAAAAATCAAAATGAGTTTTAAAGGTGATATAAAATACTCTCCTGTGTTTCCATTTTTGATGGTTACTGATATTTATTAGTATATAAAAATAACAATATAATATAGTTATCTCTTGATTTTTTGTGCATCTAACTATTCACAGGCCCATAAAAAAACAACTGACTTTAATATAAGTTATAAATGCCTTTTTAGTTCAAGGTAGTACTTCAATGCAGCAACAGTTAGGAACAAAAATATTCACATTTACAAATTTACCAGCATGTTGCAAGTAGCCAAAATAAATCCAAAAAAGGCTGCATATTAAATTTTTTTATGATATTTTTTGTATGCAATTTTTTAACTATTAAACGATTAGAAACAATAGTTATATGATATACAAACTCAAAAAAAAAATTTGAGCTGAATTTTCAACATGTTTAGGTCTTTTTTTATTTTTAGGTAACAACAAAAAACTGGCCAAAATTGGGCTAACTTCAACATACTGGTAAATTTGTAAATGTGAATATTTTTATTCCTAACTTTTTCTGCATTGAAGTACTACCTTGATCTAAAAGATAATGCATTTATAATTTATATTAAAGTCAGTTATTTTTTATGGGCTTGTGAATAGTTAAAAGCGCAAAAAATCAAGAGGTAACTATATTATATTATTATTTTTATATGCTAATATTTATCAATAACCATCGAAAATGGAAACACAAGAGAGTATTTTATATCCCCATTAAAACCCATTTTGATTTTTCTTCCTAGCTTGTTTGGTTTTCGAGCAATTCAATTTTTTTATTAGCCACACGCAAAAAATTTCAAATAAACGCAAATTTGTACGCATTAAAAATACAAATTTTGCAATTTTTTTCAATACCAATTTTTTCGAAAATCGTGGCATATACATTTTTTTAGGAAATCGGTTAAGGTTTCCTTTTTTTTACGATGAACACATTTTTTATGTCTTCAACGGTTAACAAGTTATCATGTATAATCCCTCCACTAACAGTTACTGAAGGAAAATCTCAGATAACATTTTTGGTTATGGAAATTTTTATAATTATTGGATTATTAATTCATTCATAAATTTTTTTCTTCTATCGTCGCATGACTTCTGAAGTAATCATGGGTATGAGCAAACATATTGCATTCTTATATGTATACAGAAAGGAATATTTATGTATTTAATATACCTATGTATAAGAAATTGCTATAATTTTATTTCATATTTATTTAATTTTGAGTCAAGCAATCAACCCCAATGAAACCTTTGCATCTGTGACTTGAGAATAAGTAATAAAATATATTATATAGACCAAAAATTAATTCTAAAACTACGTTTTATTCACTACCATATATTTCTAGAAACCGACAATGATATTTAATAATTTCATTTCAAAGTAACAAACAAAAACTCATTAACGAATGAACGCTTGAGAAATTTCCAATTACTTTAACTGAACATTTCGAATCGACCAAAAAAAAGCGTGTTAAAATGACGACCTTGCAGACATGAACTTGCTTCGATTGTCAATGCCCACGTTAGATTCGCTCATCAACGAAAACATGTGAAAGATGGTGTGGACAAGAAAGTATCGCTTATGTGGTTGAAAAAAGGCCAATTCCACCCTACAACGGAAGGCTTCATTATTCTATCCAGGACCGCGTGCCAGGAAATCGGATCTATGATTAGATCATCCTAAAGAAAAACGTAGTAAATATCTGTAGAAAGTGCGGAAGACCAGGAGAAACTATCGAGCATATAACAGTCGGATGCCCCACTGGCACAACCAGATTGCCAAACTAATTCATAGGGAAATGGTCAAGAAATGCAATCTAGTGGAGAATCCTCTTCCCCCGTATCATCGTTATGTACCTTGCCCGGTATTAGAGTTCGCCGATTATCTTTTATATTGGGATAGTTCAATCCTTACAGATAGAACTGTAGACTATAACAGGTCATACATTGTGCTTATCGAAAAGAAACATAAAAAAACTCACAATCATCGACAAAGGCATAATCGGATAAAGACAGAAACAGAAGTGTCAAAATATGAAAATTTAGAGATTTGGAACCTTGACAGAGCAGAAATAGTCCCTATTGTGATCTCAATGGAAGGAGTTATGACAAAGCAGTCAAAGAAAAACATAGAAAAACTGGGTGTACCAAGCTTCCATTACGTTGTCATACAAGAAATAACAATCCTCCAAACGTGCCACACAACGAGAAAATTCATAGCGGAGCAGGATGTGATGAAGTTTTCCCTGACTCTAAGGACATACCAACTTACCAACTCAGCTGAGACAAAGTAGAGAATGATACATATTCTTTATAGGATTTTGCAAATAGCGAAATAGGTTTTTCCCCCGCTGTTTGCAAAATACTATAAAGAATATGTTTCATTACTATAAGCATACAAATAAGTTCCTCCTCCTCTTAAACTACTTGAAGCTGGCATTTTAAATTTTTGAATTTCAACTAAATATTTATAGTCTGCAACTTCGAAAATCTCCAGATACCGGCTTTCGGACGAATCAGAACAGATTACAAAGCATATCCAACATCTGACTCTGCCATTTTGAATTTAGATCTAATATTTATAATCTGCGATAACATTTTTTTGTAGAATCGGATATTAAACGACAATAAACTGTTCGCCAAGTTGGATTTTTCTGTAAAAAATGTAAAGATGTATTGTCATGTGAACCACATAAACATGCAAAATTTCAAATCAATACGATACCTGGAAGTGAACGAAAATCGAGCTGCAAGTTTTTGCGCATAAAAACCAATACGGCGGATTGTATTCGCAGAGTGTGTACTCTAATAACAAAATTTGAAAAACATTTTCAATTCGCATTTATCGGCCGATTTTTGTGTATATATTGATTGGACTATATCTTAATAGTAGATGCGAAGATGTAAAATGCAACTGCATATTACCAATGTATCACACGATTATACGTATCTTATAAATGATTTAATACCAGCGGTATATAATTATGAGCGCGGAAGGTATATTTATTATTTATGTTTATAGAGTGAACTTAGCGCGAGACACTACCGTGTCTCTTGATCTCTCGAACGCCTCCAAAATTATTTTTTGTAAATGTTTTATGTGAAAATAAATCGTCCACAGAAGTATCTGAAACTGAAATATTTTACTCCAATGATGAAGTCAGCAAAAATTTTGTAATTTTTAAATTTCCTCTTTTATTTGTAACTTTTGTCTCCAGATTTTTATTTCTGTATTTTGAATATTTCCACCAATATTTAGATAAAATACCATTTACTAAATGGTATTACACAAGGCATTATACGTCAAAAACTAAAATCTGGTATTTTTACATCACTGTGTGGTAATTCAACAACATCATCTTTCCTTAGTTAAATCAGTCTTAATGCTCCTTTAACGAACAACAAAAAGGCACTTTACCCCTTTACAACATCGGTACCAAAGAGGGCTTAGTTTAATTACATTTAAAAAAAGTGAAATCAAAAAGGCATAATCTTTTGTACTCTCTGAATGAGACTAATTGACGCGCTACCCAATTTTCCCGGCACACAGCAGACTGGGGTCTCTCACCACCACTGACAGTACAGAAAGCTTCCACCACACCCTTTACTCGCGCCGTAGATTCAGCGCATGCAACACAAACGTCCTACCGTTCCTGTTTCGAACTCCTGCCGTTCCCAGACCCTGACAGGACAGGGCGAAACTTCTTCACTCAGTGTAATCGACGACGCGCCGCTGTGCTGACTACCCAGTGCCGCATAATCGCACATTAGTAAGTCTCTTGTTCTCGCCTCGAAAATGTCTATGACTTGTATCGTCTAATGAAAAGTAACAGTATACACTCGGCAATAGTTAAAAGTTTGCGTTTTTCGAAAGGAAAAATGTCAGAAAGTGACGAGGAGTCTACCAGCGGGGCAGATTGGCCTGTGACAGAGGAATGGCTTCAGGCGGTGCTGAAGGAACACCACAAGGAATTAGCGGACCCGACGATGATTACCGTTCTGGATTTTAGCGTCAGACCAGGGTGTGAATCCGGGGAAAGCGTCCTCAGTGACATTGTGGCGGTGGCTGTTAAATACTGTCTCAGGTACATTAAAAAATTACATACGCAAGGGACCGAAAGTGCGTTAAAAAAATTTACTCTGGCATACAGATCCCCCTGAACTCAGGTGTATTAATTTAATACATAAGGGAGGATAATTTTTCAGAGAATTCTACTTTATTGGTTTTTTAAATGCACACAATAAGACATTACAAAATTATTTATTAGCAAGTTTTTCATAGGTGTTTTAATGATAACATATTCAATTTATTTCTAGGGAAGATCCAGACGGTTCGAGCCACAGCTTGAGTTTTATAATAAAGTTACTACCTCAGGATCCGTTTAGTAGGTACTTCGTGACTGAAGCCCAGTTTGATTTAAGAGAGATAAAATTTTACACGCAAGTAAGTATGTTTTATTCCACGCCGACTTTATAGACCAAAAGCCAGAGACTTTTTTCGACAAAATGAGCTGGTGCTGTTTTTATTATTCGCTAGATTTTATTATTCTGGATATGTACCTAAATAGTCGAATAAAATTTTCTTCTGCTTATAGAAAAAATGTTTCCAATAGAAGTTGCAGACAATGAAATTATCAATAATATTATTTTAATCATAATGATGAAATCTAGCCTCAAAACTTCAAAGAAAGAAGGAAACCAACTTGCTCCTTTAATTCCAAAATAATTTTCGAAAAAATATGCGATTCAGTTGAAAAGTTAGCCAGTCACAGCTAAACATGTCATCAAGAAATGTGGTCCGATTTAAGTATATTAATTTTTGCGTGATCTAATCTCAAAAAAGTAAAAAAAACGAGAAAATTGTTATAGTTATTAGAATCGGGCACTAATGTAGACGTTTCCAGGATCAAATTGTAGGTTTGTATCTCTATTTTCATAATCCGAAGAAAAAATATTTTTTCAATTTGAAAATTTTCGAAATTTTTTAAATCGCTCTAAAATTCATAACTTTTTGAAAATATAGTTTCTTTTCGTTAAAACCAGTATTTTAAGCTTTGTATTTTTAAAATCCGACCGAGATATCCATATTTTTAGGAAATAACCTATTATGACAAAAGTTAATAACATTTTGATGCAGGGGGTTTAGTTCAAATCATTATTTTAACTTTTTCCTACTACAAGGAATATGTACTATGCTTATCTTTAATTTATTGATCAATTTTTTTTGTGATTTTCTCGAGAACTGCTACTCCTAGAAAAAGTTTCAAATAAGATAATTAGCATTAGAAAAAATATGTATTTTCTACACTTATTAAAATTAAACCTTAAACATGGGCATATTTTATTAACAAATATGTAATGGTAATGCGGTGAAAAATTGAGACAGTTCATTGTTGTTTTTGAGTCTGGGTGAGTGAAGTGGAAAAAATAATCGTTTTATTATTTCTATACATTCACGTTTTCAACGTCATGTGGATTGAACATAGATAAATAAATATACGCGCGCTGTGTCTACAATATCGCCACTATGATGGTTTTCTCCTCCTGTATTTTTTAGAAAAGATGTAGGGTTGGAAAATAAACAAAAAACGCCTCGTAATAGGCAAAAGATTAAAAAATGTTTTAAACTCAACCCCGCGGCAAAATGTTATTAACTTTTTTTCCCAATAGGTTATTTCTCAAAAATATCAATATCTCGGGTTCAACTGTTTAAATTTTATAAATACAAAGATTAAAATATTTGGTTCAGTAAAATTTAATTAGCCTCAGGGAAAAAACCGAATTAAAAAAAAAATATTTAAAAAATCTTCTAAATTTTTTGAAGTGAAGACGATGTAAAAAAGCCCAGAATAAATAATTTTTCTTCTATAGCGATATACCCGATGTTGACTCTTTTGACATTTTTTTTTTTATCACTTATTTAACGTCGGCCTGTTTCCGCTACCAAGGCCAATCACCGACGCCAGGTGTCGAGCTACCCCTAACCTGGAAATTTTGCCGAACCTCTTATCTTTCGAAGAGTAGGGATTTTTTACTTGCCTAACATTTAATAGACAAGGGACCGACTGTTTTACATCCCCTCCGAAGGATGGTATATCCGCTATGTAACCCCCGACCAAAGTTACATACCTTCTACGCATGCGCTGATATACAAGCCGTTAGAAGATGGAGCGAGAACGCTGTGTTTCCCTGGACACCCATCCAAGTACTAACCGCGCTTGACGTTGCTTAACTTTCAGTATCGAAATACAGAACAGTCAAGGCGCCTTCCACGCTCGCCCCCCTCTCTTTTGACATTAAATCACGCAAAAATTGATATTTTCAAAATCGGTCTACGTCACTTCCTGAAAACACGTTTAGTCGTGAGTGGCTGTTTTCAACCGAGTCGCGTATTCTGTAGAAAAAAAAAATGGAATTAAAGGCGTAAAGGGTATATCCTTGGTTTAATTGGAGTTTTGAGGTTAGATTTCATTATTTTGACATCGGTATAACGTCGATGGATAATTTATTTGTCTACAACTTTTACTGGAAACATTTTTTCCATCTTCTGAAAAAGAAAAAATTGTCGAGAAAAAAATCTGTTTTAAAAAAAATCCTTTTGGCGGTAATAGTTATTAATTATATAAGGGGATTAACAAGCCTTTAATCTATGAGAAAATATCTGCACTCGAGGCACAGCCCAGAGTCACATTTTTTCGAGTGGTTTGAAAGGCTGTTGAATGTATTCTTTATAGGATTTTGCAAACAGTGGAAAGAAAAGCTATCTATCATAGATAGCTTTTCTTTCCACTGTTTGCAAAATCCTATAAAGAATATGTTTCATTACTATAAGCAAACAAATAATAAATAATTCACTTTTAAAAAGCTGTTGAATGTAATTCAACGTTTTATCCACGACCGCGATCGCGGCCAAATTAGGAGCGCGAAAGCCGTATGAAAGCAGGTGAAAAATTCTAATTTAGAGAAACGTCAGATTTTGCAACTTTATTTTGACTAAGAATCTTTTGATTTTGAGCAAAAAATAGAGGGTCTTTGAATCGTTTCTATGACAAGAGTTTGTTTATTAGTTGATAAAAGTGAAAAAATTTGCAAAATCGACAGAAAAAATAACAAAATGACAAGAAGATCGTTCTTAATATAAATGTAAATGTTAATATTAACAATAATTCTAAATAAAATTCTATAAAATCGAAGCGTGGTATTATGAATTTTAATCCACCAGTGTATTAAAGGGCCTTTAATCCACGAAAAATAGATGTATTATACCTTCCTGATATAGTGGTCATGGATAAAAAAATTAAGCAGAAGAGATTATTATTCGCTAATCTCTAGATACATGTTCAGATTCACAAAATCCAGCGATTAGAAACAACAACCATCTACTTCATTTTGACTCAAAAAATTTTCTGGCGCTTAGTCTATCATGTACGCAACTGTTGATTGATGTAAATTTAATGGTGCAAGGGGGAGTACAAATAAATTAGTATGTAGTTGTAGGCAATTTAATAATACAATTATAGAACTATTCAAACAATGGTACGTGTTATTACACTTTTGAGGTTTCGCAGGAAAAACAAGCAGGACTGGTTATTGGCGGGCCAAAGAAAATAACTTAAGAATGCCTGCAAAATACTTCCAGTTGATCTAAATACGCCTTGCTTCTGTGACTAATGCGATATTAAATTGGATAAATTAGTTTTTTTATTCAGTTTAAATTGGTTGTGGTTACTAAGAGTATAATAATTTAAAGTTCATAGATGCGGTACCTACAATCGTCAGTCCTTAAGGTGGCCATTCCCTAGAAAGAGACCGATATGGAAATATTTATTATTTTTGCCCATAACTTTTTTTTCTTAGTACGTATATTTAAAAAAAACTATAAGACTACCTAAGTAGAACCACAACAAGACTATTACTATAAACTTTCACTCAATAATTTCAGTGGTTTGCAAAACAGCTAGATTTAAAACTGCGAAATAGGAAGATTAACATAATTTTTAAATTTAAATCTAGCTATTTTGCAAACCACTGAAATTATTGAGTGAAAATTTATAGTAATAGTCTTGTTATGGTTCTACTTAGGTACTCTTATAGTTTTTTTAAATAAACGTAAGAAAACAAAGTTATGGCCAAAAATAATAAATATTTCCCTATCAGATGTCTCTTTCTAGGGAATGGCCACCTTAACAGAAAACATGTACAATAAAGGAATGTTCCCACCGGAAATGTATTTTATGGCTAGTGCAACGAATAATTATTATTAAATATGGCTCTTTCTCTTTCTATGGGGGATTAAAATTAATAAAAATCTACATAGTAATGTGATGAATAATACAGTAGATAAAAACCAATTGAGTCATTGTTTATCAAGCCTTACGAATTAATAATTGCACACTATTATAGACAATTTATAACAGTTGCTCTCGGCAGTGATTGTTCTTCTTGTAAACAGTCTGTTTCATTTGACTAGTAGGCCAGTCAAACTGTCGAAAATACCTCGTCTTTTGCCAACCGAGCCGTCCACAAGGTAAAATATAGAAAAAATTGCGTTTAAAGAAACATATAGACTACCTATCCAAAATTTATAGAACTTTTAATAGCAATGAAATGAGCCAAGTTCGATACCAATAAATTTACAAATAAATTACTTATTGCAAAAAACCGCTAAAAATCATATTCTTTTGAATTAAAAAAAATATATTATTTAATGAAATGAGTCCCTGGCGAGTACAATAAGATCGTGTATAAAAATTTGCAAGAAAATGATAGTTTTTGCAAAAATCGATTTTCTCGCAAAAAAGATAGGAGGTTTCTTATTTTAAATAACACCCTGTATGTTTATGTTCTCTTTATAAAGGCTTTTTAATATTTGAAATAAATAACCTAGGTATGGACATTTGTGTTTCTTTTTTAAGACGGCGGAATGGAATGAATCTAATAAAGCGAATAAAAAAGAAACTGTGTAGATGAAAACATTATACTCTTCTCCGGTTTACTGAAATGTTTACGTAATCGTTGAAGATTCCTGCAGACTAACTGCAACCTCAGAAAAAAAATGCGTACATGTAGTTTGCGATGTCTGGAAGATGATATTATTTCCGAAAAAGGATCTTTGGTGGAATTTGCAAAGAAAATTACGAAAGGTCGCGGATAACGGTTTTTCGCGTTTTAAAGGAAAAGTTGAATTTATACGAAAAAGTGTTCAGATAAAAAATATGCGCAATAACGAACAAAATGAGCCCCGGCGGAACCCAATTATCCCAGTGGTTCCTTCGCAAATTGCAAGAAACCACTAAATTTGCAGGTTTTTAAAAAAATCATAAAACCGGTGCAAATACGTATAAAAGGCTGAAATTTATACATTGGAGTTTTAGTAGTCCTTTCTTTTTCCAAAATAATAACATGTTCCAGACATCGCAAACTACATGTGAGTATTTTTTTAGTGAGGTTGCAGTTTGTCTGAGATCTGAGTCCCTGATGACCTAGCTCGCCTGCATTAAGATTATTCTTTACAGTTTTTTGAGAATTGATTAATTTTTTTGGAATACTAAATTGTTATATTTTCAGCTTCACTCGTCTCCTATCCATGTACATTTTCCTTGTTAAAATGTTAAATAACTTTTATACGTACTGATCCAGGTCTACTTCCAGCTAATATGAACTTACTGTCCAAATTTCAAGACGGACAGACAGACGGATTTTTTAAAGATATTCACACATCAAATCACTAACAATATTATTTACGGGCACGGGCTTCGTGCTGACGAAATGCAACA
Organism: Stenurella melanura; assembly: GCA_963583905.1. Classification (NCBI taxonomy): domain Eukaryota; kingdom Metazoa; phylum Arthropoda; class Insecta; order Coleoptera; family Cerambycidae; genus Stenurella; species Stenurella melanura. The sequence continues at coordinate 133,959,790 of OY757313.1, read as the reverse complement.
TAATCATCTCCTTTTCGTATTTACGAAAAGTATAATAAAACTACTTTGTAAGCATCATATTTTTGGATTTTTTTTTTAACTTAGTTTTTGACGAATGACGTTTTTTTACAATATTCTTCGAGTACATTTTCTTACAATTTTTAAAACTTTTATATTCGCTGACTTTTATCAAATACAATAGGGTTTTCCTCTACCTAATATTAACCTTACAATGAACATGTTCAGAATAAAATTGTTCAGAATTCGATGGCTAACATAATGGTCCGAGTTTTTTCTTTGTACGAGAGATATTTACGCTTTTGGAAAAATGCCATCGAATGCAATGATTATTATTATTCTTTTCGTTTTTGTACTTAGCGAAAAGTATAATAAAATAATTATCTACGCTCGTCGTGAGAGTATCGACCCTCATTACTATTATGAAATTTCAATTATTATACTCTTCGCAAATACAAAACGAAAAGATATTGCATTCGATTGGCACATTTCTAAAACAGGTAATATCGCTTGTAGAGAACAACATTTCATATCACTGTGTTGGTGATCAAATTCTGAACAACTTTCAAAATGTCCGTCCGTCTGTCTGTTTGTCAGTCACGTTTTTTGTTTTTTTTTTTTTTTTTTGTAAGCACGATAACTTAAAAACAAGAAGTCCGATTGTATTGAAATTTGGACAGTAAGTTTGTGTTAGCTAGAGGAAGAAACTTATTGTTTTTGAACAAAATCGATCAATAAATGAGGAAGTTATTAATTTTTTAAATATAAATATTTTTTTAATGTTTTGTAATTAAACTAAAAATGTCTAAAACTAATATTATTTACAAAAAAACTGCGAAGAGTATCCTATAGAATGTGCAACAATTATATAAAAAGTGCAGTAAATCAGCGAAGAGTATAATGGTTAGCTTGTTTGTAATTATGCTTACCTTGATTTTGTACATATTTTTTACAATTCTTACAGCTATAATTCGGTTATTTTAAATAACACCTTGTATGTTCTAAAATTTCAAATAAACTGCAATTTCAAATAAAAAAATAGTCAAGGTACATAAAACTTGTTTTTCTCTATAGATAAAAGATATTTTGAACCTGAAAGTAATGTGTACAATGGTAAAATTTACTTTAAAATAGTTTTCTTAATGTGTATGAAATATTACTACAACTTTCCAACTTCAACCAGAAGAGTTGGGAAACTTCTGCTTATCGGTATAAAATCAACAGATAAATCAATTTTAGTGCCATAAACCAAAGATAACCGGCTCATATTTGAGAAGCTAATTACCATGTTTACTACTAAGTTATAAACAACTTCTGAGAAACAAATTATTCGAATATTACATGGATTTATCTACATTACTTCACTTAATAGTTACATTCACTTCTTCCCTACATATACAGTAAACTAATAACCCAAAACTCTTTCCAGGTTGTACCAGATTTGGAATCGTTCAAGCAGAGTATAGCGGAAAGTGCAGACATAAGACTACCCATCCCAAAATGCTACTACGCACATTATACTGCAGGTAAGTCAATATTTTTATATCCAGTAAATATATAGTTGCCCGTTACGCTTTATACCCTGTACGATTTGAAAATGTATGCAGTATTTTTGCTCTTAACACTTTGTTGTAAAGTTATCAAAATATCAGCGATTCACCCTAGTAATGGAACCCGAAAACCGGAAGGTCCTTTATAATATTAAAATTGCGGAAACTTAAATCAGAACAGGGATTTTTTCCAAACGTTGTTATACTTTATATAAAGATCCGTGATATAGTCGAAATAAATTTTATAAATAAAATTTTCCAAAATAATATAATACAAAACATATATTTTTTCTTACAGCTACCAACGATCCCGAACCGACTCCACCCGAATCCGTCCTAGTTTTAGAGAACATCAAACCGAAAGGCTTCAACTGCGCCGACTTCGCACGTGGTCTAACCTTACGCCAAACAACGTCAGCAGTTGAGGCCATAGCCCAGCTGCACGCTCTATCCCTGTCGCTGAAAGTGAAAGAGAAGAAATCATTATCTGAAAAGTATCCCTTCTTGTTCCAAACGACCAGAGCTTCGGATTCTTACCAGCAATTAGTCGAGCGAGGTCTGCCACAGCTGTTCCAATTTTTGGAACAAAGGCCAGGTTTGGAAAGCGTTCTCACTGCTCTAAATCAGCTTCGACCTTACACTAAAGATGTCATTGAAACCTTACTGGCACCGGAAGAACCCATGGCACTAATTACCCACACCGACTTCTGGTGCAACAATTTAATGTTTAAAGAAGACGAAGACGCCTGTGTTTGCTCAATTTTAGACTGGCAAATGGTTACATACAGTCGGCCAACCAACGATCTAGCCCTTTTGCTCATCAGTAGCGTACCTGCAGAGCTACGAAGGCTTCACACAGATTCCCTCTTAGATGGGTATTGGGACTGTTTGACCGCCACTTGTCGCAAGTTAAGTCTGGACATCGAATCTGAGCTTGGTTACGATAGAAAGAAACTGGCCGAAGACTACAGACGATCTCAACTTTTGGCGTTGTTACTCTGCATAGGGTCTGTTGACTTGGCCTTAGGCAATGCTCAAATGGAGGAGAGGCTGTTGGTGCTGCTGCAAGATTTATACGCTGATGGCTTATTGAAACCCGATCTTGCGGAAACAGCTCAACAATAAGTGAAAGAACTTGACCGTTCCGTGATATTTGCTGTGCAAAATAAATAGACACGAAATAATATTAAGAATGCTTTATGTGAGTCATGACAGATTGCATCTGACCTAAATCGCATATAATCAATGTTTTCTACAATAAATTATTGCACAATCAATGTTCCTTGCAACTTTCTCTACAATAAAATTCGAATTCAATGTTTCAAAAATTAAGCAAACTAAAAGTTGCAATCTATTATGACTTTCTTTACAAAAAAGTTTCTTAGCTTAAAGTTATACAAAATATTTTTATGTGCAAGTTTAACACTGTGTTCCGTGCCAATATTTTAATGGTTCAATATTATATTAGGTAGAATACATTCATGGTAATGCAAGCAAAAGGAAAACGTAGCACCTAATAGTTAATTAATATATTAGATTTTTTCTTTTGTTATGTTTGTTCTTGATAATTAGTTGGAATTAAAGGCCACATTTTATTAATAAAGAGTATTTTAAATATTTTTTTCGAATACAACTATTCCAATTTTTATAACAAAGGTCAAGCTTTGAAAACATTCTCACTGCTTTGAACGAGCTTCGACCTTACACAAAGTATGTTTATTTTTATTTATTTTATTTTATTTTATGAATACAGCTGCCCAGACCGATGAGCATTCAATTACAGGGCAGGAAATATACAAATAAGTATGTATACAGTACAGAGTAAAAACTTAAAACTAAATATTTTACAGTGAATAATAACTATCAAATCAAAAATGGAAAATGCGAAGTAATGTGAGCAGATACTTTAACTAAACGGTGAAATAGTGGGAACTAAAGGTTAATTTAAGCGTAATTTTTATTACTAGTACTACAATTAAAAATATCAAGGTTCAACTGATAGCTTAAATAGTTAGAGCACATATTGTGAATAGAAGATTTTAGTACATTTGTGCTTCGCGTAGCTAAGTAGAATAGGGCGTATGAGCGAGTCTGAAAAGATGGAACGTTGACATGTATGGAACTGAGAATATCCGAGCAGTCTATCCGACTTGTTAATAGTTTGTGTAGGAACAAAACAGAAAAATACACTCTACGTGTCGCTAAGTCATTTAGATTAAATCTGGCTAATAAGTCAGATTGTGGCGTGCCTCTGGGAGGATAAATTCCGTCAGCTTTGAGGGAGAGATATTTGACGTGTCTTCTCTGAACCCGTTCCAAATTAAGAATATGAATATTGTATTGTGGATTCCAGACAATACCACCGTATTCTAGTGTTGGGCGTGCAAAAACATTAAATAGGAGAGAAAGTGTGGAAATATCTTTAAAGTGCCTTGAGTTTCGCATAATAAAGCCTAGATTTCTGTAGGCATGGCAATTGTATGATCAATGTGGGCAGTAAAAGTTAATTTTAAGTCAAAGATGACTACAAGATCCTTGAATTGAGTGTACCTAGTTATCATAGCATTGCCTATTTTGCAGGAAAAGTTTATAGAGTTATTTTTTCTCGTAAAGGTCATCGAACTACATTTTGATATATTTAAGGGTAGCCTATTATTTTCGCACCATGTGATTATTTTTGTGAGGTCGTGTTGCAATCGATGCCAGTCTTCTTCGGAGTTAATAGATGCAAACAGTTTAAGATCATCGACGTATAGGAGGACATTACTTTGTATATCTTGGCAAATGTCATTGATGAAAATTATAAATAACAGTGGGCCCAAAACAGACCCTGTGAAACTCCTGATGTCGGTGACACTTCAATAGATGAAAACCCACGATACTTCACGTTTAATATTCTGTTACCAAGATATGACTCGAAGCAACTTAGAAAGTCAAAACTTAAACCAAAATCTGATCGCTTCTGCAATAAGAGCCCATGATCTAGTGTCGAATGCTTTACAGAGGTCTGTATAAATTACATCCGCTTAGCCACCATGATATTTGCGATAAAGTATGTAACTCTTACCAAGTTGGTAATCGTAGATCTACCTGCCAAGAACCCATGTTGACTATATGAGAGTTGAGATTTAACATGAAAAGAGATTATATCGTATAGGACAATTTAAAAGAGTTTGCCAAAATTACAGAGGATAACTATCGGTCTGTATTTTTCAATATTAGTCTTATCGCCTTTTTGAAAACAGGGCAAATTTTTGGTTGAGTCCATAATTGGGGAAATGTAGTAGCTTGCAGTGCTAGATTAAAAATGATAGAAAGTGGCAATGCAAAAATAGAGGCACAGTCTCTTAATAAGAAAGCTGGTATACCATCTGGACCCGTCGTAATCGTTGTCGTATAGAAACCTTATCAGCAACGGAAGAACTCATGACATTGATCACCCATACAGACTTTTGATACAACAATTTATTGTTTAAAGAAGACTACGACTTCTCGGTCTGTTCAATTTTAGACTGGCAAATGGTGACATACAGTCGGCCAACCAACGATTAAACCCTTCTGCTCATCAGAGCTCTACACTGATTCCCTCTTAAATGGGTATTGGTATTTACCTTACGTAAAACAACATCAGCAATAGAAGCTATAGCCCAACTGCACGCCTTATTATTGTCGGAGAAAGTTAAGGAGAAGGAACTCTTGTCTGAAAAGTTGTTCCAAACAACCAGAGCTCCGGATTCTTCCAGCAACTAGTGGAGCGAGGTTCGCCGCATCTGTTCCAATTTTCTGAACAAAGACCAGGTTTGGATCTTACACAAAAGTTGTCGCTGGAACTCTATTGGCACCAGAACAACCCATGACACAAATTACCTTCACCGATTTTGGCGATTTCTGATGAAACAATTTAACATTCAAAGAAGGCGAAGACTCCTGCGTTTGCTCAATATTAAGCTGACATATGATTACATGCAGTCGACGAACCAACAATTTAGTCTTTCTGCTCATCAGAAGAGGATCTGCAGAGCCACGACAGCTCCACACAGATTGCCTCTTAGATGGATATTGGGACTATTTGACCCCCACCTATCGCAAGTTTAGACTGGATATCGAATCCTTGGATATAACAAAAGGAATCTGGTCGAGGGCTACAAGAGATCTCAATTGTTGGTGTTGTTACTCTGTTGTTGACTTAGCCTTGGGTTATGCTCAAATAGAGAAGGGTCTATTGGTGCTATTGCAGATTTTTACACTATTGATTTGCTAAAACCTGATCTTGCAGGAACAGCTCAACAGTAAAGCGAACAAACTTGGACTTTTCCCGAGATATTTGCTGTGCAAAATAAAAGGACACGAAATGATATTAAAAATGATTTCTGTGAGTCATGACAGATTGTATCCGACCTAAATCATCCCATGGTCAATATTTTCTACAGTAAATTATCGCATAATAATGTTTCTTGCAACTATGTTATGTGTAAGTTTAACACTGTATTCCGCGCCAATATTTTAATGGTTCAATATTATACTAGGTAGTGCAAGGAAAACGGAAACGTATCACCTAATCCTAATAGTTAATTAATACATTAAATTTTTCCCTCTCTTATGTTTATTATTGATAATTAGTTGAAATTAAAGGTCACAATTTATTAATGAGTATTTTATGTTTTTTTTCGAAAATATACAACAACTTCTTTTTATAAATATATTTGTTTAAGAACATAGAAATAGTTTTTAATATACTAGTATAAAATATTTATACAACGAAAAGCAGTACAAGTTTCTGATATGCTTAAAGAGTGAAACATTTGTTTGTTTCTGAATGTCATTCATTATAGAAAATAATTTAGAACAATAAAAAACTCACAATGGTAATTTAGTTCTTATTCAAATTTTAATTAAGAATAAAAATATTTCTATGCTGCATACCCCGCTGCATACTAATATTTTCTTGCTTTTCCTAAGGTATTAAGCCAGATTCTACGGTTTATTTTAATTTGTATTAAACAAAATTCTGCTATAAAAGAAGCGAAATATACACACAGAAGTGTATTTTGATTAATTATTTCTTAATCGAGTTACGGCTTCGAATTTGAGGGAGGTAATAGCCTGATTAATTTTTAATTTCATTTACTTTCCTCATTGGATAATCTTTTAGATTTGATGATATTATTCTTCCTAAGTAATAAATAAAAATTTGTCTGGCAATTATGTCCTAATTTTAATTAAGCACACTTGATCATTATTAGTATGTTTGGGAGAATTACATTTAACATTTTTTAACATCTGAAAAAAAATAGTGACTACCCGCAACTACAAAGAAAAGTATTTATAATAATCTTGATTGAATAGTTCCGGTAGTTTCCACAAATGTTAAAACTCTTGAACACTCGATGCAAGTTTCGCAGATCAAGTCGACATCATCACAAAATTATTAAATCTTAGCGTCTAATTTTTGCAGTGTGTAAAAATCAGACTATCTTTTCCAATAGAGACTTATACAAATCTTTACTAACAAATTTTTCCAATTCGGACGAAATATGAATTTTTTTTCTCGAATTTTGATTTTTATCCCCAAAAAATGTTCGTCCTTTTAGTGGCCTTTCATGCAGCTTCTACATAGCAAAACAGAAATCTTTCGTATTGCATTTTTAAACCCTAACATCAGACTCGTTCTCAAAGAATTCTAATATCTCCAATTAAAGAAACTCATGTAAAGCTGCAAAAGTTTTGTGACCGAGGCAGCTATATTAGAATCGCCAGTTTTTTAAATTTTGACTGGTTTTGAAGTCCGGCCAACTATGAACTGGTTGTTGTTTGATAAAAAAACTACATTTGCTGACCCTATTGTTTATAAAAAGTTATCATTATTCACATTTTTGTTAGCTTGATCAGTAACTTTGTATGTAAAAATATTTTGCAACTTTATTTTCACCCACTTCCAGATATCGTATTGACTTGAAATTTTGCATGTGTATATGATTACATGATAATACATCTTGGCATTTTTTTTCTAGAAAAATTCAAGGTAGCGTTTCCAAGATGGTGGACGGTTTATTATCATTTAATATTCGAATCTACTAAAAATTGGTATCTGGGGATATTTGAGGTATGACCGAAATTCAAGATTCAAAATGGCGGCTTCAATAAGGCGAATAAGTTTTGTAATTTATGGTCTGATCATCTGAAAATCGGTATCTAGGGATTTTCGAGGTATCAGATTCTAATTCGAACACAACTAAAAAGAAAATAAATAATAGTCGGTATATTTAGACATCGGAAGGTACAAAAATTCACACCCAGCTGAAAGTTGGTAGGATTGTTCAAAACACCATTATAAATGAACTCAAAAAAGTCCTCATCGATCAGATACCTGGAAAAAAAGAAATGTACGCGAGGTCAAAGGTCACAAAAATCGGTTTTTCGCGATTTTCAGCAAAACGGTTAAGTTTTATCATAAAATTAGTTCAGACGAAAATTGTAGATCAAATAATTATTTATAAAAAATGTCTCAATTCTTTTTTCCTTAAGAGCCACCGTTTCTGAGATATGACGATTCAAATAGTTGGAAGAGTTGTAATCGTCATAATATGTATAAGTACACCACGTATATACATCACTGGAGCTGTAATACAAGTAAAAATATTTTTTCTATCGGTCAGAGTAACTTACATATATACAATATTATAAATATGTAAATGTCAGGTAAAAAGAAACCCAGTCCCTCATTTTATACGCCAGTGTAACCTTGAGCAACATCTGTGTCCTATTCAATTGTCTGCGTGGTTAGGGTCGTATACCTGCTTTATCTTAGAATGCTCATCACATCTTTTTCGGGTATATTACCAAGTTCAAGTGTGGCCTGGTTATCAGCTAGACCCAAAAGACTGGGGTTGGAAGTTGATCGACAATACATTAGAACCCGTTCAGACTTTACTCCCACCTGCGCCAGAAAAACTGCTAAACACAATTTTTTGCAACTGTAAAAAGGGATGTAGTGCTAAATGTGGTTGCAAAAAAGTTGGACTATTTTGTTTTCTAGCATGTACAAATTGTCAAGGTCGGTCGTGCTCCAATGTTGAATCAGCAACAGTAGATGATTCGTTTGATAGCAACGAGGAGACATGCGATGCATCACTATTGAAGCAATTTACTTGCACCCAGGATGAAGAAGAAGAACAAGAAGAAGATGAAGCAGAAGTATTAGAGAACTATGAATCAGACGAATAAATGTCCCTATTTTTTTTAATTTACACCACTTTTATCATTTTCAACCCTTGCTAATATCTTTTATTATTCAATAGTTTCAAATTAAACGGAATCACAACAGATCCGTGGAATAGGCCTACCGGGGAAACCACGTAAAAAAAAGCGCCAAGTACACTACCTCACAGGTGGCGTGGAAACGTGTGCATATTGACGATTACAACCTTTCCAACTTTTTGAATCGTCATATCTCAGAAACGGTGGCTCTTAGGAAAAAAAGTATTGAGACATATTTTATAGACAATTATCTGATTTACAATTTTCGTCTGAGCTAATTTTATGATAAAACTTACCGTTTTGCTGAAAATCGCGAAAAAACCATTTTTGTGTCCTTTGACCCCGCGTAATTTTTTTTTCCAAGGACTTTTTTGAGTTCATTTATAATGGTGTTTTGAACAATCCTACCAACTTTCAGCTGGGTGTGAATTTTTGTACCTTTACTCCTATTTTTCGGTCTAATTTGACCGGATTATAAATAATCTTTAAAAATTGCAAAACACACGCTTTAAAAAACCAACTGTAAGTGTTAAAAAATGTACCAAAAAAAAGAAAACAAACTAGCCATTATACTCTTCGCCAATTTACTGCATTTTTTACAATTGTTGCACATTCTATAGAATAATAAATTTAAATTATTAATAACTTTTTGTATTTTGTTCAAAACCAATAAGTCTAGCTAGCATCAATTTACTGTCCAGATTTCACTATAATCCGACTTTTCGTTCTTGTTATCGTGCTTACAACAAACGTGACAGACAGGCAGATGGACGGACATTTTGAGTTGTTCAGAATTCGATCACCAACACAGTGATATGAATTTTTTTTTCTCCACGAGCGATATTACCGGTTTTAGATATGTACCGATCGAACTCTTCGTTTTGTATTTGCGAAGAGTATATAATGTATAATTGCTTCTAATTACATCCCACGCCTTTCCGTTTAAAGCGTGGGAGGTTCAAAATATTTAAAAAATGTTACTCATCAAACGCCCCACGCTTTTACGTCCATTAATATAATTTTTACTATTATTAACATTATTATCTTGTATGTAATTTTTTAATTGGTTTGCCAAAACGCGTTTTTAATTTTTTTTAAATTATTCATTTAATAAAAATCTAAAATTAAGTGTTTAATTTAAATCACTGGCGGAATCGCTAAATTAGCGCATATGTAAAATAATAATAATAATATATAAAATAATACAACATGTATTCAATTTTTGTTCCCAATCAGAAGGAAATATATCTAGTTCTAAAGGTTGCTGCGATACTTTTCAATATTCGCCGATTGAGTTGAGTCTTACGTAGCACATAATTATATCTCCGAAGCCGGTTTCAGTGGCGAGAACTCAATCGGCGAAGTTAAGCAAAGCCGGGAGTCCGTCACTTAGATGGGTGACCGTATTTCATTTCGCCGTCCTGGTCAAGTGGTGGAACAGCATTAGCTAAACTTTGCCAGGACGTTAAAATAAAAAAAATATAATAAAACATATAAAAATTCATAAAGGGTAAGATTGACTTTTTAAAATATATTTTAAATAAACCACTATAATACACATAGTATACACATACATAGGTATATTTCCCTCCAAGATCTAAATTCGTGAGCTACTAAGAATAAAGTAAATGACAAACGGCAGCGTAAGCCACCCTTGTCGTTTTGTCAGTTTCACGTGAACGTAGAAAGAGAATGAGGGTCTATTGTACATTTTCATTTTCCTTTTACGATTTTCTTTTCTCACATTGCTACCTCAGATCAATACCATAAAGTTAATGAGCATAAGTAGTACGATTTGATTTTTGTATCGTTTTAAATAAAATAATAAATATAATATGTATCAAGTTAATAGTAAAACATTTATTTTTATTCTTGGAAAATAGAAACGCACAATAACAGCCACTGTCAATTAGAAAAATAGATCATTTCAAAACGAATTACAAAACACACCTTAAAGACCAACTGAACGGTTAAAAAATGCACTAAAAAGAAGACAATAATGTTAATAATAATATTTATGTTAATATAATCACAAAAGCGTGGGGCGCCCGATAAGTTAAATTTTCTGCATCTCCAGGTATTTTGAGCGCCCCACGCTTTTACGTTTATTAATATAATTATTGTTATTAACATTATCCTCTCCTTTTTAGTGCATGTTTTAACAGTTTCAATTTATATTTAAAATGGTGTTTTTTTTAAATTTTAAAACATTGATTTATTTTCTTTTTAGTATTAGAGCAGTGTGTTTGTTCGATAAAATTCCTTCCCTATAAATGACAAAACGTATTCGTCATTCTGAAGCCGCCATTTTGAATTCTTGAATTTCGACTAAATATTTATAAACTGTGAAATTCCCAGATACAGATTTTCATACGAATCAGACAATAAATTACAACACTTATCCGGCATTTTGCAGCCACCATTTTGAATTATTAAATTTGGACCAGATAGTTGTAATATTCAACCGCGGTAACCCCTAGATACCAATTTTTAGTCGTAGATGACAGTTGACATATCAACAAAAGCAATCTGTTCTGTAGCTTGTTTTTAAGTTTGTTTTTGTACGGTGTGCGTTATAAAGTATTTATTGATATACAGATTCGGAAAATGTTGGTTTTGGTATTGCACTAGTCTCAACGATTTAACCGACCGCTCACAATAAAGGTACCTACCACTGGCAGAGGTGCCCACGCAGAAATAAGGTGGCTGGATGTACGGTGTGTTATACGATAGAAAATAATAGCCCAGTTGCTTCGCTCTCGCTTTCTCTTATTGCCATACCAAAACTAACATTTTCTGAATGTGTATATCCTATTTTAACAATGCCTCAAAAGAGCTGTGTGTGCAATGCGTTTGAAATGAAAGAAAATATGCGGTCTTTTCATAATTATACTTTATCTCAAACTTATTGTAGTATAAACAATGTCGGTATCTTTGTTCTTTACCGCACTATCGAAGGCGCCGACAATTTTTATACCCAGAAAAAGTCTGAGACAAACTATAGGTTAATATACGCACAGGCGTAGAGGGTGGGTCAGGTAGGCATGTTTATTTTAATATTGTTTCATAAAATTATTATTAAAATCAAAACATGTATTTTCATCTTCAGTTTTTCATTTTAATACCTTAGTTGAATCAGAAACGTTTATGTAATATACCTAGTGTAATTACATAGGTACACCAAAGCATAAAAAAATGAATAAGGATCCTTAGCTCATAATTAGCCCTCTTCAAACGAGACGCCTCTGTAGGCGGGAGAATGTAAACATAACCCCCCCTTGCCCCTTCTAGCATCTTATTGTTTACTTTAGCTTCAAGCACAGTATATACCATTTCTGCAGTGTTCTTTATCTACGTCTTTTATTGATCTGTGGATAAAACCCATCCGCCATATTGACGCCGCCATTTTGAATTTATGAGTTTTGATCACATATTTGTAATCTTCGACCCCAAGAATCCCCAAATACCGATTTTTAGCAGAATCGGATATTAAATGACAACAGACTGTCCGCCATCTTTGAAACGCCATCTTGGATTTTTCTCTTAAAAAAATGTCAAATTGTATTTTCGTGTGAACGATATACAACACATGCCAAATTTCAATATATCTGGAAGTAGGGTAAAAAGTGAGTTGTAAGAATCCATTACAATGTTACAGGTCAAGCTAATAGAAGCGTGTTAATAAAAAAAATAGTAAATAATTTTTAGTGATTTTAAAAAAAATTACAACTACAGTGAAGAAACATATATTCTTTATAGGATTTTGCAAACAGTGGAAAGAAAAGCTATCTATGAGAACTAAAGGAAAAACTATATATACAAATATTAATGAAATCTTTGCATTCTTTCGATAACCTGACTTCTGGTTATGCTACCAAGTGAAAATTTTCACTTAGTAGCATAACCAGAAGTCAGGTTATCGAAAGAATGCAAAGATTTCATTAATATTTGTATATATAGTTTTTCCTTTAGTTCTCATAGATAGCTTTTCTTTCCACTGTTTGCAAAATCCTATAAAGAATATATGTTTCATTACTATAAGCAAACAAATAATAAATAATTCACTTTTAAACTACAGTGAACTAATAAGAAATTTTATTTACTACATATGTACGAGTAGTAATAAACTCAGCAAATTACACCTAGTAACCACGGAAAGCATTAACTGAAAAGCAGCCGAGCCCTCTAGGAACATCCTCTATTAAAACACTAGAATGCAAGAAAGAGTGCATAATAGAGGGAAGAGAAACTCATCCGTGGTGCACAGAGATCGATAAGTTTAGTGAAAAAATAAGAACTACACTGGCAACTAAAAATTTCATCCTTTCGGCTAACTGAGGTGAAACGTGACCTAATTTAATATTCGCAGGAAAGGCGCTATTTTTGTTGTGAAATAAATCAACTATGCCACACAACACACCAGTCGATTTATTCCCTCTTTTTATTTCACCGATGAGTGAAATTTTAATGGCGTAGGTTATTATTGTAGGCGAACGAAGTCAATTAATCGTATGGCAAATAATTTTATACGGCTCCGATACGCCGCGACCAAATGAACAAACTCGAACAGGGGTTTATTAAATATAGATTTTCATATAATATACATTTATACGCTTGTACCATATTCATTATAACAATGATGAACATATATTGATTATGAGAAATTTAAACCTGATACAGTTTTCCACGAGGATGCGTTTATTTTGTTTTATAACAGTACCATGTTACTTAACTGTGAGATAGTAAACAAGATGGAATACTTTGGAACACTTGTGGACAATATGGGCAACTATACGAATATGACATTCAGCGAAGAATGCAGATTGCCTTACATTTAGTACGCCTCTGAGACATGGATCATTGGGGAGGGAAACAACGATGTATAGGTACTTTGGAGATATAAGTGTGGGAGATGTTCGCTGCGAGTTCTTTGGACAGTTTATCGCACCAGCAGCTCGATTTTCCAAGACATACGTCACTCAAAACGGTTGTCTAGCATTTTATCACCACACCAACCGAAGAGTGGACAATTATACAAAGCATTATGCTGATGCCACCAAGGAGGTGAGGGGGACCCAACTAACAATTTGATATTTTATAAAAGTTGTAGAAATGTTTCTGATACAAATTTTATAAAACAACATTACTCTCAGAAACACTTTCATGACGTTTTCACAGCAGGTATAAATGCAAAATTGGCACCATCTAATAAAATATTTCAGTCGCTGTTGGTATTTTATAAAGCCTATTGGAACCATTACAAAATAATTATACATACATTTCCGCAGGCCTTACGAAAACTCAGTACCATCACTATATAACAGTTGTATTAAAACTTAATTTAATTTCACTATAAAACATACTTCACTGATTGTGAAACTACTGCTATAAAACAACTAAACAACTGTCTTATAAGAGCTTCTAAACAACAATTATTAAAAAAATACTGGCCATGTTTTCAATACATTTTTAACGTTCATTGATGATTTCTAATAATTTTCGAAATTTTATAAAAATCGATTTTATGAATCTGAGTTTTTTTGCAATGAAACTTCCACTAGTTTATTTTAGTAGTCATAACTGTATGATTAGCACGTTTCTAACTCCATAAATCCTAATACATTTTATATTTTAATTTTTCATATCTTATCATATTTACCCTCTCGAACGCTGGCCTTTTGAGATGGCTTCCTTCTATACAATAGTTTTATGTTAGTAGCAAGCATTTCAAGATAGTTAAAGTATTAGATAATTTCTATAAAACATCTATAAAATAATGCGCCTTATTGTAACTTTTACGTGAATCTTATAAAATAGATCACTCACTATCGCGATACTTTTGCAGTTCTTATGATAAATTTGTTAGGGCTGAGTTGTAAGTGTAACCATGGAAACTCGATTGGTTTGACTTGCATAAATATAACCTAGAAATTAGTGGCAGTGAATCACTTTATTTGCAGGGTTGTTTATTTATTGCCAAAAACGCGTAGTTACTTGTACAAGTTGAAGCATAATCAATAATTTGTCATATCACCTAATACATTAGTGCAATTATGCATCATGTTTCATTATACCTACTGCTGTCTTATTGCCAAAACCACTATGTTGTTAAGCATGTACTTAATATTTTTATAAACCACTCTTTAAGTTTCTCCATTGTCCTAAATCTGAAGTTTTTAAATTCGCCTATACATGATCTGGCAATTTTAGGGGAATAATTTTTCTATCAACTTGTATGCTATAATTATGACAAATGTTCATTACAAAATACACTTTAATTAGGACAAAATATAAATACACATCAAACGGAAGAAATCATTTATCCCAAATATGTTTTATTGTATTGTGAGCCACAGCATTTTTAGGCTCAAGTAAACAATTTTGTTTTGTAATGACTTTGTTGCCGTTTCGATACTACAGCAACTGCAATGCTATATAATAATTATATAAGACTATGGAACAACAATTTATTCTTAAAAGCAAAATTGTCACAAACAGATCTTTAATATAATTGTTTTATAAAATGATAATAAATAACTATGAAATTATTCCAATGTATATTTATTTATAACGGTACCAATGCTACTGAACGTTACTAAAAAAGCGTTATACAATTTAATTTTATAAGCTGAAATATTTTATTTATAACTTGGTCACGGAAACATTTATAAAATAATTTTTTAATTGCATTATAAGATATTTTATAATTTTGATGTAGAAACACTTTAATGATCAATTTACAAAACAGTTCCGTTGCAGACAACAAAATAGTATTTTATGAAACTGTAATATAACCAATTAGCAGTAAGGAACATTGACAAAATAATAATAAAACAAAATAATCGTAGATCATTTTAATTATAAAACAAATTTGCTAGTGAGCTCGTGCGTTTAATAGACAACCACGACATATAACCTGATACTGTCAAACGTGCCATACAGCAAAAGGAAGCAAACTTAAATAATGCATGGGGCACAAAACGCCTGTAAAGCATCCCCTCACCAAAATGTCACACAAAAATACGGGTCTTTTGGCGGAAATTTCTTAAAAATTAAAAAATATATATTTTGTAGTTACGAACGAAACTTTGGGTAATTCTATTCAGCGTCAATAAGTCTGAAAAATAATGTCAGACGTTTTCCATTTGCGGTTTTTAAGATATAAGGGTTCTTTTTTCAAAATTTTGCAACTTTCAACCCTTATATCTCAAAAACCGGCCACGGAAAACGTCTGACATTATTTTTCAGACTTATTGACGTTGAATAGAACAAGTACCCATAGTCTCGTCCGTAACTACATTTTTTTTTCAAAAATTCCCGCCAAAAAACGGCCCGTATCTTTCGTCTAACATTTTGGTGGGGGGATGCGGAATTGATGTACTTTCATAATATCGCGGTTTCGTTCGTATCTATAAACATTATTTTTCGATTTTTACAATCCCACCCCCTCCCCTCCCGTATCTCCGCTCACATCAATTTCTGAGACTTTTCGTAGAGGAAAAAGAGTTTCTAAATCAAACTCAGTACACTAAATACCAAATGTCAGACATAACTACAATCAATGATCCCGCTACGTGCCACTGCTCTAACTAAAAAGGAAGAATACATTCTTTAAAAGCCGCTACCTAAAGAATCACTACTTCCACATCCAGATTTTCCATCCAAGGCTTTTTAAATGGAAACATCTTGATAGAACATTTGCTACTGGTAATTACCATAGAGCTTTGTTTTTATGCCCTGTACTTAAAGAAAACATTTTTTTTCCTTAAAATCAACATGGCTTTGCATTTAAGAAAAATGAATTTACCAAACAAAAAAATTAATAAATTTGGACTAATTTGGTTTCGAAAAAAAAAAAACAATTTCAAAATCATGACAAACTTAGAATGATAATTTTGTCCACGAGTGTACGTATGTTGAGCAATTTTAGAAGGCGCATTTTTAATCGAATTAAAAAGGGTGTTTCTACAGTAGAATTGATTTGTGTAAAATAACGTTCCACACATTCATATTGACCGAGCCGTTTAGTCGAATGTGAATTTTATAGTAACCACCATGAATATTAATTCCAACCCCATCATGAGAGTTCTTTATGGGGAATTTGTGTGGCTTCCAATATAACCATGTAAATCGCTCTTAAACTTTAGCTCATAACCACCCAAAAACGACAACATATCATCAAGTTTATATAAAATGCATTTAGCACTAGCTATAAAGATTGTGATTTAGAGTATGTTGTACAAAGTAAAGGTCTATTTATACCTATATTTAAGAAACATATACGGCTCGTTTTAAATAAGGAACTTTGAAAACAATGGGCTTGTACGGCATTTTTTTTTTACTTCACAAATCGAAAGTGCAAGTATAAATTAATGGATCTGCAAAAAATCAGAATCTTATTCGCACGTTTAGTATCTTAAAAATTATTACAAATTTCCATCTCGCGAAAATGGGGCGTGGCCAGGCGCTACGTCACTATACGCATAGACTCGACGATCTCAATAGTCTTGATGCTCCTTATTGGTTATAATTATAAGTGTTTTCGAAGTATTGTTTGTTTTGCTTACTACTTGACAGTAGGGGAGTACAATTTGGTGAAATGTCAAAAAATTACAATTTTCTCTCGCTCCTGCCAGAACGAATTTTCGATTTCGACCCTGCAATTTACGATTATAATTCATCGCCGACCTTCTCCTTTCCGTAGACACATAGAACGAACTTTCACTCGACGTATTTATTTAGTTACCAGCGTTTAAAAATTCCATGTTTTTCGACTTTTCACGTTAAATGTGAAAGGTCCCAGAAAGCCATTTTTCTTACGTCACTTACATATAGTGACGTCACAAATGAGCGCTCGGTTTTTGCAACTATTACTAAATTCAACTCCTTATATCTCGAGAACGGAAAAAGTTAATAATAGGAAATTTTAAGTGTATAATGAGAATATCGAGTACTATATGAAAAAGTATAAAAACCATATAAAAAGTACAACATGGAACAAGCCCATTACAAAATAGATATTAACATTTTAAGATTAATTAGACATGAAAGAATAATAGGTTACAAATTGAAAAATAGAAAGAATACTGACAAAGAGCCTCTCGCAAATGATAAGTTAGAATAAGTTTAATTATATGTCACAGTTTAAAGTAGAAAATGAGATACATTTTTAAATTAAGTTTAGTTTTAAATAATCTCTAGGTAATAGCAACTAGCTTAGCGAAACGCGCATCGAACGTGCAGTATTTTGATGTTTTTAAAATATTTTAGCATCACATCAAAGGGCTCTAACCTTTCCTCAACTCAAATTCAGTAGATACAATTAGAGGTAAAAAATGGAACTAATTTTATTAATATAAATGTATCCTAAAACGACACTAATATTCTAGTTAACTTGCAAACACCTGATATTACTGAATTGATATCTATGATTTTGCTATTATTAAAATTATTAAAACTTTTACTATACTATCAGGTCCATACTAAGACATTAATATAGTACTTTTGAGAAGAAATAATAAATACTTTCCTATAGAATCTCTTGAACATCTTAATCGCGTCCAACATCATTGTCTATGAAATCAATATTTCGCAAGGATTCTCAGAGAATCGAATAGCAAACATTAATAAATAATGATGAGCGTCGTATCTTCCATGCACATATCGATTGTAGTTTGTATACTGTATAGTAATGGCGTACACAGTGTTTTTCGAAAATTAACAGAACTACAAATTAGCTTTATAATATTCCAACTTGGAGATTCATTTCACGATTACGTTGATGGTCAAGATAAACGGATACGCCTTTTACCTTTACCAAAATTAAAAGGGAATTAAAACAGGATTTTCTAATTTATAAAGTTATGATATGTTGATGCCTTACCTTTGATTAGGCATAAAAAATAAATTAATAAATTTATATTCAATGACTGTAGTTGGAAGTAGTTGGATAAATAAATAATTTTGTGTCAGTTAATTAGACATTGCATTATTTATTGTGTGCTGTTTTTAGAGTTAATTATTTGGCCAAAAATAATCTGTAAGTATGAAATTTGTAAGGAACTCTGGAACCAAATTAAGCAGTATCTTTTGGTACCACTGCATCAAGATTATTCGCCATTTACATACAAATAAGATCGACTTGGACACTCGCATCCTAATCCTACCGAACATCCACGATACTCCCTGGCAATTGAAGGGCTGGAGGACAGCGAGGCTGAGATCGAATTAAGAAAGGATTCATCTTATTCCTATATGTGTAGTAGGTTCATTAGGGCGTGGTGTATATGAAATATCCAGGGGGCTAAACCAAACTTAAAAATTAAAAGCATGTGAATATTAATAATAAGGCACGTTGTTTGTTGAGTGTTGAGACGGAAAAACTCAATAAAAAGCAATAGACAATAATACCTAGAGATAGATGGAGAGAGAGAGAGGCTATGCCGAGCCATCAAATGTCAATAAAATTTCTAGTTTTGGTTCTAAATATCATACGGTTATTTTCAATAGTTGTAATAAATTTTCTCAATTTGAGAGAAAGATGGCAAACAAAATAATAAAATAAAATTAAGAAAAATGTGGGCAGATATAATAAGAAGCGGATGTATTGGAAAAGTTTAGGGTGCGTGCAAGTGGCGTCGAAATATCGGCAGCTCCTGATAATGTAATCTGTGTAAGTTGTTTGATATGAAAAGCTACACCATGCTCTCTTATTTTGTGTGATGTTGCTTGCTAGCGAATTATCAAGTTTGTGTGGATAAAACATTTGAGATACGATTTTAATGCAGTCCGTTAATGGACCGATGTGTAGATTGCATTATGGATATTCTTTTGAACTGGCTCTATAAAAAAAAAAGAAATGCTACAGAAATGGCAAGAAAATTACTATACAGATCGGGTATCTTAAATAATCCGAATGCAATATGTTCAGTTGACTTTCGTCCGCACTGATAGGAACCAATTTGAGATACGACGTTTACCGACGCACGACGAATACCTGCTTTTATTCACGTTCAACGTAACCATATTTGGAAGAAATTTACTTCGTACATTTTACAGTGATTTTTAATAGAAAAGCAACCTTTAGTATTACTAAATATTACTCGTTCGGGACATTTTTTTTTTATGAGGATTTTTCATTTTTTTATCAATACTTAATGAGTAAAAGATAATTAAATTATTTAAATGTGTCATTTTTTATGCTCTCTCTCTAAATTGATCATTTGAAGTATTAAAATTAATAGCAACGAACTTATCTTTGAAACTTAATTATTTAATTTAACATTAATATATAAATGAAATAAATACACCATGGGCTTAAGTATTACATTTTTCATAGATAAGCTCATCTTCTATCACAAGAACTTATCTTATATTTCTATTAAAATTCACGAAAATTCTTGAATATTTCCAACAATGAATACATTGTTGACCATGCTAACTAGCTGTTATTAATGTTCACCTTTGTGCCGAATTTAATTACTTCACATCGCAAGGTTCTTTGATAGTCATAAAAAAAATTAAATTAAATTATCTCCTTAGGCGCCAATTTAGGCAAGTTAATTACAACTTTGTTGTTTACTTTAGCATGTACTTACTGAAAATTTATGTACAAGTCCTTTCTTAGACATCGTGTATATTTTGTTCTTTCATATTGTAAACTGATATAAGTATGCAACATGCATTGTTTCCTAGTACAGTTAAATTTTCACAAACCTTTGTATTTATCTACTGGCCCAGGGGACAGCGACCCATGTTTCTGGTTAATTGAACATTTCAATCCTAGCCAATTAAACATTGTGTATGTAATTATACAAATCGCTTATATTAGTCCGGTAGAATCAAGCAAAATAAATACGACTCACTACAGAAACTCACAGTTCAGTAACACTGATAATGGTAATTTTTAGCGCATACCAATTCAGGTTATTTCCCAGCTTGATCCTGTTACTGCAACTGCTAAATGCCGAACCATGAAACTCGGACGTGACCTATTTTTAAAAAACTTAAAATTAAAAAAAAATAGATTCGTCTTTGGAAAACGGTCGCTAAAAATCTATCTTCTATCTGTATACAGGGTGTCTCGAATTACATAGGCCAAACTTCACTAACAGCCGGTTTTACAATCGCAAGTTAACTTTCATGTTAGTTGACTTTTACTTGCAGGTTAACTATAACTTTACCGACACATGCGTTTTTCAATATAAAATTAAGTGATGATTTGTAAACGAGAGGTTGTGAATAAAATTTATAATGTTGGTACTGGAAAAATGTGTAATATACATAAAATGTATGAATTTTGATCCAAAGTCACGTCACCTGCTATGAAATATAAATGTCAAAAGCAATTTATTTGTTAGTTGTCTATTACTAAGTAGGTAGTATTTAGTCTCGATCTATTTAAAAAATCTCTCACATCGTATTCTTCGAAAAAGTTAGGTCTATACAGTATTACCTTGGCTACTCATCACTGCTATATGCATTTACTTCGTAATATCCATTTTTAGGCAAAATATCAAAAAATTATTTTGTGACAGTTATTTTATAGGTTATACAGGGTTCAGATTTTGGGAAGCTGAAAAAATTGCCTGAATATTCCTGGTTTTCCATAACCAAAAATATTAATATTCATATATTTTACTTCCACATCCACGTAGTGGATTGGAAGTATAGTAATCGCAAAAAAAATTTCAAAAATTTTTATTCGTGAAATAGGTTTAGAATGTCATGAAACGTCGAGATTTTAAATTTGAGCGAAAAAAAATTTTCTGTCTGTCGGTCTGTCTGTCGGTCTGTCTGTAACTTTTTTTTGTCCGCACGCTTTCTCCGGAACGGTTTAAGATATTGACCTGAAATTTTGTACACGTATATATTATAACGAGATCTTGAACTGGATTGTTTTTTGAAGAAATCCGGCGAAGGGTTGGGGGTTAAATAGGGGTAAATAGGGGAAAATAAATAAAGCAAGCTGGTAAGACTACAGAAACTTGAAATTTGGTGTATGTACTAGAAGCCAAGGTCTCAGATTATTTATAATATTTTTCAACCCCCACCACCCCTACTTCATTATTAAAAGGGTTGATAAAATAAAATCGAGATATTCATTTGAAATTTGGTACACGTATGAATTTTAACGACATCTGGAACTAGATTATACTTTGAGATGATTCCGTTGAAGGGTTGGGGGTTATTTAGGGGTCAATAGGGGGAAATAAGTAAAGCAAGCTGGTATGCGTACAGAAACTTGAAATTCGGTGTATGTACAAGAAGTTAAGGCCTCAGATTTTTTTATAATATTTTTCAACCCCCCCACCACCCCTACCCCATTAATGGGGTTGACAAAATAAAGTTGAGATATTCATTTGAAATTTCGTACACGTATGTATTATAACGACGTCTGGAATTAGTTTATATTTTGAGATGATTCCGTTGAAGGGTTGGGGGTTAATTTGGGGTAAATAGAGGAATATAAGTAAAACGTTGGTAAGACTACAGAAACTTGAAATTCGGTGTATGTACTAGAAGCCACAGCGTCAGATTTTCTTATAATATTTTTCAACCCAACCACCCCGCCTACTCCAATAAAAAAGGGTTGATAAAATAAAATTGAGATATTCATTTGAAATTTGGTACACGTATGTATTATAACGACGCCTGAAACTAGATCATAATTTGAGATGATGCCGTTGAAGGGTTGGGGGTTAAATAGGGGCAAATAGGGGAAAATAAGTAAAGCAAGCTGGTAAGACTACAGAAATTTGGGATTCGGTGTATATACTAGAAACCAAGGCCTCAGATTTCTTTCGAATATTTTTCAAACTCTACCACCTCCGCTTCATTAATGGGATTGATAACATCAAATTGAGATATTCACTTGAAAGTTAGTACACGTATGTATTGTAGTGACATCTGATTGAGATGACTCCATTGAGGTGGTAGGTTGCAAATAGTGGAAAATAAGTACGGTAAACTAGAAACTTAATTTTTAACGTATATGGTAGAAACCAACTCCTCAAACTTTTCTATGACATCTACCCCAAATATTATTAAAATTCTATGACCAATAATTTCCACATACTAGAGTGCAAATATAGTCAAGATGTTTCCTTTAAAGTGACTTGGACGAATAATCTGGATGTGGAAGTAGTGATTCCTTAGGCAGCGGTTTTTTACTAATGTAATTTTTTATTCGACATAAAATAATTCCTTAAATTGAATTGAATCAGTGAAAATTCATAAGAACTCTATGGTTTTCCATATCGCGATGCAGAATTCCCTGACTTTTTTATACATTTATAGAATTCCCTGATATTTCCAGGTTTTTTTAAAGATTTTCAAATTCCCTGAATTTTCCAAGTTCTCCAGGTTTTCCATACGAGTCCGAACCCTGTATAAATTGCCAGTAAACTGCCAACTTCTAGTTTATCCACACCTCATCTGCTAGTAAAGTTAACTACTAGATAACTACCACATCGAAAATGACCAGCTATTGTAAAACCCAATTTCTATAATAACCTGAAAGTTAACTCTGACTGGAAGTTAACTAGCGATTGTAAAACCGGCTGTAAGTAATACAACTTTTCAAAATAAGAAAAATAGTTCCTATAAACATGGGTCGGGAAGTGATTAGTTTCCGAGATACAGTAATTCTCCTGAAAATGTTTCTTTATGAATATTTTCGAAACGTCTAAAGCTAAACAAATGATAACCATGTACGAAAATCAGAAGCGGATGAAACTGGGGGGGCTTAGGTACAATTTAGCCCCAACTTTATTGTGTGACACTTTTAAAGTAATTTATGAGCAAACTTAAAAATTTGAAGTTTTCTAAAATTATCAGTTTTTGAGTAGGTAAATCTTATCTGAACTTTATTAATTAGTAACCATTATTACCAGCATTCCTGGCATGCAGGAATGTGCCGCGATTGTAATCTTTGTAACAAATGAAAAATAATCTAGCATGCAATGCCAGAATTAAAATAATGACATTGTTGTTTTTTGGTTTTCTGTAGTTCATTGTTCTGTAGTTTCATGATTTCCTTTTGGAAAAAGTGTTCTGTTGAAAAGTAAAAAATGGTCATGTTAGTAATGTGGAGGACGCGAATATTCATTTTATTTATGGATATTGTAATGGAAACGCGAATGCCGCGGTACGCGAGTATCGCAAAAGATTTCCTAATAGAAGGCAACCATCTAAAGATGTTGTTATTCGAACCCATTTAGAATTTCGAAATGTTGGACTTAAAAGAGGTCCAAGAAATGAAGAACAGCGAAATGGGCGATTTACTGATTTTGGCCAAATTTAACAATAATAATAAATTAAGCATCAGCTGCGTGCGCAAGCTGTGCATGTTTCCAAAAACAAAGTTTTTCGGATTCTGAAAAAAGAGCACAGAAAAGATTTTCGAATGCAGCCAGTCCAAAGCCTTCAACCAGGTGATCCCGAAAGGCGTATCAATTTTTGTAATTGGTTTATAAATGCCATGGAACAAGATCCCGATTTCGGAAGTAAAATTATTTGGACTGATGAAGCTACCTTTAACCATAATGTATTGGTTAATTTTAATAATTTAAGAATCTGGGCTCATCAGAATCCTCATATAATTCGCCCTAGGGCATTTCAAAAGGAGTTTAGCGTTAATGTATGGTGTGGTGTTATAAACGGGACTTTTTGTGGGCCCCACATCCTTCCTCCCCGTTTAAATGGACCATAATTTAATGTTTTTTTTAAATAACCATTTTTTTCAATATCTCGAGGATATTCCTCTTAATTTAAGAAGTGAGTGCTGGTTTCAAATAGTCGGAGCTTCTGCACATTGTGCTGTTGAGAACCGTTTGTGGGTAAACAATAATTATCCTGAACGGTGGATCGGTCGATTACATGCAAGAGTCTGGCCACCCCGTTCACCGGATTTAACTCCAGTTGATTTTTTGTCTGGGGCCATTTAAAGGACAAAGTATACGCAATCCCTGTAAACACCAGAGAAGAGTTGTTAATAGAAAAAATTCTTGAAGAATTTGAAAATTTGCGGGCTAATCCTGATTTAATTCGTAAAGCTACACACTCTGTACGCAGATGTCAGAAATGTGTTGAAGCTGGCGGAATGCACTTTGAACAACTCTTGTAATTTGCAATTTACCTTACTTTAATCTAATTCATTGTTGTCTAAGTTTCACCCGCTCCTGAATGATTTTCGTACATAGTTGTCATTTTTTCTTAAAAAGCATAAAAAGTTAAATTCCTGTGTAAATTATTATTTATTTATCTTTAGAGGTTTCGAAAATATTCATAAGAAAACATTTTCAGGAGAATTACTTGAACACCCCGTATTTTGGAAACTAATCACTGCCCAACCCATGTTTATAGGAACTTTTTTCTTATTTTGAAAAGTTATATTAGTGAAGTTTGGTCTATGCAATTCGGGACACCCTGTATATTAAGATTCTTCCGCAACGGTATCTGAAGGTCATCATGATTGCAGATTACAAAAATTAGATCGATACCCAAAAATTCAAAATGGCGGAGGTCAATATGGTAGACAAATTTTATCATTTACGAACAGAATCGATTGAAATTCGGTATCTGAATGTAATCTAGGTCGTCGATTAGAAATTTGCGATCGAAACTTAAAGGTTCAATATAGCAGCGTCAACATGGCGTACAAGTTTTATCATTTATCAACAAGTTCGACTGAAAATCGGAATCCGATGGTAATCAAGGTCGCTGATTATAAATTTGCGATGAAAACTTGAAAATTCAAAATGGCGGCGTCCACATCGCGTTTTTCACTTATCATCTGATTCCATTGAAAATTGTCATCTAGAGGTAGTCAAGGTCGCCAATTACAAATATAATATCGAAACCCAAAAATTCAAAACGGCGGCGTCAATATAGCGGACTATTTTTATCATTCAAGGTTAGATTCGACTGAAAATTTGTATATGACGGTCATAATGGTCGCAGACTATAAATATGATATCGAAACTAAAAAATTCAAAATGGAGACACCAATATGGCTGACATATTTTATCATTTATTGTCTGATTCTACTGAAAGTCTATGTTTGATAATTATCGAGGTCGGTGCCTGAGTATTATTGAGGAATCAGATTATAAATATGAAATCGAAACTCAAAAATTCACAATGTCGACGTCAATGTGGCAAATTTTATATCTGTTTTATACAGTGCATTTAAAATTAATTGACACTAATTCCACTAATTCATTTACATTCACGTCAAAATCGATATTAGGTAATAAGGTTCAATTACCTAAACAAAGGTAAAGCATTAATTTATAATTTTTAATGATCGCTTTTTAAAAGGCGGTTCAATTTTTTCCACTCTTTTTCCGTGGCCCTATTGCATGTAAAACTGTAATAGGTATGCAATTATGGCAATCCTATTAGATTCGTCATTTGGAATTTTTTGACATCTGATTCAGTATCAGTTTCCTTGAAAATATCTAAGGGCTAATTGCTAGACATCTGTTTACCGACGACTGCGCCAGAGTCGAAAATTTTTTAGTAAGAAAATATGTTTTCCGCCCTTTGCTCACCTTGTACAAGGCACAGCTTCATGAAACTAATAAGGGACCTCCTCCATATTAAGAATTTGTAAAGTCGGTTAAAAAGGACGATATTCTCAATTCGACCCGTATGTACGTCCAATTACTCTGGAGTGACTTTAGCGAGTTCTATATCTTTTGTAAATTGTACAATTAGGCTTGACGGTGGTCCCACATTAGTTTCATCAAGCTATATCTAGTATAAGGTCAGCAAAACACGGAAGTTTCTTTTAATCGATTTACGTAAAATTTGGCCACTAAAAAAATATACATATGGATTGAATGAGAACCTTCTCATTTTTAAAAACGACGGCTGAAAAAAATGTAATGAATTTCAACAAAAGTTGCCAATTATAATATTAAGCGACACACAGTACGACAAAACTGTAGTAGTGTTCCACCCATATCAACTTTTAAATCGTAAAATTAATGATTTTAAGATCCCTTTTTTGTATGTTCGTTATGAAATTCTCTATCAATTCCTCCAGCCGGATTTTCGATTTTCGTTCCTAATTTTTTATAACGTTCATCTAAAAACGAGTTTTTACTAAAAAAATATGGCTTTCTCCAATGAAAATCAGTGTCAAGGTCACAAATTTAAAATTATTCGATTTTTTTATTTTAAATTTGCATTTTACAAATAAGCACATGATCTGTCAAATTATTTATTAAGTATCTTCAAAATTTAGTGCTAAACTGTTCATTTCCTATGGATTTACAGTAGTTTTGCCTGTGCGACTGCGAAATTTTATATCATAATTTGTGGTAACCGCCATTTTTGCAGTACCCATTCATTTTTAACTTTTGGCATCAGATTCAGTCCCAATTGCTCGGAAAATACCTAACTACCAATTTTAAAGCAATTTCTACGAAGTTCGAATTTTGTTCCAGGCGCATTCGCCAAATTCTCGTATTATCTTTTTTCGACTTTTCATTTAAAGAATACAACTTTGTAATATAAATCCTTAACATAGAAACGTTTCCAGCTTTACTACTTCGTATTTGCAGAAAAAGAAATATAACCTTCGATCCGCGAAACGACCAATAAGGGTTAATAATGATAGGCGCGGTTTATGCATAAGAACTACTTTCCGTGACAACTCTCCGAATCCCGTAGCTCGTTCATCACCCTCCCATTCTGATAAATCCTATGTTCGGAGAGTGGAAATAGGAATGTTGACGACGGCGGAGCCGGAAAGCCAAGTCCTCTCGGATTACCTTCAACTTTATCCTACGCCCAAATCTCCTAAACTAAAACGATCGACGATTCCCAACATCATAGTACTGTTCTGATTTAATCGATGTTCAGAGGCTGTGGTTTTATTAAACTCTACAGGGAGGTCAACCCTCGGAATTCAATAACGTTCCCTGACGTTACCAGACTCACAATTTCGCGTTATATAATCGAAACATTTGTAGGCATTAATTCAGTTAAACAGTTTCTAGTCTCCATTAAAGGACGCAGCGGGATAAGCATGGACCAGCTATCCCCGCGTTTTTTTCAATTAATTTTAGCGAATTTTTTGGTACAAATCAATTACAAATTTTCTAAAAATTGCAGATTTCTTCATTTATTAATTTCTGATAAAAAAGGATATTTTTTAAATTTAGAAAATAATCTTTCTCTTAATTGACTGAAAAGATTGGTTCGTCAAAAAAGTATGGTTTAACTCTAATTGAAAGATATTTAAAAAAAGATTGTTTAGCTATTTGCAGTGACAGAATCCCTTGAAACAAAGTTTTTTCATTTTTAAATATATGGGAAAATTATGCTTTTTAATGTTTCAAAAAGTTTTATTAAAACTCTACACGTGTTTCGGCTTATTAGGCCTTTATCAACACACTGCATAGAAAATAATCATTTTGTTAATTTTAATGAAGTCGAATTACTCCATACAGAAAATAAAGGAAAGAAGTTAGATTTACTAGAACAATTTGAGATCATGAAAGCTGTCAAAAAGCATAAAAATGTAACTAATGATCAAACATTATTTATGGGTCATAATATTCTAGAAAAAATAATTTAATATTAAGAACTTATTTGTAGTATATTTACATAGGATAGGAATCATATAACTAGTTGCATGTAATAAATAGATTAAAAGCTTTGAATAATTTATACCTTCCATTAGGTATAAATAAGTAAGGAACGCATTTTAAATTTAGTATTATCTTGTACTCTTGATAAAGGCCTAATAAGCCGAAACACGTGTAGAGTTTTAATAAAACTTTTTGAAACATTAAAAAGCATAATTTTCCCGTATATTTAAATTATTGAAGAATGTTTCACAAGGAACCAACCGTAGAATCAACCCAATGTATTAAAGTTTTTTCTTTATCATAAATTTTTACAAAGATATTCTGCAAGCACAACTATGAAACTTCTTCACCATCATCTTTTAAGAGTTTTCCTATGACATATTTTTTGCCAAAATCTATTTCTTTCTTTTTACCGGTGCCCGGGGAATCTACAAAATATCACAATTAACCAGTATGTTACTGGGAAATAACTTCACGATATTGAGATACTAGACAGTTTTTTAGAACATTTAAATAATAAAGAACCTTCTATTAAATTTACTTTGGAAAAGGAAACTAGAAATGAATTACCATTTTGTGATGTTTTAATTAAAAGAGTAAATGATACAATTAAAACAAGTGTTTGTAGAAAACCAACACATACCAACAGATATTTAAATTTCAACTCAAATCAGTCGATGCACGTTAAGAGGGGTGTATAAAATGTTTGTATGGTAGGACCGCAATCAATTCTTCTAATGATGAAATACTAAACAACGAAAATCGGTTTGTAAAAGAGGTTTTTATACTATACCAATACCCTGAAGGTTTTATTGAATATACCTTCATAAATATTGAAAATAACAATCAGGTACGACAAAAAGCTGAAAAACGTTACACCTAGTTAATTCCTTATGTATGCGGATTATCCGAAAAGTTGCGTCGTATCGGTGATAGATTTGATAGGATATTATTAGACATTTCAAACAGACAGCACTTTTAAGATCTATTCTGACAAAGACGAAAGCAAAGAACCACGAGCAAAATTAAAAAAACTGCATTTATAGTATTCCATGTGAGTGCAACAAACATTACGTGGGCGAGTCATCCAGACCGTTTAGTGTAAGATTGTGTGAACACAAAAATTATATCAGAAAAAATTAAATCCAGAGGTCTGCGAACGCGCTTGGGAGAACGGACTTAGAATAAACTGGGACTCGGCAAAAATTTTAACAAAAGTGGCGGATAGCAAAAAAAGAAAAATTGCAGAATCAGCGATAATATTATTGAATGATGACAGATGCGTGTCGAATTGTTCCGTAGATGTCTGTACATCTTGGTTGCCAATGTTAAAAGAAGAACTTCACAAACTTAATATTGTATAAAAACTAAAAAAAACTGTTAACTATATCAACAGTTCTATGTAAATAGTAAGTATCTATTGATATTGAATATAACAAACATTCTTAGAGCTGTGTATTTATCATACACAGCAAAAGAGATTTTTCAAGAAAGCCTTGAAAAAATAAACAGATTAGATTTCCGAAACGTCTGCGAAATATTTAATTTCAAGTTTTTATACTTATTTGTGTTATTTGTTTTTTTTTTAAAGCAACCTCTAACTGATCCTTTGACGTAGAAGTCGCAGGCGTAGACCTTATTTCCCAGTAACTTACTGGTTATTTGTGATATTTTGTAGATTCCCTGAGCACCGGTTAAAAAGAAAAAACCTAATTTTGTTATTTTTTTCACAATTTATCAACTGATGATGCGCATTCTTGGGAGTATTCACACAAGAGTTATAATAAAAGAATCACACTGAGTTTTGAAAAAGTCTCAATGCCTATGTATTGAGACATAATAAGAAAAAGAATTTTTTGAGGTTTCACATATATACTCCCAGTATTTTTGACCGCTGAATACGATCCGATGACAGTTTTACAAAATTAGGACAGAATTTTTTATTAACCACGAAAAATTGGCCAGAATAGGTTCTAAAATAAAAATTAAAGATTTTAAATAGGTAGACCATGTATTCAATGTATTTTTTGACGCTGAACACGATACCGATGTCAGTTTCAACCAATCGGGTCATGACTTCTTATTTATCCTGATTTATCCTTTTCTGTGGTAGCGTACTTTTTTGTCTTCAAATGATCTGCGTAATGGTTTTCTTTTTCATTTTATTCCTTTCGTTTTACATCCCTTTTCAATGTCCAACAGTAATCTGCCATCACATTAACATTCCATCGACCTTGATTGATATCTATCAATTTCTTTTATGTCTTGGCGAAAATGTTCACGTATCTGGAAACTGGTCTTTATGAGAATGCAGGAAATGTAGTTTTAAATTCATTAGACAACCTAATTTTTCCAATTTGGATACTATTTCTTCATAGTGTTAGCTCTTATTGTTTCCTAAAAATGTATCAATAACTTCTGTAAAACTCTGTCAAGCTCCCTTTTCTGTATCTGACATTGTAGTGATGAATTTCTTATCTCTGTTCCCTATTTGTGTACAATTAGAAATGCCTTCCTTCAATCTGGCTTTGCTTATCTGTGGACATTGTATTTCCAAATACTCAAAACATTTTCCTTCTTTGTTCAAAGCTTACACAAATTGCTTCATAAGAACAAGTTTAATATGAAGTGGGGGCAGTAGTCTTTTCAGGTTTAACTGATGGGTTTACTATAATGTTATTTTACCGACTTCAAGCGATGATCTTTGTTGTTATAACCTTGTTTTTCGTGGTCAACAAAAAATCCTGACCCGGAGCAAAGCTGACATCGGGATCGTATTCAACAGTCAAAAATACATCGAATACATGACCTATCTACTTAAAATCTTTAGTTTTTATTTTAAGGCCTATCCATGCCTGTTTTAACCTGCTTTTTGTGGTTAAAAAAAATCCTGACCATATTTTGTAAAATTAACATCGGGATCGTGTTCAGTGGTCAAATACATGGGAGCATATTTGTGAAACCTTAGAAAATTGACTTTGTGTGCCTGTGATTATTAATTATGCAATACACAATACGCAAAAAATTAAGGATACTGTAAAAAGAGCACTTGAAAACGTCCCTACAATTTTTTCAAATATGGTATGCTTTAGTATAATTTTTAGATGACCAAGAATAAATAACAGTACAGGCAATGAAGGCAAAATGTTGTAAAAACCTCGCAAAAATTAATAAAATAATTATCTTTGGGATTTAAGTAGTTAATAGCCTGTAGAATAAAATTCTTTGCGCTCCCAAGTTCCGGGAAAATTCAAAAAAATTTGGAAAAACTTTTCGATTTTCGTTTTTTTTTGCTCTAACGGCTAAAATAATGAAAATACAGAAATAAGTTTTCAACAAAATTTGTAGCTCGTCTCTTTCTCTACAAAATATAGACCAAGCAAATGGGTAGGTTAAGTCGCAAAATGTGTCCGGAGGGAGATCTCTACGGGAAAAGTTGTATTGAGCTGAGATGTAAAAAAAAAGCCTAATACACTACTAGCCCCACCCTTTCCTTAAGGGCAGAAAAGGATGAAATAGTTTATTTTTGCGTATAAATAAGTAAGAAAACGAAAACGATGGTAGATATGGAAAAAGGTTTCAGATAAAAATTGTAGAGCTTAAAATTCTGCTTAAAAAAGGCCATATGCATTTATACCGTATTTCTGATGGTTTGGCTGTAAAACCTGTATGACGCTTAGGGGCTGAATGGAATGTTAAAAAAAATCGTAAAAAATCGAAAAGTTGATATTTTTAATTATTTTCTTTTTGAATCTCCTTAGAAACATCCCCAACTTTCTTTCCAGAGATAAAGTATCCTTGTCTACTTGTTTATATAAAAGTTATGAATATCTGAATTTTTAAATTCACGATTAATCAGGGTTGAACGTAGCGAAAAATATTTTTTTAAGCAACACTGTCTTCTTCGTGAAATTTCCTTACAAAAAGTCCTTTACAGTTTTTTTTATCTCACATACCAACGTTGATATCTAAATAAAATTACTATAATTCCTACAATTTTTATTTCACTCGACGCCACTGGAATATAGTCTAAGAGCTACTGGCCTCGGCAACCCATTGTCCCAATGCTGGAAATATGTTAAAATGTTAGGTTAGGTCTCCCCCGATATTTATTTATTCACTTCTACAAACTTTTGAGTTACAGACCTCAAATAGAGTAGCGGCAACAGAAATACTTAGCACGCTAGAGGTCAAGAGTTCAAATCCTATGTAGCGCCAAAAATATTTTTTGCTTTTTTTTTTTAATTTTCGACCCAAATCTCTTGCTCGAATATTATGTTACCTATAGTTCACTTCTATAAATGTTTCTTTGTCATAATATTTTGTATTAGTGACAGAAAGTGTTTTCGATTAATGAAGTATTTTTGAAATCTACAATTATACATTGAAAAAATCGGTAAAGTTATTTACACAGAACTTCCCTCGTTATTTGTGCATGGCAGTCACTCTAAAAAATTATTAATTACGAAATGACATTGAGAATACAGATGGTGAGAGGATGTGGCAATTTTTTTTTTCCGAAATAGGTTTTAAATGTCATGAAACGTGGAAATTTTAAATAAAAAAAAAAAAAAAATTTGTCTATTCTATAATAGTGATAAATAGATTACCTAACATGTTTTCAAAGTTTTTTAAAAATATTTCAAAAACACTTTTGAATTTGTTTGAATAATTTTAGAATGCCATGGAAACATGGAAATTTTAAATCTGAACAAAGAAAAATTTTTTAATGGTAAAATTTTTTTCGAAATTTTTAAAAAATTTTCAATTTTCAATTTTTTTTTTAAATAGATTTAGAGCGCTATGAAACGTGGAAATTTAAAATTTTAAGAAAAAAAATTCCATCTATTTTAGTGGTAAAATTTTTTTAAAAAATGTTGGTAAAAAATTTTCAAAAATTTTCAAAAATTTTTTTCTTTTAAATAGGTTTAGAATGCCATGAAACGTGGAAATTTTAAATTTGAACAAAGAAAAAAAATTTTTTTAGTGGTAAAAATTTGTAAAATGTGTAAAAAATTTAAATTTTTTTTTTTCAGAAATAGGTTTAGCGTGTCATGAAACGTGGAAATTTTAAATTTGAGCAAAAAAATTTTTTTTTCATCTTGGTAAAAATTTTTTCAAAAATGTTAGCGAAAAAAATTTTCGAAAATTTTTTTTCCCGAAATAGGATTAGCGCGTCATGAAACGTGGAAATTTTAAATTTGAGCGAAAAAAAATTTTTTTCACTATTTATTCCGTTTAGACGGTCCACCCTGTATATTTTCCAGTGAAATTTCTACCATTTCTGCGCTGACAGTAGCGTCAACTACCTACCAAATTTGACTGCTCTCCGTCAAGTAGTTTTTTAGTAAATGCACCAACAGACAGACAGACAGACAGACAGACAGACAGACAGACAGACAGACAGACAGACAGACAGACCGACAGACAGACAGACAGACAGACTGACGGAATTGAAAAACCTATATTTTCGGAATCTACGTGTTCTGAAACGTCAGAATCCGTAAAAATCTCGGAGGGTGATTTTTTCTCGAATACAATACTTCCCTTCGGTATGCGAGGGAAGTAAAAGGTAAGAAAAGTTCATACATTATTTTCATTTTACGTTTTCTCACACTGAAAAAAAATTAAATATGTAATAAAATAAATTCAATATCTCAAACAATCAAAAATGAAACCAGGATTTTTCAAAAACTCAACATATTGACATATCATACCTAGTGGAGTCAATGAGGCTGAAAGCATTACTTAATAATTCCGGGAAGCGGTAACTTTTGAAAATACATCTCTGACATGTCAGGAACAACATACCAAAAGTTACCAATAATAGTCCTTGAGCGTCATTTGTTATTGAACAAAATAGTTGCCAAATATCAGTTATTGTCAAATATCTCTTGAAATATGTTTTTCTTATAAAAACTAATAGCGCCGTTCGAAAGTACGGGAAATTTTACATAAAAATGTATATGAAGTTATTTTTTACAATGAAAAATGTAGGCTTCAGATCGCACGAAAATGGAACGTGGCGATGCGTAGGCGCGCGAAGCGAGCGGTGTCTTGGGCGCGCTACACCAAATTTGTTGTAACTTTTGAACTAATTGAGCTCAACAAGATCTAATTGAAAGAAGAAACATATTATACTTATAATTAAAAAAATGAATGTATGTAGGAATAGTACATATATGAAATCGGAACATAAAGAGATTTCCGATTAACTCTGTACTTAGAAGGTCAACCATTTTTACATTGTTTAAGATAAGAACCTAGAACTGTCTCATATTACTCTTGAAGTAATATACAGGGTCCTGCAGCTCACCTCCCGTCTTCTACTACACCTAAACGATTTATTTTAGAAAAATGATTCAAACGGTACAATAGACTGTTTGTTAGAGAGCACATTTTTAAAATATTTTTGAATATACAGGGTGTTCCAGAAATTGGTGGTGCATCAAAGTTGTATCTTTTTAAATGGAACACCCTGTAGTTTTATTGATTTTTGGGACCCTTTCGAGCTACTGTACATATCCCTAGAATATTATCAAATTTGAATTGATAGTTCCAGAGGAATAAATTAAAATCGAAAAAAAAAAAATTTTCGTCATATTTTAAAAAATTTATAAAAAATAGAAGAAACATCTTCAAACCAAAACTAAGGAACAGGTTGCTTATAATAAAAGGTTAGTTTATCCTACTATGAATATCGTAAAAATAACTTATACAGGATGTTCAAAATTCAATGCCAAACTTTTCAAAATGTAATGCTATTTTTCTCCATTTTTTCAAATGGGACACCCTGTATATTTTTATCTCATCGGATGCAGAATTAAAAAATGAGCATATTTTTTAATTACAATTATCTCGACTATCTTAAAGGTTTCACAGATATTCGTCAAAAACTACTATAAATCGTAAAATTATTATCTAATAGTTTTACTTAACATTTTTCAAATCAATAACTAGAACTTATATTCAATATGTGTTCCGTTTTATCATTTAGCTCCTCTAATGTTATTAAATAAGCAAATACCTAAATTAGACAGTTTCTCATATAACTGTCTATGCAGTTCTCCTCTTGAAGGCGTAAATGAAGGGGAGTAAACAGAAATCATATTCCTGTTGTTTCTTAACCATAATAAGGTAATTTAGTAGATAGCCATGGAAACAAATTTGCTTACAAACTGTCATACAAATAGACATATGTCAATATTTTAAATTACGTACTAGTAATTTACAAGTTTTAAGCATTTTTTGTGATGGAGTACAGCAGAGAAGAGCTAGTAGATATGATTTTCATATTAGGAGAATCAGAAAGAAACTGTTTTTTGGCAAGTCGAGTTTACGCACAGCGTTATCCGGAACGGAGACATCCAGACAAAAGAAGCCTGAACAACTTATTAGAGAGATTTGTACAAACGGGACATGTAGACTATACAAAACCAGTTAGAAATAGACCCGCTCGAAATGAAGAAAATGAATTGTCTGTGCTATTATCTGTTACGGAAAACCCTTTCGTTAGTCAAAAAGCAGTCGGTGATGCCGTAGGTGTAAGTGAGAGAACCGTTCAACGAATTTTAAAGGACAACCGTTTTCATCCCTACCATATCCAGTTTCATCAACAACTCTTCGATGCAGATTTTGAGCAACGTGTCGAATTTTGCAATTGGGCGCAAGCTAAAATTAGGATAAATTGTGAGTTTTGTTTTCTGATGAGGCCACATTTCATAAAAACGGATTTGTGAATCGCCATAACTTTCATTACTATTCCGACCACAACCCAAGGATTTTTAGGCAGGTTGACCAACAACACAGATGGTCAATAAATGTGTGGGGGGGAATTATTGGTGAACATGTTATTGGTCCTCACTTTTTTAACGGACATTTGAATGGTGCTATGTATCTTGATTTTTTGCAAAATCAATTGCCAAATTTATGTCAAAATTTACCAATACCTTTGAGAGATGCAATGTGGCAGCAACACGACGGAGCCTCAGCACATTATTCATTACAAGTCAGGGACCATCTCAATACAACCTTTCCAAACCGGTGGATTGGAAGAGGAGGGCCATGTAATTGGCCGCCCCGATCACCCGACCTCACTAAATTGGATTTCTTTTTGTGGGGCTACGTTAAGGAAATCGTTTATCAGGAACCTCCAACCACACCAGAAAACATGCAGCAAAGAATCAGGAACGCATTTCAAAACATTACACCCGACCTATTAGGAAGAGTAGCAAGATCATTTCATACCCGCCTTCGTTTGTGCCTCCAAGAGAACGGAAGACATATTGAACATAAGTTCTAGTTATTGATTTGAAAAATGTTAAGTAAAACTATTAGATAATAATTTTGCGATTTGTAGTAGTTTTTGACGAATATCTGTGAAACCTTTAAGATAGTCGAGATAATTGTAATTAAAAAATATGCTCATTTTTTAATTCTGCATCCGATGAGATAAAAATATACAGGGTGTCCCATTTGAAAAAATGGAGAAAAATAGCATTACATTTTGAAAAGTTTGGCATTGAATTTTGAACATCCTGTATAAGTTATTTTTACGATATTCATAGTAGGATAAACTAACCTTTTATTATAAGCAACTTGTTCCTTAGTTTTGGTTTGAAGATGTTTTTTCTATTTTTTATAAATTTTTTAAAGTATGACGAAAAAAATTTTTTTTTTCGATTTTAATTTATTCCTCTGGAACTATCAAATCAAATTTGATAATATTCTAGGGATATGTACAGTAGCTCGAAGGGGTCCCAAAAATCAATAAAACTACAGGGTGTTCCATTTAAAAAGATACAACTTTGATGCACCACCAATTTCTGGAACACCCTGTATATTCAAAAATATTTTTAAAATGTGCTCTCTAACAAACAGTCTATTGTCCCGTTTGAATCATTTTTCTAAAATAAATCGTTTAGGTGTAGTAGAAGACGGGAGGTGAGCTGCAGGACCCTGTATAATATAGTGAAAAAAATTCAAAAAATTTATTTTTGAAGATGTACACTTCCAAAATTTGAAAATTTTGAGAAAATGATAAAATTTGATATGTATAACTAACTTCAACCATCGATTACTCTGGTTTCAATTACGTTATTCGATTTCTGTAGGCGATTTTTAAAGCTTGAAATATGTCCTTTACGATGCTTCAAAGTAATTTACCTTACAAATTATATTAACCCTCTTAATTTTAAGAGAATAAAAAAGAGTATTTTTTGTTCTAAAATTCGTGAAATTAGGATAAGATAAACGTTAATAACTTTAAAAAAAAATTATTTAGCATACCTAATTACAGCGATTTCTTATACATTACTTCAAGAGTAATATGTGAAAGTTCCAGCTTCTTATCTTAAAAATTGTAGAAATCGTAGAGCTTATACCGATTTCATCGGAAATCTCTTTATGCTCCGACCTCAATATACATGTACCATTCCTACATACATTCATTTTTTATTTGAAAATATAATAATCCAATAGTCACATAGTGGAGCGAAAAAGGACATTGATGTGTATAGTTTTGTAACACCAAAATTATATCATACCTTCTGGGGTATCACCAGGAGTATATATCTGAGTTTTGGACTTCCAAAGCCTATTGCGTTTTTTTATAAACAATTTTGTTTTTCGAACAGCGTTTATTTAGGTAAAGAGGTGAATATCTCCGGTTCTAGAGGTCCGATCGGGACAAACAAAAAATCAAAATCTTGGCAATTAAAATTTCAAGAAATCTGCGTTAGTTTTGGGTCATTTAAGTATGTATATATCATGCAAAATTAAATAAACTGGCTAAAAAGCCATTTTTTCATTTTAACGCCCAGGGACGTCAAGAATTACGATCGGCTTCAAACTTTCAGAAAATATACCTTTTGTTGAAAACAACAAATTTTTTAGGACACTTTGAAATTTTTTTTATCAGAAAAGAAAGATAATTGCGAGAACTTTGAATTAAAATAAAGTTAATTTTCATCTATATGAACTCGAGATAGTTAACTTTTAGCATCTTGTAAAAAGATAAATAGCAATAAATATACACACACATACACATAGAAATATCCTGGGAGGCAGCGACCGTTTTGGTGAAATCATTTCTATAAAGCTAATTTTTTTCCAAAGAGAGTTTAGATAGTATCTATAATGAAGGTTCAATTCTACCAAACTCTTAGTGGTGCATAAATGAGTAAAAAATTAAACATGTTGTAAAAAAATAGATGAACGTAAATTTCGTTTTTCGAATTGTCACGAATTGTCAAAAAATGACGATTCGCCTTCGCTCCTGCCGGCCTCAATTTTCGATTTTCACCTCGCGACTCACGTTGTACGGTCATTGTCGACCTTCTCCTCGCCATAGAGACATAGAACGGGTCTCCGATCGCCGTATTTATTGAGTTCTGACGTTTGAAAAATTGACTTGCGTTCTTGCTAATCGGTGACTATTTTTAAGTGGTTTTCCGAGTTCGAATCCCGTCCGGGGATACTGTTTATTTTTTTGTTTTCAATTTTTTGGCGGATATTTTTGATTCTATAATTGCTATTCGCTCCGTTCTATTGCATTTCTCGGAAAAGATTTGCATTTTCCGCCGCGGAATATTAATTTGTACTATTTCAATTAAAGATCAGAAATTTCCTTACCGAAACATGTAATGAAAGCTTATTAACAGATCTCTGATCTATAAAAATACTGTCTTTTCATTAATACTAATGAGGAATATAATTGGCATGATTTGACTACGTATTGCCGTTTTTGCAACGTCTACCAAAGATTTAACCACCCAATAGCGGGGGTAGAATGTGATTCTTAATCGAAATAATGCAGATTAATATTTCGCGGCGAAAAATGCAAAACTTCTCCGAGAAATGCAATAGAACGGAGCGAATGGCAATTATAGAATCAAAAATATCCGCCAAAAAATTGAAAACGAAAAAAAAAAAAGTATCCCCGGGCAGGATTCGAACTCGGGAAACCACTTAAAAATAGTCACCGATTAGCACGACCGCAAGTCAATTTTTCAAACGTAAGAACTGAACAAATACGGTGATATTGGATACCCGTTCTATGTCTTGATGACGAGGAGAAGGTCGGCAATGACCGTACAACATGAATCGCGAGGTGAAAATCGAAAATTGGGGCCGGCAGAAGCGAAGGCGAATTGTTATTTTTTGACAATTCGAAAAACGATATTTTCGTCCATTTATTTTTTTGCAACATGTTGTTTAATACGTTACTCTTTTATGCACCATTTAGAGTTTGGTAGAATTGCACTTTCATTATAGATACTATCTAAACTCTCTTTGGAAAAAAAATCTAGCTTTATTGATATTAACGCGAAAAATCTGTCGCTGCCTCCCGGGCTAAAACAGAGTTGTCTCTGAACAGAACAAATATTTGACATTAGCCAAGAAGAGTAAGGTTATAATTTTATAAAGATAAGTTAGCAGAATATTAAATTCCCCTAAATACATTCGTTAACTACTAACTACTAACTTAAGTAAGCCGGAAACAATTGAGCACAGTGCAACAAAACAAGAGGTAATCTCGATATATAAATTTGAAAAAAGCTATTCAGGCTAACAGCAATG
The DNA here is from genome assembly GCA_963583905.1 of Stenurella melanura. Lineage (NCBI taxonomy): Eukaryota > Metazoa > Arthropoda > Insecta > Coleoptera > Cerambycidae > Stenurella > Stenurella melanura. The sequence continues at coordinate 133,919,802 of OY757313.1, read as the reverse complement.
AAATGTAAATGTTCGAAAAACAGTTTTTATAAGTTTAAAATGTTTTTGGACGTTTCATATGAAGTATAAGTATGTTTCAAAACGATACAGTTCGAATATTAGCCACTTGTTAATTAACAATAATTGGCCAAAATACTAAAAGTAAAATATCTCAAGTTCAAAATGGCCCAAAAAATCAATTTGTTGTTATTTGGTTTATATATATATTTCAAGAAAGTGGACAATATGACTTTAAAAATAAATGTTTAATGTCATCGGAAAGCTGGCATCGAGATCTACATTTGAAACAAAATGATCCATTTTCGAATTAATGGCACAAAATATATTAAATATAATCTCGGCGGAAAAGGTAAAAACTCACAAACATCACATTTTTAAACCTTAATATCTAAAAAGATACGTGAAAGAGTGGAGTTCGTATAATGCCTCTATGGAAAAAATATGATTGGTGATTGACGTTTTGTCGGCATCATAAATTGCGTCAGCGAAATCAGAAATTCAGTTCGGCACGAGTGAATCAAAAACGGCTCTTTTTGACATTTGCGATAAGCATGAATTATTGACTAGACCGCCGCGACCGCTAGCAGTAAGCTCCGCCTTTCTGTCGATAGTTTATACAAAACTATCTAGAGTACTAGAGTTGTCCCTAAAAAGTCAACTTGCGTTACGTTTCTTCGTATAAAGAATATCAAATATTCAATAAAATAAATTCATAAACTGAAACACTAAAAGACAACTAGGATTTTTCAAAAACTGGACATGTTATCACTTTCAAATTTTTGAACTCGATAGTACACACAATTATAAAGATTTTGCGGTAAAGAATCAACTCGTAGTACGGTACTTCATACCGAAATCAAATCTTCGTTTATATTTTTATTGTTTCAGATATTGAATGAATTTTTTTGAATATTTAATTTTTTCTCAATATGAAGAACCATAGAGCGAGTTAACTTAAAAAAAAAACTCTATAGTTTTGTATACCATCTACTGCCAAAATTTTAAAGTGATATGTGTAAATATGTCAAGTTTTTGAAGATCCCTGGTTGAATATTTAATTTTTTTTGAATGCGAAGGAACGTAAAATGAAAATAATATTTGAACTTTTCTTAAACCTTTTGCAATGTATAATTACAGATTTTAAGAATACTTCATTTTAATCAGAAACACTTTCTTTCACTAATACAAAATATTATGGGCATCACGCTACTCCAAAATGGAAGCATTCCGACGGAGGCGCTTAAACAGTCCTCTGTTGAATTTTTTTTATGAATACCATATTGAGCATTTTGACAATATTTAATTTTTTGCTGAAAATGTACAATTCTGTTAAAAATAACACGTTCTACTATTTTAGAAATAGTTGACAAAAGCCACGGGCCTGCGATTCTCAGGTAATGTGTTATCTAATTTTTTGTGTAGAGAAAAAACTTTGGCTATCTTTAAAATAGATGGAAATGTTCCAGTTATGGAGTTTAATAAACTCACATTATTTATTATAAATAAATAATGCAGTGCTTTGATTTTGGGCCCGGGGCCATGAAATAAATATTTTTGGACCGAATGAATTCCCTTCAACCCTTTAACTCAGCTCAAAATTTGTTTAAAAATGTATGCACAGTTGTTTTAGTAATGTAACTGTATTGGCAGACAAAAATAGTGGTGCCTAAACAAAGGCAGAAAAAAACATTTTTTTAAAGATTATGAGATCTCCAGGTAATAAACTTTGTGGAATTCTATTTTATAGAATTCTTCCTCATTCCAAAATACTGATATACATTTGCTTCTAAAATGATCTCTAAATATATAATCAATTATTGTAATTTAAAACATATTCGACATTGTAAGATTTTTTTGTAAAGTTCAAGTTTTCTCATTCAAAACATTTCCGTTTCTATAATTAAAGTATGAATTACATCCTGTTCGTGCTTTCAATGTGAATTTTTATAGTTAAAAAATATATTTTTCAATAAATTTTGGATGAAAAAACTAATAGCGTTTTTTCACAAGCCTATTTCTGAATAGATATCCAGGTCACTTAACACAGTTCTTATCTTGCATTATCTCATTTTCAAGACATCACCTAACCTGTATCGATATCGACATTCGGGAGCCTTCCTGCTGGTGCATTTACTTAGTTATATCCATTTAAAAATTCCATGTTTTGCATTCTCCAACGAGACTGTTTGAAATTTCAAATCCATCCCGGCCGTAGCAAATCGCGTTAAGCGACGACTTTCATAGCGGATTTCTCGGTTCGAATCCTGTACAGGTGTACTTTTTAAATTTGTTTTGAACTTTTTAAAATTCATGTTGAACTTTTTGGCGGATATTTATTATCCTATATTCATCGCATTTATGCGATTGACGTTTAAAAACTATAAAAAAATAGAAATAATCCATGTCTAAGTTAATGAATTTGTTCACCACTTCAGAGTCGTATATCACTATATTCGACACCATTATTTTTCTACTTATTGTAGAATATAAATGAATTAATAAAAAAAAAAACAGCTTGTTACAAATCTGTCATGCAGATGAACAGTTTTTGCCTCTAGATAGGCACTAACCGATATGTATGCTAATCGTATTTTCGTAATTACCGAATGGTATAATTAATCGATACAGAAAAAATCAGCTTGTTATAAATCTGCCATCCACAGTGAAATATCTCGCAGGTTAACAGTTTCTGCTTCTGGAAACCCACCAACCGATATGCATGTCAATCATATTTTTGTACTCATTGTGACACAAGTAATCGATAAAAAATATCAGCTCCATACAAAAACTTCCACCAACCACGAAAAGCATGTAGACTTTCAACAGTCATCTAGTGAAGAAATTTCTATCACTATTTTGTCTGCCAAGCTCTAAGGAACAGGATTAATAATGTCTCTAGCTTTTATAAATATGTTGGGTGATTGCACGCTGGCTTCCTATGTGATATCTGAAAATGCAAACTTTGTAGAAGTTAAAAATAAACATCAACTTAAACGGCAACCAATTTCAAAAAATGCAAGAGTGCTCACTGCTCACCCCGTCGACATCCTTTGGCCACACCGGCCATTCCTTCTTTGGGAAGCCTTAAACTAACATATAGCAGATTTCCAGCCTTGTGAAAATGGGTATGTTGTCGAGGCCAGTAGCTCTTAGACTATATTCCAGTGGCGTCGAGTGAAATAAAAATTGTAGGAATTATAGTAATTTTATTTAGATATCAACGTTGGTATGTGAGATAAAAAAAAACTGTAGAGGACTTTTTGTAAGGAAATTTCACGAAGAAGACAGTGTTGCCTAAAAAAATATTTTTCGCTACGTTCAACCCTGATTAATCGTGAATTTAAAAATTCAGATGTTTATAACTTTTATATAAACAAGTAGACAAGGATACCTTATCTCTGGAAAGAAAGTTGAGGATTTTTCTAAGGAGATTCAAAAAGAAAATAATTAAAAATATCAACTTTTCGATTTTTTACGATTTTTTTTAACATTCCATTCAGCCCCTAAGCGTCATACAGGTTTTACAGCCAAACCATCAGAAATACGGTATAAATGCATATGGCCTTTTTTAAGCAGAATTTTAAGCTCTACAATTTTTATCTGAAACCTTTTTCCATATCTACCATCGTTTTCGATTTATACGCAAAAATAAATTATTTCATCCTTTTTCTGCCCTTAAGGAAAGGGTGGGGCTAGTAGTGTATTAGGCTTTTTTTTTACATCTCGGCTCAATACAACTTTTCCCGTAGAGATCTCCCTCCGGACACATTTTGCGACTTAACCTACCCATTTGCTTGGTCTAATAGGTCTTTACAAATTTTTGTCTGACTTATGCCGTTTAGGAGATAAATCCAGTTTTCCACTTATAGCTTTGAGCCGCTCCGAAATGCGCGGAAAATGAGAATTCTCTGCGAATGTAGAGAAAAGTCTCAGCTTTAATGTGGAACTAATCACAAAATTCATACAAATTTTTATCATAGACAAAAAAGTGTTAGAAGATGGCTTAGTAAACTTTATACAGTTAATTTATTCACATTGAGTTTTATGCATCCTGCCTATTTCTCCCGTAACAGTGGGTACTTTTTCACTGTATGGATTCGATTCCACGCACTTTAATCTATATTTCGTGAAAATTTCATTGAAGAATGTTAAGAAACAAATAAGTTGTATACGTTTTACTGCATAATTGTGCATTTTCTGAACGTGTATGAATAATGTAGACAAATTCAAAAAGTATTGCGCGCATTTAAAAAAGTCTAAAGTCATTCGAAAGAATATGTTTTATTGTCCTTATAATCCAAAAGTTAAGACTGTGCTATTATTACTACTTAAGATATAGCGAATTGAACTCCAAAATTTGGAAATGATTGATCGATGAGAAATATACCCTCTGCTTTGATCGCAAGGGCAATAAAATGTTAATTGGATTAATAAATCATTATATAAGAATATATAAGCAAAATAAATTATAATTCTAACCACTCCCGGCAAAGATATGAATAAATCTGTGGATCAACTGTACAAAGTTCACAAAGCCATCTTCTGACACTTTTCTCTTTGATAATTTTTTTTATGAATTTTGTGACTAGTTCCACATTAAAGCTAAGACTTTCCTCTACATTTTATGTTACTTTCATTTTTTTAGGGGCTGTGAATACTAAGAATTATCGATCGATGGGCCCGGTCGTACGAGAATTCTCATTTTTCGCGCATTTCGAAGCGGCTTAAAACTATAAGTGGAAAACTCGATTTATCTTCTAAACGGCTTAAGTAAGACAAAAATTTGTAAAGACCTTTTTTGTAGAGAAAAAGACGAGCTACAACTTCTGTTGGGAACTTATTTCTCTATTTTCATTATTTTGGCCGCTAGAGCAAAAAAACTGAAAATCAAAGAGTTTTTCCAAATTTTGAATTTTCCCGGAACTTGGACGTGCAAAGAATGTATCATCTCATTCTCCAGGTTATTACCTACTTAAATCCCAGAGATGATCCTTTTATTAATTTCTGTTACCCTAAATTATTAATTTGCCTGTACTATAAATTATGACCCCTTTTTATAGCATGTTATTTTTCCAGTTTTTTAATAGATACAATGCAAACTCTCGTGTTGTAGTTATGGCGAAGGCGCAGGTGTCATCAGGTCCTGTCACAATTGCACAACTTTTTCAGATTTACATGAAATTCGGCCGCTAAAAAGGGAGAAAATAAATCTTTAGAAAAAAATTGAACTGCCTTTAAAGAAACGGTCTCTAAAGATAGTAAAATAAAATTTCAACATCGTTCAGTTAATTACCTAATGCCGATTCTGAGGTCGATATAAAAATGAACAAACAAGAAAATCGAACTTGACGCAAGCCAGCTTGGGGTATACAAAGGCACTATTGGCATCAAGTTATGATAAATGACGACGCCTTACTTCCATATCTGTTCAAAAATTCCACTGAGTCGCCACAGAATACATTGCAAACACACTTGATTGCAACTTACTACAGGATGAGGCTAACTTTTTCACTCTGGACATCTAAAAACAATGCAAAGCATACAGCATGAAAAAGAAATTCTAGGGACGTATTCACCTATACTCCTTACAATGTCCTTAAGTTTCTGTGCACAGTGTATTATTTAATAATTAATAAATGAGTCTGTTTCCAAAAGTCTGTAGTTTTTTTTATTACAACCATGATGTAATTTTGCAGTTATTTTTTTCTGGAAAAACTCGTGAATGAAGAATGCATATTATCATATGTTAAACTGGACACTAAAATAGACTTTATTTTCTTTACCAGGTGTACCTCTTCAATTACTATAGCAAAAAAAATAGGAAGACTCTTAAAGATGATGCAAAAAGAGTTTCGTAATAATTGTGCTCGCAGAATATCTTTATTAAAAAAAATTCATGACAAAAAATATTTTTGTTCAGACATGGCTCCAAATAGCAAAAACATTATTTTATAAATCACTTTTAATTCAGACACTTTTTAGACAAATCAGTCAGCTGAGTTTAAGATGTAACATATATACTAGAATTGTTTCTGGAAAAAGATAACATTTCTTAACTCAAATGAGTATTATAATATTGATTTTTTCCAAACAGTAGTAGAAAAAATCCGTTTGGTTAGGTTAACGTAAACTAGACTATAGTTTAGTTAATCAATAATTTTTTATACATGACCGTTCTGGCAGCAGTTTTTACGCACGAGTTATATAAACACTTGTATAAATTTGACAAATTATTTAGACCCTGCTAGCCAAAATACAACTCTCAGTAATTACTTTGGCTTAGTTTTTAAAATAATTTTCAATTTTAATTTAATTGTTGATAAATGTGACACTTTTTCCAAAATTTTATAACAAATTTTATTACACTCATTAACTTCATAGAACAATATTTTTTAATATATAATTACATACAAATAAAAGACAATAAACAATTTTAAAAATATATTATAACAAAAATACATTTTCTGAAACTGAGACATAGATCATTAAGGTGGCCATTACCTAGAAAGAGACATCCGAAAGGGAAATATTTATTATTTTTGCCCATAACTTTTTTTTATTAGTACGTACATTTAAAGAAACTATAATAGTACTTAACTAGAACCATAACAAGACTATTAGTATGAATATTCACTAAATAATTTCAGTGGTTTGCAAAATAGCTAGATTTAAAACTACAAACTAGGAAGATTAACATAATTTTTAAATTTAAATCTAGCTATTTTGAAAATCACTGAAATTATTGAGTGAAAATTCATAGTAATAGTCTTGTTATGGTTTTACTTAGGTACTCTTATAGTTTTTTAAATATACGTACCAAAAAAAAAGTGGCCAAAAATAACAAATATTTCCCTATCGGATGTCTATTTCTAGGGAATGGCCACCTTAAATAAACATTAAATGAAAATGGTATTAAATGTAAACGTAACAAAACAAATAAATCGAGGCAAAGTTGCCTTATTTCTTAGGCTTTTTGAGAATAACCTTTTCGACTAGTTTTTTTTTTATTGTAATTTTCGTACTTTTAATCTATTCGACTCCAATATATCTACCCTTTTCGTGCTTTTCTTCAATTTTTTTTCTAATTTGAGGTTTCCCTCTGATATCAGATTAATTTTTCTCTATAACGTCTCGAATTTCGTCCAATTCTTCTGTTTGCTTAATCTTATTCCTGCTCTTTTTAAATTTCCCGTTCCTTCTCTGATTTGTAGCATTGGAACGCACTAAGATGTTACGCATCATGTAGGTTAGGTTATGACGCCAGCGCAACAGAATAAAGATGAGAAGTACCATTGAATTTTAAGCGCAAACTTTGACTTAAAAAAAATCTAATTAATTCTAAGTATGAAAAATTTGTGCTATCTATTTTTTATGATTTTTATTACAAACTAAATAATTTATGATATTTTATGACAGATTTACTAGTTTTAAGACAACTGTGGCCCCTGAACATTTCTTTATAATCACTTTATTTCAAAGAGGAAGTAGACATTATATATTTTCTTCGTAATTAACTTTCAGGTTGTCCCATTTAAAAATTGTATTTTCATGTAAAATGTACCGAAACCGGAAGTTGATCATCTTGACACTTTACATCACACAATTGGAAATTTTATCTCATCATTTCACCAAATTTAAAAATAACCATTTGCGCATTTAAAAAAATTACAAGTGTCCCTATGGGCTGCGCCACTTGGTATGGCATATTATTTTTCTCAGCTGATAGTTGTTACACAGAAGTGAACCGCATCCAACTGAATATTCAAAAATAGTTCTAGTTACCGTTGTGCAATTACTAGTCATATAATATAATAAACAAATTTTGCTTTGAAAAATTGCCTAAGTAGGGCAGATACATGATCTGTGGAAATTTAGTTATTACCATTGAGGAGCTTCCTGCAGACGAACGGATAGACGGAAGTATAAACAGACAATTGAGCAAGAACAATAGGGTTCCGTTCCTAAACAGTCGTTCTTGTTTGTTGACGCGTCCTTGTCATTTATTTGTATTACTCACAACCTCTACATTTGTTTTCTATCTTCCGAAAATTATTTACGCCACTTCGCAAAGTCACCGCTTTAATGTATTCATTATTGAACCATGGCTTGTCACCCAGCCTCCGTTTACATATGACAGATATAGAAGATTCCGTACCCATTAACATTACACAGTGTCACAATGTGAATATGCAAATGGATCATTTATATTAAGGCGAGCATCGCGCTATGGATAAGATAAATGGCACATATAATAAAGATTATAACATTGTCATGACGAACAATATCAAAGTGGGTGTGGTTAGGTTTGACACAGAGGATGGCAAATAGCTTAATTCAACTAATAAAATTTCTTTCGATATTACATTCGGAATCTATTGAAACGTAATTTTAAAACAGTACATTAAAAGTACACTTTGCACACAATCCAACCTGGAATTTCTGCTCTTAAACACAATTATCTATAGATAGAGATACTACGACGTAGAACGGAAAGGTATCTATCTAGCATATAATTGAGTTTAAAACTTCTGCACGAGTATCTGTGGAGTACCTAACAAAGCAGATATTTCAAATATGTTCCAAGTTAGGATGTAATACACGAAATTTATAAAACAGTTAATAGGTGAACACAGGTCCGGCTTTGCTATTCTCGTAATTCGTTACGACAAGAATTTAACCGCCTTCACTAAACGGCCGCTAAAAATGTTGAAACAACAGGTCTTCTGGCCTTAGTAGCGGAAATAGGCCTACGTTAAATAAGTGAATAAACAAGCCGAGTTACAACGTATTTATTTAAACTGTAGAATATCCCATTTTAAACTGTGAGGGTGGGTGCGACTCTGGGTGTCACATTACTGGGTCGTATATCAAGACTCTACAAAGGTGGCATTTGCAACTATAATACTAATCACGAATGGTGTCCGTGACGTCATCATCTTAATTTCCGAATTTCGTATTATTCATCTCTAAAACGCATCGTTACGCTTGGAACTTCTGTCGTCGCCCCATCAGACGTTACTTTGTGTTATTTACATTGTAATGCAGTAGTATTTAAGTATTTAAGCCGGGAGAAAAATCTCATGACTTTGACAACGTTCATAATTAGTATAGTAAGTGCGGCCTTTGAGATTCACACAGTCAACTTCCCAGCATAATATGAATGTCAGTAATAATAATAACACAGAAAAGTATTCATTATTCCATTTAATTGATATAAATATTCTGGGCGTATGATCCAAATAATTTTGGAAAGGCGCTATAAAAATATTTAATATTTCAAAGTATCGATTGCCCACAGAACAAATTAAATCGGCAAATTTTTTTCAAGAAATCCTAAAATCCACTTTTTTGCAGAAAAGTCGATGAGGAAAAAAAATTGTATTGAAAAGATAAACTTAACTGAATTTTTTCAGAATTTTTTCTTAATAATTTTGATTTCCCCTTTTTTTTTAAATTAACAAAAGTAAAAAGTTGTTATCTTCCATCAAATTACGTAAAAATCTTTTGTTTATTTAGCTTTGACCGAAATTTAATAAGTTAACAAATTAACAACAAGAACATCTGGGACAAAAAGCTCAAACTCGACCCCTAATCATCCGAGACTGTCATCTTTAGTCAAGATACTGGCGAACAAGAGCATTGTTTATAACAATTGTCGGTCGACACTGAGCTATCAAAAAGTTATGGAAAATGATACTGACAATAAAAGAAACTCATTACAAAAATTCGTGAAAATTCCTCGTTTTCCGAAGTAATCGTGGAATTAGCCTTTTTACCGCCTAAATCGACGGTAGTATGATGGTTGTCATGATTACGACAAATTGACTAGTGAAGTAATAGCAAGCATGTGCTTTCACAGCAGAAAATTTCTGTTTTAATTAAATACTTTCTCTTTTTTATTTTTACCATTTCAAGCTATAATTTTCTTCTATTTTCCTTTTTGGAAATGGTATTTCGCCGAATCAAGAAATCTCGTCTTGATGGCCACTTCTTGATAGTGTTGTTTTGATATTTTAATAAATATTAATTCTCTTGATATCAGAATAAAAAGCAGACTATCGACAGTTTATCAAGTCAAGGATGTAGGCTATTCTTGTCTTCTAATATCAAAACAAGACTATCAAGAAGTGACCACAAAGACACGAATTCGTGATTTGATTATTTGGGAAGGTAAAGAAATATTTAATTTGGGATATTATCATTATTATTATTTGAACAACTTAGCACGAAACATTCCTTAAACATATTTTATTAGCTGGTAAACACAATCCTAACCTAACCTTCTGACATCTGATATAAAATGACAACTGACAGAGCACTGAGAAATTAGCAGTCGAGACAACACTTTGTAAAATAAAAAATCAGCAGCTACTGGAAGCGGCTGGAACCTCCCCACCCGGTTGAAATTTGTGATGGGCTGCTAAACATCAGTCTGCTACTTTTTAACTGTAATTTGATTCGTAGCAGTAGCAAATGCTACGAGCTCTGATAGTCAATTCAAATCAGCCGTCATGACATGCCTTTAAATCAAATATATTATTGTAATATGACACACCTATATTTATCTAATTTACGACGTCGTATGTGTTCACCGTCAAAACAGCAATAGAATTATTTATATTTCATTTAAAACTAATTACCAATCCTCAAATTCTGGATAATTATAAACACCTAATATATGATGATATTTAATCATGTAACATTTTCCGCAATTATTAATAAAGTTTATAATGAAAAAAGAAAGAAAAAAAAACCGCACTGTGCTGGGATCCATCCGTCGATCTCTGGATTTGTAAGTCGACGCTTTAGCCCACTCGACCACTGAAAACTTACGACATAGTTTTACATATGTTGATAGTATAGAGACATTGAATTCTGTTTGTTCTCTACACAATAATTTATATAAAAATATGTAGGTATATAAAAAAGGTGCAAGTGTGATATACCGTTGAAATCGGAATTTTAACTGCTTTCCAATGGTTAGATTACAAATTGCAAGTAATAATAAAATAAACAAGTTGTTGTGCCAAAATGGTACTAAACGTAATCCGATCTCAACCGAAACATTTTCAGATCTTCTAGAGCACTAAAGAAACCCCCATGCAGAGTTTCATCCAAATCCGTCCAGTAGTTCCGCCGCTATCGTGCTAACACACATACATACACACACAGATATTTTTCAAAAACCACTTTTTTGGATTCCTGGGACCTCAAAACGTAAAGATTTGATGTTATCTCAATTTTCGATTTTGGACCAATTTTAGTAACCTCCCACAATTTTATTGTGAGGAGGATAAAATAGTGATTGTTACGTCATCCAAATCGGTGTTTAAAAGGCGTGTTAAATTTCATATTTTTCATATTTCTTCTCTCTATGAATTAAAGCTGTAAGATTAACAAAAATGGTAGTGTTATTTCAATAAGTACTTGCCAAGAATATAATAGAAAATACCTACTGAAATAGTTCATTGGGATACAATATTAGACACATTTTTCTTTGTGTAATAAATATCAAACAGTGACTTGGCTTAATCCTTTAATTCTAATGCCAATAAATAAACCTAATAGGTACGTATTCCATTTAACACAGACGTGCACAATTAGTACAAGCCAATAACAATAACACGGTCGAATAATCACCGAAATGAAAACGATTTTGTTTTTTAAGTTGGCAATTTCCATTAATAAGGGCCTCATAAAGTTTGTAACGCAACGTGCCAATTTCAATGTATTTCCGCCTTGAGAGCTCATTACAATAAAACACGTTGAAGGCCACGTGTTTAAGTGTGTTTAAGAGCTTTTGGGAATAGAAAACAGGTCTTTCATTTACACGGGAATTCATGGTTACATAATCAAGAATTTAATAAGCAGAAATACCTATCAAATCCATAACTTGGGATTTCAACTAAATTCTAAATTCAATAATATCTATCTTTAGGAGGAACATAACATGGAATTTTACGTAGCTTATCTTCTATTTTCCTTTGAACATCGCTTCCTGTAAAATTCGTTTCAATCGGGATTTTCTCTCCACAGTGACAACCTATCAATATCGGTAAAACAAACGGGGATTGTTTTTTTACGTATTGCTTTTAGGAATAAAGAGATGAACGATAGAATTGGGATGACCATTCCCACTTGTTTTATATAAACTTTACGTAAAACATTTTCTACCTACACCGAAAATCTTCCTATTTTGACATGTTTAAATGGTCTCTGAGAAATGTGTGTTTAGCCACTTCTTATCTTAAGGGGACTAATTATAAGAAAAGAAAAACCAGAATAGTTCTTAACCGACTTTAAACATTTATGAAATGGAGGCAGTTCTCAATTCAACCCGTATGTAAGTCTTTTTAGGTGTGTTCCGTTAAGCGATTTCTACAACATTTTCTTGCAAACTGCAGACTATCACTCGATGGCTGTGGTCCAATATATTTTTTTATCGAGCTAGGTCTAGTATTAAGCGAGCAAATCTTGGAAAGTAGTATAACCGATTTTTATTAGACAATATTAGAGAAGTTATGGCAAAGGCGCAGGTTATAAGAAATATTTTGTATTAGAAAATAGTCGAAGTTATGGCGGAGGTGCGTTGTAGGTAAATAGTCAGGTATTTTCGGAGTAGCAGATACTGAATTAATGATTCGAAATGGTGAATACAATAGGGCTGCCATACTGTGGTCCCATATATTTTTTTATCGAGCTACGTCTAGTATCAAGCGAGCAAATCTTGAAAAGTACTAGAACCGATTTTTATTAGACAATATTAGAGAAGTTATGGCGAAGGCGCAGGTTATAAGAAATATTTTGTATTAGAAAATAGTCGAAGTTATGGCGGAGGTGCGTTATAGGTAAATAGTCAGGTATTTTCGGAGTAGCATATACTGAATTAATGATTCGAAATGGTGAATCCAATAGGGCCGCTATAATTGCATAACTTTTATAGATTTACTGGAAATTGGGCAACTGCAAGGGGAGAAAGAATTTTTTTTTATTGAACACGAAATTATCCCCTTATCCTAAGTGTCTCGGAAAATTTTTCACGCTAACTTCACTTATAGTGCACTTAAACATCGACAGAGTCTTATAAAAATAAAGTAAGCTTTGAGGTCCAACATGTTTCATCCCCGTTATCATGAAACATCCGGACCACTTTTATGCGACGTAGAAAAGTTCAATCTAAACAATGATACCAGAAACACTCCAATCTGACTACCTCTGCGTCCCGTGGTCGTGACCGAATATTTTTAACACTTTAAATGTTTTTATTTCTCCATGCACAGATTGGCTCCGGATCACTACCGGGGAGGCAATGTTGTATTGTTGAATTTTAATAAATTATTTGATGATGATGAACTCATATACCGCACATAACTTCTGTGGTTCCTCTATTAGTCGAGTGCAATTTGATACAAAAAGTAAGAAGTGACGGAACCCACTTATAATGAATGGATTTTCATGACTTTTTTTTTGCATTGATATATCGTCATATTTTCTTTAAAGCAAATGCATTTTTGTCAATTTAAAGTAGGTTTTATTTTAAAAACAACTGCTTTAAAAATGCCAAAAAAATAGAACATATTAATGATGCTAGGTATATATTAATAAAGAATGGTACAGATTTTTTGAATTTATTACAAAGCACTCATTGTTTTGCATATAATATTGTTATCTTTCACACTGTACGGAAAATTTTTCAGTAATTACAAATTAAAAACAATGTGAAACATTCAACAGTTAACGTCAAAATTATTAAAAGAATGTTTTATATTTATAAAGCTATTTAATTATCGTAAATGTGATTACTAACGTGTGATACAGTAATTATTTAAACCGTTTCTTTTACTACAATGTAAAAACGTTAAACTTGTTATCATCTTTAATTATTATTTGTTAAAACTTTTCTCCAAAGTACATGATTTTCAAAGTTATTTATTTACGAAAAATACCGTTTGTAGTTATTACTCCATTATTATAACGATTTTCAAGACGAATACGATGCTTTACCTTTACAAACATTTTTTATTTCATTACTACATAACCTAAATACTACTTGAAATCAAATAAGCAAGTAATTCAGGTTTTGATAAATTTCATTCTTTGGAAAATGTACTTATTTCGGATTCACCATGAACAGTTTGTCAGGACTAGAAACAAGTGCATACATATGAACACAGCCGGACTTGACGCCGCTATCGATCCTGGAAGAGCACTCGTATATGCGACAGGTAAACATATGTGCGGTGCAAACCCGTGGGAGAGGGTGAATCGCGACCTCTTGCCTTTTACTAGTCGCAGAATCAGAGGAGGTCAAACAAAATATGTGTTGAGTTAGCTACTCCTTTTAATAGCAACTGAAGAGCCGCAGCTGTCCTACATGATTACCTCTTACCTCTACTAATCCACGTCACAGTACCGACAAAGTTATAGATTTTACTTATTTCTTTATTTATTTAACAATACACTACCCAACAGAGCATTCCAATTACAGGGTAGAAAATAATAAGTATTTACAAATATATGACGTATGAGAGTAGAAACAAAAGAATACAAAATAAACAGATAAAAACAAAGAAAAAACAAACAAAAAATTAAATTATATAGTTAATCTTTTTATGGCAGCTACATTGCAGTGGAATATATCAAACTGGTCTTGTAGATTGTTATAGTTCTCACACATAACGGCGAAAATTTCTGGGCGTTAGTTCAGGGAGTCGGCAAATAGAACAATGACTATGCCTAGAACCAGGTCTAGGTGTTCGAAAATTTAGTAATCCTAAGATAGCGCCGCAATCAGTTACATTATGTATTATTTTAAAAAGAAAAATTTGCTGTGAAATAATTTTACGAGTTTCCAGACTCGAGAGTGAGAATCTATTTAACAGTTCAGTCTGAGGAAAACCAATAGCAGGATAGACACCATCTCCCTTATAATCAAAGTCTTTAAAAAACGCCTCTGAATTCTCTCTATATATGCTCTGTATCTGTGTGTTATAATGGGGCGACCAAATAACTGACAAATGTTCCAATTTAGATCGAACAAAAGATTGATATAGTAGTTTCAGTGTGTTAATGTCGTTAAAATCGCGAGAACATCGTAGCGTTCTGAAACTTTCATTAGTGATGGTATTTGTATGGGAATTAAATGACAGTTTAGTGTCAAATGTTACACCTAGGTCGCGGAATGTTGATGGACGTGTAAGCACTGAGTCTTCTGTACTGTAATTAAATTCTACATATTGGTGTTTATTAATAATAGTTAGGACAATACACTTTCTTATACTCAACTGTAATTTGTTTAAATTACACCATTCATTAATTTTATCAAGGGCACTTAGTCACCACATAGTCACTAACATCATTTACTTTACTGTATAAAGTCATATCATCTGCGTATAAAAGACAATTGACACCCAATTCCCCTGCGATGTCATTAATGAAAATGTTGAAGAATAATGGGCCCAAAACAGAGCCTTGGGGTACACCTGAGGTAGATAAGAATTCCGGAAATCGTTGTCCACAGTATTCAATATGTCTATTTTGAAGACATGATTTGAAAAATAACAACAAATTTCTTGAGTGTGGCCAAATTCTTGAAATCTAGAACAATATACTGTGATCTACCTAGTCTGTCAAATGCTTTAGTAAAGTCTGTGTAAATTATGTCAACCTGTGAGTTAGTGTCGATAGCATTAGATATATATTGAGTTATACAAAAGAGATTAGTTGATGTAGAACGTCCCTTGAAGAAACCGTGATGGTATTCAGTAATGCGATTCTTTGCATAAGAAAATGTTGGTTCATATAACAGAATTTCGAACGCTTTTGAGAAATTGTTGATAATCGTTATAGGTATGAATTCTCAATATATTTTTTTTCTGCCCATTTTTATATATAGGAATTCTTTTAGAACATTTTAGTGCATCAGGAAATGTATTAGATTTAATGGCTAAATTAAATAAAAATGTAAGAGGAGTTGTGAGCACTGTAGCACAATCATGTAGTATGAAGGTTGGAATTTTGTCAGGGCCCATTGTGTATTTAGGCTTGAATTTTTTTCAAGGAATTTAAAACTTCTTGCTCTATAAACTGTTCGATTGTTAAAAAATATGTTTCTGAGTCAACAGGAAGGTCCTCGATTGATGGATTAGAGGTGATATATGAACTACAAAAGTATTCAGCGAAACCATTAACCACTTCCTTGTTGCCTACATAATGCTTATCTTCATAGTGCATAGCTGTTGGTAAATTATTACTAGATTTCTTACTGTCGATAAACTTCCAGAACTTACTGGGATTGAGTTTAATTTTACTTTCAATGTCGCGACAATATTTCTTATATTCAATATCAACCTGCTCTTTGATATATGTTCTTAATAATTTAAACTCATCAAGTGCAAGAGGATCCTCGCGGTTCTTGTAATCACACCACGCTCTGTTTTAATTTAAGGTTTTTAATTATATTGGGAGTTATACCACGGTGGGTAACTCTGGCCTTTAATTACGGTTTTAGGGACAACTGTATCAAGAACGATATACATTTTTTTATAAAATTTTTCGAAAGTATAATTAACACCCTGAATACTGAATAAAAAATTCCAATCAGTATTTGCTAAATTTTGATAAAGCTCAACTAAATTGGCTTTACGATAGTTATAGTAGGTAAAATTAACTGTGCTTTTATTATGTCTATAATTTTTAGGCAAGTAAGAATAAAACTTTTATTTTCAATTAATTGTATTTTGGTAGCGTCGCTAGTTAACTGATATTTGTTATCAACCGCTTGTTCTAAATGTGAAATATTAATGAATTTTCTAACATCTATACAAAAGAGAATTTCAAAAGGGTTCTATTAACTACCTATTTTTAATTTTTTACTTCCTTGGCTTATCGAAGGGAGGTATTGTATTCTTAAAGAAATCACCGTCCAAGTTTTTTTCGGATTTTCACGTTTCAGACCATGTCTTTCAATTCCGGCAGTCTACACGTGACTTTATATGCTATATTTAACATTTTGAGAAAACTGCCCAAAATGACGTTATTTCATAAAACTTTGAAAAATGTCAAAGAGAAAAATTATCTATTTTTCAATTTTACACATGCACACCAATTTTCAACCCTCTACTAAAACCTTTTTTTTTTACACATTTGCACCTCTACATATTTAACTTGGCCGAATTAAATCAATCAACGGAAACATGTAAAATTGCAAATTGAGAGAAACAGAGTAGAATGTTTTCTTGACAAAAATGGCTGTCGCCAACGCCGCCATATTGGTTTCTACTTGCAAAAAAATCGTATGCGCTGATATCAGAGGCGGAACGTGAAATTTTGGTAGGCTTTAACTTACTAATGGAGCATGGGACCCATGTCAAACTTTAAAGGATCACTACCAAGGCCAAACGGAGACGTTTTGTGGACGAAAATATTTAACTGGAATTTGCGAAATTCTCTTTCAAAAAGTGCAATGCCCACCCTGGAATCTGGGAAAGTACTTGTAAAATATCTGTAGTGTATTTTTTTCCCAACAAGGAAGAAAATATAGGGATAGGTTTTTAATTTTATCTAAAAATATTCATTCTTTATAAAGTTACAACATTTTGAAATTTTATTTTACACTGATATTTAATTTATAAAATTTCAAAATGATGTAACTTTATAAAAAATGAAGATTTTTTGATAAAATTAAAAGCCTATCCTTATATTTTCTTCCTTGTTCGAAAAAAAAATCCACTATCGATATTTTACAAGTACTTTTCCAAATTCCAGGGTAGGCACAGTACTTTTTCAAAAAAAAATCGCAAATACCAATCAATTTTTTTTTTCCATAAAACGTTTCCGTTTGGCCTTGGTAGTGATCCATTAAAGTTTGGCATGGGTCCCATGCTCCATTAGTAAGTTATAACTTACCAAAATTTCACGGGCCGCCGCTGGCTGATATACAAGCCATTAGAAGGTGAGGTAAGAACGCTGTATTTCCTTGGACAGTCACCCAACCAAGTACTAACCGCCACTGGCGTTGCTTAACTTTTCTTATACAAGACGCATCATTGTCGTCCTCAAATACTTGGTCATCGATAATATTTTCAATTAATTATCAGGAAACATTGCAGAGAAAGTAAAACAAATATCGAAACTGTCTTGAAACTCTCGGATTTCTTACAATATCACGTATAGTGGATCTTCTCAGCGACGAGGAAGAACTTTTCCACACAAGACAAATGTGCAGTCGCTATCATTATACAAATACATGTTCAATGAGAGGCGCCAGAGATTAACATTTATAAAAAAATATTAGTAATATATTCTTACTCTTGTGAGCACTAGTTAAAACCTGTACTTTCAGTCGTCGTAAAATGACCACAAGGTAATATGTGATATATATGCAGGAACATATTTTTATGCGATCGGTCTCCTGATCTCTAGGACACGCTAACGCTTAGAACAATTATTCAATAAAATCTTGTAACATTTTTTTTAAGTCTTAAATTCAATATCAATTATCTTAATTAGTTAGCTGTAGAGAGATATTTGTAGATCTAAAAGCCACTACAGGCAAACTAAAGATATACACGAAAGTGGCATCAGAGACGTCATATAAAGATTATTTGATTACAACTTTCCAAGCAAAGGAACAAAAATAAGAGTATTACGCGAATGTCTTATGATATGGTGCATCCGTAATACCGCTCTTCCGTTTCCCGCTGAAAGTTCCTGCAAGATATTCAGATTTATTGCTGACCCAAATTCACCATCAAGGGTTCTTCACATAAATATCCCCAGGTCGATACGCGACTTGAACAGCTGGCTGCAGCAAAAAAATGGCCTGAACTTCACGTTATGTCACGTTTTCCTGCACGCCCGTCTGGTGGGCTCTTTAGAAGTTTGTTTAATTAGCCTCGAGGGTCCTTGATACGACCCTATCAAATTATACAGTCATTTTAAGTTCAAAGAATTTCTTGAGTACTATTTGTTTGTATACAGTTCTTCAAAATGTATGCAATAAAAAGTAGCAATATTACTGTTTTGGATGGATTTAACTTTCGTTTTTTAAAATTTTTTTGGAAATAATACAACCGTCTTTAAAAAGGCACATATGCAAATCAGTACGACATGAGTAAAATATTAGAAGTTGTCGAATTCTTCATAATATCTACTGTTTCTGTAAAACGGTGGTCTTGGACCAAATCACTCTAAAACTCGTCGAACAAAGTTTGAAGAAGAAACTGGTACAATTGATTCACCAGGTTGAAGTCAGAGGGAAAAAATGCTCTAGAAAAAGAGACTTATTTGAATGAATTTGTGCTATTATTTTTTAACACGATTTTAAAAATAATTTCTTAAATATATAAATTTATTTTCAACCACCTCAAATGAACGCCACAAGAACAACCCCCTTAGTGTTTATAGTTTGTTCACTATCTTTGGTGTGTTTATATCTATATTATGATCATATTCACAAACTTTCACATAAAAATACAGTTATTTTCAACCCTCAAAACTACCACCTTAGTATTTAAAATTGTTTCCATATTGTTCCAGTTTTTAACATTTTATTTCTATGTAAGGAACAATGTTATTCTCTGATAGGAAAGAAACCAGTTTTTCCTTTTTAGTACATTTTCTTTTTAGTACATTTCTTGTTATAAAAGCTTATTTTTTAATATATTTTTTGCACTGTGACGCACTTGAGATCGCAACACCAAGGCATTTTTTAAGGTACTTTTGTGTATCCATTTGGATACGCAGGCCTTCCAGTTGGATACAGAAATTTGGGCCCTTTGTAATTTAAAAGTTGGTACCAGTGATATTTAAACATGCAATAATACAAAAGAAAAGGAGTCAAATAAAAGTAATGTATAAATATTTAATTCGACAGAAACTGCAGAAAGAAATACAATCGAAGTTAAAAATAAACTCTCTACTCTGTTTAAGGACAGGATCGAAATGTCAAAAACTCGTAAGCTAGTACTTATGTTAATCCTAGATGGCACAGTGTGTATCTTATCTTATTTTATTGGCAAGTTTCAATATTTGTCGGAATGTTGTCCGCATTGCCACATGTACAAAAATTTCTTTAGTATAAAATATAATTAATGGTACAAATTATAATTATAAATATTACTCAATTACATAAATAGTCGTAAAATAGTTAGTATGTGGTTAGGTAAATTCTAAAATGTAGTTGTGCATAATTTATGCCATGTACAACTAATATCATATAGGGATATTGTTTAAATTTTAAAACGAAATAGTTAACCACATTATTAATTTCGAATTAAACAGCAAGAACCTTTTATCCAAATTATGGGAACACATCAGTTTTAATTATTGAAAATGGCAAAGACAATGTGTATTTAAATTTGGCAACTGTTCATCACCTAATTTTTATTCTACCTAACAGTTGTAAATATGTCCTTGAACGTAGTGTGTGTGACAAGCGTTTAGGTACCCGAAGCTTCGACCTTGCGCAAAACGTGATATCATTTATCTGACTCTTTAATATTTATTCCTTGTTCTAGTGTTCACCGTCAGCAGAGTGGCTAGCGCGTAGATAAAATCATGGAGGTCCCGGGTTCAAACTCCTACGTCCGTTGATTTTTTTTTCTTTAATTTTGTAATGATTAATATATTTTTTCACTAATTCTTTTCTATGATTTTTTTACGTTAGGTTAGAGGTTTTTATTCTGCTTAAAATAATGGGAGTGACTACGCAACCTCCGCGGCGGATCTTTTGCACGACTTATTGAACCGCCGCGCAGAGAAATTGAAATATTTTATGCAATTTTCTGAAAAACAAGGCGGGGGGACATCCCCCGCATCCCCCGTTTTTGTCTGCGACGCTAATGCTGCCTGCGGCGCTGATAATTTATTAACAATTATTTAGCAATATAAAAATCAACCTAACTAACCCAATTACCATCACATGAAAGAGATAAATTATTATATGAAAAAAAAGAACATAATTTCTGTCGTCAAATCCAACCAGAATTTGTGAAAAAGGATATTAATCGTTACAAAATATAAAAAAAAAAGTTCAGTTGCCAGCAGTTGAACCCGGGACCTGTAACTTCAGGGTTTTGGGTTACACGTTGTTTCCTTTCGGTGAAGCAGTCACACATTGAAATATAAGATACTCCTTTCTGCGGAAGCATAAACGAGATAAAGTTATGGACAGTTGATTAAAATACCAATGCCATGAACCATATTCAGGGTTCGAACCTAATTTATATATTTACATTTATTGAAAATTCACCCAATTTTTGACAAAAATTAACAGAATTTATTGTATATATTATATACTTGGGATATACTGCCATTCTAGTGCTTGAATACAGTTGCAAACTATTGACCATTTAATAATACTTTCATTGTTTAGTTTATTTATCAAATTTAAATGTGTCAATTTTCATTTCATTCATAAATCAAAATCATTACCCCCTTTCATTCATAAGGCTATTGGCGCCATCTTCTAGTTACATGCTGAACTTATTCTAAATATTCTTTACAATTATTCTGATGACTCATCGATTTGTGTTAAAAATTGATTTCATACATTACAATTTACAAAAGCAATTTTATGCAAATTTTTACACTGATAAAAGATCATGACTGTAATACGCATCAATACGACCTAATTAAATGTACTTAAATAACTCTGATTATCTAATATAGCTACAAATGTATCGTCTGATAATTAGGCAATTTTAAAAATTTATTCCGAATTTATTGTGCACTTAAAAAAGAAACAAACAGGTCAGTCGTATTTGGCCGACTTCTGTTATAATACTGCCCACTTGAAAACTCCGTTTGAATTACTTGTAAAAAAGTTATTTATGAAATACCAAGTGTCGATTTGATGGAATTTTAATGATTATTAGGCAACCACATATACATTTTTTGACATTTCGATCCCGACCTTAATACAACATCGCCCGACAGGAATGCCTGGTAGTACAGTTAGTAGAGGGTCCACACCTTCGAAAGCCGTCTAAATCGCCAAGTAACCCATTCCAGCAAGGTAAATAAATTTTGAGCTCGCATATCGAAAGAGGGTCCTAATGGGCATCCGAAATTTCTTGTTGGACTTTTTTTGGCGCTTGCACAACTTCTCCACAAGAAAAAAAGATGGCCGAACGTTATTTCGAGAATGTGTGTTTTTAAACATATACCTCTCGCTAGAAAATTAACTACGTACGATATTGATGTGATTTTTTATATTTGTATACTACTGACATGAGCGCGTATATCTGTACTGTTAGAATTTCAAAATCACTTACGATTTTTTTCTAAATAAATCCTAAATCACAGGAAGCAAATTTGTGTGTTTGAATTTTCGACGTGCGATCAACTATATTAAATGTTTAATTTTTTTATATATTATATGCGAATGAAATATGGTCTAAGGATCAAAAAAGTTTTTGCAAAAAAAATTAGCTCCATATCTTTTACAATTTTTGAGTTACAGACTTTTCAAATTAAACCATAATTTAGGTCCGTGATACTCTTATTACCATGCGGCTATTATCTCACGTACTGCTATGTGGTTAATTGTAATGCATCAAGATAGTAATCCAATACATTTTTGATATTGTGTTATTATTATTTATAATTTTACAAAAATATTAATATGTAAAATGAAACTCATTTAGCATAGTATTTATTAGATCTATAGGTTATGAAGGTGTTGTATATGGAGATATTTATTATATATATATATATATATATACCATTATTATACAATATAGAAATAAAATATAAACACGTACACAAAACGAGTAATTTATAAGTAATAATAATAATAATAATAATAATGCATAATTATACACAGCTCAGTAAGCATCGACAAAGCACTACTAGACTAGTAAGAATTACTGTCTGTTAAACACTGCTCTGTATTATTTCTGCCCTTAAAACAATTGTAGGAAAGGTTACATGCACATGCAACATTTTTAGTCACACTCTACTTTACAATTCCACTTTTTGTTTTTTTTTAACCACTTGTGGTTTTTTGTCATTATTTGTGGGTTTATTTGGTTATTCTTTATCAGATATCCAAATTTTCTGGAAGGGTGTGATGTGTTTTCTTAACCGTTTTTCAAGTCACCGAGGTAATTTGTTTAAAATCCAGAATTTTGTGTTAGGTAAGGAAAGTATAGGAGAATCTAAACCACTTCTTGTGAATAATTTTTACAACTAAAATTATTTTGCAGTAAGCAGGGTTTGACCCTGCTTCGCTAAGTACTTCAGTTGCAAGCTGAGCTACCATACCAAACTACTGGACTTAATGGCCGTTTCAAATGCAGTAAGTAAGCTCTCTTGTAGGACTTAGCGAAAGTATGTCTAATAACTTTATGAAAAATAAATGCTACCTTGGTGAATCTAATTAAACTCACTATGGCCATACAGATTCACATAGGTCTTACGACCATCTTCAATGACACGATCACCAATTGCATCGCAGTTTTCTCCAAGATTAGTCAAACTGTTTAGATGGCCTGTTTGATTTAAGGCAACTGTAACTGCTCACTTTTTCCCCTTCGGAAAGAATAACTGACAGGTCACGCAATACATAGACTGCCAATAAACAATATTTACAATATTTTCTTCTTCATGTTTTTCACCTAATTATTTATTAGTTTCGTGAATACTATAAAATACCCTTTGTTGTCGTATACCCACAAAACTTTTGTAGTTTTTCTATTTTGGAAAAATTAAACATACCTTTCGTAAATATTGTTGTGTTCGTTTGTTCATCGCTGCACTTCAAATTTTATGCTAGGCGTGAGGAATCCAAGTTCACATTGTTGGGCAACATTTGTCTTTATTTACACCAATATTCAGGGCTTGTTTTCTTAAGTCATATCGTACTTTTTTTAAATCCGAAGTTTAGGTCAATTTTTATTTTTAAACTCAATTTATTAAAACTTATTAACGATTTCGTACACTATTTGCAAGTCTAGATATACTGTCCTAAACCAAAATGACGTAGGTAACTTAAAGTTTCCTAAGCAAATTGGACGTACTTCAAAGTTTCCTTGTTAAATGACCGGCTTTTTTCAATAATCAATAAACCATTATTTTTGCATCTGCCTCATAGAATTAAATTAAAAAATAGAATGAAACTATTTAAAAAAATAAGATGTGCTGAGATTAGCGGCATAAAATGTCAAATATCTCAAGAAGAGAGTATAATGAAGTACGTCATTTTGGCTTAGGACGGCAGTATATTACATGTAACAAATTACATCATAATTTAAAACCACGTATTTATTGCACGGAAATAATTGTTTAATACTTTTCAGACAATGAGTGATCTAATGATCAAGAATAATATAACACCTAAATCAAATTAGGTATTAGACTAATATAATATGATCTATCCACAATTGCACAGAACGAGCCCTGCCGTAGCTGTCACGTTGCGCGCTAATAACAAGACATTATTACGGTCGAATTTAAAAATCCGTATCTCAAAAACTGTATAAGATATCGAGCTAATTTTTTTTGCAAAAACTTTTTTGATCTTTAGACCATATTTCATTCGTATGTAATAGATACAAAATTCGAATATTTAATATAGTTGCCCGCACGTCGAAATTTCAAGCACACAAAATTCGTTCATGTGATTTTGGATTTATTTAGAAAAAAACCGTAAGTAGTTTTGAAGGTCTATTAGTACAGATAGATGCGCTCGTGTTTGTAGTATATAGATATAAAAAATCAGATTGATATCGCAAGTAGTTAATTTTTTAGGAAGAGGTAAACGTTTAAAAACACAAATTCTTGAAATAAAATTCGGCCATGTTTTTTTCTTGTGGAGAAGTTGCGCAAGAGCCAACAAAAGTCCAACAAGCCATTTCTGATGCCCCTAAGGACCCTCTTCCTGAATTCGTTTCCAAAAATCATTTACCTTGTTGGAATGGGTCATTTCAATTTTTAAAGCTTTGGACCCCTTACTAAGTACAGCACTCTGTATTGCAGACGCTAAAAGAAACATTTTGCGCTAGGTTTTGCCCAGTTTTTAAATTTTTGAGGTACACATTGAAAGTGAAGGCGGCCTTGAAAATAGGGCTTTTTGAAACACATAGTAATTACCCAGTGAAATCAGACTTTTTTGATCTAACAAAATACATCCTTAATTTTTTTTTATATTGTTGCGTGTTCTCACCCCTTTAGAAAACACCCTGTATAAATCCGTGGGTTCTAAATAATTTTAACAAGGGGTAAACCACTAACACTTTATTTAATAATTTACTGATTATACAAAACTTCTTGTTTAACCAAAATAAAACTTCCCCCTCTGCGCTGGTAATCGCGCCTTATATACTCTGAAATTGCCTCTAGATCCATCCAGAACACAATCAAGAATATTCTCTCACCACACTCTAGAAAACTCTACCTCTCTCTACAAGTTTCCAGTCACTCACTATTAGGCATAGGCGTATCAATCTCCAGTTTCAAGGTACACCCCCTTGAAACTCATAAACCTTATAACAATATTATATTTTTATAAATATTAAGAATTGAGAACGAGATCACTATGGCATAAAAAATTATTAAAGGTCAAAGTTCACAAAAACTGGTTTATTGTGAATGTCGCTCTTTTTATGACTCGGAGGCCAACGGATGAACTTATGAAAATAAGAAATAATGAAATTCCGCACATAAATGATCTCTTCTATTTGTTATGTGCAACGAACGGTTTAGGCAAAAATGTGCTTCAAAATTTCCGTGCAAGACATAATATGCTCCATTTCATAGAATACGTGCTTGTTCTATGTATAGTATTTATTATCTGATAGATGTATAAAATGAAATACATATATATGTTAACTATTATACAGTATATCTCACTTTTTATGACTCATACCACAGCACTCTTATTTACAATGTGATTCTTTTTAAATTTGGGTGGAAGGTACGTATCCACCAGGAGATTATATCACGGTAAAATATTTTAAAATCCACCAGTGGCGTTCGTCGTTTTAAAGAAAAATGTACTTAATTTTCCGAAAAAAGATATTAGGCAAAGCTTTCATTGTAAAAAAAATCTCAATCTTATTCGTTGTTAACAAATACTCACTGAAACCGAATTTTAATAACATAGTGTACTTGGTGTTCACATAATAAGAAAATAAAACTACCCTTGCGGGGAAATTTCGAAGCACATTTTTGGCTAAACCGTCCGTTTTATATAAAAAATGGAAAAGATCATTTTCGTGTGGAATGGGCTTGTTCCATGATATTATTTTTATATGGTTTTTATACTTTTTCATATAGTACTCGATATTCTCATTATACACATAAAATTTCGTATTATTAACTTTTTCCGTTCTCGAGATATAAGGAGTTGAATTTAGTAATAGTTGCAAAAACCGAGCGCTCATTTGTGACGTCACTATACGCAAGTGACGTAAGAAAAATGGCTTTCTGGGACCTTTCAAATTTAACCTGAAAAGTCGAAAAACATGGAATTTTTAAACGCTGGTAACTAAATAAATACGTCGAGTGGAAGTTCGTTCTATGTGTCTGCGGAAAGGAGAAGGTTGGCGATGAATTATAATCGTAAATTGCAGGGTCGAAATCGAAAATTCGTTCTGGCAGGAGCGAGAGAAAATTGTAATTTTTTGACATTTCACCAAATTGTACTCCCCTACTGTCAAGTAGTAAGCAAAACAAACAATACTTCGAAAACACTTATAATTATAACCAATAAGGAGCATCAAGTCTATTGAGATCGCCGACTCTATGCGTATAGTGACGTAGCGCCTGGCCACGCCCCATTTTCGCGAGATGGAAATTTGTAATAGTTTTTAAGATACTAAACGTGCGAATAAGATTGTGATGTTTTGCAGATCCATTAATTTATACTTGCACTTTCGATTTGTGAAATAAAAAAAAAAAATGCTGAACAAGCCCATTTCATTATCTTTCATTTTCATAATAACCTCAATTGGCCTCCGAGCCTCCGAGTGGTGGAATAGCATTAGCTAAACTCCGCCAGGACGTTAATATAAATAAGACATTATTAAATAAATAAATAAATAAATAAAGCGCGATATTCGCAAAAAACAGTTTTTGTGAACTTTAACGTTCAATATTTTTTTTATGCCATAGTGAACTCATTCTCGATTTCTAATATTTTCATGAAAACACTTAAATAAATCGATTAAAAGAAAAAAATGAACGATATATTTTGTTAGATTAGAAGCCAAATGTTTCTCTAAAGTAACTGGAGTATAAGAGAAGATCGATAAGGTGATTCTTTGAACTTAGTAATATGCAAGAGGTTATTAAATCTATGGTAATATGTCATACATGTCAGTAGCGTGCGATTTTAAAGGGGTTTGAAAAGTCTATTTTTCCAAAAAAAAGTTTTAGCGATTTTTTAGAAAAAAACTAGTAAGGTATTGTTAATCGCCACCTCTGTACAAAATTGCATTGTAGTAGATTCAAAGGCGTTTGAGATAGCGGCCGTCAAAGTAACAATTTTTTCAAGTAAAACTAGTTTTTATCTGTAAAACGAATTCTCAAATCAAAAAAAAATAATCCTTATCTTTTGATCAGAATAATGCATTATACTAGACTGATTTGATTTTATAAAAAAAAGCGAAAAAAATAAATAAATAAATTGACATATGCAATAACTTTTGCTTTCATGGCTTACCTAGGTCTTTATTGAAGATTATTTGTTAGAAAAATGGTATATGTACGAATTAGAATTTTTGCCTTATTAAATAAATAATTATTTTGTTGTTAAATCAATTCAAATTAGTACAATACATTACTCTGAACAAAAAAAACAATTTTTTTTTTTTTATTTGAGAATCCGTTTTACAGATAAAAATTAGTTTAAGTTCATGAAATTGTTTTTGTGACGGCCACTATCTTAAGTACCTTACTGGTATTTTTCTAAAAAAATCGGTAATACTTTTTTGGAAAATCGACTATATCGATATTACTAAAATAAGAATCACCTTATCGATTTTTTCTTACCATCAAAGTTTGAAGATAATCATGCATCAATTAACAGGTATACAGGAGTGTTGCGATCTTAAGTGGATCACACTGTATAAATAATTTTATTTTTTACTTTTTCGTCTTCACTTATTTTACAGACAGACAGACAAAACCCCTTTATTGGATACCTATCTCAAGGGGGGTTGTAAAGAAAAAGGTAATCCGCCATGCTGGGTGTCCGCCATATTGGATTCAGAATGACGCTACACAGTTTATCGTATTTTATTCGTCAAACCCTTTCATTTGATACCCATATCAAGGGGGTTGTGAAGAAAAAATAATCCGCCATCTTTGGGTATCCGCCATATTGATTTTAGAATGACGTCACATAGTTTATCGTATTTTACTAGTCAAACCCTTTCATTTGATACCTACCGATATCAAGGGAGTTGTGAAGAAAAGGGTGATCCGCCATCTTGGGACGTCCGCCATATTGGATTTAGAACGATATTAGACACAGATTGTCACCGGACTTATATACGAGTGTAAAATTTCAAAGCTCTGGCTTAACTAGAACTAGAAATTTAAAAGCTGTTAAAAGCACATAAAAATCTAATTGAAAACCTCCTCCTTTTCAAACATTTTTTATGCCGGTTAAAAATAGAGTAATATGCCTTCTAACTAACCAATTTTCAAAATGTATTAGTCCATATATTCACACATAATGAATGTTACAACCACAGTAATAATAAATCTGCACATACTGTTAAATTATTGATTATTTAAAATAACAGGGGTCAGCTTCCCTGCTGTTGGAAATAACTATGATTCATTAACTTGCGATTGCTGAAATTGTCCTGTGCTTGTCGCACACAGTAGTTTCGCGTGATTACATTGAACAATAAACGTCTTCAATTCCACATTTTATGTCCCTTATGCATTGTGCATTTCCGGTCACGCAAGTTAGTAAAATGTCTGCAAAAATGAAACTATGTCCGATAACATTACATTGTAAAAACGCTGGAATTGATTAAAATAAGGGGTAGGTCAAACAACCCACTACAAACTGATCCTTGTATAAGGGCAGTGTGAATTAGAAACACTTTCCTCTAGGAAGCCTGTAAAGCTGCGTACAGACAGACGTTCCGCGTGAGGTACGGCTCGCTCGCAGCCTATAACTCATTGCCAGCAGCGTCGATTGAGTCAGTCATCACATCACAAACTTTTTTTTCCATTAAATTTCGCTAAATGCGATGAAACCTACTTACCCCGTTTTCGAGGGTGGAGAAACGAAATTCGATGAGTTTTATTTTCACAACACTCGGAACAATCCTTAAAATGTAAAAAAAACCACCCTTTCCCTGTTTTCCCCCGCTAGCCATGAGAGAAGTTGTTGGAACCGAGTTATCGCGATTGTTTTGACGGCGTGGGTCAGCCGGCACGCTGGGGGATGGAAACTATCCCCTCTGAGGGGGTGGATTTCTTCACTCTTTTGTTTGTGATTGAAAATCAAGTCCGTGGCGGAAGTCAGTTTTGTCAGTTAGGTTCAGATAAGTCTGAAGTGTTCCCAAGTGAACTAAAGGTGAAGTATAAAGGAATAGTGTTTAATATTACATTAGTGGAGGGTGTAAATAATAAATTATTAAACAGTGTTGCTGGTATCTCGCCTTATAATTTTTCGAACCCACGGTTTTGGGGATGTTTACCTGGGGGTGTAAACACGTAACAATATTTTTAATGTGATATAAATATGATTATTAATTGACTATCCAATTTCTCTGTAAAAGAACAAAAATGTTCAGATATGATAATACTTGGGCATGGATCAATTTGTCAATTATGACTTGTGAAAAGTGAAGACCATTTTCGAATTAAATTTTTCGATATTTTGTAAAATGTGAATCAATTCAACTAGTACAATACATGATTGTAACAAAAAATGAAGATTACATTTTTTCATTTGTGAATCCGTTCTACAGCTAAGAATTATTTTGGTTGAAAAAATTGTTTTCTTGACGGCGAGGTTCGGTTTCGGATGGCGCTGGAGGCAGGCTTGTCTGTGTAGCTCCTACGAAATCTCGAATAAACTTGGTTAAGACTATGATAAATCATGCGAAATTGTGTTGAATTGAAGCCTGGACAATTCTACATTGATTGATATAAATTAGCATGAATCTGGCTATTTTGCGTAGTTGATATTTGATTAAGATATTTCGACTGTATGTGGCATCACCTGAAATCGTATATAAACAACTTGGAAAAGGGACAGAAACATCTGGCAATATAAGCTGTGCACAATAAAGTTATCTTTTCACACAAACGAAAAGATAGGCTCTTTTTATTGATTTATTAATCCTTGTCCCATGGTCCATACATTGATTGGGCTTATTTACGAATATAAAGATGTCTCTCAGGTAAAAGGAGTTGGGGTCTGCTTGATATACAAAGCATCCCAAATGTTCTCCTAAATCTCTTCTTTATTTTTTGCAGATATTACTTTTTATTTTGCTTTACCTTGGCGGATTGGTATACAAAGTGTATTAAATGTTTTCTCAGGGCTCCTCCCTGCATTTCCACTGTAAATGGATATTTACCTGTGGAAAGGTTAATAAATAAAAGTGGGCAGGAGGAAGTGCACACTGCTGAAAGAAGAATAAATAAGGAGATGATGAAAGATGGAAACCTAAAAGAAGAGGGAAACTTGAAAGAAGCACCTCACCTCATCAACACCTGCACTACCCCATGCGTCATGTGTCTCTCGCTGCTGGCAACAAGCATGTCCCATCATATCTAATCCAGCATATGGAGCTAGTCTCGCGGTATATAAAAATATCCAGATTAAATGTCCGGAAGTGGTAGAAATGCCTACATTACATTGGCAAATCAATCAAAAAATTGTTTTTTTAACGGCCCCTATCTCAAACACCTTTGAACTCACTACAATGTTATCTTGTATGAAGGGTTGATTAAGAATATCCTACTAGTTTTTTTTCTTAAAACATCGCTAATACTATTTTTTAAATAGACCCCCTTTTTTCATCCTAGAATCGGACGGCTCTGCCTAACATCAAATGCGGTTACGTCTAGAGACTCACTTTATAGGTATATATTCACCACAAAAATTTCAAAATATTCAGATATCAGATAAGCGAGGGGTATGAGGGTGTCTTCATCTTAAATGAACCACATTGTACAAAAATGCAGCTTATCACAAACATAGCTTTTTTTTGTTTTTAGAATGTGACTCTACAGATAAATTAAAAAATAATTGCACGGACAACACCTTTATCACTTATCAGTGAACACCCACCCTGTATATCAAAGTTTACTGAAATATACAATTTAACAGGTATAGCCATCTGCCGCAAGCCATAGTAACTTTTACTAAACTATTAATGTCTAACTGTACGAATCAATATAATGGTAAGACTGCAGGATACTTTTATATCTGGCTGTACTGCCATCTAGTAGAGAAAATAGGAACTATATCGAAAGGTTTTATTACGATATACAGATATCTGTAATTTAATTTTGAATTTTTATGAATAGTTCGAAGATGGCTTTCTTGTAGTAAACAATGTAATTTTTATTGCTCTTCTAATTATGATACTACAATTTGCAAATTAAAAATGTTTAAATATTTCTTTAAATATGATTAATTGTATGTTCTTTGTGAACACATTCATCATTTCATAATCATTGATTAATTTACTTTGTAATTCTCTCTTTATGAAAATATTAGTGTTTATTTTTAAAAGTGAATTATGTGTTTGCTTTAATTGTATTGAAACATAAGTATTCTTTATGGGATTTTGCAAACATAAGAAAAAATAACTATCTATAGATAGTTATTTTTTTCTGATGTTTGCAAAATCCTATAAAGAATGTGTTTCAATTAGTGGTTATTCTTTACTAGTAACATTGGAATTTTAAATTCCCTAACTTTTTCTGACTTTCCAGGAACAGAATTTAAATTTTTCAGGGCCAAAATAAGAATATTTATCTCATTCTAATAAATTCGATATAGTCTCTGTAAAATATGTTTTAATCCCAAGAGCAGAGTTGGCAAAAATTGTGTTTTTTTAAATTTTAATCAAAAAACACGTTTTTTTTAATTTAAAACAATTCAATGTGTTTTAGACATGGATTTTTAATTGTTGAAAAAAAACATGTTTTAAACAATAAAAAATATGTTTTCAAACTTAAATTTATACGGGCCTGTCGACCCAATACATTGTTTATTCTATAAGCCATGACCATATTTCATCATAACAAGACGAGGACGATACTTGACAATGGCTCGGCCAATTCGGTGTAATAAATACGTCAAGTTGTGTAACAGTGCAATAATTGTTTGGTGATTGGTTATTGACTACACAGGCACATAAAAAAAAGTCGAGTGGGAGAAGGCAGACCTAAGTATTCCCATGAAATCTGACCCGCTGAACACGAGTCCGATGTCCATTTTGCCCGATTGGCTCTTGCATTCTTCCTAATCTCAAAAAACACCGTAAGAATGCCCGAAAAAATAAAAATGTAGCTAAAACTCTGAAAAAATTCAGGGATACATAAGATGGCGATAGAAATCGAATGGTGCAAACCAGACATCCCTGCGGTCCTTCGTGTTCGAGATAGAGCAGCTCAAAGTCACCAGAAGGAAAAAATTTGATTTTTTCGCACTCCTCGAGGCTCTATATTGGAAACCAAAAAAGCTATAGAATTCTAGTTTGCGCCATTCGATTTCTCTCGCCATTCTACGTACTTCTGAATTTTTTTCAGATTTTTTGCTACACTCTCATTTTCTCGGGCATTCTTACGGTGTGTTTTTTGAGGTTAAGAAAAATACAAGGGCCAATCGGGCAAAACGGACATCGGATTCGTGTTCAGCAGGTCAAAATGCATGGGAATACATAGGTCTACCTTCCCGTACTCGACTTTTTTTGTGTGTATCTGTGCTATTAATCGCTTTAAAATTAACACTTAAGAAAATAAATAATAACAGGTATATCTTCTATACAATAGTAATATGTTTCGTTTGTTGTACTTATACTACTATATTATTATAACTAGTTTTACTGCATTACATAAAAGTTCATATTTTTTTATTTTATTATTTTTTTTTACCTTATCAAATACAACAATGTTCCAAAAATTGTCCATCAAACACACTGAAAAAACGCATTGAAAAAAATCATGTTTAAAACAATTGTTTTAAACATGTTTAAAACAAATGTGTTTAAAACAGGTTACTGTGTTTTAAACACTTAAAAAACATTTGTTTAAAACATTTTGTTTTAAAACTGCCAACCCTGCCCAAAAGTACCGAGATCAGAATGCAAGACATCTCTCCTCCCATTTTTAGGGTGGGGAACACGATGGTTACAGTCAATCCTTTGCTACCCTTCGCCAACTACCCCTAAATCGAAGAAACCATCTGTTTTATCGATAATCGATACTAGGCTTGGCGGATCGGGATTGTTTACGAATTTAAATAAATTGAGTGGAGATTAACAAAGAGAAACCGAAGCAACTCTCGTGGGTTAAAACTACCACCAATACTGAAATATCACGAAGATATCACTAGGTATTAAAAGGTTTGTTGAATCAGATTCACTTTTGACGAATTTAAATAAATTGAGTACATATTGGCTAGGGGAACCCCAAGTAACTCTCGAGGGTAGAAACTATATCTCCACCAATACTGAAATACTATCAAAATACTACTGCAAGGGCTTGTAGGATCGGCTCCTTTAATAATAATAATAATACCAAAAGTGAAGAAGTCCATTAGGCATTTCTTTATCCAAAAGTTTTATTAGAAAAAGTTACCAGAATCGCATAAAACCCCCAAATCCCAAGTTTCATCCAAATCTGAGAAAATTTGAATTTCCATGCGAATTACCCCAAAGTTGTTAAGTCGCCTATGGATACTTGTTTATTTGCCAATAAAGAAGTTTTCATTTAGTCGAAAAAGATGTAATTTAGGATGAATGTTATAGTAATAAACTGATTTTCCAATTTTCAATTTTTTATATTTTTATTTGCATGGAAATTTAAATATTTTCAGATTTTGATAAAACTTGGGATTTGGGAGGTTTCAAGCGATTCTGAATAACTTCTTCATATAAAATATTTTGATAAAAAAATGCCTAATATAACTTCTTCACTTTTGGTATTACATATTGAATCATGGTAGGCCTTGGAAATCAGTAGGAAGTTGTTACTGCTCAAAATAAGTAAGACCCAGTCAACCAAAATCATCTATATTCTCTGCAACGTGGCAAAATTAGTGGGGCACTGAGATCTTATTGGGCACACTCTGTATATGTATGATGATTCAAGTTAGTCCTTTTCTTCAAATTATCTTCAAAATACCAATAAGTCTCCACATGCCCACTCTCGAAAAATCTCAAAAAGGGGTACTTTTTTCGCTTTCAGAGTAGTTAGTGAATGGTAAGGAAAAACATGTCGGTATTATGATGTGTTTTTTTCGATATAGGGATGGTTAGTGAAGGTTAGCAAACAATTGACTATTTCATAAGACTGTAGTATGGCATGTTTAGCTTTAATGCAGTCTAAATCATCTCCCCTGTCACCTCAGCAAGGCTTTGCATCGACCTTCTACACACCCTATATATTAACTATTTACTATTACTATTATTATTAACAAAGACCATATTGAGGTTACTATTTTTATATATTCTAATCATATATAGAGTAATATATAAGAATTTTAAGGCAAAGAAATTGTACTCACCGAAGCAATCACTCCTCCTATAATGGCGGCATTCCTCTTATGTTTATTTGCTGACTTATACCTCGTGTACAATTTTCTTCCTACCCATACTGGAATACCTGTGACCACACCAAAATCAATACAACATTCTAAAATGTTTAACTTCACTTACCTATTATCATAGCAGGGACGGTGATCCCTGCTACTAAAGCTATACCCACAGGTGCTCCTACCAATGTTCCCAGCTGCCACAGGATCTTCTTTTTTCGTGACCAAGGTTTCTTACCCCAGAAAGTACACCCGGAGGGACTGGAAAGTAATTAAAGACATAAAATTTGTGTTAATACAGAAAATAGTCAAATGTTAAATGAATAATTTATTACTAATACAATATGGCATTCCACAGGGTAATGTACTAGGCACTTTATTATTATTTGTAGTAACTACATTAGAATCAGTGTGTTAAATTAAGAATTAAAAGAATGAATATAAAACATTATGTATAAGACTGTTATGTATTACACCCCCTTGAAACTGGAAATTGAGACGCCTATGCCTAACAGTGACTGGAAACTTGTAGAAAGAGATACAGTTTTCCAGAGTGTGGCGGGAGAAGATTCTTGATTGTGTTCTAGATGGATTTAGAGGTAATTTCAGAATATACAAGGCGCGATTACCGGCGCAGGTGAGGAAGTTTATTAAAGTTAAGTTTGGTAGCGAAAAAAGGTGAGGTTAAATATCAAGTAAACAAAGTGTAAAGGTTATTTTGGTTAATTAAGAAATATTTTATAATCAGTAAATTATTAAATAAAGTGTTAGTGGTTTACCCCTTGTTAAAATTATTTAGAACCCACGGATTCATACAGGGTGTTTTCTAAAGGGTGGAAAATTCGTAACAAGACATAAATTATTAAACTAAAAAATCTGGTTTCAGTTAACAATTCCACTTAAGCTGATACCCTATTTGAATACTCAATGAAAACAAAAAGTAAGCGATTGACAAGCCAAATATTCCATCCCACACTTCCATTTTTACCCGAGATCTCAGATTAACAAACATGAAGATCAACAAAGAATAAAAAAATACACAATTTCACATTTGAAAGAATCACCCTAGAACAAGTAAAGAGAACCCTACACATCTATGGAAATATCTGATATTTTGCAATGTGCTACTTCACACCATATGCTGATCAAAAGTTGTTATGGACACAACCCCAATT
Organism: Stenurella melanura; assembly: GCA_963583905.1. NCBI lineage: Eukaryota > Metazoa > Arthropoda > Insecta > Coleoptera > Cerambycidae > Stenurella > Stenurella melanura. The sequence goes on along the minus strand of OY757313.1, from coordinate 133,883,883 downwards.
CTATATTCCATTTATGCTGTAGCAGACCTTAAAAGTTGATTTTTAACCATTAAATTATATATACCATGTTGTGTGTCAGATGTAAGCAGATAATAGTAAGGTAGAAACGTTAGTTTTCGACTACAGAGACAAATGAGACTCGAAAAGTGTCAAAAACCAAATGGAATGTAGAAGTCAGAATCAGTCAAGCAAAGTTAATATTCAAGTTTTTTCTCTAATTATAGTCATATTACATAGCCACAAGTACTATGACAATCTTGACAATTGCTATGAAATAGGAGTGGCCATAATTAACAGCTATCATGAGACAACATCGATGAAAGAAGAAAGCAGATAATTCAAAATGCCTAAAAAGACTCAAGTACCAAACTTACTACAAGCTCTTTTAGAATATCATAACTTTCATAGAAGTGTTAGTCAATGGATCAACCTAGGAAATAATCAGCTAGGTGATCTTACACAGCTCTCAACTGAGTATGAAAATAGTCGCATCATTTTAGCATGAAAAACCTGAATATCTCCAAAATTTAAGGTACAGGGTTAATTGACTTCATTTTTGTCGCAGAATTCAGAAAGATACTTAGAAAAAAAGAGTATCTTTTATTTTTTGGTGGAAATGTTTGGTTTCATTTTTTGTCTAATGGGTAATTGAAATTAATTAATTGAAAATTTTAGTATCATTCACAATATGCCATAAAATTAGACGAAAATGGTTACTCGGGGGTTCTTGGGGTTGCTGGTCACGATTCTGTGGTTCCAATTGTCCCTTTGTCCAAATTGGGTCCAATAATGCCTATAAATTCTGCCCATTTAAGCCTAAATTATTAATATGAAATAAAATTAGACGAAAATGGTTACCTACTCGGAGGTTTTTGAACTCTCTGAGCACAATTCTGTGGTTCAAATTCACCCATGATTCACCTATGACCCCAATTCGGCCCAATGTGTGCCCATAAACGGACAGGCCTCTCTCTTCAATGAGAAAAGTTGGGCCAGGCCCTCTGGTAGAAAATTCTCCCAATGCAACGCCCGGGAAGGAACCATGCATTTGAATTGAAGGGACAAAAAAGCCCAATGTTTTTCACTGTTGCCATTAAATTCATGATATTTATAGGTTAGGCCTCCATATGGGCAATATTAGACCCAGTTTAAAGCAGAATAGCATTTTGAAGCACAAAATCGTTATTAGCGCCTTCAAAAACCCCCGTGAAATGAATTTCGCCTGTTTTTATTCGACATTTGTAGTTTAGGTCTGGTTAGGAAGGGTATATGGACATTATTGGGTCCAATTTGAGGATTAGGTTAATTTGAACCTCAGAAACGTGATCAATGACCCTAAAAACCCCTGAGTAACCATTTTCGTCTAATTTTATTAAACATTGGTAGTTTAGGCCTGCATAAGGAGCATATGGGCATTATTGGACCCAATTTGGATCATAAGTGAACTTGAACCACCGAATCATCATCATGATTTTGGTATGTGTTTTTTCCATGTTTTTCTCATTAAACGCCTCTTGGTTTGTGTGTAGTTCTAGTTTACTTCAATCACATCACGTTGTGAATAAGGTTGTGTCTAACTTTTGAACTATAATATAGTGACAATTTTATTACTTCACAGCTTTAAAATACGTAAGTAAAACATGAAACAAACATAATTAAATAAATATTATGTGCGGGTTAAGTGGGCAATGTATTAAATGACTGAAATCCTTCTGAAAAAGCTTGCAGCATGATCAGAGAAACATCAAATTCGACAACCACAGCAACACCTGGAAGATACCGCTTGCAAGTATGTTTAAGTAATATACTAACTTTAACCTTTTAATAAAAAAATTAATTTCGCGAACCATTATTAAAAACATTCTTTCTCATTTAACAATTCAACCTCAAAAAAAAAGAAGAAGAATGATAACTTTTTTATGTTTTTGTAGGTCCATTTTTGCAGTATTTTATTTTTTTATGCAAAATTGGTGCAGTTGCTACATATTGTGCAAAATTTATATTAGTAGTTTTCCCTGCTAACATTGAAATTATTTATTAAACGATAACATAAACTTTTCTTTTAATTTAATAATATAGTGGTTTTGTCTTTACAATCGAAATGAGTATAATTAATTAAATTTAAAATAGGACAATTTTAAATATACTCTTGTGAGGAAAAAATTCTTTCCGCAAGTGTTAGGAACAATAAATCAATATAAGTAATGTTATAGCCATGCTAATCTGGAGTGACATATTTAACAATTTAAAACCCATATTCTATTTATAAACTTGTAATAAAATATAACCTAACTGCTCGAAGGATCATGAATTGATTTTTAAAGTCTTAAGAGGCACATAGAATAGGGTTGTGTCCGTGACAATTTTTGATCAGCAGAATATGAAGTAGTGATCGGCAGAAAGCCGCTTTCCATAAGAAATGTGCGGGATCCCCTCAAATACGTTGGAACAATAAAGAATGACAAAAGGAATTGATATTTCTGGTGGTGAAGGGGGGGGAATGTATCAAAACAAACGAAAGCGGTAGTAAAAAAAGGTTGTAATATTGATTTCAACATATGGCTATATGGTTTTAGGTAATAAAAGCAGATGGTGTACGAATTGAAACTTTCAAAATAATTTTAAATATCAACATTGGGATCATTCTAGGAAAACAGAGAACATGGAAACCAAACTGGTGGCAGAAGATATATTTTATGTAGTTTTGAAAAATGTTGATCGATGATACAAAGAAATGGAGAGAATTATGGAAAACCCGACTCAACTAATAAATCACAAGCATGCATACTACGTCAGAGCATAATATAAAGAGTTTAGATTAAGGCCTTCTTCACATGAACCAGCGCTGCGTGAGATCGCCCAGCGATGAAACGCTCGATGAGGCCTGTGACTCGTTCATCACATATGTGGTGCAACATGTGGTGGGGTAGCGGTCTGGTATTACTTTTATATCAGTTCCCAACAAAACGATCTAGAAGATGGACTTCGTGCTTCTTCTTATGTTACCAGAAGATGAGGGGGGGGAAACTGAGTTCTGTGAGAATGTCATAATAACCGAAGACATACAGCCCATGTTCTGACAGAGAAATAAAGAAGGAACTTTCAACCAATTAATCCCTTCCATTAATCCTTTTATTTCAGCATATTTGTAACTCTCCTGCTTTAAATCATATAGAGGAGAGTATCCTCTGACATATTCTATCAACTGCTCCTCGTCTTCCAGCAAGAAGTTTTAACTTGCCAAAAAATAATACTAACGTTCGACGCATAGTGGAGGAATATCTGGACTGATTTCCAGTAATGCGTCGTCGGCCTGCACTGCGACAAGCCGGCGTTTCTTTAAGTACCAACAATTATACTTTTACATTGAATCAGATGGGCCCGCATTGCGTTTGATTTTCTTTAATTTTTGTATCCAGGAATTTTGTATATTTACCTAACCACACGTTATATCTAGAATTTGTCATATCAAAAGTGGGATAATGCATATTTATAATCTAGCATATTAATTATGCTCGGTAAAAATATTTCGGCATATATGATATATCTCTCACAGATGGTTCTAATTTCACAAGTGGTAATTTAAGGACATATGTTAAGTGGTTTCCGAAAATATTTTAACGCTGATTAGTATCTCACCTTAAAAAATGAAGATCGTTAATTTCCTTCATACACAGCCAACAAAATTCGGCTCCACAAACTGTACACATCATGTGATTGCAGGAGCCATCATCCATTTTCACGATTAGTACTTGACATCGAGGGCAAGGTTTTATATCGTCCCCTGAAAAGAAAATCAAATATTAAAATGATGGAACCGCATAAAATTAATTGTTGTTAAACATTTTGTCCAACATACGAGATGGATTTTAATATCAGGAAAAAGTGAATAGACTTTGCTAGAAAGACTATTATGAGATGTGTAGAGAATACAGATTGTAGTGATAACCTGTATGAGATAGATGCATTATAAAAAAAACATATTAACAGCTTTAATGTGTATTTGAATTAGTGGTTCCACCATATGGTGACTATTATTGTAAAAAGATTGATCAACAACTAAAAACCAAAGCTTAATTAATGCAATATGATCTCCATAAAATTAGAATAGAATTCCAGATGCCACAATTGGTAGCCTGCCATTCAATTAATGGTAGGCTACCATCTATCAGAAAATAATTAACAAGCAAATAATCTAAAAGATTATAAGTTTCAGTCGAGCATGGCCAACTGCAAATACCTATTTGAGTAATACTGTGGTCGAATGAGACAGTTCACTTTTACCTACTACTGAGATGAAAGTGCCAAAATCTTTTCTATTTTTATGGTTCAGATAGGTATTCAGTCTGCAGCACCCGAGTACAACTTGCACTGGTTTCACAATCGTTTTATTAAAAACAGCTAATTAAAATAGTACAGTTTCAATATCTTGTATGTACACCTGTACATTTTGTCATATTGAATCAAAAATCTCAGTACCATTTACTCTAAAATGATAAAAAATCATAGTTTTAATATAAAATATGACTGTTTGCACATCTCTGGCTATCACTCTGTACGAAACAAAGGCCTCAATTTCAATAGTGAGTATTCTGCTATGCTATTTTACATATGTGTGTATAGCCATACAACCACACAAACACACAATTTTCTTTTTCAATATTTGAGCCCAGTATATTATGAAACCGATTTCTGTAGAAAAAAATGTTTTGTCTACGATGATTATTAAAAATTAAGGCCATGTATAGTTCTGTTCATCTATATGATGGGTTGAAAAAAAAACGTGGCAAAATACATTAAAGATACGAGCTTTCGAACTAATTAAGGCCCTTGTACACATTTGGCCAAGTAGTTGGGCCAACGTGTACAAGACCACTTGACGTAACTTGGCGGCCAGCATTGGCCGACCAGCCGAATGTTGTTGGTTTCTTGTGAACACATCAAAAGATCTTAATTCGCCCAACACGTTGGCCTCTTTTTCAGTTCGTATTTGCCGTTAAAGCGGAAACAGTAGTGATGTGGTGTAATAATTGTATTTATGAGCTACGACGGCAGTATGGAATAGTGAAGTTTTGAGGTTTACAGATTTATACGAAAATTGCCTTGGCTGCGATAGCTTCCACATCCATCCTCGTCAAATGGCCAATGCAGAAAGAGCAACGCCAATGTGTAAACAGTGCCCTTATTTTTGACCCAACTAGTTGGCCAAACGTTTACAAGGGCCTTTAGGTAAATATCGAGGAGGGACAGGGTTGGCTTTAGCTTTCCTAAACATTGATAATTAACTTTGAACCATACTTTATACTTCAATAATTAATTATTTGTATCAAAAAGAGAAGTGGTAAAAGAAATAATTATTGATTTAATAATGTAGATGTTTACTTTTAATTTTAATCATATGAAACTGATTTAAAAAGTTTAAATCTTTTAATTGCACCGTTTAGCCAATAACAAATATATACACCCTAAGGTGTTAAAGATATTATTATTATAAATATTTTATAGTACAATACTAGTAACAATAATGTTAATTAACAATATGGTAATCGAAAATAATTAGTGTTACTATATACTTATTTATCATTTTAAATTTAAAACCCAATTTCGAAATCCACCTTGCTAATGTTGCCTGGCTAAGAGTAATCCTATCAATTTCTCTTAATTCGTTATATATTGTTTCTAATGTTGGTATTTCATTTTTTTTGTATTTACTGTAAATTACGTCACTTATACTCTTGGCCATTGAAGGATCTACCTCCTCTGATACTCCCTTGTCTCGTCACATTTTTCTTTTGCTGGCCCCCTTGCTCAATAAATTCTCAACTGTCGATATCGATACTTCCACCAAGTGAGCCGTTTTTTTTTCTCTCCTCAGTCTCTTTCAGTCGCTACAATATTTTCTTCACTCTAGTGAGTCATCGGTAAACACAACTGATGCATCCAGAATTTGTAACATAATCATTATTTTTTATAGAAATTAAAATTGTGAAAATCATACAATCATTAAATTTTATTTACATCAAGTGTCCCTATAATTAGAACTGCTAATCTATTGAAGATAATTATACACCAAATTAGTATCAATAACTGATGACATTGCCATTTTCTAATTAATGGAAATGATGAGTGTATTAATACTTTAGGATAGTTTACATTAAATAACTTGTAACTATATGATATTTAATGCAATGTAACCACTAATTATATTACATGATATAATTAATAGAAAGATTTATTATATAACTAATAATCATCATCAGTTAAATGTATTGGAAAATATATTTCAATAATTTATTTAAAAAGTAAACATTTATGATCCAGATCATGTACCACATATTTAATATTAAATTATTTAAAGCTCTGATAGTTATAATAAATTAAATAAATTGTTTAAAATCTGCTTTAAGTTATATTATGAAATTAAATATTATTTCCTTGCCACTCATAATAAATCATATTGCAATCATATACCATGGGTCAATCAAGAATAATTAATATTAATTTAATTTCTAAACAAATTCGGATGTAAATATGATTAATACGAACAAAACAAGTGAAATATTTAATATATAAATACAGATAAGCATATACTTTAAATAAAACAGGATGATACCGAGCTGCATATTGGCTCAAAACACAACATATTTCCTGACAAGGAGAAAATAGGAAAAATAACTAACACATTAGAACTTAGAACCAAACAATAGTCTTTACCCAGGCATGACGAGAAGGGGGGGCTGGGATGTTTCCCCTCGGGCCCGGAGTTTCCGAGGGGGCCTGGATTCTAGGAGATGAATATATGCAAATTTCGATTTTATTTGTATTCGTTAAAGCAAGAGAAGGCATACTTTTTTGTAAATTGCAAGTGGTAATATATTAATTTTCGATGTGGAAAATCATAGCTGGAAGCATTGAAAATCTTAAGTTCCACCTCCACGCTTTTCGCAATTGCACAACCGAGATGAAAATTGTATTGCAAGGATTATCATCCCCCGCCCTCTACTGTGAGGAATGCCACTCTCCCCGCTCTTCAAAATTATATCAAAGAGCTGGGAGTGGGGGGGCCCTCATGTCAGTACCCCCGGGCCCCGATTTTCTCTCGGCGCCCCTGTCTTTACCGAATAAATGATTATATTATTATTACAGACCCATTATTGCTCTACACCATACAACCTATAATAAGGTATATTCCAGTAAGACGGAAAATGTCTAAAAGTTGGGAAACAGCACCGATTTAAAAAAAAAATCCTTCTGCGTTGTATTCCTTGAACCCTCAGGATCATTCATCACCTCTAACATCTTTGCGGATGGACAAAACAGGGGAGTGATGCGGGTTATAAGCCCCAAAAATTAAGCCTGAAAAAAAACTTTAAAAATAGAAATTTCGGCCTGGAAATCTCTAGAAGGGGGTTTTTAAGGTCGCTCATTACGAATCCGGGGTCTAATTTCGAAAATCCAAAATGGCGGACGGGAAGTAGTCAATATCTCAGGAAAAACTCGTATTATTTTCTTTGTTGGGCTGAAAATGAGTACTCAGGGATTTTTGAAGTCTCTGATCACGAATCCTGAGGTCCAATTGAGGAAATACAAAATGGCGGCCGAAAGTACAGTCAATTTCTTAGGAAAAACTCGTACTTTTTTCGTTCTTGGGCTGAAAGTGGGAACTGGGGGGGTTTTCGTGGTCGTTGATTACGAATCCGATGTCCAATTAAAGAAAATTCAAAATGGCGGACCGGAGGTTGAGTCAATTTCTCAGTAAAAACTCATATTCTTTTCTTTTTTGGACTGAAAGTGGAAACTCGGGGGGTTTTTGTTGCCACCATTGACACCAGATTCATTATCAACGACCACGAAAACATCCGAGCTCCCACTTTCAGCCCAAAAAAGAAGATATTATGAGTTTTTCTCGAGAAATTGACTCAATGTCTGGTCCGCCATTTTAAATTTCCGAAATTAGACCTCAGATTTGTAATCAGCGACCTTGAAAACCCCCCGAGTACAGATTTTCAAAGCCAAAATATCAATTCTCATTTTTCCTGGAAAATGGTCCGCCATTTTGAATTTATCAAATCAGACCTCGGATTCGTAGTCAGCGACCTCGAACACCCCCGTAAAATGGGGGAGTTATGGTGCTTACCCATTTTGTCTGTCCGCAAAGATGTTGGTTCTCGATTTGGACACTTATTTAAAAAATCACACATTTGTTCTTGTATTCTCATTTTATCTCCACATTCATTCATAATGAGAATTTCAATTCTCTCTAATTCTTCTATTTAAAAAAAGAAAACATAGATGACGCCCCCACAACAATGTGGATGACGTAGCAAATTGTGTATATACAGGGTGATTCACGTAGGCCATTCATTAGAAGTTTTTCAACTTGCAGTTATATTAAAAACTTGAAATTTGGTATGCAGCCATAATCGATCATGTCCGTTCTATCTAAAATATTTTCAGTCCTCCAACTATACAGGGTGTGCCAAGAATTAGTACCAACTTTCTTATTTTAAATGGAAACCTATATTTTTCTTTACATGGTTCGATTGGTCTTCTAATTCTGAGTTTAGAGAACCTAAGTTATGTTAACCTATCTATTACAGTTTTTGACATATGTCCAATTTTTTGGAAAAAATTGCCGCTGTAGTAGTTTACGAACAAATTTGTATCTCGCAAACCTTTCAAAATTATGAAACCAAATTTGTGAAGCAGTTAGCTGGAAGTCCAGGCTAACTTTTGATGTCCCATCGGTGGTCTCATTTTGTACCATATGGGCGCAGTCGATTTTCAAATGTCGCAATCAAAAATTGTCAAGAAGTCAATTTTTTCAAATGGCACCTACTATGTTTTTTCACACCATTCGAAAGAAAATTGAATTTTATGGTGAGTTACTTAAGCATTCCCTATACCTAACTTCACCCCATATCGAGTTATTTAATAAAAATCAAGAAATACCTTATCTTGCCGAGAGATTCCTTACTTCATCAAGTATGCCATGGAAACAAAAGACAGTTGTAATAATTTTTAAAGAAAAATATGGATTCTTATTTAATTACACACAACACCAACAAATTATTATTAACGAACAAGAACAATGTTGACGAAATTCTGACGTAAATGTTCAATGTGACCACCATATTTTTGTTCAAATATTCTATTATTCTACTTTCAACAGATTGCGTAGCACGTCTTTGCGCCTACCATTTCTGACTCCAGAAATCAATGCAAAATTGAATTTTAGGGCCACTTTTATTAACATTGTGTATGTCTATCTACAGTCGTTTTTGAGTTATTGGCATTTTTTGAAAAAAATATTGTTTTTTTTTCTCAAGGGTAGTAGGCTTTGGAGACAATCATTTCATTTTAATTTTCATTCAAAAATCGCATTGCAATAATAAATAATAACAACAAAATAACAACAAATAAACAGATTAACAAAATAATTATTTCAATACAAATGCTCAATGTGTGCACCGTTTTCACTGACAGAATTTCGTCAACATTGTTCTTGTTCGTTAATACTAATTTGTTGGTGTTGCGTGTAATTAAATAAGAATCCACATTTTTCTTTAAAAATTATTACAACTGTCTTTTGTTTCCATGGCATACTTGATGAAGTAAGGAATCTCTCGGCAAGATAAGGTATTTCTTAATTTTTATTGAATAACTCGATATGGGGTGAAGTTAGGTATAGGGAATGCTTAAGTAACTCACCCCAAAATTCAATTTTCTTTCGAATAGTGTGAAAAAAAATAGTAGGTGCCATTTGAAAAAATTGACTTTTTGACAATTTTTGATTGCGACATTTGAAAATCGACTGCGCCCATATGGTACAAAATGGGACCACCGATGGTACATCAAAAGTTAGCCTGGACTTCCAGCTAACTGCTTCCCAAATTTGGCTTCATAATTTTGAAAGGTTTGCGAGATACAAATTTGTTCGTAAACTACTACAGCGGCAATTTTTTTCAAAAAATTGGACATATGTCAAAAATTGTAATAGATAAGTGAACATAACTAAGGTTCTCCAAACTCAGAATTAGAAGACCAATCTGACCATGTAAAGAAAAATATAGGTTTCCATTTAAAATAAGAAAATTGGTATCAATTTTTGGCACACCCTGTATAGTTGGAGGACTGAAAATATTTTAGATAGAACGGGCATGATCGATTATGGCGGCATACCAAATTTCAAGTTTCTAATCCAACTGCAAGTTGAAAAACTTCTAATGAATGGCCTACATGAATCACCCTGTATACACATTTAAATATAAACATCGACCTGTCTCTGGGTTTCTTTTAAGTATATGCCTATGTAATAATGAATTTATTTCATACATTTCCACCATACTGTATACAGATCTAACTTTAATGATGAGTATCTAATTTTCTAGTCATCAACAATTTCAAAAATGTATATACTCGTATATATATGGAAACGAACAATTATAAAATGACATTACAGTGACAACTACCCAAAATCAAAAACAAATGATAAAATCATATAACCTAAGGTATCAACTCTGTCTCTATTGAAGTTCCTCAGAGACCCATCTTGGGACCTCAATTACTTTTAATATTTATTAACGATCTAAAAAAAATTTTTATGGAACAATCAATTTATTAATAATGTTTATTATACAAATGGTTTCTTTACATGTAACCCATGTAAATGTTTCTGTAAATATAATTAACTCAATTTTGTCAATTTAATTTTCCATTAAACTCAAAATTATAATGTTGAAGGATAATAATTTAACTTACTGTGTTGTGAATCCTGACTATAAGTAATCGATGATGACCTAATGTTTGGAGATCTTTGTGCTCTGGCCGCATCACAAGTCTGATTGGGATGCCATTCAGCTTTACAGTGATAACAAAAATACGAGTCACATCCCGGCCTCTCACACTTCAATTTCGGACAACTGGCACATTCACTGGCTATCACAGCAAAACAGCAGTCAGGAGCTGGGCACCACCTGGTGTCCGGATCTACTGCCAACACTCTTCTCACCATAAAGTCCTCGTACTTTTCAAATAGAGCAGGGTTGTCTAGTATCGTACGAATTTCTGAAAAAAAAAATCAAACAAACAATTAGCTATGCAATACTGTTATTATTTTTAGCAAACCAAACAAAGCATCAATTTCACTTTGTTCAATCTAGAGTGTACCCGTCAAGATACTTTTGAAGAGATTTAAAAAATATTTTACTGTTTTTCATCTTTTGCAAATGAATATCATCCCATCACCTCTTTGTTTACATTTTCTAACGAAAAATAGATGATTTATCAACATACAGGGTGAGCCAACAGTGCGTGGAGGAGTATATCTCAACTGTTTATAATTTGAAGGAATGTTTCAGAAACGAAATTGCGGGATACCAAGAGAGGCATATTCTGATTTTTGCTTTTTGTTCGAACGCTTTTTTAAACATAATTGTTTAAAAACTCAAGGGGTGCTTAAATACAGGGTTTAGTCAAAAAAGCGCAATAACGACATTTCACAGAAAATTTATGAATGATTTTGTAACTATTTTATTAAGTATATGAAAAAATTATAAAAAATGATTCAACTCTTATTTTACTTTTAATGTAATCATTGACGCAGGGTTTTCACGACATACATGAAAGTAAATTAATAACAAACTAGAACTGGAAATAATCAGCTTAAAGTCTTCCACCAGTTTATACAAACAAGTCGGAACTATTCAAAGTGTTCCAAGTGATACACATTTTTTTAACCATTTCTCCTTTACTTTTTCTTTTAGAAAGCCAACACTATCTTTAAAATCATTGAGATAGACTTTTTCTTTTAAATATCTCTATAAGAAATAATCTAATGGAGACAAGTCAGGTGACCATGCAGGCTCAGCTATAACAACTTTGAATCTCCTGACCGAAGTGTCCAGATCATAAAGTGCCATAACATGTTTGTTGCATTTTAGGAGACTTATCCAATGAGACCTGATTCGGTAAATGCAAATTTTTTAGGTTGACTTTTCACTGTCTAGGAGGGAGATAAAAAAATTGTGTTTCAAAAATCTCTTAATTTCTGTTTTTGGATCATCAATCAATTTACGTCTGAATATCCAATCTCCCAATAAGTATAAAAATTAGAAAATAGGGGGCGCTGTGATATATAGACGGACGGACATACCAAAACTATAAGGGCTCCTACAAAACCCTAAAAGGGTCGCAATTAATCTCTCATTTAAACACCTTAATACATTTTTATGTGAAAGGCAACACTGACAGACCTGCCCCTTACGACAGCCCCTCTATTATTACAATTTCAGAATTATGTCATTGACTGACTATAGTAGCATGCTAGCATTGCCAAAATTAGATCAACAGTATACCTACATGAGTAAGTAATTGGTTGTTTCTCATATTAAATATTAGAAGGAGTATATGAAAGTTGTCTGCAAAATACCCAAAAAATATTTTCCTTAATGAAATCTATGCAGAAATAAAATATATTACAGTTTAATACCAGAATTTATAGATATTCTATAACCATAAGAAAGCAAGTCGTTTTGTTATATTGTTTTGTTAAAATATTCAAATGTCAAAAGTTCCTAAAAAATTATTTTCAGATATTCTCCTAATAGACATTTCGAAGTCTGATATTGTCCTGAAGATTTCAAATATGAATGAAAAAACTTGTATAAGTTCTAAGAGGTTCAGTGGAAGATTTTTTTCTGGTTTGACACCGACAAGGCCATACTTTCCACAAACACATAAACATTTATTGAATACTACACTCGAATAATAACACTCGACGTGCATTTCGCCAATCATACTGACATCATCTGACGATGATTAAAACTCAAAGTTCTAATCATCTTCAGAAGATATCAACATACTTAGTTGTCAAAACATGCGTCGAAATATAGCATTTCATTATCTTGGTGTCTATGGAAAATACATCGTCACGATATGGGTCGCTGACTTCTCATACATTTAATAAATGCTTTGTCTCGATTTCTCAAAGGCAAGTAAACAAAAGTTAGCAAAACAGCTTTCTAATAAAATCTGTTTACGTTAAGGAATAAAACAGATAATTACTGAATTGCCTCGTCCACCCCCGCCTCACTAAATTTGTTTAATGTACATGTTGAACTCCCTGGCAAGTTTAATTATATTAAACCTTTTGACTTCTAATGAGAAAACATCATAACAAGGCAGTTTCACTGGAACCTTAATGACGGGAGTTTATTACACAAGTAGTAACATTATGAAATTGTTTTCATTAAATAAAGGTCGATTTTATATGTAGGTGTATGATACGAAATGTATAAAAAAGCGAACATTGTGTATCTCCAAAGAAAGGATTAATGTGGAACATACAATACCTATTATTTTCTTCACTGCGGTTTTTATTTTCACATTTCCAACAAACTTATTGTAGGTGTTGTACGTATATATTGTACGTATTTTCCGGGAAAATAAATAGTGAATAAACACATTAAGATATGATTTAAAAAGAGTTTAATACGTTTTCATTAAGTAATCCCTAAATGGGTATTTAACTTGTTTTCAAATCCAACATTTAGGCAAATAATTTATGTTATATTTAAGAGTGTGACAAAGGAGGCCGAAATTGAATATAATATTCAAAAGTGCATCAAACTAACAATCTCAAAAAAATTATAAAATGAAGCTGAAAAATATTTCTACAAGTTGGAATTTTCATCTATTGTGTTAGTGGCGAAATTGGTATTTGTTCGCGTCAGACATCGGTATTTGGTATGGGTTTAAATAACCAAATGATGGTGGAAGAGAGGTTGGGTAACTATGGGACAGTGGTCCCCTTATGAATTTGTGTTCACATTTTTTGCTTTGATTGCTATCCGTATTATCTAAATTTTTGCTAAACGTTCGCCCTTATCTCTAACCGTTTCACGGTAAAAAAAAGTGAAAATCCGAAACAATCTTGTTGGTTGATTTTTTTATGAAGTGAAGTAATAACTTCAAATTTTCAAAAATAATTTGTCTCTTTTTTTATTAAATATTCAAGAAATCCCTGGTTATCTACTAAACCATATTTTCTCAAATTATAATAATTGTTTGCAAGAAAGGACAGAACATCAAAAATCTAGAACACAATCAAATTATTCATGAATGTCACTATCGGAAGTAATTTACAAGGAACTTGTGAGAACTTTGGAGACATTTTTGCGTCCTGAAAAAATTACGGATCGAAATTTTTTAAAATTCCCACACTAACAAAACTATTTAGAAATTGCTGTTTTGATGGTCTCCTGCACGTTTTTGTATGTCGCTACAGTTAAATGCCTGAAAAACTCATAAAGAAACTTCTTTCATAAAACCGCTTAGGTCGATAAAAATGGATGGTCAAGTTCGAACAAAAATCTTGCTATTGGATATTGATCTAAAATATCAAGTAAAATTACACATGTGCGCGCTTTCTTCAAGTAATTTTCCAATTGGCACTACATCGGTATTAGATAATAAATGTTCAATTAACTGGTCTGGGTGATGGTGAAACTTTATTCCATAATTTTTAGTCACCGGCAGTTCAGTCATTTTCAAAACAATTTTTATATATAATAATTTACATACCACCTAATAAAGTCGTCATCAACCATGGCCTTTTTAAAAACAACAATTGTTGAATATTATATATGCTTAAAAATGAATTATTATTTGTTTGCTTATAATTGTATTGAAACATTCTTTATAGGATTTTGCAAACAGCAGAAAAAATAACTATCTATAACTAAAAGAAAAACTTTGTGTAGAAATATTAATGAAATCTTTGCATGCAAAGATTTCATTAATATTTCTACACAAAGTTTTTCTTTTAGTTATAGATAGTTATTTTTTCTGCTAAAATCCTATAAAGAATGTTTCAATACAATTATATATGCTGCTATGCCAAGAAAAACTTGCAGTTAATACAACCGCTTAAACAAAAAGAACTCCAATACAATGAACTTAGATGCATATTTGTGCTACATGGAGCTGAAATTCGTGGGAATTTCGTTTATTAAAAACTTCCTCAAAAACCTGCTCGTTTTCAAGAAATCGGTGCTCGAAACTTTCGTATATTGCTATCGTCATTCCAATCGCCAAAATTCATTGGATCTTTTTTGTAGAAAATTGGAGGAAAAAAGGAAATTTTCTGTTTTTGCAATTTTTACCTAAGATCAGTCATTTACTAGGAAAATAAACAACCGCTAGGGGCTAAACAAGGATGAAGGTCACCCCGCAAACTTGGGAACTTCTCATTGTTTAATACCTCCCTACTTAAGCTAAATATCCCCGAGTATTAAAACATAGGCCTTTTCTAGTCTAATATTACTGAACTATTTATTTTTCCTAAAACCAGTTAACTGTGTTGAATGAATAAGAAAATGAGAAGCTTGAGTTATCTCTTATGGACTAAACACCTTCTCATTTTACAGCACTATTGAAAGGTGCCCTCTTTAGACTACTCTAGTATTTTTAACTTACCGTTAGGGTGCATAGGTTCCAAACATTCCGGGCAAGATATGCATACTCGTGACTCTGTAATTTCCACTCGTAAATATTGCTGAAAACAGCAGATACATGCACGGTGGCCACATCCGGCTAACTCACAGAAGTCTTCTGGGGTCAATTCGGCTAGACAAAGTGGGCACTCCATCGATGGTGGAACCGCTTCTCCACTCTATAAATAGTAAAATTACATCATATATAAATATTTAAAACCAATAAATGGTGAAATCAGGCATTGAGAGAATTATGGCTATAAAAAACTATACATGGGCGAAATGTTGACACCACTGGTTTAAAATGCATGACTATGGTTCTGGAAACATGGTGGCACTTTGGAGCTCAAGCCCTTTAGAAAAACTATTTGTACGAAGTGGAATATTTTAATGTTAGTTCTTTGTAATTTACGACGCAATAAAAGCTGTGTCGGGAATTGGTATTTTCATTAAATAGCAATCCAAATCTACAATAATAAATTATCACAGATTTACTTAGCTTATCACACCTATGACAAAAAAAAATCGTTCTCGGTTGGACCCAAAGGTTGCAAAGATTACATATTTAAATGATGATATGCCAAGTATGTTGGGACATTACAAAACCTAATTTAAATACTGTCAACCTTAGGCCAGGCGAGCATGGACAGTTTTACGACCGACCGATTAATCAATCGTGTAGTTAGAACTGTACTTTACTTTATATACGGACAGCGCACACGAACGATCGCAAAATCGCCCGACTTGAAAATCTGTGTCTGGACACAGTGACCGCAATAAAAAACAAAAACTGTGGCTTGATCTCTGCGAAGGTTAAGGACTGAGGACAGCTATCTCAAAAAGAAAAAACAGATCAAGTTAAGAAGGGAAGAAATACACGCAATATTTACCAAACCCATTTTACAATTGAGCAGAAAATACGAAATTCAATATGATCGGCCGACTACTAATTAATTGTTCGTCCGCGCTGGGACTAATCGGCCGACTGTAAATTCGTCCATGCGCGCGTAAATCTGTGATCTGGCGATTGTGATCGCACGATTCCATAATCGTCCATGTGCGCCTCGCTGGCCTTATTGAGAATTGGTGCTTAGAAAGGCTTAAAGATCAGTCCAACTAAAGAGCCGTAAACGTTAAAAAAAAAACAAGACTCGTATAAAATATTTTGAATTGATATACAATTCAAAATATTTTATATGACTGAAATCGCAGGATTTTATTGAAATTTCTTGGATTCCCTGACTTTTCCAGGTCTCCAGGACCACAATTTGGACTCACTGACCTTACCAGGTTTCCAAGTTTTTTCAGGTTGGTGGGAACCCTGAATAGTCGTAAATTTTTTTATTTCATGTCATAAATGATTTGGTTATAATTTCTATTTTAAATGTTCGATCTATATAAAATTTTCAAGGCCTTTGGAATTTTTGGAATTATTCTGTGACAATTGATACTCGGGATTTTTTTCGTACGAGGAATTCATTTTTAATATTTATTTTTACCTCAGGCGTCCGACAGAGGGCGCTATCGAAAATTGTTTTCATCTTTTTACAGTTTTCAGTGCTAATTTTATTCAAAGATACAATTTTTTCTTTATTTTCTTACAACATTTATTTATTTATTTAAATTCTCTTTGACAATGACAATTTATTATCTTTTGCCGATAATTGAAGAAATACTCATATAATGAACAATATTTTCATTGACAACCATTTTAAGAGATTATTTGTATTTCTTTACTTTTACTATACAACTAAACAGAACTACAAAAAGTCAACACAGTAAATAAACTGTTGAAACTGTAAAACTGCAAACTGGTTTATTAAAAATTATAAAATATGATACTGGTAATTTACAACATCCTCTATATACTTTAAATACCCAATTTAACGCAGTCAATAAAATAAAGATATATTGTTAAAGTACATCAACAAAACAAAGAATCGTCTATTTTTAATATCATAAAATAATAAAATTAAAAAACAAACCGTCATACTTACAGTCTAAATTTTCCGTCGTAAAAATGTCGATATGCAATGAAACGTTAAAATCATCGATTAGGCGATTAAGCCTCTTAATATTTTATTATGATAATGTTACTAGTTCTAATCGTATACAAGAAGTTTAAAGCCCTATCTCAATTAGGATTAAATATTACAATATAATGACTAGAGTTTGTCTGGTATAAATTTTATTCTTGATGGTAGCTCACGTAGAGAGGCCCAGAAGGAAGTCTACCTAAACAACATACAATGTATTTACTTTTTGAGCCCTACGATATTTATTTATATATTTTTCGCAGTATTTTGTTGATTTCAATGAATCATAGAGCCAAAATAGTCATCAGGTTCGAAAATCCTTCATAAATTATATGTTATTAATATACGATTCAAATGTATTGACCCCACACTTTAACCGCGATTATCTCAGAAACGGAGTAGCGGAAAAAATTGAAAAAATTATGTGTGCATTATGTCTATTCTAAATCATTATTTAGTTATTCTCAAAAATGTGACCTCACTGCAAACTTGTAACAACCACCACACACTGTGGTCGATTAAGTGTGCAACAAATGGAAATTTTTTTTTTTAGTTGCACAACCAAAGTTTAAATACCGCCAAAAGTTATTGCATGCCCGATAACCATATCAGGTGCACTTAGAATGGCTTCAAGTTAAATAGTATGCAGGGTAAGGCAAGAAAATATGAAAATCGTTCAAAATTATATAAAAAAATATTAAAAAAAAGCTTTTATTTTAAAAAACTACTTAAAAGTAAAACATAATTTTTTAAAATTCACACTTACACCTGGAAACCAAAAACCAATTTGAGTGCGGCCAATTGAACAAAGTAACTATGCAATGGTGCTATATGATTGTCCTCGAAGCTTTTCGTTTCCATGTGTATGAATTTAAAAAAATATTTTTTACTTTTTACTTTTTTTTAAATAAAAGCTTTTGCTCAAAAATATTTTTTTTATATATTTTTTTACTTTTGAGTACGAAAGTGTAAAGAAAACATGTTTATGGCGAGTTCGAATCCCGCAAAGTAGAATATTTTATTCACTAGGCTACGATGTAACTTAACTAAATAGCATATATTTAGCCATCTATTGTACGCAATAATACTATGCAAAACCAACAAACATAATTTTATAGCCATTAAATAACTACAACTCTTAGGCTAGGCGCGCACGGGTGACTTTTGTCACGCAACTGTTTTGTCACCTACCTCGGAGTCCATTGAGTCTTATGGAGATGCGCTCACGAGCGACGTGACTGTTACGTCGCTTCGTGAGCGCATCTCCATAAGACTCGATGGACTCCGAGGTAGGTGACAAAACAGTTGCGTGACAAAAAGTCACCCGTGCGCGCCTGGCCTTACTAAGAATATTTTTAACATTAATCATAATGATTCACGACTCGCGATTGACCGAATTGTATAAATTATCTTATCACTCATATTAGCATTTTAATCATAATTGTGCAACTACTTCAGAATGTAATCAAATTGCTCTCTTGTTTTACACACTAATTTATATATTGAACCCACGGATTTTTTTCGTAATGAACTGCTTCTAAGAACCTCTAATTTTACTTAAAAACGGTTTGGAGCACGGGAAAACGTTCATTTCCTTCCGTGGTATTTCTCCAAGATGGTGGGATTACATGGACTTAGCTGACGTAGACATAGCTGATGCTGAATATGATGTCAAAAGTTAAAAATTCAAAATGACGGATTCAATATTGCTGTCATAGTTTCAAAATTTTTGCAGATTTTAGAATTCTCTGATAATGAATCACGTTAAAGCTTATAAAAAAATCACTAAAAGTTATGAACCAAAATTTCACCGTTACCCGGTTAATTGTACCTTATTGCATAAATCGATAATATTGAGGTAGGTATAAAACTAAATAAATATGTAATGAGATCAAATACAGGGTGTCAGTTAACATTGCCTCAGCCGATATCTCGGAAACCAAAAAACATTTTTTTTTTTCTATAAACGGTAATAGATTTCTATTGTTAAAGCCTTTATCAGGAAGTACAATTCACTATTATAACATCATCGCCAGAGATTGCGCTGCAGTTTAAAAATATTTCTCGACTAAGAAAGCTTTGCTTGCAATTTCCATAAATTAATAACATTAACTTTATCATTGGCATAGGCCATATTTTCGACAAAAATAAACGTATTGTTAAAATGACACACAAACAAAAATTAAAGTTGTGACGACGTGTTAATTATTATTAATAAACAACTACAATTTTTTCACGACAAACGAGTTTTAGTCTCGTTTTCCATGAAAAAATCCAAATAGTTGATACAAATGGGCCTTTTCAGCATATTTTTTTTATTGCGGAATCATAAATTTTATGAAAAATTAAAATACCCGTATTTTTTCAATTTCTATTTTGATGCAGATTAGAGCCAGAAAAAAATAATTAAAATCACCTATTTACAAGTCCAATTTAAACGATTATCCGTAACGCGCCATTAATACGTCAGCAATCCCAAGCCAATAGTGTAAAAGGCGACTCGGCAACGTTGTACAAAATCAGAATTCAATTGACGTTTGTAGTGATGGGCGATATCGCGATTTTCCAATCACTCCTTAACGGCGACTTATATTTTTCACTTCCAGTGGTTTTAAACTAACGCCATCACAATCTGCAAGCTGATAAGTTTACCGTTCGCCGTAATTTGTTTGTGTGAATGTATGGCTGCATTAAGCAGCACTGGACAAGTATGAATTGAAAGTAAAACGATGTAAATTACACTTTATATTAATATTTTATATAATCACGGTGATTTAATCACGGTGATTTAATCACCGGCAGTGACATATCGTTCATGACTAGACGTTTGACAGCTTATTGATGTTAACATTTTGGTTTTGAGGTTAGCGTAAATTGAAAGCCTCCGATTTCGATTAAAATGTCTAGCAAGCAGTGTTTTATTCTATTCTGTGAAAATACGACCGAAAATGCCCCAGAAAAGACGACAGCTCAAATGAAAGTTTAAGGTTATCCGCTATCCGCACGCTCGGTGATCGCAGTGTTGTCGGTTTGCAAGTTCTTCTGTTGTGTCCTCAATGATGATTGGTGGGATTACGTGTGCAACCAAGGCGCGTGAAACTCGAGCGTTTGAAATACCCCGTGAAATTTGTTGTATTTCGCTAATTTATTTCTCAGAGATTGCTGTTCTAAGACGCCTCATTTTTTGATAAAAAATTATTTTATTTTCCCCAAATGACACCCACCATATTTAAATGTCAAAATTCGAATGTACTGTAAAGGCCCATTAGCATAAATTTGACTATTTCATACAGCTGATATTTGATATTTGATTATGGCTTCACTAAAGGCGCATATAGGCAGCTCAACAAAGGTACAGACTTCTGGCAACATAAGATAACTCTGATGAATGAAAATGAACACGTCCAATGGGACCATGTCATAAACTCGTAAATTATCCACAAGTGTATGTACCAAGACGACCGAGACTAGTGCGAAGCGCGAAAGGCAACGGACTGGCTTCTAACGAGTGGAAGTAGTAACATAAGAAAAGGCCGAAAGATAAGTGGCATTTTAATTTTATTTATTACTAAAATATTGGTTTACTAATCCTTCACAGATGGGAACAATGTTGTGATTCGGAAATCTATTGTTTCATATATACGCGAATGAATTAATTCTTCATATGGAACGGGTACTTTTATTTAAAAAATAATTTATTTACTATAAACTTTTTATTCCTTGCTGCAGAGTTATTAGTTTTATATGGGGAATTTGTTTATTTGCTTACCGGTTGAGGCAGCGCATTCTTCAATCAGAATATTGTTTTTTATCTTATCTTCTTCAAGTGGGTAATATGGGGTGGGCAACAGTCAGCCAGCTAGATGTGGAGACAGATGAGTTTTGTTTACTTTATTCTAATTTAGCTTAGCTCATTAATGAAGTCTGTTTCCTTGTTTAAATCGAAAAGTCGGAAATTGGAATTGAAGAGATATTTGTTTACTGGTTTGTTGATCTTTGTCACAGGACAGTATGGTACACAAAAGAGAAAACATATAGGTGGTGAAATGGAGGATGCCCGGGGTTGGGGGGCGGCAGCGGAGAATAATTACTGTAAATTGAAACCGACTGTTTAAAAGAAACGACATACATACAGGGTGAGCAAACTATCCCTCCGGACCTTTTTCCTCATAATGCGCAAAAATATTACCGCGAGATAAGGCCCTTCCCAGCAACTCCACTGTAAACGGATATTTTCTTGTGGAGCGGTTAATAAATAGAAACAAAACAAAAATTAAATTCGCAAGTAATAATTTCAGTGTGTGTCCTTACTTCGTAAACAACATACACACGACGCGATGACAGCTGCGTGTGGCTGTTTTTTCCTCATTTTATAGAAAAAAGTTTCAAAATTATTCTTTCAATGTACAATTCTAACCTAACCAAATAGACACCTTACATATAAGCATAGGAATACTTCATGTGAGATATATTACAAAGCAACCTGTTTTTTTAGCGACCTTGGGTACTGACAGTCAGCTGAGTTCGGTCGTTCTATCAGGACAGTGTTGTCCATTTTTCACTATTGGCCTCTCTTTCTAATATTACCTTCTCCATCTGATTGTCACATTGTCTGTCACATTGTGGCAACATTGTGGCAACTGCGCGAGAACTCCAATTTAAATGTCGAGGTCAATGGCGCCATTGCTAAAAGATAAAAGGTTTTCCGCCGGCTGTCCTATCTTGTTAATTCTCTAATCTTTGGAACTAGTTCCAGGTAATTTTAAGGAAATGTTAATGCATGTCTACAAAACATATTAACAGAAGCGATAGTAGCATTTACATTTTCAAAAAAGTAAATCAATGAGTCGTTAGATAAATTACCATTAACTAATGATTAGTAGGACAATGTCGTGTTTGTTACCGATTTTTTTTTAAACAATAATTATGATAATCGAGGCTGGAACCAAAAATCCAATAAGGTTGCCTCCAAGGTCACTTGACCTCATCATTACAATTGAATATTTTTACATTTCTTACTTGCTATTACCCGCATTTTGTTAGGATATCGCCATGCAAACTGCCGTGTCGCCGCGTTATAATTTATTTATTACTTTTGCACTCTCATAAATTAACAGGTTTTAAATTCTGTATTGCTATTATCAGTTCTTTATATAATTAATACAATTCTCTCTCGTTAACACTAAACTACGCACACAATTATCAAATGTAAACCAGGTCTAATTATTACAGAAACACCAACCTTTTTGTCATTATTCACAGCCTTTGTAATAAATCAAGAGACATGGTAGTGTCTCGCGCCAAGTACATTCTACAATCATAAATAGTAAATATATCCTCCGCGCTCACTAAGAGGCAAAAGGCTGTTTGGATCCACCAGTGCCACTCAGTCAATCTTATACAAATTTGCCCGTCGAGTTGACAAAACCTCTCACTGCAACATTATATAATACTTCTGATTATCAACATATGCAGCATCTGCGGAAACATTGAAAGTGAAACGCGTCAAGTTTTTTTGTATTCAATTGGTCTAAATGGAACACTGCATGTATTTTCATTTAAAATGTTTCGACAATCAATTATCTACATGCTGATACCTCAGAATGAATTTTTTTCAGCGATTTTTAGATTATTTAAATTTAATTAAAAAATATGTATATGTATGGACATGTATATCTCATGATTACTTAATTATAATGAAATAAACGATATGTCAATTACTATTCAAACTGATATAAATCAGTATTTGGTATCCAGAATATTACGTCAATACAAATATCATGTGTCTTATACTCAACTAACTAAGATTCGATTGAAAGTCACTAATCCTCTGTGACTGGGATTTGGGAAAAGACAGAAAGTCCTCATTTTCAAATTTCGTGTTATTGACAGATAAGTTATGATGTAAACTATCATTAGTATATAACTGAAAAGTTTCATTTTATCAAAACCATTGATCAACTCAGATGATCAGTAATGGTTTGGGAATGTACAACTGGATCCCATATTATAGGACCACATTTTTTCGAAGCACACTTACTAGACAAAGATATTCAATTGTTTTACTTCGTTTACTTCGACGTCCACGTAGTGGATTGGTAGTAATCGCAAAAGAAAATCACTTTTTTTTTTCTTGAAATAAGTTTAGAATGTCATGAAACGTCGAGATTTTAAATTAGAGCGAAAACAATTTTTGGGTCTGTCTGTAACTTATTTTGTCCGCACGTTTTCTCCGGAACGGTTTAAGATATTGACTTGAAATTTTGTACACATGTATTACAAGATCTGGAACTGGATTCTTTTTTAAAAATATCTGGTGAAGGGTTGGGCGTAACAAGCTGGTAAGAGTACAGAAACTTGAAATTTGATGTATGTACTACAAGCCAAGGCCTCAACATTTTTTATAATATTTTTCATACTGCCAACGAGACCCCCCCCCCCCCACCACTCCATTATTAAAGGGTTTGATATAATAAAATTGAAACATTCACTAGAAATTTGGTATACGTATATATTATAACGACATTTGGAACTAGATTACATTTTGGGATGATTCCGTTGAAGGGTTGGCGGTTAAATGGGAGTAAATAGGGGAAAATAAGTAAATCAAGCTGGTAAGAGTATAGAAATTTGGAATTTGGTGTATATACTAGAAAAAAAGGGCTCAAATTTCTTTCTAATATTTTCAAATCCCCACCACCTCCGCTCCATTAATGATGGGATGGATAACATAAAATTAAGATATTCACTTGAAAGTTAGTACACGTATGTATTGTAATGACATCTGATTGAGATGATTCCATTGAAGGGGTGGTAGGTTGTGAATAGGGGAAATAAGTAGGGTAAAATAGAAACTTCATTTTTAATGCATATGGTAGAAACCAACGCCTCAAACTTTTCTATGACATCTGTCCCAAATATTATTAAAATTCTATGACCAATAATTTCCACATACTAGAGTGCAAATATAGTCAAGATGTTTCCTTTAAATTGACTTGGATGAAAAATATGGATATGGAAGTAGTGATTCCCTAGGCAGCGGTTTTTTAGACAATGAATTTCAAGATATTGAGTGTTACAAGAAGAAGGTGGCTTCAGCAGGATGATACTTACACGTTTTAGTTAGTCTTAGGATCAGAACACGTTTACACAATGAATTTTCTGAAGTGAATTGGCACATAATTGGCAAATAATAAAAGTGTTGGGTGATGCATTAAAAAAAATCTTTTTCTTTAAATTTCAAGTGGTTGAGAAGATGTTGACGGTCCACGAACTACCTTACTGACTCGGCCTTTATATTAATGAGTGAATGTTATGATAAATTACTTTTTTTCTGACATGTTGAAATATTTATTTTATTATGTTAAAATTTTAGTAACATGACAACGAATACACTTAAGTGTTTCTTCAAAGCATTTTTGTATGCTACAGAAAACAATAATTCTAATGGACACGACTCGATCTCCTACGCAAAAGTAAGGCGTTCTTTAAATAGCAATAATTATATATTATTCCCACATAGAGATGACATACCTATTTATTAATTTACAAGGAAATAACACGGGTTATTTATACTCTATATCTACATAAATTATTTTATTAATTATTATGACAACTCACCTTTGTACTTGCAGTAAAAACCGAAGTTCGACTAGTTGCCTGATGGATTTCCACAGGATGTCGTTCATTATCTTTTGAGGAGCTACCAACTTTACTATCTGGTACATCTTTACCTGAAAACAACATAAATGTAATTACTTACAAATTGTTTTATAAAATAGGCAAATTGGCAAAATTACATCAGGATTAAATATTAAAAAGGTTTTAACAAAATGCATAGTCTTTTAAATTCTATTGATGACAGATGCAAGGGGCGAAGACGACGACTCTACAAGCGCTGGGCTGTTGTCACCAAGGAGTTGATGAAAATAGCTTTGATGGGCCCATTAGGCAACCGCGACAGATGGTGTGCTGCTGTTGGAGGCATTATGCAGCAAACGGAGGTGAAATATAATAATGCGTGGATCATAAAACGTTTGGCAAGACATTGTCAATAAGAAATTTTATAGTAGAAATATACGCAGAGACAATCCCCCGTAGTTCCTATTTCTCTAGATATGCAAATTCACATATTTGCGGCACATAAATTCATCTCCAACCTTTTGAAAATTGTGCTAAATTTTTAATTTTCTATATAGTTACATTTAAAATTGTATTCTACACATGCTGCAACATTTCTCGAATTCATATATTTCCATAAATTGGCATCGCTGTAATCTGCAAACGAGGGAACCTCCAGTTTTGCATTTGTAGAAGAAAATCGAAAATAAATTTTCTTGTAATTTTTCAGATATAAAATTTTATCCCGTATATTTATCGAAGCAGGCGGTCGTTTGCTCCCGTCAATTTTCCCAATATCCCCCTGACGTAAACGAGACCGGCTAGATTTACAGCACTTTCTACTTTGTCCTCGACTAGGGCGCAGCAAAGCACTCTGCGTTCTTCTCGCTCTCATTGATCGCTGCCATTCCGTTGATCATTTCATTAGTCAATTTTCCTCATCTCCAGTCGCTGCTAGCAAAGAATTTATATAAATAGAAGCCGAGATAAAGTGTAAAAGTTATACGATACTGTTGCCATCATGTCCAACATACCTTTTTCTCACCATTTAGTTCTAAGATACAATATTGCCTATAACGCTATCTCTGTTGCAAGTACTCCAAGACCGTGGTATGAGTGTAGCAAAGACATATGTGGAATTTAGTCATTTAAGAACTGTGTCTGTTTTAACTACTCTAACCTCAAAATTATTTTCGTGTTTTGTAAATTAAAACAATTATTCTCGTTGAAT
Organism: Stenurella melanura; assembly: GCA_963583905.1. NCBI lineage: Eukaryota > Metazoa > Arthropoda > Insecta > Coleoptera > Cerambycidae > Stenurella > Stenurella melanura. The sequence goes on along the minus strand of OY757313.1, from coordinate 133,857,502 downwards.
CGTAAAAATAGTGAAAAAATGTGTTGTTTGTGGTGTAGTTGAGGATAAGAATAGCCTGTTGTCTTACATTTATTTGTCATGTTAAAAACAGTAGTACTGCAACAAAGATGGGGCTATAGTAATTTTCATCATAAAGAAAGAGATAATTATAAAATGTAATGTCTGAACTTGAGTACGAGATGTTGACAACACACTTATAAATGTGTATCTGCTTCTATTTATATAAATTCTTTGGCTGCTAGAGGCTGCAAGGAGTATATTGAATATAGTATCGAGTTTGATACGATTGAACGGAAATATTTAGTCTTGTAATAATATTATCTATTGCGCTTGATAACTAAATTAATATTTGATATATATCAATTATTTTTTCTCAAAATGCTTACATTTTATATAATTAACTATTTAATCAATATTTTTTAAATACACTGATAAATAACCGAATAAACATGAGGTCACGTTTTTGAGAATAATTAAAAAAATTTAGAATAAAAATTTACGAAAAAATTTCTTCGTATAAAAAATACCGTGCTTTATCGATGTATAAAATATTATTTACGTACTAGGCATATCTTCCAAAATATAATGGATTTAAAACTGGTATGGTCAAAATTTCCTTAAAAAGTAGGACATTTTTCAGTATAACTTAGCAGAACTCCAAAACTGTCCAATGTACATTAGTCAAATTTTAGTGAATGATTAGAACAGACACATAATGAACGCATACTTTTTTCAATTTTTTTCTGCTCCTCCGTTTCTGAGATAGTCGCGGTTAAGGTGCGGGGTGAATACATTTGAATCGTATATTAGAAATATAAATCACACTGGATCAGTTTTCTTCGCACGTGTCGCGGCTTTATTGTAAAAAAATGTACAGGCTGGATGATAAATCCAAGCCAAGAGGTAAAAAAAAAATTCACAGATCTTGCATCTTTCGCAAGTATCTTAAGCGTATTGAAAATACCAGATGCAACTATACTGCTCTTGGAGTCCAAGGATGGATGGCATTACATTCTCACCTCGATAAGTTTACTTCAACATTTATTCCTTAAGGTGGCCATTTCCTAGAAAGAGACATCCGATAGCGAAAGATTTATTATTTTTGGCCATAACTTTTTCTTCTTAGTGTGTATATTTAAAAACACTATAAGAGTACCTACGTAGAACCATAACAAGACTATTACTATGAATTTTCACTCAATAATTTTAGTGGTTAGCAAAATAGCTAGATTTAAATTTAAAAATTATGTTAATCATCCTATTTCGCAGTTTTAAATTGAGCTATTTTGCAAACCACTGAAATTATTGAGTGAAATTCATAGTAATAGTCTTGTTATGGTTCTACTTAGGTAGTCTGATAGTTTTTTAAAAATACGTACTAAGAAAAAAAAAGTTTTGGGTAAAAATAATAAATATTTTCCCATCGGATGTCTCTTTCTAGGGAATGGCCACCTTAAGATTAAATCTTAACAAAAACTGAATATCAGAATGCGGTTAGTAGGTCAGATCGTAGACGTTAAAAACGAATGAAACAAGTCGAAGTTGACACTAATGTGTCGGCTATTGAGAAATTAATTACTGCTTTGTTATCGCGCAACATACAAACTAATAATTCATTCCAATGGAAAAAATTAATATTGTACAATAAAATTTTTATTAACGGGCGATGTAAACAAATTCCTTTGATATGATAACAGCTATGATTATTGCGAAGTATTTGCTGGTGTACGACATAATAACATTACTTAATTAGTCGTAATGACTTCACTCAGCTGGCGTGACAAATTGGGACTAGTTATATGATTGTTATAACAGGCGCATAAAAATACGAAAACGGAAGGGTATCGACACTGGAATGTACGGCATGTCTCTCAGATTAACAAATTTTACATTTGTATAAGTAACAAATTTTTGTTACTTAAAAAAATTATATTGAAGTTCGAGTATCTCGAACACTAGTGATTTTTTTGAAAATTATTCGTATTATAAGAGTTGCTTAGAATGTAATATTCCATCACATGCACCTCTTCTCGAGGTATTTCCGATCGAACAATTTCTTTGCAATGCAACGCCATCTATAACTCGATTTGTACGAAAATAGTTTCACACGAGACTCAAGTCATTAATATATTCTAGTGGATACCTTTTGCACAATTTAAATATTTCTTTGAGTTATCGCGGAAATAGCTCAGGGAGTGTTAAATGTAACACCCTGTATATTTAATAGGGTAGCCCATCTTTTTCATAATCCAAATTCTTTATTTCTCACCCCTGCAAAAGGTTCCATTTGTGGTTCAATTTGAAGAAAAAATAATTCCCATAAAATATTATTGAGGCAAAATTAAGCCAAGAGGTACCGCCCAATATTTACATACTTTGGTTGATACATAGTTTTTTTAAACCAGCAATGTTTATCTTTAGAATGACTAATCAAATCATATAATGTCAAAGATTTTATCTGTTGCGAGTATAAGATGTATCCTACTTTAAATTTGGCGTCTAGGAAAAAGTTTTAAAAATAAAACTCTCGTTTTATCTTGCAGCTGCCTACTGTCAAATGTCACTTGACATGGGAATTGGAGTCAGGGATCATAAAAACCTCCAGGTATATTATATACTGAAAGACCATTTTATCAAAAACACGGCGATACACTGTTATCGACAAGATCCCGGAAAATCGAATCTGCATCTCCGATATCTGGAAAATGGTCCATTTTCCGACTTTATGCCCACGAGAACTTTTGATCAGGAGCTCGATAGGAATAACATATGTCGATTCCAGCGTATTTCACCGGGGACCACTTCCCATAAGAAATGAGCACCCTCTTTGCACCCCTAATATCTGGACAACTGTACATTGTCCGACCTTGTACCCATGAGAACTTTTGATCAGGAGCTCGAGAAGAATAACATAAATTGATTCAAGGGAATTAGCCAATTCCGATGTCGCTTTTGACATCGGAATTGAAATCAGTGACCATAGAAATCCCCCGGTATATATTCTGAAAGACATTTTATCAAAAATACGGCGGTACACTGTTATGGACAAGATTCCAGAAAATCAAATTTGCACCCTCGATATTTGGAAAACTGTCCATTTTCCGATCTTGTGCCCACGAGAACTTTTGCTCAGGAGCTCGAGAGAAATAACATATATCGATTCCAGCGAATTAGCCGAGGGCCATTTTCCACAAGGTTAGTGCCGGTTTCTTTCTACCCGGCGGCACGGGTTACCGTTCTCCGAATTATCCAAAACTTTTATATAAATTAGTATAATGGAATATTCTCGTGGGGTGAGATGTAAAAAATTCGCAAATGTATATAATAATAGTAATATTTCCCAAACCTTCTCTGTAACTCTCTGGATAATTGCCGTTGCATGGTTTTGCATATGTTTGACGTTAGATTCGATATCAGCTACTTCGACCTACCTAACCATTAATTAGTGCAATCGGACAAAACACAAATGTTGTTCGGTTTTGAGAGTAGGGCCCACTGTGCACTGGACGTTGCTTATCATTTTTGCTCACCTTACACTAGATATAAGTAAACATGTGCAAAAATAAGCGAGGACACATCCTCAACTCGAAGGAAGAAATACTACAAAGATGGGTTGAGCACTTCACAGAACTCCTAGGAGGCGAAGCATTGAACAAGACATACCAGAGGAAATAACAAACAGAACTCCAGTTGATGCCCCAGTAATAGAGGAAGTACAGAGGGCAATTAAAAAGCTGAAAAACCACAAATCCCCAGACTAGGATGGATACCCTCAGAGCTAGTAAAACACGGATGGCAAGCGATGGAAGAAGCGATCCACACGATAATCCTAAGGATCTGGCAAGAGCAACAGATGCCGGAGGACTGGGGTAAGGGTTTGATATGCCCGATCCACAAAAAAGGAGACCAACTAAGCTATATGCAGAGCATAAACTCGGACCGTACCAATGCGGCTTCAAACCGGGTAAGTCGACCACTGACCAAATATTCATACTACGACAGATCCTTGAGAAAACGAAAAATACAATATCGACACCTTCTCACCTCTCCATCGACTTCAAAACTGTTTACGATAGCATCCTGCGACCAAAACTGTATGAAGCAATGAATTAACTAGAAATCCCTGAAAAACTAAAACATCTAGCACAAATGACAATGGCTACGGTACAATGCTACGTTAGAATCCAAAATTACTTATCACTACCATTCGAAACAAAGATTGGGGTGAAGCAAGGTGACACACTAGCGTGCCTGCTATTCAATGTAGCACTAGAAAAAGTAGTCCGGACCGCTGAACTTGAGACCAGGGGGACAATATTCACCAAGTCAGTACAAGTCCTAGCCTATGCGGACGACTTAGACATTGTCACCAGATCTATAAGAAAATCTAAGGAGACTCTGACAGCGTTAGAAAAAGCAGCAAAAAAGGTAGGCCTAAGGATCAACGAAACTAAAACAAAATTCATGAGCAGCGCTAACAGAAGAATGGAGCACCTGGGACAGAACGTCACCATGAACGACCACAACTTTGAAGTTGTCTACCTAGGTGCGCCTCCGTAAACACAGAAAACAACATAAGCATGGAAATAAAACGCAGAATAATGATAGCCAATAGATGCTACTACGGCCTTGCTAAGCATATTCGCAACCGTAACCTCTCAAGAAATACAAAAATTAGGATCTATAGAAAGAACACTGTAACGATGAAGAGTCGCTGGCAATCTTCGAGAGGAAGGTTCTAAGAAAAATGAATGGAGCAGTCTGCGAAAATGACACCTGGAGGCGCAGGTACAACTTTAAACTATGCGACGTATAGAAGCGAACGGGAGGAAAGGACATTGTCACGACAATAAAACTAGGCAGGACACGTCGCAAGGTATGAAGAGAGCAACCCTGCTAAAAAGATACTTATGACGGACCCGGCAGATCCACGAAACAGAGGAAGGCTCAAACTCAGATGGAGAGACGAAATAAATGAGGATGACAGAAAAACAGGAGCAGCTAACTGGATGGCCCAGGCCAGAAATAGGAACGAATGGCGAAAAAAGTTAGAGAAAGCTGAGGACCTCCTATAGGACTGTATGGCTACTGATGATGATGATGACACTAGATACAACTTGATGAAATTACAATGGTCACTTCTACCCCTGCCCTACAATTTGTAAGAGATTTAATAGAAATCGCTCTAGACTAACTATTGAACTCTCCTCACATGCATACACAACTCACCTTGCACATTCCCATTTATTATACTCTTCGCAAATACAAAACGAAAAGTATATTGCATTCGATCGGCACGTCTCTAAAACCGGCAATATTGCTCGTACAGAAACAAATTTCATATAACTTTGTTGGTGATCGAATTCTGAACAATTTTCAAAATGTCCGTCCGGCTGTCTGTCTTTCTGTCTGTCCGTCTATCTGTCCGTCACGTTTCTTGTAAGGACGGTAACTTAACAAAAAGTTCGATAGTATTGAAATTTGGACAGTAAGTTAGTGCTAGCTAGAGGAAGAACCCTATTATTTTGAACAAAATCGTTAAATAAATAAAAAAGTTATTAGTTTTTGAAATGAAAAAAAAAATTGTTTTGTAATTAAACAAAAAATGTTTGAAACTAACATCATTTACAAAAAAAAAACAGCGAAGAGTATCCTATAGAATGTGCAACACTTATATAACAAGTGTAGTAAATCGGCGAAGAGTATAATGGTTAGCTTGTTTTATTTAACGAAAGCAACACCCCACAGTATATTTCTGTTCAAATTCCCAGAACCACGCATTCCTCAAGTCCTTGACCTTAGAATGTCAGCATCTTACAGATTACGCTACTGCAGTATGATTGTGAAAGGATGGATCATTTTCTAAAAATATATACCCATTTTCTTGGCACGATTTCAAGTTCAATGAATGTTAAGTGCACTTAGAAATTAGCAACGTTCGTGAAAAGGCACGTCATGCTAGAGAAGAAAAAAACGACGCTAATAGCCACATTACAAGATTCTTATTGATAGAAAATACATAAAGGCTTCGCCTACAATCTTAAATATTTCACTTATTTATGATGAGAGGAATTTATAATATAGAAGGATATTACAAAACAAACGCTAGTTTCAAAACCAAATATATAAAATATTTATTTCGAAACATTACATTACATTACATTACGTTGAAAACAACTTTTAAAATTGATGTATTTTCATAGAGAATTTTTCAGTATGTATGTGATCGGTCGTTATCAATGTAAGTCGTAGCAGGGGTGGACATATAGAAAGACTGTCCGTCCTAAGTGCGAAGGCGCATAAAAGTTCATTAATATACTGAATATATTTAGTCTTAATTTATTTATTGTCTGTATTTAATTATTCATCTATGTTCTTGTTGTTATCGTTTTCAGAACTTTTTCATATTCATCATTGCTACTTTCATCATTTTCGTCGTCATTAAGTGATAGAGTCGGATTCTGCTCTGTAGTACATAAAGCAAATTAATTCATTTTTTAAGTTTATTATTCAAGTTATATTAACCATTGTTTGATATTATCAAACCGCAGGGGCGAAAATACAGAATACAAATGAACCGGAAAAATCAAAATTTTTGCTGTCTTAGGGCCGGTTTTTCAATGTCCAGTTAAAAGTGCCAGATAGGTAGAGTAGTATTATTATGAGAAGATGCTTGGGGCGGAGCCAACGTGCGCGAATATTTCTACCAGTGACAGCATATCTGGGGTAGAAGGATATATAATAATTGTAATCAAATTTTCGAGGTCGAGGAGCTGTGTAATGCAGTAGATTAAAACCTCGTCACACTCTGGTGTTTACGATGAAGACATTTTTCACTGAAAATACGGTTATATCATTTAATTCAATCAGAAACGGCGAACACAACAAGTATACTGCGGCACAAAGGATTCGAGGTCAAATATGACGCAAATCTCTCTCATTGGCTTAGATCAATGGATGCACACAAACTCGTTTCTGCGTATCATTTTTTGCAAGCATCTTCTCATAATAATACTACTCTAGCTGCTAGTTACGCTTAGCTGGCAGTTTATCTATGGTTGTGTTTATGAACAGTAATTTAACTGCCAGCTACGTATTCATGAGTTGAATTATTTCTTAGCTATGTTGGTACTACTGATTCTACCTGAAGTTTCTTTCAATTGGTTTAATTCAAATTGCGCGCGTGTTTTAGTGACAGTTTATCTAATTTAACCTCAAAATTCATTGCGTTGTCTAGCGTGTTGATTGTTGTTGTTCTTAATTTTGTGCGTTTATGTATCAGCAATAATTGCAATAGATAGCGTAAAAATGAAAAAAAAAGGGGGCCAACTACAGTTTAAGTGATTGGAGAAACGGAATTATTCCTGCAACTTCCTCCATCATTTCAAGGATATGTAAAACAGTTTCTTTACGCAGTCGAAATCTTATTAAAAAATCTTTATCATGATAATTCTCAAAATTATTTTCTCGTTCCCTTATGGTATAGGGTCTCCCGAGGGGTCTCCTTTCATACTTTTTAAATTGTATAATATCATCGTCATAATCACTCATATCCAGAATATTATTATTATTATTCATTATTGGCAATAATCTATTTAATATAAATCACAAATTAAAAACGAACATATCAATCAATCACGTTGGTTTTAGGTTAGAATGTTTTAGAATTGTCAGAAATTGAACCAAATGCGCATGTGCAAATCCACTAACAGTAGAATAAATCCTTAACTGGCACTTTCAACTCTCTGCTAAATTTACTTTCAGATAGTGAGTTTAACCCTCCGGTAAATTTTACCTGCACATTGAAAAACAGTTTATATGCCAGATAAATTTTATCTGACAGTTAAGCTATTTAACTGGACGCTGAAAAACCGGCCCTTAGGAAAATTTATTTCTCAACTTTACAATATTAAGATACAATTAATTTAACGAAAAAAGGTGTGAAATATTTTATAAAACTACTGATATGGAAGAATTCCAAATATAAGATGTGTTAAACTTATTTCTCTGCAAAGCGGAATAGTATCAACAATTACACAGCCCCACAAGAAGAAATGTTCAGATCCAGAAACTAAACCTACCAATCTTTATGTATTTTCACCTCCTGAATTCGATGCCCGCCATCAGACTATCATTTTATCGTTGAGTTTTTTTCTATCTTAGATTTTATCTTTGTAATAGCATTTTTATATTATAAATCTAAGATAAGAGAAAAACCCAACGATAAAATGAAATTCTAATAGCGGCATTGTATTCAGTGGGTCAAAATACATAAAGATTGCTAGGTTTAGTTCCTGGGTCTAAATTTTTTGTTCTTTTGTAGGGCTGTGTTATTGTGGAGTTCCCTTGTGTTTGGTATCATGCTCATTTAGAGAAGCTTACGGATCTACCTCCAGTCTGGATTCTACCTCAAATTTGAATATTGCTGATTTATAGAGTTTCTTGTATTTAGGGCTCGTCTGTAAAGGAACTCTGAAGGCAAAGTAGTCTCGTGGGATAGTCGTGCTCTCCCTGTACTAATTCACTCCGTGCATTTTAGTATTTCTATACCATTGATCAGGGGATACAGGTTGCGACTGGCAGAGTGTTAACGATTTCCGAGAATGTTGGTGTCTGCCCATAAATATTATATCTTCTGCGGGTTAGTGTCCGTTAATGGTTCCTTACCGAATAATTTGCAGTTAAGATCACTGGTGAATTTTGCGATTGTGTTCAGGTATTTCTCGGTCCTATTAGAATTCTCAACTCCATCCTGATCTTTGTGAGCAGTTCTACAGTTTGTTTTGGGCATGGTCCTTATTGGTCCATATTCTGAAGTGCTTCTCCAGTGGTTCTTGTGTCTGTTCTGACCCAGTCTTTGATCAACCCTTTGGTTGGACTTTTGGTACTTCCCAGCGCCGGTTCCTGCTGCTCCTTGTCTAGCAAGTTCATCAGCTTTCTCATTGCCGTTTGATCTGGAATGAGTAGTTTAATTCTATACCGGCATTCTTTATGGCAGTCCGATACCAGTTGAGGTGACACATTATTGGAGGCTAATGCCTATAGTGCCACCATACTATTGATGATGATGCAACGAAGATCTGTTGGTTGACGTACCGTCGATTAACATTCAAGTATAACTAGGATTTCTGTCTGAAATACAGTGGAGTGGATATTGTCCAAGAAAGAGCTTGTACTTGCACTTAGTCTTTCACCACGTATACCTGCTCCAGCTCCTGTATCTGCCCAGAACCGTCAATGTAACAGGTTAGGCCAATTGATATTGATAGACATGTTAAATATGATTTTTGGTGTCATGCAGTCTGACATCTTGTTCAATAAAGGATCTTTCTTCTACCATGTTAACTACCTGCAAGTGTGTCCCCTCAGGCCAATCCTTTTACCCGGCTTAGCTTGTTGGTTGCTGTTGTTTGAATTACCTTAAACCACCAAACTAAAGCAGCGTATCACATGGAGGGTCCTATTGTCTTATTACGGTATAGAGTCAATCCAACAAACCAGGTTTGAGCCCCCATGGTTTACCACTTGATAGACGCAGAAATTGCAGAAATTATGTTTTTCTTTCTATACAATTCACTGGCTCCCTGACTAAAACCATTGCAAATCCATTAACACATCTGTTTTTGTTAAATCGGAATCCCCCAATAAACTCTGCGATCGTCACAGAACAAAATAAAATCTGTATAAGCACAGACACTGTAAATTTTTAAATAATAATCAATGTTATGTCAAGGACTTCGATAACTCTTAATTTGTAAATTTATGAAAATATTGCGTACACCTCATGCATTTTAAATTATTCACTCTTCGTACAAGTGCATCTATTACAAAGCAACTATGTATCAAGATGACAACGACTTAAGTAAACCTCATTAAGTTCCTTAATAGCCATGTGTTTTAAACTGTCGCGAAAATAACCCGTATAAGAAATTTTGTATAGAAGTAGGTTTTACTAGTATTTCTGGGAATTATACCATACGTTTGCATCATAGCAGCAAGTCAAGTAATATTAAAATTATGTAGCACCGTTTTCCGAGGTCAAAAATTCTTACTAACACCCGTTTGGATGTAATTCGTTTAATCACTCGGAATGAAATTAGTGCGGTGCCGTGTCCTGTTATTTACACCACAAGTGATGATTATGTGCAACTTGTAGATCACGTAACGCGAGCTAAATCGTGTTGAGAACTCTTCCGCGGTAATAAACTGATGTATTTAACTTTTTTCGTCGAAAAAATCTCAATGTATCCTTAAATGGAGAGGAAAAGGTATTATAAAATTTATGATTAAAACCTTCGTTCTTACACAGTAGTGGGATACGGTGAAGAAGTGTTTATATCTGATACTACATTATAGACATCTGTACATAATTTAATTTTAATGTAGATACGGCAAATTGCCAAGGATAATACCTTGAATAACACCAAAGAATGTAACAATTGTTTTTCTAACATTCTTAACCACTTTGTCGTCCGTAAATGAATAAAACGCAGTCGTCGCCTTCCTGAACCATATACAGATTCGGCAAATATAGTTCGTGATATAGGGAATAAGCTTCCTATTAAAAACAGAATGCGTGGGGTCGTTGATTAGGTCAATCGGGGGTGGCATGAACGAATACCAATGCCCTGCGTTGTTGATCTACGACAAGGCGTGGTTTACCTGCGCAGATACACGTTTACATTTCATGAAGTGCAATTGACGAATCTGTATACGAGTCACGAGACGAACAATTCTGAATACGTTGTAATATGTCTATCATGGACTCTTAGATTCAGTAAGGTATAGACTTTATACTTCATCAGATAAATTGAAATGGAACAACACCGGTGCATCGTATAGCAGTTTGCCAATTGAAGAATTCAGAGTCTTTGGATGTGCATAAATAAACTTTGGGTTTCTAAATGCTACTTTTGTTTCATTTAATATGTGCTTAGAAAATCTTAGATCGGTATCTATTTTAAGTTCTATTTTTTTTTTCTTTTTAACTGACGCTCCATTTTGATGATTTTTACTATTTTCATGTGCTCTCTTTCTACCAAATAACACAATCTTAGAACTGTAAAAGGCCGATGCACAGAGTGTACTTGACATTTTTATTAACGGACTTATATCATGGTTTAATATGACATCTGCATCTCCGCAACGTCCTTAATGTCGAATGATAAATATAATTGCATACCATCTATATAGAAATGCATTGAGCCAGTTTTTATAGAACTGATTGAAACAGGAAATGTACATTGTGAAAAACAGGGGCCCGAAAACTGCTACATCAGATCTATAGAAGATCTATTGAAATCGAAAATAATGCATTTTGAAATAGAATTACAGCGATGGAAGAACTCACTGACAATGATTTTGCTGAAGTGGTAAATTTCATTTTCGGGAACTAGTGAATTATTTCGCAAAAAATGGAATATATACAGGGTGTTTCAGTTAAAAGTCCCCAGGCCATTATCTCTAAAATTAATAAAGATATTTTATTTTTGTAAATGGCAGATGATTGATACCAAAGAAAGGTTTAAAAAACGGTGATTAGAATTTTTCCTCAACAGCACACAGAGATGGCGCTGCGATGCAAAACTATTTTTTGATGGCTGAAACCTTGAAACATAAGTCATGTGATTAAACAATAATTTGTGAATAATTTTGATGGTATAGAGAATTTACAAAAAACAAGCCGTTTTGGAGTTACATGAGTTTCTTTCATTAATGCCAGTACACGTGAATTTGGATAAATCCCTATAATTCATTTATTATTTATTATAGAATATTGGTTACCAAACACTTTTTTTCAAGATAAGGAAAGTGATATAATACACTATCATAAAATTATGTTTACCACTTCCGGCCAAACCGGAACTAACATGATGAACCAATATCCATATGTTTCTACATATTACATTTTTTTTCTTCTAATAAAACGGCTCCCAAAACTTAAAGTAAGTAAGACAACAAAGAAAATACACACTAATTTAGAATGGTAATGAAAAATCTACTTAAGAGATATTAGTAGGCTTTGATTTAATTTTAAGTTTGACAGTTATTAAACAAAGTTTGTAGTTGGTGCATTTCAATCATAGTTTCAAACAGAAATAGTGTACTTAGAAACAATTCAAAGCAAATTAATCCAAATAAGGCAATAAAAAAAAATAAATTTAAAAAATGGTTAGATACACCAATGAAGATAAGTTAAATATGATTTTAATATACGGTGAATGCAAAAGAAATTCCCGAAAAGCAAAACGATTGTTTTGTTTACGATTTCCAAATAGACCTACACCCGATAAAAAAACATTTATCATGCTGTTTAAAAATTTAAGAAACTGGGGTAGTTTTAAGAAAACTATTCGTAACAGAAATAGGCCAGTTAGAAACGATGAAAATACAGCCTTGGTGTTAAATAGTGTTGTCAACAATCCTCAATGTTCTCTCCGGAAATTGGCATCGGAAACTAATCTGTCGATATCTTCGTGCCATAGAATATTAAAATCAAATAAATACCATCCATACAAATTAAAATTGATCCATCATTTAAGGCCTGGTGATTATGAACGAAGATTACATTTTCTAGCTGAATTTTCAGTTCTTTCTGAAGAATGCCCAAATTTTTTAAAAAATGTGCTCTGGAGCGATGAAAGCCGTTTTCACAACAACGGAGTTGTGAGTAAGCATAACTGCCGATACTGGTCACAAAATAATCCTAGATGGACGAGAATGACCCGAAATCAGGTAACTTTTGGAGTTAACGTGTGGTGTGGAATATTAAATTAATATATTATTGGACCATATCTATTCCATGGGACTTTAAATGGAAGAAAATATGAGATATTTTTGAGAAATGTATTGCCAGGATTATTAGAGACTATCCCTCATAACCAGGAGAATATTTGGTTTCACCAAGATGGTGCACCACCCCATAACTCAGTACTAGTCAAAGATTGTCTTTATGAAATGTACCCTCAGAGATGGATTGGTACTAATGGAGTAGTCAGATGGCCAGCACGATCACCTGACTTGACTCCAATAGATTTTTACCTTTGGGGGTATTTAAAAAGTGTAGTGTACATTGAACCCATTGAGAATATGGCCGATTTGTGTAATAAAATATATGCAAGTGTTGCTGCTATAAATAGACATACGTTACAAAAAGTTTGCAATGAAGAGTTACTGAAACGGTACAATATGTGTATTCATGAAAAAGGGAGAAATTTTGAACATTTAATATAATAAGTACCTACTAATAAGAAAGAAATTAGTTTAATTTCATTTTTAATAATATTTCGATAGTTTTTAAATGTTTGTTTATAAAACTTTTGTTTACGTTCTTTACTGAATTGTTAATATAAATTTAGCCCATTCTAAATTAGTGTGTATTTTCTTTGTTGTCTTACTTACTTTAAGTTTTGGGAGCCGTTTTATTAGAAGCGTTATTAGAAAAAAAAAAAAAATGTAATATGTAGGAACATATGGATATTGGTTCATCATGTTAGTTCCGGTTTGGCCGGAAGTGGTAAACATAATTTTATGATAGTGTATTATATCACTTTCCTTATCTTGAAAAAAAGTGTTTGGTAACCAATATTCTATAATAAATAATAAATAAATTATAGGGACTTATCAAAATTCACGTGTACTGGCATTAATGAAAGAAACTCATGTAACTCCAAAACGGCTTGTTTTTTTGTAAATTCTCTATACCATCAAAATTATTCACAAATTATTGTTTAATCACATGACTTATGTTTCAAGGTTCCAGCCATCAAAAAATAGTTTTGCATCGCAGCGCCATCTCTGTGTGCTTTGAGGAAAAATTCTAATCACCGTTATTTAAACCTTTCTTTGGTATCAATCTGCCATTTACAAAAATTAAATATCTTTATTAGTTTTAGAGATAATGGCCTGGGGACTTTTAAGTGAAACACCCTGTATAGTGAATTCAAAGACGAGTTTAGACTGTCTTAAATTGTTGTTAGGTATATAGATAATGAAATTTCATTAAATATAGGAGACAGATTTAAAAATAATTTTTTTTTCATGATTATTTAGTTAAGGACTATTAGGTAATTCAAACCACATGATTCGAGATGGCCGCTGATGGCCAACATTCCGGTCGCCGCCATAAAAAAACACTTGTGCTGAAGTATTATATTTTTCTTGTGTATCTTGCGTTGTGAGTATGTAATCACTGTTCCGAGATGTTTTGTTGTTTTTTGGTGTACAGCATATTGGATGTAAGTATGCATTTCTTTAAGGCTTTGTAGCGAACGTAATCTATGTAAATGGAGAGTTGTTGAGCAGCCAAGTGTGAAATACCGTAACATTATTTTGACATCTACGCATGCGCAGTTTCGATTAGGAAACACGGTAACTTTAATAACGTTAACGGTCTCCGGAGGGACAAAGTAAACGTAGTATGGCACCTTAGCGTTATCGTTATACTGCGTGTGTGTACATCGTTGTATTTATAATAATCTGAATAGCATTATCCATATTGTATTATATAATAATATATAGGTGCAGTATTCACTATATAAATATGCAATAACCCAAACAATGAAAATACAAAAGTAGGGTTAGGTTAGGCTGTCAACGATAACGATTAACGATTGCTGATTAAGTAAGTACTGTTCAACAACTCTCGTTTTGAAAACACGTTATTTGCAAATACGAATTGTAATAAAGTTATTGTATCTTCATAACGTTACGTTATTTTGAATGCTCAACAACTCTCTAATAAACCTTTAAAGGTAGGGTATTTTTGTAACTTTGGTTTTTCTTAGAATATTCAATATTTTCGGGTTTTTTAAATGATACCAAAGCCAGAAAGTGTGTTTTCATAATTTTTGAGTCTGTTTCACCATAACTCCAAATGGCTCAACATATTTTGATAAAATTTGGTACACATTTAGACATTTTTCCAAAATATATCAGAGGTGGTAAGGAAGTAGAGGAAGACAGTGGGAAAAAGAACGAGTAGATGAAAATAAGTAAGGCAAGATATTGAGAAAGTGAAAGATGGTGGAAAAGTGGTGAAAGGATTGAGAAAAATGATAGCAAGTGGGAACAAGTAGTGGAAAACAGTGTGGAAATATGTCTTGGGAAGGTGGTGGAGCAATATGAAGGGAAAGTAGAAGAACATAGAGGATGATGGGAAAACGGAAGATGGTTGGTAGGCCAAGGAGTCGAGTGAGATAGTGGGGGAGACGGTGGGAAAAAATGTATGCATCTACGCGACTGTAACTACGAGCATTAGCTAGTACCTATGTACTATATTTAATAAACACTTTAGTTTCTATCAAAGTAATATTGAAGCTCAAGAAGTCGTTATGGAAAAATTAAAAGTATTTACGAAACGATTAAACTCGTCGACAATAAAAAAAATACGGGGTGTTTTCGAAATGCATATATATTTTATAATGTGAGTCCTTATGTAATATGTAGAC
This sequence comes from Stenurella melanura, assembly GCA_963583905.1. Taxonomy (NCBI): domain Eukaryota; kingdom Metazoa; phylum Arthropoda; class Insecta; order Coleoptera; family Cerambycidae; genus Stenurella; species Stenurella melanura. The sequence goes on along the minus strand of OY757313.1, from coordinate 133,842,053 downwards.
CAATGCCACTTTTAAACGTAAAAATTAAAAAAAAAATAGACTTTATAGAACTGAAAATGAACACATACAAAATTGATATTTTATTTCGTTAAAGTAAGTGATAACCCTTGGATGAAAATGTCCATAATTTATTAAATGTTGTACCACTCGTACAAAGGTTTCCTCATAGTAAAGTAACTGAATCTGACGCGCCTCTTCCCCGGCCCCACCATAACAAAGCACAAGGTTTGTCCACCCAATGCTTGAAAAATTCGCCATTAAAAAATGTAATATAATATATAATACTTCAGTATTACCGACTGCGTGTAACGACCAGTAAGTATTTTGACGTAATAATACAATACACCATTGACACTTGGCTGCTACTGTTTACCAGTGGCACTTATTTCTGTGCTTGGCACCAGCCCAATAAGAATGCCGAACAAGGCCAGAGTCAAATGCAGAAAGACCATCATATGAAGACTACGAAAGGAATACTCGACAATATTCGAAATTACCTTTCTCGGTTATTTTAACAAATGACTATTTTTGCGTATATCAGGAAGACGTGAGTAATCATAGAACTGGATATATGGATGTATTTCGAGAACCTGCGTAGTTGAGAAAAACTTAGTTGGTATATATTAATGTTCGTTAAAACCATCAAATTATATACGAAAACAGTGTCACTTACCATCTTTCTTATGCGATTTAGATGATCCAGACGAATTTTGGCTACGTCTTCTGTTCAATATAGGACTAGAGTAGATGAGATGTCGAAGGGACCACCGGCTAGGAAATCTTTTCTTGCGTTGGCCAGCAACACAAGGTGAAACGTCATTATCCAGTGAACTGCGCATCATACAGCTGTCCCCTTTCGTAGACTAAAGTTTTAAAATAAGTTACCTAACTCTCCGAGGAACGTCGGACATTATTTTAGGCGTGTGAGATTATTCCAAGCTTCTGAAACAAGAGAGAGAAATATTATAGTACAATTCAATTAAAAACAAAAAATGCAAATAAATCTTTGTGAACTGGTGATTGTGGCCTTTTGTTAAAGTGTGCCCTTTACAATAGTTGCAAAACTGTGCTACTCTATTCTCACTTAGATAAACTGTTTTTAACCAACTTTAAATTTTTTTAAAGAGAAGGTTCCAAATTTGATCCCTATGTGTTCTTTTATGTTTTAGGCTAGGTAGCGAGGGATTTTGATTGAACGACACACGAAAATTAATCTATCCTCCAAACTCCCATTGCTCCTGCTGACATCCAATGCATCGTGAAGTATTCGTTTTCCCTCTTAATACACTATTTTAATGATTGGCGTATTATCTGCAGCAGGCTTTTGGTTCTGATTCCCCTATATACTTGAAACATAATCCGAATCCTCTTAATAAAATAACTTATTTTTATTTATTTAATAGATAATCCTTATCTAGTAAACAGGTCGGGAAACAGACTTTTTCGCTGACGTTGTGTGGCTGCTACTCTTTATAAGAACATACAGGGTTTTTGTCTTTGCACTGATTCGTAAGCGGACGTAGATTCATGTAACAGGTGGAATTATTTTATAAGTATATGTTAAATGATATATAAAATTAAAATAAACGAAATACCATCTGATATGTATTCTAGTGAAACAAAATAAATATATTTTAATGGTTAATGGTAGTAATTGGTAGCCGCTACTAAATATGAAGTTGAAGTGAAGTGTTAAAAGTTAAAAATTCAAAATGGCTAGTCCAACAAGGCTGCCACCCTGCCACACTCTACAGGTTGTAATACTTAACAAATCCACTTAATCATAATTAATTAAATAAATTTTCTTCGTGACTTGCTCCAACTCAAAAACAAAACAATGAATTGGTTTAAAACTTTTACCCTGTTATCATTACATCTTTGTTAACACAATGTATTAATATGAATGTCAAATTTTAATAAGTAGAAAATATGATTTTTTTTTCTAAGGCTGTAATAGCAAAATGTGAAAATTTGCAAGGGTAAGTATAGCAAGCGGGTATTTATTTATTTTTCGAAATAGATACCATGTATACCGAGAGGAAATCAATACAAAGGATGGAGGCACCTTTTTCTACGAATGACCAATGAACAACTTGCGGAGTGTGTACTTTAGGTTTCACCGACGGTTTTTCACAACCTGAAATATTATTGTTACTAGTTAATCAACTAGAAATATAAAGCTTAAAACTAAAATCAATTTAGCCCCGAAACGAAGTTTCTTTTTGATTGAATGTTGAAAACAAGGGCCTTATAAAATCTTTCAAACAATTTTTTATTACTATTACTTCTTTTATGTGGGTAGATATTATATTGGGGCAGGCTAATTGTATTGTTTATCTAAAATCGGTTTGAAAATCATAAAAAAACGACGAAGGAATAGTTGATAATACAAGCCATGTCATGAACGTCGACCGGCAATTTTTAGAATCACTTTTTAATTATTGTAAATATTGTTTTACTACTTTATATTAATAATTGGTAAGCATGGTGCAAATTATTTGTTTATAATAAATCATGTTGGTTTAATGAACAACTTCATAAATGATTCAATAAAAGGAAATAAATATCATTTAACCTACGGCTATGCTACCGGCAATAGAATTAACCTAGAGTTTAAAGGGACTTCTAATAGTGAGCCAATCGACTATTTTCGTTTGAGGTAAACGCACATCATACCTGGTTAACTATATTCGTATACACTTTATACTGAATTTTTAAATTGACAATAGATATACTATAACAGTATGTATGTAGGGGATTTGTCTATAACATCAATGCTTAAAGTATAAACTAAGAAAGTACGAGTCCGTCCTATAATGGTTCCTTGAGATGCACCTAACATTAGGAGACTAATGAATTTTCAAAATGAATACAAATAAATCGACTTCTATAACATAACCATAAATGATACAATTGAACAGGTATGTCATCAGTACATATTATCTTAACTCCTAGCAGGTCATGATTAACATAATCGAATGTTTTGAGAAAGTACAGCAAAACAATAGATACTATTAACGCGTCCAAAGTTCGGATACTGTTATCGGGTATATTAAAGAGTAATAGCAACAGTGTTATATCTCGTTCTAAAATCAAACTTTGGAAATAGATGATGTTTATTAAAGTATATAATCTACTAACTACCTATTATATACAAATGAGACCGAACAATTTTACCAAGCACAGGTAAAGGACTAATAATTAACTCCAGGTCGTTAAAACAGGTGACATAATTTCAATAACAATTTTCCAAACCCAAGACAATTATGTACAGTGTGTTCCATTTTTCACAATAACATCTTCGCAGTTCAGTTAGTATTAAATCAATTTATTTTAAACTTGGGTATGCTATACAATTAATTCTTCAAGGTAATTAAGAGCACCTATACTCATTTCATTTATTCCATAGGCGTGCCGATTACGAGGTGAAAAGTAGTAAATTTTTAGGTAAATAGTATTAGGGATTTTTCTAAAAAACAATCTTAGAGCATCCTTTAAAACACCTTTACGTCAAATTCTGTTAAAAAATTTCGAATAGGTTTAGAATTAGAAACGAATATGACATTTTGTCAAAAATTGATGGCCTTTAACTCGGATCGAGTTGAAGTTAGAAACATTTTTTATTACAGAGACCACAAAGACCGTTCTCAGTCAAATAGTTTTTTAGATACAGCGCCAAGAGACAGACCACAACTCTATAGACAGACTGAAACACGAAAATCCGAAGAAATCTCGAAGGGTAGTTTTTCCGTGAATACAATACTTCTCTTCGGTAAGCGAGGAAGGTAAACATGGGAAATTACCGCCCTGAAAGTAAACAATGCATGCCTTCTATAACAATTTTATTAAAAATATTCAGAAATGCATTTTATATCTGACGGCGGCACGATCTCTCCCTTTTTGTGTGCAATCTCCTATAAATACATTTTTTTCAATAGTTTCTGGGGTAACAAAAGAAAAACAAAGAGAGAGACTACCATTATCAATTCTGCAATTATTCATAGTGCAAATCTGTTGGAGCTCGCAATTCAGCGCAATTTTATTTCCCCTTGGGAAAAATATTTAGTCTCAAATTTCACTTCAATTTTCGTTTTTCGAAAATTGCAAATACGCATGTAATTCTCGATCGAGTTTAAGCTCAGTTTTATAATAATATATATATTGGTTTTAATGTTTGTTTATATTAATGGCTCTTGCTACCCACTTCATTAACAATTAATGGGGTCGATCCATTTGTACTATTTTTATTATGTTGTTAACTATGCAATCAGTGATGCCGTTTAAGCTAATTCTACATAATTATATCTCAGCTTGCATGCCTGCATTAGTGACCTAAATAAAATGCATAATGCATTTATTTTTAATAACAATTATTATTATACAACATCTGTTCAATACGATCATGAAGGATAATTATTGATACTTATACATTATGAAAGTAATTTATTTGTGTTTTGTTTTGCAGAAACATTTCAATATTTACTCGTTTCTTTGCTGACAAATCAAATAAGAAAGTTCCCATTTTAACGTAAATTTCGTATTTATACTGGATTTTTTCCGTCAAAGATGAAAATCACGCCTCGTCGACTTCATTGAATTCAGTTCGAATTATTTTGCTGTTTACTTTGTAAAGGAAAACGAAATTTATTTAGAAAAAAACCTTTTACAAATAAGTAGAGCGTTATATTTTATTGAGCATCTAAAATTGAAATATTCATCAAATATTATATTTCTTTCTGATATCGACGTTGATTAAACTGTTATTAATAAATAAGCGTGTCCCAAGTAAATGTCAAACGACGCGACGTTACGGACTTCAATAATAAAGTCAATATAAAACTGGAGTAAAAAAATCAGATTCTCAAATAACTTTGTGGGTAATCAACCAAGCGTAATCAAAGCTGCATTGTGCGACCTATTAACTTTTAATACAGTTATAGTGCAGGGGCTTGTGTAATTCCGTGGGATTTTTAAGGAAGGTGTGGTATGACTAATATGGGATGGACAGTCCATGAACCATATAATTACGTATTAGCAGGTGTTTTGCCTGATTCCATGGCACACGGCCTACATGAGGTCATATTTTCAAGATGGCCGCTGAAAGTAACACTAATCTTTTTGTTCTGTAACTCCTTTATGGTTGGCTCTTTTTTGTTTCTAACAAAATAAGGAACAAAAATGGTTAATACAACTTTTACTTCCCTCGCACACCGAAGGGAAGTAAGGTAAAGGCACCAAAGGTGGACATGTTAAGGATACATTTTATTGTGACAGTTTAGTAAACGCTACTAAAAATATTTTGAGCATGGTAGTGGATAATCTCAAGGTCTATTTTTAGGGAAAAATGTTCAGTTTTGAATATTATTAATTATTTATAAAAAAAACTTAAAAATACCGAACCTGTGCGGATCACCCAATAGTGAACATAGTATTTTTATGTTGGTCCAATAGTGGACGCACCAATAGTGAACACCATTAATACGAGCATAAAACAAGGTGAATGATGGAGAGATAGAAAGAAAATTGATGCAAACAACAACAATCAATAAAAAGTGTATTTAAAGAACATTAGAATAGGCAAAAAACATATTTTCTCCTTAACATTTAACGAACGAACCCATAGTGGACATGGTATGTCCACGATAGGTTCCTACTTTTGTATACTAATGAAACTTATAGCCACACTGAAATAGCATTAAAATAACATTGTAACCATGATAAAATAAGTTAAAAGTCAGTTATCCCTAAAGTGAACATGCCATGTCCATAATAGGTACATTAATCGTTTAATGTTCCTAAAGATGACATCCCTTTATCTAACTTTAAAATCATTATTCAACAAGAATTCTACTGAAAAGTAAGTAAAATGAACTAAACTTTGTGAGAGTAATATATCATATTTTGATTATTATTAAAATTAAAACATCAAACAGGAAAAAAGTCAATACTTACTTGTTAATTTCTTTGTAACAACCACTTGTAAAAACAATCAAAATAGTGCAACATGAACTTAAATTATCACTGTTCAAAAGAGGTGATGTCTAAAGGCGCGGTAGATGTACCGTGTTAAGAACGAAGTTATACAGTGGTGCCAAACTATTTAATTTGTCACAGAAATCTGTAGTTGACTTATTTCAAGAAATTTAAAAATGAGTGTCCACTATAGGAGCTATGTCCATTATTGGTGACTTTACCTTATTGTATTCAAGAAAAAAATCACCCTCCAGATTTCTTCGGATTTTCACGTTTCAGATCACGCAGATTACGAAAATATAGGTTTTTCAATTCCGTCAGTCTGTCTGTCGGTCTCTTAGTGGATTAACTGAAAAAACTACTTGACGGAAGACAGTCAAATTTGGTAGGTAGCTAACGCCACTGTCACCGAAGAAATGGTTAAATTTTCACAGAATCGAATCAAATCGAATCCCAGGCTACGATGTCTATAGAGAACAACGAAGAGTCAGCGCAGAAGGAGTGGCCATGCTCGTCAAGAGGACTATAGACCATCATCTCATCGACACGCCGGAACTGGAAAGCATGAAAGCCTTCGCCATAGTAGTTTCAACGGAACGAAACGGCCCACTCAAGATAGCTTCCTGTTACCAAGCACCTCAAGGTCCTCTTCTAAACCATGACTTGTAGGCCCTCATAACACGGGGTACCCAGACGGTGGCTACAGGAGACTTCAACGATAAATCACCAGCTTGGAATTGCAGGCTCACTAACACCCGTGGACGGGCGATGCTGCGATTTCTAGAGAATCATCATAACGTACAGGCGTTAGGTCCAGAAGACCCGAGATTTGACAACGGAAGACATAGGCCCGACGTGCTGGATATAGTCCTGCTCAACGAGATGACCTTCACTGCAGAATTTCAAACACAAGCTGAAGGCTCCTCGGTACAACCCCATCTTCCTAAAACTTGATGGTATCCCTGAAGAGGAAACTTTCACTAAGAGAAGAACGAACTATTCCAAAAACCTGAAAAATTTTGATCAATCCTAAAACTGAAATTGTCATTGAAAAAATTAATGAAACATTCTCTAAAACGACCGAATTTCTATATTTTATAATAACGGAGATAGTAATACATATATGCAACCCCAATTTAGAACACAGTGTATGCATATGTACTTGTTTAACAAATATATATACGTTACATATTTAATAAAGCTCAAAATATATTAATACCTTTCAAGTAGATCTGACTCGCAGTCAATCCCGGGACTGCCTGTTTTTTATCCCGATATCCGAGGATTGAAGTTTTGTCTCTGGATTGCATTCCGTAATAGCGATACAGTAGGAGTTGTCTTCGAAATAATCTTTTGATTTTCACTGATGATATCATGACAGCTTTTTCCTCATTGTACTGATCATTTCCTGAATTTTGATTTAACAAAGAATGACCATGACCATTATCATAAATGGTCACGAAGTCGGTAAACTAATTATCATATAGTATTTCCATTATTGTTCCTCAAGCTTGACTTCAAATCTTTACATCAAACGATAAAACTATTGTTACCAAACTGAAAATAAGTAGGTATATAACATAGTTTCCGAATTTTATTTTCAAAATTCTATCCTCAAAAAATAATACTTTAATATTATGCGAATATTTTAAGTCACTAATATCTCGGGTGTGTTATAACTAAACTGACTAGTTCTGTACACATAATATATTTTTATTAACATCAATTTGTTTAATAAGTCGATTCTTTTAATAGTATACAGTTTACGCAAGTATTTACAATTATCAATATTAAATGAAGGACATTCGAGTCGGACTCGCTCATCCTGTATATGCCGTGTCTTGAATTTCTATGACACGACTTCTAACAAAGGCTTATTCAATTATTAATATATTAAATTGCAAAAAATAATATTGAGTAAATAAATAAATAAAAAATAAATGAACAAAACTTTAAAACTTATGAAATAATATTGATTATTATTCTTAATTTGAACAAGAATTTTTAGCTGCTTGGGAGATGGTGGTAATACAAGTATATGATTTCATTCATTGCAGTTATTGATATAACTGTCCGATTTCGATTAGAGCAGCTACCGAGTTTGGTTGTTGCTGACTTTTTAATTAAATGAATGTCAAATTTGCAGCAAAAAAATTGCTCCTAGATTATTTTATTGTTGTCATTGCTACAAAATTGTTCATTTATCAAAAACATAAACAAAAAAATGGCTGGCTAAAGTCCATGCCTCTGACTTTTTTATGTAACTAATTGTTAACTTGCAAAAAACAAGAGCGCTATTAAGTCATTTCATTGTACTTCGCATTGGTTTTAATTTGTTAGTTTTTAGATCCATAGGTAGAGAAAAACATTGACTGACGTATACATTGCTGATTTTCAGAAATATTCCCAATTTACTCCAAAAAAATGTCAAAGAAAGAAAATAGTCCAATCAGTCGGGGTTTTTGTCCTTCAAAAGGTGGAGTAATAATTATTTTGATACATATTGTTTAAGTTGAGGCCCTGATAAAAAACACACGTTTTCGACCTTGGGGGTGGGGTGAGGCGCGCCCGCCATCTTGAAACAAAGGTGCAAAAAATTGATTTTTTCAAAGAAATTCGGCAACGCTCGATCCTATGAGAAAATGATGCAGACAAACTTTATTGAAAATCTAATATAATGTTTAAAGAGATACAGCGTCAAAGAGATGGATTTAAGAAAAACATTTTTTTTGTGCGTTTACAACATAATATATTTTATATTAAGTATTTATATTATCATAACAAAGATCTACTTTTGTTGAAACAAAACTAATATAATCGAGCTCGTCGCTTTTGGTTGATCACTTAGGCAGATGTTTAGTTTTATTCTTTCCTCAAAAACGGTCGATTTTACGAAATGTTTTCAAGCGCTAATAAAGTTCATAACGTTTAGTGTTTTTTTTTTTTTAATTGGAAAGGTTCTGATCTAACTTTTCTGAAATATTTTGACGCGCTGAAGCCAATTTTGGGGAAAAAAATTTCTATCGTCTCAGCTTCCCTATGGCATAGCACCCTTAGGATATAAAAGGGGGTTGTAGAGGGAAACAGGGAAACTGACGCGACAGAAAATTGTTCTTGTCCAAAATTGGCTTCAGCGTATCAAAATACTTAGGAAAAGTTAGATCAGAACCTAAAACAAGATTTTTATTCTGCATTTTTTAGGGGAGAAAAGGGGTGGTAGACAAAATTGATGCGGTAGATTTTTTTTAATATCAGAATCGATTTCAGCATGTCAGAAAACATTGGAAAATATAGTTCTGATGAAAAGAACAGCCCCAGCTTTTGTTTTTGTCGGCCTGTGTATATATTAAGAAACGTCAGCCAATGAAAAATCAGCATCGCAGATTTCAGCCACTACTTTTTTTTATGTTTTTTTACGTATAAATGAAGCTTCCTGCTAAGTGACCGACATAATAAAATAATATAGAAGCGTTTTTTTTCTCCCCATTTTTGAAAATTCACCCCCTTTAAACGCAGCAGCACACGGGTGACTGAAGTTTGTTTTATTGTTTCTTATCACTTTGCAAAACTTTTGTAGTATATCATAAAATAATTTAAAGATAGTTTTGGCTTAAAGAAAGTTTCAAAAAGGCCTTCAGTAACTAAATTATCTTTTAGTTTTTATTAGCTTATGATTGACATAAACGTATTTATCAAGCCTTCAATACAACTTTATAGCTGTTAAGTTCAAGTGAGGAGGATCAAGTTTTATAGAGATTCAGCAAATGTTGTGGTTTTATTACTGCTTTATGAAATTAATTTGAGGTGGTTGTTAATGCTGGGCTATAAATCTAATATGCTTTGAAATCACCAAGTTTCAGGTCGAAGCTTCATAAAACCAACTGCTTGTTAGAGTTTTTATGAAGCAAACAAACATCTGTATTAAATCAGTCTTTAACATAAAAGGATTTGGTTTACCTTTGCCCAGACTACAATGTTTTAAAATAGGTACCTACTTTTAAAACTGTAATAAGATATATAATATTCGTCGGCATTTTGTGGCATTTAGTGGACATAAACCAAACAGCGTCTCAGCAAACTGACTTTTTAGGTTATATTATCAGAGCACCATAAATTCTATAGGTTTTAAAGCGGTTGTGTTATGTGCTCAAATGGTTTAAAATTGGTTTTAAGAGTCTATAAGTTTTAAAAAATATATTAAGATCCATGAGGCTTAGAATACACTTTTACTAGAATAAATCGACATAATTAAAGAGCAACTGGTAATGTAATATGCATTTTAAGGTAAAACATGTTTGAAGTAGAATTATTCACAGCTTATAGGGTTTATACATACAGCCGCCAGTTTATTTCCAGCCATCGAGGAATATAACGGTCCGCCATATTGGGAATGTCCAGATTGAACATAAAATGTAATTTGTATCCAATAGAAGTGTTTTATAAAAACAATTTACATACACTAAACCATATTATGGGCAGATGCTAAGCTCTCTTTACTTTTTAAGTTACAAAAAAATTAATTATTTGTATATTTTTTTAAAATTGTGTTTTTAGGGCGCGCACGAATTTTTAATAACTATCTAATACATGTTTTACAGTAAACTTAGCCTCGTTGAAAATTTTAGCCCACTATATGTAAGTTCAGTGTTGCCAATGGCACCATTGTGGTGTAATTTTATCGACTGCGGTGTAGCTTTCTAACATTTTTTAATGCGGTGTAATTTGGGTGGTCAAAATTTAAATAGCACAGTACTACACTACCATGACAGTTAGAGCGGTAGCACGGGAAAGATTCTGGTGAACAATTAGCTAACGTCTGCGTCTCATGGAGACCTTTCTTAAGCACGTAAAATCGACTACGAGATATTTTTTATCATTGCCACTGGCGCAAAATAATTTTTAATTCATTTTTTATTTTGTAAAATAAATGCATCATTTTTATCAATTAGTTCACGTCTGCGATGTTAATATTAGTTTACTTTAGGAAAAAAAGTGACAGGAAGCGTAATCGCAGACGTGTAGGTGGCGCACTAGTCTTTGAAATCGGCAATGGCGTTTGTATCGAAAATCGGCTTTTAAAAACAATCGGTTCACGTCTGCGAAAGGCGTCACCCGTTATATAATGTCTTTTTAAGTACTTGAATAATCTCCCAGACGATTTGGCTGTGAATGTGATATTTTTATATATTTTCGATTATGCTATCGATTCCGGTAACTTTGTACAATAAGCTCACTTTTCACACAAATAGATATTAAAATTTTTTGATATACCGATACTCATGGACGCATTCGCAGACGTTGCGCGCGTGTATAAGTGTAAGTAAAGAAAAAATTAATTTGTAAAAAATAACACACATTTTTTACCGATCGACTTACGTCTGCGAATAACTTGTTTATTTCTATAACGGTATAACAATATTAAAATATTTTTCACAGACGTTTAGCGTCCGCATAAATATTTTTAACATTAATATTAAGAACTTTGAAAACCATATACACAGTGGAACAATCAGTTCACGTCTGTGTGTGCAAACCGCGTTAATAATTGATTTCTGCTTACTCAAAGTGAATTTTGCAGACGCCTACTACTTGCATATATTTCAATCAAATTAATGTGTCAGGTGCTCATGAACGTTCCGCACGTTATCAATTTAGCTAGTGTATTCTATGGGTCTTGCTTTGTCATGAAATATATTATACTTACTATCATACCACTGATCGTTGAAAGGTATTCCCTTGATCCGGTACTGGCGGTACTGCTCCTTCTTGGTGATGTCATTTTTCCTATTAGTTCTCGAGCGTGCTAGGTTCAAAGAGTTTAACAAATAAAGGAGACAAGCTCCATAAGCGTAATGTATAAGCAGCGCCTTCCATAGAATTAGCAGCATTGCGGGAGCGTTGAATTTGAATTTAAAAAAAAAACAATTACAATACATGACTTACTTCGGTTTTACTGTCACAATTTTCATTATCATATACGTATCTATTGATTCGTACAAGTGTTTTGTCTTATATGTGTGGAGAGTCTAATATAATTAGATGCAAGTTAACAACAATAATTTACTAAGAGTACCACTGTTGATTAATTTCTGTAGGAAATATAGGTGATTTTTCTGCACAAATGGACATTTTTTCTGGTAACACCCTGTAAAATATACTAATATTGGGCTACCTAACTTAACTTGTTTATATTTACTTACATGTCTGCTCTGCTGATTTTAAGCAGTCAAAATGTAAAACCATTGACCTACCCCTTGCCGCCCCCGTAAACTTAGAATGCCCGGACAACTTTTGTTCGATACACAAAGGTCCAACCCACAGAACGTCACTCAAAGCATCCCGATCTGACCATCCTAATTTTCTTATATCGCACTTAAACCTCGGCATAATTTTATTAAAATAGTCAAAACGCAGACCTTCACTATTGACCTCCCCCTTGCCGCCCCCGTAAACTTAGAACCTAACAACCTACACAACTCCACTCAAATCACTCCGATCTGATCACCCCTGCGTCCAGCGGTGACGCCCGAACATATGTTTCACTTTCGATGTATATGTCCCCCTATATCTACCATTACATTCCCGATTCCTTAAATATTTCCAATGTTAAAATACTTTATTAAGAGTTGTATTTCAATGAGACTTATTGAACTATTTTATCAACTTCAATAAAATTAAACATGTGCAAGGGGCATCATTTGCCGATTGTGTGTTATTAGTATTACATTCTGTGTTTACATGAAAGTTATTGTCGAAACGTTAATACACACATACAAGCAAACTGACTACAGTTCTCAATTAATTGATTTTAAAATGTATAATTACAAACGTTTTTAAGGAAGCTTAATGTTCGACTAATCTTAAGCTCCGCGTACGATAAAATAATTGCAAAATAATAAAGCAAATACAAGCAATTTTTTTTTACCAATAGATGAGGACGACAATATAATCGCTGTGGATGAGGATGAGGAGAGCTGTGTTGATCTGGATGATGGTGATGATGATGACTACGAATGAATTAATGTTTTACTCGCGTTCAAGATAATTTACAAATACATGTCTTTTTTTGTAATGCAGATATCTTTGGTTTTTAATACCCATCGTGGCTTAATCGTTTATTTTACAAAATCCTGGCGACAACGAAAATGCTTTCAACAAGTGACCTGGGTGTTGCCGCGTCCATCCCCCCTTTTCTTTACCATACTTCATAAGAATTGGTTTTTTCTTGCCATTGTCACGGTAGTAAATAGTTAAATGTTTGTTTGACCGACTATAAAATCAAACAAAAACTCTTTCTTTGCAAGTATTATTTTTAAGCGACCGCAAATAAAATTCATGCGATCGTACTCATATAAGCAACTATGCACAATATACACATCTGCGAATAATCTCGTGGCCTAAAAGTGACGTACTTTGCATAAAAAACCATTCGCAGATGTAAACTAATTGTTCAAAAAAAATTATTTTTTTCACAAAGTAAAAGCGTACAGACAAGCGTCTGGGCTTGTTCTACGCGTCTGGGAATAATTTGATACAACAGTTTGAGCTCAAAGTTTTTGATAATGCACTTCGCAGACGTTAGCTAATCGTACAAAATTATCGGAATCGGTAGCATAATCGAAAATGTATAAAAATATCACATACACAGTCAAATCGTCTGGGAGACTGTTCAAGTACTTAAAAAGACATTATATACCGGGTGACGCCTTTCGCAGACGTGAACCGATTGTTTTTAAAAGCCGGTTTTCGATACAAATGCGATTGCCGATTTCAAAGACAAGTGCGCCACCTACACGTCTGCGATTACGCTACCCGTCACTTTTTTTTCCTAAAGTAAACTAATGTTAACATCGCAGACGTGAACTAATTGACAAAAATGATGCATTTATTTTACAAAATAAAAAATGAATTAAAAATTGTTTTGCGCCAGTGGCAATGACAAAAAATATCTCGTAGTCTATTTTACGTGCTTAAGAAAGGTCTCCATGAGACGCAGACGTTAGCTGATTGTTCACCAGAATCTTTCCCGTGCTACCGGTCTAAGTAGCCAATATTTGTAGTATTATGGACATTGGTATAGCAAGACAGTAATTTAAAAACAATTGTTATTTTGGCTTTCTGTGTAATATCATCCTAATGGATAGGTACCAAAGATGTTTTAACGTTCAGCCTTTGTTCGAAATATTCGAACCTTATCTTATGTTATTTCAAGTGTTACTAGTTTCACCACGCATCTTGTTTGACAGCAATTGACATGTATGTTCAGTGCCTCTGCTTAAATTGTGTTTTTTCCACAGCATAGATTTCAAGTAATTCGCGGTTTTTATTGTCCAAACAGCATTTTGGCAATAAAAATCGCGATTTACTCGAAATCTACGCGGTAGAACATTTTTTATATTGAAAATTCGGATTCAGCACACAAGAATATATAAGATATGATAGGAAATTGATGGATTTAGCCGTTACTTTGTGGTAGTCGATCATAATGGTTTAGTAAAACACTTGTTTTGTTTCTACCCCTGTATTTTACTGTCACTTAACGCTACTATAGTTTCGATACTTCAACGTATCATCTTTAAAGCCACTCAAGTAAATGAATTCATTTACTTGAGTCGCTTTGAAGATGATACGTTGAAGTATCGAAACTATAGTAGAGTTAAGTTACAGTAAAATACAGTGGTAGAAACAAAATAAGGGTTTTAATAAATCAGATATGATAGGTTTAGTCCTTGGAGCCGAACTTTTTTTTTTGTGTAGATCTGTGCCTGTGCATAGATCTACACAAAAAAAAGTTTGGCTCCAAGGATTAAACCTATCATTCCTTATGTATTTTTGTGTGCTGAATCCGAATTTTATATTTAAAAAATTTTCTACCACGTAAATTTCGAGTAAAACGCGCTTTTTATTGCCAAAATGCTATTTTGACAATAATAACCGCGAATTACTCGAAATCTACGCGGTAGAAATTTTTTTAAATTGAAAATTCGGATTCAGCACACAAAAATACTTAAGGAATGATAGATTTAGTCCTTGGAGCAGAAAATGTTGTTATTTTGTAGACCAATGTCATCAACTTTTACATCTTAGTGAAATTTGACAGCTCATTGACACCTGTCATTAAGTCGAAATTTATTTCTGACTTCAGATTCGTGGTCAGCGACCCAAAAAACAAATACAAAGGTCATAAAAAAGAATTCAATTTTTTTTTTCAAAAAATCTATAAAAGTTTATGGGGGTTATATGGGGATGTAGAGAAAAATTGACGGGGTAGAAAAATTTTTTTTGACAAATTTGGTTTCAGCGCAGCAAAATACTTAGGAAATGATAGGTTTGATTGCAAGGACGGGACTTTTTTTTTTGTAGACCTGTGTAATTCACTAAAACTTGAAAGTTTTAATAGTAGTTTTAAGAAGAGGCATGTAGATTTGTAGGCCCTTCTCTAGATGGGCCCCTGTACTCTTATAAAGGTTTTATATTGGTTTCATAGAGTCCCTCCAAGCTATTTACGTTTATAAGTAGTCTTGGAAATAAGTCTTTAAGATAACTTATGGATTATTTTAAAACTGCAATTGTTACTTGGGATTTATGTAAACTTTCAGAAAGAATAAAAGAATAGAGCAATGCAATTTTTCTAAATGACTCATTTATGAATTCGTGACAATAGTTATATTTAATGTTTATGCTAATTAAATTTAAAATATTTCTAGCATTATCTTCAAGCATTATCACTAGTTTGAATATTTGTTCAATTATATTTGATAATATGTGAACTAGTGGTACTTAGTGTATCATAAAGCTGATATTATCGGTAGTCTCTGATTACATTTTATCACTTTTATTTTAAATTAATTCGATCACAATAATGAGAACTATATTGATACTGAAACACGTTTTTAATTATCTCTTACATTCTTGGAGATCAAACTAAACAAAGCATGCTGTTATCACTAGGTCAAAGTTGTATGCAGTTCGTGGTTGGATGCATTCTTGGGTTATTCCACGTCGTATCACTGATATTCAATGGAAATACCATTATTTAAATAGTGTTGTTATTTAGAGGATATATGAATTAGTCAGATGCTAACAATAAATAACAAACGATTTGTTAACGCTGTCCATATATGTATATTTTATCTAATATCAATTGTAAATCAAAAGAAGACCGGCAAAGGAAGTGTTTATAACGGCAGCAATGTCATAAGCGTCGACCGACAACTTTTAGAATCATTTTTAATTTTTAAAATAAATGTATCTTTACTGCTTTATATTCAATGGTAGGCATAATGTAAGTTATTTATTTACAATATTTAAATGTTAGTTTAATGAACAACTACATAGATGATTCAATAAAAGTAAATAAACACAATTTAACCTACGGCTATACTACCGGCAATATTACGAATGCACCAGGTAGTGGACTTGTAATGGTGAGCTAGGTAAACAATCGACCACTTTCACGTATCTGGTTGACTATATTCGTATGCGGATATAGTTTGTAATATTCAAGCACGGTTTTGGTGTTATTTCGTCGGAGACAGGCTTTGTAATGACTTATCCTGGTAGCGCTTTAGACTGAATTTCTCAACTGAGAATAGCAATACTATAACAGTATCGTAATCACAGAAAATTAAGATCGAAATTTTAAGTGGTAAGGATTAAATAAACTTAATAAACGTAATTTATTTGTCGAAAATAATAAAAATCTCATGGGGGCTACTATTCGCATGTTCGAGGGTGCCTTCAACCAAAAGAACCGTTACTAAGGATCTAAAGCCACCTAAAAGTTCAAATGCATTGTGAGTGTGATAACAAGAAATAGTCGATCGGTAAAATTAGATACATTTCTACGACCTTTCCATAAGAGGGGTCCCTCTTGTAGAGATAGTGGAGAGCACGTCAGGGCAAAATGTGTCACCCTGTGTGGGCTTGGAAACTAAAAGCTGCGACCGGTCTTATTTAATAGCTTATAATAATTAATTGTAGTTATGTGTAAACTTGGCCAAAAATTGCCCTGGGAGAAGGGGCGTTATTCAAAATTTTCGAGTTATTGACACTGAACGATTGTTACAGGTAAAGTAGATACTTTGGCATGAAAATTATTAAAAAGTCTGTAGCCGTTGTGCCAAAAAGAAAAAATTAATGAGGGAAACTTGTTATTATTATTGTTTTTTTAACAACAATATCACTGCAAATGAAATAACAATAAAACATACAGGTGTTACAACGAAACGTATATATTAATATTAATACACTTGCCTAGTTATCGTGAGGCTATAAATTGTATCAATATTAAAAAATATGTGAATAATACTGAACAAATTTGAACAATATTATGATTTATTAGGTAAAGCAAACAACATACTTGTATATACAGTGTGTCCACGGATAGACTGAACGATACTAATTAGCTTTTTTATTTTTGAATTCACAGTCAATGTCGTCATTTTTATAATAATGTTATGTATTACACCCCCTTGAAACTGGAGATTGATACGCCTATGCCTAATAGTGAGTGACTGAAAACTTGTAGAAAGAGACAATAACAATAAAAATTGGTAAGAAAATTAGTTATTGTCTATGTGGATGAAACTTTATATTAGCACTGCACCTGACATTATTAACAATTTTCTTTATGATATTCTCCATGCAGTTGTCGTATTCCTAAAGAAATATATTAAGGTATGTACTAGCTAGCTACTTAAAATAATAATAGTCTACCTAATAATTAATTAACTGATTAAAATTCACTACCAGATACAGCGTATCTGCCTGCAATTAGAGAGGTAGTAGGCATAATTTGGTATCATAAGGTTTGGAGGAAGTGTTTGTAATACGGGAAATCTGAATTTATAATTATAAATACTTATAAATATGTTTCCAACCACATTCGCAGTAAGCCAAAAGAAGGTGTTGACACGTTAAGCCAAATGTTGGTTTGATAGTGTGCTCGTAAACAATGTTATCGACCTTCTGAAAGTGGTAATTTGTTTTGGCACTAGCGAGAGGACCACGAAGGTAACTGATGGAAGGGATGTCCTTGTTATTTACATAAATTTAGATGGTAAACCGGTGATCTGCAAAGGTTGTGTGATTAAATATTATACCCAGATCGTCCAGCAGATTATGAGAAGTCAAGTAGGTCTTCCGGCAACTTTTCTCCAAAATTGGCAAATTGACTCGTAGTATCGTATCTCGCAAAAGCATGAAATGCATTTTTCATGTTTAAAATGCAGTTCTAAATGTAAACTGAAATAAAACCAATGTTGTATTTTCTGCCTGTTTTCATGCATATTTCAGGGGTTAATTCGAGTTTGAAATGGCATATTAGTTCTTAAACATTAGTATCCCTACAGTCAATAACATATGTCTTGTAGTCTGCGCGTTTGGCAGATAATATCCTAGTATCCGCGTGTTCATGAGGCAAAAGTTGCTTCGATACTCTATAAAACACCTGAAAATCCGCCGCTAGTAACAAATTCAACTGTTTGATTTTGAGAATATCCGCTTATTTGTTGGAACAAAAAATTTATTAACTGATTTTTGTTGTAAATCGAAATGTCATAGTAATGGTCAAAAGCCACATCTATTCGTTTTGCACCAAAAGAACTGTTAACCATGACATTAGAGAATATTTTAGTATAATCTTCAAATGTCTGAGCGTTGGGTGGTTTACGTAAATCGTCATAAATATAACATACGGCACAGTCATCTGCATGGAAAAAATTATATATTGCAGTTGGACCATAACTTTTCAAAATTTCCCCAAGTGTTAAAGAATCGGCAGCACTCGAACAATGCCAGGCACCATTAGATATGTTTATGGAAAAGGCACGTTCGATGATGTCAACGGAGCCGAGGGGATTTGACGGAGGGAATGAGGACACTTGGTTCCAAACTATCAATAGATACGCATGTATTAATATTTTCTATTCAAATTGTATTATTTCTTCACTTCGCGGAATATATTGTTATTTTTCTAAAGTACTAGTTTTATTACAATTTCTAACACAAGAACACTTTTATTTGACGGTGTTATCAGAATATCGTCAGTTAAAGCAAGTGCCATCGACAAAGACATCAATTCGTGTTTGAATATTGCAGCAAATAGTTTTGAAGAATTTCTTGACCTAGCATTTTACTTTTTATTTGTGATCTTTTCGAACTGGTAGGTTTTTGGTAGCATTTTGCCAATCTTGTTCATTTAATAGGTTTGTAGAATTAGTTGCTATTCATTATACCCACAAATTTTACAAAAGCTTCTTCCTCTAGTTTGTAAGCGTTTTAATACAGCGTCTTGAATGCTTTGTTGAATACCTATGATATTATTAATAAAAATATATAATAGATAATCCTGATTATGGGTAAATACTTTATATTTGTTAAATATACAATTCAGACAAAGTTTGTAATACGAAAGAATTTATTTGTAACTGATAAAATCTTTAGGATTATACTTATATTCTCTATGGGCATTTATATGTATACATAAGAATAATAATTTACCTATTTAGTCTAAGTAGAACATAGACAAATCGAGCACGCGGGATGTGGAACGTAAGGGAGGAACATTGACGATCGACTACCGCGATGTAAAAAGATCTGCGTATTATTTTCATTTATTAATTGATCAACGTTATGTTACTTCCAAAAATTCTAAAAGTTATACCATTGTAAGCCGGAAACTCTAGTCTACAATATTGTAAGAGAGGTATTTTTTTGATTTAAGGTCTCGTTCTCGAAATATCGTTGTTAAATGCTAAAATACAACGAAAAATTACGATTTGATAAGGTTCTCGAAGCGAGATCCGTCGTTCAAAGTTTTAAAACTCCAAAAGCGTCAATGCTTTTTCTCTCATTAAATTTTTTCTTTGGCGCAGCGGCTACAGACTTTTTAATAACTTTCGTGCCAAAATATCTACTTTACCTGTAGCAATCGTCCAGTGTCAATATCTCGAAAATTTTGAATAACGCCCTTTCTCCCAGGGCAATTTTTGGCCAACTTTAGACATAAACACAATTAATTATAGAGACCGGTGGCAGCTTTTACTTTCGAATCCCCCACAGACTTCATTTTTAAGAGGAATTTTGTAACGCGAGCTCTCTACTAAGAATATTGTTGTCTACATGAGGTAGAAGAATTAGGCTCAAACGACTTTCGACAGAATTTCGAAAACAAGGATCTAGATCCAGATCTCGTTATAACACATACGAGTACCAAATTTCAAGCCAATATCTTAAACCGTTCCAGAGAAAACGTACGCACAAAAAAATGTTATAGACCGACAGATCGACATCATATTTAAATCTCGACATTCATGACATTCTACACCTATTTCAACAAAAATAAACTCTTCAAGTCACTTTCGTTAACCAAACCGTAAAAGCTAGTCAAATTGAGGTAGAGTAGAAGCGCATAAAAACACAGCGAATTAAATTACATGAAACACAAAAATTTGGTCTTGTAAAAAATTGATTGGCTTGGATAGCTAAAATCAGGATTTTAAATGGCAAAAAGTGGTTTTCTTTTGAGATTTAAGTTAACTCAGTACTTATTATTACTTGTTCTACATGTCGGTAAATAAGTGCCAAGTGAATGTATTGTATTTTTAGCAACTGCAGTTGGAAGCTTAAAATAAGGCTGAGTAGTGAATAATCTGGGTACAATGAAGATAACGGTACATAAATAAAAGAAAATGAAACTGCTCACTAAGAATAACAAGCTGAAAGCTATTTATATTTATCGTTTCCATAAAATGCTCGCGAGGCAAAAGACAATCATGAACACGTCTGTTTGATATCAGAAAATATCGGCTACAAAGTGGTAATAACTCACTAACCCAGACGGTTACTAGATGTATCAAAAGATATATGCTCATTGCATAGTGTTGATCAAGCAGTTTTCGATAGTTCGATGATAAAAACTGACGAGTTCTTTGGCGAATTCTAAAAGCCATAAACAATTCTATGTGAAATTAGCTTTCGATGGAATTATCTAAGTTTTACTCTCCCATATTATACCTGCTGAGTGTATGGAAAAAGCATTAGGACTGTAAAAAAAAATTTTTTATGCTGTAGATTTGATTTGCACAAGTCTCAATTTCTAACATTTCAATCGCTGCCTCCGAAGTTGTTCCTACAAACACCAACTCTTGAACACAACACTCGACTCGACGTTTTGACAACATCGGGATATGAATAAAATCAGTTTCATGCTAGTGCCGTAAAAAAAGACCAGAAAAATGATGAGACATGCACAGTTTGGTAACAGCAAAATTATGATGTCATACCTTCTGTAGTATCACCAGGAGTAAATATCTGAGTTTTGAACTTCCAAAGCCTATTTATTGTGTTTTTTTTTTATGAACAATTTGTTTCTTTGAACGCTTTTTAGGTAAAAAGTTAAATATCTCCGGTTCTAGCGGTCCGATCAGGACAAACTAAAAACCAAAAACCTTCGCAATTAAAATTCCAACAAATCTGCATTGGTTTTGGGTTATTTGTACACGTACATAACGTACAAAATGGAATAAACTGGCTAAAAACGCTGTTTTTTTTTTCTTTTCATTTTAACGCCCAGAGATTTCATAAGAGTTCCGATTGGCTTTCAGAAAATATACTTTTTGTTGAAAACAATATATCCTGAAATTTTGATGCCCAAATATTGAACCCCTTGTGGACACAAATAAATATGTTATCTGAAATTTGAATTGTCCGCCATTTTGTGGCAAGTCCAAAATGGATCTTTTTTTTTTCTTCAAAATCTAGTTCTGGAGGTCAGCTTGTCGATTAAATTAAAAAAAAACCTTTTAAAATCATTTTGGCCACTTTCTTGGCATTTATTTATAAACCAAATGACAACAAATAGATTTTCGCGGCCATTTTGTAAAAACATTTTTGAAAAAATTTTATAAGAAATGAAAGAGAATTAACTTACTACTACTAGTTAATTTTCGTCCATTTGAATTACTCGAGATATTTAACATTTTGGCCAATTGTTACTTACCAAATGCCTATTTTTGGCTAATATTTCAACTGTATCATTTTGAAACATACTTACTTCATATGAAACGCCCAAAAAACATTTTTAATTTATAAAAACTAATTTTCAAGCATTTACATTTCATTGCTGTTAGCCTGAATAGTTTTTTAAAATTTATATCTCAAGATTACCTCTCGTTCTGTTGCACCGTACTCAATTGTTTCCGGTTTACTTAAGTTGATAATTAACATATGTATTTAGGGGAATTTGATATTCTTCTCTTTATAAAATTATAACCTGACTTTTGACTAATAAATGTTAAATATTTATTTTGTTTCTTTGTGTGTGTATTTACTGTTATTTATCTTTTTACAAGATGCTAAAAGTTAAATATTTCGAGTTCAGATGGACGATTTTTCTTTTTAAATTAGAGTTCTCGCAATTCTCTTTCTTTTCTGATAAAAAAATTTCAAAAATGTTTTCAAAATGTTTCAAAAATGTTTTCAAAATGTTTCAAAAATGTTTTCAAAGTAGCGCAAATTGATACTCGCGTTTTGAAATCTGAACTGTCAAATTTGAGGCTGTCAATAATTATTAATTTTTCCCAAACATTTTTATAAAAACACCGGTTGTAGAAAAAATCCTGTGTATAATACGAGCGCAAAGTGGCATTGCCGCTCTCGCCAGATAGCCGCGCTCCGCTACGCGTCGCGCGTCAAACTTCTCGCTCAGAGCGACAATATATCACTTTCCGCTCTTAATACACAAATAGCTATTGTTGTTATTTGGTTTATAAATTAATGCCAAAAAAGTGGAAAAAATGACTTTAAAGGATTTTTTTTTTAATGTCAACGGAAAGCTGGTGTCCACAACTACATTTTGAAAAATAATCCATTTTGGACTTAATGGCACAAAGAACGAGCAATTCAAATTTCAGATAACAAATTCATATATGTCCGTCCACAAGGTTCAATATTTGGGCACCAAAATTTCAGGATGTTTTGTTTTCAACAAAAGGTATATTTTCTGAAAGCTTGGAGCCGATCGGAACACTTCAGGTCCCTAGGCGTTAAAATGAAAAAAAAAAACGCTTTTTAGCTAGTTTATTCCATTTTGTACGTTATGTACGTACTCAAATTACCCAAAACCAACGTGCCCATGAGAACTTTTGATCAGGGGATCGAGAGGAGGAATAACATAATATATTGTTGCGTATTTTCCACCTTTTTGGAAACACCCTGTATGAAACCGTGGGTTCTAAATAATTTCAACAAGAGATAAACACTAACACTTTATTTAATAATTTACTGTCTATACAATACTTCAAAATAACCTTATTTACTTCTTATTTAACCTCACTTTTTACCGAACGTCACTTCTATAAACTTCCTTCTTAAAACTTCCCCCTCTGCGCCGGTAATCGCGCCTTATATACTCTGAAATTACCTCTAGATTAAACCAGAATCTTCTCCAACCACACTCTAGAAAAGTCCATGGCTCCTTCTAGAAGCTTCCAGTCACTATTAGTAGGCATAGGCGTATCAATTTCCAGTTCCAAGGGGGTGTAGTTCATAACAATATCGATTCACCAAGGGTTACTTCCCATAAGAAATGAGCATCCCTTTTGCACCACCCATGTCTGGAAAACTGTCCATTGTTCGACCTTGTGCCCCTGAGAACCTTTGATCAGGAGGTGGAGAGGAATAACATATATCGATTTAAGTGAATTTCACCGGGGCGGGGGCTACTTCCCACAAGAAATGAGCACCCCTCTTTGCACCTTGTGCCCATGAGAACTTTTGGTTAGGATGCCAAGATCTACAAAATCCTGCAATATGAGCAAATCTGGACGAAACCCAATTTCCATAAGATAGCGCGGGGTCCTTTGTATTGAATGAATACCGGAATAGGTCTGTAACTCGTGTTAGCATCACTTTTTACGCCGGCTGCACACATGCGTTATTCGTATACAAATGTTTACTGTTATTTGTAGGAATGTACGCAAATGTGAATGGATTGTTCGTGTTCGTGCACAAATATTCGATATTTGGTCCGAACACGAACACTTTTCCGTTTTGAGTCGGTAAACAGAAGCACATCAAAGGGAACGAATATTCACTGTGTTGAAATTTTGCCGAATACACACAACAATGTTATGTGTGGAGGGTGTGTTCGCCAAATATTCATAAACGAATATGTCTACACAAATATTCGTAAAAGTACCCGAATATTCGTGGACTCATGTGTGGAGCCGGCGTTAGAGACGGTGTCTGTGAAGCTGAAGACAAGACCCACAAGCCCGTAGCACAGACTAGACAGAGTTTTCACTTAATAGAATTCCCTACCTATCGTTTAATTTTTTGTCGAATGACATTATTGCCAGGATCCTGTGCAGATGAAAAATGAATGAAAAATGTTGTTATCACAAACTGTTATGGAGCCTAAACGCATCGTTCTACGTTCAAGCAATGACCTGCGATTGGTATAACACAATGCGCAGATTACTTCACAAATTGGCACCTGCCTGAATTCGATTCATACGTAAATCATAACACGTCGTGAGTGAAAAGTCTGATTAATCCAGTATGTGCCCCTGACATTAATAGTACGAGTACTTGGAATATAATAAAGTATACACTAACCAAATATTTGTACCCGTTGGCCAAATAAACTGTGTTAACTTTTAATTTAATTGCATTTCTTTGTTTCATTAAAATGTAATTTTATTTTATTAATTTAACTCAGTATATAATTTTCAATATTAACGTTTTCCCTTTTTTATGCTATAACAACAGAACTATTTTAAATATTTTATAAAAAATTCTTTGTTCTGAAGATAAACTGAGAATATGTTAATGAATTAATAGGTAGCTAAATACAGCCCACAACAGACTAATAATAAATTTGATGAAGCTGAGATGACATCAACCAAATACATTTTGTTTAGATTTATTACAGTATTATGTGCAATATTGTTAGTCACTGGCTTAATAAATATTGCATCACAAATTCTTGAGGATGTAAAGTTAATTCTTATGTTGAATCTGATTTTGTCAGGTAAATGAATTACTTCTATAATTTTACAATCCTGTACCTATAATGGTATTTCCAAATGTGTTTTTGTTACTTTTATCTATAACCGATTTTAAATTTGTTTATAAAAAATTTACATACTATTATAGCTTTGAGTCTACTTGTGTAAATATCTTCAAATCTTATTTACATAACCGTAATTAACTAGTTGTTTTAGACGAAGTGAGCTCTAATCTCACATCGCAACAAGTCTTCCACAAAGATGCGTTCTGGGCCCAGTTATATTTTTCATTTACACCGATGACGTTGTAAAATAGTAATGTCATACGCAGACGACTCGCCGGTGGTATACTCTTTTGTTCAACTGATATCGACGTTGTTTCTACTGAACTAAATGTGGATCTCAAAGCTATCTCAGTAGTCCAGTGTTTCACAGTTCTCCGCTCAGAATTCTTTCGGATAAAACCGATTGATGTGAAATTTGGACAGTAAGTAGGGAATGGCTTAAGCAACAAAAGTTATATAGTGTCGAAGTGCGCTTTTGCCCTTGGGGGTGGATGCCACCTCTTCTCGTGGGGTGGAAATTAGTACATTCAAAATAACCACAGAAATCGATTAGGGGATGAATTCTAAGTAAGAAATGCTCTATAAAGTTTTTTCGATAAATTAATATTTTTCGAGTTATTCGAGATTGAAAATGTTGATCATCAAAGAAATCATCAGAAGCAAATATGAAGCTCATAAAATAACAAACCGACTGTTTTTTTTATTTCTGTAGATGCAATACGAACTGAGTTATGGCTTGTTGAAGGTGAGTGTTCGCCGAAAACTGAATTCGAACCCTTCAACGTTAAATAACGGAAAAACGACGAAGTACTTGAAAAGACCTTTACAATGAGCTTTCGTAAAAGTCGTTAGCATAAAGACTTACGGAGTGATGATGAAAATGTAATGGTTGTCTCGTTTTTTCGGAGGAACAATCCAATCGAGTTCATCAGCTTAATAGGTAATAACCTATTTTTACCGTCAAACAATGGACTACAGAGCATTCAAAAAACAATAATCTTAAATCTAATTCAGATTTACGTGCTGTAATGTTTTTCTCACTAAAAAATCTGGAAAACGATTTTTTATTTTCATAATATTTATTCATGTAAAAACAAATTGACACCTCAGAGAAAACGCGCCTTTGCAGAGACCGGTTAAAAAGCTATTTTTAATCTTTAAATAATTCAGATAGAGTTTCGGGCGTTGAGACTTTTTTTACGGGAATTTCGTGCTCTTTAACAATCTTTTTGAAAATGTACGCTATTTAGGTACGAAGTTTTTAAAAGAATTGGCAACCTCCAGGAATTCTCATTCCGAATCGAATGAGCCATCTCTCATATTCTTTTCCGTTAAAGGACGAAAATCGTTTACTTTCTCTCCTTGCTTAGACTACTCCTCTCTCTATCTAACACCCTCCTCAATTTGAGTCAAATGTTTATTGATGCATAAGTACTTATATAAGCCAGAAACATTTCCTACAATTAGAGGCACACGGAAAAATCTTATCACGCGATTTTTTCGATTTTCGGATGATTGTAGCGACGAAACTAGCCATAGCAGAGGCTTGTGTAATATATTTAATCAGCATAGCGTTTACACCGTATCAAAATTACACCCATTTCGAACGGGCATCCATTTTTTCATACAGATTAGTGCGTGATCCTTTCTGCTTAGTTATCTCCACACCGTCAGACAAAAATTATTCTAGATATGACATTCACATCATCAATTTACGGTTTTCAACTAAACTTGAGATATCAAAACAGATTGTAGACAATAGAAATTCGTTTCCTTCTAAAATTATTACAAAACTCCATTTGATTTAATCCTATATATTCATCATCATCGGTGGCGCTACAACCCTAACTGGGTCTTGGCCTCTTCAAGGATTCTCTGCCATCCGTCTCTATCTTGGGCTCGGTGTTTGCGATTGATCACTCCTATGTTCCTCAAGTCCTTTTCCACCCCATCTATCCATCCCAGTTTTGGTCTGCCTCTTCCTTGATTTCCATCGGGCTTTGCTCTTAGTATTCGTTTTGTAGGTCCTTAGTCGTTCATTCCTAGTACTCTGCCCATCTTAATCGTCCTAGTTTTATCGTTTTTACTATATCAGCAATATAATTCGTACAATTCGGGGTTGTATCTGCTTCTCCATATTTATTTTTTTTAATGGAGCCAAATATTTTTCTTTCAAAGATTCCCAGGCGGTTTTCATATAATTTGCTTAGAGTCCACGTTTCGGAGGCATACGTTAATACTAATCTTATTAGTGTCCTGTATATTGTTATGTATTACACCCCCCTTGGAACTGGGGATTGATACGCCTATGCTTAATAGTGACTGGAAACTTGTAGAAAGAGATAGAGTTTTCTAGAGTGTAGTGGGAGAAGATTCTGAATGGATCTAGAGGAATTTCAGAGTATATAAAGCGCGATTAATGGCGCAGAAGAAGAAGTTTATTAAAGTGAAGTTTCGCAGCGAAAAAAGTGAGGTTAATTATCAAGTAAACAAAGTGTAAAGGTTATTTTGAAGTATTGTATAGTCAGTAAATTATTAAATAAAGTGTTAGTGGTTTACCCCTTGTTAAAATTATTTGGAACCCACGGATTCATGCAGGGTGTTTCCTAAAAGGTGGAAAACACGCAACAATATTTATACATTTAGATTTTCGTGACAGATTTGGTGACTTTAATTGTTTTTTGACTCGGTAGTAGCATCTATTTAGCTATAAGTATTATTTGCTTTACTATATATTAACTCTACAATATTTGCTTTAAACTGATTCATGAAATTTCTACTCTATTTTTATTTTGCAAAGAGTTGCAACAAGTAACAACTTACGCTTTCACTATAAAAGGGAAAGGATTATTCAGTTGCACAACCAATGTTGTTTCTACGGTACTCGCTAACAGATGATTCATACTCATTATTAAACTCCTATTAGGAATTCTTTAACATATCACAACGATCTAAGCTAGTGACACAACTATGGTCTGGTCTTTTCGGTTTTACCGCATACCTTGTATTGCGGAGGCACGTTTATATAAGGAATTGTAACACTGTAAATCGTACAACCTTAATTAATTGCAATGCTGTAACTGCCTCCAAGGATCTGTAACTAATAGTCGGCTGAATGTAAAGTGACACAAATAACATTACAATCGGTATATGGGGTCCATAAAATAGATTATTTGTTATAATAATAATAACAAGCTAACCATTATACTTCTCGCCGATTTACTGCACTTTTTTTACTGCCTTGTCTAACTGCGAGATGAATGAAAGCCGCCAAAGCTTGGTCCATAATCTTATCGCATTTGTGACAAATTTATTGCTGTTAAGTTGGTAAACATTAGGGATTATTGACTAATTAGCCGGTTTTGCAATGTATCAACATTATATAATATAAATATATTTTTTTTAATATGCAATGTAACAACTAACAACACTATATAATATAAATATATAAATTTAAATTTTTAATAATTAATAATGTTTTAATTGTTTATTGATTTTGTTAAAAAAATAGGGTTGTTCCTCTAGTTAAGAGTAACTTACTATCCAAATTTCAATACAATCGGACTTTTCGTTCTTAAGTTATCGTGCTTACAAGAAACGTGACGGACAGACAGACGGATGGACGGACGGGCGGACGGACGGACAAGCTGAAGGACGGACGGACATTTTCGAAGTTGTTCAGAATTCGATCACCAACACAGTGATATGAAAATGTTTTCTCTGCGAGCGATTTTACCGGTTTTAGAAATGTGCTGATCGAATGCAATATACTCTTCGTTTTGTATTTGCGAAGAGTATAATTAACTGGTCAACGATTGGTTGCTGCAGACATACGGACAGCTAGACGGACAGACTGACGGACGGACAGACGGACGGGCGGACAGGCAGACAAACGGGTGGACAGGCAGGCGGACGGACGGACATTTTGGAAGTTGTTCAGTATTCGATCACCGACACAGTGATATGAAAATGTTTTCTCTACGAGCGATATTACCGGTTTTAGAAATGTGCTGATCGAATGTAATATACTCTTCGTTTTGTATTTGCGAAGAGTATAATTAACTGGTTAACGATTGGTTACTGGTCGATCTATATCGATTCTTTGTGGCAGTAGTATATCCATTAGGGTTGTCCAAAAAAAAACTAAGATATTATTTTTAAACGCTTCACCCGCGCGGCGCGGCGTATGTAAATATATGTTAGAAAAAAATATTTTGTAAAAATATTTTTAAGTTAGTTTTAACAAGAAAAGGCAGAAACTCAACTCAATTTTTTTTGCATCCAAACGCCAACTTTTTCAGGATGTAGCTGTAGCGCGCCCATCTATAATCAATTCATTAATTATATGTTATAGTATAGGAGCCAACGTGTAATTAGCTGACATATTTGCAACCCCTAGAAAGGTGATTAATCATTTGTTTTAGAGCATGGCGGAGAAAAAAAGTGACATGAGATATTTTCTTAGTGGTGCATTATGGTGGACTATTGTCCGATTTTAGGACCTTTTTAACGGACATTTTTCGGACCTTGAATAAATTCGGACTTTTTCGAATTATTTTGATATCAAATTCAGAAATTTGTTTCTCTTTTTTTACACAAAGTACGTGATTTATTTTTTAATTTTTTAAATCTTACTGAATGTGTATTTTTAAAAGAAAATTCTTAACAAAATTAGACTGCGGCACCCGTCTGTCTGCTACGACCTTGCAATCAAAATGTCGACTAGTTCTAATTAACCTAGAGCTTTGAAATTTTGCACATGTGTATAAGTCCGGTGACAATGCAATACAATACATCTTATAGCGGGCGTCCCAAGATGGAGGATTACTTTTTTCTTCACAACTCCCTTGATATGGGTATCAAATAAAAGCGTTTGATGAATAAAATAAGATAAACTACGTGACGTCATTCTAAATCCAATACGATGGACGCCCCAGGATGGGGGATTATCTTTTTCGTCACAACGCCCTTGATATGGCTATCAAAT
Source organism: Stenurella melanura (assembly GCA_963583905.1). NCBI lineage: Eukaryota > Metazoa > Arthropoda > Insecta > Coleoptera > Cerambycidae > Stenurella > Stenurella melanura. The sequence goes on along the minus strand of OY757313.1, from coordinate 133,812,015 downwards.
AAAAGGATTCGACGAGTAAAATACGATAAACTATGTAATTCTAAGTCCAATATGGCAGACGCCCTAGGATGTCAAATTATCTTTTTTTTATAACCTCCTCGACATGGGTATCAAATGAAAGGGTCTTGTCTGTCTGTCTTTAAAATAAGTAAAACTAAAAAGCAAAGAATAAAATTATATATAAAGAATATATTTAAAAACAAGAAAATATAAAATGCACTAAAAAGTAAAAAATATTTTTTTCCTATCAGAGAATATTCGTTCGTTATACAGAAATAAAATGCAGCAGCAACAACTGAAAAAATGTTTCTCTTATACATCTTAACGTTTCTAAATTCATAATCTGGAAACGCTTTGGGGACGGTCAATTTGAGCAAAGTAACTGTGCAATAGCGTTATATATGTAATTTTTGAGAATAGAACACGGTAGAATAGATGTAACACAGCCATCAAGGATGTCAGTAAAGAATATAGATTAATAGGTTACAATACATGTTTCAATAATGTATCAACTGTATTAAATTGTGAAATGAGGTCATTCCTGTTTTTTTACATGTCATACACAATTTCTCAACTTTGTTTACTTTCACTGATGGGGTGGCCATGTCAGCTTGAACTAATGTTCCGTATTTTTATTTATCCTTAAATTGTTACACGACCTGCTTTCCGCGAACAAAATGAGGAGAATTAATTTCCCAACATACAAAGTGTGTCACAGTTACAATAAACTAAAAGACAATACATTACATGTAGGTAGATGTTTTAATCGGTTTCCAAGTAAAGTTTGTAATATAATGTAACTAACACGATGATGCAGAGTTACCCCATTTGTTTTGACAAAACAACACCGTGATATAAGCATAAATATTCATGGCACATTGAGCTGCAGTGCAAACAAACTTTAATTAACATTAAACCGCCGCCGCGCCCGCCGGCGCCGCAAGTTGTCGATAGATATTCTTGCGGCCTAATTTGAGTAGCCATGCCACTCCTCCAGAACGCGAATATCCGGTGTAATTATTAGCTTGATTTGTAACATTGTATTGGAATCTTACAACTCACTTTTCACCCACCTCCAGACGTCGTATTGACTTGAAATTTGGCGTGTGTATATGGCTCACATGACGATTTGGCCTAGGTGTAACTGTTAATGAACCCTGTACAAAGATCCGTTTTAAAATATAAAAATATTTAAGAAAAATTAAATTCAGACCAAATTCCCATGAAAAAATCGACTTTGAAACATTGTCACTTCGCGAAAGACCGAAAAACGCCTTTCGTTGAAATCCTAATAAAAAATTATTTCACTAAAATAGTGTTTGAAAAAAAATTTTCAGACCGCGAACGACGCAAAAATGCCTTTGGGCACGGTACCAAAAGTTGGACTTGGAAAAATTTTGAATTGCGACGGTCGGAAATTTGCTCCGCCAGTCGGACTTTTCGAAAGTACCAAGAAATAATTTCAAAAATACCACAAAATAATTTCGAGAGTACCACAAGACATTTTTTTTCGAAAGTACCACGAAGAAAATTGCACAGGGCGGAAATCACCGTCGGGATGTAGCGAGGCGACGGTTTTTCGAATGAAATGCAAAATACATAATTATTTATTCTGAAAGTGGTGGAGAATACTCCATGTCCGAACCACAAGAACCACCATAAAAAATAGTCTCCTAATTCAAAGTCGATGGATCGATTCCGACGGACCCAAAGTACCTCATAAAAAGACCTAGGCGAGCATCGCCATAGGGGTCGATCGAATACGACTCGGCGGTAAAAAGGTATCTTTGGGTTCAATGCCGTTAGTTACTTTTTTCATTCAATTCAGATATGCAGGGTTGGGCAAAAGTATGGAATAATCGCTATAAATCTGCCTATAGAAGTTTCCTGAAAGAATGTTTGAAGGGGTGTAGCGATTTTTATTTTTGCGCATATTTGGGCGCCCTCTAATTTTTCTAATTTATAGCTTTGCGATAAAATGCTATACCAGAATTAAATAAAGTTAAATTAATGTTCGAGATGAAGGCCACAATAAGTACATTAAATAAAGAAACTGTAATCAGCTGTATAGTATTTACGAACTCAACTGGAACAGCACGGAACTAGAGGATCCTACGGGGTATTGTCAATATATCGCTTCACATTGAATGAGACAGCACAGAATTTTACAGATTTATATTCACCACTCCTCGTCTATAGTCCACGTGGACTTGATCCGCCTGTCACAGAAATATAGGTGGAATTAGATGCGTAGAGAATTTAATTTGTTAACACCAACCTTTTCAGAGTTTTTGCATGCCATAATATATAAAACAAAAAATACGTATGAACCATTTGTATCGTATGATCTGTACGAAGCAGTGCAGTACAGCCAGGCAGTGTTATAAATTACTTAATTCTAGTGAATATTTTTTAGGTGCAAAAAATTGGACAAACGAATGGTAGTTATGAAATATGAAATCAGCACGCATCGTTGATCATCGACACGAGTACCTGCGTACTATAAAAGAATACCGAGATGCAAATAGAGACATAATTTATCATGACGAAACATTGTTTGACACCCATGATTTAGTTCAATACGGTTGGGTAAATAACACCAAAAAGTGTAATTTAAGTGCTCCATGTTCTAGGGGAAAAAGAATTATAATTCTACATGCTGGAAGCAAAAACGGTTTAATTCCAAATGCGTTATTGTTGTCTGCTAAAAATATCAAGTAATCCTCTGCCGACTACCACGAGGATATGACAGCCGAATTATTATCATTGAATTTATGAAAGCTAAGGGCTTGGAAATACCAGAAAAAAACACAAAAAAGACTTTATTAGAACTGATTGGAAAGCAAAATTTTAAAAAGGAACATGCCGTTGAAAACATTTTTGAAGCACACGATCATACTATTTTACATCTGCCTCCATATTATTGCGTTTTCAACACCATTAAAATGGTGTGGGCTGATGTAAAAACAAGACTACGTCAATATAATCAATTACCACAATTAAGTCGGTCTATCTTAAAGAATATAAAAATAATAGTAGACGAAATAGGCAAAAGCGAAATATGGAGGAAGTGTGTATCTCATGTGATAAAAAAGGAAAATGAATATTCTATATTACCACCAATTAATCCAATTATTATTATTAATGTAAATACCGATTCAAGTTCTGAAAGCTCGGATAGTGACGAATGAAATATTGTTTATTTAAAGTCCATAGACAAAACTTTTTTGAAATATTTATTTAACGTCCACCTAATTCCGCTACTGAGACCAATTACCAATGCCAGGAAACGAGTTCCCACTTTAAAATTTTGCCGAGTCTTTCCTTTATAGAATAGTAGAAATTTTCTACCTGCCTAACATCATGATACTGCAAAGTTCATAGTATCATGGCCTAACATTTAATAAACAAGACAGTCGCTGCTTTACGTCTCATCGGAAGAATTATATATCATCTATGCAACTCCCGCCTAAGATTACATCACTTTGCCGCTAGAAGATAGAACGAGAGGTAGGTCACCAAACAATAGACGTAGCCCTAATATATCACTTAGGTGACTGATCAAAAAATGTGATAAACATATTTTTTCATTAACAACTTCTACTGAATACAGGTATTATAGAAATCCCTTTTTTAAACAATTAAAAAATAATTATTTAGTATTCATTATTTAGTAGCATTTTTACATTTCTACCACCGCCGCCTATGTCCCATAAAGGAGATGCCGACTTTACTCCGAGTTTTCGTTTTTATGCTGTCCCAATTGAGATCATATTATACTATATCACAAGTTTTGTCTGACAACCAATAATGCAGAAAACCTTATTTTTTTAATTATTAATGCTTATCTTCGTCGTTTTTGTCAGATTTCACAGGTTTTATGTTTGTAATAAAAACAACGACAAATATCATGCATTGATGTTCATTCTTTCAGCATTTCTTTCCGTGTGTTGATGTTAAGTACAAAATGGTGCAACTTTCGCAATGCCAAAGAACAGAAATATTAATGATACTCGGCTTTGGAGATCGTAGAAAAACACAGAGATATGCAACTTATTTAACCAGAGATATCCAAACCGAATTCCGTTGACCCACCCTGCAGTGAGCAAAGTTTTAAAAAGATTTAGCAATATTGGTTCGGTTAAAAATGCTCCTAGAACTGGACGACCAAAATTGGCAACCAATGATAATAGCACGTTGAATATTCTGTTAAGGCTTGAAGAAAATCCACAACATCGACCACGCAGTTGACATTAAGAAAATTTAAGTCGTTGGTGTAAATAGGATTTTGAAAAACGAAAAATTATTTCCCTACCAAGTCCATTTGATACAGACGATTTTGACAGAAGGCTTCAGTTTTGCGAAAAAATGGCTGAAATTTGTAATCGTGATTCTGTCTTAAGGATTCAAGAAGCTCACTCACACTCGGCATCCTCAAAAAATACGTGTGGGTAGAACATTTTTAGGGAAAGAATCGTCGACGGGACATTAAACGGCTTAAAGTATTTAAAGCTCATGCGGAACGATGTTATTCCTTTGAGAAACGGGGAAGAACTTTCAGAGAACGTTTGTTTTCAACAGGATGCCCCCCCCCCTCATTATGCAATATTAGTTGGAGAATATTTAAATGTTATCTTTCCTAACCGCTGAATTGGAAGAAAAGGTGCTATTGAATGGCCTGCGCGTTCCCCAGATCTATCCCCTCTAGATTTCCTTCTCTGGGTGTAAGTAAAAAATAAAGTTTATCAAAATAGACCCAATAATTTAGCAGATTTAAGACGAAGAATTCGTGATGAAATAATGCAAATATCCCAACATATTCTGGTAAATTCGGCAAGAGGCTTTGTGGATAGGCTTGGTTACTGTCAATTAGTGAATGGGCAACACTTTAAATTATCCATTCATTCTCTCTTGAATAACTTTACTTTTCATCTTTTATTGTTACTTGTTATAATTTTTATCAAGTTTTGTCGCATTAATGAAATAAAATTAATTTTATTTTTTTTTCTCAAAATTTTTCTTATGCCACCTATACAAAATTTTATATGGCTGAGAAGAAAATAAACAACTGAATCAGAAAGTAGGAAAAAAATAGTTTGCCATTTAAAAAAAAATCGATGACGTCATATCTCAAAAACAGCTGACGCAAAAATAAATTAGAGAGCACCCAAATATACGCAAAAATAAAAATCGCTACACCCCTTCAAGCATTTTTTCAGGAAACTGCTACAGTCAGATTTATAGCGATTATTCCATACTTTTGCCAAATCCAGTATACCTTCTCGAAGATTCCTGACAAAGTACAAGCAATTTCAGTGCAAAATTAAAAGTGAATAATTTTTCAAAAAGTTCTACATACATCTTATTATCATAATTTCCTGGGAATTTGAATTTATTTGTACAGTCGAAAGTTATAGTTCTCTCGCCGCTGGACGTAACGCCTTGCCAAGAGTGGTGCTCTCTGACAGGATGTCTTATATACAATTAGCTAAGTATTGAACATTTATATTTTTTGTATTTGATGAATTTTATTTCAATAAATGAAAATATATTTGAATTCGATTCTTTATTGATCCACTAGATCTAGGATTGATGACCTGCGTGTGATTCTGTGGTGTGAATCGGATAACTACTTACCACGGGTCGCCTTTGATCCCGTCAAATTGTGTAGCGATCCGAATACTCACAGAATCTATCGGCAGTCTTGACAGCCTAAGAAGTGTATCTAAAAAGTGCTAGTTTATAAAATCTAATCAGAAGTGCACCGATATACATGAGAATACGACGGAGAGAGCAGACTGTAGCAATCACCGTAAGTAAAATTTTATTTATTTTCTTCTTTGGGTAGTCTCAAGAGTTACTAGAATCCCTCTTGAGAGTAGAGATTGTTAGATGTCGTTGCGAAGGCACAGCTGGCGCCTGTCCATTAGAAATGTCTGTCGTGTCCCTCAGACGCGTGATACTACATTCATCTACATAACCACAGATAACAGACAGAGATTTTTCAAAATCGGTTTTTTGGATTCACAGGACTTGGAAACGACTAAATTCATCAAGATCTAGACATCAAATTTATGCAATCACCAAACTCTATCACACCATGTATGAGAAAGTGATTATTATATACAAAGTTTTCATTCATTTCTCTTTAATGGTTTTTTGGGTATCCTGTGGTACAGCGAGTATTTTCGAGGTTTCGAGTGTATTAAAAATTATTATGATTATTATTATTTCTAAAAATATGTATAAAATTACCATAGTATTTAAAACAACACTACGGTCAACACAATATCAATTTCTAAGTAATGCTTAAACATAATTACTAAAATCAAATATTTGAAATGTGTACATAGTACTAAGGCGTGGCTACAGAATATTAAAAACAAATTATTATTATAACTTATTATACCTGTCATACAAATCCTTTTACCTAATCCCATCAAAACATAAATACATTTTAGGTCACATTTCAATGTCATTTTGTAAATAATTGCGCAATTTTTGGAAACTACACTAAAATATGTAAGTCAACAAATAAAAACATAAATGAGTTAAGTAAGTTTTTTATAAAGTCAATGCTGCCACTGAAATATTCAATGATTTGTATAAATTATTGCGCAAATGTTACATTTACTGCAGCACAGTCGAGACACCTTTTATTATATTGATCCTAGAAATTACTAAAAAGAATAAGTAAAGAATTAATTATCAAACTTGTGCCAACATACAGACAGACAGACAGACCTAAGGACTTGAAAGACCTTAATTTGTATAATCTACATCATCTACACCATGGAGACCTGATGAAATTTCAGAGGGTTATTTCCTCTGTTAGGTTCGCTTTTACTCATATGGCTGGTTGGTGCAGTGGGTTGTCTTCCACCTTATAGGTTTTAAGGAGGTTAAGGCGTTACAGACCCAACCAAAAGTCGAATTCTAAATCGGAACTTTTCCATAATAAATTATTACAAAAGGTTATAAGTCGATGATACCAATAATTATTGTCATAAAGGCCTAAATAAATCATTTTTATTATTAATTAATTATTTAAGTAGATTTAATTATTTTATTTAATGAACTAACTTTTGGATGTTTTGTCCAAACTTATTTAAGAAAAAATTATTAATTTTTGTAAATATCTGTGTATTTTACAAATTTGTTTCTAAATAATTTAAAAAAAAGAAGCAGTAAAAATAAAAATTAAATCATTAAATATTTGAAAAATCAGTTAAAAATCATTAACAAAAGAGAAATTTAACAGTTTACAAATTTTCAATCATTTTTTTTCTTTATTAAAAGTCTCCTAATTAAATTGGAAATGGTACTTAAATGTGCGTAAGACATCAATGCTTATCTAAATGTTACCAATGCTTTGCATAGTTAGTTTTCGGAACTGCTGACATTATTTGGTTATTTGCTATAAATTAAAATATACCAAAACATTGATTGAAGGAGCCGTTACTCTGGAAGTTAATCATTTTGCACAAATAACTAAATAAAACACGCTACTATGTTTTCTACCACTATGTGGTAGAAAACATAGTAGGGTGCTTTATTTTATTATTTGTGTTAAAATGTACCGTTTGCATGTTGAGTTGACATATTTTCCATAAGACTACATGTAAAAGCTTTTTAAAATTATTTACTTTATGAGTTCCCTAATGACTGGATTTTTTACAGAAAATTGAGTCATAAAAATCTATTAAGAAAACTTTATTTCAGATTATTTTCATTATTTTAACGCCTCAACCTCTTTAAATGCCTTAAGAAGATACTAGATTTCCACCCTCATATCTATACCACTCGCATAGCCATCTTGGTAAGATGGCAGATTTTTTTTCAAAAGATCTCATTTCGGAGGTGCAAAGTTGGCAAAATATTTATAAAAGTCGAAATATCTTGATAATCTAAATATATAGTAGTTCTAAAACAGTCAAAATTGAGATCAGAAGTTCCTCGAGATTTAGACGAAAAGTTTAACTCGAAAAACAATATTTAGCTGAGTCTCTACATTAACTGATCTCAAAATAGCGAAAGTTCAAAGTACGACCTTATAAAGTAAGTCAGTATGCAACGGACAAGAAAAGATCACTTTCTCCCCGTCCACCTAGTTCTGAGATACGAAATCAAATTGTACAACTTATTTTGATAGAACCTGCATCAAGAAATCAACATATTATGCAACTGTGACAGCATTCAACATAGTTATTACGAGATCATGTCAGGTCTACTAGGACCAATTTAGGTCAAATATAAAACTATAATCGTATGAAAGAGTTATTAATCACGGAAATTTTTAAAATTTATTTTATTTAGCTAATAGGATAATTGCAGGTTAAACACTCTCCACAATTAATGAGTTTAATTGCTGTAATATAAATATTCTATGGTTAATTTTTAATTACTGTTAATTTTCATAATTATTGTTTTAGATAGAAAGGATAGAGGTGATGTGTTTAGTGTCGCCCTATATAACATAAAAATTACATATTTTTTATTTGAAAATAGCTTACATAGCCCACGGGAATTAGCCAAATAATTTTTGCACAGACGTTCTTTGATGTGTCCCAAACCCAAATCCACAAAATCCCAACATGGCTACCCAAGGTCAAAGTGTTTTGCAACTATGTCGCGTCCTATGCATCGGACGTCCATGAGGTCAATGTGAAAGTTGTAGAGAATTGAATTATCTACAAGGTGTCTTTCTTATCCCACCCCCCTTTTCGAGATATTCAAGGTCAAGTTTCAAAAATATGGTTTTTCGCGAATATCTCGCACCAAAAAAAAAAGAAATAAAGTAAACATGAAAGTTGTAGAGAATTCTATCTACAAGATTGGCATTTTTGCACTTTTCCCTAAAACCCCACCCTTTTCGAGATATTCAAGATCAAAGTTCAAAAGATTTTTGCAAATATCTGTATATAGATTTCGTCGCGATCCTATACTTAGGGAACGAGATATTCGCGGAAAACCGGTTTTTTGAAACTTTGACGTTGAATATCTCGAAAAGGGCGAGGTTTTGGGAAAAAAATGGAAAATACCAATCTTGTAGATAATTGAAATCTCTACAACTTTCATGTTAACTATATTGCTGTCTGATTTTTTGGCGCGAGATATTCGCGAAAAAACATGTTTTTGAAACTTTCAACCTTGAATATCTCGAGGAGGGGGGGGGGGGGGTGACAAAAAACAAAAAAGACAACTTGTGGATAATTTGTGATTTTTATGGATTTGGATTTGGGGCACCTCAAAGAACGTGTGCAAAAATTCTTATTTTTACTAATTTTGTCCAGGTCAAATGCTAATGTCCGAGACTATACAGACTGTCTATTTTACGAGGGCCACACCAAATATCTCGCTTAATATCTATTGTAGAAGAATAAAGTTTTAGAAACAGTTATCCCATCTTTTGTGAGCTATATTTCAGTAAAAAGAAATTTGAAATCCATAGCCTACTTTATGAGATATCTTACAAAAACCTGAAAAATAGGAAAACCACAAACGGTTATAGCTTCCTTATTTGAGGAGATACGAAAAAAGTTAAAGGAATGAAAGTTGACGGCAAAGACAATAAGAATAATAACGTGTAACAAAAAAATCGAAAAATGCAGTTGGCTTTGACATACGCTATTGTGCAAAAATGAAAAATACATATCTCAAAGTAGGCCATGACGCCATTAATTCCGTTATTTTTTTCTCATTCCAGCGATATAAAACATGTCACAGAAATTTTAACCGATAGTGTCAATATTTAATATTTTACGAATACCACAATTCAAATAATTGAATCGTAACAATCAGCTGTGCCATAATTAGTGAAAAACAATGTATACAGTTATTAATAAATTTGACAGATTGTCACTGTTGTATGTTGTATGTTGCATTGTCGAGCTCTAAGACAAATTTTATATCAGTAATTATGGTGTACACCAATAATAACAAATTCGATATGATTAGCATTTATTGTCAGTGCAATTTTGACGCCGAGATGGCAGTCACGGTTTACGGAGATAGATTTCCAGATGCTCCGCAGCCAAATCGAACTATGTTTAGGAAGTTAGTTCAAAATCTAAAAACGCACGGTTCATTTTCAAAAAAAGTAGTAAGGCGAGCGCATGTTGCGGATAATGTAAGAAAAGCGAATAGAGTAATGAATTATGTTAACCAAAATGAGGAAACCTCTTTGAGACAAATTCAGAGAAACTGTCGCATAAAAAGACAGTGCAAGAAAAATATTGAAAAAAAACGGATTTCGATGCTACAAAATGAGGAACGTTCAACATTTAAATGAGGGAGATAAGCCAAGGAGAGTAAGATTTTGTAGATGGTTATTAAATAAGAAAAGGAATGACGCGCTGATATGTAGCAAAATTCTTTGGTCGGACGAATCAAATTTTTCTAATAATGGATTTTTCAATAGAAATATGCATTATAAGTGGACACGAGAAAATACACATTGGTGCAGAGAGACTGCTTTCCAAGAAAGATTTTCTACGAATGTTTGGTTGGGTCTTTTAGGGACTAAAGTAATTGGACCTTATTTTTATGATGGCAAATTAACCGCTCGTAGATACCTACCTTAATTTCCTGCAAAACGAATTTCAAGATTTTCTTTATGAATTAACAGTGGCAGAAAGATTAAATTATTCATATTTTCAACAAGATGGGGCTCCACCTCACACTGCTGTAATATGTACAAATTATTTAAATCAAGTTATGCCAGATAGCTGGATAGGCACCTATGGACCCATTCTATGGCCAGCTCGATCACCAGATATTACTCCCTTGGATTTTTTCGTCTGGGGTTACATTAAAGACAAGGTATTTCAAACTGCCCCTGAAAATATTGAGGACATCAAAACCAGAATTCGAAACGCATGTGAGGCAATTACTCCTGAAATGCTCCAAAATGTAATGCGTGACGTGTCTCGTAGAGCACGTGTCAGAATGCATGGCGCACAATTTGAGCACAATTTGAGCATTTGTATATAAAATTTCTGTGACATGTTTTATATCGTTGGAATGAGAAAAAAATAACGGAATTAATGGCGTCATGGCCTACTTTGAGATATGTATTTTTCATTTTTGCACAATAGCGTATGTCAAAGCCAACTGCATTTTTCGATTTTTTTGTTACACGTTATTATTCTTATTGTCTTTTCCGTCAACTTTCATTCCTTTAACTTTTTTCGTATCTCCTCAAATAAGGAAGCTATAACCGTTTGTGGTTTTCCTATTTTTCAGGTTTTTGTAATATATCTCATAAAGTAGGCTATGGATTTCAAATTTCTTTTTACTGAAATATAGCTCACAAAAAATGGGATGACTGTTTCTAAAACTTTATTCTTCTACAATAGATATTAAGCGAGATATTTGGTGTGGCCCTCGTAAAATAGTCAGTCTGTATATAGTCCAGTCAGCGGAGCGCTAAAATGACTAAAATCTCTAACTTGAGTACTAGTAAATGGATTTTGATGGAACCTTGTGCAATGTGTTTGTAATGAAGTTAATACAAAAGTTGAAAAAAGATTAGAGTAGGAAATGATCGGAAGGGGTAGAAAACACCCCTTTTATCATGGGTTCCGTAACTTGTAGAACAAGGTCAAAAATGAAAAAAAAAAAACAATATGTTTACCTTTTTTGACCCAAAATAAATGTTTTTACTCTAGTAAATTTTTTCGAGAAATGCTTATTTTTCGAGATATGGCCATTCGAAAATTCCCAAAAGTGGGGGAAGGGAAATGCCAAAGTTGTAAAAAAAATCTGAAAAAATTCAGGTGAATGTATAATCGGAATACAAGACTTTTTTTATTTGCAACTTTTCTGTAAAGTGCATTTTCACTAAGTTTTTCCGGAGAAACATGAAAAACTGCCCATTTCTTTGAAATTGTAGCACTTTATATATATGTAACTTAAAAATTAGAAAAAATTCAGACGTACCTACTCATTTAGGTCTTCTAACCATTTTTTGTCTCTAGGAACTTTTTGCAACTTGCTAATTTTTCGAGTTACAGGCAGTTTTTCAAGATAAATAATGTACTACATTTTTTGCACATTTTCAATTTAAAACTTATATTGAAGCTTTAAAAATGGTATACTATATTAGGCTTCATATTTTTCTATAAAAATATATACATAAATCATGCTCATTTTTTGTAATTTCGTGTGTTTCTTCATTGAAAATTTGCAAAAAATGTAATACATTATTCATCGTGAAAAACTGCCTGTAACTCGGAAAATTAGCAAGTTGCAAAAATTCCGAGAGACAAAATATGTTTATAAGGCCTCAATGCATACGTCTGAATTGTTTCAAATTCATAAATTACATGTTTTTATAGCGGTACAATTTTAAAGAAAGGAGTAGTTTTTCATGTTTTTCCGGGAAAATTCGGTGAAAATGCACTTTACAGAAAAGTTGCAAATAAATAAAAGTATTGTATTTCGATGATACATTCACCTGAATTTTTTCAACTTTTACTTTTCCCTTCCCCCACTTTTAGGAAATAGGGGGTTTCACTATATGCAAATTAGCTTTTCCGATATTATTAAAACGAAGTACTTAATGTATTAAAGCATTTCCCTGTATTTAAAAAGCAATCCGTCGTCTATTAAATTAATATTTCAACAAATAAATAACAAAATTTGAATATTTGAACAGCTACGCGAAACACGCCATTATTGGTGGTGACACTGGTAACGTCATCGATTATATCAAACAGTAATATCGCATGTACGTAGTATAAAAACATAGTTTTTTAAAGACTTTTTGTACGTTTTTACCTGTGACTTCATCCGAAATGGCTAATACAGGATTCGTAAGAGCTACTTCAGGAAATTTACCGGCAGTGGATGGGTTCATGATCGCGGAATTTATGAAGAAATATAGCAGAAGTGAGCGGCTCTAAAGCTGCAACATACGTATAATCTGAATCACCTTTTATGGCGTATGCGTCACGAGAAGCGTATGGACTAAGATGATCTGAAGCGAGGGACAAACAGTGTCGGATCAACCAGTCAAAACGCGCTGCACGGCTATGCTAATGAGCAACATGCATGAATTTTAGAAATGCAATAATTTATTATTTTTTCGTTATATATGTTATATAAGTTGAGAAAGTAATGAAGAAAAGGTACAAAAAAAATGTGTAGCCTAAATAAACGACTTTGAAATTCAAAATTTTATGGGAACATATCCACGTGACTGAAAACACCACGCTATTGGTCTGACGTCATTCGGAATAATATCTAATGGTCGTCTATCTGCCAACGGGTTAAATCATAAATTGCTGTGTTTTGTAAATGTGTATTGATATTTTCATAAAAGAAATCATTCATTTATTTATTTATTTTAATTATTAAGTGGTAAAAATGACGGACAGTAGGTTTTTACGGGGCCTGAGTGACAATTTGCCCGTTGTTGATGTGTTTATGATAAACTTTTTTGCTACTAATACTGATTTTATTAGTGCAAAAATTGGAGTACTAAAGCAACAAGGTATGTGTCATTCATTATTCTAAACATTAATTCAATTGTGCCCATTTTTATCCTTTTACTGTAGTTAAATATAACAAATTATTTATGTACCTAACCTCAAAATAGGTAAACAAGGCAATTTTTTAAAGTTATATTAATTAATATTTTTCATCTTAGAATGCTTTACTTTTTTATATAATAAATACCTCCCGTCATTTACTAAGTACGTACTGTTAGGTAGGTAGGTACATTAATAGTAAAAATAACTGTTGACATACATAGGTATATATAAATATATAACTGGATAATATGTAGAACGTCGAGAAGTTACATTATTCCCACCGTTCTTATACATTTATACATGTTAATTCAAGGTTCCTATTAACAGAAGTTAGTAAACTTTTGTATTCCTATAAATAGGAAAGTGACCAAATTCGCCATGATGTGTAAACAAATTATCACAATAATATTAGGGTTAGGTACATATTTTCATAATATTATTATAAAATAATTAGTTTTAATGGGTAAATTTACATCAAAATGATCCTGGCAGCAACATAATCTTGAGGATGACGATAATTCTGCATTTCGGTCGTCGCGTCTCATAGCTCTGCACCATCTCTTCCTAACTTTATCGCGTCTAGGCACATTAAAAAATAACTTTTCTGGAGTTTTTATTGTAGTATTTGTACATTTGGGCACAATACAATATTTATAGCTACTTTTCTCTGTATTTTCCATAACACAACATAAATAATATGTACACATTCGCAATCACAATACGTTTTCCGTCGGTGCGATGTGCCCGATGACGTCACACAGAAGTAGCGCGGAAACTTCTCCATTTAAACGTAGTTCAATTGACAGCTGCAGTAAATAATTTTTTTAACCTTTAATTAGAACATAAAACAAAAATAAAATACTGGAAAAATTATGTTTTTTAGTGATCTATTCATCTGTGATGTTTAAAAAAATTATGCTCATTGAATGGGCACAGACGTTGACCCATTATCAAGTTTAACCGCATGAAGGAAAGAAAGAGATGAACGTATAATTGTAGAAGTTTTATAAGTGGAAAGTCGTAGGCTTAAAATAGCTTACCTCTCGATATGTGTATGAGTGAGAACAAATCTTAAAGCAAGGCGTAGCTCGAGCCGCACACACGCCATAAACGGTGATAACAAGTATACTAAACTTTTTTATTGTCTTTGTATTTATCTATTATTACTTTAACGTAGTCTATCGATTCCTACATTATGATTATTGTATATAGTTGCTCAATATAATATACATAGAAGGTTGATAATGTATAAACATAACCTATAAATGTTGTTCATAAACTTGTAACGTAAATAGAGTTAGGCAGCTCGTTATTCTGTATTTTAGACTAATACTCATGCATGATAATGAAGTTTTAAACTTACTTTGATTACTCAACTCTGATTACTCAACTCATAGCAGAAAAATACTGATGCTGTTGTAGGTGGAACACACAGGTGATATTGAAATACCTTAAGATGGCCATTCCCTAGAAAGAGACATGCGATAGGGAAATATTTAATACACTGAACTGAACTTGTGGTAGGTACCTTGTGAAACATCTTGAAAATAATTGTTAATAAATTAAACACTGCTTTTAGATGAATCAATCAATATATTATAAATACTCTACACATGTTTCGGCTTATTAGGCCTTTATCAAGAGTATCAAGAGTACTACATAGTGAAAATTCACTATGTAGTACTCTTGATAAAGGCCTAATAAGCCGAAACATATGTAGAGTATTTATAATATATTGATTGATTCATCTAAAAGCAGTGGGAAATATTTATTATTTTTGCCCATAACTTTTTTTTCTTAATGCGTATATTAAAAAAAACTATAAGTGTACTTAAGTAGAACCATAACAAGACTATTACTATGAATTTGCACTCAATAATTTCAGTGGTTTGCAAAATAGCTAGATTTAAAACTACAAAATAGGAAGATTAACATAATTTTTAAATTTAAATCTAGCTATTTTGCAAACCACTGAAATTATTGAGTGAAAATTCATAGTAATAGTCTTGTTATGGTTCTACTTAGGTACTCTTATAGTTTTTTTTAATATACGTAGTAAGAAAAAAAAGTTATGGGCAAAAATAATAAATATTTCCCTATCGGACGTCTCTTTCTAGGGAATGGCCACCTTAAGTCACTTTATTTTGCGTTGTATTTGTTTTGGTACTGTCACGAAAACCTTTTCAGGTGCGTTCTTGGATGTATTTTTGCATCCTGCATGGCACAAAACACAACTGCTTATTTTCCATTATAAAACGTTAAGATTTTGCAAAATAACGTGTATTTATAATACACAACCTATGTTTGTTTACCAACAATGCAACCTCTGACGTCATCAGTGCGGGATACGGTGACGTACGGTTTTTCGCGGTAAAATTTAAATTCAAATTTAAAAGGGCTTATTTTAAGGAATAAATCGATTGCTTGGGAAAATTCAATTTTTTTTACCATAATTAAGTATTATCTTCACAGTCAGAGATTTTAAAATTTGTGAAAACACCGAATTTTCGAATGGCCATATCTGGAAAAATAAGCATTTCTCGAAAAAATTCAGCAGAGTAAAAACATCTTAGTTTGGTCCAAAAAATGTAAAAATATTGTTTTTTTCTTTTTCATTTTTGACCAAATTCTACAAGTTACGGAACCCGTGATAAAAGGGGTGTTTTCTACATAGGCGTCTGGGGAAAATTGTGAAAACTTCGACCATTCGCAAAACGTAATATAATTATTGTCTGACTATTTCTTCTTTGGTCTAGTGTTTACCTTCAGCCAGATGGTTAGCGCATAGGTAACGTTTTCGCTTATGGTGCGAAGGGTCCCGGGATCAAATTCCTACGTCCGCTGACTTACGATTAATATTTTCTGATTTCTTTAGGTTTTCCTTCTTTTTTATAATAATTTCATTCTTTCGTGTGATTTCTTTAGGTTAGGTTAGTAGGTTTTTATTTTGATATCTAATTGTTAATAATATAATTATTGGCGCCGCAGGCAGTATTAGCGTCGCAGACAAGAATAACACAAAATAACACGAAATATTTCAATTTCTCGACTTGCGCGAATTTATTACACATTTACAAGGTAATGTGCATCTCGAAGCTTTCGCATTTCTGTTTACCTAGACGCTTGTGTTTTTTACCCCTTCCGATCATTTTCTACTCTAATCTTTTTTTCAACATTTTTATTAACTTCATTACAAACACATTGCACAAAATTTCATCAAAATCCGTTCACTAGCACTCAAGTTAGAGGTGAAACCCGTTCTTTACAGAAGTGTGAAAGCTTTTTAACACATTTATATTTTCCCACTTATAATGATTTAAAGATAGCGATTTTAGCATCGAAGAAATGGTACCGAGGTATATTGGACAGCTTCTTAATTTATTCTTTGGGCTATATTTGTCAAATGATGTACGGAATTAACTATATTTATCTAGTTCACACGAAAATATCGTTGATAAAAAAATACGATATGAAATAAAAATACTACCTTATCACAGAAGAAAATGTGGTTGGTCTCACCTTAAACTGTAACAAAAAAAAACAATTATTATCAAATGAATTATATTTAGAATAGATGAAACATTTCTTAATAATTGTTACTGATAAACAGGTTTTCATTACTACATATCACTACAATGCAAACATGTGTATACTGATCGACAAAACTAAAAAGTAATCAATAAAAAGTACGAGTTAGCGAACATGCAACCAGAACTATAAGTATTTTTTCTACAAAGGTTTCGACTTGATGTTATTGTTAATTAATTTGACAAGAAATTACCTTTATCAGAACTACTAGATACTAGAAGCATCAGTACATACATCAATTGATTTGACTATTCGTGCACTTTCCAAATTTGACACGGCAGACGAAAAATTTGAAGTGAAAATTTTACGGTTATATACCAGTTAAATTAGATGCTTAAAACAAATGATTGAGAGGCTGACATTTAAATTAGCTATTTGTCTTCTTCTATTTTCTATAATTAAGGATATTCCGGTTCCTAAAAAATATATTTTTGACGTCAAAAATACAGTCTTCTTAATGTAAAGCTTGCAAATATTCTGGAACGCTATGGATTAGGTAATTCCTCATGCTTGTTTTTTACAACTTTGTAGCAAAATTTCATCATTTTAATTTACGTAATTCATAGTATAAATTATAATACATTCCAAAACCTTGAGGAAAATCATTAATAATTCATTATGACATAAATGCATTTAAGTTTAAAGATGAAATATTACTAACACAAATGCATGAAGACGAACAGATCCAAAAGAACCAAATTAAAATATTCTTTTATATTTATGTTATAAGATTTTTATCATAATTTCGATAATGAATTAATTACATTTATCACGGAAGTAATGACTGTATTAGAACAAGAAATAATTGAACTTTAATTAGCTATATTGAGGTGATTAGTTAGCACGTACTAACTCTAGGAAAACAAGGAGAACTGCACAACTTTGTGAAGTAGATATTTTGCCTTTTAGTGGAGTAAAAGAAGGACATTGATGTGTATAGTTTTGTAACAGTAACATTATAATTTTATACCACCTTCTGGGGTATCACCAGGAGTATATATCTGAGTTTTGGACTTCCAAAGCCTATTGCGTTTTTTTAATTAAATATTTTGTTTTTTGAACAGTGTTTTTTTTTAGATAAAAATGTAGTATCTTCGGTTCTAGAGGTCTGACCGAGGCAAACAAAAAAAACAAAATCTTCGCAATTAAAACTCCAACAAATCTGCGTTTTGGGTCAATGAGTACGTACATATCATACAAAATTGAATGAACTGGCTAAACAGCGTTTTTTTTTTTTTTCATTTTAATGCCCAGGGACGCCAAGAAATCCGATCGACTTTCAGAAAATACACTCTAGTTGAAAACAAAACATCCTGAAATTTTGGTGCTCAAATATTGAACCTTGTGGCCACAAGTGAATTTGTTATCTGAAATTTGAATTGCCCGCCATTTTGTGCCAAAGTCCAAAACGGATCTTTTTTTTAATGTAGATCTCGATGCCAGCTTTCCGACGACATTAAATTTTTATTTGAGTCATTTTGGCGACTTCGTTGGCATTTGTTTATGAACCAAATAACAACAAATGGATTTTATCGGTCATTTTGAAAACAACCCTTCAACGGAATCAGACGTCATTATAATATACACGTATACAAATTTCAAGTGAATATCTCAATTTTATTTTATCAACCCCTTTAATAATGGAGTGGAGATGGTGGGGGTGTGTGAAAAATATGATAAAGAAATCTGAGACCTTGGTTTCTAGTACATACACTAAATCTCAAGTTTCTGTACTCTTACCAGCTTGCTTTACTCATTTCCCCCTATTTACCTCGACTTATCCCCCACCCCTTCAACGGAATCATCTCAAAATATAATCTAGTTCCAGATGTCATTCTAATACGTATGTGTACCAAATATCAAGTGAATATCTCAATTTAATTTTATCAGCCCCTTTAATAATGGAGCGGGGGTGGTGGAGGGTTGTTAAAAAATGTTATTCTTTAGCTCCTAGTACACTCACCCAATCCCAAGTTTCTGTACTCTTACCAGCTTGCTTTGCTTATTTTCCTTTATTTACCACTATTTATCTCCGAACCCTTCACCGGAATCATCACAACCAATAATCTAGTTCAAAGTGTTCCAGATAACATATAGGCCGGTTGGGATAGCCAGAAAATCATCGATTTGCGTTTTTTTTTTTTTTTTTCGAGTAGAAAGCTGATTTTTGTGTACAACTATAGTAAAAATCACAAGCAACAACATATATTTTCCCGACATTTGAAATCGTGGTAGGTCATTGTTTAAAACCCGATAAATATGTGGTTTTAAAGCCATTTTTGTTTTTTTCGCGTATATCTTTTTTCCTTTTGATTCTACAGTAAAATGATTCAATATTTTTTTGTTTGAAAATATTAATTAGACGAAGAGCAATTTGCAAAAAACTTTTGCCTTATCATTATTTCGTTCATTTTCAAATAACCCATGTACAAGTAAGTTATTATTAATATAACGTCTTCAGATTACATTGAATTATTCTTTGTTTGTAGATCTACTGAAAACAAACAAAAAAGTATTCAATCGTTTTTCTGTGGGATCTACGTGGATGTGGAAGTAATTAACAAATTAAACATTTCATAATCGAAACTGAGCGCTGGTGAGTCGATAAAGAACAGAGCACACACCCAGAGGAATGTATAGTTCACACCATATTTATACGGCACACAAAAAACTCAAAGCTGTCGACTGAGCTAGTATACGGGGAGACCGGGGCATGCTTTATTTTTCTATGCTTTATTAAATAATAAATATAATGTATTACTTAAACAGGGTGGCCACTTAAAATTGCTCCTCAAATTCCCTGACTTTTCGCTGATTTCCCTGACTAAGTATTATAATCAGGGCAGTGGAACATCTTTGGATGAGCGAGGGGGAGAAACAGTCCGAGGAGTAGAGGGTGCAAAATGGGCTAGAAAAAAATTTCTACACCGGACCCTCAAACGATTCCAGACCTCCTCAAACGAGCCCTGGGGGGAATCACCCTCCTATCTCTCTCCTCTCGTCCGGCCTGCCTTTTTATGACCCAGAAGTTAATTTCAACTGCTTTTTACATTTTATTAATAAAGATTGTCATTGAACATAAAAATTAACAAAGTAAATTGGATAACAATAACATATAAAAATGTTTAAAGAACATAACATAATACATATAAATGATCCTCTAAACGTGAAGTGAAAATACATGTAAAAGCTTTAAAAAATATTTATAAATAAAGGAAATAAAACTGCAAATTCTGTAAATAAATATCACTCGATAAAAAGCTTTGAAAAAAAAACAAATGAAATAAATATAAATTCTATCAAC
Source organism: Stenurella melanura (assembly GCA_963583905.1). NCBI lineage: Eukaryota > Metazoa > Arthropoda > Insecta > Coleoptera > Cerambycidae > Stenurella > Stenurella melanura. The sequence continues at coordinate 133,791,588 of OY757313.1, read as the reverse complement.
ATTAGGGTGATCCTTACATATTTTTTAATTCGGTTCTTCCCACCCGTTCATTGTATTATAATATGAGTAAAGAAAATCACTAACATTTTAAGTAGTTAGCTCAACCCCTCCCAGTGCTTCTAAAGGGGTAAATTTTGACGAAATTCAGAATTCTAAAAAAGTAAAAATGTGTAGAACAATATATTTTCCCCAATTAAGGATCTATAAAAATGGTTTAATGCTTTTTTATTGTAAAATTTACCGACTCATGAAAAAAATGCATAAAGGTATACTTTATTCAATTTCTTCATTCAAGGAATTTTCACTTCGTTTATAAAAATACCTTTAATAAAAACTTTATTTAGCACAAAAATGCATCTTAGATAGATTTTAGGCATAGGAATGGGTTTAGCTTAGCTAGTATAGCTAGTCACCCTAAAATTGGTGTAATTATTTTATCTTATAATAAATTGAGCGGATGAGATAATCAGATTTTAAGTTAAGATAATAAAAACCACCCTAAAAAACATATATGTTGCCAAGTTGTGTAATTTTTCAGAGAAAACAATGTCTATTGACTTGCATAAAATTCTCAATGAATAGAACATTTTTAGCTGCAAGCAAGAATAAGAATATATTAAAATAAATACGTTTTTCCCTGACCATTTCTTAAAATTCTTAAAACTCCATGACTTTTCCCTGATCACCCTGACCAACATAAAATTCCCTGACTTTTCCCGGTTTTCCCTGTTTTCCAGAAAAGTGGCCGCCCTGTTAAAGATAAAACATCATTACCCTTACGTAAAGTATGTTCTGGTATGATTAAGGCAAGCTAACCGTTATAATCTTCGCAAATTTACTGCACTTTTTTTGTAATTGTTGCACATTCTATAAGATACTCTTCGCAGTTTTTTTGTAAATAATATCAGTTTTAGACATTTTTAATTTAATTACAAAACATACAAACAATATGTACATTTTTTAAAATTTATTTAAAAAATGCATAACTTTTTTATTTATTGATCGATTTGTTCAAAAATTGGGTTCTTTCTCTAGCTAACACTAACTTACTGTCCAAATTTCAATACAATCGGACTTTTCGTTCTTAAGTTATCGTACTTACAAGAAACGTGACAGACAGACGGACGGACCGATATTTTGAAAGTTGTTCAGAATTCGATCACTAACACAGTGATATGAATTTTTTTTCTCTGCGAGCAATATTACCGGTTTTAGAAATGTGCCGATCGAATGTAATATACTCTTCGTTTTGTATTTACGAAGAGTATAATACGAAATAAACGGAAACACGCCTCTTTTAATCAATATTTCTAACTCTTGTGATATATTTACGCAAATCACCCCTAACTTGAACGTCATATCCAGGGAACAGATAAACAGAGCCGTACTTTGAATTTATCTGTTAGTGTCGCGAAGAACAGACAATGCATTCACCAGTGCATAAGATATTCCTATTTTGACGCAAAACAGTAAGATTTTTTAATTTGCCAGAAATGTCATTAAATTTCTACCAAAAACACGACTATTAAATCTCAAGTATTATTTTGTTCATTCTAATAGCAAAAATTTGAGGTACGGCTCTGTAGTACTCTATTCAGCAGTCACTGTACCGACTTTGATATTTTAACGGCTGATTTTTATGGCCGTTTTTATGTGCACTAAACAAATCGAGACAAGTATGCAATATACAGATTCTGCAAGTGTTGGTATTGGTATTGCACTTAAAACGTAAATAAAGATGGAAACAAATTGAAATGCCGCAGGCAGAGCTGCCCACGCATATGTGGTGGGAAAAGCAGGCGATGTGCTATACGATAAACAAGAATAGCCTAGTTGCTTCGCTCTCGTTTATTCCTATTGCCATTCCTAAACCCTAATCGAACATTTGCCGAATCTGTATACAATGATATATAATAATTGTGTTGTCTAATTGAATGTATAGATTCAAAATTTCCAATACCGAAAAATAAAAGTATTTTTTACCTTTTTAAATTTCACTACTCCACAATATACTTGTTAAAACACAGCCGCCGTTGGGAGACTACAGGATATTCAAACCTAACAGGCACAAACTAACCACAAAATGAATTCAAACAAATAGGTAATAACACTGATAACATCTAATTAAGAAGGTAGATAGTTAAAAATAAATAAGTCAGTAGGTAGTTATTAATTTATTATTTGCACTATTATAAAGGTTGAGATTATCTAAATGATGTAGATTATGATAAATCAAACGATGAGGAATTTCCTATCTTATTCGTCATTCAGTAAATCCTATTCAGATTATGGTCAATATTTGCATTCGCTTTCATGATTTTCCGTTACCCGTGTAAGGATTTTTTCCTGTTTTGCAGGACCACAAACAAAGACGACACACGCGGGCCTTGAATTAGAGGGGCCATTCAATAAAATATGACAAATGTGACAAAGAGAATGATGGAGAGAGGGAGTTCAGAAAATGAGAACGTTCTCAAAAAAATCAACAGAATATTTTTTAAGAAAGTGTAATATTTTATCCTTATATGTAGAAGAAGGGGAGGGACTTCCTAAACGAGCGTTCATATAAGGTGGTCTTACATGGGGGGGGGGGGGTCAAAAATAATGCATCTCATAATTTACTTTTTTGGATTTGAACCTTGTTCTACATTATACTGGACGACTGTTTAACAAACAACGTTCTTGATAAATATACACTAATTCGAGTAAAATGACGTCTACCACAAACAACAATCTACACACGGATACTGCTGTTTATTTTGACAACGCCAAGTGTTGGTTTTAAAAATGCCGGTCTATCAACAATCCACTTTCTTAATAGACTAAGTATTGGAGGTCGACAAAACATTTGAAATTACTGCTTCTGTGTATAGCAGAGCAAAAAATAATCTCAAATTAGCAATATAAAAACAGTTAGATAATGAACAAAACTTAGAATAGATGTTTATTTTTTATGTTCTTTCAGAAACCAATGAATTCAGGATACGCGGCAATTTTTTTAGGGGGAGGGGAATGGGGAAGCTAATAGGAATGCATTTTTTGCAAATATCTAGAAAAATCAGCGTTTTAGGGAAGCAAGTAATATTTTCGATTAAAATTTATCAAGATAGAGCGTTTTCAAAATAATAATCCTTTTTTACCTCTTTGAAAAACCTTGTAAGGTATTTGCGCAAAATTTCCCTATTTAGCACCTTCTGTTTATTATTTTTCGGTTGTTACCGTTGTATATATTTATTAACTACTAATATATCAGGTTTCTTATCTGGTAATAGTGACAACTACATTCCAAATATTATTTTTCTCATATTTTTTTACCACCCTGTACATTTTTCATCAAAAGTGTACTGGACTTCCTCCTGAGTCACGGTGACAGCTATATTCCAAATATTGTTTTCCACCATCGTTTCTTAATTATTTTTTATACGTCTTTCACTAAAAGTATAACCGGTAGTATCTTCCTTGTGTTAATTATATGTCAAATATTCCTTCGTCACATTATTAGTTTAATTGCTTTTTTATGGTTTTCAGTATGTATATTTTTCATTTGTCTTCCGTCAAATAGTTTTGTAAATACAGCGCCAACATACAGACAGACAGGCTGGCAAACGATAGGCAGACAGACAGGCTGGCAAACAACAGGCAGTCAGACAGGCTGGCAAACGACAAGCAGACAGACACACAGGCAGACAAAGATGATATTAAAATACCTTAAGGTGGCCATTCCCTAGAGAGAGACATCCGATAGGGAAATATTTATTAGTTTTCGCCGTAACTTTTTTTTCTTAGTGCGTATATTTAAAAAAACTATAAGACTACCTAAGTACAGCCATAACAAGACTATTACTATGAATTTTCACTCAATAATTCCAGTGGTTTGCAAAATAGCTAGATTTAAATTTAAAAATTATGTTAATCTTCCTGTTTCGTACTTTTAAATCTAGCTGCCCACCATTCAAATTATTGAATGAGAATTCATAGTAATAGTCTTGTCATTATTCTACTTAGGTAGTCTTAGTTTTTTTTTAAATACGTACTAAGAAAAAAAGTTATGGGCCAAAATAATAAATATCTCCCTATCGGATGTCTCTTTCTAGGGAATGGCCACCTTAACCCATTAACGCCGGAATTATTTTTTTTTAGTTTTTAATATTTTTTTTGTATTAGGTGTGTTACAGTGGACAAAAGGAACAAAACATTTTGTAAACTTTTTTTAACAGATTGACAGGTAATGAGATATTGGCCGTTGCCATATGGCAACGCTAGGCGTCTGGGCTACCGTAACTTAAGAAAACCTCAATTTTGTATATTGTTCTAGAAAATTATTAAAATATTAAATTTAAATGACTTTATTATTAAAAACTATTTTATTACAAAATTTAGAATACATAAAAATATTAAAATATATTTATTGTGAATGAAATGGGACAAAAGTCTATGCAAAGACCAATGGGCTTGGAAATTTTTTAAAAAGTCTCGTTTTTTTTTAAACAATCAATACGAATCATTATTATAATTACAGTAGCGTTTAAATCAAGTCAATACAATTATTAATTACAGAGATATAAGCTTTTAAAGTCTGCAAATAACGATACGGCTTGCTGCAATGCCCGAAACTCGAGCTGGCTGGCTGTGACGTAATCGGCGCCGATGTCGCACGCCGCTCGCCTTATTTGAATGAATTCATATAAGTGAAACAGTCTTATTTTGAGTTCCTAAGTCTCTGTTCCTAAGTAGTTGTGACAATAATGGAGCAGGGATTTGTTCGTGGACAGTCGGATAACTTGCCAAAAATTGACTGAAATAAAGAACATTAATACGTTTAATTATTATTCCCATTGGTTACCCAGCTTGATATACAAAATATAATCAATTTTCGTCCTGGGGCTACATAACAGCAAAATATGTTTTCTTAATTCTCACACAGCGAATTCACTTTTTAAACCTATCTGGAAAAAATATTTACAATATTTAATAAAGCTCGGTAATGCGGCATCAAAAACTTAAAAACTTGGTAAGAAAATTTTAACCTCATTAAAAAAATGTAAAGATATATGCACCGATGTACTAAATCACCCTGTATATTTAAAAATAATTTTTAAGTGTGCACTCTTCGACACTACACCAGTTACATACAAAAAATTTTGAATTTTAATAAGGGCAATATTTTATTTTTTTTTTTTTATCTTATTTTAATGCCTTATTTTTATTAACGTCCTGGCGGAGTTCAGCTATTGCTGCTCTATCACTCAACCAGGACACGTACACATAGAAATCAACACAACAACCATTCCCTGCGATATTGCCATCTACCGCAGCTGAGACTCGAACTCAGGAGAGATAACAGCGACTAGACATCTAAATCACTGCTACCGCCTAGGTAACACATGAAAAAACGCCACCAACATCCATACCCTGGCCAGGATTCGAACCCGGAACTCCGTGGTCGCAAGCCAAACATTTTTTCCATTTAAATATAATTTTATTAGTTAAAATATTACATTGTATGAAGCTTATTTCTAAAGGTATATATATGAATATCACATATAAAAGTAGTTACGTACATTACATTATTTGTCACGTCCGAAAACTACACAAAAAGTATAATAGAGAACATGACACAGCCGATGGTATGGCTGGAGACTTTAGAAAAACACGGCTCTTTTTATTTTTATGTTTTATCTTGATATTTCTTTATCAATTTATATCAATTATAATCAATGTGTTGCCTTGGCTTTAATCGAGCTTAAAGCTCATTAGTTCGAGAGTTTCTTGGCGGAACGAAAATAGCTCAATTAACAAATGCATCAGGAAAAAATGTAGAATTAAAAACCTGCTTCAGATAATATTGTCAAGATATAAAAATGATGATTATGTGTGAGCATTTACTTATAAAAAAATAAAATTATAAGGTATCGACGGGTAGGGGGCGGGGGTAAGTGGTGGGGTGTGGGATATGGGGAGGGGGGGGTTTGTTGTTTTGTCGGGTAGTGTGTCTTGTCGGGTTAGCAAGCCAAACACCTTCAGCATTGCGCCACCGAGCTGGCTGGGATATATGACTGATACACTGTTGGGACACCCTGTATGTGAGTGCTGGATAATGTAAGTATTGGATTATGTAGGTAGAGATAACTATTACAATTTTAAGTTAACTTCGAAATGGTCTTCACAACAAAACCGATTACTTGTACTCGAAAAGGTGATTATTCTTTTTATCTCTCTTTATTGCATCACACCATTGTTTTCGTGTTTTTTCACCTTTTGGCATACTTATAAATAATTTGTTTGGCGTAGTGATTGTTGTATTGGTACATCGAGGCACAACACAGTAGGTATTTGTAACGAATATTTTGTGTAGCCATCTCTATAACATCGCAGCAAAGCATCGGTACTATGATCACTACGGGGTAAATGGGCGTCGATGACGTAGTGCACTCAGTCGAGCTGCTACTAGGAAAGATGGGGGCGTGGACTAATTGCTCGAACTTCAACAATTAATTGTAAAGCCATTTTAAGTGCTAGAGAAATAAATTAAATTGCAATGTTTAAGTTACAACGTGCCCATTTTTATAAAAATATATAAAAAATATCGTTTTTAAGCCCATTAGCACACAAACAATTTTCTTTTCTTTTTTTCATTGGTGTGACGAATAAAATAATTGATGCCATCGAATCTGACAGTATCCAGATATTTGACTGTCTGATGCTGCAGGTAACGCTGAAGGTCTCCCAGTTGCTTTAGGTGGCACACCATATTTCTTCAGATAGGCATTAGTAATTTCTCGTTTATATTCAAGTTGTGATAATTTTCGCCCAGATTTCTTGTGTAGTATTCAACTGTTTTGCAAAGTTAAATCTAAAAGCCAGGTAAGTATAGACCAGTATCACTTTCTTCCACGCATTCCAATACGAAAACAACTGACAGTTTGATCCATTTGATCTACCCCTCCCATAAATGAGTTGTATTTTGTAATGAGTTTGCGTCTTGAAACCATGACAGGACGTTTAAATTTTTGTGAAAACCGTTCTATCTGGGTATTCTCTTGTGTGCCATGTGAAGAAAAGCGGCATTATCAAACCAACGTACATAAAAATTACCATCATTTGCTTCTATGGCTGATTCGTAATAACCACGCTCTTTTTCATTGAATCTTTTTTAATTGTTAGGGGACATAATTTTAGAGTTCTGTTTTCGCGGATTGTGCCAATTGCTGAATAGCCACGAAATTTCATATATGAAAATAATTCAGAGCAGTGCAATGTCCATTGCCTCTGCTAAAGTCAACTTGCCCCTAGAAAGAAAGAAAATCTTTCAAGCTACTACAAACGCCTAGCGTTGCCATATGGCAACACCGAAGTTTGAACAGCTATATCATATGTAATAAAAGCCATATTTTATTTTAATTGTTAAAACAACAAAGTTCCGAGCCTATAAAATACCATCATAAACAAAAAAATATTTTAGAAGCACTGTATAGAAAAATATAATACTTACATAAAACGTACATCCATATTTTCGGCCATTTTTAATTCACCACAAAATTGTAAACAAATGCTTAAATTACTGTCAACCGCAGATTAATTTGCGGAACATGTGCCAAGTTAGGCATGTTTTGACACATAAAATAACATATCCCCCCACTCTTATCGGCACGTATAACATACAGGGGTGATATGAAAATGAAATGTGTTTACCGTTATGGCAACGCACGGCGTTAATGGGTTTTAAGTTTCATAATTTACATAGCCTGAAACGTCAAAATCCAGAAGATCGTGATTTATTTTCTCAGTTACAATAGTTCGTTGGATGAGTGAGGGAAGTAAAACAGTTTTGCTTCATTGCAAATACCTCGGAAAATGTCAATTTTCGAGAAACATGTCAAACGATATAAATAAAAGCTGATTATTCAGAGATAAAATACTTCGATTTTCTACTTCCTAATTCAAAAAATAAGATCTCAAGGGTTCCGTTTTTTCACAAAATTTTGTGAAAAAACGAATGTGTATAAAAATCTGAAAAAATTCAGAGGTACGTAGTGAGACGAGAGAAATCGAATGGCGCAAACTCTAGCTGTTTTAGTTTTCGAGATAGGTCGTTGAGAAGAGGGAGACATTTTAGAAATGTTCCATTCGGTGAATTTGAGAAGCCGTATCTCGTAAACTAAGGACGGCAAGGATGTCTGGTTTACGTCATTCGATTTCTCCATCTTTTTAGAACACCCTTTCAGATTTTTATGATCTATCGGTCGGATACAGCTGCCTCCGAGGTGGACCCGTGTCGCCGGAGAAGCGAAATCCTTGCACCTCTGATTTTGACCCCTTCTAGCTTCCTTAAAAATTACCTCAGATCATCAAGCGGCCCAGCATGGGCTAATTTCCACCATGGATTACTGAATATTGATTTGTTTTAAGTACCTCAAAAACTGCAAGCGACAAAATGTATTTTTCGATGAACAAGTGCATTTGTATACAACTAAAATAGGTATAGAATAGTCAGAACCTCTCCTTTACTAAACTTTAAATATACCTGAATATAATCAACGTACTGATGATAATTACAAAAATTAAATTGACGTCCAAGACCCAAAGTATAGGGGATAAATAACAACGACCCCAGTATTGGCCTTTGAGGAAGTCCTTGAGGTGACCGGTAAGAACTTTATACATAATATGATAATAAGAAACTTCTATTGGTCGAATAATTACGAACAGGGTTTACAGCACTTTTATGAAATCCGAAACAGCGAAGTCTGGCATAAAGTGGACAATATTGAAACATATTCTTTATAGGATTTTGCAAACAGCAGAAAAAATATCTATCTGTAACTAAAAGAAAAACGTGTAGATTAAACTAGTATCTACATAACCCCTACGATCATGAAGATTCAGTTTAATCTGCATGGCCGTAGGTGACTGTGTGGATGCTAGTGTTAGAATGAGAATTGTCAAATAAGAAATTAGACAAATTCATTTTAGGATTTTAATTTGCTAGCATAACCAGAATTCAGGTTATCGAAAGAATGGAAAGATTTCATTAATATTTTTGCACAATTTTTCTTTTAGTTACAGATAGATATTTTTTCTGCTGTTTGCAAAATCATATAAAGAATATGTTTCAATACAGTTATAAGCAAACAAATAATAATTCATTTTAAAAAAAAGTGGACAATGGTCTAATGTATCAAAGGCCGTACTGTAGTCAAGCAATACTAACGCAGTTGTTCTTTTGCTAAACTACAGCCCGAATTATTGTATCATTAACATATTTCCAGTAGTACACCGATAGTAGTCTGAAACCAGACTGTTGTATAAGAAGTATAGTAACATGTTTAAGAAACAGGTCTAATTGTTCATGCATAACACGCTCTATAATTTTAGAAAAGGCTGAGAGAATGCTTAATCATCAAAATACGACATTGTTGACTCTTTCCAGGGCATTTCCTAACACACTTATTTTTCTGTAATTAAAGTTAAAATGAGTCCATTATAACGATTTTAAATAATATACTAGATATGTTTTCATTTTCTTTCTTTCGATTTTTCCAATTTTTTCTTTCCGACACAGCCCCCTTTATCACAAAAAATTTCTTGCATTTGTGTAGCGCAACTTTATTTATTTAAGACAAATCTTCACTTTTTTTTATCGATGCAAAAAGCTTATCGGATACGGAAAAATGCAATTTTAAAAATGGCCCTAACGGCATTTGCTTTGCAATTTTGAGATCCACACCAGGCCCACTGTGTTGGTATCTGACAGGAATACAGGTATATCATAGATTAAAAAATTTACAGCAGGTCATCGTAAGTTAAATCCCGTTTGTTACCCACGAACGTAGGTATTAGTTTTTCATTATTAGTATTGGAGAAATTACCTGACATTTTTGTAACAGACATTAATCCTTTGCCTAAGAACATGGCAGACAAGAAAAGTGATTTTCTTACTGATGCAAACTTATAAATGAAATTAAGTACTTTTAAGAAATCAACTTGACATTTACTAATCATGACTTAAAATCAGACACCTTTCAATTTCAAAATGTCTGCCAGTGTATATCCAATAACCGAAACGTATGCCTGCCTCTGTACGTCCACTAACCGGGATGTAAGCCGAGCATATCTTTCTAATAACAACGAAATCGGCTTAATATTTCGTCGTCAGGCCCAATGATATAGAGTTTAGAATTGTCTGTCGCTGGACCTCCACTAACCGAGATGTATGCCAATTGTATTTTTGAATTCACACAATCGATCAAAAATTTTTAATACATATACTTGCAGGAGTTCGAGAGTGACTGTCGTCGAGGTGAACATGCCGTGGGACACTTCAGAAGAAAACGGAAAAAGGAACAAAAGTCCTTTAAACTCGATAAAATTTAAGTCATCGATATATCAAAAAATCCTACGTAGAGTGAAGTGTAATAATAGAAGAACAAAGCACATACCGAATTAATAATTGAAAATTACTGATAAAGTGTTTGTAAATAAAGTAAATACATGCCTAGTTGAGCTGTCGCGTCGTCGATCGATCCACATATCTATACCTGGGACCCTTTCAATTGGACGGTTACTGGAAAAGACATGTGCTTATAAAGCAATAGAGACATACTAGCTGTGTTGTGACTTAAAAATAATATAACTTCGACTAGCACTGTTCTAGGAAAGTGGAGTGTGGAAATCATACAGAACAGAGATGGACGTTCTAATTAGTGCCTAGTATTAGTTTATTAACCCTTATTAATCGTTGAATACAGGGCGTCCCAAATGTTCTCCTAGATCTCTTTCTTACATTTTGGAGAGTTTACTTTTTATTTTGCTTTACCTGGGCAGATCGGTATACAGGATGTTTCAAAGGTTTTCTCGGGTCTATTGCTTGCACTTCCACTGTGAATGGTTGGTTACCTGTAGAACGGTTAATAAATAGGATCGTCTTACAGCGAGCTAATGTATGCCATGGTAAACAGACAAAATGGACTCATTAATGCGGAGCGTTGAAACGAAAACACAAGTTCCTGGAAGCATGAAACCATATCTGGACACAAGCGAGCGAAAGGAATGCACACTGCTAAATGCAGAAACAGAAGTAACAGAAGACTAAGAAGAAGAATTAACAGAAGCATGGAAACTTAAAATAAGCATCTCACAAACACCTACACTGCCCAAGCTTATATTCCTACACCATGCGTCATGTGGTTCTCGCTGCTGACAACAAGCCATATCCAGTGTTGCCAACACTACTTTTTTTTCAGTAGATCTACAGTTTTTTGGTTTCCTTCCCTGTTTTTTTGTTCGAACTGCTAAATCTACTGTTTTTATTGCATATCATATAGATCATTTGTTTTACTAAGGTCTTACCTGAATTTTTGAAAGTCCACCAAAAAGGAAAAATGCCTCACTTACTGGAATAATTAGGTCATTTAGCCAAATTTCATATAGCATTTTTTAGCACATTTATACGAAGTAATCGCCGAAAAATTACACATTGAAAATTTTAAGGAATGCCACCCCCCCGTTTTTTAAAATCCAGATTGAGGTAAATATTGATATCATCCCCCGCTCTTCAAACATTTCGATCGAGACCGATATTCAATTTTGGAGAATATCACCGCTGCTCTTTAATATTTGGGTTGAGATAAATATCCAATTCCAAGGAATGTCACCCCTTCGGTCTGCCAAATTTCAAAATTTCGAATGAGAAAAATATTCAATTCTCTCCTCTCGACGGCCCTGTGTTTCACTACAATAAATTCCCTGTTTTCTACTGTTTTTTTTTTATTATCTACAGTTTCTTCGCCTAACGGAGTTTGGCAACACTGCCCATATCCAATCTCTTGGCAAACAAAATCGACGCACTGATGCGAAACGTTGAAGCGAAAACACAAGTTTCTGGACAGCATAAAACCACATCTGGAAGCAAGCGGACGGACGGGAATGCACACTACCAGATGCAGAAAGAGAACAAACATAAGCCTTAGAAGAATTAAAAGAAGCATGGACACTTAAAAGAAGCATCTCACAAACATCTACACTTCCCGTCCTATATTCCTACTCCATGCGTCATGTGGCTCTCGCTGCTAGCAACAAGCATGCCCCATATGCAATCCGGCTTATGGCCGGTCCGGCGGGGTATAAAAATATCCAGATTGGCTATCCCGGAAGCGGCAGCAATGCCTACCATGCGCTGGCTTATCAATCAATCAATCCATATACTTGCAATAACTGACAATTTCGAATTATTTAGTAAAGTTTGCTCCACTTAAAAAATTTTCATATCAGTATATCACTTTGTATTGATTTCAATGCTCTAAGAAATACGATTAATGTCTCTAGTTGATATAAATCTGTCAGGTTATTGCACGCTGGCTCCTGTATTATAAATATAGGGAATGGTGACCCCAACTGACCTTCAATTTCTTTAGATCTTTGTTCAGTGGCACATTACGCTCGTATTGGGGACAGAACAAATCGATAAACATTCGTGTCCAAAAATTGCATATATGTTAAAAATTTAATCGTGGCCCAAACATAACATGGACTTCCAATGGACTTAATGAGCCGGACCTCATTCTGACCCACCTTGTAGCCTTGGCATGGCGTTATCATAGAACATGTAACATACGTTAACCAAGAAGAAAAATGTGGGTCACTATATTGTAGAATAGTTTTTTATTGAATTGTATAATTTATAATGCAGATAATAATGGAAAGTTGTTTATATAAAGTTAAAGGTCACAGTCTATCGAGAATTTTATTGGTACAATGACCAATGACGATATGAACTTGCATATTTGCTATTAAGCCGGCAACGGACGATGAGCGATAATATAATATATATTATAGCTTTGTAATGGGATATAATATAATATTATATTATAAGTGCAGCGGACTAGGATATTAAATTTTTATATTTAGTGGGCTGATGTATAGTTTGTGTGTACCTATGTGGTATTGTTTTCAAAATGGCAAATAATGTTATTAATGACATGGCTATTGCTAGATACAATTGACAGCTCATCAGAAGAAGAATCAAACGCTGCATGTGATGATGTTTTGGCGATGATTGCTACTGACCAAAAAGAAAAACCAATAAATACCATCCGTTACATCGCACTCCACTATAACATTTCTCCACGCTGCTTCCTTAATTTCATTGTTTTTATAATTCTCGGAATCCACTTTCCATAAACATGGATATTTTCTTACGCTTTCTATGAAATGTTCCATTTTTTTAAATATAAATAAGTAACAAAATATTTAATTCGAAATTATTTAATTGCCACAAAATTCACATTCAAGTCAAAAGTCACATTAAAAAAAGGCCCAAGTTACTAAACGTAAATAAACACGAACTGGTTGGCACTTGCGGGCGACAAGACGCAAGAGGGGGTGAGATATTTTGTAAAATATCGCTAGGAAAGCATATTTCTACAGACACATAATATATCGCCTGGATATAGATATAATATTATAGCGTCGTGCGCGGCGTCCTGTGCCTTCTAATGAGAAGCGATATTTTTGTAATATGTAAGATATAATATATATTATAGTATAGCTCATCGTCCGTTGCCGGCTTTTATATATAAGCGCAGATATCTGGCTAGTGAGTCATCGAAATCTTGGATGCAGCCTGTAATTATTTCCAACGAAGTATTTAAGGCTTAAGGAGCTAGCAATTTGTACAGGGTCAATCTTCTACAGGATGTTGAGTAAGAGAACAAAGGCACACATTTAGTGTGTGTCACTAAGTGTCCCGAGATATCACTACTTAGGGAGAATTTTAATACGTTTTGTAGGTATTATTTTGCTTGTTTGCTGCTGAAAAAAATTATGTCATACTTATTTATGGTTCAAGCGAATAAAACATACTTTATCCTTGAGCGTAATTATTAACACAGGCGGCATATTATAGTGTGCTCATTTCCGCGAGTGAATATAAATGTCTTTAATAATAAAAGTCTTTTATCTCTGGGCGAAGTTTAGTACAATTCACACGTGTGGCATCTGAAATATCTAACATCAAAAAGAAACAAGTCTTCCATGTTTACTTAAAAAACCGCTGCCTAAGGAATCACTACTTCCACATCCAGATTATTCGTCCAAGTCACTTTAAAGGAAACATCTTGACTATATTTGCGCTCTAGTATGTGGAAATTATTGGTCATAGAATTTTAATAATATTTGGGGTAGATGTCATAGAAAAGTTTGAGGAGTTGGTTTCTACCATATACGTTAAAAATAAAGTTTCTAGTTTACCGTACTTATTTTCCACTATTTACAACCTACCACCTCAATGGAGTCATCTCAATCAGATGTCACTACAATACATACGTGTACTAACTTTCAAGTGAATATCTCAATTTGATGTTATCAATCCCATTAATAATGAAGCGGAGGTGGTAGAGTTTGGAAAATATTAGAAAGAAATCTGAGGCCTTGGTTTCTAGTATATACACCGAATCCCAAATTTCTGTAGTCTTACCAGCTTGCTTTACTTATTTTCCCCTATTTGCCCCTATTTAACCCCCAACCCTTCAACGGCATCATCTCAAATTATGATCTAGTTTCAGACGTCGTTATAATACATACGTGTACCAAATTTCAAATGAATATCTCAATTTTATTTTATCAACCCTTTTCATATTGGAGTAGGGGTGGTTGGGTTGAAAAATATTATAAGAAAATCTGACGCTGTGGCTTCTAGTACATACACCGAATTTCAAGTTTCTGTAGTCTTACCAACGTTTTACTTATATTCCTCTATTTACCCCAAATTAACCCCCAACCCTTCAACGGAATCATCTCAAAATATAAACTAATTCCAGACGTCGTTATAATACATACGTGTACGAAATTTCAAATAATAATAATAATAATAATACTTTATTCAATAAAGACATGAATATCTCAACTTTATTTTGTCAACCCCATTAATGGGGTAGGGGTGGTGGGGGGGTTGAAAAATATTATAAAAAAATCTAAGGCCTTAACTTCTTGTACATACACCGAATTTCAAGTTTCTGTACTCATACCAGCTTGCTTTACTTATTTCCCCCTATTGACCCCTAAATAACCCCCAACCCTTCAACGGAATCATCTCAAAGTATAATCTAGTTCCAGATGTCGTTATAATTCATACGTGTACCAAATTTCAAATGAATATTTCGATTTTATTTTATCAACCCTTTTAATAATGAAGTAGGGGTGGTAGGGGTTGAAAAATATTATAAATAATCTGAGACCTTGGCTTCTAGTACATACACCGAATTTCAAGTTTCTGTAGTCTTACCAGCTTGCTTTATTTATTTTCCCCTATTTACCCCTATTTAACCCCCAACCCTTCAACGGAATTATCTCAAAATATAATCTAGTTCCAGATGTCGTTATAATACATACGTGTAGAAAATTTCAAATGAATATCTCAATTTTATTTTATCAACCCTTTTTAAATTGGAGTAGGGGTGGTGGGGGTTGAAAAATATTATTAAAAAATCTGATGCTTTGGCTTCTAGCACATACACCGAATTTCAAGTTTCTGTACTCTTACCAACTTGTTTTACTTATATTCCTCTATTTACCCCAAATTAACCCCCAACCCTTCAACGGAATCATCCCAAAATATAATCTAATTCTAGACATCGTTATAATACATACGTGTATGAAATTTCAAATGAATATCTCAACTTTATTTTATCAACCCCTTTAATGGGGTAGGGGTGGTGGGGGGTTGAAAAATATTATAAAAAAATCTGAGGCCTTAACTTCTAGTATATACACCGAATTTCAAGTTTCTGTACTCTTACAAGCTTGCTTTACTTATTTCCCCCTATTTACCCCTATTTAACCCCCAACCCTTCACCGGATTTCCTCAAAAAACAATCCAGTTCCAGATCTCGTTATAATATATACGTGTACAAAATTTCAGGTCAATATCTTAAACCGTTCCGGAGAAAGCGTGCGGACAAAAAAAGTTACAGACAGACCGACAGACAGAAAATTTTTTTCGCTCAAATTTAAAATCTCGACGTTTCATGACATTCTAAACCTATTTCACGAATAAAAATTTTTGAAAATTTTTTTGCGATTACTATACTTCCAATCCACTACGTGGATGTGGAAGTAATTAAAAACTCAGTAATTAACAAATTAATATTTTAAATTAGTTTTTTGTTTACAATCAGAGAGTTACTGAAGTTACTTGAAAATACAAGTCTATTTCTGGAAAGATTCAAATTACATACGAAAAGAAAAAGGTATATAATATAAGTGGAAACATCAAATGAAGTAGTCTACAAGGGGGTAGTTAATTTGATCGCTTTATTGTTACATTTAGACAAAAGTCAAGATTGTCAGAAGTCACGTAGAATCAACTTGCCAGTTGAGCAAAGTTTGATAAGCTAACGCTCTAATTTTCTTCATCTTTCCTTATTCATTTGAGCAGACTCAAGTTGAAGAGTAGGTTCAGCCTTGAGGCTCCCATCTATAGGAAAAGATTATTTGGTGTCTTTGAAAAAATATGTCTTATATTGATTTTGATAACTACCCTATTAGTACAGGCAAATTAGCCATTTAGGGTAACAAAATTTAATAAAAGGATCATCTCTGGGATTTAAGTAGGTAAATAACTGGAGAATGAGATGATGCATTCTTTGCACTTCCAAGTTCCCAACAAACGTTGTAGCTCGTCTCTTTCTCTATAAAAAAGGTCTTTACAAATTTTTGTCTTACTTACGCCGTTTAGAAGATAAATCGAGTTTTCCACTTATAGTTTTAAGCCGCTTCTAAATGCGCGAAAAATGAAAATTCTTCGGGAGTTTCGTACGACCGGGCTCATCGATCGATAATTCTTACTATTCAGAGCCCCTAAAAAAATTAAAATAACATAAAATGTAGAGAAAAACCTCAGCTTTAATGAAAAACGAATTACAAAATTCATAAAAAAATTTATCGTAGAGAAAAAGTGTCAGAAGATGTTGATCCACAGATTTATTCATATCTTTGCCGGGAGTCGTTAGAATGATAATTCATTTTGCTCATATATTCTTATATAATGATGTATTAATCCAATTAACATTTTATTGCAATTACCTTTGTTGGAAAAATATGCCTTGCGATCAAAATAGAGGGTATATTTCTCGATCAATCACCTCCAAATTTTGGAGTTCAATTCGTTATATCTTAATTAATAATAATAGCACAGTCTTAATTTTTGGATTATAAGTAGAATAAAACATATTCTTTCGAATGACTTTAGAGTTTTTTAAATGCGTGCAGTAGGTACTTTTTGAATTTGTCTACATTATTCATACACATGCACAATTATACAGTAAAACATATGCAACTTATTTGTTTCTTAACATTCTTCAATGAAATTTTCACTAAATATAGATTAAAGTGGAATCGAGTCCATGCAGTGAAAAAGTACCCATTGTTACGGGAAAAATAGGCAGGATGCGCAAAACTCAAAGATATGAATAAATCAACTGTATAAAGTTTATTAAGCCATCTTCTAACACTTTTCTCTCTATGATAAAAATTTGTATGAATTTTGTGATTAACTCCACATTAAAGCTGATACTTTTCTTTACATTTCATGTTGTTTTCATTTCTTTAGCAGCTCTGAATAGTAAGAATTATCGATCGATGTGTCCGGTCCCAGAGAATATTCCACGCATTTCGAAGCGGCTCAAAACTATAAGTGAAAAACTGGAGTTATCTCCTAAACGGTGTAAGACAAAATTTTGTAGAGAAAGACAAATTTCGTTGAAAACTTTTTTCTCTATTTTCATTATTTTAGCCGCTAGAGCAAAAAAACCGAAAATCAAAAAGTTTTTCCAAATTTTTTTGAATTTTCCTGGAACTAGGAAGTGCAAAGAATGCATCATTCCATTCTACAGGTTATTACCTACTTAAATCCCGGAGATGATCCTTTTATTAATTTTTGCGAGGTTTTTACAAAATGTTGCCTTCATTGCCTGTACTATATTATCTATTAGAAATTAGTTATGATATTTATAGCACCTGCCCCATGTTCTGTGACATACCCTCTACCATAATATTTTCTGGCCCCAGAACGTATCAGTCTAGAATGTTCGCACCGACTTTACTTCTGAGATATGAAAGCTTTCCAGATGTGGATCTGGGAACATTCTTATAGCTATTGCATTCTTATAGCCGAGTGCATCGAAGACGCAAAAAATTGGAAGCTGAAATAAACAGAAAATTAAACATGGCCCGACTTAAACAAAAGCTACTATAAGAAGGTTTTAGGCAAGCACCAGAAGTCAAGTCTGCCACGAGAAAAAAAGTTAAATACAACTACTTTCCAATAAAAAAAATGTATGTTGGAATGTTCACTTTTTATAATGCTACAATGTTTGTTTTGCCACATTTTTGGTATACACCCGTCACCCACAAACGCGAACACATTTTTTTAATGAATAAATTTTTGCGCAAAATCAAATTTCTAATTTCATCCAACGCTCGAACAAAGAATAGCACTATAATAAAACAACGGTTTAAGTCAAACAACTGTGGTTAATTTTTTATTTAAAAAAAATCGCCATTCTTAAGGTCATGAAATTGTTAATTGACAAAAATTCACCGTTATTGCGAACGTGCTGCGACTCTTCAATAGACACGCTTCAACAATTCCATTATATTTCTTGGATACTTCCGCTATATAGGTAATCAAACCTATTTCCGTAGACTTTTTGTTTTAGATATGCGACTATAAAAAGTTTAATAGAAATTTGTTCGTAATGGTAGTTGCCGACATACTGGGTGACCATGAGAATTAGGTATATTCCAATTGTTGCCCTTATATTGCTCAAAATGTGAACACTTAATAATTGTCCAGGTACATACATACTCAAATTTAGATTCATTCTTCAATCTAAGTTTTCATTTTGCCGCAAATTTTGCTCGTCTGCTTTAACTAATTTTACGAGTGAAGTTTTATTTTTTAATGACTAACTTTGCCATTTCATTAATATCCCTAAATATTTAAAATATATTGACGAACATTATTTTTGTAGGTTATATTTTATGTTAATGCCTTCTTTATATAACGGCAAGGCGGAGTTTAGCCATAGCTATTCTACAACTCAACCAGGTAAACAACAGACAACACAACAACCATTCCCTGCGACATTGCTGCATATGCTGCAGCTATGACTCGAACTCGGGAGTAATGCTAAAGCCACTAGCCATACTGTCTCATGTAACTACTGCTGTCATCTCGGTAACACCGACAAATGCCACAGTTTCCTTGATGGAGAATTATTGGTCGACTAACGGCTTAGCTAAATAATTTAAAAACCAACCTAATGGTATTCTCTACAAAGCAGCTTGACATAAACTTGTTAGTAAGAGCTATTAAAACCATCAAAATAATCCTATAAAATACCTTGGTGTACATATCGACTCTCATTTAACATGAAAAGATCACAATGACTCGTTACTATCCAAATTATGCTGTGACTATATTTCTACACCTATGAAAAGGGTCCTATGAAAATAAAGATATTATTATCATTATTATAAAAACACCACTAAACATCCATTCCCATAATCTGAACCCGGAGGTCCTTGGTCACAAGTCTAATAAATACGTAAGCACTGAGTTAGCGTTAGCGTAATATATTTATTATACCTACTTCATTTTATTAAATAGGTAGAAGAGGACCAAATTTTTAATAATACAGAGAAAAATATCTAAAACCAAAAATGTATGTGTTTTCGTTTGTATCAAAATTTTGAAATGAAATTTCATAACTCTTTGAAATTGTCGCGAAAATTTTATTTTATATCATAAAAAACATAATTATTTTAAGACAGTATTGTTATTTATTTATTTATTTATTTAACAATACACTACCCAACAGAGCATTCCAATTACAGGGTAGGAAATAAGTATTTACAAATATATATAACGTATCAGAGCAGAAACAAAAGAATACAAAATAAACAGATAAAAACAAAGATAAAACAAACAAAAAATTAAATTATGCAGTTAATCTTTTTATCACAGCTACATTGCAGTGGAATATATCAAACTGGTCTTGTAGATTGTTACAGTTCTCACACATTTTGTATAGCGGCGAAAATTTCTGGACGTTAGTTCGGGGAGCCGGCAAATAAAACAATGAGCTATGCCTAAAACCAGGTCTAAGTGTTCGAAAATTTAGTAAGCTAAGATAGCACCGCAATCAGTTACATTATGTACTATTTTAAAAAGAAAAATTTGCTGTGAAATAGTTCTCTTACCAGTTCAGTCTGAAGAAAACCAATAGCAGGATAGACACCATCTTCCTTATAACTCAAAGTTTTTAAAAAACGCCTCTGAATTCTCTCTATGCTCTGTATCTCTGTGTTTTATTGGGGCGACCAAATAATTGACGAATATTCCAATTTGGATCGAACAAAAGATTGATATAGTAGTTTCAGTGTGTTAATGTCGTTAAAATCGCGAGAACATCGTGTTATGAATCCTAGCGTTCTGAAACTTTCATTAGTGATGGTATTTATATGGGAATTAAATGATAGTTTGGTGTCAAATATTACACCTAGGTCGCGGAATGTTCAAGGACGTGTAAACACTGAATCTTCTATACGGTAAATTAATTGTACATATTGGTGTTTATTAGTAAATTTAGGACATTAGACTTTCTTATACTCAACTGTAATTTGTTTAAATTGCACTATTCATTAATTTTATCAAGGGTACTTTGCAATGCCACACAGTCACTCCTATCGTTTACTTTATTGTATAACTTCATATCATCTGCGTATAAAAGACAATTGACACCCAATTCCTCTGCGATGTCATTAATGAAAATGTTGAAGAATAATGGGCCCAAAACAGAGCCTTGGGGTACACCTGACGTAGATACGAATTCCGCAGATCGTTGTCCACGGTATTCAATATGGTGACGCCTATTTTCAAGATATGATTTGAAAAATAACAACAAATTTCTTGAGGCCAAATTTATGAAATTTGGAACATAAAATACTGTGATCTAGTCAGTAGACGTAATAGATATATTATAAGTATTTTCGTAATAGATATAAGGTATTTCCTTTTAGAAATAATCAAAAGCGCCGGTTACAGCCAGGTATGCCGACAAAGGAATTAGCCGGCGCGTACAAAGGGTTTTGCGTCTCAACCCATCGACCGAATTTCGTTTGCGTGTATTATACAAGCTTGGTCCTTGGTATATTGTAATTATATTAGAATAGGTACTTTTGAAGTAGCTGATACTGAATGTGATGCCAAAAGTTAAAAAACCAAAATGGCGAATCCAATCCCAACATTTTTCAAAATTTTTTAATACGTTCAGATTTAATACCGCTTTGAGTTATGTCGAGCACACACATAACTGGTACATCACAATAATTCATAGTTAGCTAGACGATTTTTTTAATTGTCTGTAGTTTTTGTTCGCTAATTTTGTAATTAAATCCGCACTAACCGCTATTAGATTAACAGTTACTTTATGCAAGCTTTGTTTTCGTACAATTGTCTAAACAAATCTTTAAGGCGCTATTGTTCATACATTCAGTAAAGCCATTGTCTTCCTCATTATCATCTCTCAAGTTCCTTATTACCTTTTCTAGAGCACCATAACAACCTACATTTTAATTCAAATTAAAAGTTTTTAACCTTCACCAACAGGTTAAACATGAAATTTTCTTTGTTAATTTACACTCGAAATTGCGATCCGTTGAAAGAAATTTCAAACAAATCTTGTGGTGCCTGAAAATTGTCAAATATAAATGCCATAATTTACGCAGTAATCTTTTAGAAGAGGGGACCTAAACAAAATGTTCATCATCCACAACAGGAGTAACCTATTAATCTCACTACTACTGATATTTAAAAAAATATTTAACTGATAGTAATGAGCTTTAGTAGCCCAAAAAAATATGTGCTGTCTTTTAACATTGGAAATGTTAACATTGGAAGTGTTAACATTGGAAATGTTTATGTTCGTATATGGGAGTCGAGTTACCAGTTTTCGTTTAAGGTCAAAAGACAGCGGCGTCGCGGTCGAGTGAGACTATCGTATATGCAACGGCTGATATATGCAAATTTAATATGGGTTGCATATATCACAGGGGGTCAAGTTACCAGTTTTCATTTAAGGTCGAAATACAGTGGTGTCGCAATCGAGAGTGGATCGTAGCTGTTTTCGGAAAAAGTTTATGTTTTATATATGGTGTCCCGATTCGTTACTAAGGCTAATCACCGACGTCAACAGACGAACTACACCCAACATGGAAATTTTGTAAAACCTCTTCTCCATCGAAATAATAGAGACTCTTTACTTGCCTAACATTTAACAGCCAAGAGACCGACTGCTTTCGATGTCCGAAGGATGTTATGCAATTCTCGCCTAAAATTGCATAGCTTTTACGTATGCGCTGATATACAAGTTAGAAGGGGCGAAATCGATGCATTTCCCTAGAAGTTCACTCATTCAATTACTAACCGCAGTTGGTGCAGCTTAAATATTTCGTATCGAAATAGGAGCACATCTCATTGTCAAATATAGTTTTTTTTTTGTCGACAGTATTTAGAATATTCTAGTAGATTTTTAAATGCGTTCTTAATAGTTTGATATTAAATATACATTTTAGCAATCTAATATCTAAAAAAAAGTTGTTTGTATGAAAGATGAATTGATTTGCATAATTTTTTTATTTACAATGTGTCATTACAGCTGTTTACGATAATAATAAAAGATGTTTCATTGTTTGTTGTGCTCATCATTATTGGCAAGGTCTTCTATAATATATCTAATATTACTCAATTTATAAATTTATTTACTAAAAGCCTACAAGGATTTATGTTTTATGGTTTTTATAGTTTTTTTCACCTTAATTTAAAAAGAAATTTAGCAATAATGTATTCCTATTAACAGCTTCCTACTACCCACTCAAACAATAAAAAAATTAAATATTCTCTATTTTTAACCAATATCAAAAAAGGAGGAGGTTAACAATTTAATCGATATCTGCTTTTTATGGGTGGTCCTTCATATTTATAGAGCTAAAAAACTAAAATTTACTTCGGCGATGATCGGTATGTTTTATTTGAATGAAATATATAAATATAAATAAAAAGAAGTATACCATTAACAAAGTTAACTGAATATATTACATTTGTTATTTTGAAAGCTGTTATTTAACATAAGTTGTCTGCCTGTCCGCTACAAATTTTACAATCAAAATTTCAACTAAGTAGTTCTAATTAAGCTAGAGTGTAGGTCTGACGACAATGCAATATGGTATATCTAATATCGTTATAAATCCAATATGGGGGACGCCCCAAGATGGCCGATTACCTCTATCTTCACAACTCCTTTGACATGGGTATCAAATGAAAGGGTTACAAGATACGATAAACTAATTATGTGACGTCATTCTGCATCAAAAATGGCGGACGCACCAGGATGGCGGATTATCTTCTTCACAGCCCCCTTCAAATGGGTATCAAATGAAAGACTTTGACGAGTAAAATGCGAAATACGAAAGGGTTTTTGAACTTTTCATAAAATCTATCAATGCTGGACGAAGCGCCGTAAGAAATTTTAAAATCGAAAAATAACGACAGCCAATAGGATGGCCCAAAGTTATACACAATGAAGAAAGCTTAGATTTTTGCCTGCTTGGGGCATATTACAATCTTTACATGTCATTATTTAACATCGTTTTCTCGGATCATTTATCTCGTTCTCTGCGTATATTAGATAAATAATAATAAAAACAAGAAAACAATTTTTTAACCCGCTCTAACTCAGAAGCGGAACAATGAAATCTTATCAAATCTTTTGTTTTTTTGTTAATATCAAGGTAAAATCTTAATTACTGTAGAATATATGAATTTTTTTCTAAGGCTATGTCGATAAAATCTGAGAATATGCAAGGGTAAATACAGCAAGTGGCAAATTTTTGTATCTTTCGAAGTAGACACTATAGGTATATTTAACATAACTTTTTTGCTTCAAACATATTTTCTCGGATTAACAATTTTTGAGGAAATCGCATGTGAAAAAATTCGATCGATGAATTAATGACATACGGATAGCACTTATTGGATAATGAAACTTGCAGGATGCACATTTGGTTTTACCGATGATTATTTGTCTATTGTGTCTATATGATCTTGTTGCACCAATTGTTATTAATTAGTCTGATTCTAGTTTGTGTTAATATGTATAATGTTATTGATTTTCAAATGACAAATTATTTAAAATAATATATAGGTAGGTACTGCTATGAAATATATATATTTTTTATTTTATTTCATTAGTCATTTAATTTTGTTGATTAAGAGTGTGTTAATGGAGGCTATTATGACAATAAAAATCATATCTAGAGGACAACTTCATATGCCACACTGATTAACCTTCGCATCTTATTGCTTATTAAGAGAAAATATAAACAAACACGGTTTGGATTGAGAACTTTATCTTTTTAAATATTTTAAAATCGGTAGGCAAAAAATTATAAAACTTTTTTGACAGTTTCTTATCAGGACAAGTATTTAAGGAGGTTGAGGCGTTAGACGAAAATAATGAAAAAAATCTAAAATAAAGTTTTTTTTAATAGATTTCTATGACACAATTTTCTTTAAAAAATCCAAAGTCAACAAAATTTGTAGCTCGTCTCTTTCTCTACAAAAAAGGTCTTTGCAATTTTTTGTCTTACTCAAGCCGTTTAGGAGATAAATTCAATTTCCTACTTATAGTTTTGAGCCGAAAATAAGAATTCTCTGGGAGTTTCGTACGACCGGACACAACGATCGATAATTCTTACTATTCAGAGCTGCTAAAAAATTGAAAACAACACAAAATGGAGCGAAAAGTCTCAGCTTTTATGTGGAATTAATCACAAAATTCATACCAATTTTTATCATAGAGAAAAAAGTGTTAGAAGATGGCTTAGTAAACTTTATACAGTTGATTTATTCATATCTTTAAGTTTTATGCATTCTGCCTATTTCTTCAGTAACAATGGGTGCTTTTTCACTACATGGATTCGATTCCACGCACTTTTATCTATATTTTGTGAAAATTTTATTGAAGAATGTTAAGAAACAAATAAGTTGTATATGTTTTACTATATTATTGTGCATTTTCTGAACGAGTATGAATAATGTAGACAAATTCAAAAAGTACTGCACGCATTTAAAAAACTCTAAAGTCATTCGAAAGCATGTGTTTTCTTGTACTTATAATCCAAAAATTAAGACTGTGCTAATATTATTAATTAAGATATAGCGAATTGAACTCCAAAATTTGGAGGTGATTGATCGATGAGAAATATACCCTCTAATTTGATCGCAAGGCATATTTTTTCAACAAAAGTAATTGCAATAAAATGTTAATTGGATTAATATATCATTAAGTATATAAGAATATGTCAGCAAAATGAATTAATATTCTAACGACTCCCGGCAAAGATATGAATAAATCTGTGGATCAACTGTACAAAGTTTACTAAGACATCTTCTGACACTTTTTCTCTATGATAATTTTTTTTATGAATTTTGTGATTAGTTCCACATTAAAGCTGAGGCGTTTTTTACATTACATGTTATTTTAATTTTTTTAGGAGCTGTGAATAGTGTGAATTATCGATCGATGAGCCCGGTCGTACGAAACTCCCGGAGAATTCTCATTTTTCGCGTATTTCGAAGCGGCTTAAAACTATAAGTGGAAAACTCGATTTATCTTCTAAACGGCTTAAGTAAGACAAGAATTTGTAAAGACCTTCTTTGTAGAGAAAGAGGCGAGCTACAATTTGTTTCTCTATTTTCATTATTTTGGCCGCTAGAGCAAAAAAACAGAGAATCAAAAAGTTTTTCCAAATTTTTTTGAATTTTCCCGAAACTTGGAAGTGCAAAGAATGCATCATCTCATTCTCCAGGTTATTACCTACTTAAATCCCAGAGATGATCCTTTTATTAATTTTTGTTACCCCAAATGCCTAATTTGCCTGTACTAATAATAGTAAACTCGGATAGAATTAATGATCTGGGAAACGGCAATAATACATTAAAACAACAACCGCGGGGACTTACTATTACTATTAATAGAAATTATTGTAACGATAATTGTTATGAAGTAAAAACTATGAAATATTTCATTGTTTACTTTAACAATAAAAGGAAACGCTTTTTGAACAAAAATACATAAACCTTTCTACACCTTGGACGTAACCATACTATAAATACTTGTTTGAGCACAATAATTATCTTATTATTTATGTTATCAGATTATACATAGTCAGTCATCTTACAATAATAAAATACTTAAAGCAAAAACTTAAAAAAAAACACCTGGCGACCGTATGAACTTATAAACGGAATTCCCTCATCCTAACATGAATATCAATGACGCAGTTCTGAATTTATAAAAATCAATTCATTTTTATTTATAACATTTTGATCAGGCAAAAGTAAAGAAATAACACAAACGTAAAATTGCCATTTTCTGCTTGTTTTCGGTAAAATAAACTGTGGGGCCAATAAGTTTAGTCAGTAGAGCCAGGGGCATGCGGATCTACGAATTTCGTAAATTCGCGCGTACGTAATTCAAAGAAATGAAAACACTCGGATTGTGTTAATTGTGAATGAGATATCATATGTCTTAAATTTAAAACATTATGCTTAAATCTGGCAACATTATCTTTACGTATTAAAGCAGCGCAGCCGCAAATATTTGTCCGTTGCATTAAAATCGTTCCCATTGTAAATATATTTATGTGGCGTAGGATGGGCTCGTGAAGTTCGTTTATGAGAGTTATTCCGCAAATTGCACAGTACTTGAACAAATTTTTAGGTATAAAGGCACCACATTCAAGCATTTATTCTATTTGGTCAATTGGACCAATTGCACATAAATGTTTATAAATGAATGTTTCCTGAACCGCTTCTCAAGTCACCGAGGTAACTCCTTGAAAATCCAGAATGATTTTGTGTTAGGTAAAGAGAAACCAGGTCCTACAGTTTATAGTGGAGTCCAAACCACATCTTGAGGATAATTTTATAATTAAAATTATTTCGCGGTGAGCAGGAATTGAACCTGCTTCGCTAGGTATGCCAGTATGCAAGCTAGACGCGCTAAACAAACCATCATCATCATAACAAATTTATTAACAGTTTGTAGTTACAATAATTGCTTCTACGGATCGAGATCCGTGGCCAACCGTACAACCACGTCGCGCAGCGCCGTGGTGTTAGTGCGGTTGGGCGGATCGCGACCGGTTCGGCTCAATAAAACTTAAATCTAAATAGCTAAAACTACTGCCGCCTATGGCGGATTAAATTTAGCGCACTGGCTGTTTTGCCTGCTTAGCAGGCTAGAACTTTTAAAAACTTATCACTATTTAACGTTCGTTCGCGTAGTTCACTTTGTTTGAATTTTGATTTGGTGAGACGGGAAAAATATTAATGAAAAACCCGTTCGAGGCAATTCTACCCAACAGTCTACTCGCCATTGGGAAGTTATGGTTTAGGAAAGGAAGTTTAGATTTTTAATAGATTTTAATTTTGCAAATTTCTCGGTCGAGAGGGAATTTATTAACAAAAAATGAAAAAATGACAAAAATTACAAAAATACAAACAGAGTACAAACAGTTAGGAATAGAAAAGGGATAGGTATAGATTAAAATATACGGTGGTGAAAAGTGTGTGGTAGTGAGAAGTTTTGGTAGAAGCGCTAAACCACTGGGCTACCGTCCCCATAAATGACCTAGTCGTGGTTTTCTTCTCTGGTAGGCGGATAAAACTTAATTATTTCTCTGAGTAGGTAATGTGGGATAGTATTGTAAAACGAGTTGCCGCTTAAGTATTACATAACAGCTCCTTTGACCAGAATGCCGCTGATTTTTTGCCCTCTTAGCCTTAGTATAACAATACCATTTCTCTAGAATACATTTTCCCAATAAAACCAAAGTGTGACTAATTGGTTAAGCCAAAGCCATTTAACCTAAACACATACAAACACAAAAATGCGCAAAATATATGAGATATTAAATTTCCCAGATTTAGAATATACAGAATACTTTTAAACAATCTATAATTTAAACAAATTGCAGGCTCCATTAGCAAATTATTAATCAACAAAATTAAATAACTAGCTAAAGAAATTAAAAAAGATACAAATTTTACAAATCTATGGTATAAAAGATAATAAAAATATAATTGAAATTTTGCAAAATTACAAGGTTGCCAATGTACATCCTGTATACAATATGTGTTCTGTTGTAGGTTGGCTCAGCCTAAGCCTCTTTATTCGAGATAAAATTTACAAAAAGACTCTAAAACCTTATTTTAATGAAGATATTCTATGTATCTCAAAATTTCCCTAAAAATTTGTGATCTTTTTTAGAAGCACTCCATTTTACTTCCACATCCACGTACTTAGTGGAGTGGAAGTACAGTAATCTTAAAAACATTTCTGTCGTCGGTCTGTCTGTCTCCAACTTTCTATGCGCGCACGTTTTCTCTCGATTTGAAATATGGACTTGAAATTTTATACAAGTGTGTATTATAACGAGATCTAGAACTGGATTGTTTTTCGAACTTATCCGGTGAAGGGTTGGGGGTAAATAGGAGAAAATAAGTAAAGTAAGCTCGTAAGAGTACAAAACGTTGGTATTTCGTGCATATACTAGAAGCCCACGCCTCAGATTTTTTATAATATGTTACATCCTCCCCCCCCCCCACCTCCAATATTAAACGGGTTGATAACATAAAATTGAGATATTCACTTGAAATTTGGTACACGTATGTACTATAACGACACCTGGAAGTAGATTATATTTTTGAGATGATTTCGTTAGAGGGTTGGTGGTTGACCAGGGGTAAATAGGGAAAATAAGTAAAGCAAGCTGGTAAGAGTACAAAAACCTGGCACTTGGTGTATATACTAAAAGCCTCTACCACGCCCACTCCATTATTAAAAGGGTTGATAACATAAAATTGAAATTTTCACTTGAAATTTGGAATATGTATTACAACATCAATTAAATAATATTTTGAGATGACTCCGTTGAAGGATTGACGGTTAAATAGGGGTGAATAGGGGAAAATAAGTAAAGCAAGCGAGAGTACAGAAACTTGGGATTTGATGTTTATGCTAGAAGCCAGGGCTTCAGATTTGTTTATAATATTTTTCAACCCCTCCACCATCCCCACTCCATTGTGAAAGTGGCTGATAAAATTAAAATTAGAATTTCACTTGAAATTTGGTACCCGTATGTATTATAACGACGTCTGGAAGTAGATTATATTTTGAAATGATTCAGTTGAAAGAGTGGGGGTAAGTAGAGGTAAATAGGGAAGGTAATAGTACAGAAACTTGAGATTTTGTGTATATACTAGAAGCCAAGGCCTCAGATTTCTTTATAATATTTTTCATTTTGATTAAAATTCAATGACCAAGTATTTCCACATACTAGAGTGCAAATATAGTCAAGAAGTTTTCCTTTAAAGATGCTTGAATGAAATCTGGAAGTAGAAGGTAGTGATTCCTTAGGCAGCGATTTTTTCTATAACTTTTACATCGTAGACTGGTCATTACATCGAATACGTTTCTTTTCTTGGTGAATTAATGAGATTTTACATACGTATGTTGTACACCTGAACAACTAACTAATAATAGACTGTTAATGAGATTATTATATGCATAATTACACCGAGGTTAGTTTATCTGAACAATTATATTTGCAATATACGTTAACGTATTCCTAATGAAGTGGGAAAGTCAAGATCCTAAATATTAACCTTGGCAGTTCTGAAATTGCTGAAACCATAACCTAACGATTTACACTTTTAAAAATATTATGTATATATTTTTTTAATTCCGCATTTGAACATTATATTGATCGAAACTGCAATGGAACCAACAAATCGATGTGATTTTTCTTCGTCCTATAAAAAAAATTAAATTTAAAAATTATTAAATAACCGCTATGTAAGGAAGCACTAATTCCACATCCAGATTTCCCATCCAAGTCTCTTTAAAGGAAAGCATCTTGAAATTATATTTGCACTCCAGTATGTGGAAATAAATGCTTATGGAATTTTAATAATACAATATTTGAAATCGTCTGCCCCGAGGTGGTAATAATGTCAAAAAAAAATTTGAAAACTTTTATCATACACACACTAAAACAATTTTATTTTGATAACTTCTTTAATAATTGAGAGGTCTCGAGTTGACCAAGTTCGAGGATAGACAAGCCGTAGGACGCTCCCGGAGGAAAACGCAGAAAAAATCAGTTAAAACTCCGTTAAACTCGATAAAATTCGAGTCATCGATAGGTCAAGAAAAGTTCTGCGTAAAGTGAAGTGTCATAATAGAAGAACAAAGTGTATAAGGAATTATTAATTGAAAATTGCTGGTAAAGTGCTATTTAATAGTATCAAAAATAAAGTAAACAAGTGCAGTGTGCCTTAGTATAGCCGTCGACGCAAACGGATCGACCTATACCCAAGACCCTTTCAAGTGTTTATTGAAAAACTTTATGTGTGCAGTGGGCAAATTTCAGCGTAAGAAACCAGCCCAAGAAAAGAAAATAAACCAGCAGTAATTTTCTTAATTCTCTTAATTTTCTATCAACCTAATTTATTAATTCAAAACCTAATTTAAAAAAACAAAGTTTCTTAATGATCTTAAAAATAAACCTGTGTTAAACAGAAGGCAGGCAATACACACTAACTACAGGACATTGAAACGAGCACACGCTAATAACTGGTGCAAAAAATTGAAGGCTACGGGGACTGCCTATACGGAGCATTAAGCCACCAACTAGAAGGAGAGAATATAACATCCCAGGCACATATCGAGAAGATCTCTTTTTCCCCCACTTCTCGAGACTCTATCTCGGAAACCAAAAAAGCTATAGACTTCTAGTTTGCGCCATTCGATTTTTCTCAGCATCCTACGTACCCCTGAATTTTCAGATTTTTAGCGACACTTTTTTTCCCCAAAATTTTGAAGGTGAATCATCTAAAAAATGTACGCGTTTTCATCACATTTCAAGCTCTAACTTTTTCCAGATAAAAATGACCCCCTTTTTTGTGCTTAACCGATTCAAAATTAAATTTGATGGTGGGCGGCTACGTTTATTTTTTAGCGAGATACAAGCCGCCACAAAAAGAGGTCCGATGATTTCGCTCCTCGAACGATGCGACCCAACTTCGTGGGCCGCTGGTCCGAAACGAGGGAACCCTATAATTCTGAAAAAAAAATCTGGAGTACGTGATAAATCGAATGGCGCAAACCAGAAGTTTATAGCTTTTTTGGTTTCCGAGACAGTCTTGAGAAGTGGGGGAAAAATGTCTCCTTCCGGTGACTTTGAGCGGCCCTATCTCGGAAGCGAAGTATCGTAGGGACGTCTGGTTTGCGCCATTCGATTTCTTTGTTCTCTTTGCGTATCTCTGAATATTTTATGGTCCTTCGTTCGAATGTAGTTGCTCCCGAGACGGGCCCTTCCGTCGGAGAAGCGAAATCCTCGGACCCTTGACTTTGGCCCTTAAAAATGACCACAGATCATCGTGCCGCCCACATTCGGTCTCAGCGTCCGAAAATACGTATGAAAATGATGGTGGTCAGTTCATTTAAGCTTTTCATTTACTTGTTTGAGATTTTTCGGGCACTCTGTC
The DNA here is from genome assembly GCA_963583905.1 of Stenurella melanura. Classification (NCBI taxonomy): domain Eukaryota; kingdom Metazoa; phylum Arthropoda; class Insecta; order Coleoptera; family Cerambycidae; genus Stenurella; species Stenurella melanura. The sequence goes on along the minus strand of OY757313.1, from coordinate 133,759,916 downwards.
GGTGTTTTTTGAGGTTCGGAAAAAAATGTAAGAACCAATCGGGCAAAACGAACATCAGATTCGTGTTCAGCAGGTCAAAATGCACGGGAATACATAGTCTGCCTTCTCGTACTCGACTTTTTTTGTGTGCCTGTGTTCTTTTTAGTTTTAACATCCTGTGTTTCAATAATGAAGCATTTTCAAACATTTTTTCTATAGAATTTTAGTCTCAATTTTAAGTAATGAATCTTCCCTACTAGTGTATGTAACATGATTACGGAAACGTGTTTAAAAAAATCAGAACTAAGTACTACACTCTTTTTGTATATCACTTGTGGTGTCGAAAATCGATTGTTCCTCTGCAGATGACAGGCTGTTAATTGACCGCTGTCAATCCAATATAAATTATCCTCTTACTATAAATCAATATACATTACTACACACAATTGGACAATACAGAGAGCAATTTATCATAAAAAACATTAAACAGAATTGTGCGTATTTATTTTTTGTTTCCGAATTAGTGCATGGCCACGTGCGTCGGCGCACCGCGCAGCGTTCATCGCACATCGCCCATCGCACAGCGGCTAGCCTTCACAATCAGTGATTTTAAAATTCCAAATTCCAATTCAAGTATTGAAATACCTCGTTGAATTTGAACAGGCGTCCGTTAAATACATGAAATTCTGGTTTTTGTAACAAGAATTACATAAAGGTCAATACATTATCATAAGTTTAAAGTAGCTCTTCTAAAAACTCCAAATGATATAAAACATCAAAGCTTTTTTTAAGTAAACAAACCCTGGCAGTTTATTTCGCATAAATACGGTAGAGTCAATGAACCGGGACAAAAGCAGTACAGATATGTGAGATTCACTTCTTGTTTAATTTCGTTGAATGGGTTATTTAAAAACTTTATCAAAGGCAAACTGTTTGCATCTATGTCGAATTTCAAATATTATTATGACTCTCCGATTAGATACATAAGGTCACTTGGGGTATTTGGGCCATGATTTTACAACCTGAGCGAGTATATTATACTTTGAACTTGCCTGAGAACCACTAATAAGTTATATTAATATCTAAAAATTTTTTGTATATATAATACAATATACAATCTTTAAATATATAATATTAAAATGCCGAGTCGAATTTAATTTTCTTTATAACAATAATTAAATAATAGAAAATCTGATGGGCACAGTTACCCCTAGAAATTGGAACAACTGGATCATACGGGTCTCGGTTTCATACAAACGATTGTTATTTGAATTGGGGTAAGTGGACCTGTTGGTAAAGATGTAAACTTCGTACAGAAATTACCACAAGTCATGTAAACCACACCATAGTCGCAGAATAATAAAACAATCAGAATGGAATCTTTCAGGGAAGGGGAAGTTTCGCGCATTTCTAGGCGCGCATTCAATTCGCCATGTTCCTGGGGTAAAAAAACTGATAATCGTGCGCTCTGTACATAGTTGCCAGATGTACAAAAACTTCTGATGAACTAGGAATAAATAATTATTGTATAGTTTTGTCACAAAAGCATTAGCAAAGCATTAAATATTCATGTGGTACATTTTCCAGTAATCAAATGTCTTCAAATTCAATTTCTTGAGAAAGGGAAGGGTTACATGAAAAAAATTATGTACTAAAATTAACAATTTTCATGTACCTTATGGTAATTTCAAAAACTCATCTGGCAACATTACGTATAACCTATTGGTCATAAATTGAGATATTATTTATTTATTTCGTTTGTTTTGCTGTTTATTTACGTTGATCAATGCCTGACTGCATTTGTTTTGTAATACTCTCATTTAAAACAACTCAATAATATTTTAAAGTAAGATTGACATATCATATAATCGACATAATTCGTTCGAACGTGGATACACAGACGTAGGTATACTATAATGTTTCCACATCGATCTCGTACATCTTCACATTTTTGAGTGCCTAATCAGACGCGTCAGCAACGTTTTGCACTATAATTATAAAATAACATAGTCAATACATATATTCCTTTACACACATAGTGAAACAATTTATACACACCGCTCATATGACCTAATACTCTAATACTCTGTATATATAGCTAGGGTATCTTCGTTATTGTATTTTATAGTATTGTATTTTAGAACAATTTTATATTGAATATTTCATGACGGTGGATTTACTACTATTTAATTAATCATCATTGGCATTAAAAAATATTCGGATTTGTTATTAAAACAAAATATATTTGTAATTATTACACATCATATATAGCTAGGGATAAAGTCAATCATATAGAATAAAAAAAGACATTTATTGTCTCATGAGATTAACTCCATGACATTGAGTTAAAATAGGCATCTTCAACAGTTTTGTAGAAAAGTATTGTAATATGTGGTAATTTAAAAATTCCTCTACAGAATGGAAACAATTTTTAATTACATATGCTTATGCTTTGAGATTATATTAAAGAATTGTTGAATTGAAAGAGCATTGTTTGACATTATATGACAATTTATATATTTACTGTAAAATAATGCATTTTGATAAAATGGGCTGTTCTTATAAAGTTCATATTGCAAGTCATTCACGCCCTTCATATCATAATAATTATGATTATTTAAACGCTGTGTAAAGTTGTCAAAATTAGTTTTTAACATGGCGTTAGTGTGATTCACTGTTTTTTACAAAATTAGTACTATAAAATGAGAAATTCAGCACTAACATACAAAGGGAACTTTTAGAAAATTCAGAGACAATTATTTTATAGGGTTTCTTGAGAAAAGTTAAAAAGCATATTCTACAAAATTAAATTACAAGTGCGGGCCTGACTACAATAGTACAGAATACGCCCCTGATTATAACCCCAACAAGATGGCCGATTCTGGAGTTAAATTGTATATGGGCAATGCTGAGAGTTTCCCTTCTGTGTATTCTGTGCCATAGTCGAGTTTTCGACGATGTAAGAGAACTACATAACAATTAGATGTGAAATTTATTCAAATTTAGGAATAACACAACTTCAGTTAAGGTACAAAATCCAAAATTAAACGTAAAAAACATCCAATTTCAAGTAAGCATAAATAACACAGGCCCACAAAAAAAAAGTGATCTGTACCTGGGACCCGACATAGTAATCCTATGTATTTCGACATGTTGAACACGAATCCAATGTCCGTTTAGCTCCATTACCCACAAACTTTTTGTAAATCGCAAAAATAATCTAAAGAAATGGAGTTGCATAGGCTATTTTCGCGATTTACAAAAAGTTGATGGGTGATGGAGCTAAACGGACATCGGATTCGCAATCAACACGTCAAAATACATAAGGATTACTGTGTCGTCTCACAAAAAAAGTGATCTACATCTACCTAATGAATAAAGACAAAAACAACATACTTAATGTGTTTGGGGTAATTTTGTCACAGGCGTGCCCAGATACCCCAATTAACTGGCCCACTTACCCCATTTTTGAAATATTATGGGGGTAACTGGGCCACCCACTCAAGCTTATGACCTAACGGAGAACACGTGCTTGCAATAACATTTTGGGATACATTGTGCTTCTAATTTAAGCTAAGTTAACTGTGACGTTGATAATATATACAGTAAACCTGTAGATATTCCATAAATATCAAGATTACATCAAGTTGCTATGAAAATTTTGCACTACAAAATATAAGAAATTGCTACATGAAAGCAACAACACTCAGAAACATGAGACTAATTGTTATAGTGAGATGCCATTGTCCTTCAGTGCTGCCAACTGCTTGAAGTGAAATTACCCCTACAAGTTTTACGGAAAAAAGCCATGGCCCAGTTTCTTAAGTCATCGAATACAAATATTTTTCTTTTAAGTTAAAGTACAAGCCTTCTAGTTATTAAAAAAAAATAGGCTGTATCTTCTTTTTTGCCCGCATCCTCCCATTTTGACGTCACTTCCGGTAAAATTCCACGATGCAGGCAAAATTTGCTTATATGAAAAGTGGCTCCCTGTAGGTCTGTGGTAGTACTTACTCACTCATACAAAGTTTTTCATGTATCTTATTCATAGGGAATCTATACACCCGGTCTCTACCTAACATGAAAGCTGAATAATAACAAGAGTATTGTATACGACCTAGACTATTACGTACTAAAGTGGCATTTACTTATTAGCTTGAAAATAAAACGCTCGATAAAGCTGCAATTAAAAATAGGAAGTAAATATTATATTATTTAACAGGGCTAGGCATTTATTCAAAAAGAAATATACTTAAAATATAGTATTTAAAATACTATGTTGAAGAATTTTCAAAATCTCTAATATAAAATCCCTGATGTGTAGCACTGACTGTTGATTGATTAATTGGCCAGCGTATGATAGGCATTGCTGCTGCTTTCGGATATCCAGTATGTTTTTATATCCCGCCGGTTTGGATATAGTCGCGCCATTTTACCATGAAAAACCTGAAAATCTTCAAGACTGAAACTACAGGGTCAATTGACTTCATTTTTGTTGCAGAGTTCAGAAAGACATTTAGAAAAAACAGTACCTTTTATTTTTTGGCTGAAATGTTTGGTTCTTTTTTTTGTCCAATAATTTAATTAAATTAACTGAAAAATTTGTTATCATACACAGTATGCTATAAAACTAGACAAAAATGGCTACTCGGTGGGTTTTTGGCGTCGCTGATCACGATTCTGTGTGTTCAAGTTCACAAATGACCCAAATTAGGCCTAATAATGCCCATATGCCCCTCATACAGGCTAAACTACCAATATGAAATAAAATTAGATTATACATTAATATGCGTACGCATAAACGGACATGCCTGTCTTTTCAATGAGAAAAATTAGGACCTCTGGTAGAAAGTTCTCCAAATGCGACGCCCAGGAAGGAGCCATGTATTTGAATTGGAGGGACAAAAAATCCGAAAGTCTTTCATTATTGCCATCAATTTCATGATCCACGATATTTCCAAGACTCAATTTAGAGTAAAATTTCATTTTGACCCACAAAATCGTTATTAACGACCTCAAAATCCCCCGAGTAATGAATTTCCCTGTTTTATTTGATATTAGTAGTTTAGTCCTACATAAGGTGAATTTTATTGGGCCCAATTGGAGCAATAGGTTAATTTGAACCACAGAAACGTGATCAGCGACCCCAAAAACCCCCGAGTAGCCATTTTCATCTGATTTTATTTCATTGGTAGTTTAGGCCTGCACAAGGGACACTTGGGCATTATTTGCCCTAATTTGGGTCATAAGTGAACTTGAACCACCGAATCGTGATCAGTGACGCCAAAAACCCCCGAGTAACAATTTTCATCAAATTTTATGGCACACTGTGTATGAGTATGAGTTTGTCCATTAATTTAATTAAATTTCCCATTAAAATTGGCCAATTATTGGACAAAAAATAAAACCAAACATTTCCGCCAAAAAGCAAAAAATAAAAGGTTTTTTTCCTAAATGCCTTTCTGAACTCTTGATCGATTGATTTGCCAGTGTAAGGTGGGCATTGCCGCCGATTCCGGTCATCCATGGAGGTTCGTCCCAACGCGCAGCTTGGTCGTCCTTCGAACACGCCCAACGGACGGCCAAACCGCGTGCCGGTACAAAATCTCGGGATGCTTCTTTTACGTCTCCATGCTTCTTTTAAATTTTCATCTATCGTCATCTCTTATTTTTCTTCTACTAAGTTTTCTGTTTCTTCTGTTTCTGAATCTGGCAGCTTTTACTTTTTTATTTTATATTTGTTTTTTTGTTTTTTGCTTGTTTTTTTTTTGTTTTTATTTATTAATCGCTCCACAGGTAAATATTCATTTACGGTGGAGTTGCTGAGAAGGGCCCTATCTCGCGGTAACAAAATTTTTTTCGCGTTATGAGAAAAGAGGTCCGAATAGATAGTTTTCTCACCCTGTATGTCGTTTCCTTGAAACAATCGGTTTCAATGTCAGGCACATTTTCCATTTCATCACCTATATATTATGTTGATTACATACATATTATGTTTAATATCTTTTCAATTCTGATCTCCATCTCTTGTTTAAAATTTAATAAAGACATAAATAAATAAACGAATGCTAATGCTACATAAACAAAAACTTATTTGTTTCATTCACACATCTGGCTGGCTTATTTTATATCACCCACTTCAAGAAGGGACGGATCCAGGTATAGATTCCACGGTCAAGCAGTACACTTTCTCGGGTTGTTTATATACACTATTTGTGTTGCTTTATTCAACCAACATAATTCAATCAAATATCAACTATACGAAATAGCCAGACCTGCGCTAATTTATATCAATCAATGCAGAATCGTTCACACTTTAATTCAATACAATTTCGACGTCTTGTTGTCGCTTTATCCGGATCTATCTCGAGATCCCATAGGAGCCACGAAACACGCGTTTGTCACCGAATTCGACACACTTTTCTTCCCTAAATGTCTTTCTGAACTCTTTGAAGCAAAACTGAAGTCAATTGACCCTGTAGTTTCAATTTTAGAAGTAAAATGCCAAAATAATGCGACTAATATGGGACATGCTTATAGCCAGCAGCGACAGCGACATGGCGCATGGGGTAGGAATATAGGATGGGAAGTGTAGGTGTTTGTGAGATGCTTCTTTTAAGATTCCACACAGTTTCCATCTGCTATCGTCGAATGGGAATTGTAGGCGTTCTTGAGATATTTGTTTTAAGTTTCCATCTATCACTATCTTACTTTTTTCCTGCATCAGTGTTTCCACTTCCTTTGTCTGCCAAGATATACAAAGATATACGAGTCTCGAGAGAACATTTGAGACACCGTGTATACAGATCCGCCAAGGTAAAGCAAAATAAAAAGTAAAATCTGCAAAATATAAGAAAGTGATCTAGGAAGGACACTCTGTATATCAAGCAGACGCTGACTCCTCCCACCTGAGACATCTTTCACTTACTCGTAAATAAGCCCAATATACGAACCATGTGACAAGGATTAATAAAAACAATAATTAGAACTTATCTTTTCATCCATGCCTATGTTGGCAGCTTGCTTCTCTCATCTGTAGGATTCCTTCCACTCGTTAGAAATCAGTACCTTGCCCTTCACTGAGAAGATGCCTTAATGGCGCACAGCTTGTATTATATTGTCAGATGTTTATGTCGATTTTTCGAGTTGATTGTATACGCTTTCAGATGATGTCACATTCCACCAATATATCTTAATCAAATATCAACTATACGAAATGACCAGACTTATGCTAATTTATATCAATCGATGTTGAATTGTCGACGTTTCAATTTAACATAATTTCGCACGATTTCTCATAGTTTTAACCGAGCTTATTCGAGATTTCGCAGAAGCTACACATGCGTGCATGCCTCCGACGCCATCCAAACCGAACCCCTGATGTGTGGCACTAACTGTTGGGTATTTTCAATCACATTGAAACCTAAAATTCGCTATAGACATAACAACAAATAGACATAACATAACAAATGAGGCAGAAACTTGTTTTTTGGGAGGGAGAAGAATCCATATCACCACAGTGTGTTAGTTTTGGAATGTAGTGTTCTAATGTTTTGGTATTTGTGGTATCTCACTTTTATTTTAATTTTTTTGGAGGTAGATATTTTTATTTAGCAACAGCATTTCTCAAAATATTGTATTGCTAATATAAAACAAAACGGATAAAAGAATGCAAAATACTTAAGTAAGTCATGGTAAGTACCTAGTTGTTCTCAACAGTAGTTCAACGATTAGAACATTGAGGTCAATCCTAGTTATGTAGTTTTAGAAACATTTTCTACAGATAATAAATATGAATAAACAGATAATTCAACAAAACTGTCAAAATAACTAACGTACTTTTTTCGATAATACACATACGGTCCATACGGATATATAATTAAGCTTTAAAATTCGGATTAGATATAATTAGAAGAATTTCATTACAGCACCCAAAGTTAAGTCATAACAAATACAGTACAGTAATTAACTACTTTATTATCGAACCGAAAAACAAACATTTTCGTTAAATATTAAACACAGTATTTGAGATAATATAAATTAGTAACATGATCTCCTAGATCTATCATGTGTTTGTTTACATTAGCTATAAATGGAAGGATTACAGTAACCATAGGAAAACTGTTAATTTGATAAATGATAATAAATATTAACAATAATGCCGACCATGTTGTTATGAACAATAAATTACAGTTTCCTGAATTTTTAAGCGCAAGTCATATTGCACGATTTGTAAAAAAATACTGGAGATCTCTTCGCTAGTTTATTAAAAAAAAACTGTCCAAAATATCCAACTATATTTTACTAAGAATTCATAAAATCTTTTTCTCTGTCGTCTCCTCTGTCCGACTGTCTTATCTTGTCAATTCTCTAATATTTACTAAGATTATCACATACGACTTATGGTGTGATAAACTGGGGTCACGCTTCCCACAAGCCTATAGAATTTTTGCACTACAAAGAGAAATCATCAGAATAATAACGACTTGTGGATATAGAGATGATGTAAGAGATAAATTTGTTGAATTGGGAATTCTAATACTTCCATCATCTATATTTTTCATTACCTGAGTTAGATTTATAAAAATATACATTCCTATAAAAAACATGAGGATATTCACAGATACAACACGGGGACTCAATATAATTCAATGATACAATGCAACAGACTTAGTCAAGTGATTGTAGCTTTAATTGTTAGGCCCTAAATTCTGTTTAACAAAATTCCAAATTGTGTAAAAGCTTTGCCACAGATATGCTCCCGGTACCAAAGGGACTGGATACAATAACTGTAATTTATAAATTTTTTACCAACAAATTAAATGTTTGAGGGTCACTGGAATAAATAAAATAACGACCCAGAGTACCATACATCGCAGTTTTAAACTAATATTTCGCGACCTTACTTCAAGCTTTAAGTTTGTGTGCTTGTATTTGTTTCTAGAGACAATAATACGATTTTTGTTGTTGTTAGCCATATAAAGTGGTTCCCAAACAACAGTAATAAACCGACTTCTTCAAAACTCATTAAAGGATAATATTTTATCCTTAACATATATCAAACTAATTTATCGTGCCCTTATTATAACAATCAAATATATCAGTTAATTTCCATCCATAAGCTCGTAAACTTCCTGTATAAATATGTTGGCCCAAGGATGTATCAGTCCAAGTTATTTTGAAAAGTTTGTTATCTGCTAAAAGTCATAAGATTAATAATTACTAACCATACCAAAAGCTACAAATTTGGTTTTTCTTTGAAATATTATGGACTACCTCCTGACTGGATTAAAACTAAACGTATTTACCTGCATTTTCTTAGGAAATACGGTAATACCAGGGTATTATAAAAGTATAACTCAAGAGTAACATAAAAGCTGTCATAAATCATTCCTGTTTACGGAATTGAAAGATACAGCAAATATGCAAACACAAGGTTAAAAAAAATTAAAATATTGGTCGGCCTACTCAAATTTATTCAACACAACGCTCCAAGGTGATAACGACAAAAACTGTGCAAATTTTAAAGCTAAATTTATGTGTTTGAATGAAATGTAGGGAAAAGTATCATGGTTAATATTAATCATAGATATTTAAATGCAGTAACTGATGTATGTAGTTATTTTTGAGAGAGATAAATAAATACATTTAATGATACCTCATTTTTTAAAACTTTTATTCAACTTGCAATGCTAGTGTTAGTTTGTTTAGGTCAAATCTTGCAAGCTGAATTAGAACCACTTCCTCTTATCCTACGGAGTTGAAATGTTACACGTTGATTCAGTTCCGATGACAATGCATTTTTATGGCAGGCATGACCCGATTCTACACCCAGGATATACAGTGTGGTCGATTAAGTGTGCAATAAATGGAAACAATGTTTTTTTAGTTGCACAACCAAAGTTTAAACACCTCCAAAAATTATAGTATGTCCGATAACCATTTCAGGTGAACTTAGAATGGCAATCGTTCAAGAGTAAAGTGCGCTTATGTCGAGAGAAAAAATTATATTAAAAAAAATATGTTTAAGCAAAAGCTTTTATTTAAAAAAACTACTAAAAAGTAATTTTTTTTTTAATTCATACACCTAGAAACCAAAAGCTCTGAGCAATGACCAAAGTTAACTATGCAATAGTGCTATATGACCATCCCAAAGCTTCTGGTTTCCAGGTGTATGAATTTAAAAAAATTATATTTTACTTTTTAGTACAATTTTTTAAAATAAAAGCTTTTTCTTGAAAATAATTTTTTATACATTTTTTTTTTCTTGCAAGGAATTATTCGCTTTTGAGACATAATATACCCTATTTTATAAAGTGTTTTTCAGTTTTATTCACGGGATCAAACTTGCAACCTAAATCTCCTTCTTTTTTAATGTTTACTGCATCGACAATAAGAAACAAACTAACCATTATATTCTTCGCCGATTTTACTGTACTTTTTACATAATTGTTGCACATTCTATAGGATACTCTTCGCAATTTTTTTGTAAATAATATTGGTTAGACATTCTCTATTCAATTATAAAACATAAAAACTAACTGATAACTTTTATACTGATTGATTGATTTTGCTCAAAATCAGTAGGGTTCTTCCTTTAGTCAACACTAACTGGATGCTGTTATGCAAGAATGAGTCAAGACACAAGCGTATTGTTTTGAGATAATTGACAATTTAGTTTAACCGACTCTGAAAATCATTGAATTCGAATTTGCTCTCCAAGAATTCGCAATATGAAAACTGCCCTTTTAATCTTTTGCTTGGCATATTTTTTGACTTAATTGAAAATAAGAAAAAACCAAGAATTAATACTTTTTTGCTTAAGGCTCTTTTCGAAAGTATCAAAACAGTAAAACTGGTTTAACTATCATGTTGCTCTTTACTTTCAAATTCCAAGTTCACTGCTATACCGATACCATTGACATTAACTTCGAATTCTAATAGATTAATGAAAAATGAAATTAAAATGTTTACCCAAAATGGGTACAAATTCAAGCGAGATACCGTTCAGCTCAATCTAACACGAGAAAAACACGTTAAATTTTTTGTTAAACAAGGTATTAAACCAAAAATAATTTACTGACTCTTTGTTGCTAAACGCCAACACAGATTTTGTGGGTTGGCATATTATTGCTAATTGACCTTGAGAAATTGTAGCTTACAAATTTCTTGAATATGGCAACACGACATAGTTATTCCTTCAATCAGTTTTGCATGCTATCATATGATTACTTTTAGAGGTTTTTTTCTAATCAACTCAATTTTACTTAAAATGTGGGATAACTCATTCTTGCATAACACCATCCAACTTAGTGCCCAAATTTCAATACAATCCAACAAGTTATCGTGCTTACAAGAAACGTGACAATCGGGCGGACGGACGGACATTTTGAAAGTTGTTCAGAATTCTATCACCAACACAGTGATATGAAAATCGATCAAATGAAATATAATTTTCTTTTTGCATTCGCGAAGACTATAATAAACAGGGTAAAAAAACCCTACCTATCTGAATACTGTCGCCGTCTGTTATGTATATGCTTATTACTTTGACCCACATAAGTCCTCAACTTGTTAGGCAATTGTTCAAATTATTGACCTAGGTCAGTATTTCAAAGTGCCTCTAGAGGAAAGTTCTATAGGTTACTGTTTGTATCATCGTTCCTCATTGCCAATTTTTTTAATGACATGAAACTAATTATACCCTGTATTACATTAACGTTGCTTAGACACTTCCTAGTGATTTATTCTAGGCAGGTTCTATATTTGCCGTCTACTCGTGCAGCAGCAATCAAGAACTGTTCCATCAGTGCTACGACACTCTATTTTCTTAAGTTAGTACGTTTTAATATTTCCCTTTAAGAGTTCTTCATTTTTCCATCATATCAATTTCTCTCAGGTGAAAGGAGTTTGATCATTGTCTCATCATAATTGTTTTTAGTTGATCTGGCCCCCTCCCGTCCATGCCTTTAATTGTCACGGAATTGTGGGTCGTGGATATCTGGTTGGCCACGGGCATGATGGATTCCAGAAAACCCTGCTGTATTTTTAGTTTGAAATAGTCTCTTTGAACTGACATTGAGACACCGAACTGGATGTCTTACGAAACGTAATGTAGAATGCTGTCAATAAGTGAAACAAAAAATGAAAATTACTTATGCATCACAATTTTCCACAATTAAATTCAGAAAATTAAAAACAAAAATAAGCAACATGAATTTTCCAAGTCGTTCGTGACTTGGAAGTCATCCGGTAATTTGTCAGATAATAACAACACCCGATACACACGCCAACCACTGAGCTACCAAATACGTTAATCACTCTTACTTCTAGGAATAGTAGTAAAACTTGTGAGAAATTACCACAAATGTTATTTCGTTTCTTGCCAAATCATGTTATAATGTCCCAGTGTTTGCAACTATGATTACTTGGCAATGAAAGCGAATTATTTTTACTCTGACAGACATCTATTGAGTCGAATTAGAACCTCCTCCTTTTTAAAATGTAGTGTAGTCAGTTAAAACCACTGGGCTATAATCCTTACATGTTAAAAGTAAATAATTTTCCTCTGCGGTAATCGTTTTTAAACTTGCAACATGAATTTGATAAACTTGTATGTTTGTTTATGTGGTCAATGTAAATAATGTAATTTTAAAGTTAAATTGTTGGTCTAAATAACATTAAAAACTATTTATTTTATACTGCCAGCCTTGAGTTTTACATTAAAATAGAAATAATGATATATTGTTCAATTTAGGTCGGTTTTAAAGTTCATTAGAAGAATCATAAATGACTTTTAAATAAAATTATTCTGCCCTATCCTACAGTCTGATTAGTTAATTTTGTTAAACTGCAATTTATGTGAATATTAGAGTGCATCCAATTTAATCTATAGTCTCGTCTCAAAACACGATGAAGCAATGTTTTCAAAAGAAAATAATAGAAATCAAAATAATGACTGTTACCTAATGGCAGGGATCTTGAAGAGCTAGTTGTACATGGCGCAAATGTTGTTGGAAGTGAGATACTAATAAAATTAATAATTCCCTGTCAGTGGGAAACATGGAGAACTAATTGTAGATGGAAATGTTGATAGAACTAAAAAGCATAACTTACTAATGTCCTTGCTATCGTATATAAATGGAACAATGGAATAAGTATTTTCCATAATATTTGTATATTCAATTAAACAATCACAGCTTAATTAACAATTTAAAATACACGGAACTTCCATACCCGGAGCCTGTCCGACATCCAAGCGTGAAGCGCCGTGGCAACTGGAGGGTAGAACGGGGCGAAGCCGAAACAACTTGATGTAAAATGTAAATATAGAAATCATAACTCTTTTCATCACTATGGATTAATTAAAAAATACATTAAAAACGAGTTTCCACTAGGAATTATAAAACGTAGTTCATTGTTGATTGATTGATTGATTGATTGATCAGCTAGCGTATGGGAGGCATTGCTTTGATTGCTGCCGATTCCGAGATATTCAATCAGGGTATTTTTATATCCCGCCAGACCGGCCATGGGGTAGAAATATTGGATGGGAAGTGTAGGTGTTTGTGAGATGCTTCTTTTAAGTTTCCATGCTTCTTTCAATTCTTCTTCTAAGTCTTCTGTTTCTTCTATTTCTGCATCGAGCAGTGTGCATTTCCTACCGCCAGCTTGCGTCCAGATATAGTTTCATGCATCCCAGAAACTTGTGATTTCGCTTAAACGTCCCGCGTTATTGAGTCCATTTTGTCTGTTTGTCAAGACTTACATTAGCTCGCTGTAGGAAGATCCATTACCGTTCCACAGGTAAACGGCCATTCACAGTGGAAGTGCAAGGAAGAGCCCCTAGAGAACCTTTGAAACACCCTGTATACCGATCTGCCGAGGTAAAGCAAAATAAATAGGAAACAGCAAAAAGTAAGAAAGATATCTAGGAGAACATTTGTATACAACGATTAATAAGGATTAATAAACCAATACACTAATAAAGTAATACTACTAATTGGAACTTATCTTTTTCGTCCGTCTCTGTTCTGTAGGATTTCACACTCCACTTTCCAAGAACAGTTCTAGTTGGACTTTTATTATTTTTAAGTCACAGCACAGCTAATATGCCTATATTTCATTATAAACACATGTCTTTACCAATAACCATCCCCACTTGAGAGGATCAGAGGTATAAATGTATGGATAGGCCGACGTCGGCTCAACTAGGTGCTGCACTAGGCACGTATTTACTTAATTTTTGGTACTATTAACAAACACTTTACCAGCAATTTCCAATTATTAACTCGATATGTGCTTTGTTCTTCTATTATTACACTTTAAGCAGAATTTTCTAGCCTACTGATGAGTTAAATTTTATCGAGATTAACCGATTCTTTTTGCGTTTACTTCGGGAGCGTTACAAGGCACATTTACCGTCGACACCAGCCACTCTCGAACTCCAACAATATTTAGAATTTGTCGTATATAAAATCACATTAGAAATGTCAAAAAATTTATTCTAATCTTAACATTTGCACTTATTATGTTTTTATTTGGGAAAATGGTTTTTTGCAGATTTTACTGACTGCTGCAAATGATTTTTTTTAAATGAAATAACGCGACAACGCCGCAGTGTTAGTCCAACAATAATATATGCCTTGGAAAATTAAGAGTCAAATATAAATACGTAAAAAAATGTTCAGTGTCCCATTTTAAAAAAATTTGCAACTCCTGATCTACAATTTCAATTTCAGGCACTTTCAAATTTCAAATGAGAATTTTTGGACAATAGAATATTTATACGTATAGTTCACTCCATATTTATACCACGCATAAAGAACTCGTAGCTGCCAACCGAACTAATATAAGGAGAGACCGGCGTGCTGTATCTGTCTATACTTTATTAATTAATAAACTAAATCTATTATCTAACAGATAAAATATCATTACTCTAATGTAAAGTATATTCTGGCGTGATTAAGATAAGAAATAATCGGAAACAAGCCTCTTTTAATCAGAGTTTCTAACTTCTGAGACATTGTTACGCAAATCACCCCTGACTAGAACGTCATACTCAGGGAACAGATAAACAAAACTGTACTTTGAATTTATCTGTCAATGTCGCGAAGGACAGGCAATGCGGCCACCAATGCGTAAGATATTTCGATCTTGGCGCAAAACAGAGTAAGATTTTGTTCATTCTAATACGCAAAAATTTCAAATACGGATCTGTAGTACTCTTGTCAGCAGTTTTTGTACCGACTTTGATATTTTAATGGCCGGTTTTTATGTGTGTACTGTATCAAGTGTAGACACAGTGGATCAAACGGTATTTCACCCTACAAAAAATTCAAAAAATGCAAGACGCGACGATACAACTACGATTTAGGTTTTATATGTAGGGCAGGGGACTATTAAGATATATCGAAATGACTTTAATTGAAAATAGTGCGGTAACAAGCAGGTCTCAAAAATACGGAATACATTCGGTAAAATTGGAAAGAAAACGCTTAGAAAAAAAACTCGCATACGTCGATTTATTTGCCAAAAATACAAGTGTTAGTATTAATTCAAAATTGGCCCTAACCGGTTGTAGATTGTGGATACTGACAGCAAGTAAATTAAGAAATATATGTTTAATTTGTTTAATTCGCCAACTAGATAGAAAAATTCGACTTCATCGCTATTATCACTATTAACATTTACTATAACTATATTATTGTTTCGTTCGGTACAACTACTTTAACATGTTTGTGTGATTTTATTGTTAGTTCAATTCAGTTTCTTTGAGTGTACGTATAAGTAATATAAAACGGTACACCGTTGTATATTTGGAAATTGTCCGATGACTCAAGAAAAACAGAAACAAAATAGCACAAATATTTAGAAATTGCTTAGATTTCGACATAAAATTGAATTTCCTGTCACGGCCTTAAATCAATGTTTGAAAACCGCAAACGCCCTTTATAAATACTCAATGGTAACCGGTACAATATGGCTAAATCGTAAATAGTCTTAGTACTACTTAGTACTACTACAACAAACTAGACACTGGCTTTTAACGGTACAAAACCAAGTATGGTTTGGCCCTTATTACCACACACGGGCGTAACTTGATCTTGCTTATTTTACAAGAAAGCAAACATTAAAATGGGTGATATTTAAATGAACTTAAAAATCATATTTTAGAGTTACAGTTATTCGAGTTGTAGTCGTAAAATATGATATTGGTCCAGAGAAATTAGCAATGGACCTGGACGAAATTAGTAAAAATCTGAATCTTTGCACTGACGTTCCAAACCCAAATCCAAAATCACAAAAATACCAACATGGCTACCCAAGATATTGAAGGCAAATATCTCGCGTCAGTAGTTATGCTATGGGCATTCGGCGCCAAAATCCCATGTTATTTCTTATGGAGGTTCATCCTGGTCATTTTTGTCTGATTTCCCCCCCCCCCACCACTTTTTAGGCACCTCATCACTTAGATGTATATGTACAGGTCTGAACAGCTTTTAAAACAAATTCTGTTCAAACTCTGTTTTAAAGCGTACAGACCCTGTTTAAAATCGTTCAGACCTGTATACAGACCCTGCTTTAAAAGCTGTTCAGACCTGTACATATATATCTAAGTGATGAGGTGCCTAAAAGTGGTGGGGGGAAAATCAGACAAAAATGACCAGGATGAACCTCCATAAGAAATAACATGGGATTTTGGCGCCGAATGCCCATAGCATAACTACTCGCGTCCTATGCATCAGATGACCTCATGGGCATCCGATGCATAGGACGCGAGATATTTGCAAAAAACTATGACCTTCAATATCTTGTGTAGCCATGTTGGGATTTTGTGGATTTTGATTTGGGTTTAAGACACTTCACAGAATGTCGGTGCAAGAATTCATATTTTTACTAATTTTGTCCAGGTTTCCTGCTTTTTTTGGCTAATTTCCCTGTATTATATGACAAAATTACGAAATTGGAATAACAGGGGTAAGTATTTAAATATCCGTGGAAAATATGCAAAATTTACATGTGCCCATACGTGATAAAAGGAACGAACTAGAACGATGTGGATTGTTGTCATTGTTGCCGGTAAGTGGTACTTGTGCACACAGGTGCTATTTACCGGTAAAACCACTGCCACTTATTAAAATTTATGCCGCTTTAATTACATAAACAAACCAAAGTCCTATTGATGGATTTATTTGAAGGAGCGTCAACAAATTGATGATGGCATTGATGACTAAAATAAATTACACGAGTTTTTAAAGGAACTCGCTGCAATCAACAGGAAACTCTGGTTTTAACGATGCGATATAATGATTTTATAATTGCTGCGCCTCCCGTAATCTTATTCTATTGAAAGTGCCGTATCACCTCCCTAGTAGCACCAATATTGGCACCAATATTTAATCCATATAGGACCAATATATTAATATTGGTCCTATATAGGACCAATATTCATATATTGGTCCTATATGGATTATATATTGGTCCAATATGTTGTGCTACTAGGGTTTTTATTGCGTGAAATCAAGGTTCTAATGCTAGCTATGATATTAAATTAGATCTTAATAATGTTTACTCAGTGAATAAGTCAGATCTGAGATAGAGTTTTTTATATTTAATGGAGTATATTGTTACTTCATATGAAAGCGCTTGCAAGCCTCAAAGTAGACCCAAATACTGAAATATACATATACGACAGTAAGGAGTAATTTTTTTGCACTGCTTACGTTTTTGAAAACGAAAAATGTTTGGTTAACCGCATCCCAAGTCAGCTCAATGACCTCGCGAATGGAATGTAGATTTAAGTATCTGAGTAAGGGACACGGGAGTCCTTATAGTTCATAGTGCTCGATTTTTAAATACATTTCTCTATCTATTCATGTACAATTTTTTTTTATTGGTAGAGAGGAACCAAGAGTGGCCAGCTAGATTTATTGATCTAAGCACGTTAGATTACTTCTTGCGAGGGTAACTCAGGGTCTATCTAAAAGTTAATTAAACCCGTGCAAATTATAAGCTTAAAGTACTATCAAAAAGTAATTCGGAAATCAAAACTAACACTATTAATTACAATTATTCGTAACAGGCACTTAGGGAGAGGCCAGAATGGGGGCATATAGGCTACAAAACTCAAATACCCCAAATCTCCAGGAAGCAAGATCGGGAGGACATTTGAGGATAATAAACACTGTAGAAGACCCTCTATTGAATATGAGGTAAGATTACATGATACCGAATATCACCCAGATAGAAAGGACTGGTCAACAGAAGCTCCTGACATACTACAAAAGGGGTCTGACGGGTCTAGGACAAACAGGAGCTGGAGCTGGAATACATGGTGAAAGACCCAGGGCAAGTATAAGTCTTTCCCTTGGGCAACACGCCACTGTATTCCAGTTAGAAATTCTGACTATACTTGAATGTGCACGCGAGAATGCAAAACGACAATATGTGAACCAGTAGATCCCCATTGCATCAGATAGTCAGGCGGCACTTAGACCAATAGCCTGTAACAAAGTGTCATCCCGACTGGTATGGGACAGCCATGAAGAGCTGAAAATTCTGGGAGAGCAGAACAGAGTCAAACTACTCTGGGTGCTAGGACACTCCAGAATTGACGGCAATGAAAAAGCTGATGAACTTGCTAAACAAGGGGCAGCTAACATATTCTATGGCCCAGAACCCGTGCTGGGCATTTCTAAAAGCTCAACCAGAAGGGCGATTAAAGACTGGGTCAAGAGTAAACACAAGAACCACTGGAGGAACACTCCAGGAAATCAACATGGAAAACCACTCATTAAAGGTCCATGTGCAAAACAAACTGAAGAACTGCTCACAACGAACAGTTAAGACTGATAACAGGACTTCTGACGGGACACTTTCCTGTAAAGAAGTACCTGAATACAATCGGCAAATTTGACGGCAACCTAGACTGCAGGCTATGCAGCAAGGAGCCGGAAACGATTCACCAAAATTATATTTAACTGCGAGGCACTGGCTCGCAGAAGTTATGGCATCTACGGGCAAACACGAACAGACCCGGAACTCATCAGCACCCGTCCGACCATAGACCTGTATCATCTGATTAGAGGTACAGAGGTACTGGAGTGGGCGGAGTAAAGCATGGCAGGGAGAGCACAATAAGCCCAGGAGGCTGCAGTGCCCTCGGAGTTTTCTACTAACAGACGAGCCCTGAAAAAAAAAACAGGCGGCACATACTCAGTCTTTCCTAAAATATTCTCTGTTTAACTAAATACCCCTTCACTTAACTAGGTCTAAACTCCTCAAATAAAAAAGAATCGGCAGCTACTGGATGCGGCTGGAACCTCCCCACCCGGTAGGGGGGGTTCGTGCCGAAAAGAGCACTAAATTGTATGCCGTACCGGCACTAAATGCAATCTGATCTCAACCATAACTTTTTCAGATCTTCTGGAGCACTAAAGAAACCCTCATGCAAACTTTTATTCAAATCTGTTCAGTAGTTTCGGCGCTATCGTGCTAAAACATTTGAAATTAAATATAACAGTAAAGCTGTATAGTTGTTGAATAGGATTGCACGTGACTTGACGAGTTTCATGGTGCAACGGCACCGCGCATCGATCGTGCCACGCGAAAAGCGATCTTATGTTTTACATTTGCTGTGTTTTCAATTTTTTTTCATGGAAACCAAATCGAAAGGGTGCAAGGATGATAAACCATTAACCGAATTTTAACTGCTTTTCAATGGTTCCATTACAAATTGATAATTACAAAAATATGATTAGCACACATCCCGGTTTGTGGAGGTTGTGAGGTAGGCATATCTTCCGGTTAGTACAGGTACAGCGGCAGACATTTTGAACCCACACGGTGTCTACTTTTCTTTGTCTTTAAGTCATAATTAGTAAATGTCAAGCTGATTTTTTTAAAATAATTAATTTCATTTATAAATTTTGCACCACTAAGAAATAATATTCTCGTATCACTTTTCTTGTCTGCCATGCTCTAAGGCAAAGTATAGTTCATACGATAATTGGGACAGCATAAAACCGAAAACTCGGAGTAAAGTCAGAAACTCCTTTATGTCGTCTACAGTCCACGTGGACTTGATACGCCTGTCACATAGAAATGTGGGCTGGATTAGATACCTAGCTATATAGTTTGATTTGTCAACATAATGTGACAGGCGGATATAGTAATAAATGATATATGTAAACCTCTTGCACATGCCCAGAACAATAAGGAACTGTCTGAATGCTACCTGAACAGACAACATATAAATTTAACTGTAGTCAAAATGTTACTTAATAATTGCATTTATTTTCTTTTTGAAATATTTACATAATTTCTACTACTAAAGTAGTGAAATTATGTTTTATAACAGTTACGGTAACATTAAATTAGTGTGAAATTATTAGAAATTTACGTATTCTCAAATGTAGAAAGTACTATTTGCTATCATTTATTTTAACCACGATTTATCACTAACATAAATCTAAAAAAGATTAGTTTATATGAGATAATTTATTTTTTGCACGATCGAGCTTTTTTGTTTATTTACAAGATCTGTTTCCAAGACGGTAGCTTATGTTTACTGGTTGCTAGGCCTAACACCTCGGTAAGTGATTTACTTCCAGACGTCTGAACGGTAAGTAAAATTAATATAATACAAATGTTATTTCATAAAAATAAGAACAAAAAATAAGGAAATTTCTATTTATTTAAAGAAAGAAAATTTCAGAATGTTTTGTTTTATCAATAAAAACACCGTGTTAGTATTGCCGAGTGGTAGCGATAGTACAGGAACGTTGTATTTGTTCACTTCACAGATTTCTGTAAGCATGTGATCGTACGTCTTCAAGAGAATCATGATTTATTAAAAAATGTACATCACAGGGCACAATACTCACACAAAATTCTCATGCGGCGCAAGAATCAAATTTCTAGGACAAATTTAGTTTTAACGTTTTCTGCTTATTAATAGATAACAATCATAAATATCATATCTACTGGAAGAATTTAAATAGCAATAAATACGAGGAAATTTTGTAAACAGTAGTTGTTACTTTTGTTGATAATTTGCCCCTAAATATTTATAATTCTATGAATTATCAAATGGATGGTTGTGATCCACATAATACATGGGGAGTGTATGACGAATTGGTAGCATCGTTCGAATTTAGGTGGTTTGCCTACCGAGGATCTTGGAGATGGCCAGCAAGGTCCCTTGATTTGATCCCCTGAGACTTTTACCTTTGGAGTAATATCAAAAACATTGTATGCGCCACCCTGGCTACTTCCAAAGTTCTGAAGAACAGAGTACGGGCTGCATTTCAGCAAATAAATTCACTGAGTCACTGTAAGTGCCATAAATTCCTGCTGCTTGTCAGCAGCAAAATGGAGCGCATTTTGAAGAGTTGTTGCATTAAATATTTATACTCAAGTGTTCATTAATTTTGTAAATTTTGTTCCAAAGTACTTGTTATAAATCTATAATATAAATCTCTTGTTTTTGATGCTATTATCTTGATAATAAACAAATAATTATCAATTATCTACATGATTATTCTCGTTTGTGATAAAAAAGCTAGGTGACTTGTATTGGCTACTAACAATAACAAACAGTGCTGACTTTGCATGTACATTTTATAAAAATTCATTCATAGCAAAAAAACAAAGAGAGATATGGAATGCTAATATCAATTGATGCAGAATTTAATACGCTATTAAACTAGGGGAAAATATACAGGGGGTTCCATTCGAAAAGTTTCTTTTGGACCTTTGAACTAAAGCAATGTTCGACTGTGAAAATAAAATACCCTGTATGATATTGTGAAAATATAACAACATTTAGTTATATCATAGGCTACATGATAGCAAGATATCGATTTCTTCTCGCCATATCCAAAAACCCCTTCAGCCCAATTTTCAAATTTCTAAACTGAACAGATCTCAAGAAACGTCTAATACCCGCTTTTCGTGAATAGCCAAGTATATAGAATGCCAAAGTCATAACCCTTCCTTTTCGGTTTTGCCGTAGCCGCGTAAAAAATAAGGTCACTGAAAATTATGAAACATAATTTTATCTATCCTTGATAACTACCTGGACTTAACATTGATATCGAAGTCGATATTACTTGAGGTAAAAATGTAACGTAACCAAACGTTTTGTAGTTTTCATCGACTTTAATATAAATTAGGTAATAATGTCCAATTAATCGGATGACTGGCTGAAATCCTATTTCATGATTTACAGTAACTTTTTTTTTGAAGACAAATCATTTTTATTTCCAATGTTTCATACAAGAAACAGACTTGACTTACATCACATTTATCACGTCATTCACGTCACCTCATGTCTGATTTCGAATTCACACTTTGATATTGCTGGTGCTATTGTTATGGAACCCAAGAAAAAACAAATAGGAAATCAGAGAAATGTAAAATTAAGAAATTATAAGTATCTGGTTCTCAGCAACGCTGAATCAGTTCCTTTGAGAAATAATTACTAAAGTACGATGTAACGGCACTTACAAAAATATCTCGTATAAAAAAAGTAGAAGGCTTTGCGTAAAAAGTACTATGATTTTTTCGCAACTGCAATGAGATCAATCTTAATTTTTAATCAACACTTTTGCGAAGTGCAAAATAATCTAAAAATGCAGTAGGTATACGAATGTCTTCATAGAGGGGTCGGTAGTAAGCATCCCTCATCAGGTTATATGAGTTACACATTCACACCCATCGGGCAATACGCATCCCTCAGGCCAAAGGCCTTCGGGCTGCTTCATGTTACCTTCTGGGCGTTATAATCTATATAACGCACTTGGTGCATAAATAACTAATATATAAAAGCGCGAGGCATGCATAATAAGTAACAAATTCGCAAATTCCAAAAAACTACGTTTTCGTGTGGTCTTGGCGCCGTAAAGTTGGTTTTGAAAAGGACTTTGGGAGTTGAAAAAACTTTATTTTCTGTAAATTCACATGTACAGTAAGTACGCAAAAAATTGCATTCGTAGTAGGTCTCATTTTCTTAGAAAAAAACTGCAGAGTTTGAAAAAGTATTTTGCGTATATAATTTGTAACAGAGCTGTAAACTACCCTTTAAATTAACATTATTAGTCGCGAAAGTCAATAAGCGTCCATTTAATGCATAAACGACTATAATTTTTTTCTGACAAGTTTCGTATATTTTTCAATATTTGGAACGTCAGTCACAAGAATGGTCTCTCATTTTGTCCCGTAGTAAATATTTCTTAAAGTAGACAAATAGCTACAATATGACAATGATAACTCATGTTATTACTTTGTCTTCCTGTTCCTCGGTAAAATAAGCAGGCAGTAGGTAGTCTCCCAACTCAACTCTACTCTTCTAATGACTGTTTACGAACATAATTAAACAAACTGTGAGTCATCTGTTTACAGAATATTAGAAAGTGCATCTAGAACAAATACCAACTCCACTCAAATAAATAAATTTTTAACAAAAATTCAAGAGTCGGTTTTAGCATGTGGTATTAGGGGGGGGGGGGGGGGTCCTGCTGAAAAGATGACTTTGTAGGGCATGGGCGTTGGGCGCCATATTGGATTACAGTTTTTCGCTATTATTTCGGAAACCGTTGATCCTACGATAAAATTATTATTATTAAATACTTTTTTACTTCAAACTAAATGTCCCCTTTTATTGATTTTTTTTTTGTAAAATCAATAGTTTTTTAATTACCTACAGGGTGTTCAATTTTTTTTATGGTTTTTCACAATATATCACAAACTGTTGACTTTATGACAAAAAGTTATTATTAATCAATCTTATAAAGTGTACAATTATCTATAATTTTTATCTGTTTTTTTATAGTAAGGTTAATAGTATAACAGAAAGCGATTTGAGGCATGCATTAGGGCTGATGGGGGTTTGATAGAACATAATATTTAATTCTTTTGGTTGTATTTATTATTCATTTGTGTAAATTGTTTAAAAAAAATTTAGAAATCATTTTTATTTTAATCCCTCAAAAGGATTTTTTCATCAAGACCTCATTTTTTTTAAATTAACTAAAGGGCCATTAATTACGACACACTTTTAGGGGGGAGGGGGGCCATAAAGTGTGACAGTGTGACAAGAGGGGAGGAGGGGGTCAAACTTTTGTGACATCACATTATTTACATCTACGTATATACCATTGTTTTAATTGAATGGACTTAAAAAAAACAAAAAACAGAAAATTCTAGCTTAAACTTTAAAATGTGAGACGTCACAACGGGGAGGGAGGGGTTGACTCCAATGTGACACCTGTGACATAGGGGGAGGGTGGGGTAGAAAAACCATGAAATTTTCAAGACGTAATAATGTCCCAGGGGCCAGCCATTAATTATGTCACACTTTGAGGGGGGGGGGGTCCCTAAAGTGTTACAGGGTGTGACAAGAGGGAAGGAGGGCGTCAAACTTTTGTGGCATCATATTACTTACACCTACGCACACCGTTGTTTTAATTGAATGAAATTCAAAAAAATATAAAGATTGGAAAATTCTACCTCAAAATTTAATGCTGTAAAACATATGACTTCACAAATGGGGGGTGGGAGGGGTTGACTCGAATGTGACAACCTGTGACATAGGGAGAGGGAGGGGTAGATAAACCGTAATTAATGGATGGCCCCTTAGTGTTCTGCACCGTCAGTTGTTTTCTAATATAGACTTGATAAATATATACTAATTATTATTGTGTTATTGTTTTATTATTGATAATATTCTGTACATGTTTCAAACAAATGGTACCAAATCGCAAAATAAAATTTGTCGTTTAGTTTTCTTTTTACGTAGGTATCAAAGAAAATCTAAGGTAATGAACTCTTGATAATTTTCGTTGAATCTACCACCATATTTCCAATGTCTCTGATTTTTTCAGATTTTTCTAAGCGATACTTTTGAATGTGGCTGAACAGCGATTTTTAAACGTTTTCTCGAAGCGTAAAAAAATCCGAGAAAAAATCCATGAAAAAACAACCTTTACATATTTTTGAATTCGTGCTTTCATCACGATGACCTTGAAATTATTATTATTTTTTAACATCACATTTTACCCCCTGGAAACTAGCCCCAAAATCAAAATTCTACTTTTTGTATCACGCCTGCAACTGGGTCACAACTTCCTACAACTGTGCCAAATTTCAACATTCTATGTCATACAGGGCCGCACCCCGGTGGGGGGGGGGGGCAGCCCCCTCAAAGTTTGGGCAGTTCGTTCCAAACACGGTTGGCAAAATCTATTTAACCTTCACATACAAATGTACATATCGTTTCAATTTTGCACTGTACTCCCACAATCCCAAAATTAACACAAAAATTATTAAGCGAGTGTTCAAACGTATTTTAAATTTTGATTTTATTTGCTGCTTACTGTTTTCAAAAACTGCTTTTTTTTTAAGATGAAAATTGTTACCGAAATCCTCGAATACAACAACTTAAAATGTTATTGATGCATTTTCTATTATAAATAGTACAAAAAATACCGTACCAATCATTGGATCAAGTCCTGATGAAGTTAAATTAATTGAAGCCACCAAATTGTTTGCCATATCATTACATGTCAATCCAGAGGAGGATTTTAAAAGGCACCATAGACGGAGAGTTATCCCAAAAAGATTTGACCAACAAAATAAATATGGCAGCCACATGGATATAAATAAATTTTATCGCCACGAGTATCTTCAAGTTTTAGATATCCTTATCAGTTTTCTTGAAAAAAAAAAAATTATCTGAAGTACTGAAAATTATACAACCTTTTGTAACAATATTTTCTTTCCCATTAACCCAAACACCCATTATCGACAATAAAAATATTGTGGATGCGATATTATTATAGGTACCTATCCTTGTAATATACCGGATTCTACTAGTTTACAAAGTGAACAGAGGTGTTTTTCGATATTTGCATAGAAAGAAGAGCTGCTTGCATGGAAGATGTAATGAAAATTGCCATCAAACAAAAAGTTTTCATTTTTGTCAACTTATCCTATACCGCTGCGTATCGAGTTGCAACAAATGAGCGTAAATTTAGCACCTAAAAATTTTTCAAAAATGAGCTACGTACCACCACGAAATGATCGGCTATGAAAAGCGAACGCGATATAACAGATAGTATAAAGTTGACAGATGGGATTAATTCTTGGACCAAATTAAAAAATGGAGATTGGGAATACCTACTAACTAAATGAGTACTGAGTGTTAGTTTAAGTTTTTTTTTTAAATAATAATTAGGTGTCTTCCTCGGTATCTTTTTCAGTTTGTACTTAGAACTACCTATGTACTTATTTCAAAAAATTGTATTTGTTATAATTTATAGATATAATATTGTCACGTGTACATACCTATTTTTCGTTTGTTCCATTGTTCCGTATGTTTATGTGAAACACCGAAAAAGTCATTCGATGTGTTTTCTTCCGCAGTAACCAAAAATTATCATAAACGAAAACAAATAAATTAGAAACAACAGAGTTGTGACACGAAAATAGCATATTTTTATACTCTTCGCAAATACAAAACGAAGAGTATATTGCATTCGATCGCCACATTTCTAAAACCGGTATAATATTGCTCGTAGAGAAAAAATTTCTTATCACTGTGTTGGTGATCGAATTCTGAAAAAAACTTTCAAAATGTCCGCCCGTCTGTCTGTCCATCCGTCACGTTTCTTATAAGCACGATAACTTAAGAACGAAAAGTCCGATTGTATTGAAATTTGGACAGTAAGTTAGTGTTAGCTAGAGGAAGAACCCTATTGTCTTTGAAGAAAATCGTTCAATAAATAAGAAAGTTATTAATTCTTGAAATGAAAAAAAAATGTTTTGTAATTAGAGAAAAAATGTTTGAAACTAACACAATTTACAAAAGAAACTGCGCAGACTACCCTACAGAATGTGCAACAATTATACAGAGTGTAATTAGTTTCATGTCATTAAAAAAAACTGGTGGTAAGGAAAGACAAGACAAACAAAAAAAACCTTATATAACATGGGGTCTAAAGCTCATAGTTTTGGAGAAAGAAAATAAACAAAAATTTCCAAAATACTTAATAACCTAGTTTGAGAACTGCTGGCATATTGGGGTAGGTTTTATTGCCTCGCGTCTTGTCGCACGAGATACTCTGACATTCCTGCAAATAAGTATGCCAACAAAGCAGTTAAAAGCGACCGACAGAGGACATCGTCATGTTTTTTGCTTCTTCGCGGCCAATTATCCTACTAGGCGTGCTATTTCTCCCTTGTAATATTCTCAAGTAATAATTTCAGTTGTGTCCCTACTTGGTAAAGAACGCAGGCATGACGCGACGTACCCGTTCCTTGATTTTGTCTGTTTTCTTTTTGAATTTTGTGCCACTTATGTCGTTAGTGCATGATTACGTAAGACACTACTTCTCGTTCGTGCTTTTTGTGTTACTTTTTGGATTTTGGACCAAGTTTTTCTTTTTGTTTTCTTTCTTGATAACGTTAATTCACAGTTTAGTGTGGTGTTTTAAAACGCAGATTTTTTACAATATGGGAGATTACACTTATCTAGAGTTCGCGGATATGGACTTGGTACATGGAGAAAGTGGTGGAAATGCAGCTGGTGCGGAAGAGCTTTAGAACAATTGCAACGACGTATTTTAATGTGCATAGAAACCACAAAAAATGATCCTAATTTACCAAATGTGTTGAACGGAGTAAGTATGTTATTAGTTCGACGTACCGAAATGTGTACACGTGGAGATGGAGGTTATTTCGAAAAATTTTTGTAAAAAATTCAAAAGAATTGTTCAGTTATTGGATGTTACCTATTGGGTATTAAAGGTATGATTATTATTATTAGTATTCGTTGTCTTGTTTTTATCTGTTTATTATTGTTTGCATTGATTTTCATAAAGACCAAAGACTTGATTTTTAGTTTTCGATACCTGATTGGGAAAAATTATGCGGTCAATTCGTTAAAAAAATCAGATTTTTTCCTAAATTAAAATACACAACTAATTTCTGTTATCGTATCTCGGACGTCTAACTGTCTAACTGTTTTCCAATTTCATAAAACAATTACTAATTTTTAAAGTTTTTAACACAATGTTACAAATGTTAATAAACCACTTTTAAATTTTATAAATTCTTATAAACGACAATAAAAGGTACGATAGCTTTGTTCCAAATTAAAAAACATATGTAAATAAATCCTATTTAAGCCCCTGCGGCCATGCTATGCTTGCGTTGTGCCGAAAGAGAAGGAATTATTTACATTTTCATAATTAGTGGTATAAACAGTTCAATACAAAAATAATCCCATCAAAGTGCCGCACTTCTACCGACGGGAACACAAGTCGGGTATTACAGTTTTTTATTATTTCTAATATTCGGAACTATAACATCCATTGACCCTGAAAAACAGTGGTTCTCAAATCTTTCCTACCATAATATTAAAAATGTAAACCAAGGTCAGTTTTTTCAAAGTGCCCCTAGAGAAAAATGTCATAGGTTTTCTGTTTGTCTAGTCGGTCCCTATTACCAGTTTTTTTTTTAATGACATGAAACTAATTACACCCTGTATAACCAATGTAGTAAATCGGAGAAGAGTATAATGGTTAGCTTGTTTGATTTTATATTCTTTATAACTTTTGGATTCGGCGGAAAAAATACATAAATGGTCATTTTAGTTTTTGTTATAAACGTTCCAATCGCCTGAAAAATGGCCTTGTTCCGTCTTGGTTAGAGTACCCTGTACATTGTAGTGCATAGCGACTTGAATTTTAATTCGATTTAACGTTTTTAGTTTTAGTAGCTTTTCATGAAAAAAATATCTTTATTGAAATGATGCAATGTAAAATATAATAGGAATTATTAATAATATAGTACATAGGCAATGAAGGCAAAATGTTGTAAAAACCTCGCAAAAATTAATAAAAGAATCAGCTCTGTGATTTAAGTAGTTAATAACCTGTAGAATGGAATGAGTCCAAGTTCCGGGAAAATGCAAAAAAATTTGGAAAAACTTTTTGATTTTCGGTTTTTTTGCTCTAACGACTAAAATAATGAAAATACAGAAAAAAGTTGTCAACAAAATTTGTAGCTCGCCTCTTTCTCTACAAAACAGGTCTTTACCAATTTTTGTCTTACTTAAGGTGGCCATTCCCTAGAAAGAAACATCCGATAGGGAAATATTTAATATTTTTGGCCATAACTTTTTTTTCTTTGTAGGTACATATCGTAACGGTCACGTTTTGTAAGAACACTCAGTACCGTAAATTAGATAAAGCGCGTGACTATTCTATTTAGTATTTGAATTCAAATTATACGCGCTTAAATTTTATCGGCTGGTCATGCCTGCTAGCGAGTAGTTGTAGTGCGTAGGCATATTCCTACGCCAAATCGGGCAAGAAGACGCTGGAAAGATGGCGTAGTGGCGGGTGGCTGTTATGGCCGTGAGAATTAAAAACCGAAATGTATTGTACATAAATGTATATAGTGATTAACAACTGCGAATATAATCAGTAAAGTAGTTATTATAGTTTATAAGTTCTGGTTATTGTGCTCCATTGCCCATAATTGTGGTAATGCAGTGTTTTCATCGAATAAGCTCTGAGTACAGACTTTTATATTATGTATGTCACTCGTGATGCTAATTTTCCTGTGTGAAGCCGATTGCGAAAATGCAGAATTGCTGACGGCTTTCAACACCTCATATCACGTTTGGCAAGTAATATTTTTCGTTGTATCCTGTGTTACCATCCGGTAAAGACTGTCCAGGGTGTCTACTAAATCTTAATCTTAAAATTCCCTGACTTTTCCAGGTTTTCCAGATATTGTTTTATCTAAATTCCAGGTTTTTAACTTCCTACATTCCAACAAATATGAAAGTATGTATTCACCTCAAAAAAATTATCACTGACCCGCAAGATTTTTTTTGTTAACCCAAATAAGCGATTCCGAAAGTTTTTGAAGTGCTCAACACGATGCCGTTGACCGTTTTGTGCCATCACGTTATAATTTTGAGAAAATTTCATCAAAAAGTGCTAAAAAGGCCATTTCTGCATATATTCGTGCCCTAATAACTGGATTACGGTATGAGATTCAGTAAATTCGACCAGACCATCTTATTCAGCTGCCCAAGATGTTTAAAAACCAATAGTAACAATAAAAAACATAGCTATAGAAGGCGCAAACATTATTTTATTCCTGAGTTTAGCAAGAAATACTATAATTTTTGTGGTGAGTATATACGCAACTAAATCGGACCTAAATAGGTAATTCCATAGGACATTGACACACTAAACACAATGCCGTTATCCGTCTTGCTCCATAAGGTCAGCATTTTGAGAAAATATAACTTCAAACTGGATAAAATAATATTTTCCATATTATAAAAATATTATTTTATCCATTTTGAGGTTATGTTTTCTCAAAATTCTAACCTCATAGAGCAAAATGGGTAACGGCATTGTGTTCAGCTCCTCAAAATCCTATGGAATTAGGTCCGATTTACTTGTATATATACTCACCACAAAAATTTTAGTACTTCTTGCGCCATTTATATTGGGTTTTTTTATTATTACTATTGGATTTTGAATATTTTGGAGAGCTGAATAAGATGGTCTCGTCCGTTTTACCCTATTTCGTGCCGTTGTCCAGTTATTAGAACACGAATATAGGAATGACCATTTTTAAGCCAAGTTTTCTCAAATTGTGATGTGATGGCGCAAAACGGCCAATGGCCTCGTGTTCAGCACGCCAAAAACCTTCGGAATCACCTATTTGGGTTCAAAATAGACACTTCATTTTTACAGGTCTGTGTTATGAAACAATAAGAAAAAATTCTTGCATTTTATTACCAAAACGTTTATTTTCGAAAACTCAATTACGAGCTGAATTATTTCTACAACGATTATCATTGTTTTTTAGTCTTTAAGGAAGTCTATCTTTTTTAAATTAATCAGAATTAACAATAGAAAGATATATAGAAAGAGTGAAATAATACAAATAAAAAATCTATATATTCATATATTATATTTTCAACGTAAACTATAATTAGTTATGCAGAATCAGAGCAGCAGACATTACCACACGGCGGCGGGGCTGATTGCGGCCAGACTATCAGAACTACCATGGACAATCAACTCTGGAACTGCTAGCAATAAATAATAACTGGAGAAGTGCGCTCGCGCATTCATATAGCTATATAAAATTTGTATCAAGAAGTGTTTATAATCTTCATAATAATTTGCGAAACATTTCTAACAGATCAAATAGTTTGTATTAACAATTATCTGAAAGTACAAATTCCAGGTTATACTGCTCAGTTTAGCAAATTCCATGACATTGCCAGGTTTTCCCTGACTAAAATAGATTCCCTGAAAATCCCAGGTTTTCCAGATTAGTAGACACCCTGAGACTTCTCTTACCCCATGAGAAGACTATAATAGTGCGTGAATAATTTCATGTGAACGTTATGTTTACGTAACTATCTCGTCCCGTATTTTGACATCTCCCGTGTGTTTTGGGCATAAAAACATAGTGTTCAATGGTCGAACCAGTTTATGTGTCGAAATATTAATTGTCGGGCCTTTCTTGTAAATAATTTTATGTACAGTCTAAAGTATTTCCTTTTGTGTGTTTTTGAGCTTGTTTATGTTAAAGTAAGAATTCTTTGTTTTACCGCTCTGGCCAGATCGTGTTTAGTTTAGTTTAATTATTTGCCGCATACGGATTCTTATTGTGTACAGTTTGCTTTGTATTTTGTCTGCTGCATGGATTTTTAATGATTTGTTTATATGATTATTCTGACGAAAGTTTTTGTACAGTTTACCCACAAACCCTGATGTCAAGTGCTCTGATTTGTTCGTGCGTTTTTTGTATGTCATTAAAGTAAATTAACTTTATGATTCGTTTTATTTTCCCTAAGAAAATATTATCGTTTCAATATATTTAAAAAAAACTATAAGAGTACCTAAGCAGAACCATAACGAGATTATTGCTATGAATTTTTACTTAATAATTTCAGTGGTTTGCAAAATAATTAGATTTAAAACTACGAAATAGGTAGATTAACATAATTTTTAAAATAGAATTGAGGAAATGAATATATTACTAGCAAAAATACTCGTAATTATTTCAAACTCTTACTAAAGACTCATCATAGATAAGTACAAAAACATATATCCTTCTAAACAAAATACTTTGCTGGCTACATGCCACGAACAACATTGAATTATAAGAAAGAAATATGCACATTATGTACAGATAACTGTCACAATAATGTTAGTTTTAATTTTAAATTATCCTGTTCAACAAAACCAAAAAACAACTAAAGACAAAAACACTTACCAAAAACTTTAAAAACTTTCACAGACACGTGTTTCTGTATCCTACACAAGGATACTTCTTCAGTGCTACTTCTTTTAAAGTTGAAAATGAATTAGTAAGAGTTTGAAATAATTACGAGTATTTTTGCTAGTAATATATTCATTTCCTCAATTCTATTTTAGATTACTCTTACATTGTAGGGAATTTGCATTTGCATTTGATTATAATTTTTAAATTTAAATCTAGCTATTTTACAAACCACTGAAATTATTGAGTGAAAATTCATAGCAATAGTCTTGTTATGGTTCTACTAAGGTACTCTTATAGTTTTTTTTAATATACGTACTAAGGAGAAAAAAAAAGTTATGGCCAAAAATAATAAATATTTCCCTATCGGATGTCTCTTTCTAGGGAATGGCCATCTTAAGCCGTTTAGGAGATAAATCCAGTTTTTCACTTATAGTTTTGAGCCGATCCGAAATGCGCGGAAAATGAGAATTCTCTGGGAGTTTCGTACGACCGGACATATCGATCGATAATTATTACTATTCAGAGCCGGTAAAAAAATTAAAGCAACGTAAAATGTAGAGAAAAGTCTCAGCTTTAATGTGGAACTAAACACAAAATTCATACAAATTTTTATCATAGAGAAAAAAGTGTTAGAAGATGGCTTAGTAAACTTTATACAGTTGATTTATTCACATCTTTGAGTTTTATGCATCCTGCCTATTTCTCCCGTACCAATGGGTGCTTTTTCACTGCATGGATTCGATTCCACGCACTTTAATCTATATTTCGTGAAAATTTCATTGAAGAATGTTAAGAAACAAATAAGTTGTATATGTTTTACTGTATAATTGTGCATTTTCTGAACATGTATGAATAATGTAGACAAATTCAAAAAGTACTGCGCGCATTTAAAAAACTCAAGTCATTCGAAAGAATATGTTCTATTGTATTTATAATCCAAAAATTAAAACTGTGCTATTATTATTACTTAAGATATAGCGAATTGAACTTCAAAATTTGGAGGTGATCGATTGATGAGAAATATACCCTCTACTTTGATTGCAAAGCATATTTTTCCAACAAAAGTAATTGCAATAAAATGTTAATTGGATATCATTATATAAGAATATATAAGCAAAATGAATTATCATTCTAACGACTCCCGCAAAGATATGAATAAATCTGTGGATCAACTGTACAAAGTTCACTAAGCCATCTTCTGACACTTTATCTCATAAAGCTGAGACTTTTCTCTACATTTAATGTTATTTTCATTTTTTTTAGGGGCTCTGAATAGTAAGAATTATAGATCGATGAGCCCGGCCGTACGAAACTCCTGGAGAGTATCATTTTTCGCGCATTTCGAAGCGGCTTAAAACCTTAAGTGGAAAACTCGATTTATCTTCTAAAGGGCTTAAGTAAGACAAAAATTTGTAAAGACCTTTTTTGTAGAGAAAAAGACGAGCTACAATTTACAATTTTTGTTAGAAACTTCTTTCTTTATATTCATTATTTTGGCCGCTAGAGCAGAAAAACCGAAAATCGAAAAGTTTTTCGAAATTTTTTTGAATTTTCCCGGAACTTGGAAGTGCAAAGAATGCATCATCTCATTCTCCAGGTTATTACCTACTTAAATCCCAGAGATGATCCTTTTATTAATTTTTGTTACCCTAAATTGTTAATTTGCCTGTACTAATATTATTGTTTATAAAAAAAATTCAGTAGGTTTTTTTTTTAATCTTATCTCCCAAATAGTACGGCCCTTTTTTATTTATTGATCGATTTAATTTAAAAACAATAGAGTTCTTCACAAAATTCTAACTTACTGTCCGAATTTCAATACAATCAGACTTTTCTCTCTTAAATTATCGTGCTTATAACAAACGTGACGGACGGAGGGATTTTACGAGCGATATTATGACTTTAGAAATGTGAGGATCAAACGCAATATACTCTTTGTTTTCGTATTTGCGAAGACTATATAATAAGAGGAACAACCAGGTGGTAGTACTTAACATACCTTTCGACCTTTATCTTATTAGCTATCGCATCTTTAAACAATCTGAAACAGATAAACAGAACTAGGTATTTGTGCCAAAAAGCAAAACAAGCTTATGTTTAATGACATGGCTAGTATTGCTTGCTACGATTAAGTTTACTTCACTTTTACTTCTCTGTCTAGGTATACGAAAAGAAAATACTCACGCAAATGTTGTTGAGCAAGTGGCAGGACAAAGAGAACGTCTTATATAAAACAAACTTCACCAACAAAGCAGACACAAAAACAAGAGCACTAACCAAACACAATACAGGCGCGTCTATATTTAAAAAACGTTTTCGTACATTTAAAAACAACTAAAACAATACTCTAAAATTAGCACGCGCACCTAAAAAGTTCAAGATTCTCTCGGGTCGAGACAGAAAACCCGTTGTTTGCGGCAACCGCACTAGGACTTGTTGGTATGACTAAAAATCATACAGCACACTGCGTAACAGGTGGTGGAAAGGTAAAACGTTGCTCACGGAGAGTTTGCGTAAATTGATAAACATAAGTATCGCCGCCGACGTCTCACTCTTTCTGTCGCACAAAGTAGCACCGGTAAAATGTCTGCGTCTGCGAGGCGTGAATGAGTGCGTATCGCTCAGCTCACTACGCTGAATCAGGTTTCGCGGAACGACTACGCTGGAGTTTCATGGGAGACTGTTTTGTTTGATCGAGATATTTTAGTCGAATTCCACCTCTCCGATATCTACTTAATTGTGTTACAGAGAGTCCCAGCTTTTAATACAGCGAATATCTCGAAAACTAGGAAAGATAATAAGGTCACATAGAATGCGTATTAAGTCGAGCATCAATGTCTTTTACATACCGGGGTAAATGTTTACGACATCCACTTATTCATTAGCAAAAAACTAAAAATACTGACATATTTTGCGTTATTTAACTAACAATTTGCCACCTACTGTATGTTGTGCAAACACCTGTAAGTGCCACAAAAAATTCCAAAAGTTTTACACATTTCATTCTACATTTCACTCTCACTCACTACATCACACTACTGTCTCCATTTACAACTGTAAGGGCTGCATTATTATTGTTCCTTGCCCTACTTAGAAATGCCAAAAAATTATAATTTTGCAAGAAAAAAAATTTTTTCGAGAAGGGCAAGAAATATTATCATGTTTTGCATTAAATATAGGGGTGCATTATGTTTTTTTTTGCAATTTTTTTCGTAGTTCAAGGTCGTTTGGCGTAAGTAATTGTTTTGGCATTTCTAGTAGGGCAAGGAACAATAATAATGCAGCCCCTACAGTTGTAAATGAAGACAGTAGTGTGATGCAGTGAGTAAGAGTGAGATGGAGAATGAAATGTGTAAAACTTTTTGGAATTTTTTGTGGCAGTTACAAGTATTTGCACAACATATAGTAGGTGGCAAATTGTTAGTTACATAACGTAAAATAGGTCAGTATTTTTAGTTTCTTGCTAATGAATAAGTGGATGTCGTAAACATTGACCCATACTGGGTGTAACAGGATCATGGTATACCTACTGAACTGTACCATATAGAGTCGGGTCAAGTTTAAAAAGACCGTTGTATGAATTAATATTGCACATACGTTTTCACTATCTCTTGCACACAAACTTAAAGCCATAGCCTAAAGACATTGTCAATGTATGTCTACCAAGATTCTTTCCCACTTCTTTTGAGACGGAAATATGAAATGCACACTGAGGAGTGAGAAACATAGTCATAAGCCCAGCGATTCTCAAACTGTGTGATTTGACGACGAATATTATTTATTTCCGTGAACTAACACCACTCTAAATATGAAAAACGTCTTTATATGAAATATTTAAGTTATTTTTAGTGGTAAATAATGGATATTCATCCGTTAAACTTACAATATCAAACCACTAAGTTTTACAATTTTCTATTACGTACATATTACACGTCTTAGAGCAGAACAAAATAGCTAGCTTAGCTCAATCGGTAAGATGCTCGATGCAATATAAATGGGGGTTGGTGCTGGATCGATCCCCAGCACTTCTACTTTTTTTTTTTTTATTTCATTAAGCTCTATTAAAAGTTAATAATTTTCGTTCTATAATTTTTATTTTATTAAACTGCGCCTCGAGTTTTGTTAAAACTTTATTTTCCCCAAAAATGTGTCTTTTTTTATTTTGTCAACTAGAATTTTTATTTATTACCGCTAAAAGAAAAATAATTTATTTTCGTTATTCTCATAGAGATTTCAGATTTTTTTTTTGTTATATGAAATATTTTATTTTTACTGACATCGTTTCCCCTACTAATACTACGATTCTATCCTTTCCTGGCAAGAAATACCCAAACCTTCCCGTGTCTCTTGCTGGACTGTAGCAATATTAGTCTTTGATTTCTTTTTCTGATCACGCATTGTTATTGACTGAATTGGGCAATTCATTTTTTGTTATCAGTTTCATTTGTACCCGAACCTATATACCTACAGTGTCCGTCGTAAAGTTGGCTACATATCGGAAAAATTTGTATTATTGAGATTTCTAAAAAATACTATACAGGGTGATTCACGTAGGCCATTCATTAGAAGTTTTTCAACTTGCAGTTGGATTAGAAACTTGAAATTTGGTATGCAGCCATAACCGATCATGCCCGTTCTATCTAAAATATTTTCAGTCCTCCAACTATACAGGGTGTGCCAAAAATTGGTACCAACTTTCTTATTTTAAATAGAAACCTATATTTTTCTTTACATGGTTCGATTGGTCTTCTAATTCTGAGTTTAGGGAACCTAAGTTATGTTAACTTATCTATTACAATTTTTGACATATGTCCAATTTTTTGAAAAAAATTGCCGCTGCAGTAGTTTACGAACAAATTTGTATCTCGCAAACCTTTCAAAATTATGAAACCAAATTTGTGAAGCAGTTAGCTGGAAGTCCAGGCTAACTTTTGATGTCCCATCGGTGGTCCCATTTTGTACCATATGGGCGCAGTCGATTTTCAAATGTCGCAATCAAAAATTGTCAAAAAGTCAATTTTTTCAAATGGCACCTACTATTTTTTTTCACACCATTCGAAAGAAAATTGAATTTTAGGGTGAGTTACTTAAGCATTCCCTATACCTAACTTCACCCCATATCGAGTTATTCAATAAAAATTAAGAAATACCTTATCTTGCAGAGAGATTCCTTACTTCATCAAGTATGCCATGGAAACAAAAGACAGTTGTAATACTTTTTAAAGAAAAATATGGATTCTTATTTAATTACACACAACACCAACAAATTATTATTAACGAACAAGAACAATGTTGCCGAAATTCTGTCAGTGAAAACGGTGCACACATTGAGCATTTGTATTGAAATAATTATTTTGTTAATCTGTTTATTTGTTGTTATTTTGTTGTTATTATTTATTATTGCAATACGATTTTTGAATAAAAATTAAAATGAAATGATTGTTTCCAAAGCCTACTAGGTACCCTTG
Organism: Stenurella melanura; assembly: GCA_963583905.1. Classification (NCBI taxonomy): domain Eukaryota; kingdom Metazoa; phylum Arthropoda; class Insecta; order Coleoptera; family Cerambycidae; genus Stenurella; species Stenurella melanura. The sequence continues at coordinate 133,722,138 of OY757313.1, read as the reverse complement.
AGAAAAAAAAACAATATGTTTTTCAAAAAATGCCAATAACTCAAAAACGACTGTAGATAGACATACACAATGTTAATAAAAGTGGCCCTAAAATTCAATTTTGCATTGATTTCTGGCGTCAGAAATGGTACGCGCAAAGATGTGCTACGCAATCTGTTGAAAGTAGAATAATAGAATATTTGAACAAAAATATGGTGGTCACATTGAACATTTACGTCAGAATTTCGCCAACATTGTTCTTGTTCGTTAATAATAATTTGTTGGTGTTGTGTGTAATTAAATAAGAATCCATATTTTTCTTTAAAAATTATTACAACTGTCTTTTGTTTCCATGGCATACTCGATGAAGTAAGGAATCTCTCGGCAAGATAAGGTATTTCTTGATTTTTATTGAATAACTCGATATGGGGTGAAGTTAGGTATAGGGAATGCTTAAGTAACTCACCCTAAAATTCAATTTTCTTTCGAATGGTGTGAAAAAAAATAGTAGGTGCAATTTGAAAAAATTGACATTTGAAAATCGACTGCGCCCATATGGTACAAAATGGGACCACCGATGGGACATCAAAAGTTAGCCTGGACTTCCAGCTAACTGCTTCATAAATTTGGTTTCATAATTTTGAAAGGTTTGCGAGATACAAATTTGTTCGTAAACTACTACAGCGGCAATTTTTTTCAAAAAATTGGACATATGTCAAAAATTGTAATAGATAAGTTAACATAACTTAGGTTCTCTAAACTCAGAATTAGAAGACCAATCGAACCATGTAAAGAAAAATATAGGTTTCCATTTAAAATAAGAAAGTTGGTACCAATTTTTGGCACACCCTGTATAGTTGGAGGACTGAAAATATTTTAGATAGAACGGGCATGATCGATTATGGCTGTATACCAAATTTCAAGTTTCTAATCCAACCGCAAGTTGAAAAACTTCTAATGAATGGCCTACGTGAATCACCCTGTATACCTCATATCTGCTTCAAAATCGATATATCAGTCGCGTCATTTTGGCATTTTACCTCAAAAAAAGATACAGGGTCAATTGAGTTCATTTTTGTGGCAGAGTTCAGAAGGGCATTTAGAAAAAACAGTACCTTTTATTTTTTAGCGAAAATGTTTGGTTTAAATTTTGGACCAATAATTGGCCAATATTAACGGCCAATTTAATTTAATTAATTGAAAAATTTGTTATCATACACAATATGCCATAGAATTAGACGAAAATGGTTACTCTGGGGTTTTTGAAGTCGCTAATCACCGATTTGGGGAATTCAAAATGGGGGATCGGAAATCGGGCCATTTTTCATAAGAAATGACAATGGATATCTTGGCCTTGAAAATCTGTGCAAGGAGGTTTTCGAGGTTGCTGATTACGAATCTGGGGTCTGATTTGGTAAATTCAAAATGGCGGACCGGAAGTAGAGTTCATTTATCAAGAAAAACTCGTATCTTTTTCGCTTTTGGACTGAAAATGAGTACTCGGGGATTTCTGAGGTCTTTGATAACGAATCAAAGGCCTAATTTACGAAATACAAAATTTCGGACCGGAATAACACTCTATTTCTCCTAAAAACTCGTATTATTTTCTTTTTTGGGCTGAACGTGGGGGGGGGGACTCGGAGATTCTCGTTATCGCTGATAACGAATCTGATGTCCAGTTAGGGAGAATTCAAAATGGCGGACCGGAAGTAGCATATTTTTCAGGAAATACTTTTTTATTTTTCATACTTTCAGCCCGAAAAAGTAAAAAATACGAGGTTTTCCGAAGAGATTGACTGTTCCTCCCGTGTCCGCCATTTTGAATTTCGTAAATTGGACCTCTGTTCCGTAATCAGCGACCTTAAAAACCCCTGAGTACTCATTTTCAGCCCAAGAACGAAGAAATATGAATTTTTCCTGATAAATTGACTCTACTTCCGGTCCGCCATTTCGAATTTTCCAAATCAGGCCTCGCATTCGTAATCAGGGATCCCGAAAACTCACGAGTGCAGATTTTCAAGGCCAAGATATCCATTCTCATTCTTCTTATGGAAGATGGCCCGATTTCCGGTCCGCCATTTTGAATTTCCCAAATTGGACTTCCAATTGGTGATCAGCGACCCCAGAAACCACCGAGTAACCATTTTCGTTTAATTATATGGCATATTGTGTATGATAACAAATTTTTCAATTAATTTAATTAAATTGGCCAATTATCGGAAAAGAAATGAAACCAAACATTTCCGCCAAAAAATAAAAGGTGCTGTTTTTTTAAATGCCTTTCTGAACTCTTTGCAACAAGAATTAAGTCAATTGACCCTGTACCTTTTTTTGAGGTTTTCAGATTTTTCATGCTAAAATGACGCGACTATATGGAGTCCTTGTTGTATTCTATATGCACTTTTTCTTCATAAAATTTTTCGATATCTTAACAATTTGACCCATTTTTCGGTACCACCGTCAACTATTTTTTACAGTCCTGCCAAACCGGTGATCACATGACATGTGTCAAAATGTAATTTTTTGTTGTTGGACATGCATAAACAAACCCCCAATAGATACAATTACAATTTTTTCCCATATGTATCCAACTTTATGGACACTGTATAATCAGAATTCCACTAAAATTATGAAGTTACTAAATTAATAATCTTAACATTTTATGACAATATCTTTTATATATTTTTAAAATTATTTAGCGATATCATTGCTGAGAACTGTTTGAGAACTACTGGTATTTCTTATGCTTTAAATAAAATCTTAGTTCAGACGTTTTAGCGGCCATGACACACGTCAGTTTAAATTTTACCCGACTTTAAATGTAATGCCAATGTCTATTCCTATTTGTATGTAAAATTGAATCTCGCGCAAGTATGGCGACGGGAGGTCCCGGCGCAATCGCATTGTGTAACCCGCCAGGGCCGGCTCGATTTCTATTGCAAGTGTTTTTAATATGTCTTTTTTTCAGAAATCATCAAAAATACGCGTGTATAGATTGACATTTCTTATATAGTTAACCTTTGTCTTAATTTTTATTAAAGAACAAAAAAAGTTGCCATTCCCAAAACATAATTATTTAATTCTTTCTAGTAAACGTTCTTGATAATGCACAATCATATTCATTCAACTGAATATAGAGTCCACCAAAAAATGAAGTCATATTTTCTACCTCAGAGATCGAAATATAATTTAGAATAGAATAGAATAAAAATGTATTGTGTTACAAAGTTACACAAAAGATATGAGGGTTCAACATGCTAAGTTGATTTTCAACCCTACGCGCATGTAATAAAAGATTACAAAAAAGCTATTATGATGATAAATGTTTTTTCTAATTATTATTATGAAATAATAAGTAATTAATTGTAACATAAATAATATTAATATATGATGATAATATAAATACAAAATACATATAAGTACAAAAAATAAGATTGGGTAATGAAAATAATACCAATAATGCAATAAGAATTACTGGGAGTTAAGGTCACTTATAAGACACAGTATAGGTATAATTGCATATATTAAACATAACTTTTTATTTTGTTTTGAAATTGAAATTAGAATAGATCAAGTCAATATCAGTAATGCAAATAATGTTGGATTGTTTAAAATTTAGGTAGATTCACAAATAGCAATGAACTTTAAAATTTGCAACGGAAATTATGGGAAATAGGTGAGGTTAGAGAATTTTGTATCCTAAATTTCCACTGAATTCTATATATTTATCATGTAGAGTTAAGTAGATCTCGGAAAGTATAGCCTATCGAAAAATTTTCAGGCAAAATTACCTACGTTAAAAGAAAAGATCCCAAAACTCGGAGTTGTCGCCGATATTTAGATAGTAGTATATTTTATAGAATATGCAAGAACAAGGTACTTACTTAAAAGATAACAAACCTTTGGCCCGATTCTTGCAAAACAGTATCTACAATACAATTCCGGACCATATTTGTTTGATTAACTTATTAAGACCTCCCGCTATGGGAGACAAATGTAAGAATAATGGCGTCGGCGCATGTCTTCAAGAAGCATTCTGACTCAAGCACCAAAATACTTTTAATATTAGATTTCCACTGCGGCGACGCATATGCCGCCGACCTTCAATCGCATGTAGGCCGTATTTTGTTCACGCGCATATATCTGTATTGGTCTTCCATTTATTATGTAGAGTTTAGTGGGTATACCTCCCTTTTCTCCTTTAGTTTTGAAGATAATTGATTGAAATTCAGGATATACTACATACATAATAAGCAGCACTGTTTGACATACAATTGATTTTTTTTTACTTCCGGTTTCGCCGGAAGTGACACTAACTTTCGATTTTTAAATGGAACACCCTATATATTATTGATTTTTGAATTCCGCATAGTTCTCTGAATCCAACGAAGCCAAATAAGTGACATTTCAAACATCAATTTTTTTTATAATATAATTTTTAGTTTTCCATTTAAATGTGACACGACGGTTCCGATTTATTCTAAATGACCCGTGTAATGCTACAAAAATCGAAATCCCGTTAATAACACTAAAATACGTGATTTATGAGCAAATAAAATTCTCCAAAATTGTTTTTGGGGCAAAACTTAATTTTTTCAAATGGAACCGTATCAGTACAGTGGTACCATTTATTAGTACTATTAATAAGGAATTTATTCATTTGTCGTATTAAAATGTGCGATAAATACAAACAAAATGATAACTAAATGAAAATGAGAAAATACAATTTTGTTCTAATTAAATGTTAAGTAACTAAGGTGGCTTTGAAAACAATGAAATATTTAGCTTGTCAAACATTTGTTGGTTTAACGGCGTTTTTATTGTGTTTAAAAATTGTTTAAAATTCTTGTCAATTGTGTTCATAATGCCGCAAATTTATACAAGAGATGAAAAAGTGGACATGTTAATTATTATCGATCGATATGTCCGGTCGTACGAAACTCCCAAAGAATTCTCATTTTCCGCGCATTTCGCAGCGGCTCAAAACAATAAGTGGAAAACTGGATTTATCTCCTAAACGGCTTAAGTAAGACACACATTGGTAAAGACCTATTTTGTAGAGAAAGAGACGAGCTACAAATTTTGTTGAAAACTTTTTTCTGTATTTTCATTATTTTAGCCGTTAGAGCAAAAAACCGAAAATCAAAAAGTATTTCCAAATTTTTTTGAATTTTCCCGGAACTTGGAAGTGCAAAGAATGCATCATTCCAATTCTACAGGTTATTAACTACTTAAATCCCAGAGATAATTATTTTATTAATTTTTGCGAGGTTTTTACAACATTTTGTCTTCATTGCCTGTACTATTACTATAAGCAAACAAATAATAAATAATTAACTTTTAAACATGCTAGAGTATATAGGTTCCAATACTACGTGGATGTGGAAGTAAAATTTGTATAGTAAATACATATAGTGACAGACACGAAGAAGCAAGAAGAGCGGCTGTATCCTTTGTCGGGCTCAACCGCTTTATCGACATCTCTTTGATGGCCTTACTGTATCTTTTATGTCTACTATATCTTGAGACAATTTTTGGTAAATAACTGAAAAGTCCTACATTTATGAAAAAGTGGTATGGTACAAGAAATAAGATTATGAAATTACAAGTGTTTTATTATACTCTTCGCAAATACAAAACGAAGAGTATTATTGCATTCGCTGGGCACATTTCTAAAATCGGTAATATTGCTCGCAAAGAAAAAAATTTCATATCACTGTGTTGGTAATCGAAATCTGAACAACTTTCAAAATATCCGCCCGTCTGTCTGTCCATCCGTCCGTCCGTCCGTCCGTCTGTCTGTCCGTCCGTCCGTCACGTTTCTTGTAAGCACGATAACTTAAGAACGGAAAGTACGATTGTATTGAAATTTGGACACTAAGTTAGTGTTAGCTAGAAGAAGAACCCTATTGTTTTGAACAAAATCGATCAATAAATAAAAATGTTATTAATTTTTTAAATGAAAAAAAATGTCTTTACTTTGTAATTAAACAAAAATGTTTTAAACAAAAAAGCTGCGAAAAGTTTTTTAAAGGGTAAACTTTTTTACACTCGGTATTAGAAACACAACGCAAAAAAATCATGAAAATCCGTTCATTATAACTAAGTTCCGTCATTTATTACTTTTTGTGTCTAATTGCACTCGACTAATTTTCGATAACTGGTTTCTTTCGGCATTTTGAAGATTTGAAATTTCCCGGTAGATGCAAAGATCATAAAATTGATGTGTTATTTTGGCGCCTAAGCCCTTAACTGCAATCATGGGTTTGGGTTCTCGTGTAATAATTTCCAGGTACAACAACTTCTTTTGTCCACGTGGCGGCTCGACAAACGACGATTACTATTTATTTATGATACCCGTAAAATTGGTCCCCACCCCTACGGAAAAATGAATTATTTCTTGGATCATAAATTTTTATAAGGGCCGTATAATACATATATATTTATTGGGCAGTTCTTCTTTCAATTTCAAACCACCTCTCGCCGCGTCAACTTTGGAAGAAACAATACTTTTTATTATTTAAACGTAAAACTTTCCGATTTTTCATGTAAAGTTATTGTCAAACGTTATCTATACTAATATACAGAATATTACTTAATTAGATCTCATTCATAGGATAAACTCTTCTTATTAAAATAAGACAAAAGTTTGATACAAATATGGGTCCCGAAATGCACGGCTGTTAAGATGTAGGACGTTAAAAAAGTATGTATTCCTCTCTTTAAAAGCTTTTATTAAACTTGCAATATTAGTGTGTTAGTTTGTTTAGGTCAATCTTGCAAGCTGAATTAGAACCACTTCCTCTTATTCTACTGAGTTGAAATTTTACACGTTGATTCAGTTTCCATGTCAATGCATTTTTATGATAGGCATGACCTGATTCTACACCCAGGATATACAGTGTGGTCGATTAAGTGAGCAACAAATAGAAAATAAAATTTAATTGCACAACCAAAGTTTAAAACTATGCAATAGTGCTATATAACCGTTCCAGGTGTACGAATTTAAAAAAAATATTTTTTGCTTTTCAGTACCTACAGTTTTTTTAAATAAAAGCTTTTTCTTAAAATTATATTTCTACATAATTTTTTTTTAATACTGCGAGAACAATTAGACATAATTAAATGAAATTTAGGCTCTGTTAATTTCTTTTGAGTGGCAACGTCATTCCTGTATTAAATTATTTATTCAATAGCCAGTGGCGAGGAAACGGGTTGCAAGCCCCCTTTTTAATAAAGTCACTGATATTATCAAAACTAATACAATTTTTACAATCTGGTCAATTCAGACAGAAACAAAATTCTTCTTTTCCGTAAAATGTGTTGTCGGAATATACCACTGTTTGTTATTTGATAAACCTCATCAAAACCTGCATAAATCTTAAAAAAGTTTGAGTAAACTTGACAAAATGCTTTAAATAAAAGAACAATTTGTAACAGTTCACAATTTATTATTGAGTTATTTTATTGCTGTATTGAAATCAAGTAAGTTTTTGGTAATTTAATTGTCATACTATTATAGAACTGGCAAAAGCTGCGAAATCAGACACCAGTATATGTGCTACAAATATTTGGTCCCCACCAACGCTGAATGAACTTCTTCGGGAAGGAATTCCGAGAATACGACGAAGTTATCCTTATATGAAAACAAATTTTTCTCCTATATTATCCGGAAAATAGTTTACATGGGACTCAAGGAAGTGCAGTTTCAAATTCGTAAGGCAAACAAGATTTTGATAAGCTATCAGAAGCTATCAAGGTAGGTGGGATGCAGACCCCGGCTTAGAAGGTTGTTCAAAAGCAAGAGAGTTCGGTATCATAGAAAGAAATAAATTTAAATTTATCGCCAAAAAATATATCCTTCTAACTTTATTCCATTCCTAGATACAATACATAAGATTGTGCGACTTCACGAATCATTTCCAATCGACATATTCGGTTTACCAGTGGCATTTCAACCCCTCCAGGGGGTTGTAAGCGGATGCTAGGGGGTGGTCGGATAGTTAAAATAATTTTTTTTCGTCATATTCGGTTTCAACGCACCAAGGCTTGTGGGGGTGCTAGGGGGTGGCTACGCGGTTCAAATAGGTTATTATCATTCATATTCCTGAAATATAAGGACTTTTCAAATCTTTAGAACAAGCGGAATTTCAACTCCCCAGGAGGGTTGTAAGGAGGAGCTAAGTGAAAATTGAATAATTAAAACCTTTTCTTATTGTCATATTCGGTTTCAGCGTCCCAAAATGCATAAGGGTAGGGGGTCTATCTTCTGGGTCTCAACTTTTTTTCTTTTTGTGTGTTTGTGTTATTTATTTACTTTATTTTCATTTATTGCAAAATTAATGTTTCTTCAAGTACTATTCCAAGTAGACCCAGTGCGAATCGTCGAGAAGGTTTTCACAGTATACTAAATCAAACAGAATTTGAGTCAGCATTACCTAATGTACAGAAACCTCAAGGGAAATCGTTCGTGTGGTATCTTTACGGACAATTTTCTGCAAAGTAACATTACCTAGACACAATATTGCTTATGTCGAAATTGTTCTGAATACAATAAAAAGCATGTAGCGTTTCAAATTTGTATGAGTCTTTATAGGAAGAGAGCCGGCTGTACAAATTTCCTATGAATAAGATACATGAAAAACTTTTATGTGAGTGAGTAATTACTACCACAGACTTACAAGGAGCCACTTTTCGTATAAGCAAATTTTGCCCGAGTCGTGGAATTTTGGTGTCACTTCCTGTCACTATTTTTTATGTTTTCGAATACATGAATAAATCTGACCTCAGGTTTTGAGGCATACAATGAGATTATAGTAGGGCGCCATGGATAATCTGCCCGCAACCCTGATACGCCCTGAATTAGAGTTGTTTATTTTTTGTTAAGCCATCGAATACATGGATCCTTTTTTTTAAATGAAAGTACAAACATTCTGGTTATTAAAAAAATAGGGTGCCTCTTCTTATTTGCCCGCATCCTCCTATTTTGACGTCACTTCCGGTAAAATTCCATGACGGGCAAAATTTGCTTATATGACCCTGTAGGTCTGTGGTACTTACTCACATAAAGTTCGTCATATATCTTATTCATAGGAAATCTGCACAGCCGGCTCTCGGCCTAATTACAAGTAAAGGTTGTTTGTTAATTTGTAGTGGGTTAGCAAAACATTTCATTGAATAAGTGGCAATTATAATTAAGAGAGGAAACATAAATTTTATCATGCAAATATTGAAGTCGTTATAGATTCCTATAACGTTGAAAATTTTAAATCGTTTGTGTGTGTTGTTTATGTTTGTGGATTTCTCATCACAAATTATTGACACCGAGAAAAAATATTTCATAGTGCTTCGAAACTGCGTCACATCTTACATACTACGTATACAAATAAATGTTCAAAACAAAGTTCAACATAGCAGCAACATCAGTTGTTAACTTCAATTATTAATTTAGTATGTTAATTGATAATGAAAACAAACAATGTTCGATAAGTGTATCTGAAATTTAATCAAGCCACACACACGTTTATTATAGATATAGCCCAGTTGTCAGAGACAGAAATGGATAAAAACCGGTAAATGTCATATGGCTGAATTTTTCAGAAAAAGTAGTTCTGCTGGTGTTTACAGCTGTAAGGTGCCGGCGACCCTAATAAAATCGAATGTGTTGGCCGAGATTCGGTTCTTGGCCAATAACTCAAAAAATAAACAGTATATATCAAAAAACTAATAGCACTAGGCGATAGAGGAAGAAATTTCACATCAAAAAAGTATATGAAATTTTTTCGTACGATCAAAAATGTAGGCTCCAGATTTTTTTTTAACGCACGAGAATGGAACGTGGCGACACATAAGTACGGCTCGCGAAGCGTGCGAGGTCACGGACGCGCTACACTAAAAAGTGACAGCAAAAAAGGCCTAAAATTCACCTGTGTTTGCATAGTAGATAGCGGGCCAAGGGAAACAGCAACATAAATTCTATACGGCGCAAACTAACTTTGAGAAATTTTAGGGTGAGCATATTTTTACTTTTTTGAAAAAACGCAAAATCACCCCTATTTAAGAAGGGTAGAAAATATTTAAAAAATGCAGTATATAATGAAGATTTAAAAAAATAAAACAACTGTTATTACTCAAATTTTATATTCGCTCTTGTACCTTTTGATCTAATTAATGAAATTGAGCTCAACTAAGCTTAAATGAAACGAGAAACATGTGGCTATTGGATTATCATTTTTCAAATATAAAAATGAATTTATGTAGGAATGGTACATATATGAAGTCGGAACATAAAGAGATTTCCGATGAAATCGATAAAAGGTCTACCATTTCTACAATTTTTAAGATAAAAATCTGAAACATTCACATATTACTCTGGAAGTAATGTATAAAAAGATCCGATGGATAGGTATGAAAAATAATTTTTGTGATAAAAGATATTAACGGTTATTTTACCCCAAGTTTCACGAATTTTGGAGCAAAGAAAAATGTTTCTTTTATTTTCGTAAAATAAAGAAAGTTAATTCAATTTTTAAGGTAAATCCTCTTAAAACATCTTAAACTACACATTTCAAGCTTTAAAAATCGCACCTACAGAAATCTAATAACGTGATTTAAACCAAAGTAATAGGTGGTTAAAGTTAGTTATACATATCAAATTTTATCACTTCTCACTTGAAATTTTGGAAGTGTACATCTTCAAAAACAAATTTTTCAGATATTTTTCCGGATCCTTTTATACATTACTTCAAGAGTGATATGTGAAAGTTTCAGATTTTTATCTTAAAAATTGTAGAAATGGTAGAGCTTTTACCATTTTATCGAAAATCTCTATATGTTCCGACTTCATATATGTACTATTCCTACATACATTAATTTTTATATTTGAAAATATGATAATCCAATAACCACATGTTTCTCGTTTTATTTAAGCTTTGTTGAGCTCAATTTCATTAATTAGTTCAAAAGTTACAACAAATTTAGTGTAGCGTGTCCGTGACCGTGCACGCTTCGCGAGCGTGTCGCCACGTTCCATTCTCGTGCGTTAAAAAAAAAATCTGATTTGATCGTACAAAAAAATTTCATATACGTTTTTGATGTGCAATTTCCCCTCTATCGCCCAGTGCTATTAGATTTTTGATTTTTTCTTTTTTCGAATTATTGGTCAAGAACCGAAATTCGGCCAATATATCCGATTTTTTTAGAGGTCGCCGACACCTTACAGCTGTAAACTTTTTTTTATCGTATTCTTCACCAACAAAACTACTTATTCTGAAAAATTCAGCCATATAACATTTAGTGACACCTTAAAACCCCTGACGACTGGGCTAATAAGTTAATATATTTGTTGGTTACGAAAACAAAAAAAAATCAGTAACAGTCATTCGATTAACTCAACCTTATCAACTAATATCGATTTTAAGGTCGAGTAAAAGTTCGTTCGATTTTATTAGTTGTTAATTTTTACACCGACATCGAAGTCGATATTAGGTAATAAGCTTCAATTAACCTAACGGTGGTGAAATATTATTTCTTAGTTTTTAATGATAGTCTTTCTAAAGGGAGTTCAATTTTTTTCCACCCTTATTAGTGGCCCTATTTCAAATAAATCTACAAAAGTTATACAATTATGACAATCTCATTGGATTAACAATTTACAATCTTTAATTTAGGATCAGCTACTCCGAAAATATTTGACTATTTACCTACAACCGCACCTCCGCCATAATTTTGAAAATTTTCTAAACTTATCACCTGCACCTCCGCCATAACTGCGAATAGTCTGTAATAAAAATCAGTTAGGAAAGTATAGTTCTCTTCATATACTTAAGGCAAATAAAAAGTGTAGGCGCCTTTGACTTTGCAGTAAAGATCAAATACTCCGACATTTTTTTATTGGCTTTAAATATATGAAGAGAACTATACATATTCCTTTCCTAGTTTTGCTCGCCTTATACTAGACATAGCTTGATAAAAAAAATGTAAGGACACCGCCGAATTATACTCTACAGTAACATCCGTCAAAAGCTGAAAAAATATTTTAAGGCATAACAATTTCTGGCACCAAATCGATAGAAGATGAGATCGTCCAAAAGTAGAGTTCACTTTTTAAAGGACGAAACTTTTAGAAACGATACTACTTATTGTGACAACACGTCCGGTACTAATTTTGATATAGTTAATGATCTTGAAGTTTAACGCTGGTATCAAATTATAGGTTGCAAAGAGCTGTCTGTATACAGTGGAACGGAATTATGCAGATACCGCTTCCCAAAACCAAATCCCTACAAAACGTAGACGATTACAGAAGGATAACCACTTGCAGTGTAGGGTATAAATATCAAACCAGCATTCATCCAGAGCAGATCAATTGATGACGTATGTACATCTTCAGATGGATTCTGGAAGAAAAATGCGTCTCCAATTGGCCCTCAAAAGCCATTTCATGTCGTACGTCATGAGCTATGCTCAACACCTTACCCAACATGGGGATACCTCTCTACCTAATAAACAGGACAGAAGCACGTCCTCACAAAAACACCACAATACAATGGTTTGGACAGACGACGGAATATAAAGTCCGCTACCCCCCCGACTATTCGCCATAGACCTGGATCAAGTGCTACCAATCACAATAAGGAAACTCAGAAATTCAATGAGAATGCTGAAATGATAAGATCTCCCATCGTGCTGGCATAAGCTGACAATCTCCTCAGCATCGTCAAATTTCTAGGAAACCTTTAACCACGTCTGGATGCCTCTGGAATGAAAATAAACTTCAAGAAAAGCTTAAGTATAGTCGACAGAAAAGAATACAAAATAGAACCATGAGCAGAATGAAATACTTAGGAACACATATGACATATCATCTAAAAGGGAGGGAAGCACCAAGGGAAAGGATCAAATCGTCTCAAAGAGTAACAAGAGATGTACTACCTTGCATTAAGGAAAATAAACCATTAAAAAGAAATACACAGCCATCATACTGTCTACAACGACTTACGGAGTTAAACACACAGCGACGACAAAAGCAAATAGAAGAAGCTGAAAGGACATCGTCCAATTACTGGCAACAACAGTGAATACACAGAACGACAGAAAACGTCAGCATTTCTAGAAGTGAAAATAATAATTAAAATAGAATCGTACACAATGAAATACTGGGGACGCATCCAAAGACGGGACACGGGACACCTGCCAAAGAAAGCGCTAAGACTGCAATAAAGGGAGCGCATGCTACATATGGATAACAACAACCGAGAAGATCATGAACAAACTAGGACAGGATTATACACACTGCGAAAGAATCGCAAACCAAAAGACGGAATACAATAATGAAATCGTAAAAATATACACGCTATCAGATTCGGAAATAGAAGCAACAGAAGACTCAGAAGAAGAATAGGCAAGATGATCATAGAGAGGAACTTAATAGTGGAAGATAATCACTCCATATCGCGACAAGCATATCACAAACACCTACAACTTCCCATTCTGCATTCCTACATCGAGCATCATGATGCTCTCTCACTGCTGGTAACAAACATATCCCAAATCCAACCCGGCATAGACGTAGCCAGCCCGACAATATATCCGGTAGTGGCAGCAATGAATACCGTACGATGACTAATCAACCAATATAGGTTCTTTAGTAAACCTTGATCGAACCTATCGGCAACCCATATTTTCCTTTTTTTATGTAGTTGCCATCCCTTCGAATTAAGCATAAAACTAGCATCAAATTAAAGCTGAAATCCTTCACTAACAGGAAAACAGGTTGCCGTCTCTTACATTGATCGCAATACCTGGCAACCGGAAGTGAGGTTCTTCCCGTTGTCGGTTCAGGTTTTCGTAAGGCACCCGTGGCGAGTATCTATTGTCACGATAAAAGTTTCCCTGTTAAAAAAATTGTTTCACTTTTTTATGGTCGCTTCTCCGCCTAATCGCCTCCTATAGCGCAAAAGTGTTTGCCAAACATCCTGTACACGTTAATGGATCAAAACGGACAATAACTGTAAGAATATATCTTGACATTTTAAAGCTTTAATAAGAATTAAAATCGCTATCTCAGACGGATATACTTACGTCAAATAATAAAAATAGAATGTAAATATTTCTACATAAATTAAATATTGTTTTCCTCTCTTTATGGATTAAATGGAATTACTGCATATCTGAAACCATGCCAAATCGTAAATACGTAATCTTTAACCATATTCGGACGTTGGGGTTTCCCAAGAATTGATTTAGTATAGATATGAAGGTGACGTATGTGGCATATTATCCAATATCTATACAGATTAAATATTATATTTACTCTATAGACTTATCAATATATCTATGTTTACTTTTAGGTAAGACCACCTTGTTTTAAAGGCGCTCAAATCCGACATGGCCTGCGGTTTTTTGCCTATATTTCGGAAACCATTGGAGTTAGCTCGAAAATAAAAAATCTCAAAGGACGAGTTCATTGCGTCACATATAAATCCCACATGCGACACTAAAAAGGACAGAGGTATTTTGTGCAACACTAGCAGAGATATATCCAAGTTAAAAAGCCGAGACTCGTACGCATAAACAGTTTAACTGCAATAAAAGATTGAATTTTCGTAAGACGCACAATGTATGGAGGATAGCTGGAAAGCTCCAGATACATTTTCGTAGGATATATAAGGCGAGATTCACGGCGGGAAGGAAGTTTTTAAATAAATTGAGGTTAGATAAATCCCAAGTGATACAAAATGAATAGTAGAGTAAAAATATCAAGTAATAAACACTGTTAAAGGTTATTTTAGTTAGTAAACCTGTGTTGTAAATAAATAAACGTATTGTGAGATTAAGTTTTAAGTAAATTATTCAATAAATAGTATGTTAGTGTTTATCTCTTGTTATAATTTCTGGAACCCACGGATTTAAGGGAGGTTTCATTAAAAGGTGGAAGCTCGTGACAATATGTTCCACCCTCTCCGTTTCGCAAACCACCCGTCAACCAGCTTGTACAATTTGCCTTTTCGTGTATTTTTTAACACTTCCGAAAATACGGTTGAAAATTGCTATCCCCCACCCTATCTCCAAAAGCAACGCACAGAAAAATCTGAAAAAAATCATGAACATTGGGAATAGGTGTAGACTGAACGAGAATTATCAAGATTACATTACTTAGATAACTTTTTGGGCACATAAAAAGAATTCTCGACGACAAACTTTGTTTTGCGGCATATGTATAAATCCATCAAATCTTTAAAAACAACTGATGGTACGAAATACTAAAGGCTCGTGCACAGGGGTTTAGTGACTGGCGCAAGTAGCTAAGACAAGTCACTATTTTATGTGAACAGGTACTCCAGTAGCGCGTCGAGTTTTTGACTGTAGTAGCGAAGCTAGGCAAGTACTAAAAAGGCTTTGAATATACTAAGAAGCAAGTGCAGTCCCTCCACCACAATTTTTATTGGAATGGATACTAAACTAAGCACTCAACTCGTTTGAACACATTGGCTAGTAGTAAGTTGCATTCAAGTAATCCATAATTACCATAAGAAAGGCACGAATATAGAATCTGTGCTAAAATTAAACATTTTTACGTGTGAACATTTACTGTAACGAAACCGAAGACAGTCAAATGACTCGCCTTAGTTATTTGCGCCAGCAACTAAACCCGTGTGCACGAGCCTTAATTCCCCAAGTACGACTTGTACTTTTCCGGTTTTAGTACACTGATATCAACATCGATATTAGGTAACAAGGTTCAATCAACATTTATAATACTAGCCAATTTGTATATTTATCTACTGTTGTGCTCAATATGAAACTATTGTTTGAAGATTATTCAGAACTGACCTAAAGGGTTACATAAATTTAAGTGAAAAACAATTGACAACATCCATGTTTCCTGAAATAGAAATGAATAAATGTAACACCACTGCCAACTATTGCAATTTAAAATTACACGACTAAATGTTGTCATCCAAAAAAAAAAAAACATGAAATAAATAATAGTATATTAAGAAAGCAGTGTGTAGAGACACTTTCTTGGACGATTTCAAAAAACCACTTTGTGCGTGAGCAGCTGTGTACTGTGTAGGTATACTTTTTTCACAAAAATGAGCATATTTTAAAATATAACATTTTATTGAAGGTGACATTTGTACAATAAATATTACAGTTAGCATTAAGCTATTGCATGGGCCATAGGCCATAGCAACAGTACTTCTGAGTCAAACAAGTTTGGTAAGCGTCTACTTTGCTTTTTCTTATCGAAATAATGATACAAAGTCAAGAGAACGATTACCTCTACTCCCAGGAAAGTTTAAAAAATATATACGACATTCAGTATGTTAAGTTTCAACAGGAAATAAAGAAAAGGGAATTATAAATATTAGTAGACATAGGTATTTAAAATTTAATTGAATTGAGATAATTAAAAAAACATTCAAATGCCACTCACTTTCTGTTGACTTAGTCATAGAAACTGAAATTCTATAGACAATGATTGAAAACAGAATTTTAAATAAATAAAAGTAAAAGTCTATTGTCGACGAGTAAAAATGCCATCAATGCGTATAAACAGGTTTGGAATAATGAATTATTTTATTCGCTTAATTATCTAATTAGTAGTCTTTAAATGTTAAACTTTAATGTGATAAGAAACGTTTGGTAATTTTAAATTAATGTGAAATCTTCAGATTTCTAACTTGATGCAGAAATATTTAACGAAAAAGATGAAGTTCGTTCAAGCTCAAATAAATACTTATATGGTGGCATATTGCTAAGTTTCGTAATGATGATTTGTTGCATCAGAGAAAAAAATATATATTACGGACATAGCGCAGAGAACAATGACGGCAAAAGCTAGGATAAAACAATCCTTATATGAACTTTTGCATAGAAGTTGATATTTAGTAGTAGAAATACATTTTAAAAAATTCTCTACGCCTCCATATTCGTAATATAAAACAAAATGGAGTCACAATGGCAAAAATATATTTTTTTTTTGAAAATAACTTTTAACATATATGTTGGGGGAGTTAAGAAGCTTCTAAGGATGATAAGCTTTGGGTGTCATTGGATATAGAGTCTCTTGTTGGAAAAAACATATATGTAAAATACAAAAAAATCGTAGAAGTGGAAATTAAAATACACAAAATTGTACACTAAAAATATTTCATAGATGCAATGGTTTTCTCCCAGGTTTTCTCGTAAATGCCGATGCGTGCATATTTCTCTGAGATTTATTTCTCTCGTTACTTTCAGGTATATTCACCACCCTGTATAGTCTACGTGGCCGTCGCTACACCCAGAAGGAATAAACCCATAATTTTGCTTTAAGCCGAACTGGGATCACCGACCTCGCCGTTAAAGTTAAAGAACCTGAACTAATTAATTTTTTTTGTGTGGGCCATTCCACTCTTACTGTACTGTACATACTTGTCTTACCTTCATAAATCGTTATTCATTCGCTGTGTGATTATTATATAAATACCTACTCAATCCTAGCGGACGAATGCTCCCGGCAAAAGCATCTATTTTGTTCTTACCCCACTATACCACGCAAAGGACGATTATTATTAAGCCACCTGAGAATTCAGATTTCAGTAAATAATAAAATTACGACCTGAAAACAAGGTACTGATTGCTCCATTCTGTATCAGAAGGAACCCTCACGCAAGAAAGAGACACAAGCACCCAGAACACACCATTTGGGAAAAAAATCAATCATATCAAAACATTCCTTGATTGTACATTAACATAAAAATGTAAACTTTTTTTTTCTCTAACCTATGTTATATTAAACTATTGTTTTTAATATAATCAAATTACACTATAAGATGTAAGTATATATGTTGTTCCGTGTTTCCGTCTCTTAGGAAACACTCTGTATGAATCCGTGGGTTCTTAATAATTTTAACAAGGGGTAAACCACTAACACGTTATTTAATAATTTACTCATTATACAAAATTTCTTAACTAAAATAACCTTTACACCTTATTTAACTTCACTTAACGCTGCATTTACTACTGTATCAGACATGGCGTGTATGAATCCACTTGTGGAGACATGGTATTGCAGAGTTACCTACCACTATTGCTAATTCACAATTCATGAGCTTTCAGCTCCTGCCCCTAGAGGGTACAAGCGAGTAACAATATTTTCTTATATCTTTAGACTTTGCATATGACCTTTTTTAATTTTATACCTCATAGCGACCACTTTTCTTCGGCAGCTTTTCAAAAATTCATGTCGAAAGAAAAATTGTCATGGATTTCAGCGTGTAGGTAATTGATTCTTGAAACATTTTAAGTTAAAGCATATAGGATGTTCCTATTTGAAAAATTTGAATTATGGCAGTTTACAAATACAATGATTTGAATAATCGTGGAAAACAACCTGTAGAACTAAGTTCAACTTTGTATCCCTGTATGCTTTGACTTAAAATAATTCAGTAATCAAATCCCAATTTTTTGTAGGTATACTCTTACCAGGTTGCTTTACTTATTTTCCCTTATTTACCCCCCAACCCTTTACCGGATATATTAAAAAAATAATCCAGTTCTAGATCTCGTTGTAATACATATAGTCTACAGAAATTGGCCAAAAAAAGGGGGAAACCTGGACAAAATTAGTAAAAATCTGAATTTTTGCACAGGCGTTCTTTGAGATGTCCCAAATCCAAATCCACAAAAATCCCAACATGGCTACCCAAGATATTGAAGGCCAAAGTTTTTTTGCAAATATCTCGCGTCCTATGCATCGGATGCCCATGAGGTCGTATGAAAGTTGTAGAGCATTAAATTATCTACAAGTTGTCTTTTTTATTCTTGACCAACCTCCCCCCTTTTTCGAGATATTCAAGGTCAGTGCTTCAGAAACATGTTTCTTCGCAAATATCTCGCGCTCAAAAAATCAGACCGCGATAAAGCTAACATGAACCTTGCAGAGAATGCAATTATCTACAAGATTAGTAGCGAGATTAGCAGTTTTCATTTTTTCCCATAACCTCGCCCAATTCGAGATATTCTAGGTCGAGGTTTAAAAAAAATGGTTTTCCACGAATTTCTCGCTCCCAATGCATCGGATGTACCTACTAGGGTATAGGAAGAAGCGAGATATTTGCAAAAAACAGTTGTTTTTTTTAACTTAGACCATGAATATCTCAAAATGGCGAGGTTTTGGGAACAATTACAAAACACCAATCTTGTAGATAATTGAATTTATGTTAATATTATTGCTGTCTGATTTTCTTGGCGCGAGAAAGTTGGTAAAAAAGGGCAACTTGTAGATAATTTAAATCTCTACAACTTTCACATTGACCTCATGGGTATCCGATACATTGGACGCTAAATATTTGCAAAAAACCTTGACCTTCAATATCTTGGGTAGCCATGTTGGGATTTTTGTGGATTTTGGTTTTGGACACGTCTAAAAACGTCTGTGCAAAAATTCAGATTTTACTAATTTTGTCCAGGTTTCCTCCTTTTTTGGCTAATTCCTGTGGACAAAATTTTAAGTCAATATATCTTAAACCGTTCCAGAGAAAACGTGCGCACAAAAAAGTTACAGGCAGACCGACAGACAGACAGACAGAGCCACAAACAGACCAGAGAGAAAATCGCGGCAGCTCTTGGCCCTTCCATTCCACGGTCGGAAAACTCTTTCCCCCGGAAAACTCGACTTGGCATTGAGCTGCCGCGCTGAAAATTGGAGGGCGGTTAGTTTACACTGAAACATGATGATTGCCACAATCCGAATCGCGGCAGCTCTTTGCATGTACGTTTCAGAGCCGGAATTTTTGTTTACATCGGAAAATTCGATCCGGCAACGAGCTGCCGCTTTCCACCCCCGACAGGTCTCTTCTACTCCTTGAAACAAGATAATACCTTCCAGCGGTGGCGCGGCCGCTCGTTACGTTGCCGTTTCAGACCTAGTGTGAATCTGGGGTGCTAACTCTGGGTGCCAACTTTATGTTCATTAAAACTACATACTTGAAATATTTTAACAAAATTGGGAACAGAGGTGTTTTAATAGAGGCCCTATAAGGTGTGGTAATAGCTTTTTCATAAAAAAAATCCTTAATACGATTTACCTAAAAATTGACCCCATTTTCACCCTTTAATCCGCACGTCTATGGAATAAATTAGATATATGTGCTCTAAGTTACCTTGAAGAAGTGTACAACTCCAGAGATACAAGGGTGTAAGTACTCATGAAAAATTAAACAGTGTTTCTATGAATTTTATACTAAAATATGGTAATATCATCGGCACTACACATGTATGCAAAATTTTAAGGCAATAGATCGATTGAAAGTGGTTCAAAATTGACTTGGAAGATTTGAACTAAACTAACTCACTAACAAACATATGAAGTTGAATAAAAGCTTGTAAAAAACAACTTTAAAGTCTAACGACTAAGAAGGGCCATTATTTTCGGTCTCCATTATACTTTAACAGTCTGCTAAATCATTGAAAGTACAATTGTTTCCATGGTAACTGCATCAGTTTGACTCACGGTTTACGTTTAACGGAAACCGAAAGTAATGGCCCTAACTTGACGAGACAATAATTGTTAAAATCATTTTTGTAGATAATTTTATATCCCATAATGTAGGTACATAGGTACATACCTATACAGTCTATTCCCCTACCCTACTTACTTTTCATGTTCATGATGTAAGTATGAGAAGCCCCATAAATCAGGTTTATAATTTTTATATAATCCTTAATAACAATAACTTTATTTTCTCATTTTTTCGATGAATTTATCCACATCATTGTGTCCTAGATTTGAATTATTATTGGAGGCACGAATGTCTAATATGATTTGACTAAACCACAATAATTTGTTTAAAAATTTTCATTTACTTACCATTCACTGCAAGAAAAATGAAGTATAGTCAATATCGAGGCCAATATACCTAGATAAGTTTTGAACACTGGGATGAGAACCCCATACCTTATTATGGATCATAAACCGCATTCTTCTCAGTACCTACGACATGGTTTGATATCTAAAATTTATAGGTATGCGGAAATTTTGTAATATAACGGCAAATTTGTTCATTCTCACGTAGGCACCACGGAAATTTTACGGGATATCTACAGAAACACCGTATTACTTTGTTGCTTTATCTAAGAACTTAATTGTTTTAACGTATTAATTATTATCTTTATGAGGGGTACCTAAAAGAAAAACAATATACCTAAAACCAAAACAATTTAAAAAATAATAACACCTTGTTCGCACATACTTATTCCTTCAGTGGGCTATATAAAAATGTGAATTGTCAACATTTTTACAATGATTAAGTACCCAAAAAATGTTTCAAGGAGTAGAAAATAATCGTTAAAGTAAGTAAGTAGTTCTTTTATATCTATGTAATAATGATATATTGCCTGTATTGCGAAATATAATATTGAGAAATATAAAATAGTGTGTCCGTTAACGACACAGGTAAGCAATTTCACAAGAACAAAACATAAAATAAACTACGAGGTTATTGTTATATGGCCAATCTACAATATCAACAAAAAGCTCTGGAATTTATGAGAAAAAAACTTACCTTATTTATAAAATCGTTGTGTGGATCAAACTAAGTAACATATGTACACAAATACGAACAGTAACGATTATACACACTAAAAAACAAAAAGTGTTTTCTTAAGCTAATGATAGACAATCGAAACACGCGCTAAAATAGACATTTACACTTTAAAAAACACTAAATAACTAATACGTTAATCTGTTTTGACGTTAGAAAAGCCATTTTCGTTTTATTATTAGCCAATGACATTAGAAACCGCCGGTATAACAGAAACACATCTGGGCTACCATTCGAATCAACGAAGGAATAATGACAGACAGATGACAGATGACAGTTCACACTTCTAAAACGTTTCTACTTATTCTGTGGCCAAAAATTGATCAGTTCTTAGTGTTATTATAAAACGAAGAGGAGTTTAACTTGGCAGTTTCTCATATTCCTATTTTTCTATGTAATTGTTCTATAAATTATAAATTAATTACGCTCAAGAGATGTCTACGGCGCCCTCTACCAACCGCTGGCCAAATTAAAGTGGCCTTTGAGCTATAATAGAACAGTAACCTATTTGTTATATTTTCTTTCAGTTTCAACTTCACATTGGTATTACATTAATAATAATAATAATGATGTACTTGCTAATTTGCTATAAGTTTACATGAGGCATACGTATTTCGAATGGTTATTAAATTCAAAATATTTCTTTTTTTCATTTTAAAATACTGCATGAAGACTACGAACTGCATAATGAAGTTTTTTGGACGTGAGTTCGTAATAGTAATGAGGACTAAACACCAGACTCCGATAAGAAAGCTTTAACAATAGTTACAGAAATACTTAATGGAATTATTTTGCAGACTAAAAATATGTTCAAGTATTTCTTTCGTTTTAAAGAAATGTTCATCATGAAACATTTCTTTAAATAAATTTTCCAATATTGCCAACATTTCAGAAAACTGTCCCTAGATATTAGTAAATAAGGTCGTAATTTGCAATAGGTATAAGAGTTCAAATTTTACCTACATGCATACAAGTGGCAATAAAAATAAAAAGCGAAGTAAATAAATGTAAAAAAGTGTAGAAATATTGGTGTAAATATTTTAATAACCAGTGATAGACAGGAACCGAAAAAATTGTGTAAACCTTAGTGCGAAAAAGTGTGTTTGTACAACTTATCGTGCCTAATATTTGAGCAAGCGTAGCTGCACTAAGTCTAGTTAGGTAAGTACAAAAACCTTTTTAGAGAAAGATGATATTATGGGCTTATTTGACAATTACATTCGCTTTTAGAGGGGTAGGGGGTTACCGAAAATAGGGCGAAATGAGAATGCAGTATAGGGGGATCCCAATAAGTAAATGGTCCCCCAAAACTAATTTTATAGGGAAAAATCGTAGAGTCAACAATTTAATTTCGTTCTCCCAGTGCAAACTAATCTAGATAGATGCCTACAGCGAGGAGGTACCGGGGATTCCCTGAGGACATTTGCGTATATCTGAAGAAATATATTCCAGCATATATTACTACTACGTGGAACTGTTTTGCATATTTTCCTAAATTATATGGGAATTGCAAATCCGATTAGCACCCCCTACAATTTATTTCCGGCTACAGGCCTACTAATTAAGGGAATAATGTATTTTTGATAAAGTGTAATTTTTCATCTTTAAACGTAGTGGGAAGAGGAGTTTACAAACGAATGTTCATGTAAGGGGTAGGGTGTCCATGGTTTACAAAGGGAAGGAAGAGGTCAAAATAGCCCATTTTTGCGAATGTATTTGCCGAATAGCCCAATATGTTCATTTGCAGTTTTATCTTATTTTATTTTATTATATGTATTATCATACTTTATCATAAATAATTTAAGCATGTACTTGAATTGCAGAAGCTATACAATTTTAGGCGAAAATTGCATAGTGAATATACCATTCCTCAGAGAACATGTAAGGCAGTAAGTTACTTTGTCTATTAGGATGCTAGGCAAGTCAAAAATCTCTACTCGGTTCGGTAAGACTTTCAGAATGCCACGAGTAGATCATCCTCTCGGGTCGGTCATTGCCTTAGATGTGATAATAGTATAATAGGCTGACGTTAAAGGATTCATTTTAAAACAGTGATTTTAATTTCATATATCTTATAGAATAGGAGCCAGCTTGCATTTACCTGACACTTTTATATCAGCTAAAGACATGATTAATCCTTTGCCTTAGAGCAGACAACAAAATTGATATGACAATTTTTCTAATGGTGTAAACTTAATTTGTAAATTTTCATGGTGCACACAAATAACTTTTTAGTAGCTATTCTTCCACCAGTAATATCATGTCAGTTTATTACGATGGGGTGTTATTATAGTATGTTATTATATGAGGGATTATGATAGCCACTGTTCATAATTTATAATCGCGAATGTAATACTACGTATTGTTTACACCTATTACATGAATAAATTAAACTGAAAGATAACATTAATCGGTAAACGGGGAAAAACATAAACAAACAATATACATTTGGTTGTCACTGTCATTGTCAGCTGATTTAAAATATTGAATGAGCGAAATAATGATTTTTTAATTTGTATTTATGATTGGCCGGATGTGGTGAATTATGAATCGACAATTCACGACATTGAATTATAGGTATGATTTTCCACCGAACAAATGCTAATAATAACTGTCATAATTAAATAGATGTAGAAAAATATATTTTTATATTTACTCTATCTGGCATGCAGTTCAGATCGAGCTATACTAGGTTTTGGTTCTAACTTTTCACTGTTCTAGATCAGTTCCCCTTCTTGTGCAGTTCAGTAAGTCATCAATTTTATGGATATGGCTATTTCTTTGTTGTGCATAATAGGACCTATATAAAACAATGTTAATGTAATGTTCTTTTATTAGATGGACCTATATACCTTCTCTATAAACTTCAATCGTAATAGCAAAGTACATAGTAAAGTCTTTATACATATTTATATAAGCTCTTCACAGAAGGTAATACAATTTAAGTCATTTATTACAATCAAACTGCTCTCACATTGGCAACTCATGCATAAGGTACTTCTTGTCTCAATGTAACGAGGTATTTTAACTTTTCAGACAATTCCAGTGAGAGAAAGTATGTATGACCAACCAAACATACATATAGCTATAGTAGTCGCTAACCCCATCTGTGTTTAGAATTTAGTACTGATCTAACCGCCTTATTCAGACTTAAACAATCCAGTAACAATAAGTACCTCTAATCATGATTTCGGCTCACACTTATTCAATTTTAAACTCCAAAATCAACACAATCGTCAAAACTTGTATTTTGTTGACTTATTATCAACCTTTTTACTTTTGACAAGATATGGGTATTTATGTAAGATATTTTAACAATAAGCTCTGAGTGTACCATCTAAATGTTAATTACAGTAATACGAAAATTATGATTGTAACCGATCAAATGAAAACTATTCACACACGTTAAGAATTATTAATGTGTGAGATTGTATAGTTTATCTAGTGTGAATTTGAAAAAGACCGACAAAGGAATAGTTCACAATACCAGCATCGAATGAGCGTCGACCGGCAATTTTTAGAATCACTTTTTAATTATCTTAATAAATTGAATATTGATTTACTAGGTACTTTATGTCAAATAAATATCATTTAACCTACTGCTATGCTACCGGCAATATTAAGAATGAACCAAGAGCAGATAACGTACTTGTAATTGTGAGCCAGGTAAACAATCGACCACTTTCGTTTGAAGTAAGAACATGACATATTATCTGCTTAACTATATTCGTAAACGGGTATTGTTTGTAATATTCAAGCATGGTCTCGGTGTTATTCTATCACAAGCAGACTTTGTAATGATTTATCCTGCTTTAGTTTGAATTTTTCAATGGAGAATAGAAATGCTATAAATACGATGATTTTGTAGTACTTATTGATGGTACTGGTAATTGTGAATATGCATGAGATTCAACAAAAATACAAATAACAATAACTTGTGATCAGCTCAACAAAATGCATAGGTATGTAAAAATAACCTTAATATTATAGAGAGCGAATTTAATGATATATGTATTACATAAGTAACAATTTTATATCTACTCTTATGTTCATCGTTTATCGGTTTATTTAAAAAAAAAAATTTTTTTGTACTTGTGTACAAAACTAATGTTTATTAGATTGTTTTCTACATTACAATTTAAGAAGTAATATATAACGTTAAATACAATGTCATAATATTGTTGGGCATTTGTTCTAAAAAGAATTTTTTGGTCTTCAAATTTATAAATAATACCGTTAAAACAAAAACTACCGGGTACCATTTTGCTGTCTGGTGAAACCGAGTTTCCCAAACAATGGGTAAGGTTCCCGTCATACTAGGCATTTATCGGGAACCAGTGCATCCCTAATACAGACCATGTGTGCTTTTAACATCATGTTGCATCGGTGCACTTGACTAGTTATTTAAGTCTAAAGAGTAATATTTAGTATAATTGCAGTATGTAAAGTAAACACTAATTGCATTATGGTAAATTTAATATTTTGGGCAAACCATTAAAACGTTTTCGGTGATAAATTTTTTTACTTATAAGGACCTATATTTTGACCATGTGCAACTGCTAACGAAAAACTTAGCATATTTAAAAATTAGCTTTACAAAAAAAAAAAATGACAAAACCTAATTTGTAGAGAATTGCATGTATTTCATAATTTTGTGCAGGGATATTTTTCTTTCAGGGGCAACAGTTACCAAGAAAAATCGGTAAACTTATTTTTTCGTTACTATTTTGCAAGACACATAGACGAAAAATGAACTTTCAGTATAATGTTTCCCACGATATAATTAATATTTTACTGCAATTCTTTCAGAATTAAGCCACTAGGCCTATAGTTTATGAGTATATTAACAATCCTAATAGATTAACCCCAAAAAACATGAGTTTTTCAGTTACAGTAGCTAGAAAACTTAAAATTGAATGATGGTAGGATTATGTGGAGAAAAAGTTCCAGGAATAAAATTTTATACAAATACTAATGAACCATGAATCACCATTCATATGCGTCCTAATCCAGACATATGAAAAAGTATACATTTACTTAATACAGCTAAACCACAGCTAAAGCCACACATGGTGTATACAGATTCGGAAATTGTAGTTGGTAATATGTAAACGGGTATCTGCGCAGATAAACCACGCCTTGTCGTAGATGAACGCATTTGTTCATAGCACCACTGCTTGGCTTCGTCATTGATCCCACGCATTCTGTTTTTAATAGCCTAGCCGTAAAGCTGTGGGAGTAAAATAAATTAATCTCAATTTCGTTAAAATGCCGACTGTTTATACAAGTGCTGAAAAAGTGCAAATTGTGAAGTGGTACTTTGGGGACCATTCCATTGAAGATACAATAGATTTATTTACTGTGGCATTTCAAGACAGACCAATCCCCTGACTTCGTAAATTTATTTGTGATAATTATTAGTTGATTTTATTTTCTGAGAGTTATTTAATTTTATTTTAATGCTCTATTTTTATTTCGTTTTTAATAAGAATTATTATTTTATTCCCATAGCCTTTATGCTTAAAAAAGAATCTCAGAAATACTTTCAATAAAGAAACAGTTTGTCAAAAATGTGACAAAGAATTTCTAACTAAATTTTGACAAGATATTAGTCTCGTCTAATAAGAAATTAGACAAATTCATTTTAGGATTTTAATTTGCTAGCATAACCAGAATTCAGGTTATCGAAAGAATGCAAAGATTTTATTAATATTTTTACACAAAGTTTTTCTTTTAGTTATAGATAGTTTTTTTCTGCTGTTTGCAAAATCCTATAAAGAATATGTTTCAAGACATATTTTTACTCCACAATACTAAAACAACATTAATACCCAAAGAAAAATTCTCGTCGACTATCTACAATAGCCAGATACAACTACGTTACTACTAGTGTCACAGCATATGCTCTGCTATCAGCTCTAGTGTGGAAAAACTAACCGATCACATAAAAAAAATTTCCGGTAAGAAAGTTTCATTGAACTTTATCACTTCGATATACTAGCACCCTTCTAAATCTTTATATAGGTTTTTATTTTTTTTGTAAAAAGTGTATTGTAAGAAAAGAACTTTTCGTTTGGTTATGCCTAAGGGAAAGGGTTTAAACAACATTTTGTTAAGATGTAAATTCGATATCTATAGTGTATCCACGGATTGAGTTTGGAAGACGTAAAACTTTTTTATTTTTAAGTTTTCATGTAAAAGTGATTCTTTATAAAAATGCCTGCTTTTTATAAAAGGTCCGAAAATGATACTATTTTTCAAAATTTATGTAAGTATATTATCAATATGTTGAAAAATGATATGTTATGAATTAAAAGTTATGGTCAAGTATGAAACCTAGACCTCCAACTACAATAGTATATTATTATATGAGCGTCATGAGCGATCACGATAGCCATTTTCACGAAGATGATGTTTGAGCCCACAAACCATAGGCGAGCGGCGCAAATCTTCTTAGTGTATAATGATCATAATCGCGAATGTAATACTATGCTTTTTCTACACCTATTAAACAAATAAATTAGACTGAAATCTGATAGCATTAATCGGTACCTACTCGTAAGAAGTGGAAAACATAAACAAACTATGGTGATACACTTGGTTGTCACTGTCATTGAGTTGATTGTCAGCTCTAGCAAGAGTTGATTGTAGTCGATTTAAAATATCATTCGATCAGTGAAACAGTGACTTTTGAATTTGTGATTGGTCGAATGCAATGAATTATGAATCGATAATTCACTACAGTGACTTATAGGTACGATTTTTCACCATAAAAATGCTAATAATTGTCATATAATTAAATAGGTGGAAAACATCATTTTTCTGTTCTTTTCAACAGTTTTCCCCTAATTCTTCCTTTTAAAGTGTGTAAATTGCCATTAAATACTATTGTGTAGATCTTTTGATATTCCATAAGCAAAAATTCACAAGTCAGATTGGGACTATCAAGTGGCCAAGGAATTAGGCCATGAAATGTTCCTGTAACTTCACTGCATGGAATGTCCTTCCCCAAACTACAGCATTTAACAACAAGAGTTTTTTTATTTCTTAGCATTTCTGGAAAAATACAGATTATAGGAAACCTGTTAAAAACTTATTGCAAACATTCAAAAATCAGAAAATTAAATTAGTTAGTAGATCAAGATTTTTATAATTAACTATAACTTTAAATCCATAACATTTTTGTTAAATGCTATTTTTCAATATTTTTACAAATAAAACTACTATTTGTAGTTTTCCCTATTTTTGCTAATATTTAGCACCCTGTATAACAATTTTGGAAAATATTATCATTTTAAGTAGGCATTTTTAAGAGAAGGAAAACTTACAAATAAAACAGTTTTCCCTTTTCCAAGCTCAATCCATGGACGCACTATATGATAGTATACTTGTCTCCATTCGTTTAATGCACATACAAAAGGCAATAAAAACAAGCCATCTAAATATCAAAGACAAACGCTGCTGTTGCCTACCGTCAAGGTACTACAGAACCATATTTCAAATTTTTGCGTACTACAATGAACAAAATATTATACCAGAGGTTTAAGAAGCGTATTTTTTGTAGAAACTTATGACGTTTTCGGTAAATTAAAAAAATCTTACTCCGTTTTGCATCAAGATAAGAATATCTGATGCATTGGTGGACATTATCCATCCTTCACGACGTTAAAATATAAATTCAGAGTATGTTTATATTTATCTATTTCTTATAGGTTATGAAGTTTTAGTTGGGAGTGATTCGTGTAACTTATATCACAAGAGTTGGAAATCTTAATTAAAAGAGGTGTGTTTTCGATTATTTCTTATCTTAATCATGCCAGAACATATTTTACATGAGAGAAATGGTGTTCTATTTATTAAGTAGTACATTATTAGTTATTTAATTCAGTCCAGAAAAATTCAGTATGCCCTGGTCTTCCTATATATTAGCTCGGTGGACAGCTTTTAGTTTTTTGTGTGCAGTAATAATATGGAGTGAACTACAGGTTGTCCCAAAATTGAGTTACAGTACGGGAACCTATGCTTCCTGAGTTCATATTGGGCCCCTATAACCCAACTTACCTTAGTCCAAGAATGCATCCCTGAGAAAGTGAGAGAGAAAAAATGTTTTCCAATTGTTTCCGTTATATTAGAGATAAAATTTTCAAGATTTCATGGGACTTATGTCTCTTTTAGTACTCTATGTCTAGATAACTACTAGATATCTTTTGTTTCTCAAACGCGACAGGTTTCCTGTTTCACAAGCCTATGACCTACACATAAAAAATGATAATTCTTGATTTTTTGTTGATATTATACAAAATTTTAAAAGTATTAATATGTGTACTGAAACAGGTGAACGTCATGTGGAGCATTTGTTATTCATGTATTTTTTCAGAATAAACTCTAATTTTGTGTTACTACAACATTTTATTGTAGAATTGTAAATAAATGTTAAATACAAATGGAGGGAAAGACGATAATTCCTTGTATTTTGATTAATACTACAAAAAATTATAAGAGTAACTTTTTGCAGCCATTTCAATGCTTTGCAAAAATATTCAAGTATTCTGAAATTTTACGGGGCGTTTAAAAAAAATAGCAAATCAAATACTAATTATTATGAAAAAAAATTGAGAAACAAAAGATATTTGGTTGTTGTCAAGTTTACATAGAGTACTTATAGAGAGATAGCTCTCACCAACATTTGAAAATTTTATTTTCAATATAACGGAAATTAAGTATTGGAATTTTTTTTTTCTGTCTGGCTTTAAGAGGATGTACTTCCTCAGGGATGCATTTTTGGACTAAGGTAAGTTGGGTTATACGGGTTCAATATGAACTCAGGAATCACAGGTTCCCTTTCGGGAACTCAATTCTGGGACACCCTGTATAAACGTGATATTCACTAGAAAATAATATAATACGTTTGTTCATGGTTTTTGCTGCATTTTTCTTAATAAATATTTTTTCTCTGACTTCACACTTCCAAGTGAATTGACGAACTCAAAGTTCCAACTATCGTCAGGAAATTTTACGTAAAAATCTAGGTTTCATTTTTATATGCGCCCTTCAGTCAATCTCCTTTGTCGATTTCGGGATCGTAGATCACCAAGTCCACTTAAGTGATTTTAAAGGTGGCTCTAAGTAAATTTTCTTTTATTGCATATCTGTGGAAGGTGAGATATGCATTTCTCTTGTCTGATATTTCATATTGCAGACTCGGCCTTTACAAAATAATTGCACTGTATTTATATAATTTTTTTTTTACAAAATAATTTTGTAATCAACAGCATCAGTAAACTATTTACATTTAATTTTCCTTGGCTTCTGATAAATATTGCTTTTCTTGTCCTTACATCGTCTGCTTTAATTTCTTCAATGTCTCCTCACATTTTTTGCCAAAAGATAATTGTCTCATTGCTTATCTTAGTTTCATATATGACATGCTCATTCTGAAACTCGTCGACAAAATTAAAAGGAAACAAAGAAATATATCATATATATTTATTAGTATTTCACATATTTTATACAACAAAAAACATTAAAAATGTGAAAAAATGATTTATAAATTAAAAATATCTTCTAAATTCACACAGATAGGACAAGTTGGCAAAATCACAATATGTTTGCAAAAAAGCATTGCACTTTGCCTCCAGTTGCGCATCACAGATAAATCTTTTTTTTTACTGTACAACTACCCGATTTTAAAAAGCCAGAAGAACTAAAACAATTCGCTTTTTTAACTTGATTATGAGAAGCACACATAGGTCACGATGACATACAATTATTACTCTATTAAATAGAAAATGAAGCCGTTGTCAGCCTTAAAAAAATACATAAAGAAGAAAATATGTACATACTTCTTGTCGTTTAAATACCCAAAATGAGTATAATACATTTATACAAACATTTATTTATAATATTATTATTAGTACTTACAAATACCCTAGAAGAGTACGGTCCCTGAGCGTTTTGATAACAATTATCTTACAATACTAACCCAGTTTGAGTATCGATTCGTTTTGTAAAAATTTATCTAAAGTATACTTTCTCATACGAAGCAAATAAAATTTCTCTAATAACATTGGACAAAGTTACAGAATTGCACTCTCACAACATTAAATCCTAGTTGATAGTATTATAGCCTAATCTTTTATTGTAAAATTGTCTAAAAAAGCTGGTAACTTATTTACTAACTTAAAAAATAAATAAACTTTTTAAAAAAATACTAAACATTAACATAAAAATAATTTGATAACTGTCTTTTTAATTTGCACCATTTTTAACCGAATTGCAAAAAAATCACATAAAAAATTAATATCACGTTTTATCGATAGAATTTTAAAAAGTTTAATTTGATTCGTAATCTGTGGGTCACCTGGCAGTTATTGTTTCAGTTTCAACATCCAATAGTTCCCTCACTTTGTCGGTGTATTTCACTAGAGCTATTTTCGAAGCACGTGTGTTAATTTTTTCA
Organism: Stenurella melanura; assembly: GCA_963583905.1. Classification (NCBI taxonomy): domain Eukaryota; kingdom Metazoa; phylum Arthropoda; class Insecta; order Coleoptera; family Cerambycidae; genus Stenurella; species Stenurella melanura. Next base: position 133,690,107 of record OY757313.1, on the reverse strand, counting down.
CCTGCGTTTAAGAACTGGCAACAATGCGCTTGCTCTAAAAAGTCCGACATTTTAAGTTCTCTTAAAACAGATTTATAGTTCACAATAGTACTGGAGGTGGATGGCGGGCTGATCTGTCGCAGCAGGGCGTCCCTCGATTTTATTTTTAATAAGTTAGAGAGATCCTGAAGTAGTATCCATCGCTCGTTCGGAGCTTCATTCCGTAAAGTATACAGGTTAGGTAGAAGTATCTCGGATATTTCAAACTCGATGTCTTCATCTTGTATTTCTGGATCTGGGCTAGGAACGTTGTCCAATATGTTGTAACCCATATCATCTATAGGATCTGCAGCAGAAACAATTAGTAATTAGAAAATTATTATAATTTTTTTAAATTTATTTATTTATGGGACAAGCCTTTTTTAAACATACAATATTTGTTATTTATAATAAGGCAGTTTGAATACACAACTTATATCAGACATCGTACAAGTAATATAAAGTGGTTACGCTTGTTTCATTGATTTCTTAAAAGATAAAGTTTAAGATCCAAAAAGTTCTACATTATTTTGAATTGTATTAGCAGTCCTTAAAATTCTAGTTATCGCCTCATTTTGTCCATGCTTTATGATGAAAAGGTACATGAAATATATCAGAATTTCGATTTCTTCTATCATTTACTTTAACACATCAGCCTCCGATCTTCTATGTTCTAATGTGTCAATATTAAGCCAAGCAAGAAGGTCATCATAATCATATTCATATCTCAAATACCCCAACTTAATGCACAAAACCTTAAGAATTTCTTTTGAACACCATCCAAATCCCTTACAACAATTCAACATCAGAAAGATTTTTAATTACCCTGAACACTTTTAAATCATCCGCAAACATTGGAAAATTACTAATTTTTATTACTGAAGCTAAATCGTTCACAAAGAGATTAAATACTAGAGGAGTAAAATGTGATGTAGCTTTGACGTCATTTTTAAATCCAGTGTATGACGTCAGAAAATGGCTCAAGAATGACGTCATAACAACGTTCTGTCAACGACGTCGCTGCGATGTTCTAAAATGTGATGTAACTTTGACTTCATTTTTAAATCCAGTGTATGACGTCAGAAAATGACTCAAGAAGGACGTCATAACAACGTTCTGTCAACGACGTCTTTGTGACGTACAAAATATGGCGTAATGTTGACGTCATTTATTTCGCAAATGACGTCGTAGACCAATACTGACCTTAAACTGACGTCTGATGACGGCAAATTGACGTCAGTGTGCTAGCTAGGAGTTACCTACTCTCCCGGCTTAGGACGAAAAAGACTTTCTCGGACTTTTTTCTGATGGTCGCTGAGCAACGGACTAAAATACTAGAATAACGTATTTTGGGATCTCAAATTGCGCCGAGAAAGCTGGAATTCTTGTCCGATTTCAGCAAAAATAGTATTTCAATACAAATTTTAAAAAATGGCGAAGGAGCCGGGAATATTAAAATCATTTAAGTGTTTCTGATTTCTGCCTCTTTCTCAGTTTTGTGATCATGATTGATGATATAGTTCATAGTGTTTCCTGACTTATATTTCCCACATTAGTGTAAGCCGCGTTTGTTTACTGCTGTCAGAGATTCATTACTTATTTCGCTTTAATAACTACTTATCGCCAGAAAATATTAAAAATCAGTACGGGAAAGTTACCTATTTTTCCGTCTTAGGACGGAGAAGACTTTTCCCGGACTGTTTTCTGATGGTTGCTTAGCAATGGTCTAAAATACTAGAATAACGTATTTTGGGATCTGAAATTCCGCCGAGAAAGTTGACATTCTTGACCGATTTCTGAAAAAATTGCATTTCAATACATATTTTAAAAAATGGCGAAGGGGCCGGGCATATTAAAATCATCCAAGTGTTTCTGATTTCTGCCTCTTTCTCTGTTTTGTGATCATGATTGATGATATAGTTTATAGTGTTTCCTGACTTATATTTCCCACACTAATGTAAGCCGCGTTTGTCTACTGTTGTCAGAGATTCATTACTTATTTCGCTTTAATAACTACTTATCGCCAGAAAATATTAAAAATCAGTACGGGAAAGTTACCTACTTTCCCATCTTAGGACGGAGAAGACTTTCCCGGACTATTTTCTGATGGTTGCTTAGCAACGAACTAAAATACTAGAATAACGTATTTTGGGATCTGAAATTGCGCCAAGAAAGTTGGCATTCTTGACCGATTTCTGAAAAAATAGTATTTCAATACATATTTTAAAAAATGGCGAAGGAGCCGGGAATATTAAAATCATCCAAGTGTTTCTGATTTCTGCCTCTTTCTCTGTTTTGTGATCATGATTGATGATATAGTTTATAGTGTTTCCTGACTTATATTTCCCACATTAGTGTAAGCCGCGTTTGTTTACTGTTGTGAGAGATTCATTACTTATTTCGCTTTAATAACTACTTATCGCCAGAAAATATTAAAAATCAGTACGGGAAAGTTACCTACTTTCCCGTCTTAGGACGGAGAAGACTTTCCCGGACTATTTTCTGATGGTTGCTTAGCAACGGACTAAAATACTAGAATAACGTATTTTGGGATCTGAAATTGCGCCAAGAAAGTTGGCATTCTTGACCGATTTCTGAAAAAATAGTATTTCAATACATATTTTTTTAAATGGCGAAGGAGCCGGGAATATTAAAATCATTTAAGTGTTTCTGATATCTGCCTCTTTCTCTGTTTTGTGATCATGATTGATGATATAGTTTATAGTGTTTCCTGACTTATATTTCCTACATTAGTAAAAGCCGCATTCAAAATATACCAGTAATTTTGGAGTTATGTGGATGCTAATACACGCTTATAAATACTAGACTACGCGAATTAGTGATTTTAAATCCGGATAATTTTATAAAGTATGGGATCTTCACATTCCGATAGGTAATAAGGGGATATAAGGATTCGCTAACAACAAAATTTAAAACAACGGATACTTTCTCCACTTTATACGAACTACATAAGGCTAAACTAAAAACGGCGAAAATTCACAAGCCTTGCATCTTACACAAGGTATATTGAACATACTAGACTACGAGATTTTTTTCGATTTCATTAAATAAAAACCAATTCATGAGATCTCGTAGTCGTAGTACACTTGTGTTATGATCTAACGTCAGATAATAAATAAGTAAAAAATAAAACGTATTTTTAATCGACTTTAATGTCGATATTATCCTGCCAGCACACTGAGATCAATTTGCCGTCATCAGACGTTAGTTGAAGGTCAGTGTCGGTCTACGACGTCATTTGCCAAATAAATGACGTCAAAATTACTTCATATTTTAGTACGTCGACGAGACGTCGCTTACAGAACGTTGTTATGACGTCATTCTTGAGTCATAAATATATCGTATCTTAAAACTACGTCATAATTAAGTCATATTTTTTGACGTAATACACTGGATTTAAAATGTGAGATCCTTGAGGAACTTCTGATGTTACTTTAATAGATGATGATAGAGAACTACCATATTTTATCCACTGACACCTAACGTTTCTAATTTTGAAATAAGTAGTAATGGTTGAAAAGTTCAAAGTGTTGCATTGATTGATATAAATTAGCGTGAGTATGGCTATTTCATATAGTTGATATTTGATTAAATTATGTTGGTTGAATAAAGCAACACAAAATAGTGTATATAAACAACGCGAGAAAATTGTACTGCTTGAGTGCTTGACTGTAAAATATATACCTGGATTCGTCCCTTCTTGAAGTGGGTGATATAAAATAAGCAACAGCCAGCCAGATGTGTGAATAAAACCGATAAGTTTTTGTTTATGTAGCATTAGCATTGGTTTATTTATGTCTTTATTAAATTTCAAATAAGAATTGGAGACCAAAATTGAAAAGATATTAAACATAATAATATATAGGTGATGAAATGGAAAAACTGCCCAAAATTGAAACCGAGTGCATGTCCAATGTCCAACCCGGCGTATGCAGCCGGTCCGGCGGTATATAAACCATCCGAGATTTGGTTGCGGTTTGGTCGTCCGTTGGGCGTGTTCGACGGACGACCAAGCTGCGTGTTGGAACGAACCTCCATAGATGCCCGGAATTGGCAGCAATGCCCACCGTACGCTGGCAAATCAATCAAGTAGTAATGGTTGACTTTGTCAAATGCTTTAGAAATGTCAGCAGCAGCTAAATTGGTAGATGTAGATTTACCCTGACAAAAATCATGTTGCTGATTTACAATTATGTTTTTACAATCCTATGATAAATTTTTGGTTACCAAATAATCTAATAATTTTGGAATATCCGACTCTATGCAAACTGTGCTATAGTTTTCGATGTTTTCTTTTGATCCAGATGTATGTATTGATTTAAGGTAACTCTGCTTCCAGAAGCAAGGGAAACATGCCTAATTAAACGTAAAGTAAACTTTTATTCCTGCTTACTAAATATAGGGCGTTTTCTTTATTTCAACATTTTTTTCTGGTGGAAACCATCTGTGATGGATATGGTGGAATGACGTCATCCACTGATGAACACAGCAGTTTAGCAATAAAAGAATAGTTTTGTTGCTTTTATCCTAACCGAACATTAAAGCTTGTTTACTTTCTGCTTTATTCGTTCCGCAGAGTGATTCGTAATCATAAGATACATGTCTCATGTGTTGTCTGCCCCTACCATGCAATTATGTATGATCATATGATCATTGTTCATTGAAATACTGTTTATTATGTTCACTGCAAACGAAAGCAGCTTGTGATTACTGTTCATTGAAATCCTGTTTATTATGATTACGAATCACTCTGCTGAACGAGAGCAGCTTTTACTCCAAGTCTCTTTATCTGAGTTGCAAGTAATCTATGCAAAAAATGATTAATGGATAGTAGAAAAAACTTTATTAATTAAAAGGGAGCCACGTATGTAAAAATAAAAAATTATATTTTACAAACTGTGGCACATCATGCTGCTGTTGGATCAGTCGTGTATTCAATGTCATTATATGTTATTTTTATAGTTATCCGATCTAAGAATTCCTTAATTCACATCCACCAAACAACAATCATCAGTCCACCATCACAAGTTTAAGGTTGCTCAGTGATGCAATTTATTCTGAGGTGATGCCACCAGATCATATCCATCATAAATAAAAGAACAAATTTTAACCATCTGGTTGATCCACCAGACAATAAAGGAACAACATTGGTGGAACTGGTGCCACCCGATGGACTCAACGTTGAAATAAAGAAAACGCCCATAGTACTATCAACTTCATCCGTAGTATTACAGCAAGAAGAAATTTTAGAAAAATACATTTTGATGATCTCCCCTAGCATAATTCATCTGTTTTTCATCAGACTGTAAATATTCCTTTAGAAATCCGAGTGCACACTAATGTCAATACTTTATACTTACCAAACAAAGAGGACGGACCATACGAATTCCACGAGGAGCCAGGTTCACCCTCAATGTCATTCAGATGATTTTTCAGAAATTCTTTTGTAACTTCATCATTTGTTAAAGCTAATGGTGTCAATCCAGAGTACGTCGCTAACGTGGGATCTGCTCCATATGACAAAAGTAATCTGGCGATTTCTACAAAACCATTTTCGACTGCTTCATGAAGAGGCCTAATGAAAAATATTAACATTTTATTATAGTAAAACATTTTTTTGATTGAACAAGTTATCACAGACACAGAAATGCATGTACATTGTACAAGTAAAAATCGACAGGTATGGTGAATAATTTTTGGTTTATCACATCAACATTTTCCAAGATGAGACGAACCAATGAAAAAATATACAATTTGGGAACCATTAATACTATATAATGGTTGCACAATATTGAAACCTTAAAGCAAATTTTAAGAAAACTACTTAAAAAAAATGTATTTTTTTTCTAACTGAAAGATATGTATGTTAATTGGAATTAACAAATAAATAATTTTAACACAATAACTAAAATCGCCAAGGCAACAATTTTATTCGGTATTCTACAGGCCTTTGGTCCCTCAAAAATTTAAACTACAAAAAGTATTAGGCTCTTAAATTATCTACGAAATGAATGACCATTTTTTCCTTTCGATCAAAAGGTGGTATGACAGAGAAAGCCATTTTTAAGTTCACTGTGTGGAAATACGAAAACATTTTCTATACCATAGTAATATTGAGAATTAATTGCCAAACAGTCATCACTATACAATTTTAGAAGTTTACATTTAATATTTACCTGATGCCACCTTGGGCACTTTCACTTGCGTTAGCTCCATACAGAAGTAATAATTTTGCAATATCAAGGTGACCTCGTGAGCAAGCCTCATGCAATGGTGTATAACCAGCATTATCCTTTGGAGATGGAAGACATTCCATTTTTTCCAAGCAGTAGGCCGTAATATCCTAAAAATAAAAAATAAATAAAATAGTGTATATACCGTCACCTTAAAAAATTTACCGTATATCCTAATCTGGCAGCTCGATGCAAGTGAGTCTCGCCAATTCCCTTATTCAAAACCCATGTTTTAATTTCTTTCTGTATATCATCGATCGATTCACGGGTTTTTGAGATAACGTTTTTCCTCCTCTTTTTCTCTCCACACTCAGCCTCCAAGCCTTCTTTCTTGGCTTTTTTCTTCTTTCGTATATAGTCAAATCCTGAGCTCAACTTTCGTCTCATTTTTCCAAATTTGCCACGTCTCCTACCAGTAATACTCCCATCATCTCCGTCTATTGAAGGCGTTTCGGATTTTTCGTCTGGATCGCGTTTGATTACGATATCCTCGAGGCTTCTGGTATCGTCTTCAATTTCCTCCTGAATTTCAGTTTTTATTTTCTTATCAACCAAACTTTTAAGCAGATTGCTCTTCTCTTTCTTTTTTCCTTTATTGAGTAGTTTATTTTTCAGCATCTGCTTTGTATCAGCTACTTCGTTTTCTTTATCGGTTTTATTTTTCCCTTCATTCTCACTTTCTTTTTCCAATATTTCATCTTGTTTCTCTAACTTTATCACCAAATTTCCCAAGCGATTTCCCTCATTTGCTTCACGAATTTCTTCCTTTATTTGAATGTCATTCACGCAGGTAACTGGAGGCGCAGAAGCGGGTCGATCTTCCCCGAAAACTTCCTTGATTGTAGCTCTTTGTTTGAGTACCCGGGTCTCTTTACGTGTCCGAGATTTAAAAACGACCGTAGCGAATTGTTCGTTAACTCCTACAATGTTATTTGCACTTTTGATAAAAGCGTCCTTGAAGTTATTCATCGTTTTCTTCCTGAAACCCAATAATGCTGATTCGGTTTTGATCACGGGACTAGCTAATTTCTTCACTTCTTTGTTGGTCTGAGTCTTAATTTCTAAACTTGGTGTTGGTAAAAGTTCGGAGGCATTCTCCACTTTAGGTACAACTTTGGGACTTTGATCATCTTTTCTTTTGATTTTTCTCTTTTTTCTACCGCCACATTTTTCTAACAGTTTATCCAGAATTGACATTTCTTTCGCAGTATTAGGCAAACTTCTTACAGACGCACTGCCCTCCGAATCGTAGTTGGTCTTTTTCGTGAATAAATTAAAACTAGAATTTGATTCGTTATCACTATCTATAGGTTCTGATTTTATCTTCTTTAATTTAGATTTACTAACGCTTTCCTTCTCGTTGTCAGTGGCTATTGAAGCGGTCGGCGACTGAGGACATGGGTCCAAGTCCGGCAAAGAAGTCGACAACCTATGGAACTGCGGCGGTCTAGTTACTTGAATAAGAGTAGGAGGCATGCGCAATGACTTTTTATACTTATAAACACCTTCTTCCCACCCGGGGTAAAATGCTGAACCGTCTCCAAACGATGGCTTCTTAGCTGGCCGGATGATTGGAATAACATCATTTGGTTTTTGAGGGGACTCGTTTTCTTTCTTCCCTTCATTATCTGTTTCTTTAATTTCTTGAGCCGTATTTGACGGAAGCGGGGGATCGGAGCAATCGATAACTTTGTTGTCTTTTTCGCTCTTATTTTTAACGATTTCGGTTTCACTATCACTACTATCACTAGAGACAAGTCTTCTCCTTACGTTTTGTTTATTTTTAATAAACACCGGATCGTCTTTTTTAATTTCACTATCAGTATTCGATTTACAACTACTTTCAATGTTTGATTTTTTCTCACTTTCTGTAGCTGTTGTTGCTTTTGAACCTGTAGATGCGGTAGCTCCGTCACTACTTTCCTCCTTAACTTTGTCCACTGCAGGAATTTCTGGTGTACTCGCAACCTTTTCCTTTTCAACTTCCTTAACTTCAGCCTGCTCTTTCGGGTCTTCTACCTCAACTTTCACTTTACACTCACTATCTAATGGTCTTTCTTTAGTAACCGTCTCCAACTGCGCAAGAACCTCCGGTTCCAAGGGCTTCTTCCGTCTAGGTTTTCTCTTCACGGAAGTGCTTTTTAATTGTTCTACAAAAGTATCACAGAGTTTCGCAAAAATATCGTCACTGGGACTCGGAGGTCGTGGGGACTCAACCTTAAGGTCAATACTGACAGTTTGAGTTACTGGTTTTAATGAGGATTTCCGGCCCTTTCGCATCGCTTCAAGAGATTCCCTCCCGTTCATGTCTGTTTCAGAATCGGAATCGGGAAAATCAAAAACAGATGTTTCGGACGAACTACGCAGTCCTGACTTATCCCGCGGAGGTACGTTATTGTTACTGGGGTCTTCTTCATTTCTACTAAAAAGTCGCTTTCTTGGAGCGAAGGCAGTCTGACGATCTTTCGAAGTTTTAGGCGGACTTGCACTAATAGTACCACTACTCGTACAATATGTAGAACTCTGTGATGTGTCTTGTTTTATAGGAGATTTAAGTTGCTTCTCTATGATACCTTGGAGTTGGCTTTCGTTTATGGAGGTATTGTTATTGCTGGTATTTTGAGTCGCGGGGCCCCCTTGTTTTAGTTCTCCCTTAGTTCGAATTCTAGCTGCTAAGAACGCGGCAAGACCATCATAGTCGGAGTTAGAATTACTATGGTTGGTTATCACAGTATCTAAAGTGTGTTTATCTATGATAGGATTCTGATTTTTATTCATTTCGAAATTGACCGAATCAATTGCTTTAGGAACATGAAATTTATACATAGATGCCATATTGCTGTTATCCGGGAAACTAGTAGGCGTAAAGGGAGACACGTTGTTTCGCCCAATCAGTCCAGGTTTCGGCTGAAGTGGTGCGGTTACGTCGGTAGATGGGTGTTGTACATCTGATCGTGGATGCTGAGTGAAATTCTCGTGCGACTTAAGCTGCTCAAATACCTTCTTCTGTCCCTTTATTTCCAAACTATTTCTCAACAAACTAAGCACTCTTTTATCCACCGCACCGCCCATATTATTTTTGGTATTTGTTAAGACTGTAAGCGATGGATTTGAATTTGACCTCGAAGTAGGATGTAAATAAGCATTTCCGGGCTGTGCTTGTTGAACTGGGTATCCAACATAACCAGGATACTGATGAGTCGCAGGAGAAGGAACATACGTCTGATTATGATTAGTTTGTGCTTGATAATGACTCGATGCACTATAAGATGAATGCTGCGCTACATTTTCGTAGTTCTGCTTCTGGTATGCTGAGTAGATATCTTTTGATTTATCCTGATTCATGGTCGGGTAGGTACCATTCACCAGCGATGATTTGGAAGTTGGGAGCGTAAGTTTAGCTTGTTGTTGTTGCTGTTTATAGCTTGAAAGCCTTTGTTCGATTTGCAAATCGATAGATTCACGCCAAGGGTCTACTTTTGCGACTTTATTGGGAAGTATCGACGGTGCTACGTCAGCTGGTCGTTTCTTAGGTACATCGTGGGATGGAATAGCGTATATTGAATTTGTTTTATGTCCTGGAGTGGGAAAATCCATTCTGGGAACATTAGTCAACTGATTCTTAGGCGGTGCTTGTGATTGGATATAAGAATTAACATGTGCGGCGGATGGAATGGAAACAGTTGGATATCGATTTGTGTTAGTATTCTGGTACGAAATATGTTTACTATCAAACATCGCTTTGCTATTAGAATGGGCTTTTTCTGGCATAACGCTCCTTTTAATATCTTCTGGAGAACGTTTTATAGGTTTTGGTGGTTGTGTTAAAGACGGTACGTTAAAATTAGGACGAAATTCGACTTTTGGTGCTGTGGCACTTGGTAACTGCGCAGATCTTTGTGTGAGATTTCGTCGAAAGGAATTAACGTCAAGCTGTGGGTAGTTATGGGTCGAAATAGACGGATGGACAGGTCGATTACTCTGATAATACTTGTTCCTAGTCTCATTCTCTGCATCTCCTAAAGTTGAATCGGCTGGCGTCCTAACCGTTTTTACTGACAAATCTAGTGGAGACTCCCTTTTCATAACTAGCCTACCGTTTAAATTATGATCCATCGTATTTTGCTGAGGTTGTTGAATCGCTGGTGAAGTTGTAGAAGACTGATGACTACTTCTAGGTATATTTTGAGTATTTGATTTTATTGACTGATAGTATGATTGAGTGGAAGACTGACTTTGATTTGGAGTGGAATAATAACTTGGCGTGTTGGAAGTTGTCATAATTACTTGATTGTAAGTTTGCGTCGTAACCGTGGTCGTTGGTTGATATTGCTGTTGGTGTGGCTGCGTCGTATAAGATCGGTAATCTTGATAATTCGAAACAGCTGCAGGTGACGGATATGGATGAGATCTGGTCGGACTTTGTTGTATAATGGAAGAATTGCTCGTAACAGTCGAGTTTTGTTGGCTAGTATTCGTAGAGTAAGAACTAGTAGAGAAAGGTCTTGTTCGAGAGTTACTGCTACTAATGGGTCTCGCAGGCTCTCTAGCACTTCGACTGGAATGATAGTTTGATAGTGCCGCTATTGGAGGTAAGTTGTGTGTTGTTCTTATTCCCCCTTGATCTGCATTATCGCTTGGCGCTGACGTAGGATGAGTATTATGATGCTGATGTACTTCTGGTTGCTGCACATTGCTCGTGTCGACGTACATATTTTGATGCGACGATTGTGTTTGAGATTGATAAATATGTTTATAATAAACATTCTGCTGCTGAGATGTAGCAGAATATGTCGGGTTAGATGTAGTGGTTTTATACGTATTATTACTTGGGGCTGATTTAGGTTGCGATTGTGGAGGGAAATAGGAACGCGATTGAGGATAGTTATAATTTTCGGAGGTCTGTGGATACTGTGACGCTATTTGTTCTCTTGAGGGAACCCGAGGGACTAACTGTTCCCGTGAAGGAACTCGAGGGACCTGCTGTTCCCTTGAGGGGGCTCGAGGTGCCATCTGTTCCCTGGAAGGCGCTCGAGGAAGTTGTGGGGATGGAATCTGATGATAAGGGGAAGGAGTTTGATGATAGGGAGAACTTGTGGGAACGTGTGGCTGATATTGCGTGTGGTTTGGTGGTATCTCCCTCGATTGAGGTCGGGGAAACTGAAAGGATTGTTGCTGTTGCTGGTGTTGTTGCTGTTGCTGATGTTGTTGTTGCTGTTGGTGTTGTTGCTGTTGGTGTTGTTGCTGTTGCTGGTGTGGTTGTTGCTGCTGGTGTTGTTGGTGCTGCTGGTGTTGTTGCTGTTGCTGGTGTTGTTGCTGCTGCTGGTGCTGTTGTTGCTGAGGCATTGAATACTGTTCTTGATAGGATCCGGGATAGTGGATCCGACTTTGCTCCACGGGCACATTCTGGATATACTGCGGATGAGAAGGAGGCCTAGAGGAATCAGAACTGTGCGATGGTGGTCTTTGCACAGGGGTTTGTTCTCTAGTTGGCGGTCTAGCCGGTTCCGTCGGTTGTGGAGGCCAATATGAATTCGAGGATGGAGGCATTTCTGGATTGTGTTCAGAGTCATTTCTGTGATGTCCCTCTGTTGAGTACGCGGGGCCCGCCGTGGAGCTCGTGCCCGCTGGCAGCCCCTGAAAGTATTGTCTCGCCCCCTCCAATACGTTTGTAAACGTAACATCCATGACCTGCAGGTTGAACCTGCTTAGATCAGATCTGAAACAAAAGAAAAACGATTTCAAAATTCACTCTGAATGATATATATAATACACTATATTTAGTGTGATATATTTATTCTACAAGTAAATAACAGTGGAATAGGTAAAACTAAAGTCTATCTGGAAATGAAAAAGGGTAATAAAATCTCATTATAAATGCACGTCCTATAAGAGCATAAGTTAGGGTGCTTATTAGTAATCTCTTTCCATTATATATTATTTACATTGATGAGCTGTACTTTTAGAGAAGGTGTGTTCGAAATATCCGTACTACGACATTTCTACCTGCTTCGGTTCAATCTCTGTCCTTGTCTCTGCCGCAGCGATCTTTTGGATCGATCTCTCTCGTAAAAGTTATCATCAGCAAATTCAAACATCATAGCCGGGTTTAGGAGATTTTTCGTAGTTTAATAGACTTATTATTATTATTATTATTATTATTATTATTATTATAGAAATATTTAGATAAGTTAAACAACATACCTTTATTTGATATGAAACTACTGACAGTAAGATTGATCAAAAGAAATAAGTGGCCAAATTAATTTAATAATTTATTTTTCAATACAATTTTCATAAGTATGAAAAAACAGTAGTACACCCATGACTGGTCTTTGTCTAAGTAATTTATTACCTCTTTTTCCCAAATAGAGTATAAAGTTTAAAAGTGAATTATTTATTATTTGTTTGCTTATAGTAATGAAACATTTTCTTTATAGGATTTTGCAAACAGTGGAAAGAAAAGCTATCTATGAGATAGCTTTTCTTTCCATTGTTTGCAAAATCCTATAAAGAAAATGTTTCAAGAGTATAAAGTTATTTCATCCATATTTAAACATTCAAAACCTAGCAATTGTTGATCAAATTGTTAGAAACGAAAGGAGAATCCTAAAAATGCGTTCGGGACTGATTTAAGTAGAATGATTAAATAAAGAAATATGAAGAATTTATCTGGTAAACAATACTAATAATTTACGTCAATTGTAGTGAAGGGAAAGCCTCTAAATAATAATAAACTGTTTATTTTCTCGCTGTTCCCAGCGACATATTAGTTTCTTTCCAGTTGTGACACTTCGTCGCTCGTACAATGGCCGTCCTCTTTTCTTTATTGCTTTTGTCCGAGGTCTAGACTCCTTACATAGATATCCGAGAATGTTGTCGATAAAAATATTTTGTGAAATATATTACTGGAATATTCTACTGAAAAATGTAGACATTTCACCAGCTGTAGAAGCAATAACGCTCGTTGGAAACTTAATAATGTGTTATCATTTAACAGAAAATAAATGAGCATTTAAAGGCTTATTTATTTGTAGAGAGTAGTTAACCACTCTCTAGAACTTAAAATATGATTAATATTAGTTAGACTTCATTCATTTAAGGAAGTTTCATCTTTAATACTATAAATTTTACATATTTTTTCATGATTAATTTAACAATTATTTTATATAATCGATATTTGTTCATTGATACAGTGTAATATAGTAATATATCTAGCATTTAAGACTGAGCGTGACTGAGAAGTATAAAATACAAATTGATAAAACAAAATCTGAAAACACGCTTTTGTCAAAAATGCTCTAAGAACTAAAAAATAAATCTTTCTGCTGAACGTATTATTTTTTTTTTTTTCCTTCTTCAATTCTTTGGGAATTTCACTGCCACATGTATGTTTTCTTTCTAAGCGGTGCTAGGGAAATCTACAAAATATATCACAATTAACCAGTATGTTACTGGTAAAAAAACCTCTACGCCCGTGACGTTTACGTCAAAGGATCAGTTAAAGGTTGGTTTTGATAAATAAACAACACAAATAAGTATAAAAACTTGAAATTAAATATTTCGCCGACGTTTCGGAAATCTATTCTGTTTCCTTTCTCAAGGCTTTTTTTGAAAAATCTTTTTTGCTGTGTATGTCAAATACACAGCTCTAAGAATGTTTGTTATATTCAATATCCATAGATACTTACTATTTACATAGAACTGTTGATATAGTTAACAGTTTTTTAGTTTCTATACAATGTTAAGTTTGTGAAGTTCTTCTTTTAACATTGGCAGCCAAGTTGTACAGACATCTACGGAACAATTCGACACGCAATTATCCTCATTCAATAATATTATCGCGGATTCTTTTATTTTTCTTTTTTTGCTATCTGCCTCTTTTGTTAAAATTTTTGCCGAGTCCCAGTTTATTCTATGTCCGTTCTCCCACGCGTGTTCGCAGATCTTGGACCTCTGAATTTCATTTTTTCTGATATAATTTTGATGTTCGCCCAATCTTACACTAAAAGGTCTGGATGACTCACCCACGTATTGTTTGTTGCACTCACACGGAATACTATAAATGCAGTTTTTTGAATTTTGCTCGTGGTTTGTTGGTTTCGTCTTTGTCAGAATAGATCTTAAAGTGTTGCTTGTTTGAAATACCGTCCTAATATCAAATCTATCACCGATGCGGCGCAACTTTTCGGATAATCCGCATACATAAGGAATTAACGCTGTGTAACGTTTTTCAGGTTTTTGTCGTACCTGATTGTTATTTTCAATATTTATGAAGGTTTTATCGACAAAACCCCCAGGGTATTGGTTATTAATAAGAACTTCCTTTATAAACCGCTTCTCATTGTTTAGTATCTCATCATTAGAAGAAATGATTTTGGCCCTATCATACAAACATTTTACAACACCCCTCTTAACGTGCATCGACTGATTTGAGTTGAAATTTAAATATCTGTTGGTATGTGTTGGTTTTCTATAAACACTCGTTTCAATTGTACCATTTACTCTTTTAATTAAAACATCTAAAAATGGTAATTCATTTCTAGTTTCCTTTTCTAAAGTGAATTTAATGGAAGGTTCTTTATTATTTAAATGATCCAAAAAAATATCTAGTAACTCAATACCATGAGGCCAGATTGCAAAGATATCATCTACGTATCTCCACCAGATAACCGGTTTGTATGCACAATTTTGAACATGCCTAGTCTCAAAATCCTCCATAAATATATTGCTTAAAATCGGTGACAATGGAGAACCCATTGCCATACCGAAATCCTGCTGATAGAAATCATTTTCTAATTGAAAATAAGTTGTTTTTATACACATAGTTAAAAGTTCCATTATAGTATTTACACTCAATTTAGTTCTCGCTTCCAAATTATTTTCATTTAACAATTTGTCTTTGATTATTTTTAAAGTTTTGTCTACTGGGACGTTAGTGAACAGACTAACTACGTCAAAACTAACCATCAGATGTGTATTATGAATACTGTTTTCATAAACTTTTTCGATAAAATGTTTACTATTTTTTATATACGAGTCAGTATTTCCAGATAATGGATTAATAATTTTAAGCAAGAATTTTGCCAAATTGTGGCATGGCGAATTAATGGAACTAACAATTGGTCTTAATGGGACATTTTGTTTATGTATTTTCGGTAAGCCATAACGTATTATGATCGCGTCATTTTGGCATTTTACCTCTAAAAAAAAGGTACAAGGTCAATGGACTTCATTTTTGTTGCAAAGAGTTCAGAAAGGCATTTAGAAAAAACAGTACCTTTTACTTTTTGGCGGAAATGTTTGGCTTAATTTTTGGGCCAATAATTGGCCAATATTAATGGCCAATTTAATTAAATTAATTGAAAAATTTGTTATCATACACAATATGCCATAGAATTAAGATGAAAATTGTTACTCGGGGGGTTTTTGGGCTCGCTGATCACCAATCTGAAGTCCAATTTGGGAAACTCAAAATGGTGGACCGGAAATCGGGCCATTGTCATAAGAAATGAGAATGGATATCTTGGCCTTGAAAATCTGTTCTTGGAGGTTTTCGAGGTTGCTGATTACGAATCCGAGGTTTGATTTGGTAAATTCAAAATGGCGGACCGGAAGCAGAGTCAATTTATCAAGAAAACCTCGTATCTGTTTCGTTTTTGGGCTGAAAATGATTACTCGGGGGTTTCTGAGGTCGCTGATCACGAATCAGAAGTCTAATTTACGAAATTCAAAATGGCGGACCGGAATAACAGTCCATTTCTCCGGAAATCTCGTATTCTTTTCTTTTCTGGGCTGAAAGTGGGAACTCGGGGGTTCTAGTTATCGCTGATAACGAATCTGATGTCCAATTAGGGATAATTCAAAATGGCGAACCGGAAGTAGTATATTTTTCAGGAAATACTCCTATTATTAGACTTTCAGCCCAAAAAAGTAAAAAAATACGAGGTTTTACGGAGATATTGACTGTTCTTCCGGTCCGCTATTTTGAATTTCGTAAATTGGACCTCGGATTCGTAATCAGCGACCTCGAAAATCCCGAGCACAGATTTTCGAGGCCAAGATATCCATTCTCATTTCTTATGGAAAATGGCCCGATTTCCGGTCTGCCATTTTGAATTTCCCAAATTGGACTTCAGATTGGTGATCAGCGAACCCAAAACCCCGAGTAACCATTTTCGTCTAATTTTATGGCATATTGTGTATGATAACAAATTGTTCAATTAATTTAATTAAATAATTGGCCATTAATACTGGCCAATTATCGTAAAAAAAAATGAAACCAAACATTTCCGCCAAAAAATAAAAGGCACTGTTTTTTCAAAATGCTTTTCTGAACTCTGCAACAAAAATGAAGTCAATTGACACTGTACCTTTTTTTTAGAGGTTTTCAGATTTTTCATGCTAAAATGACGCGACTATTAGTGGAATCAATAGAAGCTGAAAATATGCATTTCGGAATAATTATGGGAAACTTCAATTTTCCTAAAACCTCCTGATATCACTTTTACATAGCTTAAAATAAAAGGTTATAAACATATACTTGTGAGCAAATTGTTTATTAATTATTTAAATAAAAGAAACGTTTTAAGTTGCGAAATTTTGAGGCTATATAATTCAAATTGACATATTAGGGGTTTTCGAGGTCGCTGAAAAAGGTTATTCAAAATGGCTGATCCAATTTGGCCGACTTTTGGATAGAAATTCATTAACAATGAGGTAACTCGATAAATTTTAAACAAATTGCTCGGATTGACATATTCAGTATGGCATAGGTGAGGTCTCAAAAAAATAATATTTCTCGATATAAAAAGTAAAAATGGTTTACGCAAAATAAAAGATTTGTATTAAACAATAGATATTCAAGTTATATTGACCGGGCCGGATTAACCAAGGCAATGAGACATTGCCTCGGGGCCCCACCAAAATGATGCTCCCACCACATTGTCTTGAATTTTTTTTTTTTGAGAATTATGAATTGTAAATAAAATTATATATAAAAAATATTTATTGTATATATTAGCATTATATAATTTTATGATTCAAATCTAGATCTCATGCAAAATGTGAAAAATCTCTACGTTATCCTGCGATTACAGAAAACTGTAAACATAAAACTGTTTCAAAACTATTGATAAATATAAATGTGTTGAGTTATAATAAACGTCGATTTTTCGAAAATCATCGGCCATGAGCAGGCCCCCACCACATTTATGGCCCTGCTGCTTGCCGTGCAGATGTTCTTTTGCTTTATATCTCTTTCTGTTATTCAGGCATTATAACTTGACTCATGGCCCTGTACCACGTGAATATTTTGAATATGTTTACGATATTTTAAACAGGATTAAAATTTTAGAAACATCAACATCGATTTACAGAAAAAAACTTGATTTCTTCAAAGTTTCGTGAAAAGTGTAGGATTATATATAATTCAAACATTTTTTTTACATCAGATTTACTTATTTTGAGGTCCTACTATAAACATGTCCTGGATAGGTATGCTAAATAAATTTTGTATAAAAGTTATTAACGTTTATTTTACCTCTAATTTCACAAATTTTGGAGCAAAAAAATATTGTTTTTATTTTAGTAAAATAAAGAGGGTTAATTTAATTTCGAAGGTAAATCCTCGCGAAGCATCTTAAAGTATACATTTCAAGCTTTAAGAATCGCACCTACAGAGATCTAATAACGCAGTTTAAACCAGAGTTATGTGGTTAAGTTAGTTATACATATCAAATTTTATCACTTTCTCAAAATTTTGAAATTTTGGAAGTGTACATCTTCAAAAATAAATTTCTCAGATTTTCTTCACTCGTCGTATCTTTTCATACATTACGGCAAAAGTAATATGTGAAAGTTCCAGGTTTTTATCTTAAAAGTAGAAATCGTAGAGCTTTTACCGATTTCATCGGAAATCTCTTTATGTATCAACTTCATATATATACTATTCCTACATACACGTTCATGTTTATATTTAAAAATATAATAATCTAGTAGCCGCATGTATCTTCGTTCATTTAAGCTTTATTGAGCTCAATTTCATCAATTAGTTCAAAAGTTACAACAAATTTAGTGTAACGCGCCCAAGGGCTAGAGCACTTCGGGCTCCGCGCCATACTTTCGTGTCGTCGCGTTTCATTTTCTTGCGTTAAACAAAAAAATCTGGAGCCTACATTTTTGATCGTACAAAAAAACTTCATATACAGTTTGTGGATTATAAATATTGGACGAAGGACATCCGCACAAGGGATAGATTCACTAAGAAGTAATAAAATTTTGGTTTAGCAGATCGAGAGCTCTGCTGCTCGGCTCTGCCATCGCGGGAAGATTTTTGTGCAAATATGACACAATATATTTTTATATATAATTAATAATAAAATTAAAATTACGTTGACTGTCACTATCAGTAGAGCCACCAGCACTCATATGTTTTTGCAAGGAAATATGTCTATTAACATTTGTTTTATATGTCCAAGAAATTATTTGGTTGCAACTACTACAATAAAGATCTGTTCCATCAAATTGCACTTCTGGAAAATCGCGAATCCACAAGTATACTGCAGCCTGAGAAGCACTAGACATTTTTGTATACTGCCGATTCTGTACAATTCCACTCTAAAGTATATTCACAGAAAGCTGAGAGCGCGCCAAAACAAACAACTAGGCATGATTACCTCGTGATCGCGACGTGTTCCATCCTCATTGGTTGCATTTTTAAAGAGATTGTCAGGCGCTCTCTCGACTTCACGTGAACAGCGCATGTATTTGTTCTGGCGCTCTCAGCTTTCGGTGAATATACTTTAGGTTTGTAGATAATATGTACATACATATAGCTAGATTTCCCTTTATTAAATGTTGACGTAAATGCCAAGAATTGCCACAGGATACCTAAGTAAAAATGGATTTTGTCAAAGCAATATTTCACAATTTTGATGGCGTCGTGTAATTAAAGGGGATAATAAAACCGCATTAGTAAAAAACATATAAAGTACCGCCATACACTGGAATCTAATGTTGACACTCGGTCAGAGTCGAATGTAACAACATTTTAAAATAAAGTGAAATTCATTTTACCACATTGCAGTTTTATGCCAATAATCCTTAACCTTGTTATATATGATTTAATATTATATAAAAATGGTTTATTTTATTGGGAAAAATGTGTTATGTGGCCAGCAGTTAATTGGGTTTTTAAGTTTATTTATTATGGAAATAAGCACGCCACACATATTAATGGTCTAAGAACTGGCTACGAAAATTAAATAAATAAAAATAAAAATAATAAGGTGGAGTGAATATTTTTATGTAAAAACTCTCTCCTTACTAGCTGAAAAGTACATAGCTCTGCAGCCAGAAGTTGCCCCCGGAGTGGGAAACGTGGGCGGGCTGTCAAACGTGTAATGTTTAATCAAAATAAAATCTTTAAGTGCAGCTCTGAAATTTTCTGTAGTTCTAGTTTGTAACTGTAGAAATTGAGTAAAACTATTGCCAAAAGTCTAGGCCGGGGATTAAGCGTTACCAGAAGTCGGTAAAGTTGTAAAAAATTGTCAAGATGCAATTCTGGCGATTCTGTTTTTATATTTATAATCTCCCTATTTTTCCGGGTTTTCCGCTTATTAACGTGCCAGTGACGTGAAGTCACAAATTGAATTCGCGAAATATCAGAAAATGATATTTTTCGTTCACTTCCATAGGCTCGAATTTTCGATTTCGCCCATGCAATTTACGATGCCGTGGAAATGTCAATTTCAATCTTTCGATATCGACATTAGGAAGCCTTCCTGCTGATGTATGTATTTAGTTATGAACATTTAAAAATTTCATGTTTTGCCTTTTCCGACGAGACTAATTGAAATTTCAAGTCCACTCCGACCGTAGCACATCGTGTTAGCGACGACTTTTACAGCAGATTTATAGGTTCGAATCCTGTACGGACGTACTTTTTTCATTTGTTTTGAACTTTTTGGCTGATATTTGTTATTCTAAAATTACATTTTACGTTTTACGCAATTTCTACAGTTAAAAACTGTGTCTACACAAAATTTCAGAGCTGCACTCAAAGATTTTATTTTGATAAAAAATTAACGCGTTTGACCGCCCGCCCATGCGTCCCACCCCGGGTGCGACTTCTGGTTGCAAAGCTATGTACTTTTCAGCTAGTAAGGAGGGTTTTTACATACTAAGTTTCACTGCACCTTATCATTTAAAATGTTCATAGCAGCTCCCCGTCTATAACCAGAACAGGAAAGTTTGCTAAATATATATTACATATTTTTGTAAAAATCATTACAGTTTTTAGGTTAAATTTACCAAAAATACTTTGTAGCTAGCCAATAATGAATATTTCACGACTTCGACGTTTTTCTGATGGTGTAAGAGTGTTTGCAATAAAATATTCCATTTATATGAGAGCAGCCTCTGGCGCTGAGATAAAATTGTCGAGCTCTGCAGTGATAACATGGACAAGTGCACATGAACAATTAAATTAAGTGGGATATCTGCACCGTCACAGATCCAATGGGGTGCGGATTATGTATAAATATTTACAATTTATTCTATGTCCTTTAATAGGATGGCGTTTGACTACCTTTAAAAACTATATTACATATCTCATGTTTCACACTTTGAACCGTGCATTGTATACCTTGCGTACTTATATAACTCACGTGACACATAAATATTTTCCAAATATCTGTTTTTTGAATTAGAGGCCGCCAAAGAAATTTCACTCGTTGCCAATCAAGCGAAACTAATGTAAAACATTGGCTAATCTATTTTTTCATCAAATATAGTTACATATGCTATAAACTCCGTTTGTAGATTGTGTATTATATATACAAGTAACTAAACACATAAGGTACCTGTACCTACCTATTAAAAACAATCATAGCAAAAAAATTAAGTAGATATACATATGTCCGTACAAATTGATTTAATATTTTCTGCAGAACTAGGAATTCTTATTAAACGTTTCAGTTTGATTTTTTTTAATATATCGATGAATGTAAAAAGCGAAGGATGACTTACATAACACTTGTTGATATATATGACTGTAGTTTTCTTTTCATTCTGTATATCGTCTTCTTTATAGCCTTCAAATCGGATGAAGTAATTAAATCTGTTTTCATCTGTTGTACTGTGCTATGAAATATTTTGGTGGGTCTCTCATTAATTTCTTCACCAGCTTTACGTTTCACTGCTGCACTTATTTGTTTCCGCTGAATCTGCCTAGGATCACTAGGGTGATTATGACACCCATTTGTTCGGACGACAGTTTCTTTCTCTCTGTTTCCCAGAGAAAAAACCTTAGCTGTACAAAGTCTCTTCACACACCTCCACTTCACCTCACCACTTTTCAGTGTATCTGATTTATAAAAAGTATAATTTTCGTGAACTAAAAGTTTATTTTGACGTATGCCCTCTAAATTACCCATCTTGAATTTAAAACAGACGAGTGAACAGCGTGGTGTACTGAACCGTATTAAAATCTTAAACTTCCAAGGGGTTCTAACTACAGCGGAGGCAAATACGAAAAGAAAGTGTAAAAGCAGTAGTCATGTAGGTAAAAGAATACCAATTATAAATAAGCAATGTATTCTTTTATGTTCATTCTTATTACCATTACAGGGATTACGATTTACGCAGAATTTATAATTCTGCCTACCTGTGCCGACCCGGTGCAAATGTCCTCATTGTCAATAATCCAGATGAAAAATGTTCGGTGCAGTTGTCTTGTAGAATCAAGAAAATTTACCTGCTCCGGTACAGTGTCCACCACTGTAAATAATAAGTTGAAACTTAAGGTGGCCATTCTATTCCTTAGAAACAGACATCCGATAGGGAAATATTTATTATTTTTGGCCATAACTTTTTTTTCTTAGTACGTATATGTAAAAAAACTATAAGAGTAGCTAAGTCGAACTATAACTACTATGAATTTTCACTCAATAATTTCAGTGATTTGCAAAATAGCTAGATTTAAATTTAAAAATTATGTTAATCTTCTTATTTCCTAGTTTTAAATCTAACTTTTTTGCAAACCACTGAAATTATTGAGTGAAAATTTTTAGTAATAGTCTTGTTATGGTGCTATTTAGGTACTCTTATAGTTTTTTTAAATATACATACTAAGAAAAAAAAAATATATATTTCCCTATCGGATGTTGCCAAAAAGATATAAACAAATTAGGGAGCATCTTTGTGGAAAAAATAAGCATCTTTTGTCTCTTGGTGCTTTTTCCAAAGCGCTTCCTTCTCCCGGAAAAAATAAAGAATTCGTAGACCTTTATTACTTAGTTTCAGGTGAAGGAAGCGTTTTAGAGAAAAACTCCAAGAGCAAGAAGTTGCTTATTTTCATCCAAAAAACACGCCTGCGGCAGAATTTTTTTGGAAAAAATAATTTTGTCCAATAAATTTCCCTAGATTTTGTATTCTTCAGAAGAATCTCAAAAAATTATTTCGGTTTAATGTAAGCAGCTTTAGCCTCTTGGCCCTTTTCTCCAAAGTGCCGCAAAAAAAATTGGAATTCCACTCTCTAATTTATTTCCGGGGAAGGAAGCAGTTTGGAAAAAAACACCTAGAGGCCAGAAATGCTTATTTCTGCACAAAAAATGTGCCTGAGTTTTCTCATAATTTTTTGGCAACATTTAAACGCCCCTTTGTTTTTACACAGATGCCTACAACATCTCCACCAAGCGGCCGCAACTGCGGTGCACGAAGCTACTTTTGTCGATGGGCTCCCGTACTATAGGGGTATACCAGAATATAAGAGTACATAAGGGTAATGATGTTTTATCTATTAAATAACACATTATATTTATTATTTAATGACGACGTGTAAGATTAGAATAAGGAACTGGAAAGTAAATATATTCCTGATATAATAAAATAATTTGTCTTAAATGAATCTCATTTAAAGCCTATTTTTACCTGCACAGACCCACTCAGAACCTTATTTCCCTCCGTCTGTCGGTAATAGGTCTACCTCCTCAACGGCATGAGAGAGCAGGGTTTGAGCCCACCACTTGCTCGTTTTTTATTACAACTATAAATTAAACTTAATATTGAGGTTTTTCTAAACCGCTACCAATAGGGTAAAAGAGGGTTTAAATACTTTAAATGCTTGAAATAATTGATATTTTAATTGAGAAGTAAATAATAATAATCGATATTTTAGGTATAGATTATACACTGGGTAAGTCAACGTGGACGGTGAATATATCGCCAATCGTTTGAAATTTGAAAAATATCTCTCTCTGGTATATTTTAAAATTATTATATTATAATTAATTCTACATGGGTATTTCGCATAATAGTGAATACAGGGTGTTCCATTTGAAACATTGACTTATGACAGTTTAAAAATATAATATTTGAATAATCGTGGAAAACACCCTGTAGAACTAGGTTCAACTTTGTACCCCTGTATGTTCTGACTAAAAATGTTTCAGTAATCAACTACCTACACGCTGAAATTCGACATGAATTTTTCAAGAACTGCCGAAGAAAAGTGGTCGCTATGAGATGTAAAATTAAAAATTGTCAATTCTATCTTTTGCAAGTTCATGTGCAAGGTTAAAATAAATCATTAAAAAAAATATTTTTTTATAATACTTTTAGAACGCTAAAAACGTGAAATTGGCGATTTTTCAATTTTTAAAAATTAATATTAATGAAAATAACGGTTTTTTTTTTAAATAATCTTTTACAATGGCCGCGTCAAAACACCACCTTATTTTTTTTGTAGTTAATTTGAGATCTCTTTTATGCATAAAAATTGGTCTGTCAACGAAGGCAGACTTCTTTTTTAAGTGCCACGACATTTCTTTAATTAAACGGCGCGACGCTTAAAAATTAAGTCCGACATGGTGAAAAACATTTTTTCAATGACAGACAATCTCTTATGCATAGAGGAGATCCAGATGTTTTTTTAAAAGAGGTGTTATGATATGCATTCAAAATTAAGTCTGATAAATTAATTAACAAACATTGTCAGCCAGAAAAATCGTAATAAATAGAAGAGATTTTAAACTTCATTTTAAAACAAAAATCAAGTTGTTATGAAGTGCGCTTTTATAAAAAGAAAATAATTTATAACAAAAGGTTTGTCAGAAGTTAATTAACAAAAATTGTCAGCCAGACAAATTTTTTCGAAAATGGTTCGTTATTTGCCACCAACTGCGTAATTTTTTTTTAGCTAAATTAAAGAATTCATAAAAAATAACAGTTAACTTATTTTTACTAGTCTGGTGGGCCGTAACATGATGTTTACATGTTTTGCAACCATTTTCACCTTTTAAATTTGAAGTGTTCGATGGGGTACCTTTTTTGTCATGGGAGCTGGGTCTATACGGAACATTCGATATGCGACTCCAACTCACACTTGACCAATAATTATTTCAAAATAAGAACAGAGAATAACTACCTCTTCTGGATGACTTTCATTCCACAATAAATTAAAAATAGTACGTAAATGTCTTGATGATTGTTTTGTGTCGTAGTAGAAAATGGCTGGAGATCCTTCCTTACGTAATTATAAAAGATTCCATTTAAATAATTTTAAAAAACTACACACAAATCCCACGACACTATTGTACATAAATTGATGACTAATAATTTGCTAGAAGATCCTAAAATATGGACGAAACTTGTACAATGTCAGCTATTAACTGAATCAACCGATACCTACTGTTTCAAGAAAAGTAAAGGCCACAAGTATTTGTTTATTGTTAGCTGTTACCTG
Organism: Stenurella melanura; assembly: GCA_963583905.1. Lineage (NCBI taxonomy): Eukaryota > Metazoa > Arthropoda > Insecta > Coleoptera > Cerambycidae > Stenurella > Stenurella melanura. The sequence goes on along the minus strand of OY757313.1, from coordinate 133,665,090 downwards.
ACTCAACCAATAATTTTTATGCAAATTTTTGCTTTAAGGGAAATCGAAAGCCCGAATTTATACAACTCACTTTACTAATTACTGATTCAAAATAAAATTGAAAGTTTAAAATAGACGCCATTAGTTGTACCATTACATAATTATTCAATACACGGGTTATCTGTCGATCACACTGGAACTTGACCCTTAATTAATATGTTCATAAAAGTTGAAAATTCAACAAGGAATTCTATTCTCCCTTAGAAGAAATACCAAACTTTAATTCATAATCATGCACAAAATATGTGCATGTGCCGAATATATGGTTACTGGATGTGAGTTAATTAATTCCGTCGAACGTAAGTCACGATAAAATAGATTTCTGACATACCTATGTCATCCCGTTTGGCCATATAGACCAGGCAAGTTAGGAATTTTAAATCCGGGTATCTCTAGGGGCCATTACTTTCGGTCTCCGTTAAGCTTTAACCGTCTGTCAGATCATTGAAAGTACAATTATTGTTTCCATGGTAACTGAATCGGTTTGACCGATGGTTTACGTTTAATGGGGACCGAAAGTAATGGCCCTAGGGAGCTTAAGGCTTCACTTTCCGGTAGGTAATAATGTAATAGTTATTTTTGTAACAAGTACCTAAAATCATGTTTTTTGGTATGAATCGTAGCCGATAAGATCGAAAAAACTGAATTTTTTCTAACTCACTATCGAAATGTCATACTGTTCAACTGTCATTTTAGTGTGAAAAACGTCACTTTAACGCACCAGTGGACCAGTGCGGAAAGCACTGTCACTTTTCACACTCGGTACGAAAAGTACTGTCACTTTTCGCACTGGTATAAAGATTGTTTAAACTTGGCGAGGTTTGAGCGTCGCTTGTGAACAATAATTAATAAAAACAAACTTTTATTACCTTAGAAATGGTAGTATGGTAATTTTTTAGATGGCGTGATTACGAATTCACAATATCGTACTGTGATATTTGATAGAATTGATTATTCAAAGAAACGTCAAGATGCAAATTCAAAATATTTTGACATTTTGAATGTCAAGATACTTAATATTTTTCAATAACTTTAAAAAAAATATTTTTACGTTCGTAGAGAAAAAATCTTGTACGATACTCGTGTGAAAATACGTTTAAGGCACAATTCGGCTGTGACTCTATGTAACTTTCATACGCGTGCCTTGAACATGCATTTTTCACACTAGTATCATAAATAGCTATTAGGTATGTGTTACAAACAGCATTTTTTTTGTTAAAAGTCCCTAAAACATATTTAAATTTTTGATCAGAGCAAATACTTCCCGAAAATATTATTTGGTCTAATTTGTAGATTTTAATTTTACGGATTTTTCGAATTATTGTTAAAGTTGCAAAAAGTGTGGTTTCCGGTCTATAAATTGCAACGCTGTCAAAATGAAGCTGAATAGAGAAAAAATGCTTAGGACCTTTTTTGTAGAGCATTAAATTCCTTTGAAAAAATCCAAGACGATTTATTTGTACAGTCCTCCGTTCGCAGATGTGACAATCAAAATCTATCTCTCGAGTTGATTAGCTGTTATAGTTGTCTCCATTTGTTTAAGCCACATAAAACAGACAATAAAAACCAGCCATCAAAATATCAACGGCAGCGCTATTACCTGCCGACAAGGTACTAGAGAGCCCCGCATTTCAAATTTTTACGTATTAGAATGAACAAAATAATACTAGAGATTTAAAAATCGTATTTTCGGCAGAAATTTAATGACGTCTCTGATAAATTAAAATCTTACTCTGTTTTACATCAAGAATAGGAATATCTGATGCATTGGTGGACACATTGCCGGTCCTTCACGACAGTGGCAGATACATTCAAAATACGTCTGTTTATCTGTTCCTTCGGCATGATATTTTAGTTAGGGGTGATTCGAGTAACTATATCACAAGAGTTGGAAATTTTAACTAAAAGAGGCGTGTTTTCGATTATTTCTTAACATGCCAGAACATATTTTACATGAGAGTGATGTTTTATCTATTAAGTAATACATTATATTTGTTATTTAACCTAGTCTAGAAAAATTCAGTATGCTCGGTCTCCCTATATATTAGCTCTGTAGGCAGCTTTGGGTTTTTATGTGCCTTAAACAAATGGAGACAACTATATCCGACGCGCATGGCTCAGCCCACGGAAACTTACACCGCATAATTGCAGCCTATGCATATGAGTTTAAAACAATCCGACTGTTTTAATAATTGATTACAAATTCTACTCATAACTTTATTCATAATTAAAAAAATACATTCCGTTTAACTTAAAAAAAAATAGTTACCATTTCAATCCTACAATTTACTACTACTGAAGACTATAGCAGTGAAATAATTGTCAATGTTTTTTTTTTCATGGAAACTTAAATGAAACATCTCGGAAATGCTTACACTCCCCAACCGATGATGACAGATGGAAATTTAAAAGACGCATCTCGCAAACACCTACACTTCCCATCCTACATTCCTACTCCATGCGTCATATGGCTCTCGCTGCTGACCACAAGCATGTCCAATGTCCAACCCAGCGAATGCAGCCGGTCTGGCGGTATATAAAGCATCCGAGGTTTGGTTCTGGTACGCGGTTTGGCCGTATGTTGGATGTGTTCGGCGGACGACCAAGCTACGTGTTGGAACGAACCTCCATGGATGCCCGGAATCGGCAGTAATGCTCACCTTACGCTGGCAAATCAATCAGTCAGTTTTATTCCATGAAACCAATAAACTTGTAAAGTAATAAAATGATTGAAGGCAAAGATGCTAATTTTCGAAAGTAAAATTCAGTACAGGTCAAGTCGCGATCGGATTGTTTTAAACTCGTTGGCGCAGGCGGACATTACGCGGTCTACGGGTCGCATATTCGTATCGAGTGTATCGAGCATGTGTAATCGCAGCATGTGTGCAATAATGCGCGCTCGTTTTGAGGCTCCTTAGAACTCTTTAAAATGGCCTTTAATTTTGAATTTTTATTTCTAGCATTGAGAAGGGCAAGGAGCATATGCGTCGTTTTCGCAATTTATTTTCAATTACAAAAACGACGCAGATATTTCTTGACGTTCTGGGACACCGCCTACGACTTTCAACGGCCAACTTTGGCCTATCTCAAACAACAGGGGAAATTGAAAAATGGGTACGAAGGTGTTTGGAAATTGAGGACAAATAACGGGAACATGAAAGAGGATAGGGGAAGATAGTGAGAATATGGAAAAAATGTGTAAAAGTGGGAAAAGGTGATGTGAAGGTAGGAGAAGATAATGGGAATGTGGGAGTATGGTGGGAATATGGTAAAAAGTTATCCACATTTTTCTAACAAACAAAAAAACGAATACCAAAATACTAGTATTGGTAAAAGAGGTGTTTAAATATCGCTAATATTTTAAATTAAATTTATATCAGAGCATTCTACTTGCTGCGTTTATACAGGCGTCAAATACAATCGCTTCCATTAAATATAAGCGTGTATGACTCATTGAAATATTAATTGTCGGCAGAAAACTTCATGCAAAGTGCCCGTGGAGTAAATATAAGGGCAGTTAATAAATTCAATTTGGAACAGTGTAGTGCAATCGATGCCTGGCAGCCTCCCTTGTTCGCCAGCTCGCCTAAAGGTCGAATCAAAGTGTAATAAGTTTGTAAGCAAAATTATTTACGAAAGAAAAGTTTTTAAAACCCACTTTAGTAGATCCCAAACTGAATTATTACCAACGTACTACGTACTTTAACATCTGCAGAAGTTTTTTGATATCTTTATCTAGTTTTTACCTTTCGTTTCTTCCGTCATCAATATTATTATGTATTTCGTAAAGAATGTATTCTAGCCAGTGACGTACATGAAGGAAACTCATGAGATATTATAAAAACTGATAAAATAGAAAAAACGGATACGGCCAGTCCTCTTTATAGTTTATTGCAGAAACACACCAGCAATGTATCCCATTCAAAATTGAAACAAAATGACACCAGATTCAGTATCGGCTACTCTTAAAATACATAACTATCAATTTTAATGGAACTCCGAAGAAATTTTAATTTTATCCAGTTGTTAATAGTCCGGCCCATCGTACACGGGTCGTTGCTTGCCAAGTAAATTATAATAGAACTACGGCCAAGCCACTGGTAATTATACGAATAAACCAGGTACCAGGCTTGTAATGGTGAGCCAGGTAAACAATCGACTGCTTTCGTTTGAGGTAAGCGCATAATATACAGGGTGTAACTAGTTTCATGTCATTAAAAAAAAACTGGTGGTAAGGAACGACAAGACAAACAAAAAACCTCATATAACATGGGGTCTAAAGCTCATAGTTTTGGAGAAAAAAAAATAAACAAAAATTTCCAAAATACTTAATAACCTAGTTTGAGAACTGCTGGCATACTGGGGTAGGTTTTATTGCCTCGCGTCTTGTCGCACGAGATACTCTGACATTCCTGCAAATAAGTATGCCGGCAAAGCAGTTAAAAGCGACCGACAGAGGACATCGTCATGTTTTTTGCTTCTTCGCGGCCAATTATCCTATTAGGCGTGCTATACTCTCCCTTGTAATATTCTCAAGTAATAATTTCAGTTTTGTCCTTACTTGGTAAAGAACGTACGCATGACGCGACGTACCCGTTCCTTGGTTTTGTCTGTTGCTTTTCTTTTTGAATTTTGTGCCACTTATGTTAAGATTTATTTTATTGACTTATCGTTCAAGTCGTTAGTACTTGGTTACGTAAGACACTACTTCTCGTTCGTGCTTTTTGTGTTACTTTTTGGATTTTGGACCAAATTTTTCTTTTTGTTTTTTTCATTGATAACGTTAATTCACAGTTTAGTGTGGTGTTTTAAAACGCAGATTTTGGACATTATGGAAGATTACACTTATCCAGAGCTCGCGGATATGGACTTGGTACATGGAGAAAGTGGTGGAAATGCAGCTGGTGCGGAAGAGCTTTAGTACAATTGCAACGACGTATTTTAATGTGCATAGAAACCATAAAAAATTATCCTAATTTACCAAATTTGTTGAACGGAGTAAGTATATTATTAGTTCGACGTACCGAAATGTGTATACGTGGAGATGAAGTTCATTTCGAACAATTTTTGTAAAAAATTCAAAAGAATTGTTCAGTTATTGGGTGTTATCTATTGGGCATTAAAGGTATGATTATTATTATTAGTATTCGTTGTCTTGTTTGTATCTGTTTATTATTGTTTACATTGATTTTCATAGAGACCGAAGACTTGATTTTTAGTGTTCGATATCTGATTGGGAAAAATTATGCGTTCAATTGTTAAAAAATCAGAATTTTTCCTAACTTAAAATACACAACTATTTTCTGTTATTGTATCTCGGACGTCTAACTGTTCGTTTTCCAATTTCATAAAAGAATTACTAATTTTTTAAGCTTTTAACACAGTGTTACAAATGTTAATAAACCACTTTTAAATTTTATAAATTTTTATAAACGACAATAAAAGCTACAATAGCTTTGTTCGAAATTAATAAAACACATGTAAACAAATCGTATTTAGACCCCTGCGGCCATGCTAGGCTTGCGTTGTGCCGAAAGAGAAGGAATTATTTATATTTTCATAATTAGTGGTATAAAAAGTTCGATACAAATAATCCCATCAAAGTGCCGCACTTCTACCGACAGGAACACAAGACGGGTATTACAGTTTTTTATTATTTCTAATATTCGGAACTATAACATCCATTGACTCTGAAAAACAGTGGTTCTCAAATCTTTCCTACCTTAGCATTAAAAATGTAAACCCAGGTCAGTTTTTTTCAAAGTGCCCCTAGAGAAAAAGGTCATATAGGTTTTCTGTTTGTCTAGTCGGTCCCTATTACCAGTTTTTCTAATGACATGAAACTAATTACACCCTGTATCTGGTTGACTATATTATATTCTGGTATCGTATGTAATGTTCAAACACAGATTAGGTGTACTTCTGTCACAGGCAGACTTTGTAATTATTTATACTGGTAGCCTGAATTTTTCAATTAAGAGTAGCAATATTCATCTAGAATGTTACTATGATCTCAAGTATGATATCTGGTCATCATTTTAACCTCCCCACCAATAGACATGGAGAGGCAATTGGTCCAAAATCGAAATTTGAAATAAGACCTGATCGTAACGATCAAGTTTATTAATTTGTTGCATAAGTTGCTATTGAACTAATTAATTTAGTTATTTCAGTTTGTACAGTAATTAGCACGAGTTACATATACAGTGCTGAAGAAAAGGGAAAGCTTTTATGTGGTATAGGTTATCCAAAGTCAGTTTGAAAACCATAAAAAAAGACCGACAAAGGAAGACTTCAAAACATCAGCGATGGTCATGAACGTCGACGGACAATTTTTAGAATCACTTTTTAATTGTAAATATTGTTTTACTATTTTATATTAATTCATAGGCATATTATTAATTATTTATTTATAATAAATAATGCTAGTTTAATGATCAACTCAATAAAAGTAAATAAATATCATTTAACCTATGGCTATGCTACCGGCAATATTAAGAATGAACGAAGGGCAGGTAACGGTATGGGTGAGCCAGGTAAACAATCGACTAATTTCGTTTGAGGTATACCGTGTATCGTTTGCAATATTCAAGCAACCACATCAGGCTGTGTAATGATTTAACCTGGTAGCAACGCTTTAGACTGAATTTTCAAATTGACAGTAGAAATACTATACAATTCCCATCACATTGACGAGTGTACCCATTAAAACTGAAAACTGAAACTGAAAAGATAGTTCAACGCAAAATTGCAATTTAAAATTTTTTAAATCTTTCTTAAATAATGAACCTTATGCCATTGTGTCAAGGGATATTAAATTTGTCTACGTCTGCATAACGACGATCTAGTGGTATAACAGACGAGACAAATATCTTTGGTTAAACCGTCGTAAATCTTAGAATGTAACGGAACTAAAATACATGACTTCGTGCTTGTCATTTTAGTCAGGTAAGTGAATCGAGTTCTTCTCACATTCACTACCATATTTACGACATTCTTTGCCGGCACTGCCGTCTAGTTTTTGTTTTCGTAAGGGTCTATTTGTGGTGTAATCCTTTTGATGTTTTTAAGGCTAAGCAGACAAGGCTGAACAGCAGTCAGTGTTACAACGGTTACAGGAAGTAAAAAGTACGTAAACTAACTTCTTTAAAAAGATTAAATAGCCTTTTCGCGAACAAGTACGCGCGCCGTTAAATGCAGTTTGTCAATGAAGGAAAAAGCGTTCAGTCGGTGGCATAGGCGTAGACAGGATCATTCTCCACAATAATTTTAATTCACTTAAACAATAAATAGAAGTTAGATATCCTTTTCTATTTTTATTACTTTCTCGGGTACGGAGAGTATATAGGGAAAGTATTGAGACTGCAAACATTGGAATTTTGCACACTGGGTGTGTGTTTTGTTCCAGCGCCGTTTCACTGATGGAAGTCACTTTTAACATGCTTTTTTTAGTTTCCCCTGTCACTTTGTGTGTAAGAAGATCTTAAAACTCAATTTTAACACTTCCAAATGATGTATTGACTTGAAATTTTGCACGTGCATATGGTTTACGTCACAACACAATTTGATATTCTTATAGAAAGATCCAAGATGGCGGACTGTTTATTGATATTTAATATCCGATTCTTCTAAAAATTCGTATCTGTCGTCAGATTTAACTGAAAACTGGTGTCTGAGGGTTTTCGAGATTGCAGATTAGAAATATTTGGTCGACATTTAACAATTCAATATGGCGAATAAGTTTTGTAGTTTATGGTCTGATTCGTCTGAAAATCGGTATCTGAGTATTTCGGAAGCAGATGACGAATAGGTTTTGTCATTTCTAACAAAAGAATTTTATCAAGTCAACACAGTAGTGTTTTTTAATAGTATCAAATAAAGCAAGTGCAGGTGCCTACACCTATGCCAAGACGATCGAGCACCCTTTTCAAGTGGTTTATTGCGATAAAGAAAACGTCTGGCAATATAATACAAGTTATGCACCATCAGTGAAGGGCAACGGGCTGGTTTTTAACAAGTGGAAGTCGTACCATAAACGAAGGATGAAAAGATAAGTTTCTATTCTTAAATTCTATTTATTGGTTTATTAATCTTTGTCACACGGTCCATATATTGGGCTTATTTACGAATACAAGGTTGCCTTTCACGTCAAAGGAGTCGGCGTTTGCTTGATATACAGAGCGTCCCAAATGTTCTCCTAGTTCTCTGTTATTTTTTGCAGGCTTTACTTTTTATTTTTCTTTGCCTTGGCGGATCGGTAGGTATACAGGGTGTCTCAAATGTTCTCTCGAAGCTTCTTGCACTTCCACCGTAACTGGATATTTACCAGTGGAACAGTTAATAAATAAAGCTCCTTGCGGAGAGCTAATGTATGTATGTCTTAGCAGACAAACGAAGTGGACACACGAATGCAAGACGTTGAAATGAAAACATAGATTTCTGGGAAACATGGAACCATATATGGACGCAAGCGGGCTAGAAGAGATGCACTCTGCTAGGTTCAGAAACAAGAAAAGGAGAAAATTTAGAAGAAGAATAAATAAGGAGATGATGATAGATGAAAACTTAAAAGAAACATGGAAACTAAAAGAAGCATGTCACAAACATGCATGTCCCATGTACAATCCAGCGTATGCAGCCGGTCCGGCGGTATATAAAAACATCCGAAGTTCATTCCGACACGCGATTTGGTCATCCGTTGGACCGGGGTGGGGTCGGTGAGTCATGCAATGAATATGTTACAGCGAATGAAGGATGCAATAATAGATAACTGAGCGACTGCATTTGGCCGTTCGGCGGACGATCGAGCTGCGTGTTAGAACGAACCTCCAGATTGGATGTCCGGAATCGGCAGCAATGCTTACCTTACGCTGGAAAATCAACACACTAGTCTAACTGGAACCAAACTAAAATGAAGAAAATGAAAAAATCTAAAACATATTTTTAAAAACCACTTATGTTAAAAAAACATGCACTATAAAGAAGCAAATAATGTTAATTCTAATAATAATGTTAATAAACGTAAAAGCGTGGGGCTCTAAAAATACTTAGAAACACGGAACATTTTACTCATGGGACGCCCCACGCTTTTGTAGTTATTAACACAATTATTATTGTTATTAACATTATTTTCTTTTTTATGTAAATTTTTTCAATAGTTTCAGTTCATTTTTAAAAGTGTTTTTTATATTTCTTTAAATTAGTAATTTATCGCACCTTTTAACTCCAGGAAATTATTGACATTAAAGACATATCATGTCTTCATAGAAAAGGACACGTAGCAGTTCGACACTACATATATCTGTTCAGACGCCGACAGGAATATTTAATATAAGTTCAATTAACATCAATTATTTCGAGGCTACACTTCGGTTGAAATGTGAACAGGTAATTCATTAGACAATTAAGTAAATAAAAAAGCAGTTAAAATTTACAATATGTATGCTTTGTTAACTCGTACACCTGATGGTTTAACTAGCTTGTTAAATTTCACAGGATTTATACTAATATGGAAGTTTTACAATCCTAATGTATCGAAACATCGACAAGACATTTCGATACACATATATTTTCTAATCAATTTTCTATACAGAAAGTAATTGCTTTCGGGACTTAGTCCAGCTGTTGTTTGACAGCTAGCCACTTGATGCAATAGAATTTTTCATAATCAAATATCAGACTTCGCGTTGGACTAGCCTCGTGTATAGACGTGCTGTAAGTCGCTCTCTAAAGAAAGCGCTAAAAAAGCGGTAAAAACCATGTTAAACTCGATAAAATTTATGCCACAGAAAAATCAAGAAATTCGGCGTGACGTAAAACCCATGACAGAAAAACAAAGTTCATATAGAATTAATCATTACGCGTACAGTTTTTTAAATGGTACCTATCAAATAAAGCAAGTTTAAGCGCCTATACATATGCTAAGACGACCGACCTTTTCTCAAGTGGTTAGTACGATAAAGTATACATCTGGTAACATAATACACCATCAGTGAAAAGCAACGGACTCGTTTCTAACGAGTGGAAGTAGTAGCATAAGAAAAGGATGAAAAGATAAGTTTTATTTTTATTTATTTTTAAGTACTATTTATTGGTTTATTAATCCTTGTCACACGACAGTTTATTACACAACAGAGAAAAATTTATAATTAAAAATGAAAAGCTGTTAAATATTGGTAATGAAATAGAACTAATATACAGGGTGTGCAAAATATTCTCTCGGGCCTCTTTCTCATAACCAACCCACCATAAAAAGCTTTTTATCGCGAGATGGGGTAACTCCACCGTAAATGGATATTTACCTGTGGAACGGTTAAAAAAAAGTGCCCTGCGGCGAGCAAATACGTGTGTATCTTCGCAGACAAACGAAGTGAACGCAAGTGGGCAGAAGGAGGTGAAACAGAAGACTTGGAGGAAGAATAAATAAAAAGATGATGATAGATGGAAACTTAAAAGAAGCATGAAAACTAAAAAGAAGCATCTTGCAAACGTCTACACTTCCCATCCGATGATGACAGACGGAAACTAAAAAAAAACAGAATGGAAACTTAAAAGAAGCATCTCAAAAACACCTGCATTTTCCATCCTATATTCCTACGTCATGCATCATGTGGCTCTAGCTGCTGACAACATGCTTGTCCAATGTCCAACCCAGCGTATGCAGCCGGTCCTGCGGTATATAAAACATCCGAGATTTGGTTCCGGCACGCGGTTTGGCCGTTCGTTAAGCGTGTTCGGCGGACGATCGAGCTGCGTGTTGGAACGAACCTCCATGGATGCCCGGAATCGGCAGCAATGCTCACCTTACGCTGGCAAATCAATCAATCAATAATCAAATATCGTGTTATCAAAAATTATCTTGGACAAAGCAAAATCAATTTCACATCATATCAAAAAATGCCGTTCATCCCTGTCGGCTCGAATTTTCGATTTCGTCAGGCAATTCGCGGTGCTGTGAAGACGCCAATTTCCATATTTCTATATCGATATCGTACAGCCCTCCCACCAATGTATTTATCTAGTTATAAACGTTTAAAAATGTCAAATGTTTGAAAAACTTTGACGTAAGCTAAGACAGCAGATCCATGATCATCTTTGACCAAGATAACACTAGCCGACAAAATTTAATCGACCTTCTAAACCCTTCAAAAACATTCAAATACCGCACCGACACTACAACTCCATTGTATATTACCGCTCTTAGCCGAACCCAGAGTCACGAAACGAGGACGTGGCGGTGTTGTTCCATTTAAATTTATTTTTCAATTTTTTAAAATAATATAATTTAAGTGGAAATTTAGATGTTTGTAATTTGATTCTTCTATTTTCTGAAGTCCTCACCTGATGCTACTCAACTTCCGGATACCCACTAATATGCCGAACTCATAAATTTCAACTAACAATTTCTCGGAAAAGAAAAAACATACTGGAAAAATTTAAAATGGATTTTGAAGGGGAACAGTAGTACTTTCAGACGCCGTAACGAGTTTTGTGGAGAAAAATTACCTAGTGATGTAACATAACCTCAAATATAGCAAAAAAAGACAGATTTTTTCCACTTTTAGATTAAAATCTCTCGAAAGCCTGACGTTCTGGAGCAATTTCGGATTCTGACTCAGCGCATCAAAAACATTTGGAAAAGTATAGTCTGGTTTCTGGTTGAAAGTATTGTCGGCCTGTGTAATTTTTGATATCATCGTACATGTAGTGACCATTTACAACATTTGATGTTTCTATTGCAACGTAATATATATAATGTTTGTCTACACCTATTTAATTATTTATAATTCACGATAGTGAATTATGGATTCATAATTCATTGCATCCGGCCAATCACAAATACAAATTAAAAAATCACTGTTTCGCTGATTCGATGATATTTTAAATGACTGCAATCAACTCTTGCTGCTGCGGCTGACAATCAACTCGAGTGACAGCCAAATGTACCGACATATTGTTTGTTTACGTTTTCCAGCATATTATGCACTTCTTACGAGTAGGTATCGATTAATGTTATCAAATTTCGGTGTAATTTGTTGGTTTAATAGGTGCAGAAAAAGCATAGTATTACTTTCTCGATTAAGACCATTATTCACTCAGATAATTTGAGCCACTCACCTAGCGGCTCGTGGGCTCAAACGTCATCTTCGTGAATAATGACTATCATAATCGCTCATATAATAATATACTATTAAGTATGTCACTTACACGTGTATCCTTTAAAAAGTTGAGTTAACAGTTTAGATTAATTTTGAAATTAAGGTGGAAATCTGGTGTTCATAACACAGGTCAACAAAAAAAAAGAATGTTTCATTCCAAAGGCTAAACCTATCATGCCTTAAGTATTTTTGAGCGCTTAAACCGAATTTTCAATTTAAAAAATTTTCTACCGCGTAGATTTCAAGTAAATCCTGGTCATTACTATCAAAAACCGTATTTTCGCCATAAAATAAGAAATTTTTTTAAATTGAACTGAACTGTGTTTACCTGTGGAATGTATCACATTGTTATCTGAGTTTTTGGTATTCGAGGACGAATTGTGACAATATGTAACTAGTTCTTGGAGGTAGGAACGAGGCAATTCAATTTAACACTGGTACATTCATTTTTAAATTGTTAAAGCTATGATCTAAATAGTCCACGAAATGTAGTTAATGTTTTATTAAAGTTCCGATTCGTGCTTAGCTAAGTTTATAGTATGGTTGTTTAGCTACATTAGTAATAAGTTATTAGAAACCACGACAACTCCTTGCTTATAGTTGCTCTCGCTTAGAAAAAAAAATCGGTAAAGGTATTTACACAGAACTTCCCTCTTTTTTCATACCAGATGGCCACCCTAAAAAATTATTAATTAAGAGATGACATGAGAATTATAAACACCATGTAGTTAGCCCTATTATTACAGAGGAAACCTGATAACATTTTTCCATCATCTATTCTATTGTAGTGGTAAAAAAATAAAAAACTTATATATTTTTCAAATTTTCAAAACAAATTTCTTTTTTAAAATAGGTTTATGATGTCATGAAACGCAGAAATTTCAAATTTGAGCAAAAAAAAAAAATTTCCACAACCCATTTTGCATATGTATATTTTTTAAATATGTTTAGAATGTTATGAAACGTGGAAATTTAAAATTTAAGTAAAACAATTTTCTTTCCATCCATTGTATACAAAATTTTCGAAATTTCAAAATTTGTTTTATTTTAAATTTTCAATTTTTTTTTTAAATAGGTTTAGAATGCCACGAAATGTGGAAATTTTAAATTTGAGCAAAACATATTTTTTTCCACCACTCATTTTCTAGAAAAATTTCAAAATTAAAATTTTTTTTTCTATTTAAAATTTTCGAAAAAATGTTTTTTTGTAATAGGTTTAGAATGTAATGAAACGTGGAAATCTTAAATCTAAGCAAAAAAAAAAATTTGCTATCACCCATTTTATAAAAAATTTTCAAGTTTCAAAATTTTCAAAATTTCAATTTTATTGCTATTTAAAATTTTCAATGTTTTTAAAATAGGTTTAGAATGTCACGAAACGTGGAAATTTTAAATTTGAGCGAACATTTTTTTTCCATTATCTATTCCATTTAGACGGTCCACCCTTATATTTTCCAGTGAAAGTTTAACCATTTCTTCGGTGGCAGTGGCGTCAGCTACCTACCAAATTTGACTGTTCTCAGTCAAGTAGTTTTTTAGTTAATGCACTAACAGACCGACAGACAGACTGACGGAATTGAAAAACCTATATTTTCGTAATCTACACGATCTGAAACGTGAAAATCCGAAAAATCTCGGTGGGTGATTTTTTCTAGAATACAATACTTCCCTTCGGTATGCGAGGGAAGTAAAATGACTTACAGCAAATAAAACAGTTATGGCTACAAATAATCTACATTATCATACAAATAATCTACATTATATCCTAACTTTTAGAAATATCTATTATATTTATTTCAAAACAACTACTTTGCTGGATATTTTCCACGACAAATATTAAATCGTAAGAAGCCAAATAGCCGGAAATGTAATTGTTTTTAAAGAAATATGTTTCGAGCTAACTCTCCGGCTATTAGTTTTCTTATAATTCAATGCACACTGTGCCAAATAGCCGGAAAGTAGTTGTTTAACAAAACACCTTTCGAACCTATTTATGAGTTTTTACTTCTATCAAAGCCCGTATTATATTCTATGGTTGGACATAAATGCCCAATTTATTTCTTACCAAATTATATCATAAGAATAAACGATATTGAATAAATCTAAACAATACGCCCGCCTATGAGTAGGGCCCCTTAATCTGTCTTCGGATTCAGTCAGTAAATCTAAGGGGTCAACCAACCGTACACGAATTCAGGCCATCGATTTTTCATCGCCGCTCACGCAATAAAGAAGTCGCTTTAAATTTCAGCAGCAACGAACTATTATAAGATTCCAACCAATTTGGTTGACGAATGAGCTATCAAACACATGTTAACAATGGCTGCAACAATTAATTACGACTTGAACCGTAAAGTTTTATTCGATGAGGTGTTCTAAAGCGAAGTTTGAGATGCGAAGGGAGTTTATATCATAATGGTGTATTAATTTAATTTTGTTATGCGCACATTTGCAATAAAATGTAGAATTTTGTCAAGAATGCCTTTGTGCTATTAAAATTAATTCGTAAAGGACAATCAATTTCATTGTGTAGCAATTTATGAAGAAAAATTGGCACGGAACTTGGGCAAAGCTCCAGACTCCCACAATTAAACCCAGTTAGAAGAAAATTACGCTTCTCTGGGGATGTGTTCCTGTAGAGCTAAATCACAAAAACTTGTGTTTAATATAATTGTCACTTAAGCAGGTTTATCAAACATTAAGCACTGAATACTATACTCGTCAACCAAATTAGCATTATCTGGATATTTTTAAATGTTTATTGTGGATCACTTCATTGTGAAAACTATGTATGTGCATTCTAAAGTTCCAACTCTAATTCAGGGCGTGCCTTAATTTTACATAGACATTTCAAATGAGTACCATACAGTGCCGTTAATATGAAAGAAAAGAGTTTTTGGCAAGCATTTTTTTTATTATACTCTTCGCAAATACATAACGAGGAGTATATTGCATTCGATCGGCACATTTCTAAAACCGGTAAAATTGCTCGTAAAGAAAGAAAAATCATATCACTGTGTTGGTGATCGAATCAGAATTCGATCACCAACACAGTGATATGACGGACGGACATTTTGAAAGTTGTTCAGAAACAACTTTCAAAATTGTATTGAAATCTGGATAGTAAATTTGTGTCAGCTAGAGGAAGAATCTTATTGTTCTTGAATAAAATCAATCAATAAATGAAAAGATGACTAATTTCTTAAATAAAAAAAGTATGTTCTGTAATTAAACAAAAAATGTCTAAAACTAAATCTATTTACAAAAAAAACTTCGAAGAGTATCCTATAGAATTTCACCCGATCCCGGGGGTACCAAGCAAACAACCAGCTCGTGCCGGCATCTGAAGCTAAAATATGCGTCTTTAACCGAACACAATCTTTGAGCTACACAGTTCACACTTCCTTCCGACGAAATCGGAGCACATGATGCCAATTTGACCCTGGGATTCCGACTAGTCAACACTCCCAAACCCCTTCAAACTCCGAGAGGGCCCGACAACAGCCGTTCCCTCTCACTACAGACGAAATACGCCCCCGGGAGCGGACATGCCAGTGAAGAAAGAAGATCAATACAGAAGAGCGCCAGAAGAAACGATCCAGTACACCATCTGCTTTTACGGGGGGGAGCAGGCTCACCCCTTACGAGGCCGGTCCAGGTCCACAGCGACGATTGGGGGCAAAGAGTTCAAGCTCGACCCCTAATCATGCGAGACCGTCATCTTTAGTCGAGAATGTTGGCGCGATCCAGTAAATGGGCGAACAGTAAAATGGTTAGCTTGTTATATTATCTGAAAGATCTTTTGATGTTAGAGCGACATGCAAAAAAATAAATAAAGATTTTAGAGCGAAATGCAAAAAAATTAATAAAAAAAATATTTAAGTTAAACGGTTTTATTGTAAAAAAACATAATAATGATGCAGATAATGTACTAAAACTAAAAAATAATTAGGTAGGTACCAGTACCAGTCATCACACCACTCTCCTCATCAATCTAGAGCATTGATCAGATTAAAATAAAATGGTGGGGCGTAGCGTAACCTGAGTAAATATGTATAATGTAAATGCTCGTTCTGCGATGTCGCACGATCATAGTGACGGATTTACTTTTACACACATTTTGCATAAGTTGTCTATTGAGAAGATGCATTCAAAGCATACCTATAATGGTATGAGCGGTTGACTGTAGATAATAGAAATTCGACTCGCCCACGATTTTATTTTAGTCTGATCAATGCTCTAGATTGATTAGGAGAGTGGTGTGATGACTGGTACCTACCTAATTATTTTTAAGCTTTTGGTACATTATCTGCATAATTATTATGTTTCTTTACAATAAAACCATTGCACTTAAACATTTTTTTTACTTTATTTATTTTCAAGTTATTAGTTTTTTATTTAGTGTACTAAAGTGTACTGTGTCCTACTTGTCAAGCCCTTTCATTTGATACCCATATTGGTCATATAAACACAAATTATGCTTTGACACGTCAAATAACAATAAAAATATAGCAAGAAACCAACAAAAAATAGTGGTTGTCTTAGATAAAAAAATTATACAATAAACAAAACAAATAAATAACACATAGAGTAAATAACAATAACAATATAGCACATAGAATAACGAACAAATAACCATGTTCATACAAGAACAGCACAGAACAGATTAGAACTTTATTCATGTATACAATAAAATTTTACAAAGAAATTTATGTTTACATTCGTCATACAAGTAGGTAATTTATGTACTGGAAAGCGATGTAAGAATATTGTATATGTCAAAGATCACATTGGGTCTATAACAGAAGTACAGAGCAACTAGAACACATGATTTCACCTATCATTATAGGTGTATGGCAAGTAAACATTTAAGAGATAGGAAACATATATAAAAAATTAGGCAATTTAAAGGTATCTCCCTAGACAGTTAAAACATTTGATAGAGAATCAAAATAATCAAAGTATTCATCATGCGAGTAAAAGCAGTTTTGTAAGAGAATATTCTTAATCTTACATTTAAATTTATTTATGCTCACTTCAGGGTTTTTTAAGGCATCAGGTAATACGTTAAAAAATCTATAAGCCAAGTATAAGTAGGTATGTTGTGATGTTGATAACCTAAATCTGGGTAGTCTTAAATTTGCTTTTATCCTAGTGTCATGGCAATGTATGTCCTTCTACTTGGTCACTTTGTTCTCGTCATTTAGCTTTTTTATATAGCAAAGGCATTCATAAATAAAACAAGATGGTAGGGGTAGTATATTCAGATTCTTATAAATTGGTTTGCAATGGTCATCATATTTAGCTTGTGCCATAATTCTAACAGCTTTTTTTTGCAGCTTAAAAATTTTTATTGAATGACTTGATCCCCCCATAGAATTATTCCATACGTCATTATGCTGTGAAAAATAGCAAAGTAAGCAATTCTTAAACAGTCCAAAGTAGTTTTGGAACTAAGTTGTCTTATTATGTATATGCTAGTCGATAGTCGTTTGGATAGCTGTCCAATGTGTGACTGAAAATTCAAAACGGTGTTTAAGTACACTCCAAGAAGTTTTATTGATTTGTTGTTGGTAACACTTTTTTTTGTTGAAAAATTTAAAGTACTAGTCTTATCTTCATTTATGGTAAGATAATTGCTTTCCGACCAGTCTACTATTAAATTATTCGACTATATGATGTTTTGGTGTAGATTTTGGGATAATTTGTTACTAAATATAAATGTGGCATCATCAGCATACAATATTGGAACCACTTCGGAAGCTAAATTAGAAGACATATCGTTTATATAAATAATAAATAACACCGGGCCAAGGACAGATCCCTGTGGCACCCCATATTCGACTCTAGAGAATTGTGATACGGTACCATTAAACTTGACACATTGTTAGCGGTTACTGAGATACGATGCGAATAAATTTAAGGCGTTTCCTCTAATACCATAGTATTCTAATTTTTGCACAAGCACCTCATGGTTAACGGTATCAAAAGCCTTAGACATGTTATGAAATTTAGCAGTACAAAGTTTGCGGTCTTCAAAAGCTTCTATAACAAGTTCATACATTTCACAGATCGCAGTAATAGTAGACCTTTTCGGTCTGTACCCAAATTGGGCCTCAGTTAGTAAATGGTTCTTCTCAAAAAATTCTAATAATCTGTTTTTTAGAATAATTTCAAATATCTTAGAAATAATCGGGATTATTGATATAGGCCTATAGCTATCATAATTATCAAAGCTACCTTTTTTATGCACAGGAGTGACTTGTGATTTTTTAAGAATATCCGGATAAATTCCCCATTCATTGAAAAAAGTGATCCGCCATTTTGTGGCGGCGGCCATTTTGGATTTTGAAATTTTTCATGGTGTACTGTATTCTGCTAGTTACGCCTTTTCATTTGATACCCATATTGAGGGGGTTGAAAAAAAAAGTAATCCGCCATTAGGTGGCGGCGGCCATCTTGGATTTACAATGATAATGAATATACATAATTGTATTGTCATCAGAACTAAAGGAGTGTACCAAATTTCAGATCAATCGGTCAACAGGAAGGGGGTAAAATTTCAATGACTAGATTTGACCCACACAGGACAAAGTAAGATAAATAAATAATAAATAAAATAAAACCATTAAAAAAATATAATTTTATACAGTATCTATAGACTGCAAAATTAACCAATAACGCTCTCATATTAACAGCTGTGTGACGTCATTTACTCCTATGGTAATTTAGTATATCTCAAAATGTACTTTTGCCAATAGCTGATATAAATGAAATATAAAATATCACGAATTGTGTGAATAATATTCACTGCTTTACATATGATTCAATAATGTTAGAACGTTCTTTTCTAATAAAATTTACCTTTCTGTTTATTCTCCATGTGTTAGCATTTTTTGTATAAAATAAATGTTTTTTCACATCTTATTCGTTATAGAACTTTGACATTGCTCGTCATTATTGATCAGATATTTTTATTGATAGGTAAGTCTGCTTTTAAATAATCGGCTTCCCACATTATCAATATCTTCGAGGTACTAAGTGACGTCAGAATTTTAAAGCAGTAGTACATTTCTGGAACTACTTATCAAACTTTTCAGGATTGATTAAACGTATTTCTTTGTTTAACGCAAGAAATATTTTTCCACATTAATTAATAGTATAACCGCAACTAAAATAATTTTTCCTTTTGTATCTGACACTGTTTTGCATTTAGTTGCATTAGCAGCTACTTTACTAAAGAACAAACTACTTGCTGATTCTCCATTTATTCCTATAATAATCGTTTTCGTCTTTGAGAATATTAAAGTTATTTAGATATTAGTTCTACTGTAACTCAACGCATAGATCATCAATAAGTAATGCGAATCGTAAAGGTCCAAGGTAAGAACCTTGTCGCACTTCAAATTTATCGAAGTATATTAATGATCTGTGTCCATTGTAATAACTTCTATGCACTTCTGAATTATCAGGCGACATTTTAAATTATTTTTTTAATTATTTCCAACTTTCAAAACCTACACTAATTTTTTGTATTACACCTAATATTACTTACAAAAAAGTGTGTTGTTACAAGAAGTTGTTACAACTACAATAAACGTTTTATAATATTAAACTGATAAAATAAATATGCATGTAGGTCTCGACTTGATACTCAATATTTATACAGTAAAAGGTCTGGCAGATAATTGTGTATTCAATTGAATTAATTCATGCATATTTCACATCCAGATTGTACCAGTCGATTGACCGTGATCTTGAACTCAGTTTCACTCTCGTTGATAAAATTAGTTTTGTTGAAACTAACCAATAATATTAAATGCCACGTTCCGAATGAAAAATATATTATAAAATTCATTACCCGAACAAAATGCCATTAATCAAAATTAATTTAAAATCAATATTTGACCTAAAAAGTGCATAAGTTGACCTTTCAGCACAATATATAATTAACATGAAGTAAGTGCGAGACCTACGACTTAAGAAAACTGAACCACCTATAAAAAAGAGCTACCAAAAACTATGGAAAAGAAAAATTCACCTTCGTTAGAGTAACTACGTGATTTGATTGGGGCAGGGCCGTACTTCAATAAGTGGACCCCGTGCAGGTAAGTAGATGTTAACAAAGATAAGTAAAAAATTATTCAATCAAAGAAATAACATAATTTTATCAATGTTAATGACCTGACCTAAAAGCTTGCCGCGAGAAGCTCATAAGTATTAATAACATTGGAAATGTTGTTTAAGGAATCAACAGTGTATAGGTTATCCAAAGTCGGTTTGAAAATCATAAAAAAACCGGACAAAGGAATACTTCATAACACCAGCGATGGTCATGAGCATCAACCGACAATTTTCAGAATCACTTTTTAATTATTGTATATATTAATTTATAGACTCGATATTTATTTATAACACATTGTTTATTCATAATAAATAATGTTAGTTTAATGAACAACTCCATAACTGATTCAATAAAAGTAAATATCATTTAGCCTACGGCTATGCTATCGGAAATATTAAGAATGAACCAAATGCAGATAAGGTACTGGGTAAACAGTCGACTACTTTCGTTTTAGGTAAGCGCATAACATATCTAGTAAACTATATTCGTATACGTGTATCGTTTGCAATATTCAAGCACGGTATCGGGTCTTTGTAATGATTTATCCTGATAGCAACGCTTTAGACTGAAATTTCAAATTGACAGTAGAAATACTATAACGGCAGATGTTAGGAAAATATGCAGAATCTAATAGGGAACCGTAGAAGCTATATGAGTCCTGTTGTATAGGGGGTATATAAACGCTTAAAATGTAACAAATGTTCGGCTGTGACCGCAGGACGCAAGAGTGGTCCGATCAGTGTTTTTGATATCGCTGTATAGGTTGGACCTTTCTGCGTCGCAGAAATGTGGTCCGGATTCTCCATGATTACGTGGGTTGCAATGGTAGAGGAAAATGTTAGGTCCCTACATTTTGGCTATTTTTATAAGGCTCTGTCGTAAGCTAAGTTCTCTGAGGTAGTTAGGATAAGGGCTAATTTATGTATAGAGGTGGCCAGTCAATATATCGTTTTCAAAGGAGAGAAAATATATTTTTTTAAAGGAATTGGTAGATGATAGCGAGTGTTGTTAACATAGTGCCATGTTTGTGCCACTATGGTTAAGGCGGCCGTAAAATTAATGGTACGATGGTACATACGGTTTTCAATATCTCTATTGGTTTTCGTCGAATGCCCGTCGCGGGATCGATATTACAAGCGAAGCCTTGCGATTTTCATGGTGTAAGTACTACTTTAATCAATGAAGTTAGTACGATGGGCTCGCACTTGTCAAATATCGTTGCTGAACATGTGCAGGCGATCAATCAAAATGTTGGCGGATATCACGTTACCTTGGAGTGGAGATTTAGATTAGCTGCTACCGGTGAATGCTCGTCCCATATATCGTAAACCGGCTAACGTATTAGAAGATCGTATGCTCCACTGACGATTGGTAATGATCTTATACGATATCTATTTTTTTATTGTTTTAAACTATTTATGCTAAGTTTTCAACCATATTCTTTGTATGTTTGTAAATGATATAATATTTAAGTTGCTTTGTGTATTTTCTCAGTTTCACTGTAATTAGTTTTACATGTTACGACGTATAACTGTTCCTTGTATCTCCGTTTGTGTCCATAAAATTAATTTTTGTAGCAGTAATGTGGTACTTTATTTCCTTCATGATAACTACGTGCATTTCCAATGTGTCAGAAGTTTGCTTGGTGACGAATTCTGTAAGGATTAAGAACTTAGCAGCATGGATGTATTTGAAAGAAGCATATGGGCCATGCGCCAGAAACATAGGCACCCCTCTATAGTCTCTCTTTCTTTCTACCCCCAGTAGAACATAATGCGTAAGTAAAAACTTTCATTATCAAACTCATTATTCTTGCTTTAGTCTTCTTCAACTTTGAACTTATTTCTGTATATTCAAACAGACAGCATCAGCGCATCCAACACTGTTGCCAGAAATACCGTTAGTACAATTACGCGGTAAAGATCGGCTATAGTAGTCGTAAAATGATAATGAACGAACACGGAATCAAAGTCCGATGGTTCGGATAGCATTTGCGATATAAACCACGGTTGCTTTACCACCACAAAATGTCGGTCAATAATTAATTTACCACGAAACGCGCGAACGGAAGTTCTTCCACTACTACTATTTATCTTTCAAATATCTGGGTCACTTCTGGCTCTACATACAATCCTTGCTGAACTATATACTACATTGAAAATTTATTGAGATTAATCTGTTGGTGAAATGCTAATAATCAGTTGTAAAAAATCAAATATTTTGTATACAATATAAGAATTACTTCAATTATATGCTTTATTTACAAAAAACTGCAGGGTATCCTTTATAATGTGAAACAATTATATAAAAATGTTTACTCTAGTTTTTATTTTAACCCACTGAATATTTAATAACTCTGCTAAATATACCAAAGCTACCTATTTTTAGCACGCTATCTTACATCCTGATGATCTTGATACGTTATTGACCTTCCGCAATAGATAAAGCAGTTTGCGATAAACAATTACTACATCAAAAGTTTTATCACAATTTTTTGTGTTACATTGTAAACACTTATGTAAATTATTATATTATAATAGGTAGGATAACACGCAAACAATTATTATTAACAAACACAAAGAATACGTTGTTGCAACTTTAAATGAATTTAAGAACGTGAAGGTTCTCAATTCTACCCGTATGAATGTATGTATGTTTTTATAAGTGATAGAGTTCTGCTTCCAACATGAACATGTTTTTTTTCGCGTTGTTTACTCCCCCTCCTCCCTCCATGTAACACCATATAGAGATATTCATCTCGATTTTTCCCTACCTCCGTAACGTAAATTTTCACATTAAATATGAATAAAATTTCCAAAATTCAAATATTTTCTACGTAATACTTTATTCAAACTCGTGTCACAGAAAAGTGACGACAATCAAATATTTAAGAGAAAGAGCGAAAAAAGTGGGGATTTGTCTGCCTGATGCTGGACGAGGGTGGATGTGCAGTATGACGCTTCCGAAGAAAATGCAAAAAGAACCTGTTAAAACTCCATTAACTCGATAAAATTTAAGTCATCGATAGATTAAAAAATTCTGCGTAAAATGAAGCGTAATTATAGAAGAACAAAGCGCACACTGAATTAAAAATTAAAAAATACTGTAAAGTGTTTGTTAAAAAATAAAGTAAAATCGTGTCTAGTGCTAGTGCAGTGCCTGTCTGAGCCGTCGCGTCGTAAAATTTATACCTGGGTCCCATTTTCAAGTGGATGGTATGAACAGCATGTGTTTATAAGGCAATATAGACAACCAGCTGTGGATGAAAAAGCTAAGTTTTTTAATTGGTGGTAGTATTAGTTTATTAGTGTATCAGTTTATTTCTATATTAAAATTGAAAAAAAATTCAAATTCAAATGGAAAAGGTATTAAATATAAGTAATGAAAAAGAAATATTACCCGGAATTGGAAAACGGAAATTAAAATTGATTACTTCAAAAATAAACTAACATACAGGGTGTACAAAATATTCCCTCGGGCCTCTTCCTTATAATCCGCTGTAAAAGGCTCTTTTTACCGCGAGACAGGGCCCTCCCCTGCACTTCCACCGTAAATGGATATTTACCTTACAGTTAATAAATAAAAGCTCCTTGCGGCGAGCTAATGTAGACAAACGAAGGGGGCGCACTTATGCCGGACGTTGAAACGAAAACGCAGATTTCTGGGAAACATGAAACCATATATGGACGCAAGCGGCCAGGAGGAGGTGCACACTGCTAGATATAAAAACAGATAACTCACAAGAAGAATACATAAGGAGATTATGATAGATGGAGCAATAAAAGCATGGAAACTAAAATGAAGAACCTCGCAAACGCCTACACTTCCCATCCGACGATGACAGATGGAAACAAAAGAAACATCTTACAAACACCTACACTTCCCATCCTATATTCCTACCCCATGCGTCATGTGGCTCTCGCTGCTGGCAACAAGCATGTTCCATGTCCAATACAGAGTATGCAGTCGGTCCGGCGGTATATAAAAACATCCAAGGTTTGTTCCGGCACGCGGTTTGATCATCCGTTGGCGGTCGAGTTAAGCCGCCCAGTCTTGGCTTGAATATGTCACAGCGAGGATGTAATAACAGACAACTGAGCGACTGCATTTGGCCGTTCAGCGGACGATCGAGCTGTGTGTTGGAACGAACCTCCAGATTGGATGTCCGGAATCGGCAGCAATGCCCACCTTACGCTGGCAAATCCATCATCAATCAAAAGAAAAAAGTGTTACGTGACAATAATACTTAAAACCATCCCCTCCCCTCCTTGTAACGTCATGTAGACATTAGTGGTCACCCCTCCCACCCCTTCAACAACGTCACGTGGCTTATGGACAACATTTTATGTTGGCGGAACTTGATAAACATACTAAAATTAAACGTCTTCAGGACGAACGTAGGAATTTGAAATTGTATTATGTGCAGTCGGTAACGAAGAGTAATAGTTTAGATGACATTTTACATGATGCCGAAGTCTGAATAAGACAATTATTCATGAAAACCTCGCCTTCAAACTGCAAGGTTTACAACACAGTATCTTGAAATCCCGATGTTGTACAGACAAACATAACCTGCACGTTTACCGGATTTGCCACCGATAGATCAGCGCGTTGACTAATTTACTTCATCTCCGGACAACTTCCACGATTCTTATCATCTGTATCAGGACGCCCCTGTATGACAAACTCCGTCATTATCTCATTCCTGGTATACCTTTCGAGTTGACGAGTGTTTAAATAGTCATAGTGGGGATATTATTTTTGTAAAAGATTAATAAAGCAACTGTAAGTATCGTGATTTATCTGAAAAGCAGTATATTTCAGTTTGGTGGGATTTGATGAAGCGTGAATTTTCAAAGGTTTAATCGGATACGTTAAAACCATTTTCATCAGACTCAGACCCTCTAGGTTTTACACGCCTCAATTATCTTTTTGGTCATGGCACATATTATCGAATTAATTAGACTTAATTATTCGATATTTAATTACCTGTGGTACTTAGTTATCCGGAGAAAAGAAACTCTCTTAACCGAATGGAAAATAACTTTTTCTATACGTCATTCAAAAAATATATACTTACTGTAACCAAACAAGCACTTTAACACAGTAGGCTATAGCGCCTTGTGACACAAAATGTGATTGATTACTGTTTATCTCTCCTGGGTTCGAAATCCAGCTGCGACACAGGGCAATGTATCCTATACCATCTGGGCAGCTGCGTATTTGGAATTGAGGGTTACCTAATTTATTGTTCAGTGTATGTAAACAAGGTTGGTATCTTGTCAAGAGCTGGTTATCGTATAACGTTTGACCATGGCATGGTAAACAAGTCCACAGAACAAAATACAATTAAAATTACAGTCATCACAAATCTTCGCTTCATCTATGTTTCCCTTGAACTAAGGCTTAAGCTACCCAACAGATTACTTATTTCATTAGGTTCGTTGCAACCACACATTCTGCAATCAGGAACGTCTATGTTGTTTATTTGTTTATTTAGTGGACAGTGTCGTGTCGATATACCCACTGAACAGCTCAGCCGTTTTCTACTGTTTTAGCATTTCTTTAGTCTGTGATTTGTATGGTTCACAGGAAAACTAGTGGGACTGCATTATTCTTGGTAATCTGACTTAGTAGTTCCTCTACCATATGCAGTACTGAAGGATAAACCACAGGTGTTCGGGTTTCACCAAGGCTGTTCCTGCTCCGTCTCTGGCCAGCTTGTCTGCATTTTTATTGCCTACGTTGCTCTGGCATACTAGCGTTCACTTCACTTGTACCCGATTAGCAGTTTCATCAGGGATTCCAAAAAATCTTTCTAGAACGTACCTCTATTGTTTCCATAGCTTTAAGAGCTGCTACCAGCGACAATGCAGATTCTTCTACTAGTGTATAACTTCCGTACCATTTCTTGTGCTGATTTCCGCTTAGAGCACTGTTACGATACTGAACTTAGCTTGAACTTAAATAGCCAAGTTCAGACTAATGTC
Source organism: Stenurella melanura (assembly GCA_963583905.1). Classification (NCBI taxonomy): domain Eukaryota; kingdom Metazoa; phylum Arthropoda; class Insecta; order Coleoptera; family Cerambycidae; genus Stenurella; species Stenurella melanura. The sequence goes on along the minus strand of OY757313.1, from coordinate 133,638,778 downwards.
TTGTTCCTGATCAATTCCCCGTAACTCCTGCTTGCTATTTTTGATCCGTCACTATACCATATGACGACACCATTTGGATGTTTTCGCAATTGTTTTATTCCATCACCTTCCCTATAAGGTATCATACTCTGAAGGTTTTTATAAAATTATGCCAATTATATCTGACCGCATATCGAATCATCCCTATTTGCAAACGCAAATAAAATATTACATTACATTAAAACGTATTGTCATAATCTTCTGAATTATAATATAGTTAACATTGAGCAGACTTTTAACCGCCTCTCTGAAATTATCATTTAAATGTATGTCTTTAATATTTTTAGGTAGATGCTTATACATCTTATATCCGTTATAATGAAAAAATCTGAGCAGGGAGGTTTTTGAGATAGGGAAAGCAAGGTTATTATTTTGACGAGTGACATAATACTTTCACACATTGAATTAGCCACATATGTCAGAACTTCCAGAAAATGTTCAAAATAATGTACGACATAATATATTTCGAGTTTATAGCAAAATTGGAGAACGATGGATCAAAAATGGAAGAGTAGAAGGACGGTTTCTGAGGAATAACACTGACTGGCTGAAAGAAACATTTAATTTGTATCAAAATGTTCAGGTAAAAAATGATTTACCCGGCACTTCTGGATTAGCAAGGAGAAAGGAACTGTCTTTTGATGAAAGCAGTGAAAGATCGAAACGTAGAAAGGCCGCAGAACTTCGTAAAAACTTTGGATCTGAAGAACTATTTTATGCAACCTATAACACTGGGTAAGCAAATACTGCAGTTATTAAAAGAAGCTGCTAATACATCACCTACACGTGCCTCCAGGATCAGAAAACCACGGACAACACAAATAAATCCTTATTCTGCAGACGAAGCTTTGTCTTTATTTTTGTTAACAAAATTAACAAAAAGTCAATATGTTAAAATTCGAACTCAAGCCAAAAATCTAGACATGCAAATATTTATCCCAGCTATCATCCGGACAGTGACTATTAAGTATTACTTTGCAAGATTTCTTTATTTTAATAAATAATCAGTTAAAATGTATATTTTATTTTCTTTGTATTCCACCACCACTAGTAACATTTACGCATTTAAAGCTCTTTAGTAATTTTGACCAAGTTTTAAGGCATTCTGTCCCACTGTTGCACCCTTTAAAACCACCCTATTTTATAAAGGCATTTTTTAAACTATTTTTCTGTCAATTAATAGGTAGAACTCTCTCTGTGAATATTTTTTTTCAGAATTATACTCTATTATTTTGGCTAAAAAACGGCCCATTTCGTCCCACTGTGCGTCTGTTACGACACATTCTAACTATGTAATGTTTAAAATCTCATCCATCCACAGTATTCCTTTCAGAATAAATACTTTAGTGGGTTTAATTCAGGAGAGTTTGATGATCATAAATGTTTCCGCGGCCGTTGGCTGATTAAAAATTTCTGAAGTGAAAATGCCGGTGTAATTACCCCAGTTCCCCTCCCGCAGCTTGCAAATATCGATTTTCTTCGCATACTAGATTTAATACCCTGCGGAAAACAGTTTTCGTTCCCTCTGCATTTTCTCTCAGGGATACTGTATATAACATCGCTCGTTGATACGGAAATATGTATCAGTTTCCACGTTTCCTAAATATAATTGCCGTTGTGTTCTTTAATGATATTATTCGGAGGATTTATCATTTTGAAGTGATTTACAATTTATCGCTATCACGATTTTACACTATAAGGGGTGGGTGAAACATAATGTGCCACATTATGCCTATTTACAACAACGGTCTTCATAACTTGTAGTCCACAGTACAGGACTCCTTTTTATTAATGGTTACTAACAGGCTGAATCTTTGTGAGTAGCATCGTTTTGACGAGACGCCCAACTTTTCTCTCTGCGAAAATTCTCGATAGGGGTAGCTAATAAAGTGCGTAGGCGTAACACATGTCGATTGGATGATTGTCCAAATTTTATTACTAACAGTTAGTTTTTTAGTTAAATCTTGAGAGGCAATTTGATAAAAAAAACTCGAAAAAACGTTTGTCCTGCAATATGGATGGTTTGACCGAAGGGTCTCCCACTCCCAACATATCCAAATAACGTGGTGGAGATTAAGTATGCCGTTTTCAAAATTTTCAGGTTTCATTTTTAAACACTCAAAGCAACGAACGTTGTGTTATAAGAAATGGCGAAGGATCCGATGTCCGATGTTATTTCACATATTAAATTAATGTTTATCTGAAATGTATTTAAACAGTTTTAAAAAATATCTCGAACTTGATAGATTCAATGAAACATATTCTTTATAGGATTTTGCAAACAGCAGAAAAAACTATGAGAACTAAAATAAAAACTATTAGTAAAATTATTGATTTACAATCTTTGCATTCTTCCGATAACCTGAATTCTGGTTATGCTAGCAATTAAAATCCTAAAATGAATTTGTCTTTCTTATTGGACAATTATCAATCTAACAATAGTTTCTACACAGTCCCTTACGGCTATGCAGCGCAAACCAGTATCCACATAACCCCCTACGGCTATGAAGATTCGGTTTTTGTTCTCATTATAACTACCTAAGTAGAACCCTAACAAGGCTATTACTATGAATTTTCACTCAATAGTTTCAGTAGTTTGCAAAATAGCTAGATTTAAAACTATAAAATAGGATGATTAACATAATTTTTAAATTTAAATCTAGCTATTTTGCAAACTACTGAAATTATTGAATTCACAGTAACAGACTTGCTATGGTTCTAGTTAGGTACTTTTATAGTTTTTTAAATATACGTACTAAGAAAAAAAAGTTATGGCCAAAAATAATAAATGTTTCCCTATCAGATGTCCCTTTCTAGGGAATGGCCACCTTAAATTCATATACTGGGTGTAATTAGTTTCATGTAATTAAAAAAAACTGATGGTAGGGAACGACAAGACAAACAAAAAAGCCTTATATAACATGGGGTCTAAAGCTCATAGTTTTGGAGAAAAAAAAAATAAACAAAAATTTCCAAAATACTTAATAACATAGTTTGAGAACTGCTGGCATATTGGGGTAGGCTTTATTGCCTCGCGTCTTGTCGCACATGATACTCTGACATTGTGCAAATACTCTGACCTGCAAATAAGTATGGTGAGCCTAAGAGATAATTAGGCCCCGACGGAGGTCACCGAAAAGCATGCCTACAAAACAGTTAAAAGCGACCGACAGAGGACACCGCCATGTTTTTTTGCTTCTTAGCGGCCAAATTATCTTATTACGCGTGCTATACTTTCCCTTGTAACATTCTCAAGTAATAATTTCAGTTTGTGTCCTTACTTGGCAAACAACGTACACACAACGCGACCTACCCGTTCCTTGGTTTTGTCTGTTGCTTTTGTTCTTTTTGAATTTTGTGCCACTTATGTTAAGATTTATTTTATTGACTTATTGTTCAAGTCGTTAGTACTGGGTTACGTAAGACACTACTTCTCGTTTGTGCTTTTTGTGTTACTTTTTGTATTTTGGACCAAGTTTTTCTTTTTGTTTTCTTTATTGACAACGTTAATTCACAGTTTAGTGTGGTGTTTTAAAACGCAGATTTTTGGACATTATGGGAGATTACACTTATCCAGAGCTCGCGGATATGCACTTGGTGTATGGAGAAAGTGGTTGAAATGCAGCTTTATCGTTTAAGGTTCCCTAATCGACGTCATCCTTGTGCTCGTACATTTGCTAGTATTGACTAGCGTCTTCGAGAAACAGGTCGTCTCGATGGACATGGAGGAGAACGAGGTCCACAACGCGAAGAAAGAGTAATTGACGCAGAGGTTCAAATTTTGGAACTTGTAGAAAATGATCCAACTTTGGGCACCCGCGATATGGCGAAGTGTGTGAGTGTACCCCATTTTGTGGTATGGAGGACATTGAGAGATATGAACTTACATCCCTATGACTATCAACGTGTCCAAGCACTAGAACCTCAAGATTTTGCAGAGCGAATGCAATTTTGTAGGTGGATTTTAAGAAAACACGCGGCAAATGATAATTTTTTCTGTGTTTCTCCGATGAGTCGTGTTTTACCAGAAATGGAGTGTTTAATTTTAAAAATATGCACTATTGGGCAAACGAAAATCCACGTGTAAAAAGAAGGGCGCATTTTCAACGACGTTTCAGCGTTAATTGGTGGGCAGGAATTTGCGGTAATGAAATAATTGGACCTATACAATTACCCGCTAGATTAAATGGTGATGTATACTTAAATGTTTTGCAACAGACATTGTCAAATTTGCTAGATGTACCCTTGGATACGCGCAGAAGAATGTGGTATTCGCACGATGGCGCGCCAGTCCATTTTAGTCTGGCTGTTCGAAATTTTTTGAACAGATAGTTTTCTCGACGATGGATTGGACGTGACACCTGATTGGGAAAAATTATGCACTCAATTCGTTAAAAAAATCAGATTTTTTCCTAACTTAAAATACACAACTATTTTCTGTTATCGTATCTCGGACGTCTAACTGTTCGTTTTCCAATTTCATAAAATAATTACTAATTTTTTAAGCTTTTAACACAATGTTACAAATGTTAATAAACCACTTTTAAATTTAAAATTTAAATTCTTATAAACGACAATAAAAGCCACAATAACTTTGTTCCAAATATTTATATTATTTACATTTTCATAATTACTGGTATAAAAAGTTCGGTACAAGTAATCCAATCAAAGTGCCGCACTTCTTCCGGCGGGAACAGAAGACGGGTATTACAGTTTTTTTATTATTTCTAATATTCGAAACTATAACATCTATTGACCCTGAAAAATATTGGTTCTCAAATGTTTCCTGCCTTAACATTCAAATTTTAAACCTAGGTCAGTTTTTTTCAGTGCCCCTAGAGAAAGAAGTCATATAGGCTTTTTTATTTGTCTAGTCGGTCCCTATTACCAGTTTTTTTTAATGACATGAAACTAATTACTCCCTGTATTTATATAATATTGCTACATTGCAAAAGCGGCTAATTAGGCAATAGGCTTAACAGAATAAATCTGTCACAAATGCGATAAGATTATGGACCAGGCTTTGGCGGCTTTCATTCATCTTGTAGTAAGACAAGGTTGTCATTCGTTAATATAAAGAAACATTTTTTATTTACAATAAAATGCGGAGAGTATACTATAGAATGTGCAACACTTAAATAAAAAATGCAGTAAATCGGCGAAGAGTATAATGGTTAGCTTGTTATATTTACAATTATTAAAACTGTTAAATATTTATAGATTGCTCGTTATATTTTTACCTAATTATTGAACGAAAACCAAATAAGGACAGCTTTATTTGACTTTATAATCGAACCAATACTTTTATAAATATAAATTTCTAAATATAAATCCTGCCTTGCCTGTCATATATATTCTTGTAAACAAGGCGACCTTCAAAGGAGTTCAGCAAAAACAAAAAGATTTTTATACACATTTATTTTTGTCATGCCAATACCACCGAATAAAACCGATATGTTAAAGGTACATATATTACCACTAGAGAACATAAGAAATTATGATACACTGCTTTAATTACTATGTGTTTTAAATTATAAATTAGTCTACCATTCCCACTCAAAAATTTTTTTTACTATATGAAGAAAACAACGCATCACTCTTACAAGAGAAAATCCACTATACTTTTGGAGAAGATATTTGTGGGTTTTCTCCTTGACAACTACATCAACTACATGCCAAATATTATATTTTTCAGTCAAATTAGTTTGTGAAAATAACACTAAGAGATAGTTGTCACTGCTCTCGTAAAGAAGATCTGATATACTTTAGTTAAAAAAATATATACAGAGTGGACAAAGGAGAATAATGTTTAGAATGTTGCCACTATTGCCAGAAAGAATACGTACACAGGTAATCATTGAAAACATGTAATTTTCTAAAAGATCGGAGTAGTACTTGCCATTTAAATGGTCAAGGATAAGAGACGGTACAACAGTGTGATCCCTAAGATGCCCGCCCAGACAATTAATTTCTTAGCTTTCACGAACAGATGTAAACTGGTTTCGCTTACAATTTGAAAACAAGCTAACCATGTTTCTCTTCGCCAATTTACTACACTTGTTATATAATTGTTGCACATTATATAGGATACTCTTCGCAGCTTTTTTTGTAAATGATATTAATTTCAAACATTTTTTGTTTAATTACAAAACAATTTTTTTTTTTCATTTAAAAAATGTATAACTTCTTTATTTGTTGATCGATTTTGTTCAAAAGTGGTTCTTCTTCTAGCAAACAGTAACTCACTGTTCAAATTTCAATACAATCGGATTTTTCGTTATTAAGTTATCGTGCTTGCAAGAACCGTGACGGACGGACAGACAGACAGAAAGACAGACGGACGGACGGACAGATGGGCGGACACTTTGAAACTTGTTCAGAATTTGATCACCGACACAGTGATATCAAAATGTTTTCTCTATGAGCAATATTACCGGTTTTAGAGATGTGTTGATCGAATGCAATATACTCTTCATTTTGTATTTGCGAAGAGTATAAGTTCTACTACTGTATGAAAATCGCTGTGGTTACGATAACTTAAACTGCTTCTGTCTTATTATACTCTTCATAAATACAAAACGTAGAGTATATTGCATTCGATCGGCACCTTTCTAAAACCGGTAACATTGCTCGTAGAGAAAAAATTTTCATATTTTCACTGTGTTGGTGTTCGAATTCTGAACAACTTTCAAAATGTCCGACCGTCTGTCTGTCCGTCTTGTAAGCCCGATAACTTAAAAACGAAAAGTCCGATTGTATTGAAATTTGACAGTAAGTTAATGTTAGCTAGAGGAAGAATCCTATTGTTTTTGAACACAGTCGATCAACAAATAAAAAAGTTATCAATTATTTGAAAAACAAAAATATATGTTTTGTAATTAAACAAAAAATATCTAAAACTAATATTATTTACAAAGAAACTACGAGGAATATCCTATAGAATGTGCAACAATATAATAGTAGTAGTAGTAGCAGTATATCGGCGAACAGTTTTTATTTCCCGAACGTAAAATAATGAAACAGGTATTTCTGAAGAAAGAAAATTGAAAAACCTTTCAAGAGATGCATCACTCGAAACCGTTGACTATTTGAAGAAGGTTGCATAGAAGAATGAAGATAGCTACAACGGCAAATGCGGTCGACGTCAGAAAACTATTACCTCCAAAGTTATTCAGGATGGCTACTTTTTGTTAGAACACCCTGTATATTGAATCTTTGCATATTAATTATTTGGTGTAAAATCGATGATAATTTTATCGCACGTCGTTTTACGTGAAAAGAAATGTACATTCGCGATAATTAAAGGTTACTACTTATAAGTAAATGTCACCATGGCCTGCCTGTTCACATATGCAAATATCGAATGAGAAAGAGCGCCCGGTTTTATGTTGTAGTCGGCGAGGTAATTAATTCAAAAGATCCCAATCTTTTAATGGCTGTGTAAATTTGATTCATTTCAGTTATTTTACAACTTCAAATTGTAAAGTATAAAATGCTAATTCCATTTTACGTTTCAAACTTTCCCGATTCGGAATTTGTAAAACAATAGTTTGAATAACCAACTTAATCTTAGTCTCTATAGAATTAATTAAGTTCTTTCCATCGAAAAAATATACTAAACATTTCCTCCTTTAATTAAAACGTTTAAACTCGTTTGTTTTCTTAATTAAAATAATTCTTTTTGATATTCTTTTCCTAATCTATATTTCGAATGATACATGGAATTATTACACAAGGAGAGAAGATGGCCGAAAGAGTCGAAATAAGCAGTGCTGACGACAAGGTCTGTTAGTCTCTTCGCTGTGGGTTCGATTCCCACCAGCATATTTTTTATTCCGTACCAAAATCGGCAAAACGGAACACTTATGAAATCATCTCGGTGTCTTCGGCCGTCCGTCCGACGGTCAGAAGCCTTTTTCTCATAAACTCTTTGACGTAGAAAGTTGAAATTTGGCACAGTTGTAAGAAGCTGCAGCCCAATTACTGATGTGAAGTACAAAGTTTTGGGGTTAGTCTCTGGGGGTAAAATAAAAAGTTTAAAAAAATGTCAAGTTCATCATGTGAGATGTCAAATAATAGTTAAAGCACAAATTCAAAATGTTTTTAAGTATTTTTTTAAAACACTTAAAAATCGCTGAACACCACCCTCCCCCATGCTATTTCCAAAAGTATCACTCAGAGACATTGTAACGAAAAAATATTTTTTTTCGTTGAAGCACCCGTGCTCTATAAATTTGAATTACCCGCGGAAATACTTCACTTTTGCTTTTGACGTTGGTGAGCCAATTTGCAACCACAACTTCTCAGCTGGGTGCCGAGGATGCTATGAAAGAGTAGCAACCGGTTAGCTCAGGAATTTGGACGCCAGCGTATTCAGTAAATAACACTCTTGCAAATTTTATCAGGGGGAGAAAACAATCAAAATCAAATATAAAACAAATAATATATTAACATAAGTATAAAAGCGTGAAAATTTTACAGCACTTTACAAGTGATAAAAAATATTTATAGTGAAATTTGATTTAATTAGTTGACAAATATTTAGTTAAAAAAAATAATAATAAATTTGAAGATTAACAAAAAAAATTACAATAAGAAATGATCAACTGGTTTACAATTTTTCTTCTGACCAAAAGTTGAATTTTGCACATAAATCTGGGCTATTTAGCTTAGCGGAGACGTGGAATCCCGACGAGGTTTGATCCTGAAGATTGCCGCGGGTACCCGGGAAGGAGGACGTAATATTCAGGTCCTGACAACGCTGATTTCCAGGAGACGCTGCGTCGGAATAATATCCAATACTTTGAGGATAACTCCAAATATTCAATTTATGCCTTGTGCCTTGCTTCAGTGATGGTTTGGTCCAGGATTTTACATGAAAAAGGGGTAATGTAAAGAACCAGTTGATAATAGAAAAAAAAATTAAATTGTGAGAAAAAAAGAAATACAAGAAAACTACAAAAAACTATGGAGAAGAAAGTCACTTCAAAACCAAACTATTAGCAATTTAACAAAAAACCTGAGTATTGATAAAATTTTACTTCTGAAAATATATAAATAAGCTACTGATTAATATAATAAATGAAATGAATAAATGAGAAAACTCTACTCTCATGAAATTTTAGCCGTTCACAAAATGGCTGACTGGTTATGACCAAAAATTTGAATAAAGGTAACAAAATTTAGTTAGAATTAGAGAGAAAATATCTGAATTACTATCTGAAAAAAACTAATACTGTAACAAATATAGCAAACGAAATTATGGGTTTAATCTCCCAAAAAAATAAACTAATAAAAAATGATCTCTTAACCTCTTGTACTAACACGAGGTTAACTAAATGCGACAAAACGACTTTAGGTTTCGACTCTTAATGAGATGAGATTGTCTACACACGATTTAAGAAACAAAGATTCTAATTTATCCCTTGATTATTTCCGAGTTTAATACTCGTCCACAATAATCTAAATAATGACAAAACACCACGGTATTGTGTCTCAAGCGAACACAAAATACAAAATTGCCACGATAATTAATGAGTTAACATGTGTCCAATAGACGCGGGATTCGTACAAACATGTGTGTCAAAAAAATTAATTATTACACGGAATATCCTTTAATTCCCAAAAATAACTATACAGCAAAGTTAACTCAATAATATGACATCATTTAATAATCAAATATATTCAAAATATCAAAGAATTAAAGAAATAAACATGAAAATCCGTTAAAGAATAAGTAAACAATCTTAACTCACCCACGTCAAAAGCGAAAGTGAAGTAGCATGGATATTTAAAATGGTCTCAGTTATAATTCTACCGTGTACGCGCACCTGTTGACTTCGCGTCGGCATTTCCGCGGGTAATTCAAATTTATATAGCACGGGTGCTTCAACGAAAAAAAATATTTTTTTGTTACCACATCTAAAAAACAAGCTAACCATTACACTCTTCGCCGATTTACTATCCTTTTTTATATAATTGTTGCACATTCTATAGGATATTCTTCTCAGTTTTATTTGTAAATAATGTTAGTTTTAGACATTTTTGGTCTAATTGCAAAATATAAAAAAAATGTTATTTAAAAAATTAATAACTTTTTTATTTGTTGATCGATTTTGTATGTAATAGGTTTCTTCATCTATCTAACACTAACTTACTATCTAAATTTCAATACATTCGGACTTTTCGTTCTTAAGTTATCGTGCTTACAAGAAACGTGACGGATGGACAGACAGACGGACAGACGGACGGACTGACAGTCGAGCAGACAAACGGACGGACGGACATTTTGGAAATTGTTCAGAATTCGATCGCCAACACAGTGATATGAAATTTTTTTCTCTACGAACAATATTACCGGTTTAGAAATGTGCCGATTGAATGCAATATACTCTTCGTTTTGTAATTGCGAAGAGTATAATAATAATAAATACTGGGCATAAGATAGAATGCGCGACAGTTATTAGCCCAGATATTTTTTTTTTGACAACGTTAGGTCTTAATTTCGACGAAATTACGACTTTCTTTGGCTAATATTTCGAAATCCTATCATTAAAATTTTTTGTGACCACGGAGACCTTTGAATTAAGTTTCTATTATTTAAAACTTCACGTTCGAATTATAACAAGTTGAAAATAAATTTAGTCCTAAAATGTAAGTAATATTGATACTGATTGTGGGGAACTGAAATTCTCAGACAGGTCTGATTAAATAAATCAATACGAGACAGTGTTAAAACTCAAAACAAGAAAATACATTTTTTTTATTGTTTCCACGTAAAAATAGACCATACCATTTTTTTTTAAATCATGATTTTTTCAAACCCTGCTTTTGATCAGCTTGTGATCTACTTCTGTACAAAATTTCAACTCCCGGAAGTGAAACTCAAATTGAATTTAAAAACTGAGGAGTCCTTTAAAATCTCGAACTTTCCTGACATTCTAAACCTATTTCAACAAAAACAAAATTGATTTTTTTTACGATTACTATACTTTTCCACTCCGATATGTGGATGAGGAAGTAAAATTAATTGTACACTACAATTCAGTAAAAGAATACTAAATTGCACATACCTATATATGCAACAGTAAATATATAATAGGGTAATAACCAATTCATAAAATAACTACATGGATTCTGCCTTACATTGTTCATAAACATATACCGTTCACACGTATCATGTACGTAGTATACATTCGTTTGAAGAAGAGGGCGAATTGTCGTTTTCTACATGTGTCAATAACGATGCAACTAAACGCTCTATTTGGATTAAATAATTTTATTTGTAGATAATGAGCATATGTTCCAGCTCTTTCTTGTAAAAGTTGCTTATTCCGTATTATAATAATATAGCGATGGAGTTTTTTCAGTAAAGTGTTACCATGTTCGTCTTGGTTTTAATATATTACTTACATTATTAATTACGTTATTACGTAGGTACGTACCTTCGTTTAATAAACACACGTTTATTTTTATTTTATCTACTGATATTATAACAACCATTTAGTTTTGCAAATTTAAAATTTTGGAATTAATCCTTCATTGTAATTTATAGTTATATCGTGTGCCTCAGATTCGAACGTCACCAGTGTGATTTCGGTAGTTATTGTCGATAGAAACGTGGTTAAATGGAAGGAAGCTTTGTGGCTATTCTACCACTCTTTTAGCGAAAAGGACTGTTTAATTTTAATATTTAGGAATTTATATTTTGTCTGTTAATCTCTATTATATTTATTTCCAGACTTCTAAAACTCAAACACTACCTTAAACTTACACTTCTTGCTGACCAAACAAATCTTGTTATATTTCTTAGTTATGGACTCCAAATTTTGGCTTTCTTATAACACTCAAATTTAATATGATGTCCAAGATTTAAAACGTTGTTGTTGGTGTTGTGTTTAAACTTAACTCTTAGAAATCTCAGAATAAAAATAATAACGATACATGCTAAAAGAGAAGGAAAAATACATTTTTCTAAATTTAAAGAGAGGTATTATTTTTGAAAAGATATCGTCACCTCAAACACTTCAAAACTTTCACCATTTAACCATCGTTCTATCATCAATAGTCACCGAATTCCCAACAGCGACGATGGAGCATGAAAGAACCCAAAAGAAACGTTGAAGAACACAACTATTTAAATCTTATTTTAAGCGTTAAATTGTAAAATGCAAAGACCCAAGACAAACGTTGAAAAAACAATATATTTTCCAGATTCAATTTTCGTTGGATTATTGTTATTTTGTTATTTCATCGAATTAGAAAATAACTATAGATATCTGTTTATTTTTGTCACTTGTTTAAAAATAAGTACGGGGTTATGATAGGTTAGCTTAGCGATATAATACTGGTACTTTTACATTGATATGTTTATGCAGAAATTATTAACTAAGTATACTTCATCTAATATCAGTTGAAAAATCAAAAAGATAACCGACGAAACAAGTGTTCATAATTGCAGCAATGTCATAAGCTTCGACCCACAATTTTTAGAATCATAATAAATAAATATTAGTTTACTTAATGTATAACTCCATAGATTATTCAATATCATTTAACCTACGGCTATGCCACCGGCAATATTACCAATGAACCAAGATGAGGTAGCGGACTTATAACGGTGAGCCAGGTAAGTAATCAACTACTTTCGTTTGAGGTAACATATCTGGTTGACTATATTCGTATACGGATATGGTTTGTAATATTTGAGTACGGTTTCGGTGTCATTTCGTCGTAGGCAGGCATGGTAATGATTTATCCTGGTAGCAACACTTTAGAATGAATTTCTCAATTATTGAGAGTAGGAATATTATAACTGTAGGTATTCTCAGTAGGCCACTCCTTTACTGCAACTTCTCGAACACGATTTCTTTTTGCTCATGTCTGTTATTGATAATAAACACCATACAATTTAAAAATTACTTTCCCCTTCTATCTTTTGGTGTTAAATTATATATCGAGTACCGTTAGCCCCGTTTTGTTTGACATAAATATACACTTTACGGCCCGATAAAATTTATTGACCTTTTTAACTCGCCATGTAATCACATAAACAATATCAATGCGAATTGTAAATAGCTGCCAGGGCGATGACCTACATTCCGTATGGTTGATGCGAACTTGATCTTTGCATTCCAGATGTAGTGGAGAGATATAAATAACCTAGTCTAACTCCCGACTAGCAACCCGTGCAAATACATCCAATTATTTGTACCGACAGCGCTGCACCTTGTTAAGAGAAATATTCATGGCAAACGACTAAACAAATTGGAAAACTGATGAAAAGCCAAATAGAGGGATGTACTGCATGCTCTGACATTTCGAAATGCTGTTCATATTTCAAGTTTGCATTCAATCAAATCAACATATTTATTGAGTTGTTTTTTTTGTTATATAATTTAAACCTACTAAATTAACTGCATATTGATTAAAACTTCGTAAAAGTATAAAAGAGTAATTACTTAATCCTAATAATATAGATAAATTATACACCCAAATTGTTGATAAAACTTCATGAACAAACATATTTAATGCACCTAAAAAAAGCCGTAATAACCACCATAAATATCTGACTCGTTAGCTTGAGCGATATCCCACAGAGCCGTACCTAAAATTTGTGTGCAAATAACAGTAGAAATTTCGAAGTGTTGTCTCTGGTAAATAAATGGTTATTTGGTACAGTGATAAATTAAAATAGTTTACTATGTTTTGCTTGTGTCCAGATATTAATAATATCTTATATATTTGTGGAGCATTGACAAATTGGATATTCCATGATACACTGACAATATTAAGTTCGACTCTGTCGTGGGTAGGGTTTACATACCTGCTGTAAACCGTTACATCCAAAAATATTTTCGGTAGGAGGGAGGCGGGTAACTATATCAAAATAGTTTGAAATTATGATTCAAACAGGTGTGTTTCCGTTAATTTCTTGTTTCAATCATGCGAAAACGAACTTTACATGAGAACAATGTTGTTCTATGTATTAAGTAATACATTATATTTCTGATTCAACATTTTCTACAAAAATAGAGCATGGCCGCGCTCTCACATCTATAGGTAAGCGGCAAAGCTTTGAGGTTTTTATGTGCATTAAATCTATGTAGTCAACTATACGTACTTGTTTTGTTTTTCTAGAATTCCGTACCTCAAAAGGAAAACTCTCGTTTGTTTGTCCATATGTCTGTCGTCGAATTTCTCTGGACTAAATAAAGATAACAAGCTGACATTTGGTATTATTATACTTAAAGCTTACTAACCCGCATATATTCCAATAGTCAGTACATAAAATAATCTTCCCGTAAACTTGAGGAGGCCAAAGTTTTGACACCCCTCCCCTCCTTAAAAAATATTTGTGTGTATTCAGTCATGTGGGGTATAATTTAAAAAGACTTTTCCTATGGATCTCAAATCAATTGTTAGTTAGTTTTCGAGATTTTCCTGGAAGTGCATCTCAAAAACTGATCCTACTCTATTTCTAAAATTAGTAAAGCTAAAATTTCGAAAAAAAACTCGTGGTGGTAAAGGTATATGTATACGATTGTCTACATTACAGAAAAACTGTTCTGACGTTTCCAACAATTACACTTCTATAGAAATTAACAAAGACGTTGGTGAACTTAATAACTATGCAGTTGGCTAAATGACTTCTAACGTTATGATACAGGGACACTATACACGGGAAAACTACAGCGATTTAAAATGTTTTCTCAAAAAGTCAAGGATTTCTTTCTTTTTTACTTTATTATACTTTTCCCAAATATGAATACGAAGAGTATATTGCATTAGAGCGGCACATTTCAAAAACTGTAAATATAGCTCGTAGAGAAAAAAAATTCATATCACTGTGTTGGTGATCGAATTGTGAATAACTTTCAAAATGTTCGTCCGTGTGACTGTCAGTCCGTCCGTCCGTCACATGTCTAATAAGCATGATAACTTAAAAAAGGAAAGACCAATTGTATTAAAATTTGAACAGTAAATTAGTGTTGTCTGTTCGGCTTATTTCCGCTACTAAGGACAACCATCGACGGCAGGAGACGAGTTACCCCCAACCTGGAAATTTTGCCCAACCTCTTTTCTATCGAAGAGTAGGGGAGTGAGAAACATAGTCATAAGCTCAGTGTGTGATTTACGGCGAATATTATTTATTTCCGTGAACTAACACCACTCTAAATATGAAATGCGTCTTTATATGAAATATTTGTTATTTTTAGTGGTAAATTAGTGGATATCCATCCGTCAAACAAACAATGTCAAACCACTAAGCCTTACAGTTTTCTAGTACGTACATATCACACGTTTTAGAATAGAATGAATATAAGATCGTGTAGCTCAATCGGTAAGATATAGTTGAGCAGCAATAAATGTAAATGGGGTGGTTGAGAGTTCGATCCTCAGTTCTACTTTTTTTTATTTGATTAAGCTCTATTAAAAGTTAATAATTTTCCTTTTAAAATTTTTATTTTGTTAAACCGCGCCGCGAGTTTTGTTAAAATTTTATTTTCCCCAAAAATGTGTCTTTTATTACCACTAACGCGTGTTTCTCTCTAATAAAATCGACTTTCTTACGTTATATATTAATACACGAATGGTGAAACGTGCGTCGAATAGATAAAATATTCAAGTGTAGTGTTGTATTGTTTATGAAAACGTGTCGTAAATTATTCAAGTGTAGTGTTCAAGTGTTTTAGTGTTTATAAGAACGTATCAATGCGTTGTTCTTTCACAATTGTTTTAATTTATTTGTTTTAAAATTATTGTTAATTTTTTTTAATATTTATTTTGTCAACCGGAATGTTTATTTATTACCGCTAAAAGAAAATTAATTTATTTTCGTTATTCTCATAGAGATTTCAGATTTTTTTGTTACTATTTTGATATTATATGAAATATTTTATTTTTACTAACATCATTTCTCCTACTAATACTACGATCCTGTCCTTTTCTGGCAAGAAATGCCCATACCTCCCCGTGGTTCTTGCTGGGCTCTAACAATATTAGTATCTGTTTTCTTTTTCTGATAACTCATTGTTATTGATTGAATTGGGCAATTCATTTTTTGTTATCAGTTTCATTTGTACCCGAGCCTATATAGCTACAGCGTCCGCCATACAGTTGGCTACATATGGGACAAATTTATATTATTGAGATTTCCTAAAAATACTATATTGGCGGTTCGTTTCTTTTTTTACCTGCAAATACCTTTATTCAACTAAAATACATAAAGTTTTTGTCGAAACTAAACAAATATTTGCGAAATAGACAAGAATTTATGATTTTTCATATAGTAATTAATGGTAGGGGTAAAATTTGCACTTTCATATTTTCCACATATCTGCTTCAAAATTGATATATTGTTGTATTCTATGCACTTTTTCTTAATAAAATTTTTCGATATCTTAACAATTTGACCCATTTTTCGGTACCACCGTCAACTATTTTTTACAATCCTGCCAAACCGGTCATCACATGACATGTGTCAAGATATAATTTTTTGTTGTCGGACATGCAGAAACGAACCCCCAAGAGTTTTTTAGAAATGTCAATAATACAATTTTTTCCCATATGTAGATAACTATATGGCGGACACTGTATAATCAGAATTCCACTAAAATGACTAAAAGTTACTAAATTAATAATCTTAACATTTTGTGATAACATCTTTCCTATTTTCTTATAATTATTTAGCAACATAATTGCTATTATAGGAGAGATCTGTATGAGTACTACTGGCATTTCTTATGCATCAAATAAAATCTTAGTTCAGACGTTTTGGCGGCCATGACACAAGTCAGCTTAAACTGTACCCGACTCTACCGCCGACTCTGTATAATGTCACACTAGGCTTGTAGATATATATTTACATACACATAACTAGATTTACACTACGGTTTGTGAAATTGAGTAACTGCGATATCGGATGGTCTACCCTTTCCCTTTATTAAATGTTGACGTAAATGCCAAGAATTGCCACAGTGTAGGTAAGAAAGGATTTTGTCGAAGCAATGTTTCACAATTTCGGCGGTGTCGTTAATTAAAGGAGATAATAAAACCGCACTAGTAAAAAACATAAAAAATACCGCCGTACACTGGAATCCTAACACTCGGTCAGGGTCAAATACAGAATGCCTTCAACACAGCACAATTGTACGTTTTTTGGTAATTATCAGTACGTTTCACAAATGTCCAATCAAAGTAGGTTATACGTATTAACATTTTAAAATGAAATAAAATTCACTTTATCAAGTTGTGTGGGGGGGGCAGTTTTCTAGCTCTTTCAACTACCCTGCTCATGAACTAGCTACACGGGCCTACATAAAAGTGGTTACAATGTTCAGTGTTTACAAAATTGGTAACATTTTGTTTCTATAACTTATTAAATTTTCGGCCGAGCTTTGATCATTACAACACAGGCTTAAAGGTAAACATGTTTCAGTAATTTCAGACATAATGTTATTACAGTTAACATTATGTTAGTACAAGAGAAAACAGGTCTTCGGGATTAAATTTTACAAGTTACCCTATATATTTTACAATAATACATATGTTGCAGAATTAATAAGTAACCGCTAGTTACATTTGCAAAACAATATGAATTATTAGTGACTCGACTGAAACAAGTGAAAATCATCAAATTCATCGTGAGTTGCGCGTATTTAGGTTATTAGCACAATACGTCTACGACCAACCACAGAACATGAATAATATACGTTTACGTGTCTTAATTTAACTCGTGTGAATGCGCATTATACGATCCTCGGAACGTTAAAGCTTACTGCATTTCACTGCAACACTACATTCTGCTTGCCGTAGCAAGAAACTTGTATATTTGTCAGGGGCGTAGCTACTACGCTGGAAGCATTTATTTCTCTGACAATATAAATTCACGGTATTTTTCAGAACTCCTTCGAGCTTTTCTTTTATCTACAGTCTACACTTCGTAAGAGCATTAAACAATATATGAATTCACATGAAAGTACCAAGCAACTAGTAATTATATGCTAGACCAACTATTTATATACTACCAAACAGATAGATAATTTTAATATTAATCAATAAATGTTTCTTAATATTTCAATTTTTATCAGTAATAACCAGGGATCGGGGATTTTATCTCGCTGCCAGAGACGGCTCTCATATAGACGTAATCAGGGTTGTTTGAATTTGTCCAAGGGGACAAAATTGGACGATTTTGTCAAATTATGTCCGTCCGGACAAAATCAAAGGTTATGGACAAAACTGAACAAAATTGGACAAAATCAGTTAAATGAAACGAAAATTTAGAAAACATTGTTAGTACTTACCTATGTTAATATAATAAAATACTAAACAACAGTCAACTGATGAATCAATATTCAGTAACATATATACAAGGTGGTCCAAAATTATTTACCGATATTTCTGTGGTTGACAGTATATCCAGAAATATTGGTAGTCTTTTTATATAAACGTATTTCCGAAAATAAATAATAAGAGATAATAAATTTCAGTTTTTCTACAATATCTTCCAATTCCCTTAAAATATCGAATTCACATTTTAAACTTAGTCATAGGCCATCAGGACACTAGTTCACATTGTATCAGTCAAACCCTCTCTTATATTGCAGCAGCATTATTACCCATGTTTACATAATATGAACAATTAAACTGAAATTAAAGAAAAGAATCAAAATCTAATAAATAACAGAAAGTGTTTTAAATGCACGTTGTTTTTTAAACACAAATTACTTGAGAACGGCTTGGTTTATCAAAATGCAATGAGAATACCTTTTTTTATTTCTAATTATCTGAAAATTAGTTTTTTACAATAATTTTTAGAAATTTGAAAAATATTAAAAAGTTATGGGGAAAATACTGACAATCACCCTCTAAAACTACACCTTAAACAGAATAGAGTTTGACTGATACCATGTAAACTAATGTCCAGGTAGCCTACGACTAAGATTAAAATATGAATTTGATGATTTAAGGGAATTGGAAGATATTGAGACGCACCCCCCCTACGCCTATTATTTTCTTGTTAAATTCTGGTTTGATTAATTACCAGTTACCCTTCCCCTCTCCCCTGAATGTCTAATTATAAAAGCAACTAAACTAATTTGGCTGTGTGATCGTCTAGTTTATTATTGGTAGGACTCAAATTTACGTTTGTGATTTTGTAGTACTTGTTACCATAATTCTTTTTAAAGTTTGATATTACTGTTTCTATTTATTGATATTAATTACTTTGTTAGAGTTTTAATTATAGAAAACTAATTGATTATTGCACTTAATTAAATACTCTTCTTTGAAACTAATTACACTCGGTACTTTATTTAGGCACTGATTTCTGTTCTTAATTTGCACTTTATTAGATAAGTAGAATTTAGTATTTTCACAATACCCTGTATAATCTTTTAGAAACAGGCTTATACCTTTATTTTGTCAACCTTTGTTTATTGGCTATTTAATTTTGGATTTCATTTTTATTCATTTTCTATTAAATTAAACAAACCTTATGTTTGCATGGTTTAATTTATTATTTCACTTTTCTTTAATATTAACTCAAACCTTGTGTTTGGTTAATTGGAGGTTATTTTATTCACTATTCTTTTAGATTAGATCAAACCTTATGTTTGATTAATTTTAGTATTGAACTTTATTTTTATTTAAAGGTAAAATAATTAAAAACAAGGAACGGTTTAATACGTATATTCAGACAATCGTCAGGTTACAATACAGGAACGAAAAATAAAACGTTGTGGCAACTGCCTTAAAATAATATAAATTTACAGTGAAAAATAATCACAAATTTATATCAAAACAGGAGACAAATAATGTTGTGGCAACTGCCATAGAGTAATATAAATTTACAGTGAAAAATAATCACAAATTTATATTTCCAGTCACAGATTTCGTTGGGACAAACAGTCACTGCAATATCCATCAGATGTTCAATCAAATACAACAATAATCACTAAAAATGATAATGATTATTACGAGAATCCTCGTACAAATTGAACTAGCAAAAGTGTTGAATTCGGCACATGAAAAGTTTGTATCGGGTGGCGAAATCTCGCAATAAATGATGAAGTTAAATGCATGGCAAATTGAAATCTCAATAAATTGCTCAATCAAACATTGTTTGAAGTTGCGAAGCGTAGAGTGATGGGATCTGGCCAATAAACTTGACTCAGAACCAGCCTATTGGCTGCCAATTGGCTAATGTGTTGCGAAGATTGTATTTGTTCAAACAATCGCATGAACAAGCAATTAAAAAGGCCATAGGGAAGTCACATTACAGGTCATTTCTTGTGGTGAACACAAGTGGCCTGCAATGCACCCCGCTGGTCAAGCAATAAATATACCGATCGTCTGAACAGCTGTGAACTGTCCAGACAGTACAATATTGTTGTATTAGTTGAACATCCAACCAATAAAGTGCAGAATAACCCCACATCCCAAATAAAATCTGCCACTGGAAATAAATCATAAAGTTCTATAAAATTTACCTAATCTCAGTAAATTAAGTTGAATGAGTAATAAGATCGTGATTACAATGCAGAGCTCCTTAAATTAATGTACAACACCAAATATTAGGTGAGGTAAAAATTAAATAAATAGCTGTATTGCAAACTTAACACAAAAATTAATTGAAGTTTGTTATTCTTATTAAAATTATCAAAGTGCCATAATAAAATATCCACGCGAGATTCATACCGGCGAGTCCGAACTATAGAGTCATTTCCAATTACGTTGCCCAATCGACCAAAATGGCAACACCAACTTATTGTACCGAAAACTCAGAACAACAATTATATTCTACGAGACATGGCCTCCTAAAATTGTGAATACACAATTATTTGACCGTTGGTCAAACAATCGCGCACTGACAATTCGTACAGTGACTAGCTCTGCAGAATAATACTATTCTCCGAGCCGTCGGTAAAAATTGGTATTGTCGAATTAATCGACGGTTGTTCAATCAACTAAAAAGAATCGAATCAATTGCACGAATTGCTCGGGAGAACCTAAGTTCAACGAAACATGTCCGTCAATAATTCTAAGTACAAAATAATTTGTTAACAGCTAGTTAGTTGCTAACAAATTATAGAGTGCTGTATACGAGGTGAATTGCTCTGGAGAAAATTAATTCAGCGAGACATGTCCACCAGGTCTTTCAAAATTGATTGACCCAGTGTGTACTTCTTCTAGAGTATTTATACCAGAAAGAGCGATGACGTTACACACAAAATTGCGTAGTTTTGGTACTATTCTCACGGGAATATAGCCAGCTGTGCCTATGCCTTATCTTAGTTTATATTAACATCGTAAAATTTTAAGTGATATGCACCTCTTCGAACTGGCCTTTACACCAAGTTTTGTACGTTTTAGGAAGACTTAAAGAATTATTAAAGCTATACGAATCGGACAAATTTTAAAACATTTATGTTCTAGCATGAGAATTGGGGTAAAATATTATTAGGTAGGTACCGGGTGATATTTAGTTTTGGTATCAATTTATTAGATATTTCGGAAATATGTAAATTTGGATGGATAGACGCGGGAATAAATTTTAAAAAATATAGTATACCGGGTGGTCCGTTTCAATATTTCAGAAAAACTCAAATTTACTATCCCCCATTTATACTGTTTTATCCTTCTTATACTTAATTTTTATAAATGAAAGTTGATTTTGTCCAATATTGTCCAGTTTTATCCAGATTTGTCCAATATTGTCCACGTCCTGGACAAAATTTAAAAAAGTGGACAAATTCACAACCCTTGACGTAATATTATATTGCCAACATTTACTGAAACAATCAGAAATACGACGAAATGGTGAAATATTTATTATTGCCAGTCACATTGTATTTTTGGTAATAAATTTAACTTAAAAACGTTAATAGTTCTTACAAGAACATGTAAAACATACCTAGCATATAAAAAGCCAATTTTGAATCAAATACACACTTTCCTGTTCTTTTTAATGTGTGGCGTGTTTATTTTGTTTATTTCCATAACAATTAAATATGAAAACCCAATTAACCGCTGGCAACATAAAACATTCTTCCCAATAAAATAAACCATTTTTATAAAATATTAGAGCATACATAACAACATAACAAACCAAGTTAAGGATTAATGGCATAAAACTGTCATGTACTGTGATAAAGTGAATTTTATTTAATTTTATAATGTTAATATGTATAACCAAAACTTGTTCAGTGCGTGGACATTCACCTCTTACATTAGTGAATTTGTTTTACTACAACACTCAGGCCTCAAGGCCCATTGTGCTCGTAGGGATCTACGGTTTTGCGTGGACTTTAAACCACGGTCTTCGGCTATCAACTTTGACGCACCCCCGGCCATCTCACCGCCTTTCTGGCGGGCCAATAGTCCTTGGGGTCTTCTCTGTAGCGAAGACTGTTGCCCTGTGCCATCGGCACCGCCTTACTAAGCGACTTAACGGCCCGGAACTGTCTCAGTCGATAGCCTACCGACTAATAGACGGATACACTGGTTCACTCATCCAAATGCCGGACTCGGCCAGCGTGCCTTAACATCGCTGATCGAGTGTCGGAAATTAAACCGGTGACCGTACCTCTTCACCTCTTAAGTTGTAAAATGACAAATTGTCGCATTATAGTGAAGGCAGTGAATTCAAGTCTACAAGAGTTATGGGGTTACAAACACGTAGAAAATAAGGGCAAGGTGTTATTATTTCTTACTTATGGAGTGAATTATATGAAAGCTGCAGGACGAATTATGAAGGAAACATATCGCAATATGCTGCATGTAACATGTTTAGCACATGGACTACATAGAATTGCTGAAACTATTAGAGGGTGCTACGCTAATGTTGATAACTTAATATCTAGTGTAAAGAAAGATTTACTGAAAGCACCACGTCGTGTACGGTTATTTAAATAAATACTTCCAAATACACTATTCCCTCCAGCGCCCATTATAATACGGTGGGGAACTTTGCTAGAGGTGGTATCATACTACTTTTGCCATTTTGAAAACGTCAAACTAGTAGTACTGCAGTTAAATCCAGAGACGCAGTTGTTATTTCACAGTCTCAAACGGAACACGATTATGGATTCAACTGTTCAAGAAGATCTGAAGACCATACACGGACGTTTCTCGCGAATTCCTCTAGCCATACGGGACCTTCAACATAAGCCATCAACATCAAAATTTGCTGCAGTTGATGCAATAAACATCGTGTTCGATCTCCGCCATTATTCTTTCAATTACCTAGAGAAGTCACAAAATTCCAGAGAGTTTTAAAAACCAATTCCGAATTTGTAACGATGTCATCTGTAATAACTTTTTAAACGTTAAACAAGTAGATTTTTCTACATCAGGCGTCAGACTTTAATAAATTTCGCATATTTTAAGTACGCCCCGATGACATCTGTTGACGTTGAGCGGTCTATTTCTCATTATAAATGGATTTTTAATAACAGGCGGCGAAGGATAACTTCAGAACATTTAGAACAAATATTAATAATATACTTTTATATTCGTTATAGGTCGTGAAAAATTATATATGTGTGTGTTACTTTAAGGTAATGAAAAATATGTGTGTTTTAGTTCAATATTACATCACCGTAATTGTTTAAACACGCTCTTATTGTGCTCGCCAAGGACTATACTTTCAGCGAATTTCATTAAATACTTAAATAATTTATTTGCAAATTTATTGATTATTTTATTGGTATGAAAAGTTCCACAAATTTTGTAAATTTTTTTTTTGTACAGTCTTTTTAAACCACGAAAAACCGTTTTTGGACCTCTTTTGATCCCATTTTGAATAATTTCTGCAATGGAGCACCTGTCCAAATATAGTTTATCAAATTCTACGCATTTTTTCCTATTCTTTTTCAAATTGCAGATGGCGTGGTTAGCGCGAAGAGATCTAATTTGATTTTACTAGTAGTGCAAATGATTGAAAATAATAATAATAGTCAAATTCACAAATGTGTTTGTCTTAATAAACAAAAATTGTTTAGTATAATTTAAGAATATGACTCTTAACAATAAAATGAAACAAGTGCAGCTAGCACCAGTATAATAAACTCTGCATTATTTTACTGCACGCTTATGAGGTAAATTGCAACATCACGAAACAAAAACGGTAAACATATTCAAGTTCATATTTGTTTATGTAACTAGAAACGCTCATTAAATGAGAGAGATTCTCCACAATTATAATGTGTATATTTATAGCAACGTTACACAACTTCATGACGAAATGCCTGAAATTAATGAGATTATAACGCGACCTTACCTGCTTATTTAACACGAAAGACACCAGCAACGTCTTTCTGTTTTTATTTTGACAAATAGAATTATATCACGATCAACTAAATTTACATGAATATACAGTACCACCCAACGTAGGTCAAGCAGGAGATGTATGCAGTGTTAGTACCGTCCTAAGAGCGGTAGCGATATGTACTAATGTTAAAATAAAAACGTTCTTTGCAATTTTGCAACTTGTTAAATAAAACTGTTGCATTGTTTTTTTCGAAATTCTACAAACAAAATTAATTGTTCAGAAATAAATGATGGATTTTAAGAAGGGAAACCAAAAATTCAATTTAAATAGAAACTATTGGAACAAATGCTCAAGAATATCATTTTTCTTGAAAAAGGCAGTTTACCCAGTCCGTAGTAAAAGCTAAGAGAAAGCATTAGAAGGTAGCACAAACCATTATTTCTAGCATTCTCTGTCATCGTCAATGACAGGTGGCTTCTTATGTTGTCGTTGTAAATAATACTCGCCTCACCGTATGTATTTATGTAATGCCATTTAATTATTTGCTGTCTTTCTTCTAAATTATGAACTTCCATTTTGCATTTTTAGAACTCGCCTCGTTGCAGTTCGATAACACGAACATACGCTGGTATTTGTTGTGCGTCGGAAATCGTCGTATCTCAAATCGGTCCCTGCTAGTGCGGACGAAAGTCAACTGGACATATTCCACCCGTATTTGGCTTATACCGATCTGTATAATAAATAAGTAAAATAATATTCCCAAAACCCCTCAAACACCGTGAAGTCATAGAAAACCCTCACTTGTAGCACTACAGTCAGCGTAGCGATAGGCAATATATGAGGTGGAGAGGAGATCGTAAATTTACCACTACGCTCATTTCAGAAAGGATGAAATTTTTAGCAACGATGATATTTACAGTGACAAGGTAGAAGCGGTAGGGTTGGCTTACGAATACCTGATCCGATGTCCATATTATTTACGATACAGTCTTTGAGTACTTACTTAGCTTTTGACATGAAAGCATACAATTAACGGCAAATTGTAGAGCCCAACGAGTTGTATTAAAATATATTGGGTTGCCTAATTAAAGTTTATTCGAACAAACTGGCAACCCCTATTTCTAATATATTTTATTAGACGCTTACTATGTTCATAGAATGAAAACACAACAAAAAAGATATTGAAGTTTAAAACCTCCTCTATTCGATTAAACTGATCTCAATATGTGACGATCTACTTTTTAGGACTATAATCATCGTAACTCAGTTCTCTATGAAGCAGAATCATTTTTAAATTGGATTTGGATCAATATTAAGTTCTAAAATGGCAAATGGATACATTTTCCTGTGTATCAACACTAGTCTCTGTAAAATACGATTTTAACCCTAACAGTTTTGGGACTAGAATGCAAGTCCTTCTTCCCCCGTGTTCGAAGGCGGGGAACACGTTGGTGACAGTCAGTCGTTTACTACACTCCTCAACTACCCTAAATCGAAAAACCACCTCTTTTATCGATTTTTTCGGTACTAGGCATGAGGGGGCTTGTGGAATCGCATTTTTCTAATGAATTTCAATAAATTGGGAAGAAATTGACCAGTGGAGATTCAAGCAACCCCCGAGGGTTCCAGCTACCCCCTCCCCAATACTGAAATACCATGAAGATACCACTAGGCATGCGAGGGCTTGTCGAATCGAGATTTCTTGACAAATTTAAATAAATTAAGTAGAGACTGACCAGGGAAGGTCCAAGCAATCCCCGGTGGTTGAAATATTATATTTTTCCTATTTGGTATGCAGAAATAAAGATGCTTTATTTAATTTTTACGTGAAAATAGGCCGTTTTTCTACGGGATGAAAAATTTATAGTTTTTATTTGTTTGAAAATGGAACATGGAACGTACACAGAGAAAAATGTGTGTGATATTTTACCACAATTGTAGAAAATTGTACTCCAAATTGGTCTTAAAATGGTGACAGGAACAATTTGTGCAAATAAATAATACATTATTGGGGCAATGATTTTGTACAGTTTATGCATTAACATTGTGTGAAATTTTTGTACAAACTTAAAAATCACATAAATTGAATTCTTTACAAATTTGAATTATGGTTGCATAAAAATATAATAATTTTATTCCAGTTGTGGAACAAATCTCTGAACAGATTAAGTTAGTTTCTACAATTTGTGTGAAATTTTTAAATATATTCTGAAGGTTTCCTAAACAAACATTCACATCTAAACCTCTTAATTTGTAAAACATATTTACAAAAAATTGTGCTCTTAAGTGACACAATGTTTATAATTTTTTAAGAGAATATGTTTTTAGTTTTCCACAATTTCTAAATGAGAAATCCACAAATTGTATGTTTATTTTGTCAACTTTATAATTCATTTTGCACAATATATACACTTAATTAAAAGAAGCTGTTATTCAGTAATGTATGAACTGGGGTTAGTTTTGCACAATTTATTACTCTATAATCTCCAAATTATGTATATATTTTTTGGTTCACCGTTTGATCCACACACTATATGTATCCACTTCATTTTAATTGTATTATTCTGTAACACAGATTGTGAAATATTATTTCCTAAAGGATTTCAATAAAAAAAATTAAAGAATAAATATTTTATTTTAACAGAACAACAATACATAATAGAGCATGCATTTACATATTATCAAATGGTAAATGAAAACATTTCTATTTTTTTAAATACAAGTAAATTTTATATGCATAAAGTATTAGTTGGAATAAGAAGTAGGTGACTTACATTTATGCTTAAAATAAATCCATTTAATAATTCTAATTTGGAAGGCTTCCACTGCTTCTTCTTTTTAGCTTCTATTAACGCAGTTTGTAGTAATAAATCTTATGTCGTAGTCACGTCATATTCTTAAAAAAAAATAACATTTATCAGTTCATCACCAAAATCAAATGTATTGCTTACCATCAGAAGTGTTATTTTCGTTTTGAAGCAGTTCTTTTACAAGTTTTTCTTTTGGGTTTAGTAGTTTAGGAACAGCTTTCTGTCGCTTCGCATAAGAAAACGAAATTATTCTCAAGCTGTAAACGAAATCAAGTATTAGAAGATAGGTATCATGCATTCTTCGCATATAAACAAGAAACCATTTTTATATTTATATATGAACAAAGTTAATTTAAGAGAACATATATGCCAATCTGTAACTCTGTGTGAAGTACTTACCTCTGTAAATGCTGGGATTAGATTTAGGAAACCCCACTCGGTTAACAAGTTTTCAACAAATTCCATCACAAATGTAAGTACTTGTATAATTCTGAAGTGAACGTCTTCACTTAGCGAAATATCACCTAGAACTAATGCGTAATTGCCTGCGCGTACATGCGTAGCATGGCCGGCGCGGTCAGTACAATTTTTAACCAATAAAATTTATGCGAAACAAATTAAACAATTATACAAAATTTTAAAACAATATCACCAAACTGATTGTGAACAGTATGTCATTATTTTGTGTAATTTGTGCGGGTGGCATAGATTACTATTATTGTTCAGCGGAAATAAATGTATTGAGACTCCTACTTTCACAAGTTTGTCAACAACCGTTTATAAAATAAAATCACACTTTTATGTTACACAAGTTGTGCAAATCCTTTAAACAATTACTTAAAACTAATTGTAAATAGAATGGCAACAAAATATATAGTTTCAAGATATTATTAACAATTAATTAAGTTAAATTTGCTATGATTTGTTGAGAAAAAATAAATAAATTTAACTCTAAATTTCGCCAATTTGTTGGTCGAAGTTTCCAATAAATTCATCGTAACTAAATCTTTATATTGGATACATAAAACGCACAAGAATTATGCACAATTAAAATGTATAAAACTATATAACGTTGTGCCTTAAAATTTTACAATTGTTTAAAAAAATTCAACAAGACGTTGTTCCACAAGATTGTGCAAAATGTTCCAAAGCGATTTCTCTCTGTGTATATTTGCTGACACCCCGCCAGGTTAAACAAAGTTTATTTATTATTATTATTATAAGAATATTAGAATCTTAAGAAACCTTTGTTCCCCTCGTCTGATTTTTTACCAATGATATTCCCCCTCAAAGTTCCTACTATTGTTATAGGTTATTCTGAGGAGACTTTGCAGATTAGCATTTCATAGAAAAGTCGATGAGGAAAAAAGGTTTGTATTAAAAAATAAACCTACTTGAATTATTTCAGATTTTTTCTTAACAATTTTGATTTCCCCTCCCCCGTTTTTGGAAAATTTCAAACATCTGTATCTCGGAAAATACGCGTTTTTATAAAAACAGAAGTAAAAAGTTATTTTCCATTAAATTACGTAAAAATATTTCTTCTTATTTAACTTTGGTCGAAATTTAATACGTTACAATTCACTACATATATTTAAGGCACATAAAAAACCTCAAAGCTTTGCCGCTTACGTATGGATGGAAGAGTATGCTCTATTTTTGTAGAAAATGATAAATCATAAATATAATGATGTATTGATGTATTACTTAATACATAGAAAAACATTGTTCTAATGTAAAGTATGTTCTGGCATGATTAAAATAAGAATAACTGAAACACACCTGTTTGAATTATAATTTCATATTATTTTGATGTAGTTACCCGATTGCCTCCTACCGAAATTATTTTAGGATATAACTATTTTCAGGAGGTATGTAAACCCTACCCACGACAGAGTCGAACTTAATATTGTCAGTGTATCTTGGAATACCGAATTCGTCAATGCTCCACAAATATATAAGATATTATTCCTATCTTGACATAAGCAAAACAGAGTAAAATTTTTAAATTTACCACTGTACCAAATAACTACGTATTTACCAAAGACCACACATTCTATATTTCTACTGTTATTGTGCATAAAAATTCTAAGTGCGGCTCTGTGGGATATCCTTTATGCTGTGAGGAGACAGTGATTTATGGTCGATTTTTATGGCTTTTTTATGTACATTAAATATATGTAGTGAACTACAACAAATTAACAACAAAAACATTGTTTATAAAAATTGTCGGTCAATAACAGGCAATCAAAAGTTATGAAAAATAATACAGACAATAAAAAAAGCTCATTACAATAGTTTTTGGGAAAATTACACGTTTTCCGAAAAAAACGTGGTTCAAAAGCTAGACCGACCGTGCTAAAAGAAGCACAAGGTGGTTGGCGCCAGGGGCGTATTAGAGGAAAAGACGGAAGCAAACGATCTTCTGTTCAGATATCAATAAATTTGAATTTGAACGTTGCCGACTGCGAAAAGTTATTTGAACAATAAAATTAAAAATTATTTTGTCTGCTTATCTATAGTTCTTCTCATCTATATAGTGGGTTGAAAAAATTGCAAAGGAAGCCGAAACTTCGCCCCTCGCTCTAAATGAGGGGCAAGTGGACTCATTCGCATATGTAATTTGAAATATGAAAAATATGTTACTACCTTAATTTCGCTGTGAAATATTACAGAATGGTCATATTATTGTTTAAAATATAATTATTACATTTATAGCTTAAGATACGCGACGAATCCTATGTTATTTTCTACTGCAAGTCATTTTCAATAGCATTGCACAGGTCACCCCAATCTCTCGTGTCACATAGTGTGATACATGGTCTTGTGTACAAACAGGCACATGCTAGCGCAGTACAGAATCGGCTTTGTTTCGTATAGGTGATTATTGGCTAAATGGTGCAATTAAAAGATTTAAACTTTTTAAATCATATGATTAAAATTAAAACTAAACGTCCGCAGGATTAAATCAATATTTAATTATTTTAACACTTCTCCATTAGATATAGATAATTAATTATTGATGTATCAAGTATGATTCAAAGTTAATTGTCAATGTTTTAGGAAAAACTAAAACCAGCCCTGTCCCTCCTCGACATTTCCATAACTAGCAGAAATGCCGGAATCTTTAATATTTTTTTGACACGTTCTTTCAACCCATTAGATAGATGAGAAGAAGTATAATCTCAGTGTCACCACATAAAAGTGAATTGTGCATTAATCGAGCAAAATGGAAAGGTGTTTATCAAATAGGTAATCCTCAGTCGATCACACACGACTACCACTGCTACTCGATTTATTTTAGTGGCTAAACAAATTTGCAATCATGTATAGAAATATGTCATATTTTACGTGCATGCATTAGCCTTTCACGATGCATAAAATCGGTTATCAAGTAAAACTGCTAGAGAATAACTTGAGTACAATGTAATATCGGCGCCCTCATGATTATTTAATCACCCATATTACAGCAACCAAACAACTATGTTCGATAAAGCGACTTTGTAAGATTATTCTAAGTAAAAGAGTAACGGCTTAATTAAAACCCATTTGTTCCGAAAACTTGGGAAACAATGGAGTTTATATACTACTATTTGTTGAGTTTAAGCTAATTTTACGGAAATGAAAAAGAAAGGAAAGGAAAATCAATTTGTTTCAGCATGATGCTGTCTTGATTTATTTTTCAAATAATATATTTTGTTTATACTATTATTGTACTCTTCGTAAATACGAAAACGAAGAGTATATTGAATTTGTTCGGCATGTTTCTAAATCCGGAAACATCATAGAGATAAAAATGTCATGTTACTGTGTTAATCATCGAATTCTGAACAAATTTCAAAATGTCCGTGTTCTTAAATCTTACTTATTTCAAGGGGTGGCTAGATTCGACTGGTAATATTGGTAAAATAACTATACTAAATGGTTTAATCGTACTTACACATTACTTGTATCAAAATTGGCCAATACGATGAGCGAGACTTACCTAGAAAAGAAAAATTTGTATTAGACATTAGTGTTGACGATATAAATTATATCAACTAAAAACTGATTTGCAAACTAATATTTCTTTTCATTTCATATATAGGGTGTGTCTCTAGTGCGAGAACGGTCAGTATCTCCTTAATCGTTTGAAATTTGAAAGAATGCCTTGGATAAACGTAGGAGATCAGGAGCTCTTGATTTTTGCTATCACTAGCGCATTCACCAAATCGAACTGAACAAACTTTTCCATTTTTTGCAAACGATTTCACCGAAATCGCTTACGCTATTCCAGAATGATGTTTGAACAAACATAAACAAAACATACATACAGGTCGAACTGAGGACATCGTCCTTTTTCAAAACTTTTAAGGTCAGTTACAAAACTAAAAGTCTCCACTACAAAATAGCAAAATTTATTTTTATGTAAAATGTACTTAAATTCAATCCTAAAGTTTCTGATGTACCTGTTTGCACCCTACTACATAAATCACTAGAGATCTCGATAAGATTGCCGTTTCATCTAAGACTTAGTACTGTTAATTTATAGGAATCAGATTACACAAGTTGGAAGTTAAACATGAAAATGTCGAATTTGTTTAACGTCAAAAATAGTGCCTACGTTAGAGAGATTTCCATGTTAATTAGGGATCAGTTGTAAATGGAATGAATAAAGCTTTAGTAAATTACGAGTTAAGATTCGGGAGAACCCTCGTCCTCAGGCTAAACAATTACCAGCAAAACGCTCCACGCTACTGGCGTGTATTTATATTTTTTTACCCTTTATGTCTTTTACTTTTATGACGCCTGTTAACTTTCCATCATCTTCTCCCGTCAAGTCATCAGTCACTTTAAACGAGGGCAAATACTGCTTTATTAAAAATGAAATAAAAAGATATGATGATGTATTCTTTAGTTAGCGAGGGATTTCTGGAATACCCAAATAATCCATCATTCTCATCATAACGTTATTTATACAGGGCTGGTCAACAGAAATAAAATGTTATCAACACATTACTGACAAGTTTCTTTTGCAAAGCTTCATGCCACGTTGAGGCCTGTTTAAAGAACATGCTACAAAAAATTGCATTTTTGAAAAAGTTAATAGTATATTTTGACTAGTTCTAAACTGGTTAATTGTGATATTTTGTAGATTCCCCGAGCACCGTTTAAAAAGAAAACATACATGTGGCACGAAGTCCCAAAGAATTGAAGAGAAAAAAATGAAGATAATGCCACAAATAACATTTAGACAATATTTAGTTCCAAACATTTAACGACCAAACAAAAGTACAAGGATTATTTTTTTCAATAATGTAGGTGTTCCCCATGAGCCCTCAGGACTGCAGTCATCCTTCTTCCTGTACTCTTTATGACATCGACCGTTTCTTGAAGCATTTCCTATCTTTGAAGTGGAGCAGCTCTCGCTTCTGCTGTGTTTTGAATGGCAGGCATATTTTACCTAAGTCATCTATCTACCTAGCATGTCCCATACATGTTCAATTGTACTCAAGTCCGGGGAACAGGCAGGCCAAAGCACTGTCCGTATTTCCACTCGGGTTAAAAATTTAGTGTGCGGGTGAGCATTGTCTTGAATTAAGAGGAAGTTTTCTCCAATATGTAGTGCGAAAGGTACTACAAGATCTTGCAGAACATCACTTATGTACCTATCTGCAGTTAAAGTGCCGCCATCAATCACCATTAATTCTTTGCGTGCCCCTAAACATATTCCACCCCCACAACATGATTGAGAAATAAGACAGTAGGCGTAAATTGAATTTCTCAAATAAGGAGAATACAAGTAAAATTTGGAAAAGACTTAAAGCCGTAAACATATTGTCCAAGCAAAAATCACAGTTACCCGTGGAGTTGCAAGAGCCTAATACATTAAATGAAACACTTTTTGAATACTTTCATAGCAGAATATGTTAATTATCTTTTAGTTTGTCTCTTGTTACTACTGAAACTGTTCGAAATATTATATCGACCACAAGTGAACATATCACTTGTAGTTCTGAAAATATCTCTGTGAGTTTGATTAAATTAAGTTTTCCAGTGCTGTTGCCGCACATTACTCATATTATTAATATTTGCCTGCGGACTCGGTTATTTTCCTGAAGTTTGGAAAATTGCTGTGGTAAATCCCATACCTAAGAAAAGCAGCCCCTCCTGTTTTAACGACCTAAGACCTATAAGTCCTTTACCTGCCCTAAGTAAAATTCTACAAAAAGTCATTTTCATACAATTAACAAGATTACTTTAATGAACACCATCTTTTTCTAAAATCTCAGTCTTGTTTTAGAACAGGATATAGTACAACTGCATTGCTACCCAGTATATCCTATATTATTCGTGCTTTGGATAAGTCAACGGCAAGTGTTGTGGTGTTGCCAGATTTCTCCAAAGCTTCCGATTGTGTTAATCATGACTTGTTATGTCTTAAACTATGGCCTCGACGACATAGCAATTCAGTTTCTCCATTGTTATTTATTTAACAGAAGTCAGTTTATTCCTACTAAGTTTGGAACATCAACTTCCTATGTTAAGTCTGGCGTACCTCAAGGGTCCATTTTAGGTTGCTTACTTTTCTTAGTCTATAGCTTTGATCAGAGGCGCGTTTAGGCCTAGGCGCACTAGGCGCGCGCCTAGGGCCCCACTTTTCCAGGGGCCCCCATTTCCCGATTTATTGAGGTAAAAAAGCGATGTAAAAATTTTATTTCTTTGTTATGTCGTTATTTATTTTTGCTTTTTTGATAGCCAATAATGATAATTACAACTATAATGAAATACATTTCTTCCCTTTTCCTCCATATCATCCTCATCAGATCTCAATTGCAACAAAAATAACAAAATAAGAATGGTTCATGCGAGTATGTGTTCACGAACATTTGTCGTTTATTTACATTTTATATCATTTGAATTTGAAATCATTTTTATAGTACTTCCTTTCGATTTCAATTCTTTTCATATTTCAATGTAGAAGTCTATAGGAATTTATTGTTTGTGTTTATCGTGTTTAAATATTCTTGAATATTCATTTTTTTAATCTGTATTCACTGTATCACACTGAAAAAAATATGTTCGTAATATTAATGAATCGGTTCATCGACTGAAAAGTGATGAATCCGTTTATTAATATAATGTACGTTTACATAGTAACAATAAATGTGTACATTGTCTTAATGAACATATACATTATATCAATAAACAGATTCATAAATTCTCAATGAACTTTCATTCATTGATTTCTCGAATATATTTTTTTCAGTGTATTAAAAAAGATGCAATCAATTAACAGACCCATTTGGCAATTCCTCAGACGTTACTATTTAAGTTTCGGCAGTCGGCACGTGCCAGATGACGAATCAGCTTTTCGGAATATTTCACATTAATGAAAGTAAATCTACTGATAATGATGATGCGAAAATTCAAGAATCTGAGACAACAATCTAGAAAAGCCGAGAAAATAACTGAGAAAATTTTGATTTTGAAACCAGTGATGAGGACTGCGAAAACTAAGAACCGTTAGGAAACGATTCTAGGGAATCTGACGATGATGAACAAATAGAAAAAGAATCTGAAAATAAAGAAAATTTGGAAAAAGAGTATGACGATGCAAAAAAAGCTAATAATCAGTGCACTGCAATATAATTAATGCATTAGTATCAACCTATAGAGGCGACATAGATTCCGAGCTATCTCCAGATAAATTGCATACATTTTTTATGTATGCCGGCTTAAGTCGCCTGCTGAAATATATAAAGGACCCCGCAGTTTTTAACCTCCCTACAATAAAATTGTGGGAGGTTATTTTATAGTAAAAATGTGTTTCAGTCGATAGTTCTGAAACTTAGGGAAAATGTTGTCCTGGGCCCCCTGATTAAAATTCATTTTGACCATCAGTTCGACCGAATTCAATTTTTTGATTTAGAGACGATTGAAACTGTGAACATCTGCGAAGGTCTGCTTAAATGTTCCATAAAAATTCTGAAAATATGCATACTCATTTTTTGGAGAAAGATAAACATCTTTTGTTTCTTGGTGTTTTTTTTCAAAATGCTTCCTTCTCCCGGAAAAAAATAACAAAGGGAAAAATATTAATTTTTTGCAGTTTTCTTAGGGGAAAAGGAAGCACTTTGAAGAAAGAGTTAAAGGGGCATAAGCTGATTATTTTTACCTAAAGAACGTGCCTGAATATTTTGGGATCTTTCTGAAGTAGAAAAAAATAAAATTTTAAGGAAATTCTTGGTCGAAATTATTTTTGTCTAAGAAATTCTGGCGTCTTCTTTGAACAAAAATAAGCATCTTTTGTCTCTTGGTGTTTATCTTCAAAGTGCTTGCTTTTCCCGTAAAAAAAAATTACAAAAAATATTTTTGTTTGTTTGTTATTTTTTCCGGGAGAAGGAAGCACTTTGAAAAAAAAAATGCCAAGAGACAAAAGATTCTTATTTTACTTCAAGAAATGAGCATGAATATTTTCAGAATTTTTATGGAACATTTACGCATACCTTCGAAGATGCTCACAGTTTCAGTCGCCTCTAGATCAAAAAATCGAATTCGGTCGGACTGGTGGTCAGAGAGAATTTTAATCAGAGGGACCAGGAGAATATTGTGTCAGAACAATCGACTGAAACCTTTTCTTACTATAAAAAACTGCGGAGTCCTTTATTCTCAATGTGTTGCAGGCGACATTTTTTAATGTTGAAACCCTTTTGTGTATTTACTTGACTATTCAGGTCAGTAATCCCTCACGTAAACGCACTTTTTCGGCGCTCAAAAGACTTAATAACTACTTACGAAGTACTTCGGGGCATCAGCGACTTCAAAATTTGTCTCTTCTGTATACTGTATCAGAGGAAACACAAAACTGTGATATCAAACGTTCAAATTGACAAGTTTGCTAACATATAAAGCCGGAAAAAAATAATATGATAATATGTATTTGTAAAAATATACTTGCCTTCAAATCGTTAGATCTAATATTTTTTTTAATCGAGGGGCCCTCAAATCTGACAGCGCCTAGGGGCCCAATTTATCTAAACGCGCCCCTGGCTTTGATATGTCTAGTGTCATAAACAATTCTACACTATTTTCCTATGCTGATGACCAACAACTCTTGTATACATTTAATCCGACGCAAAATGATATCATGTAGTAGGCAGAAATATTAATAGCGGCTTATCAGGTCTTAATTTACATTGTAGGAGACATAACCTTAAACTATTAGAATACTGTATTCTCCGATATTTATTTGGGCGCGTTTGAAAGCTAATTTAAAAATAAGTATGGAGGGCGTATTACTGACCTTCGTACGATCTCGACTCTTTCATTTTCATATACGAACGAACATTAATATTTCCAATGTTAGAAAGAGACACCCCTCGCACCTTAGTTTCTTTGTCTGCGACGCTAATACTGCCTGCGACGCTAATAATTATTGACAATTAAATATTAGATTAAAAACCTACTAACCCAACCTAAAGAAATCATAGAAAAGACTTTGTGAAAAAATATATTAATCGTCACAAAATTAAAGAAAAAAAATCAGCAGGCATACTAGTTTGAACCCGGGACCTTTCGCATCATCATCATCATCATCATCAACATATTTATTTTTTGTTTTGTACAGTTAATGCTTCCCCGGATCATGACCCGGAGCCAACCGTACAACCACGTCGCGCAGCGCCGTGGTGTTAGTGCGGTTGGACGGGTCGTGACCGGTTTAGCTCGATAAAATGGTTAAAAAGATAATACTCCTAAAATTATCAATAAATTTGGACATATTAAAACTTAATTCTAAACAATGGGTAAAATCCTTAATCTATTTTATGGGAAAAAACATTTTTTTAAATTTTGTTGTTGAGATGGAGACGAACTCAATTGGAAAAGCTCCATTTAAACAAATTACCCCAACAGTCTGCTCGCCGTTAGGAATTTTTGGTTTTTAGGAAAGGAAAATTGAGTTTAAAATAGTTAACATTATTTACAAAGTTTATAGGTCTAAATTGAATTTTTCAACAAAAAAGTACAGAATAAAAAAATTACAAAAATACAAACATATGACAAACAAGAAGAAGGAAAGAGATAGATATAGAATAAAAGATATGGTGGTGAAAAGTGTATGATAGTTGGAAGTTTTGGTAGGAGGACCTTTCGCATCGTAAGCCAGAACATTACCTATGCGCCAACCGTACGGCTGATGATAAACACTAGGGCAAAGAATAAATAGTGAGACAAAGGATATCACGCTTCTTCATTCGTCCGCCGCAACAGCACTAATGCGTCCCGGCTCAATATTACAAGATTTGCTCTCTCCGTACCGCCATTTGTTGAACAGGCGGTACAATATCGATCGGCGCTGACTGACTACACCGCATCGCTTCCCACATAGTAACAGGCTCTCGCCCAGTATTTCATTATCTGACCTTGATACTTTCATGTCGACGGCCCTGGAAAAAACTCGTAACTTTTGTCCTATAGATATACGCGAACATTAACATTTCCATTGTTAAAAATCAGGTCAATATTTTTGTATCACGATAATATTAAAATGCATAGTGCACTTTCTGATCGGAACGACACACACGTGTATCAAGTAATTACGCATGCCGAAGAACGTAAAGATCTTCCATATAGCACAAGTATAATTACTTATATAAATTAAACGCACGAGGGCAGCTTCCATTTCCCTAATTATGACAGCAGAGTGGAACGTTTCATTTTACAACTGCACGCCACGAAAGTTTATGTTTTACTACGTCTGAGAAGTTTTAAATGGCGTTTGGGGTCGTGCGATAACTAAACTCTCCATTACCCAAACATAAACGTTCCGTTGCAGAAGATATTGATGTTTGTTTAAGGATACAATAATTTGTGTTGGCTATACAGGGATTTATAGCTTACTTACTTGTTCGCCGTGTGGTTTCACATCGATTTAAAAAATTATTACCTTGATTCAATTTAGTTGTCGACTTTGTCGTAAACTTCTGTGGAAATTGATTAATGAACTTTTATTAGTATTAACCAGGCGTGCAGCAGAAATTATTTTATTAATTAAGTCACAGTTTAATAATCTACAGTTAGGTCACTTCCCCCCCCCCTTATGTTTGTCCATGATCCCCCACTCTTGCCATCGACGCGTGGGCTGCACTCAGTACGAAACAAGTAAAGTTAGTTCACGATTATAACGCGCGAATAGAAGATCAATTATTCAAAAGTTGCAAAATAAGATTACCTGTTGGGCGTTATTTGTTTTTGTATTCAAAAGTTCAAAACCATTAGAAAAATGAGTTTAAATTATTAAGATATTCATTTAATAACACCTCCAGCTGCTTCCAGTGCAATTTTTTTAGAAATCGTACATGTTTGAAACTGTTTCCTAGTTATGTGAATTTTGTGCTATGATTATATTACAACATAGGACATAACCAATAAATCTGACATTTAGTTCGGTACGCCGCGCGCCGGTGTTCGCCACTCAACTCTAAAACTGGCGCCATCCCCTTCTGTGCGCGTGGTGTTTGTGTATACACGGGCCGATTCAAATTCGATGCCACCATTGAGATCTCGGAAACCGTAAGAGATAGAGAGTCGTTTAAATGAGGGCAAAGTTGCGTAATGTAATACCCAATAATATGACATAAAGAAATCCAAGGTACTCCCATTTGAGATATTGGAAAAACGTCCAAATTAGGGATTTATTATTTTTCAATGTACTTCGATTATTATTGAACTTATTAAAAATCCAAGAATACTTCCTTTGAGTACTTTATAATGCTCTACTAGCCTATTGTATCCGTTTAATTTGGCGACGTTACTTCGGCACAGGACAATCATCAATTTCAAAATTTCAAATACGGATCTGGGGTTTTTACATCATTATTTGAAAGCACTTTGTAATACGAATTCAATGATATATCGCACATAATTATGTTCCAATATTTTATTGCACTTAAAACCATTACTTAATGTTAACAGGTTGCCTGAATTCGGTCCTGCAAGTTTTGTTTTTTAAATTAGATATCACGGGAATTATTAGTAAGTAAGTTGTTGATTTCCTTGACGTTATTTGTTGATTGTACTTCCACATCCACGTAGTGGAAGTAAGTATAGTAATCGTAAAAAAAATTGAAATGCGTTTTAAATGTCATGAAACGACAGGATTTTAAATTTGAGCAAAAAGAAATATTCTGTATGTCTATCGGTCTGTCTGTAGGTCTGTCTGTCTATTTGTCGGTCTAACTTTTTTTTTGTGCGCAAGATTTCTCTAGAACGGTTTAAGATATTAACTTGAAATTTTCTACACGTTTGTATTATAACGAAATCTGGAACTGGATTGTTTTTTGAACATATCCGGTGAAGGTCTAGGGGGTAAATAGGGGTAAGTTCGGGAAAATAAGTAGAGTAAGCTAATGAGAGTTTAGAAACTTCATTGTTGGAATATGTGTTAGCAACCAACGGCTCAATTTTTTTTATGAGATCTGCCTCAATATTATTAAAGTTGTATGACCAATTATTTCCACACACTAAAGTGCAAATATAGTCAAGATGTTTTCCTTTAAAGAGAGTTGGATGGAAAATCAGGATGTAGCAGTGATTCCGTAAGCAGCGGTTTTTTATAATGGCATCAAAATTTGTAAAAGCTAACTAAAGAAGCATAACAAAATGTAACTGGACCAACAATTTCAGTGAATTGACAATCAACTTGTAATGAGATGGCCTGGCAGTTCACCTGACTTAACACCATGTGATTATTTTTTGTGAGGTACTTAAAAAACAAAATGTACAAGGACCCATGAATAATATTGAAAATTCTTTTGCCTCCTTGTGTAGAAGAGACATTAGGCTTACAGTATACAACATCAACAAAAAAATGTACGCATGCATTAATAAAAATGGGAATTTAATTAAACATCTTCTGTTGTTACGCTTTGTTACTTACTTAGCTTTTAAAAATGTAGTAGCATTTATAAAAATCAATAAATAAATTCAGATAAATCAACAACTTACTTACTAATTTATTTATTTATTTATTTATTGCATACACTGTTCAACAGGTAAGATACCCAATTACAGAAAAGGAATAAAGGCATACAAAGCATTAATTACATAATATACAACAACATAGAAAGAAAGTAAAATGAAGAAAAAAATTACTTAAATGTACGAACACAAGGACCCCTAAAATCTAATTTAAAATCAAAACATGCAGGACCCCATTCGAGCAACCTGTTATAATTATGGTTTAAGTGCAATGAAACGTTGGAAAATAATTAAGTACGACATACTGAATTCGTATTACAAAATGCTTTCCAAAAATTATGCTAAAACTCCAGGTCCGTATTTAAAATTTTGAAGTTGATGATGGTCTTGAGGGGAAGACATGGATTCTATAGGCGTGTAGAGCATTATAAAGTTCTCCAAGAAATTATTCTTAGATATTTTCCAATATCTCAAATACCAATAGGAGGATTTCGGATTTCTCTATTCCAGATTATTGAGTACTACATTGCGCAACTTTGCCCCCCATTTAATTGACTTTCTATCTCTTACGGTTTCCGAGATTCCAGTGGTAAGTATCCAATTTCAATCACTCGAATGATTAAAAACCTAACACCAGGGATTTTTGTCGAAATTTTGAGTCTTGAATAACTAAATATTTCAAGATACCCCGATAAACCTTACAGAAAAGGTAGTACCAGCCAAATAAAGGCAATGAAAATGCAATACAGAAAGAAGTCTTTTTACAGTATGTTACACACAAAACGACTTATGAACTGTTTTCAACTGTTGTTTACCAAATATCCTGCAAACATCGTGACAAATGTTATGTCAAACAAAAACATGAGAGGGATATGAAGAATAAGAACAAAAAACTTCTCATTAGTAGAATACTGTATTTTAACCAACCACGAATTCAGTTAAAAAAGCATGGCCTTGACTAACATTAAAAGCAAAAAGTACGTTTTTTTGCAGATTTTATTCCTAACCTCTGTAGATGCACTTTTTATTGCAATAAGTGGAATAACGTGGCAACGCCGCAATGCAAGTTAAAAAATTATATTTGTCTGGATGGACAACTAAGAGTAAAATATGAATGGGTAAAAATATGTTGGCACATTAATTGTATATTGTAATTAACTTGATTTTATTTATTATAGTTATATTAAAATTATTTTATTAAATATTATACATACCATTGCATTATCTAATTATAATAATTATTGTCAATTTGTACACTTGTTATTATTTGCTATTTTCATGTAAATAAACATTATTATTATTATTATTATTATTATTATTATATGTTACAGTTAAGAAATCCAAGTATTAGCTTGCCATCGCTATATGAAATAACCTATAGATTTAAAAATAATTTTAAAATGTGCCGCTATTGATATCCTACAATTTTAATCTGAAACAGTTTTTCAAATTTCAATGGATTGAGTAGATATTGACTGCCCACGCTCTAGTGATCCACCCGGTATATTAATCTCACTAGTCTGACCATCTTTTCTCTATTTATGTATTAATTTTATTAAATGTCTATCCAACCAGTGGTCCAGCGGGCTAAAACATGCTTAGTGATTCATTCACACTGTCATTTATGTATTGGTTTCGATCTCCAGCACTGACACTAGTAATGTCGACGGGTAATGGATGTTGTCTGCGTTTTATCAAATGTGTAGCACCCTTCCCAACAGCCTTGAGAATTGTCTAATATTACGTGTGGTGTGTATCTCATCTATTTATTAGTTAAATTAATGACTTGTCTATTATTTAGGTATTCGAATGTTTTTTTTTACTATTTCACCTGCCACATATACATTGTATCTGAAATGGTTAATAGTTAATAGATGGGTATTAATATTAATTATTAACTATTTGCAATATTTCAAGGGAAGAGCTTATTTGTTATTATTTTCGACATGCCACACATTTTCGAACAAGCCCAATGTCAGTAGTAAATTATTTAAATATATAAGATTTTATTTTTGTTGTCCTCATCTTTATAAAAACAACAGAAGGAAATGGGGTCGTCGACCATAGTTTCTGTTTACTATGCATTTGCAAACACAAAATATTTGCCCCGTATTTTCTTATTTTCGACTGAAGTTTGTTTGTTTTGACGGTAAATTTACTAACTAAAATATACACGTGCGATCGTTTTAGTTGGAGTAATGGCGATTAGGCTCTCGTGTCCGTTAAATGAAGCCACGCGATGTTTATTATTCTAATGTGTTAAATTGTCTTCGATAAAAATACTATAAGCGATTCCGAGCATAATGGCTGTAATTAGAACGTAAACAAGCCTTGGCTTTTGCACTTACTATTTTTATACATTTAAATTAGTTCACCTCTATGAAAATTAGGATTCTCCACGATTCGTTGATATCTTTCTGAAACATTAAGGGAATTATCGTTACAAACTACACTTAATTTAAAAAATCATCATTAACGGAGGTCACTAAATCGGTATCGATTATTATTCAATTGTCACTGTAAGCCGACCAAATTTACAGACTCAGAAACGCCACATTTATAATAAATACACAATATAGAATAGTCATGACTGCGAAATAGAATTATTTTTGTGGGATTGTACCGATGCGCAAAGCAAGG
Source organism: Stenurella melanura (assembly GCA_963583905.1). NCBI lineage: Eukaryota > Metazoa > Arthropoda > Insecta > Coleoptera > Cerambycidae > Stenurella > Stenurella melanura. Next base: position 133,596,049 of record OY757313.1, on the reverse strand, counting down.
ATGAGCTTATACTGTTGCACCACCTTTGGACATAAACTCTGAGTACGGTTTAAGGGATCATTACACCATAACAAAAATTATGACTGTAGATCGAGCAAATGAGAATCACCCAGATACCCTAAATGTGATTGCGAGTTAATAAATTAGATGTTATGCCTAGGAGAACTTATGGACCATACAGATATGTGATTCGACGAAAAATACAGATGGCCGTTAAGCAAAAATTGGCGTGTCAATCACGAGACAGACGTAAATATATTTAATCGTTCTAACGTTGAAAGGTATCCACCGCCTGGTCCTTCGAATAATATACAACTTCCATATCCTTGGCACTAGTCTCAGTTTATGTTAGATTACTCTAAGACATTTGGCACTATTTATCACGCTTTATTATGCCCGAAATTAGTCTTCTATGGGTTCGACGCAACCACTGTTGCGTTTTGTAAATCTTAAGTAACCGTCATCAGTCAGTATTTGTCAATTGTTCTGTGTCCTCTGCTGAACTAATTTCGGGTGTTCCACGAGGATTCATTCTTGGCCCGCCGATGTTTATAATAAATACAATTGACATATTTGTAAGGGTATGTTTATATTTATAATAAAATAATGATCATAACGAAAGCAATGTTTGTTGAAATTGAACGAGGTTCGAAGTGGTGTTTATTTTATTAATTTATGGTCGCATCAGCGGACTCTTCCATGCAGGCTCCACGGGAACGAGGATAGTCTAAACAATATTTAAGCATAACGGGCTTCGGTTAATTCCAGCAAGAGATATTCGATCATTCTTTCATGGTAGTTTTCATGTGCTTGTTTGGTGTGTGTTAATTGTGGTGAATTTATGTATACCTAATCCGGTGAGTTTTTCACTAAGTGTTTTAATCTAAATAGGCTCAGGGGTTAAGTTGAACTTATTCAAATAGTACATAGTTTATTAAAAAAATAGTACAGTCAGTTTATTGATATATATATTAGTACAGGCATTAGTTACTAAAATAGTATAGTCAAATAGGGTAAAGTACAGTAATGAGATATTAGTACTTGAAAGTCAATTAGAAAGCTGCCAGCTGGTTTTTAGGCTTAGTGTAGGTGCTAACAGATATCTAGAACGTTTTGATAAGTTAAATGTTGTTAACCTCTGACATTAATTGTTATTGTGAGTTATGGCGAGGAATGGCCTTAACTGAATGGTAGGCTTTGGCGAGGAATGGCCTTAGCCAGGGAGTTACTTAGGGCGAGGAATGGCCCCGAGTACAGTGTGTTGGATCTTGGCGAGGAATGGCCTTGATCTACTTGAGGCGAGGAATGGCCTTGAGTGTGTTAACAATGAATGTCTAGGGTTGTGTAAATAGACTAGTGGTTGAGAATGTTTTCGATTAGAAGGCGTTCTGGAGATCTTTAGTAAGTAGGAGACACTAGTATTGATTAGCGTCGGTGGATTAAAGCACTTACAGTCTTTTTTCCTTTTTAAATTTAGATTGACGTAGGCTTTGGAGATTAAGAACGTGTTCAGCAAAACGGTGAGTGCTAACCTGTTGTTACTTATATTTATTAAATAAATAAATACGCCCAGTTGTAAACAAGGTCCTTACATATTTAACCAAATAATAATTCACACTTGCAGTCATACGCTGATGACACGCAGCTTCTGTATGTCTTCAATCCATCAGACAGCAAAATAGCTAACACCTTGGTAAATCATGTAAATTCTATTTGCAGATATTCTAAGAAGCATAATTTAAAAATGAATCGTATAGAATGGTTGATAGTTCAGGGAAAACCAGACGGCAGGTGAAGAGGAGGACGCCCTCCAAAACGTTGGGCTGATTAAGGAGCTGAAGGGAAAAAACTTTGGTGAAGTCGTGCACCTAACAGGCAACTACAACAGATGGCACGACCCTGTCAGACGTGCCATACAATAAAGGTTACACTATGGGTAAGCATCCATATTGAGTTTCTATCTTAGTAAGAGCATAAACCCCCTCAATACAAGGCTCCAAATCGCGGGCCAACGGTACTATTTATATGCAAATTGCGGAAGTCCAAGCCTAAAACTCTCGACCGAAAACCGGCGTATTGTAAATTGCCCGAAATAATTTCTTAGAACCGCAAAATTTCTCGAAAAGTGCTAATTCCAGAAAACAAATTAAAATAAAGAATTTGCCTTCATTCTTTATATTAATTTGTTCTTAATATACTTGATATCCATTTCGAAGGATAAAAATGTTTCCCGTTTGCTGTATAATCCTTGCAAAACCGCACATTTTATCCACACAGGCTCAACAAATGATAATTTTCGATATTTATTAAAATTATTTCTTCATATTAATACATTTTGTTAACAAATATGTATTGATAACACGGTAAAAATTGATCAGAACAATTCATTGTTCCACTTGTGAGAGCCTTTTAAATGAAAGAATAATTGTTTTACTTTATTCTTAATTATTTGTATCCAATAGATGCCAAGAACGAGAGAAATTGTCAGCGAAAATTCGTGACAGTGTTAAATAATTATTTATAACTGTTGGGGTCCGTACTTCAGCCAGAAATTCCAGGTACATATTTCGTTTCGTACGAGTTAAGGTCACTTTCCGCTAGCGGTACCACTTTCATAGCGCAGAAACGATTATTGTAACTCGAGTAGGTAAACTGCGAACGGCATGATTATTCACTATTGCGAACATATCGGTGTTGTGGTAGTTTAAGTAATTTTGAAAATCAAAAACATTTAGAGTCCAGTGCACCTTGGATATGCATGATTTTGAAAATTTTCTAATTAATAAAATCTATATGAAGTGTATTTAAATGTTTTCTATGTATTAAAAAAAATGTTTGGATAAATTAAACAGAGAAAAATGAGAAAGTTGCCGAACGGAGAGGGAAACAGAGTGGGGTAAAACAATATAAATAATAAAAGATGACGTAATTTAGAAAATAAAAATTATGGAAGATTCGTAGGCTGACGTATACACCATGTCGTTAGCGTGTCACTTGAAAGGTGGTTGATGAAATTTAGTGATTCTAAACATGTAACAGAAGCGTGCCTGGTATAGCTTTATTTATTTCCTAAATTGTGATATATAACCAAGATACATGGTAGTGTCCCATGCCAAGTTCACTTTAACATCCTCCAATATCACAGAAATAATAAGCGAGCACCCGTATATCCTTACAGGAATAATATCTAGAGAAAGTAATGAAATGCCCACAAAAACCGATTCTCTTTGAAAAAATAGCGTCAAGTACAGTCTATCCAAAAGTGTTTCGTCTCACTATCAATCGCTTAACACGTTGGCAGTTATTGCAAAGATTACATCAAGATTTTTGGAAAAGATGGCATGTCGAATATTTACATACTTTAATGCAGCGTCAAAAATGGTTAAGGGGTAATTTAGAATAATTATCAATTGGAAAATTAGTTTTGATTAAGGACGATTTATCGCCACCTCTCCGCTGGCGTTTGGGTCGCATGATTAAAACTCATTGTGGTTCTGATGGAGTATGCCGTGTCGCTACCGTTAAGACGGCCGATGGAACTTACCAGAGGCCCGTCGTCAAGCTTTGCCCCCTGCCATCTCAGTAAAATACAACATGGTTGTATTTGGTGGGCGGAATGTTTCGTCCTTTTGTAAATGTGTAAATACATATTTTTACTTAGCTGGCATTAGTAAGTTAATTTAATTTTTGTTCTTTTCATTTATTGTAAATAGTAGTGAGATTGGTATACCTGCCAAACAGGGCCGACAGCGCCCGGAGGTAAATCGAATCGATCAGCGAATGAATCATGTATTGACAGTGATCGCGGCACGTTGCCTATAAGTATAATAACTTAAACTTCGAGTATTTTCAAATTAAACAATTGCTACTAATTATTACAACTATCAGTGTAGCGTACATAAATCTTAGGCAATTCAAGCAATTGGTTGGAGAGTGAAGAAGGAGCTGTCTTCCTGCCCCAGCGAGCCATTCCTCCGAGGATTACCGTAAGGCACCTTTCTCACTACAGTCGCTTGTATATTTCAAAAACTAAGTTGAAATCACACTAGAAGAGTATCTTTCCTCTCTACAGAAACATAAAATGAGGAAAGCGATATATCCAGAAATATTTTAAACCAATTGAAGTCGCCAAGTCCGATATCTATTTATAAGAAAAAACTTATGTAAAAGGCTGTTTGGAATCACCAATGCCACTCAGCCAATCTTTACAAACTTCCCCGTCAAGTTGACAAAACCTCTGACTGCAATATTATATATTTCTTCCGATTATCAACATGTGCAGGATCTGCGGAAACATGGAAAGTGAAACGTGTCAAGTTTTTTTGTATTTGAAAAAAAATGTTTTTCCATATTTATTTTTATAAATAGATACCGAATTTGGCGATTTTAATTGATTTTAAATATTTTTGAAGATATTACATTTTCTCATTTTACGTTTTTGAAAAGAGGAAAGATACTTTTTTGAACACAGTGTACTCGGCGCTATTTTTTCACAGAGAATCTGTTTTTGGGGGCATTAACTTTTATTATTGTTGACTTTTTAATTGAAATTTACCAGTTTGATCAATTTTAAAGTCAACTGGTACTACAACAGCGTCTACTGCACAATGAAGCCAAAACAAGAAATTCCTTGGGTGCCACAACGAATAAAAATAAATTTCCTCTTGTAACACATTAAAAATAAACTTGATATACAAATAAATGTATCATCTAATAAAACTACAACGTATAATTTATTGTGTGCAGCGTATTATACGTCAACGTGTATCTAAGAGCTACTTTGTAATAAAGTAAATGATGTGGTTGTAAATTTAAGCAGGTTATAGAGGAATCAATATTGTTGGAGAGGAAATAAAACACCGTGCCTGCGTTGCTGGTTGGGTTGGCAAACAGAAATAGTTTGTTCAAGTCTGGAAGGAAACATTTCCCATATATTTACATATTTTTAGAAAGGAGAACATTCTATTTTTCTGTTTTGAAACATTTGTTGGGAAATATTGCTGTATTATTTTTAGTATTTTTATATGTATCTTTTAAAGGCCAATAAATATGATCAGGGTGAATAACTACGAATGAAGAATAACGACAAGGGAAATATTGAAATATATTAATGCTGGGACAATGAAAACACGTTTATATAGTACAAGGAAAATAGATAATGAAGCGTCTCTGGATAATTTCAGCTAAATTATGGAATTTACATTATTTGCATATACATGTTGACGTTTTTAAATCTTCATTAATTATATTACGAACAGCATGTAAGTATTTATTTTTTTAATGTTTTTTGTATTTCTTAGTTGCACGCCATTGCAATGCCGGTGAGGATGCAACTTTGAGGAGGCACCTTGCGCGTCACTTTCTTACCGCTCGCCCAAATTCATTTGTTTTGCTTTAAAACAAACAAAAAAATTACGTTTGTTTTCTCTTCTAAATTGTATAACAGTATAACTAAATATTAAAAATTTGGCCGGGCAATCATGGTGTTACTAATATTATTCATTTTTTTGAACGGCACTATGCCACTAATTATATAAGAGTCAAAAAAAAGTTTTATTTTTGAAAAAGTAAGGATTAGTAGCATCACGATAAGTTTACATTTGTTTAAATAACTCTTTTTCCACTTTTGGCACATTTTTTTTTTAGTGGCGCTACATATCACTATTTAGGCGATAAATAATGCATAAACAGTTACTTCCAATCCACGTAGTGGATTGGAACTGTAGTAATCGTAAAAAAAATCCTTTTTTTTTCTTGAAATAGATTTAGAATGTTTAAAAGTGAATTATTTATTATTTGTTTGCTTATAGTAATGAAACATATTGTTTGCAGAATTTTGCAAACAGCGGAAAAAAAACTATCTATGAGAACTAAAAGAAAAACTATATGTAAAAAATATTAATGAAATCTTTGCATTCTTTCGATAACCTGACTTCTGGTTATGCTAGCAAATCAAGATCCTAAAATAAATTTGTCCAATTTCTTATTTGACATTCTCATTATAACACTAGCATCCAACATAGTCCCCTACGGCTAAGCAGACTAAACTAGTATCTACATGACCCCTACGGTATGAAGATTCAGTTAAAAATGAGAACAAAGAAAGAAATTTTAAGACAAGGTAGGTAAATACATTAATTTAGGCCTTTGTTCTCATTTTTAACTGAATCTTCATACCGTAGGGAGTCATGTAGATACTAGTTTAATCTGCTTAGCCGTAGGGGACTATGTTGGATGCTAGTGTTATAATGAGAATGTCAAATAAGAAATTGGAAAAATTTATTTTAGGATCTTGATTTGCTGGCATAACCAGAAGTCAGGTTATCGAAAGAATGCAAAGATTTCATTAATATTTTTTACATATAGTTTTTCTTTTAGTTCTCATAGATAGTTTTTTTCCCGCTGTTTGCAAAATCCTGTAAAGAATATGTTTCATTACTATAAGCAAACAAATAATAAATAATTCACTTTTAAACATTCTAAACCTATTTCAAGAAAAAATTCTATAAAGAATTTGTTTCAGGTGTAGAATGTCACGAAACGTCGAGATTTTAAATTTGAGCGAAAAAAAATGTCTGCCTGTCTATCGGTCTGTCTGTCTGTAACTTTTTTGTCCGCACGTTTTCTCCGGAACGGTTTAAGACATTGACTTAAAATTTTGTACACGTATATATTATAACGAGATCTGCAAATGGATTGTTTTTTGAACATATCTGGTAAAGGGTTGGGGGTAAGTAGGGGTAAATTGGAGGAAATAAGCAAGCTGGTAAGAGTACAGAAACTTGAAATTTGGTATATGTACTAGAAGCCAAGGCTTGAACATTTTTTATAATATTTTCCATCCATCCCCTCACTCCATAATAAAAGGGGTTGATAAAATAAAATTGAGGTATTCTCTTAAAATTTAGTATACATATATATTATAGTGACGTCAGGAACTAGATTATATCGTGGGATTATTCCGTTGGGGGGTTGGGAGTTAAATAGGGGTAAATATTTAACATTGAAAATATTTAACAAATCGAAGATGTAACGGTAATACGGGGGCCAGTAGCAATTTGTGTAACGCATGGAAATTCGGCTGATTTTTGGACACGAAAGCGTTCGGTGCTGTTACATCGCATACTTTTTGAAAGATCCAAATCTGATTTTGATTTGATAAATTTTGTGTAATTTGATACACTTTGATATGAAAATTTATGTTCTTGCACTTTTACGTCAACCGATGCATAGCGTTGTTTTTGTAAAACTAGTGTATTTGATAAATTTTGATACCTAGATTCATATCCTTCCATCGACGCCGGCCGACGCATAGCCTCGATTTTGTAAGACTTATGTATTTGACCAATTTTGATACTTAAATTGATGTTCTTGCATTTTTACGTCTCGATGACGACCGACGCCTTTGCAAATCTTGTGTATTTGATAAATGGATTCATATTCTTGTATCTTTACGCCCCGACGCCTAGCGTCATTTTTATACAACTTGTGTCTGATTTTTGGTATATAAAGTTATGTTATTGTATTTTTACGTCTCGATGCCAACCGACGCCTAGCGTCGCTTTTATAAAACTAGTGTATCTGGTAAATTTTGATAGCTAGATTCATATTCTTCCATTCTGACGTCTCGACGCCGGCCGACGCCTAGCCTCGATTTTGTATATTTATTTGCGGAATATTAATGTAAAGCGTATTACAGGGTTCAGACTTTGCGAAGCTGAAAAAATTCCCTGAGTTTTCCAGGTTTTCCATAACCAAAAATATTAATTTCCATATATTTTCTAGTGAAGTAATTTTTTATTTGACATAAAATAATTCCTTGCATTGAATTGAATAAGTAAAAATTCTTAAGAACTCTATGGTTTTCCATACCGAGACGCAGAATTCCCTGATTTTTTATACAATTTATAAAATTCCCTGATATTTCCAGTTTTTTTTTTAATTTTCAAATTCCCTGAGAGATTTCCAGGTTCTCCAGGTTTTCCATATGAGTCTGAACCCTGTATTACAACTACTCCGAGTTGTTTTTAGATTTTTTATCCCCAGCTTAATAAGTTTGAAAATGTCTAAAACTTTTCATTATTTCTATTCCTTGTTCATTTTGTAGATTTTGTAAGTATCATATCAGGCTTGAAAGTTAGCCAAGTTCATTTTCAATGTCTTAACGAAGCTTACTAAACTGCAACTTCTGTACATTTTTTTGACATCTGCCCCAAATATTATTAAAATTCTCTGACCAATTATTTCCGCATACTAAAGTGCAAATATAGTCAAGAAATTTGCCTTTAAAGAGACTTGGAAGAAATATCTGGATGTGGAAGTAGTGATTCCTTAGGCAGCGGTTTTTTATATTTTTGCATCTCAAAAAGTAGTAGTCAAAGGCTCATTTTCTTCAAATCCAAGCAATTTTATTGCATAAATTACACTCAAACAGGATATTTCAAATTCTGTTTTCCCTTTCATTGATCATACTTGTATTTCGACTCAGTTAGTAAGCTATGCGTTGTGTATATTTTATTGATGTTTCAGTAGTTACGTTTCCTACATGTAGCTGGTAGCTGGTTGTTTTGGTTCAGTTGGGAGTGTAGTTGGCAGCGAACAGCGAACATAATGTATCAATGTTAATCCCTTTCTGGTCAGCAGGGAATATTATTTAGCATTTGAACATTAACATTTTCGTTAATTTCCCTATTAATAATTACCGATAGAGATTTGTGTGTTAATGGGTGATTGCAACTTAATATAGGGAGCAGAAATGGTGATTCAGAAGATTATAATAGCTTACATTGGAATTAGCAGAAGGCGGAAAGTTCTGAAGCGTTACTATTATTAGTATTAGGTCTGGTGTACCGGAGATGTTACCGTAATGAATTATTTGTGACGAGTAAGAATTACATAATTATCAGTTTATTAATCGTATCATTTCGACAATCTACGATAATAACCTGAGATTAACAGACTAATTAAATATGCTAAGTGAAAGTTTAGTGAGAAAAATATACAGGGTAATCAGCCAAAAGAAAGAAAATAAAGAGTAACAAATAGAGAGGGAAGCTCTATGTAAAAAACACATTCTATATTTTTTTGGACTAATAATTTGGGTTTAATATAGTTATAATTCAACGCGAGTTGTTGGAGTTCGGTTTCGGATGGCGTCGGAAACAGGCACGTTTCTGCAGCTCCTACGAAATCTCAAATAAACTCGGTTAAAAATGTGAGAAATTGTACGGAATTGTGTTGAATTAAAGCGTGGACAATTCTACATTAATTAGTATAAATTAGTTTGCTATTTATATAGTTGAAATTTGATTAAAATTGATTGGTTGAATACAGCAACACCTAAAAGCGTATATAAACACCTTAAAAAAGGGGCACAAACATCTGGCAATATAATATAAACTGCGATTCATAAATAACAACAAGCTAGTTTCTAAGAAGGGCAAAACAATGACTGCAAGTAGTATGGGAATCCTACAGAACAGAGAGGAAAGTTGCCAACATATACACCTGGACGAAGTCCTATTAGTACTATTAGTTTATTAAACCTTATTAATTAGTTATTAAACCCAACTGAATTTCTTAAAATTAAAATTAAAAATGTATTAAACATCAAAATCTACAACATAAAGCAGATCCCACAACAGGAAGGTTTGGCAGCTGTCACATGGTCCGTATATTGGACTTATTTACGAATACAGAAATATTTCTCAGGTCAAAGTAGTGTAGTGTAGCTTGATATACAGAGCGTCCCAAATGTTCTCCTAGATCCCTTTTTTACTTTTGGCAAATTTTAATTTTAATTTTGCTTTACCTTCGCAGATCGATACAGTGTGTCTCAAAGGCTCTCTCGTGACTCTTCCTTGCACTTCCACTGTAAATGGATATTTACCTGTGGAGCGGTTAATAAATAAAAGCTTCTTACAGAGAACTAATGTATGTCTTGGCAAACAAACAAAATGGACGCACCGATACAGGACGTTCAAACGATAACACAAATTTCCGGGAAACATGAAACCAATCTGGACGCAAGCGGACAGGAGGAGTTGCACACTGCTAGATTCAGAAAAATAAGGAAGAGAAAATTCTATCCATCCTATCCCATATCCAATCCAGCGTATGTAGACGGTCTGACGGTATATAAAAATATGCAGATTGGATATCCAGAAGTGGCAGCAATGCCTACCATACGCTATCTAATCAATCAATAAATAATTCAACGCGAGTTGTTGACTTGTAGTTTCAAGCTAGATGTATTTCAAAGACGGCAGGCCTCTTTACTTTCCTAACTCGATTCACTTTTCTAATTTGAATTCGAGTGTATTTATCGCCGTATGCTCTGACAGGGAACACAGAAAAAGTCATACGCAGACTGTCAAAAACATGTATTGCTCTCTCTTGAAAAGGAATAAATGAAACTGATTTCAGTATAGAAAATCAGAAATGTACAAAGAAAAATCTACTGGAAGGTTATTATTTCCTTTGTAGTTAACCATTCCATTAAATAGTAATTAACATATTGTGAAATTCTTCAAAAGTAATTTTTCGAACCGTGGGATTTATTTCATTTAAATTTAATTAACTCATTAAATGTGTATGTATGTTCATATTAGACTAATGTTTTCAATAAGCAATTTAACGTCTCTGGATTTCAATCTGTTATTTCATTTTCACAGTTCGCTGGTTTGATAACTGTGAGTTTTTAAATGGAATAATCGACATTTGAAGAGGGATATACTGGTTGGCATTTGTAGAGATTAGCGCGTATTGTGCGTATTAATCTATTAGCATTGCCATTTATAATTGCGAATGTTTACCGAATATTGTTTGTAGTAAACTAATTTCGAGCAATTCCCTATTTCTGTATCATTTAACTAATTATACCAAATTAATTATAGTAATTAAATTTACTAAGAAACGTTAGGCACATGAATCCACATATTACTAATAGAGAAAGTTAATTATCGGACTTGAACTAAGTACTTAAATGCAGACTGAATTTATATGATAAAATTTTTATAAAACATTTTCCATTTTCCAATACGCACTAAAATGTTATACTGAATATATTTTATACAATATTTTATACTATATTTAGTAAAAGTCTAAAGCGGATATACGGTGATGGATTAAAAGTAACTGCATTGATGAAACAGATATGATTGATTTCTTGGCAACGTTAGTGAAAGAAGTTTATTGCTGCTATACTCTTAAATATATATAGGATAAACAACAAAAGTGAAAAATTATTATGATTTTTAACCCTGTTTTTAAATTTACTTTGAGACAAAATATATTCCTCGATATCTATTATCTTCTTCAAAAATAGATGTATATTTTTTTTATAAAATTATTAATAATGTCAAACACAACGGTATTTATCACCCTACCTCTTACATTATAAATAATTACTACCCAGTGAAGCCCTGAGTAGAGGTTGGTACATCCGAACTGATGATGACCCTTGAAGTTTTGATTAACCTCAAAACTTTGAGCGTTATAGTCGATGCAATTTGGCATACTCTGTAGCCGCTGCTTTTTAATCATCCCAATCATCTTGGCTTTTTTTATCTCATTCTATCTTATCTTGTCTTATATTGTCTTATCTCGTCTTGTATCGTCTTATCTTGTCTTATCTTATACAACCTCTCAACAGGTATATTCACAATTAGCCAACCCAAGTTGCAGGAGTGGTGAGTATATGGACTTATTGCAGGGTCGCTCTCGTTGTTTCTTTTTTTCATCCTGAGGCGCGCCATAAGAAGTTTTAGTTAAAGAATTCTTGGCATTTTCGAAAAAAAAAAAGTTGCGCGATATTATATCATCTTTTTGAGGGTATATTTGTATATTATGAGCTAAAAGATTGGCAGGAACAAGCCCTTGGCAGTTGTATTAACTACATGTCAAACATTATTTCCCTCCGCATCTTTTCATTAATTATTTTTTCGAATGTTCACCCTATATATTTCTCACTAGTTTTCTTCATTAGTGATACCATCAACTAAGTATCTACCAAATATTGTTTTATAGATAAAGTGTCAACAGACAGATGGACTGCCGGAATTAGTTTTCGTAATCTTGTATATGTAAAGCCTGAAACCTGAAAATTCGAAGAAATCTTGGAATTTTTCACGTTTATAATCTTTCCTTCAATAAACTAGACAAGTGCCGCAATTGACATACAGGTCAAACTGAGAACCTCTTTTTTTAAGGTAGGATAATCATATCAGTGTTAGTAAAGCCAAATGTTCCATAAATTATAAAACAATATTTTTTACTTTTTAGTACAGTTTTTTAAAATAAAAGCTTTGTCCCAAAGTTTTTTTTTTTACTAATGAACCATGTCCAAAGTTTTTATTGAAATAAACATATTTTATTTACCATGGAGTACAAATATATGATCTTAACATAGGGCTAATATAATAAATATTTATAAAACCCAAAGTATAAAAACCTCCGACCGTGGTTTACAACATTTACGTTTATTATTAGTAGAATGTTTATCCTTGACCTTGATGTATCGTTTCATAACCAGCGGGCCAACAAATCTGTCGCATGTCGCTTAATTCATGCTTAAACGGTAGACATAGCTTGATGACACTAATGGGACCAACATCTACAGTTTGCAAAAGATTCCATATAAATCATTTAAGTTATTCTAGAGAAAAGATACATACAGGAGAATACACATATAGTTCAAATCACGAATGTTGTCGTTCACGTCATCAATTTATGTACTTATGAAAGGCACGATATTTTTCTTTCAGCTTAAATACAATGTAAATAACAGAATGTCACGTCTGATGGGGCTACGACAAAAGTTCCAAGAGTAACGATGAAAAATATAACCGCTTGTTGTAGCCGCAACCAACGTTCAGCATTGTCAGTTCAGTAGTGTGCGGTTGGTGCATTTGTGAAATTTAATGATGTTCTATTTCCTCTCGTTATTTATATAAGTTTGTAGTGTTCTTTACTGTGGTGTTTTAAGTTTCTAGTAATTGTGTAAATTGTGGTGTAAATAGTTCGCGAGTGCTTTAGTTTTACTGTTTGTAAAGAAACTAATCTTAAAATGCTGGGCGAAAGATTGAATGCAGTAGCCAGACACATGGTGGTGAAATTAGTTGAGTACTTCAATGAAAAAAATGCAACGAAGGTCCCCTTTTACCTTTGCAAGAAATCCATGAGGTTAATCGCAAAATTAAAAGTGCTAGATGTTTATAAAGTAAATTTTCTTTTAGCATACTTGAATAAAACTAAGGACTTGGTGGAGGCAAGAAAGGTGGATGTAAGGGATACAATGTATAATATTTACTCCGAAAGTACAGGTCACGCATCGTAGCTTGATACCCGAAATGCGCAGTAGAGGACATGAGACTTCCGATATGGAACAGAGATGGAGAGCGCTGTGTTCCGAAGAAGTACACTCGGTGCTACAAACTTTTCAAAGTAGAATTTTTAAACTTTGTTCTCTGTAGTATAATGTAATATGAATTTTAAAAACCATTGTATTTTCCAATTAGACACCAGAAAATGAAACGAAACAAGAGAATGTAAGAACCCAAATTACATAAGAACCAACCTCTGTCTGATCCTTTTGGCGCAGAGGTTTTTTCATTAAAAATTTTTAAATATTTTTCAGTGGCAAAATACCCAATAAAAAGTAAGAAAACCAAATTACATAAAATACAACAAGAAAACTCTTTTTTTATGGACTGTACCGACGATGTAACCACTGCAGCAGAGCTATGTGAACTAATCTGTCTCCACTATTTCACCTAAAGTCTACAGCGCATACATCTCTGAAATATCAAGCTACGTTGCGAGACCTTTTGTAAGTCTGTGGTGGGACTGATTTTGTAGTGTTTGTAGTTAGTCTGTCCGACCGCTGAAGTAGTGTTGTCGCTTCATGAGAATATTATAATATTAAAACTATATAAAGCAATAATTGTTATTTTACAGAAAACTCCTTTTCAAATGGTACGCTGATGAGTGCCATATTGTGTGACCTTGAATCGATTTGATTCGGAAATTAAAAGGTGATGATGTGAACGACAACATTCGTGATTTGAACTGCACATACAAATCGAATTGAGAACCTTCATTTCTATAAAATTCGTTTAAAAAGGATGTTAACATAAATAATTTCTCTTAATTGGTGAATTATTTGGAAAGCGCAACTTAGATATAATAAAAACACATCATCACAACATTTACCACAGTTCTGAAAGAGAAACCCACGTTACGAACAATTATTATCTCAAACGTAGTCTCTTGTTTGGATACATACACAAAGCTTTCAACGTTTTGAAATGAGTTTATAGGAGTTGCAAAGCAGTTTAAATACAACTAAAACTGCATAGTGTCTACATTCGGAATCATGAAGATTTAACAAGGAAAGTTGGAACATTTTTCTTCATGAGTTCCACTTTGTTAGTTTTACCCACTACTTCATGATAGCAGGGCAGAACTAGGAAACCGTTACACTGGGTTATGCATTAAAATAAGTGTTATTGTTCTAGAATTTTATTAATTAAAAGATCCCAATTATATAACTTCTAATAAGAGACATTACTACAATGTCAAAAAGGACTAACAAGACTTTAATATATAGGTCACGAATTTGAAATTGGTTAGCAGAACTGTCGCACATATTAGTGCCACTATCTCGTACGTGAGTAGTTAGGAGCAAATTCAGCATAAGACAAGATATTTAATCTTACTTAAGTATTGTCAGGTTTATTGGCATATACCTTAATTCTGGGTCACTTCATAAAAAACCAGAGGGGCTAAATCTGGTGATTGTACTAGCCATATTATTGCTCCCTTTCATCTTATTCATCTTACTTACGTAAGGAAAGAACAGTTTTTAAAAAATTGTTTAAAAATTCGTTTTATTAATAATTTTAATAACTTCTAATAATAATCAATAGGGAATACTATCGACATATATGGCACGTTTACCACTTGCACTTAAGGTTTAGATCTACAGTAGACTTCTACATAATCTTTCATATTGAGGGATTTAAGAATGTATGTATAGACATATACACTTCAACATGACACTGTGCGAATGGTCACGCTACCCTAGCCACCGCTTTGAATATGGATAGATAGATCTTATTCATCTGGTTACGAAAATATGACGTTACGCCGTCTTGTTGGAACTACAACTTATGTGGCATATTGAGGTCAGTTTCCCTAGGGCGGAATAAATTCATGCTTTAAGGAACCAGACGCACTACAACAGCACTCAAAGGAAAATGCCTTATCACTTGATTTTCCACAGTTCTATCCAGGTATTGATTTTTTCAGAGAATTCTATTTGGGAATTTACTTTTTCTGATGGTCAATAAAGATAGTTGCGTTTACATTTTACGCGGTGAGACATTGGCCTCATCTGAAAACCTATGATTTAAGTTTTTCGCAGTTTTTTATTACAACCTCGTCACCTATTTAGTTGATCTTGATATAAACTTTAGAGGGGTAAAAGTTGAATAATTTTCCAAGAGTAAGACGTAATACAAAAATAAATATAAACGAAATTTGAAAATCTGATAAAAATGTTTAAATAAAATAATCAATAAATTAACGGTTTACTATTCCATTTTTAACGCCTTGTTTATATTACCGTTCTCACGGAGTTTTGCTTGACCTAATAACAAATAAAGCCCTTTGTCACCAATTTAAGAGAATCATTTCTAACACATAGACAACAGTACACAAGTTTAAATAATATTAATTCCACATCTCAGTATATCAGGAGTGGGGTACCTCAGGGATCGGTGTTAGGACCGACCCTATTCTTAATTTATGTAAATGATCTGAACAAAGTCCTATCTGAGACCGACTTAGTACTATTTGCTGATGATACGACACTCCTGACAACTGATAAGAAAATGGATATGCTCGCATGGGCGAGGCACAGTCAAATGCTAGGGAGTGGTTCGGAGCAAACAGCCTGTTACTAAATGAGACAAAAACAAAAAACATGATATTCACGCAGAGACCAATCGAAAATTTTCAAAATCCAGATAGAGTAAAATTTATTGGGTTGTGTCTAGACCCAAGTTTGAATTGGTCTCATCATGTTGATTACGTAGCAAATAAAATGGCAAAAAACATATTTGTCATGAGAAATCTAAAAAATATTGTACCATTTAAACTCCTGCTAACAGCTTATTATTCACTAATAACATCTCACATGACGTATGGGTTATTAAGTTGGGGACATGCATCTCAAGCTGCTAGAATTTTTGGCTTACAGAGAAAGACGCTAAGAATAATCACAAGCCTGGGCTATAGAGATGATGTAAGAAATAAATTTATAGAATTGAAAATACTATCTTTTCCTTCACTACACATATTTAACTGTTTAGTATATATGTATAAAAACATTCACTCTTATCAAAAACAGGAGAATATACATAATTATAATACAAGGAATCAGGAAAATATCATAATTGATTGTAACAGGCTAAAGTCTAGTGATTGCGGATTTAATTATTATGGTCCTAGGTTTTATAATAAAATCCCCAATAGGGCAAAAAACGCACCGGAGGTGATATATAAACAGTTGATAAAAACATTCCTAACAAGGGAGGCTTTTTACAGTATAAATGAATTTCTAGTACACAATATTAATGAAACAAACTTTCTTAATGGAGTTCAATAGTCTTCTGTATTGTCCTGTTATTGTAGCTTAATTGTTTGTAATAGTGACGTTTTAATGTATTATAATAATATATTATATATTGTTAAATATTTTTATTTATACCACGTAGATGTAATCTTTTATACTGACCTGTGTACAACAAATTATTTGTTAATTAACACCAATAAATTGATTGATTGATTGATTGATTACTTATTACACTGTAAATTAACTTTAAATTATTTATTTCTATAATTGTTGAGATGGGCCATATGTTCTTTAAATCTTGTTATAATTGTAAGCTTCATTTGTTCAACATACATGAAATAAAAATTCTTATAACTATCTTCGTATATTTCGGACCTTTGGTATGTTGGGCAAACACAACCTATCTCAAAAATGAAAGTCTAGGGTTGCCCAGCGAGTACAAGTACCTTTGACAACAACATTAGAATATACAGGATGCCTCAATTTTCATGACTCCCATATCATAACTCTTTTATTAACAATGCCACTTTTTAAAAATTTGGGTGGAAGGTCATCAGGAGATTGCGTCACGGTAAAATATTTTAAAATTCACCAGTGACTTCCGCCGTTATGAAGAAAAATATACCAATTTATCAAAGAAAAATATTAGGCAAAGTTTTAACTGCAAAGCAATCTCATAATCTTAATCGTTGTGATCAAAAACTCACTAAAACAGAATTTTAATAAGATAGTGTACTTGTTGTTCACGTAATAGTAAAATGAAATTTCCCTTTAGAGTACCAGTTATTAGTCGTAACTTTATTTTTGGACGTAATTAAGAGTTAATTAAGCTGGAGGAATACAGGCTTTCCATTTTAATTAATCACGTGACGTCAGTCAATTTAGTTAACAGTCAAAATCAAGCACTTGGCTGAAATAAAAAAATGTTCAATTTTTGACAAATTTGATTCACGAACAATTCAATAAATAATAAAATGTACATAACTAAATCAACATATCACATGATTAGTTTTAAATGGAATGACTGTCTTCCTTCAGCTTAATTAACTCTTAATTACGTCAGAAAATAAAATTATGACTAATAATTGGTACGTTAAAAAGGAAAATTTTATTTTCTGATCTTATTGAAATTTGGTATTGGTGAATGTTTAATAACAACGAATAAGATGAGATTTTTTTACAGGTAAAACCTTGCCTAAGATCTTTTCCTGGAAAATAAGGCTCATTTTTCCTCATAATGACGAATGCGGCTGGTGGATTTTTCAATATTTTACCGTGACACATCTCGTGATGGGTACGCGCACTCCACCCGAATTTTTTAAAAATCACGTTTTTAGTAAGGGATCTGTGATATGGGGGTTATGAAAAGTGAGACATACAGTATATCAACTTAAGGTTAATCAGAAATAACAGATAGCTAGATGCTAGAAGCTTAAATATTCAAAAATAGTAAATAGTGAAAAAGGGACTATTCCATATAATCAGCTGTATTTGTTATTAGGTCACAGTTCGTTGAACAGTGCTCGCCGCACAACATGATCTAGCCCACTGTGCTACCTTGCCGCAACCAAACATATTTGTCAACTTACACGTTTCAGTCACACCGACTTCTGAGTTCCTTGTTGTTTTCTATTAATAAATTAAAAAGCATAACTGTAAAATTAGTAAGAGTTTACTTCATACCTGTTCGTTTGGAGGCGGCTCAAATGTTTGAAAAAGATGTTCATTCAATTATTTTGCTAAATTCAGCCACAGGTGAATGTGGCAGAATTTGATCGCCTAATTAAAACCGCTCAAAGAGCATTAAATAAAGGTAACCTATAAAAATTTGTAATGGAAATAATTAAATTTACGCCCTCTAGACAAACGGAAGATCAAAGGCCGCACACAAAGCGATGTAAATATTTCCATCAGAAAACATAACATAAACAACAAAGAGAAATATTTTAGAATACAGAATCCGGACCTGGGCGTATTGAGTTCAATGTAGTTAAAACTTTTAAAGTCACTTGTGCTTAATTTGTTAAGTTTGCAGCATCAAAAACTTTTAATCTGATAAACTTTTAACGCTTTCTTTTGAAATATCAAAAATCCATTTAAAATAAAAATATGGTCATTATTCACGTTATTTTAACGAGGCTTTATGAAAAAGTTCAACAAAAAATGTTTGCCTGAACTTTATATGAGATTGTAATATGATACACACCACACGCGGGATGTTCCTGAAGCGTTAACAATGGTAAAAAAATGAAAGGGAATTCTCCTTTTTTATAAGTATTACCAAAAAGGGAATGTAAATATGGAAGGGGACCGTTTTAATTTGTCCAACAGTAAACCTTTATTTTTTGTAAAAATCTAAAATCGATTAAAGAAATTGTAAAACTAGTTAAAAAGTAAATAATAATTGCCAGTTAAACGAAAATTAAAGTGAGTAGATCATCAAGAAGCCAACAAAAAGAAAAGTTTGAAATGTTTCTTTAATCTATTTGTTAACATGTTTTAATCTGAGTTTTGATTCAAAGATAATACCTAAATTTTTTGAACTTTCTACTATTGTTAGCCTAAAATGTTTACGTCTAGAAATTACACTCTGTATAATTTAATTTTTTGCTTTTTAGTCTTTGCTTATTTTACAGATAGATAGATTTGATACCCATGTCAAGGGGGTTGTGAAGAAAAAGGTAGTCCACCATCCTGGGGCGTCCGCCATATTGGACTTAGAATGAAGTTACATAGTTTTAATAAAAGCTTTTTTTGATATAACGATCCCGATATAACATATTCAATATTCGGGGCCGATTTTTGATCTTTTATTTTTGGATTATTCGCGTTTAAAGCGAGAGTTCAATACATTACAAGCATATATTACTACTACTACTGCTAAATTTAGTAACCACATTTATAGATTGTTTTCTGATAGTGAATCCATGCAGTTATAAAAATTTTTACACCATGTTACATGGATAATTTGTCAATTTCGCATAACGGCAATTACATTTTTACGCGTGCCGCATTGCCTCGACAGGTGACAAATGCCGCGGCATTAGCCTCAATGTAAACATCTGGCAAGGGATGAGTTTCATTGCTTTTCTCTTCATCACCGTCATTGAAACAAACATTTTTCACTCTCTATCACTTATTATCGCTTTTACTATTTACGCAAATTAAAATTATAATTGAAATGATTCGATGGATAATACAAAATATTTTTGCATAATTTATTTAAATTATTTATGTAAACTGTCTGTCTAAACATTTTAAAATGTAAACATTTTTAAATATATGATGCGGGGCAATGACACTACATGTAGGTATTCGAGTGTTTAGTAAATTTTTCCATCGCAAATAATGGCTAAGAAATTATTACATCGTGACCGGTACATTTCACTAAAACGGAACACGTGTTTAATAGTGCCGGGTAAGAAAAATAATTTAAAAATTTCAGTCTATTGCTATACGATCTGATTGTTATTACGTGGACTTATACAAATATCTTTTTGAAATAAATAATTTTAAATAATTAAAAAACACACTTTTAAACACAAACTAAAACTGTTAAAAAATGTACAAAAAAGAAGATAATATTAATTGGTGTGCATTTTTTAACAGTTTGTGTTTCTTACTTTCTTCTTTTTAGTTTTGTTCTAATTAGAATAGTGTTTGGAACTGGACCTCGAAAATCCCTGATTCTTATACGAACAGGCCACAAATTGCAAAACTTATCCGCCATTATGATGCCTTCATTTTGAGCTATTTAATTTGGATCAGGCAATTGTAATTTGCAACCTGGATAACCCTCGGATACAGATTTTCAGTCGAACTAGACAATAAATGATAGAACCTATCCGCTATGTTGACGCCGCCATTTTGAATTTTTGAATTTTGATCACATATTTGTAATCTGTGGCCTCAAGAATCTCCAGATACCAACTTCTAGTAGAATCGGATAAAGTAAACTTCATATTTCTAAGTCAGATAAAAAATTTCAAAGCTTTACCGCTTATTACCACTAGGATAGAGCGGGGCATGGATTAAAATAAGAAATTAAGGGAAACTCGCCAGTATCAGTTATAATTTCTAATAATTACGCCACTCACTCCTAAAATATTTTACGATCTAACGCTCACTACTGTTTACTTAATTTTTTACACACATACATAATGCTGTAAAAGGGCAAACAGAACGGCACAAGTATTAAGCAGAGACGGACCACAGTCTTCCGCGATATTTCGAACGAGTTGTGTTATATTTAGAATACATAGGTTATGTGCTTCATACAATAATACAGTGTGTGGTTCAGTGTTTACATTTTATTTTGTTTGTGAGTGCCTAGAATGTATAATACTTTAACAGATAAGTGAAATTGCTCTTTGTTTAAGCGTATTTTATGTAGTTGTGTAAAAATATTCCGGCGGATGGTGAAATATTCGAGTGTTTTCCGTTTTTTAGTGGCTGTGGTAAAATAATATTGTGATAATGTTCAGGCCTTGGGAAGATCCTCAACCTAGCACCAGCAGAGAATTTAACGAAGATATGGGAAATGGTAATGGCTCGCAAATTACAGAGAAAAGTTCTAGATAATATTTATGCGAACATACTAAACAAGTAGTTTTAAACGTTTATAAAAATATAAAAGAAAGTGAAGGTGAAAAAGGAGCCGTGGAAAAAACGGCCTACTTAGAAATTTCAGAACGGTCTATCTATAGAATAATTAAGGATGTGGTACCTAATCGAAAAGTTAGATCGGATAAAGGAGCAGCACGAGCATTAGATTCGTCTATGGTGAAATTGTTAAGAGATTTAATTTATAGCAAGTATATGGAAAATGAGGTACCAACGGTGGAATCAATACATATGGAACTGAAAACAAATAGTGCAGTGGCAGTTAGTCAAGCAACACTTCGGCGCTAGATAATAAAGATAGGATTTAGGTTCAATATATTATTAATAAAAGGGCAGGTATTATGGAAAGCTTCAGAATTGTGCAGTGGCGTAATGAATATTTAGAAAATATAAAAGAATTTCGAAATGAACAACGACCTATTTATTATTTAGATGAAACTTGGTATGATACCCATGATACAGTGAAAAAAGGCTGGATAGATGGTTCAAAGAAATGTAAAGTTGATATGCTTGCAAATAATGTAGCTGAAGTTTCGAACGTTCACTTGAACGAATTTCAAATGAAAAGGAAAAATTAATATCAATTGCAAATCGACATAAGAGTAATTTTTGTTCGGTTATATTGATTGACACCAATACTCACAATGTTCCCTCAAAGCATCCCTCACGCCGAATTTGTAGCACACCCTTAACCAACCCCTGACTTAAAAAAAATCACCATAAATGCAAACTTGCTTAAAAGTAAAATGTACTTAGCTATAATTATGTAAAAAATTGCTATAAACATATTCTCGAAATTTCTTTTGCGTATAAGGCTGGGATGCACCCCTCGCTTCAACCCTTAATTTTGTTAAAATCCTCAATAAGTTAATCTGGCTTAGGCGTAAAAGTTTTTTCGTTTTTCTAGTAACAAATAGTACCCCAAACATTTCCCTCAAAGCCTCATTTACGTGTAAGTGGCGGATCACCCCTTTAGCAACCCTTATATATAAAAAATCACCATTAAATGTAATCTGGCTAAAGTACATAATTTTGTCAGCCACGTTTGCTACAAATACTTCTCCAAATATATCCTGCAAATTTCATTTACGTATAAGATCCGCATGCACCCCCGCTTCAACCCTTAACTTTAAAATATTTGTCAAAATGTCAAACTTTCTTAGGCGTAAAAGTTTTTCCGTTATTCTAATAACAAATAATACCCCAAACATTCCCTCAAAGCTTCATTTACGTGGAAGTGGCGGATCATCCCTTTAGCCACCCTTATATATAAAAAATCACCATTAAATGCAATCTGGCTAAAGTACATAATTATGTCAGCCACGTTTGCTACAAATACTTCTCCAAACATTATCATGCAAATTTCATTTACGTATAAGATCCACATGCACCCCCGCTTCAACCCTTGACTTTAAAATATTCGTCAAAAAGTCAAACTTTCTTAGGCGTAAAAGTTTTTCGGCTATTCTAGTACCAACAATACCCCAAACATTCCCTCAAAGCCTCATTTACGTGGAAGTGGCGGATCATCCCTTTAGCCACCCTTATATATAAAAAATCACCATTAAATACAATCTGGCTAAAGTACATAATTTTGTCAGCCACGTTTACTACAAATACTTCTCCAAACATATCCTGCAAATTTCATTTACGTATAAGATCCGCATGCACCCCCGCTTCAACCCTTGACTTTAAAATATTCGTCAAAAAATCAAACTTTCTTAGGCGTAAAAGTTTTTCCGCCATTCTAGTACCAACAATACTCCAAACATTCCCTCAAAGCCTCATTTACGTGGAAGAGGCGGATCACCCCTTTAGCAACCCTTATATATAAAAAATCACCATTAAATGCAATCTGGCTAAAGTATATAATTTTGTCAGCCACGTTTACTACAAATACTTCTCCAAACATATCCTGGAAATTTCATTTACGTATAAGATCCTCATGCACCCCCGCTTCAACCCTTGATATTAAAATATTCGTCAAAAAGTGAAACTTTCTTAGGCGTAAAAGTTTTTCCGTTATACTAGTACCAACAATACCCCAAACATTCCCTCAAAGCCTCATTTACGTGGAAGTGGCGGATCATCCCTTTAGCCACCCTTATATATAAAAAATTACCATTAAATGCAATCTGGCTAAAGTACATAGTTTTGTCAGCCACGTTTACTACAAATACTTCTCCAAACATATCCTGCAAATTTCATTTACGTATAAGATCCGCATGCACCCCCGCTTCAACCCTTAACTTTAAAATATTCGTCAAAAAGTCAAACTTTCTTAGGCGTAAAAGTTTTTCCGTTATACTAGTACCAACAATACCCCAAACATTCCCTCAAAGCCTCATTTACGTGGAAGTGGCGGATCATCCCTTTAGCCACCCTTATATATAAAAAATTACCATTAAATGCAATCTGGCTAAAGTACATAGTTTTGTCAGCCACGTTTACTACAAATACTTCTCCAAACATATCCTGCAAATTTCATTTACGTATAAGATCCGCATGCACCCCCGCTTCAACCCTTAACTTTAAAATATTCGTCAAAAAGTCAAACTTTCTTAGGCGTAAAAGTTTTTCCGTTATACTAGTACCAACAATACCCCAAACATTCCCTCAAAGCCTCATTTACGTGGAAGTGGCGGATCATCCCTTTAGCCACCCTTATATATAAAAAATCACCATTAAATGCAATCTGGCTAAAGTACATAATTATGTCAGCCACGTTTGCTACAAATACTTCTCCAAACATATCATGCAAATTTCATTTACGTATAAGATCCTCATGCACCCCCGCTTCAACCCATGATTTTAAAATATTCGTCAAAAAGTGAAACTTTCTTAGGCGTAAAAGTTTTTCCGTTATTCTAGTACCAACAATACCCCAAACATTCCCTCAAAGCCTCATTTACGTGGAAGTGGCGGATCATCCCTTTAACCACCCTTATATATAAAAAATCACCATTAAATGCAATCTGGCTAAAGTACATAATTTTGTCAGCCACGTTTATTACAAATACTTCTCCAAACATATCCTGCAAATTTCATTTACGTATAAGATCCGCATGCACCCCCGCTTCAACCCTTGACTTTAAAATATTCGTCAAAAAGTCAAACTTTCTTAGGCGTAAAAGTTTTTCCGCTATTATAGTACCAACAATACTCCAAACATTCCCTCAAAGCCTCATTTACGTGGAAGTGGCGGATCACCCCTTTAGCAACCCTTATATATAAAAAATCACCATTAAATACAATCTGGCTAAAGTACATAATTTTGTCAGCCACGTTTACTACAAATACTTCTCCAAACATATCCTGCAAATTTCATTTACGTATAAGATCCGCATGCACCCCCGCTTCAACCCTTGACTTTAAAATATTCGTCAAAAAATCAAACTTTCTTAGGCGTAAAAGTTTTTCCGCCATTCTAGTACCAACAATACTCCAAACATTCCCTCAAAGCCTCATTTACGTGGAAGTGGCGGATCATCCCTTTAGCCACCCTTATATATAAAAAATCACCATTAAGTGCAATCTGGCTAAAGTATATAATTTTGTCAGCCGCGTTTACTACAAATACTTCTCCAAACATATCCTGCAAATTTCATTTACGTATAAGATCCTCATGCACCCCCGCTTCAACCCTTGATATTAAAATATTCGTCAAAAAGTGAAACTTTCTTAGGCGTAAAAGTTTTTCCGTTATACTAGTACCAACAATACCCCAAACATTCCCTCAAAGCCTCATTTACGTGGAAGTGGCGGATCATCCCTTTAGCCACCCTTATATATAAAAAATTACCATTAAATGCAATCTGGCTAAAGTACATAGTTTTGTCAGCCACGTTTACTACAAATACTTCTCCAAACATATCCTGCAAATTTCATTTACGTATAAGATCCGCATGCACCCCCGCTTCAACCCTTAACTTTAAAATATTCGTCAAAAAGTCAAACTTTCTTAGGCGTAAAAGTTTTTCCGTTATACTAGTACCAACAATACCCCAAACATTCCCTCAAAGCCTCATTTACGTGGAAGTGGCGGATCATCCCTTTAGCCACCCTTATATATAAAAAATCACCATTAAATGCAATCTGGCTAAAGTACATAATTATGTCAGCCACGTTTGCTACAAATACTTCTCCAAACATATCATGCAAATTTCATTTACGTATAAGATCCTCATGCACCCCCGCTTCAACCCATGATTTTAAAATATTCGTCAAAAAGTGAAACTTTCTTAGGCGTAAAAGTTTTTCCGTTATTCTAGTACCAACAATACCCCAAACATTCCCTCAAAGCCTCATTTACGTGGAAGTGGCGGATCATCCCTTTAACCACCCTTATATATAAAAAATCACCATTAAATGCAATCTGGCTAAAGTACATAATTTTGTCAGCCACGTTTATTACAAATACTTCTCCAAACATATCCTGCAAATTTCATTTACGTATAAGATCCGCATGCACCCCCGCTTCAACCCTTGACTTTAAAATATTCGTCAAAAAGTCAAACTTTCTTAGGCGTAAAAGTTTTTCCGCTATTATAGTACCAACAATACTCCAAACATTCCCTCAAAGCCTCATTTACGTGGAAGTGGCGGATCACCCCTTTAGCAACCCTTATATATATAAAAAAATCTGGATTAAATGTAATCTGGCTAAAGTATATAATTTTGTCAGCCACGTTTATTACAAATACTTCTAGAAACATATCGTGCAAGTTTTATTTACGTTATAAGTTCCGCATTCACCCCCGCTTCATCCCTTGACTTTAAAATATTCGTCAAAAAGTGAAACTTTCTTAGGCGTAAAAGTTTTTCCGTTATTCTAGTACCAACAATATCCCAAACATTCCCTCAAAGCCTCATTTACGTGGAAGTGGCGGATCATCCCTTTAGCCACCCTTATATATAAAAAATCACCATTAAGTGCAATCTGGCTAAAGTATATAATTTTGTCAGCCGCGTTTACTACAAATACTTCTCCAAACATATCCTGCAAATTTCATTTACGTATAAGATCCTCATGCACCCCCGCTTCAACCCTTGATATTAAAATATTCGTCAAAAAGTGAAACTTTCCTAGGCGTAAAAGTTTTTCCGTTATACTAGTACCAACAATACCCCAAACATTCCCTCAAAGCCTCATTTACGTGGAAGTGGCGGATCATCCCTTTAGCCACCCTTATATATAAAAAATCACCATTAAGTGCAATCTGGCTAAAGTATATAATTTTGTCAGCCACGTTTACTACAAATACTTCTCCAAACATATCCTGCAAATTTCATTTACGTATAAGATTCGCATGCACCCCCGCTTCAACCCTTGATATTAAAATATTCGTCAAAAAGTGAAACTTTCTTAGGCGTAAAAGTTTTTCCGTTATTCTAGTACCAACAATACCCCAAACATTCCCTCAAAGCCTCATTTACGTGGAAGTGGCGGATCATCCCTTTAGCCACCCTTATATATAAAAAATCACCATTAAGTGCAATCTGGCTAAAGTACATAATTTTGTCAGCCACGTTTACTACAAATACTTCTCCAAACATATCCTGCAAATTTCATGTACGTATAAGATCCGCATGCACCCCCGCTTCAACATTTAACTTTAAAATATTCGTCAAAAAGTCAAACTTTCTTAGGCGTAAAAGTTTTTCCGTTATACTAGTACCAACAATACCCCAAACATTCCCTCAAAGCCACATTTACGTGGAAGTGGCGGATCATCCCTTTAGCCACCCTTATATATAAAAAATCACCATTAAATGCAATCTGGCTAAAGTATATAATTTTGTCAGCCACGTTTACTACAAATACTTCTCCAAACATATCCTGCAAATTTCATTTACGTATAAGATCCTCATGCACCCCCGCTTCAACCCTTGATATTAAAATATTCGTCAAAAAGTGAAACTTTCTTAGGCGTAAAAGTTTTTCCGTTATTCTAGTACCAACAATACCCCAAACATTCCCTCAAGGCCTCATTTACGTGGAAGTGGCGGATCATCCCTTTAGCCACCCTTATATATAAAAAATCACCATTAAATGCAATCTGGCTAAAGTACATAATTATGTCAGCCACGTTTGCTACAAATACTTCTCCAAACATATGCAAATTTCATTTACGTATAAGATCCTCATGCACCCCCGCTTCAACCCATGATTTTAAAATATTCGTCAAAAAGTGAAACTTTCTTAGGCGTAAAAGTTTTTCCGTTATTCTAGTACCAACAATACCCCAAACATTCCCTCAAAGCCTCATTTACGTGGAAGTGGCGGATCATCCCTTTAGCCACCCTTATATATAAAAAATCACCATTAAATGCAATCTGGCTAAAGTATATAATTTTGTCAGCCACGTTTACTACAAATACTTCTCCAAACATATCCTGCAAATTTCATTTACGTATAAGATCCTCATGCACCCCCGCTTCAACCCTTGATATTAAAATATTCGTCAAAAAGTGAAACTTTCTTAGGCGTAAAAGTTTTTCCGTTATTCTAGTACCAACAATACCCCCAACATTCCCTAAAAGCCTCATTTACGTGGAAGTGGCGGATCATCCCTTTAGCCACCCTTATATATAAAAAATCACCATTAAATGCAATCTGGCTAAAGTACATAATTATGTCAGCCACGTTTGCTACAAATACTTCTCCAAACATATGCAAATTTCATTTACGTATAAGATCCTCATGCACCCCCGCTTCAACCCATGATTTTAAAATATTCGTCAAAAAGTGAAACTTTCTTAGGCGTAAAAGTTTTTCCGTTATTCTAGTACCAACAATACCCCAAACATTCCCTCAAAGCCTCATTTACGTGGAAGTGGCGGATCATCCCTTTAGCCACCCTTATATATAAAAAATCACCATTAAATGCAATCTGGCTAAAGTACATAATTTTGTCAGCCACGTTTACTACAAATACTTCTCCAAACATATCCTGCAAATTTCATTTACGTATAAGATCCGCATGCACCCCCGCTTCAACCCTTGACTTTAAAATATTCGTCAAAAAGTCAAACTTTCTTAGGCGTAAAAGTTTTTCCGCTATTCTAGTACCAACAATACTCCAAACATTCCCTCAAAGCCTCATTTACGTGGAAGTGGCGGATCACCCCTTTAGCAACCCTTATATATAAAAAAATCTGGATTAAATGTAATCTGGCTAAAGTATATAATTTTGTCAGCCACGTTTATTACAAATACTTCTACAAACATATCGTGCAAGTTTTATTTACGTTATAAGTTCCGCATTCACCCCCGCTTCATCCCTTGACTTTAAAATATTCGTCAAAAAGTGAAACTTTCTTAGGCGTAAAAGTTTTTCCGTTATTCTAGTACCAACAATACCCCCAATATTCCCTCAAAGCCTCATTTACGTGGAAGTGGCGGATCATCCCTTTAGCCACCCTTATATATAAAAAATCACCATTAAATGCAATCTGGCTAAAGTACATAATTATGTCAGCCACGTTTACTACAAATACTTCTCCAAACATATCCTGCAAATTTCATTTACGTATAAGATCCGCATGCACCCCCGCTTCAACATTTAACTTTAAAATATTCGTCAAAAAGTCAAACTTTCTTAGGCGTAAAAGTTTTTCCGTTATACTAGTACCAACAATACCCCAAACATTCCCTCAAAGCCACATTTACGTGGAAGTGGCGGATCATCCCTTTAGCCACCCTTATATATAAAAAATCACCATTAAATGCAATCTGGCTAAAGTATATAATTTTGTCAGCCACGTTTACTACAAATACTTCTCCAAACATATCCTGCAAATTTCATTTACGTATAAGATCCTCATGCACCCCCGCTTCAACCCTTGATATTAAAATATTCGTCAAAAAGTGAAACTTTCTTAGGCGTAAAAGTTTTTCCGTTATACTAGTACCAACAATACCCCAAACATTCCCTCAAAGCCTCATTTACGTGGAAGTGGCGGATCATCCCTTTAGCCACCCTTATATATAAAAACTCACCATTAAATGCAATCTGGCTAAAGTACATAATTTTGTCAGCCACGTTTACTACAAATACTTCTCCAAACATATCCTGCAAATTTCATTTACGTATAAGACCCTCATGCACCCCCGCTTCAACCCTTGATATTAAAATATTCGTCAAAAAGTGAAACTTTCTTAGGCGTAAAAGTTTTTCCGTTATTCTAGTACCAACAATACCCCAAACATTCCCTCAAGGCCTCATTTACGTGGAAGTGGCGGATCATCCCTTTAGCCACCCTTATATATAAAAAATCACCATTAAGTGCAATCTGGCTAAAGTACATAATTATGTCAGCCACGTTTGCTACAAATACTTCTCCAAACATATGCAAATTTCATTTACGTATAAGATCCTCATGCACCCCCGCTTCAACCCATGATTTTAAAATATTCGTCAAAAAGTGAAACTTTCTTAGGCGTAAAAGTTTTTCCGTTATTCTAGTACCAACAATACCCCAAACATTCCCTCAAAGCCTCATTTACGTGGAAGTGGCGGATCATCCCTTTAGTCACCCTTATATATAAAAAATCACCATTAAATGCAATCTGGCTAAAGTACATAATTTTGTCAGCCACGTTTACTACAAATACTTCTCCAAACATATCCTGCAAATTTCATTTACGTATAAGATCCGCATGCACCCCCGCTTCAACCCTTGACTTTAAAATATTCGTCAAAAAGTCAAACTTTCTTAAGCGTAAAAGTTTTTCCGCTATTCTAGTACCAACAATACTCCAAACATTCCCTCAAAGCCTCATTTACGTGGAAGTGGCGGATCACCCCTTTAGCAACCCTTATATATAAAAAAATCTGGATTAAATGTAATCTGGCTAAAGTATATAATTTTGTCAGCCACGTTTATTACAAATACTTCTACAAACATATCGTGCAAGTTTTATTTACGTTATAAGTTCCGCATTCACCCCCGCTTCATCCCTTGACTTTAAAATATTCGTCAAAAAGTGAAACTTTCTTAGGCGTAAAAGTTTTTCCGTTATTCTAGTACCAACAATACCCCAAACATTCCCTCAAAGCCTCATTTACGTGGAAGTGGCGGATCATCCCTTTAGCCACCCTTATATATAAAAAATCACCATTAGGTGCAATCTGGCTAAAGTATATAATTTTGTCAGCCACGTTTACTACAAATACTTCTCCAAACATATCCTGCAAATTTCATTTACGTATAAGATCCTCATGCACCCCCGCTTCAACCCTTGTTATTAAAATATTCGTCAAAAAGTGAAACTTTCCTAGGCGTAAAAGTTTTTCCGTTATACTAGTACCAACAATACCCCAAATATTCCCTCAAAGCCTCATTTACGTGGAAGTGGCGGATCATCCCTTTAGCCACCCTTATATATAAAAAATCACCATTAAGTGCAATCTGGCTAAAGTATATAATTTTGTCAGCCACGTTTACTACAAATACTTCTCCAAACATATCCTGCAAATTTCATTTACGTATAAGATCCGCATGCACCCCCGCTTCAACCCTTGATATTAAAATATTCGTCAAAAAGTGAAACTTTCTTAGGCGTAAAAGTTTTTCCGTTATTCTAGTACCAACAATACCCCAAACATTCCCTCAAAGCCTCATTTACGTGGAAGTGGCGGATCATCCCTTTAGCCACCCTTATATATAAAAAATCACCATTAAGTGCAATCTGGCTAAAGTACATAATTTTGTCAGCCACGTTTACTACAAATACTTCTCCAAACATATCCTGCAAATTTCATTTACGTATAAGATCCGCATGCACCCCCGCTTCAACATTTAACTTTAAAATATTCGTCAAAAAGTCAAACTTTCTTAGGCGTAAAAGTTTTTCCGTTATACTAGTACCAACAATACCCCAAACATTCCCTCAAAGCCTCATTTACGTGGAAGTGGCGGATCATCCCTTTAGCCACCCTTATATATAAAAAATCACCATTAAATGCAATCTGGCTAAAGTATATAATTTTGTCAGCCACGTTTACTACAAATACTTCTCCAAACATATCCTGCAAATTTCATTTACGTATAAGATCCTCATGCACCCCCGCTTCAACCCTTGATATTAAAATATTCGTCAAAAAGTCAAACTTTCTTAGGCGTAGAAGTTTTTTCGTTATTCTAGTAATAAATAATACCCCAGACATTCCCTCAAAGCTTTATTTACGTGAAAGTGGCGGATCACCCCTTTAGCAACCCTTATACATAAAAAACCAGCATTAAAAGTAATCTGGTTAAAGTATATAATTTTGTCAGCCACGTTTACTACACATACTACTCTAAACATATCCTGGAGATTCCATTTTGGTATAAGGTCTGGATGCACACCCGCTTCAAACTCTGACTTTCAAACATTCGTCAAAAAGTCAAAAAGTCAAACCTTCTTAGGCTTAAAAGTTTTTTCGTTATTCTGAGAGCTCGCGCCCCCGGGAGTATAATCTAATATTTGCTTATTACTTTATACTGAAGGTGTACATAACTATGCTGCAGTCAGCAGATCAGTGACGGGGGACACCTGACGAACGTAAATTCAACAAATTGTATTAAAAAGTAACGTTGGTAAAATGTTTTGTAGAGGTAGAAAATTAATCAGTTTATGGATAAAAAGTGAAAAGCAATGGTTAGTCTGTGCGCTGATAGAACACGCCATATCAGCATCGCTGCGTTACTGTCGTGAAAATGAAGCCGATGTTAGAGCTTTGTAAAAGTTGATATTTTTCAGAACGCTTATTGGGGCAAAGAGCTCAAGCTCGACCCCTAATCATCCGAGACCGTCATCTTTAGCCAAGAATATTGGCGCGAGGCTTTGGTTTATATATGAAGCATCATTTGTGGCTACAATGACCAAGGTTTACATCTAAGCCAGATTGACTTTTGAGGAATGTTTAAAAATCAAGGGTTAAAGCAAGGGGTGCATCCGAGCGTATGAAATTTCGACAATATGTTTAGAGTAGCGTTTAGAGAATATTTGGGGTTTTATTTTCTAATAGAATGGCGTAAGAATTTTTACGCCTAAGAAAGTTTGAATTTTTGACGAATTTTATCGGGGTTGAGGCAGCGGTGCATTCGAACCTTATACGCAAATGAAAATTCGATAATATGTTTACAGCAGTATTTGTAGTAAATGTAGCTAACAAAATTTTATATTTAACCAAGATATCATTAAATGCTGATTTTTCATATACAAGAGTTGCTAAGGGGATGTTCCGATAGTTAGCCACACATCAAGTTTTGAGGGAATGTTTGGAGTATTATTTGCAAGTAGAATGACGTGAACTTTTACGCCTAAGACAGTTTGACTTTTTGACGAATATTTTAAAGTCAAGGGTTGCAGCAGGGGTGCATGCGGACCTTATACGTAAATGAATTTTGAAAAATAGTAAAGTATTTGTAGTAATCGTGGCTGACAAAATTATAAACTTTAGCCAGATTGCATTTAATGCTGATTCTTTATATATAAGGTTGGCTAAATGGATCATCCGCCACTTCCACGTAAATGAGGCTTTGACGGAATGTTTAGGGTATTATTTATTACTAGAATAACGAAAAACATTTTACGCCTAAGAAAGTTTGACTTTTTGACGAATATTTTAAAGTCAAGGGATGAAGCGGGGGTGAATGCGGAACTTTAACGTAAATAAAACTTGCAAGATATGCTTGTAGAAGTATTTGTAATAAACGTGACTGACAAAATTATATACTTTAGCCAGATTTCATTTAATCCAGATTTTTTATATATAAGGGTTGCTAAAGGGGTGATCCGCCACTTCCACGTTAATGAGGCTTTGAGGGAATGTTTGGGGTATTGTTGGTACTAGAATAGCGGAAAAACTTTTACGCCTAAGAAAGTTTAACTTTTTGACGAATATTTTAAAGTCAAGGGTTGACGCGGGGGTGCATGCGGATCTTATACGTAAATGAAATTTGCATGATATGTTTGGAGAAGTATTTGTAGCAAACGTGGCTGACATATGTACTTTAGCCAGATTGCATTTAATGGTGATTTTTTATATATAAGGGTGGCTAAAGGGATGATCCGCCACTTCCACGTAAATGAGGCTTTGAGGGAATGTTTGGGGTATTGTTGGTACTAGTATAACGGAAAAACTTTTACGTCTAAGAAAGTTTGAATTTTTGACGAATATTTTAAAGTTAAGGGTTGAAGCGGGGGTGCATGCGGATCTTATACGTAAATGAAATTTGCAGGATATGTTTGGAGAAGTATTTGTAGTAAACGTGGCTGACAAAATTATGTACTTTAGCCAGATTGCATTTAATGGTGATTTTTTATATATAAGGGTGGCTAAAGGGATGATCCGCCACTTCCACGTAAATGAGGCTTTGAGGGAATGTTTGGGGTATTGTTGGTACTAGTATAACGGAAAAACTTTTACGCCTAAGAAAGTTTCACTTTTTGACGAATATTTTAATATCAAGGGTTGAAGCGGGGGTGCATGAGGATCTTATACGTAAATGAAATTTGCAGGATATGTTTGGAGAAGTATTTGTAGTAAACGTGGCTGACAAAATTATGTACTTTAGATAGATTGCAGTTAATGGTGATTTTTTATATATAAGGGTGGCTAAAGGGATGATCCGCCACTTCCACGTACATGAGGCTTTGAGGGAATGTTTGGGGTATTGTTGGTACTAGTATAACGGAAAAACTTTTACGCCTAAGAAAGTTTCACTTTTTGACGAATATTTTAATATCAAGGGTTGAAGCGGGGGTGCATGAAGATCTTATACGTAAATGAAATTTGCAGGATATGTTTGGAGAAGTATTTGTAGTAAACGTGGCTGACAAAATTATATACTTTAGCCAGATTGCACTTAATGGTGATTTTTTATATATAAGGGTGGCTAAAGGGATGATCCGCCACTTCCACGTACATGAGGCTTTGAGGGGATGTTTGGGGTATTGTTGGTACTAGTATAACAGAAAAACTTTTACGCCTAAGAAAGTTTCACTTTTTGACGAATATTTTAATATCAAGGGTTGAAGCGGGGGTGCATGAAGATCTGATACGTAAATGAAATTTGCAGGATATGTTTGGAGAAGTATTTGTAGTAAACGTGGCTGACAAAATTATATACTTTAGCCAGATTGCACTTAAAGGTGATTTTTTATATATAAGGGTGGCTAAAGGGATGATCCGCCACTTCCACGTAAATGAGGCTTTGAGGGAATGTTTGGGGTATTGTTAGTACTAGAATAACGGAAAAACTTTTACGCCTAAGAAAGTTTCACTTTTTGACGAATATTTTAAAGTCAAGGGATGAAGCGGGGGTGAATGCGGAACTTATAACGTAAATAAAACTTGCAAGATATGTTTGTAGAAGTATTTGTAATAAACGTGACTGACAAAATTATATACTTTAGCCAGATTACATTTAATCCAGATTTTTTTATATATAAGGGTTGCTAAAGGGGTGATCCGCCACTTCCACGTAAATGAGGCTTTGAGGGAATGTTTGGAGTATTGTTGGTACTAGAATAGCGGAAAAACTTTTACGCCTAAGAAAGTTTGACTTTTTGACGAATATTTTAATGTCAAGGGTTGAAGCGGGGGTGCATGCGGATCTTATACGTAAATGAAATTTGCAGGATATGTTTGGAGAAGTATTTGTAGTAAACTTGGCTGACAAAATTATGTACTTTAGCCAGATTGTATTTAATGGTGATTTTTTATATATAAGGGTGGCTAAAGGGATGATCCGCCACTTCCACGTAAATGAGGCTTTGAGGGAATGTTTGGGGTATTGTTGGTACTAGAATAGCGAAAAAACTTTTACGCCTAAGAAAGTTTCACTTTTTGACGAATATTTTAATATCAAGGGTTGAAGCGGGGGTGCATGAGGATCTTATACGTAAATGAAATTTGCAGGATATGTTTGGAGAAGTATTTGTAGTAAACGTGGCTGACAAAATTATATACTTTAGCCAGATTGCATTTAATGGTGATTTTTTATATATAAGGGTGGCTAAAGGGATGATCCGCCACTTCCACGTACATGAGGCTTTGAGGGAATGTTTGGGGTATTGTTGGTACTAGTATAACGGAAAAACTTTTACGCCTAAGAAAGTTTCACTTTTTGACGAATATTTTAATATCAAGGGTTGAAGCGGGGGTGCATGAAGATCTTATACGTAAATGAAATTTGCAGGATATGTTTGGAGAAGTATTTGTAGTAAACGTGGCTGACAAAATTATATACTTTAGCCAGATTGCACTTAATGGTGATTTTTTATATATAAGGGTGGCTAAAGGGATGATCCGCCACTTCCACGTAAATGAGGCTTTGAGGGAATGTTAGGGGTATTGTTAGTACTAGAATAACGGAAAAACTTTTACGCCTAAGAAAGTTTCACTTTTTGACGAATATTTTAAAGTCAAGGGATGAAGCGGGGGTGAATGCGGAACTTATAACGTAAATAAAACTTGCAAGATATGTTTGTAGAAGTATTTGTAATAAACGTGACTGACAAAATTATATACTTTAGCCAGATTACATTTAATCCAGATTTTTTTATATATAAGGGTTGCTAAAGGGGTGATCCGCCACTTCCACGTAAATGAGGCTTTGAGGGAATGTTTGGAGTATTGTTGGTACTAGAATAGCGGAAAAACTTTTACGCCTAAGAAAGTTTGACTTTTTGACGAATATTTTAAAGTCAAGGGTTGAAGCGGGGGTGCATGCGGATCTTATACGTAAATGAAATTCGCAGGATATGTTTGGAGAAGTATTTGTAGTAAGCGTGGCTGACAAAATTATGTACTTTAGCCAGATTGTATTTAATGGTGATTTTTTATATATAAGGGTGGCTAAAGGGATGATCCGCCACTTCCACGTAAATGAGGCTTTGAGGGAATGTTTGGGGTATTTTTGGTACTAGAATAGCGGAAAAACTTTTACGCCTAAGAAAGTTTGACTTTTTGACGAATATTTTAAAGTCAAGGGTTGAAGCGGGGGTGCATGTGGATCTTATACGTAAATGAAATTTGCATGATAATGTTTGGAGAAGTATTTGTAGCAAACGTGGCTGACATAATTATGTACTTTAGCCAGATTGCATTTAATGGTGATTTTTTATATATAAGGGTGGCTAAAGGGACGATCCGCCACTTCCACGTAAATGAAGCTTTGAGGGAATGTTTGGGGTATTATTTGTTATTAGAATAACGAAAAAACTTTTACGCCTAAGAAAGTTTGACATTTTGACGAATATTTTAAAGTTAAGGGTTGAAGCGGGGGTGCATGCGGATCTTATACGTAAATGAAATTTGCAGGATATATTTGGAGAAGTATTTGTAGCAAACGTGGCTGACACAATTATGTACTTTAGCCAGATTACATTTAATGGTGATTTTTTATATATAAGGGTTGCTAAAGGGGTGATCCGCCACTTACACGTAAATGAGGCTTTGAGGGAATGTTTGGGGTACTATTTGTTACTAGAAAAACGAAAAAACTTTTACGCCTAAGCCAGATTAACTTATTGACGATTTTAACAAAATTAAGGGTTGAAGCGAGGGGTGCATCCCAGCCTTATACGCAAAAGAAATTTCGAGAATATGTTTATAGCAATTTTTTACATAATTATAGCTAAGTACATTTTACTTTTAAGCAAGTTTGCATTTATGGTGATTTTTTTTAAGTAAGGGGTTGGTTAAGGGTGTGCTATAAATTCGGCGTGAGGGATGCTTTGAGGGAACATTGTGAGTATTGGTGTCAACCAATATAACCGAACAAAAATTACTCTTAAGTCGATTTGCAATTGATATTAATTTTTCCTTTTCATTTGAAATTCGTTCAAGTGAACGTTCGAAACTTCAGCTACATTGCAAATAAGGGAACCAGATTAGTAATTGTACATTGTGGATCAGAAAATGGATGGGTGCATAATGGTCTCAAATTAAGTGGGGAAAAAATGGAAGAATCAAACGTTAAATATCACCAAAACATGATTGCGGATATTTTTGAAGCACGATAGAGCTAATATGGAGTCAGCTGAAAAGAAGTATTCGCAAAAATAACACCTTCCCCAAATTTGATGCCAAAATAGTTGACATTATTAAAGCTAAAGTGGGAGAAATAACACCAAGTAATTGGAAAAAGTGTATTCAGATTCAGATACCGACGATGATACCGATTTAGAAAGTGGTTGTGAAGTAGAGTTTTAAATAAAATGTTATATGTGATTTGATTTAGTGTACATTGTGAATTTATCGTTTCATTAGTGTTATACATACGCGCAAATGCAATATAACGTGATTTTTATTTATTATATTATGTGACGTGATTTTTATTTATTATATATATTTTATTTTATAATTATTTATTTGTTTCTTTTTCAGAACTGAATTTATTTATTTTATAGTTATTTATTTGCTGTCCAAAATTGAATTTATTTATTTCAATTATTTGTTTGTTTTCTAGAATTTTATTTATTTATTCAATCTGGGTTAATTAGATTACGGGTTATTGACATAAATTCAAAATTTTCTTTATTTAATGAATTTAAAAATTTACTTTATTTCTTTGACCTATTTTAATAATATCGATAACCTTAACTCTGAACCCACATTTTTTGGCAAGGAATTGCTCGTACCTCCTTGTGGTCCTTGCTGGGCAACAATAATAATTCGATAGGTATATTAAATTATTATTGGCGAAACTGAGCAACAAAAGAATATTTGGTATAATTTTAATTTAGACTAATAAAATTCATCAATGCTCCACCAATATATAAAATATTATTCCTATCTTAACACAAGCAAAACAGAATAATTTTAAATTACGTCGGCTTGGACACTTTTATGGCTGAGTTTTATGGCTTTTTTTGGGTGTCTCGCGCCGTGTTCACTCCTTTGTCGGGAATTTTTTATTTGACTTAGAAATATGAAGTTCACTTTACTAAATGACAATATACTGTCCGCCATCTTTATAAAGCCATCTTGGATTTTTCTATAAAAAGTGTCAAACTTTATTGTCATGTGAACCATATACGCGTGCGAAATTTCATGTCAGTATGGCATCTGGAAGTGGGTGAAAAGTGATTTGTAAGATTCCATTACAATGTTACAGGTCAAGTTAATATAAGATAGTAAAATCTCACGCAATTATCATAGGCGTATTGACTCTACCTGGCAGAATTGGAAGTTTTCTAATCGAAAGTTAATAAGCAAATATTTTAATTGTAATGCCGGAAATATTTTTTTATTTTCTTTCCTGGGGCGCTTAGGGGCACGTTAATAAATTATTTATAAAAGCAAAAGTATAAACAGCCGCCGACTGTGGTTAGAAAGATTTACGTTGAATGGTACAATTATTATACTGTACCTTGATCTACCATTTCATCTAACCGGCGCGGCAGGCCGAGAAATCTGTTATTCTATTGCACGTCCCTTCAATTTTACATCACCTCCCGTATCGTCGGCCGATTCATTTATGTTAGCGCCCATAAATATTTTCAATACTAAAATGTCACTGCTGGCCACTTGAAACTAATAAGATATATAAATTTCTAGGGACATTTAGAGTAGAATATGTTCGAAACGAAGAGGGATATTAATATGCGGTTTGAGATTTTCTTAAATGTTTCAGCTAGAATAAACTGGTTTAACCATGACATTGAAGTATGACAGAATATATTGTATTCAAAGTGTACATTGACATCCATGCAATATTGCAAAATTTCATTGATACTGAAAATGCAAAAAAATGTGCAGGTTTTTATGCCACATTAGAAAGATCTATGATCAAATGTGGAAATACCATTTTGGCAATTTTCATTTTTTCCCCAAATCTGAGAATAAAAAAATTGTTTCCAATTTTTGCTTACCTTGTACTAAGATCTAGCTTGATAAAACTATAATAGGACCACCGCCGGGTCATACTCCCACAGGTTGAAAAAGATTTAATAAAAGTTGCTTAGGCCAATCCAAAGCAATAACTGAACAAACACAGAAATCATAGGAGTCGATTTAGGGATCAGCTCCTGTTCAACAGCTGGTTAAAAATTAAAATAATCAGGAGTCTCCAAGCTGGTTAATGGTAATTTGTCGAAAGTTTATACGGGACAAACAGTAAGAAATTTTAAGAAAAGAATGTTGGAACACAAGAGGCGTTTAAACAATAGAAAGGAAGGCTTTACTTATGTTAATATTCTTTTAGAAGAAAATCGTCGCCTCAATGAGAATTCAGAAATGAATATCAATATACTCGGATATTGTCACTTGTGGCAATTTTCATTCAATAACTGAACAAACACAGAAATCATAGGAGTCGATTTAGGGCTCAGCTCCTGTTCAACAGCTGGTTAAAAATTAAAATAATCAGGAGTCTCCAAGCTGGTTAATGGTAATTTGTCGAAAGTTTATATACGACAAACAGTACGAAATTTTAAGAAAAGAATGTTGGAACACAAGAGACGTTTAAATAATAGAAAGGCAGGCTTTACTTATGTTAATATTCTTTTAGAAGAAAATCGTCGCCTCAATGAGAATTCAGAAATGAATATCAATATACTCGGATATTGTCACTTGTGGCATTCTCTCTCGCATGAGATTTCTTCTGGAATGCGCAGGATTGCATTGTATCTGTTATGTTTAATTCAGTTTTATTTACTGCAGTTCATATTACAAAAATGCAAACAACTCTGGAAATTTGTTATATAAATTCATTCATTCTCTTCACACAAAAAATTAAAAATTCATAAAATGCAGTAACAGTTCAAAGCTTGAACCAAAACATTGAAGAATTTAATTTTTTATTTCTTTGTCATATTTAGTGGCCCGTGCCACGTGTCGCGCTAGTTTTACTCCTTAAAACAAGTTTACAAATGAAGCTTACGATAAAGTAATTAGGAAAAATATGAAATGGTAGGGATCAAGGCCCTAGTTCTGTTGGCTTTGAATTAGGCGACTAAATTATTCAAAGCATCCAAACTCGTGTACTTCAGTCCTTCAGTAAACGCTTACCCTACTACAGACACAAAAGTTATCCATTAATTATGTAATGGGGATACGAATAATCTCACTTAACGCCATTTTTTCCACGACAGTCATTGTGAATCGTTCAACCGCGATTATTATATAAACGTTCCCTTAGTATTTAAGTACTTCTTTATTTTTTCCCAAACAGGAGAAAGTAAAAGAGAAAGAATATTATATTCACTATTTATTGTTTGTTTTAGATATTTTTGTTTGATTTTAAATTGCAAGCAACATGTTCTCATGTCTCATTAAAATTGAAAAATAGTACCGCTTTCGATTTATTTTCATATTTGATTAATCACCCTGTACCATGGATCTAGATTCTTAACAGAAGAATCAGTTTCTTTGCAAGCAAAAATAAAAAAGTTTCCTCTTCGACAGATAATTCAGAGACATTCTTTATATGAATTTTTGGCCATAAAGAATATAGATATCTACTGGGAGTCCGATTTATACCTGGGACCCTTTCAAGTGGTTGGTTATTGGCAAAGAAAGCTGAATGCTAAATGTTGTTTAGTGTCAAGTGAGCGATATGTGTTTATAAAGCAATATATACATAGTAGCTGTGTTATGACTTTAAGAATAATAAAACTCCAACTAGAACTGCTTTTGGAAAGTGGAGTGAGAATCCTACAGAACAGAGAGGGAAGCTGACATTTTATACACACAGACGAGAATGATAAGTTCCATTAGTAGTATTAGTTTATTAATCCTTAATAAGTATTAAAACTAATTGAATTTCTTAAAATTAAAAATGTGTTAAACATAAGGCAGATTCCACAACAGGCAGGTTTCGACTGGCAGCTGTCACTTGATCTATATATTGGACTTATTTACGAATACAAAAATATTTCTCAGGTCAAAGTAGTTGGGGTCTGCTTGACGAAAATATAAGTTCTATTAGTAGTATTAGTTTATTAATCCTTAATAATTATTAAAAGTAACTGAATTTCTTAAAATTAAAAATGTATTAAACATAAGGCAGATTCCACAACAGGAAGGTTTCGACTGGCAACTGTTACTTGATCCATATATAATAATAATAATAATAATAATAATAATATAAACTTGATTTAACCTGGCGGGGTGTCAGCAAATGCTGGTATTAATCCCAACCAGAAACTCAAATAAAAAATTACATTAAGTACAGAAATTAACCACAAAATCAGTAGTATATAAAAAAGTAAGAATACAAAACAAAAGGTAGAAAGATGTAGTCAACTATTTAAATATACATATAACAAAAAGTGCAAATTTAAACAATTTTAATTAGTTACTTAAAAATAATTGTTTAGCATTTTTTTTTTAAATCCTTGTGAAGACAGACTTTTGATGTAATCCGGAATTGCGTTGTATAAGAAGGCAGCTAAATAAATGAAAGACGATTCATATTTTTCGGAACTATGACTTGGAATATTTAATGTAGTGTCTACGAAACGTAGACGAGAGCTATACAGGGAACCCCGGAATATTAATTTCTTACTAAGATATTTAGGCTCCTGATATATTAATATGTTGTGCACAAGACATACCAGATGTAGTTGCTATTTGGATTGAAGATTAGGCCAATTAAATTTTTTATAAAATGGTGTGATATGATCACGCCTAGGTATCACTACCGAGAAACTTAAGCATGAGTTTTGCAACTTTTGCAGTCTGTATTGTTCTGCGGCAGTAAGACATGGTCCATAAATGACGTTTCCATACTCAAGTTGAGATATTATAAGAGACTGATAATTTTAACTTAGTAATTGTTGGTAAGATATATTTAAAGGCAGAGAGCGATTTCAGCTTCGCATAGCATTTTTGCAGTAATTTGGACTTATTTACGAATACAAAAATATTTTTCAGGTCAAAGTAGTTGGGGTCTGCTTGATATACAGAGTGTCCCAAATGTTCTCCTAGATCTCCTTATTACTTTTGGCTGATTAGTATACATGGTATCTCAAAGAATCTCTCAGGGCTCTACCTTGCACATCTGCAAATGGTTATTTACCTGCGGAACGGTTAATAAATAAAAGCCTTTTACAGTGAACTAATGTAGGTCTTGGTAAGCAGGCGGAATGGACGCACTGATGCAGGACGTTGAAACGAATACACAAATTTCTGGAAAACATGAAACCATATCTGTCAGAGGTAGAGATGGTTAAACCGTTTCCTCTTATTATACTCTTCGCAAATACAAAACGAAGTGTAGATTGCATTCGATCGGCACATTTCTAAAACTCGCTCGCAGAGAAAAAGTTTCATTCACTGTGTTGGTGATCGAATTCTGAACAATTTTCACTGTCCGTCCGTCTGTCTGTCTATCCGGCCATCATGTTTCTTGTAAGCACGATAACTTAAGAACGAAAAGTCCGATTGTATTGAAATTTGGGCAGTAAGTTAGTGTCAGCTAGAGGA
Source organism: Stenurella melanura (assembly GCA_963583905.1). Lineage (NCBI taxonomy): Eukaryota > Metazoa > Arthropoda > Insecta > Coleoptera > Cerambycidae > Stenurella > Stenurella melanura. The sequence continues at coordinate 133,553,362 of OY757313.1, read as the reverse complement.
ATAACCCTTTTTTGAACAATATCGATCAACAAAAAAAAGTTATTAATTATTTAAATAAATAAAAAAATTGTATATTTTGTAATTAAACCAAAAGTGCAGTAAACCGGCGAAGAGTATAATGGTAGGCTTGTTTAACGTTACAAGTGCGCACGCTTCAAAGAAGTATCAAGACAAAATAACGCTACTTTGGAACATTCGCCATGTAATGTTCTCGAAATACGTGCAGGCGCGGCCAACCTCCTCTCGTTCATCGTGGTTACGACGGGTAACCAGTTAATTTAGCATTGAGTAACTCGGCGTTACCAAAAAACACCTCGGCAAAATAACGATATGGAAATAACGATCCATCTTTAATTAGCAGCACGTTTTAAACCGGAGAGTAATTATTTACAATTGCGAATCAAAGCGTCCGAGTATGCCACTCAGAAATTATGAAACGTCACTCTGACATCTGACCCATACTAATATCAGTGGAGAGCTGCTTCAAAGGGTCTTCCTTTGGCATCAGAGTATACAGGGCCTTATATTCGAAAAAAATGAAAAAAGTAGATTTAGTTTACTGGACGCACCCGAAATAAAACAATTCACAGCAACGACAGGCACCAGACATCCCTATTATTTGTTAGATCTGATGACAGTAGAATATACGATACTCCGTTCGCCCAAGAGATTCAGCTAAGCCACTCCCCACAAATGTGCGCTAAATTTGAATATAACATTTCTATTGGTTGAATTTTTAAAACCCATATTACAACCAACTATGTCGAAAACGCTATTAATTCCGTCCTTATGGCCATAAAAAATACTAATTCCTTTAATATAAAAACAAATCATCTTATTATCAGCATTAAAAAGCTGATACAAGCTATTTATGACTCCGGAAAATAAATTTGTTTTATATGGATAAAGGCACATATAGGTATGGAAGATAATGAACACGTCGATACCCTAGCAAAAAATAGTATAGATACCGGAACCAGCTCTAATTACAAATTGCCCCTAACAGACGTAATTAACATGCGCAAAAGCAACCTAAGGAACAAATGGGAATATATGTGGCAAGAATCTACTTTCACAAATCCAACTAGATACTCATTAATTCACTCGAATTTGCCCCATGATCTTTGGCACGAAAACTATAAATGCTCAAGAAAGTACACCACTACTATCATACGCTTAAAGTTTGGGCACGCCTGTTTCCCTGCGCACTTATTTAAAATTGGTATTTACCGCACAGATACCTGTGAATACTGTGATGTGACTGGGGACTTGGACCATATATTTTTCGAATGTAAACAGCATGCAATACACAATAATAGGTTATACACTGATATTCAGAGAGTTTGTAATATTGCAACACCTTATAATATGCTTCACCTCTTAACGTTAAACCAAAAAAAAATTTTCGATACGCTAATTAATTTCGTGAATGAGACAAAAATATTGCTGTAGATTAGTTTCGTTTCTCCATTGTTCTTTACCTCTTGTTTATTTATACCTCCTATCCGTGGTCTAGTCTAGTGTGTCATGTAAAATGTCCTGAAAGACCCCTGGACGAGAAGAGTGTCCCCCCCTGTTTTTCCTTTCTTCCTTTGTCGTCGGTAGGATGATGGTTTCTTGCTGTTTAGGTTAGAGATAGGTTTGGAAAAAATACGATAACCGTATTCTTCAATATGTTGTGGCTGGCTGTATGGCTAACGGCCTTGATGCAAAAAAAAAAAAAAACGCTATTAATGTATGAGGTATTTGTTCTCCGAGACAAATCGTTTTCACCCTCAAATCTGATGTATGGTTTTTAGAAATAACTGTTGTTATTTGCTGTTATTCCTATTCATCTAATAAAACAGTGTTTTTCAATACTGTGGTGCATATTTGTGCATATCAAGGTACGCAATAAAAACGATTTATAATATTGATTAAATGTCAGAACCACTTTTTCTTTGTTAGGTTAAAAATTCATTCTTGTCAAATTAATTATGAATCAAGCTCAAGCCCTTTCTCCGCCGAAAAAACGGAAAAGCAAACATTTTTCGTTTAAAGAGAAGGAAAATATTGTGAATATCTTTAAGGCTTCTGCTGCAGAGAACCCAGACAACCTTAAGACACAACACGTCAAGTTTACTGCAAAGGCAGCAGGTAATTTTCTTTTTTGTATTATACAGACATGCTCAAAGTACTTTCTCTCGAGGCATCCTTAGTTTAACGTTCCTACGAGTAGTAATCGAACCTTGTGATTATAAAAAGTATATGTAGTAGGTAACACTTTGTTTTATTTATTTACACTTAATTTACACAATCAGTATTGTTAAAAAGTGTATTTGTTGAATAACAACTGCTCCTTGCTGGTTCTCACTTGTAATAATATAAAAGAATATATACAATCTATTATACCATTCAATAATTTTTTAATTTTGCCGCTTTTATAAATTTGTAGCGTGTGAAGCTGGTTGTTGCCCTCAATGGTCTAAGCAAAATGGGGTGTGGCCTTACTGCATCTCTTGGGCGAACGGAGTATAGAAACTTTTCGACAATTTTTGACACAAACTAGACATCAAAATGCTTCTTCCCTTACGCGTCGCAGCAAGCTTACAAAGTTGGCATGTTTTCGGTGTAAACTCCTCTATATTATGGTACCGACCCATCATAGGCCCATCAAAATTTGAAACGTCCTTAAAAGGAGAATCCAAATTTGTAATAATATACCTAGTGTTCCATTTAAAACAACATACGTTATAACGTCATGACTAAATGGATCACCTTCTGCATTTCAAAATATTGTTAAACTACACCCCTTTGTGCCTTCTGCCACACCCTGTCTTTGAATATTTGTAATAAGAGACCAAGAGGCTGAGACACTTTGTGTAATTATTACAGGAACTGCTTACGTCGCTATAGGAACACTTAAGTGGCATCAAAATTATAGCCCTAATTCAATGGAAGGTAACACTACAAGCCACACGGATTGCTTACATCATCTTGAAGAAATTAACACTCCATTAAAACACGCTACAATAACCCGATGCAATCCGTAAATCCACAATACAAATCAAATCAGACTTCAAACTAATAAGCGGATGGAACTAACTGTAAACTAAGTAAATTAATGTGAGCACGCGGTGCTCTATCAAATGGCTCGATCAATCAGTACACAAATTGAACCGGGATACGTCGAGCCTTTTCATAGTTTGCGACTTGATGTATACGTCCATTTAATGTATTAAAACGTCAGCCATAAAGAAAAAGACCAATAAACTATTTCTTTTATAGCTTCTTTAAAAGAGATTTACTTTCAACTAGAACGGGTATGGTCAGTGATCGCCGTATCGCTGGGTGGTCAGCAATTCGTGCAGTTTAGAATGTTTTATTTTCGGTTTAAAACTTATCGAATTTAGAATTTAATATAATAGAACTAACTAAACTAGCAGTTCAGAAGCTAGCGTGCAATTATCGAACACATTTGTATCAGCTAGAGGTATGGTTAGACAGAGGGTCTTAGAGCATGGCAGACAACAAAAGTGATATGAGACTTTTTCTTGTCAGTAGAAACTTCCGTAAATAATTAGAAATGTTTTTTTATAGTCGATGCAATTTGCAAATTCAATATACACTCATTTCACATTACTAGATTTTCGTTTATCCCTACCAGCGTTTGCACACGTACCCAAAGTTGAACCACGTTTCGGGATTTCGGATATAAAAGCACGATAAAATTAAATACAAACCAGTGCTCTGCAACGTGCTAAGCTAGACTAACATCAGTAATAGTACTCTTTGCTGTTCTCTTTGCGACGTTACCAAGTCGGACCCAATATAAGTTGACCTCTAGGCTCTACAGCGTGCTGCGCTGGAGTCTTTTGTGTTGACAAGTTATGCCGTTATGGCTCCAAAGGTACTTCACAGATGTTTAGCGGCGTAATAGAACGGGAGGGGATATAAACCGACCGACAGGAGCTCTTCAGCGTGTTGAGCTGGGGTTCTTATGGTTATTTGTATCAGGCCGGACCCGGTGACATCGAGAACATCGACTCCACGACGAGATAGAAAGAAGCCGCTACGTTGTCACATTACACTCTCGCCCGCTTCGCACACGTATGATTAGATAATATCTGGGGACCGTAAAAGATACGGAAACCAGTAAAATCAATGTATATTATGTGACACCGCTTCAGTTGTCTGTTTACGAGAAATAAACTGTTTATTTATATACAAACCAGCTATTCGAGCAAAGAACGTTACATAATTTGGCGTCCGAGCAAGGACTTGAATCCTGGACCCTTGGATGTTGCAAATTTCAACTTATATGGATTATTCCCAATTGCTTAATGTATCTAACATAGTACTGCTCTATTGTTTTCGATGTCATAGGTAAATTTCACTAAAGTGAATCAGCTTTTTAATTTAAAAATGAAATTGTCTATCAACAACTTTCGTATCAAATACTTTGAACATGTCATCCGTATACCTCAGCGATTTCCTAGGAAAATACTCGAATTTTTCCTTTATATCTGTTTCGAACCGGCTCCTATATAGGCTACCAATGAAAGGTAACAGGGAGTATTTCACTGTAGAGCCTTCATGTTGCTTAAGGAAAATTTTATTGAATTGAAAGCAATTTTGCTTCATACGAAGTTTAGTAAGATCAATATATCCAATCAGTGTATCAATACATTATTCAATTCTATTCCATTATACGGTTATCAGGATACCAAATACGAGCATCATCGACTGTAAATATGTACATAAAATTAGAGAATCTAATTTTTTAAAATTTTCTACCGATTTAAATTTTAATTAAAATGATATGATGAAATATTACAAAATATGAAATGTTTTCTCATTGTTCCATCGAAAATAAGCAGCATATTCATCAACCCTTTTACAAGCTTTTATTTAACATATCCCATGTTGCTGTCAGACGTCCGTCAGGACTCAGTGAGTTTAGCTCAAATCTTGCAAGTCGATTTTGAACCACTTTCAATCGACCAATTACCTGTAAATTTTGCATAGATAATATATGTAGTATCTATGACAAAACCATATTTTAGGATGAGATCCATAGAAAATGGGCTTCAAAGACGGGGGGGGACGGTGTCGTGTATGTATCACCGGCGACTCCGACAAAAATAAAAAATCAACTGATAGCTGAATTTTACATGAAATGCACGCCAAATTTGAGCCACTACCACTTAAAACTTTTATTAAAATTTACTAAAGCGAAGAAAATAAATATTATATGAATTGAATGGAACAGGGCCGCAATTAAAAAAATCTTATTTCTGTCGAATTTAATACCCATGAACCTTTCGTGGCAAGTTTTGGTTGGTCGTTTGATTCGATAACTTTTAACATCCTTTCATCCGCATTGTCCCGTCCCCACTTATTGGACTACGTAATAATGTTTTTCTTCGTTTTAGTACATTTTAAGGAGCGAACGTAGAGATGCCTGTATATACTCGTATTTCGAACGCTACTAGTGGGATACATCAAAGTTACATCGGAAAAATTTAAACTTGGTGATAGCAAACTAACAAACATTACGCAAATCAGAGAGCATAATGCACCTTTTCGCATCAAACACTAATTGTCATACCAGGCGTTGCCCATCTTTCGGCAACATATCTAGCCACACCATCTTTCTCTATCCAAAATATAAAAACTCACAGACACAATTTCCGGTCTTTACCGTTTTTCTATCCTCTTCTTCGTTTCCTTTTTGCATTTTTTGTTAGCTTCGTCGCTCTAAATTATTTCCTCCAAATCATAATTATTCACTGAATATCAAATTATTAAAAAGCAAACATTTTAAATCATAAATTATGCGGTCTGGTATAGCTCGCTCTTGCTGCATTATTTAGAACGGGTTTTTTGGATAGTAATTGTCCCTGCAGAACTACCATGTATATCTGATATAATATGTGATATTCTATCTACACTAGCGTCTCTTGCATTGTATATGCCAATTATTTTAAGTTTTTTTACATGTTCTATCTTATACACTGTTCAATTCTGCTGAAGGAGATTGTGATTTTATTTTATTTTTAATCCAACTTAGCCTCGCTCTGTCCAGACCTTCAATTACCACGGCGGTTCGTGCTGTGGATGTCTGGCTGGCTCTGGACGAATGCTTGGGGAGGGCAATATGTAGTATTAATTTAAAATAAATTTGTTTCGATTGATTGATTGATTTATTTCGATACGAAAACGCAGCAACGCCAGGCGCAGTTAGTACCTGGAAGGGCGACTCCCTCCAGGGAAGTACAGCGTTCTCGCTCCACCTTCTAACGGTTTGCATATTAGCGCATACGTAGAAGATACGTAATTTTAAGCGGGGGTTACATAGCGGATATACCATCCTTCGGAGGGATGTCGGTCTATTAAATGTTAGGTAAGTAAAGAATCCCTACTCTTCGATAGAGAAGAGGCTTAGTAGCGGGAATAGGCCGTTAAATAAGCGAATTAAAAACAAATCACATTTTAATAAAAGTTTGTAAAGTTTCTTTTACTTATATTTTATTATTTTGAATAAATACTACTACCTTTTCTAATTCTTATTTGTATTATTCTAATTTCTCGACAAACCGACAATCCTGGTGTTTTTTAACGAAAAATGTATATTAGATTAAAATGAACGGGGAGAGCTAGCTGATTGGCCTTGACAACTCCGACCTCCTACAGATCTATTGTCGCGCTTCTCTATGTTATTCCTTGTAGTATGTTATTCAGTTTTCTCGTTTATATTAAACTCCACATTGGATAAGGGCTTTGATGTAGTTTGCATAAAGTAATTTAACAATTCTGACTACCTCAATTAAAAATTTATTATCATCAAACATTAAATAATACAGCCAATACATTAGCTGAGATAAACGTACTCCAGTATCAATCAATTTATTTATTGCCATAATAGCATGTAAAATAAAATGGAGTTCATTTCATTCAATCTCTAACAGTTTATTGGTATCATTAAAGTTGAAACTAACTCTTAAGCACATTGTTCGAACCTTTCAGTAAATCATTATTTGACATACTATATTATCATGACCATAATCATCATTACTTTATATGTATTTCTTGTTTATACTACACTGTCAATAAGACAAACAAACAAAACTAATAATGTTTATCGAAATCAAAGTTGTGATGAAAAAGTACTTAAAAAAAGAAATACATTACTTTTAAAATATCAATTGAATATTAATTAGTTAATGGAAATAATACCTTCGTTCATTTACAATGCATGGTCGGCAACCGGTATTTCTTTAAATTGTTAATTCTTTAAAAATATAGGATAAACTAGGATATTTACACATTCGCCAAAAAAACAAAGTATACGATACAGGATATGCCTGTTTAATACCACATTATTCAGAGGACAATTAAATACAAACGCATTTCTACCTCCCGAGTTAACTAAATTTTTTGTATTTAGTTGGTACTCAATTCTTCAAGTAACCATATCTTAGAATATGCAACTACATTACTGTGGTCCTTAACAGTGTTGCCATGTCAATGTATCTCTCTTTAACAAATTAAATCCGGTAATTCATATTGTCAAAATTAAGAATTAACGTCCCTCTGTCGCTCTGTAAAGCCGGCGAGCTAAAAAAAAAAACACTTTACATTATTAGAATAATTCGAAAAGCAAGCCTTCGCTGCTTTAGATAAGCCACTCCCCAACCGAACGAGGCGGTACTGATCGAATTTTCGGGAACGGCGAATAATCTGGAACGTCTAGAACGACTAGAACGCCTGGATTGCGATACAATTTTTTTTTACCTCGGTTACGATTTCGAAGAGCAGGGGGATGGTGATTCCTTGCGATACAATATTTTACCTCAGTTGCAATTTGGGAGGGCATAGGGATGAAGAGAAAAGGGGCGATTGCAGCTTACAATACAATTTTATTGTGTTAATTAAAACAAAACAAAATTGAAAGCTTGTTTCAGATCAACACCCCTAACAAGTTATTCCTGGTAAATTCCTGGCATTAGGTCATTCCTGGCTAGTTTACTGGCAGGCCTCTTCATTCCTGGCAAATGCCAGTAATTACTTGCAAAACGGCAACACTGGTCCTTAAAAACCAACTTTTAAAATTTACCCAGAGCAGATTTTTAAATGTTTTAGGGGTCGCTACCAAGTCTTGAATTTTCAAGATAATGTAAGTAGGATTCTTGCAAAACTTCTATCAAAATAAATTAAAGTGGCGAACATCAAAAGATGACATTGATCATCAATTAAATTAATAAAATAGGACAGTAGATTGTCCCCCACTTTCATCTCAACCAATCATAACTCACTGAATACGGACAGCCCCACCCAACTTTCATGTCCAGACGCGCGCTTGGCAGTACCATGCAGAGCCTAACTTAAGAGCTCAGGCTCAGTTTCCGGTCAGCTAGCTACTGTACTGTGAGGAGTGTTTGTGCAGCTGTGTTTCTTAAAATTATGCTCTTTTCTAAATTATTCTAACTGAAAATATATTTAGTTGTCTGTAATAACATATTATTGCAGCTTACAATAATTTGTTGAAGTGGTTTTATGTCATTACTTTAAGCTTTGTTTAGTGCACTAAAATGGACTGAACGTTCGATTATTAGGCCAAGAGAACCGTATACTTTAGGACAAAAGTGCATTGATTGTTTTGTCAACTAGGCAGATTTGGGATTATTTAATACTGTTTGGACTTTAAGACGTTTGAGTATGGCAACTAGTAGTAAGGGACCCATTGTGACGAGAACATCTAAGTGTATTTGGCTTGTTGGTCAAATGTCGACATCACTAAACCACACAAAGTTAAAACTTAAATAAAACTTAAATACGAGAGACTCAGCTCACTGTGCTGTTAGTAATGAGCTTCTGATTTGGGAAAAGGCTAACATTCCTACTAGATTCAAAAAACCTGTATATGACAAAATTGAAGGTCAGTTCAAGGAATGGAAACTATTTTGCATAATTATGTATAGTATTACTAAATATATTTTTTAATTGTATTTTAGACTTATTCCATCCAACGTATTATTGGCCAAAGGAATGAATAGATTTATTATTATAATTATATGCGTGGTTCAATGATTTCGACATTTGACCAACAAGCCAAATATACGTAGATGTCCTCGTTACAATGGGTCCCCTACTACTAGTTGCCATACACAAGCGTCTTAAAGTCCAAATAGTATTAAATAATTCCAAATCTGCCTACTGGACAAACAGTCAATGCACTTTTGTCCTAAAGTATACGGCCTCTCTTGGGTTAATAATCAAACGTTCGGTCCACTTTAGTGCACTAAACAAAGTTTAAAATAGTGAAATAAAGCCACTTTAACAAATTATTGTAAGCTGCAATAATATGTGATTGCAGACAACTAAATATATTTTCAGTTAGAATAATTTAGAAAAGACCATTGTTTTTAGAAACACAGCGGCACAAACACTCCTAGCAGTACAGTAGATGACAGGTAACAGCTCTCAAGTCAGGCTCTGCATGGCACTGCCAAGTGCGCGATTGGTCATGAAACACTCGTCTCTTAACATGAACGCTGGGTGTGGCTGTCCCTATTAGGTGAGTTATGATTGGTTGAGATGGAAGTGGGGGACAATGTATTGTCATATTTTATTATTTTAATTGATAATCAATGTCATTTTGATGTTCACCACTTTGATTTATTTTTATAGAAATTTTGCAAAAATCCTCGAATATCTTGAAAATTCTAGACTTGATAGCGACCCTTAAAACTGAGTTAAAAAATCCCAATGAATTAAAGTAACTTTTTTTAATGGTGTAGATCAAAATGGCAGGGTGCTTACCCTATACTACATGTTGTGTTAATTTTGAAACCAGGAACTTATCTGCGAATAAAAACCTGTAACAGTAATTTACGTTCATAAGATCATCATTATTCGGTGAAAATAAGAGAAGTCCAAGAATAGACCCCCGAGGGACTCTTGATGTAGATATATCTAATCTAGGCTCAATTTATATATGACCTACTATCAAGTAGAAATGAAAGATTTAATTAATATGATGCCACCTTAAAGGGTGTTCTTCTCCTATCAGAGGTCCTCTTTGCCTTTGATTTTCCTTCATTATTGTGCATCCGATTTCCTTGTCTTTTCTAACCTGCTCAGTTAGTCGACAATTGTTATTTTCAACTTAGCAAATTTTTAACATGCGCCTTTAGGTCCACATGTTTGAATACCTCGTTCTTCCTCATGATAGTTTCTGTAAGGATTGATGTCTCAATAGAAAACATACAAAAACGTTCCAGTTCAGCAATCTTTACATCTTTACTCAAGAATATTGGAAAATATCAAATCCTTGTATAGTTTAGTGTGTTATAGCAGTTTCAAAATTATGTTATGTTGGGTGCCCGCCTTTTCATGTATACGGTGATTTATCAATCTATATTGTTAGTATTAAGAGTGAACACACTACCTGAGGTTAGTGGGGAGGTGGATAAAGGACCAAATGAGGAGATATCTCCCTAATAATCAAATTTTAGCCAAAAATAGTCTTCAACTATCCTGTTGTATTTATTTATGTTCAACTTACACTTATTTTCAGTTAAATAACATCACCCAGTTTGCAAAAAACAGCATATTGTTAATCATTAAAATTATGATTAACAATAAGCTGTTTTTTGCAAATTGAGTGATGTATCTAACTGAAAATAAGTGTAAGTTGTACATAAATAAATACTATAGGATTGTTGAATACTATTTTGGACAAAATTTGATTATTAGGGACCTCATTTGGCGCTTTATCCCCCTCCTCCACTAGCCTTTGGTAGTGTTCACTTTTGATATGTTTTATTTCACTAAATACCTAATGACAACGTGTCTAAATTCCATTATTTTCAAAAGTCCAAAGAACGTTTAAAACAAAGGGTTAAGTAAGCTATAATCACATATTGTGTCGTGTCGATATAGTTACAATGAGATTGATTAATAATGGAAAATGTGTTTAAAGCATAATCGAAATTGGGTTTGGGGTCGTTTTATACAGCCGTGAACCGAGCCGATGAAATGTTGTTCCAGGAAGGCAAACAGTAACCCCTCCTCATAAAGCAATGTCGGGCACAAAGATGCGTAAAAAAACATGTTCTTGTTAGTTTATTCTTGCTTACTTACGTCTTAACTTATACATATAAAAACAGTTCATTGAAACCCATTTTACTAGAATAATAATTTTATTTAGTACCACTGAACTATACATAATAAATGGAAGACCAATACAGATATATGCGCGTGAACAAAATGCTTCAATCATGAGATTGAAGGTCCCGGGGTTCTGCGTCGCCGCAGTAGAAATCTAGTATTAAAAGTATGTTGGTGATTGAGTCAGAATGCTTCTTGTGGACGGTATGCGCCGACGCGATTTTTCTTTGATTTGTCTCCCGTAGCGGGAGGTCTTGGATTAGTGCAGAATTTCAGAGCCGCTGTCCAGCTTTTTTAGCGGTTGTCTTATGTAGGTAGTACTTTGTAACATAAACATAAACAATTCGTGATAAGATAAAGAATAAAGCAATATGGTCCGGTCTTGTTCCTGTTTGTTACCTATATTTTGAGTAAGTACCTTGTTCTTATCCATTCTGTAAAATATACTATCCTCTAAATATCGGCGACAACTCCGAGTTTTGGGATCTTTTCTCTTACCGTGGGTAATTTTGCCTGAAAAATGTTCGTTAGGCTATACTTTCCGAGGTGTCTACTGAACTCTACATGATAAATATATATATTGGATACAAAATTGTCTAACCTCACCTTTTTCCGTAATTTTTTAGCGAATTTTAAAGTTTATTACTATTTGTGAATCTACCTAAATAATGTCAAACAATCCAAATTATGTGCGTTACTGATATGGACTTGATCTATTTAAAAATATGTTACATTACCGTAAGTACTTTTTATAAATACAACTTTGTCAAATAAGTAAGCGTGCACTGTAAAATATGTGAGACTAGTCAAATTTCAAAATCTTGGCACTATATGACCACTGAAATGTATTATACTTAAAATAATAGAATGGGGTAGCGAAACATCTGTTATTTTGACTTTTTATGGAATGTAAAACTTGCACTAGCACCAATGTAAAGTCAGTCTGTATAATAACAAGGTGTAAGATACTTATATTATTTGCTAATTTCAAGCTGCACAAAGAAAATATGTATACTTATGTCAGTTGTGCAAACAGCTATACAGTAAGCATTTTCCAGACTTACAACAAGAAAGGGGGACACATCCACTATCGCTATGTGAAGTAAAGACCATGCTTGATTTACTGTTCACTTGTACATTGAATATACATATTATACTTTATCTTGCGTACACTGTGTGACACAAGCCATAAACCAATAGAAAGTAATTCGTATTGATATGAGAAAACTGAAGAATCGGTTAAACATCGGTAACTGCAGTGGAAAAATATGCCGAAGTACTTTGTACCCTTATATTAAGTAAAACATAACCAAACGGACATTTTTGTATGAAAAAATTGTGATCAGACAGGCAAACTTACCATGTAAATAAGAATAATAATGTACCTATTGCTTAGGAATACATCTCTCAAATTATTTTCAGGTTGACTTCGAAAAGGTATTTTACCTTGGCTAAAGGCTATTGGTAGAAATTCTCAAATCGAGAAGCTGAGCTATAGCAATGTGATTTGCAGTGAACATTTTGCTAATACAGATTTTATGTATGAGGAGGACATGAAACGTCTGAAACCTGATGTAGTTCCAACCCTGAAATTAGACCCTCGAAAACCTTTATCTTCTACAGTCCACCCAGTGCCATGGTAGATATAATAATTTCGTATCTTCATGATTTCTGAAATAATTCTATAATTTGGTTTTAGTATTGATGTAAATATCCGAAGTACTTCATCTGGCATTTCAGCGTATGGTCAAATGGCATCTCAGCAGGTGTATATAGAAGCAGATAAAGAAAATATAAATATTTTGCAGAAAAGGTATCATTTTAAATTTAAACTTACCTGAGAATATTAAAAGCAGTACCACTTTAAATACATTCAAGAGTAGGCTTAAAAAGTATTTATCGGATGAGTAGACATTCGTATTGTCCGTTGAAAGTGTCCAGCCTGAATTTAAATTTAATTTTAAGTACTTGTTTTTAAAGTCATGTAATACCGATTGTTATATGTTCTCTGACTGTTTTATTTATTTAAGTGAAATTTTATAGTACCTATTACTTATTTTGGTTTGTATATTTTTTGTTTTTTGTTACATTTATTGCGTTACCTAATTTAAGTTACTTGTATCAAAGGCAAAGACTACACAAACGTGTGAATCTAAAATACATGATTTTTCAATAAAGTATGTAATGTAAGTTGTTACTGTATATTTCTTTATTCCTCCAATAATAAATACCTTCTACTTTGTCACTGATCTTAGTGATCTTGCAATACTAATATTAGTCTATACCTATATTAAATTCACTAGAGTATTTACAACTTGACCAAAAAAGTATTTTTCAGGTTTCACTTTTAGCTTTTATTCATATTCAAATTATATTTCGATCTCTGAGGTAGAAAATATGACTCCCTTTTTTGGTGGACTCTGTAATCAATTCTCAATATGATATCGTACATTATTAAGAACGTTTACTAGAAGAAAATTGAAAATTAAATAATTATGTTTTGAGCATGACAACTTTTATGTTCTTTAATAAAAATTAAGACAAAGGTTAACTGTATAAGTAATGTCAATCTATACTCGCATATATTTGGTGATTTCTGAAAAAAAAGCCAAATTAAAAATACTTGCAATAAAAATAGAGCCGGCCCTGGCTTTCTACACAATGCGATTGCGCTCCTCCCCGGGGTCGCCATACTTGCGCGAGATTCAATTTGAAGTACAAATAGGTATAGACATTGGCATTCCATTTATATGTAGAGTTCAGTGTTTAGTACACGAACTTGATGATAGGTAATTTTAATACATATTTTGTAACACGTTTCTTCTTATCATTTCTCAGTAAAAAGAGAGTGAAATTTATAGTATAAATATTAAAAGAATGTTTGAAGAAATGGAAACGCCTCTAAAAAAAAATATCACTAAAAATATGGAATCAAAAGGAGTAAAATCGGCCTTTTTCGGCCATCGCAATCATGAAAAGAAAAAGGTATTATTTAAGCCATTCTTTTATATTTATTTTTAGTTCTCTGTGTTCTCAGCATACCCCCAGGCAAAGCCCTCCCCTAGCTTTTAAGGATGCCACGTAGGAAAAAAACATTAAGATGTCACCTCGATCTCGTCAACAAAGTAGTTATCTTCATTTACCGTGGAGCTGAAGAAATATGTGTATATTTTTTGGGAGAAGTAGGTTTATATAATAATTGAAACATCTAATTTATTTCATTATAATATATTATATAATAGTTATTTATTGTATAAGTGTTTTAGAAAGCCTTTTATCCAAGCAAGAAATAAATAAATGAAGAAGTTCTGCTATCGTATTTCTTAAATTTGAAGAAGTATGTAATTTCATCCATGTGGTCGAAGTATTCTATGCCGAAGGCCGCTATAAAGGTCCATGAAAACATAGACATTGGAAAATATAGTAAGCTCACTGTCTATCTAAAGTGTAAGTCGAGTGGGCATAAAGCAAAGAAAGCTGCGGTATTGGAAAGAGCACATGTGGAAAAATTTTTGATGATTAAGATTAAGTTGCACTGATATAATGGGGGTGTCTGGTGCCTGTCGTTGCTGTGAACTGATGAATTTGAAAATCAATGATGTAGAAGACAGGGGCGCATATCTGCTTGTTTCTATACCAGATACCAAGACCGGCGTCTCACGAAAATTCACAATTATGGAAGAATACTATCAATACTGTGGAGATGTGTAGAAAATACATGTCCTTACGAACGAAGAACTTATCCAACGGCAGATTCTTTTTACGATATACTAATCAAAAATGTACTTCACAACTTGTTGGAATCACACTTTGTCAAAAGTTCCTTCAAGAGTTGCTTAATTTTTGAATCTGGCAAACGCAGAAGCTTATAGCGGCCATTGCATCAGGCGCACTTCAACAACTTTACTGGCTAATAGAGATGCTGGGGCCTCACAACACTTAAACGACATGGTGGGTGGCGCTATAGCAGAAAGTTATATCCAATAAGCTTGATATCGCAAGGAAAATCCAAGGTACTCCTGGTACTAGTCGTTCCTTACAAGATGAGACATCCATTGTTTCTACAGATTTATCAAAAACTTCGACAAGCATTATGCGTTCTGAAAGCGATGACAACTACAAGTTTGTTATTAATGGAAACGAAGTGAAATATGATAAAACAAATAAGGAAATGTCTATTAATATAAATGTTAATATTAATATTAATGAAAATTACATAAAATGTAACTGATTTAAGATTGTATTTTTCCATTATTCCACTAGTGGATAAAGTGGTACTTTATATGCTTCATGAGTGTGGATAAAATTCCAATTATAATATGATTGTGGACACAATATTTTTATTGACGCATCCAATTACTGCATATATTGTTACGCTGGCTTTTCTTATTTAATCAAATACTATGACTTAATATACTAATAAACCTGTTTAAATATATAATTATAAACCTTTTTGCCCAATGGTAGATTAGGTCTCACACCCTTTTTTAGGGTAGCTATTGGCTTTTGAGAAGATGGGCGGATGTCAGGCACATGTTCCAGGATCTTCTCATGATTGACATCTCGAAAATGGGGATAAACTTTGGTTCAATCAGACAAGAGTCGAGTTTTTCGGGCTTTTTTCCGACTCGCACAATCCACTACTGAGCAATGAATCACAGTGATTGAGAACCGAAGAAAAATATTATATAATGTACTGATTGTAGGAATCCCTGTATATTTCGGAACTATAATACTACATATTTATTATGTATGTAAACAGGAAATCACATTTAACCGTAAACCCTCGCCTGTAAGTACATAACGGCAATGGCATTTCTATAAGTCATAATGAAAATATGATCGATGAATGATGTAGTAAAATTATATTGATTACGCGACTTGAATATTGCATCACGTTGCGCTTTGTGCGGTACTAACTAATAAGATTTATCGAGCTTGTATTTGAAGTAGAATCTACGAGATTTTATTTCAATCATCAATGCAAACGTAAATAAATTCAACAGAATTTCTAACATTCCTTCTAAGTAAATTTTCATATGTAATAATGTGAATTGGGTTAGTGATTTAAATCCTAGACAACCGAACTTCTTATCCACAACATCTTGGATGTATTATGACCATGCATTTATGCATTACTTAGTTGGTTTCCCTCTGCTATATGGCACGACTGACTGCATCGCGCCATTTGTCGCGGTTGCTTTTTAGGCACTTCCGAATACTGAACATCTAGTTTAAATAGGATATAGTCAACCAAAAATATTTTGCATAATCCAATACAAATCTGTAGCTATCCAACATGGTAAACAGATGGACGTTATATATACAGCTTTCTCGAAAACCTTCGACGAACTATATCACACTATACCACTAAAGAAGCCTCCTGATTTTGGTTTTTCTCCCTTTTTACTATCATTCTTTCATTATTAACCTTTGAACGGAAATAAATAATGGCGTTAAATAAGTTCCAACCTGTAAAACCTGTAAAATATAATACAATATCTAGTGTACCACAAAGATCAATCCTCGGATCCCTGCTATTTAACATTTTCATTAATGATACATGCAAAATATTCACAACTATTTCTTCTATGAAGAATTGCACTTTTCTGCAACAGCCTCTGAAGTACATATATTTAATAATCTGAAGCCATTATAAATACTGTCTTCCTAGCTAGCATTTTAGCAAAATGAAATGAAAATTTCAATTGTAAATGTAATGTTATGTACACCCAGGATATATACTGAAAGAGCCGCTTTATGTCCAGAGATGCGATATCGAGATTGACAGAACAGCATTTGGCATATCTTCAAGCATTGCCAAAAAAACTATCTGTCTGGTCTGAGAGAAAAACGCTGTTCCCCACTAGTAGGAACTACCAGTAGGTCTATGTAGATGAGATTGTAAAATATTCATTAAAGTCGAGAACTAAAAAATAATTAGAGGTGAACAGGTTACACTCTGGAACTCTAATTGGCCTATCTAGAAGACGCTCCAGATTAAATTATCACCTACACAAACTTAAGACTCGCAGAATGCCATCAATGTTTACAGAACAATAAAACGTTTATGCACCTACCACCTTGCAGAAAGAATTCGTTTCTCACTATGTAGTAAAAGTTATATTGGGTAAAATTGTGTCTGATTATAAACATACCAAACTTAACCTAACCCATGAAGCTTAGAACCCATTACTTTTTCTTACATAGTTACGTTTCCTTCCAACAAAATATTGTTGTTAACATACATGATCAGAAACTCTTTCATTGCTATGGGGTAAATTTAATTCCTTGGCCTCCGTAATGTCTGGATCTCTATCCAATCGACCGAAACTGAGTATTTACAAAATTTCCCAATTCTTATAAAGTGCCAGTCACTTGGTAGATCGTGCTACATTTTTCATGTTACGCAATATACATATACATACCTCCAAAACAATTATTATTACTTGTTAACAAAAATAACAATGGTCCGTTAATTTGTTTAAGCATTGTAATGCGTGTAGAATTGCAACACAATAATTGACTCATCGTAAGTAAACAATTACGAATTCAATTTCAAGTCATACACCTTACCGATTTGACAGTTTAACATATTATTACGTTTGTAGCAAGATATATAAATAGTGATTCTAGGCACTTAAGGTCTAAACAGGTTTTAAATATTTTAATTTAACCGCTGCTAAAAACACACACAACAGTTACGTATTGTCTGGACGTGTAATTATTTAAAAACCAGACATCTGCAGCTGTAGACGTCTCATTTGGAAAATTATCTTTAATCAATGGTTGGTATACCACAAATGGGAAAGAGTGTATTTTAGTTTTATAATAAAAAAATTCAGAAGTAATGAAATCGGGGACATTTTATAGTTGTGTGAGAGCACTTTCACACGAGGATCTATTTGGTCGACACAACGCAAAACGTTACACTGGAGTACCTATGGTAGCTCACTTTGTATTTTCGTGAATTTTTCAATTGACAGCCTCCAGTTTAGCTTTTCGATTATGGTTCCAGACAGTTACGTAATAATAATACTGTATAATGTACATTTACGAGTAATAGTTCTTAATGTTTTAATCCACTCTATGCAGTAGTAATAACAATTTTTAGAATCACTTTTTAATTATTGCAAATATTGTTTTACTGCTTTATATTAATTGATAGGCATGGTGTAAATTATTTATTTATAACGCATTATTTATATATAATAAATAATGTAATTAATAAACAACTCCATAAACGATTCAATAAAAATAATATCATTTAACCTACGGTTATGTTACCGGCAATATCAAGAATGAACCAAGAGCTTATAAGGGACTTGTAATGGTAAGCCAGGTAAACAATCGACCACTTTCGTTTGAGGTAAGCGCATAACATATCTGGTTAACTATATTGGTATACGGATATCGTTTGCAATATTCAAGCACGATCTCGGATGTTATTCTATCACATCAGGCTTTGTAATGATTTATCCTGGTATCAACGCTTTAGCTTGAATTTTTAAATTGACAGTAGAAATACTATACAGTATATAAAAATTAAAAAACCGCTGCCTAAGGAATAATTACTTCCACATCCAGATTTCCCATCCAAGTCTCTTTAAACAAAAACATCTTGATACTATATTTGCACTCTTGGAAGTGGAAATAATTGCTCATAGAATTTTATTGGAAATTTATTACTATATTATTACACCTTACAGGGGTTGTTTTTGAAAATAGGAATGCTGCGGTCAGGATCAGTTGAAGGTCTGGCCAAACTAATATTAAAAAATCATTTCGTACCATTTTAATCACCGTGGTGTGCCTATTTTTTAATATTAGGTGCTGTGTATGGTATTCCACCCCCTGAATGGGTTGTGAATAGGGGTAGCTTTTACCCTTTTCTTATCTCTGTTGAAACGATACCTAATAGTTATCACAAAATAAATATAATTTTCACATTCAGTACAATCTATTATTCAAAGCAATTTTAGGAGTTGTTTTTATGTTTTTAGAGGTGGAATAGAATCCCTCCAGCCTTTTGATACTACGATACGTCTTTTATTAATTTTGAGCCTTTTCCAACCATTTTTTTTTTGGGACTTATACGTTCCGCGAAGGGGCCACAAATGAGCTATTTTTAACATTGTTCTTTCAAATCAATAACTTAAACCGTTCTAGAGAAAACATGAGCACAAAAATTACAGATAAACCGACCCACAGACAGCATTTTTTTCGCTCAAATTTGAAATTTCAACAACAAAACATTGAAAAGATAAGGACACAGCGGTATTACTGAGAACTGAACAATTTATGTTATTTATTTATTTATTTGTTATTTATCTTCTGAATAGTTGCAGATATCAAAGTGCTTAATTGTTCTTTCTTTTTTTTATGTCTTGTCCTACGTTACACAATAATGCCTTTGGTGAGTCACTATATTTATGTAACATTTCATGAAATTTGTGCATACCCATAAAGTGATATGAAACGGCTGTAAAATACATGTTAATAGAAATGGCATGACGTTTAATGCCTTCTAAATGTTATCGCTTAAAGGTGAATTCTCGTAAGAAGATGTGACATACAATAATATGGATGAAACATGAAATTGATGATAATATAGTGTACGCGTACTTGCGTAATATCAGGTAAAATTGATGTGGCCGAAATGTGCAAATTATTATATCTTACATAAGACACGATGTAGAATGATGAAATGATATATTGAAATTATCACAAAATTAATAAAGTATATCACCATCCAGAGAAAGATTAGTCTACAAATAACATTATACGGGGTAAAGTACTACCAAAACTACCGAGCATCTACACACATATTTCTTCATTAACTTTTAGTGGATATATCACAGCGTTTTCATTATTGATTGCACTGTTTTTGCATCTAATTGGTCGATTCATTTCAGCTCTTCTCAGACTTCTTCTATTCGCTTGTGTCGTTGCCTCGTTCTTAACTACATATGTCATTATGATGGTCATGTATATCTTTTTAATCAGATCCCATGGTGGTTTATTTTCCTCAGTGAAACGTAGTACAGCTCTTGTTACTTGGAGTGACTGAACTAGTTTTAATCAATGGATCTCGCAGAATTATTAAGCGAAGAGCGTAATAATGGAATATATGGAATGAAGATTCCAGAGGCGTCCAGATGTGGTTTCAGAATTCCTAGGAAGGCGATGTATTGCTCTTCCTCGGTGATGATGAGGAAATCGTCAGCGTATGCAAGCAAGCATGATGCGAGGCCTTAGAGTTTCTGCACTATTGTTGAGTTTCTTTTTTATTATGCTTTGTAGCACTTGATCCAGGATTGTAGTAAATAGTCGGGGGGGGATAGCGGATATCCTTGTTTGACTCCTGTGTTCTTTATTTTAGATTCCGTCATCTGTTTAATCCAAAAATAAATAAAGAATTTTTGTGGTCTTTAGTCCAATACATCACCTGTTAAAATCATTACCAGCGTACACCCTGTATAACACTAATGGAAAATTAAACACGTAAAGAGGGATATTTTAACATCACCAGTCAGAATTACATGACTTTGAGTCAATAAACTAATCTGCGGGAAATAAATATGTATTTAAAATTAATATTTGCTCCCATTTTAAGTCGTCTTTAGTTTCCGCCCCTTTTGCCTCTTTCAGCGCAACCGGTCCATGACCACAAAAAGCTATATTCTGACGAAGAAATATTATATTAAATCTGAATACCACATACCTTTTTGTTAAAGAATTTTATTAGAGTTATCCAGCTGTGCGGCGCTGCCAGCGCGGGGCTGGCGTCAATAAATATCTTGCCGACATCCTGAAACAAAAAGAGTATTCATTAGAATTATTGTACTGGTTACATTTTCGTTATATCAAATTTTTCAGTAAATACAGTTGAAAATGCTAAAGAGTAGAGTAGATATTAATTTGAATGCATTTAAATGGATACATTTTTGTAATAAATCAAAAACAGAACATGTAAAAACTTTACAGAATTGACATATCTAGGTCAAAGGATGTTAATTTTACATTTAACTACTGTCTAGAAAACGAACCATTAACTCGACCGTCCTCGTTTAAAGACCTTGGAGTAATTTTTGACAAAAAACTCAGCTTTGTCAATCATATAGACACGTTAATTTGCGACGTAAATAGAACACTTGGTTTTATTATTCGCAATGGGCGTGATTTCTCTAATATTTCAACGTTAAAACTATTATATTTTTCTTTTTCGCGATCTAAACTAGAGTATGCGTCTCTTGTTTGGCAGCCCTGCTATAACACTCATAGTCTTAAATTAGAAAACGTGCAACGCCACTTTCTTAAATTTCTACATCTAAAACCTCATGGTATATATCCACCAATTGGCTTTCCACAAAGTGATTTACTTCAAATGTTTTCAATGCGTAGCCTATCTGAAAGACGCAACGAATTTGCCATACATTTCTTAAAAAAGGTGATTCATTATGATATTGACTGTAGTGAGATACTCCAGAAACTTAATTTCCATATTCCGCGAATAAATTCAAGACAAAACCAAACTTTCTACCTTCCTATAGCCCGGACTAATACTTTAAAGTTTTCACCAATCTACAGCATGTGCTCTAGCTATAACCACAGTCAGCGTGATATCGACATCTTTAATAAATAGGAGATTCTGTCTAAATATATGTATTTTTATTTTCTCTTTTTATTGTAAATAAATTCAACTCTTTATTCTCTTTAATATTTATATTTTCTTTTGTTATGTATCTTTAGTGAAATGTACGCTAGTAAATTTAAGTAATTTTTGTATGATGTATGTGTTGTTTCCCATTTTGTAAATGGTCTTGTACTGTTAGATGGTGTATGAATAAAATAAAAATAAAATAAAATAAAAAAATACAGTACATAATACATTTAATCAAAACAAAAAGATAACATATATCACAAAAGCAATATCAGAACTGACATTATCAATAGCAATACAAATAACAAGATTATTTGCAATTATTGCAAAGACAAGTGCAGAAAGAAGGAATGTAAAAAGAGGTCCGTTAGGACTGAAAGAAATTGAACCGCCCTTAAAAAAACCGGTCACTAAAAAAACAATTAAAATTACAACTTCGTCCGGTTTATCTGCCATTATGACTTGGTATCAATATTGAGGTTAGTTAATAATGCTTTCGATTTTGTTATACCGGGTCCTCACCAGGTACACCTCCATTTTTTGCTTTATTTTTCGAGAAAAATATTTTTAATTACGATATAGGAAATTTGGTACAAAAATACATTTTTATACGTAACCAGACTGAAAAAAATATTTCCGGTTTAACCGGAAGTGCTATTAACTTTTTTATTTTAAATAGCACCCTGTATATTTTGGAGTTCGGATTTGGATGACGTTGGAGGCAGGCACGTCTGTGCAGCTCCTACGAAATCTCGAATAAACTCGGTTAACACTGTGAGAAATCGTGCGAAATTGTGTTGAGTTGAAGCGTGGACAATTCTACATTGGTTGATATAAATTGGCATGAGTCTGGGTATTTCGTATAGCTGATATTTGATTAAGATATATTGGTTGAATGTAGCATCACCTGAAAGTGTATGTAAACAATTTGCAAAGAGGACACAAACATCTGGCAATATAATATAAATTGTGCATCATAAAGTATCTTCGGTGAATGGCAACAGGCTGGTTTCTAAGAAGGGTGAAACAACGAGTTGCAAGTAGTGTGGGAATCCTACAGAACAGAGAAGAAAGCTGCCAACATATGCACACGGGTAAAAGAGATAAGTTGTTAATAGTACTAGTTTATTAATTGTTAAATCTAGTTGAATTTCTTAAAACTGAAAATGTATTAAACACAGGGCGGGTCCCTCAGCAGGAAGGCTTCGCTTGGCGGCTGTCTCATGATTCATATAATTGGGCTTATTTACGAATACAAAAATGTCTCTCAGGTCAAAGTAGTTGGGGTCGGCTTGATATACAGAGCGTCCCAAATGTTCTCCTAGATCTATTTTACTTTTGGCAGATTTTACTTTTTATTTTGCTTTATCATGGTGGAGCGGTATATAGAGTATCTCAAATGTTCTCTGGGGGCTCTTACTTGCACTTCCGCTGTACATGGCTATTTACCTGTGGAGAGATTAATAAATAAAAGCTTCTTGTGCGAGCTAATGTATGACTTCCCATCAGATGATGATGGATAGAAACCAAAAAGAAGCGTGGAAACGTAAAAGAAGCATCTCACAAAAACCCACACCTTCCATCCTATATTCCTACCCCATGCGCCATATGGCATTCGCTGATGGCAACAAGCATGACCAATATACAATCCAGCGTATACGGCCGAAAAAATACATAATACAATAGAGTTCACTACTTTAATAATTTATTACACAAATTATTCATATGGCATATCAGCTCACCATCACAAGTGATTCCCAAAGCCTAAACACAATTTGTGTTTCCCAGAATAATTAGTATTAGAAGCTTTTGTATTTTCAATTCCCAACGCACAGTGGAGTTGAAGGCTTTAATTTTTATCGAATCGCAATATATTTTTTTTTTAAATAAACGTCAGAACTTCAAAACTGTCGAGGCTGATTTTTGAAAAAAATCGCGAAATTGAATTTACGTACGTCCTTATAGTTGATTAAAATTGATCGAATTAGAAAAATAAAAATAATTACATAAATTAACTAAATTATATTGGTGAAAAACTTCAAGACACTTTTTTTAGAGTATATTTATTGTAACGTGTTTTGCTTAACTGGTTTATAGATGTTATTCCTGAGTTCGATTAGTAAACAAATAGCCCAAATACAAAATAAACGGTTTATTTTCTCAATAACAGGTAGATCATGGCAGTGTTACATAACATATATGTTTCCGTATCTTCTACGGGCATTATTCGTTTCGTAAATGTTTTTGAAACGAACGAGTGTAATGTTGGCAACGCTGCTGCGGTGATTCATCGTGGCGCCGATAGCATGCGTGCACCGACGTCGGATAAATAACAAGTAACACAGTAGGTCCCAGCTGAAGGAGTCTAACGGTCAACTTATATTCGCTCCGCTGTGGTACGTCGTAATAGAGTACTAACTGTAATCAACCCAGCGCAGCACGCTGAAGACCGATGCCAGAAGAGTGCTGATTTGTCTTGAATTTGGTCGCGCTTTTATATCCGAAATCCTACATATGTGACCCATTTGGAGCGTGTGCAACTTTGGGTCCACGTGCAGATTTCGAGTACATCGGCGATATTATTGGGTACGTGTGCAAAAATGCTAGGTAAACGGAAATCTAGTAATTTGACATGAATTTATGAATGCCTCAATACATTATTTACTCAAAATCGACTAAGAAAAGAATAAAGTAGCCGTAATTTGGTCAATTTATGTAATTGTTTTGATTTTTCTGCTTATTCGACCAATTTTGATTAATTATAACGACGTATGTTAAGTTCAATTTTGATTTTTTTCAAAAATCTGCCTGGACAGTTTTATAGCCGGAAGTCTGGCGATTATACAAAAAAAAATAATATTGCGATTGGACAAAGATTAAAGGCTGTAGAGAATTTTGTATGGTAGGTTTTTTTCAGCCCCACTGTGCGACGCAAAAAGAAGAGGTGTTAAAATTAACCCCCGATGCAAAATGAAGAGGTGTTGTAAGTTTGAAGCCTTTATCTGTTTTTGGCACCCTAGCTCCAAGATGGCTGAAGTGATTTCAAATCGGTATGTTTATTTCAAAAGCTGGTATTTGAGAGATAGTTTTTAGCTATCTTTGGTGGAAATCGGGAATACTGTAAGAAATGGCGAAGGATCCGGTATTATTTCACATATTAAATTAATGTTTATCTGAAATGTATTTAAACAATTTTAAAAAATATTTTGAACTTGATAGGTTTAAGTTAATCTTGTTTTTCTCCTTATTAAGTATTATCAAGTGATTAGGATTAGCTACGTTTAAGATAGTATGAAGTAATGTCGCATCATCCGAAAATAAGGCATTTTCAGCATACTGATCATTTGCAGATGTGAATTTTCATTAAGAATGGGCCCCAATATCGAGCGTTGTGGTACGTCATGTTAAATATCTCTAAAACCAGATTTATTATTGTTAAGAACAACATAGAGATTTAATATTGTTAAGAACAACATAGTGTGTTTAAGATAAGCCTGTAAAAGGGATATAGCTATTTCTCGAATACCATAGCGATCTAATTTGTCAATATATTACTTTCTATTTGATGCGTACAATATCATAGAAAATATATTTGTTCTGTTGTTCTCACAATAAGTGAATCTTATATGTACAAATGATGTAGAAGAAACAAGATAATCTCAGCACATACTTTAAAAGTTAATAAAAAGGCTACAAAAATAAAAGAAACATTAGAGGAGGTGGATAAAGATCGGTTTTTTTCGCCCATCACAATCATGAAAATAAAAAGTTTATATTGGAACCAATCTTTTAAATTTATTTTTAGTTCAAGTCTTCAACATTACGATTACATAAAATTGATATAAAATGTTCCACAGTAAGATGCATTATTAAAAATGTCTCAAACATAGCATATTTGTTAGTTTTCTAACTTTTTCGAGTTTTCAATGACTATTCATTATAAAGCCCACCATGAACCATTACAAATTTTTTTCTCATAATAGTAGAGTTTATAAGCTTCTTTCTAAACGTGAATTAATTGTGGTTCATTAAGCGCTTTATAATGAAATATTCAATGGAAGCTCGAAAATACGTCGAAAATTACATAGGCACATACAATAACAAAAAAGTCGAGATCCCTATTCCTATGTATTTTGGAACGATGAAACCGAATATGACAATAAAAAAGGTTTTAATTATCCAATTTTCCTCTAGAACCCCTTACAACCACCCCTCCTGGGGAGTTGAAATTCCAAAAATAAAAAAATTCAACAGTGCGTAGGAAGAAATCGAATGGAGCTCTCTAGCTCCTTCGTTTTCGAGATAGGGCCTTTGGAAGCGCGAAAAAAATCGATTTTCATTTTCCGGCCATTTTGAGAGTTGATTGTTTGGAAACAGGAGCAATTACGGTGCTGCGGTTTGCGCCACTCGATTTCTTTCCGCTTCCTATGTACTATTGAATTTTTTCAGATTTTTCTGAATGTTCCCCCTTACTACCCTCCTCAGGAGGGTTGTAAGGGGGTGCTAGGGGAATATTGGATAATCAGAACTTCTTTTATTGTCATATTCGGTTTCAACGTCCCAAAATACATAGGAGTAGGGTGGATCTACCCTCTGAATCTTGACTTTTTTTGTGTGTGCCCGTGTTATAGAAAACTAATAAATATGCTAGGTTTGAGACATTTTAAAGCAACTTACTGTAGGATATTTTATATCAATTTTAGGTAAACATAATATTGAACACTTGAACTAAAAATAAATATAAGAGAATGGCTGAAATAAAAAAATATATATTTTCATGATTGCGATGGACGAAAAAAGGCCGATATGTATCCACCTCCTTTGCTAAAACTGCAAATCAATTCTTTATGGTAAAAATGCATCGTTCTTGCAATGTAACGTCATTACCTCAAAATATTGTTTTAGTCACCAGAGCAACGTTGAAACGCTTCTTTATATGCCTTTATTTCCACATCCACAATTTGATTTCTTCACTCTACTGTGTATAAAAGCAATACATTAATACCTAAGCTAATTTAATAACACGATGAAATTAGCAATTAAAATAGGAAGTAATTTTATGCATTAGATTAGTAATGACTTTAATTTAGAAGTTAAGTTTAACATATAGTATTACATAAATAAATAAATATACATTATAACTAGGTTAGTTAGCTAGACTGCAATACTTTAACCGACTTTAACCAGTTATACTTGAAAGTGGATAGTTATCATAAATAATATATTTTTTTGTGTTTGTGGCATACCAAAGATATTTTATTCGCAATTTGTACGATGTTGATTTTAATAATAATATGGAGAACTTACTTTGAATAGTTGAGGATGACCTTTATTCCCATAAAATGAAAAAAAAAATGATCCAAAAATTCTGGATCTACATTAACGGTAAAAGAGGAGGCAGTTCCATCCCTGATAATATTACTTATAATGATATTCAATGAACAAATAACCAGGATATTGTCAACGCTTTTGCTAATTTCTTTCAAACGGCCTACTTGAAACCTAACCATGGTGAAGAAAAATATCATTCCCTCGAAGACACCAGTAGTAATAGTACCAATTTACCATTAACGTCCTTTTCTGAGATAGAAGTACTTAAATCATTAAAGAAAATCAGACCTAAGTTTACTAAAGGACCAGATGACATCCCTACTTTTACTGTCAAAGACTGCGCTGCCATCTTTGCTGGTCCTCTCACAACAATATTTAATTTGTCACTAAAAACATGTACATTTCCCGATGTATGGAAATATTCTCGCATACATCATTATCTAATCACGTACATGGTCAAATATTATCTAACCAACATGGCTTTGTTCCCGGTAGATCAACAGAGACTAATCTAGGATGTATCACGCAATACATGTCCAAGGAACTGGACGCGACCAAGCAAACTGATATCGTTTATACGGATTTCTCCAAGGCGTTCGACCGCCTGGATCACGGTATTCTATTAGAGAAATTGAGTAAGTTTAAGTTGCAATTAGATTTCTTCTCTTAATATCTAAAGAACAGGCGTCAGTATGTGGAATACCGTGGTCACAGGTCGTTTGACGTTCTGGCCACTTCCGGTGTTCCTCAGAGTTCTCTAATGGGTCCAGTTATGTTTGTTGTTTTCATAAATGATATTGTAGCTAATATCACTGTAGAGAGCCTTGTGGCGTGTAACGTTTCCCTTACATCTCACTGCCACATCATTTGGCCCACTAAGTATATGTACGAACAGCCATGTTGAGTTCGTTGGAAAAGCGTATAAGGCAGTGGCTACTCCAAGCTTCACGGAGTAGCCACGGAACGAAACGCTAATATTTTCAAGCTCCACAATTGGTGACCCCGACATGATCTGAACACGCAACGTGATTTACGACGTACTCTACACCCTACGGACACATGTGCACAAGCATGTTCGAGTTCGAGCATTGCATTGCTAGCCGCTCTTCTGGGGTTCTGGCGCGGCTAGAGTGCGTCGAATAAAGAGTGGGGTACTCGCTTCGTTTCTGTCCAGTTTATCCATCGTTCTTCTATTATTATAACTCACTGTGTACAGCCAATCGCCTTTAAGTTCATGCCTAGCCTGCCCAATCCATGTAACTCGCAAAATAAAATAGAATGGTCCATTATTATTGAGGGGGGGACGTGATTTGACATATTTGAATAGTTTGGTCGTTGTCAAATTATATTATATTAATATTTATTGTTATAATCGTAGATAAAGTATAGTATTAGGAGCGACAGTAGTATAGCTATAGGCATTCGGCGCCAAAATCCCATGTTATTTCTTATGGAGGTTCATTCTGGTCATTTTTGACCAATTTTCTCCCCACCGCTTTTTAGCCCCCCGCCAACAGAGGGCGCCACAGTGGCAGATGAAATATTGATTTCAGCATGGCAGCTCAGCGAATTAGAATGCAGCACGGATCCTACTGGCTACGGTGTCGGGACTTTTTCTATTGGTCGCGGGATGGTGGATGGTATATTGGATTTCAGCATGGTGAGGTCTAGCAAATCAGATGGCGATCTGCTTTAGACTCTCCCCTATTTAATTGTGAACGGTAATAGCTAATGGTGTATCAGATAGAGAGATCTATTGGGGTATGCAGACATGGAAAATCAGAATGGTGAATCAGATAATAGCATAGTGGTATAGCAAATAAGATATGGCGGATCAGAGCGTTGTAATGATGGAGGGTCGTGTGTTCGTGGGAAAGTCTGTATCATATAGGTGATTATCGGTCTGTACTTCAGAACAAAGTATATACTTTTCCTGTGTAAAAGAAATTCACACATGGGGGACATGGAGGTAATGAATTTTTACGTTCTGGCTAAATGTTTAAGAGAAATTTTATTTTTAGATGTAGGATTTAACGTATTAAATAACGGGAGACAAAATATTGGTCGAGAGGTATAGGATTAATGGCTAATCAGAAGGTCTGAGCTCGTCCTATTGATCGAGGTGACTTAACAAATCAGAAGGCGTGGTCGAGGCAGCAAAGGATACCTAACAAATCAGAAATGTCGACTTAGCGAATCGGATAGCAGCATAGTGGAATAGCGAATAAGATATGGTGGTCTTACGGGTTGAGGATGATGGAGTCGCAGGCTTTTAGAGAAAAGGTGGGAAAAACGTATGCTAATATATTAACGAATGAGGTTCGGGGAGGCGGTGTCTATATTAATTATAGCTCTATATACTTAATAGGAAAAATAATTTAAAAGCAAAAATAGTATTCTGTCTAATCGGATGGTCGACAATTGGGATGCTGATGCTGATATATCTGACCCCTTATAGTGACAGCTTCTTTTGTAGGGAAGTCTAACAGACACTAGGGTCGATACTGGTCCCATGTAGAGACGCGTTGCACAAGCCGTATCGTCAACCTTTTACAACATCTCAGCGAGATGACAACCAACTAATGACAAACATACTTATAGTATTGATGTACGTCATAACTTGAAGTCTACGGATACAAATTTCCCAGTCACCCTGTATATGAGCAATTGTAATTTTCTCATTCATTATTATTGTTTATTATTTAGGCGCGTTTAAGGTAAGTTATTTTTATGATCAACAGAAATATTCATAGGTAGTCAGTACATTAAGATATTATTTTTATTACAGAGCTTTCCTCATATGTATGCTCAAGATCTGAGAGTTTCGGGAACCTACTTTACACAAGAAGGTGGATATATGGAACCTACATTCTAAAAGCAGTACATAAGCCTCAGATACAAAGTCCGGGGCCATCCGGTATACAAGCATGTCACAATAGGTCATACATTAATTATTTAAGTATTGCTACATACATGAAACAGAGCTTAAGGTGGGGTCATTTTTAGAAGAAATCACGGTTAACCCGATGAAAATAGATACCTGTCCACAGGTGACAAGGCGGAAAAAATCGAGAGGTCTTATTTATTAGAGATATATGAACAATAGGGTTGAGATCTAGGAATTTCTAGAACAAACGGTATAAGAAATAAAAATCTAAAACTAATACTGGGCTACTGAAGAAATATATAGAAAAAGCATGCACAATGAGGCAATCTGTACAAAACAAAAAGACATGAAGGAGCGGAAAAAATAAAGCTAAAAAATCTATGTTAATTACTGGAAAACGGGGGCCTACTATCAAAGTTTCAACTTATAGTAAAAAACAAAAGAGTGACGTCATCATCACACCACATGTTCTCTTATAACTCAAGAACGGAATAATATATAAAACATCTAAACTTATACTCGTTTACTGAAGAAATGTATAGAAAATCATTAGAGAAAAAGCATGCGCAGTGGAGGATTTTAGGGAAAAAATATCTGTTGCTAAAGAAAATCATGCGCTGTGGAGATTTATAAAAACATCATAGACATCGTGAGGATTATTAGATAATGAAATCGTGTGTATATATAGAAAAGCATACCTACGCAGTAGGAACCTTTTATACTCTCTGTCTCTGACGTCAGACTATGAGGAGCCCATTATAAAAAACAATCATGAACATGTAATAAAATATCCACCTAATGATGGATACTATATTAGCGTAATCAAATATTTCTACATCATAAACCGTATTCACCGCAATACACCGAGGGGACCTCTACATTACGTTTAAAAATAAAACATCAGGTACAATAAACAGAAAGCATAAAGTTCTATAATCTTACTTATCACTTTACTGTGGACCAGCACCTCAAGGTTGCATTTCTAAGAAAAGAACATCCTCAGCTATCATAAACCTATAGTTTAAGTGAATAATAGAATAATCAAATTGATGGATACAAATTCCGGTCCACCCTGTATACAAGCAATTATAATTTTCTCATTCAATAGTTATTTAAATATTGTTTATTATTTAAGTACTTCCAGCTTAAGGTGGATCATTACTGAAATAAATAATAGCTAGCAAAAATACATACCTATTCGCAGGTGGTCGGTATATGGTGTGTTTTCATTAACAAGCTTCGACAAGTCCCTAGCGGTATCATTGATATTTTTTAAGGCATGACAATTTCTATGTCTCACACACAGCTGTATTCCAGCTCAGTGTTTGATGATTCAACTAGAGTAACATTGCGTAATGTGCATTAATATAAATACAACCGAAAAGTTGACACGCTCATTCCATGGTTCTAGTGTGTGCGCGAATCAATAAAGTTATTTTTCACTTATTTCAACAATTATTAGTTAGTGTGTACTTCACCAATAAAATGTAAGTACATATTTTAGTTACATATGGTATCAAGGTATCATCTAGCTATGATTTGATATAGTATAACTGATGCATCTTTAAAACATAAATTATGGGAAACATTTTACTATTCTACTTAAGATAAAATTGTTATTAGTCTAGGGCCTGTTGCATGAAAATAATACTTTCACTAATATAGGAAAATAAATAGTAAAAAACCTACTTATGACAAAATTTATAGTCCGACCAATATAGAACAAAATTAATACTTTCACTAATATATGAAAATAAGTGTCCTTTGTGTTTAGATGTTTAGCTTAAATTAAATGGTTAGAGGTATTTTAATGCAGTCGTTTTTCTATGCTGTTTTTAGCTTTGTAGTATGAAGTAATTTATTTTTTAGTAACTTTATTTTCAAAGGATTAAGTTCTTCACGTTAGACGCTTAGGACAAATAAAGTGATCAGAGGCGGTACATTAGATATTTGGAATGTTCTTTTTTAAATGATATTTTAGCATTTTGTGTAGTAGATATTTGAAACAGTTCAACGACGTTTTAGAATTGCATGCAGTGTTATAGTATATTATTTCTTATAGATACTAGTCCGAGAGCTGTGAAACAAAAATAATACTTTTCACTAAAATGAGGAAATTAAAAGTAAAAACATACTTAAGATAATTATTTATAGTCCGGGGGCTGTAGGAGAATTTACAGTAATATGGAAAAAATAAGCATGATTATTAAGTGCTTTGCGTTTAGGCGTTTAGAACAAATTAAATGGTCAGAGGTATTTTTGATGTTGTTGCTTTTATGGTGTCTTAGCTTTTCATGCCGTGTTATAGTATAAAATAATTTTTATTTATGTACCATTGTATTACGTATAAGTCACGATAATACCTACCGAGACCCAGTGAACTAAACTGAATCGGTGACGGGAACGATATTTTTCCAGAAATTTTGGTTTCAACCACAAGAATAATTTTTAAATCCGTATGCGAAAGACCTTCGGGCTATCGAAAAACATTCATATGGCCGTCTTGAGAATTGTTTTCAATGAATATTTTCTATACTGTTCATTAACCCAATGGCAGCTGGATTGGATGTCTGCATGTTTTCTGTCGCATAATACTATTATTATCATAAGTCCACCCACGAAATTTTTATGTGTTAGCTTATGCTGTTCATTAACCCCATTGGTAGCTGAATTGGATGTCTGCATGTTTCCAATCGTTTAGTATTTTAATTATCATAAGTCCACCCACGAGATTTTTATTTGCTATCTGTATTGGATGTCTGCGTGTTTTCTGTCGTCTACTGTTTTATTATCGCATGTTTATTTATACAATTTTTTACCTACTAGCTTATGCAGTACATTAAACAACGGTAACCGTATTGGATATCTGCTTGTTTTCACTAATGCTGTTTTAAAAGCTGTTCAGACTGTGTTTGAAATTGTGGTGGCGGGAAAATATTTGAGGGCATTTTGATTAAATAAAAGACATATTTAAGTATTATACTTTTATTAGCGTATACAGATGAAGTAACTATGCTATTATGATAATCAAATTAACTAGTTGTTTAACATATTTTTCCACGCTTTACACATAATGGTTAACTATTCTTGTTTGGATCGGTGTATTTATTCAATTTCAGTTCACAGAATTTTAGATCCATGAGTGGCTTCTTTCTTTTTGGTGTTCTTATATTTTCAGTAAGTGGAGGCTTTATTTACATATTTCCACATGTATGGTTTCTCTTCAATAATAATTCACTTAGATCTTCTGTTAGTGGGCTTCACATCTAACTTAATACAAAGTATTTTAACATGTTCATAAAATATCATTGCAGCGGGAAGATAAAAGCTATAATACTATAATCTAATAAATATATATTTGTCATAATTAATAGATTTTAACACTTGAGCACTACTGTAGCCTAGTAAAGTAGCACTTTTATATGTTTTTTATATGTTTCCTACTCACGCTCACTCAGAACTTTTAAATGATCTATTCAGTCGATATCTTGAATAATTTAGTCAATAATCCCCATATCTTGCAAGGTATTTACACACATTTGATAGTCTATGCCTAAACGTTCGCTAACTCTCATTAGTTCGACTATATCATTAGGATCAGTATTAGAGTCCCACTTCAATACTTCATTCTTTCTCATTATCTCTGAAGTAGGGACCGATCTATCTACGGATGGAATTAACATGTTTTCATTTTTTTGTTTTCGATGTTCAACAATAGAATATTTTTCTGCAGGTAATACTTCTTTGTAACAGTTTTCTTTTAGATCTTCACTCGCCCCCGGAACGGTGTATACTCTTGCGGATGACATGTTAAATTATCTTTCCTTTGTTCAACTATTTCATCAGGCTCGTTGCAGCCATATCGCTCGATAAATTCTTGATCTAAGGGTGTCATCTAGTAAATAACTGAATAATAATCATCAGAGTTCAGGATATAGGGGAATAGTGTGAAGGAAATGGAAAAAACACCCAATAAGAGCTATATATGTTTTTATTTAGATAAATTTAAATACAACCAATCATAAAGCCTTATACTATTTCTTAAACTACACATACACTTAACATTAGTAAAATGATTTAAACAAGAAGATATTTCCTTTATGAAGTTGGGTGGAGCTTGATCGTCATTAAGATGTTCTACGTTGATTACGGGAGGTGCCGAATTCTTATCCAATTCATGTAATTTTCTTTCGAGAAATTGTTGCTTCTGATGTCCTTTTACGTACACCATATCAGCGGCTCCATTAAGTAAGTGATTGAGTAATATATACAATTCATCATAATTTACAAAACCACTACTATATTTCAGGCCATGATGAAACCTTTCCAAATATTTCACCTGTCTTCTTATAGCATAACTTAACGTACTGTAGGGTATTGGAGGTTTTAATAAATAGTGTACAGGATCTCGTACTTTATCGGTCTCCTTTCCATTTAATTCATAACTTATAGAATCGAATAAGTATGCTCCGGCGTTATTAGCAAATTCAATAGTACCAGTACCAGCAGCATTTTTCCTTAATGTTCCCTCAATTGATATTACAGCTTCACTCATCAGTAGTAAAGCATCCTGTTGATAAATGGCAATTTCTATCTCGTCGTTATTCTTTTTGGCGTTCTTATATTTTCAGTAAGTGGAGGCTTTATTTACATATTTCCACATGTATGGTTTCTCTTCAATAATAATTCACTTAGATCTTCTGTTAGTGGACTTCACATCTAACTTAATACAAAGTATTTTAACATGTTCATAAAATATCATTGCAGCGGGAAGATAAAAGCTATAATACTATAATCTAATAAATATATATTTGTCATAATTAATAGATTTTAACACTTGAGCACTACTGTAGCCTAGTAAAGTAGCACTTTTATATGTTTTTCATACGTTTCCTACTCACGCTCACTCAGAACATTTAAATGATCTATTCAGTCGATATCTTGAATAATTTAGTCAATAATCCTCATATCTTGCAAGGTATTTACACACATTTGATAGTCTATGCCTAAACGTTCGCTAACTCTCATTAGTTCGACTATATCGTTAGGATCAGTATTAGAGTCCCACTTCAATACTTCATTCTTTCTCATTATCTCTGAAGTAGGGACCGATCTATCTACGGATGGAATTAACATGTTTTCATTTTTTTGTTTTCGATGTTCAACAATAGAATATTTTTCTGCAGGTAATACTTCTTTGTAACAGTTTTCTTTTAGATCTTCACTCGCCTCCGGAACGGTGTATACTCTTTGTGGATGACATGTTAAATTATCTTTCCTTTGTTCAACTATTTCATCAGGCTCGTTGCAGCCATATCGCCCGATAAATTCTTGATCTAAGGATAACGTATTTCGAGACCTTTTTCGCTTAGCAGGAAATAATTTCGATATGATGTTTTGATATTTCCAAGACCTACAAGCATTAATCCGGAGAATATTACCATATTTTCGCATATGTGCATTACTTAGTGTTAGTATACGCTTATAAATCATTAGATCATCACTGTTGAAATCCTGAGGCTGCTGCTTCGTTAGTAATTCTCTTAAGCCTTTGGTTAGATTAAATTTAGATCCTTTGATATAAAGAACATGGTTTTTAATCTGCACTGGTACTTCTCCAATTACAAGATTTGGGCCAATATGCTTTAGTCCATAACTGTTAGGCTCGATGTTGAGTAGGAAAGACATGTTGCCTTCACTAGGATCTATGAGGCTAATAACTTCGCTGTAATATTTTCATACATTTATATGGTTTCATGGCCATCTCATGACCACCTCGTGACCACCTCATGACCACCCCATAGCCACCCCATGACCACCCCATCAAACAGGTATACATGTACAGATGTTGGTATATATAGGAACACATTAGGTTAGGTACGATTGCCGCAATCGTACCTAACCTAATGTGTTCCTATATATACCAACATCTGTACATGTATACCTGTTTGATGGGGTGGTCATGGGGTGGCTATGGGGTGGTCATGAGGTGGTCACGAGGTGGTCATGAGATGGCCATGAAACCATATAAATGTATGAAAATATTACAGCGAAGTTATTAGCCTCATAGATCCTAGTGAAGGCAACATGTCTTTCCTACTCAACATCGAGCCTAACAGTTATGGACTAAAGCATATTGGCCCAAATCTTGTAATTGGAGAAGTACCAGTGCAGATTAAAAACCATGTTCTTTATATCAAAGGATCTAAATTTAATCTAACCAAAGGCTTAAGAGAATTACTAACGAAGCAGCAGCCTCAGGATTTCAACAGTGATGATCTAATGATTTATAAGCGTATACTAACACTAAGTAATGCACATATGCGAAAATATGGTAATATTCTCCGGATTAATGCTTGTAGGTCTTGGAAATATCAAAACATCATATCGAAATTATTTCCTGCTAAGCGAAAAAGGTCTCGAAATACGTTATCCTTAGATCAAGAATTTATCGGGCGATATGGCTGCAACGAGCCTGATGAAATAGTTGAACAAAGGAAAGATAATTTAACATGTCATCCACAAAGAGTATACACCGTTCCGGAGGCGAGTGAAGATCTAAAAGAAAACTGTTACAAAGAAGTATTACCTGCAGAAAAATATTCTATTGTTGAACATCGAAAACAAAAAAATGAAAACATGTTAATTCCATCCGTAGATAGATCGGTCCCTACTTCAGAGATAATGAGAAAGAATGAAGTATTGAAGTGGGACTCTAATACTGATCCTAACGATATAGTCGAACTAATGAGAGTTAGCGAACGTTTAGGCATAGACTATCAAATGTGTGTAAATACCTTGCAAGATATGGGGATTATTGACTAAATTATTCAAGATATCGACTGAATAGATCATTTAAATGTTCTGAGTGAGCGTGAGTAGGAAACGTATGAAAAACATATAAAAGTGCTACTTTACTAGGCTACAGTAGTGCTCAAGTGTTAAAATCTATTAATTATGACAAATATATATTTATTAGATTATAGTATTATAGCTTTTATCTTCCCGCTGCAATGATATTTTATGAACATGTTAAAATACTTTGTATTAAGTTAGATGTGAAGTCCACTAACAGAAGATCTAAGTGAATTATTATTGAAGAGAAACCATACATGTGGAAATATGTAAATAAAGCCTCCACTTACTGAAAATATAAGAACGCCAAAAAGAATAACGACGAGATAGAAATTGCCATTTATCAACAGGATGCTTTACTACTGATGAGTGAAGCTGTAATATCAATTGAGGGAACATTAAGGAAAAATGCTGCTGGTACTGGTACTATTGAATTTGCTAATAACGCCGGAGCATACTTATTCGATTCTATAAGTTATGAATTAAATGGAAAGGAGACCGATAAAGTACGAGATCCTGTACACTATTTATTAAAACCTCCAATACCCTACAGTACGTTAAGTTATGCTATAAGAAGACAGGTGAAATATTTGGAAAGGTTTCATCATGGCCTGAAATATAGTAGTGGTTTTGTAAATTATGATGAATTGTATATATTACTCAATCACTTACTTAATGGAGCCGCTGATATGGTGTACGTAAAAGGACATCAAAAGCAACAATTTCTCGAAAGAAAATTACATGAATTGGATAAGAATTCGGCACCTCCCGTAATCAACGTAGAACATCTTAATGACGATCAAGCTCCACCCAACTTCATAAAGGAAATATCTTCTTGTTTAAATCATTTTACTAATGTTAAGTGTATGTGTAGTTTAAGAAATAGTATAAGGCTTTATGATTGGTTGTATTTAAATTTATCTAAATAAAAACATATATAGCTCTTATTGGGTGTTTTTTCCATTTCCTTCACACTATTCCCCTATATCCTGAACTCTGATGATTATTATTCAGTTATTTACTAGATGACACCCTTAGATCAAGAATTTATCGAGCGATATGGCTGCAACGAGCCTGATGAAATAGTTGAACAAAGGAAAGATAATTTAACATGTCATCCGCAAGAGTATACACCGTTCCGGGGGCGAGTGAAGATCTAAAAGAAAACTGTTACAAAGAAGTATTACCTGCAGAAAAATATTCTATTGTTGAACATCGAAAACAAAAAAATGAAAACATGTTAATTCCATCCGTAGATAGATCGGTCCCTACTTCAGAGATAATGAGAAAGAATGAAGTATTGAAGTGGGACTCTAATACTGATCCTAATGATATAGTCGAACTAATGAGAGTTAGCGAACGTTTAGGCATAGACTATCAAATGTGTGTAAATACCTTGCAAGATATGGGGATTATTGACTAAATTATTCAAGATATCGACTGAATAGATCATTTAAAAGTTCTGAGTGAGCGTGAGTAGGAAACATATAAAAAACATATAAAAGTGCTACTTTACTAGGCTACAGTAGTGCTCAAGTGTTAAAATCTATTAATTATGACAAATATATATTTATTAGATTATAGTATTATAGCTTTTATCTTCCCGCTGCAATGATATTTTATGAACATGTTAAAATACTTTGTATTAAGTTAGATGTGAAGCCCACTAACAGAAGATCTAAGTGAATTATTATTGAAGAGAAACCATACATGTGGAAATATGTAAATAAAGCCTCCACTTACTGAAAATATAAGAACACCAAAAAGAAAGAAGCCACTCATGGATCTAAAATTCTGTGAACTGAAATTGAATAAATACACCGATCCAAACAAGAATAGTTAACCATTATGTGTAAAGCGTGGAAAAATATGTTAAACAACTAGTTAATTTGATTATCATAATAGCATAGTTACTTCATCTGTATACGCTAATAAAAGTATAATACTTAAATATGTCTTTTATTTAATCAAAATGCCCTCAAATATTTTCCCGCCACCACAATTTCAAACACAGTCTGAACAGCTTTTAAAACAGCATTTGTGAAAACAAGCAGATATCCAATACGGTTACCGTTGTTTAATGTACTGCATAAGCTAGTAGGTAAAAAATTGTATAAATAAACATGCGATAATAAAACAGTAGACGACAGAAAACACGCAGACATCCAATACAGATAGCAAATAAAAATCTCGTGGGTGGACTTATGATAATTAAAATACTAAACGATTGGAAACATGCAGACATCCAATTCAGCTACCAATGGGGTTAATGAACAGCATAAGCTAACACATAAAAATTTCGTGGGTGGACTTATGATAATAATAGTATTATGCGACAGAAAACATGCAGACATCCAATCCAGCTGCCATTGGGTTAATGAACAGTATAGAAAATATTCATTGAAAACAATTCTCAAGACGGCCATATGAATGTTTTTCGATAGCCCGAAGGTCTTTCGCATACGGATTTAAAAATTATTCTTGTGGTTGAAACCAAAATTTCTGGAAAAATATCGTTCCCGTCACCGATTCAGTTTAGTTCACTGGGTCTCGGTAGGTATTATCGTGACTTATACGTAATACAATGGTACATAAATAAAAATTATTTTATACTATAACACGGCATGAAAAGCTAAGACACCATAAAAGCAACAACATCAAAAATACCTCTGACCATTTAATTTGTTCTAAACGCCTAAACGCAAAGCACTTAATAATCATGCTTATTTTTTCCATATTACTGTAAATTCTCCTACAGCCCCCCGGACTATAAATAATTATCTTAAGTATGTTTTTACTTTTAATTTCCTCATTTTAGTGAAAAGTATTATTTTTGTTTCACAGCTCTCGGACTAGTATCTATAAGAAATAATATACTATAACACTGCATGCAATTCTAAAACGTCGTTGAACTGTTTCAAATATCTACTACACAAAATGCTAAAATATCATTTAAAAAAGAACATTCCAAATATCTAATGTACCGCCTCTGATCACTTTATTTGTCCTAAGCGTCTAACGTGAAGAACTTAATCCTTTGAAAATAAAGTTACTAAAAAATAAATTACTTCATACTACAAAGCTAAAAACAGCATAGAAAAACGACTGCATTAAAATACCTCTAACCATTTAATTTAAGCTAAACATCTAAACACAAAGGACACTTATTTTCATATATTAGTGAAAGTATTAATTTTGTTCTATATTGGTCGGACTATAAATTTTGTCATAAGTAGGTTTTTTACTATTTATTTTCCTATATTAGTGAAAGTATTATTTTCATGCAACAGGCCCTAGACTAATAACAATTTTATCTTAAGTAGAATAGTAAAATGTTTCCCATAATTTATGTTTTAAAGATGCATCAGTTATACTATATCAAATCATAGCTAGATGATACCTTGATACCATATGTAACTAAAATATGTACTTACATTTTATTGGTGAAGTAGAGTAGTATTATTATGAGAAGATGCTCGCAAAAAATTATGCGCAGAAACGAGTTTGTGTGCTTCCATTGTTCTAGGCCAATGAGAGCGAATTGCATCATATTTGACGTCGAAGTCAGTGGCACCGTCAACCTGCTGTCACAGGATCTATGCTGCGATATACTTGTTGTGTTCGCCGTTTCTGATTGAATTAAGTGATATAACCTTACTTTCAGTGAAGAATGTCTTCATCGTAAACACCAGAGTGTGACAAGCTTTAATATTCTACATTACACAGCTCTTCGACCTCGAAAATTTGATTACAATTATTATATATCCTTCTACCCCAGATGATGTGTCACTGGTAAAAATATTCGCGCACGTTAGCTCCGCCCCGAGCATCTTCTCATAATAATACTACTCTACACACTAACTAATAATTGTTGAAATAAGTGAAAAATAACTTTATTGATTCGCGCACACACTAGAACCATGGAATGAGCGTGTCAACTTTTCGGTTGTATTTATATTAATGCACATTACGCAATGTTACTCTAGTTGAATCATCAAACACTGAGCTGGAATACAGCTGTGTGTGAGACATAGAAATTGTCATGCCTTAAAAAATATCAATGATACCGCTAGGGACTTGTCGAAGCTTGTTAATGAAAACACACCATATACCGACCACCTGCGAATAGGTATGTATTTTTGCTAGCTATTATTTATTTCAGTAATGATCCACCTTAAGCTGGAAGTACTTAAATAATAAACAATATTTAAATAACTATTGAATGAGAAAATTATAATTGCTTGTATACAGGGTGGACCGGAATTTGTATCCATCAATTTGATTATTCTATTATTCACTTAAACTATAGGTTTATGATAGCTGAGGATGTTCTTTTCTTAGAAATGCAACCTTGAGGTGCTGGTCCACAGTAAAGTGATAAGTAAGATTATAGAACTTTATGCTTTCTGTTTATTGTACCTGATGTTTTATTTTTAAACGTAATGTAGAGGTCCCCTCGGTGTATTGCGGTGAATACGGTTTATGATGTAGAAATATTTGATTACGCTAATATAGTATCCATCATTAGGTGGATATTTTATTACATGTTCATGATTGTTTTTTATAATGGGCTCCTCATAGTCTGACGTCAGAGACAGAGAGTATAAAAGGTTCCTACTGCGTAGGTATGCTTTTCTATATATACACACGATTTCATTATCTAATAATCCTCACGATGTCTATGATGTTTTTATAAATCTCCACAGCGCATGATTTTCTTTAGCAACAGATATTTTTTCCCTAAAATCCTCCACTGCGCATGCTTTTTCTCTAATGATTTTCTATACATTTCTTCAGTAAACGAGTATAAGTTTAGATGTTTTATATATTATTCCGTTCTTGAGTTATAAGAGAACATGTGGTGTGATGATGACGTCACTCTTTTGTTTTTTACTATAAGTTGAAACTTTGATAGTAGGCCCCCGTTTTCCAGTAATTAACATAGATTTTTTAGCTTTATTTTTTCCGCTCCTTCATGTCTTTTTGTTTTGTACAG
Organism: Stenurella melanura; assembly: GCA_963583905.1. Classification (NCBI taxonomy): domain Eukaryota; kingdom Metazoa; phylum Arthropoda; class Insecta; order Coleoptera; family Cerambycidae; genus Stenurella; species Stenurella melanura. Next base: position 133,511,476 of record OY757313.1, on the reverse strand, counting down.
ATTGCCTCATTGTGCATGCTTTTTCTATATATTTCTTCAGTAGCCCAGTATTAGTTTTAGATTTTTATTTCTTATACCGTTTGTTCTAGAAACTCCTAGATCTCAACCCTATTGTTCATATATCTCTAATAAATAAGACCTCTCGATTTTTTCCGCCTTGTCACCTGTGGACAGGTATCTATTTTCATCGGGTTAACCGTGATTTCTTCTAAAAATGACCCCACCTTAAGCTCTGTTTCATGTATGTAGCAATACTTAAATAATTAATGTATGACCTATTGTGACATGCTTGTATACCGGATGGCCCCGGACTTTGTATCTGAGGCTTATGTACTGCTTTTAGAATGTAGGTTCCATATATCCACCTTCTTGTGTAAAGTAGGTTCCCGAAACTCTCAGATCTTGAGCATACATATGAGGAAAGCTCTGTAATAAAAATAATATCTTAATGTACTGACTACCTATGAATATTTCTGTTGATCATAAAAATAACTTACCTTAAACGCGCCTAAATAATAAACAATAATAATGAATGAGAAAATTACAATTGCTCATATACAGGGTGACTGGGAAATTTGTATCCGTAGACTTCAAGTTATGACGTACATCAATACTATAAGTATGTTTGTCATTAGTTGGTTGTCATCTCGCTGAGATGTTGTAAAAGGTTGACGATACGGCTTGTGCAACGCGTCTCTACATGGGACCAGTATCGACCCTAGTGTCTGTTAGACTTCCCTACAAAAGAAGCTGTCACTATAAGGGGTCAGATATATCAGCATCAGCATCCCAATTGTCGACCATCCGATTAGACAGAATACTATTTTTGCTTTTAAATTATTTTTCCTATTAAGTATATAGAGCTATAATTAATATAGACACCGCCTCCCCGAACCTCATTCGTTAATATATTAGCATACGTTTTTCCCACCTTTTCTCTAAAAGCCTGCGACTCCATCATCCTCAACCCGTAAGACCACCATATCTTATTCGCTATTCCACTATGCTGCTATCCGATTCGCTAAGTCGACATTTCTGATTTGTTAGGTATCCTTTGCTGCCTCGACCACGCCTTCTGATTTGTTAAGTCACCTCGATCAATAGGACGAGCTCAGACCTTCTGATTAGCCATTAATCCTATACCTCTCGACCAATATTTTGTCTCCCGTTATTTAATACGTTAAATCCTACATCTAAAAATAAAATTTCTCTTAAACATTTAGCCAGAACGTAAAAATTCATTACCTCCATGTCCCCCATGTGTGAATTTCTTTTACACAGGAAAAGTATATACTTTGTTCTGAAGTACAGACCGATAATCACCTATATGATACAGACTTTCCCACGAACACACGACCCTCCATCATTACAACGCTCTGATCCGCCATATCTTATTTGCTATACCACTATGCTATTATCTGATTCACCATTCTGATTTTCCATGTCTGCATACCCCAATAGATCTCTCTATCTGATACACCATTAGCTATTACCGTTCACAATTAAATAGGGGAGAGTCTAAAGCAGATCGCCATCTGATTTGCTAGACCTCACCATGCTGAAATCCAATATACCATCCACCATCCCGCGACCAATAGAAAAAGTCCCGACACCGTAGCCAGTAGGATCCGTGCTGCATTCTAATTCGCTGAGCTGCCATGCTGAAATCAATATTTCATCTGCCACTGTGGCGCCCTCTGTTGGCGGGGGGCTAAAAAGCGGTGGGGAGAAAATTGGTCAAAAATGACCAGAATGAACCTCCATAAGAAATAACATGGGATTTTGGCGCCGAATGCCTATAGCTATACTACTAGCGACCGTAGAGACGTCTGCATATACTCGTATTTCGATACGCAAATGCAACAACAGCGGTTAGTACTTGGATGGGTAAGCCTTTCCAGGGAAACACAGCGTTCTCGCTCCATCTTCTAACGGCTTGTATATCAGCGCATGCGTAGAAGATATGTAACTTTAGGCGGGGGTTACATAGCGGATATACCATCCTTCAGAGGGGATGTAAAGCAGTCGGTCCCTTGTCTATTAAATGTTAGGCAAGTAAAATATCCCCACTGTTCGATAGAGAAGAGGTTCGGCAAAATTTCCAGGTTGGGGGTAGCTCGTCTCCTAGTGTCGGTGATTGGCCTTGGTAGCGGAAATAGGCCGACGTTAAATAAGTGATTAAAAAAAAGTGTAGTATTTAACTCGCGATAACGGTAATAACACACTTGATGAATTACAGCATTCGTCTATGGCTCGCGCTGCAATCTCATCTTGAGTTATTACTTACATTATCGTTCGTTAAATCATATACTATTTTAGCTTAAAATTAATTCCTTTTATCAATATTCTTTATTTTCATACAATAAATACAAGCAAATATTAACAAATATATCTGTAGATCTTCGGCAAAAAAATAATCCGACACTCGGTTCAGTCGACTGAATACTAATAATAGCAAACACGTGTTTTGCATATTTTCTCTGCAAGGACAGTTTCATACAGACCTAAGCGTAATCGCTTATACACTTTAAATTCATTGTTGTGTTTCACTCTCCCATACATTTGATATTCTCGGCAAAATTTATTATTATCAAACTCCGTAACCGTGCAGACTGTAAAGAAGAAACTTATTTTATCTTTACAGTTGAAATGAAAATTCACTACCTCTAAAGTTTGTTTGTGTCTAAAGTAGAAGTTATCATAAACCGAAAGAATGTAAATGATTTATTGCGGTTTACTGGGTTAACTTTATACAAGTTTGCTTCTTTTAAAGTTTGCTTTCTTTTGAGTTCGCTTTGCTTGAAAATACCTAGTTAGTTTCGTCAAAGATGAAACCGTAAATAGAAGAATTTGTACTACACAAATACAAACTTTTTAATTGAGAAAAAAAACATTATTACTTCCATATCCACGAAGTGAAGGGGAAGTATGGTAATCGTAAAAACTTCAATTCTTTTATTGTTGAAATAGGTTTGTTTAGAATGTCACGAAACGTAGAGATTTGAAATTTGAAAGAAAAAAAATTATGTTTGTCGGTCTGTCTGTCTGTCTGTCTGTCTGTGTTTTTTTTTTTTGTGCGCACGTTTACTCTGGAACGGTTCAGGATTTGGCTTCATTTTTGGTGAGGCTGCGCGTTTTATAAGCAACTGCAACAAGTAGAATAATGTATGCGTCACAAACATCTGCCAATACGCTGCGAATAAGAAGCATGAGTAAAAATATAAAAGCGCGCAGAAATATGTACAGTCAACGCAGCAAAAAGGTTCCCAACCTGAATTACATTTTCTTATCCTATATTACAGTCCGAGGTGGGAAGTGTTTCATTGTTGTCGAGGAATGAGATAATTAACCGAGGCACGAAACGCCGAGGTCAACTAGTTCTCGAGACAGCAATGAAACTTTTCACCAAGGATTGTATACTATTTTATTCACGATCATCCTCCTTAATGAACAATAGGCCGAGCCGAAATTTTTTTTTTGTGAAATCAAAACCGATAAAGCGTCAAAAAGTTGTTACTCAATTTTTTTTTTTTTTAAATATCTAGTCGCCTCCCTTGAACATCGAAAAATATTTCTTTCTTCTTTTAAATTTTAAACAGATATAGCGCGGAGAATGTATGGTAGGTACTCTCAATTTTTATTTTTATTTTTTGAAAAAATCTATCCGACCCCTTTCCACACTTAAAAAAATCTCTTTAAAATAAAATGTCATTTGAAATTGCAATAGTATGAAAGAGCAGTAATAGATAGTCTCAATTACACATACATTTATATTATTAAATTTACTGCATCCATGCAAACTAATTGCCACCAGAGCTGGACAAAGTACTCATTTCAACTACTTCAATTATCAAGTATCAAATAGTTAGTTGGGGTACTTGTTGCATCAATTATCAATTACTTTTCATACATTTACATTGAGAAAAAATGTTGGCACTCAGAGAGCTTATTCTTTGGTAAAGAAGCTACAAGTTTGAGAAGGTGCCAACATTTTTTTTGAAAGCACCAGTTTTGGCCCGTTTTTGGCCAAAACTCCAATTTTGTAGCAAGAATCTGGAAAGTAGGCAAGCAGAAAATGTTGGCGTATGGTTTTCCAGCAATGAGCATAGACAACGAAAATTTTCCGCCTGGTCAGAAAGTGTTATACTATACTATACTGTCTAATACAAACTAAAGGCAAATGCTCTTTTTAGCAATAACGAATATCACTCGCTGCAGGTTTTAACTGGATTGTAAACTTACTTGCAGTACTTAAGATACTTGAAGTAGTAATCAAGTATTGTCATTTCGTTTAACAAGTACTAAGTACTATTCTAAAATATCTAAGTACTATTCTAAAATATCTTTGGTAACATTTTGTCAACTCATAACCTGAAAGTTAGTTTTAGACCAGCTTTCAAATTATCCAATATTTTGTACAATGCTAAGGATAAAACCGATCCTCTAAAAAAATCAGGAGTTTATAAAATTACATGTCCAGATTGTAATGCCTTGTATATAGGTCAAACTGGTCGTTCATTCGAAATTAGATATAAAGGACATTTACGGTGTTTTAATTTCCAAAAAACAGATTCAAACTTTGCAAATCATATTTTAGAAACAAATCACAAATTTCCGGATGTAAACGACCTAAAGATATTACATGTGAAAGATAAAGGTTTTAAATTAAATTTACTAGAATCAATAGAAATTATCAAATATAACAAAAATCCCGAAAATAAACTTCTAAATGACCAGTTGGACCTATATCAATCCACCCTGTTTAATGCATTAAAATAACCCCTTATAAACTTATTTACATAATTTATTACTTATTCAAAATTCTTAATATTTATTGCTCTCTAATATCTGTTTAATGCATTAAAATAATCCCTTATAAACTTATTTACATAATTTATTACTTATCCAAAATTAATATTTATTGCTTTCTAATATCTGATAAATTAATACCCAGAATAATGTAATTAGGTACTTAGTATAAATTAACACAACCCTTTGTAAATTCATTCATTTGAATCAACGTTTGAAAATGGTACGTTAAAGTACCGAAACTGCAGTAACGTGTATGTTACAATAAATTTTAGTGGTAGAAAACAAAGTAGTTTTCCTTCTCATATCGTCTAAAATATCTGCAAATATCAAGTAACAAGTACTCATTTCTTCGAGTATTTGAAGTAAAACACTTCAAGTTAAAAAAGTAATTGAAGTACAAATTATACTACTTTTACTTGAAGTAGTGCCCAGCTCTGATTGCCACTCCCCCATTTACTATAAGAGTTAGACGGTTACACCAAAGAGCCCAGTTTGTTTTCTGGTCCAGTAGGAAAACAGCTGAGTGAGTGTGAGAAAAAACTGGTTGTTAGATTTGACGCCATAAAAAGCGTTTTACTGATACTGATTTTTGTTCCAACAGTTTAGGTAACAGTAGTTCCGGTAAATTGTCCCACGCAAGGTGGTTAACGACTGCCAACCGTCTGCTGGGACTGTACATTTCTGAGAAACCTTCAAAAACACTTCAAACACTGGCAGAGTTCGTAGTAAAAGTGCATGCTCCTATGCGGTTTCAGATAAAACGAAATCCGTTGCGCAAATATGGCGCCAAACACTTATGAAGAACCATTAATCTAGCTTGACAATTTCCTAGTGAAGTCAGAGAAATAATAGATACAGGGATCGCAACGAGTGCTGTTTTCGCCGATCCAGAGAACATATTACTTGGAACAGACATTGATAGTAGGGTCAATAGAGAGATTGGAGTAAGAAGGATTATCAAAGCTAGATCTAACAAACAACAACCAATTCGTCAAAGCACCGACCTAAAATTTCCAAGCAGAAAACTATACGGAACTTATAAACTTGCAAGTATCTGTCATAACAGAGCCACCTATTACAATGCACATAACAGATGTAAGATTTGCAAATGACGCTGAAAGAGAAGTGTGTTAAATGTTCTTACTGAAAATTTTCCTTGTCGCACACATAAACTATTGAGAGAAGCGCTAGTCTACGGCCAAGCTTGCGACCTGATCGCTGCGACTAGGTTGCAAAGATGTGTTGATTGGATTCTTATGTAGGTGGCCATCGTGGCAACTATGGCCACCTACATAATCTACAGCAAAAAAGATTTTTCAAGAAAAGCCTTGAAAAAGGAAACAGATTAGATTTCCGACACGTCGGCGAAATATTTAATTTCAAGTTTTTATACTTATTTGTGTTGTTTATTTATAAAAACCAACCTTTAACTGATCCTTTGACGTAAACGTCACAGGCGTAGAGGTTTTTTTACCAGTAAAATACTGGTTAATTGTGATATATTTTGTAGATTCCCCTAGCACCGCTTAGAAAGAAAACATACATGTGGCAGGAAGTCCCAAAGAATTGAAGAAGGAAAACAAAATTAAGATAATGCCACAAATAACATTTAGACTACATAATCTATGTAACACATCTTTGCGACCTGGTCGCAGCGTTCGTGTCGCAGCGATCAGGTCGCAAGCTTGGCCGTGGACTTAGTCTACGGCCACGCTTGCGACCTGGTAGCTGCGACACAATCGCTGCAACCAGGTCGCAAAGATGTGTTACATGGATTCTTATGTAGGTGGCCATAGTTACGACCCGCGACAGCGACCGATTTTAAAAACGCTCTGGGCCGCGTTTTCGGGTCGTCGCGAGAAAGACTCTCACCATTGTTTCTTATGTAGATACCCATACTAGCGATCAGGTCGCAATAAGTCGCGTCATTTTAACTCAATTCTCTGTTATTCGCGGTCTGTAATAGAGGCAACATATTTGCAACAGAATTATTAATAAATTAAATTAAATCCAGACCACAGCTGTGGAATTTGAAACTTAAAGAATATTTTAATCGGGATATAAAAGGAAAGTTATGGATCGAAATTGCTATTATTCTAGTGGATAAGTGGAACGAACTGAATAATGTCGACAAAAAGAAAGAAGTTACTGCAAGCCTTTCTTCCACTGCGATGGCATTTTTTAATGTTGTCGGTTGTTTTCGAATGCCTCATACGTACAAACAAAGTTCGTCAAACAAAGATCCACTCTTTCTAAAACATGAAAAACGACTTCACTGTGGTTTCTGAGAACACTAAATAATGTATGAAAATCTGTCCACAGGTGAGCCTCTGTGGGTTAACAGGATGAACACTGTATTTCCTGTGTCTCCGTTTTTTTTAATAACGGGACACAGCAATAGCTAATAACAGCACATCATCATTCATCGGTACCATGATTAAACTGAGCAAAAACGCTGTCGGATTGCCAGGACACAGAGTTTTGCATATCTGCGAACTGGTCGCAGCGACTAGGTCGCAAGCTTGGCCGTAGAAGCTAGTAACGGAAGCGTCCTCTAAAGTTTGTGGTGCAGACTCATGAGACGGCTATATTCGGTAAAGATTTGGCAACTTTCGAAAACAAGACACAATATTATTTTAGTGTGAAACATTAAGTAGGTGGGGTACATGTTTCAATAATTACAAATTTGTCAATAGGTGGGAGGGTACAGTGGAACTTGCTAACACGGCCTCCTAGTAGTAAATTTTGGGATGATCTAGTATTCATTAAATTTGATGAAAGTATTTTATTATTTAATAAGTAGCTATAGCCAATACTTGATCATGCGAAGAGCCGTATTTAAAATTTAGCTCAACTTTTTTTGTTCGTATTTGCCAGCGTAAGGTGGGCATTGCTGCCGATTCTTGGCATCCATGGAGGTTCGTTCCAACACGCAGCTTGGTCGTCCGTCGAACACGCCCAACGGACGGCCAAACCGCGTGCCGGAACAAAATCTCGGATGTTTTATATACCGCCGGACCGGCTGCATACGCCGGGTTGGACATTGGATATGCTTGTTGGGGGCTCTCAAAATACCTGGAAAAACAGAAAACTACTCATCGGGCGCCCCACGCTTTTACGTGTATTAACATAACTATTGTTATTATTACCATTATTTTCTTCTTTTCCATACATTTTTTAACAGTTTCAGTTCGTTTTTAAAAGTGTGCTTTTTAATTTTTTTGAATCATCTATTTGGAATACTGCGATCTGAATGGATGAGATGTAGCATGTCCAGTTAGTATTGTGACTTCATTGGTATGTAATAATAATAAATAATGGAAGGCGTCAGTTGCAAGTGGGATGAAACAATTTTTCTTGCATTGACTGTACACTCTATTATATCAGTCGGTCAATAATTTTGGATCACTAAACAAATACTATTTTCCTTGAAAAGTCGGGAAATTTGGTATGTAAATAGTTGATGAAACTTTTGATGTTTTAAAGAGAAAGAGGATCCAGGATGTAAATCTTCGTATGGGTGTGAAATTATCCACATCCACATTTTAAGGTAGGACTATAATTGATAAAGTCGTGGGCTTAGAGATTATTTTTTAAATTCGAAAACAGGTTTTTAAAATGCCATCATTTTAAATGTTAGACAGTTTCGAAATTGAAATATATACATAGGAAAACATATCAATACATTGTCAGCCCGCCTGGAAGGGTGAAATGGGGGTTGAAACACTTTAAAAATCAACAATTTTTTTAGCCACGGTAGAATCCTAATTCCAACGTAGATTAATTAGGGACAAAAAAACGCATCAGAAAAATGTATCGAAATCATTTGTCAGCCCGTCTAGTAGGGTGAAATGGGGGTTGAAAGGTATTAAAAAATCAAATATTTTTTTAGCCACGGTAGAATTGTAATTCTAACGTAGATTAATTAGGGACAAAAAAACGCATCAGAAAAATGTATCGAAATCATTTGTCAGCCCGTCTAGTAGGGTGAAATGGGGGTTGAAAGGTATTAAAAAATCAAATATTTTTTTAGCCACGGTAGAATCCTAATTCCAACGTAGATTAATTAGGGACAAAAAAACGCATCAGAAAAATGTATCGAAATCATTTGTCAGCCCGTCTAGTAGGGTGAAATGGGGGTTGAAAAGTATTAAAAAATCAAATATTTTTTTAGCCACGGTAGAATTGTAATTCTAACGTAGATTAATTAAGAACAAAGAAATGCTTCAGAAAAATGCATTGAAATCATTTGTCAGCCCGTCTAGCAGGGTGAAATGGGGGTTGAAAAGTATTAAAAAATTAAATATTTTTTTAGAAACGGTAGAATTGTAATTCTAACGTAGATTAATTAAGAACAAAGAAATGCATCAGAAAAATGCATTGAAATCATTTGTCAGCCCGTCTAGCAGGGTGAAATGGGGGTTGAAAAGTATTAAAAAATTAAATATTTTTTTAGAAACGGTAGAATTGTAATTCTAACGTAGATTAATTAAGAACAAAGAAATGCATCAGAAAAATGCATTGAAATCATTTGACAGCCCGTCTAGCAGGGTGAAATGGGGGTTGAAAAGTATTAAAAAATTAAATATTTTTTTAGAAACGGTAGAATTGTAATTCTAACGTAGATTAATTAAGAACAAAGAAATGCTTCAGAAAAATGCATTGAAATCATTTGTCAGCCCGTCTAGCAGGGTGAAATGGGGGTTGAAAGGTATTAAAAAATCAAATATTTTTTTAGCCACGGTAGAATTGTAATTCTAACGTAGATTAATTAAGAACAAAGAAATGCTTCAGAAAAATGCATTGAAATCATTTGTCAGCCCGTCTAGCAGGGTGAAATGGGGGTTGAAAGGTTTTAAAAAATCAAATATTTTTTTAGCCTCGGTAGAATTTTAATTTTAACGCAGATTAATTAAGAACAAGGAAATGCATCAGAAAAATGCATTGAAATCATTTGTCAGCCCGTTTAGCAGGGTGAAATGGGGGTTGAAAGGTATTAAAAAATCAAATATTTTTTTAGCCTCGGTAGAATTTTAATTTTAACGCAGGTTAATTAAGAACAAAGAAATGCATCAGAAAAATGCATTGAAATCATTTGTCAGCCCGTCTAGCAGGGTGAAATGGGGGTTGAAAAGTATTAAAAAATTAAATATTTTTTTAGAAACGGTAGAATTGTAATTCTAACGTAGATTAATTAAGAACAAGGAAATGCATCAGAAAAATGCATTGAAATCATTTGTCAGCCCGTCTAGCAGGGTGAAATGGGGGTTGAAAGGTATTAAAAAATCAGATATTTTTTTAGCCTCGGTAGAATTTTAATTTTAACGCAGATTAATTAAGAACAAAGAAATGCATCAGAAAAATGCATTGAAATCATTTGTCAGCCCGTCTAGCAGGGTGAAATGGGGGTTGAAAGGTATTGTTATGAATTACACCCCCTTGGAAAAGGAGACCGTACGCCTATGCCTCTGATGGTGACTGGAAAGGCTCTAGAAAGAGCCAAGGACTTTTCTAGCTTATGGTTGGAGAAGATTCTGGATTGATCTAGAGCTAATTTCGGAGTATATAAGGCGCGATTACCAGCGCGGAGGAGGAAGTTTATTTGAGAAGTGACACGTTCGGGAAAAAGTGAGGTTAAAGTAAACAAAGTGTATTTTTGAAGTATTGTATAGTCAGTAAATTGTTAAATAAAGTGTTAGTAGTGTTTAATCTCTTGTTAAAATTATTTAGAACCCACGGATTCATACAGGGTGTTTCCTAAAAGGTGGAAATCCGTAACATTTTGGTGTCGGAAGCGGAATTTTGACAAGAGGATTTTTTCGGGAGTGTTGAGAAGACTGGGACAGTATTCTCGGAGTTAGTGCTAACACAGGAAGGACTAATTTACTGGACATTGTTCGAGGTTTATTTTCGAACAGGAAAAATAGTGTTTAAGTGCATTTTTGAGACATTTTTGGAACATTTTGTTGGACATTAGAGGTTAAGTGACAAAGACTCTAGATAAGACTTTTTCGTGCCGTTTTGAGGGTTTCTGGACAGTCCCATTACCGATAGTGACGTAATTATTAAACTTATTTGATTTCAACGTAATTGTATGCCGGTAACGACCAGAAGCATGGCATCCGAACAACAAATGCAGGAATTTATGGCCCAAATGCAAAAGATGATGATGGATCAGGAAAGAAAGCGCCAGGAAGAGAAAGAAGAACAGGAAAGAAAGCGCCAGGAAGAGAAAGAGGAACGGGAAAGAAGACGACAAGAAAAAGAACGAAGGCATCAAGAAGAAGAGAAACGACGTCAAGAGGAAAAACAAGAAGAGGAGAGACGCCGTCAAAAGGAAAATGATGACTTAAGGAAAGCTATAGAAACGCAACAGAATGCCTTGTTTACAGTCGTGGAAGAAATAAAAAATGAGATTAAGGAAGATATGGGTAGCGTAAAGACGAAAGTTAATGAGGTCGAAGTAAAAGTAGGCAAGGTCGAAGAAGAAGTTGGTGAAGTCAAAGTGAAAGTAAACAAGTTCGAAGAAGAAGTCAAAGGGGAAATAGACCAGCTTAAACGACAGTTGAGGGATAGAGGAAACCAGCAAGTGGTGTCATCAGGCCAGCGATTAAAAATTCCCTCCTTTGATGGTCAAAGTTCCTGGATGACTTACAAGACACAGTTTGAGGCAGCAGCAAGTGCAAACAACTGGAACGACGAAGAGAAGGCTAAAGCATTAATCGTAGCTTTAAGAGGCCAAGCATTGGAATTGCTCCAGACAATTCCGGTAGACCAACAACGGAATTTTAGAGTTTTAGAAGCCGCCTTAGATCTACGATATGGCGATCAACACCTTGCTCAAGTATACCAGACCCAGCTGAAAGTGCGCGTTCAGAAAGCTGGAGAGAGTCTGCAAGAATTTGAAGCTGCGGTGGAAAGACTGGCACACTTAGCATATCCTAATGCGCCAAAAGAATTTAAAGAGCAATTGGCAGTGGGGGCATTCCTAGACGGGATAAGGGACGAGGAGATCAGGCGAGTCCTCAGGCTATCCCGACATAAAAGTAGTAGTGAAGCCTTGGTACATGCACTAGAGGTAGAAGCTGTCTATAGGGATACTCCAAAGTCAAGAGTACGGGCTATGACACTTGAAGAATCGCAGCCAGAAGAGACAGACCAAAACCCTATCTTGAACGCGATTCTCAAAACGAATAAAATGATCGGTCAATTACTGGCTCAATCGAATCCTCCAAGAAGACAGGAAAACCAACAAAACAGAGAAAGGCCAAGTGGAGGTATTAAATGCTACAACTGCGGCAGGATGGGACATATGAAACGAGACTGTCGACAGCAGAACTCGGACAGACGAGTAAATGCTGTAAATGTAGAAGAGCAGCAGGAAAACTAAAGATAGCCAGCACCAAGGGGGCTGTGCTGGCTAGGGAACACGGTGCCCCCAGAGAAATAAAGATTTCCCAGCTGCGAAGAATTCCAAGTAGTCTGCTGTTGCAAGGATATGTGAATGGAAGAAAGTGTGTGTTTACTGTTGACACCGGCGCTACGTCATCAATAGTGCGGCCAGGGTTTATATCAGGCTTGCAGATTAAGAAGAAGCAAAATGAAGTAATTATTCGGACAGCCACGGGAGACAGGGCTGCAGTCCATGGAGAGGTCAATTTGGAACTGCAGGTTGGACGATTGAGATTCAATTACAAGGTCATTGTGGCTGACATTACAGATGATTTCATTTTGGGACTGGACATCATGGAAGAGAAGAGGTTTATTGTTGACGTAGGGGAGCGAGTCTTGAAAATTGGGAATGAGGAATTTATCCTGGCAACCGCAGATGACCAATTCCGTAAAGCAAGGCTATTGACAACAAAGACGATTAAGATTCCTGCTCATTCGGAACAGATCATCGATGCTGCCTTGGAAGGAAATCCTGGAGGCTACCGTGTTGGCCTGGTGGAAGGTGACGAATCGATTAAGTCCCTAACCAATATTGTTGTGGCAAGAACTTTAACCCGGACTAAAGATAAAATCCCAATTAGAGTCGTCAATTTAAATTCCCATGCAGTAACAATCAAAGAAGGCAAACCGATTGGCTCCTATGAACCGGTCACATGGGTAGCAAGGTGCGAAGAACAAACGGAGGGAAATTCATCTACAAATATAGACCAGGAAGTTTTGACCTTACTGAGCTCCCAGTTGGAGCATTTATCTGAGGATGAACGAGAGGAGGCGCTCAAGTTCCTGGAAAAAGAAAGTTCAGTATTTGCCAAAAGTACGGAGGCCCTTACAAAAACAGATATAGTCCAGCATCGGATAAATACTGGTGACTCACCTGCTATTCGACAACAACCTAGGAGGCTTCCGCTAGCAAAACAAGAAGAAGCCTCAACAATGATAGATAAGATGCTACAAGATGGAGTTATTGAGGAGTCAACAAGTCCCTGGTCATCGCCAGTAGTTTTGGTTGCCAAAAAGGACGGAACGTTAAGATTTTGTGTCGATTATCGAAAATTGAACGATGTGACGAAGAAAGACAGTTACCCATTACCCCGGATTGATGACACGTTAAGTACATTGGCAGGCTCACGGTGGTTTTCGACGTTAGACCTTAGGAGCGGTTATTGGCAAGTTGGACTTCATCCTGATGATAAGGAAAAGACAGCATTTTCAGCAGGCAGTGGTCTTTACCAATTTACGGTGATGCCTTTTGGACTTTGCAATGCTCCAGCCACGTTTGAACGATTGATGGAATTTGTTCTACGAGGGCTAACCTGGAAGACGTGCCTGGTTTACCTTGATGACGTGCTGGTTATGGGACGAGACTTTACAGAACATTTGAAAAATCTTCAAGAAGTATTTGGACGAGTAAGGAATGCACACCTGAAGTTGAACCCGAAGAAGTGTTTACTATTTCAGAAAGAAGTTAAATTCCTTGGGCACGTAGTGTCTTCAGAGGGAATACAAACGGATCCCGATAAAATTTCTGCCGTACGAGATTGGCCAAGGCCATCTAACGTTCATGAAGTACGAAGCTTCCTTGGCCTTTGCACTTATTATAGACGCTTTGTGGAAGGGTTTGCAGACATTGCGAAGCCATTACACCGGCTAACAGAGGAGAAAGTTCAGTACCAGTGGACACCGGAGTGTGAAACAGCATGGAGAAAATTGAAGGCAGCTCTATGCACTGGTCCTGTACTAGCATACCCACAACAGAATGGACTTTTTATTTTAGATACAGATGCCAGCAATTCTTCGATTGGTTGTGTGCTGTCTCAAATTCAGAACGGAGAGGAAAGAGTGATCGAGTACTTCAGCAAGGTGCTCTCCAAACCAGAACGAAACTATTGTGTAACCAGAAAAGAGTTATTGGCCATCGTCAAATCAGTGGACCATTTTCATAAGTATCTCTACGGGCGACATTTCAAAATCAGGACCGACCATGCGGCGTTGAAATGGCTGTTGCAGTTGAAAACCCCGGAAGGTCAACTGGCTCGTTGGATAGAACGGCTGCAACAGTACGACTTTAAAATCGAGCATCGACCAGGAAGATCTCATAAGAACGCAGACGCATTATCTAGAAGACCATGCAAGGACGACTGCAAGCACTGCCGCCACGTGGAAAAACAGCAGGGCATGGGAGTAGTCAACACTATTAAAATAGACGTTCCGGATGATTGGACAACTGAAGCCCTGAGACAAGAACAACTGAACGATGCAGAGATTGGGGCTATATTGAGAGCAAAGGAAAAAGGAACTCGACCAGAGTGGAAGGATGTTTCGGACAAAGCAGTTGGATTGAAGGCTTTGTGGGCACAGTGGGACTCACTTAGAGTTATGAATGGGCTGTTAAAAAGAGCATGGGAGAGCCCGGATGGGAAGCAAGTTGTTATGCGTCTAGTGATTCCCAGGTGTCGAGTACCGAAAGTACTTCAAGAAGTGCATAATGGAGCATCCGGTGGACACTTCGGCGTTAACAAGACCCTGAATAAAGTACGTGAACGATTTTACTGGGTAAATAGTCGTCAAGATGTTGAAGCTTGGTGTCGTAATTGTAAAATTTGTGCAGCCAGTAAAGGACCACAGACTAGAAGTAGGGGTGCAATGAAGCAATATAACGTCGGGGCCCCTTTTGAGAGGATTGCGATCGATATAGCCGGACCATTCCCAGTAACCAAGGACGGTAACAAGTACATACTGGTTGCCATGGACTATTTTAGTAAATGGCCTGAAGCCTACGCAATTCCGAACCAGGAAGCGGTTACTGTCGCCAAAGTCTTGGTAGATAACTTGATATGTCGGTTTGGTGTACCCCTGGAGCTGCATTCAGATCAAGGGAGAAATTTTGAGTCAGGGGTATTTCAGCAAATCTGCAAGTTATTGGGAATACACAAAACACGGACGACAGCCCTTCACCCTCAATCAGATGGAATGGTGGAGCGACATAATAAGACTATGAAAGAACATCTCTCTAAAGTCGTTCATAAAAATCAACGTGACTGGGATCTCCACATACCGTTTTTCCTCATGGCATATAGAGCTGCTATCCACGAAACTACAAAACAGACTCCGGCTCGTGTAGTATTTGGACATGAGATCAGACTGCCATGTGATTTGATGTTTGGAACACCAGGTGGAGAACGACTTCCTGTGAACAGCTATGTAGATGAAGTGAGTGAACGGCTAAGGAACGTCCATGAGTTAGTTAGAGACCAAATCACCATAGCCAGTGACAGAATGAAGGCTCGATATGACCGTAAGGGTAGTTCAGAAGGATTCAAGGCAGGAGACCTGGTTTGGCTGTACAACCCACAGCGGAAGAAAGGAAGGTCACCGAAACTTCAACCGCCTTGGGATGGACCGTATACTGTTATTACCCGAATTAATGACGTCGTCTATCGAATTCAACGAAGCAAAAAGTCCAAGATGAAGATCGTGCATTTGGACAGGCTGGCGAAATACATCGATGATTCTGAGTTGCCTGATCGGGACGATCAGGCTTAAGGAGGGGGCAGTGTTATGAATTACACCCCCTTGGAAAAGGAGACCGTACGCCTATGCCTCTGATGGTGACTGGAAAGGCTCTAGAAAGAGCCAAGGACTTTTCTAGCTTATGGTTGGAGAAGATTCTGGATTGATCTAGAGCTAATTTCGGAGTATATAAGGCGCGATTACCAGCGCGGAGGAGGAAGTTTATTTGAGAAGTGACACGTTCGGGAAAAAGTGAGGTTAAAGTAAACAAAGTGTATTTTTGAAGTATTGTATAGTCAGTAAATTGTTAAATAAAGTGTTAGTAGTGTTTAATCTCTTGTTAAAATTATTTAGAACCCACGGATTCATACAGGGTGTTTCCTAAAAGGTGGAAATCCGTAACAGTATTAAAAAATCAAATATTTTTTTAGCCACGGTAGAATTGTAATTCTAACGTAGATGAATTAAGAACAAAGAAATGCATCAGAAAAATGCATTGAAATCATTTGTCAGCCCGTCTAGCAGGGTGAAATGGGGGTTGAAAGGTATTAAAAAATCAAATATTTTTTTAGCCTCGGTAGAATTTTAATTTTAACGTATATTAATTAAGAACAAAGAAATGCATCAGAAAAATGCATTGAAATCATTTGTCAGCCCGTCTAGCAGGGTGAAATGGGGGTTGAAAAGTATTAAAAAATTAAATATTTTTTTAGAAACGGTAGAGTTGTAATTCTAACGTAGATTAATTAAGAACAAAGAAATGCTTCAGAAAAATGCATTGAAATCATTTGTCAGCCCGTCTAGCAGGGTGAAATGGGGGTTGAAAGGTATTAAAAAATCAAATATTTTTTTAGCCACGGTAGAATTGTAATCCTAACGTAGATTAATTAAGAACAAAGAAATGCTTCAGAAAAATGCATTGAAATCATTTGTCAGCCCGTCTAGCAGGGTGAAAAGGGGGTTGAAAGGTTTTAAAAAATCAAATATTTTTTTAGCCTCGGTAGAATTTTAATTTTAACGCAGATTAATTAAGAACAAGGAAATGCATCAGAAAAATGCATTAAAATCATTTGTCAGCCCGTCTAGCAGGGTGAAATGGGGGTTGAAAGGTATTAAAAAATCAAATATTTTTTTAGCCACGGTAGAATTGTAATTCTAACGTAGATTAATTAAGAACAAAGAAATGCTTCAGAAAAATGCATTGAAATCATTTGTCAGCCCGTCTAGCAGGGTGAAATGGGGGTTGAAAGGTTTTAAAAAATCAAATATTTTTTTAGCCTCGGTAGAATTTTAATTTTAACGCAGATTAATTAAGAACAAGGAAATGCATCAGAAAAATGCATTAAAATAATTTGTCAGCCCGTCTAGCAGGGTGAAATGGGGGTTGAAAGGTATTAAAAAATTAAATATTTTTTTAGCCACGGTAGAATTGTAATTCTAACGTAGATTAATTAAGAACAAAGAAATGCTTCAGAAAAATGCATTGAAATCATTTGTCAGCCCGTCTAGAAGGGTAAAATGGGGGTTGAAATGCGTTAAAAATCAACTGTTTTTTAGCCACTGTAGAATTGTAATTCTAACGTAGATTAATTAAGAACAAAGAAACGCATCAGAAAAATGCATTGAAATCATTTGTCAGCCCGTCTAGCAGGGTGAAATAGGGGTTGAAAAGTATTAAAAAATTAGCAATTTTTTAGCCACGGTAGAATTTTAATTTTAACGTAGATTAATTAAGAACAAAGAAACGCATCAGAAAAATACATTGAAATCATTTGTCAGCCCGTCCAGCAGAGTAAAATGGGGGTTGAAATACATTAAAATATCAACTATTTTTGTGGCCATGGTAGAAAATTATTTTTAACGTGGTTTCATTGAGAACAAAGAAACTCATCAGAAAAATGCATTGAAATCATTTTTCAGCCCGTCTGGCAGGGTGAAATGGGTGTTGAAATACATTAAAATATCAACTATTTCTGTGGCCACGGTAGAATTTTATTTCTAACGTGGTTTCATTGAGAACAAAGAAACACATCAGGAAAACACATTGAAATCATTTGTCAGCCCATCCAGCGGGGTAAAATGGGGGTTGAAATACATTAAAATATCAACTATGCATTAATAATTCAGCAATTTTTTTAGCCACGGTAGAATTTTTATTTTAACGTAGATTAATTGAGAACTAAAGAACGTATGAGAAAAATGCATTGAAACCATTTGTCAGCCCGTCTAGCAGGATAGAGTGGGGGTTGAAATACATTAAAAAATCAACTATTTTTTTCACCCCGGTAGAAATTTACTTAATCTACATTAAAACTGAAATTCTACCGTGGCTAAAACATGGCAGATTTTTTAAATCATTTCAACCCCCATTTCTCCCTGCCAGACGGGCTGACAAATGATTTCAATGCATTTTTCTGATGTATTTCTTTGTTCTCAATTAATCTACGTTAAAATTACAATTCTACCGTGGCTAAAAAAATATTTGATTTTTTAATACTTTTCAACTCCCATTTCACCCTGCTAGACGGGCTGACAAATGATTTCAGTGCATTTTTCTGATGCATTTCTTTGTTCTTAATTAATATACGTTAAAATTAAAATTCTACCGTGGCTAAAAAAACATTTGATTTTTTAATACCTTTCAACCCCCATTTCACCCTGCTAGACGGGCTGACAAATGATTTCTATGCATTTTTCTGATGCGGTTCTTTGTTCTTAATTAGTCTACGTTAAAATTAAAATTCTACCGTGGCTAAAAAAATAGCTGATATTTTAATACCTTTCAGCCCCCATTTCACCCTTCTAGACCGGCTGACAAATGATTTCAATGCATTTTTCTGATGCATTTCTTTGTTCTTAATTCATCTACGTTAGAATTACAATTCTACAGTGTTAAAAAAATAGTTGATTTTTTTAACGCATTTCAACCCCCATTTTACCCTTCTAGACGGGCTGACAAATGATTTCAATGCATTTTTCTGATGCATTTCTTTGTTCTTAATTAATCTACGTTAGAATTACATTTCTACCGTGGCTAAAAAAATGTTTGATTTTTTAATACTTTTCAACCCCCATTTCACCCTGCTAGACGGGCTGATAAATGATTTCAATGCATTTTTCTGATGCATTTCTTTGTTCTTAATTAATCTACGTTAGAATTACAATTCTACCGTGGCTAAAAAATATTTGATTTTTTAATACTTTTCAACCCCCATTTCACCCTGCTAGACGAGCTGACAAATGATTTCAGTGCATTTTTCTGATACATTTGTTTGTTCTTAATTAATCTACGTTAGAATTACAATTCTACCGTGGCTAAAAAAATATTTGATTTTTTAATACCTCTCAACCCCCATTTCACCCTGCTAAACGGGCTGACAAATGATTTCGATACATTTTTCTGATGCGTTTTTTTGTCCCTAATTAATCTACGTTGGAATTAAAATTCTACCGTGGCTAAAAAAATTGTTGATTTTTAAAGTGTTTCAATCCCCATTTCATCCTTCCAGGCGGGCTGACAATGTATTGATATGTTTTCCTATGTATATATTTCAATTTCGAAACTGTCTAACATT
Organism: Stenurella melanura; assembly: GCA_963583905.1. NCBI lineage: Eukaryota > Metazoa > Arthropoda > Insecta > Coleoptera > Cerambycidae > Stenurella > Stenurella melanura. The sequence continues at coordinate 133,492,127 of OY757313.1, read as the reverse complement.
TAAAATGATGGTATTTTAAAAACCTGTTTTCGAATTTAAAAAATAAGCCCACGACTTTATCGATTATAGTCCTACCTTAAAATGTGGATGTGGATAATTTCACACCCATAATCTTCGTCGGTTTCAGCGAATGTGTTGAGGTGATAATAAAAGGTTTCTCTTTTACAATATAATACCTCAGTGGTATAATAGGCGTCTTTGGTGAAGAACCTTCCAATAAAAAAAAACATGTAAAGATGGATGTTTACGATTTCAAAGTCAAATATATTAAAATATTCGCTCCATATTTTCAGAAACATTTAGTACAATCATATTTACATAATACTTTCCCATGCATTAAAAAGTCAAATAGAATACGTTATTGAGCTACAGAACGGATCATATTACAACTAAAAAAAAAAACATAACAAAGATTAAATTCATGGCTAGTTATAGTTCACTCCATATTTATACGGCACATAAAAAAGTCAAAGCTGCCGGCCGAGCTGATATACAGGGTGGGGCAATAGTGCGTCGGACCTCGATATTTCGAGTTCTACGATAGCTAGAAATTTTTGTAAGAATTGCAAGTAAACTAGATAAAAAAGTCTATAACCGGAAAATACAGGGCCAAGTGCCTTTTCTTTAAATGGAATGCTATGTATATCAGCACATTGTTTGAAGCCTCTTTCTAGGCTCTATTCATTCCTATATTAGCATTGAATATCTCCCAACCACTTGGATGTAATGAATTTTTTTGTTGAAATAATGCAATCTGCAGATGGATATTAAAAAAATCACAGAGTCACAATTATGGGTTTACAGAAAAACATGTGAATACCAGTTACGAGACATCTAATTAATGTTTCTGAATCATTTTCATTTCCTAAAACTGTACAGGGTGGCCAAAAATTATTTTTCAACGATATGCGATGTAGAAATGAAAAACGAAAATTTTTTGTAAGTACTTCCCTATGACTAATTGCAACTATTTTCGTCTTATAAATAAATAAGTGTCAAATTCGAGAATAAACTTAAAAGAAGAGGTTCCCTCAAATAATTCATTAGAAAATTTATAATAGGTGTTCGACGTGTTGCCCATTTTGATTGACACACGTCTTTATGCAATTTTGAAATGAGGCCATTTAGTGGGACCATTTTTTCCAATCCATTGAATTGAATAAACAGTATTTAACAGGTCCTTTACTGTAAATTATTTTGTACATTTTTTTGCCGTTTTCATTATTCGACAAGCAATAAAACCTCAGTTTGGTATAAATGGTGGTGTACAACGGAGCATTTATATCACTTATCGGTGGTTACTTACAATTTGTACTGAATTTAAAATATTTGGAATTTTACAATATGAATGTTAACAAAGCGAAACTTGTAGACATGACTTTTGTTTTGGGCGAGTCAGACAAAAATTGTTTACTTGCCAATATAATTCATCACCAACGTTATCCTGAAAGAAGGATTCCTGATGTTAGCAGCTTCCAAAACCTTCTCGATAGATTTTCGGAAACTGGAAATGTCGAATATAAAAAAAGTGAAAGAAAAAAACGTGTTGTGAACGAAGAAAATGAGTTTTCTGTGGTACTGGCGGTTGAGGATCCCCATGTTAGTCAAAGAGAAGTGAGCTCATTAGTAGGAATAAGTAGACGGTCTGTGGGTCGAATTTTAAAAGCAAATTAGTTGCATGCAAATCATATTAGAATGCACCATTATCTGATGACGATTTTCAAAAGCGCCTACAATTTTGTAATTGGGCCAGAGGTAAAATGCAAGATGATGTCAACTTCTTTAGTAATGTTTTATTCACTGATGAGGCAACTTTTCATAAAAATTGATTTGTTAATAGGCACAATTTCCATTATCATGCTTCGGAAAATCCTCACTTTTTTATGCAAGTTGATAACCAACACAGATGGTCTATAAACGTTTGGAGAGGAATTTTCTGTGCACATTCTATGCCGGTGACGATTATGTTCGAATATTACCGAATCATTTTGGTTATACCTTATGCGTCTCCAGATTAGTATATGCGACCGGGGCATGCTGTATTTTTCTACACTTTTTTAACTCTTGTTAGAAATCTTAATTAACTCAGGAAACAGATAAACAGAGCCGTACTTTAAATTTATCTGTCAATGTCGCGAAGAACGGGCAGTGCGTCCACCAATGCATAAGACATTCCTATTTTGACGCAAAACAGAGTAAGATTTTTTAATTTACCAAAAGTTTCTATCGGCAGCACGACTTTTAAATTTATAGTATTATTTCGTTCATTCTAATACGCAAAAATTTGAAGTACGGCTCTGTATACTCTTATCAGCTGTTATTTTGTCGACTTTGATATTTTGATGGCCGGTTTTTATGACCTTTTTTATGTGCATTAAACAAATGTAGACAAGTCTTGTCAAGATCTTGTAGACTAATTGGGGTTTCCCACATGGCGAAAAAAGCGCTCATCGAAAAAAATGACTGATAATTTTAGATAATCTCTTGAAGTGAAAAGGAGGACGTTGTCAACTCGACCCGTAAGTAGGTATGGTTTTTTAAATATTTGTTCAATCGCTAGTGTGATACTGTTATGCATTACACCCTCTAGGGACAATTTACTTTATTAGGGACAGGAGACTGAAGCCTAAGAGGCCTACTCCAACATTATGTAGAACTAGAAACAGAAAACTGTAATGTCTTCAAAGCCTGTAATGCACGCCATCTGTGAGATACTAGAAGTGACTGTTCTAGAAATTTATAGAAAGAGATCGAGTTTTCTGGAGTGTGGTGGGAGAAGTTTCTCGATTTGGTTCTAAATGACTCTGGATGCGTCTTTATGGCGGGAAGAAGAAGTTATGGGAAGTGATAGGTTAGAAATCCGAAGTAAATACAAACTGAAAATATCTAGTAATAAACATTTTTAAAGATTATTTTAGTCAGTACAAGTGCATTTTAGTTGATTAAAAGTGTTTTTAAGTTCCAGTAAGTGATTAAATAAATAGTGTTAGTGTTTATCCCTTATTATAATTATTTGAAATCCACGGTGTTTCCTGGGGGTGACGTGACAATTTGGTGTCAGAAGCGGAATTTTAACAAAGAGATTTTCGAAGTGTCGAGAAGGTTGGACAGAATTATTCTCGGGAAGTAGTGCTAACACGGAGGACTAATTTACTGGACATTATTCGAGGGAAGGGGAAAATAGTGTTAAGCGCATTTTTGAGACATTTCTGGAACATTTTTATTAGGACATTAGTGGTAGTAATTATATATCCTTTGAACTGAGAAGTGATAAAGACTCTAAACAAGACTTTTTCGTGTAGTTGAATGCATTTTCGTGAAATTTCTAGAACTTTTCTATTTGGACATTAGTGGTTAAGTGACAAAAACTCTAGATAAGATTTTTTTTCGTGCTGTTTCGAGATTTTTCTGGACAGTTCCATTACCGATATTGACGTGATTGTTAAATTTAGTTTATTTTAACGTAATCATATGCCTAGAACGATCAGAGGTATGGCATCCGAGAAACAAATGCAGGGACTTTATGGTACAAATGCAGAATATGATGATGGACCAAGAAAAGAAGCGCCAGGAAGAGATGAGGAACGGGAAAGAAAACGACAAGAAAAAGAACAAAAACGTCAATAGGAAAAAGAAGAGCAAGAGAGACGCCGGCGCCGTCAAGAGGAAAAACAAGAAGAAGAGAAACACGCCAAAAGGAAAATGACGAATTAAGAAAAGCTACAGAGACGCAACAGAATGCCTTGTTTACAGTCGTTGAAGAAATCAAAAATGAGATTAAGACAGAAAGTAAATGAGGTCGAAATAAAAGTGGACAACGTTGAAGAAGTTGGTGAAGTGAAAGAAAATGTTCGAAGAAGAAGTCAAAGGAGAAATAAACCAGCTAAAACGACAGTTGAAGAATAGAGGAAGCCTGCAAGTACCATCATCCGGCCAGCAATTAAAACCTCCCTCCCTTGACGGCCAAAGTTCTTGGGCAACGTACAAGACAGAGTTTGAGGCAATAGCATGTGCAAACAACTGGGATGAAGAAGAGAAGGCTATGGTATTGGTCCTGGCTTTACGAGGCCAAGAATACTAATTGCTCCAGACAATTCAACACCTTGCCCAAGTATACCAGGCCCAGCTGAAAATGCGTCTCTAAAAAGCTGGAGAAAGTCTGTAAGAATTTGAAGCTGCAGTGGAGAGACTGACACACTTGGCGTATCCCCATGCGCCAAGAGAGTTCAAAGAGCAATTGGCAGTGGAGGTATTACTAGATGGGATAAGGGACGAGGAGATCAGGCGAGTCCTCAGGCTGTCCCGATATAATAGCAGCGAAGCTAGGAAAATTTGCATTTTATGATGATTTCGCAATAAACTAAATGAATCGAACGTAACGCTCGGTCATACAAAAATCTATAAAATCCATAAACTTCCAGGAGTCCCTACCTAAAATTACCAACAAATTTTTTTCAACGATCACTTTTTGACTGTCTGAACCCCTACTACTACGTGTATATCATCATGACTCGGTAAGAAATACTGAGAACGATTTGTAGAGGATGCTGAGTGAAAATCAATAAATCGCAACAAGGGAGCACGAGGAAAATAAGATAAAAATGATGATGCTGCTTGTCTAAGTTTACAATACACACTTCTCATGATCTCTTATTAGAACTTACTTCAAAGTAAACATTTAAGAACATATACTCGAACATAATAAAATATAACCTTTCACATTTAACATCGTCATTCAGAAAGTATTCAACTGTAAATGTTTCCGTCTCTTTTTGAGTTTACCAACTGCGACAAAATAGAATTTGGCATTTTATCAAATTATACAAATATTTGCATTTTACTGGAGCCTTCAGGTTAAAAACGAACCGACGAATTATTGGAAATCGTAACGTCCCATTCCTGGAATGACAAATAATTCGATAAAATTCAGAGCGAATAAAATATTACCGCCATTCGTTATTTATTTACAACGAACACAACTCCAGCTGTGAATTTATGACCCTCACCTTGATTCGGGTCAGTAATAAAAATTGATATATTGTAATATTTTATTCATAATTTTACTACGTAACAATTATATGTGTTTTAAAATTAATTGTTTGCTAGCAGCTTAAATATTTAAAACTATTAATATTTAATCGAACACATACTAAAATGGAGAAACTAGATTTACCGGAAACAATGATGTATTTACTGAAAGTTATATATTGATAACTGATGTGTTCGTTCACTCTTGTTTGAATCCCACTCTGAGTTTATCTTATATACAAGATTCTTCTATTCTTTTTACTTCCCTCACTTACCGACGGGAAGTATTATTATAATCGTGAAAAAATCACTCCGAGTTTTCTTCGGATTCTCATGTTTCAGACTATGTGCAGATTACGAAAATGAAAGTATGTCTGTCTCTCGGCCTGTAGTCTGTCTGTCTGTCGGTCTATCTGTCTCTCTATTGGCGCTATATGTAAAAAACTATTTGACGGAGAACAATAAAATTCAGTAGGTATCTAGTTGATTCTACTACCAACGAGGAAAAAAACTAAAAAATATACAGGGTGTACCGCTGAAAAGGAATACATGACAGATGGCAATAATATTTGGCATATAGTTAACAATTCTGAGGGAAGACACCTACTATACTTTTAATGAACAATATACAGTAGGTGATCATCCCCTAAAAATAATTCAAGTATGGGGGAGATTTGTACAGGTATTTACGCAAAATCGTCCTCTTTGGCACCTTTTATTATTCATTTTTTCTGTCGGGTGACCACCCGGCGAAGAACGTGCCCCTCTAGGAATCACTGGTTTTATGCGGAATGCGCAGAGGCCACAAGAAAAAAGAATGATGCCTATATGAAAATGCAGACCCGAAGAACAAGGAGAACCGTTGAGGAACACCAAATAAAAAGAAGACTTGAAGAACGTATTCATAAAACTAAAAAGGGGGAGTATTTGAAGCAAGAACTGAGAAATATAGAAATCTCAACAGGAAACAGGAATACAGAAAATTTTACAGAAAAGTAAACATTGCAAGGAAGAGTTTTAAACCAAGAACATCGCAATGCAAGAGTAGTAACGGAGAATTGGTGAGCACTAGAAGTGAGGTGCTAAGACGCTGAGTAGAACACTTTAGTTCTATACTGAACACAGAAGGTATTGAACCAACCCCAGAAATAAAGGATGTTAGACACTTGGAGGAAGGGGTAGAAGATTTTGAAAATCAGGAGCCGCCAACCGCAAGAGAAATCAGAAAGACCATAAAAAAGGTTGGCAAAAAATAAATCACCCGGAAGAGACAATATGCCTGCCTAACTTCTCAATGATGGTGGTGAAGAACTAATAACTGCCCTGCAAAAACTTTTTACAGATATTTGAAGACAAAGAACCCTACCAGAGGAATGAAATGTAGGTATACTATGTACTATCTACAAAAAAGGCGACACAATGGAGTGTTCAAACTATCGAGGAATCACCTTATAGAATACCGCATACAAAGTATTTTCGACAATACTTTGCAACCGACTCAAACCCTATACGGAAAAAGAAATAGCAAGGTACCAAGCTGAATTCTGCGGTGGCAAGTCAACCATACATCAAATCTCGACACTCTGCCAAATCCTAGAGAAAACTCATGAATATGGAATCGACACCCACCATATCTTTGTCGACTTCAAGGCCGCCTATAATAGTATAAACAGAGGGAAACTCTATGAAGCTACGAGGGACCTCCAAATACCAATCAAATTGGTAAATATGGTAAGGTTGACGATGGAAAAAGTGGAATGCAGGGTATGCATAGAAGGAAACCTATCAGAACCATTTACAACCTATAATGGACTGCGGAAAAGCGACACACTCTCCTACACCTTATTTAACTTAGCCCTCGAAACAGCCATAAGAATCTCGGGTGTACCAACAACAAGGACATATAATAAATACATCCTAATCTGGGCCTATGCAGATGACATCGATATCATAGCCAGATTTGAGGCAGCAGTTAAAGAAGCATACAAAGCACTGAAAGGGGCAGCAGAGGAAATAAGGCTAATTAACAACAGTAAAACCAAATACATGCTAATATGGTCGGAAATGCCAAGAAATATAATTTGCATCCAACATAGAATCCTACATATAGCGCACCACGATATCGAGGTGGGCAGTGAGTTTACCTACCTGGGCTCATTGATTAACAGCGAGAATGACAACAGCCGAAATGATATGCAGAGTCCGCCTGGCCAATACGTGCTACTTTGGTCTTCAGATACTACAATATCTCCAGAAGTACACAGTGTAACCTGTATAAAACATGAATAAGGCTAGTGCTAACTTACGGCTCCGAAATGTGGACACTTACTAAGAGTGAAGAGACCATCTTGGCGTGTTTGAAGATAAAATACTAAGAAGCATGTATGGGGCTGTTGAAGAAAATTGATTGTGGAGAAAAAGGTACAACTTCGAACTGTACAGACTATTTCAGGGACCAGATATCATTAAAACAATTAAGCTTGGTCGTCTGCGATGGGTTGGTCATATTATGAGGATGGAGACAGATGAGCCCACTCGAAAGGCTTTACTGGATAAACATGTAGGACAACGCCGAAGGGGAAGACCCCGAATGAGGTTCCTACACAATATAGATGCCGATTTAAATGGTATAGGAGTAAGAGCATGGAGAAGACGGGCGTTGGATAGGGATGGCTAGAAACAAGGTCTAGAGGAGGCTAAGGCCCACAAAGGGCTGTACTGCCAGAATGATGATGATGACCACACTGTATATTTTATTAACTAAAAATTGTCAGGTTTTCATAGTAGCAATAGTGGCAGCTACATTCCGATTATTATTCGCCTCTGTAATTTCGCAGTTATTTCTTAGAGAGACCACCTTATACAGGGTGTAATCAGTTTTGTCATTAAAAAAAACTGGTAATGGGGACCGACTAGACAAACAAAAAACCTTTATGACTTTTCCCTCTAGGGGCACTTTGAAAAAACTGATCTGGGTCAACATCTTTAATATTATGATAGACAACTATTGAGAACCACTGCTTTTCTTGGTAGTGGACTTGTAGTTTCCAATTATACAACTTTTAAATTGTCATAAAAAAGTGCTCGCCGGCACACGCGGTGGTCTGCGGTGTCAAAGCAAAGGCTCATCGACCGCCTTTGATGGACCGCCTCAACCGAACTGAGACAAGTATAAAGGGGTAAATAATTCGTTCTCTCTTCGTGCACAATTGCAAGCAAATAATGGCCATAGAGGTTTAAACAGAGCATTTCTTTACATGTGTGTTTTTTTTAATTTGGAACAAAATATTGGATTGTTTATAATTTAGAAAATTTAAATGTGGTTTATTAACATTTGTAACATAAATGAGTGTCCTGGGTTAAAAGCTTACTACCTACCTAAATGATTCAAAATCTCTGCATCTGCATCAATACACAGTTCGGTACGTCGAATTAAGGAATACGCACTTCGTTCAACACTAAACTATCAACTAACATTGTCAATAAAGAAAAATAAAATAAAAACTTGGTACAAAAGCCAAAAAGGAATACAAAAAAAGAACGAACAAGTAACTTGTGTCTGTACGTAATCAAGAATTTGACAACTTGAACGGTAAGTCAATAAAATAAATCTTAACTATAAATACACAATGACGCGAAATTCAAAAATAACAAAAACAACGAACGGCCCCTAGTAGCACAACATATAGGACCAATATTCATATATTGGTCCTATATGGATTATATATTGGTGCAATATTGGTGCTACTAGGGGGGGGGGGGGGGGGTTGGACGTGTGTACATAACGAAATAACCACAGTAACTAAAATATTGCACAAGGGAGAGTTATAGTTTTCTTCAGATCAGATCTAGATCTAAACCTACCTCAATATTCCAGCAGTTCTCAAAAAATTTTATTGAAAATTTGCGAAATGATTATTTTTTCTCCAAAACTATGAGCTTTAGACCGTATGTTATATAAGGTTTTTTTGTTTGTCTTGTCGTTCCCTACCACCAGTTTATGAAGCTAATTACACCCTGTACATTTTTACTAAAAGTATGTTTTTAGGACAATAGTGGCAACTATATTCCACATCCTCCTCCGTCGTTTTCTAATTATTGTTTTATAGCGACCACCCTGTATAGTTTTCACCTAAAACATAGCAGGTTTCCTCCTTGGCAATAGTGATAACTACATTTCAAGTACTATTGTATTATTCTCCCAGTGGCAGATATCAAAGAAATATTTTAAGACCTTAGTTTCTAATATATGTATATACCAAATCTCAAGTTTCTGGACACTTAATAGCTTGCTATACTTATTTTCCACAATTTACACCCCAACCCTTCAACAGAATAAACTCAAAATATAATTGACTTCCAGATCTCGTTGTGCATACGTGCACCAAATTTCAAATCAATATCTTAATTTTATTTTGTTAACCCCTTTAATAATGGTATGGGGGTGGTGACGGGGGATGGAAAAATGCACACATAAAGATAACTGGAGACCTCTAGCATATACACCAAATCCCAAGTTTCGTCTCTTAATAGCTTACATTACTAATTCATTACCTATTCACCCTCCAATCCGTCAGCGGAGTAAACTCAAAATATAATCCAGTTCCAGATCTCATTATCAATATCTTAAAACGTTCCAGAGAAACACAAAACTGCGCAAAAAAAGTTATAGGCAGACAGAATTTTTTTTCGCTCAAATTTGAAAAATTTCTCCACTACGTGGATTTGGAAGTAATATGAATTCTCGATTCGTTGACAAACAACATCACACAAATCACAGAACATAATAGAACATAATTTCGAATTAAACACAAATTACCATAATACGCGTTGCCCATCTTCCGGCAACAGTTGTAGCCAAAACTTTTTTTATTGCTCTTTAATTGCTATCTGACAATTTTCAATCTTCATTCCTTCCCATCCCTTTCTTCGTTTCTCTTTGCAATTTTTGTCTTTTGTCGAAATTTTCTTCTTTCTAACTACACTTTTTTGATATATTCATAACATAACGTTTCAAACAATAAATTAAGTGGTTTGACATAACCACTCGCTCTTGTTGAATTTCCTGAAAGGGGTTTTTTAGTTTACAATTTTTCCGCAAATCCAATTTTATTTAAATTTGATGTCTTTTATGCCACTTGTCAAATTATTTTAAATTTACATAGATAGGTTTTCATTTTTACTTGCCTTTTAATTTACTTTTTGTAAACGAAGACGGCCATATTAATAATTTTTTGTAATCCTACCTGACCCCACTCCGTTCAGCTTTTCAATTACTGTGGCATTTCTCGCTGTAGATGTTCGGTTGGCTTTGGACATGGGTGTTCGGATAGGATAGATTGTAGTTTTTAACTTTGAATAAATGTTTTGAATTGATTTTGACATTAAACTAGTTGTAAGTTAATTGTGTTGGGTTGGCAACTTATTCATATAGTGAGCTAAAAGAGGCTTTTACTAAATCGAATTAAAACATTCATCCATATATATTTTTTAACACTTGAGCATAAAAACCAATTTACATTCGTTAGCGTAAATTTTCCAAGTTATAATGAAATCATAACAAATATATCCTTTAAGTAATGACTATTATTAACGTTTATATATTTTAATGGGCACCTTGTAATCGTAAACATCAACTAAAAGACCTTCCCCAGGATTTACTTATGAATAATTACTTTCACCTACACGAGAGCTATAATCGATAGAACAATTTCAGAATAGTCCATTAAATGCAACACAATTGTGCGGTGATTTTCATCTACCGAACACAGTCTAAATTGAATATCCTATTTTTCTTCTCGTCCATTTCATGTTTATATTGGTATAATGAGTTCCAGTTAAAAAAGGATTACTCCGATCTTGTGCACTCAATTCTTTGTTTATCTTTCGCTGACCTCGTTACGGTTTCCACGCCGGGAAAATTTTAGTTGCCACATTCAGCATTGACATTGTATGTTGTAAAGGCTCTTAAAATCGTATTTGTTGCTAGCAGGCGCACAGTGGGACGAAACCCTACTATGCCATTGAAATTAGTCTACAGGTCTTAATATTTTAGTGGTTGTGTCTTATGCGGACGTCTCATGTGCATACATAGTATTATCATTTGCGTACAAATGTTTTGTTTGCAAAATTAGATCAAGGCCGTCCGTTGAAATAAAGTAAAATTCATACTTTTTTTATTTGCCATTCTCATTATAACACTAGCATCCAACATAGTCCCCTAAGAATTTTTACTTGTTAGCATAACCAGAAGCCAGGTTATCGAAAGAATGCAAAGATTTCATTAATATTTTTACATATAGTTTTTCTTTTAGTTCTCATAGATAGTTTTTCTTTCCGCTGTTTGCAAAATCCCATAAAGAATATGTTTCATTACTATAAGCAAACAAATAATAAATAATTCACTTTGTTAGTGTTGCACTTTCGTTTAGATTTTTTCGAATAAAGTTTTTGACACCTAAATAAAGAAAGAAATAGTGGGGACTAATGTGGAAGTGCATTTTGGGCACTTCTGATGATAAATAATATTATGATGATGGGGGAAACTGTTGCATACTGGGGCAGGTTTCATAGTGGGACAATTCAAATTTTACGCTTGTAATAACAGATATATTTCTGAATAAATTAGAGCATAATATCCATCTAGTGCCCTCCATTGACAACTACAAATATCCCACCTTAATGAGCCACCAAACAGTTTTGTTTCGATTATGAATTTCCTCTATATAACGTAGATTAGTGGACCGTGTTTATTAAATAAACTCAATTAATTATTTTTACATGTCTGTTACTTTATAATATCTCGATAGGCGAATAAGAAAGTTACTATGATAAATAATCTTATAATTTTGTTTCATCCTAAATATTACTTTGTTAAATTACTCCCAGTATACACACGCCATGGTCGTCCCACTATGAACCATGGTCTGGTGCATAGTCGGACTTGAGTATACAGGGTGTCCCAGATTTAAACTGACATACTCTAGTGGAAGGTAGAGCACACTCAGCTGAGTTCAAAACACCCCTATACTTACCGTTGAATGTGAACCGTTTTTGAAATATCGTTTTATGGTTTTTGACCACAACTTAGGTCCGCCATATTTTTGAAATGACTGCACATATTTAGATACAATTTGGTATACATATTATGCTCTTTTCGGTTAAAGAATAGCTTAAGTGATTTTGGAAAAATTCCAGGACCGACCATCATTTTTTTAATATGGCTCTTTGGGTCGTTAACATCAGACTGTATATTATTTTTTGGTAAATGTTAGTAAACTTTTAAAAAGCCTATGGACCAATTTATAAAATAATGTCATAATATTTGATGGCACGTTTATGGGTATTCTTCAATAAATTTTCAAAAGTATTGAAAGACCAAATGTGACATTCTACAAATAACACAATCCAGTTGCTAACATCATTATTTTAATAATTTTAGCTAAATACCCCGTAGAAGAGGTTGTTATTTATTTTTGTTTTGATATTTTATTAAATTATGCTTGTTAATTCAAGCCTCTTCACTAACATTATTTTTCTTTCATGAAAGAAATGGAATGTGTATTATTTTGGATGAAATTTAAACTAAAAAAAGCTAACACTGAATGCCAAAACAAATAACAACCTCTTCTACGGGGTATTTAGCTAAAATTAATAAAATAATGATGTTAGCAACTGGACTGTATTATTTGTAGAATGTCAAATTTGGTCTTTCAATACTTTTGAAAATTTATTGAAGAATAACCATAAACGTGCCATTAAATATTATGGCATTATTTTATAAACTGGTCCATAGGCTTTTTAAAAGTTTACTAACATGTACCAAAAAATAATATACAGTCTGATGTTAACGACCCATATTAAAGAAATGGAGGTCGGTCCTGGAATTTTTCCAAAATCACTTAAGCTATTCAATAACCTAAAAGAGCATAATATGTATACCAAATTTTATCTAAATATGTGCAGTCATTTAAAAAATATGGCGGACTGAAGTTCTGGTCAAAAACCGTAAAATACCCCTCAATACTATCTCAAAAAGGGGTTCACATTCAACGGTAAGTATAGAGGTGTTTTGAACTCACTGAGTGTGCTCTACCTTCCACTAGAGTACATCCGTTTAAATCTGGCACACCCTGTATAATTAGTCTGTCAAAGTAATTTTTCATTTTTTTTTACTGTTGACAGCTGTCAAAAATTTACAAGTGTACCTTTCGCAATTTTGAAAATAATGTGAATTTTACCTATTTCTAATTAATTTTAAATTAAAAAAATAGGTTTGAGTTAAAAAAACAATGTAAAAATTTGTTGGTTATCTTGGGCCAAAATATCAGCCCGCAGCGTGCAAAATATTTGTACGTATACACCAAGCACACCGTGTATTTCATTTTTAAGTAAATTTACATTGGTGCGCTCATGCATTTGTCGCAACATTTACAAGGTCAGCAGTGCCAAATTGAACTGATGACGGACATGTTTTTTGTAACGACAGTTGCATGTTAGGTTTTTATTAATAAACTTTTACGAGCCACAAGCTTAATATAAAAATGGTCTACAATGTAAGAGAGGGTCAAAGCTATAAAAATAAGCTAGAGTAAACATTATATGCTGCAGATTTAATGAACTTTTTATATAATTGTTGCACACTCTCTTCAGGATACTCACATAGGGTAGAATAAATCTTACCTAACGGTAACCTGGTCTGATATTGTTTAAGACAATTTTGTTTATAACCAAATGATTTTTAAATTTTTAAAAATTGAAAAATTTCTCGTTTTTTGGTGCTCTAAAAGTATAATAGAAAAATGCTTTTTTTACAATACATGATATTTTATAATATCTTTAGACCTTGCATACCTATGAACTTCCAAAAAATTGAATTGACAAAGTTTAATTTTAAACTTCTTAGCGCAGAGGTGGTCGCTATGAAGTAAAAATCTTCGATGATTTTTGAAAAATTCATGTCAAACAAAAGTTATCATATGGATTTCAGCGTGTAGGTAATTGATTCCTGAAACATTTTAAGTTTAAACATACAGGGTGTTTCCATTTGAAAAATATGGAGTTATAAGTTATGACCACACTCCGGCTCCGAAGTAGTTATGACGTCAAAGCCAGAATCGGCTTTGCACAATATTAACTATTTAAACATTTTCATGCGCAATAATACAATAACTTACCTTATAATCTATCTAGTGAATTCCGTAATATTTAAAGGTAAATGGCTCCGAAACTGTTAAATATAACATACTTTGGTTCACTTACTGTTGGGTGCACAAACACAACCACTTAGGCCTTATTAGGATAATAAAAATATATTATTTGCATTTGTTCTAAAGGAAGTTAATCTCCGGCGCCTGTCACTAAATATCCACTTCTGTTGTTTATTTATTTATCGTATGGTTATTAGACACATTGGGAATTTAGAATAAAGATGTAAGCATATGTATAGTATATACAGGGCATAAATATAAAAGAGAAACGTTGTGAATAGGATCGTTCAACGTCTACCGATGTAATCGCTGCGTATTTAAAATAAGTATATTTTCTTACAGATGGCAGATTTATGTCCGGCATTGAACTCCACTTCGTTGCCACATACAAAAATGTTGAAAACCGGGGTTGTTTCTTAACACTGTATCGTTTGTATTTCACTATCTCAGCAACAACCCCTGATACTCTAAAAATATATTGACGTAGATCAAATATAATGTTCATTTCATCAATTACTGTATCTGTTTCCGGCTTACGTTGAAGGTCGCGTATGGCTAGAGGGATTCGTGTGAAATATCCATGTATATGATAAATTTTAGTATTTATGACATTCCGATGAAATATGTTTTAAAATGTTCGACTTGCGTGTCCACGAAAGTGTTTTTTCACAGCTGGTACAGAAAAGTTCTACACCATTAAACCGCAGATCCAAAAAACTTGAATCCACGAAAGCCACTCGACGCCATAATACTTCTATCAAAAGCTGAAAATGTACTGACAAGTCTGAAAGGACTGGAAGTCTGTAGTGTTGACTCCATAATGCGTATGGAAATAGGCTGATATGCCATTGGTCGTTGTGTAATAAAGTAACAATGATTTTTGAACTTTTTTTTATTTCAAGTGCTTTCTATATGTTTAGTCTTCTGCAAAAATAAAACGCAATTTGCTGTTTCTTTTACTATTATTATTGTTTACCGCATCCTATTTGCTATCGTACAGAAAGTAAAAAGAGAGCGACAAGAGTGGCGGTGTCCTTCTATCGTCGAATATTATATATTTTTTTAAATATGCCTATAGCCTTATATTAGCGCACAGATAAAAATAATATTTTAAATTAACAAACATATAGGAGATGTTTTTTACATTTCCTTAGTTGATACAAAAAGTGCGTATGTCTGCCGGTTAAAGCGTCGAGTTTTTTGTTTTAGGTTAGCCAATCAGACCGACGAGCGTCGCTGCAATTATACATAATGTGCGGCCGAAGTCTGGTGTTCTTTATCCACCAGCTTCAGTAAACATCTCTTATAGTCTGTCCAAAGTCAATTTGAAATTCGTAAAAAAGACCGACAAAGAGCCGACGTCTGACCGGTGCCGCCGTCAAAGTACCGCCGTGGTAAAGATCAACGTCGTTTTCTCAATTGATATTAGAAATTCTATACATCTACTTGCTCAACTATACCAAATAAATAACTTCTCCAAATTTCTAATAATACATTATTTATTTATTATTTTATGAATTTTATGAAATACTTTTTATTCCTTACCGCAAAAGTATTTGTCTCCTATAAATAATGTTTTTATTTGCTTATGTGAACCAGAAGAGTCTCGATTCAAAACATTATATTAATCTGTGTGTGAAGACCGTCTAACTACTTTTGCGCCGCGGCCTGGTTATGACATGACAGTTTAAAAATAATTCGAATAATCGTGAAAAACACCCTGTAGAGCTAGGTTCAACTTCGTACCCCTATGTATGTTTTGACTTAAAATGTTTCAGCAATCAATCATCTACACGCAGAAATCCATATGACCACTTTTCTTCGATACGAATTTCTTTTTAAATGTCGAAGAAAAGTGGTCGCTATGAGGTATTAAATTAAAAATCGACAATTCTGTTTCTTGGAAGTTCATATGCAAGATCCTAAAGATAAAAAATTGCAATACAATATTCTCTTCGTTTTGTATTTGCGAAGAGTATAAAAGCCTATTGATGGTTTGTGAATGCATATAAACCTATTAAAATAAAACAGTAAAAAAATAATATTTATTCCTGTACTTTACCAATTAGTTCGTGTTTAAACACTGTATTTTCGAGGACAAATCAGGAAGGGTTACAGGCTGTATAAGAGATTACCTATTTGAATTTCATGAGCGCGCGCCTTTGGTTCGTATAAATTCCTCATTCACACTTTTCAGTCTACACTGCTTGCGAATGAGTCTCATAAAATTGCTTCCTATAGAGATATGCATTTTATGTGAAACTTGATTGTATACTTCCTTTAGACAAGGCGTAGATGATTGATTTATATTGAAATTGTTAGAATGACAACAAGGAAATATTTTACAGCTATCTTTAACCTTGTAAATTAGGATTTTACATAGTTTAATTACCTACGTGTCATTCGAAGTAGAAATATTAATAAATAATAATTCATTGTGGCCTCGGGTTACCAATATAATGATAATAACCAAACTTACTTTAATTCACTAAAATATTTATATTAAATGTTCCAGGTTCTACAATCCACATGCTCACAAAATATATTTTAATCTATGCAGGACATGTCTACAGTGTGAACCTAAAGAAACGCACAAAATTGGTACGTGTCATTTGTCAAAAAAATCCTCGAACAGGTCGATTTTAGATTTATAAATGCTACATTTTGTCACTATACCAAAATTTATGACATCATTGGTTTTTGATTTATGACGACTTCATAAATTTTTTTTATGGAAACAGACATTTTTGTTTACTGTTTTTGGTGGTATATTCCTTTAGCTTTCTGGTGATATGAAAAAAATTGATATTAACTAAGCCATTCTCTTGGAAAAAAATATTTTTATTGATTGATACCTTAAATAAGTAATTGTTAGAAAAAAATCATCTCCATTGCTCAAATTGCGACCTTCCAACCATTTGGCATTGACCAAGACGGGTGTAGACACTTTGCACGCTGTTCTGAATCATCTCATGGGCAATTCGTCTCATCTCCAAGCCAATTCTGTCTTTCAATTCTTCTATGGTATCCAGTCTGTTAAAATACACCCTTGACTTTTAAGTAGCCCCAAAGAAAAAAGTCTAAGGGCGTTAAATCCGGTGAACGCGGGGGCCACTAAATTGGACCTCGACGACCTATCATTAAAAACTGAGGCACTGCTATCCCAAACTGAGGTGGGGCCCCGTCTTGCTGAAACCAGGAGTTTTCAGCAGGAATATCTTCATCTTCATTGTCCGAAAACAACTGCTAAGGCTGGCACTAACTCAACTCGCAAAAACTGTAAATATCTTGCAGCTGTAAGATTTTCTTAAAAAAAAAAGGTCCCAATAAACGATCATCAATCATACCTGCCCACACGTTTACCTCGTCGCTGTGTATGGGCTTCTTGAGTCCAATGAGGATTTTCGCGTGAACAATACCTACAGTTATGCCGATGTACAGTCCCCTTTAAAGAAAATGTAGCTTCATCGGAAAAAACAATGTTCTTTAAAAAATTTGGGTTTTCATCGCACAAGGTCACAAAACTGTAAACGCCGATCTGGATCGTCCTCATTCAATTTGTGGATTAATAGCACTTTGTATGGATGGTATTTTTCTTTTTTCGATAGACGTACAACAGAAGTTTGACTCACGTTATGATTTAAAACCAGCTGCCTTGTCGAAAGATTGTACTGTAAACGCAGATCTGGATCGTCCTCATTCAATTTGTGGATTAATAGCACTTTGTATGGATGGTATTTTTCTTTTTTCGATAGACGTACAACAGAAGTTTGACTCACGTTATGATTTAAAACCAGCTGCCTTGTCGAAAGATTGTGGTTTTCCTCACTTTCTACAGGAATATTTAATTTGGTTTCGTTGCTTGTGCTAGGGTGACCAGATCGAGGGAGGAAAGCTACACTGCCATCATATCTAGCCACCAATCTACTTACAGTGGATCTAGAAATTTGCTTTTCGGGATACATGGCATTGAAAACATCACATGCCTCCTGATGAGTTCTCAGCCAATCACTATATCCAATCATCATCAAAAGTTCTACGCGTTCTCTTTCACTTAAACATGGCATTGCATTCACTAGTTATACACTGTCTCAGAAGTGTCGCAAAACTGAGGTTCCACACGTGCCAGGGATAAAAAAGTTATCGATACTTTACACAAAAAGGCCTGTATCTCTCTGTTGTTAAGGTGATTTTTTGTTTCAATATTTTTTTTGTTTTGTTTTTATGGCAAATATTTTCATGCTAGTTAAAACAAAAATGTAGGCAACAAGATTTATCAGTCCATAAGAAAGTGGAACATTACTCGTGAATTTGCGAAAGGTAAGCTATTTTTACATAAAATGTCATTTTCCCAAAAGAATGGCTCAGGTAATATCATTTCTTTTTATATCACCAGAAAGCTAAATGAATATACCACCAAAAACAGTAAACAAAAATGTCCGTCTCCAGTAAAAAAAATTTATGATGGCGTCATAATTCAAAAACCAATGACGTCATAAATTTTGGTATAGTGGGTCAGGGAGGAAAAAATGCTAAAAAATAAATGTTTGGCCCATAGGCGAGTTTATTGCTGAATTTTGGCCGATTTTATGAGGTTTTCTACGCGTGAACCTTTTTATGCGCGACGTAAATAAACAAATGCTAGGACAAACTTTTTTTTAATTTGTAAAAAATAGCAGCTTTTTAGATATGCAAGAGCGGATTCTCTAAAGTTAAAATATGACAAGACTTTTTAGCCCTCTATGTGCAGTTGTTTTCGAGTAAAGAAGTAGTGAAAATATGTTTTGAAAGCTTTGGAAGTCATTTGCAAGTTAACAATTGCACCTAGCGACCTCTATCGGTGCTCATTTTTTAAATAATTTCATAACAAACAATTTTCCTATACTAAAAGTTAGCAGCAACGGAGATATTTAAAGAAATATAGAAAGGGCCTATTTTACTTACTAATTGTTAATTATAACATCGACGGGTTAGGTGTTCAACTTCACCCTAAAACGAAGCAATTCCAACAATAATCTCGCCTATGGGCCAAAAATCCAATCAAAATCCGCCATCTAGCCTAGAATAAGATATATGAAAATTTTGTGTGAGTGACTCTTATAAATATTAGTTTTGTTGTAGTTTTAATACTAATTTGAAACTTTAATATAATTCTGCATGCATATTTTACATAAAAATTTTAAAAATCATTTTAGAAACGTTCAAACACTCAATTAAGGTAAAACAATTATATTCACAAACAATAATCTTTTGCATCCAATTTTAGGTATCAGATTATTTATTACAACTCATTATATTGCATACAAATAATGTATATTCACCGTGAAATTTGAAGAACCGTATTAAGGTTATCATTTCAGTTGTATGAATTCAGACTACAACTCAACAAGTTTTTACATAATAATTATACATAGGTTATCGACACTGATTTAAATAAAACAATACGGTTTAGTTAGTTGTGTAGCGGTGTTAAAACAGTGTTTTTGAAACGTTGCTTACAAGGTGTCATAGATTTTTAGCGTTGTTGATTTAAACGTTGATACAAACGTTTAAAAAAAGTTAATACAGCTATGTTTTAGTTTTATTATAGTGCTTCTTGCTCAAGTTCTAGTAAAAATTACACAGTTTTAAGTACTTACTATTGTTTTAACGTTTAAAAAACTGCAATGTAACCAGTCATCTACTTGGATTTGGGATAGATTTTGCAAAAGCCCAAGTGGATAATCTACGAAACGTTGACTCAATTATGCTATGGAGTACATAACAAGGACTGAATGGTTTTGGTTTAACGCCGCCGAAGTGAGAGGCATCAAAGAAAAAATGTACGTAATCTGCTTTTTAAAACATTAATTTAACTTAATTTAGTTATATTAAGTTTTAATGTTAAGGTAGATATATTATTATTAACAAAAATATTTAGGAAATGCGAGTATGTTATTAGAGAGAGTCGCCGTCTGTCTGTCTCCCTTGCTGGTGTCTCAGTGGAGTAATGAGAAACGGAGAAAACTAGGACATTGGCAGCTCTGATCTTTCTGCGTTACAAGACGCATAAACAGCTCAAATGATTTCAATTAGAAACAAGCCAACCATTATACTCTTCGCCGATTTACTGCACTGTTTATATAATTGTTGCACATTCTATAGGATACTCGTCGCAGTTTTTTTTTGTAAATAACATTAGTTTTAGATATTTTTTATTTAATTACAAAATATACACAATTTTTAATTTAAATAATTAATAACTTTTTTATTTATTGTTCGATATTGTTAAAAAAATGTCTTTCTTTTTAGTGCATCTTAAACAGTTTCAGTTTGTTTTTAAAAGCGTGTTTTTTCATTTTCTTAAATTATTTTTTTATTTTCTTCTTTTTAGTTATAATCTGCGACCCCAGATACCGATTTTCATAAGAATCAGACCATAAAATAAAAAACTTATGGGCCATTTTGACGCCCCCATTTTGAATTGTAAAATTTAAAAAAATGGGGTTCTTCCTCTAACACTAACTTACTGCCCAAATTTCAATACAATCCGACTTTTCGTTCTTAAGTTATCGTACTTACAAGAAACGTGACGGACAGAAAGACAGACGGAGGGACATTTTGAATGTTGTTCAGAATTCGATCACCAACACAGTGATATGAATTTTCTCTACGAGCAATATTGCCGGTTTTAGAAATGTGCCGATCGAATGTAGTATACTCTTTGTTTTGTATTTGCGAAGAGTATAATAAATAGTTTGCTTTGGATCACTCTTACCCATTTTAATTTAGTTATGGTAGGAGGATTAAATCGATATGCTCCACTTTCTAATTTCTGAACTTGAAATTGTGTAAAAAAATTGTTACAAAACATTGAAGGAAAAACAACTAAAAGCTATTTACAGCATAGATATTTTGTAGTAAAATACAATGGAAACACTTCTGGTAAATATTATGCTAATTCTGGAGTGCCACAAGGATCAAATCTTGGTCCATTATTATTTGTATTATTTATTAACGATGTGCCTTCAGTTGTTAAATTCTCTAAATGCACTTTTTGCAGATGGCACGGAGTGTAGCTGTTGGTTGCAGTCTAGCTTTGTCCTTATCCAAATAAGGAAATTGTAGATGTTTTAGATGAATAATTACTCTTGTATCCTGTTATCCCTTACTTGAAAAATAGAATTTTCAGATCTCCTATATCTAATTGGCTAGAACTGGACCAAGGAATTGTTGAAGAATGTGAAACCATAACGCCGTTAATGCTACACAATGCTTTTCGTAGTACGAGGGGACGCGTAAACTTGTGCATTGAACGTGGCGGGAATATATTCAACAGTTTCTGTAACTTTGCTTTTTTCTTAATAAAAATAGTCTGAGAGAGTCTATTAATTAGTTATTGCAGATGTGTTTGACCAAGATAATTATTGATATCAGGATGTAATTGAAAATAGTACCCGTATGAATCTAAGAAATGTGTAATGAATTTGTTTTTAATTTCGTACTTTCAAAGTAAAAACTTACCGTACACCTGTTAGACGGAGAGCTGGCTACGAATATTAAAAATGATAAGGTGCAGAGAACGCTTTAATGTAAAAACCCTCCTTACTAGCTTTGCATCCAGAAGTCGCTCCCGGGGAGGGAAGTGTGGATAGGCGGTCAAACGCGTTAATTTTTAATCAAAATATTCTTTAAGTGCATCTCTGAATTTTTGTGTAGTTATAGTTTTTAACTGTCGAAATAAATAAGTAAATGCGATGTAATTTTAGAATAGGAAATATTGGCCAAAAAGTTCAAAACAAATTAAAAAAGTACACCCCTACAGGATTCGAACCGAGAAATCCGCTGTGAAAGTCGTTGATTAATGCGATGTGTGGTCGGAGTGGACTTGAAATTTCAATTAGTCTCGTCGGAAAAAGCAAAACATGAAATTTTTAATATTTATAACTAAATAAATACATCAGCAGGAAGGCTTCATAGTGCTGAAATCAAAAGATCGAAATTGGCATTTTTACGGCATCTTTAATTGCATGGGAAAAATCGAAAATTCGAGCCGACAGAAATGAACGACTTTTTTTACATTTCGCGAATTGGATTTGTTTTTTGTTCTATTAATGTCACTGGTACGTTAATAACCGGAAAACCCGGAAGAATAGGGATATTTTAAATATAAAAACAAAATCGCCAGAACTGCACCTTGACATTAAAATTTGAACAATTTCCTTACAACTTTACCGACTTCTGGCAACGTTTAATCTCCGACAACCTAGACTTCTGGCAATAATTTTAGGCAATTTCTGCAGTTGAAAACTAAAACTACACAAAATTTCAAAGCTGCACTCAAAGATTTTATTTTGATTAATAACATAAGCAATTTTTTTTTTAAGTTAAACGGTTTTGTAAAGAAACATAATAATGTACTAAAAGCTAAAAAATAATTAGGTAGGTACCAGGTACCAGTCATCACACCACTCTCATCATCAATCTAGAGCATTGATCAGACTAAAATAAAATCGTGGGGCGAGTCGAATTTCTATTATCTACGCTTATGAGCGGTTGACTGTAGATAATAGAAATTCGACTCGCCCCATGATTTTATTTTAGTCCGATCAATGCTCTAGATTGATGAGGAGAGTGGTGTGATGACCGATACCTGGTACTTTCCTAATTATTTTTTAGCTTTTAGTACATTATCTGCATCATTATTATGTTTCTTTTCAATAAAACCGTTTAACTTAAAGTTTTTTTTTACTTATTTTCAAGTTTTTAGTTTTTTAGTTTTTTTATTTTAGTTACTTCTAAAATGTACTCTGTTCTATTTGTCAAGTCCTTTCATTTGATACCCATATTGAGGGGATTGAAAAAAAAAGTAATCCGCCATTTTGTGGTGGCGGCCATCTTGGATTCTGAATTTTTCATGTTGTACTATATTCTACTAGTTAAGCCCTTTCATTTGATACCCATATTGAGAGGGTTGAAAAAAAAATGTAATCCACCATTTTGTGGCGGCAGCCATCTTGGATTTACAATGATAATGAATATACATAATTGTATTGTCATCAGAACTAAAGGCGTGTACCAAATTTCAGACCAATCGGTCAACAGGAAGGGGGTGAAATTTCAATTACTAGATTTGAACCATACAAGACACAAACAAAGTAAGCTAAATAAAACAGTTTAAAAATTAACGCGTTTGACCGCCCACCCACGCTTCCCTCCTTGGGAGTGACTTCTGCATGTACTTTTCAGCTAGTACGGAGGGTTTTTACATAAAAAATTTCTCTGCATCTTATCATTTTTAATTTTCGTAGCCAGCTCTTAGACTATATGTCCACAACACTTATGATGTTGATGTTTTAAAAGTAAGTTAGCAGCTCGCGGAACTGGGTCAGGATATTTCTTGATCATCTTTGGAAGGAGGATGAGCATGTCTGAGCGCCAATAAACACGTATAAACAAGCTGCAACGACCGACAGAGAACCTGAACTGAATATGTTGAAGGCTTAATAGATAATCGATATAAGTTCCAAGTCATACAAACTAGAGGCGTATATCTGTTTAGTTCCTGCTTTCTATATTCATTGCATACATACATATCGTTTTAAGTTACATTTAGCAGTGATATAAGTTGAAAATTTTAGATAATACCGGCACGCTGCAATTTTAATACGGAGACCACGGAGTCATTCTTGGAAAAATACTTATTTAAGGAACAAAATAAACATTTTATTATAATATATAAATAGCCGTTGCTGATGTAAATAGAAATTCTATTCTGGTACAATTTATATTGTAGCAAATACTTTCAGAAACGTATGTCATACATCCCTGTCCCAAGTGTGATGTATTTTTAAATGTCAACTTAATCAAATTATTTTGTAAATATGGTGACTGAGCTTAAACGTCGCTCAAAAAGTATGTTTTTTCAAGTAACCTAAATGGCTCCCAGGATCAATTTTATAGATATCTCGATTGGAAGACATTTTGGAGTAAACAAATTTCGCTCTAAGCAAAATTCTAAAACAAAGTTCCATAAAATGTTCTAACCGGTACATCTTGAAGAGAATTGCATAAACCTTTGTTTTTAGAATTTTAAGAGCAGAATAGGCAATAACATTTAGATTTAGGAAGATTTAAGTAGAAGGAGCTGGCCCCATTGGCATTGTCCACCGCGACCCCCATGGATCTATGCCGCTGTGAAACTAGCAGCCAAAGATAGCAGCTTAAATCTACGAAAACACCCGAAGACACATAAGCGTTCGTCACAATCATAACTAGGGACTTTACTAAATAAAACATTTAATCACCGCACAATCATTTAAGAGTTCATAATTAGGTTGTATTAAGCAATGTCTGTAAAATGGCGTCAATTTATCTTGGGTCCACGGGGTAGAAACTAGTCCTTAAATATATAAAAATTAATAACTTCACAACCAGTAGGATGCACATAATTTCCGCTTAGGACAGGTTGTGTAAAATCATTTCAAATGCGTCTGTAAAATGGCATCAATTTGTCTTGGGTCCACGGGGTTGAAACAACCCTTTCAATATATTAAAAATTAAGAACTTCGCAACCAGTCCGATGTACATAATTTCGGCTTAGGGCAGGTTGTATAAAGTCATTTCAAATGCGCCTGTAAAGTGCCGTCGATTTGTCTTGTGTCCACGGGGTTGAAACAACCCTTCCAATATATAAAAATTAATAACGTCGGAACCAGTCCGATGTACAAAATTTCCGCTTAGGACAGATTATATAAAGTCATTTCAAATGCGCCTGTAAAGTGCCGTCGATTTGTCTTGGGTCCACGGGGTTGAAACAACCCTTTCAATATATAAAAATTAATAACTTCGGAACCAGTCCGATGTACATAATTTCCGCTTAGGACAGGTTGTATAAAGTCATTTCAAATGCGCCTGTAAAGTGCCGTCAATTTGTCTTGGGTCCACGGGGTTGAAACAACCCTTCCAATACATAAAAATTAATAACTTCGTAACCAGTCTGATGTACATAATTTCGGCTTAGGACAGGTTGTATAAAGTCATTTCAAATACGCCTGTGAAGTGACGTCGATTTGTCTTGGGTCCACGGGGTTGAAACAACGGTACTTTACAGGCGCATTTGAAATGACTTATATACAACCTACCCTAAGCGGAAATTATGTACATCGGACTGGTTGCGAAGTTATTAATTTTAATATATTGAAAGGGTTGTTTCAACCCCTTGGACCCAAGACAAATCGACGGCACTTTACAGGCGCATTTGAAATGACTTTATACAACCTGTCCTAAGCGGAAATTATGTACATCGGACTGGTGCCGAAGTTATTAATTTTTATATATTGGAAGGGTTGTTTCAACCCCGTGGACCCAAGACAAATCGACGGTACTTTACAGGCGCATTTGAAATGACTTATATACAACCTGCCCTAAGCCGAAATTATGTACATCGGACTGGTTGCGAAGTTCTTAATTTTTAATATATTGAAAGGGTTGTTTCAACCCCGTGGACCCAAGACAAATTGACGCCATTTTACAGACGCATTTGAAATGATCTTACACAACCTGTCCTAAGCGGAAATTATGTACATCCAACTGGTTGTGAAGTTATTAATTATTTTTATATATTTAAGGAGTAGTTTCTACCCCGTGGACCCAAGATAAATTGACGCCATTTTACAGACATTGCTTAATACAACCTAATTATGAACTCTTAAATGATTGTGCGGTGATTAAATGTTTTATTTAGTAAAGTCCCTAGTTATGATTGTGACGAACGCCTATGTGTCTTCGGGTGTTTTCGTAGATTTAAGCTGCTATCTTTGGCTGCTAGTTTCACAGCGGCTGGATCTATTGTGGTGCTCCTGTTTGTTTTCCAGCTTTGGCTTTTGTATCAGACTCCACAGCCTTCATAAGGGCTCCTTAGTAAGCTATCAGCTCTTGGTTCTTCTTCGTCAAATAGTTGGAAGGCTGTTTGTGCTGATACTAGGGTACCGTTTCACAGTGGTCCCAAATCGTGTTGTTTGGTTCAATAATGGTTAGAGAGCGCAAATCTTATCGGAAATTAACAATTTTAAAAAAATCAAAGCTTACCGAAATTCCAACAAATCCTCGGAGCCCGAATTTTGAAAAACACTTTTTTATTATTTTTAGTTTAAAGGCCAAAAAAAAACAATTGCAATTTTCAGACAAAAATAGTTGCCTGGATTTTTAATTTAGTTAGAAAATAAAAAAAGCAAAATCGGCTGTCAAATTAGACAATAAAGTGTCAATTGACAGCTGCCAAATTGACATTTGATTTATTTTCCAAAAATTTTTCACAAAATTTGTTACTCCCAGATTTTTGGGGTCACTAAAGATGTCAAATTGGACAAAAGATGTCAATGGAGAACTCAGCTAGGCTGTCAAATTTTCAAATGGCCGTTATCTTTTAATTTACCTAAATATAAAACATTTCTTGACGTAAGTGTTTTTGGGCTTCCTAGAACCAAATTATCGTATGAAGTGATTCAGTATATTATATCCAAAATTATTAAAAATTATTTTTTCTGGCCTTAAACTTAAAATAACAAAAAAGGGGATTTTTTTTCAGAATTCGGGCTTTGAAGAATTTCGGTAAGCTTTAATAAAAAAAAAAGTTCACTTCCGCTATGATTTGCGCTCTCTAGCCATTTTTGAACCAAACAACTCGATTTGCGACCACTGCAGCGTTTGTCCAGTCTTCCCTGTCTGATATTTTAATTTCGAAATTTTTATTGAAGTTATACTTTGGGACTATAATGTCTGTGGAATGCATTATTAATTCTTTTTTTAAGAGGTGTTCAAATAATCAAATTATTAAGTTTATTTGATTACCGGTTAAGTCAGGAGATTTTTGATTCGTAAAATATATACCTGGATTCGTCCCTTCTTGAAGTGGGCGATATAAAATAAGCAACGCCAGATGTGTGAATGAAACAAATAAGTTTTTGTTTATATAGCATTAGCATTGGCTTATTTATGTCTTTATTAAATTTTAAACAAGAATTGGAGATCAAAATTAAAAAGATATTAAACATAATATATAGGTAATAAACATAATATACAGGCGATGAAATGGAAAAACTGCCCAATATTGTTTCAAGGAAACGACATACAGGATGAGCAAACTATATATTTTTTCTCATAACGCGCAAAAAAAAGTGTTACCACGAGATAGGGCCCTTCCCAGCAACTCCACCATAGATGGATATTTACTTGTGGAGCGGTTAATAAAAAAAAAACGGAAAAAAGGGGAAAAAATGCAAAAATAAATGCTGCCAGATTCAGAGACACAAAGCATGTCGCAAACAACTGCACCACACCCCAGCTGATGATGACAAATGGAAACTTAATAGAAGCATGGAAACTTAAAAGAAGCATCTTTCAAACACCTACACTTCCCATCCTATATTCCCACCCCATGTGTCATGCGGCTCTCGCTGCTGACAACAAGCATGTCCATGTCCAACCCGGCGTATGCAGCTGGCCCGGCGGTATATAAAACATCCGAGATTTGATTCCGGCACGCGGTTTGGCCATCCGTTGGGCGTGTTCGACGGAGGACCAAGCTGCGTGTTGGAACGAACCTCCATGGATGCTCGGAATTGGCAGCAATGCCCACCATACGCTTAAAAATCAATCAATCAATCAATCTATCAAAATTCTTCCTATTAATAGTCATACTTACAAACCAAATAGTCAATGATAATAATCGCAGGGGTCTTACCTGAAACAAAAGAATAAACATTAATTACCATAGATACGTTTAAGCGCTTATGCAAAACATTTTTTCTGACTACTGGATGCTTTAAGAAAAATTTCACTAGATATTCCTGTATATTCATTTTAAAATTAAAAGATAATGTAAATTTGAAAAGCCTTTTTTTGAAAATAAATTATGCTGTAAAAAATGATACCATTTTTAGATTGATCTGCACTTATTAAATTCTAAAATTGCCACTGATAATTACCCTAGGTCTCCGTCAACTGAACTGTAAATACAGAAACAATCTACTGGTCGCAATCCTTACCGTACGCGCACTTGATTTTTTGTTTCAGTCGCTTCGTCTACTATCAGACTCGAACCGTATGAATTTCATAAAGATTTGACGAGTAGTCTTAATAATAAATAACTACCTCCTAATGAGCATTACTGTTGATTATTTTATCAATTTTCTGCAGTGAAATGAGAACCAATTATTGTTATAAAAATTAGTGTTGGGCTACGTGGGTATAATAGTTTGCCATCTATCGATTCGAAGGATTACAGGGTACCTATCACCCTTTGTGAGTACATTTTTCTACTGTCTCTACCATCTAGGGAACACTACAGTTAAGTTGTGAAACTATTCTAGCCTAAATAGCTAATTGTAATTAAGTTATATAATTTGTTGTCTTTACTTCCCTCGAGTATTGTATTCGACAAAAAAATCACCCTGCGAGATTTCTTTAGATTTCCGCGTTTAAAACCATGTAAATTACGAAAATGAAGGTTTTTCAATTTCGTCAGTCTACCTGTCTGTTTGTCGGTCTGCTGATTTTTTCTCTAACTGTTTGCATATGTTTTTTCCAATTTTTTCGCGAGACAACATTTAAAAAAATTGGTGTCTCTACCAGAATAATGCGCAGTTTCTTGCATTTTTTGGTCCCAATTAATTTAATTTCATTCGTAATTAATACAGCTAAAAGAACTATTAATTTTCCTCATTTCCTGAAGGTCCCTTGCTTGAGTTATATTAAAACTTAAATTGCATTGGTTCTAATTCGAGAAACCCCTGGGGTTTTAATTACGTTTCAGTTTCAGTCTAAGATGTAAAACTAAATAATTACATTGGTCCGCTGATGGCGCTGATGCACGTTCGATTATAAACTCATTGAACATACTGTAGAATGTGTAGTTGGTTGTGTTCTTTGAATACGAAGAGAACGAATTAAAGGCAAGTTACAAAACACATTAATGAGGGTAGAGTGAATGAACAAAAGGCAGGGGAATGTCCTGATAATCCTGGAACAGCCAATATTGATGAAACTGTTAATTAACCTAATCTAAGATGTGCAAGGATTGTACAGTAATGTACCTATTATTCAACGTATGGTGATATAGAAATTTAGTTAGTACTATTTTTGCTATATCGTGAGGGAAACTGTGTGATTGGAATGTTGCTGTTGAATAATATTGTAATAAAAATGCAACTAAGAACTTTCACCCTGTGACGGTTATAAAGCAAATTCTTGTCAATGATATTCCGGTCACGGATCTCTCCGTCAATCCCATGGCTCTTGAAATTTTAAATCGGATGCATATAGCAAATATTCCTGGAAATTTAATTTTATATAAATATAGTAAAATTTTTATACGCAATTTGGGTTTAGTCCAGGTCCCAAGGAGAAAATAGCGGCAGAATTTGATTTTTTGGTAGGTTTTTAATAGTAAAAAAATATTTTAAAAAGTTATCAAAACTTACTTAAAAAAAACATATATTAAGTTTGACTCCATGTTGTTTTATCTGCTGCCCGCGGTGGCATTGATAACTTTATAAAATATTTTTCTACTACTAAACCTACCAAATATCAAAACTTGTCATAAGGATTATTTAATCCTAGCTCAAATGCCCTCAAGACTGTACTAGTTTAAAATAATTGTTCACACACTTAATCGATTATAAAGTGGAAAGTTTCTTTCCCAATAAAGATATGCAAAATATATTTAAATTACCATTCAGTATAAAAAAACAATCGAATGTAAAGGAACACTGACCTACTATTCAACGAAGAAAAAATTAAAGGTTAATTAATAATAGAATTTATTTATTTTTTATGAGCAAAACAATAGGGTCAAGTGGGGTAATGCTAATGAGATATTATTTAATTTTTTTTAAATGAAATTGAGAAAAAAATGGGAATAATTTTACATAATATTACAAATAATTAATTACCGGTACAGTGTGAGTTAAACTCGTGTGCGTATTTGCTGATAGCATGAGTAGCATGTCTCTACACCTGGATTCATTCACTTCATAGAAACCTGTAATGTGTTACCTATGTGCGC
The DNA here is from genome assembly GCA_963583905.1 of Stenurella melanura. Classification (NCBI taxonomy): domain Eukaryota; kingdom Metazoa; phylum Arthropoda; class Insecta; order Coleoptera; family Cerambycidae; genus Stenurella; species Stenurella melanura. The sequence continues at coordinate 133,461,845 of OY757313.1, read as the reverse complement.
CATCTCTTAGACACTAGTGGTACAACTATTGTAGAAGCTGGAAACTTCTGTTCTAGATACGGCACGAGGAGGTTATGGACAATGTTAGAATTTTTCAGATGCATTTTGTGGGGTATATAAGGCGACGATTCACAGTGGGAAAACAAGTTTTTACATGAGGTGGAGTTGAGATAAATCCTAAGTGATACAAAGTGAACAGTAGAGTGAAAATACCAAGCAATAAACACTGCTAAAGGTTATTTTGGCTAGGGGTGGAAACTCATGATAATACCTTCACACCGATGGAGGCAGTTTAAGAACATTAAGTTATAGTTACAATGAAAAAAAGGAAAAACGGGTCTTTGGTAGTCTCGAACCACCATCGATCTCTTGTTCACAAGTGGGACTGTTTACTTACAAAATCTAAAAGGCGAAAGAGGAAATTCGAATTATACGAAACTAAAGATTACAGATAACATACTGCACGGAACATGTATAAAACAAGCTAACCATTATACTCATCGCCGATTGACTGCACTTTTTATATAATTGTTGCACATTCTATAGGATACTTTTCGCAGTTTTTTGTAAATAATATTAGTTTTAGACATTTTTAGTGTAATTACATAATATTAAAAAAAATTAAAAAATTAATAACTTTCTTATTTATTGATCGATTTTGTTCAAAAATAGGGTTCCTCCTCTAGCCAATACTAACTTACTGTCCAAATTTCAATACAATCGGATTATTCGTTCTTAAGTTATCGTGCTTACAAGAAACGTGCGGACGGACGGACGGACAGACTGACAGACAGACGGATATTTTGAAAGTTGTTCAGAATTCTATCACCAACACCAACATATGAAAATGTTTTCTCTACGAGCAATATTACTGGTTTTAGAAATGTGCCAATCGAATGCAATATACTCTTTGTTTTGTATTTGCGAAGAGTATATTAACTACGTGGATTCAGCCGTTTTCTACACGTGTCAATGACGATACAGCTAAAACGCTCTGTATATTATATTAATACATAGTATTAATTTTAGACATTTTTAATTTTATGGTGCCAAGTTATTTGGTAAAACAATCCTCAGTATAAAATAAAATTTGAAAAGTACATCCAGCCTCGGTTTAAAACCCGGGTCCCTTGTATTTCGAGTTTAAAATTTATAAAGATGAGTAACTGTTTAGTTAAAGATTATAACTCGACGTTGAATATTACATCATTATGAAATATATAATATTAGTAAAATGTATAGTTAAATGATGGGATATGGTATTTTATAAGATTTATGTCTAATTACAAAACATTTTTTTATAATTTAAGTAATTAATAACTGGCTCAGTAACGGAGTGCTTACCTGTTAGGCTTGCGACCACCGAGTCCCGAGTTCGAATCCTAGCCAAGGTGTGGATGCTTAGTGTCGTTTTTAATGTCCTATTGAGACAGTAGAAGTAGGCTAGATCGCTGTTTAGTGGCACAACATGTTTAGTCGAACTCCTGAGTTCGAGTCTCGGCTGCGACAGACGGCAATGTCGCAGGGAATGGTTGTTGTGTAGATGTCTGTGTATGTGCCCGTGTCCTGATTGAGTGGTAGAATAGCTATAGCTAAACTCCGCCAGAACGCAAATATAAATAAGGTGTTAAAAACAGTTTTCATTTTTTTAGGGATGGACATTTTGAAAGTTGTTCAGAATTCCTTCACGAACGCACGAGTGATATTTGCTGCTTTAGAAGTGTTCCGATCAAATGCAATATACTCTTTTTCGCATTTGCGAAAGAATAATAATCTTATTGGTATATAATGATCACTTGTTATATACGTACCCTTTTGATTTCTTTTTTGCAAAAGTAAAATAAAGACGTTTTTTATATATATATGTTTTTTTTTCGGTTTACCCGTTGCCGGACAGGGCTTCCGTGCTTTTCGACCGATACCACACGGTAGCTGCGCCGACGATATTTACAGCGAACTGTGGAGTTAGTGACAATAAATTCCTGAATCGTGTGCCCCAAGTAGACGAAGGGACCCCAAGATAACTGCCTTCTGCATTTGACCTGCCAGCCATTCGGCTGATTTCTGACAGGCTGGTATTGTCTTCAGTTCTGAGAGCAGCGTAGGCTTCATACCTCCGAGTACACCGATTATTAAGACGACCATCTTGGCCGAGTAGCCTGGGTACAGCACTTAGAGCTCGCGCCTTTTTATTATTAATATTATTATTATATCTCACAAACTAAAGAGGGCCATTATTTTTGGAAAAAATGGTCTTAAAACAGTTCAAAACTGTCATCATTTAACCACCTTTCTATCATCAGTAATAACCGAGCCCCTATTGGTCACGGAGAAACACGAGAGAACCTAAAAGAATCGTTGTAAGACATTATAGTTTAACTAAAGTCAGTTTGAAAATAATAAAAAAGACCCACAAAGGAATAGTTGATAATACAAGCGATAATTTTTAGAATCACTTTTTAATTATTGTAAATATTTTTTTATTCTTTTATATTAATTGACAAGCATGATGTAAATTATTTCTTTATAATGCATTATTTATTTATAATAAATAATGTTAGTTTAATGAACAACTCCATAAATGATTCAATAAAAGTAAATAAATATCATTTAACCTACGGCTATTCTACTGGCAATATTAAGAATAAACGAAGAGCAGATAACGGACTTGTAATGATGAACCAGGTAAACGTTCGACTACTTTCGTTTGAGGTAAGCGCATAACATATCTGATTAACTATATTCGTATACGGATATTGTTTACAATATTCAAGCAAGCTGTCTCGGGTGTTATTCTATCACAAACAGGCTTTGTAATGATTTATCCTGGTAGCAACGCTTTAGCAAAGATTAGGGAATTAACAAGATAGGACAGCCGGCTGAAAATCTGTTATCTTTTAGCAATGGCGCCATTGACTTCGACATTTAAATTGGAGTTCTCGCGCAGTTGCCACAATGTGACAATCAGACGGAGAAGGTAGCATTAGAAAGAGAGGCCAATGGTGAAAAATGGACAACATTGTCCTCATAGAACGACCGAACTCAGCTGACTGTCAGTAGCCAAGGTCACTAAAAAAAACAGGTTGATCTGTAATATACGCCACATGAAGTATTTCTATGTTTATATGTAAGGTATCGTTTGGTTAGGATGGAATTGTACATTGAAATAATAATTTTCAAACTTTTTTCTATAGAATGAGGGAAAAGCAGCCACACGCAGCTGTTATCGAAGTCTATACGTGACGTAGCACTTATCGATTTTAATGAACTAACCTATCTTTTAGTAAGCTTAGTCAAATTCGTTGAATGCGTAAAGCCGCATTGTTTTGTAAACTTCTGTTCTACAACAGAATTGCTACCTGTATGCAACAAGTTTAAGAATGCAATAAAAAAAGTTGCACAATGTTGTACAACAAGCGTGTTTTACAACAAAAAATCATAGTCTGCAACAGGTTTCAGTCGTCCCGGCCCGAATCAGTAAGAGCAAAGGGAATCTGTGTTTCATGTACTTTTGTTTATCAAACTTGTTTACAAACGTATTTGCACTGCAACTTGTTCACGAAAATTGACGTCAGGTCAGTGCGTCTTCGGCTGCTGTCCACTAAACGGTGTATAGTAGTATAGTGTGTTAGTGCTGAGACAAACTTCGGTAAGAGTCTCCAGTAGCCAGGAATCGTAGAGTTACTGCAAGTCTTTCTTTAACTGGAACTGCATCCCAAAATGGTGTGTTTTTCTTCCCAATGCTTCCTCCGATACGAAGTATCAAGTACTCAAAGCCTGAACTGGTCATTCTTAAAAAATTATATATCCTACCATCAGTTAGCAATTCTCCTGCCAGCAAATCAATATAATCTCGTTCCAAATCTTGTAATAAATCGCTATCATTGTATTTCTGCTTAGCTTCCAACGAAAGGCACACCCAAAATCGTCTTTTCTACAAGCGTCTACGTACACCAATTTTGCAGAGCTTCGCGCATTTCGCAAGTTGAGAAATTGAAATATTTCGTGTTATTTTATGAAAAAAAGGCAGGGGACATCCCCGCACCTCCTTTTCTTTATCTGCGACGCTAATAATGACTGCGGCGCTAATAATTATTAACAATTAGATATTAGAATAAAAACCTACTAACCTAACCTGAAGAAATCACAGAAAAGAATTTGTGAAAAAATATATTAATCGTTACAAAATTAAAGAAGAAAAATTCAGCGGGCGGAGGAGTTTGATCCCGGGACTTTTCGCACCATAAGCAAGAGTATTATCTATAGATAAACGATATCACGTTTTGGGCATGGTCTAAGCTCTGCAAAATTGGTGTAACTAAACGCTTTTGTCTTTTCTTTCTTCGCTTTTTACAACATGAACATATTACCACATAGGCGGCAGCAGCCATCACGCCAATTAAGATTGACACAAGTTTTTTAAACATGTTCACACATTTTTAGGGCACCCATACTAATGTTGTACAACAAATGTTGTAACAAGTTTAAGAACAAAAGTTCGAGGTTTAAAAAGTTTTCGGCAATATGTTTAACAAGCAAAAGTTTATACAACATGTTGCATAGTATAAATGCGGCTTAACCGACAAATCCAGAAACCGTTTCCGGTGGATGTCGTGTCCCTTTAAATTGGAGTACACAACTGTCTTCGTCTATTTCGTCTTGTCCGTCTGACTGTCCTATATTGTTAGTTCTGTAATATTTGGCTTTAGACTGACAATAGAAATACTATACATCTTTTTTTTATTAAATGTTAAAATTGCATTGTAACATGCAAACACCCAAGAGAAACTTTAGAACAATACGTTTTTTAAACCTTTTGTGTATGCTTTCAATTTACAAATATCTCCTACAAAGAACATCATGAAAGAGTAAGTAACGATACACAAACTACATGCAATAATCGTAATCAATAAATCATAGGTAATCGAGCGGAGATAGATGCACCTACACGTTTCATGGTCGCCCGATTAAAAAATCATCAGCAGCATTGTGATTTTTATCACGATTATAGATTAAGTGATTATTCATGTTTATTATTTACAATGATTCAACCGGTTTTATTAGAAGTTGTTGTAAAGTTGTTAATCTATAATTAATATATAGTGCCGGAAATCATTCAATATTTCGCTTGGCGCGCGATGCATGAAGCCAGTCGATGTTATTTATAGAGCATCTGGGGCTCCCGCCAAACTCGCTGTGTACTGATAATCTGTCTGTCAGATGGAGTCAGTCGCAACGCGGCTTTTGCGTAGACAATAGCCCAGTCGTCGAATCGGAAAAAGGGGCTTCGTCTGGAAATAATTCAAGGAGAAATCAAACCTAGCGCATCTGGTGGGGTTCGGGGCGCTAAATGACGAATGATCTGACCACCTTGAAATGGGCGAGGAAATTTACAAAATGTTTAAAATGTCGGCCAGAAATTCGTTTTCCCAAAATATCTCATTATTGGAACAAAAATCTACGCAAAAATGAAGAGGACTAAACTCGTTAATGATTAGTGCCTTTTTAATTTGTCCTAATGTGCGTGACGAATTTAAATAGCTTGCCTAAGAATTCACTATTCATGTTTTTAATAATAAACCACAAACGACTAGATTATTTATTATCAATTATCACTGTAAATCATTTTACATAAGTTGGCTCTACCTTTAAATTAACAATTGGCCACTGTAGTAACTTTAATCAATAATGTTGGTTATGAATGAGTCAATGAATGAACTATTTATTTACTTAACAATAATAACAATAGACATTGAAACACTATATAATTAATAGTTATAAATAACTTCAATAAAGTAGGTAATACTAAAAGGTGTGTGGACATAACAAAATCAATGAAATTAGATATCCTAAAAATAAAAAAAGGAAGTGATAGTTTTAGAATCGTACAACAAAACAGAACAATTGTGTTAAAATAAGTAACATATAATAATAACACATAATGGCAATTTTAGAAACAATATCAACATAAACAACTATATTATACTGTAAGGAAGGTGTGATGAATTACAATGTAATAAAAGAAAATAATTATCAGATCTGAAAATTGGCTGTAACAGTAAATTGTTATATCCCTAGTAGCACAAATATTACACCAATATATAATCCACATAGGACCAATATATGAATATTGGTCCTATATAGGACCACTATATAAATATTGGTTCAATATTGGACCAATATTTTGTGCTAATAGGGATGTATCAGAACCCATTAACCATTAAAATGTCCTTTTATCTAGGGCAATCCTCAGATAGTTGATAGAGTTCCGCTCCTGAACTACCTGGTTATGTATTTTGGGTTTGGTAATCGTCCGTATCTTGGTGAATTTTCTGTGAAATGTTATCGTTTCGGTCTCTTGTAGGTTAATTTTTACTTTCCATTTTTGGAAATATTCTAAGAGTTTTGTCTTATGATGCCGCAGTTCTGGGGCAGCAGTCTGTGCGTAGAAAGACTGCCCGTAAAGCATGGTATCATCTGTATAAAGGAGTAGGTCAGTGGTGGGATGTCGGAGGTAAATAGGCTATAGAGCAGAGATAGGATTGCCCTTGAGGGGAAATATCATGAAAGGCACAAGATCAGACTTGCTAACATCTCAGTTTTCTCAATTTTTCTTTATACCTCTGACACATGGATCAACAGGGAAACAGATAGATGGCGTTATATGGGTAGGAACTCGATTCTACAGGAAATAGGTATTTAAAAGTGATTCTCCAGCATCGTATTATCTCGAATTCTCTCATTTGTTGGCCAAATCAACCCGAAAGAGAATAATATAAAACGGTTGATAGGGGAAACCAGACGGAAAGAGGCGAGAAGGGCGCCCTCCAACACGTTGGGTTGGTGTCACCATGGAGCTAATGAGAAAGATCTTTGATGAAAGTGACAATTGCGATAGATGGCGGTACCATCACACGTGCTATGCAGCAAGCAAAAGCCAACTAGGATAATCCATCAGTTATCACAAAGTGTCTGCCAAGACGTTCTGAATAAGAAGAAGATATCTGCAGGTATTTTCAAATTTAAAACGTATAAACAAACAACAACGTAACAGAAGCAAGTAAGAGAAAAGACAAGAATTATATTTGTGGAACACGATGTTTACCTTACTTTACAGGTGTAAAAGTTACAGAAGCATCCTTGGTTGAAGTATTGCTCACCAATACCAAACAGTAGGCGTTCGAATTAGACAGATATACTCCCAGACTTTAAAATAATTGCACTGGTCATAAACCTTCTGCGCATACGTTCTGTCATACAGGGTGTCAGTCATTTTTGTCTACTCTTTATTTATACATGGATACAAACTGAATCAATGAAGAACAAAATAGAAAGTTTGTTTTGTTGAGGTTTAAGAAACAGAAAATAGTCTTCTAACGATTGCTGCTTCTTGTAGTGCTCTTCTATGCCTTATCTTTGATCTGCAACACAATAGTCGTACGTAAATGCAACATCCAGTTTATAAATCCAAACAGAATGAACAACATAAATTTTAATTTCTGATGTACTATTCTTGTCGATTCTATCATGTCTTGCTTTAATAATGGCTGTAAAAAATGTTGTTGTATGGTAACGGAGACAGAGACAGAAATAAATCAATTCGAGACACACTGTATACATTTAAATAAAATTCATTACATTACATTCCCCAAAAGAATTATATAATAATATATTATTTAATGAGCGATAATGTAAGTAATAACTCAAGCAGATGAAGTTTGTAGAGCGAGCCGTAGGCGAGTGCTTGATTAATTTGATTTGATTGATTTGCCAGCGTAATGTGAGCATTGCTGCCGATTCCGGGCATCCATGGAGGTTCGTTCCAACACGCAGCTTGGTCGTCCGCCGGTCAGCAACGACAGCCACATGACGCATGGGGTAGGAATATAGGATGGGAAGTGTAGATGTTTGTGAGATGCTTCTTTTAAGTTTCCATGTTTCTTTTTTAGTTTTCATCTGTCATCATCGGATTGGAAGTGTAGGCGTTTTGTAAGATGCTTCTTTTTAGTTTCCATGTTTCTTTTAAGTTTCCATCATCTCCTTATTTATTCTTTCTCCAAGTCTTCTGTTTCTGGATCTAGCAGTGTGCACCTCCTTCTACTCGCTTGCGTTCACTTCGTTGTCCGCCAAGACATATATGCATTCGCTCGACGCAGGGAGCTTTTTTTCTCCTTTTTTTAAACTGTTCCACAGGTAAATATCCATTTACGGTGGAAGTGCCTTATCTTGCCATAAAAAAGCTTTTTATGGCGGGTTGGTTATAAGAAAGAGGCCCGAGAGAATATTTTGCACACCCTGTATATTACGTTGTTTCTACAGTAATTACTTTCAACTGCCACTTTCCAATTCCGGGTATTTTATATTTTATTACTTATATTTAATACTTTTTCATTTTTACTTTTAAAATTTTCTCTGTTGTGTAATAAATTGACCTGTGACAACACAAAAAAAAAACTATTCTGAATCAAGAATCCACTGCCTCAACCGGTAAGCAAATGAACAAATTCCTCACATAAAACAAATAACACTGCAGCAAGAAACAAAAAGTTTATAGTAAATAAATTATTTCAAGAAAAGTACCCGTTCCACATTAAGGATTCATTCATTCGCGTATATATGAAACAATGGATTTCCGAATCACAACATTATTCCCATCTGTGAAGGATTTATAAACTAATAAATAGAAGTTAGGAATGAATAAAAATAACACTTATCTCTCATCCTTTGCTTATATTACTACTTCCACTCGTTCCACATGTTCAAAAGCAGTTGATTAATTAATATAATTAATCTAACAAGCTAATTATTATACTCTTCGCCGATTTACTGCACTTTTTATATAATTGTTGCACATTCTATAGAATACTCTCCGCATTTTTATCGTAAATAAAAAAATATTTGCGAAGTATATACTTTGTATTAGCAAGTGACGGCCTTGTCTAATTGCGAGATGAATGAAAGCCGACAAAGCTTGGTCCATAATCTTATCGCATTTGTGACAAATTTATTGTTGTTAGCCGATTTTGCTATGTAACAATATTATATAAATTTAAAGAATATAAAAAATGTATAACTTTTTTATTTATTGATCGATTTTGTTCAAAGACAATGGGGTTCTTCCTCTAGCTAACACTAACTTACTGTCCAAACACTAGAATCTGACTTTTCGTTCTTAAGTTATTGTGCTTACAAGAAGGACGGACGGAAAGACAGACAGAGGGACATTTTTAAAGTTGTTCAGAATTCGATCACCAACACAGTGATATGAAAATGTTTTCCCTTCGTTTTGTATTTCCGAAGAGTATAATAAGAGTAGATAAATAAAAATAACCAACTGTTCTTTAGTAACGGCACTGCATTTATACCTCGTATGTAGAATTACTTTTATGTCGGCGACAAACCGAATTATAAATGTAGAGTACAACATGCAACTTTTATAACAATGCAATAACGTATAGTTTATGCACTGCACGGAGCATGCAAACATTCTAATTCTTATAAAATACACATGAATGGGAAAATACCGACTAACAGCTGTGACACTAATACATATTGTGCTGTATTATTTTCTGTTGAAACGCTGACTCCTTTCCAATGGCAGACAAATAAGTTTAACTACCGCGTAGCAATTTAAATCAACAACTTGTGTCAAATTGAATAAAAAATATGTCTTGTACTTAGGTTTGCCATTGTGCGATTATGATATAACACACAAAACGTCACATAACTATTTTGTCGTATAATTTGGGATCTTAAGGCTTTTAAAAAAACTTTTCATTCATGACCTCAATATACACTCAAAACTCTGGGTGTCAAAGTTGTTTTTCTTTCTTTTTTTTTGCAATATCACAACTGCCTTTTGACTGATCTTCTCCTTTGGTAAGGAAACATTTTTTAAGCTGAGAAATAATAACACAGGTTTACAAAAAAAAAAGTTGTCTGGATCTGGGGTCAGACCATACGTTTCTTATGTATTTTTCGACGCTGAATTCGAATCTGTTTTTAGTTTCGCTCTATCACATCAGGATTTTGAGATATTCTACCTTAAAAGTTAGATATATTTGAGGTTATGTAGCTTTGAGATTTTTTTTTCTCAAGAAACCATGTATGGGACCTTAAAGTACAAATCTTCCTCTTTAAAATGCCGTAGGGTTTGCTCAAATATCTTTTTTTTTTCGCTGAGATATCGAATTTTTAAAATTGTCTGTTCATATCTTTCCCAATGCATTTAATTAGTACGAAAACCTTATGGTCATTATTTAAATTGCAATATCTCGGCGAAAAAAAAAAAAAAGATATTTGAGTAAACTCAACGGTATCTTATAGGTGATGACTTGTACTTTAAGATCCCACACATGGTTTCTTGAGGAAAAAAATTCTCAAAGCTACATAACCTCTAATATGTCCAACTTTTAGGTTAGAATATCTCAAAATCGTGACGTGATAGAGCAAAACTAAAAACAGATTCGAATTCAGCCTCGAAAAATACATAAGAAACGTATGGTCTGACCCCAGATCCAGAAAACATTTTTCTTTTTGTAAACCTGTGTAATTTATGTATCACATCACGCTAGTCCGTGGATGATTCGAAAGTTGACTAACGCCGAGGGTAGACACAGGGCCGGGCTTACATAAGGGCACTTGGGGCACGTGCCCAGGGCTACCACGTAATTGGGGCCCCCGAATGTATAAAAATTGTAAAAATAAATTGAGGAATAAATGAAAAATCACAGATGATAAGTAGACGAGAACGCAAGAAAAATTTAGTTTAAAAATTAAACAAATTAAGCAGTACCAACCGAAATATCAGAAATTTCTGAAAGACTACCTCAGTTTTACAAAAATGATCTGGATAATAATTTAAAAATGGAGTTGTTACAATTACAAAAACTTTGTGATGAGTTATTAATATTTGATAGGTACTAAAGAAATATTATTCGAGAATAAGCAATGTTGTGACGAAGGTTTCGACTGGCAGCTGTCTCATGATTCATATATTGGACTTAATTACGAATACAAAAATATTTCTCGGGGTCTGCTTGATATACAAATGTCCCTAATGTTCTTCTAGATCCCGTTTTACTTTTTGCAGATTTTACTTTTTATTTTGCTTTACCTTGGCAGATTGGTATACAGGGTGTCGCAAAGGTTCTCTCGGGGCTCTTTCTTGCACTCTCACTGTAAATGGCCATTAGCCTGTCGAACGGTTAATAAATAAAAGCTTCTTACAGCGAGCTAATGTAGGTCTTGGCAAGCAGGAGGAATGGACGCACTGATTCAGGACGTTGAAACGAAAACACAAATTTCTGGGAAACATGAAACCATATGTGGACGCAAGCAGGCAGGAAGAGGTGCACATTGCCAGATTCAGAAACAGAAGATTCAGAAGAAGAATAAACAAGGAGATGATGATAAGAGGAAAACTTAAAAGAAGCATGGAAACTTAAAAGAAGCATCTCACAGACACCTACACTTTCCATGCTATATTCCTATTCCACGCGTCATGTGGCTCTCTCTGCTGGCAACAAGCATGTCCCATATCCAATCCGGCGGTATATAAAAACATCCAGGCTGGATGTCCGGAAGGGGCAGCAATGCCTACCATACACTGGCTAATCAATCAATCAATCACATCACGGTAGTCGGTGGATGAGTTATCAAACTAATATTTCTAAGTAATTTCATATATAAGTTAAGTTTGAACCACTAAGCACTAAGAAAAATTGTCATATCACTTTTGTTGTCTGCCATGCTGTAAGACAAAGGATTAATCATGTCTTTAGCTGATATAAATGTGTTGGGTAATTGCACTCTGGTTCCTATACTATTATGGTTGAAGTGTATTCTTTATTCGAACGATTTTGAAAAACATTCAACAATTTTATTTGCCTTAAATTTTTTAGTACTTTGTATATAATAAAATGATACGAATGTGATAATTGTACATAAATTATAAAAAATTTGGTTTTTCCATGCGATAAAAGTTTCTGTGTCCAACAAAGTGAATGATATTAAAGTTATTGTTTCAGATAGTTAATGTACCAAATAATAATTAATTGCCAAACAATTGACATTCTTCAGATAAATTTCAAATCAGTTAAAAACCCTATTATCTCCATTTATTTGTCGATGTCTCTACACGTTTCTTAACTTAACTCTTGACACTTTCTAAAAGATAGTCCGGTGACCATTGCCAATGGATTAGATCAATCAATTTCAATAATAACAAAATATGCGACAATTAAAAAATCTACTCTGTTGAAACATTATTTTTTGCTCACAATATGGAGTTGAGAAAGATATGCAAATATTACCTAGATAATGTTATATCTGCCGAAACTAGAACCTAATATGAGAGGGCGCGGGCGTTTGGAAATAATTTAAATCTGGAAAAATATAAACGTAACCACAATTGTCGCGCCATAGACCACGCCTAACTAACAAATCTCACAGACCCCACTACTCCTAATTCGACTGAAATATTTACAAAAATTAAAAGCAAAACGTGATGCCATGATTTAAAAAAATAACCTCATCAGTTGGTGTTGTAGGACGCCATCAATACATATAAATAAATCTGGTATGGTAGGTTTTTTCCAATTCTGGTTATTCTTATAATTTCTTATAATTTTTAAATTTGTTTAATGATACCAAAGCAATAATAAGTTAGAGAAAAGTGAGGGGAAGGCGATGAAAACGTAGAGGAATGTGGTGGGAAGATATAATCGAAGGCGATGAGAATCAAATAATGATGAATCTACCCGAGCATACTGTTCCATTTACCAATAGAAAGCTAAGTTAAACGGAACAGTACTGAACTTTTCTGGTGAAGTTAAATGTCTAAAAGTAATTATGGAACACAAACTTACCCGGAACTCACATTTTTAGAAACAAAAGCCACTGCGGCTATTTGGGCGTGCCGCAGACTGTTTAGTAAGACTTCGGAGTCTGAAACCGAATATTATCTACTGATCCTATCTGACGCATTATGTGGTTGGTGGCCAAACTAAAGCAAAATTAACACAAAGAAAGTTACAGACATTGCAACGCCTTGCCTGTTTAGGAATTACACGGACAACGTGATCCTGTCCTACAGCAGCTATGGAAGCAATGCTAGACCTATTTTCTCTACATTTGGCACTTAGTGCTTTACGGATTTTAGAGCTAGTCCAATTGGAATCTACGACTAAACCTACTGACTTAATGCCAACCAAACAGGACCTCGAATGTTCGTTTAATGTGCTGCTTGAGAGCAGTCAAATCAACAGGATGGAAGCACTGCGATTGGAAAAAAGATCAAGTATCTGTTACATAGACGGATTTAAAATATCTAAAGAGGTTGATGTGGTCGTAGTAAAACCTAATTATAAGCTATCTAGAGGCCGAGACAGCACCCATTCATCTTTCAGAAAGAAATGTATCATATAGATCTACGTGTCTAGGAATGTATAAAAAAAGGTAAGTATTCGAGAGGCAAGAATTGATACACTTTCGGGTAGCCAAACAGCATTAGATGATCTTAAGTCTACACCTTTGAATCTAGTACTTTTTTGTGGCACTGTGGAGCTAGTCCAATCAACCAGAAGCGAAATATAAAATTGAATCTAGTATATTTTCATTAAGAGTGAACACTACCTAAGGTCGATAACCTACATTTTAAGCCAAGGTAGATCAAAATTGATTAAGATTTAACTTGTAGGCAGATTTTTGCCCAAAAAGGGCTTTTTTCCCACTGTGCGACATCTGAACACGATACAATTTTTTTTAACGAAGACTTGTAGGGACCATACTGAAGACTGCTGATGATAAATTGTGTTTCTGAGTTTTTGTCTGAAAAATATTTTTTAGTTTTACACAACTACAGCAAAAGCCGAAAAGGAAGGGTTATGATTTTGGCAGTCTATAAATTTATGTGAGTGGGAAGAATATACCAATATTATTGTATATTCCATCATAGAGGCTAAACCGCTGGCGCTAGACCGATTTTTATAAATGAGGAGTCTTTGGATTCAACTCAATATTAAAGGTGACAGGCTGTAGAAAAATATAATAACACGCCCACTAGCCGTCATGTTGTCGGGGATGATATAAAATTTGCCTTTAAACCATATTCAGAAAGTATCAGTCTCGATGGGAGGATTACATTGATATTATTATAATAGTGTTATGCATTACACCCCCTAGAAAGTGGAGACTGATACGCCAATGACTATTGTTTTCTGGAGTGTGGTGCAACAAGATTCTCGATTGTGTTCTGGATAACTCTAGAGACAATTTCATAGTATATAAGGCGAGGTTCCCGGTGCAAGAGGAAGAAGTTGAAAAGTGAAAAAGTGAGGTTAAATATCAAGTAAACAAGGTGTAAAAGTTGTTTTGGTTAATTAAGAAGTATTGTGTAGTCAGTAAATTATTAAATAAAGTGTTAGTGGTTACCCCTTGTTAAAATTATTTAGAATCCACGCATCCTGAAGAGTGGCTTCAGGGGTGAAAATACGCAACAATAGGTACACCAAGCCGCATTCGGGTTTATAGTGCTTAGGCTACTTCTTCATATTGAACTACTTATTATACTCTTCGCAAACACAAAACGAAGAATATATTGTATTCGATTGGCACATTTCTAATACCGGTAATATCGCTCGTAGAGAAAAAAATTTCATGTCACTATGGTGGTGATCGAATTCTGAACAACTTTGAAAATATCCGTCTGTCTGTCTACCTGCCCGTACGTCCGTCCGTCATGTTTCTTGTAAGCACGATAACTTACGAACGAAAAGTCCGATCATATTGAAATCTAGACAGTAAATTAGTGTTAGTTAGAGGAAGAACCCCATTGTTTTATTTAAACAAAATCAATCAATAAATGAAAGTTATTATTCATTTAAATTGAAATGTTTTTTAATGTTTTGCAATTAAACGAAAAATGTCTAAAACTAAAATTATTTACAAAAAAAAAAATTCGAAGAATATCCTATAGAATGTACAACAATTACATAAAAACTTCAGTACATCGGCGAAGAGTTTAACGGTTAGGTTGTTTTATTTTTGTCGTCAATTGTCAAAAGTTCTGGTATTTATTAACTGACTACGCTCTGACTACGAGTTCCACCAGCCTTAGATTTCACGACGTCTCGGGCACTTTAATAAAAAAACTTTTTTAAATATATATTACTAAATAATAAAACATTCAAGAGTCAGAACAAAATCGTTTTATACACCTTAATATAAGATATGTTTCCATTTCGTAATAAAACAATATCATTATCTAAAATCCTTGTAGTAAGGCGAGCCCTATAATTAATAATTTTGACCGTGCGTTGGTTATGTAGTCGCCCGTCCAATCCTTTGCAAACTTGAAAGGGCCCGAGGTAATTCAATGAAGGTGAAGTAACTTGACTCATCGTCAGACAGCGATCTTCAAAGTGAGAACTCGGATTGAAGGCCGAATTAAACATGCAATAACAAATCTAGAGATGGCTGACGTTTGCATAAGTTCAAGATCGAAACTTGAGAAACTTCACAGGATATTTTCCGGTATAAATAAGTTAGCGGATAGGGTATTTAGTTGATAGAGTTATTAAGATTGATGGAATTAAGAGGGAATTGCGAAGTTTTCATTTTATTGTTGGTTTATTAGAGGATCTTACAAATAGAAACGATCATATCGTTCACAAAAACAATTAGGTATTATTAGTATTTTAAAGCCCATATCGGCGATCCGGGTATCGTCTGTAATTATTATACTCGACGCCAAAATAAAATATATACGCAAGGTATTTTTTTCAAACAGTATATATCGCTTATAGAAAAAAAACCGCTGATTAATGAATCACTACTTCCACATTCATATTTAGATGTCCCATTTAAACCTCTTTAAATAAAAACATCTTGATACTATATCTGCACTTCAGTATGTGGTAATCATAAGAATTGTGAGAGTTACAATGCATGAACTTAGCTGCAAAGTACAAATACAGGGCAGCCTATCGCACGCAAACTTTTGAAACTCACTTTGGGCTACGGCAGGAAAATGCTCAGGTGTGTCTTTTCAACATGGCCCTGGAAACAGCTGTGGGGGACGACGAACTAGACAACAGGGGAACTATTTTCAATAAATCCGCGCGAATCGTGGCCTATGCAGATGACTTAGACCTAACAGCACGCACTACGTGCAAGCTAAAAGAAATTTTTGCTACCTTCTCAACAGCCTCAGAAAACATGAGCCTTCGAATAAACGAAGATAAAACAAACGTGATGGCATCAACTCCGAACAACAGAGCCAGAAATATTGGACAAAACTTTAGCGTTGATAACTTCAATTTTGAAGTTGTAGAGAAATTCTCATACCTACGCTCCCTTGTGACAAGCGAGAAATCTACCTCAGAAGAAATAAAACGAAGGATAGTGCTAGCGAACAAGTGCTACTTTGGACTAAATAAGCATCTAAAAAACAGATATCTAAGTCAGAGAACCAATTCGCAGTCTACAAGACTCTTATCGGAAACGTGGACATCACCAAAGCAGATGGAAACCTCCTACTTATCTTCGAACGAAAGATCCTGAGAAGAACACTTGATGCTTTCCGCCAAAACGGCACATGGAGGAGGAGATACTACTATGAAATTTGTAACACCTATAAGCAAAGCCAACGGTAGAGATGTTGTATCCTTCATAAAGATAGTGAGATTGAGATGGGCAGGACATCTGGTGAGGACACGCGAAATAAATCCTCCAAGGCGAGCCCTTGTGACACAGCCTGCGAGAATTAGGTGTAAAGGTAGGCCAAAAAATTACGATGGAAAGATGGTGTAGATGACTGGCGAAAAAGGCTAAGGAAGGTCGAGGCTCAACTAGAGCTGTAGTACCATTGATGATGATGATGATGATGATGTGGAAATCTTTGCTCATAGGAAAACGATATGCCACTTCAATACCTTTTCGATTGGCAACCGGAAATATGGCGGCAATAATTTTACTAAGTGCATTACACTGGAAATTTGTGAACACCGAGTGTTCTTAATGGCAGCTGCACCAAATTTTATGAACACCACGCCAAAGATTCAATGTAGTAATGTACACTAGTGTAGATAATGCAGACTTTTTAAACAGACCTATTGATTTATAACCAGCGAGTTTTTCCGTAAAACGATAAACAAAGAAATGTGCACTTCCTGTGTGGACATTCGGTGCATAAACTAAAATTTGAGTAGATATTTAAGAGACAAAGAATTTATTATGAACATGGACTTTTCTTCGTGTCTTTCGAACTCCTTCCGCGGACATCCCGTAGGTATATTTGTATTGATTTGGTCCGTGGAGTTTAGGAATTTAAGAAGTATATTTTAAACCATATACTTTGGTAAAAGATGAAAAAATAAAGTGGTCAGAAATCATTCTGTGAAATGTTCTTAAGAGCAAGGACGCTGACATTTGTTATATCGACCCTATCCTTCGAACGTTTGTAGTTTATTAGACCAGGTGCTATGGGCGCCTGCGTTTCGAACACATTCCTAACAGTTTTTTTGCTGGAATCAGTTCGGGAGGCACTACCGGTTATAACACTTCATGTTACTAGACAGCAATCTGGTCTGATATTGTTTAAAACAATTTTGTTTGTAACAAAAGAAAATTTCACATTTTTTCAATGAAACAATTTTTGACCAATTTTCAACAAGAAATGTTCGATAACTTTTCTTACTTTTTGTTGGGTATTTTGCCACTGAAAAATATTTAAAAATTTTAACGAAAAAACCTCTGCGCCAAACGGATGAGACAGAGGTTGGTTCTTGAATACTTGACTGTTTCAAAAAGTCTCACACCTAAAAATATATAAACTAGAACAATGTTATAAACTAAAAAATGAAAATGAAAGCTATAGGCAGTTAACGTTTCGGAAGACAATCTACTTCCGTTCTCAAAACTTTTTTGGCCGTCAACCATGACAGCTCTTTGTTTATGTCGATGGATTCTATGAGTATTCGGACAAGTACATAGACGTGGCGGTAAGTATTTGTCCGACTCACGCCGGTCACAAATCTTATTAGTGGATCTATAAGAAATCGAATTCAAAATATATTTTCATTTATTGAAATAATTCATAAAATGTAAAATATATAAATATTCAATACTTAACTAATGTATATAAGGCAAACATCAAAGAGCACCACCAGCAAGCCGTTACCTCCCGTAGGAGTGTAACTCATTCAGCGTCGAGAGAACTATGACAATCTGTACAAAAAGATTCAGACTCCAATTAGTATTGATTGAAAAATGTATGCGGAACTTTTTGAAAATTATTCACTTCTAATTTTGCAGAATTATCGAAATGATTGTCAGGGTGCTTAAAGAAGCTATCTATATAAGTTCGATGGTTTTCCTGCTTTTATAAACGTATTAACGGCATCGAACCCAAATATGCTTTTTTTCCGCCGACTCGCCCTCGAGCGACTTCTATGGCGATGTCCGCCTGAGCCAGGATAAAAAGTATTTTGGGTTCGTCGGAATCGACCCTCCGACTTTAAATTTTGACTAATTTTTGGTACGTTCTAGTGGTTTGGATAAGGATTATGCTCTCCCCTTTTGGGGATAACTAAATGAGGATTTTGGTTTTTATTGGAAATACCGTCCCATTGAATTTTTTTAAAATTTTGACATTTAAAATAGCTACTCGCTACATCCTGACTGAGGATTTCGGCCTATGAACCTCTAAATTCGTGGTACTTTCGAAAAACCAAATTCATGGTACTTTCGAAAAATTCATCTCGAGAAGAGGTCTCTTTATTGTACTTTTAAAAAACTAAATTTTTGATATTTTCAAAAAATTAAATTCGTTGTACTTTCGAAAAAATTTGTTGGTCGGAGCAGTTTTCCGCCATATGGGATCTTATTCGTGGTACTTTCGAAAAACCAAATTCGTGGTACTTTCGCAAGTCAATTTTCTGAGTACTTTTGATAATTCGAACGACGGAGCCCAAAGACTGACCGTCGTCCTCGAGATGAAAAATTTTTCTGTCAATATTTAGGTAATTTTTAGTGAAATAATTTTTTATGCAGATTTCGATTTAAAATGATGCCAAGGGTGGTTATAAGCCGTTTTAATGTTTCAAAGATGATTTTTTGATAGGATTTTTGTCTGAATTTACTTTTATAGTAATTTGGATATTTTTTCAAAGGGATCGTTTTACTGGGTTCAATAACAGTGTCTCCTGAGCTGATTCCAACAAAAAAACTGCGTTCGAAATGCATGCGCCCATACCACCTGGTCTATACGCTGGATCTCAAAGTTTTTCCCAAATCCTTTTTAAGAATTATGGATTATAGTCATATCGACTTGAAGTTTTCTAAAAAAAAAACGCAAACGAAAATTCATTTTAACTTCAACCCATTGTCGGAAACGTGTTTTTATCGAGAACGCTAACAAGATCGATATTCCCTCGTACATCGTCGAAGCCCCTGAACTACATTTACTAATCGAGGCAAAAACATTATGGCACATTAATCACATTTACTGGAATTGCCGGGACACGCGCTGTTTGTGTTACGACCAATTAGATCAACTCCTTTTGTTTTATAAGGACTTTTTAGGTTTTCGATGGACCGGCAGCATCTACATGAATCGGAAGCGAACAACAGGTCTTTTAATTAAGTTTCCAGCGAACTAGCTCTATTTCTATTGTGGGCATTGATTAATGAAATTAATTACTAAATCAAAGAGCCAATAAATGTATATTACGTAGAAGGTTTGTTAGGAGGCGATAATGTGCCTAACAAAATTGTTTTATTTCATTTTATTATATGGAATATATTACAATTCCATAAAAATATATTAAAATAGTAATTTTAAAGCTTTAAAACATACCAAATCGATTTAAAAATTATATCTTTTAGAGTACAGTTTTCACTTTCCAATAATTTGCAATAAAAAGCGATTCATTGTAGCTTTAACCAATTAAAAATTACTTTTATCAGCGAAACTGAGTTCTGGAGCGTTGACAAATAAAATTCATCGATAATAGACCACAACCGTCGCGGCCAGTTGTGCAATTATCGTAGTATAGTGTAACGTTAGGCTTTTTATGCGTTTCAGTCTTGCAGAAGTTTTACCAGTTCAAATCTATCGTCCAGATAGTCCGCTAACAAGCAACATAACACAAATAAGAGAGTCTTATTCACCACTTCGAATTAAACATAAACTACCATACCAGGCGCTCCCGATTTTCCGGTAGCGTCTTTAGCCCAAACCGCATACTCATTATCTAACTTTATTAGAGTACTTTAACTTTCATTATATATTTCTTCTGCCTATCCACTTCTTTTTTTGGTATCTTTTTGCTTTTTGTATCTAAATTATATTTCCTAATCACACAATTTTATTACAGCCAAAAATTTAAATAAATTGAAACATTTTAGCTTAAGCACCAAGCATTTAATCGTCGCTCCCGTCCTACTGAACTACTCTAAGCAGGTTTTTAATTTGTAGTATTTTACGATGGTAACAACTAAATAATTTTCCACCAGTACTACGCCACCTCATTTTTAGTTAAAAAGTCATTTTATTCTTAGTGACCTCGCCCATCTCGCCAGGTCCTCCATTTACCACAGTGCTATGTGGCGTGGATGTAGGGCTGATTTCGGGCATAAATTCCAGAAAAAAACTTGTTTATTACGTTTAACTTTAAATTGATTGTCTTTAAATTGACTTAAAAGTGTGTCAGCCTGCTGTAATTACCTAGGCGCATATCTCAGTTTTCAATTTTAGAAACGTATCTGGTGTATAACGTGAACTGTTTAAATTTCCTGTTTTAGTTTATAAACTACAAAATCCATCGTGTAAGTCAGGATTACTTACCGCTACCACTACCAATTTCAGAGCGCAGAGATGACTATTGTATGCTGTACGCATTGAATTAAATAGTGCCACTAGCGTTGACCGTTTAGAGATAAGCTAAAGCAGTTTTCGTATGTATGATGTATTTTTATGTGAAGCTGTTACTGTTGCGAAGTCATACCTATTCCTGTTCTAAATTGTTCCCAATGTATTAGACGCATTAACGATACGTCTGGGGAACACCAAGAATAATAATAATACTGCAACAACTAAATTAGAAATATGTTTTTTAGATCTGAGAAATAGCCATCTTGCAATAAATTATGATTTTTTAACCCATAACTGTTGATAAATGGTGGCTTAAAACTTTGTCTCTTATATACACAGTATTAGCTGCAGAATGCAGAAAAATACATTGTAGTGGGATTGTTGATTTTATTGTTCTAGACAAGACCGATTACATTGCTTGGCAGCGAGTCAACTGGATTTTTGTTGTTCTTTTTCTGAGTCTTGAAAATTGTAAGATTGAAATGATATTTATCAGGGCCATAAGATGTACAAGAGTCTAGAGAGACCGAAATGCGAAAGCTTCGAGCATGCGCATTACCTTGTAAATGTGTAATAAATTCGTGCAAGTGGAGAAATTGAAATATTTCCTGTTATTTTGTGGTAAAAAGGCGGGGGGACACCCCCGCACCCCCAATTTTTTTGTCTGCGACGCTAATACTGCCTGCGGCGCTAATAATATTAACAATTATTAGATATCAAAATAAAAACCTACTAACCTAACCCAAAGAAATCACACGAAAGAATGAAATTATTATATAAAAAGAAGGAAAACCTAAAGAAATCAGAAAAGAATTTGTAAAAAAATATATTAATCGTTACAGAATTAAAAAAAAAATTGTGCGGACATATGAATTTGAACCCGGGACCCCTCGCGCCATAAGCTAATCAATCAATCAAAACAAATTTATTTTTTTAAACTCAAAACAATTGATATATGCAATGCAAAAGACGCTGGTGTAGATAAAATATCACCGATATATATGATAGTTCGGCACGGGAAAATTACTATCCAAAAAACCCGTTCCAAGCAATGCAGCAAGAGCGAGCGGCTATATCAGACCGCATAATTTATAATTTAAAATGTTTGCTTTCTAAAGAATTTAATAATAATAATAATAATAATAAAGGAATAAATATTGTTTGGAAGAAATAATTTAGAGCGACAAAACAAACAAAAATACAAAAAGGAAACGAAGAGAAAAGGTAAATATCGGAAATTGTGTTTGAGAATGTTTATAATTGAATAGAGAAAGTGGGTGTGGCTAGATATGTTGCCGAAAGATGGGCAACGCCTGGTATGGTAATTTGTGTTTGATGCCATAACCTAAAGCGTAACCTATGCGCTAACTATCTCGCTGGAAGCAAACGCTAGAGCAAAGAAGAAATAGTCAAACTAATGATATCACGTGTTGGGCGTGTCGAAGCTTTCGCATTTCGGTCTCTCTATCGTAAATCAAAATTTGTTTGTCATAATCAAATAACTTGAACCCAATTTTGTGTCAGTGATGAGCCATACTAAAATTGATACGAATTTGGTATTATAATTTACTCGGTAGCGAGCAGATAATAACTATAAGTTAGTTTCATTGAGATGTAATGATAATAAGGACAGGAATTCTCTAAGGCTCCATAATTACACAACTATTAATTTCATTTAACCAATAACGTTACTGTTTAACTATAGGGATTATAAATGTAGTTGTTCTCAATTTCTCTCAAAAATTGTGTTTTTTTTGTTTTAACAATATCTAATTTTAAAAAGAATAGGTTCAGAATTAAAACAATTATATGAACTACTGATTTTCGTTGCAAAAAACGCATTACAGGAGGCCATTTTTGCAATATAAACAAAAATTATGTCGCCAAAAGATGATAAGGAAATAATCATGTTCAGTATTTGAAAAATTTAAATAGAGATGCTGCTTCTGCATATTTACACCAGACATTCCAGAGTGTCTCGCTAAAAGGTGTTTGTATTCTTGGATATTGATGAAGCTTGGCATCAAGGCGTTTTAAGTGATTCTGAAGAAGAAAACCTATTATATTCTTATACATTACACCCCCTATGATACGCCCACGACTAACAGTGACGTCCTGAAAAGTTGTAGAAAGAGATTGAGTTTTCTGGAGTGTGGTGGAAGAAGATTCTCGATTATGTTCTAGATAACTCTAGAGGTAATTTCAGAGTATATAAGGCGAGATTCCATGACGGGAAGGGGAAGTTTTATAAAAGTGAAGTGTAGAAGTGAAAAGTGAGGTTAAATATCAAGTAAACAAAGTGTAAAGGTTATCTTGGTTAATTAAGAAGTGTTGTGTAATCAGTAAATTATTAAATAAAGTGTTAGCGGTTACGCCTTGTTAAAATTATTTAGAACCCACGGATTCATACAGGGTGTTTCCTAGGGATGGAAATACGCAACAATATGTAATAATATTTTCATTTAGTGGTTTTTGGAAAGAGAAAACTCATGGCAGAAAGCGTTTTTCATTGTAAAACAAAATTAATGTCGCCTACAGAGATGTTTTACCGCTCGTCATTTAAAAAAATGTTTAAATCGGCCAAAAAATGAAAAAGCATATGTATGCTTGTTCCACATTTAAGCGAGGCACCTTATATATGCAGTAGGTGGTAACTTACTTAATGCTGATTATTTCGATAAAATCGTGTTGTAAGTATTTACTTCCCACAGTCATTGTAAACAGGCACAGCATCCAAATATTATTCATTGGACGGTGAGCAAACGAACAACACGAAGATACATTTAGATAATTAATTCGCCACCTTTTGATATTTATTTTTCATTGTGAATAATGACGAGCAAACAGATACAACAGATGAACAAACACCAGAAAACGAGGAGTAAAGGAACTGGGCAATGAAGACTGGCAAACAGAAACGGACATATTTTCAAAATAACCCGAAAAGGTGCGAAAATTTAGAAAGATCGTCAACCACCACAGGCAGTCGCTGTACATGTTGTAGACTCAGGGATCGTTCTCGGATTTTTTTAAAACTTGGGAGCTGGAGTATATACTAGAAGCCAAGGTATCAATTTTTTCTATGACATCTGCCACCCCCCCCTACTCCATTATTAAACGGGTTAACAAAATAAGATTAAGATATTGGCTTTTAATTTGGCACACTTATGTATTATAACGAGATCTGGAATTAGATTATATCGTTGAAAGTCGGAGGGTACATAGGGGTGAATGAATAAAGTAAGCTAGTAAGAGTCCAGAAACTTGGGATTTAGTGTATATACTAGAAGTCAAGATCTCATTTTGTTTATGACATCTGCCGCCCCTCACCACCACATCAAACTTTATTATTAAAGCGGTTAACAAAATAAAATTATGATATAGTGTGTGTACGAGAACAAAAGTTCTGAAACAATCTTTTGACATCAGCCACCCCCATTACTACCTTGGGGCAGACGATTTCAAATGTTATGTTATTAAAACTCTATGAGCAATTATTTCACATACTGAAGTACAAATATTCACGTGTTTCCACCCCTATGGAACCACCCTTTAAAATCTGTAGGTTCAAAAATTATAACAAGAGATAAACACAAACACACTTTATTAAATAGCTTACTGAATATTTCACAATACTTTTATTAACTAAAATACACTTTTACTGACTAAAATAATCTTTGATAATGTTTATTACTTAATATTTACATTCTACAGTTTACTTTGTATCACTTCTGATTCTCTAACCTTACTTTTCTATAAGACATTTTCCGTCGTGAATCTCACCTTATATATCCTTATATACCTAGCAAAGTCCAGAAGAATGTAGAAATCTCGATCCCCTTCTATAAGTATCAAGAAAATGTACTACCAGTGTCTCAGAGATGGCGCACATTACAGGCTATGATGGGACTACAGTTTCCTACCACCATTGCCACTTAATCTCGGTTATTTTTCAGCACGGGCCCCTAGGGAGTGTAACGCGTAACAATATAGTATCAAGATGTTTTCGTTTAAGGAGATCTGGATGGGGAATCTGGATGTGGAAGTAATGAGCGGTTTCTTTATAAGTAACGTCAAAGTTTCAAGTCTCGACAAATTATTACTATAAACTTTTATTATAGTGCTCCTACAAATAAGTAGATTTAGTATTCTAGGTGTTGTGTTGTGTACATTCCATCTAATTTTACCGTTATGGCATCGACAAGGTATTATTGTATCATGTTTGCACATGAAATACGTACAAAATAATAACGGTCTTACAAACTCTTCTTAGTCTGCCCCTCATAATTGCGAAACTGCAGCTTGAGATACGAGCTTTGATTGTAACACAATCTGGCTGCACTTGAATTAACAATAAAATATTTTCAATGACTCCAATTTGGCATTATAATGAAGCAATAAGTTATATCGACAAGATTAATCCTCTCAAATTAAACAAAAACAATAAACAACGACTCCAACTAGAAACGACCAGCGTACGGGTAGGTTAAATCGCACAGTTCACTGACTACAAATATTGATCACGATAAACAAAACAAATTGAACGGCTGTTCGCCCGCCGTGATTGATATCAGTAATTATACGATATAGAAAATACAAAATCGCTCGTCTTTACCGTTGAGATTCTATTAAGATCAAGATTAATATAGTGCCTCCATGTCTTTGTGATCCTCTGCAAAATATTGCAAACTTCCGGTAAGAAGACTCGTCTTTTTATTTGGTGATATATAAAACTTCATAAATTACCTTACTCGATCTATCGATTATGTTATATCGATGGATAAATTACTTAGCTGCTACTATAACCAGTGGCTTAAAATAGCCTTGCTGATATGCAGGAAACATTTTTGAGGCCGAATGATAAATAATTTTAGATTTAAGTAAATGCAGTGTTTCAAAAGAAAAGTTTATTTGCATTACCATTAAGAGATAAAAGGACATCAGAAGGATAAGCATATGTTGTTATCCCTACCTAAAACTCTGGCATGGTTTGACACACTACCTAATAACCAACCAATAAAGAGGCTTATTTGGAATCGCTCCTTTGTGACCATTCATACTATTTTTATATTTTTCAATTTCTAAGCTTTCAAAATTATGCAGTTGTTTATTATTTATTACATTTCTAATTAACCTAAAGTTACTAATATCTATTGTATGATTGTTATCGAAAGCATGTTGTGCAAGACTAGACTGTTCAGTTCTCCTATATTTGAGATTGCCATATGTTTTTCGAATCTTATAACAATTTGATGTTTGGGTTTGTCCAACATACTTCAAATTACTTATAATCTGTACAAGTAATTTCGTAAATGATTTGATTCAATTTGATTTAAATCAAAGGCCCAAGAAGCTAAGGGGAAATACGTTTTGGTGAGGCTGTGCCCTTAACAGACAACTGCGACAGATGACGAGATGCCGTCAGACGAGTTATACAGCAAACGGGAGCCAATTAGGATAATTGATAATAAAATGTCTGACAAGACGTTGTGAACGATATGAAAATTTATAGCATGGGTCAGTAAGGCCGATATCTACTATAAATCAGTTTGTAATACTTTAGCTGGTAATCCATCAGGGTCAATGGTGCGGGATTGATGTTTATTTATGATATCTGTAATTTTCTTGACAGTAGCCAGTTTGAAAGTAAATAAAGTGTAAACTTTAAACTTGGTTTCTAAAAATGTATCGTGTTGAAAATTGAAAGCCATACAATAATTGTCGATATCGTCAGCATTACAAAGATCATTGCTCTGCGGTGGCAACAGTTTCGTTCCCAACTTGTACCATTTCTCGATAAGGGATGCAAAAATTAGAGGACTTGTTAAGTGTCAACTAGAAGGTAAATATTATGTAGCCCGAATTGTAATTTATGCAAATTAAATGTCCACTATTCTTGAGAAATATAGTTTCAAATTATATAAACCCATCACAAACTTCATACAAAATGCGTGAAATTGACGTATCCCAATAAAATTACTCGAGTATTGTCGAAAGTAACAAGCTACATAAACAAAAAGAAGAGTTTCGAAAATACAGTATATTTCCTTTCTCTCGGAAAATAGAAGGTAACTGTAATAAACTCCGTAAATAAAAGTAAGCACCCTATCTGGAAAAGGAAAATCTTTTCTGATGTACTTCTTGTTAAAACGCCCTCTTTAAATCAATTTAACTGCGCCGTCCCACGATTATTATGAAAACCGCAGTAAAATTCTATCTTGTCCGTATAAACCGCATCCTTAATAGCTATTCTACAACGAAGTAAATCCGAGTTCTCGAGATGTAGACTACATGTTAAATTCAATAATAATATTCACGTGTTAAATGTTTATCTGATAATAAAAACGATGTACCACTGTATGATATAAAATGGAGAAGAGGATTTATTCAAAAGTCTCCAATTCATGTCGATAATATAGACATTATTTTAAACCACAACCTACAAATATATTTATGTTATTTCACCTACAGTAGCTTTAACACCATTGAACTAAGTACTACAACAATTATAGTAGACTAAACGATATTTGACCCTAAGAAACAGCAAGAAAAGCAAATTTGCCAGAAACAGCTTATTACAGAGAGAGTAAGTGGTTGGCGTCGGAGGCAGGCGCATTTTGTGCAGCTAAAACGAAATTTCGAATAAACTTAGTTAAGACTGTGAGAAATTGTACAAAATTATGTTGAATTAAAGCGTGGACAATCCTACATTAATTGATATGAATTAGCATGAGTCTGGCTATCTCATATAGTCGATATTTGATCAAGATATATTGGTTGCATATAGCATTAACTAAAAGTGTATATAAACAACCTGAAACGAAGACACAAACATCTTGAAATATAATACAAACTGTGCACCATAAATTTACCTTCAGTGAATAACAAACAAGCTGGCTTCTAAGAGTGCAAGTAGTGTGGGAATCCTACAGAACAGGGAAAGAAGCAGCCAACATATACACACACGGACGAAATAGATAAGTTATATTAGTAGTATTAGTTTATTAATCCTTATTAACTATTAAACCTATATGGATTTCTTCAAATTGGGAATGTATTAAACATAAGGCAGGTCCCACAATAGCGAAGTTTCGACTGGAAGCTGCCACGTAGTCCATATATTGCGCTTATTTACGAATACAAACATGTTTCTCAGGTCAAAGTAGTTGGAGTCTGCTTGATATACATGGCATCATCCCAAATTTTCTCCTAGATCTCTTTTAATTTTTAGCTGATTTTACTTTTACTTTTTTCCTTTGCCTTGACAAATCGGTATATAGGGTGTCTCAAATGTTCTTTCGGGGCTCTTCCTTGCACTTCCACTCCGATTGGCTATTTACCTGTGTCAATATATAAAAACTTCTTGCAACCAGCTAAGGTATGTCTTTTCAGACAAAGGAAGTGGACGCACTGATGCAGGACGTTGAAATGAAAACGTAGATTTCTGAGAAACATGAAACCATATATGGAAGCAAGCGGGTAGGGGGAGGTGAATACCACTAGATTCAGAAACGGAAGACCCAGAAGAAGAATAAATAAGGAGATTATAGATGGAAACTTATAAGAAGCATGGAAACTCAAATGAATGAGAGGCTTCTTTTGCGTTTCCATGCTTCTTTTAAAACACCTACACCTCCCATCCTATATTCCTACCCCATGCGTCATGTGGCTCTCGCTGCTGGGAACAAGCATATCCCATGATCAATCCAGCGTATGCAGCCGGTAATAATAGCCGGGCAGTAATAATGCCTACCTTACGCTGGCAAATGAATCAATCAATCATCAGCTTATTACTAATCACCAACGACTTCGGAATTAATGTTGAGTGTTCCATTTATAAAATTCGAGTATATTAGCTTGCCACCACTAACTGAAACATCCCGTACATTTGAAAATACGCCACTCTTGACCTGCAATTTTCATCCGAGACATTTTTAAAATTCTAAACGATTGAGGAGATATTGACCATCCATGCACTAGTGACACCCTTTACATACAGGTCGAATTGAAAACCTCTTCCTATTTAAAATGTTTTTAAAGTCAGTTAAGAATTCTCGTTCATTGCTACTATCACTATAGTCGATCTGGAAATGAGGAGAGTAAATGCAAACCATTATACATCCAAATCTTATAATAACAGTCATAAAAGTACAGCTCACCAAAATAATATAATACATAATAGAAATAATTAGTAATAAGCTAACTAACTGTTTTTATAGGAATTCCAGTTATGATCAGCGTTTACTACTTTCTCTCATTTCCAGATAGACTATACATTTATTATTGTCCTTATTTAAAAACGATTAGTGTGGTGGTTTCCAAGAGAGAGACATTCGGTAGGAAAATATTTATCATTTTTCGCCATAACTTTTTTTTCTTAATGCGTGTATTTAAAGAAAACTATACGACTACCTAAGTAGAACCATAACGAGACTATTACAATAAATTTTCACTCAATAAGGGGGTTATTTCACAATTTATGTTTATGTTAAATACACAATCAAGAACACTTAAAAACTCAATATATTTGAGAAAATTTTTTTTTGCGGCTACGTATTTTTAAATTCGGTTTGTAATTTGAAAATATTAGTTTCCGCCAACAGTTGTGATGTGCATGTTTTCACATGAGCAGTATAATATAGATCAAATAATATCTGTGTGGAAGCACTGACTTTCAAACTTCACTAAGAAAAACTGACAGCTAAAGTAACAGTGTAGCAGTTAGATTAATTTTTTCCGGCGTTCCGTTTGTTTTGCGGTTTTGCTTTGGTTTGTTAATTTTTAAGACGTGTATGGAGAAAATCAGTTGTTTTATTTTCGCATCATTAAGGGCCGGTTTTTCAATGTCCAGTTAAATAGCTTAACTGTCAGATAAAATTTATCTGGCAGATAAACTGTTTTTCAATGTGCAGGTAAAATTTGGAGGGTTCAACTCACTATCTGAAAGTAAATTTAGTAGAGAGTTGAAAGTGCCAGTTAAGGATTTATTCTACTGTTAGTGGATTCGCACATGCGCATTTGGTTTAATTTCTGACAATTCTAAAACATTCGGACCTAAATACCAAAGTGATTGATTGATATGTTCGTTTTTAATTTGTGATTTATATTAAATATATTATTGCCAATAATGAATAATAATAATATTCTGGATATGAGTGATTATGACGATGATATTATACAATTTATAAAGTATGAAAGGAGATTCTATGCCATAAAGGAACGAGAAAGTAATTTTGAGAATTATGATGATAAAGATTTTTTAATAAGATTTCGACTGCGTAAAGAAACTGTTTTATATATCGATGAGATGATAGAGGAAGTTGCAGGAATAATTCTGCCTTTTTTCCTTTTTACGCTCTCTATTGCAATTACTGCTGATACACAAACGCACAAAATTAAGAACAGAACATCAATCAACACGCTAGACAACGCAATGAATTTTGAGGTTAAATTAGATAAACTGTCACTAGAACACGCGCGCAATTTGAATTATACCGATTGAAAAAAACTTCAGGTAGAATCAGTAGTGCCAACATAGTTAAAAAATAATTCAACTTATGAATACGTAGCTGGCAGTTAAATTACTGTTGATAAACACTACCATAGATATAACTACCAGCTAAGCGTAACTAGCAGCTACCCATCTGGCACTTTTAACTGGACATTGAAAAACCGACCCTAAGTGATGTAATTTTACGAGTATTGTTAAAAACTTTAGGTAAGTTTCTACCCCAAGAAAATGTTTGTACTCATTTTAATTATATTCAAACATTATAATGCTACCACAGAAATGGACTACAAAAAGTGTTTTATATAATATATACATATGTATATACATATTACGAGTTTATCAAGTATCATTAACAGATATGTTTTATTTCTAATGCCAAGAAAACTAACCTCACATTTTTTACGCTCTTAAACTCGACACAAATATTTTTCTCAAAGAATTCCTGAATCATAATGTAGTTCACTTCAGGTAAATTTTCGGTGCTAGCTTTAACGAAATTAGGCACCATAACGTGATAATTACTAAAAAATGATGAACTAACACAAACTACAATAATAAACACAAAGCAAACTGCCATACGTGTGACTCTTCTTCTACCTCTTTTATATTGCCAGTGAGGAATCTTAACAAAAACAAATGTTCCTAGACTTAGTTGTAAATCGTGATTTGAAATTATTGACGATACTTCTTATTGATTTATGAATAATTAACAAATAATAAAGAAATAGTATTTACAAATACATTATCCTTGTATATTGTGCAATTCAAATTGATCAATATTATTAAGTTTTTCTTTAACATGAAATAACCCTATTCCAGTCGTTTCCAAAATAGTTAGATTAAAGTTTAAAGATTATGTTAATCTTCCTATTTCGTAGTTTTAAATTTAACTATTTTGGAAACGACTGGAACTAAGTGAAAATTCATAGTAATAGTCTTGTTCTGGTTCTACTTAGGTAGTCTTATAGCTTTTTAAATACACGTACTAAGAAAGAAAAAGTTATGGCCCAAAAATAATAAATATTTCCCTATCGGATGTCTTTCTCTTGGAAATCGCCACCTTAATATAAAACACAAAATATTTATTTCTATCGTTGAAGTTTTGATTCCTGATTGCATCTCTGTACTCCTAAAACGCTAACTATTAAATCACCTACAATAAAGCTAACCGCCCCTTTCGGTATCACTTTGTTTACATTAAACATTTGTTGTGTAACTTTTTGTTATTACCGTTCAATTATTATTATCATTCGTTCTACTACACCTTTGCTAAAAAATACGAAAGAAATCTTTAGAATAAAATTAATCTGTCCCATTCTTTACCTCACGTAATTGTAAAAACAAGGCATGGTTCTAAATTTCACGGTTAATTACATCCTACATCCTTAATTAAATATTTTATAAGATCTAATTATTTACCCACCGACTAACCACGTCCTTGGTTAAGGAAAGGAACGCTGTTAATATTTATTGCCTTTAATAATTCTTTGGACACGTTTTAATATTTATATACACGCTGTTAAACACGATGTTAAATATTACCATAAATATATAAAAACTCTTCATTTGATTTTGAAGTTACTGAAATTGCGGGAAAACATTTTTTTTAAATATCTCATTTATATTAAAGTCCTGTCAGCCAGAGCTATTCCACTATTCAATCAGATCACGCACACACAGATGTTACACAACAACCATTCCATTGCGACATAACCATCTGCCGCAGCTGAGCCTCGAATACAGGAGAGATATAGCGACCAACCGTGTTGTGCCACTCAATCGTTGTCTAGTCCACTGCTGCCATTTCGGTAACACATGAAAATCGCCAGTAAATATCCATATCCTAGCCAGGATTCGAACCCAAGTCTAACAAGTAAGCACTGATTCACTAAGCCGACAACTGTTTCACATTTAGGTATTGACAACTGCAACATCTTTTATTTTTGCTTTCAAAATAATTTAGAAATGTTATTTTAGCAGTTAACTCTCATACACTGAACATTCAATCAAGAGAAACGAGAATAATATAACAATATATTTTTATCCACAAGACCACTGAGTAACATTCGACCTACTAAGGCCTTCTCTATGGGTCTCAAAAAAATAAGTAAAAAAATATATTTAAGTTAAACGGTTTTATTGTAAAGAAACACAATAATGATGCAGATAATGCACTACTAAAAGTTAAAAAATAATTAGGTAGGCACCAGTCATCTCATCATACCAGTAGCACAAAAGCTTGGACCAATATTGAGCCAATACTCATATATTGGTCCTGTATGGATTGTACATAGGTGCAATATTGGTGCTACTAGGGTCATCAATCTAGAGCATTGATCAGATTAAAATAAAATCGTGGGGCGAGTCGCATTTATATTATCTTCAGTCAACCGCTCATACAGCATACCTATAATGATAGGTATGCTTTGGATGCATCTTCTCAATAGACAACTTACGCAAAATGTGTGTAAAAGTAAATCCGACACTATCATCGTGCGACATCGCAGAACGATCATTTACATATTTACTCAGGTTACGCCCCATGATTTTATTTCAGTCTGAACAATGCTCTAGATTGATGAGGAGAGTGGTGTGATGACTGGTATCTGGTACCTACCTAATTATTTTTTAGCTTTTAGTACATTATCTGCATCATTAATATGTTTCTTTACAATAAAACCATTTAATTTATTTTATTTTCAAGTTTTTAGTTTTTTATTTTACTTCTAAAGTGCACTGTGTTCTAGTTGTCAAGCCCTTTCATTTGATACCCATATTGAGGGGATCGAAAAAAAAAGTAATCCGCCATTTTGTGGCGGCGGCCATCTTGGATTTTGATTTCTTTTCATGGTGTACTGTATTCTACTAGTTAAGCCCTTTCATTTGATACCCATATTGAGGGGGTTGACAAAAAATGTAATCCGCCATTTTGTGGCGGCGGCCATCTTGAATTTACAATGATAATAAATATACCCAATTGTATTGTCTTCAGAATTGAAGGTGTGTACCAAATTTCAGATCAATCGGTCAACAGGAAGGGGATAAATTTTCATTTCTTGATTTTACCCACACAAGACAACAAACAAATAAGCTAAATAAAACCGTTTAATACAAATATAGAGGTATCTCTACCCCTACCAGAGGGTAAATATCTGACTGTGACACAAAATACATCATAAACAAAACATATTTTGTTTCCATCCCTTAGGAAACACCCTTAAAATCTGTAGGTTCAAAAATTATAACAAGAGCTAAACACTAACACACTTTATTGAATAACTTAATGAAAACTTCACAATACTTTACTTTATTAACTTAAATACACGTTTATTGTCTAAAGTAACCTTCAATAATGTTTATTACTTGATACTTTCACTCTACTGTTCACATTATATCTTCTTCTTCTTCTTTTAGCGGGGCGCCTGGAGGTCGCCGCACTCAGGCCTTGTGGCCCATTGTGCTACCGCTAACAAATTAGGGAGCTCCCCCTTACAGACCGGATTCCAGCCCAAAGGCTGAAATCCTTCCCACTGGAGAACTCCTTATTTCCTCCAGCATTGGAAATCCAGTGCCGAAGTGTTTGTGCCTCAGGTTCATCAGTCCTGGGCAAGAAGTGAGAACGTGGATGGAAGTCTCCTCCTCGTCCTCACAGAACCTGCAATCGGGGTGGTCAA
Source organism: Stenurella melanura (assembly GCA_963583905.1). Classification (NCBI taxonomy): domain Eukaryota; kingdom Metazoa; phylum Arthropoda; class Insecta; order Coleoptera; family Cerambycidae; genus Stenurella; species Stenurella melanura. Next base: position 133,427,785 of record OY757313.1, on the reverse strand, counting down.
CCACCCCCATTGTGTGTAGGTGTTTTTTGAAAGAGCCATGTCCGGTCAGGAGGCCTGTTACGGCTCTAATTTGCTTTCTGCTTAGACGCAGAAATTGCTTTGTTCTCTCCGGCAAGGGTCCTGCGATCAGGAGCTTCGCTTGCCGGAGTCCAGGGTAGGAATCCCAGAGGTTAGTGAACTGGGAACGAGTCCAGTTATCTATGAACCTCTTGGCTTGGGATCTAGGGTAGCCGAGAGCCGGCTCCGGACCGAGCAGAGGTTTACGAGAGCCCCATCTGGCCAGAGCGTCGGACCGCTCGTTACCCTCAATGTTGCTGTGTCCAGGCACCCAGAGAAGCCTGACCCAGTTTGATGAGCCAAGTTCGCAGAGGGCCTGTTTACAGTTTTGGACCAGTTTTGTTCACATTATATCACTTCGGATTATATCTAACCTCAATTCATTAAAAACTGCATGCATGCGGGAATGCTTGGCTTATACACCCTACAAAAAGCATCTAAAGGATCCCAGCATTTCTATACATTTCTAGTAAAGACTTGAACCATCTTCTACCAGTTTCTAATCTAGCCTAGTTCAGTCTACAAGTCACACTAGTACCTCAGAGATGGCGTGCATAGCTTGTACATTACAGATATGCAGTCTCCTATCACCACTGTTATCTAGAGATTTTAGCTGGAGGAGCTGGCGATTGGCCTTGCCTGTGACCAGTATAGGTCTATTTAATACTCTATTTTGTACCTTAGGGCTCCTTATCCAGAAATTGTCGTTACTAGACTTCGAGTCTCTTGATAAGGAGCTCTTTGGTAACGTTATCAGCCCTTTGTTTCTATTTTTCTCGCCAAGCCGGCTCAGTCCAGTCGAGGTTATTACAGCTCATGACATGGACTGAGGTTTCTGACGAGAACGTGAGTCACCCATCCACGTGCTGGACCCGACCAAAGTTACTTAATTTTGCCGATCGAGTGCCGGCACCTAAACAGGTGACCCTACAAGGAACTGTCCCAATTGTCACCTAATTCCAGCTTCTACTCATGAGCTAACAGCCTCCAGCTCCTAGGGGGCGCAACGCGTAACAATATTTTTCATATGAAAGTTAGAAATTGTTAAGAACATGTCTTACTAAATAAAATATTCCCTTCCACTATCGGATAATCTCGATCTGTCTAAAAGTTGCGCTATTTTTTTTCATTCTGATCTGGTATCTTCAGGACAACAGAGAGCCTATTCGAAATATCACTTACAGAATTACATGAGTCATTTTTTTTGCAAAATTGACATTAGTCCATTCCATAAACTGAAGTCATGAAAATTATTTTTTAAATACTCAAAGGGACTCTTTTTAATCGTTAGGGGAAGGATTTCAATAGTAAAATACTGTTTTTTATTTATTATCGAATTATTGCACTCTCAGCATTCTCTACTGAATTTTAATGCTAGAGTCGGGTCAAGTTTAAAAAGACCGATGTATAAATTAATACTGCATATACGTTCTCACTATCTCTTGCACACAAACTTAAAGCCATAGCCTAAAGACATTGTCAATGTATGTCTACCAAGCTTCTTTCCCACTTCTTTTGAGACGGAAATATGAAATGTACACTGAGGAGTGAGAAACGTAGTCATAAGCTCAGCGATTCTCAAATTGTGTGATTTAACAACGAATATTGTTTATTCCCGTGAACTAACACCACTCTAAATATGAAAAATGTCTTTATATGAAATATTTAAGTTATTTTTAGTGGTAAATAGTGGATATTCATCCGTCAAACGAACAATGTCAAACCACTAAGTCTTATAATTTTCTAGTACGTAGATATTACACGTTTTAGAGTAGAATAAACACGATCGCGTAGCTCAATCGGTAAGATGCTCGAACAGCAATAAATATAAATGGGGTTGTTGCGAGATCGATTCCCAAGCACTTCCACTTTTTTTTTATTTGATTAATTATTAAAAGTTAATAATTTTCCTTCTAAAATTTTCATTTTATTAAACTGCGCCGCGAGTTTTGTTAAAACTTAATTTTCCCCAAAAATGTGTCTTTTATTACTACTAGCGCTTGTTTATCTCTAATAAAATCTACTTTCTTACGTTATATATTAATACACGAATGGTGAAACGTGCGTCGTAGATAAATTGTTCAAGCGTAGTGTTTTAGTGTTTATGAAAACATGTCAATGCGTTGTTCCTTCAGAATTGTTTTAATTTATTTGTTTTAAAATTATTGTTAATGTTTTTAATATTTATTTTGTCAACCAGAATTTTTATTTATTACTGCTAAAAGAAAAATTATTTATTTTCGTTATTCTCATAGATTTCAGATTTTTTTTTGTTATATGAAATATTTTATTTTTACTGACATCGTTTTTCCTACTAATACTATACGATCCTATCCTTTCCTGGCAAGAAATGCCCAAACCTTCCCGTGTCTCTTGCTGGACTGTAGCAATATTAGTCTTTGATTTCTTTTTCTGATCACTCATTGTTATTGACTGAATTGGGCAATTAATTGTTTGTTATCAGTTTCATTTGTGCCCGAACCTATATACCTACAGTGTCCGTCGTAAAGTTGGCTACATATGGGAGAAATTTGTATTATTGATATTTCTAAAAAATACTATATTGGGGGTTCGTTTCTTTTTTTACATGTAAATACCTTTATTCAACTAAAATACATAAAGTTTTTGTCGAGACTAATCAAATATTTGTGAAATAGACACAAGAGTTTATGATAATTAATGTTAGGGGTAAAATTTGCAAAAATTTTTAATTTCCTCGTATCTGCTTCAAAATTGGTATATGGGGTCCTTGTTGTATTCTATATGCACTTTTTCTTCATAAAATTGTTCGATATCTTAACAATTTGACCAACTTTTCGGTACCACGGTCAACTATTTTTTACAGTCCTGCCAAACCGGTGATCACATGACATGTGTCAAAATGTAATTTTTTATTGTTGGACATGCATATACGAACCCCCAATAAAGTTTTTCAGAAATCTCAAAAATACAATTTTTTTCCATATGTAACTTTATGGACACTATAATCAGAATTCCACTAAAATTATGAAGTTACTAAATTAATAATCTTAACATTTTTTGATAATATCTTTCCTATTTTTTTTTTATTATTTAGCGACATCATTGCTGAGAACTGTTTGAGAACTACTGGTATTTCTTATGCATTAAATAAAATATTAGTTCAGACGTTTTAGCGGCCATGACACAAGTCAGTTTAAATTGTACCCGACTCTACCGATTCCTTTGCTATTATAGATCCTTTTGGCACTTTTATCCTTGTCACCGAGTTTGCCTCTATGTACGAAGTAGGTAGTCACATTATTTGCAACTAGAAATCCTGTACCTACTTACATGATGGATAATACTCTTGGGATGCAAAATAATGATAACTTATGTTTTAACGTCGCCCGTCGGCATTACCCAGCTTTATACTATAATCTAGTAACAAACATATGATAGAGCATGTTCATATACAATATGTTTCTAAAAGGCATGTCCAAAATTTTACAGAATTTTCTGGAATTAAATAAAGCAAAGTTGTCAATTTATATAAACACGAGCATTCAAACTTACAGCGAAATAATTTTTGATATTTAGTCATTCTCCATACAGCCAACCATTACCCTAAAAATCATTTACTCCAACTAATCTACGTCGACACAGAATATTGAAGATAAGCAAAGCAGACAACACAGGGATACACACTTCTCATCGCATCTACTTTCTGGTAACTTTAATAGACTAAACGGTGCAGCAAAGGGAAACAACAGAGGATACCAAGCTAACCTATCCTCAAACATTCACCCATAAAATTCATACAGTGTGAACCTAAAGAAACGCACAAAACTCATATCTTTGGTATGTCATTTGTCAAAAAAATCCTCGAACAGGTCGATTTTAGTTTTGTAAATGCTACTACATTTTGTCACTATACCAAAATTTGTGACGTCATTGGTTTTTAAGTTATGACGTCATCATAACTGTTTTTTTAAAATGGAAACAGACATTTTTGTTTACTGTTTTTGGTGGTATATTCCTTTAGCTTTCTGGTGATATGAAAAAAATTTATTATACCTAAGCCATTCTTTTGGAAAAAAATATTTTTATTGATTGATACCTTACATAAGTAATTGTGAGAAAAAAATCATCTCCATTGCTCAAATTGCGACCCTCCAACCATTTGGCATTGAGCAAGACGGGTGTAGACACTTTGCACGCTGTTCTGGATCATCTCATGGGCAATTCGTCTCATCTCCAAGCCAATTTGGTCTTTCAGTTCTTCTATGGTATCCGGTCTGTTAAAATACACCATTGACTTTAAGTAACTCCAAAGAAAAAAGTCTAAGGGCGTTAAATCCAGTGAACGCGGGGGCCACTCAATCGGGCCACGAAGACCTATCCACCTTACAGTAAAAGTGTCATCTAAAAACTGACGCACTGCTATCCCAAAATTAGGTTGGGCCCCGTCTTGATGAAACCAGACGTTTTCAACAGGAACATCTTCATCTTCATTGTTCGGAAACTGCTAAGGCTGACACTAACTCAACTCCCAAAAACTGTAAATATCTTGCGGCCGTAAGGTTTTCTTCAGAAAAAAAGGTCCCAATAAACGATCACCAATCATACCTGCCCACATGTTTACTTTGCCTCGTCGCTGTGTATGGGCTTCTTGAGTCCAATGAGGATTTCCGCGTGACCAATACCGACAGTTATGCCGATGTACAGTCTCCTTTAAAGAAAATGTAGCTTCATCAGAAAAAACTATGTTCTTTAAAAAAATTGAGTTTTCATTGCACAAGGTCATCAACTGTTCACAAAACTGTAAGCGCCGATCTGTATCGTCCATATTCAATTCGTGGATTAATTGCACTTTGTATGGATGGTATTTTTCTTTTTTCAATAGACGTACAACAGAAGTTTGACTCAGGTTATGATTTAAAGCCAGCTGCCTTGTCGAAAGATGGTGGTTTTCCTCACTTTCTAGAAGAATATTTAATTTGGTTTCGTTGCTTGTGCTAGGGCGACCAGATCGAGGGAGGTCAGCTACACTGCCAGATTCATCAAATATAGCTACCAATCTGCTAACAGTGGATCTAGAAATTTGCTTTTCGGGATACTTGGCATTGAAAACATCACATGCCTCCTGATGAGTTCTCAACCTATCACCATATCCAACCATCATCAAAAGTTCTACGCGTTCTCTTTCACTTAACCCTTTCAGCCCTGGCGGTGGCAAATGCCACCGTTATATTTACAGAGATCTAGCTTACTGGCAATACAAGTTTCTGATATCAACCGCTAGGTACCATAATTATACAGCATTAAAAGTAAAATATTTGGTATAATGTTTGACGGTATTTGCGTTTTTACCTTTGTGAATGACATTTGTTTGAGGTTATGCAAGCATGAATTCGAATATTCGCAACAGTGTAACTGGTAAGTACATATAATTTCTATTTGAAAACTAATAATTGCTTCATATTTATGAGATATGTAAAATAAAAGGTTCAATAATAAGACATACATAATTTGTTTGAGAGTTTTTTTACTTCAGTCTCCTACATAGCCGTCTGTAATATGCGTACGCAATTGCCACCACTAGGTCATTATATTATGAGAAGATATTTTATTTTTTTATGGTTTTTGATTGCAGATGATGATGATGGTGGTATACCTCCAACATTATTTTATGGAAACATAAAACAATTGGCAAAAAATATGTCCTTGAATGATGCTGAAGCTGCTATATCAGCATTACCTGACTCGGATGTAGAAGAAGATATGCAAAATGACATAGAAAATTTTACAGATGCTACTGAAAGATACCAAATTGAGGAAGATAGAAATGCAGATAACGAGGAATTGTTAGAACAGGAGAACGAAGAGGATATAGAAGACGATATTCCATTGGCATTATTGGTACAAAAGTTGAAACAAAAACCAAACACGCAGAAGATAATTGCAAAAAAGAAAAATGCAAAGAAAACCGTCACTTGGAAAAAATATAAGTTTTCTCCACCAAAAATTGTATTTACTCCACCTATCAATAACAATGAAAATGCTCCATTCAGTCAAACTCCGTTGATGTATTTCTCTAAATACTTTCCAAATGAATTATTCACTGAAATGGCAGAAAAAACGAATATGTATTCTATTCAGAAGACCGGAAAGAATATCAACACGACTGAGCATGAAATTAGAAAACTTGTAGCCTTGCATATTGTTATGGGCATACTCCGTTTTCCCAGATTGAGACTGTATTGGGCACCTCCAACAAGAATTAAATTTCTAGATGAAATTGGTATATCACGTAATAGATTTGAATCTCTCAGAAATAACTTACATATTGTTGATCTCAACGAAGAACGTAATAATGATGGTGATAAACTTTGGAAAGTACGTCCAATAATAAAATCGTTCGAAAGTCGGTGCGAAGAGTTGGTAGTTGAAGAAAGTCTTTGTATTGATGAATCAATAATACCTTTCAAGGGGCAATTATCAATCAAACAGTATATAAAGGGAAAGCCAAACCCATGGGGGATAAAGATATTCATGCTTTGTGGTGCCTCTGGTATCATATATCGCTCTGTTGTGTACCAAGGCTCTACCACTATTCCTATTGACTTGAGAGAAAAATATTCTGCTACTAATGGATTGGTAATACATTTATCGAACAGAATTCCCGAATATAATGGACATAAACTATTTTGTGATAACTACTTTACATCTTTATTGTTACTGCAAGAGCTATTAGAGAAAGGCATTTTTGTAGCTGGAACCATTCGTGCAAATAGACTTGAAAAGTGTCCACTGAAATCTGAAATACAGCTAAAAAAAATTGGCCGTGGCAGCTGCGATTCCCTTGTAACATGGCATCTAATTTTGTGGGAATTGAACCAAAAGATGAAGTGAAGAGATGGGATAGTAAGGAAGGTGCGTATATAATGGTGAAAAGACCAGCTGTTATTAGAATGTATAATCTCTCTATGGGAGGAGTAGATAAGAGTGATTTTTTGATTGCACTCTATCGCACATTTATTCGGTCAAAAAAATGGACTTTGCGTGTTATATTTCACTACTTCAATTTGGCTGTTTGTAATTCTTGGCTAGAGTATCAGGCAGATATGCAACGTGAAGGAATGAAAAAGAAAGATAGAATGGATTTATTGCAGTTTACTTTTTCACTAACAGAAGCCTTAGCATTTTCTGGTTTTCCAATGAGTACACCAAAACGAGGTAGGCCATTATTGAGTAGCAATAGAAATTCCCCAGTATCTAGAGAGTCACCGGTATCTAGAAATTCACTTGCATCTAGAGATTCACCAGTTCTAATCAAACGTCAAAAACCACAGCCTTCTCCAGTGGATGATGTTAGATTTGATAATCTTGGTCATTGGCCAAAGCATTCGAATGGGCATGAGCAACGCTGTAAACTTGAAACTTGTGGAGGACGTTCACGAATTCAGTGTGAGAAATGCAATGTGCACCTATGTCTGTCAAAATTTAAGAACTGTTTCAAAAATTTCCATGTAACAAAATAAAAATAAAAGTTTTTCTTCTTTATTGTTTCATTCTCATGAAGACCTGATGGTGGCATTTGCCACTACTTCCTAGTTATTAACCTATGGTGGAACCAAGGCTAAATTTTGCTAAGGAGGTATTAGGAAGGTACAAATTAAAAATTTGTGCCAAAGAAAAAATTATTACTTGTATACTAAAAAATCAGGGCTGAAAGGGTTAAACTGTAGCATTTCCATATGCTACTTTTACATGAAGGTTACGTTGAAGTGTAATTAAAGGAATATATATCTTAATTTATTAGCACAAGTGTATTGCTGGTTGCTTAAAGCAACGCCGGTCGATTTCCGTTTTCATTGAACCTCATGGCATTCGAGACTTGACTCTTGGTTGGTGATAAGGTCCCATACGATAGTTGTTATCAACATTTTTTCCTCTTTGGGTTTAGTAAAAATAATCGTATATTTAGTGATCTACACCTGATTTTCAAGTTTAAGGAGTTCTGTTCTCATTTCTTTTCCCGATTAATATAATCTATATATTTTTTTCGCCGTGCTGTCTTGTTCAAAAAACCCTTCTGAAGAAGGGTTTTTTAGAAATACCTATAATTATTATAGATACAGTTGAAATTTCATCTATCCTTATGTGATTCTGAATTCTTCTCCACGTGGGAACAGTTGAGATTCTATACCTCAGAAGTTTGGTCATATCTACACTGCCCATACAAAGTTAGCACCACCGCAGTGACATCAAAAAGGAGCCGCCATCTTACATGCGTCGATTGTCCTCGTCATTGTCACCACACGGCTAGGAATCAACACCACCATAAACAGGCCAGATATTTATTATAATTATTATTTAAATTTTTACCATAATTATCCATTAGTCATATAATCTTCAATAATTTGCACACAAATACGCCTTTTTTTATAACCCATGTAACGCCAGCATAGTACTATGGAGGTGAGAATATAATTAGTTACACGTGCGTACTATTCTATTTTCTTTTTTTTGTTGATGTAAAAAGAACTAATGCAGCTATAATTGTGTATTTTTACTCGGCCCTTAAGGCCCATTATTTTGTGGATAGTGGATAATATCCTAATCTTAGTAACAATTTCTTTAATCACCACATTTTTAGTTTTGTGTATATGAGCCTGCAATCGTTGAGTAATAAATGTTTGTTGTGTCAAATGTATTACATAATTTCTTTTTTTGCTCGTTTGTCCACAGTATTTTAGTATTTATTGTGATCTGGATACATCCTATCCTCATTAATTTTATTATGTTTTGTATTCCGCAACTTCACAAAACATAAATCTGAACACATAATATACATTTTTTTTTAAGTTGCGTGGCGCCCTAGTACCGTTACCTTTTAAAGTTATACAAAAATTACTTCCTTATCCACGACGCTCTACCGGCGAAAAGCTGCCGTCCGCAAGTGAGGGTAAATCACCTCCCCAAACAAATTATAGCACTTTTGTGCTCCAATTATATTTTCACTAATTTTGTACAAGGGAACCCTGCAAAACGTGGCATTGCATTCACTAGTTTTACACTGTCTCAGAAGTGTCACAAAGCTAAAGGAATATACCATCAAAAACAGTAAACAAAAATGTCTGTTTCCATTAAAAAACTTTATGATGGCATCATAACTCAAAAACCAATGACGTCATAAATTTTGGTATAGTGACAAATTGTAGCATTTACAAAACCAAAATCGACCTGTTCGAGATTTTTTTTGAAAAATGACACACACCAAAGATATGAATTTCGTGCGTTTCTTTAGGCATATAATTTTGGTTTCTTCGAAGAAATCGATGATACAATAAAAACATTTTCTATTACATTAATTAAAAACAGAGTATATTAAAAGGATATTGGACAACAAATTAATAAGATTGCTAGACAGATTGGGCCAGCCAAATACGAACACAAATGCTACATGTCTAATTGACTTTCGTCCGCATTGACAGGAGCCGATTTGATATACTTTTTTGGTATATTTTTAACATTTTACACTGATTTTTAGTAGAAGAGAAATCTTTAGAATTACTGATTATTAGCTGTTTGAGACATCGTTCGACAATTCTCTAAACTTACTAGAGAATTGCGATTTATATGGATAAAATATCGTAAATGAATTAATAGTATATTATATGGGCGATTATGACAGCCATTATTCACGAAGTTGAGTAATCTTCTGAGTGAATAATGGTCATTATCGCAAATGTAATGGTATAATTTTTCTACATCTGTTGAACAAATTATCCCAGTGGAAAATGAAATATTATTGCAACCCAATATGTCAATAGATAGTCATAACAGAAAGTCAACAGGCTGCAATTTTTATCGTATATAGTTTTTGGTTTGTTATGCAAGGGGCTGGTAGGCGTCGTTTCTTTCTTCCTCTGGTGTCACTACTTGTCGCCAGATACTTGCAAGCAATCAATCAAAGGGGAGAATTTATTCAAGCGTGGTATAGTGTTGTCTCATTAACATAAAGATTCCTACGAACAAGTTGTAGCAATTTCAGAACGTGCAAAAAGAGAAACAGATTTAATTTCTAAGAAATCGCTGCAATATTCATTAATGCGTTTTTTTTTCCAACAAATCTGTTCATTTCATACAAGCTAAAACTTTTTCACGGGGTGACTTACGAATGATGTTTTTTGTATTTGATTCTTTCAGGTCCGAAGTGGATACCAAAGATAGACAGATAGATAGATAGATAGTCTTTATTAATCTACGTAATAACACAAAGAAATTACATTACCCAGTGGGCGTAAGACGTGTCACCAACCACAAACAAATTCTCTACATAAAATTATTGTAAAAAGTAGATTAATATTTTGTAGACAGCTGCCTATTCTAGCATAAAGTTTGCATCACAATAAAACTCGTCTATAGTATAGTAGTAGGCCTTTTCTATAAGTATACTTTTCAATTTTTTCTTTAAGGAGCTTGTGTTTAATGCTCTCAGATTTATCGGAATTTTATTAAATATCTTTATTATTAAATACTGTACATTCTTTTGTATATAAGTAAAATTACTTTTTATGTTGTTTAGATCCATTTTGTACCTTGTGTAGTATTGGTGATTTCGATCACGATCTTCAAACAGTGTACTATTTTCTTTTATGATCTTTAGATCACAGACTCATATATATAAGTGCTAATCATGGTGAGAATTTTGTTGGTTTTAAATTTTTGCCTACAAGTTTCAGTTTGTTTTAGGTTGAAGATGTTTCTTAGACATCTTTTCTGCAAAATAAATATTCTATTGGCATCTGTGCTGTTGGCCCAAAAAATGATTCCATATCGTATGTAATTATTGCTGTGTCTACATCAATGTTAGAAGAGAAGATCTTTAGTGCGTAGCAGTATTTTGATATATTCCCAGCTAAACAATCTATGATATTTCCAGTCTAATCTGTAGTCAATTTCAATACCTAGAAAGCTTGCTGTTTGTGATGTTTTTAGTGTACTATTATCTTTAACAAAGTTTATTCTGGTTTCTGATGTTTGATAACTAAATTTAATCAAATTCTTCTTGTCTACATTTAGGAGAAGATTGTTGGAGGAAAACCATGTTCCAATGTATCCAAGGTTTCGAATATTTCGTTGTCTGTATTTGCGTTTTGGTCAAAAGTAAATATAATAGACGTGTCATCAGCAAATTGTATCAGATTCTGTGTTATTACCTTAGGTAGTTCGTTTGTGTACACAATGTAGAGAAGCGGACCCGGTATTGATCCCTGAGGGACTCCTCTTTTAACAGTCACAGGATCTGATGTTATAAGAAAGAAGATGAGGAGAGAAGCGATGCTGATTTGTCAATAGTCGTGGCACTGTAGTTAAAGGTACGATATTTGTTTATGATACAAGAATATTTTAAGGTCAATGTGGATTATAAAAATGACGGTGTTTTAAATTCCGTCGGTCTGCCTATGAGCAGTTTGCACTATATCTGAAAAACTACTTGAGTGGAAAATCTGATGAGTTAGTGAAAAGCATGACGGAAGGTTTGAGCTCAGTGATCGTTTTTTAAGGCAGGTCAACTTTTTTTGCACCCTTTTGAGTGACCTCTATGTACTCCTACAAAGTAAAGGAACTATTCATCGCGAACCGTTTTGAATATTTTAGATTTAACATCAGACTGATAATCAGAGAATCCTGAAATTTCGTAATAATATTATGTAAATTTGCAAGAATTTTGCAACTGTGGCAGCTTTATTGGATTCGCCATTTCAAATTTACGTGTACATATGAGTCGAATTGAGGACTTTCTCCTTTTTAAAAATCTTTGAAGTCGTTAAAAATCCTTAACAGCGCGTAGCAAACACGCAAGAAAAGTATAAATCGTTTAACGTTTCGAAAATATTTTTACCACCTTCAAACAAAATTGCACATGTTTAAGAAACGTCGTCAATTAAGTTTCAACAGGCATCGAACATGATATAAAATATCTTTGTGAACAAATAAAGTGAACTAGGTAACTGAAATTTTCATTTTTTACTCTTTAAACTTAAATCGTGTATTACTAATGCTTATTTTCTGAAACAGTGCAAATTGAAGCCTAATAGAAAAGCTAAAAGTGATTCCATGTATTTTTAATTGGATTTCATTCATGAAGTTAAATAAATTCTACGGGATGCTCTCGTGTTCGCAAATATGTAAATATCCATTGATTTATTCCGCTTTAGAACTCCCAACACGCATCTGTTAATTCCGATATTTATCTACGGCTCTTTGTGTAATTATAATGCGTTAATTGAAGATAACCGAAGGAATGACTTAATAAAACCGTGCTACTTAAAACATTGTGTGTTAAAAGCACGATTATAATCGATCTACTCAAGGTATAGTAACACGTACGATTTATAAACACGTACTATAAAACTGGATCATTCTTAAGTAGACTTGAAATAAGCACATTTACAGGAAATATCTATTACGGCATTAAAAGCTTCTACAATAATATTTATCGATAGTATCAGGGAAGACCAGAAGGGAGTAGGGGAAGTTTCCGATTGCGAATATTTCATTAACTATCATTCTTATACTGCCTCCGGGGAGTTCAAAGTGTGTCGAATTCGGTGACAGACGCATGTTTCGTGGCTCCTACAAGATCCCGAGATAAATCCGGATAAAGCGGCAACAAAATGTCGAATCTGTATTGAATTAAAGCGTAAACAATTCTGCATTGATTGATATAAATTAGCACGAGCCTGGCTATTTCATATAGTTGATATTTGATTAAATTATGTTGGTTGAATAAAGCAACACAAGAGAATGTACATAAACAACCAGAGAAAGTGTACTGCTTGACCGTAAAATCTATACCTGAGTGGAGATCCCTTCTTCAAGTGGGTGAGATAAAATAAGCAACAGCCAGCCAGATGTCAATGAAACAGGTAAGTTTTTGTTTACTTTAATTTTAATTTAGTTTAGCTCATTAATGAAGTCTATTTCCTTATTTAAATTAAATGATTGGAAATTAGAATTGAAAAGATATTTATTTATTGGTTTATTAATCCTTGTCACAGGACAGTTTATTAAACAACAGAGAAAATTTAGGTATTGAAGTGAAAAGTGCCTGGAGTTGGGGGGCGGCAGTTGAAAGTAATTACTGTAAATTGAAACCGATTGTTTCAAAGAAACGGCATACCTACAGGGCTGTATAATATTGTTACCGCGAGATAGGCCCCCTTCCCAGCAACTCCTCCGTAAATGGACATTTACCTGTGGAACGGTTAATACATAAAAACAAAAAAGAAATAAAAGATGCCAGATTCAGACACAGAAGAAACAGGAAATTTAGAAGAAGAAAACTAAGGAGATGACGATAGCTGGAAACTGAAAAGAAGCATCTCGCAAACACCTGCACACCCCAGCCGATGATGACAGATGGAAACTTAATAGAGGCATGGAAACTTAAAAGAAGCATCTCACAAACACCTATACTTCCCATCCTGTATTCTCACCCCTAGCGTCATGCGGCTCTCGCTGCTGACGACAAGCATGTCCAATGTCCAACCCGGCGTATGCAGCTGGTCCGGCGGTATATAAAACATCCGAGATTTGGTTGCGGCACGCGGTTTGGCCGTCCGTTGGGCGTGTTCGACGGACAACGAAGTTGCGCGTTGGAACGAATCTCCATGGATGCCTGGAATCGGCAGCAATGCCCACCTTACGCTGGTAAATCAATCAATCAATCAATCAACTATCATTCTTATACTGCGTCCGCTAAAATGTTTGAAAGCACGTTACGTAATATGTCAAGAATATTCAAACCATAAAGTGGGGCACAGGTGAATTGCAGGACGGGGGTAATAAACAAATACGTTAGAAAAACTACGAAATTCCATTTGGGCCATCAAAATGACTCAGGTATTATTTTCTTTTTCAGTTTTAATAATATTAGCACAGTCAGTTTCATTTTAACTGTATATTTCAAAATATTTTTGAACATATTTGTGCCTTCTACCACTGCGTTTTTAAAATATTTTAAATCTTTTATAAAAGAGTTAGGATAAGTTCTTGAGAAAAAAAACTCTATTGATTTTTTACGTGCTGCCTGTTAGTATTAAGGGGAAAATAATAGAGTACGCTCAGGCTCGCGTAAATAATGTTTTGATAGAATTAAAATCAAGCCAACCTTAAACCATACTTTTTCGTATCGTTTAATATTAATATTTAATCTTGAAAAAACTTCTTATAAATGTTATAACTTAATCGCCAAAAAGGTTTATTTTCTTTTTGTATAAAATTAGTATTTAACTAGATTATTCCAGGACTGTCTTTTATAGTGTGTATCTTTCAAGCAATTCTTTGAAAGGAAATTACCGACGATTTTAGGGTTTGCAAAGACGTTGCGAACGCTCGTGGAAGAGTCGGCCGACTAATTCCAGTAAATCCCACGGGAAACGTTTATAGACAGAGAGGATTGTTTGTACTGTGTATACTTATTCATTAAAGGATAAACAATAACAAAAATTGGCAAACAGAGATCCCTAACCTGTTGATATTAGCGATTTATAATATTTGATGGGATGCCAAAACATTTTAATATATTATGTTTATGTATATTATGAGTATGTTATTTTAAACAGTTTTAATGTTGTCATAATTAACTACTAATAACATGTATAACTACTCGCACTATTCTGGAAAAAAGCAACAAAAAAGTTAGCAGAATGCTGATAAGGCGAAAAATATCGAAACAGCCCTCGGTGAATATTGGCGAAAATGTGTTTCTCACATGTGTTTTCCCAAAAATATAAATTTAGTCGTTCATTTTACGGACCTCCCAGCCCCCAATTGGTGTTGTTAATTCTTTCAGAATCGATACTTGTAACTTGAACGATCTGATATGGACTGGCTATTTTTGAAATAAAGAAAATGTCATTAGTAGTTTTACTGTATATGGGAAAATATAGAAACGTTTCTGGGTTGTTCGTCGGCTCGAACGAAACTAGGCTTCGCAGTCCTTGTACTATGTGTAACACAAGTGTCAAATAGAAAAATTTGTCGTAAAAAATACACGGAAACTAATGCCAATAAGCCTTTTGATAACTGACTGACTGATTTTTTTTTTTAGTAATGACTAGTTTTTCAATGAACAGTTCATTTAAACAACTTTAATTCAATTATTTCTTAAATCTCCACTAATATATAAAAATGAACGTCGTCTCTACAAATTTTGAAACAGTTTACCTCATCTACAGTATACGTAAAAAATCCGATATTTGACACAGTTGTCGGGTGTGTCACTTATAGAAATAAATTTGAGTCAATTTTCTTAAACCTCCTTGGGTGAGAAATGGTTGAAATTATTCTCAGTATCACGATGGTTTCTTCTTTTCCACAATTATACTTAAGTCCTTGGGGTATTTTTGCTAGTTATAAATACAGATGGGTCTATCGTAATACGAATACCATGAGCAACAAATACGCGAAGATATTATATCAACTGATACTTGTCCGTTAAAAACATCATTGTCATGAGCATATTGTAGCTTGAGAGGATGTACAGACACAGCCCCTCGACAGAAGCACAATAGAATTTTAATATTGTGCTACCACGAACGTCATAGAAATTTAAGACATTTGGGTGTGGTACAGTGCATGGCAGCAAGTTGACGTTTAAATATCGCGTGTCGGAAATCATCGTATCTCCCGTCTGTGGATGAAAATCAACTGGATATATTGCATCTATGTTCGTATTTGGCTGGACAAATATCTATACAGACTTTAAATAATGTTAAACTTGAATCATTCTATCTTGAAAAAACACCATCTTGATAGGAATATACAATTAGGGTCATTGGCATATTTCAAGTGGGTAAAACACTGGATATACTGAGGTGGTAAGTTCTACAGATGCACCACAAATGTAGATTATGGCAACGCTATAGAAAAATCAGAAATATAAGAGAGAAAGATACGCAAGAGAGTTTTTCTGCGTGTACCTCCTGCACCCTAGTTGAGAATAAGTTTTATTTAACGTTACCGTTAAGTGACGAACCAGGCTTCTTGAGTCTCATCTTCCGGCAAGGGTTCCATATCATCTCAAAGAAACCGAGCAAGGCTATTTGTATGGACAGAAAAACACAGAAGTTGGAATGAATATGGCTGAGACTGTGGTACTGTTGAGTGATGAGTCCAAGTTTGGATTATCAACTGATTCAATGAAGATTCTAGATTGTGGGATTTGCATTAGTTGTAAATTTGCCATGGCTAGAACAGTTTCCAAGGTTATATCTAGTAAAGCACGCAGAAGACATGCTGGAAAGAGTCATGGAGAGTCTTTACTTACCATAATCCTCACTGCACTTTTCTGGAATATCTTAGGTACACCACGCCTTGCCGTAGATGAACGCAGGGCATTGGTATTCGTTCAGAATCTGCAGAAATATTTTCAATAAAAGGAATTATTTGTTAAAAATGTGACAAATAACTTCTAACTAACTTTTGACGAGATATTAGTCTCGTTCTGTGTAGAAATTATTAGCGACGTATATCTTCCTCAGTTCATACGGTGTACTAAATTCAATGTCGAGTCGACTCGATTACTTTCAGAACCTGCGTTCCCGAATTATGGGGGCGTTTATTCCCTATATTGCGAACTATAATTTCTGAATCTGTATAATTCCCATGTTCTCTTCTGTGTTTAAAACGGTTTTAAATTTTTGAAACTGTCTGTGAGGAATGAAGGAATCATTTTTTGTTTTGTTCCTTCATCTTTTAAATTTACCGGTGCCACTGGTTCGAATTGTAACTGTAACGTTTCTTGAAGTCATTCCAGATCAACATCTAGTCTATTGGCTCTACTAGTTCCGGGATGTGCTGTTCTTTTAGCAGCATGGTGTGCTTGCTAGTTACATTCACTTTCGTGGAGTTATTGCTTTTTGTCATTATGTGTATCTCAGCCATCGCCTTACCACACAATGAACATTGCGTACAAAATCAAAGTAAAACTTTTATAGTAATTTGTTCTCTTCCTTATATTGCATATTGGCCAATAAAGTTATCCAATCTCAAACTGATTATTATATTATGTAACTTAATCTGTTTTACCAGTATTCCTTAAAACTAACTAATAATTTTACAGCTAATCAGTCATTCAGTTTTTAGTATATATAATACAACAACATAAAATTATGTAGTAAATTCTTCGGAAGCGAAAAAACAATATTGAAACCGGATCCAAATAAAAGCTGACAAACTTGTAAGAATCGGTACTGGACTGGAACCGTTTTACTTGAAATTGAAACCGAACCTGAACCGTTTTTTCAATTTTTCTTAGAACTAGAACCGGACCGAAACAGTTATTTCAGATTTACTCAATACCGGAATCGATCTGATCCGCTACTTCATTTCGGTCCAGATTCCCGACCAGCCACACGTTGTAAAAACGTAGTAATTAGTTACAACAGCGAAACTTTGGTTATATTTATTAAAGTGGAAACATTCTTACAAACGCGTCTGAGTACGCCCCTCATAAATTATGAAATGGTGCTCTGCGTCTGGACCCTAGTTATAAATAAATTCACAAATACTGATTCTGCACTTCCATTTTAGGTATATACTGTCAAAAGATCAAGGCTTATTCTTACTGGTATTTTTTTGTACACATATTATATATCTATTATTACCTACCCGGCAAAGCGTGGCGTGCATCAACATAAATTTACTCCACCTAATTCCTATTCTTAAACACCTGTTCAAAGTCGGAGTAACATTTCCCTCGACTATATATAAAATAAATAACTGCCATTGCTGGCGCGCGTTTCACGACAAATACACAAAACACAACAAAAGCATCAAAACACTCTCAAGTTTCCGGGTCGAGGTAGAGAAAGAAGTGCGGACCATGACGATGCGAGTCTGCGTTACCATGGTGACGGAACAGATCCTATAAGTTAGTTACATGGAGCAGCTTGGCACTCGGAACTTCGGAAACTATGACCCATTAAAAACAACCAGTGAACAAATTCAGTGCAGGTATTTAAAATTAAACCTCCGAGATGCACTGATAAAAATATCGAGGAATTTTGTACAAACCACTTAATCTAACTAGCGTAAAATGTAACATTCCGTTTAGCTAATCAATAGCGTATAAAGCAATACAGACAAATTCTTTTGTCACCTATAGACAAATTTTATTATGTATTACAGCCAGTTAAACAACGAACTCATTCACTATATATGTACGTATAAAGAAGTAAACTTTGTACATAATTATACATAAGATAGAGAAAAAGATGTTACTGGTAATCTAAGTATAGTTTAGGTAAGCGAAAGTTTAGGGACATGACAAGGATGAATCACGTATTTGCTCTCTTCTTTGCCTTACTTAACGTTAATATTGTGTTTAAAGTATGTTGGATAAACGAATAGTTCAATTATTTCTAGATTAAAGGAGCATAATATGGTGCATTTAGAATATGGATGAATATTTATGATGCATTTACAGTTACTTACAATGCCTTTGAGACCAATAATAGAACATTGGCAGTATAAAATTAGTTAAAGATCCAACAAAATAATAGAGGTGGATAAATTGAATGCTTAGATCTTAGTTTTAGATGAGATTAGATTATATGTAGGTCCTGAATTCTCACCTCAGCTGAGGTGAATATTAGTATGTGAGTACCCTTGGATTTATGTGTACTTATAAAATCACAAATTCTAAAAATTGTAGGATTTTTCTGGTGGCCATTTTTTCCACTTTTGAAGGTGTTAGCCATCTGATCTAATTGCTGCGTCCTTTGATGGGTTAAGAGTTTGCATAAATAAAGTATATGTTTTGCCGCCTCAGTTATTTCCATACAGAGCAACACATTTCATTCTAGGATTTACCTATTATTCTGAAATGGGCTAGAGATGGATTTTAACTGGCAGCGATCTCTATAAAGATATGTTAATAGCGTTAATTCTGGTCCGTCGTAGTCGAGTAGTTCTTTTATGGAAGTACTTATAAACTTTTTCGCATATCTTTGGCCTGGAGTCTAACTAAGATTTTCGATCATCTTCCCACTTTCTTACCTTTTCCGTGGTGAACATTTTGCTATCCCACAAAACGATTCTCATAAGATCAATGACAGCACCTTGTCTTGCAAGATGATCTGAAATCTCAATCCTGCATATCGTGGAATTAACACGAAGTATCATTGTTGTTCTTTGCCAGCTGTTTTACTGTTTGTGGCCAATGTAAACATTCCCAGATGATTTTAAAGTCAAAAGTAGATGAATTTTAAAGGTTTGGACATTACAAAATAAAAAATAGTAAATTATTCATCGAATCATGATAATAATCAATAATAGTTATAGATTAAGATACCTAGGTCGCAGTGAGGAGGAGGCTGTCGGCTAGGCGCCCTGGTAGGGTAAAAAAATTGGACGCTAGTAGCAAAATGTTTTTTAGATGCAAAATGTCAACTACGGTCGATAGTGTTGCTAATAGTAACGTTAATTATAAATTAAACTCTGCTTTTAGATGAATCAAACAATATATTATTATAAATACTCTACACATGTTTCGGCTTGTTAGGCCTTTATCAAGAGCATTACAAAGTTTCTGATGTGGATATTCTAATTCGTACTTAAATGTATTTATGCCTTAATCTATTTAAAACTTAATTGTTAATTATGGGAATTTTTCAGCTAAACCTAACCTGATTATATGTAAGTCAATGGATAGTTCTTAGCAATTTGTTTATTATAGGGGTATTAAAGAAATATTGCTGGCCATTCGTGATACAAGGATTGTTTTTGAAAAATGTTCTGATTTCTAGTTGTTTCTTTCTGAATGAAGTAAATTTATATTATCTGTACCTATAAAATAGTTGTTTTTAATACAATGTGTCGACATTCCTGTATTTTTATTGTTATTTAAAATTTAGTTTTTACGTTCTTTTACCCTGCTCACAACGCTTCTACCAATCTGACGAATATAGACAGCATTACAATCTTTACGTTTGATTTGATATACACCAGATGTATTAATTTTATTTAATTTTTCTCTGTTATTAACCAACATTTTTCTTGAAATTTTGTTACTATATTCTGGGACATAATTAATAAAACTATATTTAGTAGATTTGTTAGGAGCAGTGAAAAATTCTTTTTGAAGCATTTTGCGTTGTATGTTTTTGACCTTATCTATTAGTGACTCGTTGTATCCGTTATTTCTTGCAGTTTGTTTGATTATACTAAATTCTTTACCAAAATCGTCTTAATATAAAGGAAAGTTCGTAAGTCTATATATTAGTGTTAGTGTCGCTGTTAGCCCAAATGCCAAGTTCTGATTGTCCTAGGCCCGTGACACATTAAATTTTGTTTTAATTATGTGTCGATTTAATGAAACATGACTATTTTTGTTGCAATCATAAAAAAAATTCTTCTACTTACACTAGTATTGTGTGGTAGGAATAGCAGGTTTCATGCAGATATACATATATCTGCATTAAACCTACCATTTGGAATATACACATATTCCAAAAGTTTAGTTAGGACCAGCAAAAATAGCGACGTTTATTTTTTAACATAATTTATAAAATCGAAAAAAAAAATCAGAGACTCCACGCCCATTTCAAGGTCAATTTAAATTATTTTTTGGTTTTTAAACGGAATGATTGGTAAGAATAAATTTCTTTGTTCATTTGATTACGAAACAAATTAGCTGAACAGTTGCAGTGATTGTAGAATGACTGATAGATAATTTATTTTTAGGGTTCTATACTCAAAAGTAAAAAAACGATGAGAGAAACATTAAAAAATATTTCTTTCAAGAACACCAATTGGACACACGTATGAGTATTGATTTCAAAATAAAGAAAGAAAATTAAGCACGGGTGAGATATTGATTAGTACGGTATTCTATAAAAACGTTGATGGGTACAGACCAACAACAATAAAGAGAACAACTATGATAATCGACGTTTCTGAAGGCCTACAAGACACAAGCAAATTGCTCTGAGGATGCCAATACATTCTGGCGGAACGTCGACTATTTCAAACAGTTGTTCTCTTTACACCTATATGGTCAATAGCCGCCATTCTTTACCATTAGAATTAAAACATAGACCACCACCATTAAAAGGACTCCATCTGAGGGTCTAAAAGTATTTTTATATTATTTTTGACAATGCAAAATGGAACAAACTGTGAGCTGTATTATCGGATATAAGAATGTTCAAACACATGGTCTTCATTATTATCCGACTGCATGAAGAAAACTTAGTGAAAGTCGACAATATTAACTCTAACAAATGTAAAGTTGGCTAAGGCATTAAACAGAGATGCGTTTTGTCACCACCCACAGTGAATATGTAATGCGACATATGTGAGAGAACTGGCAGGGTTTACCAATAACCAACTTCGAACTGTTTCCGTCGACAGCCAAACTAAGGCAGTACACTTGCACTTGTTTACTTTATTTTTGGTACTATTAACAAACACTTTGCCAGTAATTTTCAATTACTAATTCAGTATGTACTTTGTTCTTCTATTATGACACTTCACTTTCCGCAGAATTTTTTATCTACCGATGACTTAAATTTTATCGAGTTTAACGGAGTTTTTACCGATTCTTTTTGCAACCTACGGTTCTGCCTTCGAAAGTTGAATACTTTCGAATCCATGCGAAAGTTTTCAATCTTTGAGAAAATATTGGAGGAGGTGAAAAAAAAATAATGAATCCGGTTCCTTTATTGATTGATTGATTGATTGATTTGCCAGCGTAAGGTGGGCATTGCTGCCAATTCCGGTGCAGGGAGATTTGTTCTAAAACAAATTGCATAAAATAAGAATAAATCTCAAATGTTTTTATCATGTATCGTATAAGAAGCCGATTATTAAAAATACAGTATAACTTGATTTTTTAAAGTAAATTAATATAGCTTAATCAGAGTAAAAACGAGAATGGAAATTTTAAGACCAAAGAGACTAGCTGAAAATTCTAAAATACTTTAACAAATTAACAACGAACACAGCCTTAAAGGAGATTATAACAAATATTATCTTACTTCTAAAGATTTAAATTACTACTATTGTAATAATAACGAAATAAAAAAAATCACTAAAAAATAATTATCCGTACTCACAGGGGAAGTATTAAGTTTTCAAACTCTTAGTCGACCATTTAAACTTTGTAAATTGGGCTACTTAGAGATCTAAACGGCTGATCTAATTAGATAAGTTTACATGTCCGTGAAAGAGGGACGTTACAGGTGGAGTTTTTCAAATTAAAATTGCTGTAAGAGTGAATTAGACCTAGGAGCGGTAATAAAGTCTAAAGAGAGCTTGTTGTGTCGACAAGGACGAAAATCCGGTTTTGAGGTAATAATTTAGGGAACTGTTTCGCAGGAAAGTTTTTAAATTGTATGTTAATTAAAATTGAGAGAATAAGAAATAAACACATTCTAAAACCGGTTAATTTATTTTCTTTGTTGAAAGGATGTAATCCAATTAATAATACGGCTATTGTAGAAAAGCGTCATATTCTTTGCCTTCGCAGAAATACAGAGGATATTATATTTGCCAGGTGTTTTTCTAAAATATCGGAATATCGCTCATAGAGGCAAATGTTTTATATAATTTTGTTAGTCTTCGAACTCAAAATGTTCGTGCGCTGTCCATCCGTTCGTCACGTATCTTGTAAGCACGATAACTTAGGAAGGAAGTTAGATTTAATTGAAATCTGGACAGCAAGTTGGTGTTAGCTAGAAGAATAACTTTATCGTTTTTAAAAAAAGTTGATAAGTATGTTTGTTGTTCTACATTTTAGTAAAATTATGCATAAAGAGAATTGCAGTCTTTCACAAGACTCTAGAAAAATCAAAATAGAGCCTTAAGAATAATATATTTTATTGATACGTTCATAATTATTGAAAAATATTATTTTGGGTATTTAGTAGATAACCAATGTTTCGCTAACAACACTGGAACTATCTAGCTCCATTTGATACTACTGTTAGTTTCTAGTATACAGATCGGATCAGCCAAATATGAATACGGATGCAATATGTTCAGTTGATTTTTGTTCACTGGCAGAAATCGATTTGAGATACGACGATTTACGATGAGTGCCAACTTGTTTTCACGAGTCGTATCGCGCTGCAACGATAGTCTTCATTTAGCTCTGACAAATAAGGCTTTCTTATGCACTTATTTAACGTCAACCTATTTTCACTACTAAGGCCAACCATCAAGGTTAAGACAAGCAACCCCCAATCTGGAAATTTTGCCGAACTTCTTCCCTATTGAAGAGCAAGGATTTTTTTACTTTCCTAACATTTAATGCACAAGGCACCGACTGCTTTACATCCCCTGCGAAGGATTGATGTAATATCCACTATGTAATCCCCGCCTAAAATTGCATATATTCTACGTACGTGCCTGTATACAAGCCCGTTAGAAGATGGAGTGAGATCATTGTATTTAGCTGAAAAGAGTCGAGAGTGAATTGTTTAATCTGTCATATCGCAATACGACTATAGACAAGGTTCATCTACGCTCCCTCCTAAATAGGACTTTAAGAACCACTTTTTTCTCATGTACATTGAAGTAAGTGGCATTCGACAGATTATGACCTTCTCATCAAAAGTTGTTATTGGCATGAAGTCTGTTATTTTCGGAGGTACCGAGCTTAGAAGACATTTTACTGAATACTGAAAATTAGCCATTTCTAAGTTCTGTAGCTCTTTGTACCAGATAACGAACTTCGCACCCCTAAGGACGTTTGATTAGGAATCCATAATCTGTCGAACGCCACTTGTTCCAATATGCATGAAAAAATGCTTTTTAAAATCATATTATTGAAAACTGAGAATTAGCCATTTTTACGCCCCGTAGCTCCGAAAATATCTAATAGCGGACTTTCCGCCCTTAAAGACTTTTGACCAGGAAGCCATCAAAATCCATCGAAACTCAAAATCTCAAGTATTTGGTGTGGAGTCCTTTATTTTAACATTGTCGAACTTTGGAAGTAAAATTCGATATTGCAGAAACCTTATTTTATAAGCGAACATAATTATTCAACCTGTGATAGTACCAGAGATTCATGGACAGAATGTAACGAAAAACATTTTTTTCGTTGAAGCACCCGTGCTACATACATTTGAATTACCCGCGGTAAATGCCGACGCGAAGTCAACAAGTGCGCACACGCAGTAGAAACATCACCAAGGCCATTTTAAATATCCATGCTACTTCACTTTAGCTTTTTGACGCTGGTAAGTTAAGATCGTTTACTTATTCTTTAACGGATTTTCACGTTTATTTCTTTAATCCTTTGGTATTTTGAATATATTTGATTATTAAATAATGTCATATTATTGAGTTAACATTACTGTATAGTTATTTTTGGGAATTATTAAAGAATATTCGGTGTAATAATTGATTTTTATTGACGCACGTGTTTGTGCGATTTCCGTGTCCATTGGACACACATGTTAACTCATTAATTATCGTGGCGATTTTGTATTTCGTGGTCGCTTGAGACACAATACCGTGGTGTTTTGTCATTAGTTAGATTATTGTGGACGAGGACTAAACTCGGAAATTAATCAAGGGATAAATTAGAATCTTTGTTTCTTAATCGTGTGTAGACAATCTCATCTCATTAAGGGTCGAGACCTAAAGTCGTTTTGTCGTATTTAATTAACCTCGTGTTAGTACAGGAGGTTAAGAGATATTTTTTATTAGTTTATTTTTCGGGAGATTAAACCCATAATGTTTTTGCTATATTTGTTACAATATTAGTTTTTTTCAGATAGTAATTCAGATATTTTCTATCTAATTCAGTTATGCTAAATTTTGTTACCTATATTCAAATTTTTTGTCATAACCAGTGTCAGCCATTTTGTGAACGGCTAAAATTTAATGACAGTAGAGATTTCTTATTTATTCATTTCCTTCTTTATTACATTAATCAGTAGCTTATTCATATATTTTAAAAAGTAAAATTTTACCAATGCTCAGGTTTTTTTTGTTAAATTGTTAATAGTTTGGTTTTGCAGTGACCTTCGTCACGATAGTTTTTTTTGTATTTCTTTTTTCTCACAATTTTAATTTCTTTTTTCTATTATCAACTGGTTCTTTACATTATCCCTTTTTCATGTCAAATCCTGGACCAAACCACCATTGAAGTAAGGCACAAGGCATAGATTGAATATTTGGAGTTATCCTCAAAGTATTGGATATCATTCCGACGCAGCGTCTCCTGGAGATCAGCGTTGTCAGGACCTGAATATTACGTCCTCCGTCCCGGGTACCCGTGGCCATCTTCAAGACCAGACCTTGTTGGGATTCCACGTCTCCGCTAAGCTAAGTAGCCCAAATTTATGTGCAAAATTCAACTTTTGGTCAGAAGAAAAATTGTAAACCAGTTGATCGTTTCTTAAATTGTAAATTTTTTGTTAATCTTCAAATTTATTTTGTTTAACTAAATTTTTGTCTGTTAACTAATTAAATCAAATTTCACAATAAATATTATTTGTTTTATATTTGATTTTGATTGTTTTCTCCCCCTGATAAAGTGTGCAAGAGTGTTATGTACTGAATACGCTGGCGTACACACCTTATTTTCGATTTCCACGTTAAGCCGTATTCGAGAAACACGTGTCACTCACAAACAAACTCACAGATGGCAGATACATGCCAATTCGAATTTATTTGCTATTTTCGGGCTTCAAAAGTACCCTTTCCATCATAATTTGGAATTTAGATTTTTGCACGACTGACGCTAGTACCTTTTGTAAATGAGAAAGTAAAATATAAGAGAATGTCAGAATCTCGTTTGGAGGTAAAGAATTACTAAAGTTTTACAATAATAAAACCTAATATTCCCATCAATTCAATTAGGCAGGTCAATAAAACACACAGTAGTATAACACGCGCTGTTTATTTATTTTCATTTTCAACCTAACCTGTTTGATTTGTAAACAAGCTCTTTGTGTCAGGAGGTAACAAATACTATTTATAAACACACTAAATCTAAATGATTCTAAACATTTTTGTACACTTAGCATTAACAGAGAAAGAGACATTCATTTTAAAAATAAATACCGGAAATTATCTCATGCAATAGATCTTTTGGTCTACTCGTCGTCTCCCTCCTAGTACAAACGCTGGCATACGGACATATTTATTTTGGTCTGAACGCGAAAGCAATACGTCAACGTGAACGAAAACGTTGAAGAAACGCAGGAATTGAAGATAACAAAGCGCTCGTTGAACGAGGTTGTTCAAGTAAAACCCGAGTAAATTTCCCAGAGCAGAATTACAAATGGTCTAGGAACAGGAATAATAACCTTGTCTCGGGTTTCACCTGAATTTCCATTAAAATATACATTATAGGGATCTAACATTTTCTAAATTTTATATGTTCCTTCTCATTGTGTTCACGTCAGGACGCGGACGTTTAGTTCGTTTAGGCAGCTGAGCTATCAAAGGTCTACAAAATCAATTCATGTAGTCGACGAATACTTGCGATTTATTAGAGCTTAAAACGTTAACTCCTGGAATACAGAACAAAGACTTTTATAAAACTTTTCCAGACACTGACAAATCTGTACTGGGTCTTAGTGTAAAGCTGATAATTCTGTACATGAATTATGTTTAAATTATTTCGATACATATGTAAATAGAATCGTATAGCATGATTAATTGTAATTTTAATAATTTTGCATTGCATATTAAAATGTTTATTTTCTTTACTGCTTCTCACACCACTGAGGTAACTACTTGGAAATCCAAGATTTTGTGTCAGGTGAAGCGAAACGGGACCCTACGGTTTATAATCATTTCTTTGGAATCATTTTATAATTAAAATTACTTCGCAGTTAGCAGGGTTTGAAGCCGCTCAGATCTTATCTATTTAATATAACCAAATAGGAATAATATAACCTGATAAACATTTTTAATAATCACCCTAAAAGTAATGGGTAGAAATCCATTATTTAGGGACACGATGAAAATGTTCATGTTGCACGTGTGTAGACAGATCGTTTCTTAATAGGGTAATTTCTGTTGCAGGATGATTACCATAGTGTCATGTTTTATATAAACTATCTTTTATTATCTAAGAGCAAAATGTTGGGAAGGTTGATTAAGCACACAAAATAAGAAGAAGAATAAGAAACTAATATACAGGGCGTTTTGAAAAGATTGGAACAACCCTCAGCGGTAGATTCTTGACTTCAAAACAAGTCGTATTAATTCAAAAAGTAGCGGTCTACCCTCTTTTCTTTTTCAAGATACAGGGTGTTAAAGTAAAAGAATTATATTCGCATTTTGCCTCCATCTTGGAGATTATTATGCGTATATACTTCAAAGTTGGTAATGAAATGTTTTTCAGGTCGCAATTACAATGGTGATATTGCCGATGTCACATTTCATAGAGGGCGCTAGTTATATGCATTTATGTGACACTTTATGTCATAAATTTTTTGAGCTTAGGTTTTAGACATTATCTTCTATTATAATCCAAACGCAATTTAATTTCCTAGAAAACCCTTTCAAAGCATTACACGATTTATAGCTTTGCCACACACCAGTTACCTAACGTCTATGTTCCTCAAAAACATATCGTTATCAACTTTGAAGTAGATACGTATAACAGTCTCCAAGATAGAGACAAAATATGAAAACATTTTTTTAAATTTAACACCCTGTATCTTGAAAAAGAAAAGATTTAAACTGATACTTTTTGGGTTAAATCGATTTGTCTTGATGTCACGAATCTATGGCTAAGCGTTGTCCCAATCTTTTCAAAACACCCTATATAGTGTGTCTTCTCAGGTTAGAAAGAACGTTACGCACATTAAGCAACATCAATTTTATTTTAAATGTTACTAAGGTATTTTTAAGAAGTACCTCGAAACGAGAGTAAGTTGCGGTCGGGCGTTGCCTATTTTAACAAATGAAAATAAACAATATTTTAATTTTTGGTCTTTATAATCTATATTGTTAAGTAACCCTTGCCTCTCCCCGCCGAACACTTCAATAGCTACGGCACTGTTGTGTCGTGGATGTCTGGCTAGCTCCGAGCTGGGTGAAAAAATACCTTATATATGCCTAATTATTAATAAATTTGTTTTGACTGATTGACGTAAAAGTGAATCGAATATGGCACGTATTCGAGCAAAATTATTTAAAAATTGGTCACGTGCGACTGCAACTTGTAGTCGATTTGATCAAGTCAGTCTACTAGCTGTAATTGAGTAAAGTTTGTTAATAGCCATAAGAGAAAAAGTTCATTTAGCCATATCCTGAGCTACAATGGTGAACAAAAAAAAATTCTGTCTGTACGGCACGCATATATAGGTGAACAGTGGATTTCTTGTATTTTTTTAAATACTGTGTATTTTAAATACCAATATTATCATCAGGTGTTCGCCGTAGATTTCAAACAATCAAAACAGAACTGTAGGTCAAATATACGAGAGACGATCAAAAATCATTTTTAACACGTTTTTATTAGGTCGACCTGTATCTATTATGTAATAATGTAATAAAATCTAAGGAACTGAATTTCACCCACTTCTATCTAATTAGGTGTTTTCACTATGTGCAAATCTGCTTTTTTGATATTATTAAATTGAAGTACTTGTTATACTAAAGCACTTATTGATATTTAAACAGCATTCTATCGTCCATCAAATTAAAATTTCAATAAATAAATAACAAAAAGTTTTAGTAATTGAACGAGTACGCAAAACACGCGGTGACGTCATCGGTTATATTAGTTTCTTAAATCGCGTTTAAAAATTGTTAAACACAACATATTATTCACTTTATTTATGTTTCACATCTGATTAAATAAGTAACGCCTACCTAATACGGGATTTGCGAAAGCTACATTAGAAAATTTATCTGCAAAACAACGTGTTTATAACACAAAATGACACTGACAATATAACTGATGGCGTCATGAGTGCGTAGTGAATTGATCTAGTGTTTTTGGCGAAAAAATTTCAATACAAAATTAAAATGGCTTATTTTAAGGTATTATTTGACTGTTTCTCAAAATTCAAGTGTTTTTAACTATAATAAAGCAGTATCGTCACAGTGAAAGTGAAATTGAAATTTGTGAAAACACCTAATTGTTGTATCATCATGAAACTTGGAAATTGTGTGTCGCTCTGATGACAATACAATATAGTGTACTCAATAAAATATTCAAAATGGCCGCTGCCCCAAGATGGCGGATACTCATTTTCTTTACAACCCCCTTGATATTGGTATCAAACGAAAAGGCTTGAAAGCAGAAAACGATAAGGTGAGTGACGTGATACTAAATTCAATATGGCGGATCACCTATTTTGTAAAACAAGTTTGGTTCTTTCTGATCTATAGTGTTTTTTAACATGCTTCCATTAGCTTAACCTGTAACACTGTAAATAAATCTTACAACTCACTTTTCACCCACTTCCAGATGTTGTATTGACTTGAAATTTGGCATGAGTATATATTATTTTCCTTTAAAAGTCAGATTCTACTAAAAATTGGTATATCGGGATTTTTGAGGCGCAGATTACAAATATGTGATCAAAACTCAAAAATTCAAAATGGCAGCATCAATATGGCGGATAAGTTTTATCATTTACCGTCTGATTTGACTGAAAAATCGGCATCTGAAAGTTACTGACTTTGCATATTACAATTATCTGGTCTAAATTTAACAATTCAAAATTGCCCATAAGTTTTATATTTTATGGTCTAATTCGTATGAAAATCGGTATCTGGGGATTTCCGAGGTCGCAGATTATAAATATTTAGCCGAAATTCAAGAATTCAAAATGGCAGCTTCAGGATCACGAATAGGCTTTGTTATTTACAGTTAAGAAATTTTATCGAACAAATTGCAATAAAACTAAAAAGAAAAAAAATAACTTTAAAAATTTTAAAAACACGCCTTTAAAAACAAACTGAAACTGTTTAAAATGCACTAAAATGAAGAAAATAAAGTTAGTAATAACAATAAGTATGTTAAGAAATGTAAAAACGTGGGGCGTTCAAAGTACCTGGCAAAACAGAAAATTTTACTCACCAGTCGTCCTTCGCTTTTACGTTTCTTAACATAATCACTGTTATTATTAACCCATTTTTTTTTCCTTTTTGTGTATTTTGAATAGTTTCAGTTTGTTTTTAAAAGCATGTTTTTTAATTTTTTCATCTTTTTAATACCGTGCATATTAACAGAATTGCTATTACTACGTATCGTAATCATAGCAAACATATGGACCTACATTTCAGACAGAAAATTCCGAATATATAGCATGATATTTTATGTTTTAACAGATGATTTTTAATGGTTGGTTGGAGAGAACTAGAATATTTGGTGTGACACTGTTTGGAAGTAGTTTCCACAAACATCAAAATACTTGAATATCATGCTCTAATAGTATCCCTCGATGTGCGTTTCGCCAACCATATTAGGCACCATCTAGAGACGATCTATAATAAACGCATGATGTGACCTGTGCTGAAGGACTGGCAGGGGGATTAGTTATGGCCAAGGTTTCTAACATCTACTATGAAACCTCCAAACATTAAGTTCTGAGTACGGTTTAGATATAAAAAGCGAAAACGAAAACTAGTATTGTAGATGGAGCAAATGAAAACCACGGTAAGGATAGGTTATTGTGAAGTAGTAAAGATAGCCCTTGTGGGCAATGCCAGAATACGACGAAGAATACAGATTGCAAGATCAGCAACTTGCTAGAAGAGAAAAATAGGCAGAACAGGAACATTACGAGGCGTACAAAGACCAGACTTGCTAACGCTCTAGTTTTCTTCATATTTCTTTACGCCTCTGAGACATGGATAATTACTGAGGAAGACAAATGCTTTTGAGATGTGAGCCTGGAGACTTTTATTACAATTTCCCAGGACGGTCCATTTCACTAACAGCTCGATTCTGCAGAAATGCATTCCCCAGAGCGATACTCCAGCATCGTAGTCTCTCGGATTCTCTCATTTTTTGGCCACATCAACAGGAGAGAAGACAATAGAGTTCAGGAGAAACCAGATGACAAGAGGTGAATAGAAACACACCAAAACGTTGGGATGATGTCATCAAGGAGCTAATGGAAAAAAACTTTAGTGAGGCCGTGCGCCTAACAGGCAGCCATGACAAACAACGTCCAGTTGTCGGTTGCCCTATACAGCAAAGAGAGGCCAACTAAAACATTGGATGAATCACAAAACGTCTGTCACGACGTTGTAAATAGAAAGCAAAAGAATGAGTTGCAGGATATCAAATCAACTTGTTCATCATTTTCCGTTCGTTTCATTTGCCAAAAACAAGTCGAACTCTTTTCGAGTTTTTTTTTTCTTCCAATTTCTACTAAAAAAGCTGTTACACCTAACACATTAATAAACAGCCCACGTTCCACTGTTTTACTTTCATTCTATTATAAAAATATGAAAAAAATACGACAGAAAATGGCTGAAGCATTGTAATTACTGTTTATTAGTTATTGAACTAATTAGCCTTAATTGAGTTGTACAGGAGCGACTCCTTTTTTGCTACAATTAAAAAGGAAAACCTTAGAGATTTTCTGTTTAGTCCGTTTCGTTGAAAGAGAGATACCCTAATCAATAATTCATTGAGTTTCTCGCTAGCTGTTTCCAGTGTATACAGTCTGATACATCCAACCAAATCCCTGATGTACTCAACGTTAGTCCTCGAATTCTCGACGAGTAAACAACTATCATCTGCACCAAAAGAAGTAACTTCGATGATCTTTATTTTATTACGGAAGATTCAAATCCCAAAGTCTTACATTTACATGGCGAATTTGCATTAGGGATAAATACATTATTAAACTGGCGAAATTCTCCAATCTCTATTAATCAAAAGGCAATAAATATTGGTAGTCTTATATCAAATGTAATTATACAGTAAAAAGTAATGAAAAGAATATTTAAAGTACGGAGTTTATAAGAAATACTAAATTATATTCTGTAACTACTGTGTAAAGTGATAGTTATAAGCAGAAACAAAGGAAACAAGTTAATACTATTCACCGATTTACAACACTTTTTATATAATTGTTGCACATTCTATAGGATATTCTTCTTAGTTTTTTCGCAAATCATTTACAAATAATATCTGTTTTAGATATTTTTTGCTTAATTACAAAACATAAAAAAACAGATATTTTAAAACTTAAATAATTAATGACTGTTATTTATTGATCGATTTTGTTCAAAAACAATAGGGCTCTTCCTCTAGCTAACACTAACTTACTGTCCAGATTTCAATACAATCGGACTTTCGTTATCGTGCTTACAAGAAATGTGACGGACATTCGGACATTTTGAAAGTTATTCAGAATTCGGTCCTCCGATCAAAGGACTTATCCCTAGATACATAATGTGTATTCGTTTATTTGTCGTTGAGATAATCACCGTCTGAGGTTCTTCAGTTGTAATCATTCCCGACGTCCTGATTGGCTAGACGATCTATTCACGGCTTTTACCTTCATAGTCGTAACATGATGTAGTTCTGTTTATAGTTGTAATAAGGTGAAATAAAAATTAAATTTTAATATCCTTTCAGTACGTACTTCACACAGAATAAAACGTGTACTCTCTACCTATTATATTTGTCAAATCCGCGGTTACTAAGTACCTAGAAATTCATGAAAATTTAACCAACAATTATTACATAAAATAGCTACAATATTGTCATTATTTTAATAAATACATATTTATTTTCTTGAGTAAACCTCAATGCATCGAAATTACACAGAAACAAATATGTATTTATCACACAACGCATGATGTGCCTGGACAGTAAAACAAATAATGTATGTTTCTGCTGTGCTAATATATACAGGGTGTTTCACTTAAAAGTCCCCAAGCCATTATCTCTAAAACTAATAAAGATATTTTATTTTTGTAAATGGCAGATGATTGATACCAAAGAAAGGTTTAAATAACGGTGATTAGAATTTTTCCTCAACAGCACACAGAGATGGCGCTGCGATGCAAAACTATTTTTTGATGGCTGGAACCTTGAAACATAAGTCATGTGATTAAACAATAATTTGTGAATAATTTTGATGGTATAGAGAATTTACAAAAAACAAGCCGTTTTGGAGTTACATGAGTTTCTTTCATTAATGCCAGTACACGTGAATTTTGATAAATCCCTATAATTTATTTATTATTTATTATAGAATATTGGTTACCAAACACTTTTTTTCAAGATAAGGAAAGTGATATAATACACTATCATAAAATTATGTTTACCACTTCCGGCCAAACCGGAACTAACATGATGAACCAATATCCATATGTTCCTACATATTACATTTTTTTTTCTAATAACGCTTCTAATAAAACAGCTCCCAAAACTTAAAGTAAGTAAGACAACAAAGAAAATACACACTAATTTAGAATGGGCTAAATTTATATTAACAATTCAGTAAAGAACGTAAACAAAAGTTTTATAAACAAACATTTAAAAACTATCGAAATATTATTAAAAATGAAATTAAACTAATTTCTTTCTTATTAGTAGGTACTTATTATATTAAATGTTCAAAATTTCTCCCTTCTTCATGAATACACATATTGTACCGTTTCAGTAACTCTTCATTGCAAACTTTTTGTAACGTATGTCTATTGGGTTCAATGTACACTACACTTTTTAAATACCCCCAAAGGTAAAAATCTAATGGAGTCAAGTCAGGTGATCGTGCTGGCCATCTGACTACTCCATTAGTACCAATCCATATCTGAGGGTACATTTCATTAAGACAATCTTTGACTAGTACTGAGTTATGGGGTGGTGCACCATCTTGGTGAAACCAAATATTCTCCTGGTTATGAGGGATAGTCTCTAATAATCCTGGCAATACATTTCTCAAAAATATCTCATATTTTCTTCCATTTAAAGTCCCATGGAATAGATATGGTCCAATAATATATGAATTTAATATTCCACACCACACGTTAACTCCAAAAGTTACCTGATTTCGGGTCATTCTCATCCATCTAGGATTATTTTGTGACCAGTATCGGCAGTTATGCTTACTCACAACTCCGTTGTTGTGAAAACGGCTTTCATCGCTCCAGAGCACATTTTTAACAAAATTTGGGCATTCTTCAGAAAGAACTGAAAATTCAGCTAGAAAATGTAATCTTCGTTCATAATCACCAGGCCTTAAATGATGGATCAATTTTAATTTGTATGGATGGTATTTATTTGATTTTAATATTCTATGGCACGAAGATATCGACAGATTAGTTTCCGATGCCAATTTCCGGAGAGAACATTGAGGATTGTTGACAACACTATTTAACACCAAGGCTGTATTTTCATCGTTTCTAACTGGCCTATTTCTGTTACGAATAGTTTTCTTAAAACTACCCCAGTTTCTTAAATTTTTAAACAGCATGATAAATGTTTCTTTATCGGGGGTAGGTCTATTTGGAAATCGTAAACAAAACAATCGTTTTGCTTGTCGGGAATTTGTTTTGCATTCACCGTATATTAAAATCATATTTAACTTATCTTCATTGGTGTATCTAACCATTTTTTAAATTTATTTTTTTTTATTGCCTTATTTGGATTAATTTGCTTTGAATTGTTTCTAAGTACACTATTTCTGTTTGAAACTATGATTGAAATGCACCAACTACAAACTTTGTTTAATAACTGTCAAACTTAAAATTAAATCAAAGCCTACTAATATCTCTTAAGTAGATTTTTCATTACCATTCTAAATTAGTGTGTATTTTCTTTGTTGTCTTACTTACTTTAAGTTTTGGGAGCCGTTTTATTAGAAGCGTTATTAGAAAAAAAAATGTAATATGTAGGAACATATGGATATTGGTTCATCATGTTAGTTCCGGTTTGGCCGGAAGTGGTAAACATAATTTTATGATAGTGTATTATATCACTTTCCTTATCTTGAAAAAAAGTGTTTGGTAACCAATATTCTATAATAAATAATAAATAAATTCTAGGGATTTATCAAAATTCACGTGTAC
Organism: Stenurella melanura; assembly: GCA_963583905.1. NCBI lineage: Eukaryota > Metazoa > Arthropoda > Insecta > Coleoptera > Cerambycidae > Stenurella > Stenurella melanura. The sequence continues at coordinate 133,392,727 of OY757313.1, read as the reverse complement.
TGGCATTAATGAAAGAAACTCATGTAACTCCAAAACGGCTTGTTTTTTGTAAATTCTCTGTACCATCAAAATTATTCACAAATTATTGTTTAATCACATGACTTATGTTTCAAGGTTCCAGCCATCAAAAAATAGTTTTGCATCGCAGCGCCATCTCTGTGTGCTGTTGAGGAAAAATTCTAATCACCGTTATTTAAACCTTTCTTTGGTATCAATCATCTGCCATTTACAAAAATAAAATATCTTTATTAATTTTAGAGATAATGGCCTGGGGACTTTTAACTGAAACACCCTGTATACAGACCACAATAATTATCAGTAATAATAAAATTACTTTATTGGGAATGAAAACTTACGAAAATTAAAAGATGTAGGAGGAAACAGAATAAAGTAATTTAAAAAAAACTGTACTGTTTAAAAATCAATAATTTCTGTTTTGGTGTATATGTAAATAAAGATGCTTTACTACAATATGTTTCTTTTTTCTAACTTTCTGTATATCTGGTGGTTGTGAATATTTGACCGACTTGGTAATTCGGTGAGCTAAAGGGAACACCCTTTAGCTATGCCACCCATAACAAGGGGTGGCATATTTAATCCAATTGTCTAACAATAACTGCATTCAATTTTCAGCTTCTACAAGGTAATGTTGGCTAGTAACGAATGCGCATGCCTGTGTTATTTGAAATATATAACTCCCTCCCAGATAATCTTGACATTGAATTTGAGGCTTTTCTAATTTGTGGTGTGCTATGAAATATGCCATTCAATGTAGAAATATAATAAACTATAATGACTAACATTCACTATTAACAATTTAGTCATGTAAATATGTATAATTTGCCCTCTTATTATATGTAAACGTTCAGAAAAAATAGAGAAATGTAATTTTTATGAATTTTGAGACATTTTATAGATTTGTGACAATAGATGTATTTAAAAGTTTAAGATAATTAAATTTGAAATATATCAAGCATTATCTTACTGTAATTTTACATGCCTATACATCACAATGTTATATAAAGGACAGGGCAATGGAGGAATTACAATTATTTATTTTGATGAACATATTTATTCTTCTACATACCCGCCACTGCTGCCTCGGGATTGTTAATGATTTCTATTTCTATTTGTTTTTTATGGCTGTATGATGTGATTATGTAGGGAGCAAACAAGGTATGTATTGAAGAGATAACTGTTATGCATCTAGACTTGTTCTTTGATCGGAGATTCGATCACCAACACAGTGATGAATTTTTGTTCTCTACGAGCGATATTACCTGTTTTAGAAATGTGCCGATCGAATGCAATATACTCTTCCTTTTTTATTTGCGAAGAGTATAATAATTACATTACTAGCAAGATCACAGATAAACATAGACACATATGGATTTCTAAGTAACTAATATTTATAACTTTTCAAGTCATTGTAAGCTTTGAAAATAATCACACTGAGGAGATGTAAACATCGAAACACGTGTTTGTGAATGTTTTAAAGTTTGTTATAAATGTTATTTTTGGTAAGTGCCTTTGTTTTATTTGTTTTTCATTTTACTGAACAAGATAGTTTAAATTAAAATAACATTATTGTGGCAGTCATGTTGTGCATATTTTTTTCTTTTAATTCAATGTTGATCATGGCATGTAGCCGGCAAAGTAGTTGTTTAGAAAGATATATGTTTGTATAGTTATCTGTGATAAAATTTATGTAGCTCAAGTATTTACTAGTATTTTTTGCTGTATACTTTATAAGTAGGTATCATAGCAACTGTCAAAGTTTCAAACAAAAAAATTGTCTCGCTGTTTTTCTTTTAATCCAATGTTGAATTATGACATATAGCCGGCAAAGCAGTTGTTTAGAAAGATATGTTTGTATAGTTATCTGTGAGAAAATTTTTGTAGTTCAAATAATTACTAGTATTTTTTGCTGTATACTTTACAAGTAGGTATGCATAGCAACTGCCGAAGTTTCAAACAAAAAAATTGTCTCACCCTTGTTAATGGCCCCTTCTGAGCTTCTACAAAGTAAAACAAAATACCCTATGGCTTGGCACCCGGTACCGGTAACCAGTATTATTCCGGTATAAATGATGTCACAGTTATCATAAGTAATTTTGATCAGTGGAACGTTAGTTTGCAAAATTTTGAGGTAGGTTAAAGTCGTCCGTTGAAAGTCAGTAGGTGGTATCAGAGAAGAGCAAGGAAAATTGCGTCGTTTTTTGCAATTGAAAGTAAATTGCGAAAACGGCGCATGCTCTTTGCCCTTCTCGGATACCACTACTGATTTTCAACGGTCTACCTTAACCTACCTCAAAATTTTGCAAACAAAACATTGTTCCGCTGTTCAAAATTACTTATTTTATATTCCACAGTTCATAATTATTACTCTAAAATGCAACAAATTTGCGTAAATGCATCTCTTTTCTTACATGCTACCGGGATAAAATTGGTTACCGACGAAAATATCGGTCGTTTTGTATTTGTAGGCCTTAACATCAGAATCATTACACAGCCACACACACAAAAAAAAATCTGGCCTGGGGATCTGACCATGCTCACTATATGTTTTTGGGGTCGCTGAATCCGAATCCGAGTCTATTTAATTCAATCACATCAGGAATTTGCCATAACCTCAAAGAACCCATAATTAAGCGATTTCGTCATCTCTTCACATAAACCGCTGTAACTTTTTCTAGACAAAAATGACGCCCCTCTGTTGAGTACTAGATCAATTGAAAATTAAATTTCCAATCCGATGATATGGGGCACGATATTCTTCCGGCGATTTTTAAGTGATAAATCGGCCGACAAATTGAGAGGTACGAGGATTTCGCTTCTGGAGCGATACGGCCCAGCTTCGAGGGCCATTTCTGCCAAAGAAAGATAGCAAAAATCTGAAAAAATTCAGGGGTACGTATAAAAATGTAAGAAATCGCTTGGCGCGAATCTGAGATCTATGATTCGACATATGGCTGCTCGAAGTCACCGGAAGGTGAAAATCTAATTTCTTTACTGCTTTCCGAGGCTATATCTCGAAGATGAAACGAGATACAGGGCTGCGGTTTACTCTATTCGATTTCTCTCACCTACCTACATACCTCTGAATTTTTTAGATGCTTTGTCTTAGAAATTTTCCAAAAAAAATGAAAGTACCGGCAAAAATCAGAAAAAAATCAAACGTAGGAAGGCGAGAGAAATCGAATGGCGTAAACCACAGCTCTATATCTCGTTTCGTTTTCGAGATATAGCATCGGGAAGCGGTAAAAAAAATCAATTTTCACCTTCCGGTGACTTCGAGCGGCCATATCTAGAAAACCAAGGCGCGCACCAACCTCCAATTAGCGCCAAACGATTTCTTACGTCTTTCTACGTACCCCAGATTTTTGCTAGCTTGACAGTGGCCCTCGAAGCTGGGCCGTGTCGCTCGAGAAGTGAAATCCTCGGACCTTTCACTTTGGCGGCCGATATCTCACTTAAAAATCTCCGGAGAAATATCTTGCCACACATCATCGGATTGGAAATTTAATTTGAAATCGGTCTACTACAAAAAAGAGGGGGTTTATTTTTGCCTAGAAAAAGTTACAGCGATTTATGTGAAGAGATGTCGAAATCGCATAAATTATGGGTTTATTGAGGTTATGACAAAATCCTGATGTGATGGAGTTAAACAGACCTCGAATTCGGATTCAGCGAATCCAAAAACATATAGTAAACATGGTCAGATCCTCAGGCCAGAATATTTTTTTGTGTGTGGCTGTGTTATTGGAGAATCCTGATAATCCCATGTACCAAATTTCATGTAAATCTGCAAAAATGTTACGATTATGGCGGCTCTATTAGATTCACCATTTTGAACTTTAGAATTTTGACATCATATTTAGTATCAGCTACTCTGAATTTACTCATCTACCAAGTTTAATGAATTTCTTTCCTCAAACAACCTGTCCTCCTGTCCTGCCATAGCCCACAATAATATATTACACAAATACTAGCAGAAAAAAATATTTTCGTATAGTGAATTTTAAACAAACCGTGGCATTGGCAAAGTCGGGTCGTGTGCTCACATAAAGCGTTTCATTTGATGGGTCAAATTCAACCATTCCAACGTTTACTGCCATTTTACAACTATGCGTGATTATTAATCGTGAACTAAAATTATGACCGTTCATGATTGTCGTTTCGGGCTTTACAATTTGCTTGTTCCGACACATCTTTGTTTTAAATTGGGATTTGTAACTGTATTAGTTCGACCTCAATCTTACACGATAAAGTCGGCCCTACGCCAGACACTGTTGTTCCATAGAACATATTATATTAATAAACTTTATGGGATCAATATTATTAATTCTAACCACTGAATATTGCATTGTTGGATACGTGCATGTGAGGATACATAAATCATTTAACAAGCTGTGGCAATCTACTAGTGTTTTATATAACCGACTTTTCTGGACATAAGAGATGAATGAAACCTCATTAAAATGTTTAGGGAATATACAACGAATCATGCAATATGCTGGTTCATTAACTAGCAAGATTAAGGGGATAGTGATAGATTCACGTGATACTATATTAAAAACTTTCACCATTGGAATGCACACTTTGTATGGATGACAATGTCAAAGGCGATGTTTTATGGAAGTTGTTCTGCGCAAATTAAATTAGCCACCGATATCGCCTGACCTAAATCCAATAGAGAAACCTAATATTTGTGAAATAATGGGCTGGTTTGCATTTATTATTTCCATCGAATGCAAAATGTAACTTTGCTTTCAACGTTTTCATTCACCGAATTCCGTTACACAAGATAATCAATCCTATTGTAATCTATTATTTTTATTTCACCGAATGATTACAAAACAAAAACATTACTATTTCCCTTGCTCCAAGAGCACACTATTGACTGTTTGAACATTTCCATAATTAACAAGAGCTATTTATTTCAAAGGCAGTTCGTTTGAACCAATTTTAAAATGAATAAATCTTTTAATGAAAAACGGGGAATAAAAGAAAATTGCCTTCTCTCTCTCGCTAGAAAGACAACAAAGATCGCAGAAATTTAATTTCAAGGGGTGGAATTCTCTCTGATTAATTGCATGGTATTAATTTGACTTCATATTTTTGTATAAAATTAACAAAATAATAACACCCTACTGGATTAAATTCCTCCAAGAGAGAATTATAAAGGTACGTAAAATATATAATCTTTTTTTAACGGCCGAAAAATGCGACGCGATATGAATTATACATATATGTTTTTCCTCACAATTGTTATTACTTGAATTACGTCAATTACTTATGCATCAATCCCGTGCGTGTCCTCTATTGTGCTACTGCATTTCTCCCCTCAGACGTTCCCCATAAACCTTGTAATTAATCCGAATTAAATTTTACATATTTGATTCTGATTTAGTGTGAAACAAGAAGTTAATCATAGATTCCCGTAGAGAGGGAAAGCCCGAGTGTTTGCCAAACCCTCCCGTATTTTATACGAAGGTTGGTAGATAGACAATAAAACTTCTTTAGTACAGTATTGTTCGATTCCTTTGAATCATACATTAAAACAAACTCCAAGAAAAAACATGATAAAAAGAACGTCTTCGGCTTAATACTTTTCCCAATAGCCCATTTTTGGCCTAAAGATCGTACTTTTCAAATGTATAGATTAGTATTGTTTCTGACAATAAAACATAAAAGATCATTCAAAGATAAGGACACGAGCTAAAGTACACTCAAACTCTTAGAGAAAACAACTCAGTTTCGCGGATTCAAAGTAGACAGATAGGTGTAGGTGGAGTTATTTCCAATCCACGGTTGTTCTGTGACGTTCAAATCTGTGTTGTTGCTCATGTCAATCTTTCACAGAGTCCTTAGATCACTTTAGCCAACATCTTAATGTATTATAGTCCACACCGTTAGCTATACCCATTTTTAAAGAAATCACGGCTTCCTTCATACGGATTATTAACCTTCGCCAAAGTCAAAATCACGGCTTCCTTCATACGGATTATTAACCTTCGCCAAAGTCAGTTAACTGACCAAAATTGAATTCTCTATAGATTTTGAATTCTAAATCTTTAACACTCAATTGATGACATTAAACTCATTCAAGTCCGTGGCAGATTATAATAGGGCATTGAAATAATTCATATAAAAAAATATAAAAAACGCCAGAAAATGTTTAATCAATAATAATAATAAATTTCTGTTCGAATTTTAATCGCATTTTAGGTTCACTGAACAAAATTTTTTTGTAAATTTGAACAAAATTTTTTTGTAAATTTGAACAAAATTGCAATTAATAGGTACTTGTTACTTTTATTCTAACCATTGTACATATAAAGACAAAGGCCAAATTATTCCTAATTCAATTCTAGGAGAAAGGAAATTATGAAAAAATCTAATAATTCCCAATTTTGACCAGATAGTTGTGTTATTTAACCAATAATATTCTGAGATTTGCGAAAAAATAAAAACCTTCCCATATTCACTTTTATTTTCTGCAACGTTGAGGTTTTAATACAAAAGATAAAGTACGCACTGACCTAGATTACCACACAACCAATTAATACATGAAAGCTTATCCCGAACGAAGCATGTGCGTAAAACTTTGATCTTTAGCTTATATCGAGATCAAAAGGTAAAATTTTCCTATAATAAAGAAGTTTATGAAAATCATGAACATTATTATTAAGAGCTTCTTACCTAGTGAAATACAGAAAGCGTTGATATGAAACCCACCTGAAACAAAGGAAAGCTAATTAATTAAGTTTTCTTAACAAAAACAAAACATTAAACTCTTCAAAAAGACTAGTTATAATACAGATTAACACGCTATAACAGGAAAATAAATATGGATATTAACAATACTACGTTGCCTTTTCTTTATTTAAATTAAGTAATATCGCTAATAATAAATGCAAACTGGAGTTAATATGAGTTCTAAAATACAGTTTTTAACGATAATCTTATTAATCATAATAAAAAAGTAATATTTCAATGTTTATGTGAAGGTAAAGAGTTTTTGCATACATTTTATTACAATATAATAACGCTACGAACAGAGTTCGAGTTTTGTTGCTGACGAAAGCAGACGCGTTTAAGTGGCTCCTAGGAAATCTCAAATAAACTCTGTTAAACCTGTGAGAAATCGTGCGAAATTGTGTTGAATTGAAGCGTGGACAATTCTATATTAGTTGATATAAATTAGCACAAGTTAGGCTATTTCATATAGCTGATATTTAATATTTGATTATAGCACCACTAAACTACTAAACTTGAAAATGGGATACAACTAAAAGAAAGTAAACACGTGTAATAGAACGTCCCAGTGCTCCGATCAAGTGGTTCATGTAGCTAAGCCATATTAATTTCATCTATTAACTTAATGCATTAACTTTACTTATTAACTCTATCAACATTATTAACTTAACTTAATTTATCCACTCAAAATCTAGTTAAAGCGGCAGTCGAAACGAATTGCTACAAAAACAAACTAATACACAGGGTGTACAAAATATTCTCTCAGTCCTCTTTCTCATAACCCGCTGTGCCGCTACCGCGACACAGGGCTCTTCCTTGCACTTCCACCGTAAATGAATATTTACGTGTGGAACGGTTAATAAATAAAGGTTCTGCGGCTAGTTAATGAAGTGGACGCACTGACACAAGACCGAAACAAGAACATAGATTTCTGGGAGACATGAAACTTTATATGGACGCAAGCGGCAAGGTGCACACTGCTAGATTCAGAAACAGAAGAAACTTAGAAGGAGAAAATGATGATGATAGACGGAAATTTAAAAAGGACCATGGAAACTAAAAAGAAGCATCTCGCAAACACCTACACTTCCCATCCTATATTCCTACCGCATGAGTCATGTGGCGCTCGCTGCTGGCAATAAGCATGTCCCATGTCCAACCCAGCGTATGCAGCCGGTCCGGTGGTATATAAAAGCATCCAAGGTTTGTACCGGCACGTGGATCGGTTGTCCGTTGGGTGAAAGTCTTTTACAAGTATTTTAGGGATTTACTTGAATTAAACAATATTAGTCAAGAAGTAGTTAATGAAGATAATAAATAGTAGCCATTTTAGTAATTGGTAGGTTTAAATAGCTGGCATTCTGTTGATATTTAAGTGCAAACCAGAGATATCCAATTCATTTTTTGCAACCTCAATATTAAATCATATCAATTGATTGATTAATTGATTTGCCAGCGTAAGGTGGGCATTGCTGCGAATCCTGAATATCCCATTTGGAGGTTCATTCCAACATGCAGCTCGATCGCCCGCCGAACGGCCAAATGCAGTCGCTCTGTCGTCCAATAATACATTATTCACTCGCTGTGACATATTTATGCCATGACTGCGGCTCCATCCGACCGCCTAACGGACGACCAAATCGCGTGCCGGAATAAACCTTGGATGTTTTTATATACCGCCGGACCGGCTGCATACGCTGGAGTAGACTTGTTACCAGCAGCGAGAGCCAAATGACGCATGATGTAGGAATATAGGATGGGAAGTGTAGGTGTTTTTGAGATGTTTCTTTTAAGTTTCCATGCTTCTTTTTAGTTTTCATCTGTTCATCATCGGATGGAAAGTGTAGACGTTTGCGAGCGCTTCTTAGTAGTTTCCATGCTTTTTATAACTTTCCATCTATCACCATCTTCTTATTTATTCTTCTTCTAACTTTTCTGTTTCTTCTGTCTCTGAATCTAGCAGTGTGCACCTCCTCCTGCCCGCTTGCGTCCATATATAGTTTCATGTTTCCCAGAAATCTGTGTTTTCGTTTCAACGTCCCGCATCAGTGCGTCTACTTCGTTTGTCTGCAAAGACATGCATACGTTAGCTCGCTGCAAGCTTTTATTTATTAACCCTTCCACAGGTAAATGTCCATTTACGGTGGAAGTGCAAGGAAGAGCCCGCCTCACGGTAAAAAAGATCTTTTCAGAGCGGGTTATGAGAAAGAGGCCTGAGAGAATATTCTGTACACCCTGTATATTGGTTTGTTTTTGTAGTAATTAGTTTCAAATGCCGCTATCCAATTCCGGGTACTTTTCTATTTCATTACCTTATGTTTAATACCGTTTCAATTTTACTTTCCATTCTTTTTTAAATTGTGATAAATAAATAAACTAATACACTAGCGAAATGCAAATGAGAGAGCGGCCCGAGAAAAATGTTTATACCCTGTATAGTGGTTTCTTTTTATATTAATTAATTTTAATTTTCGTTTTCCAATTCCGCGTATTTTTCTATTTTATTGCCTGTCTTCTGTTTAGCACAGGTTTATTTTTGAGATTAATAATAAACTGCTTAAAAATATTATGTTTTTAATTAATGAATTAAGTTGATAGAAATCAAATTGGTAAAGTTATTAAAGTAATCAGATAAAATAGATTAAAATGAAATAAAGTAAAATAGTTTATACTGTAGCATCTGGTCTTGTGATTGCTGTTTTATTTTCTTTCCTGTCTTGGGTTCATTTCGTCCACTTAAAGAACTTTCCACTGCACCCAATTACTTTAAGTTATAACACAGCTGGTATGTCTATATTGTTTTGCAAACACATTTGGGTCTCATTTTGACACCAAATATTTATTACCCAGCTTCCTTTATCGCAATAAACCACTTGGGTCGTCTTGAGTGTTGGTAGAGACACTGCACTTGCACATCTTTGCTTTATTTGATAATATTAAAATACACTGTACCAGTAATTATTAATTCCAAATGAACTTTGTTTTCCTATTAAGGCGAGTCACTTCTCGCAGAATTTCTTGATCTACCGGTGGCTTAAATTTTTTCAAGTTTAACAAAGTTTTTACCGCTTTTTTCGGGAGCGTCCTACAAATACGTCTATACACGACGTTAGTCAACTCTAGACTCTCAATGTTAAATCATATGAGCTACAAAAAAGAAAGTGTCTATTAAAGTTGTATTTTAATATAAATTTGGCCCCACCTTAGGCGCCACATATAGCAGGTCGAGTAATAAAAAATAAAATTATATATAAAAAAAACTAACTTTTTTGTGTGTATGTCTTCTCTGGAACGGTTTAAGATATTGACTTTAAATTTGGTACACGTATGTATTATAATGAGATATGGAACTAGATTATATCTTGAGCTTATTCCGATGGGGGATAAATAGGGAAAAGACATATCAAGATAATTTCTTTGTTGTCAATTAATTACCAATTAGTTATTACAAAAATACGATCAGCATACATTCCGGTTAGTGGAGGTCCAGAGGCACACATACGTCCCGGCTATTGGAGGTACCTACTTAATTTCATTTATAAAGTTTCCATCAACAACAATTCATTTTTCTTGTCAGCTTTGCTTTAAGGCAAAGGATTAATCATGTCCCTAGCGGCTACAAACGGTCAGTTAATTGCACGCTGGCTCCTATACCATTTAAGCCTTTAGGTATATTTCATATGGAAATGTAAAAATCTTCGCAAATATGGTCATAGATGTATCGTTGCAAATTTTTTGCACATATAATATACAACATTAGTAAACAATTTTAATTATAAAAATAATTATTTACTCAATTACCTTTGGTTGATTCAGTTAAATATCGAATTAAAATTACTGTTCAACAACGTAATATGAAACTGATTTGAATACTGTAATAGTAAATTTATTTTAAATGAGCAACACTAATAACATCTAAAAATAGACTACTAGAAATAGTAGGCAAAGTATAAACAATCAGTTACTAATTATACAGTAAATAATAGTCAATTATCATTTTACGTTTAAAACATACTTGTATTTATAATTTGTTCCATTTATTACCGCCAAGGTTCAGGAAATGAACGAAAGTTTTAACACAGGTTTAAAACTAATGACCCAGGCTATTTTCTCCTCATTGTTCGCGGTTTTTGCTTGCAGAAACAAAACAGAAAGAACGAAACTGTACAGTACAGTCAACCAACTATTGTTCCTCAATTATCTAGAGTATGTTTATTTCATTTTAAAAATGTTATACATTACTCGGGTTTACGAATGAAACGAATGTAAATACATAATAATCCTTGGAGTATTTCGGGAGCGCTGCCAAATATTTACGCCTGTCTGGTTATTTTTTATTTGTTTGAATTTCTAAAAATAATATTGGTTCTTTTATTGTAAAGCTATTATTTTAATAATATATTTATTGAGCCATAAATCAATTCAATTGTGATGTGTAATCGCAAGTCTAAAGAAAGTGGAAGAAATGTTTCTTGATATAATTAATGGGAAAACACATGGGGATTTCTCGCTACACATATATTGATTTATATGCGTAAAGTTGGTGCGGAGCGAACATTTCCCTTGTCTCAATTTTTCTGTTTTGAAGCTCTTTCTACTGTTCAGTTATATCGAAATAAAAATCATTCGAAAAGTATTTTTTTGTTTTTGAAAGCACTACATAAACTAATTTCTTGGTTTAACATTGAAAATTGCCTGATAAATTAGTTATTATTATACTCTTCGCAAATACAAAACGAGGAATATATTTCATTCGATCGGCACATTTCTTAAACCGGTAATACCGCTCGTAGAGAAAAAATGTTCATAATATCTGTTTTCAACTGTGGTGGTGATCGAATTCTGAACTCTCAACATGTGCGTCCGTCTGTCTGTCCGTCCGTCACGTTTCTTGTAAGCACGATAACTTAAGAACGAAAAGTCCGATTGTATTGAACTTTGAACAGTAAGTTAGTGTTAGCCAGAGGAAGAACCCTCTTGTTTATGCACAAAATCGATCAATAAATAAAAAAAGTTATTATTTTAATTATTTAAATGTATATATTTATATTATATAATATTGTTACATTGCAAAATCGGCTAATTAGGCAATAGTCCCTAATGCTTATCAACTTATCAGCAATAAATTTGTCACAAATGCGATAAGATTATGGACCAACCTTTGGCGGCTTTCATTCATCTCCTAGTTAGACAAGGACTTCATTCGCTAATATTATTATTATTTTTTGTTAACGATAAAAATGCGGAGAGTATTCTATAGAATGTGCAACAATTATACAAAAGTGTAGTAATCGGCGAGGTGTATAATGGTTAACTTGTTTGTTGTTAAGTTGCCTCTATTCTTTTACTGTACAATATCATTAGTGCTTAGAATCTCATCGGAGTAAAATTGGTAGTTGCCTCGTAATATAGTGTAGATTGGCGGTTTACTGTCTAGCTTGAGGAAAAAATTATAAATAAAATTTAAAAGTTCGAGTGGTATTTAGGGAGAATATTTCACGCAGAAAATAATTAACTAAATAAAATCTATCTTTACTGTTAAGTTTTTGCTTCCAGCCGCATTCTTGATATTTTTTGGATATACTAACTATTTTTTTTCAATTTCATAATTTATGACAGATAAAGATTTCCAAACTCGTCCAGTATATAAATTATTTAAAAGAATTAAAAACATGATTCTTAAATTTCGACTAAATATTTCCAAGCTGTGACTTCGAAAATCCCCAGAGGTCGATTTTCATACGAATCAGACCATACATAACGAAACTTATTCTCCATATTAGCGCCGCCATTTTGAAATCTTGAGTTTCAATCACATATTTATAATCTGCGACCTAAAAAATCCCCAAATACCAATTTTTAGTAAAATCGAATATTAAATGACAATAAATTGTCAGCCATCTTGAATTTTTCTATAAAATATACCCAATTGTATTGTCACATGCAGAATTCCATGTCAATAAGCATATCAGCAGATTTTGTTTTTCGCTACAGACTATAACCAGTTCAGGGAACGCAGCGTTCTCACTCCATCTTCTAACGGCCTGTATATCAGCGCATGCGTAGAAGGTATGTAACATTAGGCGGGGGTTACTTTGCAGATATACCATCCTTCGGAGGGGATATACAGAAGTCGGTCTCTCGTCTATTAAATATTAGACAAGAAAAGGATCCCTACTCTTCGATAGAGAAGAGGTTCTGCAACATTTCCAGGTTGGAGGTAGCTCATCTCCTGGCGACGGTGATAGGCCTCAGTAGCGGAAATAGGCCAACGTTAAATAAGTGAAAGAAAAAAAGGTCATGGTCATGATCTTCGAAAAGAAATACAATGCTACTAACGACCATAAATGGCGACAGATATATGGTGATGATTGAGAATAATTCATAGATGTAGTTCAACAATAATGTCAGTTTCCACATTGCTCGAACCACAATGCAGGTTTTTCAGGAAAGTTTTTGGCGAATGCTCAATTTGCAAAAATTAATTGTTCAATTGGCTCCATGTCTGTCAAATTTGAGAGTACATGGAGTGAGTAACGTTTTAACACGAAGAAATAAGAATGCTATTCAGAAGCGTGTAGAAAATTTCCGAACTGTTCAGAATGCTTCTATAACGGTGTGATGTGTGAATATTTCTATCCGTGTATACATTTCATTTTACCGTTTACACATTTTTATGCTCTTGATAGTATATCCACTGGGCTTTGGATACGAGTACAGTTCGCAAAAATTAGGTGTGAATTTATATTCATCTGAAAGGAAATGAAAAGACTGTCCGCAACAATAAATTCTTCATATCACGATTACAATTTTCCGCAAATAGCAAAATTGAATAAATCAATTTTAAATAAAGACAACGATCATTCACCTTTATCGATATTTCATTATTAAAGCATCGTCATATTGTGCTAGTTAGCCGGCGTGAGATACATTACTCGATACAGTGACCATTCTAGGGTTCGTAAATTCGACGACGTTTGTAGAGGTCAACGGTCTATACCTTCGACTAAAGTGCGTGTTATGTGTTCCAGTCCACGGATTTCGAGCCGACCGAGACCGGTTGGGTTACGGTTAAACTGTTGGATAGGTCTCCAATTAATGCCACTATTAACATTTATATAGAGTCGTTCAATGCATAATTAGGATGATATTATCTATTATGACTGTAAATGTATCAGTGTGTCAAATAAGCGTAAATATTTCGAATTGTTATCATTCCACATTATCGGTTTTCAATAATGTATTAAAGAGATTTGTAGTAACATAGATTCTTGGAAACATCTTCAGTCGACTCGATTAGATACAAACAGAACAAAATTAAAAATACATTTATCGACAAAAATTCCAACCAGGCAATAGTAACATTAAAATCGATTAATAAGGTAAATTACAAATTTAAAAAGTTCTCGACACAAAAACATCGAATCAATAAACGAGACTTTCAAAAGTATGAAATAATAATATGGAATAGTATTGAAATATATTCTTTACAGGATTTTGCAAACAGCATAAAAAATAACTATCTATAACTAAAAGAAAAACTTTGTGTAAAAATATTAATGAAGTTAATTTATTAAGCTAATTTATCAGTCAATGTCAGATATAATTATTTCACACTTATTCATAGAAATTGTCTTGGTTTTGCATGAAACATCTTTATGAGTGGCTTTATGTCTTTCTGATGAGCTCCAGAATAATGGCGAAAAACGTTTCAAAGGCTAAGCATTCTCAAGAAACAGAATGATAGATTTCATGAAAATGTAATCCATTAGAATTATTTTTTTTTAAGACAAGGTAGATAAATAAATTCATTTTAGGCCTTTGTTCTCATTTTTAACTGAACCTTCATGATCGTAGGGGATTATGTAGATACTAGTTTAATCTGCATGGCCGTAGGGGACTGTGTGGATGCTAGTGTTAGAATGAGAATTGTCAAATAAGAAATTAGACAAATTCATTTTTGGATTTTAATTTGCTAGCATAACCAGAATTCACATTATCGAAAGAATGCAAAGATTTCATTAATATTTTTACACAAAGTTTTACTATTAGTTATAGATAGTTATTTTTTCTGCTGTTTGCAAAATCCTACAAAGAATATGTTTCAATGCAATTATAAGCAAACAAATAATAATTCATTTTTAAATAATATGGAATATTATTTTTAATTTGAAAAAAAAAAGTTTCATATTAAATTAGACTAGGAAGGAGGAGCTGGCTGACTGGCCTTGACCCCAGCGACCCCATGGATCTATTGTGGTGCTCTTGTTTGTTTTCCTTAGAGCTCTTTATCCAGCTTTGTCCTTTGTGTCACACACAGCCTTAATAAGGGCCCCTTAGCATAACTATCAGCTCTTGGTTTTTCCTTACCAACTAGCTGGAATCTCAGTTTAGCAAGGCCTTCACAATGGCACAATACATGGACTGAGGTTTCCTCTGCCTCTTGGCAGAATCTGCATGTTGCGTCCTCTGCCAGATCCATTAGACTCAGATGTCTATTAAGTCGGCAGTGACCGATTAGAATGACCTTTCTTATTTGGCATAATAGGTCCCTCCGTAAATTTGGCAGATCGTTCTTTAATGAACTCTTTGGCCTTTGGTTTCATATAGTCGGTTCAACGTAATCAGTCCTGATTTCATTATATGAATTATTACGCTTAAACCCAGTTTGCACTTTTGTGACGTTTTCAAGATTTGCCCTCGTACGGGATGGATCAGACATCAGAGCTGTCTTACGTCTCAGGAGATATCTAGTTCATGGTCGAGAACGAAAAGTGCCGAACCTATTGGCACTATTCATTTCCGAAAGTCAGGCTAATTCTACCCAACTAGCCTGACATAGTCCTCTTTGACCATCAAAACAGGATGATGTTTCCCATGGAGTTCTCAGCACCTGGTGAGGCAAACATCGCTTTCAAGGTAGAAGAAAACCGGATCAAACCTCCGCTACAAGCTTCTGTGTGCTGTAGCCAGACTACTCGGATGCATGAAGCTTACGTTAATCTCAGAACTGAAGATCATATGGGTCTGTCAGAAATCTGCCAGGTAGAGTAGGCTAGATGAAGAAGGAGGTGATATTGGAGCCCCTTTGTCTGCTTAGGGCACACGATTCGAATGCTTACAGCTACTAACTCCACAGGTCGCGGGGAGTAATTGTAATGAAATCATCGGCGCGGCTATTAGGATGCCGGAAGTTCGACATCGGAAAAATAATAAATATTACACTAACGTGTTAATCAATGAAACTGAGAAATTGAGCAAATACAAAGACCTTCAAATAGAAGTTGGAGAATGTGGAATGCAAAGAGCACAGTAATAATAGTAGGAGTCCTCCGACCTGCTAAAAAGGATTATAGTTGGAGTCTACAACAATCTGGTCAATGGAGCATGCAAGAAGTGCAGAAGACCACACAATTGGGTATTTTATGGAAAGTCTTGGAGTAGGAGTTTCCGTGATCTCTTGTTTATATGTGGACCCGAGTTGCTGGAGTACATATGACCAACGTCGCCATAAGTGTCCTATAACCTGGGGCGGGCTCCAACAGAGCTGTATTTCTTGGTGTAGTAACGCCAAAGGGTCAGTAACAATTCCTCTTTAAGGGTGCGCTAAACTAATAATAATCAAATTTTAATAAGTACGGAAAATCTAGAGTTTTCTAAGGCCGTCGATAAAATGTGAGCACATTGGTAAACATAGCTAGCAGAAAAATTTCCTATGTTAAATGGCACAGTGCAGAACATTTCCAGTGAAGTTAAATATTTAGGAATAATTCTGGATCAAAAACTTAGCTGGAACTCACATTTAGAAAGAACACTTACCAAAGCCACTGCACTACGGCTATTTGGACGTGCCGAAGGTTGTTCGGTAAGGCTTGTGGTCTAAAACCGAAAATGATCTACTAGTCTTATCTTTCGGTTGTGAGACCCATGGTAACCTATGCAGCATGTGTGTGGTGGCCAAAAACTGAAGAAAAACTAACACAAGGAAAGTTGCAGAAGTTGCAACGCCTTACCTGTTTAAGGATTACAGGAGCAACGGGCTCTTGTCCCACAGCAGCCATGGGGGCAATGCTAGACCTACTTCCTCTACATCTGCATGTAAGGAAGGAGGCAGCACTCAGTGCCTTAAGGCTGCACCAGGCACGCTCTTTAAAACCAGGCGATCTTGTTGGTCACTGAAGGATTCTGGGGTTAATTCAATTGGATCCACGACCAAACCCACTGACTCAATGCCAATCAAGCGGGATTTTGACTGTTCGTTTGGTGTGCTAATTGAGATCTGTCAGACGAGCAGAGTCGAAGCTCTGTAGTTGGATAAGGGGTCACTCATCTGGTCCACAAATGGATCGAAGATGGCTGAAGGGGTCGGCGTGGGCGTAGCGGGGCCTAATTGCGGTCTATTCATAGGGCTCTGAATAATAATAAATTGACTTTATTTGTAAATTTAAAAAATAAAGGCAATTTATTATTATTATTATTATTATTATTATTCAGAGCCCTATGCAAGACCCCAACCATCTTGCCAAGCAGAAATCTATACTATAGATCTATGTGCCTAGGAATGCATAAATAAAAGCATTCGAAGGGCAAAGATCTACATACTTTCAGATAGCAAGGCAACGTTAAAAGCTCTCAGGTTTTACACCTTTGAGTCTAAAATTGCACATTTGAGTCTAAAATTGCCTGAGAATGCAAACAATCCCTGCAGCAACCGGCAAAAAACAACAAGGTTACCTTGATGTGGGTGCCAGGGCATAAGGGAATAGTAGGAAATGAATTAGTCAACGCCCTTGCAAAAAAGGTGCTGAAGCTCCATTTTTTGGACCCGAACCGTTTTGTGGCTTATCCAAAAGACACATAAGGGAGTAGATATTAAAATGAACAGAAAAGAGTCCTTCCCACTGGAGAAATACACCAGGCCAAAGCGAAAATTCCGACTTAAGGCTGATAACAGGCCTCTTGACAGGCTATTGTCCCTTGAGATATCATCTTAAGAATATGGGCAAGGCAGCCAATGATATGTGCAGGAAGAAATAAAGACAAAGCATGTAAGTAATTTTTTTATTTCAAACTATTTTTTCATGGATTAGCAGTGGAGAAAATCACTTGTGAAAAAATTTGACCAATGAACTAATGTTATACGTAAATTAATTATTAGCTAAAACATCTGGTAGGGTGTACACTTTTGGTTATACCAACGATTTCTTCTATTAGATACAATTATGTTCATGAATGTGTTACAAGGTCAAACAACACCTGCTTCAAGAAGTTAAATAGTTTCTTCTTTTAATTACAGCTAGCTTATGTATGCCTTTGAGGATTCTTTTTCACACCGTCTCTGAGACTATCCACACCATCCTATCCACATTCTATCACTTTTCCACTGCAGTCACACAATTTCCCGCCTAACTTTCCATCACTTATGCCACTTTCTCGCCACACTTTCACTCTCTTCCCTCCCAACACTTTCCCTTACCTTTCCACGACGTTCACTCATCCTACCCCACACCTTCCTCACCACGTAAGTTAATCAATCCATTTTTTAAGTTGAGTCAAGAGAATTTCATCAAAATATGCCTCAGAACTAATTTCTACAGACACTAAATCTGATGATTTTTAGCATCTCCCGACGCTGCCAACATGGTTGGCGAGATGCGCGTCTAGTGTTAGTATTTGAACGTTCTGTTCAAGAGATTTGGTGTAAACCACTTCAGAAGCAGCGTCATCTCGAAAGTTCTAGCCTTCTCCAGGATTAGAACAAAGTACATACCGAATTAATAATTGAAAATTACTGGTGAAGTGTTTGTTAACAGTACCAAAAAATAGGTGCCCAGTGCAGTGTCTAGTTGGGTCGACGTCAACAGAAACAGACCGATCCATACATTTATACCGGGACCCTTTCAAGTGGATGGTTATTGGTAAAGAAGGCTGAATGCTAAACTGTTGTTTAGTGTCAAGTAAGCGACATGTGTTTATAAAGCAATATAGACGTACGAGCTGTGTTGTGACTTAAAAGTAATAAATCTCCAACTAGAGTTGTTGTTAGAAAGTGGAGTGTGGGAATCCTATAGAACAGGGAGAGAAGCTGCCAACATCCACACAGTCGAAAAAGGTAATTAGTAGTATTAGCTTATTAGTTTAGTTTATTAATAACCCGTATTAATCCTTGAATTTCTGAAAATTGAAAACACTTATTTGCAAATGCAAAAATATTTATCAGGTCAAAGTAGTTGGGGGTCTGCTTGACATACAGGGCGCCCCAAATGTTCCCATAGATTTATTTGTTACCGTTTGCAGATTTTACTTTTTAGTTTGCTTTACCTCGGCAGATCGGTATACAGGGTGTCTCAAAGGTTCTCTCGGGGCTCTTCCTTGCACTTCCACTGTGAATGTATGTTTACCTGTGGAATGGTCAATGAATGAAAGCTTCTTACAGAATGGTAATGTATGTCTTCGCAAACAAATAAAATAGACACACCGATGCGGGACGTTCAAGCGAAAACATAAATTCCTGGAAAGCATGACACTATATCTGGACGCAAGCGGGCGGGAGAAAATGCACACTGCTAAATGCAGAAACAGAAGAGTCAGAAGAAGAATTAAGTGAAGGGTGGAAACTTAAAATAAGCTTCTCACAAACACCTACATTTCCCATCCTATATTCCTACCCCATACATCATGTGGCTCTCGCTGCTGGGAACAAGCATGTCTCATATCCAATCCAGCGGTATATAAAAATATCCAAATTGGATATGCGGAAGTGGCAGCAATGCCTACCATGGGCTGGCTAATGAATCAATCAATTAATCAAACCCGCTAAGTTCTAAAATTCTAACATATAAAATAATTGATAAAATTATTAACTTAAATAAGACATTTTTGAACTAATATTAATTCAACAGGTTATTGACCAAGGTCCTTCTGCCTTTTAAATTTATTATTATTATTAAATCTACACTTCTTTTGTCATTTGCCTGCAATAAACATTATTATCATTATAATTTATATAATAATTCATTGTAGCATTCACTACTAGCACTGAATACAGTACCTGGAATTTAACATTTCAATTGATATGTTTCATTAATGGAGAGATTAGTTGCCGACTTTGTACCCCCACTTGATATGGCACTACATTATGACTACACTAACGAAAATGTATCTGCCTGTTTAATTACTAATGGCGGTATTGTGAAATGCCAGTTACAAGCTTTGCATTACAGCGGCAAAATATTTTCGATCGATTGTCGGCTTTGTCCTTGATCTAGTATTTGATTAGCTTTTGTTCAAAGCCAAAAGCCAAAGGTAACTAATGGGATGTTTATACGGGAAATTTTTCCGCCTCTATTAATGGATCTAATTAAATTTTCTTCCTTCGTACTGTGCTTTAATAAAGAGAGTGCTTTATTGGATCTTTAATTGGAAATTATAAAAGTATTTCCAAATTATTATCTGCTTTGTAACAGTGGGGTGTTTGTTTAAGTGGCTCACTCGACAATCTTCGTTATTATTATCGCCAGAAATAAATTGTCTCAACGAAAAGTTTGTCTGACTTTTTGGGAAAACTCTAGTTTAATCTCTATTTCATTCACAATGATGCATTCGTGTAATAGTTCTGTTGAAACTAGCGCTTTAACAAGATTGGCTGAACAATTAAACAAGATTTTTCAGTCCTCTATAATTTAGAATATCTCTTTAACCGTTAATTCGATTTTGCTGCGACTTTTTTTACCAATTTTTATCAACTTCGGGTTCTTAATTTGGTTGTGTACTTGACCGTATTTGTATGTCTCATATCTGCATTGACAACCACAAAACAAAACAAAACTGTTAATCCAATTAGATTGCGATTTGTATGCCTTACAACTAACTACAAAACTACCAGACCGTAGAGTAGTTCAATGCTCAAAATTTCATGTTCTTTTTTTTTTGGAGGTTCAATTTGTTTTTTAAAGCTATGATGCCAACTTGATGGACGAAACTGTAGTGTATCATTGGGTGTATTTCTAATAGTACAGGCCCGTATACAACTTTCAACAGATTTGAATCATCACTTCGTATGGCAAGCGTATTTATCCTTACTGTACCCTATTTTATCCCTATTTATTAAGTATTTTATCTTTTAAAGTATGAACCTATTAAAAACTGTACCGAAATCTGTTAAAAGCTGCATACAGACCGGTACTATTGGAAATACACCCGATGATGAACTGAGGTTTCGCCCACTAAGTTGATATTGTCACTTAAAAATCAAAATGAACCTCCATAAGAAAAGATATGATACTTTGATCTAAAGTTCCGCAGTGTATGCACTACTAACCGGATGGATTTTTAACCCTCGACAAAGAAGGAGAGATGTTATAAGTTTGTCGCGTATATTTGTATATCTGTGTCTGTCTGTGGCTTCATATCTCTTCAACGGGTGATCCCAATTAGATGCGCCTTTTTAAAGAGTATTGCATCGGGAAGATTTTCAGCAAAGTGTAATCCCAGTAGACTTTCAGAGAGTTGCACTAAGTTGCTGAATGAATTTTTGAGATATTCCAATGTTTTTAGCAGTGTATGATTTTTTCTGTCTTTTTCAATTGAACTTAAGAGGCGTAATGGTGGACAAGAATTTGGAACGGAAGGTAACTCTGGAATCTTTAATGTTGCCTCTCAGCAACGACACGAGATCGTCGTGCAGCGTGTGACACATACTGCATCAGTTTCGTAATAAATAAGTATCCGTTTAAAATATGTTGTAAATAGACTAGTGATTTCACTAATATATTAAACATTTCAGTGTGGATCGTCTGATAATAATGAGTGATGGTCGTTCAAAAAGTATAAAGCATATTTTTGTGAGTTTGTCTGTCTGTTTGAATGTTCGTTCCTTTCATAAACGGCTGTTTCCAATTTAGAGAATAGGCTACTTTATGGTGGAGATCATGGGAAGGTAGAGAAAACAGTAGGAATCTCGAAAGATGGTTGGGAAGTGGGAAAAATTGATGAGAGGAGCAGGAAAAGTTAGTAACGTAACAGATGGTGGTTGGACGGTAAGAAAAAACAGTGAGAATGTGGAAGTCTCATGCAAAAGTAGAAAAAGGCGGTAGAGCCCAGAAAAAAGTGAAGGGAAATGGTGTGGTGGGAAAGGAATGAGATGTGAAGACAAGGGCAAAGTTAGTGGGAATGTGGAAAAGTTGCAGGAAGTAAGGGAAAGTGGTGGGAAAGTGGGAGAAAATAGTGGAGGAAAGTAGTGTGAAAATGGGTGAAAGTAATGGAAAGGTAAGGGAAAGAAAAATCATCAATACAGAATGGTTAACAATTGAGGGAAACTAGATGTCAAACGGCGAGGAGGACGTCCTTCAAAACGTTGGGTAGATGTCAGCAAAGAGCTGATGGGAAATGGCTTTGGTAAGGCTGTGCGCATAAAACGTCTATCATCACGTTCTATTGAAAAGTGAATTATTTATTATTTGTTTGCTTATAGTAATGAAACATATTCTCTATAGGATTTTGCAAACAGCGGAAAGAAAAACTATCTATGAGAACTAAAGGAAAAACTGTATATAAAAATATTAATGAAATCTTTGCATTCTTTCGATAACCTGACTTCTGGTTATGCTAACAAGTAAAAATTCTTATTTGCCATTCTCATTTTAACGCTAGCATCCAACATAGTCCCCTACGACTAGGCAGGCTAAACTAGTATCTACATGATCCCCTACGATATGTAAATTCAGTTAAAAATGAGAACAAAGGCCTAAAATTAATTTATTTACGTACCTTGTCTTTAAAATTTTTTTCATTCTAATGAATTACATTTTCATAAAATCTCATTCAGTTTCTTGGAAATGCTTAGCCTTTGAAACGTTTTTCGTCCTTATTGTGGACTCATCAGAAAAGCCTAAAGCCACTCATAACGATGTTCCATGCAAAACGAAGACAATATCCATGAATAAGTATGTAATATTTATATTTGACATTGACTGATAAAAAACAACAGATCTTCACCTATCTATTAGCTAACTAGTATTGGAGCCTATATACTCTCTGCATGTTTAAAAGTGAATTATTTATTATTTATTTTGCTTATAGTAATGAAACATAATCTTTATGGGATTTTGCATACAGCGGACTGGTTATGCTAACAAGTAAAAATTCTTATTTGCCATTGTCATTTTAACACTAGCATCCAACATAGTCCCCGACGACTAGGCAGGCTAAACTAGTGTCTACATGATCCCCTACGATAATAGGGGATATATTTATATTCAGACGTATGGTGGCACTAACAGACAGACTGACAAACACACAAAAATTTGACAATGTTTCCACTGTGGCATCGTTAAACAAATCTAAAAATATTGACAATTCTAAGAAAAAACAACAAAATATACCTTCTTTCACAGAATCATTTATAAAGTATAGATGTTAGGCACATCCTTCTCGAGCCGTCCCTGGCCCATTAGATCATTATTTTAATATTCTATTTAAATACTTCGTGGTCAAAAACACACCAACAACTATAAAACATACCTACTATTGTTGGTTGATATAAAATTCCGTTTTCAATTAAAACATGGTTCAGTCACGCATTTTACTACAGTATTACGACATAAAATCGGAAACAAAATTAACAACAGAAAGCACGACAGAAAGTAGGCAATCTTACCTCGTGGATTTGTTAGTTAATATAAATTTATGTAAATTAATGAAATAAAATTTACATTTTGTATTTAATCCTTCGTGCAAATATTAATTTGTGTTTTAATCCAGTTATATTAATTTTCGTTTTCATCTGTTAATGACGTTACTTTGCATCGATCCAAAATGTACAAATCGTGATATTTCGTCTAATTTTCCGACGTAATTAACTTGGCGATATTTAAATATCATGGGCCAATTCAGAGGTTGTAAAACAATAGGATCGGTCTATAATTTTACTGACGAGAATATAATTCATATGTCACGTGACAGTGTTTGCTCCAAATAAAATCGCTAATTTATCTAGTTAGGTATAAAAAACATAGTTATTAATAATAGTAGAGTGCTCGCGTTGACAAAAGTCGCTTAGTTTTCGATCCCGTTGGCACTTTTAGAGTAAAATGTATGACCTTGTCAGATATGTTACTTATGCCCTGTGGATTACGAATCCACTTGTCAAAGAATCGTCATGAATATAAGGGCGCAAATCAAAATTTTCTAATTAACTACACCACGCGATAGAGTCAATCCTGAAGCGTATTTTATCCAAAAATCATTAAATTCTCTGTAGAATTTCTATTTTTAAAATAAATAAGAAAACGAACTTTTGCATAGGCTTATATGGCAGTAAAAATCAAAAATCCTCATTTTCTCTGTTCGACTACGGCTGAAAATTAATTATTTTTCGTCTACTTTTCCATTCCCACGACGATATCTCCCAAACTATTATATTTATCAAAAAAATATATTCTTTATAAAATATTTGCCATATATTCCAGATTACAATGGTTTTTAAATCAGATTTTTTGAGAATTTAATAACCAAAATATTTAATAATGTGTAGCGTGATATCAATTTTCGAAACTTATCAGCGGCATGCGTTCGTTGCAAATTCTCGCTCTCCCACTCTTTAAAACTGTTTCAACACACCCCACTTCGCACCCGCTCTGGCCTACCGTTGGATAGATTGGCACATAGTAGCTCTCGTGGTTCATAATATTTTGAAATTTATATCTTGAAAATGATTATTACTACGAAATAAATGTAAGTAGTATATTTGTAGAATATTAATTCAGTGTTACATGGACTTAAATAAAAATTATGTCCTGCCTAAAATTATTGTGTAATAGATTAACACATTATAAAAAACTCCCTATATTTCACTGTTTGCAAGATACTTTCAGCTGGTATGTATTTTAAATTTTCTACCATATAGGTAACTGATGTATATATGCTTTTTAGAAGAAATTAAAATGAAAAGTACTACTGATAGCACAAGTTCTGAAAGTGAGATTGAGAAAAATTTAATTGAATGTAAACCAGATTCGTAACATATTAGCTTAATTTGTATGAAACCGGGCCCTGTAATCAAAGGTTTTGAGAAATCGTTTGCAACATTTACTGATTGTTTAGAAATCTATGAAAAAATAAGTAACCAAGGAGAAGATGATCTATATCCTAGCATTACGTCATTCAAAAAAACAAACAATTTTGACTGGTTTGGCACCGAAATTGCTATTCTAGTTTTACTAGCCAAAGAAATATAGAACATTTAAGAACATAAATAGAGAAAGAAATTGAAAAGAGTTCAGATGGATCCAATGCCTGTCCATCAACTTTTTCCTATGTGTATTTTTGTAAAATAATTTTTTTAAATAGAGAAATGTGCTTTTGTCAGAAGTACAACAATAAAGTTTTCTCAAGTAATGACCACGGAACCAGAAAGAAAAGTAAGACTACTAGCCCACCAGAATCCCATAATTTTCGAAAAAAATTGTGCTAACGATTTAATACCTATAGAAATTGAATGTCATATTTCATGTTTCTAAAGTCGCTATATAAAATGCAGAGGTCTATCTAAGAATAAAAATAAAAGTGGAAAACGGACAGACAACGAACGGAGGGAGTTCTACTAAAATATGTAAAATTCTTGAGAAACGGTTTTTAAAGCAAAAAGGGTATGGTACGTCGTCAATTTATGATGAGAAGTATCTAGAATGGATAGATATAGGTCTAAAAGAGAGATCAGTAGACTACTTATAAATACATTTACCGGCAAAGGATTCAAAATTGTTAAATCTACAAAGAGAAACGAAAAATATGTTAATTCAGAAAACGAGGCATGAAACTTTGCATTTTCTATTGTGACTTTGGAAATATTAAACATGATATTTAGTTTCTATAGCATTTAAATCGTTAGCACAAATTCTTTAGAAAATTATGGGATTTTGGTGGGCTAATAATAGTCTTATTTTTCTTTCTGTGTTCCTGGTCATTACTTGAGAAAGCTATTTTATTGAAAAAAAATTCATTTTACGCAAGGACACGCCTGAAGAAGATATTGGACATGCACTCCATCCACCTGAACTGTTTTTATCTTTTTTCTCTTTCTCCATTTTTCTCCTTCCATGTTCCATATTTCTTTTGCCAGTAAAACTAGAACAGCAATTTCGGTGCCAAACCAAACAGCCAAAATGATTTGTTTTTCGAAATCGCATAGTTCTAGAATATACATCATCTTCTCTTCGGTTAGGTACTTATTTTTTCACGGAGTTTTAAACAATCAATAAATATTGCAAACGATTTATCAAAACCTTTGTTTACAGGGCCCGGTTTCATACAATTTAAGCATAATATTTTACGAATCTATTTTTCTTTAAATTTTATTTTTGTCTCAATCTCACTTTCCGAACTTGCGCTATCAATAGTACATTCCATTTTCATTTCTTCTTCAGTTACCTATATGGTAGAAAATTTAAAATACATACCAGCTGAAAGTATCTTGCAAACAGTGAACTATAGGGAGTTTTTTATAATGTGTTAATCTATTACACAATAATTTTAGGTAGGCCATAATTTTTATATAAGTCCATGTAACACTGAATTAATATTCGACAAATATACTGACATTTATTTCGTAGTAATAATCATTTTCAAGATATAAATTTCAAAATATTATGAACCACGTGAGCTACTATGCGCCAATCTACCTAACGGTAGGCCAGAGCGGGTGCGAAGTGGGGTGTGTTGAAACAGTTTTAAAGAGTGGGAGAGCGAGAATCTTTAACGAACGCATGCCGCTGATAAGCTTCGAAAATTGATATCACGCTACACATTATTAAATATCATGGTTATTAAATTCTCAAAAAATCTGATTTAAAAACCATTGTAATCTGGAATATATGGCAAATATTTTATAAAGAATGTATTTTTTTGATAAATATAATAGTTTGGGAGATATCGTCGTGGGAATGGAAAAGTAGACGAAAATTAATTAATTTTCAGCCGTAGTCGAACAGAGAAAATGAGGATTTTTGATTTTTACTGCCATATAAGCCTATGTAAAAGTTCGTTTCTTTATTTATTTTAAAAATAGAAATTCTACAGAGAATATAATGATTTTTGGATAAAATACGCTTCATGATTGACTCTATCGCGTGGTGTGGTTAGTTAGAAAATTTTGATTTGTGCCCTTATATTCGTGACGATTTTTTGACGACAAGTGGATTCATAATCTACAGGACATAAGTAACATATCTGGTAAGGTCATATATTTTACTCTAAAAGTGCCAACGGGGGGAAAGATAGAAATTAATTTGCACTCTACTATAACTTAATAATGCAACACTGTCGTTTCGTCAGTGTGAAACGCGCGTTGCTATGACTGCAAGAGTAACTTCTTTCAAACATTCGCCACTTAAATCATTGTCATTTAATATTCCAAATTATAATTGAAATGATATTAATAGTGAGGAAGTTCTAAATATGTTTTAATGTTGTAGTGTGTAATTAGTAGTGGCGCTTAAGAATCGACATTTTCGGTAATTTTCGTCGTTGGGCCTGAAATTTCTTCTAATACATCCAGCTTCTAAATTCTACAATCTACTGCCAAATGCCTGAAAAATTCCCATAGAACTCAAAGTATAAGTTGCTTGAAGCACAAAGAATGATTTGTAACAGATTTTATGTCATTAACTTTACTTCTTTTTATGAATTCTTTAATTTGCTCTGATTATAATTCAAAATAATTACAGTTTTCGGCGAATAACATTTTGCGACTCTCAGAGTTTTTCCTTGGACCCCTCAATTACTTACTTTTGCTTGAAAATTCATCAAAAGAATCATGATTTAAATGATTCCTCATCGCTCCAAAATTTGGGGAGTCTTTTAAAAAAACAATGTTGCATTGTCACACACGATAAGTTATTCTACTTTACTTTATTAATTAAAATGATCTGTTAATAAGATCTTATCATGTTCTTTATAGGCGTAAACATTTTCAAGATCATTCTTGTTGTAGATCAATATGAGGAATATATTAAGGGGGATTTTCATTAAACGAGCTGATAAATAGCGTTTTATAGGAATTTTTATTGGGAAAACAATTAGACACATCATTTTCAAACTTCGGAGATATATTTATTATACATTAAAGCAACTACATTCAAATTTTTACGTGACTATAACGAACATTGTGGCTTTGGTGCCCCTTGTGACTCCTTCCAAAATGTCTCGGTTGCTGGCACAGATATCGAGAACACAACTATCTTTCTCACAAACTACGGAAAATAAAATACATGCAAAACTTTTTTCTTTATCATAAAAAATGTGACACATTAAGTGAAAAAAGTGATTTTTTTTCATATGACGCAGTGTCCTCATTTTTTGAAAAAAGAAAGTCTCCGTAGTTCATGCCATACCTATATTCACAAGAAGTAACAAGAAGTTAATTTTTTTTGTGTTAGATGATTTGGAGAGAAAGAATTGTGTCAGCCAGCAACCGGGATATTTTGGGATGCGTCTCATTTCAAGGGGCACCAAAGCCACAATTTTCATTATAGTCACATATTGAATGTACTTGCTTTAATGTATAATAGATATATCTCCGAAGTTTGAAAATGATTTGTCTAATAGTTTTCCCAATAACAATTCCTAAAAAACGCTATTTATCAGCTCGTTTAATGGGAGTCCCCTCCCCCTCCCCTTAGAAACATAAATAATAGAAAATCATTACTTATCTAAATCAATGGTGTTTGTTATATAATGTTGATAGTATCTGATTTGTCGCTTATGTGAGCGAAACAACCTACACAAGTTTGCACAATGATGATATTAATTTAACGCAAACGGTGCGTTGTAGGTAATATTTCTTTAAATTAAAGTACTATCTACAAGAGCACAAAAATAAAATTATGTCTAGATACCCATTTTGCGTTATTATTTTATCAAATGCGTGCCATTTATATTTCCTTAAATTCATACAAATCTATAATAAATTTAATAAAATAAAACAAATATAATAAGTGATACAGTATAATTCCAATTGAATATTAAATATCGACATATTCAAATAAATCGTGTGCTAATGTCCGAAAAAAAAAAGAAAAGAAAATATTCAAAACATAGCAAAGATAGAATTTATTCGCGGTGCTTCTTAAACAATCAGTTATGATGAGATCCAAACACTTACTTTCAATTGCATACAAGCAGTGACATTAAACCAGAAGCAGAGGCATTAATTAATTCTTATGTTTATTGAGTAGACCATATTGCACTGTTAGATAATTTCCATTTTAATCAAATGTGAAGGTTTCCTAGCTTTTATATACAAATCCTGGGGTATATATTTTGCTTTATATAATTTTGTTTCACACCACCTTGAAGTTATTGAAGTTAATCTAAGATTTAAACACATTTAAATATTTTTACAAATTTTAATAGAATTTGCATACTATTTTGAACAGTGCCTTTTTGCATTAATTTTTAGTGCACCAAAATTGGCAAAAAGGAACACTTATGGCATCACTTCGTTGTGCGTCCGTCCGTCTGTAACGGGCATTTTTCTCAGACACTGTTTGACGTAGAAAGTTGACATTTGGCACAGTTGTGGCTCAAGACCTCAAGACTTACAGATGTGAAGTAGAAAAAGTAGAATTTTTATTTTGGGGGGTAAAATGGGAAGTTACAAGATATTTTTTTCAAGGCCATCGTATGGGGTGTCAACTGAGAGTTTATTGAAGTAGGAATTCAAAAATATATAATCTGTTTTTTCGTGTATTTGTTCAATTTGACATTTCTTCGAAAAACGATGAAAAGGCTGCCCCCCACCCTACCCTTATCTCTACAACTAGCGGTCAGAAAAATGTGAAAAAAATCGTAAGTATTGGGAATAAGGTACAGATTGAAAGAAATAAAATTATCAGGATTACATCACCTTAGATAATTTTCTTGCTACGTGAACAGAAAACTCGACGACAAACATTGTTTTGTGGCATAATAATAAATCTGTCAAATCTATATTTACAAACGGCTGCGACTGCTAGTACGCAATACTAATAGTCCAAGAGGTAGCCCCAATTTGATATAACCGGAAAGATCTAATACAGTTACGTATACTACTCAAGTCTGGAGCTAGAATGAAATAGAAATCTGGCGGTCTGGCAGTCCAAGGCGGTCGGACGTTAAACTGGCGGCGTTTCTAATTTCGAAAAAATTTACTTCAATTTAACCGGGAAGATCTATTTTTGTTTCAGAGTTTACTTGTTAGATTACTACCTCCTGAATAAATTCGAGCTGGTCTGCCATTCGAAATCGATCGCAAATTCGCCGCCAGACCAATCCAAAATTGAAGTCAATTTAACCGAAAGTATCTAATGTTTATTTTCGAACGAAATTACAGCTCACTGAATGGCTTTCATGAATTGTTAAGTATGGCAATCAAAAGCAGCCGGATACTGGGTGCCAGATCAAATTTTTTGCAACGCTGCATTTCGTTGAACGACGAATAACGTACAAATCAATGTAGGGGAGGGCGGGTTGTAGAAAAATGTAATATTGTTCGTCACTTACCCAAACCTATGCAATCTGGTGGAACAACCCGAACTCAAAATATGTTCACATTTAACATAAATGTATCAAACTTTAATATGGGCTAAGGCCGAATATTTTTATAAACATGATTTTGTACCTGCTCAGTAAAATAACAATTTGTTTTATCTGTCTAAGCAGTGACCAGTGAACCTCACTAACGTGGCCAGTGTACCCCGACTGCGGGGCACACTGGCCATATTTTCTAAGAAATTTTATTTTGTTGTCATATGTAAAACGTTTGATTCTGAAAGTGGTGTTATACGAAATTCCTCTAAATACGTGATACTTTAGTCTTGCACAAAAAAGTTGCAGAAATGTTAACAGTGCCTTAAGAAAATAATAAAATGCAAAGAAGTGACCACTGCGCCCCGCTCTTCCCTACCCGGAAAGCAAGTAATGACAAGGTGCAGGAGGAAATTATTAATAACAATCTATTCGCAAGGATGTTGGACTTATCATCATAGCACAAAATTGATATTGCTGAAGTGCTAAAGTATCCTTTGATGGCGACTCATAGGGCTTTCATTCATTCAGATGGAATTTTTTTCAATAAAACCGACAAATCGGCACTGATGAATCATTTAGAAAAAAAGATCGTAGCAGAAAATTCTGGGTCTATTGATGTGGCCATAATAGATTATTCTAAACTTCACACTATTGGAGAGGTGCCTCGAACTTTGGGTCTAATATCTCGTAAATTTGTTCAGATGGTCACGAAACATAAAGCGAAATGTGATATTCGACCAATATTTTAATCCAAGTATTAAAGACGCAGAAAGGCAAAGGAGAGTGCGACATCTAGAGAAACAAGTTAATACAATACGCGGAGCCGATCAGACGAAACCCACAAATTTTATAAACTGCCTAAGAAGCAACGAATTTAAAGAAAATTTCGTGGAATTTATTATTAACCACTGGCAGGACCCTTCTATATCTGATTTTTTTAGAAACAAGACTGTCTATGTCAATGGCAAAAACTCATGCTACCAATTCACCAGTTCAAATAATACGATCATCAGAGCTATTTCCGATGACTATTCTTGCAATCACGAAGAAACGGACACGAGAATGTTGTATCTAATATCTAAATTCCAGTTTCCAAATAATATTGTAGTGCGATGCAATGGCACCGATGTACTTGTTATTTTATTGGGTAATTTCCACAAAATTAATGAATGAATGAATCCAAAATTTTGATGGAGGTTGGATTTTATGACAACTCACTTCGTTATTTAGACGTAGGGAAATTGTTCGTCGAACTCGGTCCTAATGTATGTCTTGCCTTGCCTGGTCTGCATGCCTTCACAGGATGTGACACAACATCTTGCTTCTATAAAAAGGGTAAAGTTACTCCTTTTACACAAATGGAAAAGAGCTCAGAATTTTAAAAATATTTTCAAACATTCTACCAAGATCCGGAACCAGATTCTGTTCCCATAACTACGGCGGAGAAATTTGTTTGCTTCATGTATAATCTCCCTAGGTGTCCAACAGGTAATGAGGCAAGGTACAGAAAATTTGAGATGGCTTACAAGCCCAGAAAAATGAATGAGCATCTTATTAAGAGCTTCGCCACATTTGATTCCCTATCAATTCCCCCGTGCCAATCATCACTGCTGCTGGAGGTGAAAAGAAGTATATTTTAAACATATGTATGGATGAAAAACAGGACCTGATGCAGCCATTAAATTCCGAAGACTATGGTTGGAAGATAGGTCCTTCTGGGATATACGAACCTGTGTGGTTTCATGGAGACGTTGCTCCACCTCTTGTTATCGACGCAATTGAGGAGGCTTCAGGTATGTTGAATACAATATAGTAATAATTACCTAATTTTTAACTCTTTTTAGACGACGAAGATACCCATTCTGATTTCCCTTCGGAAGATGACGGGGACATAGACGAAGAATAACAAAAATACTCGTGACGTGGTAGAGAACACAAAATATTACAATATTGGATTTTATAGCATCACTGACAAATCTGAGTGTCAATGTCAATGTCAAAACTAATGTTGACAAAAAACTTATAATTCTTTTCATACAATAAAATCACATTTCCATCAATTTTTTAATATACCATCAACCAAAAAATAATGTAGCTCACTCGTAATTGACGATTAACAAGCTTTGCTACCTTACAATAACCGATCTGGCATCATGGATCCGGCTGTTTTTTACTGCCAGACCGAGCAATTCGTAAAAGCCACGCACTGACCTGTAATTTGGTTGAAAAATTAAAACTAGATACTTTCGGTTAAATTGACATCAATTTTTTTAAAGTGTAAGTTGATCTGGCCGCCATTTTACGACCGATTTCGAGTGACAGACCAGTTAAAATTAATTTAGGAGGTAGTAAACTAACAAGTAAACTCTAAAACAAAAATAGATCTTCCCGGTTATAATTGAAGTATTTTTTCCGAAATCGGTGGGTCGCCATTTTAATGTCCGACCGTTTTGGAGTGCCAGACCGCCGGATTTCCATTTCATGCGGACAATACTCGAAACTGTAATATTAAACAGAATTAGATCTCTCCGGTTAGATCAAATGGGAGCCAGCTCTCAGTCTATAATTTCCCAAGTATGACTGGCATTTGGCCGACTTCTTTTACTTTCCTCGCATATAGAATGCACGATTCTTACAGCTGTATAGTTTTATTCATGTTGACTCGTTTTATCGCTTTAAGAACTATAATTACCTAATTTTTTTTTCCTTCTTCAATTCTTTGGGAATTTCACTGCCACATGTATGTTTTCTTTCTAAGCGGTGCTAGGGGAATCTACAAAATATATCACAATTAACCAGTATTACTGGTAAAAAACCTCTACGCCCGTGACGTTTACGTCAAAGGATCAGTTAAAGGTTGGTTTTGATAACTAAACAACACAAATAAGTATAAAAGCTTGAAATTAAATATTTCGCCGACGTTTCGGAAATCTAATCTGTTTCCTTTCTCAAGGCTTTTTTTGAAAAATCTTTTTTACTGTGTATGACAAATACACAGCTCTAAGAATGTTTGTTATATTCAATATCCATAGATACTTACTATTTACATAGAACTGTTGATATAGTTAACAGTTTTTTAGTTTCTATACAATGTTAAGTTTGTGAAGTTCTTCTTTTAACATTGGCAGCCAAGTTGTACAGACATCTACGGAACAATTCGACACGCAATTATCCTCATTCAATAATATTATCGCGGATTCTTTTATTTTTCTTTTTTTGCTATCTGCCTCTTTTGTTAAAATTTTTGCCGAGTCCCAGTTTATTCTATGTCCGTTCTCCCACGCGTGTTCGCAGATCTTGGACCTCTGAATTTCATTTTTTCTGATATAATTTTGATGTTCGCCCAATCTTACACTAAAAGGTCTGGATGACTCACCCACGTATTGTATTTTTCAAAAAAAGCCTTGAGAAAGGAAACAGATTAGATTTCCGAAACGTCGGCGAAATATTTAATTTCAAGCTTTTATACTTATTTGTGTTGTTTAGTTATCAAAACCAACCTTTAACTGATCCTTTGACGTAAACGTCACGGGCGTAGAGGTTTTTTACCAGTAATACTGGTTAATTGTGATATATTTTGTAGATTCCCCTAGCACCGCTTAGAAAGAAAACATACATGTGGCAGTGAAATTCCCAAAGAATTGAAGAAGGAAAAAAATTAAGATAATGCCACAAATAACATTTAGACTATAATTACCTATTATTACTTTATCATTTTATGAAAAAAAAAGCTGCATTCTCTGCATTTCTAATCATGATTTTACTTTTAATTACTTATGCGATATCACGGAAAGGTCTCTTTAAGGTACTTTCAACGGAATATGACAAAAAGGAAAATAATAATAGGATGTACCTGCATGTCTTGAATCGTTTTGGCGCACAACAATGTAGAGAAACTTTAGAACAGGCAAAAATTGACATAATTTAAAAAATTGGATATCAAATTTCTGAAAAATGACTCTTAATCTCAGGATCGCGGGTTCGGGCCCCACGTTGGGCGCCAGTTTTTTAACTCGGGAGGTTAAAGTTCAGTAATAAACGTAGATACACAACTTTCTAGTAAATAGTATTTATTCTTCGCATGTTACAAAGATCAAAAACATCAACAATGTGTGAGGAAACATTAAACGTCAGTTAATAATCATAAACTATCTCAAAATTATTTAATGTCGATCATAATAACTGTCATCCTTCCCCCAAATGTCACACACCTCCCTCGATGTCGAAGTAGGGTGCGCTCCAAAAAATACACTTGCGGAGACCTACTGCCGATTATTTGCTACAATTTTAAAATAATATTTCATTTTCAACCCCCGTAAAAACTATCCCCTCTAAATTTTTGTACTATTTTTGGTGTATTCACGGGTACAATATTATCGATTCTGCAGAGTTCCAGAATTTTAAACCTAAAAAATTTGTTCCACCCCTCAAAAACCACCACTTTAGTGTTTAAATTTTTTTCGGTATTTTTCCTCTTTTCTAAAGAATATTTTCTGTTCATTTGCAAATTTGTAGAATTTTGTCCCCCTAGAACTTGAAAAATGACCACTGTGCGTCTGTCTGTCTATCGGTCTATGTCTAAAAAACTATTTGTGGGAATCTGATACACTTTTAGTGAAAAATATACAAACCACCAATAAACAAAAATATGACGGTATAATATTTGACGTCGGATTTGGCATGTCATTAACATAATTTTCAAGGAAGAAACCTATTATAACTTTAGTGCAAAATATGCAGGGAGGTGGTTACCCCAAAAAATAATGAATTAATACACAACGGAGGAAAATAAAACTTGCAATATAGTTGACACTATTGCCAAAGAAGAAAAATTAATACGATTTTAATGGAAAAAAATACAGGGTGGCCCACCTTGCCCAATATGACCCCCTAAAAATTAAATTTCGACGACATAGAAAAAATTATTAACAGTACTTATCCGTAGTATCATTTTGGCAGTTCGATTTTTAATCACCCTGTATACCTAATGTATGTATATGAGCATCGTATTAATGTGAGTTTATTTTTTTAAATACTAACCGTTGTTTATAAATAAACCGTAATCATCCTAAACCTTTTAAGAAAATTGCCCGTTCTTTTGTTGAGTCTATAAAAGAACTACTTGCTCAACTACCAGTCGGTCGTTAATATCGATGACGCAGGTAGCCAGACAGTCATTTTCTTTAAAGTATATCGTAGCGAAACAGAGACCAATTAGAGTGCCGTGGAGAAAACAAGCAACTAAATTGAAACTAAAACGTTTCATAGCGTTAGATGTCGACAGAAATTTGCCCGGCTAGAAAGAAAGGGAACAGCAAACAGAAGATAAGTCCCCTGAAAATAAGCGTGCAGCGTGTTAACTCATTCAGCAGTGATGAAAGGCATATGAAAAAATAATAAAAATCTCCCTATCGTAAACTAAATATTTTTAATCTCAAGGGTAAATAAACAGGATCGTTTTATTATTCCGCATTATGTATAGATAAAATTCAAACATAATATGCATCGCTATAATATAGGCAATAAATACACTGGTTGATACAATTATTGGAAATAAAATTTAATTTAATTTTCTTTAAAGAAGCTTCGACTTTAAAATGATAAATCTGCCTTCTTATTCGGCGGCTTGACAGACGTTCTGTTATTCTAATTAGCCCCCTTACAGTATAGCACGTCCAACAGTACCGTGCCATCTGTTGTGGTTGCCTGTTAAGCGCCCGGCTTCACCAAAGCTGACAACATCAGGAGAGGATGTTTACTTTGGGTAGTAGATATTAAAAGATTTTTGGCAACCGTTTGTCAAAATAACTGATGTAAACAGCTTTTACTTAATTTTCTAGGGAATTATTTTCAAGATAAACCGTTCCACATGTGAAGTGGAAAAAGAGTAATCGTAAAAAAAATCTAAATTTTATTTGTTGAAATAATCTCACCGCTCTGTCCCTGGATAGAAATGCGTACGTTTTGTCAAATAGCAAAATTAAGCGGATTCAGAATATAAGCATGCTATTATTTTTTCACAACTATGCAATACAAATAAGTTGGTTCAAAGTGTGTCGAGTTCGGTGAAAGACGCATGTTTCGTTGCTCCTACGGGATATCGAGATAATTTCGGATAAAGCGGCAACAAAACGCCGAAATTGTACTGAATTGAAGCGTGAACAATTGATTGATATAAATTGGCGCGAGTATGGCTATTTCATATATGTGGTTGATATTTGATTAAATTATGTTGGTTGGATGAAGCCACACAAAATAGTGTATATAAACAACCC
This sequence comes from Stenurella melanura, assembly GCA_963583905.1. Classification (NCBI taxonomy): domain Eukaryota; kingdom Metazoa; phylum Arthropoda; class Insecta; order Coleoptera; family Cerambycidae; genus Stenurella; species Stenurella melanura. The sequence goes on along the minus strand of OY757313.1, from coordinate 133,356,125 downwards.
GAGAAAAGTGTACTGCTTGAGTGCTTGATTGTAAAATCTATACCTGGATTCGTCCCTTCTTGAAGTTGGTGATATAAAATAAGCAACAGCCAGCCTGATGTGTGAATGAAACGGCAAAGTTTTTTTTTGTAGCATTAGCATTGGTTTATTTATTTGTCTTTATTAAATTTTAAACAAGAAATGAAAATCAAAATTGAAAAGATATTAAACATAATATATAGGTAATAAACATAATATATAGGTGATGAAATGGAATAACTGCCTGAAATTGAAACCGATTGTTTCAATATGTAGGGTGAGCAAACTATTCCTTCGGCCCTCTCTTCTCATAACGCGCAAAAAAATATTATTACCGCGAGATAAGGCCCTTCCCAGCAACTCCACCGTAGATGTATATTTACTTGTGGTGCGGTTAATAAATAAAAACAAAAAAAAGACAAAAATAAAATATAAAATATAAAATAAAAGCTGCCAGATTCAGAGACAGAAGAAAAAGAAAACCTAGAGGAAGAAAAATAGGATGACGATAGATGGAAACTTAAAAGAAGCATGGAAACTGAAACCACGCATCTCGTAAACACCTGCACCACACCCCAGCCGATGATGACAAATGGAAACTTAATAGAAGCATGGAAACTTAAATGAAGCATCTCTCAAACACCTAAACTTCCCATCCTATATTCCCATCCCATGCGTCATGCTGCCCTCGCTGCTGACAACAAGCATGTCCAACGTCCAACTCGGCGTATGCGTATACGGTCGTTGGACGTGTTCAACGGACGACCAAGCTGCGTGTTGGAACGAACCTCCATGGATGCCCGGAATTGGCAGCAATGCCCACCTTACGCTGGCAAATCAATGTCAATCAGTCAACTATACAATACAAATAAGTTATTAAGATATATGAAGAAATGGAGAGGGTCCAATATTGTACCTTGTGGCAGTCTAGTACTGAACAATCGTTCTTTATATGAAACATATAAGAAAATGTGCTTATCAATGTCGCCAAAGGTTTTACTAAAACTACACTTTCTTTTTAGGCCCTTATTAAGATACAGTACCACACTACTCTTACCAATGGCCTAGAAAACCGAAACACGTCTACGAATTTTGAGGAATTAAAAGCACAGTTTCTCGTATATATTTAAAATATTGAATAATGTTCCACGAGGAGCCAACTACAGAATCAATATAGTGAATCATTCCTCTTTTACTAAGTTGGGAATGTTTTTATAAGGTTTTGTAGGATTTAAATTATACTGCCAAAATTAGTGAAATAATTAAGCAGATTACAATTACACTTTAAATTGCGAACAGGGTACGGCAAAAAAGGTGCATTTAAATTTAAATGCTACCATATTGATCAGCAGTTAGACCAAACACCATAATAAAACAGCCCCTGCACGATCAATAAACCTGACCTGTTAAGTAAATTGAAGCTCACACTACCCCTCTTCTATAAAGTAAGAATAAAAGATAATAGAGGTCGATAAACAGTGGAAATAAAGAACAGACAAGGCTTAAACAGCCGTAGACAATGCAATAAAGGTGATTTTCAAAATTTATTTTAAAGGCGTAATGAGACAATTTAAATAGCCTCAAAGAGCCTTTTCAGTGATTTAGTTAATAATAATAATAATGATCCTTATTGTGTAAAAATACAAACAAAACAGAAGGTTAGCCGTATAGTATAACAAACTAACCATTATACTCTTCGCCGATTTACTGCACTTTTTATATAATTGTTGCACATTCTATGGAATACTCTCCGCATTTTTATCGTAATTAAAAAAATATTGCAAGCTTGCAATATTATCTATTGTGCTTGATAACTAAATTAATATTTGATATATACCAATTATTTTTTCTGAAAATGCTTACATTTTATATAATTAACTATTTTATCAAAAACAATTTTTAAATACGTTGATAAATAACCGAATAAACATGAGGTCACGTGTCTGAGAATAACCGCAAAATTTTAAAATAAAAAATTATGAAAAAATTTCCTCGTACAAAAAATTCCGTCTTTATCGGTATCTGAAATATTATTTACATAGTAGGTATATTTTCCAAGATATAATGGATTTAAAGCTGGTATGGTCAAAGTTCCCTTTAAAAGTAGAACATTTTTCAATATAACTTAGCAGAACTTCCAAACGGCCCAGTGTACATTATTTAAATTTCAGTGAACGATTTAGAATAGATACATAATGAACACACAATTTTTTTCACTGCTCCGTTTTAGAGATATTCGCGGTTAAAGTTATTATTCTAATTTATTAGCCTTATTATTATACTCTTCGCAAACACAAAACGAAGAGTATATTGCATTCGATAGGCACATTTCTAAAACCAGTAATATTGCTCATAGAGAAGAAATTTTCATATCACTGTCTTGGTGATCGAATTCTGAACAATTTTCAAAATGTCCGTCCGTCTGTCTGTCCATCTGTTACGTTTCTTGTAAGCACGATAACTTAAGAATGAAAAGTCCGATTGTATTCAAATTGGGACGGTAAGTTAGCGTTGGCTAGAGGAAGAACCCTATTGTTTAACAAAATCGATCTATAAATAAAAAAGTTATTAATTTTTTTAATATTTTTTTTTATGTTTTGTGATTAAACCAAAAATGTCTAAAACTAATATCATTTACAAAAAAAAACTGCGAAGAGTATCCTATAGATTGTGCAACAATTATATAAAAGTGCAGTAAGAGTATAATGGTTAGCTTACTAGTTTTACTAGTAGTTTATTTTTATTTATACGTTGAAAAATAATAGTATTAAATACTTATGTCAATATTAACCAGATTAATGTATTATTGGCGGCCTCTCTTTAAATAGCAATAAACATAATAACGACAACATAGATATTGGGTATCCATTATAAATATCATAAAATTATTAATTGTTGTCTGCCCAGTAATAGATTTTAAACCATTGTCATGAAACTTACTCATGAAATAAATAAAATATGCAATAAATAAACGCCTGGGAAAGTCGGTAATTATTTCAAGATACATATTCTTATTTTGATATGATTATTATCATATTGTGATATTACGATAAAATGTCCATTGTAAATCACTCGCTGAAATCAACTTACGTTGAACAATTTTGTAGTAAAAAATGTCCTTCTTTTAAAAGATATCTTGACCACATCAGCATTACACATTCGATATATTATGGAAAGGTGCACCCTATGTAAATAATATTCTAGGTATCGATAAAACGCAGCTTTTATGGTATTTACAAAATCAAAAAATTATAAAAAAACCGGCCATACGCAAGTCGTACTTGTGTAATTACTAATTATTAGTGTTCCGTATGATCAGTTGTTTTTATAAACATAGATTTGATAGACTTATGCATATTATGCTGATGGAATTGTATCTGTTAGACGTACCTGTTGTTTTATCATCACTAATCTGTGTTTCAACCAAATGGTATCAAACCGCAAAAAAGGTTGTCACCAACCTTCCTTTTTATGTACCAACGAAATCATCTACCGTAATGCAATTGCGATAATTTTTCGTCCAATCTACATCTTATTAAGTACCAACATTCATGACTTTTTTCAGATTTTTCTAAGCGATATTTTGGAGACAGAGTGGGGGATAGCGATTTTTATGTAAAAAAATACATGAAAGATACACATGATATATTTCTGAATGCGTGTTTTGACTAGTTTTCATTTGACAACCTCACACGGTGACTGAAAATTAAAAAAAAATAACTTCCTATTTTACCCCCCGAAACACTCCCAAGATCAAAATTCTTTTTTTTTTCTTGACGTCTGAAATTGGGCCACAACTTCCTACAACTGCGCCAAATTTCAACTATCTCGGTCAAACAGTTCCTGAGAAAAATACCTGTGACAGACGGATGGACGAACAGACGGACTGCAGACGCCAAGGTAGGTGGTAATTCACTGATGACTAAAAATGTAAATATTTTGGAAAAAATATTTCGGATAGTTATATTAAGTGTTAATAGTTATCTTACACAATAAATAATTAGGTCATTCAGTATGTTCAAGGGTGCACTTAGGTCGTTCTCAGTTAATCACGTTCAACTGTATTGATACTGGGGACAACCGGTAAAAATGAAAAATTCTGACAAAAAGTTCAATTCTAATCACTTCTACTATCTACTACTACTCTCAAATTACCTATGATTAGATAGAGTATTCAACGTACGCTAAATACTGATATATAATTTGATCATACCAGCTTTCACTCATTAGTCGAAAAAGAGTTATAATTTATTTAACAACTTTAGAATCATTATCAAATACGTGAACTAATATACAGTTAGTAAATTTTTAAAGTATTAAAGATATTGAAGATGAGGCTGTTTTGATAAGATGTAGAAGTAAAAATGTCTTCTAAGGTTTTCCAATATCTGATGTGTGACCGACCTAACCACATCCGCTATTCTTCTTCTTTAGTCAGTTACCTATATAGCTTAGTTTTGATACCATACTTTTCAGGAGTAAGATCAGGAGAACGTGCTGGCCATTATAGCGATCCTCGCCTCCCTATCCACCGATTTGGAAATGTTAAGTCGAGGTATTGCCGGACGATTTGGTAATGTGGTGGTGCTCCATCCTGCTGGAACCATATTACATTCGCTGGAACTTGTGGGTTTGCTGGAGCAGGATATAAGTTTGCCAAAGTTGGCACGGCATTATTTTGGAGCAGAGCTAAATAATTATCTTCTTTCAAATTGCTATCAATGAAAAAGCGATCAACGACATGGTTTCCAATTATCCCCGCCCAATCATTAACCTTTTCAGGATTTTGCGTATGTAATTCCCTCATCTAGTGAGGATTTTCATTAGCCCTGTAGCTACAGTCTTGATGGTTAACATAGCCATGAAGAGTAAAAGTGAACTCCGAAAACAAACCATTTTCTAGTTGGATAACATTGTTATCTAACCTTTGCAACATTTATCCACAAAAATACGTTCTTCTATCAAAATCGTCTTCACTAAGCTCCCGAATTTGGGTTAGTTTATAGGAATGCATTTTATTTTCTTTTAATAAGCGAACAATTGAGGAATAGGAAACATTCAATGCTGAAGCTGCTTGTCGACTTGAACTATGTGGGTTTTCTTCAAACTCAAGCAGTATATCTAATTTGGTACCGTTACTCATTGCACTGGAAGTTTCCGTTTTTATCTGTCGTACATGTACATTTTTGCGAAATTTCAATTTTGCTAATTGTACCTTGGGATTTTGGCGGAAAATCAGGAAATTTTTCTTCAAATAGGCGAGCAACTCCGTCCTGTGATCGCATTTTATCTCCGTAATCAACCATCTGTAAAATTATAATTTTATGCATTTTGTTAAAATAAACCATGTTTAGACATTGCAATTAGCAAAACTCAAAACACTGACAACTATTTATGCTGTCAATCGCTACGGTGTTTTCAATAAAACTGGCAATGCCACTGAAATTATTTTTTCTAGCCTGCAATAACAAAACGCTGTAAGTTTTTATGTTTTTCGTGTGTTGTAGCGAATTTCGTCAAGCAGGCCGTTAATTTTTGCAGTAAATATTAAAACATAGCATTTTTCAATAGAGAATGAAAATACCTTTCAAAGGAGATATCACAAGCCCCTACTTCCCATTTAAAAATTTAGGGATTGCAACTCGAAGGGGGTTGAATTTAGGGATGACATTTGTACGTTGTAGGATGCCATTTCAGAATCCAAAATCGACGTGTCTCGGGATTTTTTATAAATATACACAATAATTGAGATACTGAATTTATTCCAGCCACACTGTATGTATCACAAACGTGAGAAAGGTGTATAATAGTTCATTTTGGCATTATGTTTTATAGAACTGTAGGAAATAATCCGTCATGATTACTATATTTTCCAATAAAAAGAAGCAAGTACCCGCCCTGGTTAGCGGCTATAAGCATCACGTTCGACGTTGCTTCACTTCTTACAAGCACATTATCTATTCCTTTATTTACTTCTGCCAAATGCTGTAATTAATTACCTATTGGTATTTTAAAATGCTTCTTCGTTCATAGATTCCTTGTGGTTTTAGTAGCTATCATAGAGCTTATTTATCACTACGCTACTTTTTAATAATTGTTCAATTAATCGTCTGACATCGTGCAATATTGGAACTCTAATGGTGAACGACAAAAATATATCATAAACTGCTCGCTGCATAAAAATGATGAAAACATTCCTTGTTTAATATTTACTGTTTACGCTTCGGTGGGATTTTCGCCTACGGATGACATAAAGCGTGGGTATATTAACTGGTAAGAGCAGAGGCAGAGACTGTACAGTATACAGAGATATCATTATAATTGTCAACATTTTGATGTAAAATATAAATACTATCTAAAGCAGTCTTTTTACCGTGGAAAATGTTCCAAAGGACGTATTATCTAAGACGTATTTTTCAAAAGTTATGGCACTTTTGTTACTTAAGAAAACCGTATTAAAATTCAAGTATCTTCAAAATCGGCGACTTTTTGAAAATTATTCATATTACAATCGATCGAAAATTTTCTTTGCATTGCAACGTCATCTATACCTCAATTTGTAGAAAGATCATTTTCACTCAAAACTAAAATCACATATTGTCTAAATGTTATTTGTGGCATTATCTTAAATTTTTTTTCCTTCTTCAATTCTTTGGGACTTCCTGCCACATGTATGTTTTCTTTCTAAGCGGTGCTATGGGAATCTATTTTGTAGATTCCCATAGCACCGCTTAGAAAGAAAACATACATGTGGCAGGAAGTCCCAAAGAATTGAAGAAGGAATAAAATCACATATATCTCTTGCAGTTGTAGAGAACATAGCTCCTGGAGTTAGAAGTGGAACACCCTGTACATATATACACAATATGTATATAGTTACCATTGCATAGACGTATGTCTACGTACAACTGTGTCAGCCATTTTGAATTCGGCAATTTGAATATTACTTCCCACGCTTATCGAAGTATTTTGTTCGTGCGAAAAATCACCCTCCGCGATTGCTTCGGATCTTCACCTTTCAGACCATGTAGATTACAAAATGAAGGTCTCTTAATTCCATCAATCTGTCTGTCTGTCGGTCTGTTGGATCTAAAAAAACTGTTTCGCGGAGAACAGTCAAAGGTAAAACACAAAGAAAATATACAGTAAAACTAGATTGTTGCACATTCTATAGTATACTCTTCGCAGTTTTTTATTGTAAATAATATTAGTTTTAGGCATTTTTTGTTTAATTACAAAACATAAATTTTTGTATTAATCGATTTTGTTGTTAAAAAACAATGGCGTTCTTCCTCTAGATAGCACTAACTTCTCGTTCTTAAGTTAACGGGCTTACAAGAAACGTAACGGACGGACGGACATTTTGAAAATTGTTCAGAATTCGATCACTAACACAGTGATATGAAAATTTTTTCTCTACGAGCAATATTACCGGTTTTAGAAATGTACCGATCGAATGCAATATACTCTTCGTTTTGTATTTGCAAAGAGTATAAATAATGGTTAAAAAAATCGTATAAAACAAATAACTTTCTTCACAAACATACATCTAGATTTTTAATATAATGAATTGCACTTGCAATTGTTAGCAAAAAGTCATCGGAAATGCCCTCATACGCTCTAACGCTGCAATCTTCCGTAATATGTTGAACCGTCTGCCGCGGCGCACCACAATCGCATGTGGGAGAGGGCAATTTTGCCCCATTTGTGGAGGAAGTCAGCGCAACTGCCACGTTCCATTCTCAGCCTGTTGAGAGTTGACCATATTTTGCGAAGTTGCTCAAATCTAGGTGGTGTGTCAGAGATACACAGGAGATTGGAACATCGTCGTGGATCATTTTATAGCCTCTCTTGTCCACTGCTGGATATAGGCCTCCTCTAATGTTTTACACTGGTTTCTATCATTTGCCGTAGCAATTCAATTGGGAGCTATCCTTTTAAATCATTCGTCCATCGGCTTGGGGGTCTGCCTGTTCCGTCTGTCTTGTCTGGGGCGCCATTCGATTATTCGTTTCGTACATTTCTTATCTGTGAATAGAGCAATATGTCCGGCCCATCTCCACTTTAGTTCCGTGATACTCTTTACGATGTCTCCGAGTCCTGTTCTTTGGCGTATGTTTCTATTTGCTATCCTATCGCGTCTTGTAATACCTAACATGGATCTCCCAAGGCGAGCTGAGCTACTATTGGTTTTTGTATCATCTTTACAGTTAGTGTTAGTGTCTCGGCTTCGTAGGTGATCACAGGTGTCACACATTGCTCAAATACTCGCCGTTTCAAACATAAGGGTATTCTTTGTTTTTTATAACGAAGTTTACCGAAGGCTATCTACCCTAGGCCGTTGGATTTCACAGGTCTGATTATCCCTACCCAGATTGATCTCGTGTCCCAGATACTTGTAATCACTTGAGACCTGTTCTATAGTTTGTCCCGAGACACTAAGTTCTCCACCTAGCACAAGATTGGTCATTAGCTTTGTTTTGCTCATATTTATTTCTAGACCAGTTTGTTCCACAGCTTCGTTCATTTCCCAAACCATTTTTTTTTGCAGCACCGATGTTGTCGGCTATTAGCACGATGTCATCTGCAAATCTGAAATGATTCAAGTACTCACCATCTACATTAATTCCGACATTGTCCCAGTTCCATGTATTACACAGGTTGAATTCTGAATTTCCACAATACTGGCGAATGAAAGCGGGGGTGTCTTAAGCGGAGCCTGTTTATGTCTAGCTTTGGTAAGTTCTGGATTTGCCAGTATCTTGTGGCATTCTCTTCGAAGCGTTTTTTTTTCTCCGCAGTTGTGGTCGTGGTTTAGCGCTCAGGACGGGCGGTCAGTCTATGGAAGTGGACCTGTTCGTTCCTGAAATGATCTCAGTGTTATTAAGCTGCACAGGAACCTTGCCTGCCTATGTAGGTGCTGTTTAGCCAGACAGAGGCTGCAGAATATGCCAGGCTTAGTGCTGAAGCTCGTAGGGTCATAGCGGGTGTTCCCCAAGTGATGCCACAGAGTTTTTGGATGAGGCTATTCTTTGTTCTATTTTTGGCTACAGTTTTTTTTATGTGGGCCTTATATGTAAGAGTTCTGTCTAACGTAACACCTATGTCGGCTGCTTGTTGTGCATCAGCCGTCTACCGTCAAAATAAACCTGAAGTTCCCTATCTGTCAGCCTGTTATTTAGGTGGAAGCAGGCTGCTTCAGGCTAGGCTACGTTAAGCTTGAGGTATCACTTACGAAAGTCTAGAGCTTTTTTGGTTTCCGAGATAGTGTTTTGAGAAGTCTCCTTCCGGTGACTTTGAGCGGCCCTATCTCGGAAATGAAGTATCGTAGGGAAGCCTGGTTTGCGGCATTCGATATCTCTGTTCTTTTTGCGATCTCTTTGCATATAATAATTCTATGGTCTCTAGTTCGCATGCAGTTGCTCCCGAGGCGGACCCATGTCGCCGGAGAGGCGAAATCCTCGGACCTTTGACTTTGGTGGTGTGTATTTCCCTTAAAATTGGCAATAGACCATCGTGCCGCCCACATTCAGTCTCAGCACCCCAAAATACGTATGGAAATGGTGGTTAGCTCATTTAAGCTTTTTATTTACTTGTTTGAAATTTCTCGGGCATTCTGACGCTGTTTTCTAAGGTTAGGAAAAATGCAAGAGCCAATCGAGCAAAACGGACATCGGATTCCTGCTCAGCAGGTCAAAATGCATGGGTCTGCCTTCTCGCATTCGACTTTTTTTGTGGGCCTGTGTAATTAAGTATTATATATCGAGAATTAAACAAACAAATAATCATTCTCAATAAAACGCAACCTTATTATATTTATTTAAATCAGCCTGTTCAGATTAATCGAGATAGCAAAATTATTAAGACCCTTAATATCATTTACATTATCTGTGTTTCGTTTTTGACAAAATCCTATCTTAAAGGAAGCTTCTAAATAGAGAAAAAGCGAATGTGACTGCCTATGACAAGCATAAAAATCATTAATTTAAGGACAAGAAAATGTATAGGCTTAATCCTTGTTAAATGGTATCCATGAGAGATAAAGTAACTCTCTACACCACAGTTAAGAGGCTTAGTTATGGAGTTAGCAGATTTTAAATAGAAATGTAATTCGAATGTACCTTGAACTTTTCATTCCAATTCAGATCCACGTTTCTAAAACTTCTGAAGTATACATAAATAGCGGTGAAACTGAGGGCAGAACTTAAAGGGTTTATTTACTATTTGAACAGAAAAGAATGTAACCATTTATGTATAATCTAGTGACAGTGCCACAAATAAAACGTCAACTTCAAGCCGCCTTGAGAAAAGTACAAATTACTACACAAAGGAAGACGCTCTGTCAATGATATTGAATTAGCTATACAAGGCAGGTCGGCTGTCCCAAGCAGAAACACAGTAATTGACAAATTTATAAAAATTGAGTTTTCTAAAGTATTGGACTTACTGTGTCCCAACACGTCTTGTGGAACACTTATAATTGATTAAATAATGAACATTTAAGAGTTATTATGTGCACAAAACACAGTGAGTGACACTGAATGAGTAGCTGTACCGGAACAAAACACAGTATTAGCTAAATACCATTGGAAAACACTGTAAGTACCTTGACATTACTGTGTTTTTGCATGGTCTGAGTAGTAACTTTGTTTTGAAAATGGTGGTCAGATCATCCCTTCCATAATTACCACCACTTACTGTGTCAAGTGCAATGACGGGCAGCATCCGATTCAGTTGTTTAAGAGACCTTCATTTCTATTTAAATACCTACGTGTGTCTCAATTGTCAATTTCTTACACCCAAACACACTTACTGTATATCTAATGTTTACTTTTTGAGTATCTACCAGTTACAAATACAGTAAATGCAGTTACTGTGTTTTGCATATAAATAAGTATGTACGTACAGATTGCGAAGCTACTTAAAAACAAAGTATATGCTGCTAATCAAACATTTTTAAATATATTTTTACTCTGATAATGGAGAATGACAAATCAAGTCATTTACGAAACTTCTGTGAAAATATAAGACAATATCTCTTCAAATGTTGTGAGGCTAACATAATTCATTAAAAATCAATTTTCCCGATATTTAGCCCGTCTACAATTACTGTGTTTCTACTTGGGACAGCCGAGGTCACTGGATACCAAAGTAATAGCCAATTATGAGTTTTCTGTTATCCTGGACTGTACATACTGTTTAACAATAATCACCCTTCATTGGTAAAAAAGTTCACAACAGGATAGACTGGTAAAAACTATTATCTATGATCGATAGATAAAATAGGCTTTTCGCTCATATTTGACAGCGTAAAGAGGACGTTTACTGAGGACTTATGAGTAATGTCACTTTACTGCTCATCTCCACCTTGACGACGAGCAGTAATGAAATTTTTGCGGCCTTGAAAAAACACATTTTTTATATGATTCGCGATTTTTTTTTACATTGTTTATAACTTTTTTCTGAGCAGTGTGTCAGGTATAGGAATTGCTTCAGAGAAAATAAAGTAGAGATATCAGCCGTTAAATTGATCTTTAAAAAAAGGTTCTACGATGAAAATTCAGTAAGATATTGACTTTTTTTATCGATTTTTACCGCTATTTCTTATATACCTTTTTTTACAATTATCAATGAAAAATTGTTATTTTTATTAGGTACAACGCAATTTGAAAGTTATAGGATAACAATAAACATGTTTTTAAGTTGTAAGATTAATTTGTTGTTACAAAAGAAAATAAATAAGACACAAATTTTGACCATTTTTTTGAGTTACTGAGAATTCTTCGACTTTGGACAGTTTGTGCTATAGAAGTTTTTCTATTTCTACGTTGCATTACTGTTGTTATGTTTATGTTATGTTATTACTGGTTTTCTATCTAAAATTAGTTTGTAAGGCCGCCGTGTGTCATTCAAAAGACTGTCAAGAAGTACAAAATTTACTTTGTAGCAATTACCTCCAACAGCTGACGCCACAAAATTGCACAGGCAGCGAGTATATTTACAGCACTGGCATGGAAACATTTTAAATCTCCTGCAATGGGGTTGAAAAAAAAACAAAAAATGGATTGATGCTGATCCCCACATCACAGCCTCATGTACCACAGTCTGCTCGAGCGGATAGCTTGTGGATGCTTAAAAGGCTGCCGTGGAAACTGTGGTTGCAGGAAGTTGGGTACTAAATGCTCCATTTTTTTTTTCAAAGAATGCACAGAAGTTAACTGCAAAAACGGTAATGTGACAGGCATGTCTGAAGAGGATGTCGATGCAGACATCGGCTTAAATTTTATGTACAAAAAACTCAAAAAATTATTGCTTGTATTATTACTTTTTTTATTTGCAACATTAGTACATTTTACAAATTAAAATAAAACGTGTTATTTGTCACTCAATAACAATAAAATAGCGTTATACCTAATAAAAATAAGGTTCATCATTTAAAATTCACTTACAAAAGGAAAAAGAAATAACCAAGTTTGAACGGCCATATCTCAATAAATTTTCATCTTAGAACCTTTTTCTAAAGCTCATTAACAGTAACCATATCTACTTTATTTTCTCTGAAGCAATCCTTATACCTGTCCATGCTCAGAAAAGAGTTATAAACAAAAATGTAAAAACAAAAAACGGTCGCGATTTTTTTGCATTTTTTGCAGATTTGTTTATGCTTATAATCATATAAAAAAAATATGTTTTCAAGGCCGCTAAGAGGTATTTCGATAGGAAATTCAATTTTCTAGACAAAAGTACTTTCGTAATTTTTTCGAATTCCGGTTAATTTTTGAATGATACAAAAAAAACACCCTCTTCACCCCGTTTTCAAAAATACACCCCTCATTTAATAACATTTTGTGATTTTATCATTTTCATGTGACCAACGAACGGATGAAACAATAAAACCCTTTAACGCAATTGTTCCTTACTAAATAACATAGTCAATAGCCTATAATTTGCATGAATGGCGAAATTAACATGCGCATACATTTTATTTACAAAATTCATTTTAGTGGAATTTTTATTAGTTCAAATACAGGCATTTCCGATTTACGTTGTGTACATTGTAGATAAACGTTGAAAATGTATATTTTATACATCGTTTGGAAAGCGTATATTGTTAACGGGACAGAGTGCACGCAACTGATGCGTTATAATGTCAAAAATAAATGTGAGTGATAAACTGATTATTATAACAATAACAGCTTGTATGGTTTATAATAAATAAGAAACATGTAATTTAAAATTTTAACAAAAAAATTATGTTAATTTTATAATGTTAAATGTCTAAATGGTAAAAAAAACAACGTTGATGGGAGTTTTAATCATTTAAAGACGATGCCAACATGGTTTGCGAAGCGCGAGTCGAGTTATGGTATTTGAATATATATTCAAGTGTTTTGGCATTTGTGTAAACTACTTCAGAGGTTCCAATCCCCTCCAGAAAATCTAAATAGATCACGAAATGCCGAGAAACATATCTTGGAGGAGCCGCAGGGAAAGTTTCAATTATGAAGCATAAACAAAAGGAGTAAATCAACTGAACTTTTATAAGAAGAGAAATCCCCTTAGTGAGCGCCAATATGTATACCACTCACCTCGCGCTAGTTGACGTTAGTGATGACAAAGCTATGGCAGTGGCAACCTATCCAGTTATAGAAGAAGCGTTTAATAACGCGACTACGCATTCATTACCGAATGCATTGTCAAACTGAGGAGTCCTAATAGTGCCCTGGTAGTGGATTAAAGCCAGTTTAGAGAAGAAGCTAGGTAAATATTAAGGCAACGGCGAGCACAGGCTGCTCCCAAGGAGGAATCTATTCTCACTGCTGTGGAAAAACCTTGTTGACGACCTCCTCCAGATATGCAGAAGGCTTTGACTGTCTAGGACAAGCTGATACTAATAATAATAGTTAATGGCGTTTAGCGAACACGACATCGAGGCGTTCCCAAACTAAATACTGTCGACAGGTGGGGTGCAGTGACAAAGGACTCTCTGAAAATCTTCACAAAACCACAGCTGTCACTTTTACATGAAAAAGAGCTTTGGGAAGCCAAAAACCCCTATCACTCAATAGAGTGGAATTTCCATTTACCAGTGAGGTAAAATATCTAGAAGTCATTTCTAACAAAAACTGTCATGGACTCGCCCACGTTCAAAAAGTCGCAGAGAAAGCAACAATTATCATGGGAAGATGCGGGCAGATGTGACAAAAATTGGGGGTTAAATCCCAAAATGATCCTATGGTAATATATCATGTAATTAGACTCATGATAACCTACGGGCGGACCAGTAGCATGGTGGACTAAGACATTGCAGTTGGAGGCAATAAAGCTGTTAATTGACGTACAAAAACTTGCATGCCACGAGGGCCATAAAAAACACTCCCACAGCTGCACTGGAAGTCCTTGTAGATTTTTCACCACTATACATATTTATTTTCCTTCGGTGAGGCACAGACCAATGCAAGGTACAACGATGATAAGGCAGCAGTATGGAACTAAACACCAGAAGTTATACTCAGACCTGAAGGTGGATCCCGTTCTAGGAATGCCCATAGAAGCCATAGTTCCAAAGTGTAAGTTCAATAATTATTTCCATATGAATGTAATAGATGGCAATCCTGTAAAAAACGGCCTTCCAATATCAGCAGACACGTATTAAGAACAAAAGGAAAAATTCCGATAGGCCTTGGAAAATACGCCAGGCTAAAATGTGCAAAGAATATTATAAGGCAACTAGAGTATTGCCATTTCTTCTGAGAGTCAAGCAGCGCTAAAGGCAATTGGTCCCATGTAGGCCGAATAGAGACCAGTATGAGATTGCTTTTAAGTGACCCTATAAACATCTAGGGAGTCAGAATAAAATAACCGTGGCGTGGATACGACAATCCATTGATATATACTAAATTTTTGGAATGGTGGAAAAGTTTCCAGACAAACACAGATCAAAGAGAAAACGATCGGTCAAAACGGAAGACTTATCACGTCAAAGTAGAAAGAAACAATATTCATAATACACATCTGATGGTTAGTTTTGACATAGTTAGTCTGTTCACTAACGTCCTAGCAGACAAAACTTTAAAAATAATCAAAGACAAATTGTTAAACGAAAATAATTTGGAAGCTAGAACTAAATTGAGTGTAAATACCATAATGGAACTTTTAACATTTTCAATTGGAAAATGATTTCTATCAGCAGGATTTCGGTATGGCAATGGCTTCTCCATTGTCGCCGATTTTAAGCAATATATTTATGGAGGATTTTGAGACTAGACATGTTCAAAATTGTGCATACAAACCGGTTACCTGGTGGAGATACGTAGATGATATCTTTGCAATTTGGCCGCACGGTATTGAGTTAATAGATAGTTTTTTGGAAGATTTAAATAATAAAGAACCTTCAATTAAATTCACTTTAGGAAAGGAAACTAAAAATGAATTACCACTTTTAGATGTTTTAATTAAAAGAGTAAATGGTACTATTTAACAAGTGTTTATAGAAAACCAACACATACCAACAGATATTTAAATTTCAACTCAAATCAGTCGATGCACGTTAAGAGGGGTGTTGTAAAATTTTTGTAATCATACATCAATCATTTCTTCTAATGATGAAATACTAAACAATGAGAAGTGGTTTATAAAAGAAGTTCTTATAAATAACCAATACCCTGGGGGTTTTGTCGATAAAACCTTCATAAATATTGAAAATAACAATCAGGTATGACAAAAACCTGAAAACGTTACACAGCGTTAATTCCTTATGTATGCGGATTATCCGTAAAGTTGCGCCGCATCGGTGATAGATTTGATATTAGGACGGTATTTCAAACAAAAGACACTTTAAGATCTATTCTGACAAAGACGAAACCGAAGAACCACGAGCAAAATTCAAAAAACTGCATTTCTAGTATTCCGTGTGAGTGCAACAAACATTACGTGGGTGAGTCATCCAGACCATTTAGTGTAAGATTGGGCGAACATCAAAATCATATCAGAAAAAATGAAATTCAGAGGTTCAAGATATGCAAACACGCTTGAGAGAACGGACATAGAATAAACTGGGACTCGGCAAAAATTTTAACAAAAGAGGCAGATAGCAAAAAAAGAAGAATTAAAGAATCCGCGATAATATTATTGAATGAGGATAGATGCGTGTCGACTTGTTCAGTAGATGTCTGTACAACTTGGTTGCCAATGTTAAAAGAAGAACTTTACAAACTTAACATTGTATAAAAACTAAAAAAACTCTTAACTATATCAACAGTTCTATGTAAACGGTAAGTATCTATCGATATTGAATATAATAACATTCTTAGAGCTGTGTATTTATCATACACAGCAAAAAAGATTTTTCAAAAAAGCTTTGAAAAAGGAAATAGATTAGATTTCCGAAACGTCTGCGAAATATTTAATTTCAAGTTTTTATACTTATTTGTGTTATTTATTTGAAAAAGCAACCTCTAACTGATCCTTTGACGTAAAAGTCACAGGCGTAGAGGTTATTTACCAGTAAAATACTGGTTAATTGTTATATTTTGTAGATTCCCCGAGCACCGCTTAAAAAGAAAAAATACATGTGGCAGGAAGTCCCAAAGAATTAAGGAAGAAAAAAAATTAAGATAATGCCACAAATAACATTTAGACAATATGGCACTATGGTACGACCGAAAGTGGCTAGTTGACGCGTAATAAATCGTGCACTCTTTCCACAACATCTCATTATCGAATGAGTAGAAGTTGCAATCGAATACTACTTAATTTGATTTTACGTAGTGCCACTAGGATCAAGTACATACGACTCACAGTCGACAAATGTTTTATTTTATTGTTCAAATAATATTCAGAGTCGGCAACATTCGTCTGCAACATTCATTTGTTTGGTAATTATTGAATAAACATTCAAAAACACTCGTACTGTTCAAACTGAGAACCTCCTCCGTTTAAAAATACTTTCAAAGTCGGTTAAAAATAGATAAATATTATGAATAATTAAATTTTAATTGACCCATAAATAACAATAACAACAACAACAGATATTGGATTTCAGCCATTGTATGTTAAATATTAGGCTAAACTGTTTTTATCTTATTAAATAATCTTGTTTTGGTCCCATGTATAAATGCAGAAATCTGACAATGTTAATCTATAAAATGTATTATCAGTTAAAAATTAGATTAAACGACACACCCACTACAATGAACTATACATACATAAATAATATCGGCAATATCAATAACAACGATTAAGGTCAATTTTTATTACACATTACAACAATGGCAAGCGAAAAAAATCATATTTAATTCAAGAGGAAATAGTACATTACGCAACTTCCTTTCTTATAACGGAATATGTAATTTCCAAGCGGAACGTAGCTATATAAAAATGTAATTTAATGCTCTTATAGACAATTTGATTAAAAAAATAGAGTAAAATTTACACGAGGAAAAAGAAAAGTAGAAATGGTGTAGCTAACACACTAATACAGCTAGTATTCTAGATTAGAAGTTTAGAGAAAATAATCATAGTAGTAAATGTGCGGCCTTAAAATTCTGTCTCCTAATAGTACTTGATCGTTGCCAAATGCAAGTATAGTTTATCCAGTGTCAGCGCCTACCGACAGTTTTTAGAATCACTTTTTAATTATTGTAAATATTGTTTTACTACTTTATATTAATTGATAGGCATGATGTACATTATTTATTTATAACAGGTACATTGTTTATTTATAATAAATCATGTTAGTTTAATGAACAACACAAATGATTCAATAAAAGTAAGTAAATATCATTTAACCTACGGCCATGCTACCGGCAATATTAAGAATGAACGAAGAGCAGGTAACCGTGAGCCAGGTAAACAATTGACTACTTTCGCTTGAGGTAAGCGCATAACATATCTGGTTAACTATATTCGTATACGTATATCGTTTGTAATACTCAACCACGGTCTCGGGGTTGTTCTGTCACAAACAGGTTTTGTAATGATTTATCCTGGTAGCAACGCTTTAGACTGAGTTTTTAAATTGAGAATAGAAATACTATACTTAATTTTGTGAATTTAATTTAAAAAGCCGGAGTAAAATTTTCCTCAAATTTAAGGGAGTGCGCGGTTAAAGATTTCAGAATTAACTAGTCGGTTAATGACATGACTCTGAAGTAGTTTTTATAAACACCTAAAATGTAAGGTCTGGCTTAGGTCCCATGACTCAATACCAAAGACATGACCAATCTAAATTTCACAAGTCGCCGCTGGATTTATGCTCAGTTTTTAGCTAGCAAAAATGTACAAAAGACGTATTAACTTGAAACAAAAGTAGGGATTGCACATTTAGTACTTACAGTATTAGGTGGAGAGCCCGCTGTGTGAATGGACTAATACACTTAAGATTTTTTAAATATTTTAATTATATGAACCCATTGGTAAGGTCAAAATAATACCAAAATAATTATTACCCCAATTTTTTAATACCTGGATTAGATAAAAATTAAATAAATTGGTGGTCGTGACGTCATTATCCCCGGTAATTCTACCTGCATTAAATTGCCGTTTAATTACAATTATCCTATAATAAACATAATCTCTATGAAGTTTTTATGCATTTACTTTCTATTGATATCAAAATAATTTACCAATAAGGCAAATAATTGGGTTTTAAATTATTAAATTTTTATCAATTACAAGAATTGACAACATCGCAATAGATTCTGTGACATTGAACTATTTGAACTACTTTAATATAACCTTACATTTTAATATTTAGTTCTGTCTTTCCAATTTTTGCGTAAAAGAATGGCACATGGCACAAAACATGATTTTGTTTCCATATTTTGAAATTTGAATTGAATTAATACAGACCCAAAGTTAGTGTATAACCCAAAGTTAGTGTATAACCTCGTTAACACTGACAGAACTCTGAGAGACTTATTATAAATCTCTGATTGAACTACTGAAAAATTAAACTAAAATACAAATTTAGGCATCAGGACAATGCACTGTTGCCGGCTTCATATCGTGACGTCACGGGCAAATTGACGTCAGAGTGGAAAGTTTTTCAGCTTTATTATTTTTTGCCGGCTAAACGGTAAAGAAAAAAAATTCGAAAAAAAATCCGTAAGTCTCTTTTATCAAATACTATCTGAAAACGTAGTCAATGGAAATTGGTGTATTAGTCCATTTCCTATGAATAAGATACATGAAAATCTTTGTATGAATGAGTAAATACTACCACAGACATATAGGGAGCCACTTTTCATATAAGCAAATTTGGCCCGCGCCATGGAATTTTACCGGAAGTGACGTCAAAATAGGAGGATGCGGGCAAACAAGAAGAGGCACGCTATATTTTTTGTTAATTAGAAGGAAATATATTTCATGTATTCGATGATTTAAGAAAACCGAAAAAAAAACCTTAATCGAGGGTATCTAAGGGTTGCGGGCAAATTAAGGCTGGCAGCCCACTACAATCTCATTGTATACCTCAAAACCTACATTTTGACGTATTCATGTATTCGATGACACAAACAAAAAAAATCGTGACCGGAAGTGACGTCAGAATTCCATGACGAGGGCAAAATTTGCAAAAATGAAAAGTGGCTCCCTATATGTCTGTGGTAGTACTTACTCACATAAAGATTTTCATGTATCTTATTCATAGAAAATCTATACAGTTGGCTCTCCGCCTATATATACAGTTTGCCAGTTTACTTAATATAAATTGTTACTACTTAGCAAGATCCGCAAGGAAGTATGAACATTTCTCTGATCACTGCAATCACTAACAATTTCATTTTCGCAAAAACGATCAGATGTAGACGTAGAGGCCTCCCACGGTCGAAACATTCTTATATTAAATAGGACCTTCTTAAACTATTTTCAAAAATACAGCAGCAAGTAAATAGATATGAACATGAACACATATAAAACAATTATAACTTATTATATTACACTTACAATATCGTGCTATGAATTGATAACAAAATTTAAGTACTAACATTATTTTCAAAAACACATTAGCAAATAAAAATAGTTATAGAATTAAACATCTCCACACGCATTTAAGAAAACCTGTGGTTGCGAAATACGGCTACGCCGACCTTCCATCTCCGGTAAGCGTCTCGGCTCGTCATGACATTCTCTATCGCTTTATAATGTGAAAGCATAATAAAGATGGAAGATGTTATTTCCGCCTTTTACCTCGTCTTGCGTCTCACTCCTCGAGCCACCATAACGATACGTCTGTTTCATCGGTATAGGCAAAGATACTTTAGCTATCTGCATCAATATATATAAACAGATCACTTGGTCAAATCATGAAAGTACCGGGACAAGAAATGTGCCTTGTGGTACACCCCACGCTTCTGTGGATTCTCTGCTTCTTTTTAACATTTCTTAGAACATATTCTTGTCTGTTATTAAGAACAGCTTCGGACCCCGTACGTTTCATTTTTCCAGAAGCTTTGCATGGTTGATAACGTCAAACACACCTTTGCTAAATCTAGAAACCTAAAATGCTGTCCATATTAGGTATAAGGCTAAACGTACAGACACATGTAATATTTCGCATTTATTTGTTTAATTATACAGGGCTAAAGACCACTCTTCAAAAGTTCAAAGAATAGATTCTTAAGACTAGAGATTGGCAGCAATTAATATATCGTGGTATGGTTTATCATTTACTTCAGTTTTTCCTTATTGCCTGTTGTAAATACCATCTGAAACTAGAGCTGGGTAAAGTACTCTGACAAAGTGCTTCAAGTACAAACTACCAAGCACTTTTATTTACAAAAGTGCTTCAATTACCAAGTACAGTACTTGGAAAAGTAAAGTACCAAGCCCTTGTTTATTGAAATGGGGAATATAATACCTATGAATCAGCGGTAATATGAGATTATAAAATATTATTTTCACAACCACACCATTCACATATGACATGACGATCATGAAAAGTTCAGGAAAAATAAACTTTAAAAGAAAATTTATTACTTAAAATACTAAGTAGTGTAGGTAAAAAGTAAAACCTATACTATATTAATAGTAATAGTGGAGTATGGAGTAAAAACAAATTTCTTAAAAAGTGTTTGGGGAGGACACACATTACATGAAAAAACTATTTCCGTCAAATTAGCCGAGTTTTTGATATATTGTAGTTTGTACTTCAACTCATTCTGAACAAAAAGTTCCTTTGACAAAACTTCAAATTATGAACAGTTTTGCCAGTAGACTGGATCGATACTGTACTATATCAATGATTTCTCAAAAAGTAATGATGATATTTAAAAGGTAACTGCTGGAAATTAATAACCGAGTTATATTAGTCGA
Organism: Stenurella melanura; assembly: GCA_963583905.1. NCBI lineage: Eukaryota > Metazoa > Arthropoda > Insecta > Coleoptera > Cerambycidae > Stenurella > Stenurella melanura. The sequence continues at coordinate 133,334,792 of OY757313.1, read as the reverse complement.
GGAAATGAAGCAGGAAAAAGGCGTAAACCCCAACATGAGACTCCGCCCCACCTGATTTTTATGTGAGACGGTGCAAAATGTTCATAAAGTTGTATAGAACAAAGTCAGGGTCGTGGGAACTGGTGCTTTTTCGATTTCCGGTCGTAAACCGGGACAAAAGCGCACTATTTTCGGTCACCAACAATTTGAAACCCCTTGGACTTCATATTTTAGACAATTCTAAGCATATTCTGTCTCTTGACATTTTTTACCTAACATCACCCTTCTCGAGATATAAGCATTAAAAAAAAAGAACGTGTATTTAAGCTTTTTTTTTTCAAAAAACTAGTATTTACGATTATTTTTGGTCTTTGATTACACAGCCCCGCCAAAAAAAGTTCAGACCCAAAATGAAATTTTGATGGCGGCATCGAATTCGAGAGGTGAAAATACATATTGGTTTCGGGGTTTGAACTTTGTTTTGTGGGGCTGTGTTATCAATTAGAATATTGGACTTTATAATTTTGACAATTCTAAGCATTTTTTTCTCTCTTTACCTTTATTACCCAACCGTTTATTTTTAAACGCTTATATCTCGAGAAGGGTGAGGTTAGATAAAAAAATGATTAGAGTTATCCAAAATATAATGTCCACATGTTTTAATGCATAATAAACGCCCAGAAATAATCATAAATACTAGTTAAAAAAAAGCCTAAATACACGTTATATTTCAACGCTTATATTTCGAGAAGAAAAAGGTAAAAAATGTCAAGAGTCAAAAAATGCTTAGAATTATCCAAAGTCCAATGGTTCCTTTTCAACTTAAGAAAATTTGCTGGTGACCGGAAATAGCAAACTTCTGTCCCAGTTTACGTCCGGAAATCGAAAAAGCACCAATTCCCATGACCCTGTCTTTGTTCTGTACATCTTTAGGAACATTTTGCACCATCTCGCATAAAAATCAGGTGGGGGGGAGTCTCATGTTGGGGCTAAATGTTTCGTTTCCTCGACTAATATGAATATGATTATGAATGTGCCTCAACTTCCAAGTTTTGCCCAAAGTGAAGTGACGCCAAATTACACTTTTTGAATGTACAACACCGGTTTACTTCTATTGAAAAAATCATATGTAAAGACACACATTGACAATAACACCAATGGTAATCACACACTTGCATTTCCTCATCAACTATGACTAAGGATAACTGAACACAAGCTGCTTTGTTTTTCTATTAGTTCCTGTGTTCCTAATAATTCATGATGGGATTTGTCTAGAAGGGGTTTGAATGAATTTTATAAAGAGCTTGCAAGTACTTTAGAAATACTTCAACCACTTCAAAAGGACTTAAATTACTTCAAAAATAATTGAAGCACTTTATAAAGTAATTGAAGCCCGCTGAAAGGGCTTTAAAGCCCCAAGTACTTATTCAAAGTAATTCTAATGTCAAGTACCCAAATACTCTCTCTTAAAAGTAATTGAAGCACAGTGCTTGAAGCCCTAAAAGTGCTTCAAGTACTACTCAAAGCACTTTACCCAGCTCTGTCTGAAACGTAGAAAATCCCGTTTTTTGGCCAAGAAAATTGAATCGTAGTTTAGCTATTGATAAAAGCACAATGAGTGTTGATCTGTATTTGAAACTGGATTAAAACTTGTTTGTCAATTCATATCTTCGATTATTTAATTAATAATCGATTTTACATCAGATTATTAGCAATTTACCGCCACATCATATATAGACGATTTTGATTCGGTAGAGAAAGAATCACAGCAGGAGTCCCTACTATTTTCGGCTATTTCACTAGAAGTGAGGAAAATATTGTGATGGCGAGTTTTTTGCGGCTTTTTGTTCTAGATAACGCCCAGATACTGAAAAACAGATTTTCAAAAAATGTCTGTGCGATCGCCGCTTAACCTAGAACCAAAACCAACTGACCAATCTCGTTCAAATTTGATATCTAGAGTCCATTTACAAATATCTCCAGACATTTAAAAAAAATTTCAACTAGGTTCAAAATTAAGTAATGTGGAAAAATAGACAACGTATGACTAAAGAAAATAAAGCGTATACAGATTCAGGAAATTTAGTTTAAGGTACGTAAACTTGTTTCTGCGCAGATAAACCACGCCTTGTCGTAGAACAATGCAGGGCGTTGGTATAAAACAATAGCGCCATCGCCTAACCGCGTCGAGTTGTTTTTAATAGCGTAGCTTTAGACGTGTGGGAATAAAATTAATTAATCTCAATTTCGTGATTAAAATGCCGTGTGTTTATACAACTGCAGAAAAAGTGTAAATTGTGAAGTGGTACTTCGTGGGCCATTCCACTGAAGAAACAATAAATTTATGTACTGTGGCATATCAAGACAGACCAATCCCCTCAACTAGCATAATTTCATACATTATTAAAAAATTTGAGAATTTCGGGTGTGTCGTGAATTATTGTAAAAAAATGCTGTGAACCCGAACCCCATCATCAACAAATGAGCGAAGAACGTGAAATTCGCGAAACTAATGTCTGTGCACTTGTTGAAACTAGTGAACCTTGTTCTAGCAGGCAAATTGCTGATGAAGTTGACATGAAGGAAAGAATTGTAAGAAATATTTTGAAAAGAAATGGGTACAGTTGTTTTAAAGTTCAAACAACGCAAGAAATATTTCCCGTGGACAATTTCAAACGGATGGAATTTTGTGAAATCATGATAAATAAAGTCAATGAGAATGAAAACTTCTTAACGAATATTTTGTTTACAGATGAATCATCCGTTTCATTACATAGGAAACACAATCCATCCGTAGTACGATATTGGTCTCGGAAAAATAAACATTTGAATGTTGCTGTGCGAACTCAGTATCCTCAAAAGTTGAACGTTTGGACGGGAATTTTAGACAATCATATTATAGGCCCACTGATACTCGATGGCAATTTAAATGGCAATAAATATTTAGAGCTTTTACAAAACCAAATAATTCCTGGAGTTCAAAATCTTACTGTCAACTTTGACGGCATTTGGTTTCAACAAGACGGCTGCCCAAGTCACAATACCTTAACTGTTTTTAATTTTCTGGAAAGAACATTTCCCAATCGTTTAATAGCTACGAGGGGAATGATAAAATGGCCCCCCAGGTCACCTGATCTAGCACCCCATGATTTCTTTCTGTGGGGCTTTTTAAAGGAAACCGCTTACAAACATGCGTTTGAACGAGCCAATAATTTAGTTGAATTAGGGGAAAAACTTTGTACAACATTACTCCAAATCAACTCAATGATATGAGAGGTTCATTGTATAATCGGTTGGGCTATTGTTTGGCACAAGAAGGTGGTTTGTTTGAATCCTTACTTCATTAAGTTATTGTTTGATAATTATTAGTTCATTTTAGTTTCTGAGGGTTATTTAATTTTATTTTAATGTTCTATAAGAATAATTTATTTTTTTAATAATTATTAGTTGAGTTTCCGAGTTATTTAATTTTATTTTAATGTTCTATTTTCATTTTGGCTTTAATAAGAATTATTATTTTATTCCCATAGCATTTACGACTAAAAAAGAAACTGCAGAAATGCTTTCAATAGAAGAAATTATTTGTCGAAACTGTGACAAATTGCTTCTTCGCTTTTGACGAAGAGATGTTGTCTCGTTTCGTATTAGAAATTATTACCTACGTCTGCATCCATCTTTAGTTCATGCCGTACTAAATTCAATTCATTGTGTGCCTCTGCTTTCACTATTTATGGAACTAGCGGGGCGTGGTTAATTACATCGTTATACCTATACCCTAAACTGCATTTTCGGAATCTGTATATCATTAAAGTAAATAAGGGTATTCTCGATCTCCACCCCACCCCCCCCCTACTGTAATTTCCTCCACTCTTCCAGTTTCCCTCGCCACTGCAAATAGAACACGCCATCTATGACGTCACGAAAAGTGGTGGAGGAAGATCGAGAATCCCCTTATTTTGCTATACTTATGACTTTGTATTTAGATACCTACAGTTTGGGGTGGACTACAAACCACGGTCCTCCACTGCCGACTTAACCAACCTCAAGGCTCGTCCTACCACCTTAATAGCGGATTAACGGGATTCTCGTGATTGTCTCAGCTGATAATCTACACTGTCAAATAAGATATTTGGTCATCCATTCAAACTCCGCGACCAACATCACTGATTAGGTATCGGAATTTAAATAGATCACTGTATCCCCAGATGAGTAAAATTAAATAATTATTTTGTGTTACAGACTCCTGTACTATTATGAAACGGGTTTGTGTATGCATGACTATTATAATGTTTTGTCCCGTTATAATATATATTTATTTGCTTAAATCAAGTCTGTATGATAACGTCCAGAAATCTCATGGAAATTTGCAAGAAGTAGGAAGTCGCCCTACAACGAAAATAATTTAGATTTATGAAGATAACTTTTTCATGGAGTTCTAGAATTCCAAACATGAAGATTTAGACGTGTGCCTTACTTATAATATTATAAGCAAATTGCTTTATGTATGTGGTATTTTAGTATGCCGATTTATTAAAAGAGATTATGAAAATTTTTAAATGGCAGTAACATCTTATAACTTATTGTGTATCCTACTGGTCGCTCTTTTTCAAAACAAGTGTATGAATTATCAACTTGCATTATACAGGGTGATTCACGTAGGCCATTCATTAGAAGTTTTTCAACTTGCAGTTGGATTAGAAACTTGAAATTTGGTATGCAGCGATAATCGATCATGCCCGTTCTATCTAAAATATTTTCAGTCCTCCAACTATACAGGGTGTGCCAAAAATTGGTACCAACTTTCTTATTTTTAATGGAAACCTATATTTTTATTTACTTGGTTCGATTGTTCTTCTAATTCTGAGTTTAGAGAACCTAAGTTATGTTAACTTATCTATTACAATTTTTGACATATGTCCAATTTTTTGAAAAAAATTGCCGCTGTAGTAGTTTACGAACAAATTTGTATCTCGCAAACCTTTCAAAATTATGAAACCAAATTTGTGAAGCAGTTAGCTGGAAGTCCAGGCTAACTTCTGATGTCCCATCGGCGGTTCCATTTTGTACCATATGGGCGCAGTTGATTTTCAAATGTCGCAATCAAAAATTGTCAAAAAATCAATTTTTTCAAATGGCACCTACTATTTTTTTTCACACCATTCGAAAGAAAATTGAATTCTAGTGTGAGTTACTTAAGCATTCCCTATACCTAACTTCAGCCCATATCGAGTTATTCAATAAAAATAGAAGAAATACCTTATCTTGCCGAGAGATACCTTACTTCATCAAGCATGCCATGGAAACAAAAGACAGTTGTAATAATTTTTAAAGAAAAATATGGATTCTTATTTAATTACACACAACACCAACAAATTATTATTAACGAACAAGAACAATGTTGACGGAATTCTGTCAGTGAAAACGGTGCACACATTGAGCATTTGTATTGAAATAATTATTTTGTTAATCTGTTTATTTGTTGTTATTTTGTTGTTATTATTTATTATTGCAATACGATTTTTGAATAAAAATTAAAATGAAATGATTGTTTCCAAAGCCTACTACCCTTGAGAAAAAAAAAACAATATTTTCTTCAAAAAGTGTCAATAACTCAAGAACGACTGTAGATAGACATACACAATGTTAATAAAAGTGGCCCTAAAATTCAATTTTGCATTGATTTCTGGCGTCAGAAATGGTAGGTGCAAAGATGTGCTACGCAATCTGTTGAAAGTAGAATAATAGAATATTTGAACAAAAATATGGTGGTCACATTGAACATTTACGTCAGAATTTCGTCAACATTGTTCTTGTTCGTTAATAATAATTTGTTGGTGTTGTGTGTAATTAAATAAGAATCCATATTTTTCTTAAAAATTATTACAACTGTCTTCTGTTTCCATGGCATACTTGATGAAGTAAGGAATCTCTCGTCAAGATAAGGTATTTCTTGATTTTTATTGAATAACTCGATATGGGGTGAAGTTAGGTATAGGGAATGCTTAAGTAACTCATCCTAAAATTCAATTTTCTTTCGAATGGTGTGAAAAAAAAAATAGTAGGTGCCATTTGAAAAAATGGACTTTTTGACAATTTTTGATTGCGATATTTGAAAATCGACTGCGCCCATATGGTACAAAATAGGACCACCGATGGGACATCAAATGTTAGGCTGGACTTCCAGCTAACTGCTTCACAAATTTGGTTTCATAATTTTGAAAGGTTTGCGAGATACAAATTTGTTCGTAAACTACTACAGCGGCAATTTTTTTCAAAAAATTGGACATATGTCAAAAATTGTAATAGATAAGTTAACATAACTTAGATTCTCTAAACTCAGAATTAGAAGACCAATCGAACCATGTAAAGAAAAATATAGGTTTTTATTTAAAATAAGAAAGTTGGTACCAATTTTTGGCACACCCCGTATAGTTGGAGGACTGAAAATAGAAAGAACGGGCATGAACGATTATGGCTGCATACCAAATTTCAAGTTTCTAATCCAACTGCAAGTTGAAAAACTTCTAATGAATGGCTTACGTGAATCACCCTGTATATTTTTTAAACACATCGACAATGCAGTTGAACATAATTCGGTCTGTATTAACATTTTTGCCCTGTAAATTATTCCAAGAACAAGTATAAATTACTTTCAGACAGACATAAAATAAATAAATGAATTTAAATAATATTTGCACAGGCTCTATACTAAATAAAACGTAAATACGATTTAAAAATCAACAATAACATGTTATTTCACTCTCATTCAGATATTTAAGAATACTATTATACTTTACCAGAAAGTCACATGTGGGAGGACCCCATACCTGAAACAAAATAGGATTTTTAAATTCATAATTACATATAAATAACATTCTCATCATCACATACGCAATTAACATCTAATTATTTGAATACCCAAATTTTACAGGCGTCATAAACATAAAACACTCAAAAAACGGAAAATGTTATTGTTATTCTAGTTTACAGATAATAAAAGAAATACGCAGAAGCGGCTTATCCTAACCTTCTCAGTAGAGGTCATTTAACTTGCAAGGTCGCCTTAAGAAATAACGACAACTATCTTTACAGGTAAAGGGGTCCACACACGATACAATTCTTGTACGAGTTGAGTGATCCTTCAGGAACCCTATTCTTGACAGCGAGAGAAAGGAACGTTCCCCGGGGAACAAATCCCTCATCGCTTTCTCTCGGGAGACTTAGTTGGTATTTTTGAACCCCAGTGAACACAGCTGAAACGATAGAACGTAGTGGTAAACGTTGCCAAGTGTACCATGAAAACAACAGCCAATAAAATTGTAGTAAATTTTGACCCCTTAAATTTGAAAAATTGTCGTGGATGATTCATGTTTGTTGTTTGGATCTATTTTTAACTAGTCGAGCGGTCGTGTAATAATTTTTTTTATGGCAAAAAAAAAGAGGTGAAACGTTTAAATTTTACAGTTTTTAAACGTTAGTCGAGTAGAAATAACCACCACTAATTTTGGAATGAAAAATGTGTCAAAAAAGTTGAAAATAAATTAAAAAAATTATTCCCTTAATTATGTCGCCCAAAAATAAAACAAAATGATAAAAAAATTATAATTTTTATACGTTTGCCGCGTAGAAATAAGCGAAAGGCAATTCGGAATAAGAAATTCACAGATCTTGCATCTTTCGCAAGTATCTTAAGCGTATTGAAAATGCCAGATGCAACTATACTGCTCTTGGAGTCCAAGGATGGATGGCTAGAAGGATAGGTATTTATAGCATTTGCATTAGGTACCATTAGCGATTAGTGATAAAATAAAAAAAATTAAAACTTTTATCAAATTTAATAATACCACTTAGGTTCATTGTAATTGAACCCATGTTCATTGATATTTTTTTTTTAGATTAACCCAGCTATCATCGTCAAATTTTGTCATAAAGCTTGTGAACACCCTGTATAGTGCTTTTCTACTGTACTTTTTTATATCATACTTAGATGTGTTTGATAATTTTATTTACATAATTTCAAATATATCTGTCCACACGATCGAATTAAGCTAGTCCATGTTTTATTGCGTTATTTTGTTTTGTTAATGTTAATTTGAAAGTGACGGTGTTCTGTAAGAAATAACGCAAGTTATGCAAACGATACGATATGGCAGTGTTGGCATGTATCACAAGAGACCATTAAGTTTAGGATTGTTTATGTTATATTTTAGTTTCGAGATACTGCTTGGATGTTATTGAAACGTGATATCCCTAATAGCATGGCGTTGAGTAAACGGTACGGTTACAAGGCCGGCGCAGCGGCCTAGACAGATCTATCGCTCTCGATACGTTTTTCAAGATGGGTCCTATATCATGCGCTCAGTAGTATTTTCAATACTAAAAGCCTACCGAAAATGTTTTTTTGATGATTTTTTTTGTGTAAATTTAGAATTGTTCACTTAGCATCTTGCTCTGCATCCTCTATATCTTACAAAATTTGGTCTGCTAATAAAAGGACCCCGCACTTTTCTTATGGAAAGCGGTTTTCGGCCATTATGTGTAATTGGTACAATCGACCAAATAGAATAAACGTTGGAATGTGATCCTTTTATATCTAATAATTTGTTAAATTACAGTGAAATTGGCGCAACTCAGATAAATGAACTTCACGAGGCTAACCTAGCGCATTCAGTGGCGCCACATATATATTTACAACAGTAACGGTTTCAATCCAATGGACAAATATTTGCGGCTGCGCTGCAATAATACGTGGAGATAATATTGCCAGATTTAAGCATAATGTATTAAATTCATGCACAATCCGAATGCAAATTTATGAAATTCATAAATTCGCACGCCCCTGGCTATACTGACTACACTTTTCGTCCGTACTATAGCTGTATTCAAGATTTCCTGTTCACGCCCACTTTCCCTTGACTATTCAAGTCCCCGGAATTTAAGAATAGGGTCCCAGGAGTCACCATGTGTTTCCATGTCAGAATCGGTCAGAATACTGCCAAATTGGATCACGTGTAGCGTATATCATATTTATCCCAGCTAATCACCGATAAGATTAGATCCGAGAAATTATATCGAGTGTAGAACTTCTTAATATGGTTCTATAGTCGGATTGACACTGAGTCAACCTTACATTGTGGTATGTCTAAAGTTTTTCTTCTGATTATTTTTTCTTTAGGTTTGGTCTTTTCAATTTTGATTAGTGCCATTTTGGCATTATCCTTGGGGGAATTATTTTTAAATAACATGTAACAGTTATTATAATAATATACAGTTGGACGGGTGACTGACTCTCCAGCGAAACACAGAGTCACCCTCTAACGCCTTGTATATCAACGCATACGTAAAACCTATGCAATTTTAGGCGGAGATGAAAAGCAATCGGTTCCGTGCTTACTAAATGTTAAGACAAGTTACGAGAAGAGGTTCGGCAAAATGCTCAAGTCGGGGGTAGCTCATCTTCTGGCGCCGGTAATTAACCTAGTTTTACCTAATATGCTTTCCTATAATTACATAATTTATAACAAGTAGAGCTGTGCTGGACTTTGGAATAATTGACCTACATTGTTAATTAATTTATTAAATATATTTCATCATCCAGTACACCGACTTGCTAAAGTCCAAATTTTCTCTATTTTCTTTATATATTACGGAGGAGATATGGGTCTAAAGATTTTTGTTTCGAATTTCTCGGACAGTCTACCGCACCAATACCGCGATTCTCTATAAAATACGTCTGCCAGAACGACCATCCGGCATCTTATATTTTTTTGAATACATCAACCAGTGAAAGAACAGTTCAGGAAGACCAAATGGTGAGCGGCAAAGAGGATACCCTCGAAAACGTTGGGGTCTTGTTACTAAGAGAGAGCTTCAGTAAGGCCGTATACCTAACGACAACCGAAACAGATGACGTGGTGCTATCAGACATGCCATACAGTAAAGTGAGGTCAATTAGAAGAATGCATGGATCGCAAAGCGCCTGCCAAGATGTTGTTGGATACCATACTGTTGTGTAAGAAAGCCAGTCTGCAAATTAGGTGGGCGTGAAGGTCAGTTTTTTATCATAAATAATTATCTATAAATTATACACATGTCAGTTCAGATTTTATTATGTAACATTTAAACAATGTAACAAATGCATAATAGCAGTTGTTCTCCAAGCGTTTGCTCTTAAACTTGTGCTATTTCTGTGTAAGTAGGTTTATAAATTAACATTTTCATCGATTTATCCACGTTATTTTATGAACAAGAGATGTACATCACTGTAGTATTTCACTAATTGCAGATTACAATCTTATATTCGCTTAATCTAGGTTGCGAGTACTAATGGATTTTCATTGCATGCTTTTACAAGGTAAGATCGTTAGATTGTTTATTTCCTTAATAAAATGTTTATGATTTTATATTATTAGAATGGGCTTATTTTTTATTTCTTTTGATGCCTTTATTGAAATTTTCGACCTTTGTAAGACCTTCTGGGAAAGGAGGAACATATATATATTCGTGCTTTGGGGTACATAGCGCCATCCAAGCCGAAAGTGGTTTAAAACATACTTTCAATCTGTTCTATCGTACGCATGTCAGCACTATATCTAAAAAACTATTTGATGGAGAAAAATAATATCTGATACGTAGTTGAGGTTATTGCCAAGAAATAAACCATGATATACATACACTATTAATAGAAAATATACAAAGTGGACAACCTAAAAAAATTATTGATGAAAGAGTGTAACGTATCAAAATGATATTTGGAATATAGTTGTTTTTCTGTCTAACCTCAAATATTTAGTTAAGTGTATATGGAAGATTCACGGATTTACATAATAATCATATATTTTTAACCGGCCTGCAGGAGGGAAAAATTATTTTTATTATTGATTTTAATTTATTTGCCAGCGGAAGGTGAGCATTGCTACCGATTCACTGGGCATCCAGCCTGGAGGTTCGTTCCAACACGCAACTCGGTTGTCAGCCAAACACGCCCAGTGGACAGCCTAACCGCGTGCGTGTCGGAACCAAATGTCGGAAGTTTTATATACCGCCAGACTAGCTGCATACGCCGGGTTGGACATGGGACATGCTTGTTGTCAGCAACGAGAGCCATATGGCGTATGGGGTAGGAACCTAGGATGGGAAGTGTAGGTGTTTGTGAGATGCTTCTTTTGAGTTTCCATGCTTCTTTTTTAGTTTCCATCTGTCATCGGATGGGGAGTGTAGGCGTTTGCAAGATGCTTCTTTTTAGTTTTCATGCTTTTTTTAAGTTTCCATCTATCATCATCTCCTTATTTTTTCTTCTTCTAAGTTTTCTGTTTCTTTTGTTTCTAAATCTAGCAGTGCGCACCTCCTTCTGCTCGCTTGTATTCACTTCGTTTGTATGCCAAGACATAAATACATTCGCTCGCCGCAGGGGGCTTTTATTTATTAACTGTTCCACAGGTAAATATCCATTCACGGTGGAAATGCAAGGAAGAGCCCTGTGTTGTGGTATAAATAGCTTTCTACAGCGGGTTATGAGAAAGAGGCCTGAGAAAATATTTTGCACACTCTGTGTATTAGTTTGTCTTTGTAGTAATTAATTTCAACTGCCGCTTTCCAATTCCGAGTATTTTTCTATTTCAGTAGCTGTATTTAAAACTGCTTCGATTTTACTTTTAATTTTTTTTTCAATTTTAATAAAGAAATAAACAAATACATAAATTAATGCACTAATATACTAATGCTACAATTTAAACAAACAAAAATCAAAATTAAACAAAACTTATGTCTTTTCATCCACAGCTGGCTATCTATATTGCCTTATCAACACATATATTGCTCTCATTCACTTGTCCCAGGTATAAATTTTACGACGTGCTCCAGCCATAGGCACTGCACTAATAAAGACACTTGTTTACTCCATTTTTGGTACCTAACACTTTACAGTAATGTTTCAATTTTCCAATTATTAATCCGGTGTGTGCTTTGTTCTTCTATTATTACACTTCATTTTACGCAGAATTCTTTAATCTACCGATGACAAATTTTATTTTAATGTAGTTTTAAAGGGTTCTTTTTGCGTTTTTTCGGGAGCGTCAATACAAACACAATTTTCGGTAGGTTAAATACATACATAATTTTGTTATTTTAATATTTTAAACTCGAAAATCCGATCTTGGCTACCGTCAGTATGTATATGGAAACTGTTACCCTCGACTAGGATGTGCAACTGAACGAATAGACTTTTGCACGCACGTCATGAATATAGGGACACCCTATTAATAAAGCCGATTAAAAACATCAAAGTAATGCATCTATGTTCACAGTAGAGAAAACACGAATTTTTTCATTATGAGTAAATCGAAGATATAAATCAATAGGTAAATCTAAGTCTGTTGCTCCTGGTATCGATACAATTTTCTCTTATCCATTAATAAGCAATTAAATTCAGGATGGTAGTTAAAATTGTAATACCCATGTCTAGAATTAAATAATAAACGAGTGAGAACGCAATTTTAAATTCGCCGATGAGGACATCGAGATGGCGGCTGAAAACCTGACAAACAATATTCAAGAAACAGCGTGGTTTGCTATCCGTAATTATGAAAAACAGGCAAAAGCGACATACATCCTTTAATCAAAGAAAAACTTGCAAAAAAAGACACCTACGGATACAATGGCAGCAAGCTAGGACAAAAGAAAACAAAAAGAAATTTAATAAAGCAAAGAAAGAATTCTAGAAGATCAAAACCAAGGCATCCGATATTACCTGGAATGTCTCACTAATAGAGGCCACAAGTTACTCGCTCTGGAAAGCAACAAGTAGATTTGAGAGGCCTGAACTACCTAATTCAACAATCAAAAACGATAATAATACTTGGGTCAGACACAATAAAGGAAAAGCTGCATCGTTCTCGAAACATCTAAAAAATGTGTTCCAACCATTTCACTCAGAGTTATCCACTGAAAAAGAAAAACAGATCACCAACTTTCTAGACGCGCCATTCCATATGGATTTGCCCTACCACAAATTCACAATAAAAGAAGTCTAATAATGAAAGAAATCATCATAAAAAAGTTCCCGGATTCGACATGATTTCCGGCAAAATCCTCGCCAAAAGTTATCTGAAAAATGTTGCTACAAGCTCATCATCATCAATACAATCATACGGATTCATCTCCAATACAATAATACGGATAAACTACTTCCCCAGTACCTGAAAGGTTGCACAAATCATTATGATCCTGAAACCCGGGAAAAAGCCAGAGACTGTCTTTCCTTACAGGCTTATAATTTCCAAAGTTTTTGAAAAATTATACGTCAGGAGGCTCAAAATGATAATAGACGAAAAGAATCTGATCCCAGACCATCAGTTTGGATTTCGTAACAAGCATGGAATAATAGAGCAAGTACATAGACTAGTCAACCAAATTAACAAGGCCTTGAATGCCAAAAGATACTGCTCCGCAGTCTTCTTAGACATATCTCCAACCAACCTTTGACAAAGTGTGGCACAGCGGCTGGCAAGTCAAATTGAAGAAACTCCTTCCCCATCCCCACTATCAACTACTTACGTCATACCTAAGTGACAGATACTTTTTGTGAAACAGGGGAATGAATACACTGATGTATATCCGATATATTCAGGTGTACCTCAAGGTAGGGTACTAGGTCCAATATTATATCTCCTGTATATCGCCGACCTACCAACAACAAGAATCACTACCGTAGCAACATATGCTGACGACACTGCAGTCTTGGCAACTCACACCGATCCAACACTGGCCTCACGGAACTTGCAAACAAACCTCAATGGAATTGTACAGTGGTTAAAAACACGGTGCATCAAGGTTAATGAAATAAAATCCACTCATGTGACATTTACACCACGTAGAGAAACATGCTCACCTGTAAAGCTCAACAGCAGCCAACTTTTTCAAGCAGAAGATGCTAAATATCTTGGCACGCATTTAGACCGGACATGGAAAAAACACAAAAAAATCTGTTGTTTGAGTAAATCAGTTACGTAGAGACTGGCCAACAGGATGGCTGTTCCAGCTGCTGCGTTCGAATATAATTGATTTGAGTGAACTAGTTAAAATGCTCCAGATATTGTTAACTAAGTAGTAGGACTATTTGTTGCCTGCAGTACACTCTCACTGAGACTGGTCGACGAATGCCTCGGAGAGACACTTACCAAGGCGAGGAAGCTCGAGGGTCATCTAGTACACTCTTGCCAAGACCGCTCGCCCAATGTCTCGACGATGTTGTCGAAATTGCCGCTGCTGCAGCTTATTGTGCGCTTGCATGTTTTAATTATGTGCATATATACAAAAATTATAAAATTCAAAAGCCTTGGAAACCAAGAAGATGGCATTTTATTGCTAAATGGTTTTAACCCTACTTTCACAACACAGTCAAGAACAAACGAGAATGTACTAGGTGCCCTCTGCCCTCGGCCATGCGGCTTGTGTCCCCTTTGACTCGTGGTCAAAGAAACCGACGTTAACGAGGCGAGGTGAGAGCGCACGGAGCGATGCGAGCGCAGCCTAATGTTTGTACATTGTAATGCTTTATCAAATTAACTGTTACTGTAGTGGGTATTATTGTTGAATATTTGACCAGTTTCTTGTAATGAAAAATGAACCAGTTAATATTTTAAAAATTACTGTTATACTACCTACGTAGACATATCTGCGTACCAAGTGCCGATTTGAAAGACTACAGTGTAGCTATCACCCTTCATTCTACTTTTATTGACAAGGGAACACCACAGTTACGTTGTGAAGCCATTTTTTTGCCCTAAGTGACTTAAATGGCTACTTGTAACTGAGCAATATAATTTTTCATGTCAGTGTTTTTAGCCCTTTAACTTTTTGTGTAAGTTAACCTATTTTTTTTATTTCTAGGGAGAAAATGTGTAACAATCAATTTCCTTTTCGTTTCGCCTAGTTAACAAGTTAAAATAATAACTCTTATTCCTCTCACTTTCTGAAGGACTCTTTGCTCGGGCTATAATTAAAATTATAATTTCGTTGATTCTAATCTGAAAACCACTTAGGTTTTAATAATTATAAACATAATTCATTGAGCTGCTGCCACGAATATTGGAAAATTACATCGGTGTATGTTCACTTTGGACAGATAAAGAGTAATCTCTAAATGATATGAAACACCAGACACCGGTTATTCATTCGAAAATGTACATGCACTCCGCTGTTGACAAGATTATTATCTCCACTCGAATGTTTGCCAAGAACTTTACCTTGTATTTTTAGCAGTCAAATGTTACTGTTTATATATACATTTTTTGCGAATTTATAGCATGAGTTAAAATAGTTGAAACACGTGCAGTTCAAATATTAAAAGTTTGCTCACGATACTCAGATTTCCTATATAAAATATTTCTCTACTCCGAAAAGACACTGACGATTCTAAATGTTTTTCTAGTCTAGACCCATCTCTCGCCATGAGCTTCCTCAAAACCAACTGGGTATTCTTTTAATAAAAATACAAAGATAATAAATTATTAAAATTTTCATGGTTCAATTTTAAACCGAGAGTAAAAATGTTTAAAAAGGAAGAGGTTTTCCGTTTGACTTGAATGTATGTGGATTTTTATGTTTTTTCAATCATTTCTCTGGAATGGCTCAAGTGATTTATACGCAATCTTTTGTAGACTGTAGATAAGACTCGATGGTGGTTCTATAAGTTCTTTCAAGCTATTTCTAGTATAAGATGAGCAAAACCCCGTTAAAAAAAAACATTCGAGAATATGGCGGATGCGCCAGTGTTAACCGAAAACTATTTCATTGACAATGGCATTACAATTATTAGTAGATAGGCATTTTCGGAGCAGCTAATACCGAATCCAACAGTACTGCCAATTATTGCAAAACTATTGCAAAATCATATTATTAGCATTGGAAAATCATTTCGGAGGAATTTTCTTCAAACTTTGGGAATAGGTAGTTCAAGGGTTTCCGAACAAAAAACGCCATATGAAAATGATTTAATTCAAACCAACGGATATTTCCCTTTAATAATAATAAGAAATAGTAATGTCACGTCAGCGGTGATTGCAGGAGAAATTGAAGACTCGTCAAGTCCACAAAAATCTCAGGGAAAACTTTACAGAAAGAAGAGGATTCAGGACATCATAGAATCATACCGGAAAGAAATAGCAATTGTAGAGGAATATAAAAAAGCAGTACCTACACAAAAGAGGTTCTCAAAGGGCCGAAAGCGTACTAAAAAAAATACAAGTCCAATGAAGTAAACTTGGTAGACCAGAACCTGAAGACGAAATTGCAAGCTAAAGAGCAGATATTGAGTAAGAAATTCTATCCTCGAATGAACAGTCAATAAAATGAAGAAAGGACACCACCATCACAGCAAAATGTGGCAGTTGGCATGAAATCTTAGAGGAGGAAGTGATTCACAATGGCGATACTCTGTGGATCGAACAAGTGCGTGGCGGTATCCAAGAGTGAACCCAAAGCAAGGTCGGATCTAAGGGAGGATCAAGTTGCGGTAATAATTCATAAAACAGACACAAAATTGGAAGGTCCTTGAAATTCAGCATCGATATGAGCAAATCTGTTACAGAACAGTTCTTCCGCGATCTCTACAGATGAGTAGCGGACGAGGAAGCGTCTACGAAGTAGTTGAGTAACCCACGCTTGAAGGAGAAAATGGAAAGTTTAATGATAGCAGCGCAGGACCAAGCGCTAAATACTAGATGCCACCAGAGGATGATCCTGAAACATCCTGTCGACAGCAAGTGCAGGATGTGCGGTGTGGCAAAGAAATGTGTCAGTTACGTGGTAGCGGAATGTCTAATGTAGTCTTTTGTGATCTGAGAAAATTGTGCAATATTGAAAAATCTGCCTTTGTTAGGCTGCCCCTGTGGTCTGAGATGTAATAAATTATTACATGGCATCCACTTATATTCGGTAAGTTGTTAAAGTAACAACGCACTGGATAATCAGTGAAAGAAATTCATTATGAGTAAAACTCGTTGTTATGAACGTATCAAAATGCCAAACTGCCTGTAATAGTAGTGGTTTCGATGTTAAATTATTATGCTACTATGTAACACTGAAAATAGTACTTCGACAAGGGTCAAACATGCCCTTTAGTTTTGTGAGGTGTGATTTCATTGTTCTGGAAATTTCCTTTTCCCATCAACGAGTAGACATCTTTATTCAGCATTCCGTCAGCGATTGATAACCTAGTGCGTTCATCAAAAACAGCTACCAATGTTTAAGTGGTAATGTTTAGTAACTTATTTAACATGTTGTATGAAGAAATTCGTACTTTTCCCACTTTGGATATTATGGTTGTTAACTTAAAAACAGCATAAGCAATTTGGTCCTGCTGTGTTAATAATTGCATATCTTGTTTTCGTTATGCTGATTAGTTGGTGTTTTCTTTATATATACGTTGTTACCTACTTGTTTTCTTGAATTCTACTGTCAAGAGTGTTTATTCGTATACGTTTTAAAACCCAAACGTAATATATTGTTAATTTTTTATTAAATTGTTTTACTGTTTTATTTTTGCCTGGAAACAGTATATCTTCATGTTCAATCGATTTTTCTATAGTGTTTATGGGAGATTATAAATAAAACATAGTGGCGCCCATAATTTTTTGTGTCAGTATCCTTTATTAACCTTGTTCAATTGTGCTTAAACTGAAGTAAATACTTGTTGATAGGTATCAAATAATTGTAAATTTTTTATATCTGACCATTAGCAGCCAGATTATTCCCACTTCTTGAGTTGATGTCTCTGAGCCGTGGCGTAAGTTATAGCTTTTATTTGTTCCAATTAAGGTAAACTAAGTGTTACAATGTACTACATTGGTACCACCGACAAAGCCGAGTGGCTAGTTATCTCCACTGGTCATGTGTAAGTAATACAATATACTAGTACCGTATAAATATTATGAACATACCCTTGAAAAAATTTGTAACGCCAGTGATTGCCACATGCATGTGGGACGTATATTTATAACTGATAGGAAAATTCTTGCGAATCGACCAGACCTCGTCGTACATAATAAAAAGGTGAAATCACGTTTGCTGAGCGATGTGTCCATTCCGAATGACGCCGTAGTCTATAACAACCTGGTCAACCAAGCAAGCACGAAGCGCAGAAGATCACACTATTGGGAACGGCGCACATTTTAGAATAGGAATCACTTGCATCTGTTCGTAGGGCTATGGCTGCGACTGCAGAACTGCGTACCGGCTTATAGTGTTACTACTAGAATAAACAAATATGCTAGTCTGTACTCTTTGAATTTGCGAAGATTGAGTTTTATCCTTCAAAACTGAATAATTAGTAGGTATGTACCTACTCTACAATTATCACAGAATGTTTTGAGGTAGGTCAAGGTCGTCCGTCGAAAGTCAGTAGGTGGTATCCGAGAAGGGCAAGGAGCATTTGTGACGTTCCCGCAATTTATTTTTAATTGCAAAAACGGCCCAAATGTTCCTTGGCCTTCTTGGATATCACTTACTCCGAAATTATTCATTTTTGAAGGATAAAACTCAATCTTCGCAGACTTAAAGAGTACATACTACCATATTTGTTTATCCTAGTAGTAACGCTATGAGCTGGTACGTGGCTCTGCAGTCACAACCATAGCCCTACGAATAGACGCTAGTGAAGGAATCTCTATGATCCGTTGTTGAGATCTGGACTCAGCTTTTACAGAGGATTTCAGCAATGTTATTTTGAAAGCACTAGCCATAAAGCAGGTACCCAGAAAATTGATGTTTCTCTTAAATAAGGACTATTTCATTTATGCAAATATGTTCATTTTGTGAAAATATTAGCGACGTTTTGGTTTTATCCCTTGACACCATTATCGAGTAATGGATTAATTTATGACTAATTTAATCATATATTTGTACATTAACTTAAAGTTGGCACATAGATTAACAAATTCCAATTTAAATTAGTAAATTCCTTAAAGAATGAGCAATACACAATACAGTCACTATAATAAAATATATAAAATACATTGTAGTGTTGTGTAAATACGTAAAATACCAAAATGTTTTAATGTACTTCCGCCGAATATTCTGAAGAACTATCTACGGTCCCTATATTAATGATGATAGATTTTATAGTGATATCAATACAATTGTCGAGTTCCTACGTTTTTGCCTCTTCCTTTGGTACATGACGTATACAACTTTGCCAAATTACCAAAACTAAGAGCTGGGAATAATTGAAATGTGAAAAGAAATGGTAGTAAAGGAAGATCTTTGATCTTTCTCTGAATGATTTATTAGTCTCTGTCGTTTCCAAACAGAGTATGGATCAAGCCCGCACATATATATTTCCAGTATTTATAATAATATATTGCAAAGCCGACAAACATTAATTTGTTATATTTAATTGGTTCTTAGTAAAAAGTATTAAAGTACAAACGAATCAAATAACATTTTTTCATGTAAATTAATACTAGCTAATTATCCTTTTACAAAAAATTAAATACGAGCGAGTTATTTCGCCCTTTATGAATCCAAACAAACGTTAATTTTCGGCATGTTTTTATCCGTCGGCGAAAGCTAATCTGGCGCATAGCTGAAATAGGGGGCGTTGAGCCGCGTGACCGCCGCGACCCCAAGATTGAAGACTGAGGGAAATGGGCTTGTGAAAGTGTAATTCAACTCGAGGTTAACGGACAACGTTCCCTACCATCAGCATGAAGCAACATAGTGCAATTGCTAAGTACTCCGACTCTAAATGTACAAACGCAACTATAGTTCTATAGTAAGCCATGAATGAACTCATTGTTTATTTCACGCCAATTAGCTGATGTGTAATCATAAATAGAAGCGGGCAGGTGTGGCGATATTTTCTGAAATGACACACAAACACAGAGGGCTAGGCGGAAATTTTTAAAATGGTAAATTATACTCGGTATAACTCATAACAATATCTGGAAGATGGTGGTAATTCTTCATTTTTAACTGATAAAATCATTCAAAATTTTTTGTAGAATTAATTGAGAGAATGAGAAGTTGCCTTCGGGCGTGATGGACTGTGACTGCATAATTAATTGTTACGTCGGCGTCGTGCCACTGAGATTAAATACACATCCAATATCTTTTTTATTTTGATTGTTAAAATAAGTGTCTAGATCAGTAACGTCCGACTCTTAAATATACCTGAAGGTGGTCATTTCCAAGAAAGAGACATCCGATAGGGAAATATTTATTATTTTTGGCGCTAACTTTTTTTTCTTAGTACGTATATTTAAAAGAATTATAAGACTACCTAAGTAGAACCATAACAAAACTATTATTATTAATTTTCACTCAATAATTCCAACCGTGTCCAAAATAGTTAGATTTAAAACTACAAAATAAGAAGATTAACATAATCCTTAAATTTAAATTTAACTATTTTGAAAACCACTGAAATTATTGAGTGAAATTCATAGTAATAGTCTTGTTCTGGTTCTACTTAGGTAGCCTTATAGTTTTTTTAAATATGCGTACTAAGATGGCCAAAAATATTTCTCCATCGAATGTCTCTTTCTTGGAAATGGTCACATTAATAATAATTTAAAACACAACTGATATATCGTCTAATCTACGTAACATAACGTTGCGTTGGTTTGAACCTCAGAGACACACTGTACATTAGTTTCAATGCCTTGTACAATCATAAAGTCATATACTTAATCCTACCTAAGTAACATCTTGCTCTAAAACTGTAATAAAACAGTTTACACAAAACGTGATCGTTTATAAGCTTTTGGCAATCACCCTGTATGATGATGAGGTTCAATATCAGCAGTCAGGTCATTAAATCCATAGTTTCCCGATCTTGCCTCGCCTCTTGCATCCTTTTTTGCACTCTCTATTTAGAGCATGGTTAACTTGTGTCCAACCCCAGTGAACACAAATACGTTTTTAAAACGGATACTCAAAGTATCATTAGTTAATAATTCGTGCTACGTTAGAAAATCAATTGCAATGTTTAAAGATATGTTGAAAAAAACAAATTTGAGGCGCTTATGCCTTCCCCCGATCATCAATTTGGAACTTTTGAAGGGTGGCATTTCTCTGAAAGTGAATTTCAGAGAGAAATCAGCATGTTCCCCCCGCCACAACAACACCGAACTACACTGGGCGAGAAAACGGTCAGCTCATAAGAAGAATGCGACCCACCATCCATGCAGTGCACGCGATCCAGACTGTCCCTTCCCTTGCACAAAAATGAGGTCGATCTATGCCTATTTTGTGACATGCCTGGCACTCGCAAACATGGGGAAAACTGATAACTGATTCCGCTGATTGCTGCGTCCAAAAGGCTCAGAAATAGTGCCACAACAAGTGTCGCACTTCTGAAACCCACGAGAACGCCGCACCGGGACGAGCGGCGAGAGACTGTATCCCAGGCACATGGTTTGGTATAGTTGCCTTCATATTTCTAAGGCACATAAAAAATTTCCGTCAAAGGAGTCCGCGCGGCGGTATCATTGAATAGGTAAAGATGCCGGCCTACCTGCTTTGTAGTTACCGCATTTTGTATATGCCTTAAAATTATAAAGACGACTATACTTGCCAGTATGCTGTACAACAGGGCCTGGAAACTTATATGGACAACCTTGTATAGCTTCGAGTTTAACTCGCGAACTACTCACCGATGGCAACAAGAATTGTCATTAATGTCATTTGCCGCCAATACTTTGTTTATTTTGAACTGGTTGAAGGTGTCAATATTTCAGTACTTATGTGTTTTGTTTTGTTTGTGTTTTTCGTTATATTTATTTAGTTCGTTATTTTTCTGTTTTGTTTTGCTTTAGAAACAACTCTTATTAATTTGTTATAGTAATTGTGATTTAGCAAGGATTCTTTTTATTTCAAAGAACCGCATTGGCATTATTGATGTAAGTATGTTTTAGAGAGAAATTAACTATAATTATAATAATGGTTGTTTTCTGATTACTAATAATACCTATATAATATTTCAATATAAGTTTCAAAGGTTTAACGAGCTTGCACGTATTTTTTATTTTATAATAAATTAGAAAGTAAAATAAGACTTTTCTCATTGAGATTAAAATTTTAACAAATGAGACAGGGCTTTTATATTTTATTTTCCAATTTAATATTAAATATAATACGTGATGCTCTCTTAATGGTGCCAAAATTTAGAAGGTAGCAGATTTAAGAATGAATTTAGTAGGGGTAAGAACCGTTTTCAATTCAAAATCAAAAATTAGTACCCGAACTGAGCAATAGATGGCCATTTGACATATGTGGAAAGCCATATGTTTTACAATTGGAGTTTCCAATCTATACCTCTCAGTTATCCTATGCTGTACAACATGCAAAACGGAAGAGGTCATAGTGCGTTGCCTCCGGTCTGGAAAATGGCCGAATTGACTCGTATATATGCTGCAAAAATGGCGGATTTGGGCGTCACGTCATGTGACAGTCACTCGACGAAGCTGAGGGAGTGTCTTCTCAACGAGGGCCAAGATCTCGATAGACATCTACTCATATAGATGTATAAATATATACCCGTTATATTTATATTTTTCATAAAATTTAATAATTAAAACGTTATACTGAAACATTAGCGCCTACGGTTTTTGTATGAAAATTTCGAAAACATTTCGAGTTACAGGCCGAGAAAAGTGAGATTTTGGCGTTTTACCCCTGAGAGTTAGGCAACCACCTATCTAGGGACTCAGTTGCGGGGCCCAAGGTGCCTCCACTTTTTAAAGTGAAGATATGGGTCCGACCAACATTCCGAGTGGCATCTCTCTATCACGTTGTGCTAGGTTCAAACGCTTAACGACCCCACTATGATTATTTCACAAAAATGTTGGCAGTTCTTTTGGCAACATTAAATTAAGGTCACAAGTTCATAGGGATTTAGTTCGACGGACTTAATTAATTTTAGTGGCAACTGGCAAAGCGGAACATTCACTTCGATTTTGTCCGTCCGTTCGTCCGTCATAGGCATGTGTCTCATAGACTGACGTAGAAAGTTAAAATTTGGCTCAGTTGTAGGAAATTGTGGTCCCATTACAGACGTGACCTCAGAACGTAGAATTTTTATTTCAGGGGTAAAGTGAGAAGCACAAAAAACATATTTCAAGATCATCGTGTGGGTGTTAAATAAAAGCGTTAAAGCACGAATAATTAAAAAATACATGTCTGTTTCATGTATTCTTTTAAACTCTTTTTCGAAAAAACGCTTAAAAATATATTACTATTTCCGTCTTAGTCGCGAAGTATTAAACAATAGGTAATGATATGGAAAAATACCCGGAATTGGGAAGCGGCAGTTGAAACTAATTACTATAAAAACAAACCAATATACGGGGTGTACAGAATATTCTCTCGGGCCTCTTTCTCATAATCTGCCGTAAAAGTCTCTTCCTACCGTGAGACAGGGCTCTTCCTTGCACTTCCACCGTAAATGGATGTTTACCTGTGGAACGGTTAATAAATAATAAAAACTTGCGGCGAGCTAATGTATATATGTCTTGACAGACAAACGACGTGGGCGGACTGATAAAGGACGTCGAAAACACGGATTTCTGGGAAGCATGAAACCATGTATGGACGCAAGCGGACAGGATGGGGTGCACACTGCTAGATTCAGAAACAGAAAACTTAGAAGAAGAATAAATAAGGATATGCTAGATGGAAACTTAAAATAAGCATGGAAACTAAAAAGATGCATATCGCAAACGCATACACTTCCCATGCGATGCTGACAGACTGAAATTAAAAAGGAGCATGGATACTTAAAAGAAGCATCTCTCAAACACCTACACTTCCCATTCTATATTCCTCCCCCATGTGTCATGTGGCTCTCGCTGCTGGCAACAAGCATGTCCAATGTCCAACTCAGCGTATGCAGCCGGTCCGGCGGTATATAAAAGCGTCCGAGGTTCGTTCCAGCACGCGGGTCAAGTGAGGTCGCCCAGTCCTGGCATGAATATGTAATAGACGACTGAGCGACTGCATTTGGCCATTTAACGGGCGATCGAGCTGGGTGTTGGAAAAAAATCTCTAGATTGGATGCCCGGAATCGCCAGCAATGCTCACCTTACGCTGGCAAATCAATCAATCAATTTCCGTCTTAGTCGCGGTATGTCTACTACAATTGACCGTTGAGAAGTTGAATAATGAGTTGACTATCCTGGCTGCAGCATCCATGGTCATCAGATAATGAATCGGTACTACATATGTACGCAAAATTGCAAGGCAATAGAAAGTGGTTCAAAATCGAATTGTAACAATTGACCTAAATTAACTGGCAAACGTGAAGTTGAATAACAGATTGTAACAAAGGAGAATGAAGTACCAAATGACAAAGTGTCTAAAAACTTAGCATTTCATGTAAAATTTACCCAATTCCGCTGCCACCTGACTTTTCAATTTTTGCCGGAGTCAACGGTGATACCAACACGACCTTTTTTTTTCGTCTTTTTATTTATATAGTCTACTATCTATTGAATCTATCCTAAAATATTGTATTGTCATCGATACTACATATGTATGCAAATTTTCAAAGCAATGGATGACTTGGAAATGATTCAAATATGTGAAGTTGAATAATAGCTTGTAAAAAAATTACTAAACATTTGCTAATATTATACGCTTTCATTTCTTTTTCTGAAATGTGTAAAATAGCGACATATTTAAGTAGATTGTACGTAAAAAAGGCACATTTCTTTTCAAATGGTGTTTGGATATTATAAACATCTCTCTGATGCAGGTGTGTTTATTGAAATTGTAGCAATACATTACAGTGAACTCCTTCCACGCACATGCTTGTCTTGGTATGAAACATGAAAGTACTGAAACATTTTATCTGTAAGGCTTCTTATCTCGTCTGTCATAAACGCAACGGAGCAATCTCTCAGCTGGGCACGACCATGTTTATGCTATAGAAAACTATCGAGAACTAACTATATATTACTCGGAACATTCCATTTGCGTTTAGATTCAATTAAAGGAGCTTTATAACATGCTAAAACTACCATTTACGGGTATTTAACGCTCAACATAGAACGAGATGCGGGTTTTATAGACTTTAATCAAAACGAATTTTCAATGACGGAAAACATATTGAGAAGTTAATTGAATAGCCAACAAAATAACGTCGTACCTTTGGTAAACGTACGAACACGCTCAACTATCTGTTGTTCGTTGATGGTTAATTAAATGTTGTACTTTATAAACCACCGCTGCTTTATTATCTTTCAACCTTCTTTTGCTTTATTCAGGTTAGTTGTGAGTGTGGGAGAGAGTGAGGTAAAATTGCGTTTGACTGGTAAGCAAATCGAGTTTCGAGGTTCAGAAAATCTTGTAAAACAATTATACAGGGTGCACATTGGAATCGTCACAAATATTGTTAAATTTGAATCGTTCTATAAAAATGGTAAATAGATATTTTACTAAAGTGATTTTTCCCGATACACTTACTCTATCCTTAAAATGAAGTAGATATGAGAGATAACTACTGCTACATATCGGTAATATTGAACAAAATTTAGATACAAAAATTAGAATTTTTGTTGAATCTAAACTAGAAAAAAATCATTAAAAACATATCCTTTTAGATGATAGTCAATCCGGTTTCTGTAAAAACCATTCTACAATTCCAGTTGTTTATAGAGTTCTGCTAAATGTTGTCAAGCATTTTGAGGCAGGTACGCCCATAGCAACAATGGGAGCTTAGCAAGACCTTTGATGGCGTCTCCCACGATAAATTGCTCCACAAGATATTTATGGAATACAAAGGATATCCTCTATCTTACTGAATTATGCCATCGTGACAGGAAACAATGTTCAAATTCAAATAATTGGATATCTGGTCTCGAATTTATCAAATATGATATTCCTCACGGTTCTGTCTTAGGCCTACTATTCACAATCTTTGTTAATGATTATTATTATTCTTTAATTAATTGCTGTCGATTGATTTTACAGCAAGACATTTATAATACTGTTTTTCTATTTTTCAGATATAAAGCTGACTTTACTGGCGAATTGGTGCCCAAGTCAAGTCCAATAAGACGCAACATCTGGACAAAAGTTGAAGGAGAATTTTCCGACGATACTACATCACATCTACATCGTCGACTACAGCACTACTGTAGAAAGAACTGTTGCCAAAATGCGCCAAGATAACCTCACCTTAGAAAGAGATATGACATTTGACACATCAACCACTGTGGAATAGATCCCGAAAGTTGAAAGACACAGATGAGCGTAGACTAAAGACGATATCGATAAATTTTATTGAATGCAGAACACCGAGGTTACCACTACATCTCAAGATGTTTATAAAAATTACAATATAATAGTCATTCACCGAGACAATTTGAGACTAGAAGGGCCATTCGAAGAAACTCCTAAATCTAGAGAAGATTACGTGCCTAAACTCACTGAGCGCCCTACACCCACCAAACCAAAAGATAATTTTGAAAGACGCACACGATAAATTTTTTCCCTCTGAAAGGCCGAACCAAAAGAAACCGGAAGACAATCTTAGGTCTGAACGAAACTTTGAAAAGCCAGAGAAACCTGAACTCAAACCAGGAGATAGAAATAAGCTTAAAAAGTTTGAGGATAACGTCCAGAAGAAGACTTTGAAAATCCGGAGAAACTTGGTTACAAACCAGCAGAAAGACCTCAGCAAAAAAGGCGAGATAACAACTTAAGGCAAGAAGGAGAATTTGATGGTCCAGAGAAACTCGGTTGGTCTGCAGCAGAACGACCTAAACTGAAGAAACCTGAAGACAATTTGCGATCAGAGGGCGATTTCCAACGATCAGATGCACCAGAATGGTCACCGGCTGAAAGACACGATAATAATTCGGTTTTTTTCCGTTACAATAGGACGATCTGTGAACGCTTTGGAAACTCACCCCACAATCCCCAAATATGAAGTCAAGCCTATTCGAAAGTGGGTTTAATACATGGAAAATTAGTATTTTTTTACATCAACATATCTGGCTCGTTCAAACTATACCATCGTATAGATAACAGAGGGCTTACAAAAAGGTCTTGTACAGTTGAGCACAAAGGTCATGTACATTTGAGCTGCCGTCAGATTTGCTCCATAACGTCCTTTTAGTTAGTGTCTGAACGCACAGGTGCACACACAAAAAAAATGCATATTTTAGCAGAGCATGAACCCCCCTCTGTATTTTGAGCAGCTGAATTCGATACCGTCATCAGAATTGCTCCATTACGTTAGGATTTTCCCTAATCTCCCCCCTTAAGTAATATTTTCACATATTTTTAGCTATTTTTGGAGGTTAGGGGTTAAAAAGTAGAACATTTTTCGATATAACTTATTGCAGGCATACAACCATGACAAGCAGTTTATTTTTCTCGTCGATTTATTCCACGGAATATTATACCCGACCATTATTTTCACTAAATCTAAGTTAAATGTTGGCTCTACTTCGACTTTAAGTATGTATGTCTAGAATAACTTATTTTGTTATGTGATTTTTTTAACAAAACGAGTTACAAAATTTGGGTGATCAACATCACAAATATACTTTACAATATATCGACTTGTCGATATTCTTGCTGTTTCCTCAGATCTTCGCAATGTTAAATATAGCACCCTATGTCAGCGAGCGCTTTGATAAACGTATTTCCTTTGTTAAATTGCATTGTGCAAGTAAAGGTCGCGCTTGCCAGGCCACTGTCTGTTTCACAACACAGACCATTACTTGGTATGCATTAAATTAGAACAGCGTTGTCAGCGGTAGAGATGGGAAAAGCGTTTCCACTCATTTAACGTTACAAGACCGGTCTTTTCAAAAAATTACGATGACAAAATTGCATTACTTTGGAACGATCGACATGTAATGTTCGAGAAAGACGTTACAAGCGCCGCCAACCTCTTGTCATTCATCTTTCGCTACGAGTAGACATACTCCTTTCAAATTAGGAAAAATTAAATAAATTTTCCCACAGCTATGAGACTTGTAAAACGTGAAGCATGTGAGTTATCTAAACATGATTTTCATCCCCTGAAATTCTAAAAAAGGGTGGGTTTTGAGAAATATATACATATATATGAATTATAGCGCTCTTTCGCCTTTTTTATATTTTGAGGAAAGACTATGCGAAAAGCATCCGGAGACCAAAATCGTGCAACATAAAATTTCCTACAAATTTTGTCTAAACTTTAAGCTCAACAACTTTGCTCTCCTCATATTTTTCACCAAAATGCATAATTATGGCCTAAAATTTAAAAAAGGCCCAAAAGTCTCTTTATATATTTCTTTCGCGCCCTCCAGCGGCGAAATTATGCGGAATTAGGACAAAACGTAGAGACAAAATTTGTGGGAAATTTTATGCTCTACAACTTTGCTCTCCTGACATTTTTCAGCAAAATGCATTTTTGCCTCAAAATAGAGAAAAAGGCGAAAAAGCGCTAAAATTCATATATACGCATATATTTTTCATAAACCACCCTTTTTTAGAACTGCGGGGTATATGAAAGTCATGTTTAATGCTCACTTTCTACAGGTCTCATAGCTGTGGAAAGTTTTCTATAAAACAGCGATTTTTTGACTGATTTGAAGGGACTAATAGTTATTTTAGCATTGAGTAACTCAGTGGTATGTCACCTAAAAATATCTCGACAAAACAGCAGTACGGAAATAACAACCTATCTCTAGTCAGCAGCGCGTTGTAATAAGGGAGTGATTATTTACAACTGCGAAGCTTCGATCATGTTTATCTGTGTTTATTAAAGTAAGAACATTATTACACACGCGTCTGAGTACACCCCTCATAAATTGTGAATGCACTGTTTCCGAAATCGTTTTCATACAGAAAAATCACTATAGAACAGAGTCACACATTTTTCCAACGTATTTCATTTGGAACCCTATTTATTTCCCTTTCGCGCTCGCACTAATACTAAAATCAAATAATTACGTCGAAAACGCTTTGATAAATACGTTGTCCAAAAAGTTTAATAATGATTCATGATGCCTGCAAATATGCATACATTTTGAAAATAGATAAATAAATCTATGAGTTAATTGTTGAGATAGAACTTCACTACACGGAATACTAAACATCATAAAGTTAGAGTTTTACTGTTTACTAGTAAACATAGCAATTGCGAAGCGCCGAGCAGAATACAAAATAGTGCATTAGGACATAAAATGTATACAGAAAAGCCTTTTGATAAATATTATTTTAAATTTAGAAACTCGTTCCCATTTAGCAAGGACAAGGATATATTGCAACTAGTAATTACGATCGTAAAAGCTAAATTATATTTGGCAGCTAAGTATGAGTTTTCGTTTTGGGTCTGTTTAATTATTCGGCTTTTCCTGCTTTTCAATGCATGTGCAATATGCACGCCTCTCAGAAATGGTAGTGATTTAAATGATAGCCTCGAGTTATACATATATGCTTACAATGGCGTCGATTAAGTGAGGACACTGGGTTCTACTTTGCGACGAGGAATTAGTTAGAGAAAATAGTAATTTGTTTGTAGCTTACACTTACACACTTTGTCGAAATTAGTTTTTAGTTGAAAGCAGTTGGTTTAAGTTGTATATTTGAGAAATGATTTTTTAAGTGTCCAAACAGTTCTCGATCAAGAGCGAATATATAGGGTGTAATTAGTTTCATGTCATTAAAAAAAACTGGTAGTAGGGCAACGACAAGACGAACAAAAAAAAATGTTATATAACATGGGGTCTAAAGCTCATAGTTTTGGAGAAAAAAAAATAAACAAAAATTTCCAAAATACTTAATAAGATAGTTTGAGAACTGCTGGCATATTCGGGTAGGATTTATTGCCTTGCGTTTTGTGGCACATGATACTCTGACATTCGTGCAAATAAGTATGGTGAGCCTAAGAGATAATTAGGCCGCGACGGGGGTCATCGAAAAGCATGCCGACAAAGCAGTTAAAAGCTACCGGCAGAGGACACCGCCATGTTTTGCTTCTTCGCGGCCAAATTATCTTATTTGCGTGCTATAGTCTCCTTTGTAATATTCTCAAGTAAAAATTTCAGTTTGTCCTTACTTGGTAAACAACGTACACACGACACGACCTACCCGTTCCTTGGTTTTGTCTGTTGCTTTTGTGCTTTTTGAATTTTGTGCCACTTATGTTACGATGTGTTATGTGACTTATCGTTCAAGTCGTTAGTACTTGGTTACTTAAGACATTACTTCTCATTCGTGCTTTTTGTGTTACTTTTTGAATTTTGGACCAAGTTTTTCTTTTCGTTTTCTTTACTGAAACGTTAATTCACAGTTTAGTGTGGTGTTTTAAAACGCAGATTTTGGACATTATGGGAGATTACACTTATCCAGAGCTCGCGGATATGCACTTGGTGTATGAAGAAAGTGGTGGAAATGCAGCTGGTGCGAAAGAGCTTTATCGTTTAAGGTTCCCTAATCGACGTCATCCTTGTGCTCGTACATCTGTTAGTATTGACCAGCGTCTTCGAGAAACAGGTCGTCTCGATGGACATGAAGGAGAACGAGGTCCACAACGCGAAGAAAGGGTAACTGACGCAGATGATCCAACTATAAGCATCCGCGATATCGCGAACCGTGTGGGAGTATCCCATTTTTTGGTATGGAGGACATTGAGAGATATGAACTTGCATCCCTATCACTATCAACGTGTCCAAGCACTAGAACTTCAAGATTTTTCAGAGCGAATGCAATTTTGTAGGTGGATTTTAAGAAAATACGCGGCAAATGAGGATTTTTTAAACGTTCTGTGTTTCTGCGATAAGTCGTGTTTGACCAGAAATGGAGTTTTTAATTTTAACAATATGCACTATTGGGCAGACGAAAATCCACGTGTAATAAAAAGGGCGCATTTTCAACGACAGTTCAGCGTTAATTTGTGGGTAGGAATTTGCGGTAATGAAATAATTGGACTTATACAATTACCCGCTACATTAAATAGTGATGTATACTTAAATGTTTTGCAACAAACATTGCCAAATTTGCTGGAAGATGTACCCTTGGCTACGCGCAGAAGAATGTGGTATTTGCACGATGGCGCGCCAGTTCATTTTAGTCTGGCTGGTCGAAGTTTTTTGAACAGAAAGTTTTCTCGACGATGGATTGGACGTGGCGCACCAGTACCATGGCCATAAACCATAAAAAAAGGTCCTAATTTACCAAATGTGTTGAACGGAGTGCGTATGTCCTTAGTACGACGTGCCGAAATGTGTATACGTGGAGATGGAGGTCATTTCGAACAATTTTTGTGAAAAATTCAAAAGAATTGTTCAGTTATTGGGTGTTACCTATTGGGCATTAAAGGTATGATTATTATTATTATTCACTGTCTTGTTTTGAGCTGTTTATTATTGTTTACATTGATTTTCATAGAGACCAAAGACTCGATTTTTAGTTTTCGATACCTGATTGGGAAAAATTATGCACTCAATTCGTTAAAAAAATCAGATTTTTCTTAACTTAAAATACACAACTATTTTCTCTTATCGTATCTCGGACGTCTAACTGTTTGTTTTCCAATTTTATAAACTTACTAATTTTTTAAGCTTTTAACACAATGTTACAAATGTTAATAAACCACCTTTAAATTTTATAAATTCTTATGAACGACAATAAAAGCTACAATAACTTTATTCCAAATTAAAAAACACATGTAAACAAATCCTATTTAAACCCCTGCGGCCATGCTATGCTTGCGTTGTGCCGGAAGAGAAGGAATAATTTACATTTTCATAATGGGCTTGTTCCATGATATTCTTTTTATATGGTTTTTATACTTTTTCATATAGTACTCGATATTCTCATTATACACTTAAAATTTCGTATTATTAACTTTTTCCGTTCTCGAGATATAAGGAGTTGAAATTAGTAATAGTTGCAAAAACCGATCGCTCATTTGTGACGTCACTATACGCAAGTGACGTAAGAAAAATGACTTTCTGGGACTTTTCAAATTTAACCTGAAAAGTCGAAAAACATGGAATTTTTAAACGCTGGTAACTAAATAAATACGTCGCGTGGAAGTTCGTTCTATGTGTCTACGGAAAGGAGAAGGTCGGCGATGAATTCTAATCGCAAATTGCAGGGTTGAAATCGAAAATTCGTTCCGGCAGGAGCGAGAGAAAATTGTAATTTTTTGACATTTCACCAAATTGTACTCCCCTACTGTCAAGTAGTAAGCAAAACAAACAAACTTGAAAACACTTATAATTATAACCAATAAGGAGCATCAAGTCTATTGAGATCGCCGAGTCTATGCGTATAGTGACGTAGCGCCTGGCCACGCCCCATTTTCGCGAGATGGAAATTTGTACTAGTTTTTAAGATACTAAACGTGCGAATAAGATTCTGATTTGTTGCAGATCCATTAATTTATACTTGCACTTTCGATTTATGAAATAAAAAAAAAAATGCCGAACAAGCCCATTAGTGGTATAAAAAGTTCGGTACAAGTAATTCCATCAAAGTGCCGCACTTCTTCCGGCGGGAACACAAGTCAGGTATTACAGTTTTCTGATATTTCTAATATTCGGAACTATAACATCCATTGACCCTGAAAAGCAGTGATTCTCAAATGTTTCCTACCTTAACATAAAATTTTTAAACCTAGGTCAGTTTTTTCAATATACGGTCCCTATTACCAGTTTTTTTAATGACATAAAACTAATTACACCCTGTGTGCTTTCTGTATTGGAAAGTTTCTTTGAATAAAAGGCTAACGGCTCTAGTAAAATACCTCCCACAGCAACATTCGATGCGTCAACAGTAGAACAAAGTAAAGCTTTTTCATTAGGATGTAGTAATAATGTAGCTGAAACTAGTGCTAGTTTCACTGATTGAAAAGCGGCCTCACAATCATATGGCCAATCAAACTTCTGTTTCGACGAACTTTTATTATTCTGTAATCCGATCTGTAAGTCATATAAAGGTTTAAGTTTCTCAGCTAAATGTTCTATGAATATGTGGAAATATCCAATGGCACCAATAAATCGTTGTAAAGAACGGAGTGGCAAAACGGAGAAAAAATTAAGAGACAATTAACACTGGAAAAACAGTTGTTTCTTCAAGCAATAAAAACAGCCTTTACAATTTTCTTTTGTTAAAAATTTTGGGCACCCACAGTTAAGTTGAAATTTCGACGTCCATGCTTAGGTAAATCATTTTATTGCAATGTATATCTGTTCATTTGTTGGCGGATGCACATTTAAATGAATGAATTTAAATATAAATAGAAAATATAATTTTTAATATTGTGAATTACATCTAATAAATAAACCAGAGCTGACCTGAGAGATAAACTGGGCAGAATAAATTGTATTTAAATAATTAAAGTTTTAATTTATTTTGGCGTGTTGGGTTTTACATTAATCTAAAGATTATCTAGTATGAGCCGGCCAATACATCTGTACGAGATACTGTTTCACCGGTGAGAGGCCATCGGGGAGTAAATTGTTCACTGAGATAATTCCGATATGCCGTAGGGTGTAGGGATAGTTAATGACAAAGTGCATAATAATTGCTGAATAGCGTTAACACAGAAATTATAAGAAAATTCCAATAAAAATATGAATCAATTTAACTCAATAAAAACTGTTGAAAAATATTACATAAAGTCAATCTTATTAATGAGAGAAAGGAGTCTAATAACAAAGGAAAAATGACACGAGTTATATTCTTAGATTTAAGAAGAACCTTTGAGACGGTTGACAGGAAGATTTGATTAGGTAAGCTGAGTAAGTATGTAATTAGTGGTGTGCGTGATGTTAAAATGTTTCGAATGTTACGTAAAGACAGGAGGCAAAGGGTGACGTGCGAATATGTGAACTGCATTATATATATATATATGTGGGGGTGCCTCAGGGAGCATACCTGGGCCCCTATTATTTGTAATATATATCATAATGTGTCAAAAGCCTTTAAAAATTGAAAATATTACTTCTCGCCCCTGACACTACAATGCGCATTTGTGAAAATGCTCCTAGAGAGTTGGTAAGAAATATAAATTACGATTTTGAACATGCCTAAATGGTTGGAAACAATAAATTACCACCGGATATTACAAAAACAATGGGCTCATAAGTAATCAGCATCAAGTGTTCAAGGATAAAACACAAACCCCAAAATACTTGAATACTACACTAAGTACTATCACTCGATGATAACTTCAAAAAATCTGAAAATATATCATTTTCAATGAAGTTAATGTCAGGTATATTCCAACAGTTACAATATGGTTATGACTTGAATTCTTGTTCTAGGTAGAATGCGCGTTTTAACTGCTTATTTTATTTTTGCATTTCAAATTAATCCAACTTGTAATGAGTTTATTACTGACAGTATAATATCAACGCTATTATAAAAAAGTGTAGGTAATTACTACTTGAATGCAAAAAATGAAAGGCTTATTATAATTGTCATTAGTAAACATCATACGTGTATTCTCACAAATAGAAATTCACCGCACTGTCGTTCATTCATTTGCATGATGATATCATCAAATTAGAAATAATAGACGATACAATGTATCGTCTATTGTATGTGTGTAATAGGAAGCAATTATTCTCATCATATTCAGATATTTTTTCAAAATTATGTAAACTCAATAAATCGTTATTTAAATTAAATTCAAATAAAAACTGCTACTTTGAGACTTAAGGATAACTATTACAAACGAAAATATAAAATGACATATCTCAATTTGGGTATACGCACTACATTTAATTCAAATCTAACTTTATAAATGTACTTACTAAATTGCTATAGCAATAAGAAAAACACCTGTTGTCTAAGTTAAAAATCAAGAAAATATGACAAATTGTCGCGAAAACGACGCTGATGTCATGCATTCTATTGGCTTTTATATGCTGCATTAAGAATATATAAAATGATTTTATACTTGAACATTTTCAATATGGTTCATATACGTGACTGACGTATAATCTCCTCTCTTAAATACACAGCTGATTATTATTTTTTAGTTGAAAATGATCTCAAAAATCATCCTATAAATTTTGGCACGGTGTGAAATACTCGTAGCACAATATTTTTTTAACAACTTTAACATGCTGTCACCGTTAGCTGCACCGCGGGTGTGGCAACTGATGCTCATTTTGCTGATTATTCAATATTAATCAACTGCTAAAAACGAAATTTATTCGGTATAAAACTCATCGAAAAGATGCAGCGCTATCTCCCATACTATAATGAATTAAATGTGAAATGTTTGAGGATCACTGGCATATACAATTCCCAATTTCTAAAGAGCAGTACATACACGTGCAATTTGCAGAAAATATATAAGCAATGACTGTCAATTTTGCTACAGAATTTGTTAATGATAGTTTATGGTTTGCAAAAAACCTGTTAACTAGGTATGTCTTTTACCGTATCGATTTACGATCAACATTTTATTTGTAATCACGTAGACATCAAACCAGCTCGTAAACGCTAGTAAATAATACATAATGATATATAATACACTTTTTTGTTTATTAAATAATTGAATCAACGGTACTATCAATGGTTGGAAAGACCCATGATCTTTGTAATACAGAAACGGTGTTGGCGTTGAGACATTTTGGAAAGAATACTAAGAGGACTACACAGGATGTTTTTGAAATACATCCGTGTATTCAGATCTATGAATATTTCTGATATAGGCAAAAATATTTATTTAGCAAAATGCTCAAAAGTAACTGAGAAAATAAATTTTTGCAAAAATTATCGACTATGTCTACGATCCTGTTTCTAGGTGGGCGTCTTTCTGATCTTGTTCCGCATATTTATTGCGGCCAAGCGAAAAATAAATGCAAAAGATGAACCATACCAGCAAGTGACAATAGTGTAGTGTTTACTGCTGTCAGAATACGCACTGGTCGTTATACGTAGATGTTAACAGGGAATTACTGTTTTCGTTTTCAATAATGGCGAATTAAACAAATATCAAGTGGAAAAACATAGTGCTCTATTATGCTGTGGGCGGGGAAAGTGCACGTTAGGCTCATATACTTTATCAGCAAGGGCTCCATTACTGAACGATGGTAAAATTTTATTTGATAATTTTTGGTAACCATTTTTACTTCCCTCGCATACCGAAGGGAAGTATTGTATTCGAGAAAAAATCACCCTCCGAGATTTTTTCGGATTCTGACGTTTCAGAACACGTAGATTCCGAAAATATAGGTTTTTCAATTCCGTCAGTCTGTCTGTCTGTCGGTCTGTCTGTCTGTCTGTCTGTCTGTCTGTCTGTCTGTCTGTTGGTGTATTTACTAAAAAACTACTTGACGGAGAGCAGTCAAATTTGGTAGGTAGTTAACCCTACTGTCAGCGAAGAACTGGTAGAATTTTCACTGAAAAATATACAGGGTGGACCGTCTAAACGGAATAAATAGTGAAAAAAATTTTTTTTTGCTCAAATTTAAAATTTTCACGTTTCTTGACGCGCTAAACCTATTTCAGGAAA
This sequence comes from Stenurella melanura, assembly GCA_963583905.1. Classification (NCBI taxonomy): domain Eukaryota; kingdom Metazoa; phylum Arthropoda; class Insecta; order Coleoptera; family Cerambycidae; genus Stenurella; species Stenurella melanura. The sequence continues at coordinate 133,298,338 of OY757313.1, read as the reverse complement.
AAAAATTTTTTGAACATTTTTTTCAAACATTTTTGAAAAAATTTTTACTAAGTTGAAAAAAATTTTTTTTTGCTCAAATTTAAAATTTCCACGTTTCATGACGCGCTAAACCTATTTCAGAAAAAAAAAATTTTTGAAAATTTTTTTCACATTTTTGAAAAAAATTTTACCAAGATGAAAAAAATTTGTTTTTGCTCAAATTTAAAATTTCTACGTTTCATGACACGCTTAACCTATTTCAGGAAAAAAAAAATAGAAAATTTTTTTCACCAATATTTTTGAAAAAATTTTTACTAACATGAATTTTTTTTTTCTTTCTTCAAATTTAAAATTTTCACGTTTCATGGCATTCTAAGCCTGATTAAAAAAAAAAGTTTTTTGAAATTTTATCACTAAGATAGAAATGTTCTTTCTTTGTTCAGATTTTAACTATCCACGTTTCCATGACATTCTAAAACTATTCAAACAATTTTAAAAATGTTTTTGAAGAATTTTTAAAAAAATTTGAAAACATTTTTAATCCATTTATGTATCACTACTATAGAACAGACGAAAAAATTTGTTTTGCTCAAATTTAAAATTTCCACGTTTCGTGATATTCCAAACCAATTTCGGAAAAAAAAATTTGCAACATTTTGTTACCAGTTTGGAAAAAAATTTAACACCAGAATGCTCAAATTTAAATGACATTCTAAACCTAGGTATTTCAGAAAAAAAATTTTGAAAATTTTTTTCACCAACATTTTTCAAAAAGTTTTTACCACTAAAATAGATCGAATTTTTTTTTATTTGCTCAAATTTAAAATTTTCACGTTTCCTATTTTAAAAATACATCATTTTTAATTTTTAAACTTTTTTTAGCACTACTATGGAGCAGAAGGAAACTTTCCTTTTTGCTCTAATTTAAAATTTCTACCTTTGACATATTAAACCATCTTTTGAAAATTTTTAAAAAAATGATATTTTTTAACCACCACTATACTTCCACTCCATTACGTGAATGTTGGATTGAAAATGTGACAGATGGCAATAACATCTGGCATATGCACCTATTATACTTTTATTGAAAAATGTACAGGGTGGTCATCCCAAGAAATAATTCAGTCATGGTGGACATTTGTAAAGGTATTTGCGCAAGCCTGCTATTTAGTATTGAACTTTTGCTGTTGGATGAGCAATCTGTATATTTTTTTGACCAAAACTTATCAAGTTTTCTTTGTAATAATAGCAATAACTCTACTCCGATTATTATTCTCAATGTCATTTCGTAATTATTATTTTTTTAGAGAGACTGCCATGAACGAGGGAAGTTCTGTGTAAATACCTTTACCGATTTTTTTAAAGACACTCTATTTCTTTTACAAAGTTGTTGATTGGGAAAAGCAGATGAACTGAATCAATCATGTATTCAAGTATTCCTCAAGGATCCAATCTTGGACCTCTTTTATTTCTATTATTTATTACTGACTCTATGAACTTATCGATTGCGATAAGCTTCTGTTAGCAGATGTTTTAAAAATTTAATTTGAATTAGCCATATTATGTGAATTCTTACCTTTCTCATTTCGCCATCACACATGAATTCACTTAAAGTAATGCAACACATTTAAATTTAAGATAATTATATGAAAATGTAAAATAAGCTGGCTTTTCATGTCAAGTATTAACAATAATATATGATTACTTCTTGAACAATCAAGTAGGTTACGTTCTAAATAATAAATTTTGCCTTCATGGGCAAATAGAAAATTTATAGAATAGATTTCGTTCGTTACAATGGCTTCAGCGATTTCTTTTGCAAACTATACATAGATTGCGGGTCGGCGGTGACCTCTTATTATTTTCATTAAGTTATATGCAGTATAAGACGAGCAAAGACCGGGAAAACTTTTTTCAATTCGAAAATATGGTGAACGCGTCGAGGATAAAATTGCTAAAATTGGCAGTTAGGTATTTCGGAATAGCTGACCCAGAATCTGATGTCAAAAGCAAAAAATTCAAAATGGCGAAACATTTAAAATTATGAAATAGAATTTCACCGTCGCTCGGTTAAGGTTGATGTAACAAATAACAAAATCAACTGTTTTTTAATTTTGCAATTATTACTTTATATTAGGAAAAAGAAAACACCAGAAGGGGACTAGACCAAAGGTGACATATTACTTCGAATTTTTGTTTTAGTTTTAACTGTCATTTATTTTTACAAGCTATTATTCAAGCTATTATGAGCGTGCTTAGTTCAAATCATGCAAGTCAATTTTTAATCACTTCCAGATGCATTGACTTGACATTTTTGTACGTCAAACTTTTGCGATTAAAATGAAAAAAATAATATCAGAAATTTAAAAATCGTCTTTTCGGTAGAAACTTAATGACGTTTCTTGTAAATTAAAAAATCTTACTCTGTATTACGTCAAGATAGGAATATCTTCTGCATTGATGGGCACATTGCCCGTCCTTTGCGACATTCACAGATAAATTAAAGTACGGTTCTGTTCAACTGTTCCCTGGGTATGGCGTTCTAGTTGGGGTGATTTGCGTAAGAGTTAGATATCTTAATTAATCTAGTAACAGATTCTGCTAAAATCATGGGTGTTGTGCTCAACCGATTGACGTGGGCTGCTGACATAGATAGTCTGTGTGACTGTGTGAGTCTGGGTAAAGTTTTTTATTACATGCGCAACTTAAAGAATCACTGTGGTAAAGAATCTTTAAACATTCTATTACATTAACATACATTCTCATCTACGTCATGGAATTATGCTGTGGAGATTGAGTACTACTTATGTTCGTCGGGCATTTATTCTTCAAAAGCGTTTCATTAGGATTATGGAGAGTTTACATCCCCGAGATTCGTGCAGAGGACTTTTTTAAGGCCTTAAAATTATTAACTCTGTCTTGTTTATACGTCTATGAAATCTGTTGCTATGTTTCTAAAAACAAATCAACTTCTTTTAAAACCAAACACACCACAATTATCAAACAGGATTTAAAGATCAGTTAATTACACATTAGCATACAACAGCATTGTATCAAAAAAGTGTGTTTTACAACATCTGTAAAATTTATAATTAGTTACCCACTGATTTGAAAAATTTACAGCCTGTTTACTTTCAAAGGGAGGATAAAGAATTTGCTAATTGAAAAATGCTTGCATGATGTTAATGAATTTTACTCAGTCTGATTATTTATATATTTATTTATTTATTGCGTGTTTTTATATATACAGTATGTCTCACTTTCCATGACTCCCATATCACAGCTCTCTTATTTACAATGCGATTTTTTTAACATTTGGAGAAAGGTACTTATCCATCAGGAGATTAAGTCACGGTAAAATATTTTAAAATCTACCACTGGTGTCCGTCGTTATGAAGAAAAATGTACCTGATTTTCCAAAAAAAGATATTTGGCACAGTTTTAACTATAAAACAATCTCATAATCTTATTTGTTGTTATCAAAAACTCATTAATATCGAATTTCAATAATACAGGAAAACATTTTGTTTCTTTATTAAAGTACAAATTATTATTAGTCATAACTTGATTTTCGGACGTAATTAAGCTGAAGGAAGACGGCCGTTCCATTTAGAATTAATCATGTGATATATTGAGCAAACTGTAATTTAGTTATCTATGTAAATTTTATTATTTATTGAATTGTTCGTGAATTAAATGTATCTAAAATTGAACTTTTTTTAATTTCCAAATCAATTATTGTTTGATTTTGACTGTTAAGTAAACGAACTGGCGTCACGTGATTAATTCTAAATGGAAAGCCTTTCTTCAGCTAGAATTAACTCTTATTACGTCCGAAAATTAAGTTGACTGTAATAATTGGTACTTTAAAAAGGGAAATTTTATTTTCCTATTACGTGAACATCAAGTACTCTATGTTATAAAACTCGGTTTCAGTGAGTTTTTGATAACAACGAATAATATTGAGATTGTCTTACAGTTAAAACTTTGCCTAATATCTTTTTGTGGAGAATTAGGTACATTTTTCTTCATAACGACGGAAAAAATCGCATTGTAAATAAGAGAGTCATGAAAAGTGAGACATACTGTATATGTATAAAAGTTCACATGCATAGAGTATATAGGATCCAATACTAGTAAGCTAATAGATAGGTGAAGACCTGTTGTTTTACGTATTCATAAAAATTGTCTTGGTTTTGCGTGAAACATCTTTATGAGTGGCTTTGTGCCTTTCTGATGAACTCCAGAATAAGGCGAAAAACGTTTCAAAGGCTAAGCATTTCCAAAATAGAATGATAGGTTTTATGAAAATGTAATCTATTAGAATGAAAAATGTTTAAGACAATGTAGGTAAATAAATTCATTTTAGGCCTTTGTTGTCATTTTTAACTGAATTTTAATGATCCTAGGGGGATATGTAGATACTAGGTTAATCTGCATGGCCGTAGGGGACTGTATGGATGCTAGTTGTTGAATGAGAAGTTTTAAATAAGAGTTATACAATTCATTTTAGGATTTTAATTTGCTAACATAACCAGAATTCAGGTTATCGAAAAAATGCAAAGATTTAGTTTATATTTTTACACATAATGTTTCTTTTAGTCCTCATAGATAGTTATTATACTCTTCGCAAATATAAAACGAAGAGTAGGTATATTGCATTCGATCGGCACATTTCTAGAACCGATAATATTGCTCGTAGAGAAAAAATGTTCATATCACTGTGTTGGTGATCGAATTCTGAACAACTTTCAAAATGTCCGTCCGTCTGTCTGTCTGTCCGTCCGTCCGTCACGTTTCTTGTAAGCCCGATAACTTAAGAACGAAAAGTCCGATTGTATCGAAATTTGGGCAGTAAGTTAGTGTTAGCCAGAGGAAGAACCCTATTGTTTTTTAACAATATCGATCAATAAATAAAAAAGTTATTAAGTATTTAAATTAAGAAAAAAATTGTATATTTTGTAATTAAATAAAAAATGTCTAAAACTAATATTATTTACAAATAAAGCTGCGAAAGGTATCCTATAGAATGTGCAACAATTATATAAACAGTGCAGTAAATCGGCGACGATTATAATGGTTAGCTTAAGCACTTGTTTTTTCTGCTGTTTACAAAATCCTATAAAGAATATGTTTCAATACTGTATATTTTTGTGTAGTTTGTTAATATGTAAGTGTTATGTCTTATACAATTTTAGGTGTATTCTATTTTATATTTAAAACTGTACTATGCTTATGCACATTAGCTTAGAATTTTGACGCGCCCGCGAATTACTTGCATGGTTATTAGTTAATTGTATTTGTGATTTGAAAATAAAGACTATTATTATTATTATTATTATTATTATTATTAAAGAGGTGTTTCCTTTTATTTTTTATGTTAATCATGCCAGAACATACTTCTTTACATATGAAAGAAAGATTTCCACGCGTCGTACTGGGAAATCGGGAAATCTAATTTGTCGGACGATTCGAAAATTGGATTCTCCTATTACGCAATCTTAAAAAAATCAGCTGGTTATCAATAAATTTGCAAAAGTTGTTAATTCGAAATTTTTATAAAAATTATGAATTAGGTAACAACTTTTATAAATTTATTGATAACTAGCTGATTTCTTCAAAATTGCTTAATAGTAACATGTAGAATCCAATTTACGAATTGTCCGACAAAACAGATTTCCCGATTTTCCAGTACGGTGCGTGGAATCTTTCGGAACAAGTGGAGGGGGAACGCCGCGCTTTCGAAAATTTTCGCAGAGGAAAAAAGCTGTAGATTAGGCGCAATTTCAGCCATACAAGAAGTTACAAGAGGACATGTATACATTCATTTTTTGTACGCGGGCACCTCGACTATTATTTAATAAAGTGCAATCAATTATAGTATGCCCCGGACTCCCCTTGCATTAGCTCGGTTGGCAGCTTTGAGTTCTTTATGTACCGCATGCCGTATAAATATGGAGTGAACTATATTTGCGTCCCAATCGAGGTCCCAATGCTTCCAAATCAAATAAACACACTAATCTAAGTGGGGCATTCAAAATACAAAAAAAAGGAAAATTTTACTCATCGCACAATGTTTCTTTTCTTTAGTGCATTTTTTCACAATTTGAGTTGGTTTTAAGAACCGCGTTTTAAAATTTTGCTTAAATAATTTATCTATTAAATATCAAATCTTAACGTAATATGAAAATAAAATATAAAATCACGACAAATTTATATCTAAATTACAAATCGATAATAGCGTAACCAAATTACTTTACGAGTCCTTGTACACAACTAAAATAATGCGCCAAGACTGGGGCTACTGGAGTACAGTTAGACGATGGCAGTGACCTCATAAAGCTCGCGGAGTCTGAAAACTAGACGTGCACTTGGATTGGAATTCTCCTCGTTCATTTCAAACATTCGTATAGAAAGAGGTTCTACACGTTATTCAGATAGGGTTATTTACATTTTTATAATTTAAAAGATATTAGGGGAAATGCAATCGTGCTTACAAGCACTTTTCACTCAGCACAAGCATTTTTACGTAATGCATTTATTTTTGACAGTATTTCTCCACTTTGAAAATAAAATTTATTTATTTTCATTATTAAAAACCGGTCGGTTGCAATTTCATAATATTTGTGAGGTGACAATTAATTAGTTTCGTTGCTTTTAGACCAATAAAATGAAAAAATCAAGTATATGATTGAATTATTAGCAAATTTCACATTATTTTCTGGAGAGGTTTGCGGGTGAAGTAGTTAGAAAAACTAATGCCATTGATGTTTCGATCGATCAAGCTTGATCGAATTCGTGAGAAAAAAAAATAACTACAATTCGCGAAAAAGCGATTAGGCAGACGTAATTCATGATCGAACATCCTTCTTACAACTCCCTCTACACAACCCCTCTACCTTGAATCACCCTCAGGAGCTGAGGACGGATTTTTAAATTTTGATGGTATATCTATAAATATGGGTTCCGAACTTTGGACGTGGATGAGACTATATTCACAAATTGGGTGACCCTAAATAAAATTCGACTTTGACGAATTTTTTAATTTTGATAGTATATCTATAAATATGGGTTCCGAACGTTGTGCAAGTCATATTTATTCTAAAATTGGGTGACCCTAAACGATTATTTCAGTTTAAAGATTTTTTCCTTTGGGGGTTGTCCTCAGCTCCTGAAGGTGGTTCAAGGTAGAGGGGTTTTGTAGAGGAAGTTATAAGAAGCATGTTTGATCATTAATTACGTCTGACTAATCGCTTTTACGCGAATTGTAGTTAATTTTTTTTTCTCACGAATTCGATCAAGCTTGATCGATTGAAACTACAATGGCATAAAACTAAGCTTTCTAATTTGACGTTTGCGGATGATGAGATTCGAAAAGAATACAGAGGGCAGGATCCGACAACTTCCCAGTTGAGCAAAATTTGGCGTGACACAAATATCACTAAGCGCAAAAGGATTAGACTTGCTAACCCTTTAGTTTTCTCTATATTTCTTCCCGACATGGACTGTTAGGGAGACAAACAGACGGGCGCATTGATGCTTTCGAAATACTGCGAATTTCCTGGACAGCTCATGGCACCAACATACCAACAACTCGATTCTGCAAAGCGACTATAGCATCGTATTTTCTCGAGTCATTTCATTTTTTGCCCACATCTACTGCAGAGAGGACAATACCGAACGTTTGATTGTCCAGAGATAACCAGCTATCAGGAAGCGAAGACTAAGACCATTAAAACGTTGGGCTGATGCCACCAAAGGCCTAATGGGAAAGAGTGTTGGTGGGGCCGTGCACCTAACAGGCAGCCGCGATGGATGGCATGAGGCTGTCGAACGTGCTGTAAAGTAAAGACAGGCCAGGCCTACTGGAATATTACATGAATCAGAAAATATCTGGCAAGCTGTTGTGAATAAGAAAAAGAGGAATGTTATTTTTTCGCGGCCTTGATTGATTCATTGATTTGCCAATGTATAGTAGGGATTGCTGCCGATTTCGGGCATCCATTCTGGATGTTTTTATACCGCCGGATCGGCTGAATACGCTGGATTAGACATTGGACGTGCTTGTTGCCACTGTTGCCAGCGCCGAGAGCCGCATGACACATGGGGTAGGAATGATGGGAAGTGTAGGTGTTTGTGAGATGCTTCTTTTTCATTTCCGTCTGTGATTCTCCTCTCAACTATTCTTCTTCTGAGTTCTCTGTTTCTTCTGTGTCTGAAACTGGCAGTGTGTATATCCTTAATATTTCTTTATTGTATTCAATTTTTTGCTTTGCCATTCTTTCCCAGAGTGTATAATCCTTTCCTAGTTTATTCATAATCATCTCGATTTTTTTTATCCCTGTGTAGCATGGCCTTCCTATTTTCAGTTTGTTGCTGTTTAGTCTTAGCGCTTTCTTTAGTAAGTGTATCATGTCTCGTCTTTGGACGTGTTCCCATTTTATTGCGTATGATTCTATTCTTTTGATTATTGTTTTTCCCTCTAATTATGTTGATGTTTTTTGTCGTTTTTGTGGTTTTCTTGTATTTGCTAGTAGTTTTACAATGTCCCTTTCAGCTCTTCTCAGGTTTCTTCTATTTGCCTTTGTCGTTACTGCGTTTTTGACTCCATATGTCATCGTGGGCATTATGATGGTCATGTATATCTTTTTGGTTAGGCTCCATAGTAGTTTGTTTCCCCCCCCCCCCTTTTCAGTTGATTCGTTAGGTATGTTCCTAGGTATTTCATTCTGTTCGTGGTTTTCAGGGTGTAGTCTCCTATTTTGTATTCTTCCCCGCTGGCAAGACTTGTTTTAGTCAAAGGGTCTCGCACCATTATTAGGCTCTTCTTGAAATTTATTTTCATTTAAGAGGAGTCCAGATGTGGTGACAAGTTTCTTAGAAATTTAACGATGTCGTTCTTCCTCGGCGCATCCAAGCACGATGGGGGGGGCTTATCGTTCCATCGCTTCCACTGAAATTCTGATTCTCCTCTATTGTGCTTTCTATCACTTCATCAAGGACTGTGGTGAATAGTCGGATAGCGGGCATCCTTGTTTGACTCCTATGTTCTTCATTATTGATTCCGTCGTCTGTTCAAACCGTATTGAGGTGTTTTCGAGTAGGCATGCTTTTATTATCCTGTTCATTAAGTAGTGCGGCACTCCCCTGTTGCGTAAAGTATTGATTATAGCCTTATGACTTATGGTATCAAATGCCTTTTGGAGGTCAATTGAGACTATATGTAGTTTTGTTCCTTCGTTCCACTTTTCTTCCAGGATCCGTCTGGTGGTGTACATATAGTCGTCCGTTGATCTGCCCTTAATGAATGCTGTTCGATAATCTTATAGTTCGCCGACATTGGAAGAAAAATCTCGGATTTTTCAACTTCTTACCTTCAAGACAGAAATCTAATTGTTAATATGGGTGTCCCACAGGGGTCCATTTTAGGACCATTATTGTTTTTAATTTAAGTATATTACTAGCACTCTATAGGAACGAAAAATGTAAAAACTGGTTCGATACGAATAAGTTGATATAAATGGATCTAAAAGTGTTTGTGAATTTTCTATTTCCAAATCGGATAACAGTTGTTGGCTAAAAAGTGAAAGAACATCCATTAACAAAGTTTCTTATAGCACATGCACGTGCATATAAAATATCTCTCGAATAAACTCTATGGATTAATATTAGTAATAACGCTACAAATTATCATTTTATCATGCACAATCTGCATCACGCTTATAGAGTAATATTTTGGGAATCTTCATTTCACTTTAGTAAATTGTCCAAAATTCAGAAAATGGCGATAAGAAGCATTATAAGAATACATCTGCAAGAGTATCATGTAGAAATCTTAGATATTCCACTTATATGCTCAGTGGCTCCTTTATGTTTTAGGCTTGAAGCACGGAGTCCCGGGTTCGAATCCTGGCTATGGTGTGAATGTTTGGTGACATTTTTAATGTGTTACCGAGACGGTGACAGTAGTCTAGACCGCGATTATTTCTCTTGAATTCGAGTTTCAGCGATGACAATATCGCGGGGAATGGTTGTTGTGTTGGACGTTATGAAACTCATCGAACAAAACTACCAGATCGGATACTAACACACAAGTATGAACATTTTCTTTAAAGTGAATTATTTATTATTTGTTTCCTTATAGTAATGAAACATATTCTTTATAGGATTTTGCAAACAGCGGAAAAAAACTATATATGGGAACTAAAAGAAAAACAATATGTAAAAATATTAATGAAATTTTTGCATTCTTTCGATAACCTGACTTCTGGCAGGGGACTATGTTGGATGCTAGTGTTAATGAGAAGGTCGAATAAGAAATTGGACAAATTTATTTTAGGATTTTGATTTGCTAGCATAACCAGAAGTTATCGAAAGAAATCAAAGATTTCATTAATATTTTTAAATATAGTTTTTCTTTTAGTTTTCATAGATAGTTTTTTTTCCTCTGTTTGCAAAATCCTATAAAGAATATGTTTCAAGCATAAACATTTTTACGCAGTAGCACAGCACCTAGAGAACCCCCTAGTTTTGACGTCATGAATGCCTATGACCCTCCCTCTATTTACAGCATTTGATGTTCTGGCAAAGCAGGCTTAGAAATATTGTTGAAAGGAAAACTCGTAAGAAAAACTTTATGCAACCACTGGTAGTTTTAAAATCAAGTTTATGTGCTGGGCTTTTTCGCGTTTTAGTTTATCGAGCAATACGTTCATTAGAGTTGAGAAACTCGAGCCTTTCAACTTTATCGCAAAACATGTAGGTCACGGAATGGAGTTAAACGACATGTGGATATTGGGTAGGTCTTTTTCGTTGTAGAAATTAATTCAGAATGGGGAAAATTTGCTTCCTTCACAGATATTCGTTCATTTAGTAGGATTAGTAGTACATTGGATTAGACGAGGATTTAGTTCAGTAGCGGAGTATATAGAATTGTTTTTCGAAGGGTAATGTAAATATTAATATATTTTCAGACTTCTCAAATGAAGAAGTAAGCTACAGGAATAATTTTGAAAAACCTGACTATTTGTTAATTAGCCAATGTCTTCCAATAGAATTTATCGTATTTTTACGGAAATTAATATTTATTATTATTATTTATTCGTGAATAAAAAGATTGATATTTCTGTATATTCATTTTCTTGCAGATTTGAAAGACTTTTCGTGTCATGTGCCACTCCCATATTTATTATTTCAACTCAAGAAAGGAGGGTAGAGTCGCAGCAATGATTTTCGTGTACCTATGTAAATTGCCTTTAGAAATTGACCTCATTCGGGAGTTTGTATTAAAATTTCTAATATGTACGGTATTTTAGTGTTGAAGACACAAATGTTTTAATAATTTCTTTTCAAAATTATGGGCTTTGCCCCTCTTATTATACAAGGTTGTTTTGAATGCCTGGCGGCCTCTCACCGCTAGTTTTTTTTTTAATAACATGAAATTAATTACACCCTGTATGTTAAATTAATTTGAATTTTTCACATAAATAATAACTTACTTGTAGTCAAATGGGCTAATATGGCGAATGAGAACTAACCTGGAAAAGAAAAATTAATATTAGACAGTTAATATTTTACTTTATAGAAATGTAATAAGTTGGTAGTAGACACAAATTAGAATTTTCATCAAAATCTACCAAGTAGGATAATTCGACCACCAGGACGAAGAGAGAAATGATAGGCGAAGACGGTGCTAAATGTTTATTTGTGATACTACCCGACAGATTATTGTAAAATTCAATAGGGTTTATTCCGATAGTAGACGAAGAGGTTAAAAAAAATCAAGTGAATTTGTTAAGTATTACTTCTTGCAGATGTAGTACATTGGTACGTAGAGCAACTGACAGGGACTTGTAGCAATTTTCAATAGCAATTTTAAACTTAATAAAAGTTCAAATTAATCTAAAAATAGTACCATGTTTTAGAATAGAATTTTCCGTTATCAAAGGGTTACAATTACAATCAATTAACAAATTAAAAATTAACTTTCGTCAGCGAATCTCAGCGCTAGTGTGCAGTTCTAACGGACTATATCATATACCACGATGTGAGTATATTTTAATTTAAATGCAAGTGTCTCTGTTATTGATCCAGTTGAGCTGAAATTTCTTTCCGAAGCTATTGGCATGTTATACTTTGTAAATGAGATCTAAATAATGGAAATTTGATATATCACTAAATAACCCTATCAGTAAATTTCTATCGAAATTGTATTTACCCAGTTAATGATACGTCATATTACCTTCATATATAAATTCGTCTTTTGCCAGTTCAGATTATAGCTAACTTAACGCGAAATGTCTGCTGAAAGCCTCTTGAAACGTATCCCAAAAATTTATTTTAAAACTATTTGGTCGACGCCCTTGGCATGGATGTAATTATAAACTACATTCGCGTGTCCGACGTTTTTGTAGTTTTTCAACTAACTTTAGTCTTGTGCCACTGACAGTATTATACAAGAATGTTATATGGACTTAACAATATTATTATATAATATTTAAATATAGGAAGAGAAAAAGACACCGATACAATTTTTATATCACAGATACATTTAAATACATTAATGTATAAAAATCATAAAACCAAGAGGGAGTTGTTGAGGCAACTGTAGTGAAAACCAGTTTTTAACATCAATTTTACTACATATTATATCATAAAGTATGCATGGTACGCAAAGATTAAATATTTAAATTCCAGTTGTTTCATTGATAAGACTGGAATTTTTCGATATATTTTTCCCACAGCACAGAACTATTAGATTAAGAATAACGCCCGGAGGTGTACAATGTACATACATCAGTGCATGAAAATAAACCTCATTAGCTTCTCTCAGACTATTAATCTTAGCCATAGCCTCGTATTGTCAACAACTTGCCATGTTAAGGCTTTAATTATGCTTATAATCAGAAAGATAATGATTAAAAATTCAATTTCAAAATGACTGACATGAATTAATATACGTGTATACACAGAAGTAAGAATAGGACGAGTATTATTTGCTTAACGCGTACGTTTGTCTGTATGTCGGCGGCTTGGTAACTCAAAAATGTGTTTATCGATTTTGGTACGGTTTGTTATGATCTTCAGATGACGCTAACGAGTATTTTGTGGTATGTAGGAACTATTTCATCGTCAGCTGAAATAGAAATTAATACCAACGTCATCTAGCACCGCTACCAGAAGCATATTCCAGGCAACATGTAGTCCAGTAAATGGTGTAATAATTAAAACCTTTATGACATGAATTTACCTATTTAATCTGTACTTTTAATTTGTGAAGTTTTAGATTCAAGTAAAGGTTATTTACTTAAGCAGAGAAAACTTCTTGAAAATGGAATAAGTACTAATACAAATTATTGTAATGTAAAATGCATAGTCTTATTTTCCCAAATTAAAAATTAACGTGCTGTTACTTTCTGATGGATTACCGTAAATAGGCAAGTACATTTTTATCTTACATGTTTCCAGAGTGAATGTGTCTAACATATCTATATGTGGCTTTTGTAATTTGTGTCTGCACGTGTAATGACTGATTTGCCTACTTGGTAGACATCATTTTACATTTGTTAGTGTATATTGAACAACTGACTCTAAAAATAAGGTTTAAAATAAAACTTCCAATTGTTTCTATTAACTAAACAACTGAACTATATATTTATTTGTTAATTAAACATAAAATATAATATTTTTGGAAACGAGACAGAAAGTATAACTGGTGCAAGAAAGATATGTATAACATACAGAGGTCAACTCGCAATTTTGTTTACAAATATATCGCGGTAGGAAATTTCTGAGAGTAAAGTAACATTTGAAAATGCAGCTATCAGAAACATATTTGTCATAACTAAGGTTATGTGAAAACCAGCGTATTCTTTGATCTGCCCTGAGAACGAAACGATGACAATAAACATCATTGTTGCAGTATGTAATAAGGCTCACTCAATGAGCTTTGCTGCCTATGCACTGGGAGCAAACTGATATAGCTCATTGTCATCTGCTTAGATCAGTTCAAAGAAATACGCCGCAAGTTAGAGGGTACAGTATTTGTTTCCAATGATCAAATGGGACTTATATTCTTGAAAATATAATATTACTGTGCGATATCTCAAACAAAGATGTATACAATACAATAAAATAGATGTATTTTTCCATTGTTCACAAGGCGGTGGTGATATTAGAATACTTATACCAAAGAAAACGTAAAGAAATTAGAGTACGACCAATATTTACAATTAAAATATCTACTTGTGTTATTAATGTCACAGGTATATAAGCATTGAGAGCATTCTTAATAAAACACTTTTTACACATTTTTTAATTATTTTTTTGTTACAACATTTGATACATAGAATGATTGCTGTACTGTTGGTTCAAAAAGAGTGAAAAGTAGATTCAAGGGCGTGTGGTTGTACGGTTTCGGAAACTCCATAATTTGTTTTGGTTGTTATTTATTTCACCTTCAACAAGTAATTCACAATCCTACATATAATACACAAAATTATCTGGGCAATTTTGCGCCGCCACTGTAAAACAAGTCATACTGGCGGAATGCCAATTAAATTTTATGGCATTTGTCGGTTCCTTGTACACCTAGCAAAAAATAAACAAAAAACAAATAGCACGTTTTCTCTTGTTTGCTAGGCGGCAAAACCGTTTAATGTAGTTCTGTGGTAGATATTGTCAACAGCAGTATAACTTCAGTGAAATAAAGCTACTCTACTTTATTTAGTGTCGATTTGAAAATCATCAAAAAGACCGACAAGGGAATAGTTCATAATACCAGCGATGTCATGAGCGTCGACCGACGATTTTTAGAATCACTTTTTAACTATTGTAATAAATTGAATACTGTTTTACTACTTTATATTCATTGATAGGCATGGTGTAAATTATTTATTTATAATACATTCTTTATTTATTAAGAGAGTCGGTTTATCTTCGTCGAGGAACGGCGTGTTGTGAGTGACGCTCCCGAAAAAACGCAAAAAGAACCGGTTAAAACGCCATTAAACTCGATAAAATTTAAGTCATCGGTAGGTTAAAAAATTCTGCATAAAATGAAGTGTAATAATAGAAGAACAAAGCACGCAACAAATTAAAAATTAAGAATAACTGTAAAATATTTGTTAATAAGAGAATAATAAAGTAAACACGGGTCTAGCGTGTGGGCCCTTACATCGTAAACGGAAACTACCTGGGACGGATCCTTCAAGACGCCGCTCAATTGGATTGTGTGAACAACCTCTGTTTATAAGGCAAGATAAACATACCGGCTGTTGACGAAAAAAGATAATTTATAAGTAGTAGTCTTAGTTTATTAGTGTACTAATTCTTTATTAAAATTGAAAAGAAAATTAAAAGTAAAATTGAAAGTTGAAAGTAATTATTACAAAAACAAACTAATATACGGGGTGTGCAATATTCTCTCGGGTCTCTTTCTCATAACTCGATGTAAAAAGGTCTTTCTATCGCGAGACGGGGCTCTTCCTTGCACTTCCACTGTAAATGGACATTTACCTGTGGAACAGTTAATAAATAAAAGCTCCCTGCGGCGAGCGAATGTATGTATATCTTGGCAGACAAACGAAGTGAACGCAAGCGGGCAGGACGAGGTGTACACTGATAGATTCAGAAACAGAAAACTTAGAAGAAGAATAAATAAGGAATTGATGATAGATGGAAACTTAAAAGAAGCATGGAAACTAAAAAGAAGCATCTTGCAAACGCCTATACTTCCCATCCGATGATGGAAACTAAGAAAGAAGCATGGAAACACCTACACTTCCCATCTTATATTCCTACCCCATGCGTCATGTGGTTTTCGCTGCTGACAACAAGCATGTCCCATGTCCAACCCAGCGTATGCAGCCGGACCGGCGGTATATAAAACATCCAAGGTTTGTTCAGGCACCCGGCCTGGACGTCCGTTGGACGTGTTCGGCGGATGACCGAGCTGAGTGTTGAAACGAACCTCCAGACTGGTTACCCGAAATCGGCAGTATTACTCACCTTACGCTGGCAAAGCAATCAATCAGTGCATTTTTTATTTATAATAAATAATGTTAGTTTAATCAATATCTTCATAAATGATTCAATAACAGTAAATAAATATTATTTAACCTACGGCTATGTTACCGGCAATATTAACAATTAACCAAGACCAGGTAACGGACTTGTAATGATGAGCCAGATAAACAATTGACTACTTTCGTTTGAGGTAAGCGCATATCTGGTTAACTATGTTCTTATACGGGTATCGTTTGTAATATCCAAGCCCGGTCTCGGTGTTATTCTATCACAAGCAGACTCTGCAATGATTTATCCTGGTAGCAATGCCTTGGACTGAATTTCTTAATTGAGAATAAAAATATTATACCGACGTGGCCATGCACTAAGAGTTGTAAATTATGGTAGGAAGAAGTTTGCTGAATTATATAACTAGTATAGCTGTAATAGTTGTGGCTAGATAGGCTACCGGAATTAGGGCAACGCCAGGCATGGCACATCCAGAATGCCATGGAGGCTTTAGTAGTATTTTTTCCATATATTACATTAACAAAGAAATATATATAATTTTACAAATAAATAAAGACTATTTATTATTATTATTATCATTATTATTGTCTTGAATTCCAATAAATAGACAAACGATGGGTGACATGTGGATTTCTTACTCAATACCAATTTTCTAACAGCAGTTTACGAGTCTTTAAACTAAAACAACCTATTTGTATGTACAATGGATGTAAGCCTTCAACGATATTGATTAGAAAATTGAATAACATCACTAGTACAGATTGGACGGTTTAGTTCGTCTATACATCACATTTACTATTCGAATAGTGCGAATCATTAATTGAAACTGGAATGTATGAAATTTCGCGCGTGTCTGATATGCAACATTGCTAGAACATTCACGGTCTATGTATGTGCATAGAATTAACATTACAACACATTTGTTTTGAGACGTTCCTTTGAAGTCACATTTCAGCGATTATAAATTATTATCCAAACTGCAAAGTAAATTAAAGCGACGTACAAGGTCAGAAAATAATATGTTTTAATTTCTACGAAATAAAATATATAGTGTGTTTACTTATTTTACGGAAGGGTTTAACAAACGGGATAGAGAAAAAGTCGGTATCACAGAGCAATTTCGAGTTATTTTGGTCATTCCAAATGTTATATTACTCTCATGTTAGCATTTTAGTTATTGGTAAAATTATTTGGCAGCCCAGGAAAGTGAATAATTTTTTAGATATACGTGAATTTGCAAAAGTTACATTCATTTTATTTACATGTAGGGGATGAGAAGACGATTCGAATTATTTAACGCTCATTAACCTGCGTTGTGTTTTTACAATTTCTCTCGTAACGCACATAAATTATTGTATTAGATATACATATTTTCCTGGGGCATGAAAACCAGCCAAAGTTATTTCTCTGCCAAAAATCACTTAGTCAATTGAAGTTTGTCATCTTAGATTGATTAGATTACATTGACCAAAGTTGATGAGAAAATTATGTACTTAATTCCAAATTAGGGAACACTAACAATATACCACCTATCAATCAATTAGGATACAGACAGATTTTCTGAGATTTAGATAAAATAGTTGTGCTATTGTCACGACCGCTGGTCTATGACTGTTATAATAAGGGGGCCACTTGGCCTGCGAGAGGTTTTCCTAGTGGGAAATGAACAGACACAAAATAAATTATAAATAATATTTATTAATTAAACAATAAAAATGATTGCAGTCAAACAACAAAGTCAAAAAATAGGAATATAAAATAAACAGTAAATAATATTTCCTTACCAAAGGCACATGTTGGGAGAGATGGGTCCCCAGGTGGACTCCCAGAATGGACTCCCACTGCCCGTTCATTCTGGGCTATTTATATGATTGATAAATGCTTGATCGACATATTCCCTACATACGTAAAGCGCTCGGAAACTAATGACCTGATGTTATTAATTAGTAGCTGTAATCTGATACTCTACGTCCTTTAATATGTTATGAATGCTTTAATACTTTACATTTTATAGATTAGAAAATAAATGATATTGAATTTAGTTTATTTATTATGGATTTAAATTTGGAAATTCTTTAATTTAGATTTTCCATTTTTTGTATTTATTTATAGGGAATATACTAATCAGATATTTTGCCAAATTTGCATAGAAAAGTAGTTATTAATTTTGATATGTGACACATCTCTCCCCACCAGGCAGAACTGGACTCCAGTTCTAAAAAATTGAATCACAAGTAGTTGAGTTAATGAATAGAAAAAAAACAACAAATTAATAATAAAGAGATAATATGCATAAGTAAACAGTAACAAAAATAAAATACAATGGATAATAAGATAATATTTTCCCCAATTGGGATAAGAATTGCGATGGGGTACCGTCAATAAAGTTTTTTGTTTAACCTTAGCTGTTCTAATTTTAACTTTATGGTCGCTACCTCTCGCTAAAAATTATAATAAAATATTAATTAGAATAACTAAAAATTCCAAATTCATTTTTCATAAAGTTTATTTATACCACATATAAAGTTCGAGGGCACACATTGTTCGTAGCACTAAGTCCGGTACTGTATGTTCATTCAATGTTACACTATAGTTTATTTTCATCTTTCGCGTTGGTAGTCCTGCACAACTAGGCACTGTCAGTCTGTCAAATCGGAGATAACTTTTAACGTCTTTGAACCTGAGAGAATAAAGATTATATATACTTTGAACTTGCTGTGATGCTGAGTTGACAAAAGTGAACTGCTAAATTGTTTTGTGGGTACGGGAATTATCTATCCATTGGAACTGTGTAGTGACCATCAATGTTCGGTGATTGGGAATCCAGAATCCATGAACGTGTTTGCCAAGGGTGACCAGGGAACTCCTTACAGCTCGGGCGAACATCTCATTGATAGTAAGGTAAGTGTCCATGCTGGTTTACTAAACCTCGTGTTAGACATGTAGAGCATTATTCCCTTTGTTGTAGGGGACGTTTTAATGATGACCTGGTAAGATGTTTTCTATCAACAAGTGGATTTTGGTTAGCTACCTGTAGCCTTCATCCTTATTAATTTGATTACACTTCATGTCAGTCTTAGGACCTGGGGAAGTTGGCAAGAATAACCTAAAAGTGTTTATAGGTTTGGAAATATAGCCAAGAAGTATGTCCTACCATGTTAGATACTGACAGAAGGAGGAATTAGTGCTAGAAAGCCTTAGCTGTGTGAGATGCTGCGAACTCTGGTATGGTTAGTTCTGGACTCCCGGGGTAGGTTTCTATCAGTTGGTCGCTATGTATTACTGGATTTCTCTGTGCCTGGTCCATGGTGTGCCCGGTATTTTGTGTGCCCCAGTGCGGTTGTCATGAAACAAGAAAATTACAGGTAAGTTCTTCGTTCAATATTTTTTACGAGGCAAAAACAAATAATAATGAAAAATTCCTATTTGAGCCATGGTTTTGAACTAACCTAGCCATATCTAAACTAACTTACATCGTATATCGATTTGTTATTAATTCTACACATAACTGTTTCTCACAAGCAAGCAAAATGACAAATTTTTTAACTTTTTTTAATTCTGTAGCTTATTATTTTAGGCTTCTCAGAAAAAAACTCTATATCGTCTCTTAAATAAAAGAATCACCTAGCCATATTCTTAATAGAATACATTTATTATTTCAAGGAAATTTAACCTTTTAACTACCATTACTATTATCCTTTGGACTTCTATTTCCCACATAAGAGAAAAAAATATATATATATTAAAACTATTGTGTCGTTTACGTTATTACAGAAAATAATTATTTCGCCATTATTAAATATTATTTTTCACAATTTTCATCACTTGTTTACCTTCAAACTTTTATGGTTATTTTTCTTGGCGTAGTGTCAATTTATGTACCCATATAGCCATCTATTTGAGTGTGAAAGAACAACTAATAACTTTTCACACATTTGTGCCTTTGACCCATATCATATGCCATTTATATTTTCATTTGAGTACTTTACTGAACCTTTGCCCTTGGCAAGTTTACTTCTATCACCTAACTAATTAATAATCCAATTTATAAAGGAACATTTTCTTTATTTAAGCCTGATGCTTGCAACCTTGTTCCAGTACCAATTGCAGTGATATTTATTTAATATTTCTGCATAACATTAACTTAAATAACCCAACAAAATAATCCTGGGAACAAGATTCCAAGATCTTGAGTGCGCACTCTCATTTTGGCTTGGGTCCCTTTTTATTTATTACAATTACACCCATTACATAGAGTGTGTACTCATCAAAATTGACATACAAAATGTTTTATTAAGTACCATTCATACTGTCGACATATATTTTAATTATTATCTGGGCACAGTGCATGTCTATAATGACATATCTTGTTTATTATTCGTTTATAATATAAAAAACAATTAAACTATCATTCATCACCTCGGTAAATATTTTAAATTATTCTATTTGCACAGTGCATATATATTTTGTATATTCTTTACTCTTCATTTGTCATATACAAAAAACAATTAATACGTTCACCTGGTGAGAGGTTCGATATACTTGACTCGACCTCTAACAGGTATCGATTATTAGGGTTATCTTGGCTTTGAGATGCTCCAAGATTTCTTGGCGCAGGTAATGGCTTTTCACAATTGTTTTCACTTTTAGGTTCTGTATTATTACGACACTTTTGGATAAGATATTTTATTAGAAGACCAAGAATAAACAACGTCAATGCTAAGCATATTACGCTGAAAAATACATCATGCTGAATTGGAGTATTGTTCTCACCATTGGCTGGATTAATTATACCTGAGAGAAGTGCTATGTTACGCCTGCCAAAAATTATATATCCTACAGCTATTGAGAGTATGGAGTTCCATATTAGGAAAATGGTGTCGCTGTGGAGACCGTAAGTATCTGAGTATGAAAATCTGCTATATTCTCCCACACTATCAATAATTTCTTGTATATTGTCATTAGTTGATGTAAGATTTAAGTGGGGGACCGTAAGTGTCCAATTTGGATTTAAGCACTCGGAAAAATTCTTAAATTGGGGTGTATTGTCTTGAAGCTTGGGGTTGAGTAGGAACGACTTTAAATTTGACCAGGCTGCTGGTATTATATGTGTAAAAGTAGCTTCATAAGGTAGTAATTCGGCACAGGGGTATCTTTTTGTTATTATTTCCTCATTTTCCATGATAAGTTTACAGTTGCAGGGTAGATTAATTTTTATAGCACCAGGTGATTTATAGGTTTGATCTGGGAATGTGAGTTTACGATGGGGACATAGAATTTTGGTAATATTTTTTGGATGAGTTACAACATAGGTTTCCTCCCCTATTTCTGAAATAGTTGTCGTTACTGATTTATGACAACTCATGGGGCAATGATGATTAATTTCTTCGACCGTGGCACCATTGTACAATTTTTTTGCACAGGCTGGGCCTTGTAATGTGTCGGCTGAAAAACGAGGTAGAAAGCACAATTTGTCGTGAAAAGGTTTACAGTGATGTAAACCTGTGCCTGAAATTTGACGTATTTGACTGTCAGAATTTTGAAGATTTTTTGAAACTGCCAGAAATATGGGATCATGATTTATGATGCAAGTTTGATTTAGCCATGCAAATGGTGTGGTTACTAGTTCAAATAATTCCCAAAATTGATTTGTTTGTGCAATGGGTATTTTGATATTGACTATTATTTTATTCTTTATAAACGAGCAGTCGCCAAGAGGGAGGTGATAAAATTTTGAAATGTCTGATATTGGTATTGCTAAGCTTTTATTAGATTGTTGTAACTCATTTTCTAAGTTTGTTAGGTCATGGGACAGTATAGTGGGATTAAGGATGGCTATAGGTATTTGATGTTGTCTGCATGAAGTTAAGATCCCCTGTTTTTTCACAGCCCTAGTAACTTGTATAATATGTTTAAGATTTTGAAATTGATTATTTAATAGGGATAATATTAAATTTGATTGTTTATCTTCATGAAATGAGACCGTATTTTTAAAATCATTTAGAAATGTTTCTAATTTATGAATCCTACTTTCTGTAGTGTTGAAAGCCTTACCTATAGCACTTTCATACTCTTTAAATTTTTTAGATTCTTCTGAAATTAATGTGATAGACTTTGAAAGACCTTTATTTAATTTAAAAATTTGTTCCCTTAAAATGTCTTCCCTTGCTGTGAAAGCATCAAGTTTGTGTTGAGTCGCAACCCCACAACACCAAGACAAACCTTCCCCTAAAAAATCTAATGATCTTTTGTTAGGAAAAAAGCTTTTTTGTGAGGCAGCAAAATTTTGAAGATAATTAACATTCCAGCTTGTCTCTAGAGATGCAATCTCCAATTCATAAGCATTTTTTAATAAGTCCAAATTTTGTAAGATAACACATTCGGCTTTCCTACTTGTACTATTGAGACAACTTCCTTTAAGTTTCACATTTTCATCTTCCTCTTTTTCATACCAGCTTGCTTCATAGGTTAAAGGGATGGTGGCCTCATAACTCACTGTTGATGGTAGGGCTTTCCAAAATGCCCCTGCCGTTACCTCCAAATTCTGAGATAGGGTGCTGGTAGCTAATAGCTTAATCAACAAAATCAACCTGTACAAGAAACATATGTTATCAAAAAATTCTCATATTTATTATAAGCATGCCCCAAGGGGAAAAAGAAAAAAAAAAAAGAAATAGCGTTAGGTATGCATCCCTATGTCTATGCACAAATTTGCATTTTTGCTTGTGAAAAACTTGAACTCTTAACTTAACTAGTAAAAAAGAAATAAGAATCTATACTACATATACTATGTATTACATAAAAATACTACCAAAATACAATTACTAATATAAAACTACACTACAATTACTTATTTGCTCTCATGGTATGCCTCCTCATGTTTTTGTGAGCCCTACTTCCGGGGTCCAAGGGTCATTGTACGGGAGGATGCGACTCACATGAACTATCTCTTTTTTTGACTTCTTAGTTGGTCCTTTTTGGATTAGATAATCTACTTCACCTATCCTTTTTACAACACGGTATGGACCAAACCATCTAAGTAGTAACTTTTCTGACTTACCCACTTTTCTTACAGGTGTAAACACCTTTACTTGGTCGCCCTTGCTGAATTCTAGATGACGATGTTTTTCATCGTATCTAATTTTATCGCTTGCTTGTTTTTTCTTTATATTGTCGACTGCCATGCTTCTTACCGCTAGGGCTTTTTCTCTTATTTTATGTGCGTCCTGTGAGTTGCCTGTTTCCATGAGGTTAGCCTCGGTGGGTAAAACTGGTTCTCTACCATAGAGTAACATAAACGGAGAATATTTTGTTGTGTCTTGACGAGCTGAGTTATAAGCAAAGGTTACATGTGGTAAATATTCATCCCAATCTGTTTGTTTTGTATTGGTGTATTTTGAAAGCATATCGCCTAAGGTTTTATTTAATCTTTCTGTTAAGCCATTACAAGATGGGTGATAGGCAGTTGTATATTGATTAGTTGTACCCATGCAGTTTAGAAGTTCCTGAACAAGTTGCGAACGGAAAGTTTGTCCTCGGTCACTAAGAATGTGCCTCGGAGCCCCGTGGCGTGTGATAACCTTTTCCAGTATGAATTTGGCTACTGGAAGAGCTTTACCTGATGACAGTGCTTCCGTCTCCGCCCAACGTGTGGCATAATCCGTTGCTACGACTATCACAGTTTTTCCATTCTTGCTTCTTCTGAAAGGTCCCAGAATGTCAATTCCTACTCTTTCAAAAGGAGTCCCAACAGGTATAGGTTGTAGCAAACCTACTGGTTTCCTGTTCTGTTGCCCTTTTCTCGCCTGACAGTCCGTGCAACCTTTAACGAATTTTTCTACATCTTTCTGTAAATTAGTCCAGTAGTACCTATCCTTTATTCTATGTAGAGTCTTTGCAATACCTAAATGCCCCGATAATGGTTCTGAATGATGTGAAAAGAGTATCTCTCCGACAAGTGATTTGGGGATCACTAGCAGGTTTTCTAACCCATCCGGCAAAGTATTTATTTTGTATAGAACCCCATCCTTTAGCCTGAAATTCTTTGATCTTCTTATTACCCCCATCGGGATTGACTTATTGGATTTATTTTGTATGGCCTCGATGAGTTGCTTTATTTCAGGATCTGAATGTTGTTCTTTTGCGATATCAGATGGTAAAAGTAAAAAAGTGGGAACGTCTTCTATGTCATAGCTATCGTCCTCTGCTTTTAAGACAGGGTTACGAGACAGACAATCTGCATCTCTGTGCGCTACACCATTTTTATGTACAATAGTGTAGTCGTATTCTGCTAATTTTAATGACCACCTCGCAAGTCGTCCTGAGGGGTCTTTTAGCGATCTAATCCAACATAAAGCGTGATGATCGCTTACTATTTTAACTGGTCTGCCATATATAAGATGGCGCAGGTAGCCCAATGACCAAATGGCACTTAGTGCTTCAAGTTCCGTGATTGTGTAGTTTTTTTCTGCTTTTGATAGACTTCTGCTTATGTAGGCAATGGGATGTGCTTGTTGGTTATCGTCTTCTTGCAGCAGAATTCCGCCTATTCCTGTTGTACTAGCATCAACCCTTAACTCGCAGCCTTTATTAGGGTTAAAATGCTGCAACACTGGTGCTGTAACTAATTTCTTTTTGAGTGTTTCAAATGCTTCCTTTTGGGCCTTTTCCCAAACGAAGTCCCCTTTATTAGTCGCTATATGCAGTGGTCTAGCTATGATAGAAAAATTTTGTATAAATTTTCTATAGTAGTTGCATAGACCAAGGAAACTTTGTACGTTTCTTATTGTTCGAGGTTCTGGAAATTCCTTAATGGCCCGGAGTTTGTCTTCATCTGGTTCTAGCCCTTTTTTGCTTACCACATGCCCTAGAATTTTAACTTTAGGTTTTATGTAGACACATTTACTGGGCTTAAGTGTTAATCCTGCCTCGCGTAATCGTTGGAAGACTTTATGTAATTTTTCTAGGTGTTCATTTAAAGTTTTTGAAAAAATTATAATGTCGTCTAGGTAAATTAATATATCTTTCCACTTCATTCCTTGGAAGACCTTATCGGCCAGTTCCTGGAATGTAGCAGGTGCGTTGCACAAGCCAAAACTTAGGACATTAAATTCGTAGAGCCCATGGCCTTGTGCTATGAAGGCGGTATATTGTTTTGAGTCTTCTTCTATCTTTACCTGCCAGTAGCCACTAAACATGTCTAATGTCGTGAAATACTGTGCATCGCCCAGGTATGTAAGGATATCATCAATGTTTGGGATTGGATACACAGATTTTTTAGTAATATTGTTTAACTTACGGTAGTCGACACAAAATCTGGTATTGCCGTCTCTCTTTTTAACCAGAACTACCGGGCTTGACCAGGGAGAGTGTGATGGCCTTATTACTCCGCTTTCGAGCATTTCCTTGATCTGGTTATCTATTATTTCTCGTTCCTTCTGTGATACTCTATAAGGACGGCACTTGATTGGCTCAGTGCTACCTACATCAATTTTATGTTCTGTTAGATTTGTCAACCCCATGTGTTTTGTTGATTTTGTAAATACATCTGAAAATTGATCTAATAGTTTTGTTAATTCTTGTTTAAAAATTCCATTGTCAATGTGCGATAGATCGTGATCCTCTATGGTTACTTGTTCATTTGAAGTTTCTGAAAACAGAGTTAAGGCAGTGGTTAACCTGTCCGCCGCATTATCCTCAAAAAATCCTACTGTCGAATTTTGAAAAATTTTTTGTGTGTTGTGTCCGATATTTACTATTTTGAGTGTGATCTCGTCCTTCGAAATATGTGGGGGTTCCAAGCTTAAAAGATGACGTGGAATAAGAAACTCCTCTTTCTCTCTGAAAACCATATCTTGTAGTATCTCGCTATTTTTCTCTGAAGTTTCTAGATGTATATTATATTCTATATTTGGCTCCAACCTATAGTCTTCCTTCAAAGTTACCTTAATACTTGTTCGTGGAATATCCACAATGTTAAATTGTTCCACGTTATTATTTTTAATTCTCCTCGTTTCTCGGTCATCTTCATGAACAGTTAATATTTTGCTTTCTTTTTTATTTAATTCGTTATGTGGTGGATTGCATACCAGGATATCTATTTCCATGTTACTAAAGATACACAGAATCATGTTTTTTACCGATTTCCAGTTTAGTCCATCTAGGCCGCAACCTAATCGTGGTATTGCTAATTTCTTAACGTTTCTTTTTTGTAACTGAAATTTCATTTTTTGTAAACAATCCCATAATGTCTCCAGGGTAGGTTTATTCCAAAACAAGTTTTTTGTGATTAGGTGATATATATTCCTTCCATGATGCTCAGTTAGTCCCACTTCCCCCACTGTCAGGGTTTGATTGCTCAGTTGTCTCTTTACATAGAATTTTTCTTCCATCGTTTTAGCAATACCTTTTCCCATTTTTATATCTGCTGAAACACAGTGAGCTAGGGGGTACTCTTTTGGTGTGTCAAAAATATCCATCGTTTTTTCCTCTATCTTTACTTGTAAGATTTCCCTTTCATAGTTGGTCTTATCCATTATAAAACTGTGGAAATCTTTCTCCCTAATACTTACACCTTGATTTCTTGTGGGTTGCAGTACCTGTTTTTCTTGAGTTACATCGTTACATTTTGTCACTCTGGCTTCTTCTTTTGTTTTAAAATTTTGTCCATTAGAGCGTAAAATATCTTTAATCGGTTGATCAACTTTCTTATTTCCATTCCTCGTCACTGTACCATGAATTTCCACTTTTTTGTTTGCGTTCGATGTTGGGATATTTTGTTTTTTATAGCAATTAGTTAAGTTTGTTAAAATATTCTTTTGGCATTCCTCATGGTATGCCCTTTTATAATTGAAATATCTTTCAGGCTTCTTTTTCATTTTATACATATAGGGAGTCCTTGTCACATTAACCATGTTTGAATCCGTATTTATGGTTTCCTCCTGTTTTGACAGGGAAACCATTATGGTTTGACTGTTAGTATTAAAATAAATTTTCCTGGAGTTTAAGTCTATAACTGATTTAAATTTATTTAGAAATTCCATTCCTAATATAAGTGGAACTGGCGAAGTCTCGATGACAGTTGCTGTACATATAGTAGTTAAGTTTCCTACCGTAAGGGTAAAATTGGCTTCTCCTAAGGTCGGTATTCTGTATCCTCCAGCTACCAAAAGACATTTTGAATGGTTCCTTTTGGGCGAGTAATGCTTTAGCAACCCTCTTGTTATTATATTTTCCTCGGCTCCTGTGTCCAGGATTGCGTTTGTCTTATAATTATTTATAATTACACTAATTGCTAAAATGTTATTTCTATTTCCTGTGCCCCCTTTTTGTGCCAAGACGACGCCGGGGCTTAATTGCGCCGTCCAGTTCCGTTTGGGTATTGGTTCTGATTTTCTCGGCATGTCCCAGCTGAATGTCCAATTCGATTACATATGTAACATTTTGGTCTCCCATCATGGTGTCTTGTGTTCGGAATATATTGGTTATTATTATTTCTCTGAAGTTGGTTAGTTTGCCTACCATAATCCTGTCTTCTTTCGTTGAATCTTGCATGGTTTATAATCGGCCTTTGCATACCTGTGAAGTTTTGTCTAGTTTGAGAATACTGCTGGGGTTGGTTTTGGGTGTTTGGATTGTTAAATCTATCGACATTTCGCCCTTGGAAGTTTCTTGCTGGTTGCCTGTAGTTATTACTGGCATGGAACTGGTTTGGTGACGTAAATGATTGTCTTCTATTTGGAGAGTTCCCTTGTCCATTTGATACATTTCCATTGCAGTTGCAGTGGCAGCTAGTTGGGTTGGCAGGGGTTGTGTTTTGGTCATTAAAAGAGATTTCTGTAATATTTGGCAGGGAGATGTCTTCTAATTTTCTTATAATTTTCTTAAATTTATTCCAGTCCATATTGTCTTCTAGAAGCAGTCGGTAGTATTGGTAGAATTTATGGTTAATGCCATTTTCGAAAAATTTCCTAAAGTTTTCTACGTTAAAGGAATCGTCATATTCTCCGAATAAGTCTTGTAACTCATAGTAATATGATGTAATAGATTCCTGCGGTTGTTGTTTCCTTTCAAAGAGACGTTTCTCCAAGAGCCTCTTTGTGTCGTCGCCTGCAAATTCTTTTTGGAAATCATTTTTGATTCCTGCCCATGACTTTGCTCCATTATCTTCCGACCTTTTGTAACGTTGAAACCATAAATCTGCCGCCCCCTCTAGGAATGATTCCATGTATGAAATTTTGCAGGCGTCATCCCACCTATTTGCTGCGGCTGTTCTTTCATAAGACTTTATGAAAGATGTTGCATTGTTTTTGCATGGGTTAAACGTTGGAGGACATAAGAATTTTGGTGTTGCTGGTGTTGCTGGTGTTCTTGGGTTTATCAAGCTATTTGATAATGTTGCGTCCGCCATTGTTCTTGTTTGTCCCGCTACGTTTACCTTTTGTACCCCCGGTGGAATGTATGAAGAGATGTCTTCTGTATTTGCAAGAAGGTCACCGACTTGTGGAGCGTTTTCTGCCTCTTCCTCCAACTCCTCGGACTCTGAATTTGATGCTACTCCTGAATTATCCTTGTTAGGGGTGAAGTTCCTCTTCTTTGGCTCTGGGTAGACAAACTCTTCTTTTTGATTTCTGGGTACTGGGGTGGGTGATCTTGATACTTTAGGTGACCGAGCAAAGGGATCTCCAACGTTGAATAATTCCGTGCTACGATGTGGAGGGTTAAATGGGGTTTCCTCTTCTTGCTTCTCAGTTGCCGCTAGCTTAAGAGTTGCTCTTGTTGCAATTTTTCTCTCCCTACTCATACTACCATTGTTTTAATTAAATCTAGATATATTCTCATCGATAAAAATATAAAAACATGTATTAATTACTCATTTGTGCATATACACAAGAATGCATTAATAATAATAATGATAATAAAGTATTTATTGCCACCCTTTTATTCAACTAATTTTACCCTTATTTTCTATGTATTCTATTTAATGTAAAATTTAATATATATCCTAGTTTCATTAGTCGTCGTCATCTCCAAATAACCTTTTAAATTTTTCAGCAATTCTTTTGTTAAACTCGATGTCCAAGGTAGGCGTTTTTGGACGTGTGGTGGTTGGGGATGGATAACTAAAAAAACTAGCCTTGTGTTTTGATAGCGGGCTACTTGGCCCCAAAGCACGAGGTGTTAATGGCCGACCTGACTTGTTATACTGCACCTCTATAGGGCTTAGGGTGCATAAAGCTAGGTCTCTCTTTTCTTGGCGTTCTTTCTTGCCTGGCTTATTTTTACGTGGCATTTGAGAGAAACAAAAATAATAATATTGTAGATAAAATATTCTTGTAGGGATTAAAAAGAATAACAATATTAATAATATTTGCTGAACGTTTGAATTCTTTAAAAAAAATAACGAAGTTTGAGGAATTATTCAACGGGCTTGGCCAAGGTAAACTCTTATACTCTTCAAGCCAGATAGACGGGCTATAAAAAGCGTACAAGAGGGGAGTGTTTCAGGACCTTGTATCTGTTCCAAGCCAGATAAACGGGCTATAAAGAACACATAGAAAGGCCAAAACGAGGGGAATATGTGACGTGTTTCTTATATTCTCCAAGCCAGATATACGGGCTGTAAAGAGCGTATAAAAGGGAATGTTAAAGTCTTGTATATATTCCAAGCCAGATATACGGGCTATAAAGAATACATAGGCAGACTAAACGGAGGAATTGGGGTGAAAAGGATTTATTATACCTTAAATTGATCTAAAAATAGTCCTGAAATAAAAAAAAAATAAAAAATAATAGTTTTTTAAACTTATACAATATATTTTTCTGTTTCAGGTAATACCTCGCTAAAATAAAAGTAAAACAAAGATGCAGAGTTAATTATGGAGAATTAACCCAACCGAATCGAAGCAGGGCAGCCTCCACCAAGTGTCACGAGGGGGCTCAACCAAGCCTCCACCAAGTGTCACGACCGCTGGTCTATGACTGTTATAATAAGGGGGCCACTTGGCCTGCGAGAGGTTTTCCTAGTGGGAAATGATCAGACACAAAATAAATTACAAATAATATTTATTAATTAAACAATAAAAATGATTGCAGTCAAACAACAAAGTCAAAAAATAGGAATATAAAATAAACAGTAAATAATATTTCCTTACCAAAGGTACATGTTGGGAGAGATGGGTCCCCAGGTGGACTCCCAGAATGGACTCCCACTGCCCGTTCATTCTGGGCTATTTATATGATTGATAAATGCTTGATCGACATATTCCCTACATACGTAAAGCGCTCGGAAACTAATGACCTGATGTTATTAATTAGTAGCTGTAATCTGATACTCTACGTCCTTTAATATGTTATGAATGCTTTAATACTTTACATTTTATAGATTAGAAAATAAATGATATTGAATTTAGTTTATTTATTATGGATTTAAATTTGGAAATTCTTTAATTTAGATTTTCCATTTTTGTATTTATTTATAGGGAATATACTAATCAGATATTTTGCCAAATTTGCATAGAAAAGTAGTTATTAATTTTGATATGTGACACTATTGCGTTTTGGGACATATTAGATGACATAATTAAAGTGATGAGAATAAACTTAGCACTTTAACTTTTTTATTGGCATTTAATAATTTAACATGATAAACAATGACATTTTAAAATCAATTTTACATTTTTTTGGATCTAGAGATAGTGCAAAGCCCATTATTGTCTCTTTTTTGGCATGCATTTCACCAAGTTTAGGCACATCTGCACCACTTAATGTTTTAGCAGGTGTTCCTCAAGGAAGCATCTTAGTCCCACTTCCCTACACGCTTTACACGTCAGTGTTCAAAGAATCATATAAATTTTGCAAGCATCATTTTTAGCAGATAACACCCAATCACATTTTTCATGTAAGTTGAGAAATTTGCATGAATCGAATTTAAAAATCGATCATTTTACTTTAAAGAACATATACCTCATATTCATCTTTAAAAATGATATATTCACCATGTTGTTTGTTAGATTATAACATCAAAAAAATCTATGCAAGTGTCTGATGACACAATTTGATCACTGTGACAATATGGTCCTTGTCTAGATAGTCATTAATGTTCGTCGCATACAAAAACCGTAATGTTCATATTTAGTCTCATTTCATTAACATTGAAAGATGTTACCGAATATCTGATAAACTTGAAAATATTGGTAGCCTTAGAATGTATATTCGGTGACAGCTTCACATGGCATGTTTATTTTATGAAGTATTAAAATTGGAATCAACAATTTATTATACAACAAGTTCAAATTTAGGACGGATGTACACAATATAGATATCCGCACGAAACATAAACTTACCGCGCAAAAAAAGTTTTAAAAGGTCATTTTCCTACAATACAGCAATCTGTATTAATACAATTGATGATATAAATTTCAATTCGTCATATAATGGCACCAAAATTAAATTTATAAGACGTTTATTACAAAACCAATGATAGTAATGATATCGTTGGCATTTCTCTCCTCATTTTCTCTTTCTTTTTCTTACCTATCTTTAAATATTTGCCCATCATTACGATATTTTAATATAATTTGCTAGGTATAGATGACAGAACGGGTTCTTTTCAGATTCTGAACGTTTGCAATTTATTTATCACGATAAAAAAATCATATTTGTAAAATCCAAGTAATTTATTGGTAAGTAATAAATATGTTAATATTATTTGTGTCATCTTGTGGACCTTACGAACCTCATAAAACTCTGTCATCTTAATGAAAGTGTAACATGTCATTGTGCCTACATACCATCGATGAGCTGTACTGCTCCGCCTTTCACATAACCCAGTGTCCCTTTAAGGCATGCTCGTGTATTGTTTACAATTAGCTTCTACACAAGAGGGAAATGAACATTATTAATTCAGACTTAAGAGAACGTTTTCACCAGAGATACCCCATTAAACAATAATCTGCTGTTAAAATTTATCTCGAAAACCAAAAATAGGCGATTTTAGTTAAAAAAATATCAATTTTTTTAAATTTTAACCATCTATTTTCGGTTTTTAAAATTTTTAAACATTAAATAGTTTTGCAGCCTAGTAAAGGGAAAACGTACTACCAGTGTTTCGATTATTTTAGGCTTGGTGTTCAGGCAACCGACAAAGGTCATAACATTTAATTGGCATTCCGCCAGTACGAATGGTCTTACAGTGGCGTCGATCTGAATTTTGATGTTATACGATTTTTAATTACTTGTTAAAATGTGCCAAATTTAAGTAAACAAGATATTACGGGTGAAACACTTATCGGTCGTAGGTCGTGTATTGCAGAAAATAAATAAATAAATAACCAAGATAAATTACGAAATTTGCGAAACCAGTACAATCGCAAACCCTTGGTACTTTTCACTCTTTTTGAGTCGACTATAGAAGTAGTTTGATGGAACTTCAATGATACCATACGCATACAATACTTTATATACGCCGTATTTCTATGCTTGTATATATTATTTGTAGTGTTGATTTACTTGTTAATAGTCTACGTCTCACGTAACACTTATTTCTGGTGAAATAGAGTAAACATTAATTTAATATTTTACACATTTTTTGTCTTAACAATGAATAAATTTCGATGACTGTATATTTTTAGAAATAAATAAAGTATTGCAAACATTAAGAGGGAACCTCGTTTAAATATATGTTAATAATACAACTTCACAAAAAAAAAGTTTTTGATCTGGATGACTGTCCGTGGTATTCCTTCCTATGCATTTCTCGACGCTGAATCCGAATCCAAGGTCAAAGTAATTCCTATACCCTTCAATTCTTGTGCAAAGGCAAATTTATGAATATAAGTACTTATCATCATGGAATGAATGGGGACTTTTATCTCTCGTACTCTTCTTTTTTAATGCCAAGGGCTTCAGCGAGGGGGTAACTATTCTTCCGAAGGGGTTGATACACCTTCTGTACCCCTTATATACCCTTCTGGACATAGAACTGCGTTATAAAAGCTTCTGGCCTACAAGCTCTTGAAAATGCAAAGGAAATATGGTCCAGGCGGGTATAACGTACCTCCTGTTGGAAAAGGAACACAGGGGTAGAGGGAGATCTGGAGGGGCAAGCGGTCCTTGTTTTTACTGCAGAATGGTCGCAGTGCATTAACGAGAATCTCCTTCAATTCAAAGCGCGAAAACTACCCTCCAGACATCCAAAAAGGGTTCGAAACATTTTTAGGACCGGACAGATGCACTTTGAGGTTTTTAATTCTGAGAGGGAAGACAAACGGGAATCCATCTCTGTAGATTTATTTTTTACTCCAGCAATCAATGCTTTACTATTCTCTCATTCTCTGTTTCCCTTTCTCATTGTTATATTTTTTGTTGATATTGTTCTGATAGGACCTGTGATTTAACTGCTGGGTGTACAACTGGGGCTATTCACTGCACCTACAACCAGTATTTTCAGTTGCTGCTGTAAGCTTGCTCTACCGTTTGCAAGGAAGCGACAGAATATATATGGTAAGTTAGGTTAGGTTAGGTTGACAATGCCCAACATCGGCGGCCCCAGCGGCAAATACAGGATCGTACTACACAACGCCGTGCAATCAATCCTCCTATACGGAGCGCCGGTATGGTACAAGGCGTTTAAGATTAAGAGGTACGAAAATATGCCAGAGAAGGCCCAGAGGAGGACGCTCCTGAGGTTAGTCAGCGCTTACACGACGGCTTCCACCAGAGTCCTCCAAGTAATCACGGAGATCCCCCCTATCGAAATCCTAGTGGAGGAAAGGAGGCAGGTGTACTAAACGGGCGAGGAGGCACTACCCGCCAGAAGGAAAGAGGCCCGCCAGAGAACGATAGAGAGATGGCAACACCTTTGGGACGAGGAAACGGAAGTTGCGCAATGGTCGAAACGTTTCATCGCCCGACTGAAGCCCTGGCTAAGCTGCAGCCACACGATAATGAGCTATACATTAACGCAGTTCCCCACTGGACACGGCTCTTATCGCCGATACACAGAAAGAATATGAAAGTCCCGAGACGACCGCTGCATATACTGCGGAGTCTCCGACACGCCCAAGCACACCGCTATGCACTGTCCTAGATGGACAGAAAGACGACAAGCCACCGAGTAGGAAGTCGGAAACGAACCAAATGTCGGAAAAATAGTGACATGATGAAAGACGCAAGGAAATGGCGATCCATCACAAACATGATAGAGTACATCATGAAAAACAAAGAGACCGAAGAAAGAGTACACCAGATGGCAGGTCCAATATAGGAACACAGCAGGAGACACGGAGAATCCCAGAAACACAGCAGAAACGCAGCCTGTGGCCGCCAGCCATACGGTTCCAGGGGGCGGACAGTGAAGACAAAGCATGGGAGGGGTTTTAGCCGGTACGAGACCCCCGTGGCGATAGAACCTAAGCACGGGAAGTCCATGATGGATCCCCCCCCCCCCCAAAAAAAGGGTTAGGTTAGGTTAGAGAAAAAGGAGTACATTCAAGAGTGTGAATGTTTGGAAGGGAAATTGATATGGAGTATAAGGATTTTTAGAATGCCCAAAAGCGATCAATATATTGAGTATAAAACTTTTAGAGAAAGAAGTATGATTGAAGATAAAATGAGGTTTATGAATGAAATACATGAAATACAGGGATATAGAGATGCATTGAATGCTGAAGTGAAAAAGAAATCTACAGAGATGGATTCCCGTTTGTCTTCCTTCACAGAAATAAAAACCCCAAAGTGAATCTTTCCGGTCCTAGAAGTTTTCCGAACCCATTTTGGGGGTTTGGGGTGTAGTTTTCATCCCTTGCAAGGTGCGGTTAAGGCAATCGAAGGAGATTCTCGTTAACGCAGTAAAAACAAGAAACACTTGCCCCCCAGATCTCCCTCCACCCTGTGTTCTTCATCCAGCAGGGGGTAGTTTATACCCTTCTGGAGGTTTGGTTGCAGAGCGGCATATCCTCTACCATATTTCCTTTGCATTCTCAAGAGCTTGTTAAGCTAGAAGCTTTTATGACGCAGTTCTATGTTCAGAAGGGTATAGGAGTGGAAAGAGTGTATCAACCCCTTTGGGAGAATTGTTACCCCCTCTCTGAAGCCCTTGGCATTAAAAAAGAAGAGTAAGAGAGATAAAAAGTCCCCATTCATACTTATTTCCCTTATGATACTTATCAGTTCAATAGAATTAGAAAAATATCGATTTTTGTTTGCCGTCGGAATTTGAAGTGCCTTGACCGAAATCGTTAACGTGGACAGCTGAGGGCGGGACACGAAGACTCATTCAGACTGTGGTGTACAAAAATTAACATTACGCCCCTTAAAACATAACATTATACGTAGCAGTTCGCTGAATTACAAAATCCAAGTCTTCAACTAGTTACTGTGTAAATTTAAAATGTTTATGTTAATAAATAAACAAATGGCGTAAATAACAACTAAAAAATTATATCTGCTTCTAAACATCTTACAAAAGTCATTTTTTTTTAAATTCGTGTTAAAATACCAGCTACCAGAATATGAAGGTCTTATGCCGATACATTAATTTGTTATTCGCAAAAAAACGTTGTCCGAAAAAGTCGTACTTTTTCAAACGCCAATTTGTTTATGAAAATATTAAAAAATCGTTATGCCAACAATGTATTCGTAAACTAGACGTCACATCGAAAAACATGAGCTTCGGATGAGTCATTTTTGATGACGGGAACTGGGTCAGATTAAATTAAACATTTGAGACCCTTTTTATAAACAAATGCATTTTCTCGAAAAGTTATAAACATTTTTTGATGAAAATTTCATGGTAGCTTCAGGGTTACATGAGACATGTTTCCACCAAGTTTTGAGGATTTAGGAAAATTTTTCACGGAATTAAAAATTATTGAAATTTTCGATTTTTTTCGACAGTTTTTTTCCATTACTTAAAAAAATTATTAACCGATTTAAATTATTCGGACGGCAAATTAACTGTCTTTATATCGCCTACGAAACGTATAATATCAAATATTGTTGTCAATCGGCTTACAGCTACGCTTATAAAACCCGATTTTTCGTAATTTTTTTCGCAAAAAAACCTTAATTGGAAAACGTTCCCCCACTTGGGAGGAAATTCACAGGTATGCTCCTTATCAATAAATACATCTACTAAACCATGTGGTTACTTGTAAGGAATTTCATCCAAGATTAGCCTTCCCATGAGCTTATTCTACTGGCTTAACTTATATTCATAAATTTACATTATTGAAGGGGTGTTTTTGCCTCTATACAAATATTTTAGGGTACAGGAATCTTTTTGACCTCGGATTCGGATTCAGCTTAAAAAAATATATAGGAATACCATGGTCAGTCATCCAGATTAAATACTTTTTTTGTGGGGCTGTGTAATTTGTCAAATAAAATTTCAGTAAGCCACTAAAATTAAAAACTTTAAATTTAGTAAAATTATGGTCTAACTATATTATTTATATTCCAACTGAACAGCTCGTTGGTGATATAATATATAAACTTTCGCTTCGCTTCTCTTCCATCTAAAAATAATACAAATTAATACATCCGCTTTTATCAATAGTTAACTCGATTTTATTTGGTAGCTGATGTTTTATTACAGTTGGCAGAATGTTTGGCACACGATATCGATTTAACGGGAGTCAGTCTAGTAATTTATTTTGCGGTGTGCATGGGATTTTATGTTTTATTTATAACTAGTTGCGGCAATTTCAATGTATGGCAGTCAGTAGTACTCTGTAAAGTTCGCCTGTGCGACCGCGGAGCGATCTACTTCGGTAACTGACCTACATAGTCGCTTTACATTACATTAATAATTATAATTACGCGTAATCTGACTTCGAGAGGATCTAGCGCATGGCTGGCTTGCAAGAACTGATAGTGACACGTATTATAGCACGGTGAAAATAGACTAAAATTAGCCTCTATAAGACGTAGCAACACCAACCTAACTCTTTGTAGGAAATACTAACTTTAGAAGAAACTGATGGGTTTCTACCTGCAAAGTACAGTGAATTCAATCAAAATATGCGTATTTATAAACAAACAATATTGTCGACCTGTGTAGCGGGGCGAAAAATATAAGAAAGGGTGGAGAAACTTTATTTCTAGTTGTAGATGCCAGGTCATGAAAAAGTCTGTCAGTGAGTACTAATTAGAACAATATGAAGATTCTGTAAAAACACACCAAAATGGAGTCGTCACCACCAACATTTGACAGAAGTGAACCTCGATAATTGAGACTTTATCAGTAAGTGCAAAATGTGGCAAAAGGCAAATGCGTGGAGGAGGCTAATACCTATACGATACCTTCAAGGTCTTCTTTCTTGGATTATAAGCCAGTTATACAGCTGGGTAATCCACAGGATACAGAAATAAGAAGAAAGCAAAATCAGTAGCCGCCGACGAAACTTTCACATACTATTTCTATATTTTTCTCACACTGTTATCAGGAGCATGGACACCACGCGCTTGAAATTCAGCGTAAACCATGTCCCCTCGTGTTTTCCATTTCTGTTCCATCCTAATTGAAAAAAAATTAAATGGAATAACCCTTATATCAACAAACTACGAGGTTGATTCTGTCCATAACGACCTTTATAGAACGAGCTCCAAATGTGATATTAAATTCATCATGCAGTTATACAGGTAATTGCACTGGGAAATGTGGCTGCCAGAAAGCTGGCTTAAATTGTACAATATTTTGCAAAAACTGCCATGGGGTTCAATATTGAATTCGGCTGCTATTATAGAAGATGTTAATGACACTGTTGTTCTGTTGAAGATACAAACGAAACAGATCGAAGTTTCAAGCAAAATGTAACTTTAATTTTGTGTGAAATTTTGATCAGTTTCATTTGTATCTTCAACGGCAGATGCTGATGATGAAGAGGATTTGTAAGAATACAACTGTATTAAATTAAAAGTTAAAGGTTATTTAAAAAAATCCATCATTACAATACTTTGTAAACTACCTTATTAGGTACTTACTAATTAAAAAAATAAAATGGATTCTTTTAATACTTTAGCTAAACACTCAAAATTTATCATATAAAATAATACAGTCTTTGGCGTCTATGACCTATTTTTATTATTTACTCGCGTTTATTATTTGTTCATTGAGAAAGTATAATACAAAGTTTACATTTTTATAATAATGTATGGTTAATTTTATTAATTAAAAAATATTACAACATACATATATTAAAAAATAAAAGGATATTCCATTTACATAAAAAAAGGTTCCTGGATATTTTTCGCGCATTTTACAAGTAAACCGCCAAAAATCATAACCGGCGCAGTAGTGTCAACTTCGCTCGACTCCGGTTTTACTGCTGCTATTATGTTGTGTATGACTTTCTATAGAATAAATATCATTTATAATAATTATTTTGTTATTTTCTCCAACAAATATTGTTCAATAGTGCAATTTTCATAATATATTTCGTACCTGGGGTAATATATTGCGAATATAACACGACTCAGATTCGCGCCTTGCTTGTGCTACTACTTCTACTCCAATTTTTTTTACGGAAACCCTGTGACTAATAAAAATAGACATTTTTTGCTTAGAAATGTATGCTTTCTCTGAAAATATACCGAAAAAAGAAAGTTTTTGATGTTTTCTTTAATGTTGCTGGTCTGGAATTCATGCAAACTTTAGATGACCTTTTTAAGTACACTTCAGAGAATTCATAAAAAAATTAATGTTCTGCCTGCGAACATGTTTGAGATTTATAGACAAAATTAGCTACTCCGCCTGGACTATATGTCGATACGAACAGAGGATTTTAATTAACTATTACAACGCTCATAAAAGGCTCAACGATGGGGTAAATGGTAATAATTATTTTTTTTAATGAACTGTAACGTTCTTTGCTTGGGTAGCTAGATTGGAAGAGTTAGTCCAAGGTTCAGTTTAGTAAATAAGATAGTCCAAATATAAATAAACAGTGTATTTCACGTAAACAGGTAAATGAGGCGGTATCACATAATATATATTTATTTTTTGGTTTCTGTATCTTGTACGATTTCTTGATATTATCTAATCATACATGTGCGAAGAGAGTGAGGGTGTAATGTGACAAACTAACGGCAATTTTCTACCTCGTCGCGGTGTCGATGTTCTCACTGGGTCCGACGTGATACAAACAACCATCAGAACCTCAGCTCAACACGCTGAAGAGTTTCATCGGTCGGTTTATATCTCCTCCGGCTCGGTGACGTCGCTAAGCAACTGTGGAATACCTTCAGCGACGTAACGGCGTCGAATAAACTTGTTAGCACAAAAGACTCCAACGCAGCACGCTAAAGAGCCTAGATCCACTAATATTTGGTCCGGCTCGGTAAAGTCGCAAAGAGTACTATACTGATATTAGCCCAGCTCAGCACGCTGAAGATTAATGCTAGAAGAGCACTGGTTTGTGTGGATTTTCGGTGTGATTTTATATCCGAAATCCCCATACGTGATTCAACTTTGATGCGTGCTCATACGCTGGTAGGGATAAAAGGAAATCTAGTAATGTGACATGAATTTATGAATTACAGAACACTTATAAAAAAAATATGTAATTCAACCGGAAATGATATTCAGCTTGACCCAAATTAACTGATTATGTTGAAAATGAGGCCGCTTATTCTGCGACTAATTCAAAAGTTCTAGCCATTTAAGAATTTGTAAAGGTGAGACATCCTTCATATACTCCATCTCTCATATATAAGAAACAACAAATTACTTCCTCCTTATGTATACTGTTGACCTAATTCGAAAATTATAACAATACATTTTTATCTGAAGGGCAACACTGAGATTCCTGCCTCTCACGACGCCCTGTGAGTCTGAAAATAAATAGCCCTAACTAGAGAACACTTACCTGCGTGGCAAACTTTTTTAGAATTGGTAAGCTAAGATTTTTAGGTTTGGCGTCTAGCTTTTCGACGATATTCTGTATTATTAGAGATGAGGACATCCATCTGTTTTATATTATTCGTCCACCGCAGGAGGAAAAGTCTGCTTTGGTGAAAGTAGACTCCGATAAAGGGAAAGTTGGCAAAGATGTCAAACAAAGCTGCGTTCGGCGACTGATCCTCTTTAAGATCTTTGGTGAATATATAATGCGACGTATGCTGGAGAAATGGGCGGAACTAAGATTCATAACTTGAGATTTGCAAATACCATCTTAGTTGCAGCAAGCAAGAATGAGCTCAGTATCTTATTATTATTATTATTATCTGCTGGACAACTTCCAAACAATAAGCTCTGATTACGGTTTGAGGCTTCAGACAGTAAGCTCCAATTATGATTGTAAATCGCGTAAATGAAAACCACCCAGACACGCTAAGGATAGGTGATTGTGAGGTAGTAAAAAAAACAGTTCAGCGTAGAACCCTTGTGGATAATACCGGAAACTGCAAACATGAGTTTTGAGGACACCATCCAAAACGTTGGATTGATGTCATCCAAGAGCTGATGGTGAGGCAATAAGAGTAACTGACAGTCATGACAGATAGTGTGAGACTATCAGACGTACCATACAGCAGAGGGATACCAACGAGAACATCGAATGAATCCCAAAACGTCTGTCCAGACATCAATAAGAAGAATTAAAATTAAAGGTAAACAAAATTTACTGGAATATAGGCAGCAAACAGGAGCGGGGCATTACTTATTAGACGAATGTATTTTAACTCTACAAACAGACAAACTTATTCTATGCCTACGACGTACTGGAAAATTGATAATGCGTACAAAAACTCAATCCAGACGTTTTGATAGGTATCTGAAAATAACAGATTGAGCAATATTCATTTCACATCCTGTAAACGCAAACAATATCAGTTCTGAGGGATCTTCCGACCGCTCGCATCGCATTTAATCAACTTCGTAACGATAAGCGCTTCATTTTCGTCGTGTGTATCGAACAAAACAGCGTAAATACACATATTTCGGTTCCTTATATAATTTCAAAGAAAATTCCTAGCATCGACTAAAACGATTACGTAATAATGCTTATTTTCTACAGAATAATAAAATAAATGATTTGACTACAATATAAGCAAAACTAAGGTGAATGCTTCATTTCGCTTTTAATGAACCCATTAAACACGCCAACTATAGAACAGAACACGTTAAAATTTTTATAAATGAAATTATAAAACCTCCTCCTCGTTTGAAACATGGAATCTGCTAGCAAACTCGTAAGAATTTATGCCAGAAATAAACTATGAATTAAGAAAAAAAACGTGCTTTTAATTTATGACCCAGTTAATGAAATCGCAAGTCACAACTGTTAAAAAACTATATATTAAATACATTCATTCAGTTTTTATTCAAATAAGGCTGTGGAAAAATCTCAATTGTTGTTAGTACGAGCAACAGAGCGCCCTATACTAAATGACAGCTTTAATTATTGAGGTTATGTTGAAAATTATTGACCATTTTCAGTCACCTGATTTTGACACAGTCTGAAGGGCACACATCATCCAATCACAAAGGAATGTATGATTGCATATGTAAACAATTAGAGATGAGTTGCTAGCAAAAACAGTTTAAGCTTGTTATTAAAAAATAACACCTTTTCCCCATCTCTAAAACACAAAAAATGAATGGGCTTGTTCAGCATTTTTTTTTTTATTTCATAAATCGAAAGTGCAAGTATAAATTAATGGATCTGCAAAAAATTAGAATCTTATTCGCACGTTTAGTATCTTAAAAACTATTACAAATCTCCATCTCACGAAAATGGGGCGTGGCCAGGCGCTACATCACTATACGCATAGACTCAGCGATCTCAGTAGACTTGATGCTCCTTACTTGTTATAAGTGTTTTCAAAGTATTGTTTGTTTTGTTTACTACTTGACAGTAGGGGAGTACAATTTGGTGAAATGTCAAATAATTACAATTTTCTATCGCTCCTGCCGGGACGAATTTTCGATTTTGACCATGCAATTTACGATTAGAATTGATCGCCGACCTTCTCCTTTCCTTAGAGACATAGAACGAACTTTCACTCGACGTATTTATTTAGTTACCAGCGTTTAAAAATTCCATGTTTTTCGACTTCTCAGGTTAAATTTGAAAGATCCCAGAAGCCATTTTTCTTACGTCACTTACGTATAGTGACGTCACATATGAGCCCTTGGTTTTTGCAACTATTACCAATTTCAACTCCTTATATCTCGAGAACGGAAAAAGTTAATAATACGAAATTTTAAGTGTATAATGAGAATATCGAGTACTATATGAAAAAGTATAAAAACCATATAAAAAAAATATCATGGAACAAGCTCATTGTGTGGTCTCCACGCCACCAGCGTGACGTTAACCGAAAATTGTCTATAGGGCACACTACCTCAATTTTCCAAAGTAATTAACATGAAACTTGCAATTTTCGTTTGCTCTTTTCACTTTCCCATTCTATCGACTATTGAAATAAATAGTTTTAAGTTTAGTTTTTATTATGTACAGACCATTACGTGTTTTGTACAATAATATTGTTTACCTGTGTTTTCAGATATTTATTTCGCGTTCAAACAATCAACAAGGGTTGATGGGCTAACAATGAGTTTAAATCGAAATTTATAATACATCTAAAAGCAGTTGGAAGTTCAATTGATCAAATAATTAGGAAATAAGAAAACTGTACCTTTTAAACTAAACGACTAAAGGAATAAAATCAAGATTTCTATAAGAAACACTTTGGTTTATTTGTGAATAAAACAATTTAATTATAACTTTTAGACGAATCAAAAAATGAAACTGAAATAAACGAAAAGTCAAAGATTTATTAAACTAATAGAATGATTGTAATTTAACGTATGTTGGACAAACAAAATAATCAATTAAAACTAGATTCATGAAACTTATATGTTATTTCAAATATGGAAGAACCGATGAGTTCAAAAAATCATAGACTAGATTAATATCTTAAGACAATTATAACTATAATAGAAATTAAATACTGGATGCTCTTAAAATTTGGGAAATTAAAAATCATAATTAATTTTATTAAAATCTTAAATAAAAAAATAAGATTCTTCTCATAGTTCAAATTAGCTTGTGTTTAAATTTCAATTCGATTGGATATTCCCTGTTTAATTTACCGCTCACATGGACAAATGAACATTTTGAAAGAATTTGATGAGTAATAAATACATTGATATATTTATCGTTTTAGAAAAGTGCCTGACAAATAAATTATACTTTTCATTTGTACGAAGAGTATCTTGACAATAGTATGAATAATGACAAAGGGCGAGCTTTATT
Source organism: Stenurella melanura (assembly GCA_963583905.1). Classification (NCBI taxonomy): domain Eukaryota; kingdom Metazoa; phylum Arthropoda; class Insecta; order Coleoptera; family Cerambycidae; genus Stenurella; species Stenurella melanura. Next base: position 133,255,064 of record OY757313.1, on the reverse strand, counting down.
GGTTTGTAGGTTATGGTTTATTGAATTTTGCTAGTAAAATTTAAATTAGAAGTAATTCATATTTGTTATTGCCTAAAATGTATGCATTAATGTAATGGTAGCTAATTACCGTGTTTTTTATAAATACTGTCAGATCCTAAAAAAATTAAGCGGGTTGGGAAACCACGATGGTAAGCAGGAACTTAGGATGTGGTGAGATAGGAAATGGAGTACTTAATTAAATGACGATCAAAAATTGAATTCTTGTACAATTAATAACAAACAGAAACATGCATATTTATTATTATTTGGAAACTGAAAATAAAATGATGGAAAATCATTAGAAAGTTCACAGAATTGTTGTGTAAAGATTACTGTTTTTTAAAATGTTCACAAATATACTGCCAATATAACAAACAATCAATAATCTATTACTAAGAACCTTGAACCATACTAAACAATTTAACACGAGGCATATTGAAATTTGATAATTAAGTAAATTATCTTTATATTTATTAATTCCAGACACTCAAGCAACGTGAGCTTCTGCTCCTTTACTGGCTGGCCGTACGAAAGGCAAATATTTCTGTAAATAAAACTTTAAAAGCGGATTGAATATTTACCTAAAAAATAGAATATTTTAAACGCAACGTAAGAAATGACACTGATATTCGCAGCTGTTATAATAGACCACCTGTTATAGATAGACACTTTACTCGCCTGGGGTATTGCGTGGGATTAACTATAAACGTCACCACCATCAGTGGATCAATCAGCAGGTTCTATTTTGGGTAGTTAAATTTCAGAATGCGGCTCTTGTTATTTTTTTATTCGTTTTTCTGAATTAACTCGACATGAACGACATAGGTCATCAGGAAAGAATTGCGCGGTGTGGCACCAATAACACAGTATTCTTAATTATATTATTGGCAAGTTAGTGATTATAATAACGCTATAATTGAAGAGTAACTTCATTATGTACTTACAGCAGGACTTTTTGAAATGCATGCAGCGTTTTCCCCTTCCAAAGCGCAAATCAAAAATCGTAACAGTCTCCACGCCCACTGGGCAAACTGCGCATGCAACATAATGCATATTCGTGCAATTCAAATTCGACGATTCATTCGCATCTGCGCATCTCGCACTTTGACATGCCGCGGTACACCTGCAACATCATGAAACTGATTTAAGACTTGCTTTTTATATATGTACCCTTAATCAGTCAGGTTTGGCGTTTTATTTACTTTACAAATGGGTAACAGCAATTACCTACTTATTATACTCTTCGCAAATACAAAACGAAGAGTATATTGCAGGTAGAGAAAAAAATTTCATATCACTGTGTTGGTGATCGAATTCTGAACAACTTTCAAAATGTCCGTCCGTCCATCTGTCCGTCCGTCTGTCTGTCTGTCCGTCCGTCACGTTTATTGTAGGCACGATAACTTAAGAACGAAATGTCCGATTGTATTGAAATTTGGACAGTAAGTTACTGTTAGCTAGAGGAAGACCCCTATTTTGAACAAAATCTATCAATAAATAAAAAGTTACTAATGTTTTAAATTAAAAAAAAATTAAAAAAAATAATGTTTTGTAATTAAACCAAAAATGTCTAAAACTAATATTATTTACAAATAAAACTGCGAAGAGTATCCTATAGAATGTGCAACAATTATTTAAAAAGTACAGTAAATCGGCGAAGAATAAAATGGTTGGCTTGTTTAAAATTGACTTTTAAATAATTGCACATAAATAAATTTAACTTATAAATTACTTATCCTTTTTTAGAAGAACGCTACGTTTTTACTTCTGCACTGCGCTGTGCGTGCATCACCAACTAATAATATAATAAATAATAAATATATAAGTAATTTTCTCAATAGGTACTACTAATATTTGTTTCACTTGCAAAGTAAAAAAAGTTTCAAATGATAAATTTATTCATGTTAACTGGTTTACTCAGGATCTAAAAGAAATGAGAAAACATTGCACCTATTAAATGAATTGTGTAATTTATACCCAGAGAGTTTTGAGTTGCGAAACCAAAGAAACGAATTTAATTTTACATACAAAAATGCTTAAAAAAAGACAAAAATAGATGCTCCCGATAATTTTATTGGTCATGCCAACGATCCAGTTAAAATAACGTGGAATATTATAAACTCTAATAGGATAATATCACAAAGAAACGAAGTAAATTGTAACATTTCGGCTGAAGACTTCAATAACTAATTATGTTGTAAATATAGCAGAGCAAATTGTATACACTTCCAGCAACAGTAGAAGACCCCAGATTATTGGACCTAAATATCAACATTGAGAATACTTTTAATTTTAAAAAATTACCCTTAATAATGTTAGGGATATGATTAACTCATTGAAAAATTGTAACTCAGTGGATGTTTCGGCCTAAATGTCTCTCTGATCAAGTTCGTAAAAAATGTCTTGATTTCGCCAATTTGTAAACAGTAACATTTCCTAAACTACTTAAAATTGCATTAGAAGTTCCTATTTATAAAAGTAAAGGTAACATTAATAGCGTTGGAAATTATAGGCCCATTTCTATCTTGCAAATCTTTTCTAAATATTCGAAAAAGCCATGAAACTGTGTATTGACGAGTATTTATTGAGGTGAGGAACAATAATTTAAATAACCAATTTGGTTTCAGGGAACGGCTCTCGACAACAGATGCCATTCTGAAGTTTACAGAACACTCTATCGATTGTTTTGAACAAGGTCTTTATTCAGCAGCAGAGTTCTGCGACCTCAGTAAAGCCTTTGACTGTGTTACCCACATTTTAATTGACAGATTAGCTGTATACAACTTTAGTGCTGCTGCAAGTCGCCATCTTGTGCAGTCATATCTCTCTAATCGTGTTCAGTCGGTACGCTTAGGCTCAGGTATCTCCAAAGAACTTCATGAAAATGTTGGTGTGCTCCAAGGTTCCATCCTGGGCCCATTGTTATTTTTATTGTACATTAACGACCTGTCTTCAACACATACTGATACAAACTGTCTATTATACGCAGATGACACTAATACCCAGTAATACTGACAAACACTGACCTAAACACCCTGAAAGCCAAAAGCAGAAAACATAAATCGACTACACTTAAACCCAGATAAAACGATAGTCATGACTTCCTCCCTTTGTGACCTAAGTGGTATAGATAGTAACCCAGCTTCTGTAAAGTTTCTAGGAGTATTCCTAGACCCAAAACAGCAATGGGACCCTCAGGGTGAGCATCGGGCCATTACTCTCACTAAAAATATATATTGTCTTCGAAAGTTATCCCAAACTGTCTCAATACAAGTTAGGTCAGCATGTTTTGCACTATGTCAATCTCGTATGTCATATGCTACTATCGCATGGGTTCACTTGCTTGCAGACACACAGTTCTTGGCTTACGAAGAAGAGCTATCATAGTTTAAAAATTCCCTGTATATATGCCTTGGAATTCTTAACATACATTAAAAAACATATTAATGAATACATATCTAATACAGAAGTGCATAATCATGACACCAGGAACAAGGATCATTAAGAACGATCTTTACACGGTTAACAAAAAGACAAACAGGCATAAATCACTTTGGAGTTAAACTTCGCACCAAAATCGGGGAACTACCCATGGATAAATTCAGAGCTACAATTAAAATGCTCATCAGTAAGACCTTCATTACAGTTGAGGAGATTTGTGAGGAAATTAAACACTGTGCCTAACTGACATAGTTGTTTACAAATATGTTTTGAACACTATAGCTGTTTTAACGTTTTATGTTGAAACTTAATTATTTTGATCTATTTATTAATAATATATGCATACTGTAATCATTTTACTGGGATCATCTCTGCTCTGCTCTGCTGAGAAGACACAAGCAGACTGTCACTTCGGCACTGGCCAAATTGTCGTAACCCTAGCAGCCAATATAGGAAACTTAAATTTACTGTACAGTGTTAAAAGTGACGTCATAAACACCCGCGCGTTTGAAATGCGTTCTTTAAATAGATATAATTTTCTAAAACAAAGCATTTTATACGAAAATGTGTTACCTATAATGTTTAAACTTTCAAATAAATATACTTAGTTTAAGATTTCAACACCAACACATTATTACGAATTCAGTCACGTCCAACTACTCCTTTACCAGTTTACTAGTAATATTCACCACACTAACCTAAGTCTGCAGAAAATACAAGATGACAAAGTGAGCAATCTTTGATAAACCATCACGGGGCTATTTAGTAGATAATGGTCGAAACTTGATTAATATTTATAGACATCGTTCAGATATTTATTTACGAGAAAGACGAATAAAATTCGTACGATAACAATTGAGTCGAGAAAACCTTTATCTGCAATCCCAAATCGACATCTACAGTTACACCGGCACGTAATCTATCCCACGTCTGAAGGCTTCTTGTTATTACGTTGCCTTTATTTGTTCATACCATTCCGTTCGTTTTCGCACCCTAACGGCGAATTCCGTATGGTAGGGCGAGCTATTATATTATAATAACGCCAGATCTAGCGGAGGGGTGTAATTTGATGGGCTCCAGATATGGTCACCATGGCAACACTTGTATACACGTTCGAGTTACCGTTTTCAATCATCTAAATCTATTACTCGACGATATTCGTTTATGATTCTTCGCTATTGCAGCTGATTTCCACCGATGCGACGTCCTGATCCTCATGCAGGGTTGAACAATTTTATACTGCCTTGTTTACGAAGACGTACTGTGCGGCGCGGCGCTTGTCTCATTTCAAATGATCCTGATAAATTCTTTGACGTAATCCCATATTATTTTCTTTATTATTATTACTTTGCGTACTCGTATACATTTTAAGCCCGGGCAACCAACTCGATTTAAAATTTAGCAATTTATTTATGATTATCACTGTGCCATATCTTGACAGAAAAACATAATCCACCGTAATGGATAATGGAATCTGGTAAAGCATTCTTCTTGTTCTTATTCACCAAGTCTTGACAGACTTTTGTGATTCATTAAATGTTGTAGTTGGCCACTCTTTGCTGTTAGCACGTCCGACAACCTTACCCATCTCTCGTGGCGCGTGGCTTTACCAAAGCCCTTCCCCATCAGCTCTTTGGTTTTGGAAGTCGATTTCTTCGTCTCTTGCCACTTGGTTTTGTCTCAACTATCAACCGTTACAAATTGTCCATTTCCGGTTGATTTGGCCAAAAACTGAGAGGACTCGGGAGAATTCAATGCTACGGAGTCATTTTGGAAGATGTCTTTTTTTGGAGAGCCGAGCTGTTGGTGCCATGGAATGTCCAGAGAATTCTTAGCAAGCATCTTTAGGCCCACATCTCGAAGGCATCAATACATCGTATATCTGATTCTTTAACGATCCATGTCTGTGATATGTGACGAATTCAATGCTACGGAGTCATTTTGGAAGATGTCATTTTTTGGAGAGCCGAGCTGTTGGTGCCAGGGAATGTCCAGAGAATTCTTAGCAAGCATCTTCAGACCCACATCTCGAAGGCATCAATACATCGTATATCTGATTCTTTAACGATCCATGTCTGTGAGATGTGACCGTTGACGAGTTGTCTAGTGATCTGACTATTCTAGCTGTAGCACCAAGTCACAATTGTCAAATAATTATATTGTTACCGGCACTACACAAATATGCAAAATTTCAAGGCAATAGATTAAGTGAAAGTTGAGTTTCAAGATTTGACCTAAGCTGACCAACAAACATGTGAAATTGAACTTGATTTAGTCTACCAGTCATTACTGTTCTAGGCAATATTATAGTTACTATTTGATCAGAAGTTCTCAATCAGTTTCATAAAAAAAATTTTTTCAAAACTATGAAATTTACTCATAGTATACAAGGTTTTTTCGATTGTCTGGTCTCTCTTCAATACCAGTTTCTTTAATGATATGAAACTAACTACACTCTGTATGTTATATTAATTTATTAACATAAGTTACTTACTTGGATCAAAACGGGCTGATATGTAGAGTGAGAACTTACCTGGAAAAAAAAAATTACATTAGATATAGTGCAGGGCAATAGATCAAGTGGAAGTGGCTCACAATGAACTTAAACTGATCCAGATTGACTGACAAACACGTGCCACTGAATAAAAACTTGTAACAAAAAAAAAGAAGTGGCAAGTTACGATGTAAATAGCATAAAACCCTAACATTTAATGTAAAATTTACCCAACTCCGCTATCACTTGACTTTTCAATCTCTGCGGGAGTCGCCGGTGATGTAAGCATAACTTTTTTCTTTTGATTTATATACTCAATTTTTTAAGGATTTTATCCTAAAAAATACATAAACATCGAAACTACATATCTGTGCAAAATTTCAAGGCAATAAATTAAGTGGAAGTGGCTCGAATTTAAATTGAAAGACTTATCTAAACTGGCTGATAAACATGTGTAGTTGGACCAAAGCTTGTAAAAAGGATTCACTTGTTCTTAAGCAATTAAGTTTCCAAACAATACGTACTTCCGAAAAATCACACTTGCTTCCGCACTAAACGACAAAAGAAAAGATAATAACGGATATAAAATCTAAGACCAAAAAGAAAAGAGAAAACTCCCGAAATAATTAACCACTGAATAAGCTCCATTTAGCTCCTAAACGATTTGGTAGTGATTAAGAAGTTATTTCGAGTCTGAAACACCTGTGAAGCATAGACATTCTTGATTTTAGTAAAATACCAGGCAAACATGCAGTTGGCAATGGAAAGAGATAATTAGCTAGTCCAGTTAACATTGATAAATTACGTTTAGTTTTGGTTTGTTGTAGTGAAAGAGTTTTATATTTTAACAGGAATTCTGACGTAACAAAGGCATTGTTGAAAGCTATTTTGTACAAATATTTCGAAAGTTTCGAGTACCTACTTGAATAAATCGCGAATAGATATTCAATATTAGAAAAAGGTATGTCTTAAAAGGTAACAAAGGTAAACAAATTTTGTGTTCTATAACTAAATACAAATGCAACCTCCCCACATGTAAAACTCTTCTAATATGGAAACAAAGTAAATGAATAAAATACCAGAAAATATTAGCAATTATTTCAAGTCTAATAAAAAAAAAACTTATTTATTACGGATAAGTATAAAAACATGTATATTCCCCAACAACTAATTTACCGGCTACATGCCACGATGAATATTAGATTGCAAGAAAGACAGTACACATATTGCGAGAACATGACTGCCTCAATAACGTCATTTTTATTTAGACTACCCTGTTCCATGAAACCAAAAGCAATTAACACAGAAACTCCAAAAATATCAGTTCTACTTTAAAACATTCAAGGACACGTATTTCGACGTCTACATCTTATCGGTGTGACTACTTAGAAGCTTGGAATAAGTTTCATTGAACAGGATAGTCCAAATTAACAACATTATTGAGACAACACGCAAGTTGTGCGTAATGTGGCAGTATATTGTCATATGTTTTGTATACTTATTATCTGTGATAAGTTTTTTGTAAATTATCAGTATTTTGATTTCCTTTGTTTCAATTTCGCGTTCATTTACTAGTTGGGAATTCATATGCGACCGATTTAAAAAATGCGCAGAGGGATTTTCATGAATGTAAATCGAATAATAATAATTTTTTGAAGTTGTTTGTTGGCTGGAACAGTGTTAATTTTGCAATATTGCTTTGTTAATTGCAGTAAAAGTAACGATAAATTGGTCAGATAAACTGAACTGAAAATATTATTGATTCTAAAATGGAAAATTTACCCGGCCTAGAAGGCAACTAACTGATGGCGAAATTAACGAAGTTTAAAAAGTTAGTATACATTAATCTTATTCTTCGCAAGTACGAAAATATATTGCATTTGATCGTCACATTTCTAAAACCGTAAAATTCTAAATATTATTAGTCGTCGAATTCCGAGGAACTTTAAAAAAATCCGTCTGTCGATTTGTCACGTTTTTTTGTAAGCATGAACTTAAGAAAGAAAAGTCCGATCGTAATGACACAGCAAGTTAAAGTCGGCTAACGGAAGAACCCTATCTTGGAAAAAATCTATCAGTTAAAGCTATGAAACATTTTAAGAAAAAAAAATTAATCTTACAAAATTCTACAAATTCAAAAATACTGCATAGCATAATAATGAACGTTTCGATAATCAAGATGGCGCCATCGAGGGATAGCTAAAATTACAAATATAGCAATTATTACTAACAAATTAAATTAAGTACTTAAAAAACTGCAAAACAAAGAATTTTCAACAATTATACCGGGTGAGTCACGAATTGCGCTCGCCCCGATATTTCCTAAAATATTTGGAATAGAAAATTGAAATTTGGAGGCCTTATTACACGACTAAAATGCCATCTTTTCAATAAAAAATCAAGTTTGGTGCACATCCGGTTTGACCGGAAATGCCCACAACTTTCGATTTTTAAATAGAACACCCTATATATTTTTACATTTTTGGAATCTAGAGGAAATTTTGAATACAATACATCCATTTTGGTCACTTTTTGATAAACATTAAAAATTTTATTAAAAAATCTATTTCTGAATCCAGAGTGCTGTGGTGCCCAAAATATATTTTAGTTTGTGTGCTACGTTACTATAAAAATAAAAAGAGCAATATGATTGCATTACTTAATTCTCTGGAGGCGTTTAAAATTTTTAAATGTGATTTTTACCCACTAACTCGGTTTTTTTAAATGGGAATTTAATCGCTCACCAACATTTTTAAATACCTCATTTTCATACGAATCTAATGATACCAAAATTTTGAAAATCCGCTAAGAAATATTTGAGATTTCAGCCAAAATACAATGCAACCAAGCTTTTAGAAACATGCGGCTAATATATAATAGATTAGTGGGCTTTGGAAACTAAAATGGCACATTTCTGTGTAAATCTGGTAACCTAATAACATTGGAAAAATCATAGTAGCCATTGAATGTAATAAAACAATATCAGCTGTCAGACAGACTCGTGTAGTTATAGGCAATCTTGAGCTATCAAACATTTAATAATTGTGAGCGCAAAGAACGTTACAATTAAGTTTAGCATAGGTATGTGGAGGTAAACACAATTACATCCACAAGGACATTTGCAATAGAATGCGACATCACTTCGGTTTTCAGAGTTTTATTTAAATGAACATAAATATCTATACCTATAAATAAATAAAAATCAATTCCGTTTAAACAATTAAACTTAAACTAGGTAACAGTATGATCTTTAAAATAATTAATATAATTAAACCATAAATTGACATTTATAGATATTGTTCAAAATGTCCAACATTTTTTTCTATACACAATTCGGCTCTGCGTACAGTTGCTTGAATGGCTCTACGCAATTCAGCCGGCGTTATTTCATTAAGAGCCCGTACAACTTTATTTTGCAGCTCTTCACGGGTATTTGAATAAGTTTTATAAACTTTATTTTTGAGAGTGCCCCATACATAATAGTCGAGGGGTGTTAAGTCAGGTGACCTAGGAGGCCACCTGATATGACCTTGATTTGCGATAAGGCGTTCACCATGCAAGTTGTTTAAATATTCCATCACTCTTCTGGAATTATGTGGGGAGCACCATCTTGTTGGAAAAACAGATTCTGTAAATAGGCAAGAGGAAGTAAGTCAAGAAATTCTGCTGTCTGGTTTTGTAAAAAGAATAAATATCGTTCGCCAGTAAGTGTTCCATAAAAAAATATGGGTCCAATTATTCGATCTCCAAGTACTCCAAGCCAACAGTTAAACCCAAATCTTTCCTGAATATTCCCCCGCCCTACCAACCTCGGATTTTCTTGAGCCCAGTACCTAGTATTATTTCTGTTAAACATACCTTGGTTCGTAAATCTACTTTCATCTGAATATAAAATATGAAAAGGAAAATCTGGGTTTTGTTGTACTGCATTTAAGAACCAGTTGCAATATACTAGCCTCCTGTCGTTATCATCTCCATAAAGATGTTGGTGTATTTGGTATTTATAAGACCGAAACTTATGTTTCTTTAAAATTCTGCAAACCGAAGACTGACTAATGTCGCATTCCATTGTCAATTCCCTTGTTGATGTTGTTGGGTGTACCATCACAAATCCTAATACATCAATTTATTTGTCCTCACTTACAATAATTGTTTGATGGTCATCTTGTTGATTGGGTTCGTTTCTTAATTCTTGTTCCACTTTGGCAAATAAGTGTCTGCTTGGATGACGTCTGATGGGATATCGTTGCTGATACAGTTCTGCAGCTGCAGTTGAATTTTTGAGACGCTCTCCATATATCAGTAACATATCCACTTTTTCATTTCTACTAAAATTATTCATTTTCTTTAATTTTTACTCAAAGAAATTTCCGCAACGCTTTATTTTGTATCTGTCTGACAGCTGATATTGTTTTATTACATTCAATGGCTAATATGAGTTTTCCAATGTTATTAGGTTACCAGATTTACACACAAATGTCCCATTTTAGTTTCCAAAGCCCACTAATCTATTATCTATTAGCCGCATGTTTCTAAAAGCTTGGTTGCATTGTATTTTGGCTGAAATTTCAAATATTTCTGAGCGGATTTTCAAAATTTTGGTATCATTAGATTCGTATGAAAATGAGGTATTTAAAAATGTTGGTGAACGATTAAATTCCCATTTAAAAAAAACAAGTTAGTGGGTAAAAATCACATTTAAAAATTTTAAACGCCTCTAGAGAATTAAGTAATGCAATCATATTGCTCTTTTTATTTTTATAGTAACGTAGCACACAAACTAAAATATATTTTGGGCACCACAGCACTCTGGATTCAAAAATAGATTTTTTAATAAAATTTTTAATGTTTATCAAAAAGTGACCAAAATGGATGCATTGTATTCAAAATTTCCTCTAGATTCCAAAAATGTAAAAATATATAGGGCGTTCCGTTTAAAAATCGAAAGTTGTGGGCATTTTCGGTCAAACCGGATGTGCACCAAACTTGATTCTTTATTGAAAAGATGGCATTTTAGTCGTGTAATAAGGCCTCCAAATTTCAATTTTCTATTCCAAATATTTTAGGAAATATCGGGGCGAGCGCAATTCGTGACTCACCCGGTATAGACTACAATGATCTGGCGAATATAATGGTTTACAACTAGCTTTTCTTCGAATATGGAGGAATTAAAAAGGTTTCCATTAAAAAAAAAAAACGCTGCCTAAGGAATCACTACTTCCACATCCAGATATTCCATCCAAGTCTCTTTAAAGGAAAACATCTTGACTATATTTGCACTCTAGTATGTGGAAATTATTGGGCATAGAATTTTAATATCTGACGCAGATGTTATAAAAAAATTTCAGGCGTTGGTTTCTAGCATATACGCCAAAAATGAAGTTTCTGGACTCTCATTAGCTTGCTCTACTTATTTTCCTCAGTTTAGCCCCCCAACCCTTCAACGGAATCAGATGTCATTATAGTAGGTACATACGTGTACTAAATCTCAAGTAAACATCTCAATTTTATTTTATCTCCCTTCTCCTTTAATAATGGAGTGGAGTTGGTGCGGGGTGTGAAAAATATGATAAACAAATCTAAGACCTTGGCTTATAGTATTTATACTAAATCTCAAGTTACTCTTACCAGCTTGCTTTACTCATTTTTCCCTATATAGCTCTACTTATCTCTCATCTCAAAATAAAATATAATTACAGTTGTCGTTATAATACATACATGTACCAAATTTCAAGTAAAAATCTTCATTTTATTTTATCAATCCTTTAGTCATGGAGTGAGGGTAGTGGGGGGAAATGAAAAATACTTAAAAAATCTGAGGACTTGACTAGATATATACTAGAGTATGTACACCAAATCCCAAGTTTTTGTACTCTTATCAGCGTGCTTTACTTATTTTTCCCTATTTACCTCTACTTATGCCCACCCCTTCACCGGAATCATCTCAAAATATAATCTAGTTCCAGATGTCGTTATAATACATGCGTATACCTTCGCGTCTAGTATATACAACAAATTCCACATGTCTGTACTTTCATCAGCTTACTTTACTTATTCTCCCCTATTTACCCCCCAACCCTTCACCAGATATGTTCCAAAAACAATCCAGTTCCAGATCTCGTTATAATACATATTTGTACAACATTTCAAGTCAAGAAAAGGTGCGGACAAAAAAAGTTACAGACAGACCGACCGACAGACAGAAATTTTTTTTCGCTCAAATAAAATTTCGACAATGAAAATTTTTGAATTTTTTTTACGATTGCTACACTTCCAATCCACACAGAAATCATTGTTCACGTACTGATTAATACTATTAGTCTAAGATCTGGTGAACAATTTGTCAAACATCGTTTATACCAGCTGACATTTTCTAGAAAATGTTGATTTTACCTGAAAAGGGTATAGACCGTTGGATGGGCAACCACGGCTCTGATTTTAATGTTGTAATGTTTTGAAATTTAAACAACTGCGAAAGTTTGAAAATTTTAAGTTTCTCAACTACTACATTACAAGATCATATCAACATGGAACCATTTTAAAGATTTAAAAGAATTAACACCCATCCATTGATGAAACGTAAATGTGATAAACTTAAAAAAACAGTACCCACTTTCCGTTAAAATCTAGTTCCGTGAATATTTACGGAACGAAAGCCACGTTCTGATCATAATTTTCCCTCGCATGTAAATTGTCGGGTAAGCACCGCCCAGCGCGGAGCATCCTGATAAATTCACTGGACTACCGATATTGCGTTCGATCTAAATCTAACCGGGCGGTGACCCTCAACTCAGATGCATAGTGCAGTATGCAGCATCAGTTTCAGTAGCATAGCATGGGATCGCTGTTTGCTGTTGCGTTGTCAAGGTAGATACCGGCCGGGCCGTAGCGAGTGCGAGAGTGCAAGAGAGCTGGCGCGCATGCCACGTTCCTCGATATCCGGAACATCACAGAAACAATGCGATCCGGAATTTATGCGACATTGTCTGTGACCAGCATGTGCTGATAATCATTTTCCTAAAACCGCAACCCTATCGCTACGTAGCACACACACAGGTTGCACCGTAAAATATATTTTACGATTATATCCGTCAAAACATCGGGCGTAAATGTGGTTCAATGGTAGGGATTCGTCATTTTTAATGCTCACACATTCAGAAACTTACCTTAAATGTACAGAAATTACTTCAATAATACAGAAAGAGCGAGGATAAAGGCAGACGATAAAGAAACAAACATGAGTATTACAATAATTACAAAAAAATTGAATCAGCTTTAAAAAGCGGTAACTAAGAATTATAAAATAAAATTTCACCGTTGCCCGGTTAAATGAAATCTTATTATACCTATTTGATTAATCAAATCAAGAGACACGGTAGTGTCTCGCGCCAACTTCACTCCAACATCCCCCCAGCTCACAGAAATGATAAGTGAGCACGCGTGTATCTTTACAGAAATAATATCTACAAAAAGTAATGTAATGCCCAGAAAAACAGATTCTCTGTAAAAAAAATAACGCCAAGTACTCTATGTCCAAAAAAATATCTTTCCTCTCTACAAATGAGAAAATGTGTTCTCTAAAACAATATTTGAAAATAATGTAAATCGCCAAGTCCGGTATCTATTTATCAAAAAAAAAGTTATGATAAACATTTTTCTTCAAATTCAAAAAAACTTGGCGCGTTTCACTAAGAGACTTTAAAAGGCCAGTGCCACTCAGTCAATTTTATACTTTCCCCGTCAAGTTGACAAAATCTCTGACGGCAATATTATACATTATACCTCTTATTACACAGCCATACACAAAAAAATTATTTCTGATCTGGCGGTGTGACCATGTTTAGCGGTAAAAAAATCGATTTTCACCTTCCGGTGACTTCGAGCGGCCATATCTCGAAAACCAAGGCACGCACCGATCTCAGGCTTACGCTACTCGATTTCTCACGTCTTCCTATGTACCTCTGAATTTCAGATGTTTGCTAGCTTTTGTTTGGCAGAAATGGCCCTGGAAGCTGGGCCATGTTGCTCGAGAAGCGATATCCTCGGACCTCTCATTTTGGTGACCGATATCTCACTTAAAAGGCTCCGAGAAAATATCGTGCCTCACATCATGGGATTGGAAATTTAATTTGCTATCGATATAACACAAAGAAGGGCGTCATTCTTGTCTAGAAAAAGTTACAGCGATGTATATGAAGAGATGTCGAAATCGCTTAAATTATGAGTTTTTTGAGGTTATGGCAAAATTCTGATGTGGTGGGGTTAAATAGACCTCGGATTCAGATTCAGCCCCAAAAACATGTAGTAAATATGGTCAGACCCCTAGACCAGAAACAAACATTTTTTTGTGTGACTGTGTATCATGTGGAAACACGGAAAGTGAAACACGCCAAGATTTTTTGTACTTATTTGAAAAAAAATGTTTTTTATATTTTTTTTTATAAATAGAAACAGAACTTGGCGATTTTAATTGATTTTAAATATTTTTGAAGAGAACACTTTCTCCTTTTATGTTTTTGTAGAGAGGAAAGATATTTTTTTGGGCAGAGAATCTGTTTTAGTGGGTATATATTATAACAGGGCAAAATACTTTACTGTTCATTCTACAAAAAAAAAAGTAGAGAAATTTGTTCCATAACACATAGAATCCAAATATCGAAATAAGAAAAAAACGGTCTATACGTGTGTGCTGTTCTTCTATACTTGTGGGAAATCTTGTCTGTTTGTGACCAAGTTTCTGGGGACATTTTAGACATTTCGTTTATGTGGGGACATGCACACGTTCCCAGAACACTTTTTTATCTAAAGTTAATATTAAATACAATATTTCAACGTCCCTGGCTTCGCTCGTTCGAATTTGTGTTATCAATTATTAATTTTAGTTTGTTTCAATAAACTATCATATTTACAAATTTTACTTGATGTTTTATACTCCACAGTGATGCAAAGAATCGGTGAATGATTGATTGATTTGCCAGCGTAAGGTGAGCATTGGTCATCCGTCGAACACGACCAACGGACCGCCAAACCGAGTGCCGGAGCCAAATCTCGGATGTTTTATATACCGCCGGACCTTCTGCATAAGCTGGGTTGGACATAGGACTTGCTTGTTGTCAGCAGCTAGAGCCACATGACGTATGGGGTAGGAATATAGGATGGGAAGTGTCTTTTTTAGTTTCCATCGGTCATCATCGGATGGGAAGTGTAGACGTTTGTAAGTTGCTTCTTTCTAGTTTCCATGCTTCTTTTAAGTTTCCATCTATCATCATCTCCTTATTTATTCTTCCTCCAAGTCTTCTGTTTCTGAATCTAACAGTGTCCTCTCCTCTGCCATCTTGCGTTCACTTCGTTTATCTGTCAAGACAAGCATGCATTCGGTCGCCGCAGGGAACTTTTTTAACCGTTCCACAGGTAAATATCCATTTACGGTGGAACTGCCCTATCTCGCGAAATAAAAGCTTGTTGTGGCGGGTTGGTTATGAGAAAGAGGCTCGAGAGAATATTTTGCACACCCTGTATATTATTTCGTTTCTGCAGTAATTACTTTCAACTACCGCTTTCCAATTCTGGGTATTTTCTATTTCATTACCTATATTTAATACCTTTTCATTTTTACCCCTAAACTTTTTCTCTGTTGTTTAATAAACTATCCTGTGACAAGGATTAATAAACCAATAAATAGAACTTGAGAATAAATAAAAATAAAACTTATCTTTTCATCCTTTGCTTTGCTTATGTTACTACTTCCACCCATTAGAAACCAGCCCGTTGCTGTTCACTGATGTACTTATTATATTGCCAGATGTTTACGTTATCACACTAACCACTTGAGAAATGGGTGCTCGGTCGTCTTAGTATAAGTATAGGCACTTACACTTGCTCTATTTGATTCTATTTAAAAAACTGTACGCGCAATGAATTCCATATGAACTTTATTTTTCTGTTATGGCGTTTCACTTCGCACAGAATTTCTCGAGGTATCGGCGACTCAAATTTTATCGAGTTTGCAGTGGTTTTTAACCGCTTTTTTAGCGCATTCTTTCGAGAGTATTTTACAGCACGTCTATACACGAGGCTAGTCCAACGCGTTTCCCTTGATATAAAGAATCGGTGATTATACAAAATTTTATTTTACTACCTCATGTAAGATATTTGTAAGGACATATAATAAATGTGTTAAACAAGCTATAACAGCAATTAGTACTGTGCTTGGAAGTTGGACAGCTCTCCATTGTACCTAAAGGAATATTAAAAGTTAGTTAATGATCAACTAGAGTCGAGAAACTTGAACTTGTCTCCTGTATGAGTTAATAAGGACACGTACGATTTCATTTTCTCTTGCACGCAAAGTCAAAACAATAGCCTAAAAACATTGTTCACGTATGTCAACAAAGCTTAGTTCTGCAGACGAAGCGACCTCTGGACCGGCCAAGTTAAAGTATACTGGACTATAATCGAGAGAATACGTAGGCAGGGGTACTCGGTACTCTGCTGGGACATCACTCATCCGTTAGCAGACCAAAGTAGGGATGGCTGATCCAAATATTTTTACGGATCAGTTCGGACCTAATCCAGTCCAGAGAAGAACCTATAGTCCAAAGATTAGTTTCAGTTCCTTGTCCATGCTAACCTACTCGCGCTGTGAACGGCTGAGCGGACTAGAAGACGAACTGGACTGGACTGGACTGAATTACAGTACTAGTCGTACTCGATCGTCTCGATCAGCGTTACGTAACTTATGTACTCTCTCCTATCACTCACCTAGGACCAATTCCATTTGTTCCCGTCAACCCTATTTTTACTCATATTTTGGTAAATGCGCAAATTATTTTTTTTGGTAGTCCAGCTGACAATGCCGAAATATACGTAATAATGTAATATGTTGCATAATATAGGTAAACCAAATTCATAATAATACATTTATATTAGATAGCGGGCTGTCCAAGATAAGTATTTGGACACAGTGAATTTTATAAACCACCAGTCCAGTAAATTCCTAAAACATCTATTCCATTGTGCCTAAAAACCGAGAAATGAGTTTAGTTCTCTTTTGTTCAGTTCGACCAGTCCATACGTTTACAAAGTGTACGCGCCGCGCCGCCGGGTGGTTGGGTCTCAAAAAGTTCAGCCGGATCGGAGTAGTCCCAGTACTCGTACTAATATTCGTACCTACTGTATTTATTAGTTGAGATCAGTTCCACTCATGATACAATGAAATGGTCATTGTATCATGAGTTCCACTAGTCCAACCCACCGGACCTGTTCCAAAGTATCAGTTCCAGTTCTGGTTAGCCAACCCTAGACCGAAGCCAGTCAGTCCGCCCTGACCGTTTCGCCGAGTCAGACGTGACCATATGCAATAGGAGTACGTAATTAGTAGGTGACTACTTGATAAGTCCTTTCTCGTTTCTGGTATCCGTACACTGTCTGTAATACCGTTCGTTTCAGCTACTCTGTCCCGATCGATAAGTCGAGCCGTTCGTCCCCTGCAGCAACAGGGGGAATATATAAAGGATGTACGTATTAACTTGGTAAGTACCGACTTACCCTCGCGTCCATGTATTGTCTGTATTACTGTCCGTTTCACCATCTATGGCCATTGGCTCTGCTTACCGATCGCGTACCGTTTGTTAACTGCCTGCCCGTTTTACTGTATCATAACCGATGCTCTATTATTAGATATAGTTTTCCTTTCACTCACAATTATCTAACCGAAGCTTAAGTCCTGGTTCTTGGTTGTTTGTTTGGTTTGTTAATGTTAGTATTAGATAATTAGTTAATATTATAAGCAGTAGGTGTAATAGTAATAAATATTGTTATACTCTGAATTGTGGCTTTTACTGCAGTGAATGAGAAATCTAGTTTTTCCTGGACCCGCTGGACATTACTATGTCTTCACTGTAGCTACTCAAACCCTACTAATGGGCCTTCGACAATAATGGTTGTTTCCCCATATAAAGGGAACTGATCGAGCTTTCCGTTTTACTATAGGACGATTGCATTGCTCGGATGCCAAAGTGACAATTCGTCATTTCTGGGCAAGGTAACGTCTCATCACACATACACTAAATCCTGTGAATGGTAACGTTGACAGATAGAGGTTTTCTTTATAAAAAAAAAAAAACACACATAAACAAAACATATGATTCATCTGCACCTGTTCAATTTTGAGTAAACTGAAAATATCCATGTATTGACCTACCCTGTACTTAAAAGCTCGTTTGTCTAACCATAACCACAACAAAGTATGGATGTGCATCTACATCTCCGCACAAAAAGACGGTATTAGTTATCCCCCTATGTAACATAATATAATTCATAGGATCGCAGGAATCTTCGATGGGTCGACGTTCGGCTTACCTTGTAGCAGTTATGGATAGACAAATGATATAGGAAGCGATTTTCGGGGCATTGCCCCGAGTCTTTTCATGGATGAAACTAAATTGCGAGTCCGTGATAAGGATATATCTAGGACGATTTTATAAAAAATAATGGTAATTACATAGCGGAAGGCCAACTATGGATCATTTCAGTCCAACTTCCTTTGATTATTTATCGGAGTATTCAATTTGATAACCTAAAACGTCGACAGTTAATTAAGTCCTGTGACCAAGAAGTCATTTATAATATTTATTATTTTGTATCATTTTAACAAATTACATGTGAAACTCATCACCAATTATTTTTTTTATAGTGATACATATAAATAAAAATAAATATGCTAAAGATAAACATGTTTATGTTTCCTCGTTTGTATACATATAATTGTATCAAATGGATGCTAAAAATAGCTTCCATATTTACTCAAGACGAAATTATATTTGTTCACTTATAATAAAAGACAAAACCGAGTCTCAGAATTAGAAATACACTACTGTTTGAGCCTAAATATATGTGGAACTTGTGATTTCATTTAATTAATACTTAATAAAAACATCTATTAAGTGATATTACTTAAATATAAAGTGAGCTGTTAATTAGTGTTGCATGTGAATTCAAATTATTTATTATTGCTAGGTTTGTACAGTCGTGGTCGCAATAATGTTTTCCTAAAACAGTTGTTTGCAACATTTTTCTTGTTTTATTATAAACTTTTTTCCCAAATTAAGTTACTATTTTCTGTAAAATACTGAGCCCATAATTATCCGTAATTATATTCATAAAATTTTGGGGTTTTGGTTGAAAAGTACAAAAATGAAAGACCACATGTAAGGTTTTAGCGGATCATTTTGCGTGACAACATACAACAGGCACAAAAAAACATAAACTCAAATACTTGTAAATGGGTGCCATGCTCACACGGCCAAGTCATTCACTGCTATTAACTGATCAGCTGATAATCACATATTGCCTATAGGTTTGTTTGAAATTCTGGTTCTGAAATGGGTTACGAATAGCATCCGAAATATTTCTACATGAGTATTTAAAGAAATGCATGTAAGTCAATGTAAAAGGCACTAGGGGAAAGTGTACCAATTCAGAACACTTAAAATGCTAGTTGTTGATATATCTTTCCACGTTAGAAAAATTAGAATATATCACAATGGGCTTGTTCCATGATATTCTTTTTATATGGTTTTTATACTTTTTCATATAGTACTCGATGTTCTCATTATGCACTTAAAATTTCGTATTATTAACTTTTTCCGTTCTTGAGACATAAAGAGTTGAAATTCACTATACGCAAGTGACGTAAGAAAAATGGCTTTTTGGGACCTTCATTCTATGTCTCTACGGAAAGGAGAAAGTCGGCGATGAATCCTAATAGTAAATTGCAGGGTCAAAATAGAAAATTCGTCCCGACAGGAGCGAGAGAAAATTGTAATTTTTTGACATTTCACCAAATTGTACTCCCCTACTGTCAAGAAGTAAGCAAAATAGACAATACTTTGAAAACACTTATGATTATAACAACTAAGGAGAATCAAGTATACTGAGATCGCAGAGTCCATGCGTATAGTGACGTAGCGCCTGGCCACGCCCCATTTTCGCCAGGTGGAAATTTGTAATAGTTTTTTAAGATACTAAACGTGCGAATAAGATTATGACTTTTTGCAGATCCATTATTTTATACTTGCACTTTCGATTTATGAAATAAAAAAAAATGCCGAACAAGCCCATTCACTAAACTGAATGAATGCAGACCATGGATGGAACAATACTGGGTGTTTTTGAAACACATACATATATTTTTAGCCTTATATAACGTGAAGTCAATATTTACATTTTTTTAAATAGACTCACCTTTATCTTTCCAATCTCGATGCCCACAAACTACATTAGGTATTTACTTTTATTACAATATTGCCAAATCAGCACAAAATTATCAACTTATAAATATACTGAAAATGAACACTTACATTGGGAACTCGTTCATGGTAAAGTAAATGAGCCTGATGTTCATTTTCCCCGGCCGTACCGTAACAACATTTGTAATTGTAAAATGACCATTGTCAAAAATGTAAAAACACAATAATTTAGTAACAACTAGTACATATCTTGATAGTAGTAAACACTACACTATTGACATGCTGCTATTGTTTACCTGTTGCATTTCTTTGTGCGTTTGGCATCGACGCAGTGTCCTTAGGGATAGAGTCAGGGTAGAGTACAGATAGACCACCATACGAAATTAGTAGCATAGAGGTACTCGAAAAAAAAAAAATGTTTTCGATATCGGTTATTTTTGCGGATTTGGATAAATGAATATTTTTGCTTATATTAGAAAGATGCGTGTATTCGTAGACCTAAATATACGGATGTATTTCAAAAATACCCTGCATACAAATATTTCAGGGCATGAAAAAGTCAAAAGAACTTGGCTTTTTCTTTCGAATGGCATAATATACAAGAGCTATTTGTGGACAAATTAAAAAATTATTGTTCATAGGTATGCACATATACGTTTAAAATTTTTCCAAATGAAAATTACCTAGTCGAGAGTATTACATACTTCATTTCCACAATTTTTAAAATTCAACAAAGTAGTACAGATGATTTAATTTATTTTTCTTTTAAGGTCATAAAAAGTAATGGCACCTAAGATCGTTATGTGCGATAAACACGCGGGCTTGCATTAATCTTCATCGTCTAAGACAGAAATTCGATATGCATATACATTTAACCCGAAAAATTACCTCAGCTTTTTTATAATAAACGGTTGTTTTAAAATAATAAATTGATTACGATGTGGAGGGAAATTTAATGCTTTCAAGGCGAAATATCAAACTAATCCCCAATTAAATGAAATTCGACAGGAAAGTTGAAGAAGTCTTTCGAATAGGTATAGTGTTCTCTGAAAGTCTCCCACCATAGATAATAAAAGATCCAATTAAATTTTATTACCTAATTTTCAGTGACTTTTTTTACGATAATTCATTATTAGAAGTAAAGATTCGTTCAACCTTATTATAGGCCATTCAGTACAGACTTCTATAGTGAAAAATTAGACAAAAATTGGGAATGATCTTAATCTTTGAGGCAACATGGGAGGAGGTAGAAAATAATAAATAATAAACCCTGTTTTTGCACCCTTAAATTAAACAGCTTTTTTTTCTCCGTGTAATTTGTCAGAATATTGCTAGGTTTGTACAGTCGTGGTCGCAATAATGTTTTCCTAAAACAGTTGTTTGCAACATTTTTCTTGTTTTATTATAAACTTTTTTCCCAAATTAAGTTACTATTTTCTGTAAAATACTGAGCCCATAATTATCCGTAATTATATTCATAAAATTTTGGGGTTTTGGTTGAAAAGTACAAAAATGAAAGACCACATGTAAGGTTTTAGCGGATCATTTTGCGTGACAACATACAACAGGCACAAAAAAACATAAACTCAAATACTTGTAAATGGGTGCCATGCTCACACGGCCAAGTCATTCACTGCTATTAACTGATCAGCTGATAATCACATATTGCCTATAGGTTTGTTTGAAATTCTGGTTCTGAAATGGGTTACGAATAGCATCCGAAATATTTCTACATGAGTATTTAAAGAAATGCATGTAAGTCAATGTAAAAGGCACTAGGGGAAAGTGTACCAATTCAGAACACTTAAAATGCTAGTTGTTGATATATCTTTCCACGTTAGAAAAATTAGAATATATCACAATGGGCTTGTTCCATGATATTCTTTTTATATGGTTTTTATACTTTTTCATATAGTACTCGATGTTCTCATTATGCACTTAAAATTTCGTATTATTAACTTTTTCCGTTCTTGAGACATAAAGAGTTGAAATTCACTATACGCAAGTGACGTAAGAAAAATGGCTTTTTGGGACCTTCATTCTATGTCTCTACGGAAAGGAGAAAGTCGGCGATGAATCCTAATAGTAAATTGCAGGGTCAAAATCGAAAATTCGTTCCGACAGGAGCGAGAGAAAATTGTAATTTTTTGACATTTCACCAAATTGTACTCCCCTACTGTCAAGAAGTAAGCAAAATAGACAATACTTTGAAAACACTTATGATTATAACAACTAAGGAGAATCAAGTATACTGAGATCGCAGAGTCCATGCGTATAGTGACGTAGCGCCTGGCCACGCCCCATTTTCGCCAGGTGGAAATTTGTAATAGTTTTTTAAGATACTAAACGTGCGAATAAGATTATGACTTTTTGCAGATCCATTATTTTATACTTGCACTTTCGATTTATGAAATAAAAAAAAATGCCGAACAAGCCCATTCACTAAACTGAATGAATGCAGACCATGGATGGAACAATACTGGGTGTTTTTGAAACACATACATATATTTTTAGCCTTATATAACGTGAAGTCAATATTTACATTTTTTTAAATAGACTCACCTTTATCTTTCCAATCTCGATGCCCACAAACTACATTAGGTATTTACTTTTATTACAATATTGCCAAATCAGCACAAAATTATCAACTTATAAATATACTGAAAATGAACACTTACATTGGGAACTCGTTCATGGTAAAGTAAATGAGCCTGATGTTCATTTTCCCCGGCCGTACCGTAACAACATTTGTAATTGTAAAATGACCATTGTCAAAAATGTAAAAACACAATAATTTAGTAACAACTAGTACATATCTTGATAGTAGTAAACACTACACTATTGACATGCTGCTATTGTTTACCTGTTGCATTTCTTTGTGCGTTTGGCATCGACGCAGTGTCCTTAGGGATAGAGTCAGGGTAGAGTACAGATAGACCACCATACGAAATTAGTAGCATAGAGGTACTCGAAAAAAAAAAAATGTTTTCGATATCGGTTATTTTTGCGGATTTGGATAAATGAATATTTTTGCTTATATTAGAAAGATGCGTGTATTCGTAGACCTAAATATACGGATGTATTTCAAAAATACCCTGCATACAAATATTTCAGGGCATGAAAAAGTCAAAAGAACTTGGCTTTTTCTTTCGAATGGCATAATATACAAGAGCTATTTGTGGACAAATTAAAAAATTATTGTTCATAGGTATGCACATATACGTTTAAAATTTTTCCAAATGAAAATTACCTAGTCGAGAGTATTACATACTTCATTTCCACAATTTTTAAAATTCAACAAAGTAGTACAGATGATTTAATTTATTTTTCTTTTAAGGTCATAAAAAGTAATGGCACCTAAGATCGTTATGTGCGATAAACACGCGGGCTTGCATTAATCTTCATCGTCTAAGACAGAAATTCGATATGCATATACATTTAACCCGAAAAATTACCTCAGCTTTTTTATAATAAACGGTTGTTTTAAAATAATAAATTGATTACGATGTGGAGGGAAATTTAATGCTTTCAAGGCGAAATATCAAACTAATCCCCAATTAAATGAAATTCGACAGGAAAGTTGAAGAAGTCTTTCGAATAGGTATAGTGTTCTCTGAAAGTCTCCCACCATAGATAATAAAAGATCCAATTAAATTTTATTACCTAATTTTCAGTGACTTTTTTTACGATAATTCATTATTAGAAGTAAAGATTCGTTCAACCTTATTATAGGCCATTCAGTACAGACTTCTATAGTGAAAAATTAGACAAAAATTGGGAATGATCTTAATCTTTGAGGCAACATGGGAGGAGGTAGAAAATAATAAATAATAAACCCTGTTTTTGCACCCTTAAATTAAACAGCTTTTTTTTCTCCGTGTAATTTGTCAGAATAGTCAAAGGAAGAATTTCAAAACAGTTTGGTATTTTACGTATTTATACAACACTACATTGTATTTTATATATTGTATTATTATAGATACCGTGTTCTATTCTTCAATTATTTCTTTAAATAATTCACTAATTTAAATTGTGATTTGTTAATGTGTGTCAATATTAAATTTAATTAGAGATAAATCAATAATAATGTATTTTCACCTTTCGTTAATCAGAAATAACACATAGAACATAGCACCAAAACGTCGCTAACATTTTCACAAAATAAATATATTTTCATAAATTAAATAGTCCTTATTTAAGTGAAAGATCTGTTTTTTGGGAACCTACTTTGTGGACTAAGAATTTGCAAAATACATATACAGGGTGTAATCAGTTTCATGTCATTAAAAAAAACTGGTAATGGGGACAGACTAGACAAACAAAAAACCTTTATGACTTTTCACTCTAGGGGCACTTTGAAAAAAAACTGATCTAGGTCAACATTTTTAATATTATGGTAGACAACAATTGAGAACCACTGCTTTTCTTGGTCAATGGACTTGTAGTTCCCAATTACACAACTTTTAAATTGTCATAAAAAAGTGCTCGCCGGCACACGCGGTGGTCTGCGGTGTCAAAGCAAAGGCTCATCGACCGCCTTTGATGGACCGCCTCAACTGAACTGAAACAATTATAAAGAGGTAAATAATTCGTTCTCTCTTCGTGCACAATAATGGCCATAGAGGTTTAAACAGAGCATTTCTTTACATGTGTATTTTTTAATTTGGAACAAAATATTGGATTGTTTATAATTCAGAAAATTTAAATGTGGTTTATTAAACATTTGTAACATAAATGAGTGTCCTAGGTTAAAATTTTACTACCTACCTAAATGATTCAAAATCTCTGCATCTGCATCAATACACAGTTCGGTACGTCGAATTAAGGACATACGCACTTCGTTCAACACTAAACTATCAACTAACGTTGTCAATAAAGAAAAATAAAATAAAAATTTGGTACAAAAGTCAAAAAGGAATACAAAAAGAACGAACAAGTAAGTTGTGTCTGTACGTAATCAAGAATTTGACAACTTGAACGGTAAGTCAATAAAATAAATCTTAACTATAAATACACAATGACGCGAAATTCAAAAATAAAAACAACAAACGGCGGGTTGGACGTGTGTACATAACGAAACACCCACAGTAACTAAAATATTGCACAAGGGAGAGTTAGAGTATAGTTTTCTTCAGATCAGATCTATTAAACACTCAGAACATGTCTTTCATCTTTACCGCATCGCTAAAGACCGCTGACATTTTAGAGCTATCTACCCAAATATTGAGTATCATAGGCAAATACACGAGCAAAGATCTAAACCTACCTCAATATTCCAGCAGTTCTCAAAAAATTTTATTGAAAATTTGCGAAATTTTTGTTATTTTTTTTCTCCAAAACTATGAGCTTTAGACCCCATGTTATATAAGGTTTTTTGTTTGTCTTGTCGTTCCCTACCACCAGTTTTTCTTTAATGACATGAAACTAATTACGCCCTGTATTAATAAACGTGTGTTGTTTAATTATCTAAATATTTCCATAATAATAATAAACTGCTGATGATAGCTGGTTACGAGACAGATCGTCAGAGATTAAACTGAAGCAGGTAGAACTGTAATTCGGATATTTCGAATAAACTTTCTCTAAAAGTACAGCTCACCAATATAATATAATATACAGTGTGTTTCAGGTATACGACCATTAATTGCAGGGGTGATTCTACGTTAAAAAATATGAAAAAAAGTTCATATGAACATGGGTCCGTAAATCCCTCCTAAAGACGCTGCGAGCCTCTGAAGGAGGCAACCAAAAACGACATTTTATTTAATCTCTCAGGAACCCTTTGATCTGCAGTATTTGCACGTGATTTGATCTCAGTAAAAGTCCATTCATTATCTGATGTTATCCACCAAGGGTAAATTCAATCAGGGGTGCACAAAATTGGAAAGGGGGACTTACATCTTCCACAAAATTTTTTAATGTGAATTTTCTGTGATTGTCTCATCGGAACATGTTTCCTTAGTTCCTTAGCTACAAGTGCACAAAAAAGGTTATCTCATTGTAACTCCGTAGGGTCAATCGGTTTCGATCAATTTGAACCTAAAGGAATGTTTCCAGTCTTCTTGCGTAAACTGAATGTTTTCAATGAATTCATCATTTTCTTCACATTTTCGCAAGTGCCATGGACAGAAGGTCATCTTTCGATCTGCACTTGCAAAAACTCACACCATATTTTTTTGTTCGTAAAAACTTCTTATCACTAATCAACTCACTTGGCGTCTTATTACTTAATTGATCGTTATTGGTTTCCAATATTGAATTGTCATTAATGACATAAAGGTTCTCATTACATAGTCTTTAATAAGAGAATTTCAATTTTTATTTAACATGAGTTACACTTTCGGCCTAACCTGGGCTAATGCTGCTGAAGCAAAAAAATTGCATGAAGAGAAGCTTTCCCAAATAGAAGAGTACCTTACGTAAGTTTTTTGCAAGTGTACATCGTTCTAGAAAGGGGTAAGTTCTACTAAGACAAGGAATATTCTGCCACAGATCGTTATGTTAGAACTCCAGAAACAGAAAAGGCAATATTTAATGCTGTAAATGCGAATTCCCAAATCAGTTCGAGAAGGCTAGCGTTACAGGAACGTGTGTCAGCTTCATCTGTTTGGAGGACGTTACATGAACAATTATTGTGTCCCTTCCACATGCAAAGGTTGTAAGCGCTCAAACCAGAAGATCTACCAAGAAGGGAGGGCTTCTACCGATGGCTTCTGCGAAAATGTGAAAGAAATGCTGAATTTATTCAAAAATTTTTGTTTATGGGCGAAGTGGGGTTTACGTGGAATGGTGTTGTCAACTTTCACAACAACCACATATGGGCAGAAGAAAATCCTCATGCTTTCTTCGAGTCTAGGCACCAAGAAAAATCCATTCGGGTAGGTATACTTGGCAACAGATTATTAGGACCATTTGTTTTCATTTGATGGGTTAAATTATCCAGATATTTTAAGAAAGAATCTAAGATATCTTGGAGGATGTTACGTATGTGACCAGAAGGACAATGTGGTTCGTGCACGATGGTGGACCTCCCCATTTTAGAATAGCTGTTCGAAATCATTTAAATGCAGCTTATCCCAACAGAAGGATTGGCAGAAATGGACCACTAGCTTGCCCCCCCCCCCCCGATCCCCCGACCTAAATCCTATTGACTATTTTGTATGGGTTAATTGAAAAGCTTTGTCGCCCATTTTGAACGTTTAATTTAATTTGTTAATCTTTAAAACCTGTTGAGCCCTTTAATTTAGTAATAATTTGTTATATTTCCTTAGTTTATCAAGAGAATAATAAATGCAATTCCACTAATTTTGGGTGCCCCCTTCAGAGGCTCGCAGCGCCTTTAGCAGGGATTTTCGGACCCATGTTTATATGAATTTTTTTTCATATTATTTTATGTAGAATCGCCCCTACAAACGAAGGACCGCATAGCTGAAACACCCTGTATAATAGAAAGAAATTACCGATAGGCTGACTATGTTTTTACAGGATTTGCATTTACGAAATCTTATTACTCTTTCATTTCCAAATAGACTTCAACTCATATAGTAAGTATTCTCTTCTCGTCTCGGTCTTCAAATTTTCGGCAACACGGAAGCAGTTAAAAGCGTCCACCGTTGTCTCTTAAAACGATTCCCTAATTCCCTACACAAAGCTATTCATTAAGTTTTACGATTGTGAACCTTTGTTTGCTTCAGACGGTGAGATTGAATAAAATAAATCTGAGCAGTCGATAAGATCCCGTATTTTCCCTCCTACACATCCTTAGAACATAAAGATAATTCAACCTATAAATTGTAAATGTAAAGTAAATTAACTGATCATAAGGAACGAAGCAGTAAATCTCTTTTGATCACAACATTTATCAAACATCGAGTGTGTCAACAAATGAGCAATATATACAGAAAATGAGCTTTGAGTCCCGCACACGCTGCTGGTGTGTTTTAAACCAAGCGCCAGAGACGAAAAAAGATCTGATTGCATTAAATTGTGGTAGAAGGTTGCTGCTTATTTTGACCGTTAGATTTTATAATTCTCAATAGATTAGAATAAATTGGCGAATAGTAATTTCTTCCGCTTATTTTTTATAGCCAAGAGAATTTTGAAAAAACAGGTTTTTCGCTATAACTTTTTTTCTTGAATAGATAAAAAGAAATGATAAAAGTTGTAGACAATAAAGTTTTCCATCGATCTGTTAAAACCCGATGTCAAAATAATGAAATTTAACCTCAAAATTAAGAAACTGGTAAAGGTATTTATACAGAACTTCCCTCTTTATTTATACAGGTCGGTCACTCTAAAAAAATATTCATTACGAAACGACATATGAGAATAATAATCGGAATGTAGTTATCACTATTATTACAAAGAAAACCTAAAATATACGGAGTGATCATTCGACAGCAAAAATTCAATATTAAATAAAAGGTGCCAAATATGAATATGAAAATCTTAAATTTGAGCGAAAACTAGTTTTCTTCATTATCTATTTACTTTAGACGGCCCACGCTGTACATTTTCCAATGAAAGTCTAACCATTTCTTCGGTGGCAGTAGCGTCAGCTACCTACCAAATTTGACTGTTCTCCATCAAGTAGTTTTTTAGTTAATGCACCGACAGACAGACAACAGACCGACAGCAGACAGACTGACGGAATTGAAAAACCTATATTTTCGTAATCTACATGATCTGAAACGTGAAAATCTGAAAAAATCTCGGAGTGTGATTTCTTCTCGAATACAATACTTCCCTTCGGTATACGAGGGACGTAAAAAGCAAAGACATCAACTTACTCCTTTAAACTCAAAAATCTTTTCGGGAAAGAAAGTAATTCGTGTGAAAATTTAACCAAGTGGAAGGTGATGTAGACCGATTTTGAAAATATCATCTTTTTTGCGACTTATCTTCAAGAAGATGAAAACGGGAAAATCGGAATAATTTTTGTGACCGGGCAGCAATGTAGACGTTCTTAGGCGGTCTTCTCTCTTCACCATCAGATTTTCCCAATTTTTTTAAAATCGCTCTTAAATTTACAGATTTTTCAAAATTTAGTTTCTTTTCCATTAGGTTATTAAATTTCACTAAAACAAATATTTTAAGCTTGGGATTCTTAAAATCCAATCAGTACAACCCGAGATATTTTTAGAAATAACATATTATAATATTTCGAAGCAGGGTATAGTTTCAAACATTCTTTAAACTTGTGACTACTTTATTTTATTCGCCTCCCCCCACCGGCCTTGCGGTTTGAGCAAAACTCCCTCCGTTTATAAAAAAAACGGCCTTAACTAATTTTATGTTGTCATATAATACACATATATACAATATATCTATAATACCTGGCAAAGGCAACCCTTACACATGCAATTCTTCAGTCATCATCGCCTTCTCTGCCCACTCGTTCCATTTCTTCAGGTATTCCTCTTGTATTACTTTATTTTTCCTCATTCGTACTTCCAGATGACCCCATTCATTTCTCACAAACTTTCTTCCTTCCTCCCTATCAATTATCTTTCATACAAACCACACATGCTCACTATTTTCCTCTCCTCTTCCACATTCTCACTCGCCATCCCTAAGGCGACACCCCTAAAGTACCCCATAAAATTCCCGTGTCCAGTCGCCCACTTTCGGGGATACCCCGAAGACGGTTCTTCCAGTTTGTCCATTTTCCCATCTGTTATGCCATTCCTCTATTACTCTCCGTCTCGTTCTTGCCTTTCTCCCTCTTCTATCAATCCAAATTTTTTCTCCTTCTATTTCTTTTCTTATCCTTGCCCTTTCTGCACTCTCATCCACCATCTTATTCTTTCTAATTTCCTCACTCTTTCTCTCCCCTATGACAATACATTCAACTCCCATCCTCCTCATTCTCTCCATCATCAATTTTATTTCAATTATTTCTCTTTCTATCGCCCCTCCTTTCTCCAACCTCTCGAGTCTTCAGGCTATCCGTAACAATGGACGCCTACATCCTCTCTCCTGGTCTCATTTTCTCGTTATTCATTCTTGCCTAGCTAAATTTTCAACTCAATCACTTATCCTTTCGAAAAGAATTTTGGGATTAAATGTATATTAGCAATACATCCCTCTACCCTTAAAGAGCCTCTTTCTTAATGACATCACTTAACTGTTGGAAACTCTCTCGAACGCATCCGAGCCAGAGGCGCCATGTTAGTCAAGTTACGCATCAGTCAGAATAGAATATGCCGCTGTCTACGAAGGACGCATGGCAATAAATTTCTATCATATTGTGGTTACGTGATATAAGGAAAGACGTGGCTACCTCACGCAATGTGGGTAAAGATGTGGCAACTCCACGCAATGTAAATAAAAACAGTAAAAATTAAGATGTGGCAACCGCACGCGCTGTAAATAAATATGAGGCAACCCCACGGAAAAACATCGATATTAAAAAAAAGATAACAATTAGCCATAACAAAAATTCTGCTTCCGCATTTTATTGTTCCACATATAGATAACAATACCTTAAACAGAGCGAAGATGCTCAGATCACAGGGTGGCCGTATTAGCAATGCATCCCTCTACCCTTCAGGAGCCTCTTTCTTCATGACATCACTTAACTGTTGTACCCTCGTTCATATCCCAAACGCAATAAAGCCAGAGGCGCCAGTCAAGTTGCGCATCAGTCAGAATAGTATATGCCTCTGTTTATGAAGTACGCATGGCAATACATTCCCATCATATTGTGGTATTTAGTCATTACCTGACGCAATGTGAGTAAAGACGTGGTAACCCCACACAATGTAAATAAAGACGTGGCAACCCCACGCTCTGTAAATAAAGCCGTGGCAACCCCACGGAAAAACATCGATATTAGAAATAAGATAACAATTAGCCCTAACAGAAATTCTGTTTCCGTATCTTATTGTTCCAGATAGACAACAATACCATAAACTGAGCGAGGACACTTAGATCACAGGATGGCCGTGTTAGCAATGTATCCCGAATGCAACCGAGCCAGAGGCGCTAGTCAGGATAGTATTATATATGCCTGTCTATGAAGGACGCATGGCAATAAATTCCTACCATATTGTGGTTTTTAGTCTTATCTGGAGTAGAAATCCTCTAAACGCTAATATGTACAAGTCGGGTTCCTTGGATTCTTTGAAGTTTTGAAGTTAGATTTAATTATTTTGAAATCAGATTTAAACAGGTCGATAGACAACTTTTATCTGAAACATTTCTATCTTTCGAAGAAAAAAGTTATTGCGAACAGACCTGTTTCTTCAAAATTATTTTTTCTGTAAAAAATTAAGCAGAAGATATTTTTATTCGTGAATTTAGGTACATGTTCATAATCATAAAATCTAGCCATTAAAGGACCCGTACATTCTACCTCATTTTGACGAAAAAAATCTGTGGCGCTTGGTCTATTATCTAAACACGCTCCTGTGTTTAGTTTGTATGTTATGCTGAAAGTCGAGACTCGAGACGTTCGATATTTTGTTGTGGAAGATAAGAAAACGGAAAATAGGAAAACTTAGGGAACCGTTCTGTATTTATGGCGAGTTGGTGAATTCGTAATGAGGAGCAAAAGAGAGACAAGAAGACGCACAAATAAATTTAATATGAAGCAGATGTAGGTCATGGACCAAACAGTTAAAGCTTAATGTATTTAATTAAATATTCACCGAGCTTAACAGCCTATAGCTGAATATTAATATTTATGATGCAACGAAAACAAAATTCACCCTCACAACCGGTAACAAATAAGTACAAATTAGTTTTGAATGTGACAAACATGCGCAATTCCGTAATGAATAACATTTTACAAATAGATTTATTTGCAATATATCTACCGCAGTTAATTTGTCACATTGTGGCATACATTTAAATGTACAATATAAAATGCTATTCATATAGAGTTTTCAGGGAGCATTTTTACATCATCCTCCTACATGTTGAATGTTGAAATTGCAAAATCATATTCTGACAGCAATCGTATAAGGTGAGTGCTTCATATTCCACACAGAACTTCAAACGCTCAGTCTGAAGAGAAAAAGTAGAGAACTTCTGACCAGATAGTACTTAATTGATCTCTGTCAGTTTTTTCAACGTGCCCGTTCCTCATTATCAGTTTTTTTAGTGACATGAAACTAATTACAACCTTTATAAATATTTGCCGACGTAACCCCGTTTGAAATTTTCACCTGAACACAATGAACTATTTGGGATAAGTCCTTTGTTTATATTCATCTTATTTTTATATTCTCTGAGTCTCCAGCTGCCAATCATCTATTGTGTTTCTAATAACTTTAAATTATTAATAACTACTCTAAGACTGGTCTTAGAATCGTCTAGACTAGAACTGTTTATGGTCTAGGAGCTACATATATATGGCCTGGGATATACATGTCGGCATTGCTGTTATGTTTTAGCAAGTATTTTATCTTATATGAGTCAGAGCGTGTTTAGAAAATAGACCCTGCCCGTTTTGGCGCTAGCCGCACCATAACATATTCAATTTTGGAACAGAGTATACTTTTAGGCTTGAGTACACTTTGGTAGAGGGTATTTTGGCGATGAACATTCGATATATGCCAACATTTTTTCTCTTCACAATTGACAGCACGGGCAGCAGCCAAAATTGGAACGTAGTACTTTCTGACCAGGCGGAACATTTTCGTTGTCAATGCTCATTGCTGGAAAACCAACATCTTCTGCTTGTCCATTTTCCAGATTTTTGGCCAAAAACGGGCCAAAACCGGTGCTTTTAAAAAAAAAAAATATTGGCAGCATCTCAAACTTGTAGTTTTTGCACCAAAGAATTGTGTTAGTGCCAACATGTTTTCTCAATGTAACCCTTCCAAACATCAAATACTATATAAATAAATAATACACAATCTCTCGGTCAATACTCGCTAAATGTGTAATTTTTGTATTCTTTTTGGAATAATAATCGATATTTAAATTTTTATAGGTTTTGGGGGGTTACATTGAGAAAAAAAGGTTGGCACTCACAGACACTATTCTTTGGTAGAAAAATACAAGTTTGAGAAGGTGCAAACATTTTTTCTTTTGAAAAGCACCACATTTGGCTCGTTTTTGGACAAAAGACCAAAAATCTGGAAAATGGGCAAGCCGAAAATGTTGGCAATGGTTTTTCAGCAATGAGCATTGACAAAGAAAATTTTCCGCTTGGTCAGAAAGTGTTATACTACGTTCCAATTTTGGCCATAATTGATGTCGCCAGTGCTGCCAATTGCAAGGAGAAAAATATTGGCATATATCGAATGTTGATAGGCAAGATAGCTGTAGTTGAAGAGCAACTAGCACCAAGAGCCCTATAGTATTATACTCTGTTTCAAAATTGAATATTTTATGCTAGCAAATCAAAATGCTAAACTAAATTTGTCCAATTTCTTATGACATTCTCATTATAACACTAGCATCTAACATAGTCGCCTACGGCTAAGCAGATTAAACTAGTATCTACATGACCCCCTATGGTATGAAGAATCAGTTAAAAATGAGAACAAAGGCCTAACCTACCTACCTTGTCTTAAAAATTTTTTCATTCTAATGAATCACATTTTCATAAAATCTCTCATTCAGTTTCATGGAAATGCTTAGCCTTTGAAACGTTTTTCGCCCTTATTCTGAGCTCATCAGAAAGGCACAAAGCCACTCATAACGATGTGCCATGCAAAACCAAGGCAATATCCATGAATAAGTATGAAATATGTATATTTGACATTGATTGTTATTTCTTTGATTACAGTAATGAAACATATTCTTTATAGGATTTTGCAAACAGCGGAAAACTATGAGAACTAAAATGTCAATTATAAATATTTCATGCTTATTCATAGTCAGGTTATCGAAAGAATGCAAAGTTTTCATTAATATTTTTTACATAGAGTTTTACTTTTAGTTCTCATAGATAGTTTTTTTCCGCTATTTGCAAAATCCTATAAGGAATATGTTTTATTACTATAAGCAAACAAATAATAAATAATTTACTTTTAAACATATATGTACCTATCTCCTAGACCACTACAATTCTAATATATTGATATATTCCATATGCTGCTTAAATTCAATTGTAAATGAATGTTTTCTTCGTCCTAACATCTTTAAAACCACAGCTGTTATTGCTTACGAAGGCGAAGAGGTGGAAGGCAACGTTTTTTCGTTCTCAGAATGCCAAAGATCTCCTTTTGATCAGAAACCATCGAATTTATTCTACCGAATTGTTTATTTCTAAACATATTATTTTATTTTTCTATGTAACTACTGAACATTGTTAACCTAATCATAAAATGGGAATAAAAAAATAACACAGTCTTACATAATATATCCTATTTTAAATGTTACAAAAATATATTGGGCACCAACAAAAACAAAGTACTAAACAAGAAGAAATTATATTTTATGGAGGTCACACTCAGTTAAATATTAGATTTCTTGACATTTAACATATAATAAATAATAAAACAGTCAGATCTCATACGATATAATTTATAAGGACAATGAGTAGTAAACGACCTAAATTGGACCTCTGTGGGACTCCTGATAAAGCATTTACAGCGACAGATTCATAAGCCCACCGTTTGTCAAGTAGCTTTCTCAATTGTATAAACTCAAGCAAAAATTAACAAATTCTTTTTGGCTTTCCAGCTTTTATAATAAAAGTTTGTGGCCCAACCTGTCGAAAACTTTGGTATCGGAAAATATAAGAATTTATAACTGCTGATGACCTGTCTAAGGCCATGTCGAAGGGATTAAGAGATTTTGCATTTAATTAAAAGGGGTATATACTGTGTCTGTTTTAAGTGGGCCGTTGTTCTGAAAGATATCAAAATATTTTCGTACTAAGCCTGTAGCTCATTGGAACGGGTCTCTGTTTAACGATTAAAAAAAATTGTATAAAACATATTTTTAAGGAAAATATTTTATTTTAAAAAACTGTACTAAAAAGTAAAAAATATATTTTTTTAAATTCATACACCTGGAAACCAAAGGCTTTGGGGGTGGTCATATAGCACTATTGCATAGTTACTTTGCTCAACTGACTGTACCCAAAGCTTTTGGTTTCCAGGTGTATAAATTTAAAAAAACATTTTTACTTTTTAGTACAGTTTTTTTAAATAAAAACTTTTTCTTAGAAACATTTTTTTATACAATTTTTTTTCGGCATAAGTGCACTTTACTCTTGAACGATATTCATATTTTTTGTCCTACCCTGTATACTATTTAACTTGAAGCCATTCTAAGTGCACCTGAAATGGTTATCGGACATGCAATAACTTTTGGCGGCATTTACTTTGATTGTGCAACTAAAAATGTTTTTCCATTTGTTGCACATTTAATCGACCACAGTATATATCCTGGGTGTAGAATCAGGTCATGCCTATCATAAAAATGAATCGTCATCGAAACTGAATCAACGTGTAAAATTTCAACTCCGTAGGATAAGAGGAAGTGGTTCTAATTCAGCTTGCAAGATTTGACCTAAACAAACTAACACACTAACATTGCAAGTTAAATAAAAGCTTTTAAAAAATGTTTAGATCTACAAGCACTACGTTTTAAAGTACACTGTATTGTATATACCCTCATGGTTGAACGGCTGAAACGAAAATAGAATAGCTATTTTGTTTCACAACGCTCGCGATTAATGCCAGCAGAAAACCATGATCTCGTGGTGTGATTTAGTCCTTATTGTTTCTTGTTTCATCCATTCCGCATTCATTTCTCGCCAACGCATTCCTACCTAGTTCTTTAACGTTTCCCACATTCACATCTTAGGTAACAGCTATCAATCGCATTCATGCTTTTTATATATTTTTTCTATACATCCACGATCCAGTACCAAATTATGCAGTTTTCGTTGTAGATCTTCAGTTGAACGAGAAAACGCAATCAAATTTTGGCATACCAGGTATTTCTATTTCCATTTTGCCACAAGATAATACATATTTTAAATTAATAAATTAATTTGGAGCACCTTTTAAAAAATTTGTATTGTGCTCCATTTAATTTATAGATCTATACTTAATGCAAGAGAAATACCACCCATATGTAAATACGGAGTGAAGATTCCAATATACAAAAATTTAAAAAAATATAAACAACTATAACCTATATATAATATTTACCTACTTATGATGTGTGATATTATTTATGTACCTACCTAAATAATATTATTAAAAAAAGGAATTCATCTACCCACAGGTAGAGCAGGAGAACAGTAAAATCTGTCCATAGTATATGATTTAGCAGAAAATTATTAAATATATTACAAAAAAGCAGTTTTTGTTTTGTATAACGTAGATTTTTACTTTGTCCTTAAGGTGGCCATATTTATGTGCCAAATTGTGGGTATAATCACATGATTTTAAAGCGAGCTATTTTAAAAAGTATAGGTCATATTTATAAAAGTTGCACATAAACGGAAACTAGAAACTTTAACTTAGGAAACGTGTGCTTTTATATTGTTAAAAAGTAATATTTTCATAGATAAAAAAAATGCTTAACATGTACCTTAGAAACGATGTCAGCTCGCCACTTCAATAATTATTTTGCACTAGTTAAAATCAAAAATAGGAAAAACCAATACAGACAAGTCCTAACTTAAACATTCACCCATATTATGAAACAAGAAAAAGTCTTATTAGACCCTTCATGTACTAGAAAGCTCGAATTAAATTTTGCGGTGCACTTTTCACATGTTTACTGATATTCTGACATATTTATTTTTAATAGAATGGAATTTTATAAGATTTCTTCAGCTAAAAGTTGTTGTCTTAGTTCGGTTACTGTCTCATAGATGACACAACAGAAAAAGGGAATTATCTGAATTTTATATTTTTATATAGGGTGGACAAAAAAATCAATAAAATGGATCCAATATAAATCGATATAATCGTTAATAATCATTATTCCCCACAGTTATTTTTTTAAAACATCTGCTCTAAAAAAGTCAAATTTCACATTTATTCTTGGTTTTAAACATTTATTAAGTTTTAAAGGTTTGTAGCTGTTCTGCATTTACAAATGTGAAATTTGAAAATGTATGGGCTCTTTAGGAAACTCCCGATGTTTAATAATACCTACAATAATGACATACTGTTTATGTTTTCGTGCACTAACGTAAATTTCTTTGTTTTGGATGAATTACGGTAAAAATATATTATTTTAACATGGACAAAAAACGATTGTTTGTTTATACTTATATTGAATGCAACCGCTATTAGGATAAATTGTTTTGGTAAATGTTCGAGAAGTAAAGAAATCTGATGAGCTAAAAACCTTGTGTGGTAGAGTCGTGAGATCCCATTTCTTTACTAACTTAATGTTACCGAAGGTAACTAACTATACTTTTTGTATTCGTGAAACAAGCATTCGCTCCGGCATTTATTCGATTTTTCATATTTCAGATTATATCGATTACAAGAATTAATATATTTCAATTATGTCGATCTATTAGCGCTATATTTATAAAACTATTTTATGAAAAAACATGACATTTCGTTATAATAACTGACAAGAATCAAACCAAATAATACTTTATACACAGGGTGGACACCAAAACATAAAAGAAATGTGACAGGGAAGCATAATGAGTATACGTAAGTGGAATATAGTTGACGCTCTTTAAGAAAGAGAACCTGTTATAACTTTAAAACTAGATAAAGTATACAAAGTGGTAAAAGAAGAAAATAATAATCTCCAGAATAATTAATAAGTAAAAAGTGCCAAATATATTATACAATATTATCTGTACATATTTATAGAATATCTTACTAGGATACAAAGTATATATGACGTACTAAGTAGGTACTGATAATATTAATGAAATTGTAATAACAGTATCACTAATATCACACAAGAAAATAAGCAAGGGCCGCTTTATCAATGTGAGGATAACAAGTTATCCTATAGTTAAAGCACAGTTTGTAATAATACGGTAGGGTCACTTCCTCTGACAGTGATAGCCTCACTCCTGCTATCGACGCGTGAACTAACTCGGTAGGGGAAGTGTCCTACAATATTATTAAACTATTATTTCACTATAGGATGACACTACTTATCCACGCATTGATAAATCGGCCCTAACACATCTTCAGTACAGAACAGAAGGTTTTATTATTCAGTGACAAGCACGATTTCACAGATGACAGATTGATCGACGAAAACAACAATATGCTCAATCGTATCTTCTTTTTTTTAATGTTTTGTCAAAAGTGATGGGTTATAATAATTATTTAGAATATATAGCATATTGTGCGAAAGTGCAGAATAATGCAAATTTCTTACGAGTTGTGGTACGAGCGTTATTACAATAAACTCTGTACAAAAGCATGTTTTTGAGGTAGCCGTAGAACAAGTAATTGAAGCTCTGTGCATCTAACTGACGTCAGTCATCCATAATATAGGTCAACATTGTACTATTCTCAGTCACATGGTTTTCGTTACATAAAAATTCAAATTTCATATATTTAAGAATCCTCTTTTGTGACTTTTTTTTATTATAGTGTAAAACTTAACTTTAATTTTTCCCGATTTGAATCAAATTTTACTCAAAGATACACCATGTTAGGATCTACTTATGACTATATGTACTAAAAAAATGAAAAAAGCATATTAAGCATCTTTTATTCGTAAATTTTACTAATGTAACCTGAACTGTCAAGTAATTGAGAAGTAGTTTGTAAATTTATTTTTGCTTTTTGTGTATTCTGAAAATTCTACAATCAATATCTTAAATTTCATGAAACTTTGGATTTAATCATTTTGTGTAGTTCTAAGCAATTTTCATTTAATTTTTTTTTTTTAGTTTTTTCAGTTTATTATTTAGAAATTTTGTTCAAATTGGATAAAATTTAAAAAGTTTATAAGGTGGTATAATACTATTATGGCAAAATAATTAAACCATTTTTAAAATGTATGCATCTTCCCCATTAAAGTATGTGCACCTTGTTTACATTATATAATTTATGAAATTTTCATAATATTTATTATTCAAATAAATTTACAAATACTATATAGTGTAGTAACTTGTATTGTGTCTTCCCGTAGCCATTTTGTGCAGGTTGTTTGAAACATACTTAAATTAAGCTTAAGGTGGCCATTCCCTAGAAAGAGACCTCCAATAGGGAAATATTTATTATTTTTGGCCATAACTTTTTTTTCTTAGTACGTATATTTATTAAAATTATAAGAGCACCTAAGTAGAACCATAACAAGACTGTTACTATGAATTTTCACTCAATAATTTCCGCGGTTTGCAAAATAGCTAGATTTAAATTTAAGAATTATGTCAATCTCCCTATTTCGTACTTTTGAATCTAGCTATTTTGCAAACCACTGAAATTATTGAGTGAATATGCATAGTAATAGTCTTGTTATAGTTTTACTTAGGTACTCTTATAGTTTTTTAAAATATATGTACTAAGATATAAAAGTTATGAGCAAAAATAATAGATATATCCCTATCGGATGTCGCTTTCTAGGGATTGGCCACCTTAAATGAAGTACTAAGATGTGTTATGTCTTCATTTTATTATCTTAAGTTTTTACCTTGAATTTATGGTCAAATGTCAATATTACTGATTTTTTGCGTTTATCTTTATCTATTGTACAGGCTATGAACATATTAGTTTGTAAAAATTAAAGTGGCTTGAAAGAGTTTCTATCTTAGTACTATCCCATAGAGGCGACCGATATTTTTTTAGGGAGTTTTCAATAGAGATGTTTGAAAAAATTACACTGTCATCCGCTTTTCATGAGTATATATTTCATGAATTAGGAGCGGGATTTATTTCAAATTTAAGCGGTACGTGCAGACTGAAAATGAGATTGCATTGAAGTAGTGAACTTTGATATCTCTCATTACAGTGTGGCGTTACTTTAAGGAAAATTTGAAGAAAAAATATTATCGACTTTTTATAGAAATTCTTATTTTAGATTTGTATTCACTACCATAAAAAACCCATTTTCACCAAATTTGAACAAAATATATACTGGCTTCTCAATAGGAGGCCAAATAAAGGGACATGGGATGGGGAAATCATTTTTGGCCATAACATTCTTTCGTACTACGTATATTTAAAAAAAAAACATAAGAATATTACTATGACTTTCCATTCACTTCACTCAACTGGTTATTTTTATACTTAGGTAATATTATAGTTCTTTTATAAATATACGTTACCAAGTAAAAAAGTTATTGCCAAAAATAATAAATATTTATGTATGGAATGTCCCTCTCTTGACCATCGCCATCTTATTAGATTTCATACAAATAATTGCTCTAAACCGTAGTCCAATGAATATGTTTGAAATACTTTGGGGTTTCTTTCAGTATATATTTTTTTACATTTTAAAATTTTTTAATGATTTCCAAGGGGATTTTTTAAGGAAAAAAAACTTTATTTATACAGGGCGGTCGTTCTAAAAAATTATTAACTACGAAACGACATATGAGAATAATAATCGGAATGTAGGTATCACTATTATTACAAAGGAAACCTGATAACTTTTGGCCAAGAAAATATACAGAGTGCTCATCCGACAGCAAAAATTCAATATTAAATAAAATGTGACAATTCTGTTAACTATATGCCAAATATTATTGCCATCTGTCACATTTTTAGTTGTACATGCACGTAGTGGAGTGGAAGTATAGTAGTGGAAAATTGTCAGTTTCTCTTTTTTACAATGACATGAAACGTGGAAATTTTAAATTTGAGCGAAAAAATTTTTTTTTTTTCATTATCTATTCCCTTTAGACGGTCCACCCTGTATATTTTTGTTCGAGTCTAATTACAGTAGATATTATAAATACATTGTAATATAATAGATATATGTAATAATATAATAATTATAAATGCCAATATTTCACATGAAAGCTCTTCTGGATCCAGAATAACATTCAAATGTACCTTTGACCTATAAATTAAAATCCAGTAAAATAATGAGAAATATATTTCGACCCAAGGGTTTCGATATGGAAGGGGGGAAAGGGGATCGGCATGCGGTTAAAAGCAGGTAGATAGATGTTTTTGTTGTTTACATTATTTCGATTTGGAACACTTGTTATTTGGATTGCTCAAGCGAAGTCATGTTTACAACTGGATTAGTTTATAGGATTCTTTATTGAATTTTCACGAATTAACATCTATAGTAAATGATTCGTCCGCTACCCGCTAGGTACCACCACTTAACGGATGGTTAACGACTACCCTTTTCTATGACGTTGTCGAGGTTGTTCTCTTTTGCGAACATGGCGCCCTTAAATGCTTTTAAATTAGTCAATGTTCTGATAGTATTTGGTATGTTATTATAAAATTTTGTTACTAAACATAAGATATTTTTGACATGCAGTTTTTGTAAAAAAATATTGTTGAATATGATTATTTGTTATTGCCCGATTGTTGGTATCATGTTCTAATAGCTGTTCTTTATATAACATATATTGAGCAGTTGGTAAAAGGGATAAGTGTTCTAATTTTTTTACATTAATTCTATGTGGCTTCTCCATTTTAAATGTTGGTCAACTATAACTCTTAAATATTTTATTTCATTTAGAGATTCAATTTCCTTATCACATATACAGTTTTGATAATCATTTAATATACAGTTGTTATTATGTAAGAGTAGATTTTTTATGGCATTGCAGTTAACATTTGTGATGGAAAAAGTAATGAATTTGGTTTTAGGATAATTTAACGTTAATAGATTTTTATCCAGCCATGGTCTAACTGTGCTGAGACCTATTGATGCACTTTGAATAGTGTTTTGCCAATTATTACCATGAAGTAATAATATCGTATCATCAGCATATTGTACTATTTTTATTTGAGTATTTAACATGAATAAACTGTTAATATAACTTATAAACAATATTGGTCCCAGCACAGTGCCTTGTGCAACTTCGTTTGAATGGTTAGTGGATCACTTAACGTATTATTAATTCTGACATAGCCTATCTTTTAAATAATTTTTTATTACACCTCGTATGCCTATTTTTTGCAATTTATTTATTAGCATATTATGTGAGACCGTATCGAAGGCTTTAGCCAGGTCTAGAAACACAGCTACACACTTATTTTTTCTATTTAATTGATTATTTACAAAATTAATAAAATAAATCGCAAACTCTGTTGGATTATTTCTAAACTTTAATCTAAACGGCGAAGAGATTATTTTATTCAAAATGAAATCTGGTAAAATTTCCTGCAAGATTGTATGTATTAATTTTTTTCTATTCTCAATAACTTTTGAGATAGCCGCCAACGGAAATTGCAATTTTTCGAAAAACGCTTTTTTCGTCTCAGCCTGCAGATTTATAGCAATGTCCTCAAGTAAAAGTTGTAGATCATTAAAGTCCCTTTAAAATGAGTTATTTGTTATTATACTTTTTCCAAATACATAACGAAGAGTATATTGCATTAGATCGGTACATTTATAATTTTATGATCGAAAGTTTTGAAATTTGAAATTTTACGGAAAATGAGATAAAGTGAACAATATGGGCGGAGGGGTTTAAACGTTTTCGAAAAATCAACAAAATATTTTGTGTAATATTTAGGGTGTAATGGTAATTTTTAGGTGTAATACATAGTAACACTCCTGTAGGAAATTTTGTCAGGACTTTTAGTATGTTTACTGTTTACCTCCTAACTACTACAGACCGCCCTGAAGTCAAAAATACTGTTCCCGACCATGGTCCTCTGCACCCTCCTTTTTAGCGTTCATTGACTGGATTATATGATAAAAAAACAATAATATTTCCAATTTTTGAGCACTTTGTGAAATCGAAAAACTTAATGAATGTCTAAATTGACGTAAAATATCTAGTTTTCACAGTTACGTCTCAAAAACTAGCCATTTTCGGTGATCTTACCCATTGAGAGTTTTCTTTAGGAACATATAAACACTACAACATATCAATATTTCGGAACGTTTCACGGAAGCCCAAATTTCATTTAAAGTGAGAGGGGTCTTTAAGTCAGAATTAATTTTTGCTTTTTTATTTTTAGTGACTGTTTTGGACACTCTAAATTTAAAAACCAAAACTTTGTAGGATGTTCATTAAACCTTTCATACCTAAATTGACGAGTACCTCGCGCTGTTGCGCTATGCCTTACAGTTAGTTGACAAATGTTAAAAAAAAAATTCTCACTATGTTGCACACTTTGTGTTAATCAATACTCTTTGGCTGACAGATATCGTGCAAGCAACCAAACATATAGCAATAATTTCCAATACATCTTAATACCTAGTAAATTGAAAACAGTTTTATTGCTACTGGAATATCAATTTCAAGGTTCACTACACATAAACCATACCGCTCTGTTGAAGGGTTTATGGAGTGAATGACCTTGAAAACAGAAATACAGAAATATT
The DNA here is from genome assembly GCA_963583905.1 of Stenurella melanura. Classification (NCBI taxonomy): domain Eukaryota; kingdom Metazoa; phylum Arthropoda; class Insecta; order Coleoptera; family Cerambycidae; genus Stenurella; species Stenurella melanura. Next base: position 133,211,483 of record OY757313.1, on the reverse strand, counting down.
CAGTCTTGATTCTAAAGCTAATTACACACTTGTTATGTTGCAATTATGTCGTAAGGAAAATTTCACCTTCACTGTAACATACATATTTTTTAATGTGTATAATATAGAGAAATTGAAAGCGATGCTATGCAAAATAATATTTCAAAAATTATGTTAAAAGAGACTGAGCCGCCTAGAAGAAAAAAGAGCCAATAAAAGTGCATCGTTGGTCGCACAGTGGGTGGATATGACGACAAAATTTATTTCGACTATCTGAGAAAAAAAATTGTCCGGTGTCCTTCATTTCTTTAGTTAAGAATTTGATATTTTAATTTTCAAAAATAAAATGGCAGTCTCATTACGAACTATAACAATTAAAAAAAAACAAGTTTAAGTCTATCACTCAGACTCAGCATCAGCAGATCCTGGAGATCTATGGAAATCATTTTAAAAAAATTCAATGGTAGCCATATTAGATTTTAATTTTTTTACTTTTAAGTAGTGCTTTTGCTAGAGAACGAAGTGCTCAAAATTAAGTTAATTTACACAACAGATGTGGGAATTGCAACATTAATATTAAATATTAATATATGGCGTTGTGCGAATCGCTTTGCAGCCACAGACATATATTACCAGTATAGATAGATATATATTAATATTTTAATTCATTTTTAAGGAATTGGTGACATGAGAAGCGGCGAAGAAAACATTTAAACTTTTTTTGCAAATTTAACTCTTGATCGCTGCGAATGCATTGCCAGAATAACGTGTATACTCCGCAGTGTAACTCCAAATATTATATACAGTCAAATATAAATATGTAAAAAATTTAAAAAATTCAAATATTCACCTACCACCACTATGTGAAACACCCTGTAGACTTAAAAAAATAATTTTAAATATATATATAATTGATAGCTGCGATATTTTTTTATATTTTCAAACGGTTGAGCAGATACTGACCCCATCTACGCACTAGTGACTCACCCTGTATATGGTACATGCAAAATAAGGATCCCAAACGTTACCAACTGTCATAACACTGAGACTTTTGTTACAAGAAAATTTTCCTGAAAGGTGAACTAGCCGAAGCCAACAAGTTTCTCAATTTTGGGCTACCAGAAACCCGTATGTGAACCAATTTTACGTAGTAGTAGCTAAAGTAAAAATTAAATACTGTGTCTTTCCATCAGCAATTACATGATGTAATATCACATAAAATACTTTTTCTTCAAGGTTAATTTAGCCTCTAAAGACAGCTATAAACATAAAATAAATTTCAATGTAACGATGATGACTTTTCCTGGCTTTAACTAATTATAAAATGTATTATTTATATAACGTAACTAATAATACTCTGTCTTATCATCTTATCAAATAAAAAACACTTTAAACTTGGTGATTACATTTCACACTATTTTATCACTGCCATGACAATGTAGAACTGAAGTTGTTTATAATGTCATTCCGTACAGCCATGTAGTGAATAACATTAAAAGCACGTGTTGGCCTCAACACATTTTAATAACTGGCGTTGATAATCGAAATTAAAAACGCGACGAGACGCAGTTGTTCTATACGCGAATCCCATCTCGTTACCAAGTAGGGTTATTTTTAGAACAGAGATGTTAATAGATAGGGAGCTAGGCTAACAAATTAAGACAGTTTCTAAAACGATATAGTCGGGAACTAGTTTCTCAAGACACTTCTAAAACGTCGAACGGACGACTCGAATACATAGTTTTGAAAAATATGTACAGTCGTGGACAATAGATAATAGCACAAGTCTTATAACGTATTTTTAACCCCCGGCGCAAAAAGAAGTGGTATTATCAGTCTGAAGCCTTTGTCTGTGTGTGTGTGCGCGTGTGTCTGTAGCTACCTAGCTCCAAGATGGCTGACCGATTTCAAAGCGATGTTCTGTTTCAAAAGCTTGTATTTGTACGATGGTTCTCGGCCATGTTTGGTGGAAATTGAGTAATGCCGTTTCCAAGATTTTCAGGCTTCATTGTTAAGCACCCAGTGTAACGGTGTGTTCTAAGAAATGGCGAAGGATCAGGTGTTATTTCACATATTAAATTAATTTTTATCTCAAATCCTCGATGTGCTCATAATTTTTTTTCGAATAATGATATATGTAGTAAAACAAATAATGTACTTATCTACCTAATTGAAAACTATTAATCACGATCCAACAATAAAACGGAAAGAGACATAGCCAGTGTATCTAGCCAGTGAATACAAAATATTTGTTTCTTCTTTTTACTTCCCTCGCATACCGAAGGCAAGTATTGTATTCAAGAAAAAAATCACCCTCCGAGATTTCCTCGGATTTTCACGTTTCAGATGTAAATTACGAAAATTTAGGTTTTTCAATTCCGTCAATCTGTCCACCTGGTGTCGGTCTGTTGTCTATCTGCTGGTGCATTAACTAAAAAACTACTTGACGAAGAACAGTCAAATTTGGTAGGTCGTTGCCAGCGAAGAAATGACTTTCACGAATATACAGGGTGGACCCTCCTCCTTTAAAATTTCATGACATTCTAAACCTATTAAAAAAAAATTAAAACATTTTTTAACCACTTCATGGATGTGCAACTAATAATGTGACAAATGGCAATAATATTTGGCATATAGTTAACACAATGGGCGAGAGACACTTAGTTTAAGTGAAAAATATACAGGGCGGTCAAGAAATAATTCAACCATGGTGAAAATTTGTAAAGGTATTTACGCGTATATTTGGCACCTTATATTTAATATTGAATTGATTGCTGTCGGATGACCACTCTGTATATTCTGTTGACCAAAACTTATCAGATTTTCTTTGTAAAAATAGTAGTAACTAAATTCCGATTAATTAGTACTCTCATATGTCGTTTCGTAATTACTAATTTTCTTGAATGACCGCTCTGTATAAATAAAGAGGGAAGTTCTGTGTAAATACCTTTACCGATTTCTTACTTTTTAGTATTTACCTTATTTTACAGACAAAACCCTTTCATTTGATACCCATGTCAAGGGGTTTGTGAAGAATGAGATAATCCGCCATACTGGATCTTCCGTCATATTGGATTCATAATGACATTACATAGTTTATCATATTTTACTAATCAAACCATTTCATTTGATACCCATCTCAAGCGGGTTGTGAAGAATCCGCAATCCGCCATACTGGGTCGTCCATCATATTGGATTTATAATGATGTTACATAGTTTATCATATTTTACTTGTCAAACCCTTTCATTTGATACTCATATCAGGGGGGTTGTGAAGAAAAGGATAATACGCCATCTTGAGACGTCCGCCATAATTGATTTAGAACGAAATTAGATATACTATATTGCATTGTCACCAGTGGCGGTTTTACCACTGGGCACACTGGGCGAGTGCCCAGGGCGGCAAAATTCCAAGGGCGGCAAAATTTTTTTCTTTCGAATATTGCTTTAGTCGTTTTTATGATTACGCTAATGCGACAGTTCCATTGAAACCAAGACAACACATTGAGAGCTATGGATGGCAGCCAGAAGCGGATTTCTTTCATACCTAATTTTTATTATTAAAAAATAAATACCCGCTACAAACTGTTCTGGAGAAAGGAGTGTCTCGAACTTGCGACGGGTAAAGAATTACTTACGGTTCACAATGACGCAGAAAAATTTTAAAAACTATGAAAACAGGCGATATAATCAACGATTTTGCTGTGAAAAGAGCCAGAAAAGTTCGTCTTGATCTTGTACAATTTTCTTAAAATCATTTTATTTTTTAAATCATTTATCTTTTCTTTATTTTTAATAAATAGGTGTTATACAGAAAAGTCATTTTATATACTACTCACCTCTAAGGAATAGTGTTGTTCTTTTAAAATATAAAAAAAAAATGTTTAGTAAGTATTTTTTTTTCTGGGGGAAACATTTTTTGGGTAGTATGTATATGTGATGGTGTATTATTTTATTAACATTTTGAAGGTATTCAGTGGCAATGGAGGAGTCGGTTTATCTTCATCGAGAGCGGATAAGTTTGCAACGCTCACGGGAAACGCGAAAAGAACATGTTAAAACTCCATTAAACTCGATAAAATTCAAGTCGTCGGTAGATTTAAAAAATTCTGCGTAAATTGAAACGTATAATGGTGGAGGAGCAAAGCACGCATCGAATTAGTAATTGAATAATTAAGTTAGTGATCCCTAAAAATAAAAGTAAATAGTGTCTGTATTAGTGCACTATAGCTTGTATCGTAGAATTTATACTACCTGCGTCCCGTCCCTTCTTCAAGTGTATGGAGAACAACATGGGCAATATAAACAGCTAGCCATCCAGATGAGGATGGAGGGAGATAAGTTTTTGTTTATTTGTTGTAGCATTAGCACTAGTTTATGTATTTATCTCTTTAGTAAAATTTACAAAAGGAATTAGATTAATATTGAAAAGGTATTAAACTAAACATATAGATGATGAAATGGAAAAACTTCCCGGAATTGGAAAGCGGAAATTGAAACTGATGGCCTCAGAAAGAAAAAACAATATACAGTGTGTGGATAGTATTCCTTCGAACCTCTCTTTCATAACCCGCTGTAAAAAGCTCTTATTTTTTTGCCCTTCCCAGCGCTTCCACCGTAAATGGTTATTTACCTGTGGAACGGTTAATAAATAAAAATAAAAGCTGCTAGATTCAGAAACAGAAAACTTAGAAGAAGAAAAATAAGGAGATGATGATAGATGGAAACTTAAAGGAAGCATGGAAACTTAAAAGAAGCATCTCGCAAACACCTACACTTCCCATCCTAGATTCCTACACTATGTGTCACGTGGCTCTTGCTGCTGACAACAAGCATGTCCCATGTTCCACCCGGCGTATATGCAGCCGGTCCAGTGGTATATAAAAGATCCGAGGTATGGTTCCGGCACGCTATTTGGCTGTCATTGGGTGTGTTCGGCGGACGACCAAGCTGCGTGTTGGAACGAACCTCCATGGATGCCCGGAACCGGCAGCAATGCTCACCTTACGCTGGTAAATCAATCAATCAATCAGTATATATGTTATATTTTTTAAGAGTAGGGGCGGCATCTTAAAATAGTGCCGGGGCGGCAAGCATGTTAAAACCGCCCCTGATTGTCACCGGGACTACATACGTGTGCAAAATGTTAAAGCTTTAACTTAATTAGAACTAGTCGAAATTTTGATTGCAAGATTTGTAGCTGACAGACAGATAACAAAACAAGTTAAATGAAAGGTTTTAAAAATGACCCGATCCTGAAACTTACACGGCACTTTTTAGGTACCCTTTGTTGCAAAACTTTTTGTAGCATTTATTAACAACAATTTTGATAATGATTTAGCAACATCTGAGTCTAGAGAGAATAATCTGTCCATTGTTATGAACATTAAAAAAAAAAATTTAAATGTAAATGAGGTGGAAACATAAAATTAATAAGTTTTCAGTAATATGAAAATTTGTATAAACAATGTTTTAATGTTTTTATGCAGTCGCGGACAGTCTGATGTCCTCCACATTTAAATGCACAAGGTAATTCCAGATAATGTACGTATTTTTTCAAAACTATATCTTGGACTGCAACCCCATATAGTCAAATTTAAGGCTCCTGAGACTTGACTAAAGTACCTAGGAATGACTGACAAATTATTACTTTTAAAATGATTTAAATAACTCCGCGCACGTAGCCAGAAAATGTCCGAGGACAATTTTAATGCGATTCTAAATTTAGATTTCCATTAAGCTTCAATTTCTAGGACACAAAATTTGAAATTTTGCATCAATTAGTTCATCTAAACACGACAAACTGTCATTAATGTTCAGAAAAAATCCGTTTAGCATGGTACAGTAATTAAAAGTTCTTTTTAAAATCCGCCATCATCATTACATGGGTTGATAATTACTTTGTCTTAATACTTCCGTGTCTAGTTTATTTCATTAAAAGACGGAAAGGTTTATCAAGGACATGATGCATAATATTTAAAAAAAGGAATTTGTTTGTGTATATATACAGGGTGTTCCAATGAGAAAATCATTTTTAAATGAAAAGAAAGAAACTTGTGCGTGTGCAGTGTGCATTTCTATGGACGTACAAACACATCTTTTGTCCTATGTAGGGAGTAAGTGGATGTATACTATTATGGTAAAACCCTTCTTCCAGGAGAGATCGCCTATGTCAAGTCCAAAGAAGTTCTAGGAGTAATAGGAGCAATCAGATTCACTCCAACAACTGCAATGGAGGTCATTATTAGACTCACTTTCTTGTAATGTTGAAATGGAACTGAAAGCCAGCAAACGAACTGGATTATTCCAAAATGGAATACGTAAAGCGACGGCCCAAAAGCTCGAGCTCTACCGGAAAGGAATGATCGGATGCAGTCATATTTCTTAGTCGAGATTACCGGAAATGAAGAAGACATCTTCTGAATCCCGGAGGTTTGAAATCGTAGACATTCGGATCGAAGATATTAAAAGGAATTGGTGCTGGCGTACACAGATGTAAACTCACGCTCATCATATATCGACGCCACATGACAAGTATCCTGGTATATTCCAAGCAGAGTTATACCATCTTCTTATTCGTAAGCCAAAATCTCAGAAGTGGTCACTATAACAAACACATTTTTATACAGGAAGCGACCACCCTTAAAAGTGCTTGAATTAGTTAGTACTTAACAATCCGAATATTTTGATTGAGCTGTGTGAAACTCAAACTCGTGTGGGTGCCAGGACACAGTTGCGTGGTAGATGAAGGAATAGACCGTTTGGAAGGAGAAGGAAAAAAAGCTCCTGTGTCTAACCTTGAGCCCAGCCATCGGTTTGTCAAGAAGCTTGATTCAATCAAAGCTACAAGACTGCGCCATGGCATAGTTCAATACCTGTACGTATCAAACTCGCTCCTGGTATCCGTGATGCGTTTGTATTACCGTCCGTTTTACCGCAATATAATCACCACCTCAAAATTAGACATAGCTTTGCTTCCGTTTATCGTAGCATAACCGTAGCTTTGGTCCTGATTCTTTGTTGTCTGTTGGGTTTGTTAATGTTAGTAGCTTGAGTGCCGAAGTGATACTTCGCCATTACTGGCTGAAGTAACGTTATACCAATAAGACAGTCGAAGTATACGAAAGAAAATTCATGCAGCCGGAGGAACTACGGAATCAACCCTGACTGCTGGCCTTTGTTAAGAGCACTGACTGGCAGAGCTAGGTAGTACTCGGATACTTCGGTATCCGGATACTTTTTGTGTATCCGAAGGCTGTATCTGAATCCTCTGGGTAAAATGTATCCGTCATCCATATTCGCCAGCTAATTATTAAAGTATCCGTATCGGGATTCTTATCATCTTTCCGCGGATACAATTTATTATTCCCGCACTTAACGTGAGATAGTACTGATAGTAGTACTCTGCGGCCAAGAACGGTAAACTAGTTCTTGCATCTTGCTCTGGGGCGTTCCCCGTGTAGCACAGTAGAAGAGGGAAAATGCGCTGATGCCTGATGCGCACAAAAATGAACACAAATACACTAACAGCTGATTGAGCGTGTCTGTAGTCCATTCATTTTAAGACGGAGAGGCCGGTTTAGACAATGACACGCGTCACAGTTGAACGCTAACGCGCAGAACGATGTTGGTGTAAACAGACCCAATCCCAATAATACTTTTAAAATTGAGCTCGAGCTTTTAAGATATCTTGAGGACAAGAGATCAAACATGCAAATGTTGAATGAGTACCCGGTACTCAAGGAACTCTCCATGAAGTACAACACATGCCTGCCGTCATCTGGACCAGTTGAAACGCTATTCTCCTTCGCCATGATGATAGATTCGCCCCGGCGCAACGCCTTATCTGATGCCAAGTTTGAAACTGTTGTGCTGACAAAAGCAAATTCAAACAAAAATAATACATTTTAATATGTGGTTTCATTTTGCAATTATTATCATTTGACAAAATAGAGTTTTCTTGAACCATATACTTACACTTTCTCTTTGAATTTCGTGAAGCAGGGTTTTCAATAGAAAAAGTATCCATATCCGTTATCCGGAAAAAGTATCCGGATACATGTATTTAGAATACATTTTGCAACTAAAAGTATCTGTATCTTGTATCCGGTATTCGAACGCCATTACCTGTATCTGTATCAGATATCCGGATACATTTTACCAGTATCCGAACCAGCACTTCTGACTGGTCTTTTGAACTTTCGATGTGATATCGACGATGAAGTAAATTCCACACCAAGACCCTGAACGCTCGTTTTGTCGACCATATTGGCATCATCTGGAGAGAAGTGAAACGGTTTAATCACCTTCAGTTTATGCCAACGTGGTTGACATCTCCAGATAATGCCAACATGAATACTGAAACGCACATCGCACATTCGACTGACTAGTATTTAGTGTAAAGTGTTTTGACGATCCTGAAAACGATTTCATCTTTATTTATTTAATTTACTGTTCTTTGAAGAGTAGTTAAAAATATAGTAATATTAAAAGAAGAAAACTGCTTTTAATTGTATAATTAATTCAATATCTTAATAAATTACAATCTTAATTAAGAAGTAAACAACGACATGATACATACACATTAAATTAAAAATTCCTTCACGATGTGTTTTCATTATGTTGTTTTATTCACTCATTCATAATTATGAACGTATCATTAATATTAGCACTAGTTTCTTTTAATATTTCATTATCTTTTTTTCATTATTTTTTAACCATAATTCTGTTAATCGTTAACTTCATTGCTTTTAAACGTTTTTAAATGCTGTTAATTTTCCATATTAACTATTCTAAACTTCAAATCGATGCTTTGCGAAAAAAATTTGTGCTGATAGAAATGCAAATGAACGTTTCAATTCATTATTTGGCATAAAATAAGGAGGATCAACTCAAGAAGGCATAAGATACGTGATGTAATTCAGGAAATTCAAGAGGCTTGACTTCTCGCATACAAAGAAGTGATTAGTCACAGCTATTAGAAAATCGGCAAAGGCATTACCGGCTTCCATTGCAGTTTTTCATTTAATGGGTCAACCATCATCTCCATCAAAAGTTCCTCAGTAGAGAAGTAATTAGCAAATTGATGAAACTGTTAAGAAAAGTTGTATTCGGGATCAAAAATTAGTTTTCAAATATTGAGAGGTGTTCACTTAAGGTGGGAGATAAATAAAAAGAGTGGTGATTGGATGCTTTGGTAGCTCAGTAGTTAACATTTGGCGAAGCGGAAATAAGTTTAATTATAAAATTGTTCCCAAGAAGTAGTTCAGATTCAACAATACACTGTATGGTCTCGTTTCTTTTCACCTAACACAAAACCCTGAATTTTGTAGATCAGGAAATTTGCTTTGAAAAATGCCACTGCGACGGAATTGACAGTTTGTATGCCAAGCAGCGTCAAAGTCCGGGTAATTTGCTCATTTCTTGTTCTTGGTTAGTTATAAATTGAGATGTAAATATGTCTATGAGGGAGCACGTCACTTCATTCTCTTCTTATTCACAACATCATGACGGAGCGTTTGTGATTATTAGAATAATAATTTTTTAGTTATTAGTCTTTATTAGTATTTTCGCGACTGGCTAGTAAGATAGAGGACTATATGTGACGTTATAGTCAGGTACACTGAAACATGTCAATTTGGTCGTGTGAGGTTATGTTTAATATATCTGTCATTTTTATAACTACTTATATTTGGCTAACTACATCTACTTACAAATGCTAATGGGAGTGGAGGAACTTACTATGATATATACTACAACTTTCGGGTAGTTAAAGTTATTCGGGAAAAACATTATAGTCGTGTTGTGTCTCTTATGTCAATTTCACCTCAGCACTAAACATTAAAAATGGAGGGCAAATCGCATATTGATGAGTTGACTTATTTCATTTCTTTATTAACATGCATAGGAGACTCAGATTTCATTAGGGATGCTTCTTTCTAAATTGAACAAGGGTGCCTAGACCCTGCAGCCTCCATGGTACCAGCACCTATGAATTGTACCCCATTACAAAGCAATCTATTTGAAAATACAATCATAAACATGTCAATTAAAGAAATATTTTGATTTAGAGTTCCTATACAATTATTTCAAGTATTTTAAATTTTATAACGGGAAATACAGGATGTCTCATGTACACGCACAAATATTTGGCCCATAAGAAGTCAAAATTTCTTATTATTTTTTTGTCTAACTTAAACTTATTTTTCTATTTGAAATTAATCAGAAATAGGCACTGTGCTTCGCCGTAAATAATGCAATAATATACAGAAAACGGAAGGGACAAGGATATTGCGTCCACTTGTCTTGTCATTGATACGGGTTTTACAGTGTTGCCACCTTGTCATTTAGAAATAATCAAATAGTTGCATTTCTATCTTGTTTAATCAGTTTCATATTAAAACACTAACTGAAATGTATTATTAATTTATACTTGTAACAATGTTAGCACTTCTCCACAAACATAACAATATTTGAAGTAAGAGGTTCCATTTTTAATTGCACAACCAAGAATTTCCCGAGAACTTTAAACTACAAAGCGACACTACTGTTTGTTTTTTAAGCAAAGTGCAAAATAATTTCACTGCAAAAGACATCTATATTGACAAATTTCTGTCTAACAGCAAAACATTAATTTTAATGATGAGAATAAAAATAACTTTTTATATATTGTAATGCAAATCTGTATAACAACTGTCAGTGATTAAGCTGCCAATTTAATTTCAATAATACTTAATTCACCGTACTCAGTAATGTTAATTTTTAGTATATATATTTACCTAAGAACTAGATACACCGACATCACTGTATGATTGGTAAGCGGCGGTATAGCCTACAATAACGTAATGCCGAAACACATGAAATATTTCCTTGAGCTGCCAACGCCGACAGCGATGGTATTTTTCATGAAAACAGCTAGCAAAATTCATATAGATCGGTTGGCACTTATCTGGCGTTTTTTACGTTCTATATTTCACCCGATGGAACATAATAAAAAGGAAGATTCAGGTCGTAAAAAGACCTTGAACTTGACTTAATTTGACCGGCATTAGGGACCTAGACAGTATTATAATAACTACTAACTGGCGCAAAACGTATTTTTAGAAAATATTCAATTTAAGAAAAACTGTTGGAGTAAATGAGAATTCTTGTGTTGGCCCAGAGGAGGCAAGAAAGTCATTTTTTACTTCCGTTGGGCCAACACATCGTGCAAAATATTTGTACGTATACACCAGACACCCTATATTTCAAACGTAGAACTATAGATACCCCACAAAGGACCGATTTGTGAAACCCATCCTGGCCTCAGTTGATATGACCTGAATAAATTTATCAATTTGTTATTCTACTTGCTCTTTTTTTAATTCGATCGCAGCAGACCTGAAAATATCGACACTCCCCGAATTTATTATTTTGTGTCACGGATTATCTAAACTTAATACCACGACGGTCCCTTCCCTTTTTAGATATAGGTACGTTATTAATTAATGCATTTTTTAGAGTTCAAGTGGATTTGTTGTTTTGCAATTTTTGTTCCATGAAACAAGTGTCAAAAAGTTTATTCGCTTCAAAAGCAAGGAACTCAGTCTTTGATTTCTCCCTGCGACGAGTTGATTCAAAATTCAAATTATGTTATGAAAGAATTTCTGCGAATCCAAGAACGACGGTATGCGCTGATGTAAACCAGAGAAGGAAAAGGATAGCAAATAGTTCGTGTTGTGTGTAAAAACAACACGAAACTGTGTCGCTTTCACGTCAACAAACAAGTTCAGCCATTTCCAATCGTTAAGCGATTTCACTTTCATGAAAAAGCCGTATAGCAGCGGTGCTAAACACGAATATATAAGGTCTTTATATAAAAACATATATCTGTAATTACTAATTACCGAGGCCATCATTGCCTTAAAGGCCTTAAAACTCTCTTTCTCTTGACGTGCAGTACCGGATTTACTATATATTGCATCCAGCTGGGGCCTATTGAATAATAGATACCCAACTATCTGTTAGTGATGCACAATCTAGGTTGTATGCTGCAGGAATACAAAAAACCGTAGCAGGGTAAGCACGAGGTAGCAGCACCCGCATCTTTATCAACAAAATGTTGGGAACTTCTTTGTACATGTATCAGACATATTCTCTGAAAATTTCAGCCTTCTTCATTCACTAGCTTTGAATAATATATTTTGATAATTTTGGAATCAAAATGTTTTTTGAGTCGAATTATTTTTCGAAAAAATATGTTTTAACTCTAATTAAAAGCAGAGTTAAAAGCTATTTAAAAAAATTGTTATTTGCAGCGACCGGATCACTTAAAAAAAATCATGAGATTTTAAAATGATATGATGAAAGATGTCTTGCGAGCACAACTACGAAACTTTTTCTATATTGATTTTAAGAGTCTGGTTATAATAACATTTTTTTGCCAAGGTGATGAAAGAGGTTAGACCGTGGTAAAAAATTAAATCAATTTTTGTCTATTTTCCAATTTAACAGCTGGTAAAACGTATTTTTGGAAGTATTCAAATTAGAAATTTAAAAAAAGAATAATTACATAACTATGTGTACCACAGTTATATTAAAAAAATCGATAAAGGTATTAACACAGAACTTCCCTCTTTATTTGTGCATGGATGTCACACTAAAAAATTTTTAATTACGAAATGACATTGAAAATAATAATCGGAATATAGTTATCACTATTGTTACAAAGAAAACCTGATAACTTTTGGTCAAAAAATATACAGAGTGATCATCCGACAGCAAAAATTCAATACTAAATAACAGGTGCCAAATATGGAAGGCTTGCGTAAATACCTTTACAAATGTCCACCATGGTTGAATTATTTCTTGGAATGACCATCCTGTACATTTTTCAATAAAACCATAATAGATGCATATATATTATTGCCATCTGTCACATTTTCAATTCCACATTCACGTAGTGGAGTGGAAGTATAGTAGTTGTTCAAAAATGTCTTTTTTAAAATTTTTCAAAAACGTTGGTAAAAAAAATTTTCAAATTTTTATTTTTCTGAAATAGACTAATGTCATGAATCGTGGAAATTTTAAATTTGAGCAATAAAAGAATTTTATTTCCAACTATTCTAATGGCAAAAAAAATTCAAAAATGTTGGTAAAAGAAAATTATTTTTTTTTCTTTTTCTAAAATAGGCGTAGAAAGTCACGAAACGTGGAAATTTTAAATTTGAGCAAACAAAAAATTTATCATTATTTATTCCCTTTAGACGGACTACCCTGTATATTTTCCTGTGAAAGTTTAACCATTTCTTCGCTGACAGCAGCGTCAGCTACCTACCAAATTTGGCTATTCTCCGTCAAGTAGTTTTTTAGTTAATGCACCAACAGGCAGACTGACGGAATTGAAAAACCTATATTTTCGTAATCTACGTGATCTGAAACGTGAAAATCCGAAAAAATCTCGAAGGGTGAGTTTTTCTCGAATACAATACTTCCCTTCGGTATGCGAGGGCAGTAAAAATCACACTAAATTTTGAAATGAAACATCTCATTTATTAACTCTTAAAAAATATATAATTTTTGTTCACGCAGCAATTATCTTCAATTTAGTTAGTATTTGGAAGATATTTGTCTCAGATTTCGAGATCAACTCGGATTTTAAATAAATTATTTGAAAACGATGAAGAAATTAGTAGTCATTGGAAACGATCATGATGTATTGTATTGGAACAATAATGACATATTTTAATAATTTATAAATAAAATATTTTTCCAAAACTCAGTGATTTGTTTATTACAACAATGCAATTTTCGTTTACCTCTCACTCAGTTTGGCAAAAAATATAGGAAGACTCTTATAGCTGAAAACACTAATGATACGTTGATAACATTCCTCAGGAAACACATATTTTAACACCAGAGAAACATACTTTATTTAAATAAAGAAATATGGCCATAATGCTATCCTATATTATGGTCCTCTTGAAGGTTATATTATAGATAATTACCATTGTCATTATAATTATAATTAGCTTTTTTGCAATTCCTTGGCTTATAATTACTTATAATAGAATAAAATACATGTATTTGTTAATTCAGGTGATCATAAAATAACATAGGACAAGTCAATATACATAATATAGATAAATAATCATTATAGTACGCATATATGTCGGCGTCACCGAAAATAATTTCTGCACGCCTACGATTCTTATTAACCCAGCACTAGCACTTATGACTGTTTATTATTTTTGTTAATGTAAACATTTAAGTTGACTTACTCTAACCAATAACAGTTTAAGATTCGATGCATTTCCTTATATGGACATAGGAACATGCTTAGGGGATCTTAAGTGAACGAAACGAAATCAGCTAGCCCGGGAACAGAGAGGCATTCTATGATTACCTATGCAAGAGTTAAGATTTGACTATCGCGGGCTAGCGGGTAGCGGATCGTTAGTTACTTTATTTTACTAGATTTATCCGATGGTTTTGAGACTGTTTTGCTTACTTGTATTATTCGTGTGGACAATTAGACTTTGTTATTCAGTTTTGTATTAAGTGAAATATCAGTGTCGTACTTGTTAACATGTCCAAGCTGTCTAATCCTAAACGTGCCCCTGTGGTATCCGACATATATATAATCTCACAATTTCACTCGAAAAACATTAATAGTTAATAGCAAATAATTTCGTTATTATTACAATTGTCATTAACAAATAATGCCACCGAAACCAAATATTGAGTAATTAACATGATTTAGAAAATCTTCCACTGAATAAAATTCATTTTCTTATACAAAACTGTAACCATATAGTATGGGCTATGAAATTTGTATAATTGTATTCTATGCATATGATATTGCAAATCAGAGTTTTGACGTGTTGAATAATTATGAAATATATTTTGTGGATTAAATTTACAAATTTTAACATTCCAAAAATGTACAGACTAGGCAGGGTTAAAACTTTATTTTGGACAAATAATGTTCTACAAGATTTTCTAATGTTCATTCCAAACATGGTACGTATGGCTCTTTTTTAATTAATGCGAAACAATTGTACTTTTTCCAGTAGGATGAAATTACATAACCAAAGTTTTATTTCGGTTCATTACTAGATTTTTTTTATAGTAGATTTGAGTTAAGTTTGCTAGTTCATTTGTTTGCTTATCACCTGCAATATCAATAATGTCGTCAACAAAAGCACCATAAAATGTGGATAACTAGTTGTCTAAATCATTTGCATAAGGAATAAACAACAGCGGACCCAAAACATTACCTTGTGGTATGCCAATATCGACAGGCAGTTCCTCAAATTTAGCACCAAGAAAATCTACAGTGTTTTCTGATGTTCAAGTATGATTTTAAGAGTTTATTACACAAGCCTCGTATACCGTAGCATTCAATATTCTTCAGAAGAATGTCACGAAGTCAAACGCTTTAGAGAGATCTGTGAATAATGCGATGACCTTCTGTCCCTGATCTAAATATTTATATAAAAATCCAAAATACTTAATAGCGATGCTATTGTTGACCGATGTTGCCATGTTGGATTGGAGATAAAATGTTACTAGATTCTAAAAATATTTTGATGCGTTTGGACACTTTTCGAATATCTTGGAAAATACCGATAATATTGCTATAGGTCGGTAATTGAAATTTTTTTTGCTGTCACCTTTTTAGTGCACGGGAATAATTGGGGAATTGATGAATAAGAATGAAATACATGACCATATGATAATGTTTATGCAATTTTGTTCTCGCCACGACTTCATCATTATAAATCCATATCTTTCACTAGAAGTTGGTTGACTTCGTTTTAAAAATCGTTAAAGTTACACTGTACATGGCGATTCAAATTGAATGCTCACCATTGGGATCTCGGAAACAGTAAGAGATAGAGAGTCGGTTAGCTGGGGACAAAGTTGCGCAATGTAGTATTCAATAATACGGCATAAAGAAATCCGAAATACTCCTGTTGGTTTTGGAGATAAGTATTGGAAAAAATCAAATTGTGGATTCTCAATTTTTGGAAGTATTTCAGCATTTTACAATGCTGTATGTACACGCCTATTAATGTAATAGATCTAGTCCAAATGTACCCCGAAATGAAAAATACAAGAAACTTCATTGATTGATTGATTGATTTGCCAGAGTAAGGTGGGCATTTCTGACAATTCCGGGCATCCATGGAGGTTCGATCCAACACGCAACTTGGTCGTCCGTCGACCACGCCCAACAGACGGCCAAACCGCTTGCCGGAACCAAATCTCGGATGTTTTATATACCGCCGGACAGGCTGCATACGCCGGGTTGGACATTGGACATGCTTGTTGTGAGCAGCGTGAGCTGCATGACGCATGGGGCGGAATATAGGATGGGAAGTGTAGGTGTTTGTGAGATGCTTCTTTTAAGTTTCCATGCTTCTTTTAAGTTTCCTTCTATCGTCATCTCCTTATTTTTCTTCTTCTAAGTTTTCTGTTTCTTTTGTTTCTGAATATGGCAGCTCCATTTACAGTGAAGTTGCTGGGGAGGGCCCTATTTCGCGGTAACAATTTTTTTTTGCGCGTTGTGAGAAAAAAGAGGTCCGAAGGTATGTCGTTTCTTTCAGACAATCGGTTTCAATTTCCGCCTTCCAAATTAATAATAAAATATTATGTTTTGAATCAATAAATCGAGCTGATAAAAATTAAAATGGTAAAGATCAGATAGAAAGATAGAATAGAATAATATCAATTAAATCAGATAAAATAAAATTTATTGATTTATAGCTTGTCTTTCCGCAGCGTCTTATGATTGCTGTTTTATTTTATTTCCTTTCCTTTTCTTTCTTGAGTTGAGTTGATTTTGTCCATTTAAAAACTTTCCACTGTATACAATTACTTTAGGTCACAATACAGCTATATTGCTTTGTAAACATATGTGCCTCATTTTGACACTGACTATGCTCTTATTTATTGCCCAAAAACCACTTAAAAAGTATCCTGTTGGGTCGTCTACGATGTACGTAGGGACACTGCACTTCACCTGAGCTTGTTTGCTTTATTTGATTTAATATTATCAGAAAACCTTGTAATCATTAATTCCATATGGTCTTTGTTTTTCTATTGAGGCGCTTCATTTCACGCAGAATTTCTTAATCTACCGGTGACTGAAATTTTTTCGAGTTTATAGGGGTTCTTATCGCTTTTCTGCCGCTTTTAAGAGAGCATCTTAAAAACACGTCTATTCACGACGACACTTAACTCACTTCCCAAATGAATAATGCAAGAAACTTCATGTATACAAATTGACTCGTGTAAAAGAGGCCAAGAATATTGAATACGGCAACACTTTTTATTTAGTGCTACATTGTATAAATAATTCGCAAAGCTGAGAAAATCAGTTTTTCGTCAATAAAAGCTAAACAAAGAACTCTCGAAACTGTATCTATACTGTATCTATTGGCAAAAGTATAACAATAATACATGTAAAGTATGTTCTGGCATGATTAAAATGAGATTAGAATAAGAAATTAACGGAACACACCTGTTTCAACTTTAATTTCAAATTATTTTGATATTTTTGATACAGATAAGGGATATCCCTTATCCTAACGAGACAGTGATTTACCGTCGGTTTGTATGGCTCTTTTGTGTGCTTTTATGTAGCGAACTATACATATACCATTATTTTTTCCTTTTCAGTGCATTTTTTAAGCGTTTCAGTTGGTTTTTAAAAGCGTGTTTCTTATTTTTGTTAAATTATCTGTTTATTATTTGTAAATTCAATTCCTATGAATACTTACAACTGTAAAATTTGTGTACCAACAACATATTTACTATCAATGTATTTTTGAGATTGATGTTTAAATAAAGATTATAATTATTATTATTATCTTAAGCGTGAATTATCTTACTTCGTGTTAACGAGAACACTGCCCAACTAGACATCCGCATAATTACATGTTTACATTGCACATTTAGGGAATTTTATATCACATTAATAGCTATGTACATATTTAACATGAGAAAGGATAAACTAGACACCTCATACGATAATCAATCTTGATTCTTTGAATAGCCGCCACGCTACTAAAGCGCCGCCCTATTTGGGTGAATTGACTGTTATATCTTCGATCGAACGTTTGGAAAGGGAATTGGTTAGCGTGGTATTTAGGATGCGCTTGTCCAAACAGTAAACTATTAGCTTACACATATAATGTAATGCATTATGTGTATACGGACAATATAAATTTACCAAACTACTAGTAATAACGTGGCAGCCATTATCGCTTGAAACTGCACGATGAAAGACGAGTTCCCATGCACGTTGTATATACTGGGTGTGTTAAAAAAATGGGAAATTATGATAGCAGCTCAATTTTTTTATGTTCAGATAGAAGGGGACGAGGGTGTAATGTTATTGGTTGGCACATAGTATCATTTAGTAATCATTCTGTCGTAGTCAATCTGTATGAAGAAATAAACTCCTAAAAATATGATTGTCAACAATATTACTCTTTATCGTGTTGCAAACGACTTTTGAACATCAGTGAAATCTATAATGAAAACTGCGATAAGAAAAATAGATCAAGAAAAATCATCTTAACTAATTTTTAATTTATGTCTAGGATGGACGTGTTGTTAGTGCCGCTCTCGAATAAACGCAAAAAGTACCGGTTAAAACGCCATTAAACTCGACAAAATTTAAGTCATCCGTAGATTAAAAAACTCTGCGTAAAATGAAGTGTAATAATAGAAGATTAAATTAAAAATTGAAAATTACTCTAAAATATTTGTTAATAACAGTATGAAATACATCGTCGTAAACGGGCTACCTGGGATCGACCATCAATACGGTCTCAAGTGGATTTTTGTAAGCAACCTCTGTCCATAAGGCAAGATAAACATACCAGCTGTGGACGAAAAAGATAAGCCTTAAGTAGTATTTTTAATTTATTAATGCATTAGTCTATTTCTTTATTAAAATTGAAAAAAGTAAAATTGAAAAGGTATTAAACTTAGGTAGGTAATGAAATACAAGAATACCCTTAACTGGAAAGCGGTAGTTGAAAGTAATTACTACAAAAATAAACTAATATACAGGGTGTGCAAAATATTCTCTTGGTCCTCTTTCTCATAACCCGCTGTAAAAAGCTTTTTCTACTGCGAGACAGGGCTCTTTCTTGCACTTCCACCGTAAATTGAAAATTCTCATTCAACAACTACCATCCACACAGTCTCCTACGGCCATGCAGATTAAACTAGCATCTACATAACCACCTACGGTAATTAAGGTTCAGTTAAAAATGAGAATAAAAGCCTAAAATATATTTATTTGCCTACCTTGTCTTAAAAATGTTTCATTCTCATGGATTACATTTTCATGAAATCTATCATTCTGTTTTTGGAAATGCTTAGACTTTGAAACGTTTTTCGCTCTTATTCTGAGCTCATCAGAAAGGCACAACGCCACTCATAAAGATGTTCCATGCAAAACCAAGACAATTTCTGTGAATAAGTATGAACAATTATTTTTTATACGTATACAGATTACAGATTTACAGATTACAGTTGGGTTGTTCAGGCGTTTGACCTCTCCTCACCTCGACCTATAAAGATCTTTTGTGATTACCCCATATCTATATATTCCCATCCAATCCTAGGCTTCTAAAGAATCCTAGAATTTTCCTGGGGGCTAACTTTGACACTTCTGCAGGTGTCAGAATCACCTGTTCCAAGTGTTGTAGCCTTTGCCAGACTAGTACTTCGCATGTCCAAAGTATATGTTCCGACGTTTCGGTTGTCTTTGTACAGAATCGACAACTTTCGTCCTCAACCTTGCCCATTTTTTTAAGATGGTATTTTAATGGGCAGTGACCCGTGAAAAGACCTGTTAGTAGTCTTAATTCCTTTTTGCTAAGTTCGAGTAGCTCTTTAGCTCTCTTTTGCGAATAAGTAATGAACTTTTTCGCTTGTTTTTGTCCTGGAGTTGAGTTCCAGTAGGAGGATTTTTGTTCATCCTCCCATGTTCTTACCTCCTCCGCCGTGTTACTTCTTGCTATCCCACAAAACGGTTCTGGTCCGATGAATGACGATTTGGCACCCTGTCTTGCAAGGTCGTCCGCAATCTCATTCCCTTCTATTCCTTCATGCCCTGGCACCCACATCAAGTTGACCTTGTTGTTTCTTGCCAGTTGCTTTATTGTTTGTAGACATTCCCAGGCAATTTGTGACTCAAAGGTGAATGAACTCAGAGCTTTGAGTGCTGCCTGGCTGTCTGAAACTATATAGATTCTTGATCCCCGTGTGCCTTTATTTATGCACTGTCGAGCACAAAGATCTATGGCATATATTTCTGCCTGAAAGATGGTGGGAGTGCGACCCAAGGCTATTGTCAGCCTGCAGTTTGGGCCGTATACACCGGCGCCTACTCCCTCATCCGTTTTGGATCCATCCGTGTACCAGATGAGTGATCCTTTTTCCCATTGTGGACCTCCAGAGCTCCATACCTGGCGGCTAGGAATTACCACTTCAAAGGTTCTCTCAAAGTCGAACCTTTTTGGTGTGGAGTCTGTGGGTTTGGTCATTGAGTCTAACTGGACTTCGTTTAGGACAGTCAGATGACCAACCAGATCCCCTGGTTTCAATTTCTTACTAGAGTGTATCCTGTAGGCGCCAAGAGCCTGCCTCCCTTTTAACTTGGATATGCAAGGGAGGCAGATCCAGTAGCGCCTCCATTGCTGCTGTTGGACAGGTGCGTATTGCACCTGTGATTCCAAGACACGCTAACCGTTGCAGTTTTTGCAACCTGTTTTGTGCTGTTTTTTCTTTTGTTTTTGTCCACCATACCATCGATGCGTAGGTGACAATAGGTCTAATCACCGTTAAATATGACCAGTAGATCATTTTCGGTTTTAGTCCCCAGGTTTTACCGAAGAGCCTATGGCATGTCCAAAATGCCATCGTTGCTCTTCCGATTACCCTTGTTAGGTGTGCGTTCCAAGTGAGTTTTTGATCTAGGATTACTCCTAGATATTTGACTTCACTGGAGAAGTTAATTAGTGTGCCATTCAACGTTGGAGGCTTTAGTGTAAGCTTCTTTCTTTTGGTGAATGGTACTATGACTGTTTTACATGGGTTGACATTTAAGCCCTCCTCCATGCACCAATTTTTGATAATGTTGAGAGCAATTTGCAATAGGCCTGACATCATCCTATCGTTTTTGCCTCTTATTATTATCGCTAAATCATCAGCATAGCCTTGGACATCAAATCCATGGTTGCTTAACCTATTGAGAAGATTATCGACTACCAGAGACCATAGCAAGGGTGATAGGACCCCTCCCTGAGGGCATCCCTTGATGGCAGTTATTGTTACCGAATCACTTCCCATTTCAGTCGTTATTTTCCGACTGTTGAGCATTCATACGTATACATAGAAACTGTCTTGGTTTTGCATGGAACATCTTTATGAGTGGCTTTGTGCCTCTCTGATGAGCTCATAATAAGGGCGAAAAATGTTTCAAAGGCTAAGCATTTCCAAAAACAGAATGATGAAGTATGAAAAATTATTTTTCATACGTATTCATAGAAACTGTCTTGGTTTTGCATGGAACATCTTTATGAGTGGCTTTGTGCCTTTCTGATGAGCTCAGAATAAGGGCGAAAAACGTATCAAAGGCTAAGCATTTTCAAAAACAGAATGACAGATTTCATGAAAATGTAATCCATTAGAATGAAAAATTTTTAAGACAAGGTAGGTAAATAAATTTATTTTAGGCCTTTGTTCTCATTTTTAACTGAATTTTAATTACTATAGGGTGCTATGTAGATGCTAGTTTAATCTGCATGGCCGTAGGGGACTGTGTGGATGCTAGTTGTTGAATGAGAATTTTCAAATAAGAAATTATACAAACTTATTTTAGGATTTTAATTTGCTAGCATAACCAGAATTCAGGTTATCGAAAGTATAAAGATTATAATTATTATTATTATTTTAATCGTGAATTATCTTACTTCGTGCTTATAGAACACTGCCCAACTATACATCCGCATAATTACATGTTTACAATGCCCATTTAGGGAATTTTAGATCACATTAATAGCTACGTACATATTTAACATGAGAAAGGATAAACTAGACACCTCATACGATAATCAATCTTGATTCTTTGAATAGCCGCCATGCTACTAAAGCGTAGCCCTATTTGGGTGAACTGACTGTTATATCTTCGATCGAACGTTTAGAAAGGGAATTGGTTAGCGTGGTATTTAGGATGCGCTTGTCCAGGTTATCGAAAGGATGCAAAGATTTCATTAATATTTTTACACATAGCTTTTCTTTTAGTTCTCATAGATAGTTATTTTTTCTGCTGTTTACAAAATCCTATAAAGAATATGTTTCAATATTATTAAGCAAACAAATAATAATTCACTTTTAAACATTAATTAATTTGTCAATTCACGACTCATCTTTAAATAAGGTCATTAATTTAATTTTTGAAGAAACACGTGTATACTCAACAGGTGTTCTAACCTCAACTAACGCAAATACTCGGTAAGATAACGCGGAAGTGTAGTAGATTCGTTTGTTCTCGTGTCTCGATACGGCTCGTGTTCTTTAACTCGGGCTTAACCGATACGCTGAACTGTACTTGGGGTAGATACCTTGTGAAACATCTTGAAAATAATTGTTAATTATAATTTAAACACTGCTTTTACATGAATCAATCAATATATTATAAATATTCTACATATGTTTCGGCTTATTGGGCCTTTATCAAAAGTTTTACATAGTGAATACACTATGTATTCACTATGTAAATAGTGAATACACTATGTATTCACTATGTAAATAGTGAATACACTATGTATTCACTATGTAATACTCATGATAAAGGCCTAATAAGCCGAAACATATGTAGAGTATTTATAATATATTGATTGATTCATGTAAAAGCAGTGTTTAATTTATAATTAACAATTATATTAACCGACACGGTTCGGAGCACCGCGGAGATAACACTCTCATATCGGGCATCCTCCCCTCCTCGCTTTGTCTCGGCGAGAGCAAAGTGCCGGCATAACTGGACCATCGTCGAACAATATTCTATAGTTTGTAAAAGATTTCGTAGTCACAAATCAATCCACAGTAATGATTGGAAGAAACAAAACACATACATACGGGTCAAACTGACAACTTCATACTTGTTAAAAACTCTTACAGTATTCGTGATATTATATTATTATTATTATTATTATTATTATTCATTTTATAAGATTCTCAAGTAGTTTGATTTCGAACCTTCTAAGCTACTATTTAAAGACCTTTTCGCCGCAGGGGTTTTTATCTTTCTAACTAACACTATATTGACTTGTTAACCACATAGTAATGATATAATCATCATTTACATCTTCATGTTAAACAAAGTTGGAAAACGTAGTGAACATTTACATTCGATTTGTGTACGCAACCACAGCAGCTGTTCAATGTCGTGGTTTAGCCGGCTTGTCTATGACCTATTTCTAACATAATGGACTGCAAAAAAGTTAACAGACAAACCAGCGACAGGAAACCGTCGCTTAAGCTATTCACAGTAATGTTTATTTTGATAATCGTTGTTTCCATTACCATTTTCATTATTTATATTATGCCATTCAATGTAATTTTACAATTAAGTTCGTAGAGAATTTATTTAGCAAAAAGTAGTTGTTATTACTCTTCGCAAAAATAAAACGAAGAGTACATTGTATTTGATCGGCACATTTCAAAAACCGGTAATATCGCTCGTAGCGAAAAAAAAAAATCATGTCACTGTGTTGGTGAACGAATTCTGAACAAGTTTCAAAATGTCCGTCTGTCCGTCACAATTCTTGTGGGCAAGACAACTTAAGAGAGAAAACTCCGATTGTATTGAAGTTTGGAAGAAAATTAATGTCAGCTAGAGGAAGAGTCCTATTGTTTTTGAATTCGGCTTCGCCTCGTCCGGAAACAGCTACGATTCGTCCCAAAAAACATGACTTTAGGTACTTGTTACAAAAATAGCTATTCGGTATTTGTCAAACTTTGTAAATCAATGACGACTACGATTGGCGTTGACCACAAATGCAATATAACTTCATGTTCTCCGCGCATACTCATACTCTGCACACTTGCTCAGTATTATGTCATCTGATCTCGACTCTTCATGTTAGCGGCCTTGGATAAAACTCGTAACTTTGACCCCATATACGAACATTAACACTTCCAATGTTAAAAAGCGGTGGGACACCCTTTTTTTGTCTGCGACGCTAATACTGCCTACGGCGCTGACAGTTATTGACAATTAGATAACAAAATAAAAATCAACCTAACTAACCTAACCACCTAACCATCCCATGAAAGATTGAAATCATTATAGAAAAAAGAAGAAAAATATCATTTCTGCCGCAAATCAATTCTGAATTTGTGAAAAAATTCATTAATCGTTTCAAAATAAAAATAAAATCGGCGCTGACCGGCTACACCACATCGCTTTCCACATAGTAACAGGCTCTCGCTCAGTATTACATCATCTGACCTTGATACTTTCATGTCGACGGCCTTGGAAAAAACTCGTAACTTTTGTCCTATACGCGAACATTAACATTTCCAATGTTAAAAATCGAAAGGAACCTATTTCTAGGATTTGGGTTGTAGCCAAATTGTGCTTCGCTGCCCTGTAGAAGGATATCTGCCTGTTAAGTCAAATACACACGAGGTGAGTGGTTTTACTTTTCCGTCTTGATACTGGTAAAATATAAAGAATAGTAAACTACGCACCTCGCGGAGAAATTCAGAGTTCTCCAATTTGAGGAAAATTTTGTTTTTTGTTGTAGCATCTAGGTATGTCAATCTCTGATTAAAAATTATTTAATCACGGATTAGCTGCCTGCTTCACAGACGTTATCTATTTTTTTCTTATGAACCTTCAGTTCATATTTTAAATTTATAAATGAAATCACATCACTACGGTTTTTTTAAGTAAATATTATAATTTAAAAGGTATAGCAGAATAAGTATGGCAAAATGGCTCCAGAAGCGTTTGGATCTAATTCGGCGTCGGTAGAGCGACAATAGGAAGAAAAATGTTTTCCTCGAGGTCGCCTCTGGTAACCCCTCTGTACTCTAATAAGTATAATTTTTCGTTTTAATTTTTTATCTTTGCAAGTTGAGCGTTAATTGTTATGAAAAAAATGGAGAATGTAGATGTGATTTAAATATATCTTAGGAAAAGAATTGTGCTGATTCTGCTGCCCATTTCGTATATAAAAAAAATGTTGAAGAAATCAAATAATTATTTATTCATGAAAATAATGATTCGCGTACATAAACTTTTTACCAAAAATACATACACTGCTATGAGTGTTATGGGACAACACAACATTATCATGCAACATTATACCGTGCGGCAATTGTCTTTCTAGTCCAAAATTTATAATAATTGTTTTCATTTCATTCAATACCAATTTATCTCTCTGAGCACAAGTAGTGATCTCCTGAAATATTTGGGCAGTCAATAGATGGTTGTCATCAGCAAACATTGTTATGTGACCAGTAGATAAATAGCCTGGAAAGTTATTTATATATAACATAAATAATAGCGGCTCTAAAACAGATCCTTGAGGGACCCCATATAGATTTTGCACATCTGATTATACATTATTTAACTCAACTTTAAGTCTTCGTCCTCTTATATAATTATTTATCCACGATATGGAAGTTACCTCTTATCCCCATACTCTATAAATTTTGTTCTAGAATGCAATTGTCTACCGTGTCAAAAGCTGTTGACAAATCAAACAATTATTAGCTGTAACACCATGTTGAAAAGCTGTTAGGATATTAAATTTTATAATGAAAGATATAATTCTATTGTAAGCAATCCGTTCAAATAACTTTGAAATTTCACTCAATATGGAAATTTGGTGATAGTTCTCTATTTCCTCTGGTGACCTTTTTTTTTAAATAGGTACAACCTCAGCTAACTTAAGTGTATCAGGGAAACAACCCTGGTTCATTGATAAGTTAAACAAGTAGGCTAACTGGTATAATATGTTATCCTTAATAATATTTAATAAATTGACTGTTATACATCAAAACTAGTAGATGATTTATTTTTCAACTTATTTATGGTATCACTTATTTCCTCTGAAGTAATGGGTGCGAAATATATTGAATTCTCCTTATATGATGAGACAGAAGACGGCAAAGATAAGTTCGAATCAAAGTAGTGATTAAATTTGTTTTGGGTATCTGTAGAGAAGTAGCTTGCAAACATATTTACTATGTCGTTTTTATTTGAGACTCCCATTTTGGTTATCACATAAACTAATGCAATTATGTTTTACATTTTTCGATTTAATTTGGTATTTATGATATTCCACGTTTTTTTTTTGTTTTATTAGGGGCGATCATTATTTTGCTTTTATAGAAATTTTGTTTAGTTGTTTTTAGGTATATTGTTTTGTAGATAGTTTTTTGTTCGTTGTATAACATTTTTATGTAGTTACTTGTTCGATTATTTCCTTTGTTAACCATTATTTTTTTAAGTTGTTGTCTTTAATACGATTTTTTTTATTGCTATCGATTTTATTGGTCATGTAATATTATAACACCACGCGATGATGTTAATGAAGAATCAAAAGCATCGTTTACACTAGCAGAATATATGTTTGTCCAGTCTTGTTTATTTAACTCGAAAGTAAGATTCTTTATATTATTTTTATTTAGGTTTCATTTTTGAAAATTTATCAGAGTGTGGGTATCTTTTTCAGCTCCGGTGATGTTAATATTTAAGATATATGCAAAATGGTCAGCAATATTGGGGTTGTACAATTTAAGGCTGTAATTACTAGCATCAATATTAGAAAGCATATAGGCAATGCAACTAGAGGAAGTACGACCATGAATGTTTGTAAATATAAATATACGGGGATATAAGAGTAAGATTTACTTAAAATGAATTAAAAACATCGAATACAATTTTGGTATTGTGAGACTTTTTTATTGCATCAATATCGAAATCTGCGAACAATATAATGCTACGTGACATATTATTTGCAATATTTAGAGCCTGATTGAGGATTCATTAGGATCTTTTTGCGCAAGGTTACGCAGATGACCTTGCAATCATCATCTCGGGAAAATTCCCAAATACGGTCAGCGGACTCTTACAAAGGGCCTTGCAGATCGTACAAAGATGGTGCAATGACCAGGGCCTTAGAGTCAATCCCTCAAAGGCGCAAATGGTCATCTTTACTAGGAGACGCAGGCTAGACGGTTTCGTCGAACCCGTACTCTACAACACTACTCTAACGACCTCAAGGACAGTGAAGTATCTGGGGGTCATCCTGGACTCTAAGCTGACCTGGAGAGATCATATAGAGAGACAAGTACAAAGGGCCACTACAACCCTATGGGTATGTAGAAGAACCTTTGGCAAAACATGGGGGCTAAACCCCAGCGTGGCTATGTGGTACTATACTGTCATAGTTAGACCAATGATTACGTATGCCTCTGTTGTCTGGTGGCCTGCCACAACCAGGTCAACCATACGACAGAAGCTAACACAACTCCAAAGACTTGCCTGCTTAGGAGTCACAGGAGCAATACGCACGACCCCCACAGCAGCTCTGGAGGTCCTTCTGGACCTTGCGCCCCTTCACCTAGTGATTGTGGCCGAGGCTCGGAAAGCGGCTTACAGACTAGAATGCTGAGGTCAGTGGAAGAAAGGAGGAGAACAATCAGGCCACACAAGGGCCCTAGCTGATGCGATAGGAGTCCACTCACTTCTGGAGGCCAGGAGTGACGACGTGATGCCTTCCTTCTCCTTCGCACAACCCTTCGAGGTAGTCTTCCCGAAAAGGGAAGACTGGAGACAACTCGAGGACATACTAAGGCCTGCAGATATTGTCTGGTTCACAGACGGATCAAGGCTAGAGGAAAGTACCGGAGCAGGTATATTTGGGGAAAGGCCCAGGGCTGAGATTTCCTATGCCCTGGGCAAATTCGCCACGGTATTCCAGACCGAGATCTTCGCTATTTTGGTCTGCGCACAGGAGAACATCCGACGGGAATACTCCAATAAACACATATATATATGTAGAGATAGCCAAGCGGCCTTCAAGGCCCTTGCATCGAATCGGACCAAGTCAAAACTGGTCCAAAACTGTAAACAGGCCCTCTGCGAACTTGGCTCATCAAACTGGGTCAGGCTTCTCTGGGTGCCTGGACACAGCAACATTGAGGGTAACGAGCGGGCCGATGCTCTGGCCAGAAGGGGCTCTCGTGAACCTCTGGTCGGTCCGGAGCCGGCTCTCGGCTACCCTAGATCCCAAGCCAAGAGGTTGATAGATAACTGGAATCGCTCCCAGTTCATTGACCTCAGGGATTCCTATCCAGGACTCCGGCAAGCGAAGCTCCTAATCTCAGGACCCTTTCCGGAGAGAACAAAGCAATTTCTGCGTCTAAGCAGAAAGCAAATTAGAGCCGTAACAGGCCTCCTGACCGGACATGGCTCTTTTAGGAAACACCTACACACAATGGGGGTGGTTGACCATCCCGATTGCAGGTTCTGTGAAGACGAGGAGGAGACTTCCATCCACGTTCTCACTTCTTGCCCATGACTGATGAACCTGAGGCACAAGCACTTCGGCACTGGCTTTCCAGTGCTGGAGGAAATAAGGAATTCTCCGTGGGAAGGATTTCAGCCTTTGGGCTGGAATCCGGTCTGTACGGGGGAGCTCCTTAATTTGTTAGCGGTAGCACAATGGGCCACAAGGCCTGAGTGCGGCGACCTCCAGGCGCCCCGCTAAAAGAAGAAGAAGAAGAAGAGGATTCATTATAAATTCATCAATATTGCCGCAGGGAGGGCTATACGCTACTATTACGATATACTTAACCACGTCAATAATGCAACATCTCGTGCAACATATTGCACATATTTCTATATGGCATTCAATAGATAGATTGTTTATAGATACGATTATTTTTGTATTTAATTTATTGTTTGCTATTATGAGAGAGCCCACCGTGTATATGTATCGCCCTAGAAAAATATGTTATTATTTTATGATTCGCGAACGTGAAAAGGAATAGTAAGTACGCCTATGGTTGATCTTTTTCTGTGTGACTTATTATTACATTATTACTATCTGTGTTTTCCAAACGGATTATACAATAATTTATTTTTGTAATAATTTAACTGCAATTGTATTATAATTCAAGGTCTCTCAGTCTGAGTGTATTTTTTTGCAAATTTATAAACAATATAGTACAAATTAATTTGTTAGAAACCACGCCTTTAACCTCGTTTCAACTAATATCACATATTAATAAACCTGACCTATCGTTATCGCTACAGTATTATGCCATTCGTAATTTATATATACTTTGTCAAGTCACACAAAAAACAAATGCAGAATGTAGATAAATGCAAATTGAATTTACCAAGTTGCATTATAAACAGCAGCGTGGCGTTTATAATAATACTCGCGGTTTGAGAATAATTAGTTGCAAAGGTCAAGGTCGCTGCGCGATTTTATTTCAAGGTTTTCTCCATTCTGTTAAATCTCATTACCGATGTCGAAAGGTCTCCGTTTGATGTGAACTTTATTTTTATTTTAAATTGGAAGGAAGGTAAACATTTTTCACGCCTCTCGGTGTATGATCGATATATCGAATGTTCGAGGCTCATTATTCATTAATTCATTATTTACTTTTCTACAAACAAACATTTTGGATTCATTCACTTTTATTGATAAAAACCGTTCAAGTTTTATGTTTGTACAAAGTTTTCTATAGCTTTTTCCGGTAATGTGTTTGTTTAGTTTAAAGAGTCGAATTGAAATGTTTGCTTAACAAACAATTAAATTTGTTCTTTATGATTTAGAAGTGATAGAATAAGTCATCATATTTAGTAACCATTGCACATTTTAAATTGCACTAATCCCTGTCATATTTATAGAAGTATTTCTTTTTATTATGGTAGTAATTATATATTTATAATATACAGGGTGAGCCATTAGTGGTCAATATCTCCTCAACTACTTGAAAGTAAAAATGTCTTGATAGAGCTAATAACTGAATTTTTGAATGAAACGCCCAACATTATTTTATATATTTACATTTGATTGATTGACTGATTGATTTGCCAGCGTAAGGTGGGCATTGCTGCCAATTCCGGGCATCCATGGAGGTTCGTTCCAACACGCAGCTTGGTCATCCGTCGAACACGCCCAACGGACGGCCAAATCGCGTGCCAGAACCAAATCTCGAATGTTTTATATACCGCCGGACCGGCTACATACGCCGGGTTGGACATTGGACATGCTTGTTATCAGCAGCGAGAGCCGCATGACGCATGGTGTGAGAATGTAGAATGGGAAGTGTAGGTGTTTGTGAGATGCTTCTTTGAAGTTTCCATGCTTTTATTAGTTTCCATCTGTCATCATCGTTTGGGGTGTGCAGGTGTTTGCGAGATGCCTCTTTTCAGTTTCCCATGCTTCTTTTAAGTTTCCATCTATCGCCATCTCCTTAATTTTCTTTTTCTAAGTTTTCTGTTTCTTCAGTTTCTGAATCTGAGCTTTCATTTTTGTATTTGTTTTGTTTTCTTTTATTTTTATTTATTAACCGTTCCACATGTAAATATCCATTTATAGTGGAGTTGCTGGGAAGGGCCCTATCTCGTGGTAACAATATGTTTTTGGGCGTTATGAGAAAAAAGTGGACCGAAGGGACAGTTTGCTCACCCTGTATGTCTTTTCTTTGAGACAATCGGTTTCAATTTCTGCCTTCCAAATTAATAATAAAATGCTATGTTTTAAATCAACAATTCGAGCTGATAAAAATTAAGATGGTAAAGATCAGATAAAAAGATAGAATAGAATAATATCAATTAAATAAGATAAAATTAAATGAATTAATTTATAGCTTATCTGTCTTTCTGCAGCGTCTTGTGATTGCTGTTTTATTTTATTTCCTTTCCTTTTCTTTCTTGGGTTGAGTTGATTTTGTCCTTTTAAAAACTTTCCACTGTATACAATTACTTTAGGTCACAAGCTAATATAGCTTTGTTAACATATGTGCCTCATTTTGACACTGAGTATGCTATTATTTATTGCCCATGAAACACTTAAAAAGTATCTTGTTGGGTCGTCTAGGGTGTACGTAGGGGCACTGCACTTCACTTGAGCTTGTTTGCTTTATTTGATTTAATATTATTAGAAAATCTTGTAATTATTAATTCCATATGAACTCTGTTTTTCTATTGAGGCGCTTCATTTCACGCAGAATTTCTTAATCTACCGGTGGCTGAAATTTTTTCGAGTTTAACGGTGGTTTTTACCGCTTTTAATCGCTTTTTAGAGAACATCTTAAAAACACGTCAATTCACGATGACACTTAACTCACTTCCCCTTATATATTTATATTTGATTCTTAATTCTCTATCCATTCTCCATCATTTTTGAACTTACACTGCGATGTTGCCACCTTAGTCTACTTTTTCCGAGAAAAAATGTATTTGCGACCAAGAATAAAATTCACAAAAAACGCATTTTCATTTTGACAGTTTGTTTCATATGGAATATTAGTCAAGGCCGTGCAGTAATTCCCGAGCCTTATAAAGTACCTATGTCATAACTCATAGATACTTTCTTCAAATGGCACGCCTTATATACTTTTATTTACAATTTTCAGCAATCAATTATCTTCATAGTGATCACCTTTTCGAGGGATTTTGAAAAATTCAAATCGAAAAAAGTACTAACTATGGACTTCAACGTATTATCTGATTCCTGAAACATATTAAGTAAATACATACATGGTCTTCCATTTGAAGAAAAGCGTTATGACAGTTAAAAAATATAAATCGTTGAGAACATCCTGTAGAACTAGGATCAAGATTGAAAGGCCTGGAAAATTATGTGAAGCACCCTGTAGATTTAAACATAATTTTAAAACCTGCTGCTCTTGATTTTATACAATTTTCATCCGAGACATTTTCTCAAATTTCAAATGGTTGAGGAGATATTGACTGTCCACGCACTAGTAACTCACCCTGTATAATAAGTATAATTATTCCTTGGGATGCACATACTACGGTTTGCAATTTTTATGCAGAGGGTAATAAAGACTTTTTTGTTCTTAGTTTTCGTTTCTTTAACTTAGATTAGCATTATATTATTTGCCTATTTGGAGCTTTCAAGTGTTTCCAACAGATGTCGGTGGGTTCTCCTTTACAAGTTGCATATTGAGGTTCATGGTTCACAAATTAAATGGGAATCCCCTTCTGTAGACACGTTCAGCCTTTTCCACACTAATGAGAGTTAGCGTCTCTAGTAGTAATAATTAGTACTTAGAAGGGGCATATCCTGCTTTGCAGTTTTAATATACAGGGTGTCCAGAAGGTCTGCCTTCTCGCACTTGACTTTTTTTGTGTGTGTCTATGTAATCGGAATATCAGTGTGTAGTTATCACTATTTCTACACAGAACTATACGCCTAATCTTATTATCATTTGTCAAATTTTTTTCATGTTTTGTTCTCTTTATTCGGCCCACCCTGTATATTCTCCAGTGATTTTCTACCCATTCCTTCGCTGGCAGTAGCGTCAACTACCTACCTTTGACTGTTCTCAAATAGTTTCTTAGATATAGTAGGTACCAACAGACAGACAACAGTCAGACAGACGGAATTGAAAGACTTTCATTTTCATAATCACATGGTCTAAAACTTGAAAATTCGAAGAAATCTCGAATGGTAATTTTTTCACGAATACAATTCTTTGGTAAGCGAGGAAAGTAAAACACGAATTTCAAAAATATATTTTTATATCTAAAATATTAAATATTCTATAATACGATATTCTTCATATCTATCACTATCGTGTGTGACCTTCCTTTACTTCGACTCTATTATCAGGAATCGTATTTGTAACCTTGGGAATTTTAATATTAAATATTTATCTTAAAGCAACTCAAAATTGTTATTTAATTTAAAGTAAATTAACATTTAATTCTACAATTATAAGTTTTATCTTATTTTGATGAAGAGTTTAAGTATAATTTAATTTAAACAAATGTTCCAAGAATTTGTCCTGACTAGGTTAACAAAATAAATATGGTGGAGAACAGTGTACATAGAGAGATAATTTGAGGGCTATAAGGGTAATAATTCTTTGAACGTTGGTGCGCTTTCGGCAATCACCGATGGCAGAAGGCAAGCTATCTACAACCTGGAAATATTGGCGAACTTCCTCTCCATCTGAATATTGCGTAGCATCTGTGGGTACACCGAATAAAAGCCGCTAGAAATTGAGCCGAAATCGAAGTGGGACCGTACAAACAGGATTCAAGAAAAAAATTAGAAATATGTTTCAGATCATTATGGGTTAAAAAAAATTAACATCAATTTTGAACAAATTGGGAGTGTTGTTAACCTGTCAGAGTCTGAATATCGTACGCTTACATCTTAGGATACAAGCTGATTAACACAATCCAAAGTGAGAAATCATGCCAAAGGTCCTTCAATTGTGAATAGGAGTTTATATGTATGCATAATAAACTCTTCTTCAAGACAATCGCGCTTGCCTGGCATCATCGAAGGTAATCGCATTGTAACATCTCTTTTCTCTCGTTTTAGTGTCAAGGATAATGAAATTACTTTGTTCAAACAGAACATGCTTAATTATTCTATTATTTAATTAATATGCGTTTGCATGTAAGTTTCTTACCTTTAATTATTTCGAAATGAGAAGACCGCTGATTTAATGTATTCCATTCAACCTGAAAAAAAAAAAGTTCCATGAAAAATCTAATAAGTAGGAATTATTATATAGTATTAGAAATTGTAAAATGTGTCAGTTAATTCTTCCACGTCTTCAGCTGTAAAGGTTCGCAACTGTACTAATTAGCCAACCGTTGCATGTAACGTAACACATACCGTAACTTCTTTTTAATGTGGATGTCACGTTCATAGCCCAGTCAAAGATTAAGGAATCAACAAGATAAGACAGCCGGCAAAAAACCTTTAATCTTTTATCAATGGCGTCACTGACCTCAACATTTACATTGGAGTAAGAGAGCAGTTGCCACAATTTGTCAATCACAGGTAAAAGATAAAAGGCTGCTGCCTAAGGAATCACTACTTCCACATCCAGATTTTCCATCCAAGTCTCTTGAAAGGAAAACATCGATTATATTTGCACTCTAGTATGTGAAAATTATTGGTCACAGAATTTTAATATTTGAGCAGATGTCATAAAAAAAATTTGAGGTGTATGTTTCTAGCATATACGCCAAATATGAACGGAATCATCTAAATAATATGTTATTACAATACATACGTGCACCAAATTTCAAGTTAATATTTCAATGTTATTTTATCAACCCCTATAATAATGGAGTGGAGCTGGTGGTGATGGGGGTGAGAAATATTATAAAACTATGTGAGGCCATGGCTTCTACTATACACCAAATTTCAACTTTCAGCTTACTTTACTCATTTTGTTTTATTTACCTCTACTTACACACCCCAACTCTTCAATGGAATCGTCTCAAAAGATAATCTAGTTCAGATGTCGTTATAATACATACGTGTACCAAATTTCAAGCGAATATCTCACATATATTTTATTAATCTCTTTAATAATGGAGTGGGGGATAGTGGAGGGGTTGAAATATGTTATAAAAAATCTGAGGCCTTGGCTTCTAGTATACATCAAATCTTAAGTTTCTGTACTCTTACCAGCTTGCCTTACTTATTTTCTCATATTTGTTCATATTTAACCCCAACCCCTCAACGAAATCATCTCAAAGTATAATCTAAATACATATTATGTATCAAGTTTTAAAATCTCAATTTTACTTTATCAACCCTATTAATATTGGAGTGGGGCGGAATTTCAAAATATTATAAAAAAATCTGAGGCCCTGACTACCAGTATATACAGAAAGTCCCAAGTTTCTCTGCTCTTATTAGCTTGCTTTACTTACCTTCCTATATTCACCCCTACGCTTCAACGGAAGCATCTCTAAATATAATCTAATTCCAGATGTTGTTATAATATATACGTGTACCAAATTTCAAGTGCATATAATTTTATTTTGTCAACCGCTTTAAAATGGAGTGGGGGTGGTAGGGGAGTTGAAAAATGTTATACAAAAATCTGAGGCATTGTCTTCTAGTATGCACACCAAATTTTAAGTTTCCGTACACTTACCAGCTTGCTTTACTTATTTTCCAATATTTACCCCTATTTAACCCCCACCCCTTCAACGGAATCATCTCGCGGAAGTTCGAGAGTGGCTGGCGTCTAGGGTGGATGTGCGGTGAGACGCTCCCGATCTATTAATTTATTTACAATAAAGAAAGCGCTAAATAAGCGGCAAAAACCATCTTAAATTCATAATACATCAAGAAATTTTGCGCAAAGTGAAACGCCATAATAGAAAAACAAAGTTCATATGGAATTAATAATTACGCGTGCAGTTTTCTAAATAATATCAAATAAAGCAAGTGTAAGGGCCTATACCTATGCAAAACGACCGACCCTGTATCAAGTGGTTAGGTTAGGTTAGGTTAGGTGCGATAAAGTAAACATCTGCAACATAATACATCAGCAGTGAAAGGCAACGGACTGGACTGGTTTCTAACCAGTGGAAGTAGTAACATAAGAAAAGGATGAAAAGATCAGTTTTATTTTTAAGTTCTTTTATTGATATATTAATCCTTGTCACAGTACAGTTCATTACGCAACAGAGAAAAATTTAAAAGTAAAAATGAAATGTATTAAATATAGGTAATGAAATAGAAAATATCCGGAATTGGAAAGTGGCAGTTGAGACTAATTACTGTGGGAAAAAACTAAAATACAGAGTATGCAAAATATTCTCTCGGGCCTTTTTCTCATAACCAAGCCACCATAAAGTTTTTTATCGCAAGATGGGGCACTTCTACCGTAAATGGATATTTACCTGTGGAACGGTTATTAAAAGACGTTTCCTGCGGCGAGCGAATGCATGTATGTCTTGATCATGATAGATGGAAACTAAAAAAGAACCATGGAAACTTAAAAGAAGCACCTCCCAAACATCTACACTTCCTATCCTATATTCCTACCACATGTGTCATCTGGTTCTCACTGCTGACAACAAGCATGTCCCATATCCAATCCAGAGTACGCAGCCGGTCCGGCGGTATATAAAACTTCCGAGATTTGGTTCCGGCACCCGCTTTGGCCGTCCGTTGGGCGTGTTCGGCGGACGACCAAGCTACGTGTTGGAACGAACCTCCATGGATGTCCGGAATCGGCAGCAATGCTCACCTTACGCTGGCAAATCAATCAATCAACCCTTCAACGGAATCATCACAAATTATAAGTTCCGGTTGTCGTTATAATATATACTTGACCAAATTTCAAGTGAATATCTCAATTTTATTTCATCAACCCCTTTAATAATGGAGTGGGGGTGTTACGGGGGGGATAGAAATACAAAAAATATGAGGCCTCCACTTCTGGTATATACAATAAATCCCAAATTTTTGCACCATTACCAGCTTGCTTTATTTATTTATTTATTTTTTTATTTAATCGCCTTATTTATTTTAACGTCCTGGCGAAGTTTAACTAGTGCTATTCCATCACTTGACCAGGACGGCGAAATGAGATACGGTCACCCATCCAAGTGACTTAGTTACCCCCCACCCTTCACCGGATAAGTTAAAAAAACAATCCAGTTCCAGATCTCATAATAGTACATGCGTGTATAAAATTTCAAGTCAATATCTTAAACCGTTCCAGATATCGTGAAAAAAAAAGTTACAGACAGACAGACCCACAAACCGACAGATTTTTTTTTTCGCTCAAATTTAAAATCTCGACGTTTCGTGACATTCTAAACCTATTTAAAAAAAAAGGATTTTTTTACGATTACTATACTTCTACTCCACTATGTGGACGTGGAAGTAATTAGAGAGAGGGGCCAATAGTGAAAAATCGACAACACTCTCCTAATAGAACAACCGAACTCAGTTGACTTCCAGAACTCAAGGTCACTAAAATAACAGGTTGCTTCGTAACAAATCGAAGTATTTCTATGTTCATATGTTGAGTACTTATTTAATTAGGATAAAATTGACATTGACAGCTTGGTCAAATCATTTCATGCGTACCCGACAAATGCCGAAACCGTTTCCACTGGATCTCGTGTCCCTTTAATTTGGAGTTTACAACGATCTTAGTTTATTTCGTTTACTCTGTTTGGCTGCCTTATCTAGTTAATGCCACAGGTCTACAAAAAAAAAATGGTCTGTCTTTGCAATCAGACCCATCATTTCCTAAGTATTTTGATGCGCTGAAACCAAATTTGACAAACAAATTTTTTTTTACCGCGTCAGTTTTTCTCTACACCCTTATATAACCCCCATAAACTTTCATAGTGAAGATTCTTTGAAAAAAAAATCTTTAATTATATTTTATGACCTTTGTATGGGTTTTTTGGGTCACTGCTCACGAATCTGAAGTCAAGAATAAATTTCGAGTTAATGGTAGCTGTCAACAAGCTGTCAAATTTCACCAAGATGTAAAAAGTTAATATTAAATGTATATTATTAAGTTTTTTGGGTTTCTGATACAACTCTGAAGTCAAAAATGAATTTTGGCACGATAACAGCTGTCAATAAGGGAACTAAATAAAATTAGCTAATAAGAGTCGAGAAACCTCATTTTTGGCATATATGCTAAAAGCCAACGCTTCAAATTATTTTATGACATCTAATTATTTCCACATACTAGAGTGCATATATAGCCAAGATATTTACCTTTAAAAAGACTTGGATGGGAAGTCTGGATGTGGAAGTAGTGATTCCTTAGGTAGCGATTTTTAAATGAGACAAGTACTTGTCTATGGCAAGCACAAGGAATTAATTTTAAATAATCCAGTATTTTCTATAATTCTGAATGGTAAGGTCTTTTAGTAGTACTGCAAAACCTTAGGTATTTTTATTTCCGTCAAAGTCAAATTCCAGAAACATGTAATCCGTTAGAATGGATTTTTTTTAAGACAAGGTAGATAAATAAATTCATTTTAAGCCTTTGTTCTCTTTTTTAACTGAATCTTCATGATCGTAGGTGGTTATGTAGATACTAGTTTAATCTGCATGGCCCTAGGGGAGTGTGTGGATGCCAGTGTTAGAATGATAACTGCTCGGATAACTGTCAAATAAGAAATTAGACAAATTCATTTTATGATTTTAATTTGCTAGCATAACCAGAATTTAGGTTATCGAAAGAATGCAAAGATTTCATTGATATTTTTACACAAAGTTTTTCTTTTAGTTATAGATAGTTATTTTTTCTGCTGTTTGCAAAATCTTACAATACAATTATAAGCAAACAAATAATAATTAATTTTTAAACATGCATAAAGTATATAGGCTCCAATACTAGTTAACTAATAGATATGTGAGGTTGTTTTTATTAGTCAATATCAAATATAATTATTTCACACATTCATAGAAATTGTCTTGGTTTTGCATGAAACATCTTTATGAGTGGCTTTATGTCTTTCTGATGAGCTCCAGAATAAGTGCGAAAAACGTTTCAAAGGCTAAGTATTTCCAAGAAACAGAATGATAGATTTCATGAAAATGTAATCCGTTAAAATGAAAATTTTTTTAAGACAAGGTAGATAAATAAATTCATTTTAAGCCGTTGTTCTCATTTTAACTGAATCTTCATGATCGTAGGGGGTTATGTAGATACTAGTTTAATCTGCATGGCCGTAGGGGACTGTGTGGATGCTAGTGTTAGAATGAGAATTGTCAAATAAGAATTTAGACAAATTCATTTTAGGATTTTAATTTGCTAGCATAACCAGAATTCGGGTTATGGAAAGAATGCAAAGATTTCATTAATATTTTTACACAAAGTTTTTCTTTTAGTTATAGATAGTTATTTTTTCTGCTATTTCCAAAATCCTATAAAGAATATGTTTCAATACAATTATAAGCAAACAAATAATAATTCATTTTTAAACATGCATAGAGTATATAGGCTCCAATATTAGTTAGCTAATAGACAGGTGAGGTTGTTTTTATCAGTCAATATCAAATATAATTATTATTTCACACTTATTCATAGAAATTGTCTTGGTTTTGAATGAAACATCTTTATAAGTGGCTTTATGTCTTTCTGATGAGCTCCAGAATAAGGGCGAAAAACGTTTCAAAGGCTAAGCATTTCCAAGAAACAGAATGATAGATTTCATGAAAATGTAATCCGTTAGAATGAAAATTTTTTTAAGATAAGGCAGATAAATAAATTCATTTAAAGCCTTTGTTCTCATTTTTAACTGAATCTTCATGATCGTAGGGGGTTATGTAGATACTAGTTTAATCTGCATGGCCGTAGGGGACTGTGTGGGTGTTAGAATGAGAATTGTCAAATAAGAAATTAGACAAATTCATTTTAGGATTTTAATTTGCTAGCATAACCAGAATTCAGGTTATCGAAAGAATGCACAGATTTCATTAATATTTTTACACAAAGTTTTTCTTTTAGTTATAGATAGTTATTTTTTCTGCTGTTTGCAAAATCCTATAAAGGATATGTTTCAACATGTTTCTAACATGCTAAAGTAATTCAGTAGATTAAAAGTACTGTACTTCCATATATATAGATTAAGAAAGTGTTCGTTTTGGTATGGCAATAAGAGCAAGCGAGAGCGAAGCAACTAGGTTATTCTTTTCTATCGTATAAGGGAAAACGAGAACTTAAGGGTGGGTGGGGACAGCAGGTGGAACTTTGTACGATGTGTTATACTACGATAGAAAAGAATAACCTAGTTGCTTCGCCCTCGTTTGCTCTTATTGCTAATTATTGCCATACCAAAACGAACACTTTCTGAATCTATATATTCTTAGCACTGACATTGAACTAAGGTTATGTGATTCGTTGATGCTGAGTAATGTAGACTATGGTAATTCTGTTTTCTGGTCCGCTATACTAACACTATAACCGCGATCTGTAACGATCCTATGCCTAAACAATTTAAGTAAAACAAATAAGGCATCATATATATACATAAGGCCTTTATTGTCACAAACTGTACAAGAAAAATGGTTTTGGTGCTCTCGACTCGAAATCAAAGAGTCACAGCTTCGAAACCCAAGCAGAGTTGTATGCAGTTGCTTTACATTATTGTGTCTTGACATGTTTCACCGACCAAGTTAACATAATAAAATTAAAAGTGTCTAAAAATTAACATTATTTACAAAAAAAACTTCGCCGAGCATCTGTAGAATGTACAGCAATTACTAAAAGTTCAATAAATCGGCGAAGCATGTAATGTTTACTCTAGTTATATTTTGTAACTAATAAAAAATGTCAAATTATATAAATATTTCAGCACCAAAAAAGCAACTGATTTGATTATTATGAATGAACATTTATTTAATATCTCATATAAAGGGAAATTCATTCCGAGATTAGACCGTCCAAATTTATATCTCCCTATAACGATGCATGTTGAGTAGCTCTCCTCTAACGATGAGGGTATGCATACTGATTTACAAAGGGAGCAGGAGAATTTATGGTGACAAGTCGGAACTTATTGATTACTTATGAAGCATCGTGAATCTCATAAAAATTTTGAAAGCGGGTTTTGATTTTAATGTGGTATTTATTTTTATGACTTCTCGCATTTACAGTTTAATAATTACAAAGTGAAGGTAGGTATATAAAATCTTACACGAAAAGTAATCTTTCAGTGCTAGTATATTACTAACCAAACTAATGTAAGGAATAATTAACAACGTAATGGCATGCTTCACATCTGTGTTTGTTTCCAGAAGCAACGCACTATGTAATTTCCACAATATTAATACTTTCTTTCCGTAATGTTTTTTTATCATTCGATTGAGTGGCAATCATACCCACTTGCTCAGTATGTTGCAACGTAACTGTATGTTTTGATGGTAATGAATTAGTATATTTTACAAGTTATGGAAAGGCCCATATTAAACACGAGCGGAAAGTTTGTACGGTTCGCGAGCGTAGAGTAAGCCATTTCAAACCTGTTGTAGACTATACTTTCTCTAACAAGATTTTAGAAATTATACAAAACTTTTCAAAATGTCAAATGTGACGTTGATTGATTGGTTGATTTGCCCGCGTAAGGTGGGCATTCATGACGATTCCGGACATCCATGGAGGTTTGTTCCAACACGCAGCTTGATCGTCCGTCGAACACGCCCAGCGGACGGAACCAAATCTCGGATGTTTTATATACCACCGGACCGGCTGCATACGCCGGATTGGACATTGGACATGCTTGTTGTCAGCAGCGAGAGCCGCGTGACGCATGGGGTGGGAATACACGATGGGAAGTGTAGGTGTTTGTGAGATGCTTCTTTTAAGTTTCCATCTATCGTCATCTCCTTGTTTCTCTTCCATTAAGTGTTCTGTTTCTTCTGTTTTTGAATCTGGCAGCTTTTATTTTTTATTTTATTTTTGTTTTTATTTATTAATCGCTCCACAGGTAAATATCCATTTACAGTGGAGTTGCTGGGAAGGGCCCTATCTCGCGCCCTAACATTTTTTTTCGCGTTATGAGAAAAGAGGTCCGAAGGGATAGTTTGCTCACCCTCTATGTCGTTTCCTTGAAATAATCGGTTTCAATTCAGGCAGATTTTCCATTTCATCACCTATGTATTATGTTTATTATCTACATATAATGCTTAATACCTTTTAAACCAATGCTAATACTACATAAACAAAAACTTATCTGTTTCATTCACACATCTGGCCGGCTGTTGCTTATTTTATATCACCCACTTCAAGAAGGGACGGATCCAAGTATAGATTCCACGGTCAAGCAGTACACTTTCTCGGTTTGTTTATATACACTATTTTGTGTTGCTTTATTCAACCAACATAATTCAATCAAATATCAACTATATGAAATAGCCGCACTAATTTCTATCAATCAATGCAGAATCGTTCACGCTCTAATTCAACACAATTTCGACGTCTTGTTTCCGCTTTATCTGAATTTATCTCGAGATCCCGTAGGAGCCACGACACACGCGTCTGTCACCGAGACACACTTTGAACTCTTTCAAAATGTCAAATGTGACGTTAGAAATAAATACATTTTTATTATACCTGAATTATAACCTCTGTTTCTGAAATTAAAAAGCGTGCAAAATCTGGCCTTTAAAGCACTAGTTCTTTAATGTTGCTTAGAACATTTTATAATTCACGAGCACCAAGTGGAAACAAACTTCACAAATCAGCAAATTTATAATAGAAATCTACATAGCAACAAAAAAAATTCTAACCGTCTCTATGTTACCGATTAAAAATGAAACTCAGAGATTGCCTTGTAAAATGAATCTACATTAATTAATTTTTCTAATTTTTACTTTGCAGTGTAGGTATAATAAAAAAATTGCATATAATAAACGTGTACAAGTAGCCTTTAAAGCACTTACTCATTTAGGACCCAAACCCGTGCGTGCTTTAAAGGCTTACTAAACTTGTATTATAACATACTATTTGCTCAGCCTAACCGTAGCAACCGAACCACTAAATGTGGTTTAAAGACTTTTGATTTGTCGATATTACTTATTCCAACACAGTTTTTAGTTGTGGAATTTGTAGTTTCTGAAATAGTGAGTTTAGGTATATAGTCAATACATTTTATATCTTTATTTTTAAAATTAGTATTCGGCAACGCCCGACTGCAGGTTTCATTATTTTGGTGACAGTTCCTAACAAAACCATTTTAAGGTAAAATTAATATATCACCTATTCTACGCATAGTTCGTTCGAAAGTGAGAGACATACTGTTGTATATTGCAGTTTCCATACATATATTCTTTAGTTTAGCTATTGCTATTCTACCACTCAACCAGGACGCGTACACACAGACATCAACACAACGACCATTTCCTGCGATATTGCCATCTACCCCAGCTGAGACTTGAACTCACGACAGATAACAGCGTCTAGATATGTTGAGCCACTCAACAGAGGTCTAGTCCTCTGCTACCATCTCGGCAACACATGAAAAACACCATTAACATCCATACCCTAGCCAGGATTTGAACCCGGGACTTCGTGTGCTTAATCAAACACCTTAGTATCACTTTTCAGTAAAATTATAAGTAGTTTTATTTATAACAAGGCAATTCACACGCTTCTGGCGATCATTATGTGTGGTGGATACGGTTCAATTTCACTATTCGCCAGTTATTTTAGGCATAAATGTTAGAGATGTAACGGAGCTCCGTTTCTGTTTCCGCAAGTGCGAAAGATCCGCAAGAATTGAAACTTCCGCTTCTGCATCTTTTATAACGGAAGTATAACGGAGCAGACGTGTGGTAATTTGAGAGATCCGTCGGTAGGTGACGGTAGGTCGTCTCGTAACTTCCCAACTAGCAATCTGATATTTTAAAAAAGTTGTAGGGATGTTTCTGACAAGTTTTATAAAACAACATTATTCTCAGAAACACTTTCATAACGTTTTCACAGCAGCTATAAATGCAAAATTGGCACCATCCTATAAAATATTTCAGTCGCTGTTGATATTTTGTAACCCCTATTGGAACCATTACAAAATAATTGTATAAACATTTCCAGATGCCTTATGAAAATTTAGTACCATCACTATATAGCAGTTTTATTAAAGACTCATTTAATTGTACTATAAAATACACTTAACTGTGTGTTAAACTACTGCGATAAAACAACTAAACAACTGTTTTATAAGACCTTTTAAATAGTCATTATTTACAAAAATTGTTGCTTTATACACACTAATAAAATAAAATAATTTCTAAAATGTATCCTAAAAGTTGAAGAAATATTTTTGGCACTAAAAGCAAATGGCATTGTGATTTAAATACTAGGTACCTTATAACCTATAATAATTATTTAAGATACTTGTTCTGGCTTACAACGACTGTAATTTTTGATGCGGAGAAAATTTTACTATGAACTATGGCTATATTTTTAATATATTTTTAACGTGCCTCACATTTATTGATGATTTCTAATAATTTTTGAAATTTTGTAAATATCGATTTTATGAATTAGAGTTTTTTTTGCAATGTAACTTACACTAATTTATTTTAGTAGTCCTAACTGTATGGTAACCATACACCTTGC
Organism: Stenurella melanura; assembly: GCA_963583905.1. Lineage (NCBI taxonomy): Eukaryota > Metazoa > Arthropoda > Insecta > Coleoptera > Cerambycidae > Stenurella > Stenurella melanura. The sequence continues at coordinate 133,167,350 of OY757313.1, read as the reverse complement.
ACGTTTCTGACTCCATAAATTCTAATAAACATTTGATATTTTAAATTTTCATATCTTGTCATATTTACCATCACGAATGCTGGCCTTTCAAAATGGCCTCCCTCTATATAATACTTTTGTGTTAGTAGCAAGCATTTCATATTTAAATTATTATACGATTCCTATAAAACGTCTATAAAATAATGCGCCTTAGTGTAACATTTTGGTGAATCTTATAAAATAGATCACTCACTTTCGCGATAATTTTGTAGCTTTTATGATAAATCTGTTAGGACTGAGTTGTAAATGCAACCGTGGAATTTGCATAAATATAACCTAGAAATTTGTAGCAGTAAATCACCTTATTTACAGAGTTGCTTATTTATATGCCTGGTTTATTTATTGCCAAAAACACATAGTTACTTTTACTAGTGGAAACAACAGTACTTTGGTATATGACCTGATACGTTAACAGTGCAGTGAGTGAAATGCGTCGTTTCATTTTACAGCAGTATAAACTGTGTCTTATTGCCAAAACCACTACACTTTTAATATATGTATCTAATATTTTTACAACCACTTTTTAAGTTTCTTCATTGTCCTAAATCTGATGTTTTTAGTTTCACCGTTATATGATCTGTCAAGATCTGCACCGCTCCTGTCTATGTTGTTAACAGAATTCTGGGAGAATAATTTATTTACAAACTTTTTTTAATTTTCATTAAAAGACAGACTTTAATTATGACTAAATATAAATACACAGCTAACGCAGGAAATCAATTTTCTCAAATATGTTTTATCGTATTGTCAGCCACCACATTTTTATGCTCAAGTAAACAATTTTGGTTTGTAATAACTTTGTTGCAGTTTCCATATTACAGCAAATACAATGCTATATAATAATTATATAACATGCTCTAGAACAACATTTATTCTTAAAAGCAAAATTGTCACAAATAGATCTTTTAAACTGTTTTGTAAGATTATAAGAAATAACTATAAAATAATTCGAATGTATATTTTATAACGGTGCTAAAAATGCTGCTGAACGTTACTAAAAAATCGTTATAAAATGATTTAGTTGTATAAGCTGAAATATTTTATAACTTGTCACGAAAACATTTATAAAATAATTTCTTAACTCCATTATAAGATATTTTATAGTTTTGCTGTAGAAACGATTTAATGATAAATTTAAAAAATAGTTCAGTTGCAGACATCAAAATAATATTTTCTGGAACTCGAATATAATCAATCGGCATTTCGAAGCATTAATAAAATGACAATAAAACAAAATAATCGTAGAACATTTAAATTATAAAACAAATTTGCTCGTTGGGTTGTATACTGATTTGATTAGAATGCGTGCGGTGAGAGGGGGGTGGGGCGTTTTTTGTTTCATTTTATTCAATCAGTAATCAGAATAACTACTTGTTGCGTACCGTGTATCTTTCTACTTACATTTATTGTTTACTCAAACATTATAATTTAAATTGGCTTTTATTTAATACATTTTCATTGAAGTGTACACTTCTGTTTGTTTCCGCTTCCATTTTCGTTATGTCACTTCGGTTACACCCCTAATAAATATGGCTTCTGTTCCAAGAAATTACCTTCTTTTTTAATTTCAATTGTTTTATTCTGTAGTTTTAAACAATATTTAAAAAATCAAGAGTAAAATCGCCTCGACGCGGCGCGAATTTTGTGAATATTCTCTCTAAGAAAAACAGGATTTGTTTAGTGATATCAAAGCAAAGTCAAAAAATGGATTTTCAAATTTCTATTTATCTGTCTCTTTCCCTCTGTCTGTGTGAATGTTTGTTCCACCATAACTCGGAATATTTTGATAAAATTTTGTATATATATGTAGACAGTCTTCTAACTTAGAGAATAGGCTACGTTACATTGACGGTTGTGGGAAGGTATGGCAAGACGGGAAATTTGTGACTAGGTGGGAAGGAGTCGTCGGAAGATGGAGAGAAAACAGTAAGAAAGTAAAGGAATATAGTGGGAAAATGATAAATATAGTGAAAAAGTAGGAGGTGGTGGGAATGTGAGGGAAGGTGGTAATAAATTGGTGGGAATCTAGGAATATGGTGGGTTTGTGTGAAAGTGGGAAACAGTCGTAAGAAGGTGAGGGAACATGGTGGGAAAATAATAAATATAGTGGAAAATGGAAGAGGGTGGAGGGATGGTAGGAAAATATGATTGCAAGATGGGTGCGCAAGGGAAAATTATTGGGAACTGCGGGAAGGTAGTGGGAATGTGGGATGATGGTGGGGAAGCACAGCAGGAAGGTGAGAAAAATTAAGGAAGGGCACAGAGAAATAATGAGAATGTGGGAAGATAGTGCGCAAAAGTGCTGAGAAAAATAAGGGAATGATAGGAGAGGGCGAGACAAAATCGAGGGATAAAAGTAGGTGTAACGTGGGAAGACAGGGTAGAGGCTATGTGTTATGTGGGAAGATAGCGGGAAAAAATTGATGGTGGAATAATGAGGAACCGTTGCGAAGTAAATGATGGATACACTCGTGGGTAGCCGAGGGTATAAGATGCTCATTAATATATATAATAAAAAGTAAGGACCCGAATTTGATTTAAAATACAGAACAATCCTTGGTAAAATTGCAACCCTGGATAAAATTGCACAAGAACAAAAATATTGAACAGCAACACACGTTTATTAGCGTGGAGGTTTCATCACCCAAGTTGGCATCATCGGAAAGTGAATAAAGCACACACATAAAGATTATCCTCTAGTGTTTACAATTAATAAACATATCAATAAACCGGTGAAGGGAATAATATTTACATCTAGTTTAAATTGGAAATTATGTCTCTCGTATACCTTGACACGAAATCATTTATACAGTTATACAAAATTGTGTAAAAATGTGTAAAGACATTAACTGTAGCCGTATTTATAATGTCCCAATTAGCTTTTAAAATGGCATTATATAATTCTATAAAATTAGCATGTTTTTCATTTGTATTAAGATCAAAAACGTTTTTAGATTGACTTACCAATCGTTACGTATTACACGTAGTACTGTTAAACATTATTGAATGCAATTGTTAGGCACTTTCTTAATTTTAAATACACTAACTGAAATTTTATTCTATTCATAATTTGAAAGTAAAATATCTATCCGACAAAAACAGCTGTTAATTGCATCATGTGAACCAGCAACGTTGTATACACGTGTGTGTAGTCTTTATCTCTGCTCAAATTCAAGTTTTGTTATAAATTGAGATGTAAATAGCCAAGCGTGGAGCGCAGTCATCAGCCTACTTTTCTAAACAAGATCATGAATGAACAAATAACGTAATCGCTATAAAGCAAACAACTTACCGTTATAAAGAGCCCGATAGTGTTTCATTCATTGCTGTTATGATTTGATTGCTCTAAGATATAGCATAAAAGTATGCGAAATGGTTTCAGATTATATTTATTACTAGTCCAGTCATTCGTCGTCGAGAAATAATTTAAGATTGGATTTTCTTCTCATTATTTAAGGGATCAAAAAACCCAGAGTTTGTGAATCTTAACTCGACTCAGCGACTACAATGTTTTTTTTTTTTTTTAAAGATGCAAAAAAATCACAAAATCGAAAATAGTTCGGTTTCTACTGTCACAGTAGCTCCAATAGAAAGGCTGATAATATTCTGTGTAAAACGAAAAAAATGTTCTAGTCCCAATCGTTTTAAAAAATGTTAAATGTTTACCAATTTTTGCAAAAAAATTTACTTTTCTGATTTGCTAAAATACCCTCAACCCTGACAATCTCACGTAACAGTGGTTTAATTCAATGATCAAAATGATTTACCTTTAAATCACAGACAGTTTGGAAAAAACTGAATAACCTTAAAGAAATGGCCACTAAAAATTATGAAATAATTCAGCGTCGCACAGTGGGCCAGAACTTGTACAACTTAACCAATGCAAAACTATCATCTCTTTAAAAACAACCTATAGTGCGCAATTTTTCACAAAAAGTTTTCTATGATTTTTACACAATTTTACACAAAAATCTATGAATTGCTATTTCTCACATTATGTATGTTGTTTTACCATCTTTAAATGCAAAATTTGATTTTTGGTAGCCTTTTCAAATGTCTGGGCCAACTGTGCGTCGTCGCTCAGTTAATTGGACCTTGTCTAATATACTATCTAATCTATCTATCTATCTAATGGCCTTTTTGTAGCGCTACTATGTGGCAAAAGAAAATTTGCCACATTAGCCATTTTGAATCAATGAATCACCTTACTCGGAAAATACGTAACTACCAGATTTAATGCACTTCCGGCTCGGCCCAATGTACTCTGGTAGTAGCTAGATGGAAAAGTAATGGAACATTCGTCGAGCAATAATACTATAGTTTGAAAAATATATTATTATCATAGTATTTCATTATCACTAGCGCATTCACCAAAACGATTAAAAAAACTTGGACAAAAAAGGCTTATTTTGAAAAATTTTATATGAAGAACCCATCTTCATTTTCGATAAGAAATTGGTAGTTAAATTTTTTGCACTTTATTAAGGAACACCCTGTATACAGAGTGCCCCGCCTAAAACTCCCGCGGTCATTCTCTCGATAACTAAAAGAGATACTTGCAGTCTGTAAAAGGTATTCACTACAATGTATATAATTGACTTCAGTCTTAGTGAAAACGATACTTCCACAAATTGAATTATAGATGGCGCTACGATAAAAACATACATATGAGTTCAATTGAGAGCCTTTAAAAAAAATTAGTCAGTTTTAGTCAGTGAAAAAATAATCTAACCAATTGGTGTCAAACGTGCCATACAGTAACGGGCGGACAACTAGAACAATGCACGGATCATAAAAAGTCTCTGAAGACGGAAGAAGTTGGGAATCTACCTATATTGTTTATAGTACGGGATCCTTGACGCGCGAGTCAGATTAGCACTTCACAGATGAAAAAATCTGGGTTCAGGACCGGGTTAGAATTCACAAACTATTATTTTGCACATCTAAGTAGGAAAACCGATACCCAAGGAATCACTACTTCCACATCCAGATTTTCCATCCAAGTCACTTTGAAGGAAACGTCCCGACTATATTTGCACTCTAGTATGTGGAAATCATTGGTCATAGAATTTTAATAATATTTAGGGCAGATATCATAGAAACATTTGGGGCGTTGGTTTCTAGCATACACGTCAAAAAGGATGTTTCTGGACTCTTGTTAGCTTGCTCTACTTATTTTCCCCTATTCACAATCTCCCACCCCCCACCCCTTCAACGGAATCATTTCAACTAGATGTCATTACAATACATACGTGTACTAACTTTCAAGTGAATATATCAATTTTATTTTATCGATCCCTTTACTAATGGAGTGGAGGTGGTGGTGTTGAAAAATATTAGGAAGAAATCAGAGGCCTTGACTTCTAGTATATACACCACATCCCAAGTTTTTGTACTCTTACCAGCTTGCTTTACTTATTTTCCCATATTTACTCCTACTTACCTCCCACCCCTTCAACGACATCATCTCAACATATAATTTAGTTCTAAATGTCGTTATAATACATACGCGTACCAAGTTTCAAGTGAATATTTCAAGTTTATTTTATAAAATTTCAAGTTTTTTTTATTAAATCCTTTAATAAGGGGGTGGTGGAGGAGGAGGCTGAAAATATATCAAAATTTGAGGTCTTGGTTAGTATACAGATTCAGAAAGTGTTCGTTTTGGTATGGCAATAATTGGCAATAAGAGCAAGCGAGAGCGAAGCAACTAGGCTATTCTTTTCTATCGTATAACCCATCGTACAAAGTGCCACCTGCTATCCCCACCACATGTGCGTGGGCAGCTCTGTCTACCGAGTTTCAATTTGTTTCCGTCTTGCTTCAGTTCTCGTTTGGCCTTATACGATAGAAAAGACTGGCCTAGTTCCTTCGCTCTCGCCTGCTCTTATTGCCAACTTTGGCAATACTTTCTGAATCTGTATACACCAAATTCCAAGTTACTGTACTCTTACTAGCTTGCTTTCCTTATTTTCCCTTATTTACCCCATTTAACCCTTAACCCTTCACTGGAACTATAGCGCAATTTGTAATTATGGTTCCAGATCTCGTCATGGTACATATGTGTACCAAATTTCAAGTCAATATCTTAAACGATTGGTGAGAAAACGTGCGCATAAAAAAAGTTACGGAACGACAGAAAATTTTTTCTTGCTTAAATTTAAAATCTGGACGTTTTATTTATTTATTTATTTATTTAACAATACACTACCCAACAGAGAATTCCAATTACAGGGTAGGAAATAGTAAGTATTTACAAATATATAACGTATAAGAGTAGAATACAAAGTAGACAAATAAAAACAAAGATAAGACAAAACAAAAATTTTTAAATTATGCAGTTAATCTTTTTATCGCAGCTACATTGCAGTGGAATATATCAAGCTGATCTTGTAGATTATTATAATTTTCACACATTTTGTATAGCGGCGAAAATTTCTGGACGTTGGTTCGGGGAGTCGGCAAATAGAATAATGAATTATGCCTAGAACCAGGTCTAGGAGTTCGAAAATTTAGTAAGTTTAAGATAGCGCTGCAATCAGTTATATTATGTATTATTTTAATAAGAAAAATTTGCTGTGAAATAGTTCTACGAGCCTCCAGACACGAGAGCGAGAATCTATTTATCAGTTCAGTCTGATTAAAACCAATAGCAGGATAGACACCATCTTCCTTATGACTCAAAGTCTTTAAAAAACGCCTCTGAATTCTCTCTATGCTCTGTATATGTGTGTTATAATGGGGCGACCAAATAATTGACGAATATTCCAATTTGGATCGAACAAACGATTGATATAGTAGTTTCAGTGTGTTAATGTCGTTAAAATCGCGAGAACATCGTATTATGAATCCCAGCGTTCTAAAACTTTCATTAGTGATGGTATTTATATGGCAATTAAATGATAAATGACGTGTAAGCACTGAATCTTCTATACGGTAATTAAATTCTACATATTGGTGTTTATTAGTAAAAGTTAGGACATTTACACTTTCTCACACTCAACTGTAATTTGTTTAAATCACACCATTCATTCATTTTATCAAGGGCACTTTGTAATACCACACAGTCACTCACATCGTTTATTTTATTGTATAACTTCATATCATCTGCGTATAAAAGACAATTGACACCCAATTCCTCTACAATGTCATTGATGAAAATGTTGAAGAATAATGGGCCCAAAACAGAGCCTAGAGGTACACCGGAGGTAGATACGAATTCCGCAGATCGTTGTCCACGGTATTCAACATGGTGATGTCTATTTTCAAGACATGGTTTGAAAAATAACAACAAATTTCTTGAGAAGCCAAATTTTTGAAATTTATAACATAAAATACTGTGATCTAGTCTGTCAAATGCTTTAGTAAAGTCTATTTATGACATTCTAAGTCTATTTCAACAAAAAAATATACATATTTTTTACGCTTCTATACTTCCACTCCACTACGTGGATGTGGAAGTAAATGTAAGTGAAAAAATTCAATTCAGCGTTATTTTCTTACAACAATACTTTACCTGATAACGAAAATTATTTTCCGTTTGTTAAATAAAGAGCCAAGCCTAAACGTAAACACAAGGGTGCCGTAAACCATCATTATTCTCTCATATCTATTTTTCAACAGATTTACAATTTCTTTTATAGAAAATGACAAACCAGACGTTTCACTTTACATAAAATCATCTCGCATGTTATGAAGTGAATAAAATTTAAATAATAAATCTCGAATAGAATATATTTGTGATGTTTCACAATGTTATTGTGTATTGTTGGAATTTCTTAAGCGTTGGCAAATGATCAACACATCATTACGGCTAAATCTGACAGGGTACCCTTGGGCGATGGTTTGGAACATAATTAATTATCCGAATATTCACTGAAGTAACAAAGTTAGCATCGTTTTCTTGTGTCCTCGCCAAGTCAGACTTTAAGTCTACGAAAATTATTAAACCGTTAAAATATTTGTTTTCTGACCCATTAAATATATCGATTAAATGTTTATAACACCTTAAAATTTTAAAATAAAAACTATATTAAATCTGGCGTGCAACAAATCCTATTGACGTTTGAAATTGGAGGGGTTGTAATTCAAAATAAATTTTATACAGCCTTATCATATCAACCTGGCCTCGAGGCTTGTTACTCACTATATTCCTCTTACGGCTTTCAGACATCATACTCTTCGCCAAAAATTTATGGAAGTGTTCTTTCTTTTAATTGTTGAACATTCTATGGCATAGTTTTTAAATAAAATATAAGTAAAGAAACTTTTTTAAAGCCAGGTTTTATTAAACGGTGTTCCATTTGAAAAATTTGAATTATATCGTGGAAAACACCCTGTAGAATTAGGTTCAACTTGGTACCCCTGTTTTGACTTAAAATGTTTCAGCAATCAAATACAGTGCGATCGAAAAAGAATGATGGGCATGTGACACAGAAAAGTCACTAAAATTATCAAAATTGATTTTCTATTCTACGTACATTATTAAAACTATCCTATGTTACTAGACTAAGGAGTACTAAAATGCAAATGGCCGACACCTTGTGATCAGCTGATTGAACGCGTTGTCTTAACTTTATATTTTGTGACATATATTGTAATCATATGATTTTTGAAAGGAATACATAATTAAAAGTATAAATCCAAGATTATCAAAAAGTCGAAGCTTAGTTAGCGCGTTCCAACCTCAAATTTTTCTAGTAGAAAAATCGAGGTAACTTAATAAACACTGGCGTCATTTCTTATTGCCACCCTTCCACAATGATATAATGCCCACAAAAGTACTAATATAATGAAAAGTTCGATTAATTGGGAATTTGGGTTTGTTGATTGATTGATTTGCCAGCGTAAGGTGGGCATTGCTGCCGATTCCGGGGCATGGAGATTTGTTCCACCACGCAGCCCGATCGCCCTTCGAACGTCCATCTGCAGTCGCCCAGTTGTCTATTACATATTTATGCCGCTCCACCGACCGACCAACGGACCATCTCACCGGGTGCCGTAACAAACCCCCGATGCTTTTATATACCGCCGGACTGGCTGCATACGCTGGGTTGGAAAATGGACATGCTTGTTGTCAGCAGCGAGAGCCGCATGACGCATGGGGTATGAGTATAGAATGGAGCGTGTAGGTGTTTGTGAGATGTTTCTTCTTGTTTTCCTTCTGTCTTCATCGGATGGAAAGTTGGAAAGTGTAGGCGTTTGTGAGATGCTTCTTTTTAGTTTCTGTCTGTGATCGTCTGCTCTCCTATTCTACTTCTGAGTTTTCCGTTTCTTCTGTTTCTGAGTCTGGCAATGTGTATATCCTTGATATTTATTTATTGTATTCCGTTTCTTGTTGTGCCGATTTTTCCCAGTGTGTATAATCCTTTTCTGGCCTATTCATAATCCTCTCGATTGTTGTTATCCATGTGTAGCATGGCCTCCCTATTTTCAATTTGTTGCTGTTGTTCTTTTCTTTTGATTATTGTTCTTCCTTCTAGTAATGTTGACGCTTTCTGTCGTTTTTGTGGTTTTTCTGTTTTTGCTAGCAGTTGGATAATGTCCCTTTCAGCTCTTCTCAAGCTTCTTCTGTTGGCCTTTGTCGCTGCTGCGTTTTTGACTCCATATGTCATCGTAAGCATTATGATGGTCATGTATATCTTTTTGGTTAGGCACCATGGTGGCTTATTGTCCTCAATGAAGGGTAGTAGAGCTCTTGTGACTCTGTAGGCTGTTTTGATTCTTTCCCTTACTGTTTCCCTCCTTTTTAGTCGATTCGTTAGGTATGTTCCTAGGTATTTCATTCTATTCGTAAGTTCTCAGGGTGTAGTCCTGTTTTGTATTCTTCCCCAATTGGGAATTTGGGTTTGTTGTTCCTAAACTCTGACAAATGTATAAATTTGAGACGGTGCGCGCACACGACCTATATAAATCACTACATCACTGTCGCCAACGTACAAATGTTAAAAGTATCACAAAATAGTGTGAGTGGCACTCAAAGAATCTTTAGGGAGCGGCACATTCAGTCTTTCTAGATCCCCCTGTATCTCCACGCTGAAATTCATATGACAACTTTTCTTCTACATGAATTTTTGATGTTTTATATACCGCCGGATCGGCTGCATACGCTGGGTTTGACATGGGACATGCCTGTTGTCAGCAGCGAGAGCCATATGACGCATGGAGTAGAAATATGGGATGGGAAGTGTACGTCACAAACACCTGCGCTTCCCATCCTACAGATGCTTCTTTTTATGTTTCCATGCTTCTTTTAAGGTTCCATATATCATCATCGGATGGGGAGAGTATGTGTTTGTGGGATGCTTCTTAAGTTTCCATGCTTCTTTTCCTTTTTCATCTGAGTCTTCTGTTTCCGAGTCTAGCGGTTGTGTACCTCCTCCTGCCCGCATTCAGATATGGTTTCATATGTTTCACCAGAGATCTGCGTTTTCGCTTCAACGCCCTGCGTCAGTACTTCCACCTCGTCCCATTGTCAAGACAGAAATTAGCTCGCCGCAACAATGTTTTATTTATGAACCGTTCCACTGGTAGACACCTATCTACAGTGGAAGTGCAAGGAAGAAGAAGAGCCCCTAGAAAACCCTTGAAGACACCCTGTATACCGATCTGCCAAGGTAATGCAAAACAATAAAATAAATAAAATAATACAATACAATAAAAACAATAAAATCTGCAAAAGCAATAGAAAGAGATCGAGGACAATATTTGAAACGCCCTGTATATAAAGCAGACATCAATTATTTCAGACAGACAGACAGACAATCATCCACAGTGGAAGCGCAAGGAAGAGCCCCGGGAGAACACCTGAAGACACCCTGTATACCGATCCGCCAATGCAAAGCAAAATAGAAATACAAAATCTGCAAGAACAAAAAAGAGATCCAGGACAACACCTGGGATGCCCTGTACATCCAGCAGACCAGCCACTCCGACCCGAGAAATACCCCTGCATTCGCAAACAAGCCCAGCACATGGACCACATGACAGCTGCCCGTTGAGACCCTCCTGTTTTGTAATAAACTAAACTAAACTAACAAACTAATATAAGAGATAAACTTATCTCTTTTGGTTCCTTTCCTTTATGTTTATGTTGGCAGCTTTTCTCTCTGTTTTATAAGTATTCCCACACTACTTCCACTCGGTGCACGGTTTTTATTGTTTGTCCCTTTTTAAGTGGTTTATATACGCTTTTGTGATGCTATGTTGAGCTAATATAATTTAATCAAATATTAACAGTAGAGTGTTTATACCGGAGCTGGACCTCCCCCCACCACTTTCCGTGACGTCATAGGTGGGCGGGGCCTGTGGGTGGTAGGGTGGGGGGCAATTAGAGTGGTGGGGGTAATTAGAGTGGTGGGGGTAATTAGAGTGGTGGGGGGTACTTAGAGTGGTGAAGGTAATTAGAGTGGTGGGGGGTAATTAGAGTGGTGGGAGGTAATTAGAGTGGTGGGGGGTAATTAGAGTGGTGGGGGTAATTAGAGTGGTGGGGGTACTTAGAGTGGTGGGGGGTAATTAGAGTGGTGGGGGGTACTTAGAGTGGTGGGGGTAATTAGAGTGGTGGGAGGTAATTAGAGTGGTGGGGGTAATTGGAGTGGTGGGGGTAATTGGAGTGGTGGGGTAATTAGAGTGGTGGGGGGTAATTACAGTGGTGGGGGATAATTTGAGTGGTGGGGGTAATTAGAGTGGTGGGGGATAATTTGAGTGGTGGGGGGCAATTAATGTGGTAATTGCTGTGTTAACTGCAAAGGTAGTAGGGGATAATTAGGACGTTACATACACTGGTGGTGGAGGGGCAATGCATGGTGGGCGGTCATAAGAGTAATTGCATATGTGTAATTACGGTAGTGTAATTGCATAATTAGAGTACTTACTATAATTATTGTGGTGGTGGGGGTAATAATGAGAGTACTTAGTGTAATTGCATAATTAGAGTACTTACTGTAATTATTGCAGTGGAGGGGGGTAATAACAGTAATTGCATAACGAGAGCACTTACTCTAATTATTGTGGTGGAGGGGGGTAATAACAGTAATTGCATAACGAGAGTACTTAGTGTAATTGCATAACGAGAGTACTTACTGTAATTGTTGTGGTGGAGGGGGTAATAACAGTAATTGCGTAACTAGAGTACTTACTGCAATTATTGCAGTGGAGGGGAGTAATAAGAGTAATTGCATAACGAAAGTACTTACTGTAATTATTATGATGGAGGGGGGTAATGAGAGTAATTGCGTAACTAGAGTACTTACTGCAATTATTGTGGTGGAGGGGATAATACCAGTAATTGCGTAACTAGAGTACTTACTGCAATTATTGCAGTGGAGGGGGGTAATAACAGTAATTGCGTAACTAGAGTACTTACTGCAATTATTGCAGTGGAGGGGAGTAATAAGGGTAATTGCATAACGAAAGTACTTACTGTAATTATTATGATGGAGGGGGGGTAATGAGAGTAATTGCGTAACTAGAGTACTTACTGCAATTATTGTGGTGGAGGGGATAATACCAGTAATTGCGTAACTAGAGTACTTACTGCAATTATTGCAGTGGAGGGGGGTAATAAAAGTAATTGCATAACGAGAGTACTTACTGTAATTATTGTGGTGGAGGGGGGTAATAAGAGCAATTGCATAACGAGAGTACTTACTGTAATTATTGTGGTGGAGGGGGTAATAAGTGTAATTGCATAACGAGAGTACTTACTGTAATTATTGTGGTGGAGGGGGGTAATAAGAGCAATTGCATAACGAGAGTACTTACTGTAATTATTGTGGTGGAGGGGGTAATAAGTGTAATTGCATAACGAGAGTACTTAGTGTAATTATTGTGGTGGGGGTGGATAATTGGCATGGTAGTGGGGGTAATTAGAGCGTTACATACACTGGTGGTGGGGGCATCGCATAGTGGGTGGTAATAAGAGTAATTGTATAAGTGTAATTACAGTGGTGGGAGGCAATTAATGTGGTGGGGGAAAGGAAAATTATTGTAGTGGGGAGGATCTATTACTATAAATGACCTGTGATAGTATGACAAAAGTCAAATCTATCTCTGATTACTCAATAGTTAACAAGTGAGTGTAGTGCAACCACCTCAATTATTTCAAGTGAGCAATAGTTTTATATTACTTTTTGCGGTTCTTTCACTGTACACATCCATTTTAACCATGGAAATTTCGGAACAAGATTTATTAGCACTTAATGCAATAATTAGTGAGAGTACTGAGGTTTTGGAGCAAAAGCCTATTACATCATTAATTAAGGACAAAGCCTATGTCATAAAGAAAATGTCAGTGGTCAATACGCGGTTTGGAAAATCAATCATCGTAAATTTGTTTGAGGAAAGTACAATAACAACATTCAAATCATTTTTACCCAAACGAGTTGTAGAAAATATAAGTGAAGATGTAATCAATAAGATTAATTCATCGGGTGGTAAATACACGTTGACATATTTAGGTCAGCGTCCTCCAGTATATGTGGGAGCGAAATCCAGTGCAATGATACGTTTAGGTTATTAATTTAAAAACAATAATTGTACTAGTTACTTTTTAGTTCATAGTTTTAATTTTCTACTAGATAATAAAATACAGTTAGAAAGAATGGTAGGAGTACTATAAAACGTAATATTGCTATCTCATTTGAAAATATGGGAACGTTATTATTTTGGTTAATTGATTTGCACAATACAACTCGATCAATTTTAAACAGCGCTTACACCCTACCTAAGTAAGTGAATAATTCAGAGTTTTTATATGCATGTCTAATATATCTGTTTGCCTTTAGTTTAACCGATCCCAACAAAATATGTGGATGCAATATTCAGCTCAACGATGGGTGAGGGCAGAAGACATTAAATCAGCCATTGAAAGCTTGTCTTGCGAACTATGGGACTTAAGGAAGGATGCACATCATTCATTAGTCTACGATATAAATATCTGCTGGGATTTTGAAGAAGTTCGACGTGTTGAAGAAGCTTGTAATACATATGAAACTGGAGCAAATTTATGTGACAAATATTCTCGAGGCATTTTAAGTTTAGATGAATTTTGTGAGTCTATGATTAGAATGAAATTAAAACGCTTCCTGTATGACCTAGTGAAGTACCTACCAGTGGGACTTATTGAAAAATATCAACTTGATGATGAAGATAAATAATATTTATTTTAAGTTATACTATTTTAAATAAATAATTGTGTAATAAACAGTATAATATCTTATTGATATTTATTATTTTTACAATTATATGATGTTGAATAAATAAAAACCACATTAAAAGATTATATTATATTATTTTATTACCTATTTTTATTACATATCTAGAAAATTATACCTTACACTTAAACAGTCTCATTGTAATTTTATATTTAAATCTATAATACTTCTATTAAGAAAATGAGCGTTTGCAAGAGCACAATGGGTAATATTATTATACTGAAAATGTTCTAGACATTTTGGTATGTTCAATGATTTAAGGCTGGGCAGATGTGGCAAATAGTCATCTAAGTCTATAATCTTATTCCATCTTAGATGTTGCAGTAGGAAATACCTCTTCATTCTGCCTTTGCATACAATTACGACATCCTCTAATAGTAATTGACATTGATAATTATTAACTACATTCTGGCAAAGTCGCTGAAGGATCAGTGGTAATTCTGTCAGTTGAATGTATCCGTGGCTCCATTTTAAACCATGGTATTTTTTCTCCAACCATTGGTATTGCATCTTCCTGTCACGTGCAAGTGATGATAATGGATATGGTGGTTTGAAAAAGTAATGTGCCTGTTGTTCAGTATTACAGCACACAGCAGCCAATTCCTTCACTATGAACTCACTGTTTTTACATTGAAAACCTTGTAAGTCAACTATCAGCATAGGAACTGTATTTTTTGTTTGCTCCATAATAAATATTTTTTTTACTTAGCAGCAAGAAAACCGTTTTGAACTGAACCATCCAATGCACTGTAGCTTAAATATGTATCGTGAAGTATAAGTGCATATACACGAGTTTGTTCGGGGAACTTCGTCTTTCGGGTTTCAAATTCTATCTTTATGTCGACGGTGGATGATTTCATTGCATCCGGTTGGTGGGAGCAATCTATGACAAATAATGGAGATTTTCTGAATTCTGCAAGATCCATCATAGGTTCACTCATATCTTTATCATAATAACTACGCTGGAAGTTCTCATAGGCATAGTAAGCTGCAGAGTCCAATTTCTTATCAAAATCTAAGTTCCAGCGCTCATAAGGAAATACTTCGGCATTTAGATATAATCGAATATTATTAATATCTGCATGTATAAAATTTGTCACATCTTTGCTTCTATCATTGGAGTGACTATTGTTTTGAAATCCAATAATTATGTATCTAGGTCTCTCAAGACTGTTAGTGGTTTTAACGGCCCAAACATCAGAAGCAGTATCGCGCAGAGTAGGTAGCTCATAGAGATCCCACATACGATAAGCCATCTTAACTTTAGCATTATTACTACTTTTATTAATTCTGTTTAGTAGTTTAAGCTTTTGTCTATCCTCAGGCACAATATGTCTAATCTTCCATTCAATTTTGTTAATTTCTAAATCTGCATCAACTTCCCCAATGTAGGAATCTTTGAATGAGCGAGCTATTATTAAAATTAATTCCTGCTTGACATTTAAAACACCTTTGGTGTAGTCTTCTGCAAAACCCATAAGGTATTTAAGGGGTAGTCTACCACTAAACACATGACTAGTACTATCTAAAATATCTTGTTTCTGTTCGTTGAGGCCCCAACCCGTAGTTAATAGTGATCGCAGATGTGTCTGTCCATATGATACCATAGTCTTCATTGTGGTAGTGATGCCAGGCTTCCTAACTACAGCCACTTGCTCGCCACCCATTTCATACCTAATCTCTTCGAAGAGGAAAGCTAGAGCATTATTGGATAAATAACACCGCTTGGTAACATCACTAGGTGTAAATTTCCCTTCTATATAGATGTAGCTTTCTGCAATGTCGAGTATAAGGTCATGAAAATTGATAGGGATTCGTATTTCATCAGAATTTCTATAATATGGTGACCCATATGGTTTATACGTATGCTCATGTAAACTGATAAGTGACTGATCAAACACAGGTTCGTCGAACACTTCAAGTTTTTCACTAGATGTAGTAGCTGTCATTATTATTTAATTTTCTCTCAGTTCTAATCCAATAGATTGAAGAAATGTGCGGTCCTTTACCGACAATCTATGTCTTAACTGTTTAAGAGTTATACGCTGAATGAATGGGTTTCTACAATCACTCTTCTTTTTATCGTTAAACACTTTATATCGGCAGTGTGCTAATCGTTCCTGATTATATCGAAAACCCATTTTTTTTGCTCTTAATATTAAAATTGTTTCAATTCTAGCTTTACAATAATCTTTTCACCTCGAAAATTAATTAAATCTCCGTTGTCATCCAATATGCGTAGAGTAATGTTGTCGATAAACTGACGTCCTTCAGGTCTAACAGGTAAATATATTATGTTAGCTGGCTCCCTGGTAAGTTTGTATCCAGGTTCAACATCAATATCAAACTCAAAGAGTGTGTGGGATTTAAGAGCGTTCAGATACGCTCCGGAAATAATGTTGCAATCTACACGTATCATTCTTACTTTCATTATATCAATGGGGAGTGTTGACTCATGAGTCTTGTTTGGTTCTAAATATGTCGGCTGAAATCCCAACAGACTACCAATAGAGTTTGCTTGTGTAAAGTCAATTTCGTATTTTGATCTTATCTCGCATTTCATTGTGTTATTGTTTGCTCGCAGTCGAAATAATTTTTCTTTTTCTTCATTTTTGTTAGTTGGCATAGCTTTCAGTATTGCATTATATATTTCATCAATTTCATAGACTCCGTACGGTATGTGGAGAAATGTGGGAGCTGCTTTCGGTGAAGTCCTATAACAGAAACCATTGTTCGTCTCGTCTATATTAAATATAGAGTTGTATGAATAAAATCCGGTTAATCCCAGACCATATCGACTGCCTATATCTAGTTCAATCGGTGGATAAAACTCTGCACTGAGCACGCTTGAGCGGCTTGATAAAGTGAAAGTGTGTGACATGACTGACGTTTTTTGGAGATTGTTGCATGTCTTTATTGCGATTTGCAGCAATAGTCGTGGATTAATCTTCTTTTTTTGGGCGGTGATGGAGATATACTCACATCATTTTTTGACGCCACGTTCACCTCGTCCACTTTACAGTAGCAGCAAAATATTTTTCGAGGCGATGGACCATCGTTAACATCAATATTATTTTCGTCTTGATTAGAATAGTGTTCTTGACAGTACTGATATTTTAAAATATCAATGTCATCCTGAAGATGTTTGGGTAATTTATCCCACACTAATGCAATTTCATAAGGGACACATGCAATTATTACTTCTTTAGGCATATCTGAAAGTTGCTGTTTACTCATCTTCAGCAAGCTGCGTAGTCTAGAGAAAGCAATCAACGAGTGGCCCATCCGTTTAATTGCTTCTCGATCCATTGATGGGGTCACACATGCCATTTGAAGAGTTTTATTTAACTTTTGAAGAAAGAAACTTTAAGCACAAATGGCCACACCACACTGTGTTGAAATTTTGTTGGCGCTCATAATTATAGTAGATTTTATCCGTAAACCTTGAACCGTTGCGCAAGTACAGGACTAATTCTCTTGGTGGGGGCAAATCTCCAAAACTGTCGAAATATGTGACCAAACTACCTCGTTTTTTATATGCCACCCAATGCGTTCCCGGACCATCTATAGTATCCAAATTTATGATGGCGGATTCATTACGATGCGGTCCGGAATTTGGTAAAGTGTCGCGCATAAATATACCTCGAAAATGGGGCACCTTCATCTTCTCAACATAATATTTGAGATCGATGTTGGTGAGAGATTTTCGAGGTAGGGTGTCTAGTAGTTTTTTGAACTTTGTGATTTTAGATAGAGACCCAGTCCTTTACGATATGGTTTCAAATAAAGCCCTTTACCACTTTTCCCTATAGCAATTGCCTCCATATGTCTATTATGGCGGCTTTTTTCTGCCAATTCTTCTCTGCTAGTTTTCACATCATTTACAGCTTTAGCTATACCCGCTGCAGATCCTGCCAAGCTACCTAACGCCGATAAACCCGCAAAAATAGGTATTAAAGGTAGAATTCCACCAACTTTCGGAATCGGTATTATACGAGGCGTACGAATATTTCGTTTTCCACCAACTGATCTCATGTGTCGCCGTGCAGCTTGAAGCGCTATTTGCATAACTTTTCTAGTATCCTTAGCTGCAGATCGCTTACCACCAGTTTTACGCAGATCATCACGAACCTTGCGTACTATCCCAGCACCAAAGGCTACCTTTCTAACGTTCTTCCTGTTTTTATTCTTCTTTTTAATTATATTTTTTCTTTTTGTACTACGAGATTTTGTTGATCTACATCCCATTCCAAGACGCTGTTTTCCCTTCATTATAGTCGTAACCAACCACGCGGCAGCCTTTTCTTTTAAACTTGCTTCTTTGGATTTAACTCGATTCCACGCAGCTTGTTCAAGTTGATAGTCTGCTCTATGTCGAGCTGATAAATCGCCCGAGTTTTGGTCGTATGCAATATCGTGCTGCTTGCATGCAGCGTCGAGCTTGTTTATACCTGGATCGCCTCGCGCTAATCTTTTTTTTAATTTGGTGCCTGGACCACAATACTGGTAACCACCGGGTAAATGCAGTTCAAATGGAAGCTTATTTATTAGGGAATTTACTACCCCCTTACCGACCTTTAAAAAACGGCGGTTCTTACTTGTGCGCTGCTTGACTGACAACATTTAAATAACAATTGTAATGCATAGATCTATTTATATAGTCTTCAACCGTGGTACAATGCGTATTGTAAAGCAGAGACAGAAGTTTCCTATAGACAATTTAGACGAAAAA